>CM077024.1:142663488-145163488 GCA_039090855.1 Macrothele yani | reverse complement strand
TATATCTTCCAACAAAAGAGCAAAAAAATTAAGTGATTCTTTAGACTTTTGGACGGTTAGGTGCTTCTTTAGAAACCGCGGTAGGAAATAGCTATATTGTGGTACCATCAGCTCACAAACAAAGTTATTTTTTCTGACATTGCATCACACACTCAGAATGGATCAAATTGATTACATACAAGAAGGTTAATTTCCCTCTCGTGCTAAACATAGCTTGCATATATGTTTGCAGATTTTGTACTTGTAAGTCACATTAATTTAGCTCCGAATATTTAAAACACTATACAGATTATATAGCCAAAATGTATTCCTACATTGCAGTCTCTCGAAACTTCACAAGGCCAATAGTGTTGAGCTATAATGTTTACAAAACAATGATATTTCACTGGCGTTTCAGAAAGACGGTACGGTACAAGACTGACTAATTTTCAAAACCTAAATTAAGAACCAGTGCGTGACACAACTTGCACACATTTTAAATTTTATTGTTGAAAACAAAAAATTCAATAAGTTTTCAAAACAGTGTAGAGATAAACTCGCCAAAACGTTTTTCTTCAGTCCTTCGAAACTTCAAATAAGCTAACAATCTTTAAGCATAAATGTACAGAATAGTTATGTAATGTGGTCTGCCATTTCGCTAAAGACTTAGTATGAAGCAAGTTCGACTACGTTCCAGAAGGTGAACATCGCACCCGTGCCAGACATAACTTGCACACATGTTTGGAGGTTATGTGATTGTATATCTAAAAAAATTATTTACAAATCTCCAAATCAGTGTACAGATGATCTGACCACAATATTTTTTTCAGTAGTCGTCCGACACTCCAAATAAGCCTATTTTCTTTAACTTTAAATGTACAGAATAGTTATAGCATACGATCCATCATCACATTAAAGACTTGAGATGAAGCAAGTTCGACTACGTTCCAGAAGGTGAACTTCGCACCCGTGCCAGACATAACTTGCACATATGTTTGGAGATTATGTGATTGTATATCTAATAAATTTATTTACAAATCTCCAAATCAGTGTACAGATGATCTCGCCACAATATTTTTTCAGTAGTCGTCCGAAACTCTAAACCAGCCTATTCTGTTTAACCATAGATGTACAGAATAGTTATAGCATGCGATCCATCATCACATTAGACTTGTGATGGAGCGGGTTCGACTACGTTCCAGAAGGTGAACTTCGCACCCGTGCCAGACATAACTTGCGCATATGTTTGGAGATTATGTGATTGTATATCTCATAAATTGTGTTACAAATTTCCAAAGCAGTGTACAGAGTGATCTTGCCACTATATTTCTTAATAGTCGTCCGAATTTCCGAATTAGGCTATTCGCTTTAACCATAAATGTATACAATAATTATGCCATGTGGTATGCCATTTTATTAAAGACTAGGAGGGGATAAAGTTCAACTACGTTCCAGAAGGTGAACTTCGCCGATGTGCGGAACGTATCTTTCACACATTTTTCGAGATTTCGTGGTTGTACATCACGTTGATTTTGTTCCATGTCTCCAAAATGGTGTACAGATGATCTCGCCAGAATAAATCGCGGTACTCTAATAAACCTCCACTAAACCAACACGGTTTAATTAAATATATACACAATAGTGATAATATCATTTTGTTCTTTGTCACTTTCTATGGTCTTTATCCAAATTTTAGATTAAAATGTCGTTAGATTCCAAATTTCTTATTTATGTAAAATTCAAATAATGTATGTATTTAAAGCTGAACTGGTTGAAATGTTTTCTAAATGCAGCATGCACTACTTAATTTTTACGCAAAATGTTCATGATATCCAATATATGCTTATACCCATCTATGTATGGAGATATTTTTATATATTATTACATAAAGCACTGTGAATTTTTTTATGAAGCTGACTAATTCTTACCTTTTTTACCGACGAGCAGAACTGTTGTTTACCATCCAGGATAAAGTATTTGAGACCCGGACAAGGTAGAATCTCAATAAACTTTACGCAGTACTAGTTTCATCTGTCTTGAAGCTGCACCTTCTATGGGAATTCTGCCCTTAAATTAGGAAAGCCCTTTTTATATTAACCCCAACAACGTGCAGCTTCAGTGTGTTGTCTATGTTTTGCAGAGTTATATCAAAACTGTCATTGTTGTACTTTTGTAACGTACAACAATGACGTTACAAAGCGTACAAGAATGACATGAACATTTTCAGAAATTGAAATGCCTTGACAGAAACACATTTAGGAGTATAGAGAGTTATTTTTGTTCATCTTTATGTAAGTTTTGTGGCCCTCGGCATAAGACGCTGTGGGCCACAGCCTACAAAGAAAGTATTGAAATACTCATGGTTCCTAACCCCTGCAATGAAGAGTATCTGTGGAGTTATCTAGTGTCTGACGGTCGATTCTGAACATTCCTCGCAGCTAGCTCGTTACGCACACACGCGTGACATCATGTTTTCGTTGTTATAACTGTTTTACCATTAAATTTGAATCGTTCTCTATCGTTAAGTTTCCACTGCGTTGTTTAAATGATATATGTAGCCTGAAGAAGCCACCGGTGAGTGGTGAAAGCTCACTTATTCATACTGTATTAGTCTATACACCATTAAACGGTTTTTGTACTATTTTGGACATCTTTCTTTTTCCTTTTAGCGTCGAGTTGGGATTACAATTATTTCACCTGTTTTGATTGTATTCCAACAATGGTTAATAGATCATGAACGAAATACGGGATTACACCATATAATACAAATTTTTAAGATGACAATCCGATTTTTGCTGTAAATGTGACAAAGATGTTAAGTCAGATAGTATCCGAAAACTTGAAAATTTCATCGTGAAATTTTCATACGGTAAAATTTACATACGATGAAATTTTCAAGTTTTGGGATATTATCTGACTCACCATCCTTGTCAACTTTGCACCAAAAATCGGATTGTCATCTTCAAAATTTTCATTATATTGTGTAATCCCGTATTTCTTTCATGATTTATCTGCTCCTCCGGACAATCACGGGATAGGATTCTTAACCTCCAGATTCGCTAAACAAAAATGCAGGTTGCCTCGACTAGCGAATCCTGTGATGGTTATATTCAAATTGATCGGAAACTTGAGACTTGGTCGTTCTGGGTGGTGTAGTGGTTAGCATACCCGGGCGCTATCTGGGAGACGTGGCTTCGGGTCCCGCTCCAGGAAGATGAAATTTTTAAGTTCTCGGATATTATCTGGCTTACCAGTTTTGTCACATATACACCAAAAATCGGATTGTCATCTTCAAAATTTGTAATAGTTAATAGGTTTATAAAAACGAAAGTTTTGAGATTTTTTGAGTTATTTTTTTTTCTAAAATAGAAAATTTTATATGAAAACGTTTGGTATAATAAAGTGACGTATTGAAATATTTATCTTTATTCATATATTCGTTCACATCTATTCTTCTATTCATCAATATGTTGGTCCTTTACACTTGCTGTGGATCCTATATCTCTGCACCAATCAGTATTTTTCAAAAATCATCCTTGCATGAGAAAATTTAAGTGCAAGAACAATGATCCTTGCCATTTGGTTTTCCTGATGCATAACTTCTCCGCCAGCGGCGATAAGTTTTAAAAAATCTATATCTTTGTTTCACATAATTGCTTCTAAATATCCGATTGAAAAGGGGTTTCTTCATTCGATGCATTTTAAGACGAAGAACATTTTGCCCGAAATTTCTTTTTCAAATAATCACTTACTACAACTATCTAACTGCCACAATTTTGTAGAATTAAACGTGGCAACTTGCTCTACGAGCCCTGTTTTTTATACCTCCTGAATGACAACTACGAGGGGTGGCTGGCACAAATCATTCACATGTGTACTGCGGTTTTAAACATTGCACGAGCCCTGTTTTTTATACCTCCTGAATGACAACTACGAGGGGGTGGCTGGCACAAATCATTCACATGTGTACTGCGGTTTTAAACATTGCACGTTCTTACGTCACCTATCCATCCTGCGAGTCAGTCCGATCGTAAGCATTTCTCCTGGTGTTGCATTTTCAACAAACAGTATTATATACATGATAGAGTCACAATATTGTGACCACCAGCTAATACCCAGAGTTACCGCCGTGTGCAGCGCGGACAGCAGCTAGACTAGCTGGGAGGGACTCAATAAGGTGCTGGAAGGTGTTCACAGGTATGTGGAGCTATGCTGATTGCAGTGCATCTGACACCTGCTGGAGAGTGTGTGGTGGAAGATCCATAGAGCGAACAACACGAGCAATGTGGTCCCACAGATGCTCAATTGGGTTTAAGTTTGGGGAATTAATTAGGGGGCCAGGGAAGTAATACTTTGAAGTCTACTTTGTACTCTTCCAACTCCTCTCAGGCATTTCTAGCTGTGTGACACGTCCCATTGTCGTGCTGGATGATCCCATCCGGCCCAGGGAAGACAATCATCATGTATGGGTGTACATGTTCTGCAAGGATGGATTCATAATGAATTCGGTCCATAGTGCGTTTCACAGACATGAGTGGACCCAGGGAATGCAACGAAAAGGTTCCCCAGACCATAACGCTGCCCCCACCAGCTTGTGTTCTTCCAGCAATGGTTGAAGAGTGTTTGTTCTCTGATGTTTCGCACCTTATACGCCAACGTCCATCCTTTCGATGAAGCAGAAATCATAATTTACCGGAAAAGGCAATCCTTTGCCAATCAGCGGAGGTCCAATTCCGATACTGCCGTGCAAATGTAAGACTTTTCTGCAGATGCACTTTCGTTAGCATAGATGCAGTGACCATTCATCTGCATCGGAGCACCATACGCAGCAGGGTTCGCTCAGCTGTCGTTTAAGACACACTTCCGGTAGCCCCCTAGTTCATTCGGCAAATTAGTTGCTCCACTGCAGTGTGTGGATCGGCCCTCACGAACCTTCGCAACCGACGTTCACCTCTCACATCAATTGCAAATGGTGCTACGCAGTTTCCACGTTGCTTATTCGCTATGCTGCCATGTCTCGAATCACGATAGGCTTTAACCACAGCAGCATACGAACAGTTCACAAACTGCGCTCTTTTAGAAAAACTTCCACCCTGGGACCAAAAGCCGATAATCATCCCTTTTTGCAAATCTGATAAATCGCTCTTTTTATCCATGACAGCAACGAGTGTTATGTTTTCAGAATACCTACAGCACACCTTGTATACCCACCACACCAGCTCATGACACGTGCCTTCTTTCACTGGCTACGCGCTGTTGACGTCAAAAGTAGGAGGTGGTCACAATAATGTGTCTCGACTGTATAGAATAAAATAGCAAAGTTTATTCACAATTAAATGTTTACTTTAACATCTACTACAGTTTCGCAGAGCGTTTGGCTGGGCTTCATCAGGACAACATTCAAATCGTTGTCACATCCACACAGTTCTGATAGGCACGGATGTTGGTAAGTTGTTTCCACGCGATTGAAAGAAATGGAGTAGATGCCATTTCGTTGACTAGTTATGAAGAGTTGCGGTATATGAGGAAAACTTCTAATGTATACGATACTTTTGTTCTTTGGAATGTCATGAATTCGGAAACACCTAAATTAGTTATCAATTTAACTGACCCTTATATATAATTCACTTGTAAAACTGATAATAATTAATGGCTGTTTACCGTTCCTTGATGTCCTTATGTCACGCTCTGAAGGATCCCTTAGTACAACAGTTTATCGAAAACCATTTGCTGCCTGCTTATCCGCACAAGCAAAGTCAAATCACCCATCGAAACAAAAATCGCTGCTGTCTACACATACGTATATCGTGCAATACATATATGCTCAACTAAGAATTTCCTTGCAGAAAGAGCTTGATTTTCAAAAACGAATTGCAGCACACAAGGAATATGGCCCTTCCGTTATGGGCAAACTGACCGAAAATTTAGAAAACCGAAGCCTGTCTGTTCTCTCACCCCAACAGATCTCCCAGTACGAGAGTGGTGGGCTGTTATTCCATTTACTCCCCAGATTTGCTTCAGAATTTCAAAGATTCTCAGAAGTTCTAATTTCAAAGTTATTTTCAAACTTATAAACAAAGAGGATTTTTACAGATCACAAGACTATGTCGAAGACATAAATTCCTGGGGAATTAATCGGATCCCTTGTGAATGTGGACTTTCATATATAGGACAGACCCGCAGGGCTTTAAGACTCAGTGTGAATGAACACAAGACTTATGTACGGAACTGCGAACTGAAGAAGGCGGCTGTAGCCCAACATTGTCCCGAACATACCCGTATTTTCTTTTTTTTGAAAACGCTACGCTTATTGATAAACCTGATTCAACTACCAAGCTTAATACATTAGCAACTTTTCACACATACCGCAACTCATCACGGTTTATCAACGGCATGACATTTAATTAATACACACAATTGACGTGGATTAGGAACATCAAACAGATACATAACTCCTTCCACGTTTATAAGTGAGTCACGGAAAAATTCTCATAGGCCGCCTTCGGGAATCGAACCCAGGGTCTTCCAGTTACGCGTCGGACATGCTACCACTGCACCACAGCGGCTTCGAACGTTCCAGACACACATACGACTACTATACTGTGCAAATTAATTAGGACAAAGTAAAAATTCACTTCTTTTTCCAAAACTATGCCTTCATATCATTCTATGCATTGATATACACTGATAAATACCTGTATTAGTATGAAGTATGTCCTCCTTCAGCAGAAATGACCTCTTGAATTCGTTTTGGCATTGACTCCACTAATTGAGTGCACATATTTTTGACTTCATAATCGTGGAACCACACTTTTATAGCATTCGTTATCATACGTTCTTTGGTTGTACAGTCTATTTTACCTAAACGTCTCTTCAAAATATTCCACAAGTTTTCTATGGGATTTAATTCCAGGCCAATCAAGCAAATGAATTTGATTTTCCAGCATGAAATTCTTGACCAATTTCGAATTGTGACATGGGGCCAAGTCATGTTGAAATGCCCTGTCAAAAGTGAGCAAGAATGGAACAACCCTAAGTTGTAATATTTCTACGTACTTGGCTGAATTCATCATACCTTGAACAGGAACTAAGCTTCCAGTGCCATTTGATGTGAAAAAACCCCAAAACATCTGTTTTTAGAGGATGTTTTACAGTTTGTTTCACATGCTCAGGTTTTAAGGGTTCACAATTGCTTCATCTAACGGCATTTGCTTGGTAACACTGCACAAATAAATGAGTTTCATCACTGAAAATTACCTTTTTCCAGTGATGATCAGATGATTATAGGTAGAGGATTTTAGGAAGGGAGTGTCTGACCCCAGGTCTTAAACAACCGTTAGAAATAGGAAGCTAGGAGGTTTGGGCTAAAGTGCCCGATAGGAAAGTGACACGGAAGCGAAGTTGAAAGGGAAAGGAAGACGCCCTTATTTATTACCGGGGGTCAGTACCCGGGGTCCGACGGCTTAACGTGTCCATCCGACGCACGGCGGATATTTAGTGGATCGAGCGTTCGTACCTGCCTGGGATCGAACCTGAGGTCTTTTCCGTGGCAGTCACGAACGTTTCCCACTAGGCCACCCGCGGCCCACCTTCTTCCAGTCGTCAGCAGTCCATGATTTATATTTCTTTTGCCCATGCTAAACGTTTTATCTTCATTTTTGCATTTAAATATTGTTTTTTTGCTGGACGTCTTGCCTTCGGGCCAACTTCTAGAAAGCCTACGGCGTACAGTTGAATCACTAACATCACAACCACTAGCCAATAAATCTCTTTGAAGGTCGGTGCTTTTATTTTTTTTTTTTTTTTTTTTTTTTGGGATTCATTTTGCTATTTCTGATTAGATATTTATCGGTTCGTGGAGTTGGTGGAGTTGTTTTTCGTTTTCTTCCACATTTACCTCTCCTTTTCGGAGACGATGATCCAGATGCATTACATCGCGTTAGTAGTCTTGATGCACTTGATTTGCCTACACCAACTGTAGAAGCGATATCTCTCACTGTCATAGAAGTGTGATCTTTCAGGGCAATTATTTTTACACGCTTCTTTAGGGAAATATCCATTTTTCAATACACGGAAGCAACACGCACTCACAGAGAGCAAAAACTAACATCCACCTGTCACTCACAACTGAAGTTGAAGTGCCTATTTCCTGTTTAAAACCGGTCAAACAACATTCTTACTATCAAGTTCTAACAGTCGCACCCCCTCACAGCTGATAAAACCGGTTTACGTGAGTTTCCGACATCAACTGGTGATCACATTACAATTCTGAGAATAAAAATGATTGTCCCAATTAATTTGCACGGTATAGTAACTGCCAAACTACATGACAGGTTGCTTCTTGGAGCCCGGCACAATGCTTGGGATTCACCAAAGATGATAAGCAGCAACTGAACAAATAACTAGGAGGCGAATGAATAATTAATGCACACAATTGACATGAATTAGGAATATCAAACAGAGATATCGCTCTTCCCCCGTTTATACTCTGTTTGATGTTCCTAATCCACGTGAATTGTGTGTATTAATTATTCATTCACCTTCTGGTTATTTGTTCAGTTGCTGCTTACCATCTTTGGTGAACGTCCAGCATTGTGCGGAGCTCCAAGAAGCAACCTGCCATGTGGTTTGGCAGTTAGTCGTACGTGAGTATAGAGAATTGGAGGCCGTTGTGGTGCAGTGGTAGCATGTCCGGCGCGTAACTGGAAGAACTGGGTTCGATTCCCGGTGGCGGCCGATGATAACTTTTCCGTGACTCGCCTATAAACGTGGGAAGAGCGATGACTCTGTTCGATGGCATGACATTTACTCCATTTTCTTTCAACCGTGTGGAAACAACTCACCAAAATCAGTGGCTGTCAGAACTCTGATGATGTCACAATGATTTAAACGTTTATGCTCCATTCGTCCTGATGATGACGAGCCAAACGTTGTGCGAAACTATAGTAGATTTTAAGCATTGAATTTTGAATAAATGTTGTCGGTTAAATCTATACCAACATCACAAGTTTTGCAGTCATAAAACATACTAAACAGCATTGCATTTCCTTAATCAAGAACTTTGAATGCAGGTAAAATATGAAATTTTATTAATTGCCTGATTTAAAATTTTCATTGCAAGTATCCTGAACAAGCATCGTAATATGTCTTGAAGAACGTCCTTCCAGAATCATCGTAACATCAATAAAGAAGAACGTTTTCCTGCATCATCAAAATATTTAATATTTGAAATATCCTACAATTTTAGCATGCAAAAAGAAACTGCAATGCGGAAGACATCTGCAAAATCATGATTTACAAAACCAGAAAAACAGACAGTGGAAATTATGAGTTTCCTAGAAGAAACAGTTTTAAAAGCCATCGACTCTTGAAGGAAGTACGGAAATAACTAGCAAATTATATTTCAAAACTACAGAATCTTAAAGGATTCACTGCAAGAAGTTTAAGAAGATATACGACACCGAATTTTCGGAAGTAATGAGCTGGTCTTTTGAATCCTTTCTGATGTGAATAAAATTTCTCAAAGTCATTCAAAGTCAATGCGACCGGTTAGAAAAAAGTCAACCGAATTGGTACAATTGATGAAACATTCAGAAATAGAAACAGCTACTTAATTTCACCAGCCTCAAAGTACATCGATGAGCCACTACATTATGACCAGGTACCTAAAAAGCCGTAGGACCTACTTCAGCCCGCAAAACAACGGCCACACGTCAAGGCATCGATTCGATGAGGTGGCGATAGGTATCCTGGGGTATCTGGTACCATAATGTCAACAGCAGGTCCTCCAATTCCTGTAGATGTCGGAGTGGGGGTGATTTATGTGGGGAAACCGGGCACAAGCGCCAGGAGTGCAGCAATAGCCCGGTCTGCACTAACTGCTTGGCAAACAACAAGAGATTCAGGCGTCGAGTGGATGTAGGCCACTCGAGTCTAGACAAGGAATGCCCAAGCCTTGTCAGAGAACTGGCTCTGCTAAAAGAACGCACTCATTATGGATAATAAACCAAAGAGAGGCGTTAAGGTGCTTCAAATCAATCTGCACCACGCACGGGCAGCAACAACACAGGCCCTGGTGACAGCCACTGAGCAAAAAGCTCATATTCTGCTATTGCAGGAACCATTCGAACAGGGGGAAGAGTGGTGGGCTTCCCTAACTCCTACCGGATCTACCACCCTAGGGTGGCAAAGCCCAGGGTGGCCACGGTCGTGAAAGACCTGTTCCCTAGCGGTTCTCGAGATAAAAATGCTCCGAGAACGTGGTCGCCCTGGGCGTGGAATGTGGTGATGCGAAATTTTTAATGGTGAACGTATACAGTTCTCCAGCAGGCAATTTGAGAGAAACGCTGAATGAGCTAATGGCTCTATTAGGGGAATTCCCCAGTCATGAGATAATAATAGCAGGCGACTTCAACGCGAAGAGTCCTCTCTGGGGCAATCAGAACGAGGACGAACGCGGCCAGCTACTAGTGGACTTTGCCAACGTGGCAGACCTGAGTTTCTTGAACGATCCAGAGAGCACCCCGACCTTCCAAGGGGCGAGGGGCTCCTCTTGGATCGACGTGACTCTCGTCAGAGTCTCTAAGCGCAGCCTTGTCCAGGATTGGCAGGTACTGGACGACGAGAGCTGCAGTGACCACCTAGCGCTATCTTTCGTTTTGGGATCGGAAAAGCCCATCCGACCCAAGCGCAAAAGGTTCTTAATGAAGAATCTAGACTGGTGGGCATTTAAAGCCAAATTATCTACCTTGTTGGGGGGTAGGAGGGGAAGAAGAGGCCGCAGAAGTGTCGGACCTCAACTCCCTCTTTGAAGAACTTACCAGTCAAATAACAACGCTATGCGAGAGTAGTAGGGGAAATAAAAGGGGAGCCAAGGACCCCCACCCCTGGTGGTCGGAGAAACTAAAAGCTCTAAGGGCGAGAGCTAGGCGGAGTAGGAAAGCTCTGCAAAGAGCAAAAGCTACTCCGCAAGACAGGGAGTGCACAGAAGTGCATAAAAAGGCTCGTTCAGCATACAGGAGAGAACTGAATCTCTCGAAAATCTCCTACTGGAGAAAACTGTGTGAGTTTCAAACTCCGGCTGACCCTTTCGGGATCCCCTATAAGATCTCGAGGGGATCCATAACCGAACCGCTAAAACTGGCAGCGGTAGAAAGTGCAGACGGTAGCCTATCAAAGACTCTTGATAGTACCGTAGAAAGTCTCTTGGATTACCACTTCCAAGGAGACGAGGGAGAAGGGGACTCCCCTCAACAAAAAGAAATAAGGGAAGAAAGTCGGATCCCGCCGGACACTGGTGAGGACCCCCCTTCACGAGAGACGAAGTGGAGAATGCCCTCTCCAGTCTAAATACGGGCAAAGCACCAGGCAAGGATGGGTTCGACCTCAGCATAGTCAGAGAAATCTACTATGCAAATCCCGGGTATTTTGTGGCGCTCCTAAACGAATGCCTCGGGGAGGGGAATCTTCCCAGACTTGTGGAAAACAGCGGTGCTAGTTCTTTTCAACAAGACCGGAAAGAACAAAAATGATCCCGCAGCCTATAGGCCCATCTGCCTCCTCTCGGCGTGGAGCAAGGTTCTGGACAAGCTCATAACGAACAGAGCGCTTGGCTTTCTCATGGAGCAGGGAAAGCTAAACAGGAACCAATTTGGTTTCCTTCCGGGGCGTTGCGCAACGCAGGCAATTCGCAGCCTCCGAGAGAGGGCAGAGAGGAACAAAGCGGAGGGGCTCCATACTCTGCTTCATCTCACTAGACGTGAGGGGGGCATTCAACAGTGTCTGGTGGCCAATGGTTTTAACCAGACTTAAAGAACTTGGCTGTCCAAGGAACCTGTTCAAATTGATCAGCAGCTACCTGTCTGATAGAAGAGTCGAGTTCGAAGCGGGGAATGGGCAATCCTCGCGTTCGTACCATAGAGGGTGTCCGCAAGGATCCAACTCCGGGCCGCTCTGGTGGAATATAGTTGCTGATTCAGCACTGAACCTAGACCTGGGGCCCGCAGTGGAGATTCAAGCCTATGCGGACGATTTCGTTCTCGTGGTCTCCGCCTCAGGGAGACACGTGATCGAAAGAGAAGCACATAGCGCCTTGGATGTGCTAGACAATTGGAGCAGAGAAAGCAAACTGTGCTTCGCTCCTGAGAAGACCACTCTGCTAGCAATAGCTAAGAGAGGAGTAATGAAAACACCACCCCAGTGCAGATTCCAAGGGTGCACTATCAAGGCGGTGCGTGAAATGAAATACTTGGGTGTGGTCCTGGATCAGAGTCTATCAGGGCTGCCACACCTGAGGCACCTTAGAACAAGGTGCACGGTGATTCTCAATAGATTGAATGGCATGAGGTTAACGGGCAAAACCAAGAAGGCCATCTATCAGAGAGGAATTGAAAGAATTCTGACGTATGCAAGTGGAGCATGGTGGACTCCCACAGTCAGAATGAAGAAGGGGATAAACCAAATCCAAAGGTTGGCCCTACTAGGGATAACCGGTTGCTTTCGCACAACGTCGACCCTGGCACTCCAAGTGCTGGCGGGGTGCGAGCCGGCAGACCTAGTAGTGGAAAGGGAGACAGCAATGCACTGCCTAAGGTCAGGCGAGGACGCCTACCTTCTCGGTGCGCCGCATCGAGCCTCCGACATGGAGATGGAAAGCGTGGACTGGCAGATCCACCCTGCCGAGGAAATTTGCCCACCGTGGGACAAGGAGAAACCCACGGGAGTTGGGCATGAGCTGTTCACGGACGGCTCAAAGTTGAAGGGACAAGTGCGGGCAGGCTTCTGTGCGTTCTCGGACGGGAACGAAGCCACTGCAGGAAGCGTGAAATTATCGCAGAACGCTTCTGTCTTCCAGGCAGAACTTCTGGCGATAGAGACTGCACTCACTCTGGGCACTCCCCAGGCGTAGTGACGAAAGAATAAAACTCTACTCGGACAGTAAGGCAGCACTACAGGCTCTGAGTAGATTCAGGGGAAGAAACCCCATCGTCCAGAGGATCAAAACCCTCTTGAGGGCAGAGGGAGATGGGGCAGTTAGTTTCCACTGGGTACGAAGCCATGTCGGAACCCTAGGAAACGAAAGGGCAGATCAGCTGGCGAAGGCAGCCACGCTGAAAGAGACGGTCGACGTGCAATGCAGAACGCTGCGAAGGTGTATTCGCGCAGCATTAGCACGTCGGACCATGACCGAATGGCAGGTCAGATGGGACACGGGAGAGACAGGGCGGAAGACACACAGAGTGTTTCCGAAGGTCTCGACCAAACGAGCACAGACAAATAAGTTCCTGAATCAAGTACTTCAGTGGCCATGGCATCAGCCCTGAATACCTAGGCAGATTTGCCATCAGGAACTGCACTTGTCCCTGTGGAAAGAGAACGGCAAGCAAAGAACACTGCGTACTTGAATGCAGCGGCTTCGCAGAATGGAGAAACACACTGATACCAGGTGTGCAAAGAACGCGAAGATTGGATCTGCTCATCCAATCTTCCGTTAACAGGAGGGGATAATAGCCTTTGTAGAAAGGCTAACCCTCCAGCAACATACCATCTTCCCCAATCAAACGGGGACCGAAACGCAGGAGGTGAACGTGCACACCGAAAGCGATTCGGAAGATGAATGAGGGTAGAAGTCTGTGGGAAAGCAGACGAAGAGACCACCAATGTAAATATTCTGTAAATAAATTTTTTTGCTATCTCTTGATGTTGTAAGTCCTAAGCATGAGGACAGTGTATACATGTGTGTAGATGTTTTGAAAAAAGAAAATAAAGGGAAATTATTCCCCAAAAAAAGTTCGAGGGCAAGGAATCTTCCAGTCAACGATAAAGTAAGAAACGACCTATCCCGCCAGACAGAGCGGAAACCCAGACAAGGTATACTAGGTCGCCTGCCAGCACGTCACCACGGGCTGGTCTCTAGGCCATTGGGGTCCGAACCGGCGTCTCAAGGCAGGATAATTGTCGCAACATTTCAAAATAACATCCAAGGTGCTCAATAAGTCCCCGTGGAGCCAAGACAGATTGGCGGAACGGGACAATGAAATCAGTATATATATTATTGCGAACCCGCTTTTCCAAGTCGAACTACAAATGTTCGATAGGGTTCATGTCAGGTGAATTTGGAGGCCAGAGCATTAACAAAGAGTTACCAGCATGTTCTTATGATCACTGATTGATTATTCTGGTAGTGTGGCATGGCGCATTACCCTGTTGGTAATAGCCATCACCAGCAGGGAACACAGGTGCTATAAATGGGTGAACTTGGTCTGAAACGATGTTCAGAAAACTGATTGCTTTCAAGGATTGTGCTATTGGGATAATGGGGGCCTAAAGTGTCCCAAGAAAACATCGCCCACAGCATAACACCATCACCGCCGGCCTGTTTCCGCCCAACAATGCATCCTGGTGCCATCGCATCCGGTAATAATCGTCGTGTCTGCGCTCGGCCGTCTACGTGATGCACAAGGAATCTTGATTCGTCAGACCAGACCACTTTCTTCCAATCATCCACGGTCAAATCCAGGTGATATTGTGCACATTTCATGCATTTTTGGCGATCACGTGGATTGAGCATGGGGACCAGGCTGGGTCTTCGGCTACGCAGGCCCATGCGCAGAAGACTGCGATGAACTGTGTGCTGTGACACATTGCCCTGATCACCACTGTTGTAGCTGCTGGTGATTTTTCAGTCTCCGCTTCCCTCTGGCGTCAATGAGCTGCGACGACACACTGCTAGACAACGGTTCGTCGTTTGTCCATACGTACTCACAAGCAGCCCCGTTTCCGATATCGTAGGTCAGGGCGCCGTGCCATCACAATTTGTGCTTTATCACATTCCGATAAATCGGCAGCTTTCCCCGTTCTGATTCCGAACACTCTACTAATCCAAAGCCGGTTCTCGGGTTGTATATACTGCTCTATGAATTTCACCTGCCCCACCGTTCGGTCTCCAGGCGTGCTCATTTCTCTAGGATGGTGGTGGTCATAATGTAATGGTTCATTGGTGTATGCTACGAGAACTAATAAATGGAGAACAGAAATTTTCTCATAGGAGAAGGAAGGTAACGGCGACAAACAGATTTTCAAATCGAACAGTTAAAAAAAGAAATATAGAAGGAAAGATGAAATAACTCCGTGCATTCCAGCCGAAGAATTTTGCATAACGGGAAAAGTGAAAATAGGTAAAAAATATTCTTCATGGAAAAAACTATGCAAAGGAAAAAACTTTTTAAGTACGTCTCTCGGAAGCAGTGATAACGATAAAAACGTAATGACTTTAAGCCCCTAGCGGGAAGTCTGCGCATTATTTAAAGAGGATAATGCTTCACATTTTCAGCACGGCTTTTGTATAAAAAGTTCGTGCTTATGTTACCGGTTTGTTCGTCGTTTGCACCCGTAATATCTCTACAACGATCAGTCCGATTTGAAAAATTCTTTTTGCATTGGGAAGCTTGAAATATGCGAATGATGATCCTTCATTTCATTTTTTTTTATTTTTTTACGATGTACAATTTCGCCGCTAGAGGGCGTAAATGCAGATGATGTCGAATTCAGAAATGCGTTTTATTCCACATATTTGCTTCTAAACATCCGATTGAAAAAAATAATTTTATCTTTAGATTCCATTTATGTCGAAGAGTACTTTAGATATAGTTTCTTTTTTCAAATTACGCATAGATTTCCAGCTAGGGGGCGTAAAAGTAAATTACATTTTCCCCGATAACTCGTGTTCTGAAACTCCGATTTGAAATTTTTTTCTTCAGCGGATACACCTCCTAACAGAAAATCTTTTGCATATAATTTAAAATTTTTGGTAAAGAATACTTTGGCCACCAGGGGACGTAAGTTTTAATTTTTGCTTCTGATGTATTTGCCATAAAATCTGATAATCTAAAATATCGATTGAAGAAATTATTTCGTGGACTAATGCCATTCACATCGGTAAACCTTCTCCGAATTATTTCTTCTTAAAATATTCCACAGTTTCTCCGCCAGGGGGCATAGATGTATGTCTTATTTTTGTCAATATCTCTACTTCTAAGTCCGATTTAAAAAATTCCTTCTTTGTTAGATAATGTTTTACGTGTGACACGTTTTTCATGTAATTTCAAAATTTTCAAGTAATTTGTAGACTTTTCGCTAGGGGGGTAGAAGTGAATTGCGTTTCCCTTATATCTCTGCTTCTAAATCCCCGATTTGAAAAATTCTTTCAGCACCGGATATACACTGCCGGATAATTGCTAGGGACGGATGACAATAGCAACGATAGCAACCATAAAATGGAAGGCAGAAAAAAGTGGAAATTAACGTAAGTGCAGGATACAGTAAGACGTGTTGTGCGTATGCAAATTTTGGATACCCGAACTTGTTCGTGACGTCATAGCGCTGATAAGGGATATAAAGGATTTGACGCGTATTGACCGTTGTTGTTCAAACGCAAAGTTGAAAGGGAATAAATCAATTCACGAACTTGCAATTTTCAGTATGTCTTCCCGACATCACCTAGATGATTTTAAGCGTGGCCGTATTATTGGAAAGATTGAAGAAGGGCGAAAAATAACAGATGTTTCCAGGGAGTTCGACGTCAGCCACAGTGTTTGTTGTTTCAAGACTTTGGAAATCATTTCAAACAAATGGAGAGTGTAGCAAACGTCACGCGGGAGTTCGTGTTCGCAGTACGACACCTGCAGAAGATCGGTACATAGTGTTATCAACAAAAAGACACCGGCTCAGCACAGCTAGTGAGGTAGTAAATCAGTTTATGGCTGCTACTGGCAAGCGCATCTCCCGAAAAACTGTCGCCAGACGTTTGCATGAAGGAGGACTATACGCCCACCGTCCTGTTGTGTGCATCCCATTGTCCAGACGTCACCGTACCGCCCGTTTGCAATGCTGCCATCAACATCGCAATTGAACTGATAACGACTGGTCTGCTGTCCTCTTCTCAGATGAGAGTAGATACAGTCTATCGTCTGATTGTCGGCGACAACTGATCTGGCGTGATAGTGGTACTGCATATTTTCCAGCAAACATACAGGAAAGGGACCGATATCCGACATGTAGTGTCATGGTATGGACTGGCATCATGATCAATGGCCGTACGTCCCTCTATGTGCCTCCGACTGGGACTATGACTGGCCAACGATACATTAACGATCTTCTGCTACCTCATGTTCGCATGTTCCGTGGTGCTGTCGGTGATAGATTCATTATCATGGACGACAACGCAACATGTCATCGAATAGTCGCTGTCCAGGAATGTCTTGAGAGCAAGGATATTCAACGCCTCGTATGGCCAGCACGTTCTCCAGATCTGAATCCCATTGAAAATGTGTGGGATGCTTTGGGGAGGAGTCTTGCTGGTCGCCAATGCCCTCCAATAAACAAGGACACCCTCATCCGTGCACTGACAGAGGAATAGGATAAATTACCCCAACAGCTGTTTGATAATGTTGTGCAAAGCATGACACGACGTGTGGAATCTTGCATCGCCCTCCATGGTGGCCATATCCCGTATTGACATCTTACGTCGGAACGCCTGCGGACGGTAATTGCATTTTTTTCACGTTTACGTATTCTGCACAAAATGGCCTGTTTGTCCCTTGAACACGTTCCAAAGCCTTCTGGATTTCAGAGCACAATAAATTGTCTTTCTTGTAATGTCCTGGCATTCTGACATTATTTTATTTCACTTGGCATCCAACCACACTTACTTTTTTATGCGCTATATAGCCGTTTATGATCCGTCCTTAGCAATTGCCCAGCAGTGTAGCTCCTGATGGGAAATGGTTTACACATAATTTCTAATTTTTGTAAAAAAAAAAAAGGGTTTGGCCACCAGGGGGCGTAAATCTTAATTTCCGCTTCTGATGTATTTGTAGCAAAATAGGGGTTTCTAAATTCTCGATTTAAAAAAACGTCGTTTGTAGACCTATACTATTCATGTCGCAAACCTTTTAGAAACATTTTCTTCTTGAAATAATGCATGGTTTCTACGCCAGGGAACGTAGATGTATATCCTATTTTTGTCAATATCTCAACTTCTAGGATTCCGATTTGAAAAATTCCTTCTTTGTTGGATACTGTTTCTGATGCGAAGTGCTTTTCTTATAAATTCAAAATTTTTAAGTAAATCGTAGACTTTCCGCTAGGGGGCACAAAGGTAAATTTCGTTTTCTGCGTTATTTCTGCTTCCAAAACTCCGATTTGAAAAATGCTTTCTGTATCGCATACAAGACCTGATGGAAAATATGTTTCACATAATTTCTAATATTTGGTAAAGAATGGTTTGGCCACCAGAGGGCATAAGTGTGAATTTCTGCTTCTGATGTATTTGTAGCAAAATCTGGGCTCCTGAAAACTAGACTAATTTTTTTTTTTTTTTTTTTTTTTTTTGGACCGATACAGCTCATATGGAAAAATCTTTTGAGAATAATTTCTTCCTAATATAATGCATGTTTTTCTCACTTAGGGGACGTAAAGTCACAGCTTTTTTTTTGTCGATATCTCTGTTTCTAAGAGTCCGATTTGAAAAATTATTTCTGTGTTGGAGAGCGTTTCCGGTGCGATATGTTTCTCGTATAAATTCATGGTATTCTTAGCGCACAAATCTGCAACCAGAGGGCGTAAGCTCACGATTTCGTTTACAGCAATATCTGAGGGATTAGCAACCCGATTGAAAAAACTTCTTTCTTCCGTCAAATACTATTGTTTGTCATACTGGTTGATAAATTTAATTTGGGTCAGAACAGATTCAAAAGAGGTGCTTATTACACCCAAAAATCCGGTGTCATCTTTCTAGTTTTTTTTTTAGTTTTAAAAGTTATTTAGAACTTGTGAAAACTAAATGTAAGATAATATTCTCCATAGCAGTTGTAAAGATTATAAAAATAGAGACAATATAGATGCACAATAACTTCTTTATAAAATATGAGGTTTTGGGTGACTTCACAAAATCCCCAGAGAATTGTCACACTTAAAAATATGTTGGTTGTGATGAAAATTCTTGATGGATATATACAGTATAATACATCTAGTGTTTCCTCAAAGGCAACTATATTTAACTTTAAGTCTACACGATAGTGTCAACGACTTGTTGCGGTGTGGCATTTAACTTCACGTTTATGACCTCTTTTTCGTGGCTGTAATGTTATGGTGCAAGTGTAAACTGAAACTTCATGATGCGCACGCTGCATCTTTGAAAAGTTATCGGAACTATGAAAATAGGACCCTGAAAGACTAATTCTGAGGACACTTCAAGGAACCATGTACTATTTCTCAACCGGCAATGTGTACTTTTCGGATCACTCAGAAAATATACGTGGGGCTGGTAGTGACCATCGCGTGTCGAAATTCGGTCAGATTTGTTTTCTCGATGCGATCGATTCCGGCAACTGCAAGACAGATACGTCCCCCACACCCGATATTTCTCTTGCAGAGAGGCACTTAAGAAAAATCCAGTTAGCCTGGCGGCATTCGACATTCCATTAAGGACCAACGCACAATACAAAAAAAAAAAAAAAAAAAAAGAGAAGGAGCGAATGAAAAGAGAGAGGGAAAGAAATATCTCCAGAAATAAAAAGGAGGCAGAAAAAAATTGTAAGAAGGAACACAACGCTCGCGCTGGACAACAACACATAAAGAGAACGATGCAACGTTTTCGGTAACATAGAACCGGTCGAAAATGGATTGTTGCGTGGTTGAAGTCGGAGCAAAATTTTAGTTCGGAAAAGAAATTCTTTTTGACAAATGACAGTTCGTACCAGGAAAGTTACTTTTGCGGAATTCTTAGGGTGGGGAAGAAGAGGCAAGCTTTTCTATTTTCTTATTCTTCTGATTTTTTTAAGTTACTCTTACTTCTTAAAATTTTGCAATGGCTATGACCCGAGTGCTTTTTTCTGTCATATCCGCCCCAATCGGTGATCTGTAACGACAGAGACATGTGCCTTGATCGATAGGATTGCGGCGTATGTCAGAGCAAGTCCGAAAAGAAATCGACAAGTCGTTTATTTTCCTTGGCTTAAATAAACACAGTAAGCATTGAACTTTTGCATAACTTAAATTAGTTCCTGAATGCATTAAGACCCATTCTGAAGATTTCCATTGCTCTTTCTGGTTTCTTTCTCTGGAGAGAAAAGTGACGGGTGTCCTTTTCAAAGGAAATATTGCACATTGCAGCCTTAAGGAGCTTTTCCTCGTGGTAGGTGTTCTGTTGCAGCCGAATATTTGAGAGAAAAATTGCGACACAGAAGCCTTACGGTGCAGTACACTTTAACTCTTTGTAGAAAGCACGGTAATTCCTTTAGTCGTATAGTTTGTGAATAGCTTATGTTCAGAAACAGCTGCCTCGTTACGATCTCTGAATTAAAATAAATCAGAATAATAGTGCTTATAAAACAGGTCATATTATTAAATTACAAAGTCGTACAAATTAAAAAAAAAGTTCACCTCGACTTTGAAAAGATCTCGCTGCGGAAAATCCTGGAAAGCGGAATAAAAATAATCAGTCCAGGAATTAAGAGGTTTTTTTGTGTTTTTTTGGTTTGGAAGAATTGCTGTTTCCTCGAATACTTTCGATTTCGTTTTTAATGCATAAAATTTAGAAAAAAAAACTTGCCTTTTTGTATTCTTTCTTTCTTTTTTACACGCATGTGTTCAAACGTATCCCTACATATTTTTTTGCTATCCTTAAAAAAACTTTTCAAATATGGAATTTTGTACGATCCAAAGTATACCTCCATTTTGAGAAAAAAAGATACATCGAAGTGTTTTCCAATTTTCCTTTAACATGTGTTGCGTGACTTATGTTAACAAGTCTTTAATGTTACAGAATATGAAAATAAGGCTCTTCTTGCTCGTGGTGGAATTCGAAACCACATCTCCTCGCTCCGGAATCAGTTATTCTCCCGATGGGATTACACTGACCTTTGCCTATCGCTACAGCTTGCAGGGTCTTTTCTACTTATGCGTCACCTCAGTGGTAGGTCACATATATACCCCCCCCCCCTTGAGAAAGGGTTTGGACGGAATCGTAGGTTTTCGTATCAGCGGGTAAACTACGTTGAAGGAACTCTTTGCAGAACAAGGAATCCAGATTAATTCCAGACTGTATATGGGAAAAGCATCAAACATTATTTGCGAACCGCATGACTATGAGATCCATTTTCACGTTCCGGAACGAATAAGAAAGTTATCAGGGGTATGCAAAAGTTTCCGCCGCATTAAGGAGAAAGGAGACAGGAACAATCAAGGAACCAGTACACGAAATATCGGCCGTTAGCATCAATGACATTTTGCCATTTTTCAGGCAACAATTGAATGCCCTTCTGATAGAAGGACTCGGGTTTTGAGCTGAAGAACGCAGTGACGAAACGTTCCACCTCTGGAACTGTGGTGAACCGCTCTTAGGCTAGGGCATGTTGCACAGAGCGAAACAGATGAAAGTCTGAGGGTACAATGTCCGGAGAGTAAGCCAGGTGCGGTAAAACCTCCCAGTGAAACTTTTCAAGGGTTCATTTTGTAGTGACACCGACATGTGGTCTGGCATTATCGTGTAACAGGATGACTGGGCGGCGTCCTTTACCTGTACATGGACGTTTTTGCTCGATTTTGACGTTCGGTTTCATCAACCGACCACTATATATTTGTGCAGTGTTGTTTCGCCCAGTTTCAACTGTTCGAAGTACAGCATTCCTTGCATATCCCACCACACACGCAACAGCACCTTTTTCCCGTGTATATCCTGTTTGCTGTGGATGCGGAGGGCTGGCCTTGGTCGACTCAGCATCGCTTGCGTACGGGGTTCTCGCAATGGACCCATTTTTCCTGCCCGGTGACAACCTTTCCACAAGAAATTCTTCCCTTGAAACCACTTCAGCAACAACAAGCAGATTCTCAATCGTTGACCAATATTACGCTCCGTTAAAATATGAGGAATCCACTTGTCAATCTTCTGGATCATCCCTAAAGCCTATAGACGCCGTACCCCCGTCGATTTAGTAACTTTCAAACGTTACGCCAGTTGCGTAGTCGATTGTGCGGCATCCTCTTGCAACAGCAATTCCAGTTGCTTGTCTGTGAGTTTCTGCGGTCCACCTGCACGTGGCTTGCCTTCCAGACTTATATCACCTTTCTCAAACCTGGCAAACCATTCTAGACACGTCCTCTCACCCATAACCGTTTTGTCATACGCTTGACATATTGAACCATATGCTTCACTCGCACTTTTCCCTAAATTAAACATGAAACACAAACAGTGCCACTAATGAACTTTATCGACCGCCATGCTTTGTACAAACTGACAGCATGGGTCGCCGGACGGTTAGATTCCTATAGCGCCCACTAGCGGGGGCGGCGAAACTTTTTCGTATCCCTACTAATATTTTTGCCGATGGTGGGATTCGAACAGACGTGTTTTCTCTCCGTAGCCAGTTATTTTCCCGGCTGAGGTACACCGACCTTGGATTATAACTGCAACTTGCCGGGGTTTTTTTTGTACCCTTGTGTCAACTCAGTGGGACGTCGCAAGAGGAATGAACTGTAAATGCGAGTTCTTTTGGAATTTTATAAAATATACAACAGAATTTTTGAAAGACAGGGAGACTTACACGAGCCCATGTTTTTCAATTCCGTTATTGTGAGCAAAGCAATTTTTAATTCACTAAATCACCTAGTATTAGTCCCAGTGAGAGACCACCGCTCTACATCGCAGTACTACATGTAGTACTGCAATGTAGTACTACATGTCTCTTGTAAGAGACTGTGTGGAGGCCTAAGGAATTTTCGGGAAATGACCTGAGCACGGATCTTTGAGACTGATTAAAAGCCCAAATCTTTCCGCTCTTCTTCCTGCCAACCTATTGCAGGGATCGGCAACCTTTTGCGATGGTTATGGGACAATAATGCTATTGTGTAACCTAACAAGTTCCTGCTATTGTAGAAGACTCGAGGGTAACAGAATAAGGAAGAAAATAAACGTACCATTGGGTTGGTGCGAATGAAATTTCCGGCGCGAACGAGCAGTGGAGACAGGCCCCCACCACGTTGTAAAGGAACCACCCACTGGGGTTTCGGTTATTATTGCGCAGAGTTACTATCACCAGCTAGCATGTGTGTGAAGAACAACGTTCAGGCGTGGTTTGTTTGGACGTAACGTGGCTTGCAAAGGAAACATGCAGACGCCGGATTTGGGAATCACCTTCCTGTATGAATTTAATCTGGACCATTCTGTAGGAATTGCCACTCGAAACGTTGCCAACGCGTTTGAGGAAAATGCAGTCAATGAACGAACCATTCGGCGATGGTTTGTGAAGTTTCGAAGCAGAGATACCGACCTGTTGCTGTTTCTGATGATGCTCTTTATGTGTAGTTGAAGAGGTTCACCGAAAAACGTGTCGTGAGATAGCGGCAGAGGTAGGTGTCCACCACACGACAGTTGTTTGGCGTCTGGCTGCCCTGGGTAAGAACAAAAAGCTGGACACGTGGCTGCCGCATGAGTTGACAACTGCCAACAAGACTAGGCGTTTGGAAATATGCACGTCTCTGCTTGCCAGGATTAAACAGGAACATCTACTGCATCGAATCGTCACCTGCGACGAGAAGTGCGTCCTTTATGATAATCGGAAACGATGTGCACAATGGTTAAGCAAGGCATAGCCTGCTGGACGGCATTCTAAGCCACCCCTACACACCAAGCGGATGATGCTGCTGGTCTGGTGGTCCACAGCCGGGATAATTCATCCGGTTTTTTTATCAAGAAGCCAAACCATCACTGCAGAACCTTATGGTTCTGAACTACACCAGATGCACCGGATATTGCTGCAGAAACAACCAGCTTTGGTCAACAGACATGTGTTTTTAAACTGTATATAGATTTAATTTTTTAGCTGAATAAATATTATCGTGCAACAAGACGGATTTCTTTTAATACTAGTATTCATGCACGAATTATAGTGTCTACCAACAGACATAGTGTTATTCTGCTCCAGGACAATGCCCGTCTTCATGTCGTACAACAAACGAGCCCCGACAGACTATATTCTGTTTCGTCACGTGGATCACTTTCCTGTCTGGGAAACAGTTCACTACAAAGAACGATGTTCAACGTGCAGTTGATGAGTTCTTGACTTCTTCGGGTCCTAGCCGTAAGACGTTTTCCGTTCCAGGATCATGGCCTTTCCAGACAGATGGCAACTATGTGTCTATGCCGAGGGGGATTATTTTGCCTAGGTAAGTTGTCCCTTTGCCGGACATTTCATTCGCACCAACCCAATAGTTTCCACGTTTTGCTACAACTTATTCCCCGCGGAAAACCATCACGGTAAAACGCGGTGCTGTCACGATGCCGTAAAATAAATCAGTCAGCTTTAGATTTGCTTTTTGTTTCAGAAGTCCTGTATTTGCAGATATTTATCAAACGCACGAAAAGAATTATAATCCGAGGAAGAAATGTCTGCGTAATATGTTAGATGACACAAAGATTCCCAGATAAAACGTTTTGTAGTTTCCAGAGTCTTGTTGTCTACGTGCGATCTGGTGTTGCCTTGCAGGAAAAGCACACCTTTCCGATATAGTGCACCTTGAATCAGCTGCAACTGGCAGGAGTAGAGGTCCGTTCAGATGGTTTTTCCACAAGAGAGAAGCCGATAATTTATTATTCCCTCGACGGACCACCATACACACAAACACACCAAACCCATGCATGGGTGAAGAGGTGGCTTACTGGTATGCAGTCTCAGTTCATTTCGTGACAACCAGTATCGAGTGCGGATGAGGTTGAACCTATTTCTTATCGCAGGTTAGCACACGGTTGAGAACGGGCTCCGTGCGCTGACTTGGGCGCAACGACATGCATACAGTTCACCTGTAAACTGACATATGATGCGGGACCAAGAAGCTTAGTCTCTGTAAGCATGACCCTGGCAGGTAAACGTATATGAAATGTTTCATTTAGTTCAGAAAACAACGTTTATTAATGCAATTTTCACAATTTAATGTCTACTATATTTTCGCTGAAAGCTATGGTTCAGCTTCGTCAAGACTAAGCGTTTTAATTTCTTCCTTCTGACGTCGTTTCCGGTGTCACGTGTCAAACGCCTCGTGCGGTCATCAAATTGTAGATTAATGAATGCTTTCCATGCGCTTGATAGGTATGGAAACGAAGATAAATCATTTTCCAGGTTGTTACGGTTTTGAAATATATGAAAAGCTTCTAAAAGGTCTAGGTCAAATATTGATTTACGTCTATCTAACATTTTGAAGTCAGTAAACAGAAATTGGTGGTTGTTTTCCCAACAGTGCGGGATTATGGACGATTTTTTTATTTCACACTTTTTAATATATGATTCGTGTTCTTTTAATTTGGATTTAAGTGATCTCTGTGTCTGGCCTATGCATGACAGACCACATTGACACTGGATGCGATAGATTCCCCAAAAAATTATGTCAGGAATTAGGTCCTTTTTGTACAGAGTAAATCATCTGAGATACAGAATGAAGATAACTTTGAAATTTGATGACTTGAAATTTGCAAACAGATTTTAGGGATGAATGGAAGAACGGCCAAGTTTCATTGAGAATTTGGAGAGATTGGGATCAAGGTGGATTTATACTAAAGGTTTAACAAATGTTTTGATAGCTGAGTCCACTAGTGAATGTTAGAAGCCTGTCTTGCTATAAATATGTCTGATGTAATTTTGTTCTTTCTCGAGACCCTCCTTTGTGGAACAGACATTTTTGGCTCGGTAGACATATGCATAAAATGTACTGGTTTTCTATTGGATGGAACGATTGCGTGATAGTGGTCACGCGCATTCGGCGGTCACCTTGCCAAAGCGGACATTTTTGTCTGGCATTGAAGTTATCACCAAAAAAAAAAAAACTGTACGTAAGAGACCTTGATTTGGAGGCCACCCGCAGTACGCGACCACGGGCAGTAATTTTTGAAATGCATATGAAAATACATGCTTGCATTTTGGGGTCATAAACATGCTTGAAAAATGTTTTTAAGAAAGTTCTAAGAAGATCGCGGAAAGGCTGTGAGCACAAAAACATGAAATACCTCTCCCTTTGTATCTCTTTGTCACCACCATTCACGAGATTGTAAATGTTGGGCAGGCCCTTGGGTCTGCCAAGTTCTTAGAATTTCTTCAGCAGACGATGTGGTTTTCTTCTTATTTTGATCTTCACTTCCTAGCAAAAAAAGGCTTGCTGGACCAGCACTGCCAGCAATAGCCCAGCACTATGATACCGCTGCCGAACCGTCAATAAAATGTTCGGGCAGCCAACAGAAGGGCCAGTAGTTCATGCCACCAGCTGGCCAACAGTTGGCACCTCATCAGTTGTCATATGCCTCAACAAGCCCATCAGTTGTCTATCACACGCAGTAGCTGCCACAAGTGGCCCTTCAGCGGCCCTGCAAGCACGTGCCAGAATTGATGGCTAGCCTAATGTGGTCCGCTAGTTTGCCGGTAGTGGCAGCCGGCAACCACATGACGTAACTGATGGCTTGCCAAATCTTTTCCGCCTATTTCCTATTAGTAGTCATAAAAAAAATCAAGGACAACAGCAATTTCCCAAAGCTACAACTTTTTTTCCCTTAGGAAACTTGCGAATTATAGCACTGCGCTGGGTAAATTTCCTCAACAAACCGGAAAAACGCCCGTTTGGATGTGGGTGGATACGAACCAGGGCTGTCAGCATCGGAGGTGAGCTATCTACCGACCGGACTAATTTTCCACGCACGAGCGTGTGCTTGAAGCTGTATGTTTCGTGCGGAATGTGTAATTGAATGGTTCTCTCTTTCATTTTACAGTATTGCGAGGTATTTTTCATAAAAGTCAGTTTCATATAATTCATAAATTTATTTTTTCAACATAACGATAGGTTTTTTTACCTTAAGGGAACTTCACTCATTTTCAAGAACTATACCAACTTAAAGTCGCTTTCCAAAGTTTTGTACTGTCCTTGTCGTCTTGAAAGGCGATTGTTAAATTAATATATAGTTACCCGGGTTCATGTCACATTTAGTAACATTTTTAACGTTGTATCTTTCCTTTCTGTTGTCCGAACGCTGCTTTTGTTTTAAAGAGGAAAGATATTTTATTTTACTTCTCGTTATTTTTAGAAGCGAATTCCTCCCAGTCTTGTGTATTCAACACACGGATGAGTACATTATATCCACATAGCGTTGCTTTTTTTTTTCTTTTAAATAATTGATAAATTTTGTACGGGTATAATTATTTTTTATTTTATCAACAAACGTTTTTTTAATGTTTTTCCAGGACATTTGTTTCAAGCGGTTTTCAAATTTGTTCGTGTTATTCACCCACTCCATTCCATGAATTGTTATTCATGGGAATGGAGTGGGTGTATTTCATGGCTGTAGTCTAGTATTTCATAGCTTAATCTGATATCTTCGTCGACGTGGAATTTCATTAGGAAATTAATTCGCCTCTCTATATAACGATTTTTTTTCTTAACATCCACTAAAATAACACGATGGCGATAGCGTCGTCTTCAACTAACTGGTACCATGAGAGACACAGCAAGTGTTACTTCTGCGCATGCGCAGTCCTATTGCTTCCACCTCGTGTTGGGGTTGCATTGGTTACCAGCAACGGGCCACTAGTGGCACTTGCTTAGAGGCCCACCATTCACGGCGATGCTGCAGGGCCATCAATGGCTCACTAACTGATAGCGCTACCACCAACGGACCGCTACCGGGCCGTGAGCGGCAGATTTTAGCCAGCAGTGACCCACCACTGTCAGCTGGTGGCCAGCAGTTTCCCTGCACTTGTGTCTTTGCAGGGTTGTCTTAAGTAAGAGCGCGAAGTCCACGGAGGAGTTTATCTCCCACATCCGAACGAACCTAGTCTTCGCACGTATTGTTTGATTAGGCTTACGTATCCGCTACAGATGGAAAAAGAAGATATATCTCTGACATTAGGAACACAAATGAAGAGAAGGAAATGTGTTATTAAATAGGGTAAACCGCAGTAGTGTTGCTATTGCGTTCAGCTCCATCATACCTTCTAATTTCTCAGGGTGAATACATCTGCAGGTTATGACACGTGTCTTGTTTCATTGTCTACGCGCTGTTGACGTCAAAAGTGGGAGGGGGTCAGAATAATGTGACTCGACTGTGTAGCACCACTATACTAATGATCCGAATTTCTTGGCGTAAAATAGAAATAAAACCTTTCCAAACATTCGCACATCAACCAGATGGCTTTTTCAAGGAAGGAAGACAGCTGCTAACTGCAAATTACCTTCCTTCAAAAAGCCATGAAAAAGCTGTCTACCTTCCTTGAAAAAGCCATCTGGTTAATGTGTGAAAGCTGGGAAAGTTTTATTTCTATTCTACTCCAAGAAATTCGGATCACAAGTATAATCATACTATTTTGAGCTTTGATGTTACTCTTCTTCGGTTAACCCTTTAACGACCATGACTCTAAAATCTAGTATCACTCTAAGAACCATAACGCCCGAAAGTGCCTGTTGGTTCACTTCTTTTTTTAAGTAAAAACAATGGTGACTGACGGTGAATCCTGCCAATCCCTCATTGGTCGTGCAAATTTAAAGAACAGATATGGGTAGGAAATCTGAATAACTTTAGACGCGTTTTAGGCAGCTGTGGTCGTTTGTGTATACTGGCGTTTTGGACGTTGTGGTCTTTAAAGGGTAAAGTTAGTGCTTCAGTAAAAAAACAATAGATTCCGATTAATTGGGGCACATAGGAGCGGGTTAGAATTTGTTGGCCCAATTAGGCAGCTGCCCCACATATTCGAAGGTTTCTTCCTATACAAGGTGTGATGAAAAAGTATTCAGACTGGATTTATTAAAAACAAAAGTACAAGACTACAGATTTGGAACTGAATTGCGTTGGAAGTAATCCTCTTCCAAAGCCACACACGCTTAACCCAGCGCTGTTTCCACTGCCCGAAGTATTTTTGAAGTCACCTTCTGAAATAGCAAACAGCTGCTTCGCCGCATTGTATTGTATCTCTTCAGTATCTTGAATCTTTTTCCTTTCAACTGGTATTTGATGTTTTGGAAGAGAAAAAGTCTCAGGGAGTGAAATCTGGTGAATAGGGTGGTGGTCGGACATGCGCAATGCGGTGCTTAGCAAGAAACTACTGCACAAGTCGCGATGCATGGACAGGCGCGGTTGCCATGGTGGAGTTGCCACTCTCATTCAATGTCGGCCTTTTGCGACGTAATGCGTCACACAAAATTCTGAAAAGTTTCAGAGATTGAGCTCTGGTGAATAGGGTGGCGGTTGGACATGCGCAATGCGGTGCTTAGTGAGAAACTGCTGCACAAGTTGCGATGCATGGACGGGCACGTTGTCATGTTGGAGTTGCCACTCTCATGAAATATCGGCCTTTTGCGACGAAATACGTCACTCAAACATCTCAAAACTCTTAGGGAATGAGATCTGGTAAATTGGGTGGCGGTCGGACATGCGCAATGCGATGCTTAGCAAGAAACTGCTGCACAAGTTGCGATGCATGAACAGGCGCGTTGTCATGGTGGAGTTGCTACACGCCACTGTCGTGCAATGCTGACATTTTGCCTCAACAGATATCACCAAACTTGAGTGCAGTACTCCCTATTGATCGTCTGGCCTGATGAAATGTTTTCATGATGTACAATTTCCTCAGAGTGAAGAAAAATGTCAGCTTCGTCTCGACATTGCTCCGGCTCTGTGGTGTTTTTTCGGCTCTGGTATTGTTTAGGGTCTTCTACTGTGAAGACTAGACCTTATTTTCCGGATCATACTCACAAACCCGCAATTCAATACTAGTTACGGTAGCGATTCATATGTTTTCGTCGTTGCACTATAGCGGGTCACCAGCAGCTAAAACACCCGCCTATTTTAGCCCAGCCGAGAGCAATTTTGGCCCAAATTTGGTTGAAACACGTTTCATACCCAAATCGTCTGTAAGAATCCACTGAGCTGAATCGAAACTACTGCTGAAGTCTTCATATAATAATTATTCGGGGATATTCCCGCACAGCTGTGCGCACAAGTTCGACATTGTTTTCAGTTTTGCTGGTTGCAGACCTCCCAGACCCCATTCATCACTCTCAACGCTTTCACGCCACCTTTAAAATGTTGCTGCCACACATAAACTTCTGCGCGACGCATACAATCGTCTTCATAGACTTTCTGTAGCTTAAAGTTTGCGTCTTTGCAAGTTTCGAAAAACTTTTTGAAAAACTCTGATGTAAATTATTTGATGATTTTGTTTCCGGCATGACAAATGCGTCGAACAACTTCACACATGTAAGAACAAAGCTTTACTGTAAAAAGGAAAAAAACAGAAAGATGACACCGATATTTTCGGATATAATAAATACGTCTTTTGAATCCGTTCTGACGCGAATTAAATTTACGTAACGCAAGTCTCACTACTGTAAAAAAAATAAAACAAAAAAAAAACAAAAAAACAAAAAAAACCTGGATGAGCAGGAGAGAAGTGACTCATGGCACATGCGTAGTAGATTCCGAGGTTAAAATCTACCAAACAGTTTCTTGCCGTGTCGCGCGAAACTTATGCAACCAGCGATACAATATTAAAAGCAAACATAATCTGAATTTGCGTGTAGCCCTTACTGGTCATCCATGTAACATCTCTTGAAAATTTCATCGCCCTGGAGCTGGAATCGAACCCGCATCTCCTGATTTCCGTTCGAGTATGGCCAAGGGCGATGAAATGTTCAAGTTTTCTGAGAAATGTTACAGGAATGAGTAGTAAGTGGTACAAGCAAATTCAGATTTTCGTTTGCTTTGAATATTCTATCGATTTCCCATGTATTATGATGAATATTCCTTCCTTCATTGATTTATCTATTAAACAGGTGAATTCCGACCTACATCCGGTTCCAGATGGGAGTTGGATCAAAACGCTATGAAGAAGCAGGGTTGCTGTCATTAGTGAAAATCTGAGGATGTCAGATTCCTAAGCTAAGTTTGCTTAGTCTCAGTTCCTAGGAACTCCCCTGTCCTGGGTGGTGTAACGGTTAGCATACTAGAAAGAAAATCGGGAGGTGCGGGGTCGATCCCCCTCCAAGGAGATGAAATTTTCAAGTTTTCTGAGAGCTGTTACATGGATGATTAGTAAGTGGTACACGTAAATTCAGAATTTATATTGTGTTTGCTTTGAATATCATATCGATTTCGCATGTATTGTGAGGAATATTTCTTCTTTCATCTATTCAGTCTGGATACTTTATAATCCCACCTCCCAATAAACAATTGGGCCCAATTAATCGCATTTCATCCGTTGGAAAGGAAATTACAGAGTATTCTCAAGCACTGTTGACATGTTTTCTAAAGCAGTAGGACAGTTCCATGGTAAAACTTCGGGAGAATTTTGAACGTACGCAGTCAACTTTTTGCGCTTAGCATATCAACCTGGAATATTTTTAATAGTTTTCTGCAAAAAAATGTTGAGGCTCTTTAGTTAAAATATGCGCTCATAGCACTAAAAAGATTGATGATATCACTTATTTAATTTTAACTTTGAGGAGCCGATTGAAAAGAAAGGCCCTCAGGAATTAAAATGTAAACAGAAGACCCAAGAGGATGTTTTATCTCTAGGCAGTAGGGTGATGAACAGCCAGAATACTTTGTCGACACAAGTGGTTCACGTTTGCGGTGCATTTTGAAGAATCGAATTCCACAGAAGCCACGGTTCCCACATTGATATGTATGGCAGACCATTTATATTGCTTCAAAGCCAGCCTGTCCACTTGACACATATAAATGTCTTCGGAAGGGGAACGACTCTATTTCAAAGAGTGGAGTGTTTCCCTGCAATATAAGGACGATAGACTTCAAAGGTATTTCGGACAATCTATTACTTTTTGGAGGCAACCAGAAAAGTTTCTGCTTTCTTCATATTTTTTTTTTATTATTACTTTTTTTTTCGGTCGGGAGACTTCACCTGTCGTTATCAGATGCGAATTTGTTTACTTCCTTACTTGAAGCAGAAAAGCATTTTTCATAGAGATGATGCGGAATTACTTCCTTGATCGAAACTGGGATGCGAGATTTGTTCTGAAAATTTCGATTTCTTTTAAAGCATGGTAGATAGCATGTCACTGCCAAATCACGATAGGATGTTCATCTATCTTTTGCTTTTATTTTAAGAAACGAACAATATATTCTGAGATGTAGAAACACTGACGAATTATTTGAGAGGACTTATAGCGAAGAAAACTTAAACGGCTTTATTTTAAAAACAAGGCTTAGCAGAGTATATATCATTAATCGTATACGAGCAGGGATCTGTGATCCTCAGGACGAAAATAAGCTTAATCTGTTTTTGCACTTTCCGTTATGAAGTTGTATAAGATTAATGGAAGATAAGGTTTGCACAGCTAGTCATTCTTACAAGGGTGGCCGATTTATGTCATGCTGTGGTGCGCGGCTGCCACTGAATTCAGACCTCTTTCAGAAGACTTTTTCTATAAGCTATTTTGCGAAATTATTTCTAGTGAAATATAAGGTTAGCTTTTTTTTTAGCGGAATTGGGTCATACTAATATATTTTATGACTACAAAGCTTGTGATGTTGAGATAAAATAAAATAGCAACGTTTATTCACAATTAAATATTTATTTTAACGTCTACTACAGTTTCGCACCGCGTTTGGCTCGGCTTCATCAGACTCATGGAGCGGAAACATTAAAAACATTGTAACGTCATCAGAGCTTGAACGGCCACTGATTTTGGTGAGTTGTTTCCACGCGCTTGAAAGAAATGGTGTAGATGTCATGTCGTTGACAAGCACTGAAGAATTGTGGAATACGTGTGAAGCTTCTAATATATTAAGCTTGATAGTCGAGTTCAGTTCATCAATAAGCGTGGCGTTTTCAAACAAATATTTATGATTATTTTTGTGACAATAATGGGTTATAGACGATTTCTTCAGTTCATAGTTCCGTACGTAAGTCTTGTTTTCCTGCACACGGAAACTTAAAGTCCTGCGGGTCTGTCCTATATGTGAATGTCCACTTTCACAACGGATCTGATAAATTCTCCAGGAATTTATATCTTCGACATAGTCTTTTGAACTGTAAAAATCGATCTTATTTATACACTGACGGAAAAAAATCCCAACACCAAGAAGGGGTTGTGTTAGATAAACGACAGTTGGTAGGCGGTGAGAGTACATCTGTAAGATGACGTCTATTCAAATTTCGCGCTCGGCGCATACGTTTGGCGCCCCTCGGAACATGCAAAGTAGGTTTGCTGTAAATACGCGCTGTAACGTTCGTGAGCGTTAGTTATCATTGAGATTCGACGTAGTGTGTTGATGTTAGTCAAGAATGCCTTTAAGAAGAAGAAGAAGCCATTATCAACAGCTCACGGAGTTTGAACGAGGTCGTGTAATAGGGCTACGAGAAGGTGGATTTTCTTTCCGCAATATTGCAGAACGACTTGGCAGGAATGTAGCCACTGTGCATGATTGTTGGCAGCGGTGGTCAAGGGAAGGTACTGCCTCAAGAAGACCGGGTTCCGGCCGGCCACGTGGCACTACTGAGAGGGAAGAACGCCGTGTACGGCGTATGGCCGTGGCGCATCGTACCGCGTCTGCGGCAATAATTCGAGCTGCAGTTGCCACCAAAGTGACACAACGAACTGTTACAAATCGGTTACTTGAAGGACAGCTCCGAGCCAGACGCCCTGTAGCGTGCATTCCACTTACTCCAAACCACTGCCGTTTGCAACGTCAGTGGTGTCAAGCTAGAGCTCATTGGAGGATTGGAGGACGGAGTGGAGATCTGTTGTGTTTTCTGATGAAAGCCGGTTCTTCCTGGGTGCCAGTGATGGCCGTGTGTTGGTTAGAAGGAGGCCAGGTGAGCGCCTGCAACGAACCGGTCTGCGGCCGTGACACACTGGACCTACACCTGGAGTTATGGTCTGGGGAGCAATTTCCTAGGACAGCAGTAGCACTCTCGTGGTTATCCCACGCACCCTGACGGCACAGTTGTACGTCGGTCTGGTGATTCAACCTGTTGTACTGCCATTCATGAACAGCATTCCAGGGGTGTTTTCCAACAGGATAACGCTCGCCCGCATACCGCTGTTGTAACCCAACATGCTCTACAGAGTGTCGACATGTTGCCGTGGCCTGCTAGATCACCAGATCTTTCACCAATCGAGCACGTATGGGACATCATTTGACGACAACTCCAGCGTCACCCCCAACCAGCATTAATCGTCCCTGTATTGACCGACCAAGTGCAACAGACATGGAACTCCATCCCACAAACTGACATCCGCATCTGTACGACACAATGCATGAACGTTTGCGTGCTTGCATTCAACATTCTGGCAGTTACACCGGTTATTAATGTACCAGCATTTCACATTTAAAATGGCTCTTCTCGCGCTTACAATAAGCTGTGATCTTGAAACCTTAATCGATTAAATATGTTACCTATACAAATGTATTGCCGCCATTTCATTCCTCTACAACTATTTTTTCATGGTGTTGGGATCTTTTTTCCGTCAGTGTAGGTTTGAATATAACATTGAAATTAAAACTTTTGCGAATTTTTGAAATTTTTAAGGAGCAAATGGGGCAACAACACTATTCTCTCGTACTATTAGTGTGAGTGAGCAGACTGGCTTAGGTTTCCTAAATGTTTGGACTGCTGTGTCTATTTTTTGGATAAACCTGATTCGATTATCAAGCTTAATTATCAGTTTAAGCTTTCCACATACGAGTATGCAACAATTCTTCACTGCTTGTTAGCGACATAATATCTACTCCATTTGTTTCAAGCCCGTGGAAACAACTCGCCAAAATCCGTGAAGACCAGAACACTGATGATGTAACAATGATTTGTATGTTTACACTCCATTTGTCCTGATGAAGCCGAACCAAACCCTCTGCGAAACTACGGCAGACGTTAAAAGAAATATCCGTGTTTAATTGTGAATAAAGGTTGCTATTTCATTTTAACTGGTTAATGTTATCAGAAAGAAATCATTGTACCGCTATTATAATTGATATAAAATCAGGCAAATTAAATTTATTATGGTCAACGCACATTGTGATTTACCTAACCGGCGGATAGTATATTAACTGTATTTTATTCGTTTAAAAAAACAGATTACCCAAATCAATCCCTTTTAAATTATAAAAAAATTAAAAACAAAATTAAGAATACAGTAGGAAATTGTATTCAGGAGTATTTAGATACATTTCCTTAGTTCAGAAAAAATGTTTCCGTTACTACTGTGTGAAGAAAGCTCTCAGTTTAAAATATAAAGTACTCATATTTGCCTCTACACAGCAGAAGTGTTGGGGATTTCAGAATATTTAAAATAACTTTTCGTTTCATGATTTCGTGTTTCCGAAGTCAAAGTTTTAAAAAACGTTTGGCAAGATTCCACAAATTTTCTAAATTAAACACTGAAATAAAGTGCATTAATTTTTTTTTTTAGATTTTTGAGCACCGTAATTTCCAATTTTTGTTGTTCACCTCTATTAGTAAATTCCTGTCAGGAATTGCCAGCGCATTCACTACACGTGTTTGATTTTTGACATGTATCTAGTGCAAAAAATGGGGGCTTTCCGCCAAAATAAATAATGTATCCACAAATTTATTGAATGCAAAAACAATTTAAAATATACATACTATACAACGGGAAACGAAGATGAAAGCCTGAGCTATCAAATGATTCGGCCAGTGACTTCAGGAAATGAGCACTGGGAGTATAAAATGAATGTAAATTTATTCATGCCATATTTATTTTGCTATTTATTCACTTCAGTCTCAGCATAGTGACGGCAGTAGCTTACTTTCTACTGACTTAGAAATTTTTCTTCCTACTTAGGAAGACTTTAAAGGTTTGGTGACGTCACGCGCCTTGTTAAACATATAGTATGCTTTTCCGGACAGAATGATGCTTTGCAGGAAGTTAAAAAAAAACAAAAAAAACATGTAGTCACAGTATAACGTGTCGGTGGCCTCATATTCACATAATTCCTTAATTTCCACATTACGAAGGCCCCGCCGGTGTCGCAGTGGTTTAAGATCTGGTATATGACCATTAGTTCGAGATGGGCCCAGATTCGAATTCCGGTGATACATGAATGTTGACTTGTCTTACGGCACTGGCTCACTTCCTTTCCTGGAACCAGTGTTCCTGATTTAGGGACCGAAGACTTCTTATAGCCCATCGAATTGCTCAGCGAGTCGTTAAGTCCCCCAAACAAACCATATTACAAATAATTTCATTAATCACTTTTGTTGCACTGTTTACAGAGAGTGCCAGTCGCGTATAAAGCAGCGTCTGACATTGTCGGTCCCGTATAGAAATGTGTCTAATATTGTCAGTCCCGTATAGAAATGTGTCTAATATTGTCAGTTCCGTATAGAAAAGCGTCTTACATTGTCAGTTTCGTATAGAAAAGCGTCTGACATTGTCAGTCCCGTATAGAAAAGCGTCTGACATTGTCAGTCACGTATAGAAATGTGTCTAATGCCAGTCTCGTATAGAAAAGCGTCTTACATTGTCAGTCTCGTACAGAAATGTGTCTAATATTGTCAGTCCCTTATAGAAAAGCGTCTTACATTGTCAGACTCGTATATAACAGCGTCTAACATTGCCTGTCTCTTATAGAAAAGCGTCTGATATTGTCACGTCTCGTATAGAAAAGCGTCTAACATTGCCAGTCCCGTACAGAAAAGCATCTGCCATTGTCAGTCTCGTATATAAAAGGGTCTAACATTGTCAGCCTCGTACAGAGAACAGAGAAGCGCCTGAAATTGCCAGTATCGTACAGAAGAGCGTCTAACGTTGTCAGTCTCGTACAGAAAAGCGTCTAACATTGTAAGTTTCCTATAGAAAAGCGTCCAACGTTGTCAATCTCCTATAGAAAAGCATCTGACATTGTCAGTTTCGTATAGAAAAGAGTGCGATACTGACAGAGCGTTTTTGAGTGTAAGAAAATGCTTCCAAAAATCGCAGAACAAACGTAGTTTTTGTTTACCCGTTACTAAAATCGCACAGTGCTGCTTGTGTGCTGGACATGTTTATTTGTGCCCGTACCTGTGCGTTCACAAGTTAGTGATGTAAAATACAGTTTATGCACAAACCTCATATGTTGTACTCTACATAGCGATGTGAAGCGGAAGTAAAGGACTTTTAACAGGCAAAATAATAAAAAAGGGAGGGAAACAACCACCTCTCAGGAAAAATAAATTACTACAGACGCTTACAATATTCACTAGCAGACTAGGGGTGGAAGGACTTAGTACCAGCTACATTATTACATCGGCAAATTCTTCGGTTTACGCAGAACTTTGTAGACAAAGCACAAAAATCTTATTCACTATTTTTACGTCCAAAAAGTATATAATCTTTCACTAAAATTACGTCTTCACAGTATATAATACTTTGGAGACGTAATTTTGAAATAGTTTTTGAAAAAAGGCATTGATTAAACGTAAAAAATTTGCTTGAACTATAATTTGGGAAAACATACCTGTATTTCCATTTTGCGACGGAAGACGCCGCCATATGTGACAGTCTCGCTTCCTTACTGTTAGTCAAGAATGTGCAGGGGCTATCCCGTTCGCTTCTTTGATGATATTTTTTATTTCGAACAGTTCATTGGCAAGTTTTAGATAGAAAAGAACAATTCCCTTTTCGCTGGAATTATTTGTATGTCACACAATGCCGATAGTCATCGACCAATGACATGTTACTTTGACATATCAGCCATTCAGCCAGGATGACCGTCCAAATCAAAACAAAGGCCATTGGCTGTACGAAGCTGTGACGTAACGGGTAAATTCTGAAGCGCTTGTACACTGTTGGCTGATGGAATGAGTGGCGTTTCTGTACGTTGTTTTCACAAACGGTATCACACATTACTACTTTGTTATCGCAAATATTAAATAATTCATAAGCTACTGTTTTTATACAAAATCGGATTTCTTTTCTTAACAAAAATCTTCAAATCCTACTTTTTTTCGTAAATTTCTTTCAAAAATAAAGGTGCGTCTTATATGAACAAAAAAACATGGTATTTATTTCTCATTCGCCAGAAATGTTTGCATAAGGCTTTCGTGAGGGTACTGTAATATTTAGTACTGTGTGTTTAAAAAACCTGAAATGCTCTGATCGAAACGCCATACTGCGGAAACGTTGTGCGTGAGAACCACCAAGAATTCTGTGGATTTTTTTCGAATCGGTAAATATCTTTGCCTCTGACCAGAGGCTCAGAGTTTCGAAATTCCACAAAAATTTCCAAACTATATTTGAAAAAGTATAATTTCTGATATTCGAAATTTTGCTTTATAATTTCAAATATCAGAATTACTCGGATCGAAATGTTACAGTGCAGAAAATGTTTTAATAACCATCAACAACAAATATGTAAAGTATAATTCCACTCAGTTAATTTATTCGGCGGTGACCAATGTCTCGAAGTTACGAAATTTAACATAAAAAACGTGAAATGTATACGATTGTTTATTGATTTAAACTTGTCTAGGACATCTCATTATAGTCTCATAATTATTCAGTTTTATGACGTCTTGAGGTTAATTTGTTAAAATCGGATTTCAGATCAAACTGTGGCATGAACTTTCTAGACAGTAAAGTGAATGTTATGTATCCATCCCCATCTTGGCGCCCATACAAGCGAGCGTATGCCTCAGTCACTAGTTTTACTACCCGCTCAACAGTTTGCGTGTGACACGGAAATTGGGAGAAATTCTAGCCGTTGTCCTCTTACTCCTCTGAGCTCATATTCTAGCCGTTATTCCTCTGAGCTCATATTCTAGCCGTTATTCATCTGAGCTCATATTCTAGCCGTTACTCCTCTGAGCTCATATTCTAGCCGTTATTCCTCTGAGCTCATATCCTATCCGTTATCCCTGTGAGCTCATATCCTAACCGTTATTCCTCTGAGCTTATATTCTAGCCGTTATTCCTTTGAGCTCATATTGTAGCCGTTATTCCTCTGAGCTCATATTGTAGCCGTTATTTCTCTGAGCTCATATTGTAGCCGTTATTTCTCTGAGCTCATATTCTAGCCGCTATTCCTCTGAGCTCATATTCTAGCCGTTATTCCTCTGAGCTTACTCGGATTAAGACTGGCGGTGGTGTAACTTTACAGTGAAATTAGGTGATAATGTCTATGTCCTTGGCTTCTAAGTTTAGCTTAGGTACAACAAAGCTGCAGACAAATTCACTAACAGTGCTCCTTGCCTTGACTATTCTCCGGACTGCGAGCTGTCTAATTTCGGCTCTATCATCTGTAAGCATAGCCAACAGCAGATTTTCGGGGAAGCGAAGAACGCTTTTCTAGCGATGACTGGATCAATAACCTCCAGAAGGTTCTCTGGAAGGGATCTAGATCTGTTAACGAATTTCCATAAGTGTATTACACCATCGTCGATGGCATGTTTAGTTTTGACAGTAAACCAAAAATGTGTGTAACGTTTCATGACGTACTCAACAATCTACCTGAAACCTGAAGTTAGATTTGTAGTAGCGATGTACAGCCTCAACAATGTGTTTGTAATTGGGAGTGTGAGAGCGACCCCGGATTACGTTCAGTGAGGTCTGATGAGCAGGTGCCTGATTGAACTGCACGTAATATTTCCAGCAAATATCTTTGGTCTGTTCTCAAGTCTGAAGCTGGACTTGAAGGTAAATCACGATCCACGTGTTCATATTTGACTACGGGAAACGTTTTTGCATCCAGGAAGTTGTTTACTTATGGTACCACTTGCTGGTCCATCTACTGTATATGTTCGAACAGGTGTCTGAGAGGTAGCTCATTCAAGTGGAGGAGAAAAATTAACCATTTTTTCTTTTTTGATTAGACGTTTAACGACCACCGTGAGCAACTCAATGGGCTATAAGCAGTCGCCCGTCCCTAATTTAGGGTCACTGGTTCCAGGGAAGGGAGAGAGCCAATGCCGTAAGACAAACACAACATCCATGCCTGACCGGGATTCGAAACCGGACCCCTTACGGACGAACGATCAGAAGCCAGCGCCTTAGACCAATGCGCCACCGGGGCGGCAATTAACCATTGTAAAGGACTGCCAATTGTTAGCTCCAGACAACGAATTATACCTAATTTGTACCCAGTATTTACGGCGGTTCCATCACAACCGATTACTTGAAGTTCACTGAAGTCACAAACCTTCGAGATCACGTACTCATATATGCAGTCTGATATTTCAAAAGCTGTGCCCCATTTGGGTGTCACATGTCCAGCATACTGTGACGACGGCTTCTTTTTGGAATTCCGAAAGATTTGTGTGACTAGCGGGATATGTTCCTTTGTGACAGTTCTCCGGTAAAAGTTTGCCCGGATTTTTATTTGGTCTAATGTCTGATACTTACGGACATCGAAGTACACTGCCGGACAATTGCTAAGGACGGATGACAATAGCAACGATAGCAACCATAAAATGGAAGGCAGGAAAATGTGGAAATTAGCATAAGTGCGGGATACAGTAAGACGTGTTTTGCGTATGCAAATTTTGGATTGCCGATCTTGTTCGTGACGTCATAGCGCTGATAAGAGATATAAAGGATTTGACGCGTATTGACCGTTGTTGTTCAAACGCAAAGTTGAAAGGGAAAGAATCAATTGACGAACTTGCAATTTTAAGTATGTCTTCCCGACATCACCTAGATGATTTTACGCGTGGCCGTATTATTGGCAAGATTGAAGAAGGGCGAAAAATAACATGTTCCCAGGGAGTTCGACGTCAGCCACAGTGTTGTTTCAAGGCTTTGGAAATCATTTTAAACAAATGGAGAGAGTAGCAAACGTCACGGGGAAGGTCGTGTTCGCAGTACGACACCTACAAAAGATTGGTACATAGTGCTATCGCAAAAAGACACCGGCGCAGCACAGCTAGTGAGGTAGCAAATCAGTTTATGTCTGCTACTGGTAAGCGGATCTCCCGAAAAACTGTCGCCAGACGTTTGCATGAAGAAGGACTATACGCCCGCCGTCCTGTTGTGTGCATCCCATTGTCCAGACGTCACCGTACCGCCCATTTGCAATGGTGCCATCAACATCGCAATTGGACTGATAACGACTTGTCTGCTGTCCTCTTCCCAGATGAGAGTAGATACAGTCTATCGTCAGATTGTCGACGACAACTGATCTGGCGTGATAGTGGTACTGCATTATGTCAAGCAAACATACAGGAAAGGGACCGATATCCGACATGTAGTGTCATGGTATGGGCTGGCATCATGATCAATGGTCGTACGTCCCTCTATGTGCTTCCAACTGGGACTATGACTGGCCAACGATACATTAACTAAGTTCTGCTACCTCATGTTCGCATGTTCCGTGGTGCTGTCGGTGATAGATTCATTTTCATGGACGACAACGCAACATGTTATCGAACAGTCGCTGTCCAGGGGTGTCTTGAGAGCGAGGATATTCAACGCCTCGTATGGCCAGCACGTTCTCCAGATCTGAATCCCATTGAAAATGTGCGGGATGCCTTGCGAAGGAGTCTTTCTGGTCGCCATTGCCCTCCAATAAGCAAGGACACCCTCATCCGTGCACTGACAGAGGAATGGGATAAATTACCCCAACAGCTGCTTGTTAATGTTGTGCAAAGCATGACACGACGTGTGGAATCTTGCATCGCCCTCCATGGTGGCCATATCCCGTATTGACATCTTACGCCGGAACGCCTGCGGACAGTAATTACATATTTTTTCATGTTTACGTATTCTGCACAAAATGGCCTGTTTGTCCCTTGAACACGCCTTCTGGATTTCAGAGCACAATAAATTGTCTTTCTTGTAATGTCCTGGCATTCTGACATTATTTTATTTCACTTGGCATCCAACCACACTTACTTTTTTATGCGCTATACAGCCGTTTATGATCCGTCCTTAGCAATTGTCCAGCAGTGTATAAAGCTCTCAAGGCGGTATCGAACGGAATGTTCCTTCGTCAGAAACTTATTCGGTTTCTGTTTCAGTTGGATCGTCGCAGTCAGTCCCATTGGAAACTCACACAACCCCTGTTTTCTGCAAAGAGCAGAATCTATTAATTTTCTCTTGATTTGCTTTTGGAACTTCTATGTTTCGATAAGATCAACAGGACCTATGTAACATTTCCTGGTTGATCTATGAGCCACAAGGAACAATCGTTCTTTTGCCGGGACTTTATTGACTGAAGGGCAAGTGCATTTATTTATATCTGAGCACTTGCAAGCAGCTATATCAAAAAGTGTTGTATTTGCTTCATGCCTAAAATGTTTAACCATATCATTCACTCTTTGACTTTAAGTAAAGCGTCTAGAACTCTTCATGTTAACGTACTTCTTGTGAGGTGAGAGCAAACTAGCACTTACACTCAGCTGAGAAACAGTCGGAATAGGCGCTCTTTGGAACAACTAGGACACCTGAGATTATTGAAATAGTGCGTGATTTCGTGACAAACAATAGATGTCCGTCACTAAGAATGATAGAAGAGTCCTTAAACATCAACAAAGAAACGATTCGAACCATCCTTTATGAAGATTTGGGCAAAACAAAATCTGTGCTAAATTTGTTCCACACACGTTAACCAATGAACAAAAATCAAGGAGAAGTGCACATTGCAAAGACATCATTTCAGCCGCTGAAAGTGATCCAAACTTCTTAAAATCGATTGTTACAGGTGATGAAACATGGTGTTTTCAATATGATCCTAAAATAAAGCGACAAAGTGCGGAATGGAAGTCAAAAAACTCGACACAAGAAAAAAAAAAAGAAAAGTTCCATCGAAAATCAAAATAATGTTCATTACATTATTCGTTAGTAAGGGTATTATCCACAAGGAATTTGTTCCAAGTAGACAAACAATTACTGGTGAGTTTTATTTAAAGGTTTTGAGGCGTTTGATGGGCAGAATTCGTCGCATTCGTCCAGAATATCGAGATGAAAACATTGGTGTTTGTTGCACGATAATGCACCTAGTCACACCTCACTTATTCTTCGTAGATTTTTGGCGAAAAATAACGTCTGTGTGTTGAATCATCCACCGTATTCGACTGATTTAGCGCCCTGCAACTTTGCTTTGTTCCCAAAACTTAAAATGACGTTAAAAGGGTGTTATTTTGATGATATTTCGACCATACAAACAGCTTCGACGCGTGCTTTGGAGGCAATTCTGGAAAGTGAACTGGAACAGGCATTCGAATCATTATTAAATCGCTGTAGCAAGTGTATAGAAGCTGTAGGGACTTATTTTGAATAACAAACCAAAACAAATTATAATTTCTTGTTTCTGTTTCATTTTACAGACCCAGTTTAAAAAATTCTTTGACGCACTGTGTATGTATACCCTGGTTAGACGTATACAGTTTGGAACCGGTATTTTTGTGAGCCAACGTTAACAGTTCATTTTGCTCAGTTTCTCAATTCTAACAGACAGAGGGAAAATGTTTTTCTGAATAAGCAAACACTGATATAAATGAATAAATACACTGTGTTGATGAAGGAAGCAAATAAAACTTTATGTTTATTTAGTTCCATGTAAGTAAAAGTGGAGAATAAAAGAAACCAGTGAGGATTCAAAAAGATCTTGTGGTTACCAGGAACCTTAAAATATTTCGAAGGATTTTTGTGGTTGCTATTAAGAATAAATCAATAGCAAAAACTAACCAGACATCTCAGTTTCTTTTTCCTTATTTTAGCACATTGATTTGTTCAGTAAAGTAATTAACTTATCCAAAATTAATTAGTTACTTTACATTTTCTTGCGCTTTAGCAAGTTCATGTATTTTTATTATTTGCATTTCTCATTAAATCGCGATTTCTAATTTCAATTCCCAGGGACTACTGATTTGCTTTTAATCTGAATCGTTCGTTATGAAAAATTCCAATCAGCGGTTGAAATTTTAGAGTCGGAAGGGTAAAAGCGGTTTAGATAAAACATGTATTTTGATATAAAATGCTCAAGTTTTTAACGCGTAACAATATTTCACAAACTGTGACATCCCGTTGGCAATTCCACTAAACTGAAACTTCGTATCCTCAAGAAGAGAGCGACGTTTTTAATTCTAAATATACTATGAATTACTAATATCAATAAAAATTCTCTGTAGTGGACAAAAATTAAAAATTCTGAGGATATTTACCCATTACTAGAGCAAAAATAATTTTCTTATTCGTCTGTAAGAAAAGTAGAAATATACCAAGACACAATGATGTCCAAAAATTAAGGATGAACGACAAAAGGCTACATTTTGGACTCGCAGGTCGTTGCTGGTTAGCGGTCAGTACTTTCTGACGTCACCTAAGCACGTGAGAGCAAGCTAGGTTCGGTCATATGCAAGTTGACAGAAATCATGTGACAGCTGTTTATTGCCGATCAGCGATTAAAGCTGAAGCTTGAGTGAGGAAAAATGGTTAGTTTTTAAGGTGTTGAATTGTGGATCATCCTTTTTTACGCTTTCCAACCGTAGGTTGAAGAAGCGTATATGCTCCAGCTTTGTCCGTCTGTCTGTCTGTCCGTCTGGCTGTCCGCACGATAACTCGCGTAAAAATGATTCGATTTCGATGAAATTTTAGTATGTGGAAGCGGACCACCTGGGGACGAACCCCGTCGAAAATGGGAGAAGTGGGGTCAAAGATCACGACATAGGAGCGGGATCCATTCCATTGACCTCATGCGTCATCACTTGCGTAAATATGGTTCGATTTCGATAAAATTTTAGTACGTCGTAGGGGACAACCTGAAAATAAACCCTTCTGAAAATGGGTGAAGTGGGGTCAAAGGTCACGACATAGGAGCGGGATGCATTCTATTGCAATTATGCGTCATAACGTGTGTAAAAATGGTTCGATTTCGATGACATTTTAGTATGTGGTAGGGGACCACCTGGGGACGAATCCTATTCAAAATGGACGAAATAGGTCAAAGGTCAGGACATAGGATCGGGATCCATTCCATCGCCTTTATCCCATACTATTAAAGGAGCAATTCTTGTATGTATGTAAATTTTAGCTTGAAAACGGCTCTAAGGATTTTGATGAAAGTCGTTAACCTACCGTTTTCTGGTACTAGAAATCGATTTAGCTTGATTTCGACTTAAGGAAAATTCGTTTAGTGTGCTAAATAACCACCCCGAATCACCACGTTTTTAGTGTCATGGCGTTGTCCCATTAATGTTTCCTATGCTTAGAAATATTATGACGTCACACTCTCGCGATTGAGATGTCGGCCTGCGGTCACGCCATCTGTCTCATTACGTCACGCGTTGTATGTGGATCTTATAAAAGTTTTATGACGTCGCACTCTTGCGAGCAGATGGTCGCGAGTCCTATCTGCCTCATTACGTCACGCGTTGTGTGCGTATGTCCGATAACTCGCGTAAAAATCGTTCGATTTCGATGAAATTGTAGTATGTGGTAGGGGAACACCTGGGAAGAAACCCTACTGAAAGTGAACGAAATGGGGTCAAAGGGGGACATAGGAGCGTGACCTATTTATCTGCTATTATGCGTCATAACTAACGTAAAAAAGGTTTGATTTCGATGACATTTTAGTATGTGGTAGGGGACCACCTAGGGACAAACCCGATCGATTGAAAAAGGTCAGGACATAGGAGTGGAATCCCTTCCATCGCCATTATGCATCATAACTTATGTAAAAATGCTTCGATTTGGATGAAATGTTAGTATGTAGGGGCCTTCCTGGGGACCAATCTTTTTGAAAATGGGCGAAATGGGGGTAAAAGGTTAGTACACAGGAGCGGGATCTATTCCATAGCCCTTATGCATCATAACCTAGGTAAAAATGCTTCGATTGCGACAAAACTTTATCATGGTATTTCGGAGGTATACTGAACCGGTTCTGTTGAATATCATCGAAATGGGATCAAAAGAGCGAGATTTATTCCACAGCCATTATCCTCATAACTTGAGTAATGTTTTCTAGTATGTTGGAAAGCGTATCATAATCAATGCATTGCATGATTTTACTAACTTCTTTGTTGTTATGGAGACTTTGTAGTGCTTTTAAAAAAACACAACTGGATGATTTTACATGTGGGCGAATTGTTTGTAAACTGGAAGAAGGACGGACAACGGGAGACACAGCGGAGGTGACCAGAATTACCCAGAGCGTGCTTTCACAGATGCGGAAACAATTTTCTGTGCATTGAATAGGTACCAGATTGCTCAGTAGTAGTCGACCAAGCAAAACTACCAGATCACTCAGAGCGCTATATTGTTGTAACGGCTAAAAAATATCGCTGATTAACTACTGGCAATTTAACTAAAAAGCTGGCGTAAAGCACGGGTACCAAAATATCGCGTCAAACCGTGTCAAGGCGTTTGAATAATTCCGCATTGCATGCCTGAAAACCTGTATAATGTGCTCCGTTGACCCCAGCACGCAAAACAACTCGCCATCGATGGTGTCGTGAATACTCTACATGGAGTGAAGAGAAATGGGTCAATGTTCTGTTTGCAGAAGAATGCCAATTTTATTTATTATCTGATTCCAGGCGGCAATACATCTGCTGAGCACCCTTTCCACTGCTTATTCAGCCAGAATCATTGTAGAAAGGGACCATAACAAGGGTGGTGGAATTATAGTGGTCTGGGATTAAGATCAATGGCTACACAGAATTCCTTGCGCTGGAGGAAGGGGCAATGAATTCCCAGCGTTATTGCGAGGAAGTCTTTTTAGGACATGTAAGAATGTGCAGTGATGCTATGGAAAATTATTGTACCTTTATGGATGATAAGGCCTGTCCTCATCGATCATCATGTGTTGATGAATCGTAGACCGAATGTAGTGGCCTATGTACTCTCCAGACCTAAATCCAATCGAAAATTCTCGGAATGCTCAGAGGAGGAGCATTGTTGAAAGCCATACCCCATCTGGCAAAGAAGAATAGAGAAACCTCCCTCAGGATCTTCTGGACAATCTCGCGGAAAGCATTCCCCACCGATGCCAATCATGCATTGCAGTCAGGGTTGGACATACACTATATTGACAAAATTCACCGGACACCTAGAAGAGAAACACAACATCGCATTTATTGACATACATTAGTACGGCGTCGACCCACCTTTGGCCCTAACGTATGCACTGACCCTTCGAGACATGCTTTACACAAGGTTTTGGAACACAGCGATAAGCATGCACTTCCATTCAGTACATAATGCTGCCGTTAACTGTTGCTTAGTAATAGGCCTTGGTTACAAACTTCTTATGCCGCGCTCTGATTCATCCTATAGGTGCTCTATGGGATTAAGATCAAGACTCTGTACTGGTCAGTCCACACACGATACAGAATTATCGCCAAACCACGTCGCAACAGTCCTTGCTTTATGGCTCGGTGCATTATCCTGCTGGTAAAAACAAGGCTCGGTTTCATAGTATTGACACAGAGTTGGTACGGCAAAATTGTCAAAAATATCGAGGTATACGTGCTGGTTAACAGGTTTGTCCACCATAACGAATGAGCCGGGACCATACAACAAAACACACACCCACACGAGTACACTGCCAGCTTCAAACTTGACCGTAGGGATTGTGATAAATAGTGTAACCCCGGCTGCTGCCATTCCCACACACAGCCATGAGACTGATAGATCGTGTATATGGATTCATCAATCCATAGGTCCCGTTTCCATTAATCTACAGTTCACCATAAATGTTCTATACACCATGCTAAATGACGAGTAGCATTCCGAGTGGAGATGAAAGGCTTATGAGCAACCGCACGACTACAGTAACCCATAAAATGAACTTTTGGGCCAGGGAGCTAAGTGTAAAAGAAAAGTGTAAGTCTTTGTATAAGTGGGCTAGTGAGCTTAGTAAAAAGTGCGTGGTTTGGATAGGGATGCTTTGCCAAACACAGTTTCATTTTGCTTGCCACTGCCACAACAACAGGTGAAAAGTTAACGTTCTTATTTTTACATCCCAATGCCAGCTTATATCTCTCGTCGTGTTAGATTTTGGTGTGTAGGCAGTTTACTTAAAGCAACATCTCTTGGATGACCTCTCGTTATACACCGATGCACGATTACATTAGTACCACTTACCTAATAAGCTGCAGGTCGCACTTTAGCTCGCAAAACAACGGCCACTGGGCGAGCCATCGATTCGATGAGGTGGCGATAGGTATCCTGGGGTGTATGGTACCATAATGTTAACAGCAGGTCCTCCAGTTCCCGTATATTTTGGGGTGGTGGTGATTTAGCGCGAATCCACTTTACCAAGTCGAACCACAAATATTCGATTGGGTTTATGTCAGATGGATTTGGAGGCCAGGGTATTAACAGAAAGACACCAGCATGTTCCTCGAACCACTCCTTGACAATTATGGCAGTGTGGCATGGAGCATTATCCGGTTGGTAATGTCCATCAACAGCAGGGAACACAGTTGCCATGAATGGGTGAACTTGGTCCGCAACGGTGTTCAGAAACCTGACAGCTGTCAGGGTTTATGCTATTTGGATAATGGGGCTTAAAATGTCCCAAGAAAACGTCGTTCACATAACAGCACAGACCCCGCCGGCCTGTTTCCGCCCAACAGCGCATTCAGGTGCCATAGCCTCCGTTACTAATCGGCGTATCTGAGCTTGGCCGTCTAACTGATGCAGCAGAAATCTTTATTCGTCAGACCAAGACACTTTCTTCCAATCATCGGCAGTCCAATCTCGGTGATCTTGGGCCCAGTTCATGCGTAGTCGGCGATGACGTGCATTCAGCATGGAGATCCGGCTGGGTCTGCGGCTACGCAGACTCTTGTGCAGAAGACTGCGTTGAACTGTGATACATTGCACTGATCACCACTGTTGTAGCTGCGGGTGATTTGTAGCAATGCTGCCCTGCGGTCGCTCGCTGTGAATAATGCGCTACAGTCTTCGTTCTCCTCTGTCATCAATGAGCTGCGGACGACACACGTCTGGACGACAGTTCGTCATTTGAATATCTGTATCTGTGCACCACGTTTAATACGTACTCACCACAACGGCACGTGAACAACCGATAAGCCGAGCCGTTTCCGAGATCGCAGTTCCGAGAAGACGCGACAGCACAATTTGTCCTTTATCAAACTCCGATAAATCGGCAGCTTTTCCCATTCTGACTCCGAACACTCTATTAACCGAAAGCCGGTTCTCGGGTTGTATATATACTGCTCTGTGAACTTCACATGCGCCACCGTTCTGTCTAAAGGCGCGCTCATTTCTCTAGGGTGCCGGTGGTCATAATGTATTGGCTCATCGGCGTATGTTTATGTACTGCTTCCATAATTGTAAAATACGTAATTAAACTGTGATGCCACAAGGTAAAGATGCGTACTTACTGAAATAAAGCTACTGCACTAAACTCAAACTCTGACACGGATTGGTTGAGAGTTATCTCGTAACTGGCCGAAGAAACGGCGGGTTTGTTTGAAGGTTTTGACGAGCACCGTGAGCTACTCAGTTGCCTATAGGCAGAATCTCGTCCCTATTTTAGAGCCACTGGTTCCAGGAAAGGCAGAGAGCCAGTGTCGTAAGAGAAACACAACATCCATGCCTCACCGGAATTCGAAGCTGGACCCATCTCGGACGAGTGGTCAGAAGCCAGTGCTTAAACACTGCGCCCGCAAAGTGGCAACGGCGGGTTTGTAAAGGTAGACACGTATCTCAGCAGAATAGGGCATGTTTCTCAAGGTCAAGTTCGACGGGTATCAGATGAAAGTGAGTGGAGGGGGAAGCATTAGGTTCTTTCAGAATGTATCTCTACAGATGTCTAATTTGTGCAATTTCTATAATTTTGATCATCATGCACAAACGGAAAATATTGTCTTATATCGAATTTTTTTTTACATTATATTTATTGGGTGTGTGCTACCCGTTTTCATAATAGATGCTAGTTACGTAACTACGTCACAGATGACGCTGCGATGCCGAATTTTCGGCCAATAAACAGCGGAGCAGCAGAGCATATAGAGGAACTAGGCTTGTTCGAGTAAGCCATTCGAAACGGAAATCACGGACGGTGTAACACGATATGGGATAAGGAGCGCATTTGACATTGTTTGCTATACGAGGTCGATAAAGGCAGTACTGCAGGCGCGGCTTGTCACAACATGAGCCAAGTGTATGGGGAGGATACAGTTGATGATAGCACATGTCGCCGTTGGTTTCGGAAATTCCGGGACGGAGACAGAAGCTATAAAGATCAACCATGTCCTGGAGGTGGTTTCTGGCAAGGATGTGGACCAAGCCATAGCAAATGACCCACATCCAACCGTTCAGGAATCAGAGGAAACTTGTCGGTACACAGAACAAAGAGGGATCACCAAGTTCGATGACTGGGTTCCGCACAAGCTTTCTGCAAAGCAATCAGAGGTGAGAATCCGTACCTATGTTTCTTTGCTTTCTCGTCACAGAAATGAACCGTTTTGGGGACGAATTGCAACGGGTGATGAGAAATGGGTACTGTACCGTAATGTAAAGAGTCGACAGACTATTTGCCAAGGTGCGCAGCCTGCTTCCATCGACCTCAAAAAGAGGACTGCATCCCAAAAAGGTTTTGTTGAAAGTTTGGTGGGATGTGCAGAGAATAATCCACTGGGAGATTTTGGCACCTAACCAAGCGATAAATGCTGGACCTCTACTGCTAACAGTTGGACTAATTGCGAGAACAACTGACACCAAAGCGGCCAGCACTCGTCAATCACAAAGGCGTTATCCTTTATCATGATGACGCTGGATCTCATGCTGCTTTAATCACTCGGCAAAAATTACTGGAATTTTCTTGGGAAGTGTTCCCTCACCCTGCGACCTGGCACCTACGGACTACCACCTTTTTTGATCGTTACAGAACGCCTTCGCTTTCCAAGCCTTCGATGGTGTGGACGATGTGAAAACGGCATTACATGACTTTTTTTTACTCTAAAATACAGGAGTTCTTCCGGCGTGGGATTCACCTACTCATAGACAGAGGGCAAGAGGTCATACAGAATGATGGCAATTATGTGAAATCGTAGGTACGTTGTTTGTTGTGTTCTCCTCTTTTCTTTGTAGTCTGAAAAAAACGGGTAGAACTTATGTGCACACCCAATAGCTATACTAGAGGCAACTAAGACCCGCTCTTGATTCGAATGTAATTATTTTGATACTTAGAAGTAAATCAATAGGATTGCGTAAATTTTGGAACTTTCTATAACTTCGATCATCATGCTCGAATGGAAAGTACTGTCGGATTTAATTATTTTTTTTGCATTATCTTTACATATATTAAGGGGAACTTTTCCGCATTATATCGATGTGTTTGTAATTTATTTGATACTTAAAAAATTAATTGGATTGTGAAAATTTTGAAAATTTCTATAATTTCGACCGTCATGGGAGAACGGAAAATTTTGTCTGATTTATTTTTTTTGGTTTACATTATTTTTAGATATACCAGGGGCAAATTGTCCACTTTATCTATAACGAATCGAACAAAAACATTTGGCTCTTTTCGACCCACCCTGTCGTAGAAGTCCCACTGAATGGTCGAATGTCGACGAAGCAACCAGGAACATGCCAAAACCAGTCCTACTTCCAAAAAAGTGATGGCCACTGTATGGTAGCTATCTGTAAGGGTTTTTCACCATTCATTGGTTGGACCTTATCAGACTATCACGGCGGAACGCTATTGTGACGACCAGAAGCAAATGCTTGAGAAACTGTGCAGAAAGCAGCAAGCATTCGTCAATAAACATGAGCTTCGTGGCAAAGATCGCCCCCATGTAAAATTGTTGACACTTCACCAATTTGAATATGAGACTGCTACAACCCGCTTACACCGCCACCGGTGGAGCAGTGGTCTAAGCGGTGGTTTCTGATCATTCGTCCGAAAGGGGTCCGGGTTCGGATCCTGGTGAGGCATGGATATTTGTGTTTGTCTTTCACCACTGGCTCTCAATATTGTCCAAAACTGGTTATCTGTGTACATTGGTCATTTAGCATACTGTCAAATCCATGTTTGATTGTTTGATGTATACTTGTTCACAATGTGTTACATGATCAACACTGGCTATATCTGTGTAAATTGATCATTTGGCATAATCTAAACCATGTATGATTTGTATTTGCTGCTGTGTAACTTCTGTCTCCTGTTTATGTCTGTCTGTATGCCATTGTGCCACCAGGTCCAATAAATCATTTAAAAAAACAATAACCTCCAACTCAAAAAAAAAAAAAAAAGAACCCGGTTACTCTCTAGAACTTGCACCAATAAACTCTCACTTCTTTCGAGACCTGAACTGTTTTCTCTCCAAGAGGACCTTCAACAATGATGCAGAAGCTAACCAGGCGTATGAGGATTTAAATTCCTCCGGAGGTCCGGAGTTTTTCAAAGTTGCCATGGACATGCCTGATATCCTTTGGCAGAAATATATTGACGGCTGTGGTGACTGTTCTGGTTGATCATGTACATTATCTTTGCTTTTATTCTTGCTATCAGCTCCCCAATGAAATGGGCCATTTGAACTTCTGGCTTAAATTCAAGCCTTTTTCCCTGGCTCCATGCTACAGTTCCATAGTATTAGGTGTGCAACTTAATTCTCGGTGACTAACCGCAAACGATCATAAAACGTCGGCAAATGCAAATTGCTGTGTGCGATAATGGCTTATTGCAACGTCATCCAACAGCTTTCCAGGCAACCGTAACGGCTCACAGCTGTAGTGAGAGAAGGGATGAAATTTGACGGTGAAAGCAATGTCGTTCGAGAAGCAGCATTTGAGGCAATGCCTCCTGTTTGCGTTCCAGCTGAAAAAAAGTGACGCGGAAGACCAGCAAATGATCCGTGCTGCTTTGGGTGAGGCTGCTGTGTCCTACAGAAGAAGTGGTTCCAGCGGATTAAGCAGAGAAATTTCGATCTCCGTGATGCAGAACATCAGGGACAGCCAATGAAATTTGACGATGAGGAACTGGAACAACTGTTGGACGCAGATCCCTGTCGCACAGAGTCAGAGCTCGACTAGGAACTCGGAGTAACACGGCAAGCCATTGCAAAGCGCCTGCACAAGCTTGGACGAATTCACAAGGAGGGCCGTTGGGTGCTCCACCAACTCACACTGCGAATAAATCTAGGCACTACGATGTTGCTGTGTCCTTTCTCTCCAGATTCAAGAAGAAGGATTTCCTCCTCAAGATTTTGACCTGTGATGAGAAGTGGATTATCTACGATAATCCTAAGCGGTGCAAATCGTGGGTTTATCCAGGTCAGTCTACCACAAGTACCGCCAAACCGAATATCCATGCCAGGAAGTTGTTGCTGTGCATATGGTAGGATCAGCACCGTGTCGTACACTATGAGTTGCTAAAACCAGGTGTAACTGACAATGCTAAGCGTTATTGTCAGCAACTCATTCATGTGAGTTACGCAATGGAGGCGAAAAAGCCATAAACGGGCAAGGGCAAAATTTTGGTCATGTTGCTTCAAGATAACGCGCGTCCTCACACCGCGAAAACGATTTTAAACACGATCACCAACCTGGGATGGGATATATTTTTTCCCTACCCGGCGTATTCTCCAGACTTCACCCCGTCGGATTATCCCCTCTTTCGCTCCCTGCAACATCACCTGAGTGATACGCACTTCACTTCTGTCGCAGAGGTCCACACAAGTGTTGATGACTTTATCAACTCGAAAGAGCCCTATTTTCGGAAGCTCCTTGACCGATGGTTCAAATGTATCCAACACGACGGGGATTATTTCCCAGATTAGGTACATATTCGATTTGCTATAATTTGCTGTCAATGTGTCGAGCCTGTGGCCGAGAATTAGGTTGCACACCTAATACATTATGTTATTTTGTTTTAATGAATTACATTGTATCGATTTTTTTGGTCAATTGTAAACGGGATTAGTGCTCGTATGTTTATGATTATTATACTTGATATATTTGAAGTGCTTGAGCCTTTGTTTTCTCTTGGAGCAGATAAATAGTACTAAATGCTATTAATTAATGTTGAACTTTGTGATATTACTGCGATTTCATGTTTTTATTTCATTGTGTTAATAGTTAAATTTAGTTTAGTGCATATGACAATTCTTGATGTTTGTGTTTTGTTCAATATAGATGTACTGTGTTGTGTAGCAGAATTATCATTAAATTCAATTGTATTCAACAATCTAATAAAAAGAAAGGGTACGTTGTGTGAGTGAAAGACCTTATCAAAATACGCTAACGTGGCTGTACACAAGGACCGATGCGGAAATGCGCTTCATACGGAGTTGCTTTGTTATTGAGAAAGCATAAAAAAATTTCAATCTTGAATATCTGCTGCTTAGACATGGAAAGATATTTTGAATCGATGAACACAGTGAGTGAGAAATGCAGAAAGCATCATCTTCGACGGACGAGAGTTTCACACACAAGAGGTAAAATTTCCTGCGGTTTTCGTTCTTACTGCCGAAGAAATTGTTTTATCGTAAAGATTTTGGTAACATTATTTGTAATGAAAGTACTGACTTCTCTGCAACTTTTCCTTAACATACAGAAAGTACAATAAGTCCCAGTTTTCTTAAAATGACGCTACCAAAATATTTCTTGTATAAATCAAAATAAATAACCCCTTTTTTTATATTTGTAATAACTACAAATTGCGCGCGAGAGAAACTTGTCCAAATACTTTCTGAATGTTTCTTAGCTCTATAAGGACACCACAGTGACGTTACGGAGGCAGTTACTATGGAAACGGAACGAGCACTTCACCCTCCGGCTTGGAAATCATTAGGCAAGCATCACTCACGTGTTTCTGATCCTTGGAGACTTCAATAGCTTAAGTGCAGCGGTTCCGTTTGCTGCGTCTCCGGAGTCGCTACGGGAATGTTTGGAGGTGGACTCAGTGTATCTACGCCTCTCACGAGAGGAAAGCTTGGCCTGAGAGTTCTGGAGATGGGGTAAAGCTGGATGCAGGGGGGGAAGCGCACCGCATCAGCTAACTGGAGATTACCATGTCTAGGTGGTCTCTACGGGTAATTTGATTAGGGAAACGACATGATCTCTGTGGATGTCTGGGGGTGGATCTTTGGCTTTGGGAGTTCGTTATCGACTGGAGCAGATTCCGATTCGTGGAGCAGGAAAAGGATACGGCCACTGCCTGCTATGGGGCATAACGTTACGCAACGCTGAATTCGAAGCTTTGAAATAAACTAATGAACTCGCGCGCTGTTAGGACGGTATTTATGGTGTGGTAAGAGACTATTAGTTTCGGCGCTGATATACATCTCGTCGACTGTTATTCGCTGTGTTAGAGGTCTTCTAAGTATCCTTCGAAGTTCAGTAATTGCACATAAACCATTCTGCAGTGTCCTCTAAAAGCCGCAGTATTCTTCACTCCGGAATGCTCAGAACTGGATTGCACGTTGAAATGTTTATGGACTGACGAGAAATTATTCGTGTTTCTAACAAATGAATATATATTTCCCTTGTGTGTACAAAAAGACAGATGCATTTTCTTTCTAGCGCGACTTTTGAAATGCAGGCGTTCACATAGAAGTATTTTCTGCGAGATGGGGTTACGATATCGATGAAAGCGATATGAACAGCACGATTACACATTGCACGTATTGTCGATATATCTGAGCGGAAGAAATTTTCGCACTAATTAGTATCACAGGGTGTTTAAACAGCACCCTGACGATAAGTATTACAATGTGAGAATTCAGGTAGAGCAATAAATAAAATAATTTATAAGAGACGAAATACAAAATCTCATTACGAATAATCGGATAAAAATAACGCAAGCACTTATCATACACATCGCTCTTATATGAAGGCAATATACTTACGCCAGCACTAATTAGTATCACAGGGTGTTTAAACGGCACCCTGACGATAAGTATTACAATGTGAGAATTCAGGTAGAGCAATAAATAAAATAATTTATAAGAGACGAAATACAAAATCTCATTACGAATAATCGGATAAAAATAACGCAAGCACTTATCATACACATCGCTCTTATATGAAGGCAATATACTTACGTCAGCCTGTCTGGGGTACTTCCTGTCAGAATGACCAACGGTGACTCCGTATTATTTTAATATTGTACATTGTAATTAAGGAAAGGATACTTCCTGTCTGGGGTACTTCCTGTCTGGGATATCTATTGTAATTAAGGAAAGGGTACTTCCTGTCTGGGACATGAACCTTAGCTTACATGGGCCCAAGATCATCCAGATTGGTAATTAAGGAAATGGTACTTCCTGTCTGGGGTACTTCCTGTCAGACTGACCAACGGCGACTCTGTATTATTTTTATATTGTACATGGTAATTAAGGAAAGGGAAGTATTGTGTCTGCATGGCACGCCTGTCTGGGGTACTTCCTGTCAGAATGACCAACGGCGACTCCATATTATATTAATATAATTATACAGGGTGTCCCAAAAAGGTGTAACCAATTTCAAATTATGATAACTTTGGATACATAATTAATATTATCATTCTGTTTGTTGCAGTTGGTAAGGAATACGCTCACGTTTTCTAGAAGTATATAATCAATAGATCCTGCGACAAAAGCACAGATTGTGGAGTGGCTTATTGAAACCCGATCCGAAACGAAGATTCAGCGGAGTTGCAGAACAGAATATGGGAACAAACCGCCCAAACGTAACAACATCAGAAAGTGGTATAAGTCATTCAAGGAAACTGGTAGCGTCCTTACAAAGAAAGGCCCTGGACGATAATCGCTGGTTCCAGAAAGGGAGGAGGTTGTGAGACAAACATTCACTCGTATACTTCTACAGTCAATCGGACAAGCAGCACGACAGCTAACCGTCCACAAGTCGTCAGGGCACAGAGTCTTACGTCAGAGATTGGAAATGCACCCGTATAAACTGCAGGTAAGCCATCAAATAACCCGAGATTATCATGTGAAACGTAAGCAGTTTGCTGAAGAGATGTTTTAGAACATTGCAAATCCTGAATATTTCCTGATTTGTTGCTTGGATGAATGCGCTTTCCATGTTTCTGGAAAGGTAAAAATAAACAAAATGTGAGAATTTGGGGGACTGAACACCGCACTGCACAATGGAACATGAACGTGCTAGCCCAAAGGTGAATATTTGGTGTGGCATAAAGGTAAACCGTGCTATTGAACCTTTTCTCTTTCAGGAAGCGACAGTAAGAGCTAAGAATTACTTGGACATGGCTGAGCAGTTTCTGTATTTCCATTTGGATGAACTTGCAACTCCGGTCATTTTCCAAAAAGATGGGACGCCACCTCATTGGGCTTTGATTGTGAGGAAGTCTCTATATACCAAATTTCCTAAACAATGGGTCGGGCATGGTGGTATTATTACATGGCCCTTACGTTCGGTGGACTTAACACCCTGTGACTTATTTTTATGTGGATTCATCAAGGTTGAGGGTTACAGTGCCCCTGTTGCTGACATTGCTGACCTAAAGAGTAGGAATTACCCACGCACTGCAGAAAGTTAATACTGCCATTCTCGAACGAACTTGGTTGGAACTGAAATACCGTTTAGACATTGTTCGGGCGACAAATGGCGCCCATGTCGAATGTCTACAAAACTCCACGATTTGTTCTGTTAATTACCACAAGTTGTGTGTCGGGATCACTTATATCAAAACCATTATTTGAAATTGGTTACATCTTTATGGGACAACCTGTATTTTATTTGCTTTCCTCATCTATAGCATGGTCCACTTGTCAGTACGGACATGAAGTCAACTAAAGATATAGTCACTCATGGTTTTAATATCCTCTTATGATGTGACATGTATCCCGAATCACTGCCTATTCGACTTTGGGCCTTAGGTGTTCTAAACCATCAAGCTGAGTTGTTAGTCTGAAGACCTACAGCAGTTGCGGAGGTACTTAGTGGACGTACGTATATGAACTGTTTCCAGCTTCCACATCTGTTTGGTCTCTGCAACCAGTTCTACATATTTGTTGAATTTTGTTGCATAGGTAGTCTGAATATTACGGTCTAACGGTACCAATAGGTCAGTTATGACTGCTTTCTTCCGCCTTTTGTCATATAGCACTACGTCTGGACAATTGGCAGAGATAGGTAGGTATCCAGTGAAAACCCGATTTTACGCTTTTCAGGGGACCAGCATAAAAATGTCGTACGATGCGGGAAAACGTAAAACCGAGGTCGAGGTAAAATAAACTTTACAGGTATACGTAATCTGAACAAACCAATATACACTAGTGTTACAGTAATATACTAGGATATAGTGTATATTGTCGACGCATTCATTAAAGAGCTAAAAAATGCGGTATACCTACGTACGCACTTACATTATAGGATGTTGATTTGGAAAAAAACGGTAATTTCCTTTGGCTTTCTATTTTTAGTGTTTAGCTCAAGCAAAGCTTTCTGAATAATTGAAAAGCTGTGCAAGTTTTTTCTTGAGAATCGTGACTAAAGAAAACGTTTTTTACAAGTTTTAATCCATTTAATGCTGCTTTGAAAGAAGGAGTAGGTTCCGAAATTTGGGCTACATTGTCTTCGTCATTATCTTCTTTCGACGAACAATCCGTTACATCGGAAATTGTTTGAACGTTTGTGGTTCCAGCTTGGCGTTTAGAGGTACGTTTGCGGCTCGAGTTTGCCTGAACCACGTCCTTAAAATTGTTTCCAGTTCACCGTAAGGCGAACTTTTCAAAGTCCTTCTCTTATTAGCAGAATGACCTAACATTTTCGAATTAATTGTGATTGACTCTTTCTGTTTTAAAACTGTTTTCAGTGCTGAAACTGGTAATCAAAGAGACTTGGCGAATTCAACTTTAGTTCCATGATATTCGCTATCTTTTTGTCAGTTAAGGAAAGACATTTAAACGAGATTTTAAACAAACAGCAAACTGACTGAATTGCTCTCACAACCTCACACCGTTCTTGCCAAGCTGAGATGCAGGCCCGTTGAACACGCGGATTTACGGCAAGAGACGAGGCGCTTCAGCAAATTTGCTGAGATAAGACAAGTACAATCTGAGAAATGATGCACTTCCCCAAGTAATCGTCACGTGCTTTAGACAAATTCTGGGAGAAACAACCGGTTTAATCGTCAGATTCTGCTGAGGGATGCAGCAGGGCGAGGGGGGGAGAGGACCGGCTTAAAGCAATCGCCGATGTACAGAAACCACGAAAGATACGAAATAAGGTTTGGTCCCAAAAGTTTTAAACGACGTTCAATGCAGGAAAACGTGTGATTTTTTTTTTTTTCGATTGAAGGTTTAGCGACTACCGTGAGCTACTCAATGGGCTATAAGCAATCGCCCGTCCCTAATGTAGGGTCACTGGCTCCAGGGAAAGGAGGGAGCCAGTACCGTAAGATAAACACAAAATCCGTGCCTCACCGGGATTCGAACCCGGACTCTTCATGGACAAATTATCATAAACCAGCGCTTAGGCACTGCGCTACCTGGGAGGCAACCATGTGATTGGAAAAACGTAGTTTTAAAATATTCACAAACAGTAGTGTATATGGATCTATCTAGCTTTTCAGGAATCGTCTTCTCCTCATACACCACTTACAATAGTAATAGAACACTGGAACAACATGATATAGTTTTTATTCGCGCATTAGAAGTAGCATTTAATATAACTCGAATTGTAAGCAGATATAATGCGTAGCAATATTATCTCTAGATGTGACTCCCCTTCACTAACGAGTATTCCAATATTAAATAATTAATTGTGGTAAACCAATTCTTCAAGCTTTCGTCTTTCTGTTCCTTCAATTCCTCTGCACTGTAGAAAAAATGCACTTAAATTAGGGATATCAGTAGCAGAGTATTCCAGTTTCACATTTATAATTATCCCTTGTCTTTCCTATTCAACATTAATTAATATTGTTTTGATATTTGAAGGGTAAATTTAACGTATGTTTAGATACCATCGGAAATATCAAAACATCACAGGCTCACACACGTGCCCTCCTTTTTTTTTCTGTTAAATTATAACTTTATTTATTTGTGTTTTTTTCCGGGTAGGGGGGATTTAACGAGCACAATGAAAAACTTTTACAGTTTTTAAGAACCCGTCCGTCCTTAATCTTAAATCTTAATCTTTGTCCTTTGTCTTAATACGGGATTGTTGATTCCAAGGAGGGGACAAAGACAACGTGTAAATGCGCATCTCCGATTTCTAATCCGGGACTTGGACTAGCCTGTAACCAGCGAGTCTTAACGATAGTACAATACAAATTTGGAAGATGTGAATCCGTTTATTGGTGTAAATATGACATGGAGATAATATTAGAAAACTTGAAAATTCCGTCGTCCTGGAGCGGGAATCGAACTCGCGTCTTCCGGATAGCCTCCGAGTATGCTAACCACTACACCACCCAGAAGGACCAAATTTCCGATTAATTTGAATGTAACCATTACAAGATTCGCTAGTCGAAGCAACCGGCATTCATATATAGCGAATCTGGAGGTTAAAACTCATTAGCGTGATTGCCCGGAAGCGCGGAATATCAATTAATGAAATATGGGATTACACTATTGTACAATACAAATCTGGAAGATGTTTATTAGTGTAAATATAAACGGATTCACATTTTCCAAATTTGTATTGGCAATGGTTAAGTTAGTTCCTTTTACTTTAATCGGTCACAGATTTTCAAACAAAAATCTCCAATCCTCTCCGACAAAGTGTTTACTGATTTTTTTCGATGTAGCTATAACTACTTTGTGCTTTGAAATAATCACGATTCCTATTGTAGGAATACTTTTCAACATTCCTCTCACTTCTCAGAGTTTCTGGGCTGGAAATACTGCGTCCAGACTTTTCAATGCACAACGGCATCTAGCATTCAATGTACGACTTCCGTGATGCAAACATTTCATTGGGAGAATACGTAATGTTCTTCCTTTAGCAGCAATTCATTAGTTCGTTACATTAAGACGCTTAAAATAACCTTAACGTAGCCGGAATTTTTGCAACGTCGTATCTTAAATGCAGCGAGATCTCTCTTTTGTTGTACAGCACTTTTGTGACCGAAAAGAATCTCTTCCGTTTCTTTAGCATTTCATTAAGATCCGAAAGACACCGTCTTGAAACACGAGACATCACAAGAAGCAAAAATAATGCCCTTCCTATGTTTCTCATTCTTTACATGGTATACATAAAATGGGAAGAGTAAATAGAATTAGCTGAACAAAACAGAATAAGAAGTTCGTCTCGTGCTAAAGAAATTCTCGCGACGAGAAGAATGCCGGAGGATTTCTTTGAATATTATTAAGTTTTGAGACCATCGCTTAAAATTTTTTAAGCTTCAGAACTGCTCTCTTTATAATAGTCGCTTGAAAAGGAATGTGACAAGCACAGCTGTGAAATAAAGTTTGGAAATATCTCTTCACACGAAGGAGGGAAAACCCTTACAACGGAATGAAGAGAAGGTCTGCTGGACGCTTTGCGAGATGTCAAACTGTATCGTCTTTTTGTCGACACCAGTACGAAAATGAGATAAGAATACTTCTAATCGGCTGCTATTGAAATTTCTGGAGCAAAAAAAAAGGCGAAGTGAAAAAATTATAAAGAAAAACAGCCTTCGCAAAACAGTTTTATAGAGAAAATCTGAGGAGTGAGAGAAACTTTCTTCTTTAACTCATGGCCGTTTGAGCCCTTTCTTTTTTCATATATATATTTTACTTTTACTTTTTTTTTCGTTTTCTAATCCCTTCAGAATTCTGAGTAATACAGAAACCAGAGTGCCTTTCGAGAAAATAAGAGAAATAATAAAAAAAGAAACTACTACCATTACTTAATGCACTAGTCTAGATTTTATAAGTTTTTATGAAAAATAAGAATCAGCACTTAACCAATTTAGAAAACACAAATAAGGAAGATAGCTGTCTAAGCACGAACACTTTAGATCAAACAAATTGTAACACTCAAATGAAGATAAGACGTATCACCAGTATCAAAAGTATACACAGTTAAAAATCATGACGACACGAGTAACTCATGCCATTGAGGTTTTAAAGGTTTAATGTTAAAAAACTTGCGAGATCTTTCGAACCTACACTTATAATTTCATCATCGGGCACCAAATCTCGCGAATTTTGGTGCCTGATGATGTACCTATACGTGTAGGTTCGAAAGATCTCGCAAGTTTTTTAACATTAAACCTTTTAAACCTCAATGGCATGAGTTACTCGTGTCGTCATGATTTTTAACTGTGTATATATACTTTTGATACCGGTGATACGTCTTATCTTCATTTGAGTGTTACAATTGGTTTGATCTAAAGTGTTCGTGCTTCCTTATTTGTGTATCAATTAGCACGATAGTGTCTTCATCATAATTTAGAAAGCAACTGAAATTTCACAAACACTGTCTTCTCACGAATAAGGTATCTTTAACTTTAACTAGCAATTTAAAATAATAAAAAGTCAGAAAATTGACACCGAATTTTCGCGTGTAATGAGCACGTCTTTTGAATCCTTTGTGACGCGAATTAAATTTATCAAAGCTACCCAAGGGCGATGGAACCGCTATGGAAAACTGCAGTATCTGATCGAAGAAAGAAGTTTTCCAGTCGGGTTTTTATTCCGCCAGACATTGCTGTAAACGTAATCGTAAACTTACGCCTTCTGGTGGCAGACTTGTGCGTTAAGAAATATTTTAAATTATATGAGAAACATTTCACAGCAGAAACACTCTCCAGCGAAGAAAGAAATTTTCGTATCTGGCTCTTAGAAGCAGAAATATCGACAAATATATTTACGTCTCCTGGAGGGAAAGACATGCATTATGTACAGAAGAAAGTATTCCCAAAAGTTTTTTCGATGTGAGCGGTGGTATCGGTCCAGGAAATAATTTTCTCAGTCGAGTTTTCAGAAACTCATATTTTGCTGTAAATATATCAGAAGCAGAAATTAGAACTTACGCCCCCTGGTGTCTAAACCATTCTTTACTATATATTAGAAATTATTAGACATACGAAAAACATTTCCCATTAAGAGCTGAATGCCATACGGGAAGGATTTTTCAAATTGGAGTTTTAGAAGCAGAAATATCGGGAAATACCGGGGAAACGGAATTCACCTTAACGCCCCCTATCGGAAAGACCATAAATTACCTGAAATTTTTGAAATTATATAAAAAATATTTCGCACCGGAAATGCTATCCAACAAAGAAGGAATTTTTCAAAACGGACACTTAGAAGTAGAGATATTGACAAAAATAAGATATATATCTATGCCACCTGACGGAGAAACCAGGCATTATTTTAAGAAGAAAATATTCCGAAATTTTTTATCGGCGTGAGTACCCAGCAAAAACAGTCTTGCTGGCAGCCAGCACTGCCAGCAATGGCCCAGCACTATGTTGCCGCTGCCGAAACCGTCAATAAAATGTCCGGGCGGCCAACAGAAGAGCCAGCAGTTCAGGCCAGCAGCTGGCCAACAGTTGGCACCCCCATCAGTTGTCATATGCCACAACAGGGTCATCAGTTACCCATCATAGGCAGTAGCTGCCACAAGTGGCCCTTCAGCGGCCCTGAAAGCACGTGTCATAAATGATGGCTAGCCTAATGTGGTCTACTAGTTTCCCGGCAGTGGCAGCCGGCACTCACGTGACGTAACTGATGGCTTGCCGAATCTTGTCCGCCAAATCCCCCAGTAGTAGGCATAAAAAAAAGGATAACCGCAGTTTCCCAAAGCTACAATAGCTTCTTTTTTCTCCATACGCCTGAATTACTGCACTACACATGGGGATATGTTCTCACCATGTCCGAAAAAACGCCCGTTTGGATCTAGTTTTAAGCAAACCAAGGAATGTCTGCATGGAAAGCGAGCGGTCTACTAACTGGACTGATTTGGAACGCACGAGCGGAATTTAAAGCTTCAGCCACCCTTTTCTGCGGAATGTGTAACGAATTGGTTATGTATTTAATTTTACAATACTGCGAGGTATTTTTCATAAATGCCAGTTTCGTATAATTCATAAATGTATTTCTTCAACCTACGATTGTTTTTTTTTATTTTTACCTTAATGAAACTTCACTTTTTCAACGACTGTACCAACTTAAAGGCGCTTTCCAAAGTTTCGAGCTGTCCTTGTCGTCTTGAAATGCGATTGTTGAATTAATATATTTACCCGTTGATGTCCCATTCTGTTACATTTGTTTTAAAGAGGAAAGCTATTTTATTTTACTTCTCGTTATTTTTAGAAGTGAATTCCTCCAGTCTTGTGTATTCAACCCATGGATGAGTGCATTATATCCACATAGCGTTGCTTTTTTCTTTGTTTTTTTTTTTTTTTTTTTCAAATAATTGATAAATTTTGTACGCGTATAATTCTTTTTTTTTCAACATAACGCTTTTTTAATGTGTTTCCAGTGCTTTTGTTTCAAGCAGTTTAGTGAAAGTTACAACGAAAGATTACACATAAATAACTGCTTGTTACTCATGGGAATGGAGTGGGAGTATTTTATGGCTGTAATCTAGTAATTTATGGCTTAATCTGATATCTTCGTCGACGAGGCATTTCATTAGGAAATTTATTCGCCTCTCTACATATGCTTTTTTTCTTAACATCCACTAAAATAACACGATGGCGATAGAGTTGTCTTCAGCTAACTGGTACCACGAGAGACATAGCCCATGTTGCTTCCACCTGGTGTTGGGTTTTCATCGGTTGCCAGCTACGGGCCACTAGTGGCACTTGCTTGGTGGCCCGCAATTCACAGCGATGCCGCAGGGCCATTAATGGCTGTCAGATGATGGCGATGCCACCAACGGACCGCTACCGGGCCGTGAGCGGCAGATTTCTGCCAGCAGTTAACCATCACTGCCAGCTGGTGGCCAGAAGTTTCCTGGCACTTGTGTTTTTTATGGGTAGAATCGGTCAACAAACGACTTTCTTACAATCGAGATTTTAGAAGCTCAAATTTTGCTGCAAATACATAAGCAGAAATTTAACGCTTACGCCCAGTAGTTGACCAAACCATTCTTTACCAAAAATTAGAAATTATATGCAAAAGAAATATCTCATCGAGAGCTGTATTCGCTGAAGAAAAAAATATTTTCAAATCGAAGTTTTAGAAGTAGAGACAACGGGGAAAACGCAATTTAGTTTTTACGGCCCCTAGCGGAAAATCTATTCGTAACTTAAAAAAGTGGCTACACCTAAAATACTGTTCGATATAAATCGAATCGAAAGGTAAACTAATTTTTCCAATCGGATATTTAGAAAAAAATGTGTGGAATAAAATACATGTTGAATTCGATATCTTCTGCATTTACGCCCTCTAGCGGCGAAATTGTACTTCGTAAAAAAAAAAAAAAGAAATGAGGGGTTCATCATTCGAATATTTCAAGCTTCTCAATTCACAAAGAATTTTTCTAATCGGACTAACAGTTGAGGAGACATGGTGCCCACAAGCGGACGGACAAACGGACGGACGAACCGATAACGTAAGCACGATCCCTTTTCTTTTTTCAAAAGACGTGCTAAAAATCGGGTTATATATCAAAAGATTGAATTAAATGGTAAAGAAATGCAAAATAATTTATCCATGTGTTTTTATTTGACGTAATTAAACTTTGGAACATGTGAGATGAAAGTTACATCTCATCTTATTTTTATTTCAATATTTTTTTATTGAAGTGGCAACGCCTTTTTTCTTAATATCAAAAAGTGAAACGCACCGAGCTACATTTCAAGTAGTCTGATCCTCTGATGCAACAAAGAAAGCGTTTGATAGTCAAGATTTCTCCCATCGCAAGAAGCAAACAAAATAAAAAATAAATAAATAAGAACCGGGGACACACAGACTATAAGTAGTTTTGTTAAAAATCACTGGACTCTTTATTAAATAAAAAATAAAAATTTAGGAAAGTGAAAAAATAAGGCGATTCATACAAGCTTTCTACTCTCTAAAACATTTGCATGTTTCAGTGGGGCATTTAGAAATCATGCATGAATCCATAAAAATTCCGAGATTTCCGTTCGGTTATGTTTCCATTGGATACGATGGAAACATAACCGACCAGTTCCAGATCTTTATGAAAGGCAGCACTGACAAAAGAGAAAATTTTGTCAGGCAAGAATTTCATTTTCCGTTGTGACATTTTATTAATTTAAATTTCTTTTTGATTCTTAGCGCGTCCTTTGTGCTTCCACTAGCACTTAGATGATTATATCAGCACTATGTCTGTCCGTCGGGGGACTCCATATCTCTGCAATTATTAGACGTATTTGAAAAATTATTTTCGAATCGGAAAGCCCTAAAAGTGAAAACGTTGATCCTTGCATTCTGCTTCTTATTCGATATCTAACTTCATCGTTACATGGCTTATATTGAATTTTATTCCATTTCATTGATACTAACTATACGCTTGAAAAATATTTTTCTTTCAACCGGCACGATTTATATCCGTCAACACGATCTATATAATAATTCTATAAGTTTTTTTACTGTAAGACCAGCTGTGAGAGAACGGCTGAATGTAAACATATGGTTGAGGTATCAAAATAAAGGTTTTTACCATGTAGATGCGCCAGACGGAGAGAAAAATAAGATTGGGGCAACGGTTCGGGCGTTGTGGGGCTGCAAAGTTCCCATGTAGGAGAACAAAGTTCCCATGTAGGAGAAACGTGCGGTTGACATCCGATCGCCTGCGGTTGAATCAAAGCGCTGTTGAAGGCGGAGGCATGGAGAGCCTCGGATAGTACAAAGTCTCTCTTCTCAGCAAACAGTTGTACAAAACAACGCTAGCAGGAATTGGTCAGAAAGTTCTTGTCGAAACAGCGAACACTCGAAGACCTGATTGCGTTGTGCCATTGGACTGTGTGATGTACGTATATATACAATTTAACATTTATTCCATCCAGTTTATTCACGTAGGTAAGATGTTTCCCATTATGTAAAGATGTTAATAAACGTTTCATATGAGATTATTCTTTTCAATAAAAAAAAAAAAAACCTTATCGTTGATTCCGATGGGTTTCGTCAACCGGGAAAAAAAAATATTCGTCGATCCGACGGGTTTCGTCAACCGGGACTATTCGTCGATTCCGAAGGGGTTCATCAACCGGGTTGGAATCCCGGTGTGGCATGGATGTTATGTTTGTCTTACGCCACTGGCTCTCTCTCCCTTCCCTGGATCCACTGACCCTAAACTAGGGACGGGCGACTGCTTATAGCCCATTGAATTGCTCACGGTGGTCGTTAAATCTTCAGTCCCCCCCCAAAAAAAAAAAAAAAAAAGTGCCAAATTTACATTTGTTGTTTCATATCTGCTTATTATTTTCAAAAAGAAAAAGAAACAAACTTACCGTCGATTCCGAAGGGTTTCGTCTAGTTTATAAACACTATTATTTTGGGCAGACTTTCTTTTTCAAGTATCTCACAATGTTTTTCAATAAGGGAGGGGGGGGTAACAATGAATTGCGATGTAATAGACACTAATGATTGTGAAAATTGAAAACCCAAGAAGCACTGCTTTATTAGCTTCAAACTTATAGGATATGTATAACAGGTTTGGACACGCAAATGATTAAAATGTCAGTGAAAATACGAATGCGGTTTTACAGCGGCGCCCTCTGAAATGTCGGGTTTTGCGTTTAAATATCTGCCTCAAAGAAGATATTGCAGTCTGTGAAGAAACGAGTTTGAGTCGGAACGGTGTTTCTTGTGTCTCGCTAAGCCCCATCGCTGAACAAGGTCGCGTTATGGACATGTGACGGACTTTGAGTGAGGAAGGATTATTGGGATGAAAGAAGCTAGACTTTCCTACCGCGAAATTGCCACTCGTACGGCAAGGAACGCAAGTGTGTTGATGCGAACGAGGAGTCAGTGGATAGATGAGGATCGGACACACAAGCATTCGGGAAAGGGACCGCCAAATCGCACGACATACCTGGAATGACAGACACCTTAACCGCAGGGCAATGACCAATCGCACAGCGACGTCAACGGGGTTAACGCAGCAGTGAAGCATTGTTCACCTGAACAGTTCGACGACGTCTGCTTGACAGAGGACTGGTCGTTAGCAGCCGGTTGCTGCGCATTCCTTTGGCTCTCAATCACAGGATGCAATGGGGCCTCCAACACTGGCACTGGGGCGCTGATTGGTAACGCGTCGTGTTTTCTGACGAGTCACGATTCAACTTAATGCCCCACGACTGTCACATATATGTTCAAAGATATAGCGGTAAACGGTACCTTGCATGCAGTTGTCATTTTGTAGCGTCAAATCTATCTACCCAACGTCAAATGTCATGGCTTGGGGAGTCTTTTGAGTTAAATTCGTGATATCGTCTGATAAGAATTGAGGGGATCTTCAACAGCTAGCGATACATCAGGGATGTTTTAGAGGCAAAGGTGATACCCTTCCTTCAGAGTTGTCATGACTCTATATTTCAGCAGGACAATTATCAGCTACATGTGGCCCGTAATGCCCAAGACCTTTTCCATTCACGGCAGATACCGCTTTATTCCCTGGCCTGCAGGTTCATCGGATATGTACCCGATCGAACATGTCTAGGGCGTGGTAGCTAAGTGAGTAGCTCGTCAGGCGCATCCCACAGTGAACGCGAATGAACTCTGGTTTTGCCTAGTAGCAATCTGGCATGATCTTCCCCAGTTCGATATAAAAAAACATCTTCCGTTCAATGCCACGGTGTGTACAGGCTGTTATTACTACTCGAGGTGGTTTCACACGATACTGTGATATAAATTTAATATCACGATTCTCCCTAGGTGCAGCAATTTTATCAAAGAGTAATGTATATTATTGATATCTTCGTCGGACAGAGTTTCTTGTGGGGAAACGTTTTTCATATAATATTTAATTTTGGTGAAAAAGCTGTTTGGACACAAGAGCGAAAGGATATGTTTCCGGTGTTTTTGCTGCAATATCTGGGCTTCTCAACAATCAGTTATGAAAAAAGCCTCCTTTATGATCAGATACCGAAAACCACGGGAAAGCTTTTGCGCATATTTTCGGCTTAAAATAGCGTACAGTTTATCTGCCAATAGGTGCAGATACGCTACATTAAAAAAAGTCACCAGACACCTAGAAGGGAAACAGAACATAGCATTTATTGACATACATCAGTATTGTGTCGGTCCACCTTTGGCCTACACGTGCCTTCACGAGCTCTACGTTTGAGTGCTTCACGTACGTGTTTTGTGTGCCCCATCATTGTTCTTCTGTGTGTGTGCGCCAAAGTTAAAGGTCTGTGCTTTCGTTTAAGATCCCTCACGAGTTGGTAAATGCTTATTTTTTCATTATCAGTGTTTTAATTTCCACACCGAGCTGGTGGTTTTTTTCGTTAACCCTTGCCATTGCATCTGCCGATGAGGGCGCTGTTCCCGCTCGCATCGCTACAGCTCCTCACGTCGCCTCCTCAATGTCAGTAGCAGTCGACAAATCATATTCGCTTGCTAGTTGATAGCCTCTTAGTTTTCCTCCGTCATTTGCACCTCTTCTTCTGCCCAGGTATCCGACTCTGCCATTGAGAACGTGGCTGTAACGTCCCTGTCCTCTGCTGGCGATGATGAATTCATGGAAGTCTCTGATGGCGTCGCTAATCTGCCCTCTACAGTTTCTACTATCTCTGCTTCCAGTACATTGTCTCATGCTGCGTCAATGCGTTCCAAGAGGAGGCGCTTCTGCACGCACGTATTCTGCGGCTGCCTCTGATATTCCACCGGCTTCCTCCTCGTCTCGTCTCGTCTGTCACATATGGATTTTTACGTTACTCTTAACGGTGACACCATCTTATTAGACATTCCCGAGAACTCTCCTGCTGGTCATCGTCTTCATTCGACCCTTGAGTTGGGGGTTTGCTTTGATGCGCTGCCCAACACTCCTTTGAAGCAGTACAGCTCCGCTCTCAAGAAGATGCTTCCTTCTGGTGCCATCACCCACCTCACCCGAAAGCCACGAACTGTGATTGTTTATTTTTCAAAGAAAGAATATGCCGAGCTTGTCTTGTCTCGGGGCCTATCAATTGGCGATCGTCAACACTTAGCCGAATCCATCGCCCAGCGTCCTGTTCTGGTCTCTCTACATCCGGTAAACCCGGAGATCTCAGATGATATGCTGTGTGCTGTACTTAGTCGATGCTGCAGAGTAGTCGGCCCAGTGAAGACTCTCTCCTCTTCCCCCTCTGATCCCGATGATAAACATATCTGTGGCTTCCGTAGAACTGCTAGCATCATCTTCCCGTCGGAAGAGCATGTCATAAAATTCCCACGGTTCCTCGATGTTCGTTGCGGTAACGAGCGCCGCCGGATTGAGCTCCTAACTTCTGCTCATTGCTCACGCTGCAAGGCTTACAGCCATTAGCAGCTCATTGTCCCCATGCACAGCCACTGACGCCTGCAGTTCCAAGGCAGCATTCTACCTCTTCCTCCGTTTCTGCTGCTATGCCTCGTCCTGCGTCCGCACCTCCTGGACCCAGCTCTGCTGAAAATCCGATTAAAGCCTTCGATCAACACGCGTCTTCCGATGTTGCTTCTTCCACTCTGTCGGAATTTCCTCCGCTTGACTCCTCCTTGCCTTCCGGTGTTTTCTCTCCGTCAGAGGACATCACGGCTGATCTTCAAGCTTCATTCACCGTCGGCACTTTTGCTCCCGGCGATGAGGTGGGCCTTTCCTCTGATTCCACATTTGCGTGTGTCATCGATCAATGGCAAACGTCGCTCTACTACCAGTACCGAGGCCCGGAGGAAAGAGAAGAAATCACCACCCATCTAGCAGGCTCCAAATCTCCCCTATCACGTTCTAGCTCTTCCTCTTCAAAGTCCAAGGGTACTCTGCCGACGTTTGAATATTTCTCTACTCTGCTTACCAATGCCTCTCTTCCCTCACAACCTGTCTCCTTTGATGATCTTTACGAGTTTCTCACTCATAAAACAAATTAGGAGGCTTCTCTCATCTTTTTACAGCAGTTTGAAGCAGTTCTTCCAGAGGTCTTCGACAAAGCAACCTCCATCCTCAAATTCCTCCGGCATAATGCCAAGCAACCCGCCTACGTCTTGTGGTGTCGTGGTATCATCAATCGCCTCGACACATTCCAGAAAGCTGCCATAGCTGCCCTTCATCCGACGTCGGACCTTACCCATTCAAGGTCGCCACTCTGAATTTTAGGGGTTTGCTAGCCTCCTCGCTTACGCTCTCGTTCTAGAAGATCTGTCGCCTCTTGGGACCGACTTACTCCTTCTGCAAGAGACGAACTGCCACTCCTCGACACTTTTTCATAGATGGCGCCCTTGGGACTTCACCTTTCACCATGCTTTCCGTTACTCTGTGCACGGTGGTACAGCAGGAGTATCAGTCTGCCATTTCCGCATGCCGTGAAAGCTCCTTCTATGCTACGTGGTCACCAGTGATCCAGTACTTCGCTGTTACACCAAGTCCGTTGCATCTCACAGTGAGTTAAGTTTGTGCATTAACTTTTTGATGTTCTTTTGCACTGCGGTGCCCCGCATGCGATCATTTTGTTCTTCCTCAAGCATTGCTTTGTTTGCGTCACGTTGTGCATTTGTCATTACTCATTCAATGTACATATCATCGCTTTTATCAGTTTGTATCATTGCTGTTCTTTTTTTTATTTGAGACGATTCCATGTTGTTGAACTCCTCTGTTTTGTTACATTAAAGCGGTTCTGAAACCCTCTTTGTCCTTAATGAATGCACTGACCCATCGAGATATGCTTTCTTCAAGGTTTCGGAGCACAGCGATACGTATGTGCTTCCATTCGGTACATAATGCTGCCTCTAACTGTTGCTTAATAGGAGGCTTGGTTACAAACTTCTTATGCGGCGCTCTTATTCATCCCATAGGTGCTCTATAGGATTAAAATCAGGGCTCTGTGCTGACCAGTCCACATACGATACGGAATTATCATTAAACCACGCCGTATTGCCACAGAGTTGGCAGGGCATAAGTGTCCAGAATATCGAGGTAGACGTGTTGGTTAACTGGTTTGTCCACGATTACCAATTGGTCGGGACCATACCACGAAAAACACCCCAACACCAGTACACTGCCAGCTCCAGACTTTACCGTACGAACAGTACACTGTGGTAAATAGCGTTCCCCCGGCTACCGCCGTACCTACACACGGCCATCAGACTGATGGATTGTGTATCTGGATTCCTTAGTCCATAGGTCCCGTTTCCATAGATCTATGGTCCACGATAAAGGTTCTTTACACCATGCTGAACGACGAGTAGCATTCCGCGTGGAGATCAAAGGCACATGAGCAGCCGCACGACCACGGTAACCCATGGGATGAAGTTCTCTGCAAAAGGTACGTGTACATACCGAGGTTCCAGCATTTTTACTCACCTGTATACTGAGTTCTTGTGCAGTACTCCGCCGATTAGCTGTAACGACCCTCCTGAGGCTTCGACGTCCTCTATCACTGATTTTCTTTGGTCTGCCGGTACGTTTTGCTGCTTCAGGCACGCCATGTGTCTTCCACGTATTCAGTACATCCAAAACAATATGTTTAAATGCCTCTCGGTTTCTCTTATGGAAAACCCAGTACTATAACATTCAACAATCTTTCCTTTCTCAAATTCAGTTCTCTCCTCCGCGGTGTTCTCACTCAACCTCACAGTGCGAAATGGTCGCGGTCAGCTGCAGGCTTGTTTTTATACCGATTGCAGCTGTATCGCGCATTTTAACAACGCCGCGGATCCGTCCATTTGCTTTTGAAGCGGTGTCCGGTGACCTTGGTAAAAATAGTGTACATGTCGTCTTTTTCTCCATATCTTCGCTCCTAACTGTTCGATATGAAAACATTCTCCTTTGTCGGACAACGTTTCACGTACGGAATATTCTGCATATAATTTCAAATCTTTGAAAACGCTCAAGTTCGCCACTAGAGGGATGAGTTCTAGTTTCCTTTTACATGATATTTAGAGCAATATGTGCAAACCTTACAATCGACTGCACAAATCCGTTTTCGGTGAGATTACTAACTACGAAAATATCTTGTGCGCATTTCGTGTCCAAAATCATACAAAATGTCCTCGCTAAGGAGCGCAAATTCTTTTTAGCCTTTATCTGCTTTTAAAAGTACGTTTTTAAACGTTATTTCAACATTTGAAACCATTCAACTTGAAGAACATTTGTGCATGTAGTCTGGAGTTTTCGATTCACAATTGTGACGTTAGACGGTATTTGTTTTCATTTCTCTTCGTGACAGAATCTTTACTTCTAAGATTGCTTTTGAAGAGTTTTTTTTTTGTTTTTACTGCGTATCATTCGCTACTGTAAAGATTGGAAACACTATCCTCTTTAGATAATGGGAAGCTTTTACACTAGTGGCATAAATGCCAAAATATTTTTCTCGCTAAGTCTGATCTTAGAAGTATTTTTTTTCCTAAGTATAGCTTTTCCTATGCAATAAAAATTGAGCACATTTTTAACTTTCTGTTATTAAAAATGCATTCTCCCACCAAAGAACGTCAGCGTGTATTTGTGTGTGTGTGTGTGTGAAAGGTTTTATTCCAAAACATCCCTTTACAAAAATCCTGTTTTATTTACGCTTTCCAACCATAGGTTGAAGAAGAGTATATGCTCCAGCTTTGTCCGTTCTTCTGTCCGTCTGTCTGTCAGCACGATAACTCGCGAAAAAATAGTTCGATTTCGATGAAATTTTAGTATGTAGTAGGGGACCACCTGGGGACGACCTCTATTGAATATGGACGAAATGGGATCAAAGGTCACGACATAGGAGCGAGATCCATTCCATTGACCCTTATGCTTCATAACTTGGGTAAATATGGTTCGATGTCGATGACATTTTTATATGTGGTAGGGAACCACCTGGGAAGGAATCCTATTCAAAATGGGTTAAGCGGGGTTAAAGGTCAGGGCATAGGAGCGGGATGCATTCCAATGCTCTTATGCGTCATAACTTGCGTAAATATCGTTCGATTTCGATGAACTTGTAGTATGTCGTAGGGGACCACTTCGGAAAGAACCAAATTGAAAATGGGCGAAATGGGGTCAAAGGTCAGTACATAATAGAGGAATCACTTCCATCCCAATTATGCGTCATAACGTACGTAAACAAGCTTCGATTTGGATGAAATGTTAGTATGTTTTAGGGTCCTGTCGGGGGACGAATCCTATTGAAAATGGGCGAAATGGGGTCAAAGGTTAGGACACGGGAGCGGGATCTATTCTATAGCCCTTATGCATCATAACGTACGTAAATAAGATTCGATTGCGACAAAACTTTATCATGTTATTTCGGAGGTATAATGAGCCGGTTTTGTTGAATATAATCGAAATGGGATCATAGGTCAGGGCACAGGACCAATATTTATTCCAGAGCCATTATCCTCATAACTTGAGTTATGATTTCTGGTATGTTGGAAAGCGTATCATAATCAATGCATTGCATGATTTTATTAACTTGTTTAGTAGCATACTCTTTGTTATGAATATTGTTTTGCATACATTTTCTTTATTAAGTAACTAAAGCCCAGCGTTGTCCCCGGTGATGCAGTGATCTAAGTGATGACTTCTGACCATTCGTTCGTGAAGAGTCCGGGTTCGAACCCCGTTTAGACATGAATGTTGTGTTTGTCTTACATCGCTGTATCTCTCCCTTCCCTGGAACCAGTGGCCCTAAATTAGGGACGGGCAACTGCTTATAGCCGACTGAGTTGCTCACGGTGGTCGTTAAACCCATAATTAAAAAACAAAAAAAGAGCCGCACAGCTTTTCTGCTATGGCGAATGCAATTATATCACGTTGTGCTCTATAACTCTTTTTCTAATTGTTCGATTTGAAAATCCATTTTGCCTTCAATAGTTCCCACTATGACAAAATGTGTTAATTCCTTAAGTATAACCGAGCTGACATTGCGTATTTTACATTATTCTAAGTTTGTTCCGTGGTACACGTATATTCTCTATTTAGCTGAATATTAAGGGTTTCTGTAAATCTGCTACTAATAATTATTTTCGTGTCAGAAATAATTCAAAAAGCATGCTTATTGCAGGTACAAATTCGGTGTCATCCTTTTTGTTCTTTGTGTTGTTTTCAAACATCAACTTATAAACTGCATGTTCTGTCTATTAATTGCATGTTCATTGTTATTTTAAAACTCCTTGAAAATATTCTTTGCGTTGAGCGAAAGCTTGATTGTCAAACAGTTGTTTTCGTTACACCAATAAAATTACTTCTTGGAACTTCTTTTGTTTGTTACAACAATTCGAACATGGCTTCTTCGTACTCGCGTTGAAGTCAGAGAAACAACGAAAGGTCTCTCTCTCTCTCTCTCCCTCTCTCTGAATCTATTTTATAGTAAAGTATATTTTTCTGGAACTTTTGGAACTTCTTTCGAATCTTGAAAATCATAAAAAGCACTATGAAATAACATTTGTTATCAACTACAGAATATTTGCTATTATTGTGTTTGTAGATTTGGTTTTACGTTAAGGTTTCCGCTTATCTTAAAACTTAGTGTTTAGCTTAAAAACTTAGTGAATTAATTTTACTTAGATACCGGCATCAGTCTAAGACTTTTGTAGCTAAAAACCTTAATTGCACATAGAACTCACTTTCAATATCACGAGTAGAATTACGCCACGATTGCGGATATTCAGTGAGTAGTGGTGCACTTTATGCATTACCCGATTAGTGCCAGTGCCATTGGCATAAGGCTGTACGACGTAGGACTACACGCACGCAGACTGTTACGACGAATACCCTTTTCATTATTATATCGTCGTCAAAGACTGCAGTGGTAATACTAAAAGCACAAGGCAGCTAAACTTGATGCACGATTATAAAAAACCAACCACTAATGACTAGTTTAAAACCGTCGTAAGTTGCAAAATGCGTTTATTGATGGTCAAAGCAAAACATTAAAATCATTAGATCTTTCGGGTTTCCTAGAAGAACATCATCAGATGACATAAAGATCTTCATGTCATCCGATGATGGGCTTCTAGGAAACCCGAAAGATCTAATGATTTTAATGTTTTGATAAACGCTTTTTGCAACTTACGACGGTTTTAAACTAGTCATTAGTGGTTGGATGTTTTATAATCGTACATCAAATTTAGCTGCCTTGTGTTTTTAGTAATACCTACGGCACGAGTTAGGGTTATCTTTGATTGCACTGGTGTCGTGCCAGACTGTCATGGAGCCACTCAGAATGGCAGCGGGTGATCTTCAGTGAGGAGTCCCGCTTTCGTCTTGGACGAGACGATCAACGAATCCGTGTGTGCAGCGACCGTGGTCAGAGCCATGATGAAAGGTTTGTTGTCGAACGTCACACGTTCAGAAAGCCTGGTGTTATGGTGTGGGATGCAGTGGCGTACGATGCCACATCACTTTTGGCGTTCATTACAGGCACTTTCTCAGCCCAGCGTTACGTTAATGAGATCCTGCAACCAGTGATCCTACCTTTTCTGAACGCTCACTCTGGTGCAATTTTCCAACAGGACAACGCTCGTCCGCATACTGATGCTGCCTCGAGAGTTTGCCTTCGAGGTACTGACACTCTGCCATGGCCTGCCGCATCGCCAGACCTATCGACGATTGAGAATGCGTGGGATGCTATTGGACGCGACATCCACATACCACCCCCACCGCACAATTTGCAGGAACTGCGTGAGAAGATTCAAGCTGCATGGGATAGCTTATCTCAGGACACCATTAGGAACCTGTACAACTCCGTGGCGGCACGTCTGGCATGCTGTGTGAGCAAACATGGCGGCTCGACGCCATACTGAGAGATACTACTTATTGGCGTGTAGCTTAATAAATATTGCCCATATCAGTCTGAATGTTTATTCATTTATTGTTTCTAGCAACCTTAATTTTTTTAATTGGAGGTTTAACGACCACCGTGTGCAATGCAATAGGCTATAAGCAGTCGCCCTTCCCTAATTTAGGGTCACTCCAGGGAAGGGAGAGTGCTCGCGCCGTAAGACAAACACAACATCCATGCCTCACCGGGATTCAAACCTGGGCCCCTTTCGGAAGAATGATCAGAGGCCATCGCTTAGACCACTGCGACACAGGGGCGACCTCGCAACCTTTACCGTCCTCCCAAATAGCATTGCAGTACGACACGTCGTTTTGGGTGCAACTATTTTTTTGACAATGAGGGTAATTGTCTGACCTGTTTCAACTCGCAATACGTCCGGAGTTATCAGGGGCGTGGTGACGGCGCTGGTATCGTTTGATAGCACATAGATGACACTTAGTGACAATTATAAGTGTTGGGGCCAGCGGATCAATGGCAGCTCTTGACAGAGCGTCGAAGTGGATGGTAATTTTTGTCCTATGCGCCGCGGGTATACTTTTGCTTTTGTTTTCAATACTTTTGAACTAAAGGTGATTGAACTTTGACTTTTCATATTGACATAGTGACATTTAATATTTACATAAGTGACATTTAATTGACATAGTGACATTTAATTGACATAGTGACATTTAATATGACATAGTGACATAGTGACATTTAATATTAATATTGACATAGTGACATTTAATATTAATATTGACATAGTGACATTTAATTGACATAGTGACATGCAATACACTGCTGGACAATTGCTAAGGACGGATCATAAACGGCTATATAGCGCATAAAAAAGTAAGTGTGGTTGGATGTCAAGTGAAATAAAATAATGTCAGAATACCAGGACATTACAAGAAAGACAATTTATTGTGCTCTGAAATCCAGAAGGCTTTGGAACGTGTTCAAGGGACAAACAGGCCATTTTGTGCAGAATACGTAAACGTGAAAAAAATGTAATTACCGTCCGCAGGCGTTCCGGCGTAAGATGTCAATGCGGGATATGGCCACCATGGAGGGCGATGCAAGATTCCACACGTCGTGTCATGCTTTGCACAACATTATCAAGCAGCTGTTGGGGTAATTTATCCCATTCCTCTGTCAGTGCACGGATGAGGGTGTCCTTGTTTATTGGAGGGCATTGGCGACCAGCAAGACTCCTCCCCAAAGCATCCCACACATTTTCAATGGGATTCAGATCTGGAGAACGTGCTGGCCATATGAGGCGTTGAATATCCTCGCTCTCAAGACACTTCTAGACAGCGACTGTTCGATGACATGTTGCGTTGTCGTCAATGAAAATGAATCTATCACTGACAGCACTACGGAACATGCGAACATGAGGTAGCAGAACATCATTAATGTATCGTTGGCCAGTCCTAGTCCCAGTTGGAAGCACATAGATGGACGTACGGCCATTGATCATGATGCCAGCCCATACCATGACACTACATGTCGGATATCGGTCCCTTTCCTGTATGTTTGCTGGACAATATGCAGTACCACTATCACGCCAGATCAGTTGTCGTCGACAATCAGACGATAGACTGTATCTACTCTCATCTGAGAAGAGGACAGCAGACCAGTCGTTATCAGTCCAATTGCGATGTTGATGGCACCATTGCAAACCGGCGGTACGGTGACGTCTGGACAATGGGATCCACACAACAGGAAGGCGGGCGTATTGTCTTCCTTCATGCAAACGTCTGGCGACAGTTTTTCGGGAGATCCGCTTGGCAGTAGCAGCCATAAACTTATTTGCTACCTCACTAGCTGTGCTGCGCTAGTGAGGTAGCTAGTCTTTTGTTGATAGCACTATGTACCGATCTTCTGCAGGTGTCGTACTGCGAACACGACCTCCCCGTGACATTTGCTACACTCTCCATTTGTTTTGAAATGATTTCCAAAGCCTTGAAACAACACTGTGGCTGACGTCGAACTCCCTGGGCAACATGTTATTTTTCGCCCTTCTTCAATCTTGCCAATAATACGGCCACGCGTAAAATCATCTAGGTGATGTCGGGAAGACATACTTAAAATTGCAAGTTCGTCAATTGATTCTTTCCCTTTCAACTTTGGGTTTGTACAACAACGGTCAATACGCGTCAAATCCTTTATATCTCTTATCAGCGCTATGACGTCACGAACAAGTTCGGCAATCCAAAATTTGCATACGCACAACACGTCTTACTGTATTCCTGCACTTATGCTAATTTCCACATTTTCCCGCCTTCCATTTTATGGTTGCTATCGTTGCTATTGTCATCCGTTCTTAGCAATTGTCCGGCAGTGTATTAATATTGACATAGTTACATGTAATATTGACATAGTGACATTTAAAATTCAATATCGACATAGTGACATTTAATTGACATAGTGACATTTAAAATTAATATCGACATAGTGACATTTAATATTAATATCGACATAGTGGCATTTAATATTGACATAGTGACATTTAATATTGACATAGTGACATTTATATTGACATAGTAACATTTAATGTTGGCATAGTGATATTTAATATTGACATAGTGATATTTAATATTGACATAGTGATATTTATATTGACATAGTGACATTTAATATTGACATAGTGACATTTAATATTGACATAGTGACATTTAATACTGACCTAGTGGACTAGTGGCGTGAATTGAAAAAATTACAATTGGTACTATTAACCTGGTAATGTAATTGTACTAATTGTTTTTGTCGAAGAATTGTAGCATCAGCAAAAAAAAACATCAAAATGCCACGGAAATTCAAAGTTGAGCGTAGAAAGAAACTGCGGAAACTGAAAATACTGGCAGAATAGTTAATGTTTGGGCCCAAGAAACCCCGAACTACCAATGCTGAGGGGTACAAACGCTGTCGCGTTGCCAAACGAGAGCCTCAAAGTGAGCCCGTCGCGAGCACCTCTAGCGTCCCGGTTGACGCCACGGGGGCAAGGGACGTTCATATGGACTCTCATATTGACTGGTGTCAAACGAAGGAGGCGAATTACATAAAGCCAAAGACATAAAGTTATTTGGGAAATAACAAAAGCGGAAGTCCAGCAAAAATTTATCAACAACGAGTTTGGTCGAGTATGCGACGTCTGCAAATTCTACTGAGTATTTTATTCACAATCTTATCATACACACAAGACAAAACACACGTAGTTCTACGTTTCAAAACACACGTAGTTCTACGTTTCAAAACAGCGGCGAATCCACTTTGAGCGTATTTTTATCGTGTATAGGCCCAAACTCCCGCCATCAAATCTTTCTGTCATGCCTCTTTAGTTCCATTTCCCTCATCTCTCCCACCACCTATTTTGATTTTTGATAGTTTAACAAATCCGATGAACATTCAAAGGAAGGAAGGGTTTTCTTTACTTAATTTAGGTACACTATTTCCCTTGAACGCGGAAATTCAAACACGAGAGAGGTAAAGCAAATTCATTCTTCACGCAGGAATGAAACCCAACCTTGCGAGAGGACAGCCGGAGTTTTAACTACTCCGTCATCGGATCTCGTGGAGTAATTGATGCGTGATGAATGTTCAGTAAGTTTTTTCAGCATAAAAGTTATATGCCTTCGTTTCCAGTCAATAGTTTATTACTACTTTTCCAAGCAACCCTCACTGTAACAGCTGTACTATGTCACTTTGCTCTTTCGCTGTCTCACTTCATCTTAGTTCCAGTTGTGTTAATCTTAAACAAGAAAGATGACATCGAATTTTCGCGTGTACGGATTTTGAACTGTTTCCTACACGAAAACTAGTTTTCAAAGCAGATATTTAGAAATGAAGATAGCTAGCAAAAAGTAAATGCAGCTCAGCATAAGTCAAAATATGCAACGTGAGGGGTTTTGATTAGAGTAAATGGTGCCAATTCCGGAAAAAAAAAAACCATCCGCTCATCCGCAAACATGGAAAGAGTAAAACACTTTATTTTCAAACAAAAATAGCTACTTAAAAAATCCACCATTAGTGGAAGTGTACCTCACAAAAAAACGCAATCTGCAGACGAAATCTTCCTCATACAGAAAGATATCCGAAGCTACAAATTTTTTTCACTCAGAAAGATTTTTGGAAACAGATATATTGAGCAAAATGTAATATTAATTTTTTTTTCAAATCGCATATTTAAAAAAAATGTATATCGAGTAAAATAAAGCATGTAATTATGCCTCTAGGGGAAAACCTATGCACCGTTCTGAGCCAGACACTTTTGCAAGAAAGGATTTTCGAAGGATTAGTAATATCTCATCGAAAAATGCTTTTTTTAATCAGGTTCTTAGATGAGGGATAAATGGTGCGAATCATCATCATCATCATTGTCAACCATTATCAATCCACTGCTGGACGAAGGTCTCCCCAAGTTTCCTCCACAACGGTCTGTCTTGTGCCAGTCTCCTCCATGTCACCCCTGCATACTTTCGAATTTCATCCACCCATCTCCCATGTGGTCTTCTTCTGGGTCTTTTCCTGTCCCTTGGAATCCAATATAAAATTTCGGCTGTCCATCGATGATCTGTCCTTCTGGCAGTATGTCCAGCCCATTGCCATTTCAGGGATTTAACTCTGATCGTGATGTCTTCCACTCTTGTCATTTTTCGGATCCACGAGTTCCTCTTGGTGCGAATATGCTACAAATACAAATATGGGCTCACGCTATAAAATCAGCTTATGGGGCATATTCTTCACCTTAAATGCAATAGGGAGCAAAATGAATTTTTCAAATTGGACTTTCAGAACTGCGATATCGGAAGCAATATGCCATATAATTAACTACGCCCCCTAGCTATTGCGTTTGCAAAAAAGTCATTGCCGTTTTTACACATCGACGGCGAAACGTGTCTTGAAATGTCATTTAAAACAGCAAGTTCATTAAGCAGCGTGACAGCTGACAGTTCAATCGTATTTTAGGAACAGTAAGTGCACGAGTTCGTTAACAAGTGTTTGTTTGGCGTCGATTTCAAAATGGACTATCAAAAGGAACATTTTCGTCATATTTTGCTGCGTTATTTCTGAAAAGGAAAAAAACGCCGTGAAAGCTGATAAAAAAGTTGTGTGATGTGTATGGTGAAGATGCCTTAACACTACAGCTGATATATTGTTGTTTTCTCCAGGCGAATTTTCAGGGATCAGGGCCCGATTTTGCTTAAATTTCCGCCTGTCGAAACCATCAAATATCCACGCATTCTTGTTCCAAGAATGTATCTTCTCTCTTTATACGTTTTTATTCTCGTGGAAACACATTAACGTGTTATATGCCGTCCTGAATTCAAATTTTTCTCCATGATAATTGAGTAAATTTTGTGGGTAATGTAAGTGCATTTAATGTTTACATTAACGATAATCGTAATGACGTGTAATAACATTAGTGCTTGGGTAATTGTAGAATAATGCTTTTTTTTTGTACTCGTGCTTTAATGTATCGTATTAACTTCTTGTAGCTGAGTGATTATTCTCATTTATTATTTTAACAAGTGAGAAAACTAATATTGCCGTAGAATTATCATAATGTATTTAAATTTTTGCATATCCTGTAAGTATCAGAGTGGTCGGGATATCTGTACGCTTGGAAACACAACTATTGTTTCTTCTGCATCTTAGTTTCTTGTGTACGTTGTAAAATATAATAAGGAAAAAATGAGTTCGTTTTGCAGTGCTCTCTCGTTTTTCTTCAATATTTCCCTGTTGGGAAATCAAAGTTATAATTGTGTATGATACGTAATGCTGTACTTATCTAGTGATTTCCGAGCGTATATCTTATTCTTAAGTATACCAGTTAACATTGAGAAAGACATGTATTCTTTCCGCCATTTTTTTTTTCACTGTTCCTTTGAGTCTACAGGAAATAGAAATTTCTTGGATATTCTAGCGTAACTTTTGCATTTCCCTAGTTTCCCTTTAGGAATTCCCAGTGGTATGAGCCAGCCCTTGTATCTAGAGCCCTGAGGGATTCCCAGAATTTGATAAAGGTCGGCCAGCGTAAGCTTGACACATGCATCCATAAATATATTAAACATCCATGGTGACATTATACACCCTTGTCTGACTACTGCACCAATAGAAAACCATTTTGATAAAACACCATTCACTCGTACACAAGCTCTACCGCCAGCATACATGATTTTTACACTGTTAAGTAGATTGAAAATGACTTCGCCTTAGCTAAAATCAGCTACAGTAGCGATCTCTACCTTAACGTGTCAAGAACTTTTTAAATGTTCCACATAAGTGTTGACACCGTCCACTTGCATTTTCATCAAATTGGGAGCGTGTTGAAGCTCAGACAGTGGGTCCCACGCGATTTCTCAGCGAAAAATAAATTTGAAGGTTTACAATCTGCAACCGTTTTTTACGCTTTCCAACCATAGCTCGAAGAAACGTATATGCTCCAGCTTTGTCCGTCTATTTGTCCGTTTCTCCGCACGGTAACTCGCGTAAACATGGTTCGATTTCGATGAAATTTCAGTATGTAGTAGGGGACCACCTGTGAACAGACCCTGTTGAAGATGGGTCAAGTGGGGTCAAAGGTCAGGACATAGGAGCGGGAGGCATTTCGTTGCCCTTCTGCGTCATAACTTGCGTAAATATGGTTCGATTTCGATGAAATTTCAGTATGTCGTAGAGGACCACCTGGGGACGAACCCTATTTAAAATGGGTGAAGTGGGGTGGTCAGGACATAGGAGCGGGATAATTTCCATCACATCTTATTAAAGGAGCAATTCTTGTATATATGTAAATTTTATTTTGAAAACGGCTCGAAGGATTTTGATAAAAGTCGTTAGCCTACCGTTATCTGGTACTAGAAATCGATTTAGCTTGATCTCGACTTTAGGAAAATTCGTTTAGTGGGTGAAATAATCACCCCGAGTTACCACGTCTTTAGTGCCATGGCGTCGTTGCATTAATGTTACCCATGCTTAGAAATCTTATGGCGTCACACTCTCGCGATTGAGATGTCGACGCGTGGTCACGCCATCTGTCTCATTACGTACCGCTTTGTGTGTGGATCCTATTAAAGTTATATGACGTCACACTCTTGCGAGCAGATGGTAACGATTCCCATCTGAATCATTACGTCACGCGTTGTGTGCGTATGTCCGTCCACACGATAACTCGCGTAAAAATCGTTCGATTTCGATGTAATTTTAGTATGTGGGGAACACCTGGAAAGGAACCCTAATGAAAGTGAAAAAAATGGGGTCAGAGGTCAGGACATAGGAGCGGGATCCATACCACTGCTCTTATGCGTCATAACTAACGTAAAAAAGGTTCGATGTCGATGAAATATTGGTATGTGGTAGGGGACCAGCGGGGGACAAACCCTATGCCAAATGGGCGAAATGGGGTCAAAGCTCAAGACATGAGCGGAATAACTTCTATCGCCATTATGCGTCATAACGTACGTAAAAATGATTCGATTTGGGTGAAATGTTGCTATGTTGTAGGGGCCTGCCCGGGAACAAATCCTGTTGAAAATGGGCGAAATGTGGTCAAAGGTTAGGACACAGGAGCAGGATCTATTCCATAGTTCTTATGCATCATAACATACGTAAAAATGCTTCGATTGCGACAAAACTTGATCATGTTCTTTCAGAGGTATACTGAACCAGTTCTTTTGAATATCATCGAAATGGGATCAAAAGTCAGGGCACAGGACCGAGATTTATTCCTTAGCCATTATTCTCATAACGTGAGTAATAACTTGAGTAATGATTTCTGGTATGTTGGAAAGCGGATCATAATCAATGCATTGCATGATTTTACTAACTTGTTGTATTTCTCTTAACATGTGATGAAAATGGATCCAGTACTCGAGCAACAAGCTGACACATCACTGAAAGATCCGATTCCCCATTCTAAAAAAGCTCCACTCCATCTTAAGAAGCTCATGCTTTTTGTGTGGTAGACTTCGGCCGATATTGTGCACCACGAGTTTCTTCTCAAAAGCCAAACAATTACGGCTGAGGTCAACCCTTGACAACTCGAACATGTGTAGGATGCATTGATTCACAAAACAGCCAGCACTAGTGAACAGAATAAAAGTGAAGTTTTTACAGAATAATGCCAAACCACTGTGACGCACCTGCCAGCAGGACGCACACGACATAAAGGCAGATAGCAGTCAGAATGAACGTCTGCGTAGCTCAGTTGGTAGAGCGACTTGTTCCGGAATAAGCGGACTCGGGTTCGAATCCCGGCGTAGACCAAAAATGACGGAGAAATTTACTTCGTTATAATGGCGCCCGAACTATCCGGATGACCCGACCGTTCAAAATCTCGCAATGGTGTGATGTTATTTCCACACCGCGAGATAGGAAAAATCAGAGAATCCCTTCTCCAGCGCTTCGAAAAATAAATGTGTGTGACGTTGCATTCCACACACCAGATTGACTGGGAGTTCTCAAGTGCACGTTCTACAGTGGATGGCTGCCTGCAACGATTCATGGTCACGGCTGACCCGTGGGCCATGCCCCCGGCCCTCTTTCGGGGGGGGGAGATGTGACGTACCTGCCAGCAGGACGCACACGACATAAAGGCAGATAGGAGTCAGAACGAACGTCTGCGTCGCTCAGTTGGTACAGCGACTTGTTCCGGAATAAGCGGACTCGGGTTCGATTCACGGCGTAGACCAAAAATGACGGAGAAATTTACTTCGTTATACCACATAAAGAGAAAGTTGCCAGCAATACGATTAGCGCTTTAGAATGGGAACCATTGCCTCATCCACCTTATTCCCCTGACATATCTCAAAGTGATTACCATATTTCTCTTGCTCTGGACAAACACACACAAAAGAAAGAGTTTAGAAATGAAGCAGAGGTTGTCAGGTTTTTTTATTCTAAACACAAGACATTTTATAGAAACGGCTTACATGAGCTTTTATCTCGTTGGGAAAAGCTTGTCAAATGTGATGGTTAATATTTTGACGAGTAAAATCCCTTTTGAAATAATTCAAGAGATTTTTAATTTTCATACGAATAGGCGATAGAGCTTTTTCGGTTACCTACTATCTTCTTCTTTCTCATAGTTGAAGTTTTCAGAAATGAGATCGGGTTAATGGGTGTTGAGAAATAATGTCCACAGAGCAACAGATGGACGGGTATAGTGATAGAATGCACGTTCTTCTTTTTAAGTCTTTCTCTAAAATCTTTAAAAAATATTCAACATATCTTACCAAAATGTTTCCGTGCCTTCCTGGAACTTTTTGTTGTGTTTGGAACTTCTTTAAAGCATCCAGTGATGGTGGGATCTCCAAGATGGCGTCGGATAATGCAGAATCAGCAGAAACTTTACCCACACATTCGTGAAATCGGCTGACGCTATCTCTTCTTTCGCTGGGAATGCTATCACTGCTCACACATTTGAAGTTTTTCCTGCCATTGTTGAACGACGTTACAGATCAAATTCTTCCAATTTCAAGAACTGATATTCAGTCGTCGATTTTCGGACTCCCAAAGGATGATTGAAACGTACTCTTAACAGCCGTATATTATTGCGTCATAGTGAGTTAAAATTCCATGAAATCCCTCCCTAGTATTCCTCCAGCTATTACAAATTACATGAATATTAAAATACAATAATTTAACATGCATTTGATGGATTCTAAGTTCATGAGCGACTATTTTTATCCCGCCCAACGTCTATTATAAAAAACACTAAGGGTACATTCTTTCTACTTGTACATGAGATGAACTTTTCACTCTTTTCTATATCTTTTTCATCTCACCTCAGTATTTTCTAAAATCGAAACCTAAACATTTTACAGCCAAAACTAAGTGAGGAAATTGTGAAATCCTCGCTTTATGGCTAAAATGTATGAAACATAAATGGATATGTATGAGTTACCGTTCTATAAAAACAGAAATACATGAAATATATAGTGCATATTTTTCTCTAATATAAAATGTGTACATAAAATACCAAGAACATGAAGGAAAAAGATATTTACGACTCATTTCGTGGGAATTTCACATGCTAATTATGGAGTTTAACAAAATATCTCACGAGGTGTTAAATCTAGATATTTATATAGTATATTTAGAGCACCAAAATTGAATGTTCAAATACGACCAAGCAGATCCTGTTCGCATACGTGCTGTGACAGAGTTAAAAACTGAATCCTGAATCGAGCTTGTTCTATCGGTTGAGCCTTGTCGAATGAAATCTTCAAGCGATGTGAAAGAACCCTTGTGAATATTTTATAAACCACTAAAAGGAGGCTGATGGGCCTGTAGTTTATGGCATCCTTCATGATGTAACAGGATCATTGTAGTATTGTACCAATACTGAGGAATCTTTCCTTTATTGAGACATCTAATGAAAACATATATATATACACTGCTGGCCACCCAAAATGCAACACCAAGAAGGAAGCATCCGATTGGCCTGAAATTCGCAGCATGCGTCTACCGCGAGAGGACAAGCAAACGATTAGCATTGCAGGGCATATGCAAATCATATGCGCCCGGCACACCACCAAGAAGCACAATACGAAAGGGTGCACAGAAGGCGGGGTGTAAGTAGTGGAAGTGTGTTGTGCTGCCGGACCTGTGCGTGGGAAGCTTCCTGATGCCTCGTCGCAGAATAAGGCAGTCAATCCAGCACGTTTCGGAGTTCGACAGAGGAAGCATAGTGGCGTATCGCGACAGCGGTTTATCGTACCGAGACATCGGCGCCCGTGTGGGACGACATCCCGCCACAGTGAGGCGAGTATGGATACGGTGGGTGCAGGGGACGGACGGACCAACGTGAGCGATTGCCGCAGCCGCGGCACACCACCGAACGAGAGGACCGGCATGTTGTGCGGCGGGCATCGACGGCTCACACCCCCACATCACGAACGTTAGCACAGGAATTAGGATGTGTTGCGCAACAACCTGTGTCAACACGTACAGTTCGACGTCGTCTGCAGGATCGGGGACTTGTCGCACGGCGCCCATTGCTCCGTTTAACATTGACGTTACAGCACTGGCAAGTGCGGCGGCAGTGGGCCGTTGAACGCCGCACCTGGACTACGGAAAGACACGACATTGTCTTCTCCGACCAATCCCGCTTCGGCCTGCAACACCACAATGGTTGTATCCGCGTGTAGCGGCACCGCGGCGAGAGGCTGTATGACGCCTGCATTATGCATTGCCATACCGGTTCGCCATCTGGCGTTATGGTTTGGGACGCAATTGGATATGACACCCGCACCCCTCTGGTACGCATCGCCGGTACACTCAACAGCCACCGCTACATCTCCGACGTTTTGGAGCCTGGTGTCCTCTATTACCTGCAGGACCTGCCAGCGGCTACGTTTCAACAGGACAATGCGCGCCCGCACGTGGCACGCATCGTGCAACAATTCTTCACGGCCCGCCAGGTGTCACTACCGCCGAGGGTCGCCTGTTCTCCCGATATGTCGTCCATCGAACACGTCTTGTCACTGATCAGCCACCGAGTGGCCCGGCTAGCATCACCCGCTGATACGCCTGATAAACTGTGGCAACGTGTGGAAGCAGTGTGGACCGACATATCCCAAGCCCACATCCAAAGCCTCTTTCGTTCGATGCCGCGGCGTGTAGCGGCCGTTATTGCCAGCCATGGGGGCCACACAAACTATTGATGTCTGCGTGTTCCGCAAGTCGCACGGGCCTGTAAGCTCAATCGTTTCATCTTTGTATCTGTTGTTATGTGTCCAGTAAATCTGGCTTTGCTATCTCCTGTCATTTTTGGTGTTGCATTTTGGGTGGCCAGCAGTGTATATTTGTACTATTTCTTCCAAAAGCTTTTGGAAGAAACAGTACAATTTTTAAGAACAGTATGCCATTATGCCTTAAAATTAAAGTCTTTAATCAATGCACCCTGCCAGTGCTTACGTATGGAGCAGATACAAGGACCTTGACTAAAAAAGACGTACAAAAGCTACAGACAACTCAAAGACGTATGTAGAGATGCATGCTTGGTGTAACCAAGAAATATAAGGAAGGAACTTGTGGATACTGAAAACGACAGGAGTGGACGACATCATGACCAGAGTGAAATCCCTGAAATGACAATGGGCTGGACATGTTGCCAGAAGAACAGATCACCGATGGACAACCGAAATTTTAGACTAGATTCCGAGTGCCAGGAAAAGACCCAGAAGAAGACCCCATGGAAGATGGATGGATGAAATTCAAAAATATGCTGGAGTGACATGGAGGAGACAAGCCCAAGATAAACAATTGTGGAAGAAATTTGAGGAGACTTTCATCCAGCAGTGGATTCATGATGATGGATATATATGTACAGTATATTTATTACTACGTTCAAAAAGTTCCGGAACTTTTTGAAAATTTTGAAATGTCAGTGAATTACGTCATTCCCCGCTGAGCAGGCAAAGAGCATGATGAGACCGACCAGCCAGAACCGGTTTGATCCAGATCGAACACGTACAGCGTAGGTGCGTAGTTCTTGATTACAGGCATTCGAGGCTCTCCGTCGCAAGGACAACGATGTTTAATTTTGAAGAGCGTTCAAGTGCAAAATTTTGTGTTCTGCTCGGAAAATCTTTCGCTGCGACTTTTCAAAAGACTAAGTCAGCGTACGGCGAGAGTGCAATGAGTCAAACTAGAGTTTATGAGTGGCATCGACGATTCGAAAACGGCCGACAGAGCATCGAGGATGATGAGAGTTCAGGACGACCTCAACATCCACAACGGAAGAACAATTCGCCATTGTCAAAGAAATTATAAAAATCACTGTCGAAAAACTGTCGCCGCGATTGCAGAAGTTGCCGGCATCTCAGTTGAAAGTTGCCATGTCGTTTTAACAGAGAAACTGGGTATGCATCACGTGTGCCAACAAATTGTTTTCAAAACCCTGACACAAGAAAACATTGATGAGCTCGTGCAAGTTTGCGGGGATAACATCGATGCAGTGGATTCAGATCCCGATCTCTTGAATCGATTGATCACTGGTGATGAGACTTGGTGCTTTCTGTACGACCCCCAATCCAACCGACAGTCAAAAGTGTAGAAATCCCCATCGTCACCACGACCAAAGTTCAAGGCTGACCGCTCGAAAGGAAAGGTCTTGTTAACAGTTTTCTTCGATTGCAAGGAGGTCGTACTCAAGGAATCCCAGCAACAGCGTACAGCCATAGCTCATTTGCTTACAACTGTCAGGAGGTCATAATACAGTGGCCACTCAGTGTATATATATATATATATATATATATATATATATATATATATATATATATATATATATATGTATGTTCTCTTGGTTGAGATAAGCTGATACCTTCGAAAAGTTACGGAACGTTTTATATTAAAAAGAATGAGTACAGATAACACCTGTTTATGCGGTGTTTCCTTCGAAGTAGGTACCCCGTGTAACTATGCATTTTTGCCAGCGCTCATACAAAGATTTAAATGCATATTGCAAGCCTTCTTTGCCACACCCTCCAGTGCGTCCGTCGCAGCCCGTTGCACATCTTTGGAACTAGAGAGGCGTCGCCCCGTAAGCGAACTCTTCGTCCGAGGAAAAAAAGAAGAAGTCACACAGGGAGAAATCAGGGGAATGAGCTGGTTGTGGAAGAACGGGAATGTGATGTTTAGATAGGTAATCGGATACCAGGAGGGATCTGTGAGCCGAAGCATTATCGTGATGGAGCACCCACGAAGTGGTCTTACAAAGATCGGGTCTCTTGCGTCTTACTGATTCTCAGAGACGTTTCAGGACGTTGACGTACTCTTTTTTTCCTCGGACGAAGAGTTCGCTTACGGGGCGACGCCTCTCTAGTTCCGAAGATGTGCAACGGGCTGCGACGGACGCACTGGAGGGTGTGGCAAAAGAAGGCTTGCAATATGCATTTAAATCTTTGTATGAGCGCTGGCAAAAATGCATAGTTACACGGGGTACCTACTTCGAAGGAAACACCGCATAAACAGGTGTTATCTGTACTCATTCTTTTTTAATATAAAACGTTCCGTAACTTTTCGAAGGTATCAGCTTATCTCAACCAAGAGAACATACATATATATATATATACTGAGTGGCCACTGTATTATGACCTCCTGACAGTTGTAAGCAAATGAGCTATGGCTGTACGCTGTTGCTACCAGAGGGTGAGTCTAGCATAAAAAGGGAAAGCTTAGTACTTGCAACAGTAGTAGAAGTGTTTTTTGGGTGACGAGATGGGTAAAAAATGCGATTTGACGTACTTTCACCGTGAGATGATTGTAGGAGCTCAGAGCCATGGAGCGGGTATCACCGAAACCACCACATTCGTGAAATGTTCCAGAGCAGCTGTTGTTAAAGTGTTTAAAGACTGGACTGTCAGCCAAAAAAACTGGGTCTCTACGTGCAACGTGTGGTCGTCATTGACTAGTGACTGCTCGGGCGGAACGGAGTGTCCAGACTGGTAACAGACAACAGAAGGGCAACAGACAACAGAAGGGCCAGCACATGACAGAGCATCTTAATCAAAGATACCCTCAAATGATCTGTGCACGCACATGTCGCCGCACACCATATCGGATGGGATATGGCAGCCGAAGGCCTGTTCGAACACCTTTTGCTGTCTGCAGTTAACAAGATAAAACGTCTCAAGTTCGCACAGGAGCAGAAGGATTGGACAGTCGATAATTGGAAACAAATTATGTGTTTCGCTGAATCACGTTTTCAGTTGCACCATGCCGATGGCCGAGTGAGAATTTGGCGGAAACACCACGAAAGCATGGACCCCAAATGCATTGCTACTACCCTTCAAGCTGGTGTAGGCAACGTTATGGTTTGGGGAATGTTTTCCTAACATGCTTTGGGCCATTTAATTCGTGTTGATCAACGTCTGACTGGCACATCATATCTAAACATCGTTGCGGACCAAGTGCATCCTGTCATGTGGATGGTTTATCCCAATGGCGATGGCTACTTTCAACAAGATAATGCGTCCTGCCATAGTGCTCGTATTGTAGAGGATTGGTTTCAGAAACATGCCGGCGGGTTTACTTTGCTGATGTGGCCCCCACAACCTCCAGAACTCAACCCCATTGAGAATTTGTGGGTTGACGTTGAACGAGCCATCAGGCAGCTGGATCTACAACCATGCAATCTCACACTACTGCAAAGTGCTATTCATCAAGCATGGTCTCAGATTCCACAACCACCTATCAACATCTCGTAAAGTCCATGCCACGAAGAATCGACGCAGTAGTAAAGGCAAAAGGTGGCACAACGAAGTACTGAGGGGTAGTCATAATAAAGTGGCTATTCAGTGTGTGTGTGTAAATATACTGTTGAGAAGTACTTTCTTCTATAAGGCAACCTTTTTTGTTTGTATACAGCGGCTGTAACGTTTTCATTATGAGCCAACATTGTTGCCCGTTTTAATGCATCCTACATATCACGCAGATTAACATTGTATTCGATTATCCGCAAGAGAAGGGGGTTCAAAGGAATGATGCCCAATCCACTTCCTCACTTTTAATTAGTTTCGTTTATGGTGAAATGAGGTATTCTCTTAGCTTACCATTTATATATAGGATCTGGTAACCAGATAACGTGTAAAACCTGACACATCTGCAGTATTATCAGACAGAGCCACCTCCAAACGTGACACTCTATTATTTACCCGAATTCATTAAATTTCTGGCAATCTTCCTTCCTCGTCGATGAGAAAGGCAGAACGAATCCTATAATCCATTTGGTCCGTTAAAGCACAAAACCAGGAGACTATTAAAAGCCTGCCGTTAACTTCTTCGCTACTCCTTTCCCTTCAACAAGGTTTAGTTTTGGGTTTTTTCTCCGATATGCGGATCCTCTCTTCTAATTCAACCAGCGCCGTCAAGCCCTGTTACGATTCGCCTGAGCGTTTCCTCACTCTTCAGTAAAAAGCTCCGCGGCAACTTTTTGACGGTTCATATACCACAACTACACTCATCGTCAAAACAATAGTTGCACCCAGATAGTAGCAACCGAGAGGAATGAAACTTGGTGGGTTGGATTCAAATTGAGACATGCAAATGATTCAAGTATCGCTTTCGGCTGCGTATGTGACGCCAGCAAGAAGAAGTCCGTAGCACTGTGCCTGACCGGCTATATGAAGTCGTCGCGTTGTGCGTGCTTGCCATTCTGACTCGTGCTATTGTGTTGGTTGCATCCTTTGCAAGTGAAGTATGCCTCAGAGAAAAAATCGGAAGAAATTCAAGCATTTGGAGGAGTTCGAGAGGGGCCGCATCGTCGGGCTCCGGGAAGCGGGATGGTCTTATCGCTGTATTAAGCGCCAGACAGGTCGTGCGGATATCACCATAGCATGCTGTTAGCGTCAGTGGATAGAACAAGGCACGCAGCAGCGACAGAAAGGGTCTGGAAGACCTGGACGAACCACAGAGAGAGAGAGAAGACCGACTGGTTATCCGACATGCGCGGAGTGACCCAACAGACACGATTGCGGATATTCAGCGAGCAGTGGTGGCCACTGCTCGCTGATTAGTGCCAGCATCATTGGCAGACGGCTACACGACGTAGGAGCATACTCACGCAGACCATTACGACGACTACTCTTAACACCACTGAATCCTCGCCGAAGACTTGAACGGTGTTGTGCCAAACTCTCCTGGAGCCACTCAGAATGGCAGCGGTTTATTTTTAGTAACGATTTCCGCTTTTGTCTTGAACGAGACGACAACCGGATCGGTGTGTAGAGGCACCGTGGTCAGCGCCAAGATGAACGGTTTGTTGTCGAGCGTCGTAAGTCCAGAATGTCTGGTGTTATGGTATGGAGTGCAATTGCCCACGATGCCAGATCATCTTTGGTGTTCATTACAGGCACTTAGACAACTCAACCTTACGGAAATGAGGTCCTGCAACTAGTGGTCCTACCTTTTCTGAACGCTCATTCCGGTGCGATGTTCCAATAGGAGAATGCTCGTCCGCATACTGCTGCTGTCTTGGGAAATTGCCTTCAAGGCCCTGACACTCTGCCATGGCCAGCCGCATCGCCAAACCTATCTCCGATTGAAAATGTTTGGGATGCCATTGGACGCGATATCTACACTCCACTTCTACCGCACAATCTGCAGGAACTGCGTGAGAATATTCAAGCTGCATGGGATGGAATACTGCGGGATGCCATTAGGAGCCTGTAAAATTACATTCCCAGACGTCTGACATGCTGTGTGAGCAAACATGGCGGCCCGACGCCATACTAAGGGACACTACTTATTAACGTGTAGTTCAATAAATATTATATCAGTCTCAATGTTTAATCATTTATTGTTCCTGGCAACCTTTACCTACCTCCCGAGTAACATTGCAATCCGACACGTCCTTCTGGGTACAACTATTTTTTGACTTAGAGTGTACTTCCTTTTTTCAGCACTACCAGATCTTCAAAAGCCAATACATTTTCTTTCAAAGATGGACAATCGATGGGGTGAAGTACGAGGGCCCATCAGAAAGTAAGTATCGTTCGCGCACACTCCTGCGCAAGTATTCGCTTCACAGTCGCGCATTCGCAGTTGTGTCGTCTCATGTATTAGCCACGCCATGACGCTTTTTTGGGAGGCCGTGCTTACATTAAAGACTTATGCTCTTCGTTAATATTTTCTAAGTTAATAGAACGTCCCGCAGACTGCAAAGTCCGGTCTAGGGTAAGATTTCTAAATGCGGACTAAGTGAGATTTATCGGAAGATTTGAGAAATTCACGGACGAAACGTAATAGGTGTAGAAATGGTCTGATTGTGGGGTCGAATGTTTAACGAAGGACGACCGAGCGTTCATGACGAACTGCGCAGTGGTAGTCTTGCTGTGGTCACGGAACATTTGGTGGAGAGAGTGCATGAAAACATTAGAGAGAACCGACCTTCACAATTTCTGAACTTCTAGTCAGATCGTTGCACAGAAGCGATTTTTGTTTTTGCACCACCCGATTCAGCACTGAGCTCTGCCATTTGTGATCGCGACTGCACTGTTGTTTTTGTTCTTATAGGCGTGACCACTTCAGAATAATATCACAAACAGTTGATCAGGGCAGCTGCGGTAGGATAAAAAGATCCCGAACTGACATGTTGCTATGATGTCAACATATGACTTGCCACATTGAAAAACCTTGTGCTCTGTCGTACTGCCAGTTCTTCTCTTTCGCGCTTGTTTAATATGTATGCCAGGTCACGTGCGACTTCTTTTACTGTGACGTATTACAGAGGGGAAGCACGTGTCAAGACGACAAATCTGCAGGGATGCATTTTGTTGGTGAGCATCGTCGGTTACAGTAACTCACTCCAGAGCGAGGATTCGATCTCCTTCACCGACAAATTTGGGTTTTCACATTGGCGCCCGATGGTAAAAATGGATCCACTGGCCGTTGGGTTCTTCGAAAAATTTGTGACGTCCGTTTCACATATCTTCAGGAGTTAATCGAATGTTCTTTCTTCGAAACAACAACAACAACAAGAAATAGAATTAGGAGGGAGATGATGTGACATACTAAAGTGGTAAAGTATGAGTAAAGACGGCAAATCTGCAGCGACACATTCCGTCAGTGTATCACGTTGGTTAGAGCAATTCACTTCGGAGCGGGGAGACGCGTGTTCGATCCTTGTCACGAACAAATTTAGGTTGTCACACTTGCGGGCGAACGTAAAAACGGATTTACAAGCCGTTGGATTCCGCGAATAATATGTGACGTTCGTTACACACTTCCTCTGGAGTTCATGCAAGGTTTCTTCTTCGCATCAGAAAAAATAAAAACAAGTTAGTAAAATCATGCAATGCATTGACTATGATACGCTTTTTAACATACGAGAAATCATTACCCAAGTTATGAGGATAATGGCTGTGGAATAAATTTCGGTCCTGTGCCCTGACCTTTGATCCTATTTCGATGATATTCAACAGAACTGGTTCAGCATAGCTGCGAAATAACATGTTAACGTTTTGTCGCAATCGAAGCATTTTTACGTAAGTTATGATGCATAAAGGTTATTGAATAGATCCGCTTCTGTATCCTAACCTTTGGCCCCATTTCGCCCATTTTCAATAAGATTTGTCCCCAGGCAGGCCTCCACAACATACTAACATTTCATCCAAATCAAAGCGTTTTTTCGTACGTTATGACACATAATGGCGATGGAAGTGATTCCGCTCCTATGTCCTGACCTTTGAACCCATTTTGCTCATTTTCCCAGGTGGTCCCCTACCACATACTAATATTTAATCGAAATCGAACCTTTGTTACGTTAGTTATGACGCATAAGAGCAGTGGAATGGATCCTGCTCTTAGATCCTGACCTTTGACCCCATTTCCTTCACTTTCAGTAGGGTTCCTTCCCAGTGTTTCCCACCACATACTAAAATTTCATCTAAATCGAACGATTTTTACGCGAGTTATGGTGCGGATGGACATACGCACACAACGCGTGACGTAATGAGGCAGATAGGAATCGCGACCATCTGCTAGCAAGATTGTGACGTCATAAAACTTTAACAGGATCCACATACAACGCATGACGTAATGAGACAGATGGCGTGCCCGCGCGCCAACATCTCAATCGCGAGAGAGTGACGTCATAAGATTTATAAGCATGAGTTACATTAATGAGACGACGCCATGACACTAAAAACGTGGTAATTTGGGGTGGTTATTTAACTCACTAAACGAATTTTTCTAAAGTCGAGATCAAGCTAAATCGATTTCAAGAACCAGAAAACGGTATTTAACGACTTTTAACCAAATCCTTAGAGCCGTTTTCAAAATACAATTTACATATATACATGAATTGCTCCTTTAATAGAATGGGATAAGGGCGATGGAATGGATCCCGATCCTATGTCCTGACCTTTGACCCCACTTCACCCATTTTCAATAGGGTTTGTCCCCAGGTGGTCTACTGCCACATACTAAAATTTGATAAAAATCGAACCATGTTTACCCAAATTATGACGCATAAGGGCATTGGAATGAATCTCGCTCCTTTGTCACGACCTTTGACCCCATTTGTCCCATTTTGAACAGGATTCGTCCCCAGGTGGTCCCCTACCACATGTTAAAATTTCGTCGAAATCGAACCATTTTTACACGAGTTATCGTGCGGACAGACGGACAAAGTTGGAGCATATACGTTTCTTCAACCTACGGTTGGAAAGCGGAAAAAAGGGGGAGATGATGTGACATACTAGAGGTGAAACACGTGTTTAGACGACAAATATGCAGCGATACAGTCCGTCGATGTAGCTAAGTCGACTAAAATAACTTACAACGGAGCGAGGAGACGCAGGTTCGATCCACGTCACTGACAACCTCGCGTTGTCACATTAGCGCCCGAACGTAAAAAATGGATATACAGGCCTTTTGGTTATTCTAAAATGTGTGATGTCCGTTCCACACATCGTCAGGCGTTAATGAAAGGTTTCTTCTTTGTTTAAAAAAAATGAGAGGGAGACGATCTGACATACTACCGAGGTGAAATACGTGTGAAGACGACAAATGTGCAGCGATACATTACGTCGGTGTAGCTTAGTTGGTTAGAGTAACTCACTGTGGAGCGCGGAGAGACGCTGATTCCATTCACCGAGAAATTTGGGTTGTCACATTGGCGCCCAAAAAATGGATCGACTGGCTGTTACGTTCCCTAAAAACTGTGTGATGTTCGTTCTACAGATCGTCAGGAGTCAATGAAAGGTTTCTTCCTCGCATCAAAAATAATAATAATAATAATAAGATGGAGATAATGTGACGTACTACATGGGTAAGGCACGTGTCAGTACGACAAATATACAGAGATATATTCTGTCGGTGTAGCTTAGTCGGTTAGACCAACTAACCGACGGGTTCGATCTCTGTCGCCGACAAATTCCTGTTTTTCACAGTACTGGTATGGGCCATGGCTTTGACGTATATGTGTAAATCAAATACGCAAGAGGGAGTCCGGATGCTTTTGATCATGTGGTGTCTTTTGATCATGTGGTGTATAGTTCGGATACTTTTGATCATGTCTTTCCACGGGGAACCAGTCCCCTTCGCTATGCCCTACCATCTTTCCAGGCCGAGACCGCATAATGTTTTGTGCCATAAACTTATGGGAGACAATCCAGCAGCAATAAATCTTTTAATTATTCAAATTATTAGACAATAGTGAGCTCAAAACACGGCAAAGCTGCGGAACCTTGTGAAAATCAAATTCGCTGAAGTGATCAGATTTAAATGTGTTCATCAGATAACTCCTTCGCAACGTAGAAACCCGCAACCCATTGCTTTTTTGACAATGGAAAAGGAACCCTATTTTGATACCTTGGTATTAAATCATTCTGTAGCAGCAGTATAGTTTATGAGAAAAACTGCTGAAAAAAAAGGAGGAAATTAAAAAAGGAAGGAAAGAAAACAAAACGTCGTGGAAGATAAGATTCATTTTTGGTTGAATTACTCTTCCCCTGTGTTTAATGGTTGCGGAATCTTTTGCTATTAAAAGCAAACTTTCAACAATGCTAAAAAACAGACAGGAAAAGAGAGAGAAGCGAGAGATTGGAAGTCTAAGGAAAAAAATACCCAAAGAGGAAAGCTGAAAAAATATGAGTGGCATTGAAGTAAATTTTTATGTTGAAAAAAAAAACTGTTCTAGGATAAAATGATACTGTTCTTACTGAGAATGCAGTTTACTGCGCCGTTTATCTTTTCCCCGTTTCTCTCATCACAATCTTTCCAAGCGCAAAAGAGGATCAAATAAATGAATCGTGTCTCGACAAAAAATAATAAAATTAAAAAATGCGTAAAAATTACATTTGAAATATTTTATATTTTTTATACTCCTTGCTTTATCGTGTGCTCTTCGGTTACATATCATATATTTCACAAAAGATATACTCATTAAGATGAGTGTAATTACTGTGACTCACGCAAATTCCGCAGTTACTAGACAGACTTATGACGAGTTGAATTGCGTATATATAATTTCTTTTTAAGAAATCGTAGCTCTTTCTGCAATGAGCGTCAGAAAATGAAGAATTTTTACAATGAATCCAGCATGTCACAGAGAAAAAAAGAAACGTTTTGTATAAAAACTGCAAGTATTTAACTAAACCGAAGTACGGCATTATTAAATTCCAGCGGGACAGTAACTAAAGGGAACAAAGAAGTGAGTTACTAATAAATAATACCAAAACAAAATCTTTAATTTTCTCAAAACAAAATATATCACTACCTACTTCTATCACATTATCGGTTAATGGTACTAATATTGAAGTGGTTAACTCTTTACTTTATTTGGGGATTACCTTAAATGGAACCATCATGTTGACTCTCTTCCTCTCAAACTGTCTAAAAATATTGGAGTTATCAGCCTGATATTTACAAACCTAACCTACAAAACACTAATTCATTTGTATTATACCATGTTGCAAACTCGTATTAATTATGCTATTTTATCATGGGGACAGACAACTAAATATAATTTCAAAAAACTTCAAATTCTTCAAAACAAATATATAAGATTAATTGACTTAAAATTTGATAGAAATTCACAACTAACACTATATAATACTACACGAGTTTTCCCAAATAAATATAATATTCTAACGATTAACCAATTATGTTACCACAATATTGGGAAAATTATGTACAAGCGCATTATGAAAAATTTACATTCCGATATTATACATATTACACCTCAGATGCATCACATATTAGGCCTATTCTTCCGAAAACGGAAGCCATGAAGCATAGTTTAAACTACATTGACCCACATTATTGGAACTCATTACCCATGGAGCTAACTTCCTTAAATAACTTTAACCTTTTAAAAAAAAATTAGAAACTTTATAATGAATTGCGGCACCTCCACTTGGTGATCACAGTGGATGGGAACTATGTTTCATATAATGACTTTTGTATCGAGATATGATCTACTTTTTTTTTTTGATTTTTTTGGTTGTTTGATTCTCCTAATGATACCTTTATTGCCTGTAATTTAAAACACTATGGCCCTCATTGTAAAACTGATCTAGGAAGCATGGGACCTCCTTGTCAGGCCTGGCTGGACATTTCCCCCTTATCTGTAGTAATGTTCTTTTGTTTTTCGCTCAGCAAAATGAAATAAAATGAATTGAATTGAATTGAATTGAATTGAATTAAATTGAATTGAATTTTTGTAGCAGTGATTTGATACAAATTGCAGTGAGCAGGCTAAGCGAAAGTAAACCCTTACTAAATTTAACTGAAGTATGCCAAATGGAGTAAATATTCGAATAAACACGCTGGTTACGTTAAAAATTAAAGGCACCGGGCAAAAACTTAGTCACCTGCAACAATATATGTAACTGTTTACAATGATACACTTCTTAAGTTAGCATTAGAATTTCGTTTACATATTTCTGGGTCATATGTAAACAAGTTAGCAAAACCATGCAATGCATTCATTATGATAAGCTTTGCAGCATACCAGAAATCATTACTCAAGTTATCACTAATATTATAAGGATAATGGCTGTGGAATAAATCTCGCTCGTCTGCCCTGACCTTTGACCCATTTCGTTTATATTAAACAGAACCGATTCAGTATGCCTCCGAAACAACGTTATGACGTTTTGTCGCAATTGAAGCATTTTTACGTAAGTTATGACGCATAAGGGTGAAGAAATGGATCCCGCTCCTATGTCCTGAACTTTGACCCCATTTCATCCATTTTCATTAGGGTTCGCCCGCGGGTTGTCCCCTACCACATACTAAATTTTCATCGAAATCGACCCGTTTTTACGCGAGTTATCGTGCGGGTAGGCAGACAGACAGACGGACAAAGCTGTAGCATATACGCTTCTTCAACCTACGGTTGGAAAGCGTAAATAAAATATGTGTTACTTCTTTCTACATAAAAAATTTTAAGTTGAAGTTTTTAAAAATTTAAATCAGTGGGTCGAAAACAGATGTCAGTGACTGGCAAAAGGGTGTCATAGCTTTTGTCCGGTCAAAAGGTCACAGCAACAACGAAGTTGCTGAATCTGTAGGTGTTAGGAAAAGAATAGTTCTACGTGTTTTTAAACATATATATAAATCAGACTCTACCGAAAATAAAAATAAAAACTGTGGACGAAATACCATTTTGATCAGATGCGACCGGTGCCAGATTTCTCGCCTGGTCAATGGAGAAAACAGATTTCAAAATGGGTAGAAACTCCTCTAGTCTGTTAATAATGGACATCACAAGTCTATATCTCAGAGAACACTGCCTACGAAACTTCATCCAATGGATATCTGGAGTAGACATGCAAGACTGAAACAAATGTTAACTTCAGCTCACAAAAAAAGCTGGATTAGCTTGGGCCAAAGCCAATAGGGCATGGACTGTTTGTCAACTGAAGGCTTTCATATGGTCAGATGAATCAAGACGTTTTGCTTATACTCATGTGATGCAAGGCAAGGGTCAACAGGTGGTCTAAATAAACATTCAATCCTGAGTGTGTTCAAAGAATTCTTGCTAAAGGATGTTGGCCTGTAAAGCTGTGGGGTTGTTCTAATGGTTGTGAATTAGGGATCATTAGTAGAGGTGAAGAATACGATGAATGAACATGCTTACAGAAAATGTTTTGATAATCATGTGTGTTTCTTTTTACACAACATGTGCAGGATTCTCATCAAGTAGCTTATCAGATGTACCAGGATGACAACTCTAGAATTAATAGAGCCAAACCCGTTATGGATTGGTGTAAAGAACATGATGCAACTTTGGGACACATAGACTGGCCAACTGAATCGCCAGATTTAAATCCCATCGAGGATTTATGGAACCACCTAGAACGAAGTGTAAAAACCAAACTTCAGCATCCGAGGTAGCTCAATGAATTGCGAGAGAAACTGTTCTTAGAATGTTCAAAACGTGACTCAAACTATTTAAATCGTCTTGTTGAATCTCTTCCAGCAGGAATTAATGTTGTGATTTCTGCAAGCGGTTATGTAACTAAGAACTAAAGGTAAATCTCTGGAGGTGACTAACATTTTGTTCGGGGCCTCTATTAAACTAATACAGCAGACTTCCGACACTGCTTGAGTCTTGATCACTTGTGAGCAGTCGGAGCGAGACTGATTGTAGGTTTCGGATTTCAACTGCTTCCTTTTTTTGCCAGATGATAGGCGGGATTTCCAAATGATGGCGATAAACTATTTACTAGAGATAGCTGCAGTTTGGAGAGATAGCTACACACACCTGTCACTGAATTAGAAACTGTTTTTTTTATGTACCTAAACGTTACTTACTGAGCTTATATGAAAAATACGTGGTCACGTGCGTCACCACGTGATCTAAGCAACTATTGAAGACTGTTACTCATTAGCAATCGTCAGTAGTGTTGATCCTAATGGAAAAAAAAACAGCAGATCTTTCTGATTTCGATAACGGGCTTACTGTGGGTGGCTACAATGGGTTGAGGCTGTTTCAACTGGATTTGACTTGGATCCACTGAAGTCCAGCGTCATTCTCTTTATTCCGTACAATTTCGTATTCCTTTCACGGTACAAGTCTTTCGGTACGAGCAGTTTTTCCTTTCCCAGTCTTAGCGAACCATTTTTGACTACCAGTAGAAAAATGATTTGTGAAAAACAACGTTGAAATGTTAAATTCACGAGCTCAAAGCCCGAACCTCAGCCTACGAGAATTCCTTTGGAATGCATTGGACGCCAAATCTGATATCGACTGCAGTAGCCTTTTTCCACATAAACATCATCAGTAGCTATGTGGGAAATGTGAAAAGTGGAGGAATAATTGTTGGTGACATAGCAAAATTTAGTAGAAAGCTTTCATGAAAGCCAGAGCTGACCGCTCTATGTCCTGAGATTATGCACTTAAAGACTTTTCGAAAACTATAAGCAGGTGTTTGAGTAAGTTTGGCAATAAAGGAGTGTATCAGACGGAGTGATCTATCTGATATGCAGCTAAGAAGTGCAGTGACGTAAGAAAACCATATATACTCACCTCATTCTGCAAGACCCAGTCCGTTGTTTTCCATAGTCTTATATCAACGTGCCACCAGAGCAACGATTCCACGCCGGTACCACTCGCAAGGTTCCGACGGCAGAAGTTAGCTAATGCAGGATTCTTTGTTCACCAATGAAGCAAAGGGCTGTCCTCACTCGGAAGGATTCGACGGCACAAGGTCGATTAAGCAGGATTGTACGTCCACCAATAAAGCAAAGAAATGTCCTCACTCGGAAGATTTCGACAACAGAAGCTGGCTGATGCGGGATTCTACGTCCATAATTAAAGCCTTACTCAGAAGGCTTCGACGGCAGAAGGTAGCTAATGCATGAATCTACGTCTACCGATGAAGCAAAGGGCTGTCTTCACTCGGAAAGTTTCGACTGCAGAAGCTAGATGATGCGGGATTCTACCACCACCAATGAAGCAAAAGGATGTCTTCAGTCGGAAAGTTTCGGCGGCAAAAGTTAGATGATGCGGGATTCTACGTCCACCGATGAAGCAAAGGGCTGTCTTCACTCGGCAGTTTCGACGGCAGAATCTAGATGATGCGGGATTCTACCACCACCAATGAAGCAAAGGAATGTCTTCACTCGGAAGTTTCGACGGCAGAAGCTAGATGATGCGGGATTCTACCACCACCAATGAAGCAAAGGAATGTCTTCACTCAGGAAGTTTCGACGGCAGAAGTTAGATAATGCGGGATTCTACGTCCAACAATGAAGCAAAGGGTTGTCCTTGTAATGTGAGCCATGGAGTAAATCATGTGATAGTCGTTTGATACAAGATCCGGACTGTATGAAATATGAGGTAGGACTTCAAGATGTTCCAATTTATTTCGTTTTCAAAGGACCATACTGGATGTGTAACTTGGGGTAGAAGCGACACTTGCAGCAACTGTCACTTGCAGCAACAAGCACTCATCAATACGAAGCGACACTTGCAGCAACTGTCGCTTCTTATTGATGAGTGCTTGTTCGCGTTGGTGAAGAGCATCATGGATCTCCTGCAGTTGTTTGGCATGGAGGTTGCCGTCCACTTCCTGACAACTTGGCATGAGTTCCAAATTTCAGAAGGCCCTCACAATTTACCAAACCACACTATGACTTCCCTTTTATACCGCCCCTTTTGAACCACTGGCTCAACTAGTAGGACAATGAGATACGCAGGATCCATCACATATGTGCCAGGGCTTACGAATTGGGTAAGACATCTATTACGTGTGTACAACATCTCAATAGCTATTAAGTCAGCGATTCAGTTATCACATATAATATCAAACTGGAAAGAGAGACAGTGTGAGAAAGAAAAAACGGATGTGTACGCTATACCGTTGGTGTATCCTAACAACACAGAAAATATGTACTTAATTTATTCGAATCTAACACGCACCTTTTCCTCCAAAATCGAACCTGTTTATCCGGATGCGCGTTAGAATCGGTGACAAATAAATACCTACATCGGGAGTCTCGCAAATGCTTGACTGTCTAGGATGTCGTCGTTGCGGCACGCCAGCGGATGGAATTTGCTCTGAGCGTCTGACTGTTGCTATGGCCACCGACAATTTCCAACGTTCCCCATTCTTCTACATTCGTTGAGAAGCTTCGACGAAAGATATAAAATACGGACAGGCGCTTTCCTCATAGTATTGTTCTCTGAAAGAAACACTGCATTCTGTTACTTGAACGTGGAGTATACTGTCCAGAGATGTGTTCTAAACGGCATCATTATCCAGCAAAGTTTAAACTGCAGGTGGTTGTCTATGCAGAGAAACATGGCCATCGCGCTTATTTTAGGGAGTATGGAGTTTCAGAAGTGAATATAAAGCTTTGGAGGAAGCAAAAGGAAAAGCTGAATCAGTGCTCCAAAACAGGAAAGACGTTCTCGGGACTTAAGACGGGTAGATTTCCCAGAGATTGACGATCGTCTAGATCATTTCGTAAAGCAGTAGAGTGCATCAGGTTTTCCTGTTACTGTAGAAATTCTTCAGGCAAAAACACGACAAATTTATCGTGAATTTGGATCCAATGCAAGGTTCACTGCTTCAAGATTTACCGTGTTATAAATATAAAAGGATTTTCTCTGAGGCGGCGTTCTTCAATATATCAGAGAATGCCATCTGACTTTGAAGAAAAGCTAGACATCTTTCTCAAGTACGTACGAAATGAAGGGCCCCATGTTTTAAGCCAGATTGGGAATGCTGACCAAACACCATTGCATTTTGATACGCCATCAAATTACACTGTAGAAAGTATTGGTGCAAAGCAAGTTAAAGTGCTAACAACAGGAAACGAGAAGCTCCAAATGACGGTCATGCTTTCCATTACCGCCGATGGGAAACAAACTACCACCGCATGTTACTTTCAAGACAAAAATATTTCCGAATAAAGAGACTTTTCCTCAGAAAAACCATGTCAGAGTTCAAGAAAATGGCTGGATGACCTGAAGAACTGGTAAAGGACTGGCATCAAAAAGTGTGGTTTCGACGACAAGGTGCAGGGCGACTGCGGTCCATGCTTGTCTTGGATTCATTCAAGGGGCATGTAACCAACTCGGTGAAAACCAGGATTGTTGAAAACAGAACTGATCTAGTTGTGCTTGGAGGAATGACTTCCCAACTTCAGTCCCGTGATGTCTGCATAAATAGGCCTTTTAAAGCAGCAATTCGATCACTCTATAATGAGTGGCTTATGGAGACACAGAACTGACAAAAACTGGATCTGTTAAAAAAAACCTTCACTCTCTGTAGTAGCACAGTGGATTGTAGATGCTTGAGAGTTCATTCCTAATGACTTAGTTAAGGGATCTTTTCTGAAGTGAGGCATTTCCAATGCAATGAATGGCACTGAAGACGCCTATCTTCGAACAATGCAGCAGTAAAGTCACAGCCGACAGCAGCAATGAAGATTCGTGCAATGAAATATCTGAGGACGTAGATGGAGAGAAGTCTGTGAGCAATGCATAATTTGGAATAATGCTGAATTTAAATAAATTCAAAAATTGTCATATTTCGTAAGTTTCATAAGTTTGGTTTTCTTTCAAGTTTTCTTGCTTCTTAGTATAGGAGTATTAAGAAAAAAATACGCATTTTTATAGCTGAGAAGCAAGGTGCGCGTTAGATTTGGGGGACGTGTGTTCGAGTAAACGCAGTATATCGAATAGCAAAGCGACCCTTTGATACTAGATGTAAAGAACGCATGTAAAGTGTTAACCGAGACATGTAGAATACAGCTCTCGCCAGAGAAATCGCGCATTTCTCGACCGCTTTTATATGGAACAACAATAGAATAGTTGCCCCTTACACGAAGTTCAAAGAGACTGTAATAAGGGAAACAGTCGAAATCCTCTCCCCGGCCGACCCGGTGGCGCAGTGGTCTAAGCGATGGCCTCTGATCATTCGTCCGAAAGGGGTCCGGGTTTCGAATCCCGGTGAGGCATGGATGCTGTGTTTGTCTTACGGCACTGGCTCTCTCTCTCTCTCTTTCCTGGAACCAGTGACAATAAATTAGGGACGGGCGACTGCTTATAGCCCATTGAGTTGCTCACGGTGGTGGTTAAACCTCCAATGAAAAAAAAAATCCTCTCCAGCAAACTAGCATACAATGATATGGTCTCTGTCGAACAACAAATGGTTTGGCATGCGTTATTGAAAGATGTACACGCATCGCGGCACTCCGTATTAAAAATTCACGTAATACCACTTGCGATGTCGCCCTCTTAATTTAAAAAACAAAACAAAAAAACGTCTGCTCTAATTCCCTGCATTTTTATGTCTACCATTGCCTTGGGAAAAAGCCTTCCTGTGGAAAGTTTGGCGAAACGTTATGCGTATTTACACCAGTGAATAAACGAATTTATTACGCTATAAGACTTTCTTGAGTGTGCACACGGTCTCATTTACTTTCGAATTTACGTTAGACACCTTTGTTTGATCACCTTGGAAACGCAAAAGTTACTTAGCGATATATTTTCTGATACAGAGTTATCAGTGCAATTTCTGTGACCAGTTTTTTAATGTCAGTGCTTCAATTAAGAGTTAAAGGAATTTGTATAAATTTGTATTATAACCACAATATAATCACACATTTAGGACATTTCCTTTATAACGTAATACAATCAGAGTTCAAAAGAAAAGAGTTATAAAACCGACCTCGAAATAATAAATTATCTTGAGACAGCCGATTGATTCAAATCCTTTATTCAAGACCTTTTCTCGTCAACAGAAAGGGCAGAGCTTGCCGATATTCAGTGTAACCACTAGAAAAAGTTCTAAATGAATAAAAAGTGATTTATTCAAATATGAAACTGTAATGCAGTGCAGATTACGCATGGAGTCGTTCATTCCGTATCGTCCGTCGAAATGCATACACTGACGGGAAAAAAAATCCCTAACACCACAAAAAAATAGTTGTAGAGGAATGAAATTGCGGCAATACATTTGTATAGGTAACATATTCAATCGATTAAGGTTTCAAGATCACAGCTTATTGTAAGCGCGAGAAGAGCCATTTTAAATGTGAAATGCTGGTACATTAACAACCGGTGTAACCGCCACAATGTTGAATGCAAGCACGCAAACGCTCATGCATTGTGTCGTACAGGTGCTGGATGTCAGTTTGTGGGATGGAGTTCCATGCCTGTTGCACTTGGTCGGTCAATACAGGGGCGGGTAATAATACTGGGTGGTGACGCTGGAGTTGTCGTCCAATGATATCCCATACGTGCTCGATTGGTGAAAAGATCTGGTGATCTAGCAGGCCACGGCAACATGTCGACACTCTGTAGAGCATGTTGGGTTACAACAGCGGTATGCGGGCGAGCGTTATCCTGTTGGAAAACACCCCCTGGAATGCTGTTCATGAATGGCAGCACAACAGGTTGAATCACCAGACCGACGTACAACTGTGCCGTCAGGATGCGTGGGATAACCACGAGAGTGCTCCTGCTGTCATAGGAAATTGCTCCCCAGACCATAACTCCAGGTGTAGGTCCAGTGTGTCTCGGCCGCAGACAGGTTGGTTGCAGGCGCTCACCTGGCCTCTTTCTAAACAACACACGGCCATCACTGGCACCCAGGCAGAACGGGCTTTCATCAGAAAACACAACAGATCTCCACTCCGTCCTCCAATGAGCACTAGCTTGACACCACTGACGTCGCAAACGGCAGTGGTTTGGAGTAAGTGGAATGCACGCTACAGGGCGTCTGGCTCGCAGCTATTCTTCACGTAACCGATTTGTAACAGTTCTTTGTGTCACTGTGGTGGCAACTGCAGCTCGAATTGCTGCTGCAGACGCGGTACGATGCGCCACGGCCATACGCCGTACACGGCGGTCTTCCCTCTCAGTAGTGCCACGTGGCCAACCGGAACCCGGTCTTCTTGAGTCAGTATTTTCCCTTGACCACCGCTGCCAACAATCATGCACAGTGGCTACATTTCTGCCAAGTCGTTCTGCAATATTGCGGAAAGAATATCCACCTTCTCGTAGCCCTATTACACGACCTCGTTCAAACTCCGTGAGCTATTGATAATGGCTTCTTCGTCTTCTTAAAGGCATTCTTGAGTAACATCAACACCCTACGTCGAATCTCAACGATAACTAACGCTCACGAACGTTACAGCGCGTATTTACAGCAAACCTGCTTTGCATGTTCCGAGGGGCGCTACTAGCGCCACACGTATGCGCCGAACGCGAAATTTGCATAGACGTCATTTTACAGATGTACTCTCACCGCCTACCAACTGTCGTTTATCGTACAAACCCCTTCTTGGTGTTGGGATTTTTTTCCCCGTCAGTGTATATCGCGCGCTGGTGTGTTTTGTGAAGGAATATATAGTGAGGCTATTTGCAAGAGGCAAGCTCAGGCGTTTCTACTTCCAATAGTGGTTACGAAACACAGCGAGTTCTTTCGACTGCGCTTGCGCGCGGATTCAAAAACACAGCAGGATCTCTGAGCCGCTGTAATCCACAGAGAATGTTGGACGTCATCATTACTGCATTTGGATGCACACATATTCTTCGGTGGTGAATTTTGTTTTTCCTGTCATTACATTGCTCTTCTCGAATTTGTTTTACGAGCTACTTACGGCATGTGGACAGTTGTTTTATTATAACTTAGCGAATAGTTTCCAGATATTTTTATTGTCAAGTCGCGTGTCTGACAACCAGAACGAATGGCAGTGCTTCATGTACTTCGGATCCCTTATTAATATCGGGAGAAAACGTGTTTGTGAGTCTGCTGAATTTATCATTTTTTGCCAGAAATTATGATAAAAAAACAAAGAGGAAATAACTGAGAACGGGAGGCCATCTCCTTCGCTAATACATTTGAAACAATTCTAAAAATTTAATCTGGAGAATTTTACGATTTCTGATTATATCAGAAATCGTAGAATTCGCCAGATTATATTTTTAGAATTTGTTTTCAATTCGTGGCTGTTTGGTTCAGAAATAAAAGAAGCAGACTATTGGGCTTGTCTACTATTTTCTCCAGAAACAAATCCTTTGACTAAACATGGTATTTGCGACTTAACAGTGTAATAACAATGCTTCGCTTCTACTTTTGTTGTTTCCGAGTCTTGAAAACAACAAAAGCAGTAGCGAGTCTTCTCATGAAATATCTCCCAGATTAATTAGTTCCGTAGATGATCTGATTCAATTTGAAAAAAAAAATAGATTAAGGGAATTTTGTTTGAGATCTCTCTCACTCTCTCTTTCTCTCTCATTTAATTTCCCTATCCTCTTTCAAATTCTTTTACTTTTTTGGAGGATGATCGGGGCAGTTCTGGTGTCTAAGTATGTGGTTATGTTTTATATTTTTTAGGGACAGGTAAAGTTTCAGAAAATTAAAATTAACCAGCCATCACGCAAAGGCCCTGTTTTATACTGAATCCAGCTGTGATTTTTACTGTCTGCCACACATCGCCATAGATAAAAAAAAACCACTGTAGATCATCAGATACGTTTTTCAGTACATAAGTGTAACAAGAAGTAATAAAACTTTTAATATGAGTAAGAGGCAGCTAATCTGTAATGTTAGAAGCAAGGTACAATTAACAGCTTTTTTGGGGGTTTAATTCAGTGTTCGACTACATTGCTGTTAATAGAAATAGCAACACCATGAAGAAATTTCAGGATTTGCACGAAAATTGCAGAGTGGATACGGCACCAGGGGATATACAAAGTGATTACAATTTCAGCGCATATGCAAGTATGATGCGCGTGCAACGCCATCGGAAAAGTCACACTAGGGGTTATAAAAAAAAGGCATACAGAGAGTAGGTTCATCAAACAGAGGTCATCGCTCTTTCCACGTTTATAAGTGAGTAACGTTTCCTATCCTCTTTCAAATTCTTTTCCTTTTTTGGAGGATGATCGCGGCAGTTCTGGTGTCTAAGTATGTAGTTGTATTTTATATATATATATTTTCTGTGACTCACTTGTAAAACGTGGTAAGAGCAATGACCTCTGTTTGATGTTCCTGGTCCACGTCAAATGTCTGTATTAATTATTCTTTCGCCTTGTAATTATCATCTTTGGTGAATCCTCAGCATTGTGCGGAGCTCCAAGAAGCAACCTGCCAAATGACTTGGCAGTTAGTGTGTGTGAGTCTGGTGGAATTCGAGGCCACTGTGATGTAGTGGAAGCATATCCGGCGCGTAACTGGAAGACCCTGGGTTCGATTCCCGGTGGCTGCTAACGAGAATTTTTCCGTGAATCACTTATAAACGTGGAAAGATCGATGACCTCTGCTTGATGTTCCTGGTCCACGTCAAATGTCTGTATTAATTAGAGAGTAGGTTTTTAAACTTGCTATCGCTAAACTCGACGTATGCGTTTGTTGACATGTAAACATGCCGCGTAGGAGGACGATACATCCATACGAACACTTGGCGGAGTTTGAAAGAGGAAGAGTCGTTCGACTCAGAGAAGGTGGTTTATCATACCGTGATATTGATGTACGCGTTAGGCGTAACGCAATTACTGTTACGCGTAAAAGACGTCAATGGACAACAGAAGGTTGTACGCATCGTCGTGCAGGGTCTGCAGCACGAAATCGCACGACCTATTTGAAAGACAGGCACTTGCACCGTATGACAGTGACGTCGTGCAGAACAGCATCCACGACGCTTGCGCAGTAATGGAGGATGTCACACATCGTCCGATGTCTGCAAGCACTGTTCGTCACCGATTGGTGTATAAGAGGCCTCGTTGCTAGCCGCCCATTGCTGCGACTTCCCTTTACTCTGAACCATAGGCGCCGGCGATTGCAGTGCTTCCACGAACATCGAAACTGGAGTGCTGAATTGGAGCATATTGTGCTTTCGGACGAGTCCAGATTCAATCGAATGCATCACGATGGGCGAATTCTTGTTCGCAGGTGAACGGCATCTGGGAGACTGCATTGTACGTCGCCATACCTGTCCCACTCCGATCCTGACAGTCTGGAGCGCTAGTGCGTTTCATTCACGAACTCGCACACTACGCATCACAGGAACTTTGAACAGCCAACGCTACATTACGGATGTGTTGGAAGCTGAACTTCTACCCTTCCTTTAAACGATCACGTTAGAGGCCTCCCAGCAACAAGACAATGCCCGAACCCATGTTGCTCCTATTGTCCAAGACGTACTCTGTGCGCATCAAGTCGTTCGTCCAATGCGCTCGTTCGCCAGATTTGTCGCCTATATAGAACGTATAGGATGTCATCATGAACGACTGGGTCGCGTGTTATCGCCGACTCTTGCAACCAACGATTTATGGATGCGTGTCAAAGCAGAATAGAATACAATACCGAAGACATTCATCCAAACTCTCTTTCATTGGATCCCACGGAGTGTGGTGTCGGTTATCATCGCCCATGGTGGATTTACTTATTACTAATTTTTTGGCCTACCACATCACGAAACGGTATGTAATTGTGATCATTTGTAGCTTGTACCATAACTCATCACTCCTATACATTTCGTTGCTTGTTTTTTTCTTAGTGTTGCAATTTCTATTAACAGCGGTGTATTTGCTTTACAAAATGTACACATTCAGATTATCCATATTACACTGGCGTGCAAAAATTAAGGACGAGACGGTTTTTCGAAAGTAACGTCGTGCAGAAGTGCTCTACATCGACTAAAATCATACCATAAGATCCCCAAGATGTAAGAATATGGGACAAGTGAGCAAAACCGTCCAAACAAGGAATCCAAAGGATACAAAGGCACTTTATTGAAACGGTAGCTTCGAGCACAACTGGACAGAAGACAGAAACGTCCATGTGACAGGCTGCTACTAAGAAAAATCTAATCTTTAGTAGTGGATATGATCAACCCTGACTGCGTTCCAGGATATACAATGTCTATCCATGCTGAAGACGAGGTTGTCAAGGAGCTGTTGAGGCATCGCGGCCCATTCCTCTTGTAGCGCCAATCGCAGCTGCGGAATATATGCTGGTGGCTGGTGACGTGCTGCCAAGCGTCTCCCGAGAAGGTCCCACACGTGTTCGATTGGATTTAGGTCCGGGGACCTTGCGGGTCAAACCATGCGTTGAATATTATCACTCTCCAGCAGCTCTGCTACAGCCACTGTACGATGAGGTGTAGCGTTGTCGTCCATGAAGAGGAACTCAGGACCCACAGCACCTCTAAACAGACGCACGTGAGGCAGGAGAACCTCGGTACAATAGCGGAAACCAGTGACTGAACCTCTTTGGAAAATGTGGAGGTCAGTACGGCTATCAAGCATGATCATGCCCCAAACGAGAACCCCGCCACCTCCAAACCGGTCACTTCCGATTATGTTGGAGGTGTGATTGCGTGTTCACTGCTCTCTCCAGATGTGTATACTTCCAGAATCGCTCGTCCGACTAAATCAGTTTTTATCCGTAAAGAAAACTCGACCCATTTGCTGATGAGTCCAGTTCTTTTGTTCCTGGCACCAGAGAAACCGCCGTTTCCGATGAGCAGGCGTTACTGGCACACACCGTAGTGGTCGTCGTGCGAATAGATCTCCATTGCGCAGCCTCCTGGCCACGGAAAAACGCGATAACGGACGTTCAGTTGTCTGTTGTATGTGCCTTGCGATTTCTGCCGCTGTCTGCCGTCTGTCTGTTCTCACCTCTAGGACAATATACCGGTCGTCCGCCGTGGTTGTTCGTAGACGACCACTGCCACTGCTAAACTCTCGGACAGCTTTCCAAGCTCGTGAAACGATGCTGTGACCGATCCCGAACTCCTCGGCCAGACTAGTCACACTTCGACCTTCTTCCAACTTCCCAATGACGCGACCTCGGATAAAGTCATCCAGATGTCGTCTACTGGATTGCCTGTTGGCCATATCACACGGTGGCAGCAACTCGACGTCGTTCAAACTGATGTACACCGTGCAATAGCTTTCACCGATATGCTGACCGTACACCGCCGTGTGCTTTATACCCTTCCGACCCCCTACGTCATGCTGCATATATGCGCATGCCCTACCTTACCGTACCCTAGTCTATCTCCTGAGTGGTCTTTAGGTCCGTTCTGCATGCTCATTTCACTGTTATACTAATTTCTCCTCTTCGTCTTTAATGTTTGCACACCAGTGTACTTTTACTGACGCTTATAGATATTTCTTAGTCGCGATGAGCATTTTTGTGCGGGATATTCTTCTTTTTGCTACTTCTGTTGACTAAATCTCTAATTTTTCTCATCCTCAGGTTTCTTTCGCCGTTTAACTAAAGTTAATAACATTTAGTGAATTCTCTAAAGTTTCTTGTCCCCTCCGGTGCACACGAGGTTTTTGCCAAATTCGAAATATCTTTGATTTGGCAAAGATCCGTGTGCAATAACTACAAAGCGGAAATTTCGTAACTGAAGTGACGAGAAAGTCCGTTTCGCGAAAGACATACACCTATATTGACAAAAGTCACCGGACACCCATTCAAAAGCAAATGAACGGATCCGCTGCATTGTTAAGATGCGCGGTACAGCTGCAAACGGTATAAAAACAAGACTGCGGCTGACCGCGATCATATCGCATTGTGAGGTTAAGTAAAAATGTCGCGGAGGGAGAGAACGTTGAGGAAGGAAAGATTGTTGGGTGTTATGTTAGTGGGTTTCATATAAGAGATCTCGAGAGGCGTATGAACATGCCCAAGTCAACTATCTTGGACGTATTGAATAAGTAAAATACACATGGCGTGCCTGAAGCAGCAAAACGTACCGGCAGACCAAAGAAAATCTGTGATAGAGGACGTCGGAACCTCAGGAGAGTCCTTACAGCTAATCGACGGAGTACTGCACAAGACCTCAGTGTACAGGTGAGTAAAAATGCAAGACATCACTGTACAGGTGAGTAAAAATGCAAGACATCACTGTACAGGTGAGTAAAAATGCTTGTACACGTACCATTCGCACAGAACTTCATTCCATGGCTTACCGTGGTCGTGCGCCTGCTCATAAGCCTTTCATCTCGACTCGGAATGCTACTCGTCGTTTAGCATGGTGTAAAGAACATTTATCGTGGACCGTAGATCAATGGAAACGGGTCCTATGGACTGATTGATCAAGATACACGATCCATCAGCCTGATGGCGGTGCGTCGTTATGGCGGCAGTAGAAGGAACGCTATTTGCCACAGTGTACGGTTTCTACGGTCACGTTTGGAGCTCGAAGTGTACTCGTGTGAGGGTGTTTTTGGTGTTATGGTCCCGGTATTGTACACAAACTTGTTAACTAGCACGTCTACCTCGATATTCTGGACAATTATGCCCTACCAACTCTGTGGCAATACTATGGAACCGAGCCTTGTTGGTACCAGCAGGATAATGTACCGAGTCATAAAGCAAAGACTGTTACAGCGAGCTTTAACGATAATTCTGTATCGTGTGCGGACTGGCCAGCACAGAACCCTGATCTTAATCCCATAGATCACCTATGGGATGCATTAGAGTGCCGCATAAGAAATTTGCAAATAACGCCTATTAATAAGAAACAGTTAGTGGCAGCATTATGCACTCAATGGAAGCACATACCTATCGCTGCATTCCAAAACCTTGTCGAAAGCATGTCTCAAAGAGTCAGTTTTCACACAGTATTTATTAGAAGAAAGATACAGGAGATGTGCTTGAATAAATCATCTTAAATGATGTATGACAAAAAAAATATTTACAGATGCTTATAGCTTACGCTACTGCTTGTTTACACGGTTCTGTACATTGATGATAGTAAAGAACAGTTAGTTACACTTGAGTGTCCGGTGAGGCAACAAAAGTCTCTGACAAAGCAGAGAATAGGAATAATTCAGCTTGAAGAGCGTTATACAATATTAATTTTGCACAGTATTGATGCAAGGAATAATACAGAATTCGAGCTTGCAGACATAGATTCAAAAGACATGTGATGAGAAATTAACAGATGTGTGCAGCTTGCATTACGTTAATTACAGAATTCTGTGCAACGTTGACATGACAACAGTTAAGTGCAGTAGAAATCTGGCGAGGCAATATGAATCTGTGGTAATACAGAGAGTAGAATCAATTCAAAATGATGAGCACTATAGAGTATAAATTTTACACAATATTGATGAAAAAAAAAAGTTCTGACCGAAAGGTGATACGTTGTGGGTGACCTGGAAAACCAGGAGGTTGCAGGTGATCAAGGAGACAAACATGAAATCAAAAGTTCGAAAGACAGATGATGAAAAATTTACAGATGAATGTGGCTTGCGGTACTACATGTTACGTACAACGGTGATATGAAAAATAGTTATATACATCAATTTTCCTGAGAATATAAAAGAAAAAATAATCTCTGAAAATACAGAGAGAAGACACAACTCACCACAGTGAGTATTGGAGAACACAAATTTACACAGTTGATAAGTAAAATTACACAGTTGAATCAGGAATTGAAGATAAGAATATACTGTAAAAACAACAAAGTTTACAGATGTCTGTGGTTCGTGATAAGACCTATTTACATGATTCTGTACAATGAGAAGTTACAATTTATATATATTGGTTTGTCAGAGGTGGTAAAAAGAAATAGTCTCTGACATCGCAGAGAGAATACACAATTCAGCAAGATGAGCAATGAAAAACAAAAAAATTTACACAAGAGTTATACACGAAATAAAACAGTTAGTTAATTGATTTTTGTGGCGCAAGGGCCAGGCATTGCCAAAGTGCGCCAGACACAGAACTATTGGTTAAAGATTTTTAAAAGCGGGGTGAAATGATTAAGAGCAGACAGGCTTGGAAAAGTTAGAAAGGAGAATGATGAAAGTTGTGAAGACTAGTTAGTTAATTAGGTTTATATATAAATTTATTAATTTACTATTATAATTATTATATAATTTTTTTAAATAAGTTTTAAAACGTTAATAAGAGGATGAGAACTGAGTTTTAAAAAAAGCGTGAAAAGAAATTGACAATTATAAGTAGCTCATGCTTCGAACAATTCAAAGGATTCTATAAAATAATTGATCTACTAAAAGTGATGTACAATAGTGAGACAAACAAAAAAATTCTGATAAAAGAGAGAGTACAAATAATATAGTACAGTGAATGTTGAGGAACAAGATTACACTCAGTTGCGAAGAAAGAAAAAAACAGGAAATGTGTATAGGAAAATCGTCTCAAAATGACATATGAAAAGAAGATTTATAGGTGCTTGTAGCTGACGCAACGACGTATTCACAAAGCTAAATACAGCGATGAGAGAATACAATTTATGTATGAAAATTTGTCGGGAAAGACAAAAAATAGTCTCTGGTGAAGCAGAGATTAAAAACAAATCAGCATGGCAAAAATTGTATCTATCAGGAGGTAGGTAAAACAAAAAATCCGACTGTAAGGTGAAGCGTTGTGGGCGACCTTGCAAACCAAGAGGTTGCTGGTGACCAAGTTGATAGGAACTGTGGTTCACTGCAGCGTGCAACTGCAGTGGTAAGTTCTAGTCGAAGGCGGGAGAGCAGGCGATTACGAAAATGACAAAGCAACGCAGTAATGACTTTATTTATGTCAGTAGAAGCTTCGGGGATGGGGGGGGCGCTGAAGATGATACACGTGAATTATATGTTTTAGAAGCACGAAGATGTAGGAGCAGACTGCCGGAAGGTGAATAGGGCGAGAAGAGTTCAGAAGTAGTGTTCGGTAGGCACTGAAGGTGAGGACGGTCTCACAGGATCGTTGCGCTAGCGTGAAAGCGAGATGGAGTATTGGCAATAATACTGTGCAATACATGAAGACATGCTGGACGTCAGCCTCCTCGCCACAATACGGACAGGAGGGTAAAGATAAAATGGTCATGCGATGTAAAATCGACGGCACAGGGAGGAGGTTGTGTAAGAAAAGCCAATGTGAATTGACTTCAATGGGTGCTGAAAGTGGGGCAAGAGCAGCGGACCACACTGCGGAGGTAGAAGAAAGGGGAATGCCAGAAATGGGAAGAGGTGCAGAAGAGCGAGAGAGAAAACGGTAGAGATCAGTTGTTAAGAAAGAGACAAGAGGAAGAGGTGGGCCATTGGACGACAGAAAAAATGGGAGAGGGAGAGAGGCAGAGTGGACAGAAATGAGACCTGAGGGAGTAGCAAGCTCAGGGAACAGGGAGATTAGAGTAGAAATAAGAGAGTTGTGAAGAAAGTGAGCGTTGGCATTGAAACGGAGAGCAGAGGGTAGAGAAGGGGAGCCAGGAAAGATCGGTGTTAACAAGATCGCTGACTGTAACGACTCCAGCTCGGAGCCATGAAGGAAAAGCAAAACATGGGAGATGGGGAGGGTGTAGCAGAGAAGAAAAAAAAAGAGGTTCGGTAAGTAGGTCATTTGTGGAGGCAGGGAGAGAGCGAGAAAGAGGGAGGGAACGAAGAAAGGAGATAGTTCTTAGACAGGAGGGAAAAGTGTGAGAAGGGGACAGTGGTCCATGAGTAAGAACGAAAGGAGAGTAAAGCGTGGGTTATGCGGAGAGACTATCACGTCACGAGCAGCAACTGCAGAGGGAGCAGGTGCCGCAAGTGATTGTAAAAACGTAGACACACGATAAGCCTTGTAATAGGATCTGACGTCAGGTAGACTAATGCCTCCGTTAGAAGGAGACAGGCTGAGTTGAGGTGCTCCGACCCAGTGATGGCCGGGCCAGATAATCGGAGTTTGACAGTGGGTGAGTTCAAGAAGACGTAGTGCTGGTTGCTTCGAAGCCAACCAGAAATACGAGCACATTGAAAGCAGGTAAGTGTGCGTTAGACGTGCTCTTTGAAAGACGGAGGTGCAGAATTGTGCGCGCCGCCAGATTGCGACCGAGCGATGTAGGCGTGGCCGAAAAGTCGTCCAGGTGACGAGTGAAGCAGTTGCTGGTTTTCCAAGGTGGACTCCTAGGAATCGTTGAGAGGTGTTGGACCACTCTGCTCCCCAAGGAGAGTCAGTGCGCTTAGCCCACAAACCGGTCCATAAGCCTGTGCTTTTCGTTGTGTTTAGCGCTGCTCCGGAACATGAGGCATAGGTATTGTAGAGATTGTGGAAATCGTGAAATTGTGAGTCTTGCCGAAAGCAGAATGTAATATCGTCGGCGTAGGCAACATAGGTAGCAACATGATGACGTGTGCTGGCTACCACCGGTGGTAGTGAAGCAAAGAAGGATCGATGGACTGCGCGTAAAAAAGGTTCTATTGCGAGGGCGAAGAGCTGCCCGGATAAGGGGCAACCCTGACGCACGCCGCGACGAAAGGGTATGGGAGCTGTGAGAAGGTTGAGCAGCTTGACGTGGAAAACTGCGTCCCGGTAGAGGGAGATGAGATGAGAAGCAAAGGAAGGAGGAAAGCCGAAATTTAGTAATGTAGCAAGAAGGTAATCATGAGAAATATTATCGAATGCTGAGCGTTGATCGAGGGAAAGAAGAGCAAGGGGTTCTGAGCGAGAGCGGGCGAGGTGAATTAGATCATTAAGAAGCTGAATATTATGGGAGATGGAGCGGCAGGGTACAGTATAGGTTTGATTAGTGGAGAGAATATGAGGGAGTATGGGGTTACGCCGGCGGGACAGAAGTTTAGTATAGAGTTTATAATCAGTATTTAAGAGTGAGATGGGACGCCAATTCCCCAAGTCAAGAGGATCACCCTTCTTGGGGAAAAGTACAATATGTGCGACGCGTGAAACTCCTCGGACGAGATGTAAGATGCATGGCAGTAGAAAAAGCACAGAGGAGAAACCGAAGGAGGGCAGGAAAAAGGAGAAACGGAAGGAGGGCAGGAAGAAAAGCCTTGTAGAAAGAAACAGGGAGACGTCCGGGCCAAGTGAAGCCCGGGGGTTGAGGGACGAGAAAGTGTCAGAGAGCTCATTTAAAATGGGAGGATGGAGGAGGCTGGCTAAAAGATGAGAAAGGACCTGAGGCAAAGAAGAGAACAGAAGAGCAGAAGCCGTAGGGGAGGGAGGAGGAGTTTCACAAAATTTTGAAATGTAGTAATTCCGTACCATAGAACAAATTGGAACTGGTTTGGATGATACTACTCCAGTTGGAAGACGAAGGTGCTGTAGAACAGAAGAGACTCGGCGAGTTGACTCAAGTGACGTAAGGAATTCGTACGAACAAGCATCAGGTTTCAGGTGTTGTAGTTTAAGGTGTTGAAGGGCTTGTTTTGCGAGCGGCACCAAAAGTGAATGTAATTCTGCCTGGTAGACTTGAAATAGGGGATCAGCAAGATGGAGCAAAGAAAGAATTTTCCTAGTATGATCAAGTCGCATCCTCCGTTGTGTCATGATCGAGTATGACAGGTTTCGTACCAGTAGTATGAGGTGGCGTTTTACTTCCAACCAAACGTTGAGGGGGCACGGTGCAGAATGAAGCCTTGGACGCCAATCCGCAAGAAAATCTCGCACCGATGAGCAGAAGGCTGGGTCATCTAAAAGAGTGTCGTCAAAAGTCCAAGGCCGGATTGTACGTGGCTGTGTTGAAGTAGCAAAAACGGTTGTGGCAATGGCACAATGATCCGAGGAAGCTGTGAGTGTACAGCATGAATCTGATATTGCTGGTAGAAGAAGAGAAGTTGCATAAAACCGATCCAGTCTTGCTGTAGGAGGATCAATGACTCTTGGTGCACGCCATGTATGTGTAGTCTGGGTTGGTGACAAATGGCGTTGAACATCTGCGAGTGAGAACTGTAAAAGATGTACTACTTCCGTGCGGTGTTCTCTGGAAGCAGAAGAGCGATCAGTTAGGGGATGTAGAGTGCAATTGTAGTCACCTACGATAAGTACCCGGTCGGTGATGGGAATACGTGACAGAGCCCGTCGAAGTTTTGCAAACAACTCTGGCTCGTGAGTAGGAGTGCAAGCGACATAAATATTGAATACATGAAAATTTTTCAGCTGCGACGGTGAAAGAGACCCGTTGTAAAATAAGTCTCGACATAAGTTTTTCACTGAGAAGGAGGAAAGAGTTGAACGAAAACGTGAGTGAACACCAACTGCCATGCCACCACGTGACAGTTGGCTGTAGGCGTGATGGAAAGTATGATCCCACTGACGCCATTGATGAAATTGAGTAGTGGAAGTACAGTTTGTTTCCTGCAGAAGTAATATATCAGCATTCAGCGGAGCAAGATGCTCTCGTACCAGCGCATTCGCAAGAGGTGTCGCAAAACCGCGACAATTAAGTGACACTACCCTGAATGTCTAGGTTAGTTGTGGGATGCAGTAGGAATTGACTGGCTGTAGTGATGGAGTGGAGTCGACGGAGAAAACAAGAACTGTACGGGACCTCGTCCGCAGTGCGCCGAAGAGTGTTTTCAAGTGAGCATAATTGAACCAGCACTTGTGGTAGAGCTGCTTCATACTGCTGAATGGAAGTGCGTGCTGAGAGGCTCAGCAGGGAAAGCAATTTCAGCAAGAAAAGTTGTGAATTCATCTAGTGAGGGAATGGCACCCTCACATGCTGTCTCAGAGGAAGTGTGTAGAGGCGACCTGGAGAACGGTCGTCGAGAGCTGACGGAGCGAGTGGATGAGCGGGTAGAACAGCGAGATGATCTTCGGGACGCCAGAGTCTTTGACTTCTTCGTCTTGGGGCGAGAAGCACCACTGCATTTTCCAGCAACCACTAAAGCTTCATGATCGTCTGGAGAGTCTGAACCTGAAGCGTTACCTGTGACTCGTGTCATGGAGCCAACGGTAGAAGCTGAGGAGTGGTCAACATGTACATCAGCAGTGGTTGTAAAAGTATTAGGAGTCGATTTTGGAAGCCTGGGAAAATTCTTAGGATCAGCAGGAGGTGGAGGCATCAAAGTCGTTTGTTGACCAATGGCAGTAAGCTGACTTTTGGAAGATCTTGATTCCGCGACTTTCCTCGAATAGGAAGAAGTCTGTGAAGTGTTGGTGGACAAAGTAGTAGAAGACGTAGTGTGTGGAGCTGTTTGCAGGGAGGCACGTGGGCACTGAGCCCTTATGTGACTTTCGCTCTTACAGATAGTGCAATACTGTGAAGTGATTATCTCAACTCTTCGGCGTTGCTGTCCACAGCGGATGTGCAAAACATTCGGAACCGCTTTCAGCTGAGCATCAGATGAAAAGAGGACTCGAGCAGTGCGGCGTAAACCCCGAATTAATTTGTCTTTAGGGTCCCTGGTAGCCGCAGAGAGTGTTATTATGGAACCAACAACTCTGCCGTACCTGCTGAGCAAGGTGCAGAGTGCAGCGTCGGATACTTCTGGTGGTACGGGGTAGAAAGTCAGCTGCACCGGGCGGTGCGCAACCGGTTGTGCTAACAGATGCACGTCATTGATGGTTAGACCTTCCGTAAGGCCCTGGTCAGCATGCGCTTTATCCTTAAAATAGACCAAGACAGATCTGGGTTTTCGAGCTACAAAGTCTATAGCATCCTTCGGTAAGATAGTTTTGAAGGATCGGCTATATTGCCACAGCTTAGCGTCGGGAAGCGCATCAAAATAGACGCCCCGTTCCATAGTGGAGGAAAAAAGGTGACCAGCTCGGGAATCCTCTGGTATGCCAATTGTAGCAGTAGAACCGACGACAGTGACATAGGATTCAGGAAAAGGCATAGCAGATGAAACTCAGGGTGTGAGGACCCCAGAAGTTGCAGAAGCATAGGACGCTTGGGCAGACATGGGTCGAGAAGTCGATGGAGCGGCCTCTAGCAGTGAGGGCGGATCAGGAAGTTGATGAGAAGTGGAAGCTATGAGCTCAGTATCGCTGATAACGGAGACGTCATCATCTGCTGAGATGTAGAAAGGAGACTTTGTACCACCGCACTTGGTAGGAGTTATAGCTGGAGAAGAAGGTGTGTCCATGACGTCGCAATGACGCTCGGGAGCCACCTCATTAAGCTGAGCAGGAGCTACCGCGGTAGAAGAAGAAGAGGGAGCTGGCTGATCTGCCAAGACAAGGATGTGGGCATCACCCTTGTCTGCGTCCGCCATCGAAGCAATGGCGAGACTTAAACGAAAAAACGACCAGCTCGGTTGTAAAATAAAACAGTGAATAATGAAAAAATATGGCACTCACCAACCTGGGAGATACACGAACGTAAAGTGTAGATCTTCAACTTGAAGATACACGCAATCACAGAAACTAAAGCACTCAATAAACACCTTATAGCAACGAAAATCACGGAGCTCAAAACCCAACCACTGAGCTTCGAAGGGTCAGTGCATGCATTAAGGCCAAACGTGGACTGGCACTGTACTAATTAATGTATGTCAATAAATACTGTGTTGTGTTTCTCTTCTAGGTGTCTGGTGACTTTTGTCAATATAGTGTATATTGAATATTAGCATATGGCCCTCAATACAGTCTTTGATGTTATGCATGTTCCCGACAAAATCTAATTTTTGATTGCCGTGATATCAAGTGAAACCACAATAGTTATTTTCATTGTTACTGAATAACTTATTTTACTAAACCATTGTTGGACTAACAACACCTCATTACAATCTGCGTAAATCACGAGAACCTTATGCTAAGTGTGATAAAAGCCATTTTATAAATGCATTTTGATGCCATGAAAACGATGTATCGCAGCAAAATTCGGCTTCCTCTCGACCACGTTACGTGTTGTAGACGAGTGCTTTAAAATGATGTGTAACACGATGGGGTGTAACAAGTACATATCCTAACCAAAAGTTAGTGATCCCCCTCACTAACATATTTGCGATTGAGCTTTTCTTTCTATCTTGAGTTCAAATGTTAGCTTCGCATGAGCAAATGGATTTTCGCAGCTACATCACATTTTTCGCCGGTGTCATGGTGAGTTCTTACGCTCGTCTAAATCTGAATAATATAAAATTATAATAAATATTATCTTTGAAGATCTGAACAGTTGAAATACTTACTATTGCCGGCGCCATAGCTTATTTTCTTCTTTCATTTGTTTTACGACAATAACATTCATTTATACACCTACCTAATTGCCGCTTAAAGTCAGGAATTAGTAGACCTTACTGTTTGTCGTTATGATTTACTTCCAGTTATTATGTACCGGATTGTGTTCAGTGTGGTCCTAAGTGACGCGAATAAACGCAGCCGCCCCGGTGGCGCAGTGGTCTAAGCGCTCGTATGACCAATCGTCCGTAAAAGGTCCGGGTTCGAATCCCGTGGGGCATGGATGTTGTGTTTGTCTTACCGCCCTGGCTCCTTTCCCTGGAACCAGTGGCCCTAAATTAGGGACGGGCTGCTGCCCATTTAGTTGCTCACGGTGGTTGTTAAACATCCAATTAAAAAAGAATAAACGCAGTGTGTTGTGCATTAAAAATGTACACTCTCGAGTCACTCGCTCCATTTCTCACTCACAAAAATACTGGTTTGTGAAAGATGCATTGAATAAAATATCTAGAAAGTGTATCTCGGTACTCTTTCGATTTTTAGCACGTCTTTTGTGAAAAAGATCGTGCTTATGTTGCCAGTTTATCTGTCCGACCGTCCGTTTGTCTGTGGACACCATATGCAACTAACAATCCGATTTAAAAAGTTCTTTTTGAAATTTGGTAATAATGAGCTTTGCTTTCCGTTTGTTTGGTTGCTGTTTTTTTCCATGAATAACTTCGCCGCTAGGAGGTGTAAATGAAGGTGATATTGAATTCAAGGCACATTTTATTCCACGTATTTGATTCTAAATATGCGATAATATCGAAAATATTATTTTACATTTCGGTTCCATTTATATCGAAGACTATTTTAGGTACAGTGACTTTTTTAAGTCACACGTAGGTTTTCTGCTTCGGGGGAGTAAAGGTAAATTGCGTTTTCCCTGATATTTCTGCTTCTAAAACTCCGTTTTGAAAAACTGTTTCCTGCACCAGATATAGCACCGGATAGAAAATGTTTACCACATAATTTCATTTTTTTGATAAAGAATGATTTGGCCACCAGGGTGCGTAAGTGAAAATTTCTGCTTATGATGAATTTACAGAAAAATCTGAGCTCCTAAAAAACTAGATTGAAAAACTTCTTTCGTGGACCGATACCGCTCATTTCGGAATATTTCTTCTAAAAAGAATGCATGGTTTCTCCATCAGGGGGCGTATATGTACATTACGTGTATATCTTACTTTTGTCAATATCTCTGCTCCTTAGAGTCCGATTTGAAAAATTATTTTTTGTTGTTGGACAGAATTTCTCGTGCAAAATGTTTCTTTCAAAATTTTCAAGCAATGCGTACATTTTCTGCTAGGGGCGTAGAGGTAAATTGCGTTTTCTCCGATATCTGTACTTCTAAAACTCCGATTTGAAAACTTTTTCCTGTATCGGATACAGCTCCCGATGGGAAATGTTTTATGCGTAATTTATAATTTTTGGTAAATAATAGTTTGGCCACCAGTGGGCGTAAGTGTTTATTTCTACTTCTGATGCATTTACAGATAAATCTGAGATTCTCAAAACCTAATTGAAAAAATTATTTCGTGGACTCATTCCGCTCACCTTGGAAAATCTTTTGAGAATACTTTCTTTATATATAAATCTACGCAGAGTTTTCCCGCCAGAACGCGTAGATTTATATCTTATTGTTTGTCAATATCTTAGATTCTAAGAGTCCGATTTGAAACATTCTTTGTTGGAGGGCAATTCCGGTGTGAAATGTTTCTCACATAAAAAAAAATTTTTCTTACCGCACAAGTATGCTGCCAGAAGGCGTAAGTTCAAATTTCTATTTACAGTAATACCTGCGGGACTAAAAACCCGATTGGAAATTTTCTATTTCAGTCAGATACTACTAACTATAAAAATATGTGTGGGTATTTTCTTCCCAAAATGACGCACAATTTCGCCGCAAGGGACCGCAAAAACCTATTCTGAATATCGCCGCTTCTATACGTGCGATTTAAAGAATTCTTTCAGCGTCAGATACCATTTACCTTGTAGAACACTTTAGGTTAGTATATGAGGAGTTTCACTTTCGCTTGGGGGTGTTTGTGTACTCCGCTTCCAAAACACCTTATTAAGATTTTTTTTTCTTACTTCTTTTTCTTACATTTTTTTTTCTTACTTTTTTTTTCTTACTTTTTTTTCTTATATTTTAGGAATTTTTTTTTCTTACCGCTAAAGGGCGCAAAGGTCGAAACCTTTTTTTTCGCTATCTTTGCTTCCGGATGTCCTATTTGATTTTTTCTTTTTCCTTAGCATAGCATTTGCCGTGAAAGAATAATTTTTCGCCTATTTTCAACTTTTCCAATATGTGAAATTCTTCCGGTAGAAGGCGTAGAGTTAAAATATGTTTCCTTCTACATACATGCTTCTTCTTTCAACTGTTCGATTTCAAAATAAATTTGCCTTTGATAGTTAATTTTCGTAACATACTTTTCAGCCGCTAATGGAAGTAAGTAGCTGTTTCAATTTATGGATGTTTTATCCATTTTGCACTTAAAACGTAGCCAAACAGGATCAGGGCGACATATCGCGTGACGTCATATGCGTTGAGTACTTGCCACTTATGTTGTAATACATAAGTGGCAAATATTTAATATTTAACTTACGCAAATACTTAGGTGTTTCGTATCGGGGATCGCTACGAAAATATTAGAACAAGGAAATGTCGTTTTACCACATTTCTTATGAAAGCCAGTTTGTTTTCATTACATAGGCAGTACTCAAGCATCATAGCTTCACAAAAAGTTTGGATCTACTAAATGTTTTTTGGCTATCCTTAGTTTCTGTCATTTAAATTTTCTAAATATCGTTTCTTTTCAATGTGAATATTAAAGAATCTGAGCATTACTAATTGATTCAACATAAACATATGTACACCATATTGACAAAAGCCATCGGACACCCCTTCAAAAGCAAATTAATAGATCCGATGCGTTATTAAGACGAGTGGTACAGCTGCAAACGGTATAAAACAAGCTTGCAGCTGACCGCGATTACATCTCACTGTGAGGATAAATGAAAATGTTGCGGCAGGAGAGAACTGACTTTGAGAAAGGAAAGATTGTTACATTAGTGGGTTGCCCAAAAGAAGAACCGAGAGGCTTTTCAACATACCCAAGTCAGCTGTTTTGGATGTACTGAATACGTGGAAGACACATGGCGTGCCTGAAGCAGCAAAACGTACCGTCAGACCACACAAAATCAGTGATAGAGGACGTTGAAGCCACAGGACAGTCGTTACAGCTAATAGAGGAATTACTGCAAAAGACCTGAGTCTACAGGTGAGTAAAAATTGTAGAACCTCGGTATGTACACCATTCGCAGAGAACTTCATTCCATCGGTTACCGTGGTTGTGTGGCTGCTCATAAGCCTTTCATCTCCACTCCGAAGGAATGCAACTCCTCGTTTAGCATGGCGGAAATAACATTTATCGTTGACCGCATATCAATGGAAATATCAGTCCTATGGACTGATGAATCCAGATACACCATTCATCGGTCTGATGGCCGTGTGTGGGTGTGGAGGCAGCAGGGGGAACGCTATTTACTACAGTGTACTATTTCTACGATCACGTTTGGAGCTGGCAGTGTACTCGTTTGGGGGTGCTTTTGGTGTTATGGTCCCGGCCCAATGGTTATCGTAGACAAACATGTTAACCAGCACGTCTACCTTGATATTTTGGACAATTATGCTGTACCAACTCTGTGGCAGTACTACTGAACCGAGCCTTGTTGATACCAGCAGGATTATGCACCGAGCCAGAAAACAAGGACTGTTACGGCGTGTTTTGACGATAATTCTATATCGTGTGTGGACTGGCCAGCACAGAGCTCTGATGTTAATCCCATAGAGCGCTAATGGAATGAATCAGAACACCGCATAAAAAGTTTGGAACCAAGGCCTACTACTAAGCAACAGTTAGCGGCAGCATTATGTACTGAATGGAAGCGCATACCTATCGCTGTGCTCCAAAACCCTGTCGAAAGCATGTCTCGAAGGGTCAGTGCATGCATTAAGGCCAAAGGTTGACCGACACCGCTATGCTGTGTACATGCTATGCTGTGTTACTGTTCTAGGTGCCCGGTGACTTTTGTCAATATAGTGTATATCTACTCGCAGTTTTAAAGTCCCTACATCCTGAGATTTTTTTCGACTACTGCCAATTGCGGCATATCATTGTAAATGAGAGAGAATCTGTCCCAGAAGTGTTTTGTTAAGTCAGATGTGTACATTTCACTCATACCCGACGATTCAAATATATTACTTCTAATTCGTTTTCACGACTGGATGAGGCTTCCCATAAATCCAGTTCCTTAAAACACCCTCCGATCGAATGGCCCTTTGTGAATGCTTCTTTGGGTAATAAATCGACGGGCCGCTTGAGATTCTCGCGTTGAAAGAGAGAAATTGAGCACTTAAAACTCATTAGTAACAATGATTCGCTTTCTAGGAGATTCATCACAGATCTCTGGAGCATTTTTCATCTTGCCGATTTCTGGTTGAATCTCCCTCATTCTCTACAGCCTGGAAATATGTCAGACTTCGAAACGGGAGAAAGAAGAAAGATCTGGAGACAAGCATTCTCCTCAACAACACGGATTAATCACTGTTCTTAAACTGGGACCTATCACTTAGCAGCTAATTAAGCGTTGAATGTCTTGCGAGTTGTGTGTGGGGGGAGAGAATGAGTTAAGGGGGACAGAAGAATGACGGCAGAATACTAACACTTAGTTCTTCCTTTGAGATTTCTAAGAGAAATGGCGATGGTGGAGGGAAGTGTGTTGGGGGGTGAGGGTTAAACAGACGGGTGTTCAGTCGGGATTTGGGAAGTCAGAAACTCGCATTGTTCGGAATTTCACTTCTTCTGTTCCCCATAGTCCTCTTTCCGAACGCAGATTTCATTGGCCTTAAGTGTAATTAAATATCGAACAACTCCAAGAGAAACAAGGACGCACATTCATCATTTGACTCTCAACTGGACAGTGATGCATTTAACGGAAAGTCACGCAACTCAAGAGTTACGAGCAATAAAATCCTTTCTTCCTGAAACACACGCTGGATGATAGAATTTAAAGATCTGGGACGCTCTCTGTTTGTCCATAGTTGTTGTAAGAGGGCAAAATACAATACTCCACTTGACATTCTGAACATAGGACATTCACTGCTGAACTAACGATGTCAGTTCCTCTACCATTTGTGGTGTCACGTATATCTGCTGTTAATTGTATTGTAGCACTGAGATTTTTCATTTAGTGTTTTTCCTCCAAACGGTTATTCAAAGAAGCCATCTTTTTATTTACTTTGTTGCCAGTTTCGTGCCAAAAGCAAGATATTGGATAAATAAACGCTCTTAAAGGAATGCCATGAAACCGAAGTAATTCCAGTAATAAAATCCGTCCCTGTAAATCACATTCGGTGTTACGATTCAGTTATCTGACTTGGCATACATTCACGTTTGTCTCTTGTGTCACTTCATCGGACAGCATGCGCAGAGCCCGACTGAAGACTAGTGGGGCCTTGGACACAAACAACTTGCCCACCCCACCCCCATCCCCGGGAATGAATAGTACTCTTAATATATTAACAATGGTACTCGCGTATTAAGGTAGCAAGCACCCTTGGTGCTTCGCGCAATTATTCTATAATTGCGCGTATAATTGTATAAAGCTCAAGAAGTGCTACCTTAAAGCTGTCTTTGACTAAGCGTAAGAGAAATTCTATCTTATATCTACAATGTAAATTCTTTTGTACACATTTTCTCGAAAATTATTACTTTGTAGTGTTTGAAATTTTGAGCACAAATAAAAACAACCTATAGCTAATACGTGCCACAGTTACTTTTTCGAAAAAAAAACCTGTTAGAATATTTTTTTAAATTCAATTTATCTGACTCGAAAGTATTCCAATTTGGGCGCTAGATGGCGTGATAAGTTAGTTTAGCAGTGTTTCTCTCCGAAAGGAACGAAATCTTTCATTTCTGTCTGATAGTTTTTAATTATCTGGGCCAAAAAGATATAATTAATGGGGCCAAAGGTGAGACTGGAATCTTGTCTCCCATAAATCTTCTTAAATCCTACTGTATGTTAATTTTTGGAAGAGAAAGGGTGTACATTAGCAGAGAACCCCTGAATTTGAGATGTAGAATCTCTGCCTACCTACTGAGCTCCACCCCAAATAAAGTCATCGGTTGAAACGTAAAAGCGCGTATTTTGTCTTTTCAATATGCAGATAGCGAGAGACCTTTTCCTTTTCTGACTATAGCGAGGTATGCAGTGGTTCGCTGATGCCAACGTCTGTGACAGTTCCTCAAGAAATAAAAGCTGCGCCCAAGGAGTGACTTTTGCCCCATCTATCGCAGAAGATGAACCCCAACACGCATTCAAAGGCAGCCTAATCACACAAGTATTATCTACTTTAATAAATGCAAGAAATAATAAATGTTCAAAAATCGTAAAATAAAAGTAAACATTTTATCTCCAGTTGCTGACAAAAACGTACATGAGCTCGCTTTGTATTCATCGTAGTCCTTGCCTTCTTTAAGGCAAAATCAGTAATTAAGTTTATCATAACTTAAATATGTAGTCAGATCGTTTTCAAAAGATAGAAGTGCTAAAGATGTTAATTGTCATTGTCCCATTGTTGATCTAAATGAAGATTTCCGCCTCTTTAATAATGAGAATGAACGTTCACTTGTGGTGTTAAAAAACGGCAATGCCGTGAAAATTCTGAGTGGTTTCAACATTTGGAAATGAAGCACATAATTGTTTTGATTTTAATACATGAAGCATTTCAGCTGCACTAGATGCATCTGTTCAAAAGATTTCAATTAAAAAATTTCTTCCAGCGAACTGTTCATCAAGATCAGCAGTTAAATTTTTCTGCAATACCTGCGCATATTAAAAAATATCCTTCGGAGAGTTTTCAGTCAAACATTGACATTTAGTCATTATTTTTTCATATGCTGTTTTTCTAAATGAAAGCTGTACCGTCAGTGCATCACACATAGTACACTGGCATGCAAAAATTAAGGACGAGACGGTTGTTCGAATGTAACGTAGTGCAGAAGTGCTTCACATCGACTCAAATCATACCGTAAGATCCCCAAGATGTAAGAATGTGGGACAAGTGAGCAAAACCGTCCAAACAAGGAATCCAAAGGATACAAAGGCACTTTATTGAAAAGGTAGCTTCGAGCATGACTGGACAGAAGACAGAAACGTCCATGTGACAGGCGGCTGCCAAGAAAAATCCAGTCTTTAGTAAAGGATATGATCACCCCTGACTGCGTTGTAGGATTTACAACGTCTATCCATGCTGAGGACGAGGTTATCAAGGAGCTGTGGACAGGAGAACCTCGGTACAATAGCGGACACCAGTGACTGAACTTCCTTGGAAGATGTGGAGGTTAGTACGGCTACCAAGCGTGATACCACCCCAAACGAGAACTCCGCCACCTCCAAACTGGTCCCTTTCGATGATATTGGAGGTGTGATTGCGTGTTCCCTGCACTCTCCAGATGTGTATACGTCCAGAATCGCCCGTCAGACTAAATCGGCTCTTATCTGTAAAGAGAACTCGACCCCATTGCTGATGTGTCCAGTTCTTGTGTCCCTGGCACCACAGAAACCGCCGTCTCTGGTGAGAAGGCGTTAATGGCACACACTAAACTGGTCTTCGTGCAAATAGACCACCTTTCTACAGCCTCCTGGCCACGGTAAAACGCGATAACGGACGTCCAGTTGTCTGTTTCATGTGCCTTGCGATTTCTCCCGCTGTCTGCCGTCTGTCCCTTCTCGCCTGTAGGAAAATATACCGGTCGTCTGCCGCCGTGGTTGCTCGTTGACGACCACTGCTAAACTCTCGGACAGCTGTTCCTGTCGTTTGAAATGATCTTGAAGCTCGTGAAACGATGCTGTGAGGGATCCCGAACTCCTCGGCCACACTAGTCACACTTCGAACTTCTTCCAACTTCTCAATGACGCGACCTCTGGTAAAATCATCCAGATGTCGCCTACTGGATTGCCTGTTGGCCTTATCACACGGTGGCAGCAACTCGACGTCGTTCAAACCGATGTACACCGTGCAATAACTCTCACCGAATTGCTGAGAGTACACCACCCGTGTGCTTTATACCCTTCCAACACTCCCCCCCCCTACGTCATGCTGCATATATGCACATTTCCCTACCGTACATGACCCTAGTCTATCTCCAGAGTGGTCTTTCGGTCCGTTCTGGCTGCTCGTTCCGCTGTTATGCTGATTTCTCCTCTACGTCCTTAATTTTTGCACACCAGTGTACATTCATATAGATATAGAGGAAAGCGGTCAGGACAGAATTGTTCTATTCGGTTGAAATGCGAAATCTTCGATTACTATCACACAGAATAGAGAAATTTTGCATTACTGTTTTTCGAAGTTGTCTTTGGGGTTCTTAGGATCAAACATATTTCGTATCTACAAAAATCCTTTTGTTATTTCTTGCCTGTGGTCAAGAAAATATAGCGAATGCATATTGTTTTGATGTCCTTGTTATCCGACATGGAAATTCTCTACGAACCGTATTTCTAGAGCTTATCGAACAGAAAACTTTTATGAGAAACAAATATATTTCTTTTTGGAAGCTGCAAAGACTGCGCACAAACGGAAAGGCTTTCCAGTACTCTTTTCTGTTATGTTAACAAAGAAACAAAAATAGGGCAGAGGGTATCTTCAAGAAACTTAAATTTTTGGTATGCTGCTTCTAGACACAAAGTTGTTTTTCCTTGCCGCAGAAACTGCACAAAATACTTGCTATTAATTTTATATATATTTCGTAAGTCATCAGGAATTACATTAAAACTCAAACCAAAATTCTATCTTTCCTCTTGAGGCTCCAGATACCGAAAATATTAATAAGGAAGCATTTTTGAGGAATTTTTCGAAACTCCACTATAATAAATTGCTCCCTCACTGAAAAAGAGTATACTCACTATCAGATTATAATGAATCAGAAATCAATCAGATTTATAAGGAAAAATTCCTTCTTAGGTATGGCAGATTTGTATGTACAAAGGCAGTTCAAAAAGTTAAGTTCCCAGTTTTATTCTCGTCGAACGTATTCCTGCATTGGGTTGGCAAGCGTAGATTCCGTTAGTACAAACACTATCTACCAATATGTAATAGGACACATGTGATAGCAAAGGAAAACGAAGATAATTCACCTTCAGTAGTTGGTGGAGCCTCCACGAGCGGCGATTACAGCTGCGACCCTCCGGGGCATACTCTCAACCAGGCGTTGTACGACGGCTAGCGGTATTTTCTTCCACTCGGCTTGGAGAAGACATGTCAGTTCCTTCACCGATTTCGGACGGTGGGGGCACCCCTTAAGTCGACGCTCCAACTCGTCCCAGAGGTGCTCGATAGGGTTAAGGTCCGGGCTCTGCGCAGGCCAGTCCATTCGATTAACACCATTGTCACCATACCAAGCCATGGAGGACCTCGCAACATGACAGGTGGCATTGGCATCCTGAAAGTAACATGGGTCCACTCCGTAAAACTGCCACAACGTAGGAAGCGCATGGTCATCCAAAATGGTGCAGTAGGTCTCGGCGTTGAGTCTACTAGAAATTGCGACCCAGGGTCCCGTGCCATAACAGAAGAAACACCCCCATAGCATAATTCTACCGCCGCCGAACTTCACAGTTGGTACAATGCATTTCGGCAAGAGGCGTTCTCCAGGCAGACGCCAAATCCAGACCCTGCCATCCAAACGGTAGAGGGTGAACCTTGATTCGTCGCTCCAGATAACCTGTTTCCACTGTCGACGTTCTTTGCACCACGTTAGCCGAGCAGCGCTATTGAACTTGGTGATCAAAGGCTTGTGGGCGGCAGCACGTCCATGATAACCAAGAAGATGGGCTTCCTTACGGATGGTATTCATCGAAAGAACACTCCCGGATGCCTGAAGAAGGCTCCGGAGGTCCGGAGCGCAACCAAAAGCATGCTCATCGTGTTCTTCGACATCCCTAGGGTTGTGCAACGTGAATTTGTCCCCCAGGACCATACCGTCAGCGCCCTTTTTTACTGCAATGCTCTGCGGCGTCTTAAGAAGGACATGCGCCGCAAATGACCTGAATGTGGCGCAGGGGCGATTTCCTGCTTCATCACGACAATGCAGCAGCTCACAGAGCGTTAGCAAGACGCCAGTTTTGCAGCCGCAACAACATGACTACCCTTCCTCAGCCGCCTTACTCGCCGGATTTGGCCCCCTGTGACTTCTTTCTGTTCGCGAAGATGAAGCTGAAGGGTTGCTGTCTTGAAACCGTGGACGAGATCAAGCGCGAATAGTAGACAGTGATTGACACGATACGCGAACTGGTCTACCAGGGAGTGTTTCAACAGTGGCAAAAACGCTGACAGCGGTATATCGTTGCCCAAAGAGACTACTGTGACGTATAATCTTAATTAACTTTCCTTTTTAGTTTCTTGCCCTATGTAAATCTTGAGTTTATTCTCAGTTATACTTCACACTTAACGTAATATCTTTTCTCTCAAACGAATAATGTTGGCAACATAATTGAGGTTGAATGAACGTGACGTATGCCTGGTATGATAAGAGCGAGAGATATAAACTACGAGTAAACTGTTGCTTGGCGAGCGTTGTGTTGGAAAGCGATTAATGTGGAGCGTTGTGTTGTGGAGCTGTGTGGTGTGTTTAATGCGAAGTGCTATGTTATGTTACGATGTGTTGGAGAAAACCTTGAATAAAGCATCTTTTCCGTAAGTTTGACTTCTGTTGTTTACATGTTTCGTCTGGCCGTTAAGGTTTAATTTAGGAACTATTTCATCTTATGGTTATGTTTTTAAAATAACGTAGAAGTACGAAAAGACTTCTACGTTATACTACTTTGAGGGAGATCATAGCCAGACTTAAGTAACGTAAGTACTTTGTTGTATATCGGCCTAGGCTCGGTTCTATTTGATCGGACATCTTATTTATCATAATGGCTTTAGCAACTTCAGACCGGAAATGCCACAGGATATCTTTTATGCCTAATGTGTTCTGTTAGAAGAAACATTTTAGAATTATAACTTAAGGGTAGCACCATTTGTCAAATAACAGCTAAGCAAAATTCAAGTTTATTTTTATTTTTTACTGTAGGGGTTGTTCGGATTATTAGGGTCTGGAGTAACGGCAGTTTAATGTATTTTAACTAAGTGTCTCAAACATCTTCTTTCTCCTTTCTTTTGTTCGTCTATATAGCTATAACCCTTTAACAGGCAATCAGTCAGAAGGATTAAGGTCCATCTTACCTTTAAATTAACGCTTTGAAAGTTAAGGGGAAAACAAAGCCTTCTGACGCGCAAGATCTTTCGTTGCAGTCACTTTCGACTTATTTTTCAGACAACGAATATAATCGTTGGAGTTCATTTCAACCCAGTTTGCTAACCCCGAGTTTACTCGTCTCAGACGGTTAAAAAATAACGATTACTTACGAGTCCTTCTTGCTACTAATACGAATTATTTCAATTCATTTATTAGCATTTTAGCTGCCACAGCATTAATACAAAATCAAAAAAGAAATACGAAATAAACTGTAGTGTAAGCAACTGAGATGGAGAGGGAAAATGCCTAAAAAGAGGGCAAGTTAGAAAATTCCTAAAACAGGGCACGTTATGCCTTTTTGTTTGGCCTAAAGGCCTAACGTGCCATCTTTTCCCAACAAGGAAAAGAATAATACATATACAACAGAGAGGATCAAGTTGGCATGTCAAAAATTTTACAATAATGGATGCAACCATGAATCACCACCAAAAGAGGTAAATTACTTAGGATGCATTTAGTAAGTGGTGTTTTAATTCATATTTAAAAAGATTAGTGTCATTAGGTTACTAGAAAGTGAGTTCCAAAAGGAGAGATCCGAATAATTGAGGAAGTTTCTGGAACATTCAAGCAACGGAAACATAGGAAGTAGTAAGTCTTTATTTTTAGTGTTATAATTATGATTATGAGTATAAAGATGTATTAAGTCATGATATAATTTATTTTTTATTCTTTTAAACATCAATTTACCAATATTGTAGTAATAAAGTTGTTTAAGTGATAGAAAATTAAAATCCCTGGGGGTAAAAGAAGTTCGAAAATTAGGGCCAGTATATCGATTGTGTAATAATTTAAGTTCAAGAAGTCGAATGAATTTGTTTTGTAATTTTTGTAGTTTATTCAACTTAAAGTTGGTTGTGTTTCCCCAGATTGAGATACAATAATTAAAGTTTGCTTGAATTAAAAATGCCGGCCCGGTGGCCCAGTAGAGTAAACGATGGCCTCTGATCATTCGTCCGAGAGGGATGCGGGTTCGAATCCCGGTGAAGCATGGATGTTGTGTTTGTCTTACGGCACTGGCTCTCTCTCCCTTTCCTGGAACCAGTTACTCAAAAATAGGGACGGTCGACTGCTTATAGCCCATTGAGTTGCTCAAGAATAGTAAAACATCATAATTATTTTAGTAGAAAGGTTTGTCATTACAGAACTGATAACCCCTATAAGTCCTATATATCTTATAACAGAGATAATCAATCTGTGTATTTCACTTAAAATAAGGTATCCCATACGTTGAAAAGGTCGTTTTGTGCCAAATTTCACATTTTGTTAAAATGCGTTCATTTTAAAGCCCCATTCTTTAGGATTTCAAAGCTGCCTTTGTTTCTTGTCTACGATGAATAGTTACAGAGTTATGGCAATCGGAATATCTAACCCCAAGTGTTAAACGAACAGGAAGTGACACTTCAAACGCGTTTATTGCAGGATGAGGTTTCGTCCCGAACTCTTTTCGGAAAACCTAATAACTGCAAAAGGTATGTAAATAAATTAGTGAAACTTGGTATACATCTTTCGTACAATGTTGCTGTATAGATAATAGTCATGCGCATATACTGATTCAAGGAATGCAATCATATATCTGCAATGCTTTTATTTAGAGCGTTTACCGTAAACGACATATTTCCTTAAATTATTTTACAAATTTCCCAATTTCTTGAAAATTTATATTGATATCATTTTTTTCAACGTTTGTGTTTTTTTAGTCAGAAGCGCCTTGCATTTTGTTTTCAAAAGAAAAATGCCCCCAACGTAGTGGATACTTAAATAAGATCATGTTGAAAAATGGTTCCCAAATACATAAGTCTGACTCTCAACAATGTCAATCGGTGTTCCATTTAAGAGGCACCGTGTTATGTGAATACGAGAGATTTTTTATTTTATTTTTGTAGGTTTAACGACCACCGTGAGCAACTCAATGGGTTATAAGCAGTAGCACGTCCCTAATTTAGGGCCACTGGTTCCAGGGAAGGGAGAGAGCCAGAGCCGTAAGACAAACACACCATCCATGCCTCACCGGGATTCGAACCCGGACCCCTTTCGGACGAATGATCAGAGGCCATCGCTTAGACCAGGTCACAAATTTTTTTTCGAGAGAATCATATTTCAGGTCAGAAACAATATACGAGAGATTTGTATTATCAGAAAAAATGCGATTTTATTTTTATTATAATTGATAGCAAGCCTATTCGCAGTTAACCATTTGGTTCGTAATAAAAACTAATCCTGTAATCGTTGAGTCATAATGTCTGTACTATTTCCATGTATTAGTACTGTGGCATCATCAGCATATAAGATATTATCAGAGTCAGAAGCACAGATATAAAAATCAAGTGAGGGACTTCATAGGTAACTGATTTTAAATTGGATTTCAAATGATCCACCTGAGTATATTGTTTGTGACCTGAAATATAATTCTTAAATAAGTCTAGAAGCATTCCCCTAATACCAGTTGCTGAGAGTTTATGTAGTAAGATATCATGATCTACAGTATCAAAGGCCCTACACAAATCCATAAAGATACATAATATAGTTTATTCCTTATTTAATTTAGTTTGAATTTTAGTTTTTAAGTGACAAGTGGCAATTTAAGCAAAAAGACTAGGCAGAAATCCGAATTGAAAATCATTAAGAATTTTAAATTTTGTAACCGAAAAAAGTAGACAAGTGTATAACATTTTTTCGGAAATTTTACCAAATACATCAGTATTTGCTATTGGACGATAATTATTAGGGTTTGAAGTTAACCCTGATTTTAAATTAGGAGTAACCTTGGTAATTTTGATACAGTCGGGATAAATATCTGTAGAGAAAATATAATTAAGTATACATTGACGGAAAATAAAACCCAACACCACAAAAAAATAGTTGTAGAGGAATAAAATGGCGGCAATACATTTGTATAGGTAACAATTTTATTTGATTAAGGTTTCAAGATCACAGCTTATTGTAAGCGCGAGAAGAGCCATTTTAAATGTGAAATCCTGGTACATTAACAACCTGTGTAACCGCCACAATGTTGAATGCAAGCACGCAAACGCTCATGCATTGTGTCGTACAGGTGCTGGATGTCAGTTTGTGGGATGGAGTTCCATGCCTGTTGCACTTGGTCGGTGAATACCGGGACCGTTAATGCTGGTTAGGGGTGACGCTGCAGTTGTCGTCCAATGATGTCCCATACGTGCTCGATTGGTGAAAGATCTGGTGATCTAGCAGGCCACGGCAACATGTCGACACTCTGTAGAGCATGTTGGGTTACAACAGCGGTATGCGGGCGAGCGTTATCCTGTTGGAAAACATCCCCTGGAATGCTGTTCATGAATGGCAGCATAACAGGTTGAATCACCAGACCGACGTACAACTGTGCCGTCAGGGTGCGTGGGATAACCACGAGAGTGATCCTGCTGTCATAGGAAATTGTTCCCCAGACCATAACTCCAGGTGTAGGTCCAGTGTGCCTCGGCCGCAGACAGGTTGGTTGCAGGCGCTCACCTGGGCTCCTTCTAACCAACACACGGCCATCACTGGCACCCAGGCAGACTCGGCTTTCATCAGAAAACACAACAGATCTCCACTCCGTCCTCCAATCCTCCAGTGAGCTCTAGCTTGACACCACTGACGTCGCAAACGGCAGTGGTTTGGAGTAAGTGGAATGCACGCTACAGGGCGTCTGGCTCGGAGCTATCTTTCAAGTAACCGATTTGTAACAGTTCGTTGTGTCACTGTGGTGGCAACTACAGCTCGAATTGCTGCCGCAGACGCGGTACGATGCGCCACGGCCACTCACGGCGATCTTCCCTCTCAGTAGTGCCACGTGGCAGGCCGGAACCCGGTCTTCTTGAGGCAGTACCTTCCCTTGACCACCGCTGCCAACAATCATGCACAGTGGCTACATTCCTGCCAAGTCGTTCTGCAATATTGCGGGAAGAAAATCCACCTTCTCGTAGCCCTATTATACGACCTCGTTCAAACTCCGTGAGCTGTTGATAATGGCTTCTTCGTCTTCTTAAAGGCATTCTTGACTAACTTCAACACCCTACGTCGAATCTCAACGATAACTAACGCTCAGGAACGTCACAGTGCGTATTTACAGCAAACCTGCTTTGCATGTTCCGAGAGGCGCTACTAGCGCCACACGTATGCGCCGAGCGCGAATTTTTGATAGACGTCATCTTACAGATGTACTCTCACCGCCTACCAACTGTCGTTTATCTAACACAACCCCTTCTTGGTGTTGGGATTTTTTTTTCCGTCAGTGTATGTAGTAGAGGGGTCATAAGTAAGTAGGTTACAAATTTTATTACTTTATATTGAAGGTCGTCATTTCCTGGACAAATATTACCATTAATTATAGTAGTATTAGATTTTTAAAATACTTTGACTTCTCGTTAATCCAAACAACCTCTACAAAAAAAAAAAATTTGAATTTTGAACATAATTAAACTTTGTAAATGGGAGAAGCAGGGTCACGGGAGGGAGTAGTAACTTGAGTTTCAGGAAGCACATGGCGCCGTGATGATTCACTATCGCGTTCGGACGTTTCTGCCATCCTCAATCAAGGACATTCTATACGAGGGCTGATGAAAAGCTAGAAAAAAAAAAGTACTGCAGATTTTTAATACGACGATACCGCAATTTAACCGGCTGGAATGAATTAGCTCAATATAAGCAAGGCTGAAATGAACTTGAACGAATATATTCGCTCCCTAAGAAGTGAACCAAACTTGGCTGTAACGAGTGAACCGGCAAATCAGTTTCCTTTTATATTTGTTATTCAAATTGGTCTAGAAAATATATTTTAGACACTAATATTTTTTGACTGATTACCTGCTAGAACGGCTATGACAATGGCGACGTAGCTAAGAAAGGAGAGAGATGCTTGGGTCTCTTCCTTCTAGTCAGTGGCATGATGTCCGTGTTAGGGGGATTAGCCCTTTGCCATTCATGCTTCGCGTCATGCAACAGAGAAAGAAGGACTTAAAGGAAGCGCTTATCGCCCATGACAGGTTTATTGTCGGTACTGCTCAGATGAGAGGAGGGAAAAAATTCATTTGCAGTAGTTTTCGCGAAACCAGCCACCTGTGTGTTTGGAGAGGGAGGAAAATTTTGGGTTCTTTTTGGTTCAGGTTCATCGGCCTCTTAAAGGGGGAATCTGCGTAGAAGATAAAAGAGGTAATGGAACTCTCCAGAACTTAAAACTGTAAAACGGTCCATGATCTTCAATTTCGCAGCTGCCGTAGAAGATATAAACTCTTCAACGTTAGCCAATTCTTGTAAGAAGCTTTTATTGAACGGAAGATGTCGAATTAGACACAACTGAGTATGAGTCGCAAGATTTTCACGGAGCTCTACGTCGAAGGGGGAAAAGAAAATACGTTAGAAGATGTTGAGGCGTGGCTAGAAGCCGATGATGATGATCCAGGTTATAAATTTGGGACAGAAGAAGAAATTGCGTACAGCGTGACGGCAACGGCAAGTTCTGAGGACAAAGTGGAAGGAGAAAGCATTTTTCCAAAAATGAAGTTAGGGAAAAGAACACTTGAGCTGTATAATCAAGTTGTTGAAAAAAGCGAAAATAAAGAAATATCTGCGTACTACGACCACTTGCAACCCTTCCGCGAAATATTAGTTAAGGAAATAAGCTCCAAAATATCACAACACAGCCAGACGCAATTTCGACCTTCAGTCTTTCTCCTCGCTGGATAGGGGTAATATTGGGAGCACGGATGCTATGAAAACATGTCACACCTTGAACACTTGTATTACTTTACGATTATCAGTTTCGAAGTTATATCATTAGATAGTTTAAAGAGTCCAATTTATAACAAAATAGGTCTCCAAGTCTTCGATATAGTGGCGTTAGAAAGTTAAGCTAAATTTCGCTCGATTTTGTTTCACCGCACGCCGTTTTAAGGTTGATAACTAGTAAATAGATAATGATAGCGATGATCTCAGGCCCATATCCGTAGCTGACGGACAGAGCTAACGGACGTATGTGATTAGCCGAAATACAGTGGATTTAAAATTTATTGGTTTTTAGATGAAAAACAATATGGTGACGAAAACTTAGAAATGCCGCGGAAATCCAGGGAAAATTACTATAAGAAGCGAAGAAAGTTGAAGAAACAGCTAGAGGAGAACGAAAGAAATCCGAAAAGGCCCCATAAGTCATCAAACGAAAGGTCACGGGAATGTAGGGAGCGGCAAAAGTCCGCGCGCTAGTATGCGTTTTACCCGAATTCAACTCCAGAGGCACAACATTCCACTTCCACTGCACAAATTAAGCCTGAAGAGCAAGAACAGATGGAGATTGAGATAATCGATCCAAATTTTCAAATTTTAATACCGAATACCAATGGCATGGAATACAAATGCACATCGCCAGAGTTCACAATTTCGCTGGATAATGAATGTATTATGTACCAAACTTTTACACCGCCGATGTTTTCTGAATCTAGACAAGAACAAGAGCAACAAGAGTACATTAGGCCCGAAACGTATCGCCAAATTTATACCAAGACAACGAAGGAGTTTGAAAAATTGCTTCTGAAGAACGATTTCTTCAGAAACAATTTTAGCAATAACTACTCACAAAGGATCATGCTACGCCTTCTACTTATATTAACATTAATTTGTAATCAGCATGTTACTATCAATTGTATATAAGTTGATTTTAAGTAAATGAAGTAAAACACTTTCTTTTTGCATTTTATTTCTTAAACATTTTATATCTGAAAAAATCAAGGAGGCATTGCGACGAAACCTACAACATAGAGCTACGCCAACTGTCCTTCGCTGAATACTTTGAGGACGTAGAACTAGTGAGACAGTGCCATGATATAGGGACAGTTGACCTAGTTCTACGTTGTAGTTTGCGGCACAGTTGCTACTGTACACCTTTGAATTTTTAAAGCAGTTTGTGTAGCAAATGCTTTGAGTGAAGCAGAAGCAGGTCCGTCGGGCAAATAATCTACATAATATCGGAACTGTCCTGAATGTACAGGGTGTCCGAGAATTATTGTACACATTACAAAACTATGTACAAAAAAAAAAACTATGAGCATTGTCTGGTTTTTCTATGTCACGTATTACTAACACGGTTTCTATATTTTTGTTTTGCAGAATTGTTATTCCCAGAATCCGATAGATGGCGCTAGGTGTGACCTGATGAGGAATGCGCAATCAGTAGTCATGTCATTCGTACAGCAGAAGGCGATGTGTGTTATGGCTTGCGGAATTAAAGTCTGTCATTTAAGTTAAAACACGGTATCGTTTAAGTATGGTTGTAATCCTCCGTCAACGAATTCAGTTAAGCGGTGGATGTTAATTGAATTCGTTGAAAGTTAATGTGTGGCGCTCCCTATCAAAAAGAGAAGTGATTGGCCCTTTCTTCTTCTGCGAAAAAACCAGAAAGGGTGACATTAACTTTGATATGCTAGAAAATGTCGCTATACCCCAGATCAAAAGATATGACAATGTCGTTTTCCAACAAGACGGCGCGCCTCCGCATGGTCAACGTGTGTACGTATGAGCATTTCCCCAACAGATGGATTGGACGTGGTGGTCCCATTCCGTGGCACCCTCGCTCTCCATATCTAACTCCATTGGATTATTTCATGTAGGGTTATCTGAAGGATCGTGTCTATCAGACACTTTGTACTGATTTGCAGGAACTGAAGCGGCGTATTACAGCTGCTATTAATTCCATAATGCCTCAGATGCTTACCAATACATGGCATGAAATCGAGTATCACTTGGACGCACTACGAGCAACCAAGGGGTCTCAAATCGGAATTTATTAACTTGTGTAGTTACATTGTATGTTAGTACAGTCAGTTTCTTTCTATCTGTTTAATGTTTTATTTTATATAATTTTGTAATGTGTCCAATAATTCTCAGACACCCTGTATACCTGTACATTACTTTATATATATATGTGTGCCATTTTTTTGGCTTATTTTAGTGAATCGGGGCTTAATCCGGACAACTTCCCCCCCCCCCTCCAAATTAATACAGATTAAGGAGGTTTTATTGTACCTGGAATTCGAAAAAATGCTCCGCCATGTGATACTATTGATTAATACAAGATATAAAATCCGTTTTTATTGATGTAAAGAATTGATATTGCCAAGCTTTCGCTTACTAATGGATGGCTTTATCAACGCAGACTGATACTAAATAAACAACGGATATTGCCAATAAAAAAAGGATTTTGTAATAATGGGAATTATGCATTATCTGGATGGTCGTCGCGTAATTTAAAGAATCTTTTACGATTTACAGGTAATTTAAATATTTAGCGGACCTGTAAGATTTATTGCATTGAAGGAAAATATTGTAGCATGAAAAAAGGAAATATTTAAATTCTGAGAAAACTACGCTTAAGAACACTAAAACTAGGTCAATGTAAATATTAAAGCATATAAATAATTAAACAGCGGGGGAATGTTCTAAGGAAAATCCCAAATCTGCACTTGTGGTTGCAGCCTCTGTATTGATTTCTGATTTACTCATGGTAATGCTTTCATTAACGAAAACATAATTCTTACACATAAGCAACGACCTACAAGTATTTTGCCTTCATGCCGCTAGTTGTATCACAACATTTATCAGCCAGAGAAGCACTTTCGTGGGTTAACACGGGAACCAGTTTAACACCGTCGTTCAGATCATAAACGCTGGTGCTGCTTCATCATGCTGCGTCTTTTTCTGAAATTTCTTCATTTTTGTTTTTATTTTTTATTTCAAACCGAGCCGTTATCACAAATTCTTGCACTCAGTTCTCGCAGTCTTATTGCAGCGTCGGAGAGACGAAGCACCTAATTAGGGAGGAAGTAATTTGCCTACAGATAAGAAGAATTTAAGACTTTCAGCATTTTCTGCTCTGCACTACGAGAACGTCAGTACCGGCACGGAATTCATTTATGCAACTTACTTTGCTTATATTTCCTTTTTAAATTAAAACTTTTCTTACCGAGCCTCGCCAGAATTTTAAATCACAGTGGAAGAAAATGAAGGCAGAAAAGGAGTAAAAAGAAATCAGCGAGAAGCTAATAAAGTTTACAAGCTTTAGAATTTAAATAAAGATATTAAGGGACGTAGTTATTTCGTATAGGCCACAAGCAGTGCTCTGACGTAACGTGGTTCTACTGTAGCATTTATACAGCAGCCGTGCGTCTAGAATCGGCACAAATAAAATAAGAAAGATTGCACCGAATTATCGGTTGTAACGAACGCTTCGTTTGTACCATATTACGAGAGCTGACAAAAATCGGAAACAAGAAAGATGACACCGAATTTTCGGGTGTAATGAGCACATCTTTGGAATCCGTTCTGACGCGAATTAAATTTACCAAACCTATTCAAAATCAATGGAACCGGTATGGAAAATAGTAGCACCTGAACGAAGAAAAGTTTTTCAGTCGGGCTTTTAACCGTAGATATTACTCTAAACGAAATCGTGAACCTACGCTCTCTGGTTGTAGACTTGTGCATTTCGAAATTATATGAGAAACATTTCGTAGCAGAAACGCTCCCCAACAAAGAAATATTGTTTTTCAAATCGGACTCTTAGAAGCAGACACATCGACAAATGTAAGATATGTATCTACGCCCCCTGGCGTAAAAACATGAGTTATTTTAAAAAGAAACTATTCTCAGAAGGATTTTCGATGTGAGCGGTATCGGTCCAGGGAAGAATTTTTTCAGTGTGTTTTGAGGAGTACAGATTTTGCTGCAAATACATCAGAAGCACAAATTAACACTTATGCCTCTTGGTGGCCAAACCATCCTTTACCAAGTATTAGAAATTATACGAAAAACATTTCTCATCAGGAGCTGTATGCAATACAGGAAGAAGTTTTCAAATCGGAGTTTTAGAAGCAGAAATATCGGAGGAAACGCAATTTACCTTAACGCCCCTAGCGGAAATTCTATGAATTACTTAAAACGTTTGAAATTAAATGAAAACCATATCGCACCGGAAACTTCAGCTTTTTTGAATGATCTTCCTCTTCAATGGTCTCGTTTGCGTGGACTTCACACTCGGGGTGCTCACTGCCAACGGTGACACAATCTTTCATCACTGCTCCACAGTTTAAATTGAGTGATGCTGGAGTAAAACATACGCGCCCTTACACGATCAGTATTAATGACAGAATCCCTTCCAACCGCCAATACTGACGCTCCGATATCAGAATGTCCGGATCCGCGTCATTACCGCCTCATTATTTCCCATCTTTACCGACCTTACACGCTCAATAATGCTATCAGTACCTCCAATTAATGAGAGTATTATTGAAGATGACCTTCCTAACACCCTGTAATAGGGAGGCTCTTACAGCTATCTCGGAAACGAAGCAAATTAGGAAAAAAATTCCAATTACGAAGTTGTACATTATTATTATTATTATTATTTTCCATCTTTACCGACCTTACACGCTCAATAATGCTATCAGTACCTCCAATTAATGAGAGTATTATTGAAGATGACCTTCCTAACACCCCGTAATAGGGAGGCTCTTACAGCTATCTCGGAAACGAAGCAAATTAGGAAAAAATTCCAATTACGAAGTTGTACAGCGGGCTCACTTTAGTATAAATCCACAGAAAAATTTTCATAAACTCTAAACGGTTAGGCTGTGCCCTATTGAGCTACAGTTTACCTGCAAGCAAAAGTTGCTGTTTTTGCAACACATGAGATGTTTTTCCCTTTCCTCAGCTCAAGAGGGATTTAATCGGAAAAGATGATTTTTGAGGGCAAAGTTTAAGGTCCTAAACACACCTCTCACCGAAGTAATCACCAACAATTTACACCAAAAATAAATTTGCAAGAAATGGTCTTAGTTTCTATTGCGCTTGTTGCATGCCTACGCAGTGTAATGCTGCTTTACATATTCATTTTGAAACTTGTTTAATCTCACTGATGTGTTGCCACACCTACACCACGTCACTTTCAATTAACAGAGTCATAATAGCCCCCGGTGGCGCAATAGTCCAAGCGCTGGCTCATGATCATTCGTCCGAGTTAGGTCCGGGTTCGGATTGTCGGTGAGGCATGGATGTTGTGATTGTCTTACGGCACTGGTTCTCTCCCTTCCCTGGAACCAGTTGCCCTAAATTAGGGATGGGAGACTGTTTATAGCCCATCGAGTTGATCACGGTGGTCGTTAAACCTTCAATGAAAAAACAGAGTCATAGTCAGTGGCGTATATTCTGGTCTAGCTACGAAGCCCAGGGAATGCACAAAAAAAAGTCAATTATCAACTATATTAAGATTTTCGATGCTTTCGCTGAAAAAAAAAACACGTGCGGATTTGCTTTTTTTGACCAAGAGAATCAGTCTGGCAATCGAAGACCAATAGGGCTCCAAGTGGAGGGTGGTGTAACCGTAACGCAACCAGCTCTATCAGTCTTCTCTGTGTGACTCGAAGACTTTCCATGCGATCGCCAGCTAGCGTTTCCATGACATGATGGAGTGAGTGAACTGTGAATGGAACATTGCTTTGAGCAACAGTTCTCTCAGGAAAGAAAAGACTTAGACTAAGGACTACATTAGTCACTCGCATGCTCCCACCAGTAACATCACGTGTTTCGCGAGAGATGTTTCAGTTGTGTGAAATGTCAATGAATTAAAATCAGTGATATTATATCTTAAATTCGTGGCTTTGTTGGATGAGAACAGTTTCGATAAATTTTGTGAAAGTGTTCATGAACATTTACTGTCAGAACTTAAAGAACCTATGCTTCAACTTTTTTTACAGTTCGACTAAAACATGAACTGAAAGTGTTTTATTCCCTTGATGTAAACAAAAAGAAATCAGTGAGAGACATTACTTGTTACATGAAATTGAATAAATTGCACATCGTGTTTAGTAAGGTGTACAAATTAGCAGACCTAATATTAAAGTTTCTATCAACAACTGCAACTGCCGAAACAAGTTTTTCTGCATTAAAAATATTCAAGAGATCTTAGAACCTGACAAGGACGTGTACACTTGAGAAACTTAGCTGTTTTGTCAACAGAGAAAAACATTCTTCTTAAATACGAAAAAGTACTCGGAAGAAAGAACGTTCTATGAAAACGTAACACTAAAGTTCACACAAAGAGAAGAACGAATCGAGTTGTTCTATCTTAAAACTCGTATTTATTTGGTTGTACCTAAAATTTAGAAAAATTACTTCTTTTAATTTTTCTAAATTTTAGGTACAACCATTTTTGGAAAATTACTCCAAAAATGTATTTGTTACAAAGAAAACTAACGGTTTTGAATGTATTTATGGGTGCTGAAACCAAATATGAAGTCACAATTGCTCCACTGGGCTCCGATTTCTTGTAATGAAACTCTCTATTGGGGAGAATGTTGTGTTACTTAAAGGAATTTCCCTGTTTCCCAAAGGAGACATCTGTCTGCAGTAAGGAGCTATCTGTGTCTCTGAGAGTAGACATACTGGCGCCAATACTTTCTGTTGGGCAATTCCTTCTGGGAAAGGGGAACAAAGCATAATTTTTGTCATTCGAATGCATTTAAGCAGTATTGAAGGACGTGCATTTTCTCGTGGTTTTAAGAAGTGGTTTGGATTATGCAAAGTGTACGTTAAATAATGACGCGTACTTGTGTGAACCACCGAAACTGTTTCTGCTACATTTGTGGACAATTTACTTTAAAGTTTCAAGGGCGACATTTCACATCGTTGATTAGAAAATCGCGTGAACTTTATTTCCAGTGCAAAATGAGTCATGAAAGTAAATCTTGGGCGCCTCACATTTGTTGTAATTCATGTGTAACTTTGCTGACTGGCTGTTTGAAGGGATCACGTCAAATGCCATTTGCTGTACCAATGGTTTGGAAAGAGCCGAAAGACCACTTAACAGATGTAACGTACCAGGAGATGTGACGTACCTGCCCGAAGGACGCACACGACATAAAGGCAGATAGGAATCAGAATAAAACGTCCGCGTAGCTCAATTGGTAGAGCAACTTATTCCGGAATGAGGGGACCCGGGTTCGAATCCTGGCGCGGATAAAAATGACGGAGAAATTTACTTCGTTATAATGGCGCCCGAACTATCCGGATGACCCGGCCGTTCAAAATCTCGCATTGGTGTGATGTTATTTCCACACCGCGAGATAGGAAAAATAAGAGAATCCTTTCTCTAGCACTTCGAAAAAAAAAATAAAAAAAAAATAAAAAAAATAAGGGGGAGATGATGTAACGTACCAGGAGATGTGACGTACCTGCCCGAAGGACGCACACGACATAATGGCAGATAGGAATCACAATAAAACGTCCGCGTAGCTCAATTGGTAGAGCAACTTATTCCGGAATGAGGGGACCTGGGTTCGAATCCTGGCGCGGATAAAAATGACGGAGAAATTTACTTCGCTATACAGACTCTTAATTCTGCATGACTAAGATATCTGGAACTAGAGCTAAGATCAAAAATGATTCAGTATTCCTTCGGCCGTAAGACCTATTTCTCATGGTCCGGATCTTCCTGTTCCTCCACAATCATAGAGTTTAGATGATACTGATTAAAGAAATCCTTACTGCGAAGAAGATATTGATGTAAAACAAGACCCTGATTTCTCGGAAGATTCTGTGCCTCACCTTATAAGTCAGGAAGAATAAAATGAACTTGTTCGTGGCATTCATTTAGCAAACAGTCAGGCCGAAATATTGGCTTCAAGATTCAAGGGACGGAATCTTTTACAACCAAGTACAAAAGTATGGAGTTTTCGTGGACGACAGCAAGAGTTTGGACACTTATTTTCGAAGAGTGGTGATCTTGTGTACTGCAATCCTCAAAAATAAACTTAAACGCTGTTCTTTTTCCAAACGGAAACATGTATCCGTCAGTACCTAATGCATATGCCGCATACATGAAAGAGACATATGCAAATATGAAACAGTTGCTTCAAAGTATAATATACAAAAAACACTCATGGAATATTTGTGACGATCTAAAAGTGATAGCTTTACTCCTTGGTCTACAACTTGGATACACAAAATACTGCTGCTTCCTCTGTGAATGAAACAGTAGCGACAGAAATTCTCATTACATTAAAACGACCTGGCGTAAAAGAAAGTCCTTAATTCCAGGAAATAAAAATGTTGTTGCTGAGCCTTTAGTATGTCTTTAGAAAGTGTACTTAACACCGTTTCACTTAAACTGGGTTTGATAAAACAATTTGCAAAGGCATTGAATAAAAACGGAGAAGACTTTCGTTTTCTAGAGAACACGTTCCCCAAAATATCTGAAGCCAAAATTAAACAAAATATTTCTATTGGTCCACAAATAAAGAACCTATGCGTGATCTTGCATCTGACGGCACTTTGAATGAGACTGAAGCTTCTGCATGGAATTCCTTTAAAGATGTGGTACTGAACTTTTTAGGTATCCGGAAGGCAGAAATATATAACGAACTTGTTACTAAGCTTCTAGAAAACTGTAAGGCCATGGGGATGCAATATGTCCCATAAAATACATTTCCTTCACTCGCATCTGGACTTTTTCCCACAGAGCTTAGGAGCTGTAAGCGGTGAGCACGGAGAACATTTTCATCAGGACATATGAACGTTGTCGTGCGCGAAGCGACCCTGTTATATTTTACCGTGGACGAAGTGACCCTGCTAATCGAATCATTTTACTTATATATATATTGGCAGAACTAGTGGTGTTGGATTTATAATAAACAAGCAACTGAAGGAAAAAGTTCTAGAAGTTCAAAGTTCCTCTGACAGAGCTGCACGACTCGTTATCCAACTCTCGAGAAGATACAAGGCGCAGATTATTCAAACTTATGCGCCAACCACAAGTCATCCTGAAGAAGAAATTGAAGAATTTTATGAGGAAATTCGTCATCTAAATAATAAAGGTAAGCAACACTTGAAGATAATTATGGGAGATTTCAATGCAAAAATAGGGCAGCAGCAACAGAATGAAACTTCAGTAGGTAAATTCGGTCACGGCAACAGAAAACAGCGTGGAAATACTCTCGTAGAGTTTGCACAGGCAGAAGGGTTTTTCATCTTGAACTCCTTTTTCAAGAAAAAGCCGCACAGGAAATGGACATGGAGACATCCAAATGGGACGACAAGTGAAATTGATTTTATTATGTGTAACAAAAAATTCGTCATAGAAGACTGCAGTGTGCTAAACAAGTTCAACACAGGTAGTGACCATAGATTGGTGAGATGTAAGATGCACCTGAACACTAAACTCGAACGTGGCAAGCTCATAAGACAAACAAAATGTATTGACATAACCAACCATAAAAAACACAATAATACCTTAAAGTTGGAACTGAAGAACAGATTCTCTGCTTTAGAAGGCCTAACATTGGAAGAAGTGGATATTTCTGAAGTTAACAGAAAAGTAACCAAAGCTCTTATGGAAACAGCAACAAAATTAGCTGGGTCTAAGAACAAGTTGCATGGGAACAAATTATCAGGAAAACCCAAAATGTTGATGCAAAAAAGAAGAGAGATGAGGACAACTAAAGAAGATGTGACTTCCAAAGTGGAATATATAGAGCTATGCAAGACAGTACGAAAAAGTATCACTGAAGACGTAAGGAAATTCAACTGTGAACTAGTGAGGAAAGCAATTGAAAACAACCAAAGCCTAAAGATAGCAAAGGGACATCTCATTAAGGGAAGAAAACAGATTATGGCACTGAGAAAAGAAGATGGTTCTGTAACAAGAAATAGAGGCGAAATTTTGACAAGAGTGAAAGATTTATATTCCAAATTATATGAAAGGGATGATACATGTATTCCAGACATCATGGAAGGTACCAGTACCAGAGTTCTTCCAGTCCTCCCAGCAGAAGTTGCACATGCAATCAAGAACATGAAGCGGGGAAAAGCTCCAGGAGAAGATGGAATTACTGTAGACATCATACAAGAAGTAAGTGGAGAAATCGAAACAGTACTCGCCCAAATTTTCACTCGATGCCTTAATGAAGGAAAGATTCCTGAGGATTGGAACACCGCTACAATGATCCTGCTACATAAGAAAGGTGACATTGAGGATCTTGGAAACTACAGACCTATCAGCCTCCTATCAGTAGTTTATAAAATCTTCACTAAAGTTCTTTCACACCGCTTGAAGGTAACACTGGACATGGCTCAACCGAGAGAACAAGCTGGATTCAGGAGTGGCTACAGCACAATAGATCATATCCACGTATTGAGAACTAATTGAAAGAGCGAGGGAATATGAACTTCTATTGTGCATGGCTCTTATCGTTTATGAAAATGCTTTTGATTCAGTGAAACCATCAGCAGTTACAATGGTTCTGAAATCCTGCGGTATTGAAGATGCATACGTTAATATTATTAATAACATCTATGAAAATGCAAGTGCAAAGATTCAGCTGTTTAAAGTACAACACACATAAAAATTGGAAAGGGAGTGAGACAAGGTGACACCATATCTCCGAAGCTCTTTAATGCCACATTGGAAAATGTATTCCAATCACTGAACTGGGAAAACAAAGGAATAAAGATTAATGGAGATTATCTAACCCACCTTCGTTTTGCTGATGACGTAGTCATTTTTGCAACTACCCCATCAGAGCTGCAGAGTATGATCCAGGAACTTGCTGACAAGAGTAAAGAAGTGGGATTAAAAATGAACTTTCAGAAGACAAAAGTGATGTTCAATGCTTCTACAAAAAATGAAGATTTATCGATTGATGGCAAAAGGCTGGAGATAACAGACACGTACGTTTATCTTGGACAGCAGATATCAAGTGAGGGTCACATTGATGAAGAAATTAATCGGCGTACAAAACTTGCCTGGAGAGCTTTTGGAAGAAACAGCATAATTTTCAAGAGCAATATGCCATTATGTCTTAAAAGAAAAGTGTTTGATCAATGCATCCTTCCAGTGCTTACGTATGGTGCAGAGACGTGGACCTTAACTAAAAGAGACATACAAAGGCTGCAGACAACTCAAAGAGCCATGGAGAGGTGCATGCTTGGTGTAACCAGGAGAGATAAGAAGAGGAATTCGTGGATCCGAAAAATGACAAGAGTGGAAGACATCATGATCAGAGTTAAATCCCTGAAATGGCAATGGGCTGGACATACTGCCAGAAGGACAGACCATCGATGGACAGCCGAAATTTTAGATTGGATTGCAAGGGACAGGAAAAGACCCAGAAAAAGACCAGATGGGAGATGGGTGGATGAAATTCGAAAGTATGCGGGAGTGACATGTAGGAGACTGGCACAAGACAGACCGTTGTGGAGGAAACTTGGGGAGACCTTCGTCCAGCAGTGGATTGATAATGGTTGACAATGATGATGATATATATACACAAATCGCAGTCAAATTACTTACATCAAGTTTTTTATACTAAACACAAGTTTTTAATATCATTATATATCATCATCATCATCATTGTCAACCATTATCGATCCACTGCGGGACTAAGATCTCCCCAAGTTTCCTCCACAAAGGTCTGTCTTGTGCCAGTCTCCTCTATGTCACTCCCACATACTTTCGAATTTCATCCACCCATCGCATTCTTAGCACCCTCTGCCTTCATGCCGCACTGGCCGCTGCCTTGGCCAGGTACATTACAGCTGCCGGAGACTGAGGGCCAAGATTTAAGTTGTGGAGTCATTTTGGAGGGGTTTGGCCATAACTCACCACGCTGGCCAAGCGGGTTGGTGAGTGTGGGATAGCATTTCCTCTAATCCCGATGGTATAGTTATACCGCTATTGGCGGTCGTCAGAGCCCCTTTAGTGGAAACAGGATATACCACGAGAAGGCGGGGTTGACATTTGTCAAGGAGAGGCTGTGATGTTACGCATCACCTGACCTTACGTCCCCATATATTTAAATCGTAGTTAAGTTATTTACACCTCATTAATTAAGTACTTACATCTTCTCAATTTTGTAGCTTTTGTCCTTAGTCCAACTTGGTAAGATAGCTTAATGCTTTCAGGAATTTTTAAGGTCTTTAAATTTCCAAATTTGACGTGTGATACACAAACAACAATTAAAAGAATTAGGAGAACGTGGTCCGAAAAAGAAGAAAATGTGCATACAAGTAGAAGAACGCATTCGTAATATCATGGCGGAATTTGGAAATTCTAAAGACCTTAAAAATGCCTGAAAGCATTAAGCTATCAAAATTCAGAAGATGTAAGTACTTAAAAAATGTCTGTAAGCATCAAAATTCAGAAGATGTAATTACTTAATTAATTAGGCGTAAATAATTTAACTACGATTTGTATATATATGTAAAATGATATTAAAAACTTGTATTTAGTATTAAAAACTTAAAGTAAGTAAGTAAATAATTAGATGTCAATAATTTGACTACGATTTGTATATATATATACTATATATATATATATAAGTAAACTTATGCGATTAGAAGGGTCGCTTCGTCCACGATGGAGTATAACATGGTCGCTTCGCGCACGATTTTCCACAGGGTCGCTTCCCAAACGTAATCATATGAACCATAGAAAACCGCTCTAAAAGAAAATGAGCCGTAACATGCTAGCTGATTGATATTGGACTCTAAAAAGGGATGTAATACAGCCAAATTAGAGAAGAAAATCTAAAATAACTACGTTTTAAGGTAAGTGTAATAATTTGCTTGTAGCGAAATATACATGCCAAAATGAAGGCTTATTGTACACTGAAATAACAGGTTACTCGAGAACCTATAGCACAATTTAGCAAGCAGATTTGTAATCAGCATGACAAATACTGTATGATTTCACATATGACATCTTCGTAACAAAGAAAAAGTTTTTCTTGTTCAGTGTAACTGAAAAGTAACGTATAAAAAACAGTACTTAGCGCAGGGGAGGCGGACGTGTGAGATAGCCCATGTCTCGGACCAAAGATGCGCACTGGTCATAGTATTATCCCAAACAGTTATCCGCCACTAAGTATTCTACTACCGTACTCTTTAACACCCAACGACGGCGCGTCTGCGTTTCTTTCAAATGTGCCTTATTATGTAAACCAGTTGCACGTATACCTGCTTTCCGATATATAGTTTCCGACATTTCTCGTTTATCTGCTTTTTAATGAGGTATATGGTTCTCGGCCTGGTAAAGTAGCAATGTCTGGTTTGCTCACGATTCCAGATAAACAATAAAACTGTGGTTAGAACATCTCAAAAGTAATATGATTCTCAATTCAACACTAACATAATACGCCCTGGCACACCGTTTTCAAGGGAACCAATAGAAAATGATTTCGACTGCGGGAAAGAAACAACTACGAACGAAGGTAATTTAAGGTCATTGGCGATGGAACGTGCTCAGCACAGACATATGAGTGAAGTTGGCCACCGTTTCTTGGGGAACGCTCAACTTATTTCATTATTAAAAAAGTTACGTAGTGTTTCCTTCACTCCAGTTTATGGATTGGATTAGGAGGCGTGATCCGAATGCATTGTTGCCAGATGATTTATTAAAACCACTAAACGTGGAAGAAGTACCAATGACATCATCCACACGGGAAATATTATTTATCGTTATGGTGCAGCAGTGTTAAAGGAGCGCATTCGTGAAAAACACTTTGCTCTAGGAAGAACCACTCCTTTATTTCCACTCCATCTGATGTATAAAGTTGAATGTTTATTTGCTTGTTTGTTTGTTTGCCCGCTATACAAATCTACAGTTTTCAATTTAGAACAACCAAATTTGGTATAATATCTGATGGTACTATATCTTAGACCGTAAACGGTTTTTGGAAGGGGCCAGGAGTTCCCCATACAACATTTTCGAAAAAAAGTTTTATTTTTTACTTTTTTTATTTTGAATTGGTATACTATCTCATTGTACTCTAACTTAGACCGCAGACGGTTTTTTGAAGGGGTCGAAAACCTGGGTCAGGGGTCGCTATACAAAAGTTTCTCAGAAAGTTTCATTTTTTACTTTTTTACGCTCTCCAACAGTAGGTTGAAGAAGCGTATATGCTCCAGCTTTGTCCGTCCGTCTGTCTGTCTGTCGGCACGATAACTCGCGTAAAAATGGTTCGATTTCGATGAAATTTTAGTATGTGGTAGAGGACCAACTGAGGACGAACCCAATTGAACATGGACGAAACGGGATCAAAGGTCACGGATAGGAGCGGGTTCCATTCCATTGCCCTTATGCGTCATAACTTTCGTAAATATGGTTCGATGTCGATGACATTTTAGTATATTACAGGGGAATACCTGGGAATGAACTCTGTTGAAAATGGGTGAAGTGGGGTCAAAGGTCAGGACATAGGAGCGGAATGCATTCCATTGCCTTTATGCGTCATAACGTGCGTAAAAATGGTTCGATTTCGAAGAAATTTTATTATATGGTAGGGTACCACCTGGGGACGATCTTATGACGTCACAATCTCGCACTTGAGATGTTGGCGCGCGGTCACGCCATCTGTCTCATTACGTCACGTATTGTGTGTGGATCCTATTAAAGTTTTAAAACGTCACACTCTTGCGAGCAGATGGTTGAGATTCCCATCTGCCTCATTACGTCACGGGTTGTGCGCGTATGCCCGTCCGCACGATAACTCGCGTAAAAATCGTTCGATCTCGATGAACTTTTAGTATGTGGAAGGGGATCACCTGGAAAGGAACCCTGTTGAAAGTGAACAAAATGGGGTCAAAGGTTGGACATCGGAGCGGGATCCATTCCACTGCTCTTATGCGTCATAACTAACGTAAAAAAGGTTCGATTTCAATTAATTTTTAGTATGTGATAGGGGACCACTTGGGGACAAACCCTATTGAAAATGGGCAAAGTGGGGTCAAAGGTCAGGACAAAGGAGCGGAATTACTTCCATCGCCATTATGCGTCATAACGTACGTAAAAATTATTCGATTTGGATGAAATGTTAGTATGTTGTAGGGGCCTGCCTGGGGACGAATCCTGTTGAAAATGGGCGAAATGGGGTCAAAGGTTAGGACACAGGAGCGGAATCTATTCCATAGCCCTTATGCGTCATAACTTACGTAAAAATGCTTCCATTGCGACAAAACTTTATCATGTTATTTCGGAGGTATACTGAACCGGTTCTGTTAAATATCATCGAAATGGGGTCAAAGGTTAGGGCACAGGAGCGATATTTATTCCACAGCCATTATCCTCATAACTTGAGTAATGATTTCTGGTATGTTGGAAAGCGTATTATAATCAATGCATTGCATGATTTTACTAACTTGTTTTATTTTGAATTGGTGTACTATTTCATGGTACTCTAACTTAGACCACAGACGGTGTTCGGAAGGGGCCGGATCCCGGTGTCAGGGGGGCCCCCATGCAAAATTTTCTCAAAAAGTTATTTTTTTTATTTTTTTTATTTTGAATTGGTATACTATCTCATGGTACTCTAACTTACACCACAGACGGTTTTTGGAAGGGGTCGGAGCCCGGGGTCAGGGTTCTTCCATACAAAATTTCCTCAAAAAGTTTTATTTTTTACTTTATTTTATTTTGAATTGGTATACTATCTCATAGTACTCTAACTTAGACCGCAGACGGTGTTCGGAAGAGGCCGGGGTCAGGGTACCCCATGCAAAATTTTCGTAAAAAGTTCCATTTTTTATTTTTATTTTTTTATTGGTATACTATCTCATAGTACTCTAACTTAGACCGCAGACGGTTTTTGGAAAGGGTCGGAGCCCGGGGTCAGGGGGGGGGGCCCTAAACAAAATATTCGTAAAAATTCTATTTTTGACATTTTTATTTTGAATTCGAATTTAATACTTTTTGTTGTGATAAGTGCAAGAACTGATTTTTTTTGTGACAATTGCTTTCCAGTGAAGAACTGCAACACAATTCGGCATCGGAACTGAATGTAAGTAAACAACAAAAATCAAAGGGGAAAAACTAAAAATATGTTGTGCCTAAAAGACTGTACAGGGAATGAAATTCAAATTCAACGAAGAAATGAAATACAGTATTAGGTACGGTTCATGCCGTAAAAAATTATTCGTTTTCATTTGATTTATACAAAATTTAGATAGTGAATTATCACCAAATTCTCCTGAGCAACGCTGGGCAATTCAGCTTATCTTAACATAAAACTAAACCATTTCTTTTCTGCAACAAGAATCAAATGAGGTTTTTTCGAAATGATTCCGTGCATTACGATTACTATAATCCACAAAGTGATTTTTATAACTTGTAAAGCGTAATAGCGCATTTTATGGAACATGAAAACCACTTGAATCATATTAAAATTCCAAAAGGAAGAAACATCAAAGCTATAACTATTCACCCCCGATACTTACGCTCGAAAACCCTGATTTTCCTATTGTGCTGTGGGACAGGTACACCATGTGGCTCAACAGTCTGTTTAAGTTTCAAAACTTCATAACAAAAGGACAAATGAGTGCATTTCAGAGTGGTTTGTACAAAAAGCACCAGCTAGTAAAGGGACTTCGTTTGGCAACGGAAAACATTTAGGCCAAACAGTTACCGACAGAAGACGATAATGGCTACATAGTATGTAAATATACAGAAAATAACAGATATTAGTTGCATTAATTTGATGATACCGCCACATCAGTAATTCTTCAACATGTCTCCACCATTAGATATTACAGCAAGCGTGCCACAACTCCAGTGACTGCCGAATGTAATATGTCCGGGTGAATGCACCAGATTTTGCGCTGAATGGATTCCTTCAGTTGTGGCAGCGTGTAAGATCTAGTTTTGTACAGACCTAACTTTAAATAACCCCACTACTAGAAAACCACTGGTGTCAGGTATGGATACCGAGATGCTGCAGTACTGGCTGATTAGCCTTGCTGCCTTAAATGTGGTGACAGGTTCTATACTGGAGATGCGACGTGAGCACGGCGCACCATCTTGAATGAACTTGACTGCGTAAAGCAGATTTTGTTTTTGCAAACATGGCATCACTTCTTCCCGCAGACGTTTAAAGTAGAGTTCGGTATTTACTAAGCAAGTCTTGCAGCCGTTTCTGGGGCACGGTTCCTCAAAGGCCCAAGGCAAACGGATGCAGTGATATCACACCACACAGTAACTTCTGGTGAATGCAGTGGTCCACCTGTGTACGCATGTGGTTTATTGTGCCCATATTGCAATTATACGTTTTGACAGACCCACGTAATCAAAACTGATATTCGTTTGTCCAAACACTTTTAACAACCAATGCATATTTTCAGTGATCTCTGCCAGATCCAATTTGGCAAATTCCTACCGCTGTGTGGTATCCTCCGGTAATAGATAAGATTGAAGAAACGTAAAGATTGATTAATACAGACATTTAACGCGGACCAGGAGCATTAAGCAAAGATATTCGCTCTTTCCACGTTTATAAGTGAGTCACGGAAAAATTCTCATTGGCCGCCACCGGGAGTCGAACCCTGTTTTTTTCGTGTTTCAGTTTGCACCCTTTAGACGTTTTGGAATTTTAATAATAGGCTCTAAATGAATGCTGAGCTCTACCTACACGTCATGGGTTCGACTCCCGGTGGCGGCCAATGAGAATTTTTCCGTGACTCACTTATAAACGTGGAAAGAGCGAAGATCTTTGTTTGACGTAAAGATTGAAGTTTGTATGGGTGCAGATTTAACACACCTTGAAGAAAACCATTTACCAAGGCGCTCCGTATGAAAAAAATATCTTGCCACAAGCACTGTTTGTTGGTTTTGTAGTATGAGATGCTAGTTCGTCCCTTTGGGATGCAACAGCATTCAAACGGGACTTCCTTAACCCTGGACGCGCGCGTCTTGGAAGGTAGGATCCGACAAAATTTCACTTTTCTCAAATCGTCTCACCAGACACTCCAAATTGGCACAGATGATATGACCTTCGCTTTTTCTATATGCCTTTCTTCTTTTTTTTTTTTTTTTTTTGTTCGGAATTTTCGCCAAGCTCTTGTTGCCGAACCTCGGCTTACATAAGAAACCATCAGTAACGAAGCTTTATCAGGCAAAGTTAGCATTGTAACAACACTTCAACACTGTTTTCAATGACGAGAGTGATGAAGTCCATTCACAGATCATAAATAGCTGCAATATACCACACATTATAGTTCTTTTAAAGGCATCATGTTTGAACATCTTTCATGGTTAGCATGTGTGTAATGCCGGCCCGCTCTTCACATTCGAACTAAACGAAACTTTTCTCTTGTCAAACAGAATCCTCCTACCATACTTGCTGATGAAAATCTTCCAAATACGTGGCGTTAATGAATAAACAAAGACATCGCTCTTTCCACGTTTTAGCAACACACAGCACTAGCTGATTGTTTTTCGTTCCGGAACTGACGGCTAACCTAGATACCATTGCGGACCAGACGACACAACGCTGTGCACCTCGCCTGGGCTTGGGAAATCCGCCATTCGACGCAAAATGACTGGAAATGTATAGCATGGTTCGAAGAATCGCGGTACCAACTGTTTCGCGCAGATGGCAGACTCCGGGTGTGGCGGCAACCCCACGAGGCAATGGATCTCGCATGCTTACAAGGGACAGTGCAGGCTGACGGTGGATCTGTTATGATGTGGGTTTTATGACCTGGCACGCATTAGGATCCCTCATATGTCGACATACCTCTCTGACTGTTGGACAATACGTAACCATTCTTGGGGATCATCTGCCCCCGTTCATGTCATGCAACGCCTATGACGGATGCTACCTCTGTTAACATGACAATGCGCTACCGTACACGTTCGTCCGATTATAATCCATAATTATGGATGGAGGAACATAACACGGAGTTTGTCATCCTGACTGGGCCCCCTCGTTCGCCGGCTTTAAACGCCATCGAAAACATTTGGGAGGCTGTTCAACGTGCCGTCAATGCCAGAAATTTTCCACCAGCAAATAATACAGAATTGTGGGACTCAGCGGAATATACGTATTGTAATTAAATTCTGCAAAGGGGCAAATAACAAAACTATGAGGTAAAACTGTGCCAGAAACTGGTTCAAATGTTTCAATTCCAATTTTAATCTGATTTCAAGCAGTGAAAATTGCTAACTTTCTGCAGCTACACCCGGGGTTACCTCACCGCCTGCCCGGCCTTAATTACGTCTCTGACTGCTGTACAACTCCAGTACTTTTGAAATGCAACATGCTCCATGAGATGCACTAGGAAGACGTGTTGGAACTCGTCCGCTCCGGCCTATGACATGATTCTTCAGTAGCTTAAGCAAGCCGTCAATGAGAAATGGTGGTGAATCCATCAGCAACTTTTGAATAATCACATATTTTCGATGCCTAACAGACGTCAGTGTTTTAGGGTCGCTTGTAAACATATAAACAAATACTCTAATAGAGGACAGTATCCGTTCCTTTTTTCCATTTGTTCATGCGTACGTCCATAGTACGTGTATTGTGTTTCCACAGTATTGTCGTGAATTTGCTTAAATGTTTTCTTAGTTGCCTGTTTTGTCATGATTTATGTTCCCACGCTCTCACATTTATGTTTTCGATACCAATATATCAAGTGTCTGTCCGCGCATGGTAGCTACATCAATTTCCCCTAACTCTTTTCAGCAATGTATTAGCTATGTACGTACACTGCCGTACAATTAATATTCTGACACCCCTCTATTGATAGTGAATTAGGTCCTACGGAAGCTCCAGACTAAACTACGAATACATTCGTAAAGCTATGGTGAGAAAATAGCACGTCTGTGAATGCAAAGTGCCTCACTAGGAGGAGTTAACTGCTTTTCAGTGCAAATTGATAACAGGTTGTCACATAAGTATTCTCCCCGCACGTGACATTTCATCGCTATTGAAGGTCCAAGGTCGACGGTTGTGGATATTATATGCAAAGGGAAAAGGAATGAGGATGAATCGGACTTTGGATGAATCTGCCTGAGGATGAATCTGTCTAATGATGAATCTGCCCAAGAATGAATCTGCCAAAGAATGAATCTGCCTGACGATGAATCTGTCTAAGGATACATCTACCTAATGATGAATCTGCCAAAAAAAGGAATCTGCTTAAGGATGAATCTGCCTAAGAATGAATATGCCTAAGGATGAATCTGCCTCAGGATGAATCTTCCTAAGGATGAATTTTCCTAAGAATGTATCTGCCTAGAAACGACGCGGTAAACCTTCGAAGCTAACAGCAGAGTACAGAAGAGCTCTACAATGCACTGTCTGCGCGAAACGCAGATCAACATTGTCTCAAATCACGAAAAAACTATTGGTTTCATGTTGACACCAGTACAATACATAGTACGGCGCATGACATGAGTTACCATGGTCGAACAGCCATCCACAATGCTTTAATCCCTTCAATTAATGACACATGCTAATGAGTACTATGTGAGGAACCTTGATCTTGTACTCTTGTACTTTAAAATAATAGAAAACTGTGCTTTGGACTGACAAGTCAGAGTACATAGTCTATAAGTTTGATTATGCTTTCTATGTGCAGCGTATCCCGGGAGAGAGTTACTTTCAGGACTGTATAGTCCTGACAATGAAGTTGGGTTGAGACAGCCTGATGATATGGACCTGTATTTTTCGTGGTTCAGTTTGCACCCTTCAGACATTTTGGAATTTTTTTAATAATAGGCTCTAAATGAATGCTGAGCTCTACCTACACGTCATGGACAATTATGCTTTTACCCATGTTGCGGAAGGTCTTTGAAACACTATAAATAGATTTGTAGGAGTACTGATAGTGGCCTGTACCTATGTCAGCAGGACAACGCACCATCCTACTGCTCGTGTAGTTATAGATTGGTCTGCTGAGGACATGGACTTCGAAAAGTGGTACTGGACAGCCTAGAGTCCTGATCTAAATTCGGTTGAAAATTTCTTGGACAAACTAAATGATGTAAGAAGAGATCGTCCAACGAACAAAGCTGCACTGGCGACTGCATTTAATGCCGAATTATGGAACATATACACGAACATTAACAAAAAACATTGGTGGAGAGTATTCCATTAACACTATAAGCCGTCTTAAGGACCAAAATTTTCAGCAAACAATAACACATTTTCTTCAAATATAGGTTACTTGCATGCAGGCGTTCGAATAATAATTGCAAAATACCGTTATGAACTGGATACCAAGAGACAGAAAAAGAACCAGAAGAAAACTACATAAGAGATGGGTACTTTCAAATTTCAGCCATCTCTCTCCCATGTAATATTCTTCTGGGTCTACTTTTGTACCTTGGTATCTAGTCTAAAATTCTGATTATCCCACGATGGTCCGCTCTTCTGGAAAGATGACCTTCCCACAGTAAAATCACTGAAATGCCAATGGTTTTGGTTTTTGTTTCGGTAATTGCGGGTACCAGAGGTACCAAGTTTATTGATATCATGGAATACATACATTGAAGATATCACTGAAAGGTCCAACATAGAAAACATAAAGATGAAAAATCTGGTTTAAAATGACCATGATACACAATGAAGAAAAAGCAGAGCGGCATATTCTGCTATACAAAGTATAACATGTACAACGTTAAAAACATAGGAGCAAGGAAATTCGAACAAAGTTAATAAATTTAGTAAGAAAAAATCCGCGACGAAGGAAAACACTAGGACATCTAAGACATACAGTACGAGCAAATGAAAAACACAAAACACTATAACAAAAACATGAAACATTATGGCAGTACGTGAGGGACAACAGAAACAGTTTCTGGAGAAGAAGAAGCGCTAAATGCCATCGGCTAGAGGAAGCACGTTGTCACAAGACCTGGCATCTAGGATCTGTGACACTCAGGGATTTGAAAAGGACACATACGCTTCAAATTGCTTCACCGCAGGACACAGATCTAGATCAGGTGAACGGAGAAATTATTCGGTACAGACAACCATATGAGCAGATTGGAAGAGGTATGCAGGTTGTTGTCTGGTCAGTGGGCCAGGAAGAAGAGGAAACTTATCAATGGTCTATATAACCTCATCATCTGAGAGAGGATTAACAGGGCCAGAACGAAGATGCAAACTGCTCGAAGGGTCATCAGGCTGAGAAACATCTGAACTGGTAACGTCGGAAACACTAGAGGAGGCCACAGAAGAAGTATCAGAAAGATGTTTTACCTCTTTCTGTTTCACAGAGCTTTTGAAAGTACCAGTCCGTTTCGTAGCATTGGTTCATCTTGATGAGTACCCGAATCAGGAGACGAGAACTGAAGTTACGCAGAGGAATCAGTATGTTCCCGAGTAGCATCGGTGAACGCTGGAACATCTGCCGAGGCAGCAGGAAGGTGAGGCAAAAAGGGAATATCAGACAGAGTGATAGTTGAAATTCCGATATGCGAGAAACACTGAGGAGAGCCAGTAGGTCGGAGTGCCGAAGCACCACTCGACACATTTGAGTTTGCACACTCCGCCGGAGACACATCAGTAGTGGATGGCTTCGCTACTGACCCAGAAGGAGGATGCACGTTCGTACAGTGCGGAAGAGGAGGAAAGAGATCATTGTCCTTGACTTGAAGGTGCGTCTGACGGGGAGAAGGAGAGGTCGCGTCTGGAATCTGGAAAACACTGGAAGAGAGGATGGTAGAAGAACCAGTATGATCGTCACTGGGAGGCGAGCTAGAAGAAAGACCACGGCGTATGCGCACGCACGAGGCACTGGTATGATCCTGTGTAAGACAGTGAGTACAGTAGTGAGTGGTGAACACCTTGAAACTGTACGTGCGGAAGCCAATTTCTACAATAGCGTCTGTAGGACAATCCGCCATGGCATTCTCAGTGGGAAAAATGACCAACAACTGACGGCGAGGTCCCGTAACATGTGCAAATCGAGTTCCGCGTAGAACGTCAGAAAAGCGACGGACCTTGCCAACGATTTCACAGACATGACCGACAAAGAGACAAAGCGAAGTATCAGGCACTTCCTGTGGAACAGGATAGACCGTGATGTTCACCGGACGCTTGGAAAGAGGCGAAGGGAGGAGATGATTTGTTCCAATCGAAAGGCCGTGTTAAAAAAATCAACATACTGCTTGTGTTTGAATTGTACTGAGATACCCCGAGAGGTACAAGAAATTCCGGTAACAGACGCAGACGACACGTGGCCAGAGAAGGCACCCATGTAGCGTGGCAAAAGAGTATTTGGTAAGGCATGAAAGAGCACACCTCTATCCAGGAGGCCATGAAACTCACGGCCAATCTGCGAATTGTCATCAATCGTTACCTTCACCTTGTGGTTGGATACCTGAATAATAGGTGTTGATTGCAAAAGACCATCAGGTTGAGAAGAATCGGAGGTTGAAATAGCGCCTCGTTGCATTGTAGAGACAAATGACATCCTTGGAAGAGAAGTCTGTGCGGAGCCGGCAGGCACAGAAGGCTGTGAGAGAAGAGGCAGAAGGCAAGGCAGTAGTATCAGTAGTACCCAGTGAGGGCACCGAGGCAGAAATTGAAGAAGGAAGCGCAGCCAAGTCCAGTGAAGGCACCGGAGTAGGAGTACTAGGAAACTGGGAAGGCATCTGTGCAGACACATCTGAGGACGAGAGTATGTCAACTTCCATGGACGTAGGAAGTGTGACGTGACATGAATCCGCCAAACGCAGAGATGATAAGAAAAGACCAGAAGCCGTCATGTTGGCAGCTTCCAAACGTAAGCAAACGAGTAAACGATATGAAAACAGATAAATATGAACTAATAAGGACTATAACGCCAGAAAAGTAGCTCAAAACGTACACAGTACCTTTAGACAGGCGTGTCACGCAACAGATGAGTGAGGGACGAGGTATTACATACTAAAATGCATAAATTATTGGATCCTCCAACATTAAGTCTGTCAAGAGCGAGCAATGGGCTGGACATGTTGCCAGAAGAAGGGACCACCGAGTGACAACCGCAATTTTAGACTGGATACCAAGGGACAGAATGAGATCCAAGGAGAAGACCACATGGGAGGTGGATGAATAAAATCCGAAGGTATGCCGGAGTAACATAGAGGAGACTGGCTCAAGATAGACAGTTGTGGAAGAAACTTGGGGAGACCTTCATCCAGCAGTACATTGATGATGATTAACAATAATGCTGATGAGTGTTATGTAGAGTGAGTATAGCGTTCGTTTCTTGTTTAATAACCAATAATTCAACGGTTGGCAGACTCGAACCGTTATCGGAAAGTGTGGGTTCTGTTTTTTTTGTTTAGAAGTTTAACAATCACCGTAAACAACTCCATGGGCCATAAGCAGTCGCCCACCCCTTAATTTTTGGGTCACTGGTTCCAGGGAAGAGAGAGAGCCAGTGCCGTAAGACAAACACAACATTCATGCCTCACCAGGATTTGAAGCCGGACTGGTCTCAGACGAACGATCAGAAGCCAGCGCTAAAGCCACTGCTCCACCAGGCGCGGCAAGTAAGATATTCGTTCTACATAATTCAATGTTTATGGCAGTTATTTAGGAAGCAGTTAATTTTGGCATTTCTACTATATAGAATCACACGTTAAAATCCATTTTTTGTAACAATTCCTCCCACTGGAAGACGGGTCAGTGAAATATGATTTGTCCGCATTACCTGTTTCGAAATGGGCAATTCTGACAGAATGCAAAAGTTTTTACTATTTCTTGCATTTCGTTTCCAACTTTTGGAGTCACATATCTCTTCGTTAAAGTAACGGTTTCTGAGATTTATATAAAGGAAGTAAAAATGGCAAGTTTAATGCATAAAGTTTCTGCTGCTCGCACTGGTTATCATGGTTCGTGGGACTGCTAAAGCTCAACCTCACATTCGCCAGATCTTCTTACATCCCTTCTTAGAAAGGAGGACGCATCTAATTACGGTCAAGAGGTAATTTGCATGCGAAGGCCATAAAGATGAAGGAAAAAAGATTTCTGTTGACTTCATTACATACTTTGCGCTCTCTCTCTCTCTCTCTCTCTCTCTGCTTCGGAAGACGCTCTCTTCCCATTCCCTGGGATAGACAGATAGGCAGTTCTCCGAAAGGAGAAACAAGCTAGAAAAAAAAGAAAGTAATTGTTGAGGAAAAACTGCGAAGATGTCTCGCAAAGGCAGGATCGTATGAAGATAGGCTTTCTCTATCGGAAAAGATGTCTGCCAAAAATAGAAACTCCTTTGACGGAGCGCTCATCACCATTTCAATTGGGATGGGCAGTTTCATGGTGAACGCTTTTTCCAAATTTGTTCTTCTGTTAAAGCAGGGGACTTCTCTTCACCTTTTTTTTTCTATTTCTTCCTTTATTTTTGTTCTTTTACTTTGAGCTCTCGATTAACAACTCTGGATCTAGAATGACCATTTATTTTCTTTCCAATTGTAACTCGGAGCTCTTTATTTTCGCTTTTCTTTCTTTTTCTCTGAATTACAGGGAATTTTTCTGCTTCAGTCCCCCCGCATTCTTTTTAGGCTAAGCAAGCTTTGCGCAATTCTTTAAACTCGACGGGCATAAAACGTTTTAGCAGTTTCTAATGGAACACTTTATTTACTTTTCATATTGCATTACCCCTGAAATAAATCATATGTCACACACATTTTTAAAAATCATATACAACTAAGACCATTCTTCACTATAAATATCACGTTTCTATCGAATGAATTATGCATTGAGGATAACGTATTATTTATTACTGAAATAATTTCCTTTCGAATTTTATTCTTTGAATAATGAGAAATGAAAAGGTGTATATGATACACGATGTACTCTGTTTCATCGTGTCATTACACACTGACAGAAATAATGTCCAAGGTACATTAAAACAATTACGCACCGTAAATTTCCCATAATACAGCTATTGACTCTAAGATAAAACTATTTTTCAAATTACTGCACAAGGAACCTCATATACTTCAAATTCGTCACTTGAGACTTACCGGATTTAAAAATGTCTCCTGTTTTTGGTCAAGAATGTACAAACATTGAAACAAAAGAAACAGATATAACTTAAAATTGTGCAATCATTATTTGCTTTAATGTATTACCTTTTCTCGAATGATAGTATATGTATATAGTTTATATGCTCGTTTGGAGTGTATATCAAAGGGTCGCACAAGTAAAACTTAGACTCGGGGAATGGCACCGATGCAGTCGACATGACGTCACCAGCAGTGGAGACACTCCGGCTCCGGAAGGGGACCCCCTCCGGGGGATTGTTCCTAGCTTTGTGGTGTTGGGGCTGCGGTGGTAACCTAAGCTGGTGCTTTGAGTCCTCTCCTTTGGAAGAATCCCCCCCTGGCTTTTTTTTTTTTTTTTTTTTGATTGGAGGTTTAACGACCACCGTGAGCAACTCAATGGGCTATAAGCAGTCGCCCGTCCCTAATTTAGGGTCACTGGTTCCAGGGAAGGGAGAGAGCCAGTGCCGTAAGACAAACACAACATCCATGCCTCACCGGGATTCGAACCCGGACCCCTTCAGACGAATGATCAGAGGCCAACGCCTTAGACCACTGCGCCACCGGGGCGGCCCCCCTGGCTTTGTGGTGGTGTGAGTGCGGTGGTTTCCCCAAGCTGGTGCTTTGAGTCCTTTCCTCCGGTTTTGTCGCTTCGGTTGCTTTGGAATATTTTTTTTTCTGGCTTTGTGGTATTGTGGGTGTGGTGGTGTCTCCAAGCTGGTGCTTTGAGTCCTTTCCTCTGGTTTTGTCATTTTGGTTGCTTTGGAAAAAACTTTTTCCTGGATTTGTGGTGTTGTGGTTGCGGTGGTTTTCCCAAACTTGAGCTTTGAGTCCTTATCACTGGTCCTGTCGCTTCGCTTGATTTGGAAGATTTGTTTTTCTTTAACTTTACCTCACTTTCCGTTTTGTTTACCTCCGGAATTCCCTTGCTCACAGTTCATATCAGATGTAGAGAATTTTAGGAAGGGAGTGTCTAACCACAGGTTTCAAACAACCCTTAGAAGTAAAAAGCTAGGAGCTTTGAGCTAGAGTGCCAGACAGGAAAGTCACACGGAAGCGAGGTAGAAAGGGGGAAGAAAACGCCCTTTTTTATAACCGGGGAGGTGGTCTACTATCAGGGGTCCGACGGTTTACCGTGCCCATCTGAAGCACGGTGGTTATTTAGTGGTTCGAGCCTTCACATCTACTGGAACGGTCCTCAAACTTTTCCGTAGCAGTCACGAACGTTGAGCACTACACAATCCACTGCCCCATCTGTTATCTTCTAATTTTCTTAGGGCAGTTATAGTCCTGGGGTCAGACACTTCCTTAATACAACTACTTAGCATCCAATACAGTTATGGTAACACAGCTGGTGGATGCAACAGGCCGCTATTTTATCCTCGCTACGATGTGGATACGTCAAAAGAAGCGCAAAACCGCGTGATCAAGTTTTTTACGCAGGAAGAAATTAAACCAGCCGGAATTCTTCAGTGCATGCAACAAGGGAGGATTCTAAGGTGTTTAAATGGTTGAATGAATTTCAAAATTGACGCCAAGGAAAAGAAAGGAAAGCGGATATGACGTGACCTGGGCAGTGAGGCTGCGCCATCAACCAACAGCCTTTTTTCTATGCGGAAGGTATGCACAAACGTGATCTCGTTCGCCTTTGAACGGATCCAGATTTGTCCATTCCATCTTAATATTTATCTTATCACCTGACAGTGTATGTGATTTTAGCCATATGGAACAACGGTTTTAAAACCTCTCTGTCACTTTCCAATGAACTGAGATTATATTTCTGTTCCAACACAAGTGCGGTAAAGAACGGTCAGCGCTAACTTCTTTTTACTAAGCATGAAAGTTTGATGTTAACCATGAGTGCCGATGTGGGAGTGAAAGACGGTGCATTTGCCTTTCTCTGAAAATCTGACTATTCAATTTTTCTTTCTAAAAGGGACTTTAAATGATTCAGCGATAGCATTAATTCTAATTGCTAATTTTGATGTTGAATTTTTGGATGTTTGTGCATGCTGCCAAAATTAGAAGCTCTCTGAAAATGTGCAGTACGAAGTTTTATAATTGAAAATGCCAATTGAACTTTGGAACTCTAGATTAGAGTTTCCGTATTTTGCAGTACAAAAAAAGTATGAAAGGAGAAGAGATATAAAGCATACATAACGTACAAGTTTTGTCCGTGCCGGACATCGAAACCGGGTCCTCTCACTTCGGATTAAGTTGCTCTCCCAACTCAGCTACGCGGACATGTGCTCTCACTGCTATCTGCCTTTACCTCATATGTGTCCTGCGGTGCAGGCACGTCATATCTCCCCACCCCTCCGAAAGAGGGCCGGGGGCATGGTCCAAGGGTCAGCCGGGACCATGTGTCGTTGTAGCCCCTCATCCGACGAAGAACGTGCATTTAAGAAATCCCAGACAATTTGGTGTGTGGAACATAACATCACACTGATTTATTTTTTTGAAGCACTGAAGAAGGGATTCTCGTTTTTTTCTGTCTCGCCGTGTGGAAAGAAAATCACATCATTGCGAGAGACTTAACAGCCGGGCCATCCTGGAAGTTCGGGCGCCAATATAACGAACAAGCTTGTCCCCTCACTCCGGAGTAAGTCGCTCTCACAACTGAGCTACACGGACATGTGCTCTCACTGCTATCTGCCTTTATCTCGTGTTTGTCCTGCGGGGCAGGCACGTCACGCATGATATCATCCTCGGTATCAGCCATTCACTCTGAACAAAGATATCCTGATGCGATAATGGATTGAGTGACCGTAAAGGTTTCGTAGCGCATTGAGCAAAACTGGACAAAACGCGCGAGTCGCAACAGAATAACAGAATATTTTTCGCTGTCCCAACAAGCTGATTAATTTCATTATCTTTCTATTTTATGTAGTTTTGGGGTCTTATATTTCCGTTGTATGCCATAGAAATTGTTAAATAACAAGAACGCATAGTGAAAATTTGCATACGGTGTTTCCATATGTTATTTTTGGTTACTCACACGCACAATTTCAGTTCACCGCTTCTGTAAAACCATGCTGTCATTCCTTGATGAGCCGCCATCGTTTGCTGCATTACACTGTGTCATTACATCAAGAGTGGCGTTATGTGTACAGAAGATGGTCATGCATTTTTAGAACGACTTTGCACCAATATGATTAATGCTTAAAATAAAATTATTTCTTTCTTAAATGTTCTATCTGGCAGCCTTGTCTCTGGACTATGAACGTACATCTAGATTTCCAAGATAACAGAGGCATTCTTAAAATTGGTAGTGGTATTTTGTTTCACTCCTCTTCCACTGCTTTCCATAGTCCAATCATTGTTTTAGGTCTGCGTTTAGAAAGCGCCCTTTTTAGCATTCCGAAGGCAAAATAGTCCACTGCTGCCACATCACGAGCAAACGCTATAGACTTAATACATATCTCTTTTTTCCTTTTTTCAAGAAATAGAGTGGTAGATTTGGGTGTATGGATTCTTTGCCTTATCCTGATGGAGCTCTACAGGGTGTACTACTCGCTACCGAACCCAGCATTTCTTCAATAATATTTTTTTTCATTTCATTTTATTATTTCTGCTGTTACAGGTTATTGAATAATGATAACAAACAATTATTGACAGTTATAAAATAACAGCAAGAAAGCTCCAGGAAAAGGCCTCATTGAGTCCTGTCTAAGCCCGGAGCTCCCTGAAGAAATTTTACAACTCAAGTACAGCAATGTGCACCACCAGCCATTAGTATAACTCTTTCTCCCCCCCCACCCCCACCCTGTTATTCCTTTTAATAGTTAGGTTAATAGGTATGCTTTTATTTTTTTCTTATAGAGGTTAAAGTTAATAATCAATGTCAGTTGTCTGGGCAATGAATTCCAAAACGCCGGCCCACAAAAATTTTAACTTTCTTTCATAGTTAAAGTTTTAGGGAGCACTGGTATAAGTGACTGTTGATTTCTTGTCGTATATTGATGCGTATATGTAGATATTTTAATTAATTCCTGTTCTATGTTATTTTTTATTCTTTTGTACATGATTTTACCCAAGTTAAAATTATATAGTTGTTTAACAGTCATTATGTTATATTTGTTAGGGTCAACTCTTGTATATGTATGTATACATGGATGAGAAAAAATAACATTATTACAACTATATTTTAAATCTAATAATCTAATATACTTGTTTTGAAGTATTTGTAATTTTTTAATATTAGATTGAGTTGTTTGACCCCATGTTAATATACAGTAATAAGGTGTGTGTGAACTAAAGTAAAATATATTAATTTTAATGTTTTAACAGTAAGATTTGTCAGGACATGATTTACAATTCCTATATTTTTTTATAATTTATTCAAGAGATTATCAATGTGTTTATTCCATTTTAAATCATTATTAAGTTTAATACCTAAGTAAGTAAACTCATTTGCTATTTCAATTGATTTCTTGTCGAGAAGAAATGGTATATTAATAAGTTTACTTGTTTGTTGTCTTGAAAAAAAAACTGCTTTAGTTTTATCTGTATTTAATACAAGTTCATTAGCAGCCAACCAATTTGTGTATTTTTGCAATTCAATATTACTTAGTAAAATTATTTCTTCTGGATTAGTACCCTTAAATGACAATGTAGTGTCATCTGCATAGAGGATAATGCTGGATTCAGATTCGATGTGAAAAATGTCATTAATATAAATATTAAATAATAATGGTCCAAGTATTGAACCTTGGGGTACACCCAGTTTAATATTTTCCTTTGTTGAGTAATAATCCCCCAGTTGAGTAAACTGAATTCTGTTTGATAAGTAATTTGTAAAGAGTGCATGAGCAGTTCCCCTTATTCCTATATTATGTAGTTTTGATAGTAATATGTTATGGTTTAATGTGTCAAAAGCCTTTGTTAAATCCAAAAAAATAGCAACAGTTAAGTTTTTTTCCTCAAAATTTTTCTGAAATATATCTTGAATATGGATGTTGATTTATTGGATTGAAATCCAAATTGGTTTTTGTCAATAACTTTATATTTCTGTAAGTAGGATAACAATTTATTGTAAATTAGTTTTTCAAGTAATTTTGCAAAGATTGATGTCTTAGATATTGGACGATAATTGTTTTCATCATTGTGTGATCCTACTTTATATTTAGGGGTAATTTGTGTAATTTTCAGCTTATCAGGAAAAATTACTGTATAAAGAAAATTAAAAATTTGAAGTAAAGGATCAGATATCTCATCTGCAATATATTTAGTTGCCCGTGAATTAATTTCATCAGATCCTGAACCTGATGATATTATTATGTTCTGAAATTCCACTAACAATTCAGTTTTTGTAATATCTGTAAAATGAAAATATTAGGGAGATATGATTTTTGTAAATAACTAGCGTAATGTGTATTAACCCTTTTTAACTTTTGTTTTATTGTAACTGGGGTAGTTGTAAAATGATGATTCAGTTGTGTAACAATGTCCTGTTGATTGCTTATTTTCATATTATTTATAGTTAGGTGAGATGATAATATCGTTTTAGGTGTCCTACCAAGTAATTGATTAAGATGCTTCCATGTTAGTTTAGATTAATTTTGTGAGAATATATTAGCATAATAATTCCTTTTAGTAGTTCTTATTTCAGAGTTCAGCCGATTTCTATATTGTTTAAAATAATTAAAATCTGATTGTTGTCTAGTTTTAAGGAATTTAGAATATAACTTATTCCTTTTTTTAATGCACTTAAGCAATGAAGATATTGCAACGAAATCTGAAGTGGACTTACCTCATTTCGTGCGAAATTTGATGACATCACAACATATGCTGGAAGTGCTCCTTAGTGGCAGACACATTCCTAAGTGTGGCGCCACTAGACAGCCAGCCAGCGGGACGCGCCTCTCTGCTGCTTTTTTATGCCATTTTGCTGAGCGTGTCTACACAATCCGGTTGTTGATAGTGAGTGCTCGTGGCTGTTCGCGTACGTGTGAAAATGTATCGGTATACTCTGAAGGAGCGAGTGCTTATTGTTTGCACTTATTGGAAAACAGAATCGATAAAAGTATTGTCAACAGCAATTCTTGGATAGGTTTGTAGGTAGAGATCCGCCGTGCAAGTCCACCATTTGGGCATTGTCGAAGAAATTGGAAACCAAGGGGTCTTTATTAGACGACCATGCAGGAAGTCCTCCACAAATGTCTGAGGAAACGATACAGAATGTAAAGGGCCTACTACTTGCGTCTCCCTTTCATTTCGCCGACTGTCATAGGAAACAAAAGTGTCCAAAAGCACTTGTCACAGTGCTGCGAAAAAAGCAAAGCTTCATGCGTTCCGTATCTCTGTGGTCCACGAACTGAAAGAGCCTGAATACGTGAAACGAGTGACATACTGTTGACGGTTTCAGACATTTCTTATGGAAAATCCGGGAATTCTGAACTACACATGGTTCTCGGACGAGCCGTGGTTTCACATGTCCAGATACGTCAATTCTCAAAATTACCGTATTTGGGCCAGTGAAAATCCCAACGCAATGCATGAAAATCCCCTTAATTCACAGAAAATTGGTGTTTGGTGTGGGATAATCCGGCGCAGCATAATTGGTCCTGTCTTCTTTGATACTACCATAACAACAGCAGCTGCATATATGGAAATCTTCAACACCTTTGTCAATCAATTTGACGACACAGAACTCTCCATTTGATATTACCAACATGATGGAGCGACATCACACATATCACATACCAGTATGGTCAATATTCAGTCCTTTTTCGGCCACAGTGCTCGGCCGATCTGACTCCCCTTGATTACTTTCTATGGGGATATCTATGGTTCGTAGTTTCTTTACCAAAAGAAACCGCGAACCATAATGCCTTGAAAGCAAACATCCCCGAAGAAATTGAGGCAGTGACGGCGAACATACTGGCAAGGACTTTCCATAACATGGTGCGCCGAGTTCAATGCTGTCTGAACGGAAATGGTGGCCACTTCCAGCACATGGTGTGATGTCATCACATTTCGCACAAAATGAGGCAAATCCACTTCAAATGTCGTTGCAATATCTTCTTTGGTGTTAATATTATTAAAGAAATGCCGGATTCGGTAGCGAGTAGGACATCCTGTACTATTTCAAGGCTATGTGGATAATTGAATGGTATTTCGGCTTGAAACATAGGAATAAAATATCATTTTGGAAATATGTAGAATTGTTTTAAAATTCTTTCCAACTTTTCTTAACTTTACTTTCCCATTGTACGAGACACCATCAATAATCACGAAATCTTTACTGAAACTTTCATTGGATTGTTGGAATCATATTTCTAAGTCTATATATATATATATTTTTGCTTTTTGCGATAGTAAATCAATCTTTGTTTGTTACAGTCGGTAAGGTAATTTTCACTTTCATCGGTATCCGGCTAAATAATTTACATAAAGAAATCTACGCTGTGTTCTGCGCTCAGCCACGCGCCTAGGCAAAAGTCGGTGAACATTATTATTTTCACTTTTTTTTCAGATTCAAATCTCTGCTCATAAAAGGACTGAGAAAACGATGTGATTAAACCTTTGGAAATGCTGAGACCCAGTCATCTGGCCTTCAGAATTTATTCGATTTCAAATTGATTAGATTTCATAGATTAGATTTTATGATTAGATTTCATAGATTAGATTTTATGATTAGATTTCATAGATTAGATTTTATGATTAGATTTCATAGATTAGATTTTATGATTAGATTTCATTGGATTTCATTAGATTTTATAAGATTTTATTCTTTAGATTTATATGACTTATATGGTTTTATAATATGATATGATATTTTATATTTATTATGATAAAATATATAACATACATAAATATAATATTATATATTTTATTATGAATTTTATCGATGCTGAGAATTACATTTCAGTAAATTACAAAAATATATATATATAAATATAATATCACAATACATATATATATATACATATAATATCACAAAATATATATATAAGTATAAATATAAAACATATATAATATTACAAAAATTATATATATAAACATATATATTTATTATTTATATTTTAGTATATTAAAATATAATATATACAATATAATATTATAAATGTTATTATATATAATATGGTATACAACATTATATATTTTATTATGATTTTATTTATATGATTTTATATTTTATTCATTAGATTTATATTATTTTATGATTTTATTCATTTAGATTTATATTATTTTATATGATTTTATTCATTAGATTTATCTTATTTTATATGGATTTTATTCATTAGATTTTATATGATTTTATTAGATTTCATTAGATTTTATATGATTTTATTAGATTTCATTAGATTTTATATGATTTTATTAGATTTCATTAGATTTTATTGATTAGATTTCATTAGATTTCATACGACTTAAACAATTGCTCTATTTATGTTCGGTGGATTTTGAGACCAGAGACCTTACTTTTCAAACAGTCGTAGAAGTATATACCTTCTTTGGATATCCATTGGGTGTTCTTTTTCCTGTGAAAAGCAATACTTGACGATTTTTTACATCTATTTTTTATGCTTATTTTACATACAGAAATTCTAATGCTTTTCGCCGCGTTTTTGAATTGCAGAACACGAATATTTCTCTCCGCAGGGAGCAAAAACATAACCTTCTATCCAAAACCAGTTTACATGCACCATTTTCTTAGCAGACGATGCTAATAATGATTTTGCTAATAATGATAGATATTATTATATGTTTTTTCGTATTCATCTAACACGCCAGTTTAAATTATTTGATCTTCTTTCATTTTCTGTAATTTCTTATTTTTTTTTTTTTTTTTTGATTGGAGGTTTAACGACCACCGTGAGCAACTCAATGGGCTATGGCTATAAGCAGTCGTCCGTCCCTAATTTAAGGTCACTGGTTCCAGGGAAGGAAGAGAGCCAGTGCCGTAAGACAAACACGACATCCATGCCTGACCGGGATTCGAACCCGGACCCCTTACGGACGAATGATCAGAGGCCAGTGCCTTAGACCACTGCGCCACCGGGGCGGCATGTAATTTCTTATCAAAAACATTCTAAAAATGTGTGAACATTCCTCTGTAATTTGCCAGTTATTTTTAAGTAACACAATATTTTTTCATTGTGATTCCTCGAAAATCATTATTAGCATTAAATTAGAAACATGTTCCCTAGTAAAAATGCAATGACATGTTGTGTACTTATTGCGCATTGTAGTTCGAAGTGTCCGTTTCCATCTTGGAAGATTCTGGTATGTACTAAATGGGGTACCTTACTTTGCACATTAGGAAGACAAAGTTACCACTTCAATTATAAGGAAATGAATAAAATCTTACGTTGCGTTACGAAACATTACATGAAATAATTTTACATACCTTAGTTTCTTTTAAAAGCCAATCTTATTTTCCTCTGTGTTTTAGATTTCAATCCAATTCTTTGCAGAGCTATACCTAATTTTAGATGTGTATTGGAAACAAGGCAGTCTAGAAAACAAAAGGTCATGACATTAAAGAGATGAGTTCCCACCTTTACTGACGTCACTAGGAAAGGAAACCTTATTGGTTTCCAACGCTGTCGTGTGGGACGTCAGACACGACACCGATGTATTAGTCCGTGTAACATGACAGTGACGTCACAATCGGAGGGAACACATCTCTCTAATATCATGGCCTTGTACACGATTTGTGACTACAGAACTTGTGGTGTTGAGATAGAATGAAAATACCAAGTTTTAAGGTGGATCCACCTAAAATCTTTGCCTCGTATTTCCAATGGGCAAACTTCTGTAGCCATTTTCTTCACAATTAATGCGTTTCCAAGGATGAAAATTTGAACATCGATAAAAATAACTTCATATTATAGCCCAGTATGCTTAATATGTTTTAAACGTAAACATAAGTATATCAAAAATCAATGACTTTTCCTGTGGTGGTGTTGAGACTAGAAAGTAGATGGCGTGACCTGTACATTGATGACGTCAGAAGACAAACAAATGTTGGACTGCTTAATTATGGTGAAATCTTAGAAAATATTAAGTATACTAGGATATAATTTCAAGTTATGTTTGTCGATGTTAAAATTTTCATCCTTGGGAACGCAATAATTGTGAAGAAAATGATTACAGAAGTTTGCCCATTGGAAATACAAGGCAAAGAATTTAGGTGGATTTACCTTAACAATAAAAGGTTTATTATAGATCGACTATAGTTTCGCAGAGCGTTTGGCTCGGCATCATCAGGACGAATGGAACGTAAACATTCAAATAACTGTGATATCATCAGAGTTCTGACGGTCACGGATTTTGATGAGTTGTTTCCACGCGCTTGAAAGAAATGGCGTAGGCGTCATGTCGTTGACAAGTCGTGAAGGATTCCGGTATATGTGGAAAGCTTCTAACATATTAGGCTTGTATCACGATTTATCACGTTATACTCTGTATGTCTTTTTCCGATTGATCAACTAGGAAATCCTTTTTACCTCCGATATCTTCTGCTATGAGAAACGTTTACTGCACATAATGTTAATTTTGGTAGTACACGTTCAAGTGCTAGTATGAATAAGTAGATTTCCCTATTTGTGGATGTTTTATTCATTTTAGAAATCGATTAATATTTTTTAATAACCAGTTCCATTCGTTATTAATCATCCTGCTCATGTTGCGTACTTCAAATTGTGCTGGTTTTCCTTACGTAGTGTAAACCAATGGCGCACTCAGTGGGGTTGGACCACGGACTCGGGCACTCCGCCATGACGTATCATTCTGTCCTTCGTTCTGGCCCCTTGTTTTTAAATATGTTTATATATGTTCTTAAATATATATTTAACGAACAATTAGAAACTCACGGAAATATGGCGGAGATATTTTTATCGCTTCCAATATATTGAGACATGTTTTCTCGGGGCTATTTTTATTTAAATCATCAATATTTTGGGCAAACCCTATGCTCACTGGTTTAAATGAATCCTTTGTTTAGCTTATTTTTTAAAGTTTTATGAAGATCTGTTTTGAAATATATATTTCGTGTCGGAAAAGATTCATAAGACGTGCTCATTACAACTGAATAATCAGTGTCACCTTTCTTTTTTTATTTCTTTCTTTGGAAAGTGCTTCCAATATTTTTCTTCGCGAACAATGTAAAGCAGCTCCATGTAACACAGATTCCAGTGATCTTGATATAATACATATTTTGCTGATACATCCTGCAAAATAAGAAGCTAGTATTTGCTAACGATACCTTTTACGTTTGGAACTGAAAATTTCTATCCTTTTCACACGAAAAGGACGTAAAACACAGCGCTTATTTTATTTTAAGAATAATATCGTACGGAATTTACTTCCTGTTAATACAGTTACATATACAGTATATTATATTGACGTTGTTCTTTCAGGCGCTTTATTAGGTCGACTTTTCAGCATTTATTTCATTCTCTTTAAAGCTACCTTGCGCTTCCATTGAGAAGCTGCATATGTTTCACGTAGCATTAACCCCAAGAGTACTGCAGTAACTCTATGCTTCAGATTCTTTACTGTTAAAGCTAAGAAAAGGCGCTTTTCGGAAATTAGGGCTATCTATTGCCTCAGTGATGAATCATACTTTATTTTTTCGTGAATTATTCATTTGGTTAGCGAAATAGAATGCTAAATTGTTCAGGTTCGGGTAAGGCTGCGGTAAGTAGTACAAAAAAAAAAAAATGGAAAGATCGCGGAATAATGCGATTGAAGCCGACGTTCGTCTCTTAAGAATCAACACAAGCAACAGCGAGAGAAATTTCACACAAAAATGAGTAGCAAGACCCATGAACACAAAGGGTAGCCGCAATTACATGCTTCACTGATACAGGAGAATCGTGAATGTGCTTACTAATGTTCTTTTTCGAGAGGAATTTTTCCAGTACACAGAAACACAATTCCTGGCATACACGTTAACTGTTGAAACTTGGAAAATACAACAAAGAATAAAATAAATGACGTGTATTGATATACACATTTTCAAGAATTCATCCAATGATGATGATATCGCACACATGCAATGCTATTTTGAATTTTATAACAAGGTTGAAATCCATGAAATTATATTGATTGAAGTATTACAACCAGGGGAGAATATTATGGGTGTGCGGTGCACACCCACACAGTGTCGACGCAATTTATTTAACCTATACAATCAACATTACATTTTAGGATTTATTTCTAATAAAACTCGCCAGAGTTTGTCCTGGTGGCTAAGATTAATTCCCCCACACAATGTTTTCATTAAAGCTGTCATTGAATGAGTGTTAGATTTAATTTCCTGCGATAGATGACGCACAAAATCCCTTATTGGGTGTGGCTTTTACGTCTTGAGGGACTGTCCCAGAAGTTGGCGTCAGCGAATCACTACAGACTTCGCCATATTCAGAATAGAAGCGGTCTCTCTTTGCCTCCAAAATGAAAAGATAAAATACGCGCTGTTACATTTTAACCAATGACGTGTTTTGGGGTGGAGCTCAGTAAGTAGGTGGAGTTTCTATAGCTCAAATACACTTTTAGCCACATTCGATGATTTCTGTTTGGCCTAGATAATTAAAAATATCAGAGAGAAATGAGAGATTTCGTTTTTTCTAGACAGAAATACTGCTAAGCTAACTTATCGAGCCATCTAGCGTCGAATTGGAATGCTTTCGAGTCAGATAAATTGAATTTCAAACAAAAATCTAACAATTTTATCGGAATAATAACTGCTCCATTTATTAGCTATGGGTCGTTTTTTTTTTTTTTTTTTTTTTTTTTTTTTTGTGCTCAAAATTTCAAACACTACAAAGTAATAGTATTCGAGAAAATGTATACAAAATAATTTACATTGCAGATATAGGATAGAATTTCTCTTACACTAATTCAAAGACAGCCTTAAGAGGAGAGGTTCGTTCAGTAAGCGTAATATCACATTTGTGCTGAAATCCTCAGGTGTACGCTTTCCCACCAGGACATCCCACGGCTTTGAAACAACTGTGGTACAAGCGCTCCCTAGATGGCTCTGCAGGTCACGTTTTTATTTCCCTGTGGTTTCAAACATTACAAGCTGGTCTCTCAGATGAGCTAGCCAAATACTTGTAATCCCATAGAGCAACGCAATTCAAAGTTGTGATACGACTTGCTGTTATATTATGATTTTGGATAACAAAACTCACCAAAGTTTGTCCTAAGGCTTCGAGTGGTTGCTAAAATACATTTCGTTATACAATATTTTCCTAAAATGGAAAAGGTTCGTTACTCCGTTGTGTAAACTAAATATGGTTTTGTAGAATTCGCATCCATAGGTGTGCTGTCTCGGAAGTGAACACCTGAGGCGTGTAAAGCAAACTGTGATACAAAGCTCACCAGATGGCGCTGCAGGTCACGTATTTATTTCAGCATAGGCTAAACTTCCAGGGTGTGGACGCCGAAAAAAGCACTACGCTTGTGTTTGGAATCGCGTAGAATCATAAATACAATTCAACGTTCCCCCACGAATTGCAGTTTTTCTGTCTTTTCGGTGCAGTGTGAATCGATATGTTTACGAGCGCAGATTTAAAAACAGAATTTGAAGTTTTGTTATCCACGTAGGATGGGATAACAAAAATTCACTCTTTATGTTTTACGCTTTCCAACAGCAGTTTGAAGAAGCGTATATGCTCCAGCCTTGTCCGTCCGCACGATAACTCACGTAAAAATGGTTCGATTTCGATGAAATTTTAGTATGTGGTAGGGGACCACCTTGGGACGAACTCCATTGAAAATGAGCGAAATGGGATCAAAGGTCTCAGGACATAGGAGCGGGATGCATTCCACTGCCCTTATGCGTCATAACTGGTGTAACAAAGGTTCGATTTCAATAAAATGTTAGTATGGGGTGGCGGACCGCCCGAGGACCAACCCTATTGAAAATGGGTGAAATGGGGTCAAAGGTCAGGACATAGGAGCGGGATCCATTTCATCGCCCTTATGCGTTATAACTTAGGTAAAAATGCTTCGATTGAGACAAAATTTTATCATATTTTTCCGGAACTTTAACATGTTTTTTGTATTGGGAAGCATGAAATATCCGAATGATGATCCTTTATTTCGTTTTTTTTTTTACGATGTACAATTTCGCCGCTAGAGGGCGTAAATGCAAATGATGTCGAATTTAAAAATATGTTTTATTTCACATTTTTGCTTCTAAACATCCGATTGAAAAAATTATTTTATCTATCGATTCCATTTATGTCGAAGAGTATTTTAGATATAGGTATTTTTTCAAATTAAGTATAGATTTTCCGCTAGGGGGCGTAAAAGTAAATTATATTTTTTCCTGATAATTCTTCTTCTAAAACTCCGATTTGAAATTTTTTTTCTTCAGCGGATACACCTCCTAATAGAACATGTTTTGCATATAATTTCAAATTTGCGGTAAAGAATTCTTTGGCCACCAGGGGGCGTAAGCGTTAATTTTTGCTTCTGATGTATTTGCCATAAAATCTGAGCTTCTAAAATATCGATTGGAAAAATTATTTCGTGGACTGATGCTACTCACATAGATAAACCTTTTTGGAATATTTTCTTCTTAAAATATTCCACAGAGTCTCCACCAAGGGCCGTAGATGTATATCTTATTTTCGTCAATATCTCTACTTCTAGAAGTCCGATTTGTAAAATTTCTCCTTTGTTGGATAGTGTTTTCAGTGTGACATGTTTTTCAGAAAATTTCAAAATTTTCCAGTAATTCATATGCTTTCCGCTAGGAGGCGTAGAGGTAAATTGCGTTTCCCCCTATATCTCCGCTTCTAAATCTCCGATTTGAAAATTTCTTTCTGCACCGAATACATCTGATGATGGGAAACTGTTTGCACATAATTTCTAATTTTTGTGAAAAAATTGTTTGGCCACCAGGGGGCATAAATCTTAATTTCCGCTTCTGATGTATTCGTAGCAAAATATGAGCTTCTAAATTCTCGATTGAAAAAAACGTCGTTTGTAGACCGATAGAACGCATGCCGACAAACCTTTTAGAAAAATTTTCTTCTTAAAATAATGCATGGTTGCTACGCCAGGGGGTGTAGATATATATCTCATTGTCGTCAATATATCTACTTCTAGGAGTCCGATTCGAAAAGTTCCTTCTTTGTTAAATAGTGTCTTCAGTGTGACATGTTTTTCATATAATTTGAAAATTTCAAGTAGTTCATAGACTATCCGCTAGATGGCGTAAAGGCAAATTGATTTTCCCCCTATATCTCTGCTTCTAAATCTCCGATTTGAAAAATTCTTTTTGCACCGGATACAGCTTCTGATGGGAAATACTTTGCAAATAATTTCCAATTTTTGTAAAAAACGGTTTGGCCACCAGGGGTCGTAAGTCTTAATTTCCGCTTTTGTGTATATGTAGCAAAATATGAGCTTCTAAAATAACGATTGAAAAAAAGGTCGTTTGTTGACCGATACTACTCATGTCGACAACCTTTTAGGAACATTTTCTTCTTGAAATACTGCATGGTTTCTACGCCAGGGGCGTAGATGTATATATTATTTTTGTCAATATCTCTACTTCAAGGAGTCCGATTTGAAAAATTCCTTCTTTATTGGATAGTGTTTCCGATTCGAAATGTTTCCCCTATAAATTCAAAATTTTCATGTTAATCATAGACTTTCCGCTAGGGGGCACAAAGGTAAATTGCGTTTTCTGCGTTATTTCTGCTTCTAAAACTCCGATTTAAAAAATTCTACCTGTATCGCATACAAGACCTCATGGAAAATATCTTTCACATAATTTTAAATGTTTGGTAAACAATGGTTTGGTCACCAGGGAGCGTAAGTGTTAATTTCTGTTTGTGATGTATTTGTAGCAAAATCTGGGCGCCTGAAAACTCGACTAAATTTTTTTTTTATTCTTGGGCCGATACCACTCATATGAAAAACCTTTTGAGAATACTTTCTTCCTAAAATAATGCATGGTTTTTCCACCAGGGGACATAAAGTCACATCTTATTTCTGTCGATATCTCTGTTTCAAAGAGTCCGATTTGAAAAATTCTTTCTGTGTTGTACAGCCTTTCCGGTGAGAAACGTTTCTCATATGAATTCATGTTTTTTTTTAAGCACAAATCTGCAACCAGAGGGCGTAAGCTCACGATTCCGTTTACAGCAATATCTAAGGGATTAAAGACCCGATTGAAAAACTTCTTTATTCTGTCAGATATGTACTATTGTTTTCAATACCGGTTCCGTTGACTTTGAATAGCTTTGATAAATTTAATTTGCGTCAGAACGGATTCAAAAGACGTGCTTATTACACCGGAAACTTTGGTGTCATCTTTCTTGTTGTTTTTTTTTTATTGAAGGTTTAATGACCACCGTGCGCAACTCAATGGGCTATAAGCAGTCGACCGTCCCTAATTTAGGGTCACTGTTTCCAGGGAAGGGATAGAGCCCGTGCCATAAGATAAACACAGCATCCATGCCTCACTGGAATTCGAACCCGGACCACTTTCGGACGAACCACTGCTCCATCGGGGCAGCTATGGTTTTTGAGCGAGGAACTGTTCGCACTGAACGCAAGATAAGTTTTAATGGTACAGAGATTGGTCAGGTGAATGAGTTTGTGTATTTAGGAAGTATGTTTGATAGAGAGAACACATTAGAGGGCGAAATTAGTAGGCGAATGAATTTTTGTTGAAAGTCATAGCTGCCTTAGGAGGATTTCACAGGAATGATGGGTTGTCAAGGAAGTCCCGAATGGCTGTGTATGAAAGTGTAACTGTTCTTCCTCTGATGCACGGCAGTGAAACCTGGACACTTCAGAAAAGACATAGGAGTCGTTTGTGTGCTGGGGAGATGAGTTACTTACGGGGGGGGGGGGCGTAAGATGTGCGCTGATCATATGAGGAATGAAGGTATGTTGAAGATGTGTAATGTGAGGCAAAATGTTGTTAGTGAGGTGGAGACTAATATTCTTAGGTGGTTTGGCTATGTTGAAAGAATGAGTGATGAGATGCGGCTTAAGAGAATTTTTTCAGCCCAAGTGGCAGGAAAGAAAAGTACAGGAAGGCCAAGGAAATCATGTGAGGACCAGATTCAGGAATGTCTGCTTGATAAAAAAGATTGTGAGTATGAAGTACAAAAGGTCTTGTGTGTGACGTGTGATGGATGTTAATCAAGCTCGAGTGGTGTGCCAAGATCGCTGTAAATGGAGGCATTTGATACAACAATAAATTCTAGTTCTGTCAGTTGAATGTATACTTGGAACAGGATCTTTCTTTGAGGAGCTAACCTCTGAATCTCAGAGAACAGCTTAATGATATGTATGTAATTTACAGGCACACTATGTACTGTAAACACGCATTTCTTTTCCAGAAGACATGCTGGAAACGTAAGTGCCTAGATTGCTCAACTGATAGAAATATGAAACACCATTTGCGTGAAGAATTTAGAGCACAATGCAGCGAAAATAATACGGAAAAGTTATTTTGATTTATCTGAATTATGGATAAATATTTTCGCCAAGTAAGTACATTCAACGGTCAGCAAACTTTCAAAGATTTCATTAATTATAACGCAATTCAGGTAGAACTGTTTTCTAGTAAAGACAAGAATCTGTTCCGAGAAGAATCGAATCAACGCTAATCTGATGCTTTTCTTTTTCTAGTCCTCGCAGATTCCGATGAAAATTCAGTGATCAAGAAAACTTGTCACACTCTTGGTAGTTACTAAAGCAGGATGATCCCGAGAGCGAAATGAGGAGACGATGGAAAATCCATTCTCTTCTTTTGTTCTCTTTCCGACGAAGAAGAAATCAGACCGGATATTGTTCATTTCCGGAGAGGAAAAAGTATTCTTTCAAACCCACCTGCTCTATGTCTTATGTGACCTGGATGACTGAACGTTTCTACAAGAAACGAAAAAAAAAAAAAAAAGAAAAGGAAAAGAACACGGCAAAGATCAAATGACATGCTTTTTACCGGGTACGATTAATGACAGATAAAAAGGAGAAAGACAAAAACTAGATTTTCACATGTACGCTGGGAACTTCAAACTTAATGCCGCTTTAATCGAATTGCGTAATATCTTCGGAATTCCAGGTTTTTCCGTCACAAAAATTACCCCGATCTTACCAGCAATTTATCCTATTCATATCTGGCAATTAAATTCGGAAATGCCAAATTCCGCATGTTTTGTGCGATCCGAGTACCGACCGATATCAAGAAATGAAAGTGGCTGCTTCAATTATCTCGAACTGGGAGCATTCCTTATATATTTTCTAACATCACCTGCTGCAAGAACTGCATAGAAAGGGTAAAAGATACGGACTAAAGATGAACATAGAAGAAACAAAAACAATGATATTTGGCGCAGAAGAGATAAAAAAAAAAAAAAAAGATCATTCTGGAACACTGGCGCCCATATGAGTACTTTTAGGGGGGGGGGGGCTAAGAAAACTTCTTACCTCTTTCAAGGCTGTCAAACATTTTAGTAAATGTACAAGATACTAAAATACAACAAAAGTAATTGATACTGTTTGAAAAATACGAGAAAAATAATTGATTCTTTCTTTATAGCATTTTTAAAAATGCTTTAAAAAACGATTTCGTCTATTTTATTGTTTTAAATTTATCAAAAATTTAGCTTTACCAACGACTAGGGAAGGCACTAGCTCCACCCCCACCCTTCGCCCTCCCTTATGGGCGCCCTTGTTCTGGAAGGCAAAGAACTAAAAAATGTGGAAAAATTCACTTATCTCGGAAGCTGTAAAACATATGACTTAAACAGCAAAAAATAAATTTCAATTAGAATTGAAAAGGGTATAGCACTGTTAAAAGCCGTGAATAAAATTTGGAAAAACAGAGCTATTAGTCTCAAATCTAAGTTAAGCATCCTTAAGGCTTGCATGGAAAAAATTGTGACCTCGATGTTGAATTAACATTCTTTTAGGGTCATGCCCCTAAAAAGAAAGTCTGTTCGTCTTTTAAATAATTACATGATTTCAGCATGCTATATGAATGCGAGACGTGGGTACTGACAAAGAAATCAGTGAGAAGGATACTTGCTTTTGAAAGAAAGTGCAACCGTAAAATCGTACGAAGCGGATGGACCTAGAGGATAAGAAATGAAGAAGTGTACAGAAGAATACAATAAAAAGGGAGACAGTTCCAGAAAATCATACAGAGAAAATTGGTACTTTTTGGACACAACAGCAGAATGAAAATGACTGAAAGATAAAGACATTGGCTTAATGAACGGAAGAAATGCAAGAAGACTCCCTCACCGCGCGTGGACTGACCAAATTAAAGACTGGTGCTGTAAACTCTTCAAGTACTGATCCACTCTGCAACGAACACTTCAATGGGATAATATAGTTAAAATGAAAACAGAGACTTATGGAAATTGCACATATGGTTGATTATGATGCTGATCTCTGCACTACTGTAAACATTTTCCCCCGTTTTGAGTTGAGTTGAAGTTACGATGTCGAAACAAGTGAGTTAGCTATTTGGAAGAAAAACTTGTTGATGCCCAAAAATCAAAGACATACACTATCTACCAACAAGTAATTGGACACACCTGCAATCGACGATATCTGCGGTCCTGATACACGTCACGGCCTCCGCCGTTAAATATTGTATGGGAAACAATAGCGCAACCAGTCTCATGCAAGATGCCACGCAGTTCGGAGCTCTCTGATTTCGAGAAAGGTATAATCGTCGGGTATCACAGAAATGGCCGATCCATACGTGACATATCCAGTGAGTTGAAGTACCCAAAATCGACAGTGGCCTACGTGATTGGCAAGTGGAAGATGAGAGGTAACTGTCGGAATGTGCCCCGACTTGGCAGACCCACAAAACTGGGAGTTAGAGACCGACAGGTGCTGGCCAGAGAAATTCGGAAGAACCGCACCAAATCCATGGACCACATCCGCGAGGAGTTTCAACAAGCATCCGGGAGTGTTCTTTCGATGAATACCATCCGTAAGGAAGCCCATCTGCTCGGTTATCCTGGACGTGCTGCCACCCACAGGCCTTTGATCACCAAGTCCAATAGCGCTGCTCGGCTAACGTGGTGCAAAGAACGTTGACAGTGGACCGTTGAACAGTGGCAACAGGTTCTCTGGAGCGACGAATCAAGGTTCACCCTCTACCGTTCGGATGGCAGGGTCTGGGTTTGGCGTCTGACTGGAGAACGCCTCCTGCCGGAATGTATTGTGCAAACTATGAAGTTCGGCGGCGGTGGTATTATGCTATGGAGCTGTTTCTCCTGGTATGGCACGGGACTCTTGGTCGCAATTCCTGGTATACTCAACGCAGAGACCTACTGCACCATTTTGGATGCCCATGCGCTTCCTACGTTGTGGCAGTTTTACGGGGTGGACCCATGTTACTTTCACGATGACAATGCCACCTGTCATGTTGCGAGGTCCACCATGGCTTGGTATGGTGACAATGGGGTTAATCGAATGGACTGGCCTGCGCAGAGCCCGGATCTTAACCCTATCGAGCACCTTTGGTACGAGTTTGAGCGTAGACTTAAGGGGTGCCCCCACCGTCCGAAATCGGTGAAGGAACTGACCTATCTTCTCCAAGCCGAGTGGAAGAAAATACCGCTAGTCGTGGTACAACGCCGGGTTGAGAGTATGCCCCGGAGGGTCGCAGCTGTAATCGCCGCTCGTGGAGGCTCCACCAACTACTGAAAGTGAATAAACTTCGTTTTCCTTTGCTATCACAGGTGTCCAGTTACTTGTTGATAGATAGTGTATAACGCACACTTTTTTCAGCCAACAAACGAAAGACCGAAATTTATGGTGCTCCGGAAATCTTCACTTCCATTTGAAAACTTGACAAAGAAAATATCGTCTTAACGTTCAGACAGTAAAACAGCATGATACACTTCGCTTCAATCAAACGACGGTTACCCGACAAAATACCCCAGACCAAAATAACCCCAACAAAACAACCCCGAAGCCACAGCCAATAATAACTTTCGTCGAAAGAGGCCCGTCAAAACAAAATTGAATATATACGAAGGGAAGTCAGAAAGTAACTTTTCCAACATTATACATTTTGTATTTATTAGTATGAAAAACAGGTATGTACATCTCTGAGATATGGCCATCCATACACTAATTCTAAATGTAGTCATCTTGTTTGTTGAGATACTTGTCAAGCCGGCAGATCCATGAGTCGAAATCTTGTCTGTAAAAGTTTGGCGGTTGTCCAACACAGCCGTTGTTTCACTGCACGCTTCACAGTCTCGCGATACCACGTTCACACCCTCTGCCCTGCCATCACGTTTGGGCTGCACACAGCTTGAACTTCACGGTGAATTTCAATTGCGGCCTCTCTTTTGCCCACAAGAAGCGAATGAATCGGCACACTTCTTCCTTTGTCCATTCAACCAGTACAGTAGCCATTTTGAATCAGTGTAGTTCAGGAACAAGGATCTTCTAACCGCAGTCACTTAAAACATAGTTAGTTCAATCTAAACCTTAGCTGTGGTTTAAACCTTTCAAGATGATAGTTAAGTCTGAGCTGCTGGCGATTCGGGCCGGATTTGTAGCCACAGTAACGCAACAACCTCTCTCCAGTCTCATCATATCGCCACTATTTATGATACAATTAAATTTCTTCTTACACAGTATAAATAGGATGTTATACACGGTCGAGTCACATTATTGTTACCACCAGCTAATATCCGAAGTAACCGCCGTGTGCAGCGCGGACAGCAGCTATACAGGCTGGGAGTGACTCAATATGATGTTGGAAGGTGTTCACAATTATGTGGAGCCATGCTGACTGCAGTGCATCTGAAAGCTGCTGGAGGGTGCGCGGTGGAGGATCCATAGAGCAAACCACACGATCAAGGTGGTCCTACAGATGCTGGATTGGATTTACGTATGGGGAATTAGGGGTCCAGGGAAGTACTTTGAAATCTTCACCGTGCTCTTCGAACCACCTCGGACATATCTAGCAGTGTGACACGTCGCATTGTCGTGATGAAAGATCCCATCCGGCTCAGGAAAGACAATCAGCATGTATGGGTGTACGTGGTCTGCAAGAATGGATTCATAACAAATTCGGTCCATAGTGCCTTCCACAGGTATGAGTGGACCCAGAGTATTCCACGAAGACATTCCGCAGAACATAACGCTGCCATAACATGTGTTCTTCCAACAATGGTTGAAGAGTGTTCGTTCTCCGTTGTTTCTCGCCTTATGCACCAACGTCCATCCGTTTGATAAAGTAGAAAACGTGAGTCATTGGAGAAGGCAATACTTTGCCAATTAGCAAAAGTCCAATTCTGATACTGCCGTGGAAATGTAAGCCCTTTTTGCCGATGCACCTTCGTTAGCATAGGTGCAGGGACCTTCGGTCTGCATCGGAGCGCCATACGCCGCACGGTTCGCTACACTGTAGTTTCAGACACACTTCCGGTAGCCCCCTGGTTCATTCGGCCAGTGAGTTGCTCCACTATAGCGTGTCGATCGGCCCTCACGCACCTTCGCAGCCGAGGTTCACCTCTCACATCAATGACACGTGATGCTCCTCAGTTTCCACCTCGCTTATTCGCAATGGTGCCATTTCTTTAATCACGATACACTTTGACGGTGGCAGTACACAAACAGTTCACAAACTGCGCTGTTTCAGAAATACTGCCACCCTTGGCCCGAAAGCCGATAATCATCCCTTTTTGCGAATCTGATAAATCGCTCCTTTTATCCATGACAGCAACGAGTGATATGTTTTCAGATTGCCTACAGCACACGTTATATACCCTCGAAGCCAGCTCACGACACGTGCCTTCTTTTATTGGCTACGCGCTGTTGACGTCAAAAGTAGGAAATGGTCACAGTAATGTGACGCGATTGTGTGCTTTGCCAAATGCGGCACTGAAATTTCGCAGATTCCAATATGTTTTCAAAAAACAAACAAACAGCTCTTTTGAAGGCACGTGACGCAAAATTAAACTCTCCCATCTTCGGAATATTAATTCATTCGACCACTCATTTCCAGTTCCATTGGACATGCGCGAATAAAATCCTTTTGGTAAAATACAATTACCCTGGTATGGTCCTTAAAAGCGAAATTTCCCCAATGTATGTTATTCTGAATTTTCACGTTAGAAAGAAAAAGGGTCCTTTTATAGCCTTCATCTAACGAAAAAAAAATACTTCACCAACTTCTAAAATTCCAATCTCCCTTATGGTTTCTCTAATTTCCCTAAATTCTCTGCGCCGCAAACCAAGGTTTTCCAATGATTTACCATGGAATAAATCATACTCGTCCCATCTTTGGTCAGCTGACTTCACCCACAATAACGTTTTTACCCACAAATTTAAACAGCTTTTTACTTACTATTGAAGTAAAAAAATATTCCTTTTTCTAACACTTCCTACCCCTTTCCTTTGCTCCTTTCCTCGACAGACATGTGATTCTCAAAATTGTTAGGCAGCTTTTTGGTTTATGCTTTTCACTTAGCTCTATATAAAAAGTGAGTATAAATACCAGCTTATTCCTTATCTTTAAAGCATGTTCCCGCAACTGTAATTTTCCACTTTTCTTCTTACAAAAACACTTTCATAGGACTCTCTATCGAACCTAATTATCTAATTTTTCAGGTTGTACAACTGAATGTGAGACAGCCTCTAAACCTCCAGAAAATAACGTATCGTATCGTATATCCAGGATGAGAGTCACGCGGATCATTGGTATGCAAATATCAGTAATTACATCATTAAATTTATTTAATTTTAATAATCAACCAGCGAATTTTCTTTATGTTTAAAATAATATAAGAGTCATAGTAATTGATTCAGAAATACCATGCGTTAATGAATAAAAGTTATACTCCTACACACAGTCTTCACCTAGTTCACGTATTTTCCAACTGATGTTTTTTGAAGAATACAGCTAGAGTTGATTTTTCCTAAAATTTTCTAGTTCTCACATGTACTTATTTCAAATGGAATATTTTTTTATTAATCGGTTAGTCAATTCAAATTAGAAACGAGTTAGTAAAATCATGTAACGCATTAATTACGACACGCTTTCCAACATACCAGAAATCATTACTCAAGTTATGAGGATAATGGCTGTGGAATAAATCTCGCTCCTGTGTCCTGATCTTTGACCCCATTTCAATTATATTCAACATGACCGGTTCAGTATACCTCCGGAACAACATGAAAAGGTTTTGTCGCAATCGAAGGATTTATACGTAAGCTATGACACATGAGGGCAATGGAATGGATCCCGCTCCTATGTCCTAACCTAGGACCCCATTTTGTCCCATTTCCAGTGGGATTCGTCCCCAGGTGGTCCTCTACCATATACTCAAATTAAGTCATCAAAATACATCAAAATCGAACCATTTTTACGCAGGTTAGTCGCATAAATGCAATGGAATGGATCCCGCTCCTATGCCCTGACCTTTGACCCCATTTCGCCCATTTTAAATAGGGTTCGTCTCCAGGTGGTGCCCTGCCACATACTAAAATTTCATGGAAATCCAACCATTTTTACCCGAGGTATCGTGCGGACGGACAAAGCTGGAGCATATACGCTTCTTCAACTTACAGTTGGAAAGAGCAAACAAGTTAGAAAAATCATGCAATGCATTGATTATGATACGCTTTCCAACATACTAGAAATCATTACTCAAGCTATTACTCAAGTTATGAGGAAAATGGCTGTGGAATAAATCTCACCCCTGTGCCCTGACCTTTGATCCATTTGGATGATATTCAACAGAACTGGTTCAGTATATCTCCGAAATAACATGATAAAGTTTTGTCGCAATCGAAGCCATTTTACGTAAGTTATGATGCATAAGCGCTATGGAATACATTCCGCTCTTGTGTCCTAACCTTTCACACCATTTCGCCCATTTTCAATAGGATTTGTCTCCAGGAAGGTCCCTACAACATACCAACATTTCATCCAAATCGAAACATTTTTACATAAGTTATGACTCATAATGGCGATGGAAGTGATTACGCTCCTGTGTCCTGACCTTTGACCCCCATTTCGCTAATTTTCAATAGGGTTTGTCCCCAGGTGGTCCCCTACCACATACTAAAATTTATTCGAAATCGAACTTTTTTTACGTTAGTTATGACGCATAAGAGCAGCGGAATGGATTCCGCTCTTATGTCCTGACCTTTGACCCCATTTCGTTCACTTTCAATAGGGTTCCTTCCCAGGTGTTCCCCTACCACATACTAAAATTTCATCGGAATCGAACGATTTTTACGCAAGTTATCGTGCGGACGAACATACGCACACAACGCGTGACGTAAGGAGGCAGATGGGAATCGCGACCATCTGTTAGCAAGGTGTGACGTCATAAAACTTTAATAGGATTCACAAACAACGCGTGACGTAATGTGACAGATGACATGACCGCGCTCCAATATAAGGGGCGACGCCTTGACACCACACTGCAAACTTCGTAATTCGGGGTGATTATTTAACCCACTAAACAAATTTTCTTAAAGTGGAGATCAAGCTAAATCGATTTCTAGTACCAGAAAACGGTAGGTTAACGACTTTCATCAAAATCCTTAGAGCCGTTTTCAAAATAAAATTTACATAGATACAAGAATTGCTACTTTAAGGTGAATGTCAAGTAATTTTGCTTCCTGTACTTCGAATGGAAAAATTTCTGTACACATTTTCTTCCCAATTAATTCGTTCCCAAGGATGAAAATTTGAACATCGATTAACATATCTTCATTTTATAACTTGGAATACTTAATATTTTCTAAAACATAACCATAATTATGCAATCCAACATTTTTTTGTCTGCTGACGTCATGAAAATACAGGTCGCGCCATCTTTTTTCTGGACAATTAATGCGTTCACAAGGATGAAAATTTGAACATCGATTAAAATAGCTTCATTTTATAACTTGCAATACTTAATATTTTCTAAAACATAACCATAATTATGCAATCCAAAATTTGTTTGTCTACTGACATCATGAAAATACAGGTCGCGCCATCTTTTTTCTGGACAATTTATGCATTCACAAGGATGAAAATTTGAACATCGATTAAAATAGCTTCATTTTATAACTTGGAATACTTAATATTTTCTAAAACATAACCATAATTATGCAATCAAACATTTGTTTGTCTACTGACGTCATCAAAGTACAGGTCGCGCCATCTTCTTTCCGGTTTCAACACCACCAAAGGAAAAGTTATTGATTTTTAATGTAATTATGATTATGTTTTAGAAAATATTAAGTATTCCAAGTTGTAATAAAGTTATTTTAATCGATGTTCAAATTTTCCTCCTTGGGAACACATTAATTATGAAGGAAATGTGTACAAAAGTTTTTCCATTGGAAGTATAGTAAGCAAAATTACTTGACGTCCACCTTAATAATATGGGATAAGAGCGATGGAATGGATCGCATCCCTATGTCCTGACCTTTGACCCCATTTCGTCCACATTCAAATGGGTTCGTCCCCAGCTGGTCCCCTACCACATACTGAAATTTCATCGAAATGGAACCATTTTTACGCACGTTATGACGCATAAGGGCAATGGAATGCACCCCGCTCTTATGTCCTAACCTTTGACCTCACTTCACCAATTTTGAATAAGATTCATCCCCAGGCGGTCCCCTACCACATACTAAAATTTAATTGAAATCGAACCATATTTACGCAAGTTATGACGCATAAGGGCAATGGAGTTATCCCGCTCCTACGTCGTGACCTTTGACCTCATCTATCCCATTTTCAATAGGGTTCATTCCCAGGAGGTCCCCTACCACATAGTAAACTTTCATTGAAATCGAACCATATTTACGCAAGTTATGACGCATAAGGACAATGGAAGGATCACGCTCCTACGTCGCGACCTTTCACCCCATTTGTCTCATTTTCAATAGGTTTCGTCCCATGGTGGTCCCCTACCACATACTAAAATTTCATCGAAATCGAACCATTTTTACGCCAGTTATCGTGCGGACGGACGGACAAAGCTGGAGCATATACGCTTCTTCAACCTACGGTTGGAGAGCGTAAAAAAGAGAATCGGCAGTTAAAACGGGGCACTTTTTGAAAAATGTAAAAAGAGGGAGCAATTTTGTGTTGATAATCATAAGAGAGCAACTGATACAATGTATTTTGCAGCAATAAAAGAAAGCATAACAGTCTGCATTTACAGTTTAATCTTGCAGTTGTAGAAACAATTCGCATTTAAAGGCCAAAAATTAAAATATGCGCTTTGTACGTTGAAGATAGACAATATCCAGCGACAACTTAATGGTACTTGTGGTGCGATCGAAACGGGTGCAATTGCCATCAGATCGAAATTTAATCGAAGGGTGCGATCAGATCGGAGCAACTTTTATCAAATCGAAATGTAATCAAATGGTGCGATTAAAACGGAGCAGCTTTTATCTAATCGAAATGCAATCAAACGTCTGTAGAAAACGAATGAGCTGACGCCTCTATAAGGCGAAAAGAAATAACACAGATTAACTGAATCGTTCACTAGCGGAGTCTGACATGAAGAAATGATATGGTTTAGCACTGATACAGCAATGATCATATATTGCAGTGAATTAACGTTTGGCGATAGCAACAGTTTGCTTTGAGCCCTTTTGAAGCAAAACTTAACTCATGGGGAAGATTTACTGTAAACACGAGCTCATCGCATCATTTTAATTTGATGCAAGTATCGATTTCCGATATCTGAGCGCGATAAGGATCTGTTTGCTAAGTCTATAATTTCAAAGAGTCTTCCAAAAACTTTTTACATGCGTTTCGTTGCACTACAGGAGCAACAGGAGTTGAACGTTTTCGGTATTAATGATTCATTAATTCTTTGCATCTAGCTCCTTTCCTAACCACTCTGTTGGAACCGCCTGCTTCTCACAGTGTTTGCGTATCAAGAACAAAGGTCTCGACTGAGTGAAATGAAGCAAGTGTTACTCATCTTTTATGCATGGACGGAGCGGCAGAAGGCCTGTGTTTCCACGATACCATCCCGTTCTCTTGCGATCACGGTTACTGGTTTCTCACCCATCACACATCTTTGTTTCCCATGCATTTATGCCCTTCGTTTCGCTCTTTAGAAGCGTATAACTTGTGAATGCGAAATCATTTCCCTCTCACCAATTAGTTACATTCAAACAACTCCATATTACAGTCGGCGATGTCCGAAAAAGAAATTCGCCACTTTGCTTTGTCAATGTAGAAAAAGTCTCAGCTTGATTCCTTCCCATACAATAAAAGAGTCAACAGCAATGGGTTCTAGCATGTCAGGAACAGCACCAGAGAGTAACGCATAAAAGAATCTTTCAAATCATAACCCCAAAGTATCAACAATAGATAACAGAGCAGTGTACTTTGGATATACACAGAAAGCTCTATATACACAGGGTATTTCAGAAACATAATACAAATGTATTTTTTTAAATATGTCTATATGAAATTTCGTCTATTAATTTACTTAGACTAAATTAGTCTTAAAAATGTGATTTACATGGGCAATTATGGGCCACTGGCTCAAGGGAAGAGGAATAGCCAGCGCTTTAACCCTTTAATGGCTGGAACGAATTAACTCGGGGTTAACAAAATGGGCTATTCGCTGTCTAAGAAGTGTGCCGAACGTGACTGGAATGAATTCATTCAGGGTATGTTTAGTGGTCCCAAAGTTGCTCGTATGAGTTACGTTCAAGATTACAGCATCAAAAGAAAGGTTGCGTTCGCCCTTAGATTTGTTATTCAGACTGGTCATTCAGACATATGATTGACACCAATCCCTTCTGAAAAAAATAAAGGTCTATGGCAATGGAGTCAAGTTTAAGGAAAGAGAGAGAAGACATTTGAGTAATTTTTTTTTCCCAGTTTCATGATTTTCGTATCAGCGAGACTAGCTCTTCCCCGTCATGTTTTAGGTATGTAACAGGGAATAAACGACTAGAAGGAAAAGCTTTTTTTTTTTTATTGGAGGTTTAACGACCATCGTGAGCAACTCCATGGGCTATAAGCAGTCGCAAGGAAGAGCTTATCGCCTATAATAGGTTTATTTTTGCTGCTGATGAGATGAGAGGGTGTAAAAATTAAATATTTTCCCGTAGTTTTCGTAAAATGCCGTCGCTATATGAACATTTGTTTGGAGGGAAAACTAGCTTTGGGAAGCGTTTACTTCAAGCATAGACCATCGGCCGCTTAAAAGGTTAAGATTAGCACACCACCCAGTTCTCGTCCGGTAAACGAACCCTGTCCCAGTTCAGACGACTTGTCGGAAAATTACACCTCTGACAACTCCTCCACCGTAAAAGCTTCTTGATTTTAAATCACGCTGAGTATAAAGAAGGTGGCCGTGAAAACGTTTATTACATTTGTGGCCATATTAGGTAGTATTAACCTGTGGTAGGTGGTCATAACTTCTACTATTTGTGAATGGACGTAACTTCTAGTATTAGGTAGGTGGTCGTAACTCCTTCCATTAGATTGGCCATATTGCGTACGTTAGTGGCCGTAAACGTTTGTGTTAGGTATGTCTGTAACCTTCAGTATTAAGTAGGTGGTAGAGACCTCTTGTATTAGGTATGTGGCCATAGTACATACGTAGGTAGTCGTAACTTCTAGTATTAATTGATGGCCGTAACTTCTAGTGTTAGGTTTGTGGTCGTAACATCTAGTATTAAGTAGGTGGTAGTAACCTCTTGTATAGGAATGTGGCCATGTTAGCTGGATGGCCGTAACCTCTTGTAAAGGAATGTGGTCATAATAGCTCTGGGTAGTCGTAACCTCTTGTATAGGAATGTGGCTATAATAAATTAACAAATACATCGCTCTTTCCACGTTCCAGAAACACACAGCAACCCAAAAATTGTGTTTCTGGAACGTGGAAAGAGCGATGTATTTATTTATTTACTATCGCCACGTATTTGGAGGATTTTCATGCGGCTATAATAGCTGGGTGGTCGTAACCTCTTGTATAGGAATGTGGCCATAATACACTATCTACCAACAAGTAATTGGACACCTGTGATAGCAAAGTAAAACGAAGTTTATTCACCTTCGATAGTTGGCGGAACCTACACGAGCGGCGACTACAGCTGCAACCCTCCTGGGCATACTCTCAACCAGGCGTTGTACGACGGCTAGCGGTATTTTTTCCACTCGGCTTGGAGAAGACAGGTCAGTTCCTTCACCGATTTCGGACGGTGGGGGCACCCTTAAGTCGACGCTCCAACTCGTCCCAGAGGTGCTCGATAGGGTTAAGGTCCGGGCTCTGCGCAGGCCATTCCATTCGATTAACCCCATTGCCATCATACCAAGCCATGGTAGACCTCGCAACATGACAGGTGGCATTGTCATCCTGAAAGAAACATGGGTACATCCCGTAAAACTGCCACAACGTAGGAAGCGCATGGTCATCCAAAATGGTGCAGTAGGTCTCGGCGTTGAGTCTACAAGGAATTGCGACCAAGGGTCCCGTGCCACCCCAGGAGAAACACCCCCATAGCATAATTCCACCGCCGCCGAACTTCACAGTTGGCACAATACATTCCGGCAGGAGGCGTTCTCCAGGCATACGCCAAATCCAGACCCTGCCATCCAAACAGTAGAGGGTGAACCTTGATTCGTCGCTCCAGAGAACCTGTTTCCACTGTTCAACGGTCCACTGTCGACGTTCTTTGTACCACGTTAGCCGAGCAGCGCTATTGGACTTGGTGATCAAAGGCATGTGGGCGGCAGCACGCCCACGATAACAGAGCAGATGGGCTTCCTTACGGAAGGTATTCATCGAAAGAACACTCCCGGATGCCTGTTGAAACTCCTTGCGGATGTGGCCCATCGATTTGGTGCGGTTCTTCCGAATTTCTGTGGCCCGCACCCGTCGGTCTCTAACTCCCAGTTTTGTGGGTCTGTCGGGTCGGGGCACATTCCGACAGTCACCTCTCATCTTTCACTTTCCAAATCACGTAGGCCACTGTCGATTTTGGGTACTTCAACTTGCTGGATATGTCACGTATGGATCGGCCATTTCTGTGATACCCGACGATTACACCTTTCTCGAAATCAGAGATTTCCGAACTGTGTTGCATCTTGCATGCGACTGGTTGCGTTGTTGTTTCCCACAGGATATTTAACGGCGGCTGTCGTGACGTGTATCAGGACCGCAGATATCGTCGATTTCAGGGGTGTCCAATTACTTGTTTGTAGATAGTGTAGCTGGGTGGCTGTAACACCTCTTGTATAGGAATGTTGTCATAATAGCTGAGTGGTCGTAACCTCTTGTATAGGAATGTGGCCATAATAACTGGGTGGTCGTAACCACTAGTAATATGTAGGCAGTCAGTCACTTTATGCTAATTGTCGCAAAGTTAGTACATGGTGTAACCTACTAATACTCGAGTATTAGTAAGTATACTAATACTCAAGCATTGGTAGGTTACACCAGTAGGCTAGACCACCTACTAATACTCGAGTATTAGTATTAGTTATACTACCTACTAATACTCGAGTATTAGTAGGTGGTCTAGCCTACTAATGCTCTAGAATTAGTAGGTGGTCTAACCTACTAATACTGTAGTATCAATAGGTGGTCTAACCTACTAATACTTTAGTGTCAGTAGGTGGTCTAACATATTAATACTCTAGTATCAGTAGGTCATCCTACTTCAGTAAGCACTCAGTGATCACTGAATTGGAACCACCTACCTAATACATCCCTGGCTCTCCTTTTCTAGGAAGACGGCTTACACCCGACTTGGCACAGACAGCATGAGGTGTTGTATTGCGGTGTACTGTTCCGCCATCTAGCAGGATGGCGTGTATAAAAGCCACACTCGGCGTTGCAGATTCTACAGTTTCTCAATTTGGTTCCGATCAGGCAAATTTGGGGGTCATTCCCGATTTCTTACATCACCACTAAGTTCGTCGAGCCATTCCTGCACGAGACGAGACCGATAACATATATCGTTATGATCTTGGAAGACTGCATACCCGTTTGGATGGATGTGAAACATCGCGGGATGTGCATGGTGTGCAAGCAATCCCTGGTAAACTTACCTTTTTTCTCGGATATGTCGGTTAATAGATGTTTCACTATATCGTTAACCCTCTTTTAACCCTTTAACGACCATAATGCCCAAGTAATTTATTCATTTCAACAGCCATAGCCGCCCGAAACGCCTCTCTAGAGTGAGTGAGATTTCCTACCTTTACCTTTTCTTTAAATTTGCACGTCCTATGAGAAATCATCAGGGGTCACAATCAGTCATCTTTATTGTTAGGAAACAAAGAAGCGAACCAACCGAAAGTTTTGGGCGTTATGGTATTTAGATTGATACCCCATTTTATGGTCATGGTCGTTAAAGGGTTAATATCATTTTATGAATAACATTCATCCTTTCTTTAGCAGTTTCTCACAGTAATAGGAGACGGTTCTCCTATGTGGATTTTAGCTGTTAGTGAGGAAAGGAAGATTAAGATCCCTGCTTTCAGAATTTAGAGAAAATACTATTTGTGGTCATTCGTTGGATCGGCTGTTCATGAACCTAAGAGCTGGAATGAACGATGCAGTGGTTTAATAGTTTTATGGCATTAGCAACCGCATAGGAAGAGATTCGAACATATGGCTCTCCTTTTGAGTGTTTGGTTTTATGGGTGGATTCTTACCGGGATGCTGCAGGTGATAGCTCACACGTAAGGTAACGGCGTGAATGAGATAAGAAGGATGGATGAGAAAGAGGAGTGATAGTGGTATGGAGTCACACAAAATAGACTAGAGGGGAAACCTACACTTTCCTTTCTATCTGTCTTTTTTTTTCTTTTTTTTTTAGAGAAAGAGAGAGAAGGGAAAAAGCAGAAAGAGATGTACTGACTTCGAGAAAGGAGGTAGGAAAAAGATTTGATAATTCTCCGTGTGGCAAGGAGAGAAGGCGATCCTTGATGTTTGAGATGGAAGATTAGCAGTTTTAAATATAATATTAACATACAATTCAAGACAAGGAAATCAATGACCATCCCAAGCACTACCTTGAATAACGAGTATGACCGCAGAAGAGCGAGTTTTCATTTACTTAGTAATTTATTCATTTCATCATCGAAAAAAGAAAAATTAAAAACCAAGAAAATCCCGTAATTGCTCAATTACCATACAATGAAAGCCTGACAAATGCACGCGAAAAGAAATCTTGTGAACAGCCCTGTAAGACTGTAAAATACTTAACAGGCATGTGCTATACAAATACTTTACCAAATCTATCAATTTTTAGGATACACTGAATATAGCCTGTTTACACGGTGAAAAATTGAGTTTATGTTTGAGTGCTGCAATTTTCTTGATCGTACATGATTTAGTGGTACGAATCCGCTTCCGGATCTTGTTCTTGGCATTCAGTTAAAATTGTCCGAATTTTAAGTAGCATTTTCGGCCAGATATATAACACTATTTAAACACAGTCTCCCAAAACCGTTGGCCACTTTCCGTTACGCGTTATTAGCACGTTTATTCCCTCCTCCTAAACTTATGGTTACAGTAGCGAGAACACAGCAATTTCACTTCGTCAACGTTTGTGAAGCCATTTTCTTGCGGATTATATTCTAACAACGGGGAAAAGTTTACAAATCACTTATTGTTTAGATTTGTCCTTTTGTTTATGTTCGTTTTCAGAGTTTTTATCGGCTATTCCACCCACCACTTCCCCAATTCCAGCAGCAGTCTATTTATGACACTATTCAGCGTTTTTTGATATGACAAGCGGATGTGAATGATTCATCGTGGCAGAGGGACAAAACCATTAATGAGAACACCACCCCATGCTGAAAAAAAACATATCGAAATCTATGAACATGGTTGTAACGTGTCGCCGTTCAAATTAATCAGGAATGCACAGTATTGAAGGAAAAAAGACTTCTTACCTGCCATTCATTTTTGGACGACGGTTCTGGAATCGCGGCTGTTTAGGTCGGTATGTATCAGTTGACAATAGCACATTAATCCAAAGGAAATAAGTAAGTCCGCAGCAGTTGACACAATGAATTCACACGAGACTCTAATAAACATCTAACATATAATTAACAGAAATAGATGACCGACTGCACACATACTTAAGACACGTAACATAAAACACCGGCGTTATTTTTCCTCTTGAGTTCCATCTTGTTCAAAATACACGACTTTCTCCTTTTCCGAATTCAAATCACACGATTTTTTTCTCCTCTCGCCTCCCACGGAGTGACAGCGCCCTCTATCAGAATTGTCTCCACAGCTGCTCGGATTTCATTTATCTTTCCTATTCGGGAGTTGTTGTTCTTCCGACAATGGTCTTTACAGAGAAAAAATTGCACACTTGAAAACGTAAGTTGTATACACGGTGGTATGAGAATAATCAGATTACCACCGGAATCTCAATGTACCCTCTCAGACGCGTCACAGTGTTTACGTGACAAGGTCGACCACACGGAGACATAAGCGGCCGGATAGGACAGACGAGCCGTAGTGCGTGACATGAGAAAAATGAGCAGACGTAGTGATTTGACGGACGTTCAAAAAAGAATGATCATCGGCTGTCGCGCCAAGGGTGAAACCATCTCAGAAACAGCAGACTTCTTGGGATGTTCGCAAGGTTCTGTAGAACGGATGTATCAAGAATGGACTCCCTGGCACACCGAGTACCTCCCGACGTCGTATCTGTGGAGCGCTAAAAGCCATCTTCCCTAGAGAAGGACGTCGTCGCCGTCGAATGGTAAAGGGCAATGCACACGCAATAGTGTAGCAATTGACAACGCAAATGAACGCTGGGGAACCCAGGTACTTGTCTCCGATAACAGTATTGAGAACCCTCTTACACATGGGTCTCCGGAGTCAACGCTACGCCAAGGCGCCCATTTTAACCCGACGCCTGCAGTTCGGATGCGACTACCGCCATTGGATAGTGGAAGAGTGGTAAAAGGTTGCCTTCTCCGACGAATGGAGGTTGAGGTTCCTGCTCCACAGAAGTGACGGGCGGTGGCGGAAAGGGCGTCAGATACACGACAGCCAACATCCGGACTCGCTTGTGGGTCACGTGTTGCAGGGCTTGGTGCTGACTTATATTGCAGCGCCCTGTGTGGAGGGTTCGTTGGATGCTTGCACTGTATATGGGGTTTAATCCGTATTATGTATCCCGGCAGACGCAGATAATTCAAATACAAAACATGAAAAAACGACTTAAGTTTTGCTCTTGCAGTGAGGAAGACTTTTATTCAGATGTTGCGGGGAATGTCACCAAGCTTTTGTCCACCATTTTCGTGCTTTCATTGCTTTATTAACACCTCGGATCGCCTTCTGTTTCTCTAATCATAGGCCTCCTTGCTTCCCACTTATATTTGTCTCCCGAACTCGCACCTCCGCTAAAATCCTCCTCCTTCGTCGACTTTCTGCCACCGAGTTCCTTCTCCTCCTACTCGGAGAAAAAAACCCTAAAAAATGTTCCTTCCCCGAAGAGAGTGAAGACCAACGCATTCCTAGAAAATGGCCACACCCTAAGATGCCTCCTCTCCGAAAACGCAAAGATATTTTATTGCCTTCGCTGTTCTCCTCTTCTCAATCGCAGGAAAGTGCCCATCTAACAACCCCCTCTCTTGCTCGGGACTGTTGTCTTGTTCTACTCTTCTCACATCGACGAAACTAAAAATTTAACACCCCCTCATTTGAAGGGACGCGTGAGAAAAAGCCCACTTTAACTGTTCGTTGCCCAGCTCATCGAAATAGCGGGAATTGAAGGAAAATGATTACAATTATTTCTCCCTAAAATGGCTACTGAACCTCGCTCCTGATAAATATGGAAGCCCCACAAGTACAGGCAGGCAGTGGTAGTGCGCATGTCTGTGGGATGTTTTCAAGTTATGACCTGGGACAACTGGTATCACTGGATGGGTCCCTGGTCACCAATGGCTAACTGTACATCTTCGCTGACCACATGTATCCCTTCATGTTAGACGTTTACCCTGGTGGTGATCATGCCTACCAACAGGACAATGTGCTCTGCCACGTCGCTAATGGGGTGCCTGACTGATTCTAGGAACACGACAGCGATCTCTCCGTTGCCCCTTAGCCGGATAAATCGCCCGACCTCAATCCCATAGAACACTTGTGGGACTATTTGGAACGGCAAGTTCGACGTGACGACCCACAACCACGTCATCTCCTGTACCAGCGTGCTGTGCTGCAGTCCGACTGTTCACGTGTGCCTCGGGCAATCTTCCAGTGCTTCATTGCGTCCATGCCACGCCGTCTCGCCGCTGTCCTCCAGGCCAAGGGTGGTTATTCTAATTAATAGGTAGGTGGTCATATTATTCTAATACGACCGTGTATATCTCAATCAGCCGTGTATGCATATCTGCAGGCGAATTTTCTTTGCTCACAAAAAACGAATTACACCTCGAACCTTCTCTATTGGAAAATGATTCAGCCTAAACGCAATTTGAGCTGCACACAACGCAGTCCAAGATCATTCCATAAGAAGTGAAAAAGCCTTTGAAGGTTATTGTACTTCTTATGGAATGATAAGCCTTGTAACTTTATTATTATTTTTAAATCATATCTTTGATAATGTATCGGAAATATTCCATTTTGAGAATTATAACACACAATGCTAAACCATCGAAATCATCTATGCCCTGCCAGCACATGCTGTTTCCAAATTTATTTTACGTATTTTTAGGCTCCAAGCAGAGGCGTCTCTAGGGAGGGGCTGGTGGGGCTGCTGCCCCGGTCGCAGCTCAAGGGAGGGCGCAAAAATCACTGAGCAGAATCTGATTAAAAATCAGAATTGAAACTTTAGCACAAGTTTGTGGTACAGAAGGTAGTATAACTATACTAGTTATCCGAATTTATTGGCGTAGATGAAATCAAAGTTTCCAAGCTTTCGTACATCAACCAGATGGCTTTTTCATGGAAGGTAGAGAGCAAACTTAAAAAGTCATCCTTGAAAAAGCCATCTGAGAAAGCCATCTTCAGATGTCTACCTTCCTTAATTTGATATCATTTACGCCAATAAATTCGGATAACTAGTATAGTTATACTATCTTATGTATAGTTGGTGTATAGTTCCTTGCGTTATTATTTGTGGTGCAGAATTACAGAATTTACCTATAATTTATTTTGCCAGTTGCGGCAGCTTGGCGGCTTAAAATTCTCATTTCCTACTCAAAAGGTTCTAGGGATGTACGTTACTCTCAATCAGAAATGATCACGCAATTGTTCGTATGGTGCAAGATAAGGATGTCGTTCATAACTTTCAAGAATCTCTGGGGGCGATTCGGTTATTACTGCCTCTACTGCAAGCTACGTTCGGTCCGTTTAATGTAGGACCAAGCTCAGAACTCCCGATCAGAAGACAATCTCACCGCTCTCTTCATATTTTGGATTTTACAGCCCTAAATGGCATTCCATATACAATTCAGCTTCATTACCTGGAACATCGTCGACGTAAGTAAGGGTAAGAGAACTGCACGAAACCCTTTTGCTGAGTAATGTCCTTATTTCCTAATTTTTTTCCGACGCAAATAATGAGAGTAAAATACCTTTCCCATTTGAGGTAAGAAATGACGCCTACTTCTCTAATACCCTATTTTCAGTATCATCATCATCATTGTCAACCATTATCAATCCACTGCTGGACGAAGGTCTCCCCAAGTTTCCTCCACAACGGTCTGTCTTGTGCTAGTCTCCTCCAGGTCACTCCCGCATACTTTCGAATTTCATCCACCCATTTTACATGTGGTCTTCTTCTGGGTCTTTTCCTGTCCCTTGGAATCCAATCTAAAATTTCGGCTGTCCATCGAAGGTCTGTCCTTCTGGCAGTATGTCCAACACATTGCCATTTCAGGGATTTAACTCTAATCATGATGTTTTCCACTCTTGTTATTTTTCGGATCCACGAGTTCCTCTTCTCATCTCTCCTGGTTACACCGAGCATGTACCTCTCCATGGTTCTTTGAGTTGTCTGCAGCCTTTGTATGTCTCTTTTAGTTGCTGTTTCTTCCAAAAGCTCTCCAGGCAAGTTTTGTACGCCGATTAATTTCTTCATCAATGTGACCCTCACTTGATATCTGCTATCCAAGATAAACGTACGTGTCTGCTATCTCCAGTTTCCCTCCATCAATCGATAAATCTTCATTTCTTGTAAAAGCATTGAACATCACTTTTGTCTTCTGAAAGTTCATTTTTAATCCCACCTCTTTACTCTTGTCAGCAAGTTCCTGGATCATACTCTGCAGCTCTGATGGGGTAGTTGCAAAAATGACTACGTTATCAGCAAAACGAAGGTGGGCTAGATAATCTCCAATAATCTTTATCCTTTTTTCTTTCCCAGTTCAGTGATTGAAAGACATTTTCCAATGTGGCATTAAAGAGGTTCAGTATAATACCTCAAACAAAAAAAAAAATGTTTAAAAGTTAGGTTGTAAAATTACAATTAAAATGGCAATAACTTAACAAAGGTGTTCCTCTGGTTCGCCGAAAAACTAACCCGTTCTTAAAATCAGCCGCACTGCCGTTAGTAAGTATTAGTTATCGATCAACTACAAAAGAATGTGATAACAAAAAAGAAAGTATGAAATCCAGTGTGCAGTGAAATGTAAGAAACAACTCCGGATGGCCAGCGTTAGTTTTTTTTTTTTTTGAAAAACTGAAATTTGCGTATGCGTGTGGGTACTAAATAATGCAACTTTGTGCGTAATCAACACACAATACCAGTTATACTGTTACAAAAACTCATACAACAAGCAGGATTATAATATTTCAGTTTCAGGCGGTTAAGCTCCTTTTGTCTTAACATGACTTCGATGGAAGCGGACGCAATATTTTGTGGTTAACCCAGGGCGCATGAATGCCTTGTTCCGCTTATGACTCCAAGCCTGCGTTACTTGCATAATTACCCAAACTTTGAAGCTAAATCATCATCGTATTTCTATACGCCACATATTTCCAATGTTCTTGACAGCAAGCAAGATACGCCACGTTTCATAACTTACGTTCGTGAGTGCTACGCTTCAAGTGTGTTTCTTTACGATTTTTGCATCTCATAATTTTCTGTTAAACCTTAGATTCTTAAGTGCATATTTTATGATTACGTCTTCGAAGTTTTTCGTTCGGAAGCAGCCCGTTTTAATGACACTCTTTTGTATTTTAATAGTTTGCTGTATCATAGTCTCATCCTGAATGTGTTTACATAACTAAGTTCAAGTCTTTATGCCCTTAAATGATTCCCAGAAAAAAAATAAAAAAAATGTCCTTATCTTTTCGTAAGACGTGGTTGTTGATATCTCAGCCGGGGGAATTACTGCTCCCATAGGTGTGATGATTGCTGTTAACGACATTTCATGGATGACCATTCCTGTTAGTTATTACGTTTAAAGAACACTCCTTTATCCGTATAAGCTGTTATAGATTTAGCGATAAACAGAAAGATTTTAACTTTTCACTCCCAAAAGGAAACTTCAGGGCATTTAGCTAACCAGGGCCATTAAAATGCAGGGTGCTGACGTTTTCGGTGACGTCACACGGATCATTAGTTGGTGAACGGAGGATATTAACCCTTGATGCAAATGACAATGCGGCTTCAAAAGCGGAAGAGAAGGATACGGGGGACGGAAGTGTGTCTTCCCTCTCTATATTTTCGAAGCTTCTTTGTCAGTGAAATGAGAAATCCCTTCCCCCTTCCTAACACACGTTGTAATTGTTCCCTCTTCGGCCATCTTTGCGCATGCGCCCACCGGCTAATTATAGCCTCGAGGCAGAGTCGAACACTCGTCGCCTGTAAATCTAAATAAATGCCTTCGAGAGCGCCGCAGTTTTTACTTCTCTAATTAATCATCGCTTCGCATTCGTCAGGATCCTTTTGTGAAGTAGAAGGAAGAGCAAAATCGGAGATTGCGGAAAATAATTACGTAATATTTCAACACATGGGAGTAAATTTTCTCCTTTTGTTGTCCGGGACAAATGACAGAGCTTGGGCTTTTCACGAGAGGGTCTTATCTGAATTCTTTTGTTTCTTCGAGAGGACGACGATGGATGGGCATTGAGAAGGATTGAAGTGGCACCAGTAAGAGAAATGAAAATGATACCACTTCCATCCTCGGGAGACTTCTTTTTTTTTCCTCTTTTTAAATCGAACTCTTTAAACTCTCTGAAAGCAATTCGAATAATATATGGCAGCATGTGTTCGATTCATTCTCAAGAGGACATTTCGACATGATCCAATAGGAGATTTACACCTGGTCCACAACTTGTTTGGCGACAGTGATGATGTCCATTGTGATCTTTTGTTGGAACCAGCTAGAGAAAGAATCCAAATATAATTGACCTAGTTGTTTTCCCGAAGTACATTAATCTTATTATTTTTAAAAGCAACATAAAAATTCCCCCTGGTTCTTTTTTTTCCTCCTCATGAATATTACATTGGTCAATCGTGTTGCGACAACTTGAATTCTTGTACTAATCATGGCAGGCTTTTTAATCAACTGAAGTTTTATTTGTGTTGGCTATAGTGCTTGAGTCCCAGATTTTAATTTTAATTTCCCTGAGTAAGCAGGAATAGCAGCGTTTCCACTATGAACTGATTTAAAAAAAAAAAAAAAGTTTCAGAACCAAGAAATAATCAAATTTCTACAATTTCTATACAGTAGATTCCGGTCAGCAAAATAGTAAAACCAAGGAGTTCACAACAGATGTAGTAAGGGCTAGCCGTTTCTTTTGCGCAATCAAAGTGAAGCCACCGAAATTTCACGATTATGGCATCACAGCCAATCACAGAATCTGCCGCCATGTTGGTGAGACATATGAGACGAGTCGCAGCCAATCACTGTCTCTGCCGCCGTGTTGGTGAGATATTTAAGCATTAAAGTAGTCTGTTCAAAGTGCTTCAAGTTTGTGACGTCATTCTTACTCCATCTATTCTAACCACCTTGAGTAAAACTATAGTAGAAATCCGATTTATTGGCGTAGGAACACCGGCTCCTTTTTCACACATCTCATACGACCTCCAGGGAACGTTACTCTCCCATATGATCTCCATATGTGCTGCCCGGTTAGTCATTTACTTGTGCAACCGTGTTTTGCCACTCTGCCAACTTTCGAGCCCCTAGTATGCAATCTTCTTGGTGCTGCACTTTGAATCGCCAGTAGTGAATATAGCAATATTGTTCCTTTCTTGGGTTCTTTTGTATTATTCGTATGTTTAAAGTTAATTATTGCAACCGTACAACATATGCATGTATTTCCTGATTTTAGTATGCCAAAAAGTTTGCAGATGTACTTCTGAATCATGTCAGCATGCAAAATATATTTGAAAATGTCAATATCTAGTGTTTCAGCAACTTATGATAATACTTCTTCGCCCTTGCTTTGTTTAGGGAACCGTCTGGACATGAAAGATAAAAGAAATCAAAACAAATCAACCCTCATGCAGTTTTCGGAAAGCAAGTTTTCCGGTTATACACACTCACTGTCATAAAATCCCCGCACCACGAAAAAAACCATGCGATTAACGCGAAACTCGGCGAATAGCTACGGGGAGGGAAGACATGCAAATGATTAAAGTTTAGTGCGATTTCGCGTTCCCGCACGTTCAAAACCGGCGCTGCAATCGCAATCCTTGGGGCTTATAAGGCGCCGCGCAGGGGACACCACATTGTGTCGACGTGCACGGTAAGAGTCAGGTGAGATCCCTGAGAGACAGACATGCCGACGAGCCGCCGTAGATGTGCGTACGGGCAACTTACGCAGTTTCAAAGAGGTGGTATCGGCGGGATAAGAGAGGCCGGGTGGTCGACGTGCCGAATAGGCCGCCATTTGGGCCGATCGGACAGAACGGTGTGATCGAGTTTGGAGCAATGGATACGGGAAGGTACCCAGACACAGCGGACTGGCTTTGGACGACACAGACACACCACCAGCAAACGGGACCGTGGGTTCGTGAGAGCGGCACTAGATTAACAGACGCAACAACGTCCTTGTCCAATATCCAGAGACATGTGGCGGCTGTATAAGGGACTCCTGTGTCCAGCAGAACCGTTTCCTGACACCTGGCAGAGGTGAATCTGCACTCTCGACGGCTCTTACGTTTTCTGCCATTAACTCCTGACCATCGTCGGCGGCGGTTGCAGTGGTGTCAGTAGTGAGAAACGTGGAACGCTACGGACTGGCGACGTATAGTGTTCACAGAAGAATGTCGCTTCTGTATGGGAACGGACGATCACCGTGACAGATTGTAGAGTACCGCAGGTGAGCGCTACAGTCGCAACACCACTGTACAGCGGCATACGTCCCAAAATGCAGGCGTGATGGTCTGGAGAGCTATCGCGTATGACAGCCGGACTTCCCTCGCAATGGAGGAACGTTGCCAGCCCAGGATTACGTACATAAGATCCTGCGGCCCCATGTGCTGCTTCTCCTGGCGGGGCGGCCTCGAGCCATTTTCCAACAAGATAACGCCCGTCCGCACACGGCTCGGGTTTCCCAGGACTGTCTATGTCCTGCTTCGACGCTTCCGTGGCCTTCCAGGTCGCCTGATCTCTCGTCCATCCAGCACGTGTCGGACCAGATAGGTTTCCAGCTTCCTCCATGTTCGTGATTAGAGCGTCAGTTGCAAGAACTGTCGGCTAATCTGTCACAGGATAACATACAGCGTCTCTTTGACTCCATCCGAACCGTATCACTGCATGTATCCGAGCACGAGGCTGTCTGACGCGGTACTAACGCTGATCGGAATGCGTACCGTACCGTATGTCAGCGGGAAACCGTCCTCCTGCTGTGATATTGTAATCACTTCTGTCCTTGGTATGTACCATCTCAGTACTAAAATCTCATTTCAATCCGATGCCTCCTCCTTGGTTCGATAATTTTTATGACAATGAGTGTATAATTGTCCTGAACTATGTAAAAATCAACGGTTTTCCATTTTTTGAAGTTTTCCCCGTATTTAATCCTAGGTTAAAAGCCTGATTATTTCATTATTATAATTTTTAATCTACGAAAAATTATTTTTCTTTCAACACATCCTCCCCAAAATTTTAGCACCCCACCAAAAAAGTTATATAATTTCTGGGATAAACCGCTCTACAGATTGTAAACTGTAAAGTCAAACCCCAGGAATATCACTCGAGAATCGAAACGTATACACTGCGACAACCTGGGTTGGTAAAAATGTCAAGGCACCGTTCCTATCACCACTCCCACTAGCGGTGAATTCGCGAACTTTTCTCCACCGTGCGGGTGGCGCAGTGCTCTAGGTGCTGGCTTCTGATTCGTCCAAGATGGGTCTGGGTTCGAAGCCCATTGGGGCAAGGATATTGTGTAGACATAAATCAAGGTGTTCTTTCCACGTAACATAACCACAGAAATCCGAAAATGTAATCGTCCTGGAACGGAAATCGAACCCGCATCTCCCGATTTGCGTCCGAGTATGCTAAATATTACACCAACCAAGACAATGAAATCCAAACTGAGCACAAATCTGGGAGATTCGGCTTCCGTTGCAGGACGATTAAATTTTCAAATTTCCGTGGTTTTGTTACATGGAAAGAACAGCTTGATTTATGTATATATTAATAACTAACGTATAGCCCGTCTTAGGACGGTTGGCTGTAAGCTTTAAATAAATAATAATATAATACACTGTTAAAAATTGGTACTTGGAAATAAGCAAAATGTATTCTTTTTTGAGTGCATTCTGGGCTTATAATAGCTCCGAGTACTTGTGTCTCATTTTTGGAAAATACACGTACTCATTTTTGAGTACATACAAAGAATCAGTTGTGAGTATATCTGGTATTTCTAATTTGAAATATATGCACTCATTTTTGAGTGCATACAAGGAATCAATTGTGAGTATATCTGGTATTTCAAATATATATACTCAACAAAAGTACATATATACAATATATACAGGGTATCTGAAAAGTATTTCCCTGATTACAAACGTTATTCATATCCGTTGTATGTACGTTACAGATGTAAAATCGGTGCCAAAATCTTGAAAACTAATAAAGTTTTTTGTTGCAGGTTTCCGCAACGTGGCTGTAGTGTAGCAGTGCCAGTGTCCGGGAAACCGGAAAGGTTCACAAATCATGAACAGAAATTTTAATCATGAACAGAACTTTTTGGCATCTGTAATTCACTGATTTCTTGGAACTTCGCACAAAAGACTGTCTCACTGCTTCCACCCTTTCAGCTGAGGTTGATGGTCGGTCAATTCTCGGTAAGTCAGCAACAGATCCTGTGGTCATCAATTTGTCGTACTACGACTTAATGCTCTTGACATCGGGCGGCTTCTTTCCATACGTTATTTGGAAGTTCCTCTGCACTGTTATTGGTGACCGGCTGTCGTGATACCAGAGGACACACTGGGCTTTTTTCCTGATTTGTGAACATTTCCGGTTTCCTGGACAATGACACTGCTGCACTACAGCCACGTTGCGGAAACCTGCAACAAAAAACTTTTTAGTTTTCCAAAATTTTGGCACCAGTTTCATATCTGTAACGTACATACAGCGGATATGAATGACGATTGTAATCAGAGAAAGACTTTTCGGACACCCTCTATATGTATTTCAAATACATGTACTCAAAAAAAGTACATATATTTTAAATATATGTACTAAAAAATAATCCATATATGTGCTCTAACTTAATTCATTTTCTGTGCCCTTTCAGCCAGGGCATAGAAACTAAAAGAAGTTAGAGCGAATCTATCGATTTTGACAGGATAGTTTGCAAGTGCGAGAGAGCACACTAGATGGCGCACCGTACAAGCATATAATTTCACACATAGAAGGTAGAGAGAAATTAGGGGAGACGTTGGAATGTAACATGGGGATTCCCACCCGGGGGCCGTCACTTAACGTGCTCGTCCGATGCACGGCGGATATTCAGCGATTGTTAGAAACTTACACCACCACGCCAATTTTGAACCTGGTGTCCCTCCATCAATAGTCTGAATCTCTAACCACTAAGCCATCCGCGGCTCGATTTCAAATTTTAGACCATATGTAGAGGATGTTAGGTAGTGTCTGACCCCAGGTCTTAAACAACCCTTACAAATAGGAAGCTAGGAGATTTGGGCAAGAGTGCCCGATAGGAAAGTCACACGGAAGCGAGGTAGAAAGTGGAAGGAAGACGCCCTTGTTTATTACCTGGGAGCCAGACGGCTTAACGTGCGCTTCCGACGCACGCCGGATATTTAGTGGTTCGAACATTCGCACCTGCCTGGGATCGAACCTAAGGTCTTCTCCGTGGCGGTCACCAATGCTGACCACTGGGCCACCCGCGGCCCCAATTTCAAATTTGGAATTGTGAACTCTATACATACTCATTTATTCATAGAATCAACTGGAAGTATATTATTCGATGGCACATCTGGGATAATAGATATACTCGTTGTAACATGTTGGGCAAGTGGACCGCATAGCTTTACGACAAATATAGCGATGAAGCGACAATATGTTATTTATGAGAATGGCACAAATATAGTTAATGTAAAAACGTACACAAATAGACTTAATGCATAATTAAATTACTTGTGCTTGTGATTGACTTTATACTAATTATTTATGTGTGCCACTTTACACATTTATTAAATAATTTCTCTTGAAATCTATAATATCTGAAATGAAGTACAAGATTGTATATACAAGATTATATTTATATTTACTGACGCAGTTATTTGTAAGTACATATGATTACTTATATATGAGCATGTGTATTCGTTTGCGATTTGATTGTACTTAAAAAAAACCGACTAGATTCAGGTTCTCATTTTTAAGTAGTTTTTTTTAACAGTGTAGGGGATGTTGCCCGTCCTATGACGGAGTGAAATTTTTAATTGAAGCAGATTGAAAAAAAATAAATTAAACGCCGGATTTCTGTAAGGAAACATAGTAAAAATTTGTATAGTAAGAACTCATGCATGTTAGAACTAAAAATTACATGCCATGTATTTCCGTTTTTCAAAAGACCTCGTGACGAATAACATTCTGTATAAAATATGTTGTTGTTCAACAATTGTAGATTAGAGCGTTTAGATAGTTCGACATTTTGCAAAATGTGTAATGTAATTAGCACTAAACTCAGAAAGTTGTTTTCGTGCAAACTTACCTTAATAACTTTTACTTTGATTTTTCGCGTTAAATTATTTTTTCTCCGGCACGCTTGTTATTCCCTTCACGGCTTGTTTTACACTGTCATATTCGACGCTTAGTTTGAAACTTCATTCCAAAGCTTTTTCTACAAATAATGCGACATCTGGTGTTACAAATCGGAACAATCTATAATTCTCGACAATGTGCTACTGGGACGACATCTGCTTTTAGATGCAATTTTGCTTACTTGGACATCTCAAAATTTCAGTTTTTATTGTATAGGTTAGAGCGTTTAGATTGATCGATATTTTGCAAAATGTATAATACAATCAGCAGTAAACTCGGAAAGTTAGTTAAATTAAAAAAGTAAAAAAACTAAAAGCGTACAAATTAATATTCCAATTGTGATAACTTAAATTAATTTACAAACGTAACTTATCGTGATATAAAGAATTCAATTCGAATTTTTTAGATCGGAAAAATAGAACTTGAGTCATTAATAATCCAATGCTTTTAAATTAACGCGCGATCACCTTGACATCTAAAAGTGATGGCGTGCTATTATATTCCGTAGCAGGCAATCATTTTGACATCGCGGGAGCACACACGAATTGTTCAATAAGTACTGGCGCAACATTGCAGACGCTTCTGTGACGTCACGCGTTCGTGAGAGACAGACAGATCTGGGTGTTTTGTAACGTATACTTTATATTCACTTTCCTTTTGATTTTACTATCTCTGGTTATTTTATTTTACTATGTAAATTATCTTCTTACTGAACGAAATATTATTTCACCCGACGAATGAGATCTGGCAATGAGTGTAAGTCATGACGTGGTGGTAGCCAGTATATATAGGCGCGTTCATCGATAGCGAGGGAGAGATTTTGTTGTTATAAGGAGAGCGTTTGTTATTGAAGGGAGAGATTTTGTTGTTATAAGGAGAGCTTTTGTTGTTATAGGGAGATCGTTTGTTGTTATACTAGAGGAGCGTTGTTGTTGTGAAGGAGAGAGTTTCGTTCTATGTGATTAGTTTGATTCTTCATTATTGTGAAACAAGTTGTGTGTGTGTGCTTTGGATGACCAAGAGTTACATAATAAAAGAGCTTTGAGTAAGTACGTCTTTCTCAATTAATAGTTTTTGTCAGACCTCTGTCTGGCTGTTAGGTTTATATCATTAGTTTATTACCATTAACAACCAGCGTTAAGACTTTATTCATTCTAATTACTGCTGCAACATTACTACCAGTTATAAGTTTGTTCAATACTATTACTACACTACTAGCAGGAGACTTTATTCATGTTCTTAATTAACTAGTAACAACAACCATTTGAATTCACTATTTGAAGCTTAGTACAAGCATATCATTCAGTAGCAGAAGCATTATACTTAGCTCAGTAGAAAGAGCTTATTCATTATAATTAGCTTAGCGGAAAGTAAATAAAGCTAATTCATTATAGTTTATATATATTATTTCATGTGTTTTTTTTTTTTCGATTGGAGGTTTAACGACAACCGTGAGCAACTCAATGTGATATAAGCAGTCGCCCGTCCCTAATTTAGGGTCACTGGTTCCAGGGAAAGGAGAAAGCCAGTGCCGTAAGACAAACATAGCATCCATGACTCACCGGGATGCGAACCCAAACCCCTTTCGGACGAATGACCAGAGGCCATAGCTTAGACCACTGTGCCACCGGTGCAGCTCCATGTGTTTCCAACTTGATATGGATATTGTGTTTGTCTTACGGTACTTGCTATCTTCCTTCCCTGGAACCAGTGGTCCTAAATTAGGGACGGTTGACTGCTTATAAGCCATCCACTTGCTCACGGTGGTTGTTATTCACACACGCACGCTCGCATAAAACTTTCTCCTCAATATCCAAAAATATCATGACGAAAAAGTGTCTATTTTAAAATTGGATGGTACCATTTGCTTGCCAGTAATCGAAACGAAGCGGGTGTTAACGGTAAAATTTAGGCTGCACTTTGAGGAGGAAAATGCATTCAAAGGCATCTATAAGCGGTTCAATATCATCGGACGGTTGTCAAGAATCATAATGGCAAAAAAGGGTCACCGTGTTATTGACTGCGTCCCCCAAACAGCTGTATATTACGACATGCGGGCAGACGGAATTGCAACTGACGAAATGTATCCAGCAGTTTTACCTGGAAAGGAGAAGGGGGTGATTCTAGTGCCACAACGGTCCTTTTCCTCCGTTTAGGAGTCCATCAGTCCCTTGACAGCAATTCAATTATATTTCACTGAATAGAATTTCCGTTGAAAACTTTCGCCTTCTAAGCATACATCCTAAATTCGCTCGCTTACCCTCATTTTTTGTTATGCACGATTCTTCGCTAAGAAAAGATGCTCTCCAACTAATCAATTGACATTTTCTAGCTCCACGTATCATATTTTCTGAGTTTGAGGAGCTACGTTACACTGTAAAAAAATTCTGAAATACACGAGTCACGTTCCGTTATTCCTTTCATGAATTAATGAAGTATATTTCTGATACAACCGTTTCCGTTAAAGGACAGAAAGAAAACTGAATTTCACGAATTTTTCGTACCATGTTAAAATTTTGAATTCCGCAACTCCTTTTGTATATTAACGGAAAAACTCTGTTATCATTTTTTCCGTATCCGTATGACGAGATATTACCAGCAATAGGAGCAATTGCTGAGAATACTTGAGGTTTGATTAGCTTTTAAATTTCAATTGTCTGTCGATTTTTGAAGTTCTATGGCGAGGTCTGATATTGTGGATAGCAGATCGCATAAATTTTATTTATTGTGACACAGGATATTTATTCTCTCTCATATTTTATACACCAGCTATTTATTACATATTGTGTTACTGTAAGAAACCGGGTACTTAACTTATTATACAGATGATTATACGATGTCTGTGTATCAGTCTTTGCTCAACTTAAGACAAAAGCTATTACAGCTATCAAGAGTACATTTTATATTCAGGAGGGTTTTTTTTTTTTGTGTGTAAAATAATTGTAGAAAGTCAGTCCTTATTTTGCTGTTTAATCTCATGTAATGACGTAATAGTTCATATGTTATTATGTTTATTTATCCAAGTCAAGTGAGATGTGTATATATCACGTCACACATTATTCTCGTGACAAGCACTATTGAATGTACGTGCTGTAACGGCAAAATGTATCATCAGAGCTGTTATTGCCTTTGTACAGTAAGGTTGAAGTCAGTGGTCATTGCTGTATTCTATTATTTTTAAATGTTTACAACTTCATATGATTTTTAACAATATTAAATAATAGATGTAAATCACTCAATCATGTCTTTAGTTGGCGGTAAATTCACTCTGCAATATGTAGGATTTACAATGCTCCATTAATTATCCCACAATAACATAAAAAAAGTACATTTAATATTTTTTAAAGATAACTGGAAGTCCTTGTCAGTTTAAAAAAATCAAGTTACAAAGCATTTTGTTGCTTCGAAAAAATCACGATGAAAACTGCTTAATTTGTTCAAAGTCCTCCTACAGATAAAAAAAATATTATAAAACCTATTCAGAAAAAATAATAAGCTCCAACAGAAAATAAAATGGCTGAATCACTCACATTAATGACAAAAACCAAAAAATCATTGTTGCGCAATTGGTCTTACGTTGTACGTGACTCAGATCGTCGAGCCTTTGTAGCACGGTGGTTAAAGGCGTGCGTTACCTGCTGATCCAACCCAAACGACGGGAGTTCGATCCTGACTGCAGCGGAAAGATAATGTGAGGTAAGGACTGAATAATGAAGGATTGTAGATTTTGCGGAATTTCAGCTTAAATATGGAAAAACCTGAAATGGAGTTTACTGAAATATACGGAATTACCGACTACGGAAAATCTGTGAAAATACGGAATTTAAAATAAACGGATATTTTTATAAACGGAAATTCTTGAAAAGGTAATTACCGGTAACTTTGCTAAACATTATTTTCAGAAATTTTCCGTGAATTCACACTATTTATTTTTTACAGTGCGGTGAATTCACCGCTGAAAAGCTGAAGTAGAGCTGATGGAGTTGGCCCTCTGACAGTTAAACCAATTCCGTTGATTTCACGTTTTTATGAGCCTCCGTTCGGCTGTTAATTTAATGATGTGCGAATATACTACACACCCTATATTAGTGTGGGCCGAAAAAAAAGCTTTCTTTTTTTAATTTGCATATCGCCTATAGTGCTTAAAAGTTGCCATTTGGGTCAACAAGAATAACAAAATAATTTTTTTTTGAAATCGACCAATATCTTATGTCTCCGCGCGGAACACTAAGTTCGCGTTTTTTCCGACTGCATTGGACCGTAAGCAATAAAGGATGGAATTTTTTTGTAACTGAAATCGAGTAACCCCTAGTGCGAAAGTGTCCTTTAGTGTTCCCAATAACAGTGAAAAAAAAGTTTTGAAGTTGATCAATATGCTATGTCTCCGCACTGCACGAGACGTTCACCATTTTCTTACTGCGTTGGACCTGTTCCAGTAGACAACCCTGGAGAGAAAGAGCTCTGGCTGTATTTTTTCCCATAACAGCTTGTGAGAATTAAGTTCCTTTTGGGTTATCTCAAATCTTTGAGCTCACGCATAGTTGACAACTACGCACTGCGGAACTATTTGTTGATCTAACGTCATTTGGCTTTGAAAAGTTGCATGAATTCGGACAGAATTTCCGCCCTAGTCAGTAGTCATTACAAATGTTTCGAATCGATATGTTAAGAGCCCAATATTTGGTGCTTTCCAAGAAATGAGAGATTTGCAACTGCTGACATACGAAAGTATGTTGAGACATTTCTTATTGCTAAGAATACAAATGAAGGCGGATAGAAAAGGTTACAACCCACCAGTTCGTGTTATTGCACATTCTGTCGCAACGAGAGTTGTTGAAATATGGCAAAAAGCTTTTTTAAGCGTTATATCATATCAGCGTATTGAATTGAATCGTACCACAAGATATATCAATGCATTTCGAATCAGCCAGTCGACGTGAAGTGTCCACGAAAGCGAAAATGTCGCCTTTTCTTGCAGATGCCAAGAGAACGCTTTTTGTCTTTTGTAGTTGTAAATGTCCAAATATACTGGACAATTCATACTGTTGTGAACGTTCACGGAAAACACCTACTCGAGAAGTTCCTTTTTTGATAGATCAAAGAACTGAAAGGAAAATGACGATTGAAAAAGTAGACAAGATGGTGACAGATAAACTCAGGAAAAGAGAAGAAAAGAAAAATAAGCAGAAAAAGAAAGCAGCTCGTTAGATTCTGATGAGACGGATGCACGTTTGGACGATTCTGACACAGCCTCTTGTTCATCTCCTGAAAAACGTAGCCGTAGACCTGTTGAAGACTCGGCTTTTGATCCAGCATGACCCTTGACATCACGTTCAGAGTCACAAAAGAGAACACCTCTCCCTAGCTTAGCTTCAGCAGTGTACCGTACAGCAGTCCCAACGAGAAAAGCTGCTCTTATTGCACTGTTCTAGAAGACATGGGCATCATTACAGTCGATAGTCTCGAGAAGGTCATTGAGAAAAACAAAATTATCCTTGAAAAAATTAAGCTATCTAGGGATATAAAGAAAAAAGCCCAAAGCCCAGGCAGACAGAAAAGTCATTATCGGACTCTATTTTGATGGAAGGAATGACTCAACTCTCTTCCTAGATAAGAAAGATGATAAATATTATCGTTCCGAGAAGAAAGAAGAGAACATTATTCCCTTGGAGGAGCCTGGAACGAAGTACCTCGGACATGTGACCCCCCACTTCTGGTCATAGCAGAACCATCGTAAACAACATCACTAATGTTTTAGAAGTTAATGGCATTGACTCAAGTTTTCTCATTGCTTTAGGGTGCGATGGAACTGTTATAAATACCGGCAGGAAAAACAGGTGCTATACGTCAACTGGAACTTCCGTTGCAAAGTTATTTGCAGTGGCTGGTGTGCGTGTTCCATTTCGCCATTTGCTTGATGAACTCGATGGTAAATCAACAGGTCGTAGAACTCGTTCAGGAGATACTGGAGCAGCTCTCGACGGCTGTGAAAACTTCCCAGTAGTTGACTTTGCAGCTATTCATGTAGAATGGAGAGAACACATGAAAGAATTGCAGGATACATGTGAACTGAGTACGGTACAGCAGTATTTACTGGAAATATGTTGCGCCGTGTCACAGGTAGATGGTGATTTCAGCTTTTCTAGAAGATATTCAGGACCACTGTCACATTCGCGGTGGCTCACGACAGCTAACAGAGTCATGCGCCTCTATGTCGCCACTCAAAACCCATCGCAAACTTATATCTGTGTTGCCAACTACATAATCAATTTATATGCCACGGTCTGGGTTTCCATAAAGAAGATGCTTCCGTGCACAAAAGGGGCCAAACACTTTTGGAAACTGATCAACTTATCGCGTTTCATGGATTTGAAGTGCAAAGCAATAATTGATGCAGTGATCAAGAGAAACGCGTTCTTCAGTCACCCAGGGAATATATTGCTAAGTATGATTGCGATGAACGCACCCTAGTCAGAGCTCTTGGATGGAGAAGAATAAAGAAAGCTAGACAACAACAAATGAATGATGTCATTAGAGAATTCGAAGTGCCGCAAATAAATTTGGATGCTAATGAATATTATGAGATGATCGATTGGACTAAAACGTGTCTTACCGAAGCACCCCTGACTAAACGCATCTCATACGAAGAACTGGATCGACTACTCGCAACTTCTGCTGAAGCTGGCGCGAAGAAATAACCAAGCTTTCCTGCCAGACCCATGCTATGGAACGTTGCATGAAACTGGTGACCAAAGCAGCTGCCTCAGTGTGTGGATTTGAAGCTAGAGATCCGTTCATAAGAGCAACAATTGCATCACGGCAATTAATGCCACAATTTTCGAGTAAAGCGGATTGCCGAACAAGATATATCAGGTAGAAATAAAATGCTGAGCTGGAGGGAGGGCAGGCGGAACTCGAAGTATAGCCGCCTCCTCGTGGTGAGTTCTGGAATGTTTCCATACGTGAAATTGGAAGCAAGCAAGAGCTACACTTTGCAAAACTAACTGAGTGTACTACACATGCACACGCATGGTGCACTCAGAACAGTGCAATTTCCTACGGATTGTTCCGATGCCCTACATGCCAGGATGCCTTTACCTAGCCTAGGCCTACAGGCCAGATGTGGGAAGAAAATGGTGAACTTCGCGAGACATAGCATATTGATCAACTTCATAAATTTTCTTTCACTGTTATTGTAAACACTAAAGGACACTTTTCCGCACTAGGGGTTACTCGATTTCAATTACAAAAAAATTCCATCCGTTTTTGCTTATGTCCCAATGCGGTCGGGAAACGCGAACTTTGTGTGCTGTGCGGAGACTTAAGATATTGGTCGATTTCAAAAAGAAATTCCTTTGTTATTCTTGTTGACCCAAATGGCAACTTTTCCGTTCTAGGCGATATGCAAATTAAAAAAAAGTTTTTTTCGGCCCACTCTACCCTATATACAGGGAGATTGTAAACTCCTTCAACAAAACAAGAGAGGGGAAAGTACACATCAAGACGAACAATATTTGCAATGGAACCAAGGGCCGCATCCCACTCCCAGTGCCAGAAGTTATAAATCTACGTTGAGCTTTCAACAGTGAAAACAAAGAGACATACCTAATTTATGAGTTGCACAATTCCAATCGCATCAGAGAAAGACTCAAAGGAGCTGCTCAAACTGGCGTCCAAGGGCGTCGTTGCACAGCCCACACCGGCGAATGAAGGACTGTCGCACCCTCTCTTAGACTTCTGGTGTGGTGTTGATCTTGTACGCAGCAACAGCGATTCGCGCGACGAGATCTTCCAGGGAGTTCACAGGTGTCTCGTACGCTAATGTTTTCATGTGCCCCCAGTAGAAGAACTCCAGTGGATACACTGAGAAAAACGATTTGTTAATTCAACAAAACATTTTGCCGATATACAGTCAACAAATTTTTTTTTTTTTTTTGAATTTGAAAAATTATTTTGTTGAATTTTATTGTTGATTTAACAAAATGTATTGCTATCACGACAAAACACGTTTTGCTCATTTAACAAATTGATTAGGTCGATTTTAAGGAATTTGTTTGATCCAACAAAACATTTTGTCATGATAACAATGTTTTGTTGGATCAAACAAATTCTCCCAAATCGACCTAATCATTTTCTTAAATGAACAAAACGTTTTGTCGTGATAACAATAAATTTTGTTAAATCAACAATAACTTTCAAGAAAACAATTTTGCAATTTCAACATAATAATTTTGCAAATTCAACAAAAGTTTTTGTTGACTGTATATCGACAAAATGTTTTGTTGAATTGACAAAACGTTTTTCTCAGTGTAAGGTCAGGGGAGCGTGGAGGCAAGCCACAGGTCCACCGCGTCCAATTCACCGCCCGGGACATATCCATTTCGCACGGTAATATCCCTGAACGGGTTCGGCTGCGTTTTTAAATGTTTGCTCCTCATCGTCTACGCACGTGTTTAGCGTACCTGATTTGCATCTTGTGCTTCTTATGCACTGGTTGGAGCTCCGTGTGCCTGCTGGACGTTTTTCGAACGTGCTCTTTTCTGGCACTAGGAGTGGAATACGGCCCTAGGTTCCATTGCAAATATTGTTCGTCTTGATGTGTACTATCACCCCTCTTGTTTTGTTGAATGAGTTTACAATCACTTTGTATTTCTGTAGGAAGGCGTTTCCAGCCCTATGTTTATATGGCCTTTCCTTAAAAGAATCTGCGGTGGAATGAGTTTCCAAAGCTTGGTCTAACCTGTTAGAATCACCCTGTGTATGCGTTCAAGCTCTTCGGTACTTGGCTATAAGCAAATGTTCTATTGTATTCTGAGTTATTGGCTCAATGAGAAGTTTGTTCCAACTTCTCCGTGTAAAATTGGAATATTAAGTCAAACGAACCTCAGGGAATACTAAAGGGTGAACGTCTATGAATTGAGCTCTAAAGTTGTCCTTAACGAAATCCATTTTAAAAAATGCTGTCTTAGACATATACGATGAGCCAAACATTGCACACAACTTTACATGGCGGGTTGAGTCCCGCAAAGACGACTATGCGCCATTGACGATTATTGGCAAAATAATGCAGCCGGCTTATCATTCCTCTGCTGCATACGGATAAGGGACAAAGTGCGTCAAGGCCGACTTCACAGGGAACCATCTACGCATTGCCGACCCCAAACACAGGGTGTCTGCCGAAAACCCCGGAAGAACCGCAGACTAGATCGCCGGCAGGACTGGGGCTCGAAATCCCTTCAGAAACGCCCGCGTCCCACACAGAGCATAGCGACCCAACCAACTGCGCTATTCCGATGGTACTTTACAACTACCTTTTTTTTTATGTCTGGTTATTTATAATCACTTATACATTTTGTCCAGAAACTTTCGAACTGTACAGCAGTTGGAACCGAACCAAATTCCTCTTTATAGAAAAAAATCTTCCTGAAATTCAATTAATTCCATCTGTAATACACCTTTATTACTATTGGAGGCAGCTGCTGCTTTACCGCTCCACTTACCATTAGGCGGAAGGGAAAATGAGTCCTGCGACGGTTCCAACATTTTTCTAACTCAATAAATCTTACTGCAAATTCAGATTTAATATTTCCCATAAAACTGACAAATCGTTCACGTCAATTTCCTTATTTCCTTCACAAACTGTTTTCACATTAGAGTGTGCAAGGGCTCATTGGCCGCATAAACAGCAGAAAAATCAATTTCATTTTAGGAAAATATCTCCTTTCTGTAAAAAATGTGCATACTAAAATAGGAAAATATTTACTAAGATTCGCTAAACATGAAAGCTGGTTGCTTCTTCTAGAGAATCTTGTGATGGTTATATTCAAATTAATCGGAAACTTGAGACTTGGTCGTTCTGGGTGGTGGTGTAGTTAGCATACTCAGACGCTATCCGGGAGACGCGGAATCGATTCCCGCTCCAGGACGACGAAATTTTAAGTTTTCGGATATTATTTGACTTACCATCCTTGTCACATATACACCAATAAACTGATTGTCATCTTTAAACTTTCTGTTTACCTTATCTATATACACTGCTGGCCACCCAAAATGCAACACCTAGAAGGAAGCATCCGATTGGCCTGAAATTCACAGCATGCGTCGCCCGAGAGAGGACATGCGAACGATTAGCATTGCAGGGTATATGCAAATCATGTGCGCCCGGTACGCCACCACGAAGGCGGGGTGTAAGTAGTGGAAGTATGTTGTGCTGCCAGACCTGTGCGTTGGAAGCTCCCTGATGCCTCGTCGCAGACTACGGCAGTCATTCCAGCACGTTTCGGAGCTCGACAGAGGACAAATAGTGGCTTATCGCGACAGCGGTTTATCGTACCGAGACATCGGCGCCCGTGTGGGACGACATCCAGACACAGTAAGGCGAGTATGGATTCGGTGGGTGCAAGAGAGACGGACGGACTAACGTGAGCGATTGCCGCAGCCGCGGGACACCACCGAACGAGAGGATCGGCATGTTGTGCGGCGGGCATTGACGGCTCGCACCGCAACATCACGAACGTTAACGCAGGAATTACGGTGTGTTGCGCAACAACCTGTGTCAGCACGTACCGTTCGACGTCGTCTGCAGGAGCGGAAACTTGTCGCACGGCGCCCATTGATCCGATTACCATTGACGTTACATAACCGGCGAGTGCGGCGGTAGTGGGCCGTTGAACGCCGCACCTGGACTACGGAATAGCACGACATTGTCTTCTCCAACGAATCCCGCTTCTGCCTGCATCACCATGATGGGCTGATACGCGTGTGGCGCCACCGCAGCGAGAGACTGTATGACGCCTGCATTATGCATAGCCATACCGGTCTGTCGCCTGGCGTTATGGTTTGAGGCGCAATTTGATATGACACCATCACCCCTCTGGTACGCATCGCCGGTACACTCAACAGCCACCCCTACATCTCCGATGTTTTGGAGCCTGTAGTCCTCTTTTGCCTGCAGGACCTGCCAGCGGCCACGTTTCAACAGGACAATGCACGTGGCACGCATCGTGTAAAAATTCTTCACGACCCACTAGGTTTCACTGCTGCAGTGGCCCGCCTGTTCTCCCTATGTGTCGCCCATCGGACACGTCTAGTCGCTGATCGGCAACCGAGTGTCCCGGCAAGCACCACCCGCGGCTACGCCTGATGAACTGTGGCAACGTGTCATACCCCAAGCCTACATCCAAAGCTTCTTTCGTTCGATGCCGCGGCGTGTAGCGACCGTTATTGCCAGCCATTTGGGCCAGACGAACTACTGATGTCTGCGTGTTCCGCAAGTCACACGGGCCTGTAAGCTCAATCGTTTCATCTTTGTATGTGTTGTTATGTGTCCAGTAAATCTGGTTTTGCTATCTAGTGTCCTTCTTTGTGTTGCATTTTGGGTGGCCAGCAGAGTATATAAAGCAAAGTGGGAAAATGCGAGTGTTTTTGCCCTCGAATTGTTCGACCACTTCTAAATGACCAAGAGACCTGAAAATTGGCATGCTGATAGGTCTTACGGTATGGATACCTGGAAAAGTCCCCCCAAAAAATAAAAATGAGATTTGAAATTACTTTATTAAAATCAGCTTTGGAATATTGTCTACTTGAATTTTTTTGCCGCTTATACACAATGAAAAGTCTAGAAACATAAAAACCAAAAAGGGTGCCCAGATTCACTTTTCAAAGGGCTAATTATGCCAGAAACGCTGAAATGTTGTGAGAATTCCATGAAGTTTTGATTTAAATTTAAGGGGACAACAATGCCTGCTACCGTTTCGGGTTAAATCGTATGGCATTGACATCACGACCCTGTTCTAAATCGTAAAAGAGTTTTGCGAATCATAAAATTACTTTTCTTTCCCTTAATTACTTTTCCCTTTCTTTGATCTTATGTTCGAAAAAGGATTTTATGGATTCACCGTTTGGAGAACGAGCATGTCTAGTATTTCATATATAGAAATAGTTTGCATATTCTAAACCAATCGTAAGAATACCTTCGCAATCTTACGATTCGTAAACGAAGATTGCTTTCGCAATCTTCTGAGCGGAAAATCGAGGTCAACACCAAAGAGCATTACATCTGTTAAGATGACTTAATATTCCACTTGCCTTAGTTCATCGTAATTAACACTGCCCTATTAAGAGAAGTCTTAACCGGCGAGATTTCAATTCTGACGTACTTGTTCTATTTTGAAACGTTCTTTAACGTACAGGGTTTGAGAAAGCCTCCTCGAGTACAGAGAAAGCTTGGCGATTTTTCGGCTCATTTTACCCCTGGTAAACGCATATTTAAGGTACTCAAAATAAGTAGAGCTATATTAATAATCCTAAATTTCTTGGCGTAGGGTAGAAATAAAACGTTCCAAGTTTTCGCCCATCAACCAGAAAGCTTTTTCAAGGAAGGTAGATAGCTAACTGCAAACTGGACAATAGAACGTTTCAACACTTTGAACGCGGTGACTTGACTAGACAATAAATGAATAGGTGTAAACGTGATAATTCGATGAAACGAGGTGACGTTGGTTGGGCACGCGGTACCATGGTAGAAAACGCAGCATTATTTGAAGAATTGATTCGAAATACGTGGCAACTCCAGAGAGACGCTATCATTGAAACCCCGCAGCTGGTCAAGATTTCCAAGGTTTCGCGAATGGCAGTAAGTTTGGTGTGAAGTATGAAGCTAATTTCTTTACATCACTCCATATAGGATCGGCGGACTTGAACTTGACTATGCCATTCCATTCCACTACAATATCCGGACGGCTCGAGGCAATACTACATCGGAATGACCAAACGTTCGTTTGGAATTAGAATCAGCGAACATAAAAGGGATACAAGAGACGGAAAAATAACCACTGCCCTAACAAAAGAAGACAAGTTGAAATCCGCTGATTCTATGTGGAGTGATATAAAGAAATTAGTTTCATACTCCACATTCAAATCTCCTGCCATTCGCGAAATCTTGGAAATTTTGACCAGCTGCGAGGCTTGCGATGATAGCGCCTCTCTGGGTTGCCACGTATTTGGAATCAATTCTTCAAATAATGCTACGTTTTCTACCATGGTATCGTGTGCCCAAACAACGGGACGTTTCTTCGAATTGTCACGTTTGCGCCTATTCATTTATTGTCTAATCATGTCACCGCGTTCAAACTGTTGAAACGTTCTATTGTCCAGTTTGCAGTTAGCTGTCTACCTTCCTCGAAAAGCCATCTGGTTGATGTGCGAAAGCTTGGAAAGATTTATTTCTATTCCACGCCAATAAATTTCGGATTGCTAGTATAGTTATACTATTTTGAGTACAACTGGTTCACAGTTCCAACTTATTGAATTTAAGATACGGTTTATTCAGTGTGCATGTAACCAGAAATTATTTAAGTACAAAAGTTTCGCAAAATCACAATTTAATAAATCATAAGATACAGATAATATTTGAAGACACAGAATCCCGAATAAGTAACCAAAGCGAAAAACAAATAAATGTAAACAGAAGTAAACATTTTCTTTTCAAATATTCCAGACGTCTCTGCCCCTGATTCGAATAAAAAGAAAAAAAAAGAGATAGTGAAGCTGATGGAACTCGACTAAACCGGAAGAAGTACATTTCCTTTGAAAGAGCAAATGGATGGAGCATTGCAAATATGAATTTAGCAGAAAGTTCTTTCGACCATAAAAAAATGACGTTGCAACGAAACTTTTCCAAACAAGTTATAAACATATTTTAAGTATATTTCGCTCAGAAGTTTTATCCAAAAGAATGGACCAGTGTAAGAAAGAAGTTTGTCCAAGATAACTTCGGCACGAAAAATAATTTTGGGACAACGACAAAGATTTCCCGTCAACATTCATCAAAAGTGACATGGCACAGTGTTAAAAAAAAAAGGGGGGAGCGAGATACAAATAGTGCAAGCATTGTGGAAGAAACGACATCAGAGATGGAAAATAATTTCATGACTTCACGTAGCTTGTATCAGGAACAAACACAAAATTAAAAGCGAAATACTAATATTGGGAAGGAAGTACTTAATTGATTACTTTTCGCAAATGGGTATTTGACTGATGTTCTTAGATAGCTGGAAATTTAGCGAAGGAAAGAGACTCGTTTCACAGCGGGAAAGTAGCATCAGCCAAATGACTAAGCAATAAATTATGCTCGCGACCCAAAGCTAGAAAGAAGTTAATTTCAACAGAGATAACAGAACAAATTAAAGACGAAAAAAAATATCTCGCTGGTGCAATGCCACCATTCTTGGAAATAAAATCTAAAAAGTCAACATTCAGATATCTTTCGACATGTACAGATTTAAATTTTGAAATTACTGAACGTATTTCCGCTTGATAAAAACCAGTCGAAACAAAAAAAAGATGAAAAATACCTACCAAATATATTTCAAACCTTTTTTTTTTTTATCCTCAGATGCTTCCGTTTCTCACCAAACATGCAAATATTAAATTCGCTCAAGCGGAGCTTACGGAATTCTTACCCATGTAGCATAGCCTTGCAATTTGACGTAAGCCCAACACTGAGCCACCGTCTTTTAGGAAGACAAGACGATGGCTCATTGTTGGTCCTACGTTAAATTGCAACACTGTGCTACCTAGAACCTGAGTCTTTTCTCTTCGAGGGTTTCACGACCACGATAAGCAATTCTAAGCGCTATAAGGAATCTGCCGTCCCTAATTTAGGTCCATAATACCGCGGATAGCCTAGTTGGTCAACTTTCTAGACATCCACAGAAAAGACTCAGGTTCTAGCCCAAGAACCACGTCCTTGCAATTTACCGTAGGCCCAACACTGAGCCACCGTCTTCTATTCCTAAAAGAAGGAGACTCAGTTCGAGCCACTAAATGTCCGCCGTGCTTCAGATGGGCACGTAAAGCTATCGGACTCTGGACCCCCCACCCCCAGTTATAAATAAGGTAACGGATCTTTCCTGTTATCAGCCCGCCACTACTTGACTTCCGAATAAGAACGCTTTCAAGTAGTACCCGATTTCGAAACCAGAACACACAGCCATCGGCAGCAGATGCGCAGTGATCACGTGCTCCTCTATGCGTACCACCTATGCGTAGTGATCACGTTCTTTTGACCGTTTGTCTGCGCTTTGGAATATTATTATGTGTGGTCGTTCGGAAGGAATGTTCTTTTAACCGTTTGTCTGCGCTAAATTTAAAAATAAAACTCGTTGGGGCACTCATAGGAACATGTTGGATTCGTAACTATGTGAATTTATATGGCGAAAAAAATTGAAAACTAATGGCGATCCATTTTTAGAATTTATGAAAGATATCGTAGCGTACTGGCAGCCAGAGTGATATTGGTACCTAATTTGTAGCTATTTGTTTTTATTTGTTTTCTTATGCTGTATATTTTTTTCTTTTATATATTTTTTAAACAGCTAAAATTTTATTAAAAAGTGAATAAGTAGGGTTTAGCTATTTATAGTGCCATTTTATATACCAATAAAAAGATTCCCGTAACATTTATCGTGTACTACTTTCTCCCATGTTGGGTGTGATCAGGTTTCATGTAAACAAAGCGGAACGATACACATTAAAAATCTGGTACTGCTTGAAATCGTTCTTATTCGGAAGTCAAATAGTGTCATTTTAGGTAACAATGAACAAAAGCAAATAGTGGCGGGCAGACAACAGAAAAGATCCAAGGTATCTTCCTCCCCGTTTCTACCTCACATCCTTGTGACTCTAGCCCAAATATCCTAGCTTCCTACTTCTATAGTTTGTAAAAAGTGGGCACTTTAGCCCAAATATCCTAGTTTTCCACCTGAGGGGTGCATAAACTGTCTTATGTAATTACGTATTTATATGATTCATGTACTTTGATGCAAATAAACATTGATAGAAAACAAATGTTTACATCGAATGAGTTCATATTTTTTCATGAAAAGTATGTTACGTTTTGCAAAATTGTCGAGAAATTTATAAAGCAATCAATGCCGCAGAGATAAGTTCTGTTGACAATTAGAGGTTACCACACGCGCCATTAGATATCCTTGATTTACTTGAACACTTTTCCGGCTCTTGAAATTTTGCTATGAGTTTAATCAGTCAACTGATAATCATGCCAGAAATCGGACAACTGCATAATTTAGCAATTTTTACCCGTAGTGCATAAAAATGTATAACATGTGCAAATTACCTGTAAAAATATATTATTTCAAGCAAAACGTTTATATAGTTAATTTGATCTTTTAACATACGCTTTTTAACACGTTTTCTTTTCTTAAAAAAACTTTAATTTACGGAGACATGGTTAAGCAAGCAGTATCCAAAATTCAGAGAACTTTTAAGCTCAGGGATATATCAACAGATCGCCAGTCCATTGAAACAGAGCAAAGTAAACAATAATAAACTGCCTTCCACCACACACTGCAGTAAGAAACACGGCACTGGAAATGTACGCTGCCAGCCTCGAATGTAAGGGTTGGCGTGGTTAAATGCTTGACCCATCCGCTGGCAGAATGCTCAGCTGCTCTTTTGTAAAAGAGAGATGTATCCCCATCTTCGTCTCTTGCCACAGCCCAATTTGACTAAGTTGAAAAGATTAGATAATACAGCTTTATTTCATGCACAGAATTCGAATTCAGTAAAGGATGTAACTCGTCGGAGATACCCCTAATTAATACAAACAATTGACGTGGATTAGGAACATCAAATAGAAGTCATCGCTCTTTCCACGTTTATAAGTGAGTCACGGAAAAATTCTCATCGGCCACCACCGGGAATCAAACCCAGGGTCTTCCAGTTACGCGCCGGACTAGCTTCCACTGCACCACAACGGCTTCGAAGTCTTTCAGACTCACATGCGACTAACTACCAATCCACTTGGCAGGCTGCTTCTTAGAGCACCGCACAATGCTAATTATTCATTCGTCTCCTAGTTATTTGTTCAGTTGCTACTTTCCATCTTTGGGGAATTCCCAGCATTGTGCGGGGCTCCAAGAAGCAACCTGCCAATTGGCTTGGCAGTTAGCCGCATGTGAGTCTGGAGGTATTCGAGGCCGCTGTGGTGCAGTGGAAACATTTCCGGCGCGTAACTGGAAGACTCTAGGTTCGATTCCCAGTGGCGGCCGATGAGAAGTTTTCCGTGACTCACTTATAAATATGAAAACAGCGATGACTTCTATTTGATGCAGATACCCCTGTCATTTTTTCAGCTAAGGAGATGCTTTTTCACACCTCTCTTCAACAAAATATATCAACGAATGAGACACATCTTTCCTAGGCTACCAGTGAACACTGCAAAGCTGGAATCTCGCGGTAATTCGTTAGCACGTCTTTTGTAAAAAAAATATGTGTTCAACTATCACTTTGTCCGTCTGTCCGTCCACCTCTGGATACCATATCTCTACAACTATTAGTTCGATTTGAAAAATTATTTTTACATTGGAAATCTGGAAATATGAGAATGATAGTCCTTGCTTTCCGGTTTTCTCAGATGCATAACTTCGCCGCTAGACGGCGTAAATGCGCACGCTATCGATTTCAAAATACAGGGTTATTTCATAGAAACAGACGGTTTCAACATTTCATAAAACCAAAACTATTTAAGATATTGACACTCACTTGCACCGTTTTTTAAGAAACTCTTGAAGTTTGTGACAGCAAATTGCAGATGTTCGATGTGTGCACAATTAGTCACAGGACATGCACTATATTGACAAAAGTCACCGATATCCCTTCACAAGCAAATGAACGGATCCACTGCGTTGTTATGATGCTCGGTACAGCTGCAAACGGTATAAAAACAAGCCTGCACCTGACCGCGATAACATCGCACTGTGAGGTTAAGTGAAAATTAACCTCACTGTTAGGTTAAGTGAGATAGAACTGACTTTGAGAAAGGAAAGATTGTTGGGTGTTATATTAGTGGGTTGTCCAAAAGAGAAACCGAGAGGCTTTCAAACATACCCAAGTCAACTGTTGTGGATTTACTGAATAAGTGGAAGACACATGGCATGCCTGAAGCAGCAAAACGTACCGGCAGACCAAAGAAAATCAGTGACAGAGGACGTCGAAACCTCAGGAGTGTCGTTACAGCTAATCGACGGAGTACTGCACAAAACCTCGGTGTGCAGGTGAGTACAAATGCTGGCTGGAACCTTGGTATGTACACGTACCATTCTCAGAGAACTTCATTCCATGGGTTACCGTGGTCGTGTGGCTGTTCATAAGCCTTCCATATCCACTCGGAATGCTACTCGTCGTTTAGCATGGTGTACATACATACATATCACTAAGCTGTTCTCTGAGATTCAGAGGTTAGCTCCAAAAAGACATACAAACTACCAGATATTTTTACTTATTGTTGTCGTATCAAACTTCTCCATTTACAGCGATCTTGACATACAACTCGTGCTTCACTAATATCCATTACACGCCGTACACAAGGTCTTTTATACTTCATACTCATAATCTTTTTCTCATGCAGACACTCCTGAATCTGATCCATCCATGTCTTACTTGGCCTTCCTCTGCCTTTCCTTCCTGCCACTTGGGCTGAAAAGATTTTATTAGTAAGCATTTCATCACTCATTCTTACAACATGGCCAAACCACCGAAGCATATTGATCTCCACGTTGCTTTTGCTTCACATCACACAACTGCAACACATCTTCATTTCTCGCACAATCATATCGTGTCTTGCCACAAACCCCACGTAAGTAACGCATTTCTCCAGCATACAAACGACTCCTATGTTTCTTCTGCAGTATCCAGGTTTCACTACCATACATCAGAGTAGAAACAATTACACTTTCAAACACAGCCATGCGGGACTCTCTAGAGAACCCATCATTCCTGTAAAAACCTCCCAGAGCAGCTAAGGCTTTCAAAGAAGAATTCACTCGCCTACTGATTTCGCCATCCAACTTGTTCTCTCTGTCAAGCATGCTTCCTAAATACACAAACTCACTCACCTGGTCAATCACAGTGCCATTTATACTTACATTACACTCAGTGCTACCCGTTCCTCTCTCAAACACCATAACTTTGGTTTTTCCCTTATTTATACTCAGTTTGAATTTCATGCAAACTTCGTGCATCCGAGTCAACATACTCTACAACTCACTTTTGCTCTCTGCCAACAGGACAGTGTCATCAGCATACAGCAATATGCACACACGGATATCACCAAGACATAAACTACTATTATCTGTTCTGGCATCACGCATGCATGCATGCATCCATAAATATACTAAACAGCCATGGTGACATTACACAACCTTGTCTAACTCCTGCACCAATGGAAAACCATTTTGATAAAACACCATTCACTCGTACACAAGCTCTACTACCAGCATACATGGCTTTTACACTATTAAGTAGATTCCCAGTAACACCATATTCATTCAATACCTTCCACAAAAGTGTCCTATTCACTCGGTCGTAAGCTTTCTCTAAATCTATGAAGGCAGTAAAAACTTTCTTCCCAACAGCCAGATACTTTTCAATCATTGTGCATAATGCAAAAATCTGGTTAGTTCAGCCTTTACCAGGCATAAAACCACTATGAACATCCCACACTTTCAATGATGTAAGACCCCGTACTTTTTCAATAACAACCTTACCAAACACTTTCCCTGGCACACTCAGTAGTCTAATACCATGATAGTTCTAGCATTCTGTCTGATCTCTTTTTCCCTTTTACAAGGGAACAATGATAGCATCCTCCCAATCCCGAGGGACCATTCCTAACTCCCAGCACAACTGACAAATCTCAGTTATCCAGTCAATTATAGAGTCACCACCATATTTCAACATCTCTGCAGTTATGCCATCAAATCCCGCCGCCTTACCATTCTGAAGATATTTTAGAGCTTTACACACTTCTTCTCTTGAGATCCCTCCTGTGCTTTCATCCCTCATTGTGACATCATCTGCGTCTGTGTCAGAATTATTTTTGCTTTCCTGATCTAATAACTCACAGACGTATTCACCCCATCTATAACTTAAGTCATTGGGCTCAAATATCATTTCCCCAAACTCATTCTTCACATAACTTACAACTTTGTTTCCCCTATTTTTCCTGAGTCTCATGTACTTCCAGAAGGACTTCCTATCTTTCCAAAAAGCCAGTTCATGCCTTTTCACTTTCTCCTTCCTATCTTTTGCCTTACTGTGGCGAAACAGCTTAGCAGCTTTACGCTTCTTACAGCGATATTCATCCACAGTGACTCTACCTTGCAACAACCCCAAACAGGCTTCCTTCTTTCTCTTTACTGCCTCTTCAATCTCACTATTCCACCAAGCATCACCTCTATTGTTACCCACTATTTTGGTGCCACAGACCTCTTTATCAGCAGTGACAACACAGTTCTTAAAACATTCCCACTTCTTTTCCACATCCCTCTCACCAGACTTCAGATCCTTCAGTCGTTAGCTGAGTAAGTCAGAATACCGCTGATGATTTTCAAGGAGCTTATCAAGCTTTAATTCTTTCTATCCTGGTTCTCTTCCTATTCCTTTTCCTCCAACCAACATTATGTTTCACTCGTGACATTACCAAGTAATGATCAGAACCAACATCCGCACCTCTCATCACACGGGTGTCAACAACTAAGTGTTTCAAACGCTGATCGTAGACTACAAAATCTATCACACTCTTTTGACCAAGAGTACGATTTTCCCAAGTATATGTGTGGATATACTTGTGGTTGAAAAATGTTTTAGATACACACAAACCATTCTCAATGCAGAGTTCAATTAATCTTTCACCATTGTCATTCACACAAGGATCATTAAACTTACCCAGAACATTGTCAGAAATTGCATTCTGCAAACCTACTCTAGCATTGAAATCCCCTGCTATTATAACTTTTTCTTTAGCACCAAACTGGCTCAAAACATCTTTTAGCTCATTCCAGAAATCTTCCTTCTTGTCAGAAGGTCCCGAGTCTCAAGGAGTATACATTACAACAATTACAATTCTCTGAAGTTTCACTTTCAAACGAATCCAGAGAATTCTCTCACTTACGCAACTATAGTGAATCAAGTTGTTCTTCATCTTTTCACTTAAAATCGCACCTACACCCGCCTGTCCTCTCATATTATCCAATACTCCAGACCACACACTCACCGTGCCATTCACTTCTTGTACCCCAATTTCCTTCGTTTTGGTTTCACTTACATACAGCACATCCAGTCGGTATTTATTCATCTCCTCAATCACCTCACTCATCTTGCCATTTATACCTCTAGTATTCCATACACCAATCTTACATTCACTCAGCCGAGATCTCTTTCGCATACGCCGTTTAGAAAGTCCAGGTCGATTCCGTGGTTGACCGTCCTTCTCAAGTGCGGTAAGGTCCACCATATCCCACACTTGAGTCATTCTTAATATTTCTTTTTGTCTTTTTAATCAGGTAAGTACAACAGTGTGGGGGATTAGCCCACCGCTGTGGGTTCCAGTTGGTCATTCAACCTAAGGATTCTGGAACAAAACCCAGTGAGTTGGGTTCTTTTCGCCAATGTCACACAGAACTAGCTTGCACCTCACCAAAATTCACAGAGGCCTTAGTTGCTGTTGTGTGTGCCATTGTTACCACGGAGCGCCCCGAGGAGGCAAACCTATCACTCACTAGGACCGCCCGCTTTAGCATGGTGTAAAGAACATTTAGCGTGGACCGTAGATCAATGGAGACGAGTCCTAGGGACTAATGAACTCAGATACACGATCCATCAGTCTGCTGGCCGTGTGTGAGTATGGCGGCAGCCGGGGGAACGCTATTTACAACAGTGTACTGTTAATACGGTCAAGTTTGGAGCTGGTAGTGTACTCGTGTGGGGGTGATTTTCGTGGTATGGTCCCGGCCCATTGGTTATAGTGGACAAACCTGTTAACCAGCACATCTACCTCGATATTCTGGACAATTATGCCCTACCAACTCTGTGGCAATGTTATGGAACCGAGCCTTGTTGGTACCAACAGGGTAATGCACCGATCCATAAAGAAAGGACTGTTACGGCGTGTGATTCCGTATCGTGTGTGGACTGTCCAGCACAGAGCCCTGATCTTAATCCCATAGAGCACCTATGGGATGAATTACAGCGCCGCAAAAGAAGTTTGGAACCAAGGCTTACTACTACGCAACACTTAGCGACAGCATTATGTACTGAATGGGCGAGCATACCTATCGCTGTGTTCCAAAACCTTGTCGAAAGCATGTCTCCACGGGTCACTACATGAATTAAGGCCAAAGGTGAACCAGCACCGTACTAATGTATGTCAATAAATGCTATGTTGTGTATCTCTTCTAGGTGTCCGGTGACGTTTGTCAATATAGTGTATATATATATATCATAAAACAGCACATAAAATATGTTATCTTCATTCTGTAACATTCGAACTGTTCTTAGAAAGCACTGACATTAGCCATTTGTTGATTCCGGCTCTTATTGTCATCAGGAACGTCGCTACAAATATGACCCTGTGCTTTTCTGAAGCAGACAGTCCATGTATTTAATTTCCTGATGGCCGGTTTTATTCCCTAGTACTGAGTTTGAGGGTTAGCACAAGTTTAGTTCAGGTCTTTGAATTTGGATTCCTTATTTATTTATTTACTTATTTATTTATTTATTTATTCATTTTGACAGTCCTATTCGACAGTTAGTTTGAAACTTCATACCAAAGCTTCTTCTACAAAATAATGCGAAATCTGGTATTACAAATCGGAACTATCTAAATTATCGACAATGAGCTATTGGGGCGACATCAGTTTTTAAATGAAATTTTACTTTCTTTGACATCTCAAAGTTTCAGTTCTTATTTTAGGCTACAGCGTTCTAGATAGATCGATATTTTGCAAAATGTATAATATAATCTACATTAAACTCGGAAAGTTTGATAACATACGAAAGTAAAAAACAAATTAAAGCATACAAGTAAATTTTCGAATTGTGCTAAATTAAATCAATATATAAACTTGAATTCAATTCGAATTTTGTAGATCGGATAAATAGAACTCGATTGATTAACCAAGAACTTCCAGTAGAAATCCCAAAGTCCCACTAAATTAACACACGCAAACTAAAATCAAAACTCTCACAATTCACATACAACAAAGAAAAAAAAAGAAAAAAACAATAATAATAATTTTAAACACTTGGGGTCGGCACCGGGAGCCACTCATCCTTGCTGCAGTGCGCAGTTCCCGGATGGGTAGGGCAACTTTGTAGTACACCTTTAAAATATTATATATATATATATATATATATATATATATATATATATATGTATATATACACTATCTACCAACAAGTAATTGAACTACCCTGCAACCAACGATATCTGCGGTCCTGATACACGTCATGGCTGCCGCTGTTAAATATCGTATGAGAAACAACAACGCAACCAGTCGCATGCAAGATGCCACGCAGTTCGGAGCTCTCTGATTTCGAGAAAGGTGTAATCGTCGGATATCACAGAAATGGCCGATTCATACGTAACATATCCATCAAGTTGAAGTACTCAAAATCGAGAGTGGCCTACGTGATTGGCAAGTGGAAGATGAGAGGTGACTGTCGGAATGTGCCCCGACCCGGCAGACCCACAAAACTGGGAATTAGAGACCAACGCGTGCTGGCCAGAGAAATTCAGAAGAACCGCACCAAATCGATGGGCCACATCCGCGAGGAGTTTCAACAAGCATCCGGGAGTGTTCTCTCGATGAATATCATCCGTAAGGAAGCCCATCTGCTCGTTTATCATGGACGTGCTGCCGCCCACAAGCCTCTGATCACCAAGTCCAATAGCGCTGCTCGGCTAACGTGGTGCAAAGAACGCAAAGAACGTCGACAGTGGACCGTTGAACAGTGGAAACAGGTTCTCTGGAGCGACGAATCAAGGCGCACCTTCTACCGTTCGGATGGAAGGGTCTGGGTTTGGCGTCTGCCTGGAGAACGCCTCCTGCCGGAATGTACTGTGCCAACTATGAAGTTCGGCGGCGGTGGAATTATGCTATAGGTATGTTTCTCCTGGTATGGCACGGGACTCTTGGTCGCAATTCCTGGTAGACTAAACGCCGAGACCTACGGCACCATTTAGAATGACCATACGCTTCCTACGTTGTGGCAGTTTTACGGGGTGGACCTATGTTACTTTCAAGATGACAATGCCACCTGTCATGTTGCGAGGTCCACCATGGCTTGGTATGGTGACAATGGGGTTAATCGAATGGACTGGTCTGCGCAGATCCCGGACCTTAACCCTATCGAGCACCTCTGGGACGAGTTGGAGCGTCGACTTAAGGGGTGCTCCCACCGTCCGAAATCGGTGAAGGAACTGACCTGTCTTCTCCAAGCCGAGTGTAAGAAAATACCGCTAGCCGTCGCGCAACTCCTGGTTGAGAGTATGCCCCGGAGGGTCGCAGCTGTAATCGCCGCTCGTGGAGGCTCCAACAACTATCGAAGGTGAATAAACTTCGTTTTCCTTTGCTATCACAGGTGTCCAATTACTTGTTGGTAGATAGTGTATATATATGATTATATGGAAATTTTTAAAACAATTACAAAAATTAACAAGTAAGTGATATTACTAAAATAAAAAAAAATGGCGATTCAAAAGTTTTTTCATGATAGCCTCTAAATAAATCCAAAACTGAAAAAAAAACATGTCCAACGTAAGGCCCGCTTAATTTCTTTAAAATATACAAATCGTCAATGTTTCACTACGAATTAGTTTTTTTACAAAATATTTAGTATATATACAGGGTGTATAGGAAAGTCCTTAAACAGAAAAATAACATTTGAACGCAAAATAATGGAGTTGTGGAAGTAGTGTGTACATATAGTAAAGTGACTATTTTCTATCAGATTAGACCAATTGCAGCACCCCTAGCGGCGAATTTTGGAAGTTAGCGATCCTATCGCGAGAACCAAGAGAGATAGCGAAAAAACGTGAACAGCAAACCGTGTAGAGAGCGTCACCGATTTGGTATGGAATGACGCCATACATTCACCAAAAATTCCAATTGAAGTCCAAAAATGCATATCTCTCGGTAGCCGATCACCGGCATAAATACGTCACTCATCGCGTGCAGAAGTGTTACATTATAAGGTGATGCAAATTTACTAATAAAACTAATACATGTACGTGTCAGCACGGTACAATTTATTATGTACTGTACAGTAAAGTAGTAGAAAATTCATACAGCAGTAGGACATTATGAAGAAGAAAAACACAAAATAATGTTCTAGAAATACAAAATGTCAGTACTAATACCTAAGCATTCGCGATGTGTCCACCATCGGCAGCAATACACATCTGTATTCGAGCTAGAACTTCTTGTTGGACGTTCTGTAGCATTTCAGGTGTTACGTTACTACATGCTTGGATAATACGGAGTTGTAGAAATTTACCATACGCGACCAAATGTAAGGCCACACGTCGCACTCATGTCTCTCGTACTGAAGTGTGAGTGAGCTAGCGCGTACGCAAGAACGTCCACTGGCTGCACGTGCAAACCTGCAAGTGTCGGCCTACCTGAACGGGAACGACTTGTAATGCTCCGGGTTTCTCTCAGCCGGCGAACGACATTGATGATAGTAGCCGTAGTAGGATGAGAACGATTAAGGAAACGTAATGCTTATTGGCGTGCTGCCTCTCTTGCCCGTCGACCGCATTCCCCGTACAACATAACAATCTCCCTAGTACTCCTCGTTGGAATAACTAGCCATGTGTAGACTCAAAGATCCAGCCCACGCACTGTCTGACAAACCTTCCCTGACCGCCAATTTATGCTTCCCGATGAGGTATGACGTAGCGTTCCATTTGCATACTTTCATCCATCCTTCGCTGTTTTGCAGGCAAAATTCGTTTACAGATTTTACGCTTTGCGATATCATTCGTGACGTATTTATGCCGGTGATCAGATACCGAGAGATCTGCATTTCCGGACTTTTATTGAAGTTTGGTCATTTCATACTAAATCTGTGACACTCTAAACGTTTGCTATTGACTTTTTTCGCTCTCTCTCTTGGTTCTCGCGATAGGACCGCTAACTTCCAAAATTCGCCGCAAGGGGTGCTGCAATCGGTCTCATCTGATAGAAGATAGTCACTTTACTATAAGTACGCACTACTTCCACAACTCTAGCATTTGGCGTTCAAAAGTTATTTCCCTGTTTAAGAACTTTCCTATACACCCTGTATATATATTCATTTTAAATTTTATGAATCAGTGTGCGATAGTAAAGAAATAAATTACGCGCTGCTCAAATACTCAGGGCGTCAGTTAGAAAGAAAAAGGAAAATATCACATTCTACTTTTCCATGGAATAATACGAATTCATTGTAGAAGACGTCTTTTTCTCATAGTTTATGCATGAGACTGGCAAATGGCATTGGATTTTTCCTCTGTCATTCTCTCAAGATGCTGACAGAGTTTCCGGCCTCTGCTCTTCCGCAAACACCTTATTCAAAGGAATTCCCTTTTTCGCACATTCGCAAAAGCAGCAGCGTTTCTACACAGCTCCTCTTTCTCATTTTGCTCCTAAGCATGTCTGTAAATGTTGTTTAAACATAGAACCCTTCAGCCAAATCTAAATTAAATTTATTTTACTTATCGCATGACGGAAATGTGCAACAGTCTTCAAAACAGGAAAAAAGAGTAAATCATATTTCGAGTAGCAGATGCCAGCGAATATTCTAAGAAAAGAACTTTTATCAACGACATCCGATTCACCAGTCTGAAAGAGAGCCAGAGAGAAAAAAGACAAAAAGAGACGAGAGAGACAGACCGAAATGAGAGAGAGAGAGAGAGAGAGAGAGAGAGAGAGAGAGAGAGAGAGAGAGAGAGAGAGAGAGAGAGAGAGAGAGTAAGAAAGAGAAACAGAAAATAAGAGGGAAAAAGAGAGAGAAAAGGGAGAGAGAGGGAGAGAAAGTAAGAAAGAGAAACAGAAAAGAAGAGGAGAAAAGAGAGAGAAACGGGAGAGAGAAAAAGAGAGAGAGAAGAGAGAGAAACAGAAACAGGAGACAGAGAGAAAGCAGAGAGAAAAAAGAGAGAAGAGAGAGAGTCAGGAAGAGACGGAGAGAGTAAGACAGAAAGTAGATAGAACGAGAGAGAGAAGAGACAGGAAGAAAGACAGAAAAAGAGGAGGGAAGAGAGAGACAGAAAGAGGCAGACAAAGACAGACAGACAAAGAGAGAGAGATAGAGAAAAGAGATAGAAGAGATGGAGAAAGAGAAACAGAAGGAGAAGAGAGAGAGAAATATAAAGAGAGACAGACAGAAAGCAGAGAGAGAGAGAGAGAGAGATACGAGAGAGAGAGAGAGTCAAACAGAGAAACAGGAGAGAGGAAGTCAGAGACATACACTGAAGTGCCAGAAAAACTATTACACCAGTCTAGTACTTGGTAGGTCCCCTACCGGAGCGCAGTACACTACAGAAATACGACGGAACATGGAATCCAGTAGCTTCTGGAAATATGCTGTAGGCAATGCACACTATACTTCCTGCAGAGCGTTCCACAATTTGGGTGTATTCCGAGGTCTCGGATTCCCGTGTTCCATAGCGCGTTTCATGGCATCCCAAATGTGTTCTATCACGTTCAGATCTGTGGACTTGGGTGGGAATGGCAACAGCCCAAACTAAGATAAATGCTCCTCTAACCATAACGTGGCGTTCCGACACTTGTGTGGAGGTACATCGTTCTGTTGGAACAGGCCCAATCCATCAGCATGAATGCAGGACATGAACGGGTGTACCTCGTCAGAAAGGATGATCCCATAGCATTGGCCGGTCACTGACGTTTGTAGACGTACAGAGGGTCCTAGCCGGTACAGTTCCCTGTTAACAGGCGGGATCCATGGCTTCATGGGGTTTGCGCCACACACGAATCCTTCCATCTGCCCGATACAGTTGGAAACGCGACTCGTCAGACAGGGCTACTTGTTTCCAGTCATCAAGTGTCCAGTGGCGGTGTTGCCGTGCCCAAGCGAGTCGCATAGCTCTCTGTCGTGCACCCATCAAGGTGACTCGAGTTGGGCGTCGGCTCCCAATGCTGATATCGTGCAGGGTACGTTGCACAGTCCGGACGCTGATGCTTATTGAGGCTCCAGCATTGAATCCCGATGCTACCTGCGAGAGTGTCGCGTGAAACTATTCTTGACAGCCGACGATGGTCACGTTCACCCAATGTCTTTTTACGACCACACTGGTATCGTAGGTTTTGCCGGAATTCTTGTAGTCACGGTACACTCTTGCAATTGTCGTCCGTGAAAATCCGAACTTCGTTTCTACCTCCGAAATACTATGGTCCATCTCACGAGCGCCAACTATGACACCGCGTTGAAAATCGCTTAAATCGTTATCACTTGTCATTCTCATGCAGAAAACAGCTCCGACAGCTGACAAGGATGTCTATCGCTTTATATACGTACTGGTGGACGCAACCGAGTATGCGCATAGGTGACGTTGCTATGTATTTTGCATAAGCTCGTCTGTACCAGTTTTTCTGGCACTTCAGTGCACAGTAAGGAGAGAGAGAAAGAGTGAGAGACAGAAGGAGAGGAGAAAGACAGAGAGAAAGGAGATAGAAAGAGAGAAAGAGACAGAGGGAGGAAGAGAGAGAGAGGTTTCCTAACCTGAAAACGTCTTCTCCATTGAAAAACACGCTTTTAAGCCGTATATTATCTAAATGGAATGAAAATGTTGAGGAGTATCCTACGAGAAGAAAGAAAAAAACTTGCTACATTGTGTCTTTACGCATTGACTGGCTCAAAAACAGTTAGCATGAAAAAACTTTTGGGCAGACATCCACTGAGTTAGCATGTATTAAGAAAAACTACCGTATACCGCGTTGGTCCTCCTTTCCGTGCAATCACGGCTAGTAGACACGTGGGAATAGATTAGATTTCAATTTAAAGTATATCAAAAACCATCCTATGAACCAATATTGATTCCACACAACTCTTACCATCCGATATCACAAAAAAGAAATGCTCTTTACAATCTGATAAAGAGAACATATACACATACAAGCAATACTGAATTTCAGAAAAAAGAATTAATGTGGATAACAGCAGTAGCAAAGGAATATGGATATTCTGAACATGTAATAGAAGACCTAATAAAAAAATGTGAGGCTACAATATACAATATGAGTAATACAACCAGGCAAAGAGAAGAGAAACATGAACAAGACCAAAAGCAATACATAGGTTCGTTTCCATATATTGATGGAGTAACAGGAAGAATTAATCATGAAGTAGCAAGATATAAGAACAATATTCGACAAACTGTAACAAAAATGTCTACAATGATAAATATACAATGCAAAAAATTCCAGATTTACAAAAAGGAAGGAGTATATAGAATACCCTTGGAACATGAGAACAACCAAGTATTAAAAAAAGAATATATATTATTATGGATCAACCAAAAACAGACTTGTAAAAAGAAGAAATCGACATATTAAACATTTGGAAAGGAGAGAGAATGTTACAGCAATGGTGGAGTACTGTATTGAAGAAAATGCGAAACCAAACATTGTCTAAACTCTAAATCATGTGAAGATGGCATTTCTTTCTATCACATTTCCTTTTCTTATTTTTTTTCTCCCGTTGAGTAGCTATTATACGAACTCATAATGCTGCGGGAAAAACTTCCAATTAAAAGGTTTGTTCTCGGCATCTTCTTATAAGAATAAACAAATGACCACATTAAAATGATTTTTGACATTACTTAGAGTGTGAAATATGAATTTCATGCAACTAGATCAAGCAGTTTGAAAGAAGATGAAGCCGAAATATATTTTACACGTAGGACAAGCGACGTTTCCCTTCATGTATTTCATATCACCCAAAATTAAGATAATGATGTTTTCTTTAATCGTAAGTTAAAAAGTGCAACGTACGATTTACCCCCCATTGAAAAATAAGTAATACGCAGTATTATAACAACGTAAAATTCGATCTTCCGCGCAGTTAAAGAGTTTAAATAACGTTGTTTACATAGGACACATGCCGTTTTGCCGTACAAGCTCTACCATCAAAATGTCGCCAGCTGCTGCTACTCATTTACACAACAACTTCGGGTATATGTATCTTAAAGGTCTTTGTCGGAAACAGACATATACACTTATATCATCATCATCATTGTCGACCATTATCAATCCACTGCTGGACGAAGGTCTCCCCAAGTTTCCTCCACAACGGTCTGTCTTGTGCCAGTCTCCTCCATGACCCTCCCGCATACTTTCGAATTTCATCCACCCATCTTCTATGTGGTCTTCTTCTGGATCTTTTCCTGTCCCTTGGAATCCAATCTAAAATTTCGGCTGTCCATCGATGGTCTGTCCTTCTGGCAGTATGTCCAGCTCATTGCCATTTCAGGAATTTAACTCTGATCATGATGTCTTCCACTCTTGTCATTTTTCGGATCCACGAGTTCCTCTTCTTATCTCTCCTGGTTAAACCAAGCATGCACCTCTCCATGCTTTTTTGAGTTGTATGCAGCCTTTGTATGTCTCTTTTAGTTAAGGTCCACGTCTCTGCACCATACGTAAGCACTGGGAGGATGCATTCATCAAACACTTTTCTTTTAAGACATAATGGCATATTGCTCTTGAAAATTATGCTGTTTCTTCCAAAAGCTCTCCAGGCAAGTTTTGTACGCCGATTAATTTCTTTATCAATGTGACCCTCACTTGATATCTGCAGTCCAAGATAAACATACGTGTCTGTCATCTCCAGCTTTTCCATCAATCGATAAATCTTCATTTCTTGTAAAAGCATTGAACATCACTTTTGTCTTCTGAACAGTCATTTTTAATCCCACTTCTTTACTCTTGTCAGCAAGTTCCTGGATCATAATCTACACTAATTAACCATAATATAAGTATATATGTGGCAAAACATGTGTTATGATTTTATTGTGGTAAAATTGTTTGTTATGAAATATTACTAATTACATGGTCACGAAGGGAAAAAACGAAATTTTTAAAGTCGGACGTGCAAAATAAATTTTTTAAATCGCACTTTCAGAAGCTATGATATTGAACGATACACAATTTGCAATTACACCTAAGAGATCTGCACTTTTACTTTCTTCCAAATATCTAGAAAAAATGCATTTACTGAAATAGAAGCTGTATTCAAAATTGTCTTCTTTTTAAACACTCTGGGCTGAAAGACGCACGTTTTTCAATTGGGTACTTAAGAAATAATAATATAGAATAAAATATATTTTGAATTAAATAATATCTACACTTACAGCCTTTAGTGGCGAAGTTATGCATTCGGAAAATAACAGGAAGAAAGTCATTGCTCCCACAATTCAGGCTTCCCTATACATGTAGAATTTTTCAGTTCTGATTAACAGTTGAAGATATACGAAATGCACAAACGAACAGACAAAGTGGTATTTTTTTTTAATTCGCATTTTTGTTTTCAAAAGAAGTGCTAAAATTAGCGAATAGTTATGTTTTGCATTTCCAGCAAGCAAAATGTGAATCGCAAACACTGTTGAAATGATACATTTCGTAATTTTTATGGGATCCTACATTTTCGAGTTATTTTCATGTTAATTATTTGTCAAATTAGTTTTCCATTTCCATTTGACACATAGTTTTGGACAATCTTGAGGTTTACATCGAAATGAACAATATGTATCAATTAAATAAACCAAATGTAGCTTTATGATTAAAGAAATCCATTCCATTTCAGAAACAGAACAGAATGGAACTGAATAAGAATAAAATGAGCTAAATCACTAATAACAAAAATATAAATTTAACACTAATCGACTTTCTTCCGAATTAATTAAAACATTTAATCAGTGGTGGAATATAACATTTATCGGACGTACTTTTTCCCGTTTTATCTAAGAGAAAAATGAACATAATGGCGAATAAAAATATATACTGCAAAAAGTAATATAATTTAAGTGCTTGTTGACTTATCGATTTCAGATTTACTTAACTTAAATGTCTCTGCACTTAAATTTAATTTCATGATTTTAGCTACTTTAAGAACCTTATTATACGAAAGCGCTCGATGCTTATTTGTAGCAGCTGCAACTTCAATTAATCATTAATAAATCATTATTTAGAAACCTTCTAACAAAACATCCAACGTAAGTAAGGAGCCAGTACTTACATCTGCAAAATCTACTTTATTATTTATCTCTCAACAAAAGAAGTATTCGTCACATTCAGAACATCGCTTGTAACAGCAAAATGAAAGAACTTCAAGCTACCGTAACAATAAACAATTAAAAATTATCGTTCACCGTCTTCAAATACACGATCGAGTCACATTATTTTGAGCACCAGCTAATATCCAGAGTAACCACTGTGTACAGCGCGGACAGCAGCTAGACGGGATGGGAGTGATTCAATAAGGTGCTGGAAGGTGTTCACGGGTATGAAAGCTGCTAGAGGGTGCGTGGTGCAGGATCCATAGAGCAAACAGCACGATCGAGGTGGTCCCACAGATGCCCAATTGGGTTTAAGTCTGGGGAATCAGGGGGCCAGGGAAGTTCTTTGAAGTCGTCATCGTGCTCTTCGAACCACTCTCGAACATTTCTAGCTGTGTGACACGTAGCATTGTCGTTCTGCAAGATCCCGTCTGCTCCAGGAAAGACAATCAGCATATATGGGTGTACGTGTTCTACAAGGATGTATTCATAACGAATTCGGTCCATAGTGCCTTCCACACGTATGAGTGGACCCAAGGAATACCACGAAAACATTCCCCATACCGTAACGCTGCCTTCATCAGCCTGTGTCCTTCCAGCAATGGTTGAAGAGTGTTTGTTCTCCGATGTTTCTCGCCTTATACACCAACGTCCATCCGTTCGATGAAGCAGAAAACGTGACTCATCGGAGAAGGCAATCCTTTGCCAATCAGCGGAGGACCGATTCCAAAACTGCCGCGAAAATGTAAGCCTTTTTCTGCCGATGCACCTTCGTTAGCATAGGTGAGGTGACCATCCATCTAGATTGGTGCTCTATGCACAGCAGGGTTCTCTGACCAGTCGTTTTAGACACACTACCGGTAACCATCTCATTCATTCGGCCAGTGAGTTGCTCCACTCTAGCGTGTCGATCGGCCCTTCACAGCCAACGTTCACCTCTCACATCAATGGCACGTGGTGCTCCGCATTTTCCACGTCTCTTATTCACAACGGTGCCATTTCTCAAATCACGATACACTTTAACCACAGAAGCACGCGAACAGTTCACAAACTGCGCTACTTCAGAAATACTGCCACCCTTGGCCCGAAAGCCGATAATCATACTATTTTGCAAACTTGATAAATCGCTCCTTTTATCTATGACAGCAACGAGCGATATGTTTTCAGAATGCCTAAAGCACAGCTTATACACTGAGTGACCACTTTGTTATGACCATCCTTTTAGTACTTCTGTGGGCCACCTTTTGCCTTTAATACTGCGTCGATTCTTCGTGGCATGGACTCCACGAGATGTTGATAGGTGGTTTGTGGAATCTGACACCATGCTTGATGAATAGCACTTTCCAGGAGTGTGAGATCGCAGGGTTGTGGATCCAGCTGTCTGATGGCTCGTTAAGCTTCATCCTACAAATTCTCAATGGGGTTGAGATGAGGAGATTTTGGGGGCCACATAGCAAAGTAAACTCACCGGCATGTTCCTGAAACCAATCCTGTACAATACGAGCACTGTCGCAAAACGCATTATCATGTTGAAAGTAGCCATCGCCATTGGGATTAACCATCCATATGACAGGATGCACTTGGTCCGCAACGATGTTTAGATATGATGTGCCAGTCAGACGTTGATCAACACGAATTAAAGGGCCCAAAGCATGCCAAGAAAACATTCCCCAAACCATAACGTTGCCTCCACCAGCTTGAGGGGTTGTAGCAATGCATTTGGGTTCCATGCTTTCGTGCTGTTTCCGCCAAATTCTCCCTCCGCCATCGGCATGGTGCAACTGAAAACGTGATTCATCGGACCACATAATTTGCTTCCAATTATCGACTGTCCAATCCTTGTGCTTCTGTGCGAACTGGTGACGTTTTCTCTTGTTAACTGCTGACAGCAAAGGTGTTCTAACAGGTCTTCGGCTGCCAATCCCATCCGATGCAGTGTACGGCGAACAGTGCGTGCAGAGATCATTTGAGGGGTTCCTTGATTAAGATGGTCTGTCATTTGCTGCACTGTTGCCCGTCTGTTGTCTGTTACCAGTCTGGACACTCTCCGTTCCGCCCGAGCAGTCACTAACGATGACGACCACACGTTGCACATAGAGATCCAGTTTTTTGGCTGACAGTCCAGTCTTTAAACTCTTTAACAACAGCTGCTCTGGAACATTTCACGAATACGGTGGTTTCGGTGATACCCGTACCATGGCTCTGAGCTCCTACAATCATCCCACGATAAAAGTATGTCAAATAAAATCACTTTACTACTGTCGCAAGCACTAAGCTTTCTCTTTTTATGCTAGCCTCGCCCTCTGGCGGCAATAGCTTGCAGTCATGGCTCATTTACATAAAACTGTCATGTGGTCATAATAAAGTGGCCACTCAGTGTATACCCTCCAAACCAGCTCACGACATGTGTCTTCTTTTATTGGCTATGCGCTGTTGACGTCAAAAGTGGGAGGTGGTCACAATAATGTGACTCGACTGTATATATTCCACAAGTATAATCTAACATTACATATCGTACTCCTGTCAGAACATATGCTTCAAAATGTTACCTCTCAGTCTATGAACATAGGGTTCTAACCATCACGCCTTTATCGTTTCCAAATCCTAATTCTGATTGAACTCTCTTTAATCTTGACTATAATTTATCTTTTTTGACTGCACTTTGACCCTCTCTCTGGCTGCGAACTTTAAACAGCTCTTCGGGAGAAACAGTGTGACGTGAAGTCAGAAAATATTTTACGAGGAGTAATCAAATTTACATGAGAACACAGAAAATCAAAGGAACGGTTAAATTAGAGGTATAACGTCACAACTGAATCTATCCGCATACGTGCTATGCCCTGGCACAATAATGCAGCCAGCCAAAAACCCCATGCACGCTATAAATAGGTAGCATTGTTTCTGAAATGTCCTTGCCCGAAAACTAAACTTAGCCTCATCAGGTTTGTTAATGGAGTTCAGCTTCTGAAAACTGCAGCGCCGAGAAAGAATCACACTATACAAATGAAATTGATATCGCAGATTCCTCATGTTACAGGAAAAATTTAATTACATTTGTAGAGCTATACAAAATATTTTGCGCTTTAAAACTCAGTATCGTGTAAAGCCACCTTGAGCAACAATAACAGTCTCTACATGACGTGGCATAGAATCAAAGAGGTTTTTATATCAACCTGGGGAATAGTTTGCCAGACTGGTTTTATTGGAGACCAGAGCTTAGTTGTGGTGAGTGGCGGAGGCGTTTGAGGTTTCAGTCGCTTAGTTACCACGTCTCCGATCGAACATGTCCTATACATGTATACGTCCCCGATCGAACATGTCCCAGATATGTTTGATCGGGGACATATTCGTCGAACGTACAGGCCAGGGAAGAAGTGGTATCTGACGTGCATATGGAAGAGGTCTTGGATATTCCGGGCCACATGTGGCCGAGCATTATCCTGCTAGAATACAGAACCAAGACAACTCTGAAGGAAGCGTGTCTCTTCTGCCTCTAAAATATATCTAATACATCGCTGGCTGTTAAGGGTTTCCTCAATTCTTATTGCGAATTGAACCTAATGGCGCCCCAAAACATGGATGGCACTTGGCGTTTGGGGTTCTAAAGTGGACGCTGGAAGGTTCCGTTCACATCGATATCTTCGAACACGTATGCGGCCATCATGGTGCATCAAGTTGAATTGTGACTCGTCAGAAAGCACGAACTGTTACCAATCAGCGCGCCAATGTCTGCGTTTGAAGCTCCATTGCAGCCTGAGGCGTCTATTGTTGGGGATCAAAGGAAGTAGCAGCAATGGGCTGCTATTTAACAGTTCTCTGTTAAACAGACGATGTCGATCTCTGCTGGAGGACAAAGTCTGACCTGTGACAATGCTCCACTGCCGCGGTAGCACCGTGGATGTAGCTGTGCGGCCGGTCACTGCCATGGGGTAGGGATGTTCCTCATCCGGTACAGTCGTGCGGCTTTGCGATCCATTTCTCGGATGTCTGTGCATCAGAGTCTCATCTGTTCACTGACGTCACGATCGCATCACTGTACTGGAGTTTCGTCTCGTACGAATCGCCATTACGCAGTATAGGAAAACCCAGCTTCTCTCACCCCAACAATTCTTCCTTGCTCAAAGTCCGTCGGGTGTTCATAATACGACCTTTTTCGGCTACGGGGCATAGTGAGACACAAGAAACACTCTTTCGAGTCAACGTCGGCTCTTTAACTGATTCCAGCATCTCGTTTGTGCCAGCTATGTATACACAAAACCGGACAGTTCGATGCTTGGAAACCGCATGTGCATTTGTACTGACAATTTAACCCTTTAATAGGCCGATGTACCAGAACGAAAAGTTGCCCAAATTTTTATTGCTCTTCTGAAACAGAAGAGTTCCCATAGTGACTAGGTTATACCAAAAACTACGGCAAAAAAATTCCATTTCCTCTTTAGTCGCTGGCTGTAAGTACTTCCTTACACTCCTTAGTCGTACAGTATATGTAGTCTGAATCCCTTACAGCCAGTTGTTCTCTGTTCCATTACCCAAGGTATGATTCAGAAGCAGTTGTCCCCCGAAATCGCACATCATAACACTAGGTAGAAAAAAGGTGCTCAAACATCTTTTCTCTTCGGTTCATCGCCCTTTTCTTAGCATTCTTAACGGAAAAGGTAATCAGACAGCAAGGATTAATGACAATCATACCCCTCTACCAAATGACTACTTAGAAAGACAAACGTAAGATAAAAGCAAAACTTTCTGATGCGCAGGTTCACTCGTTTTTGTCTCCTGCGGTCCACTTCTCAGATAGCGAATATATTCGTTCGAGCTGATTTCAGACTATTTTGTTAACCCTGAGTTAATTTGTTCCAGCCGGTTAAAGGGTTAAATCATTAGCATGGTCTAATCTGTTGTACATGTACTGTACGTTTCAAGCTAATACCAGCAGTACTTTATGGTGTTGCAGTTTTCACAAACAGTAGTGTATATTGGGAAAATAAATTAAAAAGAAGACTCCGTTTCTTCCGAGAATATACTTGCTAGAGAAGTTACCAAGGAATCCAAATAGGAAGTGTTGATAAATGGACGGAAGCACTCTTCCGCAAAATCTGACGGTACGTTAGATTTGTGCACTAGTTTGGCCACGTTGGGGATGTGGGAGAAAAAGGCTTTCTGCGGTTGAGAGGTCCTCTAGAACGACACCGATGATTGTTGAGAGCATGGTGTGCCTTGGTAAGCGTAGTCAGCAAGGCCGGAGAAGCAGCCTCTTGTCTTAAAATAAGATCGAAATTCACCTCTTCTCAGCTCGACCACCATGTCCGTGTATGTCAAAGTACTCCCAATACATTTGGCTATAAAGTGTAACTTCATTTGTCACATTCTTTTGTACATTTTTGCTAGCAAAAGATCACCGGATTTTTCATTTCTTTTAACACTATCTCAAATTTTCCAGTACTCTATTCCCTTTCGCTACTCACATGCAATTCCAAAAGAGGTTATTTGATGTAAATAAACTCTTGTCGGTCTATAATACGATCTTTTGAAAACGAGATGCACATAAAACAAAAATATCTGCTAAGGTTCCTCCCAGAGCACATGCTTCCTTATTTTGTAATAATGAAGTTATGTCCTTTTATGTTTCGCTATGTCTTTCTCAAAGCGGTTAGCTAAAGTGCACCTGCACTTTTCGGAGACATTTATAAACCTCCTTTATATGGTCTGGAGGGAAAGCTAGCCGTTCTTCTGTTTAGAGTGAAGACCCCCAAGGCTTTTCCGACATCGTAACCAATTACGCTTTCCAAAACCTTGTGCGTTGTCTCTCCCGGCTCCGTAAGGTACAACAAGTGTTATTCATCATTTATGTATGCCACCACAAATGTCATCTTGGATTTTCCGGCGGGAGTTGTGCATCTTATTCTTGCTTATTGTTGACATTCCTTGCAACATTTGTCCTTATAAGAAAGGCCGCAGTTCTGCTTTTATGTCATTATTGTAAAATCAGCGTCCCTTACCTCGACTTTCGAATGCCAGGAAAGAAAAAATTAAAAAAATTCACAAAGAAAAATTCTTTCCAATTATTCAAGCGCAATTCCCTTGATGTAATGACATTTTAGATCCATCTGCGAATTTGATATCACGTTCCACAATTTCGCCTGATGAAATCTCTAAGTTTAAATAATTATTTGCATTATTGCAATATTTAAAAAATTAATGAGGTTGATGAATTTCTTTTTCTATACTTCAAAAAGAGTTAACGGGGTGTGAACCAAAAGTTCTTGGTCCAACTATAAAGAAACGGGTATGAACAATTATGGTAAACCGATTATTCTACAGAGCACACTTGAACAGTTTACGAGGAGAATCAAAAGTTCTTTGTCCAACTATAACGCTTATGAAAAAATATGGTAAACTGATTTTTCTACAGAGTACACTTGAAGAGTTTACAAGTTGTGAACCAAAAGTTTCTGGTCCAACTATAATGAAACGGTTTTGGAAAAATATGGTAAATCGAGTTTTCTACAGATCCCACTTGAAGAGTTTAAGAGGGTTTACCAGGTGTGAACCAAAGTTTCTTGGTCCAACTATAAAGAAACGTTATGGAAAAATATGGTAAACCGATTTTTCTACAGAGCACACTGGAAGAGTTCACGAGGGTTTACGAGGAGAATCAAAAGTTATTGGTCCAACTATAAAGAAAAGCTTATAGAAAAATATAAAGAAAGCTTATGGGGCCAACACAAAAGGGGTACTGTAGCGCATCTCGCCGGTAATTTGAATGCTGGAGACAGCAGTAATGTGTCACAATACACAGTGCATGAATGCTAGAAGTAAGCACGGCTGTCCCGTATAGTAGGGGCCAACATGAAGGGATACTGTAGCGCATCTCGCCGGTAATTTGAATGCTGGTGACAGCAGTAATGTGTCACAATACACAATGCATCGATGCTAGAAATAAGCAAGGCTGTCCTGTATAGTAGGGGCCAATAGAAGGTATACTGAGGTGCATCTCGTCGGTAATTTGAATGCTGGTGACAGCACTAATGTGTTACAATACACAGTGCATCGATGCTAGAAGTCATCAAGGCTGTCCTGTATAGTAGGGGCCAACAGAAGGGATACTGTAGCGCATCTCGCCGGTAATTTGAATGCTGGTGACAGCAGTAATGTGTCACAATACACAATGCATCGATGCTAGAAATGAAGCAAGACTGTCCCGTATAGTAGGAGCCAATAGAATGTATACTGAGGTGGCGCATCTCGTCGGTAATTTAAATGCTGGTGGCAGCACAATTGTGTTACAATACACAGTGCATCGATGCTAGAAGTGAGCAAGGCTGTCCTGTATAGTAGGGGCCAACAGAAGGGATACTGTGGCGCATCTCGTCGGTAATTTGAATGTTGGTGACAGCACTAATGTGTTACAATACACAGTGGATCGATGCTAGAAGTGAGCAAGGCTGTCCCGCATAGTAGGGGCCAACAGAAGGTATACTGTGGCGCATCTCGCCGGTAATTTGAATGCTGGTGACAGCAGTAATGTGTCCCAATACACAGTACATCGATCCCAGAAGTGAGCGAGGCTGTCCCGTACAGTACGAGCCAACAGAAGGAATACTGTGGTGCAACTCGCCGGTAATTTGAATGCTGGTGACTGGACCAATTTGTCACGACGAACAGTACACGGAACCCTGCTAAAAATGGACCTGCTCAGCTGCAAGCCACTCCGAGTTTCTATGATAACCTCGGTTCATCATTGTAAGCGCCTACAATGGGCATGCGTGCATGCAAATTCGATTTTGATTGTTTACAAGAAGCTCGTCTGGTCCGACGAATCTGGTTCTCTCTTACACTTTGTGGACGGCCGGGTAGGTGCGTGTGTGTGTCGTTTGCCTGCGGAAGAGTTGGCACCAGGATGCACTTTTGAAAGAAAACAAGCCGATGGAGGTAGTGTTCCGCTGGAAAGCTATTTAATATGATGTGTACACGCACCTAAACGTCACTGCACACCAGGTGACCTCCGGCTACACAGGTACATTTTCGTGGTAACAGTGTTCCTCTCTAGAAGAACCTTCTCTTAGGAAGATAATGCGCAATGCCACACTGCCTGCATTGTTAGAGAATAATCCGCGGAACATGAGAAAAACATACAGGTATTTCCCTGGCATTCAAATTCCCCGGACATTAATCCAGTCAAGCGTTTGTGGTTTGTTTTGGAACAACAAATCCGATCTGCGGCGGCTCGACCTCATGATTTACACTAGTTTAAAGATCAGCTAGTAACGCATTGGTACCAGGTACCACAAGACACAATTAGAAATCTTGTAGCGTCCACGCCTCGCCGGGTAAGAGCTGTTAAGGTGGCACGTAGAGAACCAGCATCATATCAGACAGGCAGTCATTATGTTTTGTCGATTCGGTGTATTATATATATTATAAAACGATAATTTTCATATGCTTGTTTGAAACTAAGAAATCGTTGAAATACACTCATTGTCATAAAAATCATGCGATGGACGCGAAACTCGGCGAATAGCTACGGGAAGGGCACACATGCAAATGATTAAAGTTCCGTGCGATTCCGCATGAACGCGCGTTCAAGACCGGACCTCCAATTGCAATCCTTGGGGCCAGTAAGGTGCCGTGCAAAGTACTTTACATAAGTGCCAAAGTGCACGGTAAGAGTCAGATGAGATCCCTGAACGATAAACACGCCCAGAAGCCTCCGTAGATGTGCATACGGGCAACTGACAGAGTTTTAACGAGGCCGTATCGTCGGGATGAGATAGTTACGGTGGCCGGCGCGCCGAAGCCGCCTCCATTTGGGGCGGTGGGACATACGGTGCATTCGTGTTGGGAGCAATGGACACCGGAAGGCACCCAGACACGCAGAACTGGCTCTGGACGACCCAGATACACCACCATCAGAAAGGACCTTTGGATCGTTAGAGCGGCACGTACAGATGCAACGACATCCTAGTCCAATATCCGGAGACATGTGGCGGCTGTACAAAGAAATCCTGTGTCGGCCAGATCCATTTCCAGACACCTGGGAGATGACAATCTGCACTTTCGGCGGTCCCTACGCTTTCTGCCATTAACACCTAACCAACGTCGGCGTCTATTGCAGTGGTGACAGCAGCGAGCAACGTGGAATGCGACGGACCAGCGACGTATGGTGTTCACCGGCGAATCCCGCTTTTATATGGGAACAGATGACCAACGTGGAGGACCGCAGGTGAGCACTAAAATACCAATATCACTGTACAGTGGCACACGTCCCGAACTGCAGGCGTGATCATCTGGTAGCCATCGCGTATGACGGCCAGACTTCCCTCGCAGTGATCCAAGGGACACTGACAGCCCAGCGGTACGTTCAGGAGATCCTGCGGCCCCATGTGCTGCGTTTCCTGGCGGGGCGTCCCTGGGTCATTTTGTAACAAGATAACCGCCTTCCGCACGCGGCTCGGCCTTCCCAGGACAGTCTACGTCATGCTTCAAGGCCTGCCAGATCGCCGGATCTCTACCAATCGAGCACTTGTGGGACCAGATGGTACGTCAACTTTCTGCATGTCCCAGTTTTCGTGATTGAGAACGTCAGTTGCAAGACGTGTGGGCCAATCTGTCCCAAGATAACCTACCGCGTCTCTTTGACTCCATGCCGGACGGTATCATGGCATGTATCCGAGCACGAGGCGGTCCGACGTGGAACTACCTCTTCCTGGAATGTGTACCGTATATCAGTGGGAAATCGTCCTGCTGCTGTGATATTGTAATCACTTCTGTCCTTGGTATGTACCATCTCACTACTAAAATTTCATTTCAATCCTAAGCCTCCTTCTTGATGCTCGGATTTTTATGACAATGAGTGTAACTTTATGTTACCTAAAGAGAAATTTCCATCTCAAAAGTTCCTGAAATTAATGGATATTATGTTCGGAATTAATTCTATCAGAAGCAAGCAATCCGAAGGTATATTGTCCACTAATAACGTATGAGTATGCCGCCTCGGGGCAAAACTTTGCAGCAGGCAAACCAAAAATTCCAAGTGTCTCCGTAGTTTCCGCTATCGGATGCAAACAAATAATTTTTGATATTTGAAGTGAAATTATCCTTGGTCAACATTAACATAAACTCATACGGATAAACTGCGCATCACGAAAATTCTAAAATGCATGAATCATTGCCCTCGTGGTTAACGTTCTCCTGTGCAAAAGGACGTTTCGAATCCGACTTACATAAATGAAGATATATAATTAATACATACATTTGACGTGGACCAGGAATATCAAACAAAGATCTTCGCTCTTTCAACGTTTTATAAGTGAGTCACGGAAAAATTCTCATTGGCCGCCACCAGGAGTCGAACCCAGGGTCTTCCAATTACGCGCCGGATATGCTTCCGCTACCCCTCAGCGTGAGTCTGGAGGAATTCAAGGCAGCTGTGGTGTAGCGGAAGCATATCCGGCGCGTAATTGGAAGACCCTGGGTCTGACTGCCGGTGGCGGCCAATGAGAATTTTTCCGTGACTCACTTATAAAACGTGGAAAGAGCGAAGATCTTTGTTTGATGAAGATATGTACGTTCACAATGGTACGACAATGTGATACTTTGTGCTGTGGTGAAATGTTGCAATGAAGACAGAGGTGACAGGAAGGATGCTCAACTTTTTTACCTCCCTGTTCTAGAAAAAAGCGATTGCCGCGCCGCCGCTGTTTTGGAAATTTCGCGACACTTGCGCTTTTTTAGTTCGCAGCGCAAAAAGTATTGAACACAAAAAAATATGAAATTTACATCGTTTGTAGAGAATCGTTCGGAGGACGAGCTGAAAGAAAAAATTTTTCGATTCTGGTGATACTTCAAGAGCTATTGTATTTCAAATTAAGGTAGACAAAAACGTTCTATCAGTTCGCGTTTCGGGACACGCAAACAGCAACAGAACCAAGAACATTTGTAGACATGTAGGGCCAAGGCCGAATGTTTGCATCTCGTGGCCCTTTTTATGAATTTCGATTTAGTTCACGAGAAATGAAATTTTTAAATTTCACAAAATTATCTATTTCGCGATGGGATCTCTTTTAAAAAACGCATATATAGCCAACTATAAACCATAACGCATTGTAATTTTTACAGCATAAACTCGCAACTATCATCTCTCTTTTGCAAAAAAAAAAAATTCAAAAAACAAAAAGTCATTTTCTGATTTTTAAGCTTTTTTTTAAAAATGCGAAGGAAATGAACGAGCGGCTTATTCTGTCTTCAGCGTTAACCACACAGAAAAGAAAAGTTCTGTCCCCGTGACCTGCTGCCATGGTGATGCAGCTATTTTTAGCACTGTCTTCTCATTGGGAGAAAGGTAAGGCTACAATCAAACTGGTAATGACGCAATGCTTAATGACTTACCGACGCTTTTAAAGTTCGGCTTTGTCCGCCGACATACGTGTATACCTATATAAATATATACTTTGGCCTTGTGTATCGAAAGCAATGTGGAAAAATGCGAGTGTGCTCGTCCTCGAATTGTTCGATCACTCCTAAATGACCTAGAGATCTGAAAATTGACATGCTGATAGGTCTTAAGGTCCGTATACCTAGAAAAGTACGAAAACCAAAAAAAAAAAAAAAATAAATAAATATAAATAAAATGTCTGCTTTGGAACATTGTCTGCTTGACTTTCTCGCGAATTTTTTGACCACTTCTAAATGACCGACAGATCTGAAAATCATCATGCTTATAGGTCTTAAGGTCCGGATACCTAGAAAATCCGAAAACCACAAAAAAAAAGTAAAAAAAAAGTTAGTAAAATCATGCAATGCATTGATTTATAATACGCTTTCCAACATACCAGAAATTACTCAAGTTATGAGGATTATGGCTGTGGAATAAATCTCGGTCCTGTGCCCTGACCTTTGATCCCATTTCGATTATATTTAACAGAACCGGTTGAGTGTACCTCCGAAATGACATGATAAAGTTTTGTCGCAATGGAAGCATTTGTACGTAAGTTATGATGAATAAGGGGTATGGAATAGATTCCGCTCCTGTGTCCTAACCTTTGACCCCATTTTGCCCATTTCAATAGGATTCGTCCCCAGGCAGGCCCCTACAACTTACTAACATTCCATCCAAATCGATGAATTTTTACGTAAGTTATGACGCATAATGGCGATGGAAGAGATTCCGCTCCTATGTTCTGACTTTTGACCCCATTTCACCCATTTTCAATAGGGTTTGTTCCTATGTAGTCCCCTACCACATACTAAAATTTTATCGAAATCGAAACTTTTTTTACGTTAGTTATCACGCATAAGAGTAGTGGAATGGATCCCGCTCTATATCCTAACCTTTGACCCCATTTCGTTCACTTTCAATAGGGTTCCTTCCCAGGTAATCCCCTTCCACATACTAAACGTTCATCGAAATCGAACGATTTTTACGCGAGTTATAGTTCGGATAGACATACACACACAACGCGTGACGTAATGAGGCAGATGGGAATTGCGACTATCTACTCGCAAGAGTGTGACATCATAAAACTTTAATAGGATCCACACACAATGCGCGAGGTAATGAGACAGATGGCGTGACCACGCGCCAAGATCTCAACATCTCAAGCGCGAGATTGTGACGTCATAAGATCGTCTCCAGGTGGTCCTCTACCACATAATAAAATTTCATCGAGATCGAACCATTTTTACGCACGTTAGAACGCATAAAGGCAATGGAATGCATTCCGCTCCTATGTCTTGGTTTCATTCGCAGGTGAAACCAAGACATAGGAGCGGAATGCATTCATTCGCAGGTGGTCCCCTACGACATGTTATTCCCAGGTGGTTCCCTGCATTTTACTAAAATTTTATCGACAGCGAACTATATTTACGCAAGTTATGATGCATAAGAGCAATGGAATGGATCCCACTCCTATGCCGTGACCTTTGAACCCATTTCACCCATTTTCAATAGGGTTCATTCGCAGGTGGTCCCCTACGACATGCTACAATTTCATCGACATCGAACCATATTTAAGCACGTTATGGCGCATAAGAGCAATGGAATGGATCCCGCTCCTATGTCGTGACTTTTGACCTCATTTCGTCCATTTCAATAGTGTTCGTCACCAGTAGGTCCCCTACCACATACTAAAATGTCATCGAAATCGAACCATTTTTACGCGTTATCGTGCCGACAGACAGAAAAGACGGACAGACAAAGCTGGAGCATATACTCTTCTTCAAACCTACGGTTGGAAAGCGTAAAAAAAACGAAATGGCGGTTTTGGTACATTGTGTGTTTGAACTTTTCAAAAAATTGATAGACCGCTTCTGAATAACCTAGAGATCAAAAAATTGGCATGCTGGTAGGCTTTAAAGACCATATACCTGTAAATGCACGAAAAAAAAAAAAAAAAAAAAAAAGACTTTTGAAATATTGTCTGCTTGAATTTTTCTACCACTTGTACTACACCTTGAAAAAAGTCTGAAAGCCAAAACATTCAAAAGGGTGGCTTAGCTTCACTGTTTCAAAATGCTGATAGGTTTAAAGATATTTTAATTTTGTCGGAATCGCTGAAATGCTTTGAAAATTTCAGATTCTGATTTAAAATTAAGGGGCGCCAATCCCTGCGCCGTTTTACGTCAAACCGTGTGCAATGACGTTACGACGCTGTTCTAAATCGTAAAACTGTTACGGATTTTAAAATACTTTTCTTTCCCTTAATTACTTTCTTCTTTCTTTAATTTTATGTTCAAAAAATGATTTTATAGATTCACCATTTGGAGAACGGGCATGATTGCTAGTATTGTTTAATTTTACAGGAAATTATGTGGGACACACGAGCATTAATTTCTGTTACAATGTCTCGGAAATATAACTTCAACAGTGTCGCAAAATGGGATTTCAGCTACATCATATTATCGTGAAAAGAGGATTTGAAAATCCTGCCATCTTCTAACGGTAACGCAACAAAACTTCACCAACACATCGCCTCAGTAGAATTCGTCCTGTTGATTTGAGGAAACTTCTGTGTAGCAATGTTGAGAATCAAGCACGTGATCATTTAGCATTTCGTCAAAGGAGGGAAGCAGAGTTAAACGTGCAGATTAAATGCTAATGCCGTGGTGCCCGGAGCTCTAATGATAGTTTGCTGAAGGATGTGCGTGTGTGTATGCGTGTACGTTGAGAAAATCAATCTCTATGCTGAGGAGTAACTCCAGCTCATAACTCATTGACAAAGGATGTATTATCCGTCTGGATCAAGACAACTGTATAATTAAACACGTAGCGTCTCTTTTGGGCATTCAAAGAATGGAATTCGATACTTCAGGTTTACATTAATGTAAAATTTTAAATTTAGAAATAGCTCTCTCTTATCAGCTTTGAAGGCAAATTTACGGGGAACTTACTCTTCTGTAAACTTTGCTTTTAAACTTAAAATCATTCTCGGTAGACTTCAATAGATTCTTACAGTATATGATGGTACATTAAGTACGTCTTTTGTAAAAAAAGAAAAAAAGGTACGTAGGTACAGTATCATGCACTTTGTCCATCTGTCGCTCTGTTCGTCAGTTTGTGGACAACAAATATTAGTCTGAGTTTTACAAAACCATTTTATGTGATAGGAAGCCTGAAATTTTTAAACGATTATCTTTGCCTTTTGGTCCTTCCTTACACTTCTTCAACCTACTAGGTTGAAGAAGCGTATATCCTCCAGCTTTGTCCATCTGTCTGTCAGCACGATAACTCGCGTAAAAATTGTTCGATTTCCATAATATTTTAGTATGTGGTAGGGGACCACCTGCGGACGAACCCTATTGAAAATGGACGAAATGAGGTCAAAGGTCAGGACATAGGGGAGGGGATCCATTCTAATGCCCTTATGCGTCATACCTTGCGTAAAAATGGTTCCATCTCGATGAAATTTTAGTATATGGTAGAGGAGTACTGGGGACGTACCCTATTGAAAATGGGGGAAATGGAGTCAAAGGTCAGGAGTGAGATCCATTCCATTGCCTTTATGCGTCACAACTTGACTACAAATGCTCCTATTGCAACAAAACGTTAGTATGTTGTTCCGGAGGTATACTGAACCGGTTCTGTTGAATATCATCGAAATGGGGTCAAAGGTCAGGGCACAGGAGCGAGATTTATTCCACAGCCATTATCCTCATAACTAGAGTAATAACTTGAGTAATGATTTCTGGTATGTTGGAATGCGTATATATTCAATGCATTGCATGATTTTACTAACTTCTTTATGCGTAAATTCGCCATTAGAGCGCGTAATGCAGTAGCTGAAGCTACCGAATTCAAAACACGTTTTATTCCTTATCACGGCTTCTAAATATCTGATTTAAAAAAGTTCCTTTCTTTCAATGACATTTACAACAAAGACTATTTTGGGTGGAGTTTCTTTTTGAAGGAATGTACAATTATGTCCGCTGGACAACTTAAAAGTTAATTGCGATTTCCACGATTTCTCTGCTGCCAACAGTCAGATTTGAATAATCCATTTTGCGTCGGATAAAGTTGCTGGTAGGAATTGTTTCTGGTAAAGCACTGTTTTGCCGCTAAGGCCGTTATTTTTTTTTTTTTTTTTTTGATTGGAGGTTTAACGACCACCGTAAACAACTCAATGGGCTATAAGCAGTCGCCCGTCCCTAATTTAGGGTCACTGGTTCTGAGTAAGGAGAGAGCCAGTATGCCGTAAGACGATCACAACATCCAAAACTCAAAGGGATTCGAACCAAGCCCCATCTCGGAAGAATGGTCATAAGCCAGAGCTTAGAACACTGAGCCACCGGGACGTCCCGCAAAGGGAATAAGTGTACGAATCAGTTTCTGAGGTATTTTCAGCAATATCTGCGTTTCTCAACACTCGATTAAAAAATTGCGTTTCGGTCAGCTGCTGCTCAAAACGGGTAACGTTTCGCGTACATTTTTGCTGCTCAAAAGTAATGCAGAATTTTCCCGCCAAAGGATAGTAGATCTAAATCTTATTTTTCTTGATATCTCTGCTTCTAAAAAATCAGATTTGAAGAATTCTTGCTTTGTTTCGTATTGTTTCTGCTCCGAATTCATACCATTACAAAAAAAAAAAAAAAAAAAAAAATTAAAGGCCAAGTTTGTCACTTGAGCACATAAGTTTACGTTTCAATTTACAGCATATTTCTAGCAATATCTGAGCGTCAAAAACCCCGATTGAAACATTCTTTTCAAATTAGATGCAGTTACATAACTTCCCAAAATAATGCGCAATTTATTCCCTAGGAGGCGTAAATGTCTGATGTAATAGTTCGATTTAGAGAATTCCTTCTACTTCGGATACCATTCGCCCTTGTGGGACATTTTTCTTGTTCAATTGGGTTTTTTAGTTCACAGTTCTGTCGCTAGGTGGTGTTTCCTTGTATTTCTGTTAGGTGCTGTATCTCTGTTTCTAAAAATCCTACGGGAAAAAATGTCGTTGTTTTTTCTCTGCAAGTTGCTGAAATAAAGACTTAGAACATTATCTTTTTTAAATAATGCAGTTTTTCCGCTGGAGAGCATACATTTTAAAGCTTTTTTCACGCTGTCTCTGCTTCCACAAGAAGCATTTGAAAACTTATGTTTCCTTACCATAGCTTCTCCCAGAAAGAATACGTTTTGCGTAATTTCTGCTTATCAGTTATTCAAAAATTTTTCGTCATGAACGTGAGCGTATATTTCTATTTGAAAAAGTTTATTTAATTCTAAGAATCCCTTTGAAAAATCCCCCTTTTTTCTTTTTTGGTTACTCTTTATTATGAAGATCGTTTTGCACCCATTTTCTTCTTTAAGTAACGAGCAATTTTTTCACTAGGACGCGTAAAGTTACATCACGTTTTCCTCTATATCTCCTCCTCTAATTTTCGATTTAAAAATCCCTTTTGCCTCTGATATCTTCCGCTATAAGGAATGTTTTGTCCACAATTTGTTAATTTTCGTAACAAGCTTTTCAGTCACTAGAGAAAGTACGTGCGCTATTTTTTTTTACTGATGTTTTATAGCCTGAAGAAATCCGGTTGACCTTTTTATAACCCGTTCCGATCACAAATGATAATCTCACTCATATTGCGCATTTTGAACTATGCACATATTTTCGCCAGGCGGTGTAAGTTTTTTTTTTTTTTTTTCGATTGGAAATTTAACGACAGCCGTGCGCAACTAAATGGGTTATAACAGTCGCCCATCCTTAATTTAGGGTTACTGGTTCCAGGGAAGGGAGAGAGCCAGTACCGTAAGACAAAGATAGCATCCATGCCTCACCGGGATTCAAACCCGGACCCTTTTCGGGCGAATGATCAGGTCATCGCTTAGAGCACTGCGCCACCGGGGGTGTATTCACTTGCTTCGCTTAATTTCTACATTTTCTAAAATTCTGCTTCGTAGTATTTTTTTCTTCTCGGAGAGAGAAAGGATTCGAAAGACGTGCTTATTCCTACCGAAAATTTAATGTCAACTTTTATTTTTATATACGGTTATTTTTCGATATTTGGGCGTATGCTTCCTAAGTATTCTTTATTTCACTCCCATGTAGGAACAACATACAAGAGCCCGCATCGAAATTTGAAGGAAATTTCATTGCATTTTAAACCTTTATTCTCAAGTTATTCGTATTCTTCTCAGACCCATGGGAATCCGGCGAAAATAAACATGAAAATAAAGTCTCACCACGGAACTGCGAAGCTTACAGGTGAAAAGAAAAAAGAAAAATTTTAATAAATGCTAAAAGAGGTCTATTAGATGACTTATGCAGTTTCATCACTTTCAACGTTTATCAGCATAGTTTACACATAGCAAACATTTTCACCCACTTAAACACGACTGATCTCATGTGAGAGCTGGAAGCACACCAACGATTCATTTCACTTACGGAAAAGTACAAGTGAATTGTTGTATACAGTACATAAATAGGATCAGCTGAAGATTTTACCGATTGGAAATCAAACCGAGCCTCTCTGTTAGGTGTCTAGTCTTCGTTTCAATACTGGTTCTTACAACTTGACTGCATGGTTACACTGCAAGCCCTTATATGAATGGAACAGCCACATGTAATTTTTTTCCGTATAATGTATTTAAAGGTGGGACCAAATGTATCCAGACGGAATTTATTAAAACAAGTTAGTAAAATCATGCAATGCATTGATTACGATACGCTTTCCAACATACCAGAAATCAATAATAAAGTTATGAGAATAATGGCTGTGGAATAGATCTCTGTCTTGCGTTTTGACCTTTGACCCTATTTTTATGACATTTAACATCATTGGTTCAGTATACCTCCGGAACAACATACTAAAGTTTGTCAAAATAGAAGCATTTTTAGTCAAGTTATAAGGGTAATGGCTGTGGAATAAATCTCTCTGCTGTGCCCTTACCTTTTACCCCATTTCCATGATATTAAACAGAAGCAATTGAATATACCTACAGAACAACATGGTAGAGTTTTGTCAGAATCGAAGCATTTTCACGCAAGTTATCACGCATAAGAGCGATGGAATGAATCCTGCTTATATGTCCTGACCTTTGACTCCATTTCACCCATTTTCAACAGGGTGTGTCCCCAGGTTGTCCCTTAACATATACTAAAATTTCATCGAAATCGAACCATTTTTACGCGAGTTATCGTGCGGACAGACAGAAGGACAAAGCTGGAGCACATACGCTTCTTCAACCAACGGTTGGAAAGCGTAAAAAAAAAGACTTACATATTTGAAACCAATAGCCTGCAAAGTACTCCCCATTCCAAATCCACACACTTAGTCCAGCACTGTTTCAACTGCTCGAAGTATTTTTTGAAGTCATCTTCTGAAATAGCGAACAGCTGCTTCGTCGCATTCTGTTGCATCTTCCTAACATCTTGAAATCGTTTTCCTTTTAAGTGGTATTTGATTGTTGGGAAGAGAAAAAAGTCGCAGGAATCGAGATCTGGTGGAAATGGTACCTTTCAGAACCGTGCAATACGGTGGTTAGCAAGAAACTGCTGCATACGTTGCGATGCATGGGCAGGGGCGTTATCATGGTGGATATTCCACTCGCCATTCTAATGCAATGCTGGCCTTTTGTGATGAACTGGATCTCTCAGACGCTGGAAAACTTGGTAGACGTGCTTCTTGTTGATTGCTTGGCGTGATGGAGCGTATTCCTGAAGCACAATTCCCTCGTATGATTTAAAATACAAAAAAATCAGCATTATGTTGACATTGCTATGACTCTGTCGTGCTTTTTTTGGGTTTCGCAGAGTTTTGCGTCATCCAACATGAAGACTGGGTCTTAATTTCGGGGTCATATCGATAACCTCACGATTAATCGTTAATTATGATAGTTTCTAAAAAATTTTCCTCGTTTTCGACTTACACAAGCAGATCACCAGCAGCTAAAACACGGGCCTGTTTTTGCTCAGCTGAGAGAAATGTTGGCACAAATTTGGCTAAGACGCGTTTATACACAAACAACAAATCGTCCGTAGGAGTCGATTGAATTAAACCGAAACTAATGTTTAGGACTTCAGATAACTCTCGAATAGTAATTTGGCGATTTTTCCACACAATTTGCCCACAAATTCGACATTGTTTTCACTTTTGGGGATTGCAGGCCTCCCAGATTGTTCATCACTCTCAACACTTACACGACCAGGTTTAAAGCGTTTATACATTCATATACGTACATTCACGACCAGGTTTAAAACGTTTGTACATTCATATACGTACATTCACGACCAGGTTTAAAGCGTTTATACATTCATTTACGTACATTCACGACCAGGTTTAAAGCGTTTATACATTCATATACGTACATTCACGACCAGGTTTAAAGCGTTTATACATTCATATACGTACATTCACGACCAGGTTTAAAGCGTTTATACATTCATTTAAGTACATTCACGACCAGAATTAAAGCGTTTATAGATTCATATACGTACATTCACGACCAGGTTTAAAGCGTTTATACATTCATATACGTACATTCACGACCAGGTTTAAAGCGTTTATACATTCATATACGTACATTCACGACCAGGTTTAAAGCGTTTATACATTCATATACGTACATTCACGACCAGGTTTAAAGCGTTTATACATTCATTTACGTACATTCACGACCAGAATTAAAGCGTTTATAGATTCATATACGTACATTCACGACCAGGTTTAAAGCGTTTATACATTCATATACGCACATTCACGACCAGGTTTAAAGCGTTTATACATTCATATACGTACATTCACGACCAGGTTTAAAGCGTTTATACATTCATTTACGTACATTCACGACCAGGTTTAAAGCGTTTATACATTCATATACGTACATTCACGACCAGGTTTAAAGCGTTTATACATTCATTTACGTACATTCACGACCAGGTTTAAAGCGTTTATACATTCATATACGTACATTCACGACCAGGTTTAAAGCGTTTATACATTCATTTACGTACATTCACGACCAGAATTGAAGCGTTTATAGATTCATATACGTACATTCACGACCAGGTTTAAAGCGTTTATACATTCATTTACGTACATTCACGACCACCTTAAAGCGTTCAGCACGACTGACACACTGCTCTATAGAGACTTGCTGTGACTTTAACTATGCGTCTTTGAAGGCGACAAACATGATAAATGCGACGAACAGTTTCTCAAACATAACAACAAAGCACTAGTACAAAACAACCGGACTAGCAGGGGAGATGTGACTCACGGCACATTGTTAGTGCGTTCCAAGGTCAACGTGTGCCAAACCTCTTCCTGCAGTGTCGCGCGATTCCAAACTTATGCAACCTAACTGGATACTTTTTGATCACACCTCGTATTCAAGTAAATCCTATTAAGGGTATGCAAAAGTTTCTGCCGTTTTAAGAAAAAAGGAGACAAGAGCAATTAAGAAATAGATACACATTTATTCAATGAAATATTAAGCAGTTAACATCAATGACCTTTGCCATTTTTCAGGCAACAAATGAATGCCACTATGATTGAAGGACTCGGGTTTTGAGCTGAAGAACGCAGTGATGAAAATTTCTACCTCTGGAACTTTGCGGGCCAATCCATGCGTTGAATATCTTCACTTTCCAACAGCTCTGCGACAGCCACTGTACGATGAGGTGTAGCGTTGTTGTCCATGAGGAGGAACTCAGGACCCACAGCACATCTAAACAGAGGCACGTGAGGCAGGAGAACCTCGGTATATTAGCGGACACCAGTGACTGAACCTCCTTGGAAGATGTGGAGGTTACAACGGCTATTAAGCATGATACCGCCCCAAACGAGATCTCCGCCACCTCCAAACCGGTCCTTTTCGATGATGTTGGAGGTGTGATTGCATGCTCTCAACTCTCTCCAGATGTGTATACGTCCAAAATCGCTCGTCAGATTAAATCGGCTCTCATCCGTAAAGAGAACTCGACCCCATTGCTGATGCGTCCAGTTCTTGTGTTCCTGGCACCAAAAAAATCACCGTCTCCGATGAGCAGGCGTTAATGGCACACACCGTACTGCTCGTCGTGCAAATAAGCCACCTTTGTGCAGCATCTTGGCGACGGTAAAACGCGATAACGGACGTTCAATTGTCTGTTGCATGTGCCTTGCGATTTCTCCCGCTGTCTGCCGTCTGTCTCTTCTCGCCTGTAGGACAATATACCGGTCGTCCGCCGCCGTGGTTGCTCGTGGGTGACCACAGCTAAACCCTGGGACAGCTGTTCCTGTCGTTTGAAATGCTCCCTAAGCTCGTGAAACGATGCTGTGAGCGATCCCGAACTCCTCGGCCACATTAGTCGCACTTCGACCATCTTCCAACTTCCCAATGACGCGACCTCGGGTCAAGTCATAGACATGTCGTCTACTGGATTGCCTGTTGGCTATATCACACGTTGGCAGCAACTCGACGTCGTTCAAACCGATGTACAACGTGCAATAGCTTTCACCGAATTGCTGAGCGTATACCACCCGTGTGCTATTTTATAACCTTCCGACACTCCACCCTCCCCCTACGTCATGCTGCATATATGTGCATGCCCTACCGTACCAGACCCTAGTCTATCTCCTGAGTGGTCTTTCGGTCCGTTCTACCTGCTGGTTCCGCTGTTATGCTAATTTCTCCTCTTCGTCCTTAATTTTTGCACACCAGTGTATAAATGCATGAGAGTAATGGCCTATTTCTTACAGTTCATTAATAATTATTTATTTAGTTTTCTTTCAACGGTAATCTTCGTCGACGTGGCATTCCATTAGGAAATTAATTCGCCTCTCTACATGTGGCTTTGTTTTTCTTAACATGCACTGAAATAACACGATGCCGAGAGCGTCGTTCAACTAGCTGGTACCATAAGAGAGACAGCACGTGTTGCTTCTGCGCATGCGCTGTCCCATTGCTTCCACCTCGTTTTGGGGTTGCTTCGGTTACCAGATACGAGTCACTAGTGGCACTTGCTTGGAGGCCAGCAATTCACGGCGATGCTGCAGGGCCATCAATGGCTACCAACTGATGGCGCTGCCACCAACGGACCGCTACCGTGTTGTGAGCGGCAGATTTCAGCCAGCAGTTTCCCAACACTTGTGTTTTTGCTGTGAACCTTAGGTGATTTGGCATGTTGAAAGAATGGGTGATGAGGTGCTTGATAAGAGAATTTATTCAGCCCAAGTGGCATGAAATATAGGTAGAGGAAAGCTAAGGAAATCATGGCAGGACTAGATTCAGGAATGTCTGCATGAGAAAAAATAATGTGTATGAAGTACAAATGTCCTGCTTGTGATGGATGTAAATGAAGCCCGAGCTATGTGCAAAGATCGCTGTAAATGGAGACATTTGATACAAGAAGAGTGAGTTCCATCTGTGAGGAACTAACCTCTGAAGATCAGAGAATAGCTTACTGATTTGTATGTTTGTATGTATGTACACTTAAGAGCAACTGAATTAGAGACAGCTGGCGTTATACAAATGTGGCGCTCTGGGCGGCCCTGTAAACGGAAACGACATGACGTATGCAGCGATCCGACAATATAAGGAGTGATGCGACGGGAATCAGTAAGAGTCGGACGCAGTATGGGTAAGACGAAGGATCTAAGCTCATTTGATCGTGGGCAAATTGTCGGGGCCCGACGAATGGATCACTCCATCTCGGAAGTCGTGCAGGCACTGGGATTTCCACGAGCCAATGTGTCACGGTTGCACCGTGAGTACATCGAATCCGGTAAAACCATCCCTGCACGGGCCAACTGCCGTGGACAACAGAGTATGGATGGGCGGGGTCATCGTCGGCTCGCTCGCATTGTAACAGCGGTAAGACGGGCCACAGTGCAAGAAATCACTCGATAATTTAACACAGGTGCACAAAAACGTGTAAGCAGCCACACCATCCAGAACCGTCTCTTCGCTATGGGGTACAGAAGCCATCGTCCCACGTGAGTACCGCTGCTGACCGTATATCACAGGGTGGAAAGATTAGCATGGGCGCGGGAACATCGCCACTGGATCCTAGACATGTGGAAAAATATTGCCTGGACTGATGAGTCGAGATTCACGTTGGTACATGCAGATGGCAGGATACGAGTACGGCGCAAACCACATGAAGCGATGGATCCTTCTTGCCACCAGGGTACTCTTCAAGCTGGTGGGGGTGGCATTCTCGTCTGGGGACTGTTTACGTGTACTGAAATGGGACCCCTGGTACGTGTGACATCGTCCCTCACAGGTCAACGTTACCGGGATATCCTGGACGACCATTTGCTCCCGTTTGTGCGTCTTCAACATCCCACTGGGGACCTCATCCTGCAACAAGACAGTGCACCGTACCGTCGCTCCCGAATTGTATCCGAATGGTTGTATGTACACTCCACTGACGTGACCTCGCTTCCTTGGCCAGCTAGGTCACCTGACCTCAATCCCATCGAGCACATCTGGGATGCCATCGAGAGAGATGTTCGATGCTCTGATCCCCCTCCATCAAATCTTCGTGAACTGTGGGAGCTTGTTCAGGGGTATTTGATCAGTATGGCTTCCCAACGCTTCCGGTGTCTTGTCCATGCTGAGACGAATCGCTGCCGTCATCAGGGCGAAAGGTGGTGCTACACCTTACCAGTCAGGTATATCTAATTCAATTGCTCTTTGGTGTATGTATGTACGTAGACTCTACAAATCCTTTTCAGTGAAAAAGCTCCCTATAGTTTTACTTATATTGTAATTCACTGTTTTACTCTTTCTTTACATTTGTCTGGATTACGAACAAATTGGAGTAAACAGTAAGATTTTTACCATTGTGCAAGTCTACGGGTATGTCATCCTTTTACAAAGAGAGACATAACTTATTGTGCATTTAATTATACGAAACCTAAAAACTAGATAATTTTATGTGTAAAAAATATTTAAGCGAATTAGCACATTAGGCACATGAGATTTCATTAAAGAAGGGAAAACCATGCGTTAATGAATTACATATTACACTGGAGTTAGAGCTTCAAAAAAATAAGAACAGTTAGATAATGACAAATCATCCTTTGCTCAAAAATGGTGAGAAATGTTTAGAAAAAAATATAACAGTTAATAGTGTCTCATCGCCTGCTACAAAAGAAAGACGCGAAAAAAAATTTCGAGTGCTAAGAAAACAAAGCGTAGATAATTGCACTCCCAAAAGAAAAATTACTTGCATAAAAATCATTAAAGGAACAGGGATTATTTATTTATTTAGGGATTTAACAAGTCGGTCAGACACACTCCGCCGGAGACTGCATACTCTGCCTTCCCCCAACCTCAAGAACAACTGGCCCCAAATTACGGACGGGAGACTGCTTATAGCTCTTGAAATTGCCCACGGTGGTCATTAAGAACCCCTTCCAAAGAAAGATTATTTTTGTTGAAGGCCAAAAATGCTACTACTCTATTATAACGCACCAGTTGTTTGCTTTGGTGTATAGCTGTCCGTGTGAAAATATTAGGCACAGAAAAAACTTGTTTATCTGTTCAGCGCTTGACTTTGAGATTTATGCGCTTGATTACAAAAGCCATTATTACAGGAAATTGTCTTTTATTGGCATTCAATTTACTATTTGCGCGTCTCTTAAATTTTGTGTCTGTGTTTTATTCATTTCCGGCCATTACTGAGTTTCTTTGAACATGTAGCTGCTGGGTACTTTTAACCATTTCTTCATTTTCACGAGCTCGAACCGCATATCTGTCATTCTCTGTTTAATCAGTATTCTTTGTTCCACAGTTCCCATCTAATAAACAATTAACTTTTCAGGTTCCTTCAAAATGAATGTTAATCAAGAAGCAAGTGGATTGAGACGTAGATTTCTACATGAGCCGGTATGCAGTATGGGTGGTCTGTCTGTCTGTCCCACTTGGTCCCACCATGGCTCTTCCTTCCATTTTTTTTCTTTTTGGATTGGAGGTTTAACAACTACCGTGAACAACTCAATGGGCTATAAGCAGCTATCCATCCCGAATTTAGGGCCACTGGTTCCAGGGAGAGAGAGAGAGAGAGAGAGAGAGAGAGAGTCAGCGGCATAATACAAACACAACATCCATGACTCACCGGGATTCGAACCAGGACCCATCTCGAAAGAATGCTCAGTAGCCATCACTTAGACTACTGTGTCACATGGGCGGCCCCAAAGTTTTGCCTCTCTCGTCTCCCTGGAACACTGGCCCTAAATTCCCGACAGAAGGCTGCTTATAGCACTTCGAGTTAGCAATACTGGGGATTAAAACGTGAAATAAAAAAATCCGGAGAGTACCTTGGTAATTTTTGTAGATAATTTAAGTTATTATTCCCAAGATCATTGTGGGTGTGAAATCAAAGGAGTAACTAGAGCGTATACACTTATTTACGTACAAGACATTGCATTTATTCGTATCACCTACGACCACACCGAGCCACAGTCCGGTGCATACTAAGTGGGATTAAATCATAACATCAAAAAGGCTTACTACTTCCTGACAATGAGCGGTACTAAGGTGTTTGAGTTTTTTTTTTTTTTTTTTTGGTGGAAGGTTTAACGACTACCAGAAGCAACCCAGTGAGCTATAAGTAATCGTCCGACTCTACTTTAGGGTCACTGGTTCCATGGAGGGGAGAGAGCTGAAGTGCCGTAAGACAAACATGACATCCCTGCATCAGCAGGATTCGAACCCGGGCCATTCTCGGACGAATGGGCATAAACCAGCGCTTAGACCACTGCGCCACTGTGGCGGCTTAGGTAGGTGGATTCATGAATGTTATTGTCGTAAAACCAATGACAGAAGATATGTAAGTCATAAAAGTAAATATTCATTAAACTATGTCAGTGGCAATAGTAAGTATTGCGACTGTTTTAGTCGTTAAAAAACAATATAATTATAAGGCATTATTCAGATTTAAATGAAAGTAAAAAAAAAACCCGAGAACTAGCTTAGAACATTTGGTTAAGTTACCGTGCGCAGTGTGGGAGGCGAAGTGTTCCAACCCCGTTCCTGCCGGACATTTAGTCTGCGGTTTTTACGGGGTTTTCTTCAGGCTCCCCCGTGTGTGGGGACCCGAATGCGTGGTTGGTTTCCTCTGAAGTTTGCCCCAGACCCCCTTCTCCAGCATGCCTGGGTTTACCAGATGAGTATGGATGCGCTGCTACACTGAGAAAAACGTTTTGTTAATTCAACAAATTTTTTTGTCGATATAGTCAACAAATAATTTTGTTCAATCTGCAAAATTATTTTGCTGAAATTATTGTTGATTTAACAAAATGTATTGTTATCACGACAAAACGTTTTGTTAATTCAACAAAACGGTTTGTCGATATAGTCAACAAATAATTTTTTTGAATCTGCAAAATTATTTTGTTGAAATTATTGTTGATTTAACAAAATGTATTGTTATCACGACAAAACGTTTTGTTAATTCAACAAAATGATTAGGTCGATTTTGGGAATTTGTTTGATCCAACAAAACATTGTTATCATGACAAAAGTTTTGTTGTTGCAACAAAACATATTGTGTCACGATAACAATATGTTTTGTTGCAGCAACAAAACATATTGGCATGATAACAATATGTTTATTGGATCAAATAACTTCCCAAAAATTGGCCTAATCATTCTGTTAAATGAACAAAACGTTTTGTCGTGATAACAATTGTTAAATCAACAATAATTTTCAACGAAATAATTTTGTTGACTGTATATGGAAATTTTTTTTTGTTCTATCAACAAAACGGTTTTCTCAGTGTAGTAAAACAATAAAAGATGATTGATATCTGATGCCCTGTGGCAACAGATATCTACGGGGACTCTTTCCTATGGCTGATGATGATGAAACCACCGGTAGACCATGAAATGTCGAGTAGCTCGAATGTTCATCTGCGCATGCGCAAGCCAAAATCTGACCCGAAAGAAAAGCTGCATCGCATGTGTGTTAGGGAGGTGGATTGGTAATATTTGGTCTAGGATATCCACAGGTCACATCCCATCGTGTTATACATCATTTTAATCTCTCGTCAATCGCAGGCAACCTTATCTTCGGGAAGACGAGAGGACAAATCTTGCTACGCCGCATCGTTTTCGAGATAATTAAGAAAACCAACTTACCGACTAAACATTTTTTTACTGAGAATTTACTTTACGACTGTCGGGAAAGATATACAGGATCGAAAAATAAAGGAGAGAGGGAAAACGTGAAGGGATTTTTGTTTACAAAAACGCTTTATATGTTCTACAGTGAAAATAATTTACGGTACAAGTTTCATAGGGTTTCATCACATTAGAAACTCATAAGCGTGAAATGTGGTCAGAGGCGGGTTATGGGAGGTTCTATAGGAGCTGGCCCTAAGTCATATTGGGCCCCAAAGCCCAATATGACATGAAGGGCCCAGGAGATATGTATGTGCATATAATAGATACAGAGTGAGAGGTTTGTGAAATAGATTTAGTTTTGTCTTGTATGGTTTGCGTTTGATCAGAAACAGAGACTAGTAGACGAACACAGTTCAAGGCAATGACTTACAGTTATCTGCAAAAGTTGAAGAGACCACTTCTTGGTATTAGAAGATTTCTGCAGATTGCGTCAGCCTGCATTACTCAACTTTCTGTCGGTGTTGTATCATCCTACAGCAGCAGCTGTTGACAGAGTTGGGATAAGCGTGCGAGGGTCAGTTTGTTTTCTGGACTTCACGCTGATAGGTTTTATACGTATTTTCTATATAACGAAAAATGGACAAAAAAAACCACGTCGTTCAGTGTTACTCAGAGGGCACAAATAGTGACTTTATATCATGAAGGATTCTTCTAACGTGACATAAGCAGAAAGGTGAATGTGAGAAAGACCGCATAATACGATCATAAAATATCGAGGTACGGGTGAATTTAGCAACCGAACGAGAAGTGGACGTCTAAGGAAAACAGCCTCACGTGATTACAATACCATAAGGTGAATAGTTATGCGTTCTCCGAGCAGTTTGTGCAAGAAAATCAAGGCCTTTATGCATTCAAAATGGGTCTGATAGTAGTATTAGCACTGTTCTCCGACGCCTTAGCAAAGATTTTGGATTAAAGTCTTATAAACCTGCACATAAACCTAAACTAACCTCTGTCATGAAAAAAAGAGACTCCAGTTTGCAAAGAGTCATCAATCTAAGGCTGCTGAAAATTGAAGCCAAGGTCTTTTTCTGATGAGTAATCTGTGCGTCAATTCGAATCACGTGAAGCACATGTTCGACGACCAAAAGGCAAACGATTTGATGAAAAATACACCGTTAGAACAGTGGGACGTCCGCCTAGTCATATGACATACAATACAATACAGTACAATACAATACAATACAATGCAATGCAATTATTCATTGCACACATTTAAAACTTACAGTTATATGAAAATGCAATACACCAGGAGGAATCTGAACACATTGGTTGTAAGGCGATTCCCCTATCAGATGTAAGAAAAAGAATAAAACATGTGGCATATATGAAGGCAAGTAAGATGGTTATAACAGAAGCACCACTGTTAGCAGCATCCTTGGAACTACAATTTAATGATAGGGTTGAGATTCGCTATGGAGATCAGGGTGATTTACAATGTAATTTCGCAGAGAGACAAGGAAAACTTTTTGATATTTTCCAGGGATCTGATGCTCTCTGGGAGATTATTCCATAGGATAATGGCTCTATACAGTATGCTATTTAAACCATAATTAAGTCTAATACACGGCTGATATAATTTCTTGTTAGCAACAGATCTGGTGAAGATAGAATAATCCAGATATTTGGTGTCAGATTGAAAAATATGCAGTTTAAGATGCATTATTTAAAAAACATGATACCTAGTTTCAAGGTAAAAATTTCATGAATTTTTAGAATATTTAGTTTTAGAAATAATATTTTTGAATGAGACATGTAATCTGTGTTCATCATATAGCGAACAGATTTCTTCTGTAATTTGAGCAAGCATAACTTATTGTTTGCACTTATATTTGGATACCAAGATTTTAGACAATAGGAGAGATGGGTATAAATAAAATTCGGCACTACCATGGCTGATCCTTTTTATGTGGAAATGTTACCTGTGAAGCTGTGAACTCATGTGCAAGTGCACAGATGCACAATCTTTATGCATAACGGTGCTCCATTGCATAGATCAAAGGCAGTAAAGTACAACCTGCAAAGGAAAAACATAAATGCGCTTGACTGGCCCGTTAATAGTCCCGACCTTCAAAAAATAAAAAATAAAAATTGGACCATTTTAAAAGATAAGGTAGCAGAAGAACAGGCATCAAATTCCTAAGTTTTGATTGACGCGATAAAGTACGTGTGTTGCAAAAACATTTCAAGTAAATACTGCAAATTCCTCATTGAGAGCCTGCCGCATCGTAGTCTGTCCGTTATTAAAACAAAGGTGGACACACCAAGTACTGATTTGGGTTTTTTCTGTTCTAAAGAATGTAAGTATTTATGTGTGGTATCATATTTTCAAATATGTCTGACTAGTAGTTAGTTGTTCCTTTGAGAACCTTAATTTTCTATAAATTGGCAGGTGGTCTTAAACTTTTGCAAATGACTTGTGACGTACCTGCCAGCAGGACGCACACGACATAAAGGCAGATAGGAATCAGAAAAAACGTCTGCGTAGCTCAGTTGGTAGAGCGACTTGTTCCGGAATAAGCGGACTCGGGTTCGAATCCCGGCCTAGACCAAAGATGACGTAGAAATTTACTTCGTTATAGACTGTACAATGGATAAAAGCTTCGTGTCACTGTGTACAGCCGAGTCGGCGAGACAGTTTTCGCTTTTTCACTATCATCTATCCACAACTGCCTATTTGCACTCGGAACAGTTAATGGTCGAAACCCTATGTGGTTTCACATTGCATAAAAAAAAGGTGCACCAAGAAAAATATACGGTGGTAAACCATTAGAAAAAATCTAGGAATCTTAAGCTTTTAACTCTTGTTCTTGAGAACACTGAAAAGTACAGTGAATCTGCAGATAATTTATTAGTTTGAAGAATGCACTACGTATTAGTTGTCATAGCCATGTTGCTATAGTCTCGTGTTTTAATGGATTTCATAAGGATTCCTCGTCATGATTCTTTGAGGGACTCACATGTCTTAGCTTAGGGGATCACTAAGACCTTAATCCGAGTTCTGAATGCAGTCTAATATGCAAGTGTAATTCAATAAGTTCTGACCCCGAATACGTATGATGAAATAAATCATCAAAAGCATAAGTACTGTACTCCACTTTTGTAACATAAAAATGACCCAGCACACAAGATCCAGTTGTCAAATTGACTTGTCCTGTTGGTGAACAGTGGTGAACAGTGACTCAATCATAACTAAAGAAGGAACTGCATTATTCCCAAGCGCATATGTAGTTAGAGTCTGGAGAATCTAAAACATTTTAGGCCATCCCAAAATGAGGTGGTTCACAAGACATGAAACCTCTTACCTAGGAGTTACACAGTTGAAAAAATTCCAGAATGTAGATAGTGATGATGTTGTGTCATTACCTTTGGCACAACATTGCTAATATACAAGGCACTAAAATACAAGCAAAACTTTTTGACCTCCGTTAGCCAATCGCGCTGCTGCAACACCATATCAATAGTTGAACAAACCCGTGAAAGCAAAAGCTATCTAGAATCCTAGAATAAAAATTGAGTGAGTCTGGAATGTATGTATATTATCAGTAAATCAAAAATAGCGTTTGTACGAAATTTGAAGCAGATGGGATTACTACTGCATGAAATACATGGAGTTACATAAATGCTAGATCTATGCACAATTTTCCATGCGGGTTGTCAAATATTTTAAATTTGTCAGGCGTTCGTGGGTGGTAATACTTCGCCAAACGACACACGCGTGGATAGATAGATTACACATGATCTGTTCTAATCTGGTTTCACTCAATGGCCTCATGATGCTACCATAGTGGCCGCGACAGTGCTCGCCAGAGCTTTTATCTACCATAATTTTTTTAATAGTAAATAAAGATTTTTTTAGATCCTACGTTTTTAGAAGGAATATTTAAAATGTGGATGTGCGCTTTGGCTGCTTCATGAAAAATTTACCGTGCTTCGACAGCTTTGAATTTTTTTATCTACATCATAGCACGAAATACTTTTATTCTTACATATATAGTGGCTGCCTGTGGAAATAATTAGAATCTTGAGTGTCATCATTGACATCTAATCGACTTTAATGGAAGGCGAGGCAAAGCATGTCTTCTTAAGTAGGAGAAAGCTTATGACGGAAGGTAAGCACTTATCATTCTTACTTAACTGTCGTTCACTGCAGGTTATTCCTAAGTTTCTTCGTATCAAAACAACCTCAATTTCACGTTGTGATGCTGTGGACCTGGCTTTCGCTGAGAAAAAAGGACTGTGCTGAAATTTGGCGTAAGCGTAGTTTCATCGATCTCATTTAACAGACAAGCATACCTGGCATATTCAAATTTTGAAACTCTTGCCCACTCTATGTACGTTGATCATTCTTGTGTCATAGTGAACTGCATTATTGATAAGACTCTTCAGAATATAAAAAAATGGACATACCCAGAAACTGAGATCACTTGTTCCCGAAAACCCCTCTAGCAACCCTAATTCCTTGAATGACCAGCCTAGACGGCAACCAGGGCAGTACTTTTTTAACTCGAGCACAAGAATTCTTACGACTTCCCAATCCTAGGCCTTAAATGTGGGATTTAAATTCAGCTTTCCTAAGCTTAACCGTAACCATTTGAAAATTGTTCCGCAAGCTGAAGAGATTATTAAGGGGCTCCCCTGTGGGGTTCAGGAATTCACTAGGCACAAAATTAGTAACCTTTTTCAAAAGAGGCAAACATCTTTTGATTCTACCCTAAAATACTCCAGGTCCTAACTGCTTAATCTTGCCAACGATCTCGAATTAGCAATTCTTGTGCCGATAAAACTAATTAGGTTGAAATCCTAGATCATTCCGAATATGTTGCTAAAATGTTTGCCACTATCAAAGATCTTCTCCATTCCATCATTGATGCGGATCCTACAGAATGTACCATTACAAAACTATCAAAACTACGTAATTCGGGCCTTTTACCAACCTTTGTCTCCCACAACATGCTACCGCCCCCGGGATCTAGAGTTCCGGAGGCATTTGGTAAAGTCAAAACACATAAACCCAGTAACCCAGTTAGGCTCCTAATTTCAGATTATGCTAATCCAACTAGAAAACTGGAAAAATCTTTAGCAGCATTTTTGAAACCTTTTATATCTAACTCAATTTACACTGTTCGAAGTGCATCTGAAATTATTTCAAAAATTTAGTCATTTCACCCTTTGTCCCCAGTTCGTGCTGAAATCTTGCTTCAGGATCTGGAAAATAATTACCTTAAATCTTGTTCTGTTCAACCATCTTTATATCTTAGATACGTTGATGACGTCTTTCTTGTTTGGTCTATATTGTTCCAGAATTATATAATTTAGCTTTGAATTTATTCTCCATCTTCTCCGGTATAAGGTTTACCGTTGAGTTTGAGGAATCTGTGTCACTTCCTTATCTTGACCTTTTGGTTTCCCACACTTCTGAGCACTCAGATTTCGTCTTTTCAGTTTATCGAAAACCAACTTCAACCACTGTTATTATTCCTTTCAGTTCATTCACCCCAACGCCCTACAAATTTTCAGCACTTAGACTCCTTGTACACAGAGCTTTTACTCACTCATGAACCTCTGATAGCCGAATCCTGAAACTAAGAAAAATTACTGAGATTTCTGATGCTCATGGATACCCGCTGACTTGTTCAATAATATCAACGGAAAACTTTCACAACACTGAGTAGAAACGTACCCACAATTAAGTATGTGGGGAGCATTGACTACCAGGAATCCGTGATCTCTATATTAAAAATCATATGTAAAAAATATTCTATTGGTTTCGGGGTTAAAAACCAAAACTTATTTTCATTAATTAGACGTGATAGAGACGTAGTTGCAACTACTTCCCGTTTTGGAGTTTATAATATCCTTTTACTGGACAAGAATGGACAATCGGCAAACCTTTGCTATGTGGGCTTGACCTATCGAAGCCTGGGTACTCGCTGGAATGAACACAGATATGCGATCCGTAAAGAATCTGCTGCTTCGGCATTGTCAAAAAAGTTTTTTGAAAAAGACTTAAGACCTGATAAGGACAATGCGAGCTTACTGTCGACTGCTTTTAATAAACACGTTCTATGCTTTTTACTGAGAGTCTATATATTATTAAACTTGGACCAAAATGCTGTAATGAAGACGTGCCTGTATACATTCCCTCTATCTGGAGGAATCTGATTTTGCACGACTCTCGGGAAGAAGAATCCGGATGATTACAAACGAACTTTTAACAACAATTTGTAGTATGATTTATGTGTTCATGTTACTGTCTGTTACTATTTAACCTTGTGTTGTTCGAATCTGGTTTCACTCAATGACCTAATGATGCGATCATAGTGGTCGCGAAATTGCTCGCCAGAATTTTTATCTACCATAATTTTTTAAATTGTAATTAAATACGTTTTATAGATCTTACGTTTTTAGATGGAATATCTAAAATGTGGTATGTGTGCTTTGGCTGCTTCATGAAACATTTACCGTGCTTCGACAGCTTTGAATTCTTCTTATCTACATGAAAGTCAATATTTACTAAACTATAGCGGCGGCAATAGAAAACATTTTGACACTTTAGTTTTCCAAAAACATATTATTATTTTTCAGATTTAGACAAACGTAAAAAACTTCCCTGACACCGATGGAATGTGATGCAGCTATGAAAGTCTATCTGCGCATGCGCATGCGCCAGCTAAACTCTGACTTCAAGGTGGAAAGAAAAGCTGAATCGTAAGTGTGTTAGTGAGGGTTGGTAACTTTTGTCCTAGGATATCTACAGGTTACACACCACCGTGCCATAAATCATTTTAAAGCTAGTGAAAGGTAACCATGCTAGGGGAAAGTTGACCAGAAACCGACGACGCGCCATTTTCATAGCACCAAAAATGCATTTTTGTAATGGCTTTTATCTCATTCAACATGAGGTTTTCGCAATTTGCGCAGATTGCTATTTTATGTTTATGTGAAACGTTATGAAATAACGTTTGGCGATATTTTAGTACAATATATTATGGCATAAGAATGAAACGAATTATTGTTGCTTTACTTCATGGGACATAATTCAAAAATCAGGTTTTAACAATGGTTTTGACAATTTTCAGTAACCGACTTTCGTTGCATCGACATGTTTTGCTTGGGAATGATTCCCACAGGAAGTCCTTCATCAAAAAGGACTTCCTGTAGAAAACATTGCAAGTAATGAAAAATTGTTCCACTATCAACTCACAGCACAAAGAATCATGAGTGGACTACCAGCCAAAGACATCAATATCCAAGCCCATATCCAGGGTAAGAAAGTGTTTTACCGTATCTTGTGAGACATGCAAGATGTAGTGCAACATGAGCTTATGCCGCCTACTGTAACTGCAGAATGCTGCAGTCGTCAGTTCGTGCTTTTGAACGAGGAACTACAACAAAAATCACCAGTTTTAGTACATGGGCGTCGGAAGGTTAGTTTGTTGTATAATAAGATACAACCGCACATTGCTGAAGCTACCCCAGGAGACCATCCTGTAGCTCGGGTGGAATGTTCTCTTTCATGTGGCTTACTCGCCAAACTTAGCTATGTCGGAATTACATTTTTTTTCGCTTGATTCAACATTCTTAGCCAACAAGAGGTTCACTAAGCATTTAGGATAGCCAAAAAGGCCGGCGTCGTTGCTTCACGATGGCATTCGCCAGTTACAAGATGGATGATGTAAGGTTATATAGCTCGCGCGGGCACATATTTCGATGGTCATTAAATGCGACTTGCTTGTGTGAGGACGATATCGATTCGAGCACAAAGCGTTGGAAACTAATGCATAGACTTAGTAAATGCCGAAGCACAGAATACACTATTAGTGGCTTGGTTTTCCCAAAAATCATTTAGGGGCCTATTAAATCGTAACCTCTCAACTTAATAATTATGCTTTACATGAAGAAATATTTGAATAATAATTGAGGGTAATTGAAGAAATATTTGGGAATAATAAATAATTGAGGATAATTTAAAATCGAATATTGAAATACTAAATATTGTAAATAAAATTTCAGGGGTGCTGGATTTAATTACGAGAATTTCAATTATTTTTACAATTAAAACATTAAAAATGCTGTATTATAGTCTCATTTACTCATGCTTGACTTGTTTATTAGTATGGGGTCAAACTACCGACACTAATTTATATAAATTAAAATCGTTACGAAATACGATGGTCGAAATTTGAAATAATTTTAGAGGAATGAATTTGAACATGTGGGTATCTATCGATTTTTTGATATTGAGAAATTATGGCAATGTAGATTATTAGGATTTATGTATCAAAGTATAAAGAGGAATAGGTATCGACGTTTAATTCCTTTGAACACTGTGGGTCACGACTATCGAACTAGAAACAGAAATACATTTTTGTTACCAGTGCCTATAATCATAAGATTTATTGATTACCGGGGATTAGTGTTATGGAACAATATACCTTGTCAACTAACAAATATCAATAAATATAATTATTTTCGAAAGCAACTAAAAAATATTTGCTAACAAACTAAAATATAAAATTTAATAGTAGAAAATTATTAATCACACCATATGTGCGTACATTTTTTATATGCAGGACGTTTGGCTTGACTACTCGCATTAGGGGAATTGGGATTCACTCAGGATATCATCATTGTCAACCATTATCAATCCAATGCTGGACGAAGGTCTCCCCAAGTTTCTTCCACAACGGTCTGTCTTGTACCAGTCTCAGGATGTATACAGCCTTTTACTAAATTTCCTGTTCTGTGGTTACCCTCTACATAGGTACATATATTATATATGTTTTGTTCTTAATATTATATGTTATAAAATTAATATTGAAATGCAATATGGTCAAATGTCACGCCATAAGGAAAAATAAATGAAGTGAAAAACTTTAAAGGGATATAAAAAATATATATATTGTTACCCGTATGTCCTCCGGAATATCGTGTAACATTGGAGGACCATGATTTCGTAGGTATGAATTTCGGAAAGGGGCCTAAGTTTTATATTACCACCCCCTACTGATGTGAGGCGAACCATCTGCTGCGTCTCTATTCGCTGCAGTGGGATTAATTATTAAGAAGGCCGTTAATTTTCGTAACTCTTTACTCTCTATTATCTTCCGCCTATGGGTGTCTACCGTGAAGTTGGGTTCCCTAATGGAGGGTCTCCAACTTCACGGTAGACACCCATAGGCGGAAGATAATAGAGAGTAAAGAGTTACGAAAATTAACGGCCTTCTTAATAATTAATCCCACTGCAGCGAATAGGACGCAGCAGATGGTTCGCCCTCACATCGAGTAGGGGGTGGTAATATAAAACTGGTGCCGTGTGACCAGGATTTTTCAGTTCTTTGGTTAATTAATATAAAATTTGTGCTAGGACCAGGATTTCTTTGATCCTGTGGTTTAAAAAAAAAGAATATTTGTTTTCGGTGGTCAGGATAATTAATCAAGTATACAGAATTAGCAGAATAATGCGATGTGTTTCTATTATCTCCCCTTCAATTCTGAGTAACAAGATGCAGGTTTTATAGAAAAATTAAGGAAATTGTAGCAAGATTTTAACTTCAAAAAAAATAGTGAAGGTGAAATGCAAGTAAATAAGTTGCAGGAAATCAGATTATGCTGAAATAAATTTAAATTTCTAAGGAAATAGGCAGAAAAACAAATAAGAGTGATACTGCTAATTTAGCAAATGAATAGATGAAATCTTACAGAAAATACATGAAAATTAATAGTACGGAGAAAATAAATTTATACAAGTGTAATTCATGAATAATTTTGATTTATCGTTGAAAATCAAGGGAAAATTCCTTGCAAATCAAAGTGAAATTATTTTTGATGTGTTGTTTATTTGTGCATTTGAGTGTTGTGATTTTAAATCGGTAACTAGGAGGAATAATAGGTTCATTGATAACTTGGGGAATGTATAATTTAACGGTGAGGCACTGATAGAAGAGTAGTGATGAGAAGTTGTGGTGATATATATTTTAAAATCAAAAGTGCATTATTATTGAAGTGTGATTTTATTATGTGTGTTGATGCATTGATAAGAAACTGATAATTTAAGAAGGAATAGGCAGGTTAATTATTGATAAGAGGAATTTTTTTTTTTTTTTTTTCTGCAAGATATAGGAGCTAATAGAAGGTTAAGCAGTAATCTTGATTTGTTTTGGAAGACTAAAAGGGAATGTAATATCTAAGTGTGTGTTTTATTGTGCATTTAAATGTGTAGAGGTACTTGGGAGTGTAGACAGAGAGTAGTTAAGTGGATTAATATTTGGGAAAGAGTAATAAAAAGGACTAGTGCAAGAAGAATTGGTAGGAGTAATAATTGGATAATGCTGGAACAAATTTTTTGAAATGAAAATAGTGTTTATGGAAGTGTGATTTATTGTGCTTTAAATGTGGGATTGCATCCACCAAGGGAAGTAGACAGAGGTTATTGCTAGTATACTAAAATTTAATGAATTTAGGAAGTCAGCATAAGTATTTGAGGTGTGGTTCTAATTTCTTGAAAAAGTGGTTATCGTATTAATTTTGTTACAAGTGCATAATTTGATCTCAAATGTTTCTAGTGTATTTATATATATATTTAAGACGTTCAAATTTATTACATATCTTAGTGTGAAGTGCTGGTTGTATATGTGCATATTTTGAGGGAATTTTGTTTAGTGTGTCGCGAGTTAGGTAGAGTTAAGTTGAAAGCCGAATGCAATTTAGGAGTAAGCTAGGAACGTTAATCATCTTATTCGTAGACAATTGTTTTCTGATCATAAGTCAAGTGGGTTAGCAGACGAAGCAGCGAGTTACGTTAGAGTGAATTTTTTATTTTTACGTGGTAGCTTCACCGGAATTTTTCTAATTTTATGCGACTTTACGAGATTACGAAGCATATAGTAGAAGCCGTGGGAATTTAAGTTAGTAAGGTTAAAGAATAAATATATGGTTAACCAACAGAACGGAGAACAGAGCAACGGTGAACAGAATTTTGTTTCGGAAAATTGCATAGTTGATCAACAGAACCAGGAGAACGACCTTCAGGGCACTCTAGAAGGGGAAGCCGTGTCAGAAAATTGTGTAGTAGCCCCGCAGAACGTACCAATAATGGCGGGAATGTTGGCGTATATCCCCACATTCAGCGGATCGGATGAAAATCTGACCGCACGTCAATTTTTCGAAACGTTGGAGAGCACCGCCGAACTGTCAGGATGGAACGACGCCGTTAAAATTTTATCAGCTAAAGCAAAATTCAAAGGAGCCGCCAGTCACTTTCTTTCGGAGGCCGTCGATATTAGGAGGGAGACCGAGTACGAACGATTTAAGCAGGCGATAGTACAAAGATTCGACGCATTGCAACCGGTTACCGTGAGAATGCAGAAATTTACGACTTGCCGACAAAAACCAGGAGAACGGGTGGCCGAGTATGTAGCTCGTCTTAACGGCTTAGCTTATTCCTACATGGAGACGATGGATTTAGAAAATGAGCAAGTGCGAGGACTGGTAGACAGCACTAAAATGTCGCAGTTTTTGAATGGATTAAACCCCAAATTGAGGCGCACGGTTTTATCCTTCGCCCCGGAAAATTTTCAGGCAGCAGTTCAGAGAGCGCTGGCCGAAGAGTCTCACAATCTCTTATTAGACCGGGACGTTAACGCTTACGATGCACAGCAGGAATCGAGTTCGATCCCAGGGACTTCACAAGGGCAACAGAGCAATTCAACGGACCAGATAGCCGATTTGTGTTCTATGATGGCGAAGCAGCTAGCAACTCATGAGATGCAGGTGAACGCTCTGAAAAGTGAGGCAGAAAATTTGAGGGAAAGGCTAAGGAAAGCAGAGAATTCGCACCGGACGCACGTAAATCGCATTAGAAATTTCCAGAGCGCTAATTATGAATCTAGGGGAAATTTACCCGACGTAGACATTACTTCGGCCATCTGCTATAACTGCGGCGATTTTGGCCATATCAAGCGATTTTGTTATCGGAAAAATCGGGAAGGAGCAGTTTATACGCAACCATCGCAGCAAGCTCAAAGAGGTTCATGGGACAGGGCACCCAACCCTTCGTACCCGCGACAGCAGAATAACTTCTCCCCTGGCGGCAGCCGCGGTAATCAGCATCGCTCCTACAGGAACTACAGCGCCACTTACCGACAGGACGCTCACGTCCCACAGAATCCAAGGAATTTGGGGGACAAAGCTCTTCAACCCTATGGGAGAGGGAGATAATGTTACCCGTATGTCCTCCGGAATATCGTGTAACATTGGAGGACCATGATTTCGTAGGTATGAATTTCGGAAAGGGGGCCTACAAATTAGTAAGTGTGGGAAAGCAATATATTCACCAAATAATTCCTACGGTATCGCATAGTACGAGGAAATAGTTAAACAAGGAAGAGTAGTTACCAAGTAAACAATTTAGAGAGCGCGGGAATTGGGAAAGAAAATCCGAGAAGCATAATGTGGACAGGCGTTCTAAGAGGATAATTATAATACCTATTTCATAATTTTTCTAAGACCTGGCTGAGCAGATTTCTTTCTTGAGGAGGAAATTCCTTATTTTTTTTTCATCATTCTTTTGAATTGTTTTTTTTTATTTTATTTTGTGTTCCCCGAGCTCTCCGGAAATTCCAGTAAGAATACGCACGAAACACACCCCTAGGTTAGTAAAGAGAAAACTCGGAGGTTTTAGCAAGCAACGCTACGAGAATGAAATGCTCGCAATCACAGGTGGGGGCCAATTTACTGGACCTTTTCGCTATTAACGAAGTCACGTTTTACGCACGCTAGCGGGCAACGAACAGGGCATATTTCTCGTAGTGGGCGTAACTGGTTGACACCAACAGAAAGAGTCATACAGGAAGCGTACGTGAAAATTCTAAGGCAGCGCGGACATCCCGCGGAGCAGTTGACAAGATAAAGGAATATTCATCTTCAAGAAAACTCGATGTTCTCAAGCCTTTGCCAACGAATCGGAGGGATTCCCATACAGGGATGTAAACCAATGCCGAAGCGAGGAAAAAGCGGCCCAACCAATAAGGGGAGAACCATTTGGGTAGGACAGGAACACCCCCGAACCCCTTAAACACAGACGAGAGAAAAACGTTTGGAAGGGTTCTGAGCAGATATGATTTGGAGAGAACACGGGATGGAATGATGACTGCTATTTCTGGGTGAACGCAGAGAGGAAAGATGGACTCTAGATGAATCCTGGGCAGAATATCGCAGAAAGAATTAAGTTAGGAGTTTTCCTGGGAGGACGCTCAAAATTGAGCAAGATGATTTCCAGGTGAAGGGAAGTATGATGTTTTCCCTGAGAGGTTTTTACGCAAATTTTGGGTGAAGCATCGAGTGATCTTATGCGGGCAGTGTGCATCCAGCAGGATCGGATGAGGTCCCAACCATAGACTTTATACCTATAAGTAATACCGGACGACAACGAAGGTGATGAACAGAAAAGGATTTGGTGAGAAAAATTTCATAATTCCCAATATCTCGTTAGCATGATCATGAGTTTGTCTCCTATACATCCTCGGTAGAAAAGATATTTTTAATCTCTTGCAAGTGCTGAATTACATAATGTGTCTTATATTTTGCGAAAGGTGAACTTTAAAATATGATTGCGAATATCAAAAAGCATAATGAACTTAAAATATATTTTGGTTTAAATTAATAGAAATCTCCACCGATCAGTGTAATAGATTTTAAGGAAACACTAATGAAAATAAATTCTGTATTTTATAATGAAATTTACCCGAGTTTCTCAAATCTTTGAAAATTCAAAATAAGTGAATCTTTGTTTATTTTAACCTGGATAATTAAGTAGAACAATCGTAAAGTTTCGATAGAGTAGCAACTCCAAGATTTTAAGAAGAAAATAACTTTTAGCATTTAGCAAGCCCAGTCGCAGGATAAAAAGACCAAATCTGACATCATGAGTTTTTTAAATTTTCAAGCGGCATATGGAAGAATATGGGTTTCCCATGTTCTCCCATATGAAACACAACGCAATGCACCCGTCAACCCTGAGCTTGGAGACCCTCAATTAGGGAACCCAACTTCACGGTAGACACCCATAGGCGGAAGATAATAGAAGATAAAGAGTTACGAAAATTAACGGTCTTTTTAATAATTAATCCCACTGCAGCGAATAGGACGCAGCAGATGGTTCGCCCTCACATCGAGTAGGGGGTGGTAATAATATATATTTGTATGCTGTTCGCACATTGCATCTACACAGTCGAGTTACGTTATTGTGACGACTTCCTACTTTTAACATCCACAGGGCATTACGAATGAATGAAGGCACGTGTCGTGAGCTCGCTTAAAGGGTATAAAAGATATGCTGAAAACATATCACTCGTTGCTGTCATGGAAAAAAGGAGAGATTTATCAGATTTGCAAAATGGGATGATTATCGGCTTTCGGGCCAAGAGTGGCAGTATTTCTGAATCAGCGCAGTTTGTGAACTGTTCGCGTGCTGCTGTGGTTAAAGTGCTTCGTGACTGGTGAAATGACACCATTGCAAATAAGCGAAGTGGAAACTGCGGAGCACCACGTGCCATTAATGTGAGAGGTGAACGTCGGCTTTGAAGATGCGTGAGAGCTGATCGACACGCTGCAGCGGAGCAACTCACTGGCCGAATGAACCAGGGGGCTATCGGAAGTGTGTCTAAAACGACAGTTCAGCGAACGCTGCTGCGTATGGAACTCCCATGCAGACGGATGGTCACTGCACCTATGCTAACGAAGACGCATCGACAGAAAAGACTTATATTTGCACGGCAGTATCGGAATTGTACCTCAGCTATTTGGCAGAGGATTGCCCTCTCCGATAAGTCACGTTTCCTGCTTCAACAAACGGATGGATGTTGACGTATAAGGCGAGAAACATCGGAGAACAAACGCTCTTCAACCATTGCTGGAAGAACACAAGCTTGTGGGTGGCAGCGTTATGGTTTGGAGAATGTTTTCGTGGCATTCTCTGGGTCCACTCATACCTGTGGAAGGCACTATGGACCGAATTCGTTATGAATCCATTCTTGCAGGCCACGTACACCCATGCATGCTGATTGTCTTCCCTGGGGCGGATGGGACCATCCAGCTCGAAAATGCGACGAATCACACAGCTAGAAATGTCCGAGAGTGGTTGGAAGATGAAGACTTCAAAGTACTTCTCTGGGACCCCCTAATTCCCCAGACGGAAACCCAATTGATCATTTGTGAGACCACCTCGATCGTGAGAGCCAGTGCCGTAAGAAGAACACAACATCCATGCCTCACCGGGATTCGAACCCGGACCCCTTACGGACGAATGATCAGAGGCCATTGCTTAGACCACTGCGCCACCGGGGCGGCTCCCAAATTATGGAGAAGAGACTGTTAATAGCCCTAGACGCTCACAGTGGCAGAGTGCATACAGACACTGGTATCTGGCTAGGTTCAGGTATAGGGCATAGGCTGTGCTCTTGTTCTACAGCACTGTATTTTTCCGTTCCTTGAAGTTAGTGACCCGAAATTAAGGAGAATAGGGTGATTATTTCTTTAGATGCTCACCACGAGCTTCCCCTGTAGCCGAGTGGCTGCAGGCACTGGCTGGGTCCGAATTGGAATCCCGGATAGGGCATAGGTGGTGCTCCTGTCTCAAAGTTAATAGACAGTAAGGTGTGTTCATCCAGCCTTCCTCGTCTACAAATAGTCGTGACGTCACTGAGTGACATCACCGTCCTAACATGTGAATCGTAGATCCGAACTGTAGCTATGGAGGAAGGTGTCTGGTCCACAATTTATATAACTGAATCACAAAGCAAAGGTTTATGCAAAAGAACGTTTACATTAAATACAGAAGAAATTCACAGTCATCTGAGTATTTTAGTAACCTAGATTTCAAAAATACCTCTTGCACATTTTTGTTACGTAATGGGCGGTAAAACGGTTATACTTTTAAATGTTAATTTAATTACAAGGGGAATTTTTCCTGTTCACAAATTTGGAAGGGAAAACGCACAGCAGGTCATATTATCGACATGTAATGAATAATTTCTTTATGATTAATAGGAAAAGCAGCTCGGCAATATTCCCTAATTTTTTTTAATTAAAAATTTAAAGCACTATGCATTAAAAAAATCTGGTAGAATTTATGAAGAGTATTCCAGCTGGTTTACGAATAATAATTCCGACAAGCTGCTATGGTGCAGATAGAAAGAAACTTGGTGATTGAATAGTCTTACGATGACGATTTGGACAGTGACGTCACAAAGCAATCACCGGAAGTGCAGGATGTGCATAACCTTTGACATCTACTAATATTGTTCTTGTCCTACGGCACTCGCTTTCTTCGTTACCTGAAAGCAGTGACATGTAGCAGACGAATTTGCAAGAACAGAAAATGGGAAGGCGGAATGTTTCCCCCTTTTTTTTATGAACTACTTAAAAATAAGCAATTCCAGCGATAAATTTGGTATTAAATTTTTGGTTCTTATAGACTTTCCACACGTGTCTGTAGTCTACTAGATACGCAGGGGAAATCGGGTGCATCTCACATTTTACTAAAATTTGGAAATTTCAGCGGTTCTGTACTAAAAGCAATATTATGAGGAATATTAATTTTGTGGCAATCCCTATACGAGTAAATTACGGTTCCTAAATTGTTTATGACAAATGGTTAAGAAAATTATCAGTAATAAATACTACCTCAATACATTTCTCTAAGCAAGGAAGTTAAGCAAATTTTGTTTCTATATTGATGCAAAGTCAGAGGAGATATCGATAGACTTGTGACAAAAGAGGCGAAGGAGTATAAATTAGATAAGGAATGGGTGTCCACAGAATAAACTGAAGAACCAAACTCCCTGATACCCACTTCAAAATGTCTGCTAAACAGTTTTCTTGAATGTCTCTATGGCGTAGGCCTCTAATTTAACCTTCTTTTGGGTTTCTACACTGCACTGAGAAAAACGTCTTGTTAATTCAACAAACGATTTTGTCGATATACAGTCAACAAAAAATGTTGCTGAATTTGCAAAATTATTTTGTTGAAAACTATTGTTGATTTAACGAAATGTATATCACGACATGCTTGGTGTAACCAGGAGAGATAAGAAGAGGAACTCGTGGATCCGAAAAATGACAAGAGTGGAAGACATCATGATCAGAGTTAAATCCCTGAAATGGCAATGGGCTGGACATACTGCCAGAAGGACAGATCATCGATGGACAGCCGAAATTTTAGATTGGATTCCACGGGACAGGAAAAGACCCAGAAGAAGACCACATGGGAGATGGGTGGATGAAATTCGAAAGTATGCAGGGGTGACATGGAGGAGACTGGCACAAGACAGACCGTTGTGGAGGAAACTTGGGGAGACCTTCGTCCAGCAGTGGATTGATAATGGTTGACAATGATGATGATGATATCACGTCAAAACGATTTTTTCATTTAACAAAATGATTAGGTCTATTTTGGGGAATTTGTTTGATCCAACAAAACATATTGTTATCATGACAAAATAATTTTTTTTTGCTGCAACAAAACTTTGTTATCGTGACACAATAAGTTTTGTTGCAGCAACAAAATATTTTGTCATGATAACAATATGTTTTGTTTGATCAAACAAGTTCCCAAAAATCGGCCTAATCATTTTGTTAAATCAACAATAATTTTCAACAAAATAATTTTGCAAATTCAACAAAAAAAATTTTGTTGACCGTATATCGACAATTTTTTTTGTAGAATTAACAAAACGTTTTTCTCAGTGTGTTAAGTATTTTGTGGCAGGTTGCACCAAAAAGTGATGCTACACCAGCTGCACCACTTTCTGGGAAAAGATACCCCTTTGTGTGGTGCAAACAAAACTCAAAAGCATGGTGCAACCTTGTACCACAACGTAATGCAAAATCGCACCATGTTGTTGGGTTTTGTTTGCACCACACAATGTGTGACGTACCTGCCAGCAGGACGCACACGACATAAAGGCAGATAGGAATCAGAATAAACGTGTAGCTCAGTTGGTAGAGCGACTTGTTCCGGAATAAGCGGCCTCGGGTTCGAATCCCGGCGTAGACCAAAAATGACGGAGAAATTTACTTCGTTATAATGGCGCCCGAACTATCCGGATGACCCGACCGTTCAAAATCTCGCATTGGTGTGAAGTTATTTCCACACCGCGAGACAGGAAAAATCAGAGAATTCCTTCTCCAGCGCTTCGAAAAATAAAATGTGTGATGTTGTATTCCACACAGCAGATAGACTGGGAGTTCTCAAGTGCACGTTCTACAGTGGATGGCTGCCTGCAACGATTCATGGTCACGGCTGACCCGTGGACCATGCCCCCGGCCCTCTTTCGGGGGGAGATGTGACGTACCTGCCAGCAGGACGCACACGACATAAAGGCAGATAGGAATCAGAATAATCGTCTGCGTAGCTCAGTTGGTAGAGCGACTTGTTCCGGAATAAGCGGCCTCGGGTTCGAATCCCGGCGTAGACCGAAAATGACGGAGAAATTTACTTCGTTATAAATGGATTATCTTTTCTCAGAAAGTGGTGTAGTCCCACTTTTTGGTGCAACCTACTACAAAAGTTTTAACAGTGTATTTTTCTTATGCAAATTTCGTTAGTTGTTGTTTATTGTCCGGGTGTTTCATTACCACCCTGAGCAACTCCATGGGATATAAGCAGTCCACCGTCCCTAATTTAGGATCACTGGTTCCAGGGAAGGGAAAGAGCCAGTACCGTAAGGCAAACACAACATCCATGCCTCACCCCGATGTGAACCCGGACCCCTCAGAGTATCAGAAATAAATAAAAGGTTTACGTCCAATGCAAAACGCGTGGTGCAATAGGTGCACGCTTATTGTAGATTTACGTGAATACACAAATAATTATTTACAGCTATATAGTTTGCATTTCTGTGTGAGTATGTGCGAGTAAAGAAGTAGGATTAAAAATGAACTTTCAGGGGACAAACCTGATGTACAGTGCTTTTTCAAGAATTGAAGGTTTTGCGATTGATGGAGGAAACCTCGAGGTAAGCGATACCTAAATTTACCTTGGACAACAGAAAACAATCAAGTGTCACACACTACTGAGGAAATTAATCGGCGTGTGAAACTTGACTGGAGAGCTTTTCGGAAGAAAGAGTAAAATTAGAAAGAGCAATATTTCTTATGTCTTAAAAGAAAAATGTTTAATAAGTGCATCGTCCCAGTTCTTACACATGGAGCAGAGACATGGACCTTAACGTACACCGATGGACAACCGAAATTTTAGACTGCATTCCAAGGAACAGAACAAACACCCAGAAGAAAACCACACGTTAGATGGATGGATGAAATTCGAAAGCATGCTGGAGTAACCTGGAGGTGATAGGCTCAAGACAGACAGTTGTGGAACAAACTTGGAGAGACCTCCAAGCAGCAGTTGATTGATAATTGTTGACAATGATAATGATGAAATATATATATAGATATATCAACAGCCAATATATATATATATATATATATATATAAGAAAAAAATATTTTTTATAAAAAAATTAATAAAAATAAAACAAAAAATAAATAAAAATAATACAAACACAATTCGAACTAGCTAAAAAATAGACCACGGCACAGATGATATTTGCCACATATTCTGCAATCCTTGTCTTTTCTCCTGGTCGAATGTCTGGATTTTGTAGCTAGTTTGAATTGTGTTTGCATTATTTTTATCTTTCATATTTTATTTTTATTTTTTTTTTATTTGTAATTTTTTTTACCTTTTATTTCTTGCTTTAATCTTGTGTGTGTATATATATACCTTCAGGGGACAAAGTTTTTACACAAGTTCTTACACATTAAGTGGCATATGACGAATTATACGACTTGATGATTACTAAACTAAAGTTCATTTTGTGATTGAAACTTCCAGTGCGTTCACACTTTGAGAAATATATAGACGAGCATCCCTTTAACGTAAGTGCTGATTGTGCTCCCCGGGTCGTTTATTTCTAATGAGTTATTTAGTGTCCTCTGCTCAACTAAGAACAAATGACGAAACACTAATTAATCTAATTAATCAACAACGTTTCAATACAAAGAACATTTTTTTTAGTTTGGGTGCTTAACGACCATCATGAGCAACTGTGTGGGCTATAAGCAGTCGCCATAAGTTAGGGCCACTGGCTCCAGGGATGGGAGAGATCTAGTGCCGTAAGATGAACACAACATCTATAATTCGAGCCAAGACTTATCTGGCAAGAAACCAACCCTTAGAACACTATGCCACTGGGGCGGCTAAAAAACCTTACACTTCTAGAAATATGTATGTTTTATTTTATTGGAGGTTTAACGAACAACGTGAGCAACTCAATGGGCTATAAGCAGTCGCCCGTCCCTAATTTAGGGTCACTGGTTCCAGGGAAGGGAGAGAGCCAGTGCCGTAAGACAAACACAACATCCATGCCTCACCGGGATTCTTACCCGGACCCCTTACGGACGAATGATCAGAGGCCATCGCTTAGACCACTGCGACACCGGGGCGGCAAATATATATGTTCGTTATCACATACAAAATTTACCGTTCTTGCTTCTCTCCTGTGTAATGTAAGAACCTATACTGGTGTTCACATAAAAATTATTGTAGAAAATTTCGGAATATTTGTGCTAATGAAGTTAGATTGATAACAAGTGTGACTGTTTATAACAAAGCTTGAGGTATAATTATTAGCAAACGTTTGGTAAGCCTTTTTACCAGGATACGTTTTACCAGCTTCTAATGAAATTATAAAAGATAATGGTGTTCAAAAAGGAGCTTTGTACTCCCTTGCAATAAAAATTTATTTTAAATTTTTCGTAACTTAAATATTACATTTAATAAAGGGCTGACTTACCACGTCAATGAGTTGCGACAGTCGAAGTCCCATTTTTACAGTGAGTCTGTCCGAATTGTTGCCAACCGGTCTGATAAGTGAATTGTAGCCGTTGATGAGATCGTCGTACAGTCTCTTAGCGTCAGCATTGCAATCAGCTGGAGATGTAAACAAAGCTGCTACCAGGACCCAAAATGTCAACAGTACATCGTTCTTGATTGCGATCATCGTCGTATCTTCGGTCACGTCTATCACCACCATCGAAAACTTTATCATAGCAGTCAAGGGAGCATCAGCATAATCGATGTCCCAAATGAAGAACAGCGTTCCAATTTAAAAACTTGCGATGCACGCCAGCAACCCTCGCGAGCAACTGACTCGGGAATCATTAGGCCTAAAACAAGATAAGGGAATGTTTACGGATCGAGTTTCCCTCGACAACTGAGAAGTAGAAAGAGCATAAAAAACGTGCCAACAACCTATCTGCATGGCACGCACGAAGGGATCGCTTTTACCGATCAATACACTTCCCTACACACGCACATTTATCAAATTCGTGTGTAAAGACTTAAAAGATTTCATCCCGGCTCCGCAGGTTTCCCTGCTGGCCGATTCTTCGGTGGCCGCAGTTCTCTGCTCTCCACGCCGTGGACGACGCCAGCGCCACCATCTCTTCTTTCTGCTTCATCAACATCTGCTATTCCATGTACCTCTCACGTGGTTCAGAATTCGAAATTCTTATCTCGCAGTCCGCCGACTCGGGAAGCGCTGCTTAAATCGGGACGTAATTCCACTTTCATTTCGCAAAGTCTCCTGCACTTAAATTTGAAATATATCTTTCTGAACGTTCGCCGTGCAAGCAACTTTTCCTCTGAGGTTTCACTTCCCCCTCCCCCATTTTGGTTTTAGTGAATGGGAGCTTGTGAATCGTCGTTAGCCTCAGCGAATGGCCGACGATGCATTTCAGAATGTCGGTAGCCTTTACACACTAGTTTGTTTGGAGGTTTGTTTGTTTTTTAATATTTTTTTTTTTTTTTTTTTTTTTGATTGGAGGTTTAACGACCACCGTGAGCAACTCAATGGGCTATAAGCAGTCGCCCGTCCCTAACTTAGGGTCACTGGTTCCAGGAAAGGGAGAGAGCCAGTGCCGTAAGACAAACACAACATCCATGCCTCACCGGGATTCGAACCCGGACCCCTTACGGACGAACAATCAGAGGCCAGCGCCTTAGACCACTGCGCCACCGGGGCGGCTTTTTAATAATTTATTGGACCTGGTGGTACAGAGACATGACAAACAGGCCGACATTAACAGGATACAGATATTTCACAACAACAAGTACAAATCATACATGTTTTAGAGCATGCCAAATGATCAATTTACACAGATATATTAGCCAGTGTTGATCATGTAACGCATTGGGAACAAGTCTACATCAAACATTTAGTTTACAGTATGCTAAATGAACAATGTACACAGATAACCAGTCTTGGGCAAGTAACACATTGAGGTCCAGTGCCGAAAGATAAACACAAACATCCATGGCTTACCGGGCGGGATTCCATCCCGGATCCATTTCGGACGAATGATCAGAAGCCATCGCTTAGACAACTGCGCCACCGGGGGCGGCCACACTAGTTGTTACTGAGTGCTTTGGAAAAATAACCACTGAAGTCTGCATATGACACAGCTGCATATACACTATCTACCAACAAGTAATTGGACACCCCTGCAATCGACGATATCTGCGGTTCTGATACACGTCACGGCCACTGCCGTAAAATACCGTGTGGGAAACAACAACGCAACCAGTCGCATGCAAGATGCCACGCAGTTGGGAGCTCTCTGATTTCGAGAAAGGTGTAATCGTCGGGTATCACAGAAATGGCCGATCCATACGTGACATAACCAGTGAAATGAAGTACCCAAAATGGACAGTGGCCTACGTGATTGGTAAGTGGAAGATGAGAGGTGACTGTCGGAATGTGCCCCGACCCGGCAGACAGACAAAACTGGGAGTTGGAGACCGACGGGTGCTGGCCAGAGAAATTCGGAAGAACGGCACCAAATCGATGGGTCACATCCGCGAAGAGTTTCAACAGGCATCCGGGAGTGTTCTTTCGATGAATACCATCCGCAAGGAAGCCCATCTGCTCGGTTATCATGGACGTGCTGCCGCTCACAAGCCTTTGATCACCAAGTCCAATAGCGCTGCTCGGCTAACGTGGTGCAAAGAACGTCGACAGTGGTGGGTTGAACACTGGAAACAGGTTCTCTGGAGCGACGAATAGATGTTCACCCTCTACCGTTCGGATGGCAGGGTCTGGGTTTGGTGTCTGCCTGGAGAACGCCTCCTGCCGGAATTTATTGTGCCAACTGTGAAGTTCGGCTGCGGTGGAATTATGCTATGCGGGTGTTTCTCCTGGTATGGCACGGGACCCTTGGTCGCAATTCCTGGTAGACTCAACGCCGAGACCTACTGCACCATTTTGGATGACCATGCGCTTTCTACGTTGTGGCAGTTTTACGGGATGGACCCATGTTACTTTCAGGATGACAATGCCACCTGTCATGTTGCGAGGTCCACCGAGGCTTGGTATGGTGACAATGGGGTTCATCGAATGGACGGGCCTGCGCAGAGCCCGGACCTTAACCCTATCGAGCACCACTGGGACGAGTTGGAGCTTCGACTTAAGGGTGCCCCCACCGTCCGAAATCGGTGAAGGAACTGACCTGTCTTCTCCAAGCCGAGTGGAAGAAAATACCGCTAGCCGTCGTACAACGCCCGGTTGAGAGTATGCCCCGGAGAGTCGCAACTGTAATGGCCGCTCGTGGAGGCTCCACCAACTGTTGAAGGTGAATAAACTTCGTTTTCCTTTGCTATCACAGGTGTCCAATTACTTGTTGGTAGACAGTGTATCTCTGATAGCAGTGCATCACTCTCAGACACGATGTAAAATAACGCATTCTAACGCAATGAAATTTCAAGTTAAGCATTATCTATCCCTTCGCATAGTAAGTGAACGCTTTTCTATGATCTTAAATTCAATGATGCACATGTACAGTGTGACTGGAAAATCTGTCGATATGTTTCCTCGATCACAGGTATATCGCATTACGTACCGCATTTATTAGGAGAAAAGTCTATCTGTGCTCAACATTGTTGCTTCTACACTGTACATAATTTTCTGAGACTCACGGGCCATTTTCCGCAATTCCCTTCATAAAGTAATGAAGCATGTTCCTCATGTGATTTTTTTCCGTGAAATGACGGAAAAACACCAAAGGGGGCTCAATAACAACTGTACCTCATCCTACAATGTATAACATCAACTGTCACTATTTCATGGCACTGTCTCACTAGTTCTACGTCCTTAAAAATATTTAGCGAAGGGCAGTTGACATAGACCTACGTAGCAGGTTTCACCACAGTTGCTACTGTGCCCCTTTGATTTTTTCAGATATAATTTTTTTAAGAAATAAAACGAAAGAAATGTTTAACTTTATTTACTTAAAATCAACTTATACTACACTGAAGAGCAATTGAATTAGAGATACCTGTCTAGTAACGTGTAGTATCTCCTTTCGCCCTGATGACGGCGGCGATTCGTCTCGGCATGGACTCGACAAGACACCGGAAGCGTTGGGAAGCCATACGGATCCACGACCCCTGAACAAGCTGCCACAGTTCACGAAGATTTGATGGAGGGCGTCAGAGCCTCGAACATCTCTCTGGATGGCATCCCAGATGTGCTTGTTGCAGAGTCCCGAGTGGGATATTGAAGACGCACAAACGGGAGCAAATGGTCGTCCAGAATATCCTGGTAACGTTGACCTATGATGGACAATATCACACGTTACAAGGGTCTCACTTAAGTCCACTTAAACAGTCACCAGACGAGAATGCCACCCCCACCAGCTTGAAGAGTACCCTGGTGGCAAGAAGGATACATCGCTTCATGTAGTTTGCGCCGTACTCGTATCCTGCCATCCGCATGTACCAACGTGAATCTCAACTCATCAGTCCAGGCAACATTTTTCCGCATGTCTAGGGTCCAGTGGCGATGTTCACGCGCCCATGCTAATCTTTGCACCCTGTGAAATGCGGTCAACAGCGGTACCCTCGTGGGACGGTGGCTTCTGTACCCCATAGCGAGGAGATGGTTCTGGATGGTGTGGCTACTTACACGTTTTTGTGCACCAGCGTTAAATTGCCGAGTGGTTTCTTGCACTGTGTCCCGTCTATCCGCTGTTACAATGCTAGCTAGCCGATGATGACCCCGCTCATCCACACGCTATTGTATGCGGCAGTGGGCCCTTGCAGGGATGGTTTTACCGGATTCGATGTACTCACGGTGCACCCGTGACACAGTGACTTGTGAAAATCCCAGTGCCCGCACGATTTCCGAGATGGAGTGACCCATTCGTCGGGCCCTGAAAATTTGCACACGATCAAATGCGCTTAGATCCTTCGTCTTACCCATACTGCGTTCGACTCTTACTGATTCCCGTCGCATCACTCCTTATATTGTCGGATCGCTGCATACGTCATGTCCTTTCTGTTTACAGGGCCGCCCACAGCGCCACATTTGCATAACTCCAGCTGTCTCTAATTCAATTGCTCTTCTGCGTAACACAATACATAGTAATTTATGCCGATTATAAATTAGTGTTAGTAGAAGAAGTAGCCTTTGCTAAAATTGTTTCTAAATAAATCGTTCTTTAGAAACAATTTTTCAGACTCCTTAGTTGCCTTGCTATAAAATTGGCGATGCCTCCCGGGCCTAATATACTCTTCTTCTTGTTGCTCTTGTTTTTGCCTAGATTAGGAATGCCTCGGCGTTGTAAAGGATTGAGATGTAATACATTCACTACCCAGTGAATTTGTATAGACTGGCGATGTTTATTGGTATTCCATGCTCGGTGTGAAAATTTGAAAATTTGGATGGGTGACATCAATCTCCATCTGTTATAGCTGTTCAAGCTCAAGTTGTGCGGTTGAAGTGGAAGGTCGTGGCTCTGAAGTCGAACTCGGGTAAAACGCATCCTGATCTGCGGACTTCTGACGCTCCCTACATTCCCGTGACCTTCCGGGTGATGACTTAGCGACCTGTGACCTTTCGGTTAATAACTTTTCGTTCTCCACAGCTGTTTCTTCAACTTTCGTCGATTCTTATTGTAATTGTCCCTGAATTTTCGCGGCATTTTTTAATTTTTGTCCCCAAATAGTTTGTTATCTAAAAAATAAATAAATTTTAAATCCACTTTATTTCGGTTTATCACATACGTCCGTTAGCTCTGACTGTCAGCTATGAAATGCGGAGCTGAGGTCATGGCTATCATTATCTATTCACTAGTTATCATCCTTAAAATGGCGTGCGGTGAAATAAAATCACGCGAAATTTAGCTTAACTTTCTAACGCGACTGTATCAAAATGTTAAGAGGTGTAGGCTTGAAACGTATTTTGTTATAAATAAGAATCTATAAACTTTCTAATGCTGTATTAGTTAGTACTATACGGTTATTAGTTTCGAAGGTATAAGCGTTGAAAATGCGACATGTTTTCGTTCCACCTGTGCTCCCGCTGTTACCCAATATCCAGAGCGGAGTAAAACGTAGTTCCATGTCAAAAACCTTAATTTCATGGAAAATTCAGAACTTTTTCAAGGAAATTTCTGAATTTTCAGAAAAGTTTTGTCAATTCCTTTCATGTATTTACAGTTAATTGTCGTTTTTAAGAGGTGTTAACGGAAAATTCTGAATTTTCAGAAACCTTTCCGGAATTGCTTTCGTTTAATAACGGAAAAAACTATGTTCTCGATATTTTCGTGTCCATACGACGAAAAATTTCCGGTAATACGAAGGAATACTGATAAGTCGTAAGCTTTGTAAAGAACACAACAAGCTACGGGATTGAAAAGAAATTTATTTATTCTTCATAATCTCCCCTGAACTCTACACACATATGACTTCGTTGTTCTAACATTTTTAAATTCAAACACAGGTCTTCGCTCTTTCCACGTTCATAAGTGAGTCACGGAAAAATTCTTATTGGCCGCCACCGGGAGTCGAACCCAGGGTCTTCCAGTTACACTAGAACCCAGTCTTTCCAGTAACTGGAAGACATTGGGTTCGACTCCCGGTGGCGGCCAATGAGAATTTTTCCGTGACTCACTTATGAACGTGGAAAGAGCGAAGACCTTTGTTTGAATTTCCTGGTCCACGTTAAATGTCTGTATTACTAACATTTTTAACCTTTCAAATAAAATTCTTTCTGATGAGCTGCAAACCATTCGTCCGCTGCACTTGTGGATTCCTCAATACTTGAGTTTTTCTCCTTGAGGTATTTTTTCAGGTTAGAAAAGAGGTAGTAGCCTAAAGCAGGCAAATCAGACGAGTCTGGTGGGTGTTTTAGAATTTCAAAGTGAAGATCAGCCGATATCAGCTCCGTAACCATGGCCGTCTTAAGGGGTGGGCGAACGGGGGCAGTGCCCAGGGCCCCTACCTCAACTGGGGCTTCCAACGGTCCAAGAGTATGGGTGCACAAGAAGTCAAACTCTTTGACCATTCACCAGCTGGTTTGTTTTTATTTAAAGAAAAGAAGAAACACCAATACAGAGAGTTGGAAATTTTTTTTGCCATTTTTTTTTAACCTTGCTCGTAGCTCCGATTTCCCGAGGAGGCAGGAGTCAAGTTAGGTGTCATGGTTTATGTTTTGTGACAAATTAAGAAACGAAGAAAGACGACCTCCCTCCCGATCAAGACTGTGGGTGTGACTTGAGCCTCGAGAGCCACGCACAAATCGCAGGTTTTCCTTTTAAACAGTTATTTGCGTTATCCACACGAAGAAGTGCACCTATGTTTATCACTGGAGTTTGCCCGCCTGAGCTACTTATACATAAATTCTTTCAATCGTCGTTGTTTAAACGGTGTCGTGCGCGAAGCGACCGTGTGCCAAGCGACCCTCTGGAAATCGTGCGCGAAGCGACCCTGTTATATTTTATCGTGGACGAAGCGACCCTCCTATTCGAATCAGTTTACTTATATATACATATACACACACATACACACGCGCACAAATCGTAGTCAAATTATTTACATTTAATTAATTAAGTACTTATATCTTCTGAATTTTGTAGCTTTTGTCCTTAATCTAACTTGGTAACATAGCTTAATGCTTTCAGGCATTTTTTAATGTCTTTAGAATTTCCAAATTCGACGTGTGATGCACAAACAACAATTAAAAGAACTAGGAGAAGTTGGTCTAAAAAGGAAGCAAATGCATATACAAGTAGACGAACACATTCGCAATATCATGGGGGAATTTGGAAATTCTAAAGTTCTTAAAAAATGCACTGAAAGCATTAAGCTGTGTTACCAAGTTGGACTAAGGGCAAAAGTTGCAAAATTCAGATGTAGGTACTTAATTAATGATGCAAATAATTTGACTACGATTTGTATATATATATATATATATGTATATATATATATATATATATATATATATATATATAATGATATTAAAAACTTGTATTTAGTATAAAAAACTAGAAGTAAGTAATTATTTAATTAGATGTAAATAAATAATTTGACTACGATTTGTATATATATATAAGTGAAATGATTCGCTTAGCAGAGTTGTTTTGTCCACGATCAAATATAACAGGGTGGCTTCGCGTACGATTTTACACAGGGTCGCTTCGCGCACGATTTTACACAGGGTCGCTTGGCGCACGGTCGCTTCCCGCACGTAATCGTTTAAACGAATAACAACGACGGCGCCCCATATCGGCATTTCTGTCCGGTGCGTCATATTGTCTGGAAACGGCACTTGTTGTTTTCTTTCTTTCTTCTACTTTAACTTTATTTTCGTTGAATAATTTGTAGAATGGGGTAGAAACATTATATCTTTTGGCACCAATTTTCTAGTAATTTGCTAAGCAACTAAATGTGAGTACATTTGGTACAGTTAATGGAGTTCTACAATTTTTGTCATGTACCATTTTTCATTCAGGTGGTATTTAAAAAGTTACTGGATATTGAATATTTCTTCTCATAGGGATAACATGGTGATGGTGGTGCATATAATGATTCTCATACGTTGTATACATATCCATATGTTTTACACTGGTATACAAAAATGAAGGAGGAAGAGGAGAAATTGGCATAACAGCGGAACGAGCAGGCAGAACGGACCGAAAGACCACTCAGGAGATAGACTAGGGTCCGGTACGGTAGGGCATGCGCCTATGTGCAACATCACGTAGGGAGGGGGAAGGGGGAGTGTCGGAAAGATATAAAGCACACGGATGGTGTACGCTCAGCAATTCGATGAAAGCTATTGCACGGTGTACATCGGTTTGAACGACGTCGAGTTGCTGCCACCGTGTGATATGGCCAACAGGCAATCCAGTAGGCGACATCTGGATGACTTTACCCGAGGTCGAGTCATTGGGAAGTTGGACGAAGGTCGAAGTGTGGCAGAGGAGTTCGGGATCGCTCACAGCATCGTTTCACGAGCTTGGAGAGCATTTCAAACGACAGGAACAGCTGTCCGAGAGTTTAGCAGTGGTCGTCTACGAGCAACCACGGCTGCTGATGACCGGTATATTGCCCTACAGGCGAGAAGGGACAGACGGCAGACAGCGGGAGAAATTGCAAGGCACATGCAACAGACAACTGGACGTCCGTTATCGCGTTTTACCGTGGCCAGGAGGCTGTAGAAAGGTGGTCTATTTGCACGACGACCAGTACGGTGTGTGCCATTAATGCCTGTTCATCGGAGACGGCGGTTACTTTACGGATGAGAGCCGATTTAGTCTGACGAGCGATTCTGGACATATACACATCTGGAGAGAGCAGGGAATACGCAATCACACCTCCAACATCATGGAAAGGGACAGGTTTATAGATGGCGGAGTTCTCGTTTGGGGCGGTATCATGCTTGGTAGCCGTACTGACATCCACATCTTCCAAGGAGGTTCAGTCACTGATGTCCGCTATTGTACCGAGGTTCTTCTGCCTCACGTACGTCTATTTAGATATGCTGTGGGTCCTGAGTTCTTCATGGACGACAACGCTACACCTCATGGTACAGTGGCTGTCGCACAGCTGCTGGAGAGTGAATATATTCAAGGTATGGATTGGCCCGCAAGGTCCCCGGACCTAAATCCAATCGAACACGTGTGGGACCTTCTCGGGAGACACTTGGCAGCACGTCACCAGCCGCCAGCAACGATTCCGCAGCTAGTCTTGCAACTTTTTAATTACACTACGTATTAATTGAAAAACTCTGTTCTCACTTGTTCGGTACCCATATGACGAACAATTTTCTGGTAGTAGGTGCGATTCACGGGAATACTACTAGAGGTTTGATTAACTATTAAATTTCAATCGTCTGTCGTAGAAACAGATTTTGAAGTTCTGTAGCGAGATCGGGTATTGTAGGTAGCATATTGCGTGAAATGTTGGTTATTGTGGAACCGGATATTCCTTCTGATCGACCCTATTTTGTGCACAAGCTATTGTATAGTGCTATCGTGAGAAACTGGATACTTATGTAATTATGTAATTATTGTACAGGTGATTTACCAAAATTTCAGTCTGTGGAATTCTTAAGACAAAAAGCTGTTATAGCTATGAAGAGTAATTTTTTTATTTAGGAGTTTTGTGAAATTTTATAAAACAGTACTTTGCACATTTTGTTAAAGATAATTGGAAGCCATTGTTGTTGGTTGGCAGTGGTAGGTTGGAGAGATTGTATTGTTTTTGATTTCCTGTTTTCATTTCGATTGCTACGATATATCCAAAAAGCACTACTCCACTTTAAATGACTTATCACATTAACATTTTAAAACACAATAACTTATTACATAAAAAATAACATGTAGACGCGATGAGCTATTCGCTACAATAATCGCGACAACCTCTCTCTACGGAGGCGAATCTCATAGTGACACTGTTACGTCATACACATTCTCTGCAGGGCGATGTGCTCCTTGCGCCATCTATTAATCAGAATAATATGTAAAAGTTTGAGAATTAAAAAAGTGTACAACAATTATCGGTTTTAAAAGATTTGATGTACCAAAGCATTATGTTTCTCCGAGAAATCACTATGAAAAAATACGCAATTTATAATAAGTTATCCTACGGAAAAAATTAAGTTAGTACGAAAGCTATTTAGAGAAATAATGAGATCCAACGGAAAACAAAATTACTGATTCTCCCGCATTAATAGCAAAATAAATAAATAAATAAATAAAATTCGTCATTGCCGGATTAGAGTTCCACTTGATACGTGCCTGTGCTTTACGTGGCTTCAGATGAATACGAAGCGGGACGAGGCTAGTTTAATCACCACCAGGCGGAAATGTAAAAAATCTGAAAATGTTAAAATTTAAGATTTCGGGAAATTTCTGTGTAGATATGGATTAACTCGAAATGGACTTATGTGACATAAACGGAATTACGCACTATAGAAAATCTGTCAAGATACAGAATTACTGACTATAGAAAATCTGTCGAAATAGGGAATTTAAAAGAAACGGAAATTTAAAAAGAACAGAAATTTTGTTAAAAAGCTGACACACCTCTACTAGCAAATTTGCTGCATGCTATTTTCAGAAAGTTTCCCTGAATCACACCGCTTATTTTTTGCAGTGTACCTTTCGCTCATGAATGCTGTCGAACGCAGTTCTTATTTTTGTTACAAAAATAAGAACTCTCTATCGTGCGCTCAAAATTTCCAGTAATTTCCCATCCCTCATTGGCTGACAAAATAAAACATCTTCCTCAATTCCAGGAACTGATATTTATTAGCTGCATTGTCGTTTTTCACATTGCTAAAAAGATCACACCAAACTGCAAAGCACTTTTAACATAATTTCTTTATTAAGATATATAATCTGGGTTCGGAAATTTAAGAATGCAGTCAGTATTTTATCAGAAATGTTAGACACCTTTCAGCAAAAATTTGAGGGAATGTGGTTGAATTACATTATCTAGCCTTACAGTAAAATCTTAAAACACGAATATATAAAATAATAAATGGAGAAAGAAATATTGTTTCCTTAATCTTCGTCACTCACTACTTTGTTTTCTTAAAATAATTTCTGTCGTTTGAACTGTTTTTGGAACGAAGCGCTTCACGTAATTTTTTTCATTATCAGATAACAATATTAGCAAAATACAGAATCTTTAGCGTGCGTTCTTCTGCCCTCTGCTCAGATAAACTTTTAAATTATCTTCTGTAATAATGAATGGCGCAGCTAAGGAAGCTTGAGGAACACAAGACAGATTTTGCGAGATAGATTTAAGCACAGTTTCGCCTTGCGATAAGAATTCGGCAGGCAGCATCCCAGCTTGACGGAGCATACTTCCGATATTTTTTTTTCTTTTCTTTTCCTTCGTTTTTTTTTCCTTCCCGTCTTTCTTTTTTTCTTTCGAGCGGTTTAACGATTTTCTTGAGCGTCGTGAGGTATAATTTGTTCTTTCCTAAATTAGAACCACTATATTAAGGCTTTGCGTGTATTTTCTCATTTTTTTCTTCGTCACTTTTCTCTGTATTTTCGTATTTGGTGCTTACAACCGTACTTCTTCCGTACTTTCGACACTGTGTTGCAGCATCACTTTAGTTGCATATATATATATATATATATGAGATGAACTGAATATGAGATGAACATTCATGCTGAATGTATTACTATATACACAAACCACACTTTCAAAGCACGATTAAAAACTTAAAAGTGTTGCGAATAAAAGCTGATATTTGTTTATACGCTAAAAACACAGTTAAGTAAAAAACAACAGATGGCAAGATCTTTCAGGGTTCACTGTGACCCCGTCCTCAGATCAAATGCACAAATGAAGATACGCATGAAGACATATAGATTTATATATCACCAATAATACATTGCAAACCTGGGTGTTGAGGGGTGCCATTAACGAAAGAGAAACTCACTGACAGAATATAGTTAAAAACATTACGCAGTTAATGCGTCATCATCATCCCCGCCGAACCGTTCACACATAAGTGAACGCCAAGGTGTCGGAATGAGCATTGGTTTGTCCTCGTTACAACAAATTGACGAGTGTCTCTAAATGCATAAGCTCTCCGCAAAGAGAAAGGTAGCTTTATTTAGAGTAGACATCAGAACTTTGGACTGTTCCCAATTGGATGTATGTTCACCCCTCGCTTCAATTCGAGTCAATGAAGTTGAAGACATGCCCGAACGCACGGCATACTTATGCTCCAACAGTCTCACCCCTAGAGTGCGGATAGTCGAACCAATTCAGATTTTATCATCGCTTCCCGGGGTATTAGAAACGAGAGCCACACAAACAACAGCATGTCTGTTAACAGTCTCCACAAAATCCCTGTCTTTAAGAACTAAAGAATAAACATTAGTAGTCCGAATACCTAAGTCCAACTGATGTTTCCGACAAAACGTTTTTTAGCACTGGCATCTTGAGGTTCCACAACTCAAGTAAATATTTACACTTTGTCAAAATCGCCATTGTCAGCGCGAGAAATTGCTTCTCACACCAAAATAGCCAAACATCAGGCAATAATTCATATTGCTTGACTCATTATTAGGTTCCAAATGGGCTAGAACAAATTGTCTCCAAATTTCAGCCCAAAATATAGGTATCTTGAGGTTCCACAACTCAAGTCAACGAACTATTCAACTCAAGTCAACGAACTGCCTCTTCGTCATCTTTTCCAGAAGATTGATGGAAAGACATCTGGGCCAAAACTGTTTTCCGGAGCAATAGGAAAATCCCTGGAAACGTGTGAAAACCTTGCCGTGACAAGCTATGTCCCTATTCCAGTTGCTCTGCCCGAAATTGACAAAAAAGACCTCAGTACAGACCAAAAATATATCCTTGATATTTCTAGGGCAGTATCCTCTGGGGAGTGCCCTCCAAACTTAGCAAGCAGGAGTCCAGGGAAGATGGCCCACTCAAGATGGCTCTCTACAGCCAACAGAATTCTTGGCCTTTACGTATCAACCGCAGGACCACCAGATGACTTAAAGCTCCTAGCAGAATATGTTATAAAAGCTTATGTGCCATCCTGGTTTGAAATAAAGAAAATCCCGAGAGCAACTCATGGAGCACGTCATAAAGAAAAGTTCATTCTTGCCAGAAGAGTTTAAGGCAATCGTGCACGAAGTTATTCAGAGGAACTGTTATTTTGCTCACTCTGAAAACATTCTGTTGGCGATGCTGGAAAATGAAAGAGCACACATTCGAGACCTTGGCCTGAGAAAAATACTGAAAGCAAGAAAACTGACTGGACGGGGAAAATACGCCATTTTGAGCTTTCCAAATTGAATTAGTATTTTGAGATGATACGCTGGGACAATATCTTGGAACCACCGGCTACCTTGAGCTTCAGCGACGAAGACATAACAAGATTGATCAGAGGCCGTTCACAGTTTGAAATAGGGAAGCTCCCTTGCCATTCTCAAGTAGTAGAGAGGCGTGTGAGTCTGGTGACAGAAGCGTTAATCACAACATTTGGTGCAGAAGCCACTGATGGATTCATACGCAGTCGAATCAAGTCCCGGAACGAAATTCCGAAGTTCGACACCATGATGAATTTCTTCGGAGCTCGTGTGGAACCTGAAGATGACGAGTGATTAAGCTGAAGCTTTTTTCCTGTTTCTTTTTTTACCAATTACAAACATTTGTTGGGTTAGGAGACAAACATATTGTAAAAAAAAAATATTTTCATGTTTTCACTTTTTTGACGGTAAAATTAAATGATTTTAACCTGGTGTGGAACCTGAAGATGACTAGTTATTGAGCTGGAATTCTTTAACTGTGTTTTTTTAACCAAACAGAACCATTTCTTGGGTCAGGAAACAATAAAATTAAAGAAAAAACATTTTTTGGCCTTTTTCATTCCATCCCTATCTCACGCACCTTTGAACCCGACGTTCACCTCTCACATCAATGGCACGTGGTACTCCGCGGTTTCCACGTTGCTTATTCGCAACAGTGCCATTTCTTCAATCACGATACACTTTTACCACAGCCGCACGCGAACAGTTCACAAACTGCGCTGTTCCAGAAATAGTGCCACCCAGTCCCAAAAGCCGATAATCATCCTTTTTTGCAAATCTGATAAATCGCTCCTTTTATCAATGACAGCAACGAGTGATATGTTTTCAGAATGCCTACAGCACACCTTATGTACCCTATAAGCCAGCTCACGACACGTGCCTTCTTTCATTGGCTACGCGCTGTTGACGTCAAAAGTAAGAGGTGGTAACAATAATGTGACTCGACTGTGTATTTTGTGTGTGTGTGTTATAACGAAGTAAATTTCTCCGTCATTTTTGGTCTACGCCGGGATTCGAACCCGAGGCCGCTTATTCCGGAACAAGTCGCTCTACCAACTGAGCTACGCAGACGATTATTCTGATTCCTATCTGCCTTTATGTCGTGTGCGTCCTGCTGGCAGGTACGTCACATCCCCCCCCGAAAGAGGGCCGGGGGCATGGCCGACGGGTCAGCCGTGACCATGAATCGTTGCAGGCAGCCATCCACTGTAGAACGTGCACTTGAGAACTCCCAGTCAAGCTGGTGTGTGGAATGCAGCATCACACATTTTTATTTTTCGAAGCGCTGGAGAAGGTATTCTCTGATTTTTCCTGTCTCGCGGTGTGGAAATAACATCACACCAATGCGAGATTTTGAACGGCCGGGTCATCCGGATAGTTCGGGCGCCATTATAACGAAGTAAATTTCTCCGTCATTTTTGGTCTACGCTGGGATTCGAACCCGAGGCCGCTTATTCCGGAACAAGTCGCTCTACCAACTGAGCTACGCAAACGATTATTCTGATTCCTATCTGCCTTTATGTCGTGTGCGTCCTGCTGGCAGGTACGTCACAGTGTGTGTGTGCCTGTCTGTCTGTCTCTGTGTGTGAGTGAGTGGAAACAAAAAAAAAAAAAAAGATAATATTTCGAAGTCTTTTGACAAGATCTGAGGTCTTCAACTAGACTAAAATGCTTAAATTTAATTCTGCATCTTCCAAAAGTTCTAGCAGTCTTCTGGTGGTAAATTAAGGGTTATAGTTATTGTTCAGGGGAAGTCCATTAATGCAGGTGTTCATTTTGATATTAATTATCTTTGTTTTGTAATGTATGCTTCTAATCCGTAATGTATGTTCTTCCTTTTCGTCAGCAACTCCTCTGTTATTGCTAGATCATTGTCCATTAAAGAAAGTGTACTTTATTACAGTATTAGCGTACCTGTTGTTACTGACGTATTAGTTGTTGTTGCCACTAAGGACTTTCAGTTACCTGCAGTCATTTTATTCTTTACAAAAACCCACTAACTTTTTCTTGATTAACAAACCTACTCAGTACAGCATTTCATGAACCTTATATTCTGAATATTCCCAATTTTAGTCAATCTCAGAAATCGCATTACACTGCTAATTCTCTCCTGAAATGCAGCTAAGCTAATGGAGTTCAATTCCCAGAATTGAACTCGGGTGTTAGATGAGAGATCGAAATTTCCATCTTGTCTCCATATCCAACTAACTTTGAAGTGCAATAGTTAATCTCTCATTTCTGCGCCTAGATCTATTTATATTTTACTTCTCACAGCATAGCCACACTTGTTTCTTTGAAAATTCCTCTCCCAAATAAGTAAGGCATATACAGTCTGATCAGAAGTAGCTTACCACTTCTCTATCCGCAAAATCCCTGTGACAGGAAAGAAATTAATATGGAATCGGTGCCCCATTTGCTGGTACCATAGCCTCTATTCTGCAGGGAAGGCTTTCCACTATATATTTTGGTGCGTTGCAGAAGAATTGTCTTCTATTCTGCCACAAAACCGGTGGTCAGGTCGCTCATTGATGTCCAGTGGATCTGCCTGGCTCACAGTCGGCGTTCTAATTCATTCCAAAAGTGTTTCATAAGGTTGAGATTGTGTAGGACATGCACGTTCTGCTACCCCCAACTGTTGAAAACATTCCAGTACGTACTTCGCTTTGTGGACAGTGTCAATATGCTGTTGGTAAAGGAGGCTCCAGGTGAATTCACCGAAAACGAATTCATCGAACGGAGAATGCATCGAAAAGCAAATTCTACGGCTTCAGGCGAATTCATCGAAAGCGAAAGATACAATATCGTAGGGTAAGCTTTTGTCGAAAACTTTTCCTGTAATTGGAATATGGCTGAGTGGCCCCAAAAGAGTTTGGGGAACGTATAAAAATTGCATTTTTTATATCTTAGATTACACTTTCATGTGAGTATGATGAGCAAAAAACCGTTAGGGAGTCTAACAAGAATCAGACTTTTGATTTCATCTTGTCTACTTTTCCCGTTGACCGCCTCCAAATATACCGCCTAGGTAGTGGACTTTTCGACAGTTTTTTCCGCCCTGATAATATTTATAAGGTTTGGACACCCAGACTAGTTAGTAATATTACGCTTTCACTATGGCACTAAAAATGAATTAATATGCCCAAGCCTAAGCTTAGGCCTTTTTAACAGTTTTTATTCCATCGTGCTCATATTCATAAAGATTAGACACCATGTCCAGTTATTGTTATTGCGCTTTTACTTAGGCATTAAATGTCAATGCATAGGCCAACGTTTAGGCATTAAACATTAATGCATAGACGTAGGTCTAAATGTTAATGCCTAAGTAAAAACGCAATATTACTAACTTGACTTGGTGTTTAAACCTTGTGAATATGAACACGGTAGAAGAAAAACTGTTAAAAAGGCCTAGGCCAAGGTATTAATATTCAATTTCTCACTAAAAGCGCAATAATACTAACTTGACTTGGCGTCTAAACCTTATGAATATTAACACAATATAATAAAAACTGTTAAAAGGCCTAGGCCTAAGCCTATGTGTTAATATTTAATGCCTAACTAAACGCCCAATATTACTAACTTGACTTGGCGTCTAAACTTTAGGAATATGAACATAATCTAATAAAACTGTTAAAAGGCCTATATGTTAATATTTAATGCCTAAGTAAAAGCGCAATAATACTAACTTGACTTGGTGCCTGAACCTTACGAATGTGAGCACGACGGGACAAAAACTGTTAAAAAGGCCTAGGCCTATTTATCAATATTTGATGCTTAAGTAAAAGCGCAGCATTATTTGCTTGATTTATTATGTAAACGATATGAATACATTGCGTCGTGCTCAGATTCATAAGGTTTAGACACAAAGGCTAGTATTAGTGCCATTTTACTAAGGCATTAAAGATTAATCCCTTGGCCTTTGCGCACGTCTGAAACAAAGAAACTGCAACTTTTTACGGACCCTAAAGTGCGTTATCTGCACTTGTCCGTGTCTAGTTACCCTGTGGCCATTTCGATGAATTCGTTTAATTTTTTTTTCGAAAAACGTCGTCTTTCGGTAAACTGCTCGTTCGATAAATTCGCATTCGATGAATTCGTTTTCGATGAATCCGACTGCTTCTGCTAAAGGAAAAGGCTTTCACTAAAGCGTTGTCATAATTTTGGAACCACAGAATTGTCCATAATGTTATTATAGAACGTAGCGTTAAGATTCTTTGGGGTGTGGAAGATATTAGAAAGCCCAGCCAAAAGCCTAAATAACAGTTCCTTCACACTTGTCAGAACACAGTCCAGCAGGTAGAAACTTTACACTTGTCAGAACACAGTCCACTAGGTAGCGTTCACCCGGCATCCTCCGCACCGAGATACGCCTGTTGGACTGCCAGATGGTGAAGCGTAATTCATTACTCTAGTGAACGCATTTCCACTGCTTTAGTGACCATCAGCGCCGAGTTTACACTACTCCAGTTGACGATTGGCGTTGATCATGCTGATTTTAGGTTTCTACGCGGCTGCACCGCCGTGGAAACTCATTCCTTTCAGCTCTCTGTGGACTGCTATGCTGCTTGTGTGGCTTCTACTGACATATTAAAACACGCTGGTGAGTTTTATGATCGAGGACTGGCAATTTTGTTGCACTACCTGCTTCAACACTCTGATATCCCCCATTTCATATGGTCAACCGGTCAAAATTGCGCTGCTTTTACTCCTTGGCGTTTCTGCATCATAATAACAGACAGCACTTACGGTTGTTCGGGGCAGTTGCAGCAGGGCAGAAATGTCCCAAACTAACTTGTTGCTATGATGGCATCCTATGACCATGCCACGTTGAAAACCACTGAGTTATGTCCCACTGTCCATACTACGGCTCATGCTTGTCTAAACTGACTTGTTGCTCAGATGGTATCCTATGACCGTGCCATGTTGAAAACCACTGAGCTCTGTCGCACTGTCTATACAACGGCTCATGCTTGTCTAAACTGACTTGTTGCTAAGATGGTATTCTATGACCGTACCACGTTGAAACCCACTGAGTTCTGTCCCACTGTCCATACTACGGCTCATGCTTGTCTAAACTGACTTGTTGCTAAAATGGTATCCTATGACCGTGCTACGTTGAAAACCACTGAGCTCTATCGCACAGTACATACTACGGATCATGCTTGTCTAAACTGACTTGTTGCTAAGATGGTATCCTATGACCATGCCACGTTGAAAACCACCGAGTTCTGTCCCACTGTCCATACTACGGCTCATGCTTGTCTAAACTGACTTGTTGCTAAAATGGTATCATATGACCGTGCCACGTTGAAAACCACTGAGCTCTATCGCACAGTACATACTACGGATCATGCTTGTCTAAACTGACTTGTTGCTAAGATGGTATCCTATGGCCATGCCACGTTGAAAACCACCGAGTTCTGTCCCACTGTCCATACTACGGCTCATGCTTGTCTAAACTGACTTGTTGCTAAAATGGTATCTTATGACCCTGCCATGTTGAAAACCACTGAGCTCTGTCGCACTGTCCATACTAAGGCTCATGCTTGTCTAAACTGACTTGTTGCTAAGGTGGTATCCTATGACCGTGCCACGTTGAAAACCACTGAGCTCTGTCGCACTGTCTATACTACGGCTCATGCTTGTCTATGGTGTATACCAGATCATGTCAGCATTTCCCCCCTATGGGCCATGCTGCTGACGTTCACGGGCAGGGCTTGAAATATGCAGTCGTCTACTCCTCTGTGACGAGCGAAGGGGTTTAGTTGATGCGTAAGAAATTCTGTAGAGCAATTTAAATTCAATCGGAAATTATGTATTTATACGTTAATATGCCTATTGTTGTGCATGTAAAACTATCAGTTTCTTAATAAAGCTTATTTTGATTGACAGAAGTAATGCGTGATTATCGGGCCAACATGGGAATCCAGTTTCTTCTTGAGAGAAATCGGACAGCGAATGCCGTGAGTCAAAACATCCGGGGTCGGTGGCCTTAACAAGGAACACGAGGCAAGAAGCCGCAAGCCCGATAGAATGACTTCCCCACACGCTGTGAGAAAATATAGGCAATGTAAGAGTCACATGCGCCTCATGAGCATCCTCTTAGCCAATTGCTGTCGTAGTTAAAAAACGGCACACACGGAAATCCGTGTTTCTCCGGAGATGTCAGGAAAGTTCTAAAACACTGAAGGATTCCTGCATCTTCTAGTCTTGAGGGAGGAAACTGAGAGTTTTGTTATTATACATTGGTTATAGGTTTAAATTAGGTTAGCTGTAAAATATTCGAGATGTGTATATATTTTTTAACAAATCAAACTTTAAAATATGAAACAGAACTACAGCCTTTAGGGAATGTCGATTTTCAGCTGGCGAGTGAGATATTTGCCTGAGTGGTGAATCAGCATGAAATTTTCCAAGCCCTGTATGCGGGCAAGTCCACTACTCGAAACGGGTGTCCGGATATTCATGATCATCGTGTATCTCTGAATCTAAAAATATTTTCCTCTGATCCGCTTTAACTCTCTGTCTAACACGTTGAACAAACTGTAAGAAACGAATGCTTACATTTTATTGCTTTTACATAAGATGGCATATATTTCTTGTTTCTGACAGATATTAATAAAACTTCAATGCAACTGTCGTCGCATGTTGTGTATCCTTTATCTTTTCTATCGGGCAGAAAAACCTATACATATCATAGAGGGTGTCCGTCTGAGTAAATATCGCGGAGAGATAACCATTTTTCAAAATGTTCGTTTCCTGTTAGATGAAATAAAAAAAAAATAGATGCACGCGGAGTTCCTGTGAACATTTAAAAAATTAGCTACAACGATCAAGGCATACAAATTACTTTTCATACTGTTACCAGAATCTAACATTGGAAAGTATACAAAGTAATGCATAGCAACAAAATTCAATAATTAATAATAATAAACGCATAGTGAAAGATCTCTACGCTTTTATTTTAAAAAAAAACTTTGTCTCTAGAACATTGCAGAACAACACAACCACGTATTTCAACACCAAAACTGCGATGATCATTTCTCACTCAAAGAATCAGAAAATGGATAAAAAAATTGAAGTGAAAGGAGAGAGAGACATCACTTTGTTCTTATATTTCACGTCGTGCACATTTGCAGCAAAATTCTCCATCTCAAAAACAGAGTAAGGAGGATTTGTATCATTTTCTTAAAAACAATCAGTAGAAATGGGAAATAGTGCGCAAGACGTGTGTAGTAACTGAGCTTTATTAGAAAAAAAGTTACGTATATTTTCAAGATCTTCCACTTTAGAGTGATATCTGAATAGTAATTCTTCTTTGCCTAGATAGAAGACTGCCGATTTACGTGCTTTAAAAATACTGGTTATTTTGTTGCCACTTCGTTTGTTTCACAAGGTTTTTTCTCAAATGCTGAGCTCAAAAACATTTTATTGGATTTTTTTAAACGTAATCAAATCAGCTGCGGCCTCCAAGAGATATTTCATGGATTGGTTTAGAGATTGTGGAACTGTATAAACGGTGCACACCGGCTTTTTTTTTATATATACAGCTGTTTTTTTCTGAAAAACTGGAAGTTACGGCGAACATGTGTTTTGATCTAAACATCAGTGGTGTCGCGTGCCCATTTCGGTTGGGTGTCCGCTGTTATAGGAAAAAACGCAAAAATATTATTGCGTATATCGAGCTGCGAAATTCGCTCATTGATTTTCAACGTGCGAAAGCATTTATTTTATTTAGCTGTCGTCTAATATCTTACGGTTCAGATCTTTACATACACTCCATTGTAAGAAAAATCTGAATTTCCTTTGCAAATATTAGAGTAATGTGAAAATCCTCCAAATACGTGGCGTCAGTGAATAAACGAATACATCGCTCTTTCAAAGTTTTTAACACACAGCAACCGAACAATTGTTATTCGGTCAACGCCGGGGAATTGAATCCCGGATCTCCCGATATCTAGCCGAGCGCGTTAGCCTTACACCATGGTGGCCAACAATACACTGCGCTATGTGTGTTTTTCTGTCAGCTTCTGACATCATAAATCCGTAAGATGGGCTCAGCTACTGAGACGTTTCCATCAAGTGGGCATTAACGGCACTGGCTATATATTATTTATAGCAGTTAAATCCAAAACGCGAGATCCAAAGTGAAAATCCTCCAAATACGTGGCGTTAGTGAATAAACAAAGACATCCCTCTTTCCACGTTTTTTTTTAATTGTTATTCGGTCACCACCGGGGAATTGAATCCCGGACCCGTCTGTGTTGGTAAAAGGTCGAAAGAGCGATGTCTTTGTTTATTCACTGTATTTGGAGGATTTTCACTTTGGATCTCGCCCTTTGTATTTAAATGATATAATTAATATATAGCCAGTGCCATTAATGCCTACCAGATTGAGACGTCTCAGTAGCTGAGCATATCTTACTGATTTGTGATGTCAGAAGATGACAGAAAAACACACATAGCGCCGTGGATTGTTGGCCACCGTGGTGTAAGGCTTACGCGCTCGCCTTGATATCGAGAGATCCGGGATTCAATTCCCCGGCGGTGTCCTAATAAAAATTTTTCGGTTGCTGTGTGTTGCTAAAACGTGGAAACAGCGATGTCTTTGTTTATTAACTAGAGTCATGAATGAATTTTTGGCATTTTTATTATATAAGTTTTAAATACAGCACGAGACTTACTTTCTTTAACGCGTTTTACACAATCTGCAAAATCTCTGGCAGAAAATGGAAAACTTAGTACATCGTCAACCTAAATGGATGTCAAAATTTCAATTGTATATTTAAATCTGAGCTCATAAACACACCGATTCACACAGCGACGAAGAGACAGAAAAACAGTAACTCGTAGCAGAACGTTGAAATGTATTTATGACTCCACGCTATTCCAAATGCAAACAAATATGACCAGTGGTGCTTTTTTAAACGCGCACACCCTGGGAATAAAAACCTGACCTGTAGCGCCATCTGGATATATTTGAATTACAGTTGACGACTTGTGATCGTCCGCTGTTAAAATAGCACTCCGGCAACTGCAAATATTACTTACTACGTTTTGTTTATTGCACGAAGCGACGAACCTTTTCCTCTTTACCGAAATATTGCACAAGGGAATTAAGTTTAGCGGACAAACTTCAGCAGGTCTTATTGGAAAAAAAAGAACAACATGAGAGCAATTCGTACCATATCGCTGAACTGCACGGCTCCGTGGAACTCAAGCGATGCTCATTTTGTGTAGCACACCCTGAGAGTTCCGCTGTTACAATGAAACCACAAGGAAATAAAAACATGATCTGCAGCGCCATCTGTGGGGCGCTAGTACCGCAGATTCTAGAGCGAATGCGATATGCTTACTGAACGAACAGTTTCTTCTTAATGAAAACATTATGTGGGGATATGAATTTTAACCACCAGTCGAAGCCTTAGGACGAACTCTGGAGAGTTTTATTAGAAATAAATCCGAAAAAATAATATAGATGATATAGGTTAAATTGCGACTGTGTGTGTGTACGCTTCACACCTAGCACACTCCGAATATTCGCCCCTGCTGAACATATGGCTCTTCATGTAGTTTTAAATTACGTAGAATCAACAAATAAAAATAACGCTTGGATTTTGACCGACAGCCGGAGCTCATTTCAACACCTGAGCAATTAAGGGGGCTTTTGACGAAACAACCAGGAGCATTCCTGATAGGTTAAATCTTTAGATGGAGAAGTAGACTTTTAGTGGATTCTCTCTGATGCAGCATGTACTCAATGACGATGATATAGGTAAATTTCTGACTTTCAGTGGATTCTCTCTGATGCAGCATGTACTCAATGACGATGATATAGGTAAATTTTTGACTTTCAGTGGATTCTCTCTGATGCAGCATGTACTCAATGACGATGATATAGGTAAATTTTTGACTTTCAGTGGATTCTCTCTGATGCAGCAAGTACTCAATGACGATGATATAGGTACATTTTTGACTTTTAGTGGGTTCTCTCTGATGCAGCATGAACTTACTCAATGACGATGATATAGGTACATTTTTGACTTTTAGTGGATTCTCTCTGATGCAGCATGTACTCAATTGCGATGATATAGGTAAATTTTTGACTTTCAGTGGATTCTCTCTGATGCAGCATGTACTCAATGACGATGATATAGGTAAACTTTTTGACTTTCAGTTGATTCTTTCTGATGCAGCATGTACTCAATGACGATGATATAGGTAAATTTTTGACTTTTAGTGGATTCTCTCTGATGCAACATGTACTCAATGACGATGATATAGGTAAACGTTTGACTTTCAGTTGATTCTTTCTGATGCAGCATGTACTCAATGACGATGATATAGGTAAATTTTTGACTTTCAGTGGATTCTCTCTGATGCAGCATGTACTCAATGACGATGATATAGGTAAATTTTTGACTTTCAGTGGATTCTCTCTGATGCAGCAAGTACTCAATGACGATGATATAGGTACATTTTTGACTTTTAGTGGGTTCTCTCTGATGCAGCATGTACTCAATGACGATGATATAGGTAAATTTTTGACTTTTAGTGGATTCTCTCTGATGCAGCATGTACTCAATGACGATGATATAGGTAAATTTTTGACTTTCAGTGGATTCTCTCTGATGCAGCATGTACTCAATGACGATGATATAGGTAAATTTTTGACTTTCAGTGGATTCTCTCTGATGCAGCAAGTACTCAATGACGATGATATAGGTACATTTTTGACTTTTAGTGGGTTCTCTCTGATGCAGCATGAACTTACTCAATGATGATGATATAGGTACATTTTTGACTTTTAGTGGATTCTCTCTGATGCAGCATGTACTCAATTGCGATGATATAGGAAAATTTTTGACTTTCAGTGGATTCTCTCTGATGCAGCATGTACTCAATGACGATGATATAGGTAAACTTTTGACTTTCAGTTGATTCTTTCTGATGCAGCATGTACTCAATGACGATGATATAGGTAAATTTTTTGACTTTTAGTGGATTCTCTCTGATGCAGCATGTACTCAATGACGATGATATAGGTAAATTTTTGACTTTTAGTGGATTCTCTCTGATGCAACATGTACTCAATGACGATGATATAGGTAAACTTTTGACTTTCAGTTGATTCTTTCTGATGCAGCATGTACTCAATGACGATGATATAGGTAAATTTTTGACTTTCAGTGGATTCTCTCTGATGCAGCATGTACTCAATAACGATGATATAGGTAAATTTTTGACTTTCAGTGGATTCTCTCTGATGCAGTAAGTACTCAATGACGATGATATAGGTACATTTTTGACTTTTAGTGGGTTCTCTCTGATGCAGCATGAACTTACTCAATGATGATAATATAGGTACATTTTTGACTTTTAGTGGATTCTCTCTGATGCAGCATGTACTCAATTGCGATGATATAGGAAAATTTTTGACTTTCAGTGGATTCTCTCTGATGCAGCATGTACTCAATGACGATGATATAGGTAAACTTTTGACTTTCAGTTGATTCTTTCTGATGCAGCATGTACTCAATGACGATGATATAGGTAAATTTTTGACTTTTAGTGGATTCTCTCTGATGCAGCATGTACTTATTCAATGACGAGGTTATAGGTAAATATTTGACTTTTAGTGGATTCTCTCTGATGCAGAAAGTACTCAATGACGATGATATATGTAAATTTTTGACTAAGAAGGGCTGTCACGCACACACAGGCACAGAATTACAATCACGCTCTGGCAATTCAAATGTAAATGCATTTTGTTACGAATTAATGCTACCAGCAAACCATAAAATTTGGATTTTGACGGATAGCCAGAGCTGAATACAACATTTGAACAATTAGGAAAATTAATAACAACATTAATAGGAGGGTTATTGATGAGCTCATCATGGCGCAATACGCGGTCAGTGGATTTATCTCATACAGGGAAGCAGACTTTCAATGATTTAACGCATCATGGTGAAGTAGGCTTGAAGTGTAGTATGGACTCAAAGACAATGGTGTATATGTCACCGCTAAAGTGCAGAAATCAGTTATTCTACAGATTATCTAGGTAATGTGCAGATTAACTAGGGCGATCCGTTAAAGTGCCGAAAATTGTTTCATTGCTCAAATTACCTTGGTAATCTGCAAATTACCTAGATAATCTGCACATTACCTACTAGGCACTCGTTAAAGTGAAAATAAGATCTTTGCTTGAACAAGAGCAACGTTTCTGTACGCTTAAATTAACATAATTGTATTTATTTATTTTTCGATATATAAAGAATCAAGTTAATACAATCAAACAATCAACAAATTAGTTGATAGAATCAATCATCAATCAATTAAAAAACTATAATGGAAAGAATAAAACGGTTTAAAATATTATTATAATTAAGGAAATGAATTTGCAAAACATATGATAAAATTATGCTTACTTATGAGTGCAATCTAAAGATTGGTGAATTCTTTCTTCTTGGAAACTTTTATTCGCTTTACATCTTCAATTATGCAATCATACTTTCGTTTTGCCATTAAAACATTATTTTATTTTGAATCTTCGCTAAAGAGGTTTTCGAAGAATCTTTTCCTCATTTTACTCACCAATTCGGTGCTTGCTTGCATACCAGGAGTTAAATTTATCTGCTTTAAAAAAATCACGACACAAATTCACGCGCTAACAGGCAGAAACGAATTTGTAAACAGAATATGCTATGCTATGCTACACACTGGCAGCCGACGCCAATTATGAGAAATAAAAACAACCGGCGACGACTAGACGCTGGCGAAACGAAAGTAAAAGTGGAGGGAGAGGGGAAAGGTGTAGGGAAAGGAAATGAGAGAAACAAACTTTTGAACTTTAACGATACGGAAGCCGTTAATGTGCACATTACCTAGGTAAAATGCGGAAAAATCTTGATTCCGCACGTTAACGGTGCAAATAAGTTAATCTGCAGATTAGCTAGGTAATGTGCACATTAACGGCTTTCGAGCTTTAGCGGTAACATATATGGCTTTTTGGATACGGAGGGTTGTCACACACACGCACACACACACGCGGGAAATTCTATCACCCTCTCACACTTTAAATGGAAATGCATATTATTTTACTCACGAACTTGAAATACTGGAATTTGAATTTTTGAATTTGATAACGCCTTCTACATACAACTGGTAACCCGGACTCCAACCTGGAGCATCTCTCGAGTTCCTTGGAAATAGGAAAGACCAAATTGCTTTATGAAGACTAGAATTCAATCATTAGGAACACGGCTTCTGCCTTACAAAGTAAGCCCCGTTCCTGCATGTGCTTATTCAGAGTGTAACGTATACTCTATATTCACTTTCCTTTTGATTTTACTATCTCTGGTTATTTTATTTTACTATGTAAATTATCTTCCTACTGAACGAAATGTTATTTCACCCGCTGAATGAGATCTGGCAATGAGTGTAAGTCATGACGTGGTGGTAGCTAGTATATAGGCGCGTTCATCGAGACTTAGGAGCTTTTGTGTTGTTATGAGGAGAGCTTGTGTGTTGTTATGAGGAGAGCTTGTGTGTTGTTATGAGGAGAGCTTGTGGTCGTTAAGCGAGAGCGTGTATAATACGAGGAGTGAGTATTCATTATTGTTCTACTAGTGTTGTGTGTGCCTTAGTTGACCAAGAGTCGTTGAAATAAAGAAGTTTTCAGTAAGTTCAGTCTTTCTCAATTCATAGTTTTTGTCAGACCTCTGTCTGGCTGTTAGGTTTATAACATTTATTTGATTCCTATAAATAACCAGCGTTGAGACTTTGTTTACGTTCATAATTAACTAGTAACAACACTCTTTTGAATTCACTATTTTGAAGCTTAGTACAAGTATATCATTAGCTAGCTGGTAGGAAGAGATTCATTCATAATAATTAGCTTAGCGGAAAGTAAATAAAGCTAATTCATTATAATTGGCGCCCGAACTTTTCTCGAACACGAGATCCTGACGATTATTACCCATGTCTTCCTTACCTGAGACAACTGCAAATTTCCACCCTCCGGCAAGTCTCGAGGGTAATGGTGTTTTTGTGGACAATTTGCACGAAGCCTGTGGCTCTGACTTTGATATGAATGATTTACACGCACCCAGGCATTCTTCACCATTTCGTAATGCACCAGCTTCTTATTACTCTGAGTCGCGGGTCGTACCTGATTGAGTTCAATCCTCTCAGCGAAGCAGAATGCTTGCCCATTTCGTGCCGCATGCAGGAACAATTCATTTCAATGGTTTGGAGGGGTCCTTAAAGTTCCTCGAAGATCTGGAAGATCATTTTGATCTCTATCATATTCCTGAAGACTGCAAAGTCCAAATTGCCGGCACTTGCTTGAGGGATACCGCTAAGACCTGGTATCGGCAGTGGAGAGGGTCGAACCCGGATTCTCATTATGAGACTTTCCGTGCAGAATTCTTGGAGGTCTTTCCTTTCGGCCTCAGTCGAGCTAGCCTTGCTCAACAGCTTTTTTCACGTCAGCAAGGTCCCAATGATAGCCCTGTTGCATTTGCGTTGGAAACTACACGCCTATATAACCTATGGGATCCACATGCCAGTCATGTTGACATGTTGGATACCCTCGTGCAGCAGCTCGACCCATTCTTACAAGATTTTCTTGAGGTTCGACACCCTGCCACCATTCATGAATGCCTTCGCCTCATACGCACGTATGAAGAGCGACATGGCAAACATGGTTCACTCACCATGCTCGGGCACCCCGCGAGGCTTATTACGAAAACCCTCAGCGGCATAATAGACATAATTTTCAGCGCGAGCATACACAAGTGCCCACATAAGCTTCATACATTCCACCACACAGAAGAGTGGCAAACCAACTGCGAGTTTCTGAACAAGCTTCGGGATATCGTACACCTGCACAGTATGCTCGACCCATTTTCACTCAGCAGCATTCGGAACGTTATCATGCTCAGGGCAATGATAATTTTTCTGCCCGTGCTGAGAGCCGACGTAACGGATATGAAAATGTCAACAGACACGCGGAGTTCCCGAAGCAGGGCTCACGCAGTTTTCCTCATCGTGAAAATTTTCCCGATACCCGGCAGGGTCGAGGTTTCCGACCACATGATAACCCCATCAGGATTCCTTTAAACTTCCACAGGAAGTAGACGAAGGGTCGGTCCTGCTTCCTGATACCAAACATTCTGACCCTAAAACAGTTTTAGTGACTGTTCAAACTCCTCAGTTGCCTGATGTATTCTTGACACTTGAAGACATTATTGTCGAGACAAAGTTCGACACTGGGTCTGAAATATCAGCCCTAAATACAAAGTTTTGCACTGACACTTTTTCTGCAATACACGTTCAGCCTGCAACGCAGTATTTGCGAGGTGCAAATAATGAAATCTTCAGTATCTCAGGAACTGTCACATTATCTTTAGGGCTGGGAAAAGCTCGTTTTACACATTCTTTCCTGCTTATAGACGAGCTACCCGTGAAATGTTTAATGGGAATGGACTTTATAAACAAGTTTCAAATAACTTTGAATTTTGTACAACATGTGATTTCCTTTCCGGAACCTGTCGAAGTGATTCCTACGGTTCCTGTAGATATAACGGGTTTATTATCGAGTAACCAATTGAATGAGGGGCAACGAGACCAGCTTTCTCTCCTTTTACAGGAAAGCCCTAGTTTATTTTCGGATCAACCTGGTTTCACACAGGTGGTTTATCATGTTATTGACACTGATGGTTCGAAACCAATTGCGACGAAACCTTACCCTTGTGCTCCACATAAGAAACAGGAAATGCAACGTCAAATTGCTGAAATGATTAAGCAGGGCATAATCAGGGAATCCACAAGCGCCTGGGCTGCTCCTGCCTTCTTGGTTCCAAAGAAACAACCCAATGAATTTCGTTTCGTGACAGATTTTCGCAAGCTCAACCAAGTCACAAAAACGACCAATTATCCACTACCTGTCATGTCACATATTCTAAATGACTTGTCGTCAACCAAATGGATGTCAACTTTGGATCTGGCGAGTGGATATTGGCAGGTGGCAGTACATCCGGACTCTGTCGATAAAACTGGCTTTGTGACTCCTTTTGGGGCCTATGAATATTTACGTATGCCTTTTGGACTAGCTTCTGCACCTGCTACTTTCCAAAAGCTTATGGATACGGTTCTCAGACCTGCCCTGGGTCCCCATGTGCATGTCTATTTGGATGATATTATTATCACATCAGAGACTTTTGACGAGCACCTTTCTCTGCTCAAACAGGTGTTCCAACTCATATACAATGCTGGCTTGACGTTAAAACCTAGTAAATGCCAGATAGCGAGGGACGAGATTGTATATCTGGGGTTGAAAATCACTCCCCACGGCTTATTCACTGATAATGAAAAAATTAGGCCTCTTGTTGACTTTCCTCGGCCTAAAACAGCAAAAGAACTATCCCGCTTTCTGGGAATGACCGGATGGTATCAGCAGTTCGTCCCCGCTTATGCTACAATATGTGAGCCATTGTATGCTTTAAAACGGAAATACAAGAAGTTTATTTGGACACCTGAGGCTAACGCTGCATTCGAAACACTGAAGTCTGCATTGACTCAGCCTCCGGTGTTGGCTTTCCCGGATCATACTAAGGAATTTGATATTTATACTGATGCATCCGGAGTTGGTCTTGGTTGCGCTTTGTCACAAGCTGGGCATCCAATAGCTTTTGCGTCTCGTACTTTAGCCAAAGCTGAACGCAATTATTCAGCTACGGAACGTGAATGTCTTGCTGTTGTGTATGCACTGAATAAATTTCAATGTTATCTTAACGAATTGACAGTTAACATAATTACGGATCATTCTGCCCTTCAGTATTTGAATTCTGCTAAGCACCAATCTCAAAGACTTATGAAGTGGGCTCTGAAGTTACAAGAGAGCAATATCAAAATTTCGTATCAGCCAGGTCATAAGAATCAATTACCGGACGCATTATCTCGCGTTCCGATTAGTGGGGTCCCCACCGAAACTGCTCCTGGATGTCAGCCTTTACTTCTAATAGCTGATATAACATCCAGAGAGCAGATAATGGCAGAAATAATAAATGATCCAGATTTTGGGGATATCTACAATTTTTTGCTTGCGGGTTCGCCCCTACCTAGTGATCCTTCTCTGGCTGGAAGGTCACAACATTTTGAAGTAATAGAGGGTCTTCTTTATTATACAAAATCTCGGACTACTAGGGCAGAGTTTCGCCCATGTATTCCGCGAACCCTTAGAATGGCTCTTTTAAATGAATTTCATGACAAACCTCTTGCAGGCCATTTAGGTATTCGCAAGACCCGTGGTAAATTGCGGGATGTTGCCTATTGGCCTGGCATGTACCAAAGTGTGCTCGCATACGTTCAATCATGTCACTTGTGTCAGATTAATAATTACCGTAATGTAAGACCGGCCGGTCACTTGAAATCTAGTTCAAGTTCTCATGTATTTGATATTATTTCCATAGATTTATTGGGACCTTATCCATTATCTGTTAAAAATAAAGCTCGTTACGTTTTAGTACTAACTGATAATTTTTCTAAATGGGTTGAAGTTTTTCCCATTAAAGCCGCTACGGCAGAAGTTATTTGTAATGTCTTAGTTAATGATGTATTTTCTCGATATGGTGCACCTAATAAAGTAGTTTCGGATAATGGTCCTCAATTTATTTCTGACATTTTTGAAAGAATGTGTGCGAGACTACACATTAAACGTAAATTCATTTCCCCATATCATCCCCAGAGTAATCCTGCGGAACGTGTTAACCGAACGCTAGTGAAAATGATTGCGACTTTTGTAATGGATCATCATGAAAGATGGGATGACCATTTAGAGCTTTTTGCGTTCGCCCTCCGCTCGTCTGTCCACGAGTCTACTAAAATTACTCCTGCAGAACTTTTTCTGGGTCGCAAAATTAAAACCCCTTTTGAAAATTTAACGGGGATTATCGACGAACTAAACCAGCGACCAACTCCGCAATTAGTAAGAATCATGGCAGAAAAAGCTCGTGTTGCAATGCTAGGAGCACAAGCGGCTCAAGCAAGATATTATAATTCTAGGCGTAGGGAACCAGATCTTGTCGTTGGAGATCTCACTCTCGTGGAAACGCACTTCCAGTCTTCTGTTTCACATACTTTAGTGAAAAATTTGCACCCAGCTACGAAGGTCCATATCGGGTGGCAAATATCTTTGAAAATAATATTGTTCTGGAGAAAGTTGACAACCATTTTCAATATGTACATGTTGATCAGTGTCGAAAGTATCATGAACGGAATATCGAGTTCATAATCAACCCTACTCAACCTTCTGTTCCACAGACTCAAGAATCTATATCTCATGTTCAACCGCCAGAAATTTTGGACGAACCACCAAACATTTTTTGAAGAATCTCCAGTGGTTTTTCCTTCACCCTCCCCTCCTCCAGACGGGTTTCTACACACGCAACCTGATTCTCCCATGAGACCAAGGGGCGAATCGAGTTCCTCGAATACTAGTATCGTTCCTTTCCCTCCAACCATTGCCAAGACTATTGCTGTGCCGTTTCCGGCTAACTCTGCACCAACGCGGGCTACTTCTTCTTTGAATACCTCGTCAGACAGTATTCCTATAGGCAAATCTAAACATCGACCTGCACGACCACTGAATTACAGCAGCGACTCAGAGGCTTCGGACATTTCTGACTTATCAGTTATGAATCCTACTTTTCATGTTCCAAACCGTCCAACACTACCAAAGGCTGGGCGCAAACGTGACTTGTCTCCCCAATCTGCTTCGCCGCAACAGCGACGAAGGCAGAAATCTTTGCATCCGCCCGGGTTTCGCCCCTGGAACCTACGTTTAGGGCAAACAGGGCCGATGCCCACTGCTACTCTCATGCCACGAGGGCGTAAGCGAAAGCAAACGATGTGGCCGGAGACACGTCCGTCCAAAAAGATACTGGAAGGACACAACGGGCCCCAGCACAAAGGGACTTCATATCCAAAGCCTGGGGGAGCCCGTTCCTATCAGCCGCAAGGATTTCCGGACCGCCAGACTTCAGACGTTCCTGACCGTTCCTATCAGCCGCAAGGGATTCCGGACCGCCAGACTTCTGACCGTTCTTCTCAGCCGCAGGGATTTCCGGACCGCAAGACTTCTGACCGTTCTTCTCAGCCGCAGGGATTTCCAGACCGCCAGACTCCTGACCGTTCTTCTCAGCCGCAGGGATTTCTGGACCCACAGACTTCAGCCGTTTCGGACCTAAGGATTTCCGCCATTCCTGACCGTTCCCGTCAGCCGCCGGGATTTCCTGACCGACAGCAGACCGATGTTCCAGTTCCATTCCAGTCCCTGAAGAGATCCAAGCCACCTGATTTTACCAGTCCAATTAGGCCAGGAAAACGTTATCGCACTAGAGTTTTTTATGCGTCCTCGAGATAAGTAAGTTCTCGTGGACAGGTTCTTTTCTCAGTTTGTTGTTTTTCCTGCACGACCAGTTGGCGTGTCAGAATTTCTTTTTTCGTGTGGGCCTATGCATTCTTTTTTGTGTATATATGTGTTTTTTTTTATATTTCTTCTATGTCCATCTACTAATCCACTTTTTTTTATATATAACTATGTGCTTAGGGGTAAAATAATAAAATTGTTACTGTTAGGCAGCTCCAGGTAAATTTCGCTGCTGATACAGTTGGTATGTATTTCAACGAATAATGCGAACGTAATTTGAAATGAAAATAATAAAATTGTTACTGTTAGGCAGCTCCAGGCAATCTTCGCTGCTGATACAGTTGGTATGTATTTCAACGAATAATGCGAACGTCATTTGAAATTAAAAAAGTGATTTCTGCTAGGCAGAATAAAAGGAAAGTATGCCGATGCAGGTTTGTTTTGTGCAACAATACAAATTTCACAGTTGAATACCGATTTCGAAAATTGTCATGCCAAGTTTGGTAATATAAATACGGCTACCACCAAACCACAAATCAAAAAAGAGATCGAGAAACGTCAATCAACGAAATGTAAGACTTACACTCCAAAATTGATAGGTTTTTCGGAAAAAAAAAAAGAAAGAAAGAAAAAAAAAAAATTAAGGGGGGGGATGATGTAACGTATACTCTATATTCACTTTCCTTTTGATTTTACTATCTCTGGTTATTTTATTTTACTATGTAAATTATCTTCTTACTGAACGAAATATTATTTCACCCGCTGAATGAGATCTGGCAATGAGTGTAAGTCATGACGTGGTGGTAGCTAGTATATAGGCGCGTTCATCGAGACTTAGGAGCTTTTGTGTTGTTATGAGGAGAGCTTGTGTGTTGTTATGAGGAGAGCTTGTGTGTTGTTATGAGGAGAGCTTGTGGTCGTTAAGCGAGAGCGTGTATAATACGAGGAGTGAGTATTCATTATTGTTCTACTAGTGTTGTGTGTGCCTTAGTTGACCAAGAGTCGTTGAAATAAAGAAGTTTTCAGTAAGTTCAGTCTTTCTCAATTCATAGTTTTTGTCAGACCTCTGTCTGGCTGTTAGGTTTATAACATTTATTTGATTCCTATAAATAACCAGCGTTGAGACTTTGTTTACGTTCATAATTAACTAGTAACAACACTCTTTTGAATTCACTATTTTGAAGCTTAGTACAAGTATATCATTAGCTAGCTGGTAGGAAGAGATTCATTCATAATAATTAGCTTAGCGGAAAGTAAATAAAGCTAATTCATTATAATTGGCGCCCGAACTTTTCTCGAACACGAGATCCTGACGATTATTACCCATGTCTTCCTTACCTGAGACAACTGCAAATTTCCACCCTCCGGCAAGTCTCGAGGGTAATGGTGTTTTTGTGGACAATTTGCACGAAGCCTGTGGCTCTGACTTTGATATGAATGATTTACACGCACCCAGGCATTCTTCACCATTTCGTAATGCACCAGCTTCTTATTACTCTGAGTCGCGGGTCGTACCTGATTGAGTTCAATCCTCTCAGCGAAGCAGAATGCTTGCCCATTTCGTGCCGCATGCAGGAACAATTCATTTCAATGGTTTGGAGGGGTCCTTAAAGTTCCTCGAAGATCTGGAAGATCATTTTGATCTCTATCATATTCCTGAAGACTGCAAAGTCCAAATTGCCGGCACTTGCTTGAGGGATACCGCTAAGACCTGGTATCGGCAGTGGAGAGGGTCGAACCCGGATTCTCATTATGAGACTTTCCGTGCAGAATTCTTGGAGGTCTTTCCTTTCGGCCTCAGTCGAGCTAGCCTTGCTCAACAGCTTTTTTCACGTCAGCAAGGTCCCAATGATAGCCCTGTTGCATTTGCGTTGGAAACTACACGCCTATATAACCTATGGGATCCACATGCCAGTCATGTTGACATGTTGGATACCCTCGTGCAGCAGCTCGACCCATTCTTACAAGATTTTCTTGAGGTTCGACACCCTGCCACCATTCATGAATGCCTTCGCCTCATACGCACGTATGAAGAGCGACATGGCAAACATGGTTCACTCACCATGCTCGGGCACCCCGCGAGGCTTATTACGAAAACCCTCAGCGGCATAATAGACATAATTTTCAGCGCGAGCATACACAAGTGCCCACATAAGCTTCATACATTCCACCACACAGAAGAGTGGCAAACCAACTGCGAGTTTCTGAACAAGCTTCGGGATATCGTACACCTGCACAGTATGCTCGACCCATTTTCACTCAGCAGCATTCGGAACGTTATCATGCTCAGGGCAATGATAATTTTTCTGCCCGTGCTGAGAGCCGACGTAACGGATATGAAAATGTCAACAGACACGCGGAGTTCCCGAAGCAGGGCTCACGCAGTTTTCCTCATCGTGAAAATTTTCCCGATACCCGGCAGGGTCGAGGTTTCCGACCACATGATAACCCCATCAGGATTCCTTTAAACTTCCACAGGAAGTAGACGAAGGGTCGGTCCTGCTTCCTGATACCAAACATTCTGACCCTAAAACAGTTTTAGTGACTGTTCAAACTCCTCAGTTGCCTGATGTATTCTTGACACTTGAAGACATTATTGTCGAGACAAAGTTCGACACTGGGTCTGAAATATCAGCCCTAAATACAAAGTTTTGCACTGACACTTTTTCTGCAATACACGTTCAGCCTGCAACGCAGTATTTGCGAGGTGCAAATAATGAAATCTTCAGTATCTCAGGAACTGTCACATTATCTTTAGGGCTGGGAAAAGCTCGTTTTACACATTCTTTCCTGCTTATAGACGAGCTACCCGTGAAATGTTTAATGGGAATGGACTTTATAAACAAGTTTCAAATAACTTTGAATTTTGTACAACATGTGATTTCCTTTCCGGAACCTGTCGAAGTGATTCCTACGGTTCCTGTAGATATAACGGGTTTATTATCGAGTAACCAATTGAATGAGGGGCAACGAGACCAGCTTTCTCTCCTTTTACAGGAAAGCCCTAGTTTATTTTCGGATCAACCTGGTTTCACACAGGTGGTTTATCATGTTATTGACACTGATGGTTCGAAACCAATTGCGACGAAACCTTACCCTTGTGCTCCACATAAGAAACAGGAAATGCAACGTCAAATTGCTGAAATGATTAAGCAGGGCATAATCAGGGAATCCACAAGCGCCTGGGCTGCTCCTGCCTTCTTGGTTCCAAAGAAACAACCCAATGAATTTCGTTTCGTGACAGATTTTCGCAAGCTCAACCAAGTCACAAAAACGACCAATTATCCACTACCTGTCATGTCACATATTCTAAATGACTTGTCGTCAACCAAATGGATGTCAACTTTGGATCTGGCGAGTGGATATTGGCAGGTGGCAGTACATCCGGACTCTGTCGATAAAACTGGCTTTGTGACTCCTTTTGGGGCCTATGAATATTTACGTATGCCTTTTGGACTAGCTTCTGCACCTGCTACTTTCCAAAAGCTTATGGATACGGTTCTCAGACCTGCCCTGGGTCCCCATGTGCATGTCTATTTGGATGATATTATTATCACATCAGAGACTTTTGACGAGCACCTTTCTCTGCTCAAACAGGTGTTCCAACTCATATACAATGCTGGCTTGACGTTAAAACCTAGTAAATGCCAGATAGCGAGGGACGAGATTGTATATCTGGGGTTGAAAATCACTCCCCACGGCTTATTCACTGATAATGAAAAAATTAGGCCTCTTGTTGACTTTCCTCGGCCTAAAACAGCAAAAAAGAACTATCCCGCTTTCTGGGAATGACCGGATGGTATCAGCAGTTCGTCCCCGCTTATGCTACAATATGTGAGCCATTGTATGCTTTAAAACGGAAATACAAGAAGTTTATTTGGACACCTGAGGCTAACGCTGCATTCGAAACACTGAAGTCTGCATTGACTCAGCCTCCGGTGTTGGCTTTCCCGGATCATACTAAGGAATTTGATATTTATACTGATGCATCCGGAGTTGGTCTTGGTTGCGCTTTGTCACAAGCTGGGCATCCAATAGCTTTTGCGTCTCGTACTTTAGCCAAAGCTGAACGCAATTATTCAGCTACGGAACGTGAATGTCTTGCTGTTGTGTATGCACTGAATAAATTTCAATGTTATCTTAACGAATTGACAGTTAACATAATTACGGATCATTCTGCCCTTCAGTATTTGAATTCTGCTAAGCACCAATCTCAAAGACTTATGAAGTGGGCTCTGAAGTTACAAGAGAGCAATATCAAAATTTCGTATCAGCCAGGTCATAAGAATCAATTACCGGACGCATTATCTCGCGTTCCGATTAGTGGGGTCCCCACCGAAACTGCTCCTGGATGTCAGCCTTTACTTCTAATAGCTGATATAACATCCAGAGAGCAGATAATGGCAGAAATAATAAATGATCCAGATTTTGGGGATATCTACAATTTTTTGCTTGCGGGTTCGCCCCTACCTAGTGATCCTTCTCTGGCTGGAAGGTCACAACATTTTGAAGTAATAGAGGGTCTTCTTTATTATACAAAATCTCGGACTACTAGGGCAGAGTTTCGCCCATGTATTCCGCGAACCCTTAGAATGGCTCTTTTAAATGAATTTCATGACAAACCTCTTGCAGGCCATTTAGGTATTCGCAAGACCCGTGGTAAATTGCGGGATGTTGCCTATTGGCCTGGCATGTACCAAAGTGTGCTCGCATACGTTCAATCATGTCACTTGTGTCAGATTAATAATTACCGTAATGTAAGACCGGCCGGTCACTTGAAATCTAGTTCAAGTTCTCATGTATTTGATATTATTTCCATAGATTTATTGGGACCTTATCCATTATCTGTTAAAAATAAAGCTCGTTACGTTTTAGTACTAACTGATAATTTTTCTAAATGGGTTGAAGTTTTTCCCATTAAAGCCGCTACGGCAGAAGTTATTTGTAATGTCTTAGTTAATGATGTATTTTCTCGATATGGTGCACCTAATAAAGTAGTTTCGGATAATGGTCCTCAATTTATTTCTGACATTTTTGAAAGAATGTGTGCGAGACTACACATTAAACGTAAATTCATTTCCCCATATCATCCCCAGAGTAATCCTGCGGAACGTGTTAACCGAACGCTAGTGAAAATGATTGCGACTTTTGTAATGGATCATCATGAAAGATGGGATGACCATTTAGAGCTTTTTGCGTTCGCCCTCCGCTCGTCTGTCCACGAGTCTACTAAAATTACTCCTGCAGAACTTTTTCTGGGTCGCAAAATTAAAACCCCTTTTGAAAATTTAACGGGGATTATCGACGAACTAAACCAGCGACCAACTCCGCAATTAGTAAGAATCATGGCAGAAAAAGCTCGTGTTGCAATGCTAGGAGCACAAGCGGCTCAAGCAAGATATTATAATTCTAGGCGTAGGGAACCAGATCTTGTCGTTGGAGATCTCACTCTCGTGGAAACGCACTTCCAGTCTTCTGTTTCACATACTTTAGTGAAAAATTTGCACCCAGCTACGAAGGTCCATATCGGGTGGCAAATATCTTTGAAAATAATATTGTTCTGGAGAAAGTTGACAACCATTTTCAATATGTACATGTTGATCAGTGTCGAAAGTATCATGAACGGAATATCGAGTTCATAATCAACCCTACTCAACCTTCTGTTCCACAGACTCAAGAATCTATATCTCATGTTCAACCGCCAGAAATTTTGGACGAACCACCAAACATTTTTGAAGAATCTCCAGTGGTTTTTCCTTCACCCTCCTCCTCCTCCAGACGGGTTTCTACACACGCAACCTGATTCTCCCATGAGACCAAGGGGCGAATCGAGTTCCTCGAATACTAGTATCGTTCCTTTCCCTCCAACCATTGCCAAGACTATTGCTGTGCCGTTTCCGGCTAACTCTGCACCAACGCGGGCTACTTCTTCTTTGAATACCTCGTCAGACAGTATTCCTATAGGCAAATCTAAACATCGACCTGCACGACCACTGAATTACAGCAGCGACTCAGAGGCTTCGGACATTTCTGACTTATCAGTTATGAATCCTACTTTTCATGTTCCAAACCGTCCAACACTACCAAAGGCTGGGCGCAAACGTGACTTGTCTCCCCAATCTGCTTCGCCGCAACAGCGACGAAGGCAGAAATCTTTGCATCCGCCCGGGTTTCGCCCCTGGAACCTACGTTTAGGGCAAACAGGGCCGATGCCCACTGCTACTCTCATGCCACGAGGGCGTAAGCGAAAGCAAACGATGTGGCCGGAGACACGTCCGTCCAAAAAGATACTGGAAGGACACAACGGGCCCCAGCACAAAGGGACTTCATATCCAAAGCCTGGGGAGCCCGTTCCTATCAGCCGCAAGGATTTCCGGACCGCCAGACTTCAGACGTTCCTGACCGTTCCTATCAGCCGCAAGGGATTCCGGACCGCCAGACTTCTGACCGTTCTTCTCAGCCGCAGGGATTTCCGGACCGCAAGACTTCTGACCGTTCTTCTCAGCCGCAGGGATTTCCAGACCGCCAGACTCCTGACCGTTCTTCTCAGCCGCAGGGATTTCTGGACCCACAGACTTCAGCCGTTTCGGACCTAAGGATTTCCGCCATTCCTGACCGTTCCCGTCAGCCGCCGGGATTTCCTGACCGACAGCAGACCGATGTTCCAGTTCCATTCCAGTCCCTGAAGAGATCCAAGCCACCTGATTTTACCAGTCCAATTAGGCCAGGAAAACGTTATCGCACTAGAGTTTTTTATGCGTCCTCGAGATAAGTAAGTTCTCGTGGACAGGTTCTTTTCTCAGTTTGTTGTTTTTCCTGCACGACCAGTTGGCGTGTCAGAATTTCTTTTTTCGTGTGGGCCTATGCATTCTTTTTTGTGTATATATGTGTTTTTTTTTATATTTCTTCTATGTCCATCTACTAATCCACTTTTTTTTATATATATCTATGTGCTTAGGGGTAAAATAATAAAATTGTTACTGTTAGGCAGCTCCAGGTAAATTTCGCTGCTGATACAGTTGGTATGTATTTCAACGAATAATGCGAACGTAATTTGAAATGAAAATAATAAAATTGTTACTGTTAGGCAGCTCCAGGCAATCTTCGCTGCTGATACAGTTGGTATGTATTTCAACGAATAATGCGAACGTCATTTGAAATTAAAAAAGTGATTTCTGCTAGGCAGAATAAAAGGAAAGTATGCCGATGCAGGTTTGTTTTGTGCAACAATACAAATTTCACAGTTGAATACCGATTTCGAAAATTGTCATGCCAAGTTTGGTAATATAAATACGGCTACCACCAAACCACAAATCAAAAAAGAGATCGAGAAACGTCAATCAACGAAATGTAAGACTTACACTCCAAAATTGATAGGTTTTTCGGAAAAAAAAAAAGAAAGAAAAAAAAAAAAAGTTAAGGGGGGATGATGTAACGTATACTCTATATTCACTTTCCTTTTGATTTTACTATCTCTGGTTATTTTATTTTACTATGTAAATTATCTTCTTACTGAACGAAATATTATTTCACCCGCTGAATGAGATCTGGCAATGAGTGTAAGTCATGACGTGGTGGTAGCTAGTATATAGGCGCGTTCATCGAGACTTAGGAGCTTTTGTGTTGTTATGAGGAGAGCTTGTGTGTTGTTATGAGGAGAGCTTGTGTGTTGTTATGAGGAGAGCTTGTGGTCGTTAAGCGAGAGCGTGTATAATACGAGGAGTGAGTATTCATTATTGTTCTACTAGTGTTGTGTGTGCCTTAGTTGACCAAGAGTCGTTGAAATAAAGAAGTTTTCAGTAAGTTCAGTCTTTCTCAATTCATAGTTTTTGTCAGACCTCTGTCTGGCTGTTAGGTTTATAACATTTATTTGATTCCTATAAATAACCAGCGTTGAGACTTTGTTTACGTTCATAATTAACTAGTAACAACACTCTTTTGAATTCACTATTTTGAAGCTTAGTACAAGTATATCATTAGCTAGCTGGTAGGAAGAGATTCATTCATAATAATTAGCTTAGCGGAAAGTAAATAAAGCTAATTCATTATAATTGGCGCCCGAACTTTTCTCGAACACGAGATCCTGACGATTATTACCCATGTCTTCCTTACCTGAGACAACTGCAAATTTCCACCCTCCGGCAAGTCTCGAGGGTAATGGTGTTTTTGTGGACAATTTGCACGAAGCCTGTGGCTCTGACTTTGATATGAATGATTTACACGCACCCAGGCATTCTTCACCATTTCGTAATGCACCAGCTTCTTATTACTCTGAGTCGCGGGTCGTACCTGAGGGAGTTCAATCCTCTCAGCGAAGCAGAATGCTTGCCCATTTCGTGCCGCATGCAGGAACAATTCATTTCAATGGTTTGGAGGGGTCCTTAAAGTTCCTCGAAGATCTGGAAGATCATTTTGATCTCTATCATATTCCTGAAGACTGCAAAGTCCAAATTGCCGGCACTTGCTTGAGGGATACCGCTAAGACCTGGTATCGGCAGTGGAGAGGGTCGAACCCGGATTCTCATTATGAGACTTTCCGTGCAGAATTCTTGGAGGTCTTTCCTTTCGGCCTCAGTCGAGCTAGCCTTGCTCAACAGCTTTTTTCACGTCAGCAAGGTCCCAATGATAGCCCTGTTGCATTTGCGTTGGAAACTACACGCCTATATAACCTATGGGATCCACATGCCAGTCATGTTGACATGTTGGATACCCTCGTGCAGCAGCTCGACCCATTCTTACAAGATTTTCTTGAGGTTCGACACCCTGCCACCATTCATGAATGCCTTCGCCTCATACGCACGTATGAAGAGCGACATGGCAAACATGGTTCACTCACCATGCTCGGGCACCCCGCGAGGCTTATTACGAAAACCCTCAGCGGCATAATAGACATAATTTTCAGCGCGAGCATACACAAGTGCCCACATAAGCTTCATACGTTCCACCACACAGAAGAGTGGCAAACCAACTGCGAGTTTCTGAACAAGCTTCGGGATATCGTACACCTGCACAGTATGCTCGACCCATTTTCACTCAGCAGCATTCGGAACGTTATCATGCTCAGGGCAATGATAATTTTTCTGCCCGTGCTGAGGGCCGACGTAACGGATATGAAAATGTCAACAGACACGCGGAGTTCCCGAAGCAGGGCTCACGCAGTTTTCCTCATCGTGAAAATTTTCCCGATACCCGGCAGGGTCGAGGTTTCCGACCACATGATAACCCCATCAGGATTCCTTTAAACTTCCACAGGAAGTAGACGAAGGGTCGGTCCTGCTTCCTGATACCAAACATTCTGACCCTAAAACAGTTTTAGTGACTGTTCAAACTCCTCAGTTGCCTGATGTATTCTTGACACTTGAAGACATTATTGTCGAGACAAAGTTCGACACTGGGTCTGAAATATCAGCCCTAAATACAAAGTTTTGCACTGACACTTTTTCTGCAATACACGTTCAGCCTGCAACGCAGTATTTGCGAGGTGCAAATAATGAAATCTTCAGTATCTCAGGAACTGTCACATTATCTTTAGGGCTGGGAAAAGCTCGTTTTACACATTCCTTCCTGCTTATAGACGAGCTACCCGTGAAATGTTTAATGGGAATGGACTTTATAAACAAGTTTCAAATAACTTTGAATTTTGTACAACATGTGATTTCCTTTCCGGAACCTGTCGAAGTGATTCCTACGGTTCCTGTAGATATAACGGGTTTATTATCGAGTAACCAATTGAATGAGGGGCAACGAGACCAGCTTTCTCTCCTTTTACAGGAAAGCCCTAGTTTATTTTCGGATCAACCTGGTTTCACACAGGTGGTTTATCATGTTATTGACACTGATGGTTCGAAACCAATTGCGACGAAACCTTACCCTTGTGCTCCACATAAGAAACAGGAAATGCAACGTCAAATTGCTGAAATGATTAAGCAGGGCATAATCAGGAATCCACAAGCGCCTGGGCTGCTCCTGCCTTCTTGGTTCCAAAGAAACAACCCAATGAATTTCGTTTCGTGACAGATTTTCGCAAGCTCAACCAAGTCACAAAAACGACCAATTATCCACTACCTGTCATGTCACATATTCTAAATGACTTGTCGTCAACCAAATGGATGTCAACTTTGGATCTGGCGAGTGGATATTGGCAGGTGGCAGTACATCCGGACTCTGTCGATAAAACTGGCTTTGTGACTCCTTTTGGGGCCTATGAATATTTACGTATGCCTTTTGGACTAGCTTCTGCACCTGCTACTTTCCAAAAGCTTATGGATACGGTTCTCAGACCTGCCCTGGGTCCCCATGTGCATGTCTATTTGGATGATATTATTATCACATCAGAGACTTTTGACGAGCACCTTTCTCTGCTCAAACAGGTGTTCCAACTCATATACAATGCTGGCTTGACGTTAAAACCTAGTAAATGCCAGATAGCGAGGGACGAGATTGTATATCTGGGGTTGAAAATCACTCCCCACGGCTTATTCACTGATAATGAAAAATTAGGCCTCTTGTTGACTTTCCTCGGCCTAAAACAGCAAAAGAACTATCCCGCTTTCTGGGAATGACCGGATGGTATCAGCAGTTCGTCCCCGCTTATGCTACAATATGTGAGCCATTGTATGCTTTAAAACGGAAATACAAGAAGTTTATTTGGACACCTGAGGCTAACGCTGCATTCGAAACACTGAAGTCTGCATTGACTCAGCCTCTGGTGTTGGCTTTCCCGGATCATACTAAGGAATTTGATATTTATACTGATGCATCCGGAGTTGGTCTTGGTTGCGCTTTGTCACAAGCTGGGCATCCAATAGCTTTTGCGTCTCGTACTTTAGCCAAAGCTGAACGCAATTATTCAGCTACGGAACGTGAATGTCTTGCTGTTGTGTATGCACTGAATAAATTTCAATGTTATCTTAACGAATTGACAGTTAACATAATTACGGATCATTCTGCCCTTCAGTATTTGAATTCTGCTAAGCACCAATCTCAAAGACTTATGAAGTGGGCTCTGAAGTTACAAGAGAGCAATATCAAAATTTCGTATCAGCCAGGTCATAAGAATCAATTACCGGACGCATTATCTCGCGTTCCGATTAGTGGGGTCCCCACCGAAACTGCTCCTGGATGTCAGCCTTTACTTCTAATAGCTGATATAACATCCAGAGAGCAGATAATGGCAGAAATAATAAATGATCCAGATTTTGGGGATATCTACAATTTTTTGCTTGCGGGTTCGCCCCTACCTAGTGATCCTTCTCTGGCTGGAAGGTCACAACATTTTGAAGTAATAGAGGGTCTTCTTTATTATACAAAATCTCGGACTACTAGGGCAGAGTTTCGCCCATGTATTCCGCGAACCCTTAGAATGGCTCTTTTAAATGAATTTCATGACAAACCTCTTGCAGGCCATTTAGGTATTCGCAAGACCCGTGGTAAATTGCGGGATGTTGCCTATTGGCCTGGCATGTACCAAAGTGTGCTCGCATACGTTCAATCATGTCACTTGTGTCAGATTAATAATTACCGTAATGTAAGACCGGCCGGTCACTTGAAATCTAGTTCAAGTTCTCATGTATTTGATATTATTTCCATAGATTTATTGGGACCTTATCCATTATCTGTTAAAAATAAAGCTCGTTACGTTTTAGTACTAACTGATAATTTTTCTAAATGGGTTGAAGTTTTTCCCATTAAAGCCGCTACGGCAGAAGTTATTTGTAATGTCTTAGTTAATGATGTATTTTCTCGATATGGTGCACCTAATAAAGTAGTTTCGGATAATGGTCCTCAATTTATTTCTGACATTTTTGAAAGAATGTGTGCGAGACTACACATTAAACGTAAATTCATTTCCCCATATCATCCCCAGAGTAATCCTGCGGAACGTGTTAACCGAACGCTAGTGAAAATGATTGCGACTTTTGTAATGGATCATCATGAAAGATGGGATGACCATTTAGAGCTTTTTGCGTTCGCCCTCCGCTCGTCTGTCCACGAGTCTACTAAAATTACTCCTGCAGAACTTTTTCTGGGTCGCAAAATTAAAACCCCTTTTGAAAATTTAACGGGGATTATCGACGAACTAAACCAGCGACCAACTCCGCAATTAGTAAGAATCATGGCAGAAAAAGCTCGTGTTGCAATGCTAGGAGCACAAGCGGCTCAAGCAAGATATTATAATTCTAGGCGTAGGGAACCAGATCTTGTCGTTGGAGATCTCACTCTCGTGGAAACGCACTTCCAGTCTTCTGTTTCACATACTTTAGTGAAAAATTTGCACCCAGCTACGAAGGTCCATATCGGGTGGCAAATATCTTTGAAAATAATATTGTTCTGGAGAAAGTTGACAACCATTTTCAATATGTACATGTTGATCAGTGTCGAAAGTATCATGAACGGAATATCGAGTTCATAATCAACCCTACTCAACCTTCTGTTCCACAGACTCAAGAATCTATATCTCATGTTCAACCGCCAGAAATTTTGGACGAACCACCAAACATTTTTGAAGAATCTCCAGTGGTTTTTCCTTCACCCTCCCCTCCTCCAGACGGGTTTCTACACACGCAACCTGATTCTCCCATGAGACCAAGGGGCGAATCGAGTTCCTCGAATACTAGTATCGTTCCTTTCCCTCCAACCATTGCCAAGACTATTGCTGTGCCGTTTCCGGCTAACTCTGCACCAACGCGGGCTACTTCTTCTTTGAATACCTCGTCAGACAGTATTCCTATAGGCAAATCTAAACATCGACCTGCACGACCACTGAATTACAGCAGCGACTCAGAGGCTTCGGACATTTCTGACTTATCAGTTATGAATCCTACTTTTCATGTTCCAAACCGTCCAACACTACCAAAGGCTGGGCGCAAACGTGACTTGTCTCCCCAATCTGCTTCGCCGCAACAGCGACGAAGGCAGAAATCTTTGCATCCGTCCGGGTTTCGCCCCTGGAACCTACGTTTAGGGCAAACAGGGCCGATGCCCACTGCTACTCTCATGCCACGAGGGCGTAAGCGAAAGCAAACGATGTGGCCGGAGACACGTCCGTCCAAAAAGATACTGGAAGGACACAACGGGCCCCAGCACAAAGGGACTTCATATCCAAAGCCTGGGGGAGCCCGTTCCTATCAGCCGCAAGGATTTCCGGACCGCCAGACTTCAGACGTTCCTGACCGTTCCTATCAGCCGCAAGGGATTCCGGACCGCCAGACTTCTGACCGTTCTTCTCAGCCGCAGGGATTTCCGGACCGCAAGACTTCTGACCGTTCTTCTCAGCCGCAGGGATTTCCAGACCGCCAGACTCCTGACCGTTCTTCTCAGCCGCAGGGATTTCTGGACCCACAGACTTCAGCCGTTTCGGACCTAAGGATTTCCGCCATTCCTGACCGTTCCCGTCAGCCGCCGGGATTTCCTGACCGACAGCAGACCGATGTTCCAGTTCCATTCCAGTCCCTGAAGAGATCCAAGCCACCTGATTTTACCAGTCCAATTAGGCCAGGAAAACGTTATCGCACTAGAGTTTTTTATGCGTCCTCGAGATAAGTAAGTTCTCGTGGACAGGTTCTTTTCTCAGTTTGTTGTTTTTCCTGCACGACCAGTTGGCGTGTCAGAATTTCTTTTTTCGTGTGGGCCTATGCATTCTTTTTTTGTGTATATATGTGTTTTTTTTTATATTTCTTCTATGTCCATCTACTAATCCACTTTTTTTATATATATCTATGTGCTTAGGGGTAAAATAATAAAATTGTTACTGTTAGGCAGCTCCAGGTAAATTTCGCTGCTGATACAGTTGGTATGTATTTCAACGAATAATGCGAACGTCATTTGAAATTAAAAAAGTGATTTCTGCTAGGCAGAATAAAAGGAAAGTATGCCGATGCAGGTTTGTTTTGTGCAACAATACAAATTTCACAGTTGAATACCGATTTCGAAAATTGTCATGCCAAGTTTGGTAATATAAATACGGCTACCACCAAACCACAAATCAAAAAAGAGATCGAGAAACGTCAATCAACGAAATGTAAGACTTACACTCCAAAATTGATAGGTTTTTCGGAAAAAAAAAAAAAAAAAGAGAAAAAAAGAAAGAAAAAAAAAAAAAAAATTAAGGGGGGATGATGTAACGTATACTCTATATTCACTTTCCTTTTTGATTTTACTATCTCTGGTTATTTTATTTTACTATGTAAATTATCTTCTTACTGAACGAAATATTATTTCACCCGCTGAATGAGATCTGGCAATGAGTGTAAGTCATGACGTGGTGGTAGCTAGTATATAGGCGCGTTCATCGAGACTTAGGAGCTTTTGTGTTGTTATGAGGAGAGCTTGTGTGTTGTTATGAGGAGAGCTTGTGTGTTGTTATGAGGAGAGCTTGTGGTCGTTAAGCGAGAGCGTGTATAATACGAGGAGTGAGTATTCATTATTGTTCTACTAGTGTTGTGTGTGCCTTAGTTGACCAAGAGTCGTTGAAATAAAGAAGTTTTCAGTAAGTTCAGTCTTTCTCAATTCATAGTTTTTGTCAGACCTCTGTCTGGCTGTTAGGTTTATAACATTTATTTGATTCCTATAAATAACCAGCGTTGAGACTTTGTTTACGTTCATAATTAACTAGTAACAACACTCTTTTGAATTCACTATTTTGAAGCTTAGTACAAGTATATCATTAGCTAGCTGGTAGGAAGAGATTCATTCATAATAATTATAATACATTATAAGAGGAACTCTCATCAATCAAATATGGTCATCAATGGACTTAAGGCGCACGACTTCAAGGACTTAATTTACCTCGAAAGTTTCAAGAGGAATTACTAACAACAATAATAACAACAAAAACGGAAAGTTTATTATTTCCATGTTTTTAATTATCAAACTCAGGGCGAATTCGTTGAATCCAACTTTTCACAATGATCATTTTTCTACAGACGGACAGAAGGGGATGCTATTAATACGAGCCTCGCATAGATTGGACGCATAAAGGAAGGATATATAGAGAAGACACTGGCTGTATTAAGCTGAAACTCATGACGTCATAAAGTAGACTGCAGCGCACCAGTTACCTAAAACAGAGCTACAGTTGATTGACAGCTGGTTTCCCATGGAACACCCACGAACGGCGTGATTTTTGTCCGTTAATGATTTTGTCCGTTAATGTGGAAGGATATATAGAGAAGACACTGGCTGTATTAAGCTGAAACTCATGACGTCATAAAGTAGACTGCAGCGCACCAGTGACCTAAAACATAACTACAGTTGATTGACAGCTGGTTTCCCAGGGAACACCCACGAACGGCGTGATTTTTGTCCGTTAATGTCATGTTTTTTACTTTGACTGTTGACTTTGGCTTGCTATCCGGCAATGTTGAAGATTCTTTTGGTTTTCATTTCCTCTAGCGTTCTAATAAGTGGTATTATTTTGCTTATTACTTACTGATCGTATACTTTTCCTTACAGAATTCATAACTTTTGGGTTTTTACGTGTCTGTTGTTCATTTGATTGTTTCTTCCATACCCACTCTGCTTCACTTTCAATTCTAATTTATATTCAATTGTCATCTGCTTTGACATCTACGTTATTGGCTTCGTTAGCTTTTTGGCTTATCTTTTTTACTCGACATTTGTGCAGCCTGTATTTCCATAATTGGCCAACATTTGTGAAAATTGTTTTCCATCTTCGTAATTTTTTTGTTATTTCTGAAGTAAAGGCATGTCTTCCAAGATGGTGCGGTAACGCTGCTGTCGCCTGCGCTGAGTTGCCGTAGCAACTATTGCCGACGTCACGAGGTCACGTCACATTTTGCTTCAGTTTTAGGTCCGTGGGGGCGCCACTTTCTATGGGAGGAGTTTCCACGGGCTCCTACGTCTGTTTCTACTTTATAGATCCTTCCTTTATGGATTGGACGTATTTCCTTAAATCCATTCAAAACTGTATAAGATTGAAGAAAATAACGTTTATCACAATTAATTTTATTTGTTTCCTCGACCACGCTTTCCCTGCACTAAGACCTAGCTTCCTCAGGGCGAATGGTTCGTAAATATTCAAATAGCTATGACATAATCAACAATGTTGGCGGTCAACGATTCTTGCCAATTGCTTACGCGCAGAGACATATACGATACTGTGTCCTACAGAAATCGTCCATACCTAAACACTGTCATGAAAATAATCACAAATTTCTATTTGAAGAAGCAAAGCTTACCAGTAAACCGGATTTAACCATACTTTGGTTGAATCCGGTAAGCTTTATATACTTTGGAAGCGTTTCATATATATCAAAATACTTCGCTATATGTAGACGACATGATGTTCCTTATATTATTATAAATTCATGTGGAAGAAACTGACAAGAAGACATGACCATCAACACCATTAATGATGTCAACGTGATTTAAATATTCACGTGCCATTTGTCCTGAAGAAGTTCGATCAAAATGCAAAGAGAACTTGGTCGACAAAGAAAGTGAAATTAATAATGACTAGAAGTTTTCTTCAATCTTATGTATTTCACAATGTTTGTAGTCTAAGATTTATAGCATCAAAACTCCGCTTTAAAAATAAATATAATACTTTGCGGGGAAAATATTGTTTGAAGCTTGCATCATTTTTAGAAGAACATCAAAAGCATTATCTCCAGTTTGTAAAAATAGAGATTTGTCAGTAAATTGCCGTCCAGTATTTTTCCAGCGTTATTTAAAATTCCTAAAACTGTTCCTTTAGAGTATCCAGCTGAACTGGGTTCCACTTATTTTTAGCATTAAAAGATTTGTTTTACAATGCAGAAAATTTTGTTGCCGTAGGGAGAATTCTAATACCCGTTTTCGGAATGGATCATATCTGCGTTTGATGTCTGATTTATTATTCTTTGCACGTAGATCAAAGTTCTTCCGAGACAGAATAAAACACGACAGAAAAATGTTCGCATGACATGCATTGAACATAATAACAATAAAGAAAGGAAAAGGCAGTGGGTTATGATTCTGGCAGAATCTAAACATTCAAGACAAAATGGGGCTAAATCAAAACAGCAGAGATGTTGCCATGCAGAACACACACAGACAGAGGAAGATATCTTGACGGATAAGAGAATCACGAATAGTCCGGTGTAACTTATAGCTGGAAGAACAGCAAATATGCTTTGTTGTTTATTATAAACTAGGCATGGTTGAAAAAATTGCAAAAAACGTTTAACCGTGAGCTCCAAAACGTAGAGCTGGATAATTACACTAAATCACATTAAAATGTTACTGCTGCAGTGAACATTGATACAACACATACAATGTAAGCATTACCGCAAGTAATATTATACCAAATTGTTGTAAGCATTACAATGAACTGTAACATTGCATCAAACAGTGTAAGCATTACAGTAAGAAATAACATTATACTAACATTTTTGTGAACATTACAATAAGCATCAACATTACACTAAATATAGCTATAATTTTAAATGCTTGGCCTTTAAGAAGGTAAGGTTACTCTAGCCTCCAAATAAAGAACAAATCAATCTTCAATTATATAATCCTGCCAAGCTCATTCAATTGTCTAAATAAACGAACTCCATATATATATATACACTCATTGCCATAAAAATCCGCTAACCAATAAAATAATGTGTGATTAACGTGAAACTCGACGAATAGCTACGGGGAGGGCAGACATGCAAATGATTAAAGTTTCGTACGATTCCGCATGCCCACGTTTCCAAGACCGGGGCTGCAATCGCAATCCTTTGGGCTTACAAGATCCCAAGCTGGGGACTTCACAAGCATGCCGAATTGCACGGTAAGAGTCAGGTGAGATCCCTGAGAGATAGACATGCCGAGGCGCCATAGATGTGCGTACGGGCAACTAACGGAGTTTGAACGAGGCCGTATCGTCGGGATGAGAGAGGAAGGTTGGCCGGCGAGCCGAATGGGCAGCCATTTGAGCCAGGCGGACAGTACGGTGCGCTTCTGTTGGAAGAAATGGACACGGGAACCAGACATGACGGACTGGCTCTGGATGACCCAGACACACCACAAGCAGAGAGAGGACCGTAGGTTCGTGCGGGCGGCACGCACTGATGCAACGATGTCCTTGTACAATATCCAGAGACATGTGGCTGTTGTACAAAGGACTCCTGTGTCCGCCAGAACCATTTCGAGACGCCTGGCAGAGGTGATTCTGCACTCTCGACGGCCCTTTCGTTTTCTACCATTAACACCTGACCATCGTCGGAGTCGTTTGCGGTGGTGTCAGCAGCGAACAACGTGGAATGCTGCAGACTAGCGACTTATAGTGTTCAGCGAAAAATCCCGCTTATTATGGGAACGGACGACCACCGCGTCAGAGTGTGAAGGACCGCAGGTGAGCGCTACAACCCCAACCTCACTGCACAGTGGCACACGTCCCGAACTGCAGGAGGAATGGTCTGGGTTGCCATCGCAAATGACAGCCGAACTTCCCTCGCAGTGATCCCAGGGACGTGGACAGCCCAGCCCTGCATACAGGAAATCCGGCGGCCCCATGTGCTGCCTTTCCTGGTGGGGCACCCTGGAGCCATTTTCCAACAAAGTAACGCTCGTCCACACACGGCTCGGGTCTCCCAGGACTTTCTACGTTATGCTTCGATGCTTCCGTACCAGATCGCTTGATCTCTCGCTTATCGAGCACGCGTGGGACCAGATGGAAAACTAGCTTTCTCCATGTCCCAGTGTTCGTGATTTAGAGCGTCAGTTGCAAGAAGTGTGGGCCAATCTGTCCCAGGAAAACATACGGCGTCTCTTTGTCTCCATACCAGACCGTATCACCGCATGTATCCAAGCACGAGACAATCCGAAGCGGTAATAACGCTGAACGGAATGTATATCGTATACGCGCGGTAACTCTTCCTGCTGCTGTGATATTGAAATCACTTTTATCTTTGGTATATACCATCTCACTACTAAAATCTGATTTCAATTCGACGCCTTCGTGCGAGGACTTTTATGATAAAGAGTGGAATAAGTAATTAAATTCCACAGACCCTATTTAAGCATATGAATGAAATTACCGCCGCTCGTGACCAATTTAACAAGTATAGAAAACTAAAGCATTAACATGCAACTATTGGTATAATAAGTAAAACACCAAATCATAATAAATATTAAAATATATTAAGGTTGCTGTATGAAATGTAGCTTCTCACCGCTTTAGCATTCAGCCAAAAGCAATGCATATACTCTAACTCTAATTTTTCATTGCTTTAATTTAATGCTTTTCAATCTGAACACCTGTTCATTCCTCCTTTCAAAGCGGTTAGACCTACGGCGTCACGCCTTTTTCACGTCGTCCAGAGCTCAGTGGAGCATGCTGCCGATTAGATCTTTTCAGTAATCAGGAGGAGTTTTTCAAAATTATTGAAATGGGTGCTTCAAATTTTTGAACCTTTGGTTCTTGTCTATGAGAAAACGTGAAGTTGATGTCTTTAAGACATGGATGCAAGCAAGCGGTCGCCCAGTTGATTGGTGACTAAGTTCATCCCACTGGCGACCAAGTTTTCTTTTTTCTTGAAGAAATCTAATAAAATAGTTCAGTCGCTTCTACTTTTTTCTCAATTATTTTCGTAGAACACGCTTACCTGTACTTTAATGTCAGATCGAAGGGAAATAAATTGAACCGGAGAGAAAGCAAGAATTTTAAAGCAAGAAAACTGGTAAACGAGCGATTCAGAATTATTGCTTTGAAGGTTTTGCATGGTTTGAACTTGATACAAGAAAAGCCTTACTATATTATTCCCTTTGTAAATATTTCAAACACATTAATAATCAAAATTCTAAGCTTGTAAATGGCTATGCAGTATCTTTTAAACTGGAAAGCCTAAAGATTCATGATCCAAATGAAACTCATAAATGTGCAGAAGCAAAATTGGCTAGAAAGGATCCAGTACCTGCTAGGAGCGGATTCAGGATTTTCGTAAAGGGGGGGTCACCAGAATCGGAAATAACCGGGGACCTTTCTAATATTTTACCGCAACATAAAAAAATGTTAATGGTACGTCTGTAAATCTTTCCATTTAATTAACGAAAGTACAACACTTTTAAGTAATACTTTCTATCACGAAAAAATATTCAATTTGTTATTAAAACCTAACAAATCGAAGCTTCTCCTTGGTTCGTGAGGGGGGGCGAGTGCCTCCCCTGGGATTCACCGGTGGTTCCAGCTCCTTTTTCAAAGTGCATCCGTAAAGTTTCGCGATAACAGATTTCTTAAATTTGTATATTTTAATATTGTATATTTTCATAGTTTATTATTAAAAACCACTTCAAGATTTTTCAAATAGGTACCCACTTTTCAGATTAGACCTGATCCGAAAAGTAGGGTGACAACGTGTCGAAATGTTATGAAAACAGAATTGAAGGTACTTCGTTCACCAATCGTATTTTTGCCAAACGTTTCAACAGTTTCTTGTCTGACTTCGAAGAAGATGAAATTCTTGAAAATTGGTAACGCTTGAAGTACACATCTTCCCTTTGTGGCATTGTGCAAGTATGCTATCATTCAACCAACTCCATTTGGTAGCGGAGTGAATTCCTGTTTCAACAGCTTGCTGTGAACGCGGCTTTGGGTTATTCCACATAACAGCAGAAAAAAAAACAAATATTTTAATGAACATTCGAGTAAAAGGTGCGATTTTTCAAGAATTCGATCCTACTCCTGCACTGAATTACTGGTTTTCAACTGAAGTAAAGAGGCAACGATTTTAAGCCATTCTTATCAATAGCACAACTATTGAAAATTAACTATGACCTACGGTAAGAAATAAAAGCATGTTTTAATACGGGCCAGAAGTTTTTCTTAATCGACCACTAAAATCTTCCTACTTATATGTATGGCTGCTTTAAGGCATTCTTTATTAAAAATCCAACAGAACGAAACTACATTTTACATATGCACTCATCGTCAAAAATAGTTGCACCCAAAAGAACGTGTCATATTGCAATGTTATTCGGGAGGAAGGTAACTGAGACGGGCATCAGTAAGAGTCGGACGCAGTATGGGTAAGACGAAGGATTTAAGCGCATTTAATCTTGGGCATATTGTCGGGGCCCGACGAATGTCGGGGCTCCATCTCGAAAGTCATGCAGCTCCCGAATTGTATCCGAATGGTTAGATGAACACTCAACCGACGTGACCTCGCTTCCTTGCTAGGTCACCTGACCTCAATCCCATCGAGCACATCTAGGATGCCATCGAAAGAGATGTTCGAGGCTCGGACACCCCTCCATCAAATCTTCGTGAACTGTGGGAGTTTGTTCAGGGGTCGTGGATCCGTATGGCTTCCCAACGCTTCCGGTGTCTTGTCGAGTCCATGCCGAGACGAATCGCCGCCGTCATCAGGGCGAAAGGTGGTGCTACACGGTACTAGACAGGTATCTCTAATTCAATCGCTCTTCAGTGTATATAGCCGGTCAGGCACAGCACTACGAGCCCTCCTTGCTGGAGTAACATGCGCGGCCGAACGTGATACTTGAATCAATTGCGTATCTCACTATGTCAAAGCTACCCACCAAGTTTCATTCCTGTTGGATGCTTCCTTCTGGAGCAGCTGTTTTTTTTGTTTTTTTTTACGATAAGTTTATACAGCCACGTGTACCATGGCAAATGTCCACATAGTAAACGAACTCTTGCCGTTAGCTGTTCAGAATATCCTGTGTTACTGTTGAATTGGCTTTTTTAATTCCCTGCTTTAGTTCCTTGAGTTCACGTGGCAAAGGTGATATATAAACTGGGTGTTTTATGCATCCCCACAAGAAGAAATCAGACGGTGTAAAGGCCGGAGATCTCGGCGACCTTTTTAAAAGGCTCAGCGTGGGGTAAGAATACGGCAGGTAAAACCAACTGGCGGTAAATGATAAAAATACACGCATTTTCAGTAACAACAGGGAAACTTTCATGTTTTCTCTCTTACATGGTATACACTCACGTATAACGAAGTGAATTTCTCCGTCATTTTTATCCGCGCCGGGGTTCGAACCCGGGTCCACTCATTCCGGAATAAGTTGCTCTACCAATTAAGCTACGCGGACATTGATTCTAATTGCTATCTGCCTTTATGTCGTGTGCGTCCTTCTGGCAGGTACGTCACATCTCCTGGTACGTTACATCATCTCCCCTTATTTTTCTTTTTTTCTTTCGAAGTGCTGCTCATATTTTTCCTATCTCGCGGTGTGGAAATAACATCACACCAATGCGAGATTTTGAGCGGTCGGGTCATCCGGATAGTTCGGGCGCCATTATAACGAAGTGAATTTCTCCGTCATTTTTATCCGCGTCGGGGTTCGAACCCGGGTCCACTCGTTCCGGAATAAGTTGCTCTACCAACTAAGCTACGCGGACATTGATTCTAATTGCTATCTGCCTTTATGTCGTGTGCGTCCTTCTGGCAGGTACGTCACATCTCCTGGTACGTTACACACGGACAAATAAATTTGCGCACTTAGAAGAAGACATGCTTCAATAGCGAAACTTAACAAATAGCTAGAGTGCGTGCTGGTATGCAAAAGATCCATATTTGGTGCGAGTGGCCATGACCGCACACCCTGTGGTGGCGCTGCAAGGAGGAACCTGCAGCCTTATAAACCGGCGTGTAGACGATGCCCGATGAAAAAGAAAAGCACCAACAGACACAAGCAAGGGTACAAAGTGACAGGAATGCAGGTTAGATGCCAGAGACGTCGATTTAAGCAACGTACGGACTTGGAGACAGGCCGGATTATCGGGCTGGAAACCTCAGGGTGGTCGGCGTGCCGTATAGGCCGCCATGTGGATTGTCCTCACCATACCGTCCGACTGTGTTGGGAGCAGTGGACACGTGACAGCACAGCCACACAGCGCAGCGGCTCTGGACGGACAAGAAGGACCACCGGTAGAGAGGATCGGCGAATCGTGCGCCAGGCACGAACAGATCCCACGGGGACTCTGTCCGCTATACAGGCAGATATAGCGACTGCTGTGTGCCCACGGACCATTTCCCGACGCTTTGCCGAAGCGAATTTGCGATCCCAGCGCCCCTTACGTGTTGTGCTATTAACACCAAAACATCGCCGGCTCCGTGTGCAGTGATGCCAGGGAGCCAGCGATGTGGAAGTCACCGGGTCAATGGAACGCCACATACTGGCGACGTGTGGTGTTTTGCGATGAGTTCCGCTACGTTTTGGAGACAGATGACCATCGTGTCCGAGTGTGGAGGTCACCCGGTCAACGGCACAGTCCAGACCTCTCTATCGAGCTCCACACCTCCCCCACTACAGGAATTATGGTCTGGGAGCCATTGCCTACGATAGCCGATGAGCTCTAGTAGTGGTACGTGGATCATTGACGGGCCAGCGGTATATGGATGAGATCCTGCAGCCCCATGTGCTCCCATTCCTGGCCGGGATTCCAGGTGCGCTATACCAGCAGGATAATTCCCGCTCGCACACGGCTCGGGTTGCCCCTGACTGCGTACGTCATGTCCAAACACTTCCATGGCCTGCCCGCTCCCCGGACATGTCCCCTATCGAGCAAGTGTGCGACCAGTTGAAAAGCCAGCTGCCGCCGTGCCGCAATACCCGGGATTTGGAGCACACGGCCCAGCACGTGTGGGCCAGTCTACCGCAGAACAACATCAGTCGTCTGTTCTCCTCCATGCCGTACCCTCTTGCAGCATGTATCGCCGTACGAGGCGTTGCTATGCGGTATTGAAAATAACTGGACTGCGTGCTACGGATCCCTTTGTAATTGTCCTGCAGGTCTGTTTTTGCCATCATGTGTATCATTCATCTGTATCATTACGTTCATAAAATTTGAGTTCAATCCGATGATTCCTTCTTGTTGCGCAAATTTCATTGGCCGTGAGTGTAGGTAAATAAATGGTATCTCGTTTAGTCCATGTGTAATAAATTATTGAAAGTGTTCCCATCATTTATAAACAGGCTGTGTATCTAATAAATTTCACTTTTTTGCACGCAAATATTGTATAAATATCAAATTACGTATCTACTTTTCTGAGATCGTAAGATACGATACGAAGATTCTGATAAGTTTTAGTTTCAATGATTTGCAACTCATTGAATCATCTCAAAGGGGAAAAATCAGAAAAAAATACAAGCAGGAACAAGGGGCCTTGATAGAAAAGAACCCACTGTGAAAGCAAAGAAGTATCAGAGATTTAGAAACATACAATTTTCCTTCAAGTGCACGAAGTTGTAAGCTACCCTACATACACGTCTGCAACTGGCCTTCAAACTTCCAACACGTCGGAGGTAAAGAGGAAAATGGGTACAGGTAGGGAGGATCGCATAAAAGAGAACATCGCAAAGAACACTAAGAAAGAAACACCACGTTTTCCGCTAACCACTCTTAAAGGAGACGTTGTTTTCACGGCATTGTTCACGGAGTGCGAAAGTGCAGTTGCGAACCTAAGGACACCAGGAATTTCTGACTTTTGGACTTTTTTTTTCTGCAAATTCAGCTCGGTGAACACACTAACACTTTTTCTTTCACCAACTCTAGGTTTGAGAAAAGAGTAAATAAAGGAAAGTTTAGAATAATTTAATTAATCCCAGTAAGAGCTGGGTTTATCGGCCCAACGCTAATTGAATTTCTTTCTGGGGCAATTTCAAGAACGTGTTTTGGTCTTTTATATTTTTGTGGAGCCCTAATAGAATAATCAAGGGCTTCCTGAACCATTAAGCTAATGACCCAGAGCTTTTTTACAGAAACTTTTTTGTAAGTCACAGTGATTAATCGGGCTGACCTCCGATTCAGAGCTACCATCACTGAATCGGAGGTCAGCCCGGTTAATTCAATAGTGACGCCCCTAGCTTGTTGTACTACTGCATTTCTGGTATTCTTTTATACAAGACTACTTCAAAATATCAAGACATTGCTTTCTCATCCTATCTCTTCCTTTGTGCTCTCCACAAATCTGTACTTCTACAAGAGTAACATATCTGGTGGTGATCAGCATACTTCGGCTTTCGTTTGAACTCCACTGAGAGGAATATGATTACCATTAATTTCGTTCTCCTGCTTACTTTTGCTTTGCACATTTTCTCCGTTTATTTAAATGTTGGCACCATTTTTATACACAGAATGTCAGACGCAATAGTTACCTTTTCATTATCTGCTATTAATGATCAGATCATAATTTGCAGCAATATAAAAACATGTTGACCATACCATACCTTATTTTAAATTTAACCAATGTGCCTCCTCTGAAGCTCTTTATGGTCCCAGAAGGCAGTGTTCACCCTTTCAATTCTAAATTGATTTTTTCCTTGCTTCTTCCGTCTTCGGTGATAGTGCTACTAAAACATTTAAAGGCGCGAACTCGTTCTGTATATGCTGAGGTTATGTAATTTCATTTTAAAGTTTTTGTAGGGTTCTGACTTTTGCCGTTGTGTTTGTGTTTTACATTTATCATTGTAAATTTTTTCTTCAGTATTTATAGAACGACAAAGAGAGAGAAAAGAACAACTAAAAAGAGTTATATGCATATGCACTCTCCGACAATAAAATTTGCACACCAAGAAGGAAGCATCGGATTGTTAAGCTTCATGTTTTCTTGTATTCTAGAGAGAGCTATGTCAGTCCTACGGCCACTTTCCTCCTTTCCCTAGTTGCTGTAGTATATATATTGTTTACAGTTAAAACATTATGTGTAAGACAATGTGGCAACTGAAGAAATAAATAAATAAAATGAAATAAAAAAATGAAATGGATGATACACATTATGGCAGAAAAATAGCTATAGGACAATTACAGATTGATCCGTGACACGCAGTCAGGTCATTTTCAATAGCGTATCGCACCAACTCGTGCGGTGATACATGCTGCAATACGGTCCGGCATGGAGGCAAACAGACGCCTAATGTTGTCCTGCGGAACACTGGCCCACACGTGTTGGCCGGTGTGCTCCAAATCCCGGAGAGTGCGGCACGGCTGCAGCTAGCGCTTCAACTGGTCCCACACATGCTCGATAGGGGACATCTCCGAGGAGCGGGCGGGACATGGAAATGTCTGGACATGACGTAGGCACTACTGGGTAACCCGAGCCGTGCGCGGGCTGGCATTATCCTGCTGATACAGCGCACATGAGGCGGTAGGATCTCATCCATATACCGCAGGCCCGTCAATGATCCACGTACCACTACTAGAGTTGATCGGCTATCGTACGCAATGGTTTCCCAGACTATAATGTTTGCAGTGGGGGAGGTGTGGCGCTCGATAGCGAGATTGGGATTGTGCCGTTGACTTGGGACCTCCCCCCACAGACACGATCATCATCTGTTCCCAAAACGAAGCAGCACTCATCGCTAAACACCACACGTCGCCAGTCTGTGGCGTTTCACGACGCTCTGGCCTGGCATCACTGTACACGGAGACGGCGATGTTCCTGTGTTAATGGAAGCACACGTAAAGGGGGCTGGGATTGCAGATTCGCTTTCGCAAGGCGTCGGGAAATGGTTCGTGGGCACGCAGGAGATGCTACATCGGCCTGTATAGTGCACCGAGTCCCCATATGACTCGTTCGTGCCTGGCGCACAATCCGTCGATCCTCTCTACCGGTGGTCCTCCTGGTCCGTCCGGAGCCGCTGCTCAGTGTGGCAGTGCCGTCACGTGCCCATTGCTCCCAACACAGTAGGACGGTAGGGTCATAACGATCTACGTGGCGGGCTATATGGCACGTCTACCACCCTGCGGTTCTCAGCCTGATGATCATTCCTCTCTCCAAGCCCGTAAGTGGCGTAAATCGACGTCTCTGGCGTCTATCTGGGATTTGTGTCACTCTGTACTCTTGCTTGCGTCGGCCAGTTGTTTTCGCTTTCATGGGGCATCGACTACACGCCGGTTTATAAGGATACAGGTTCGTCCTTGCAGCACCACCACAGGGTGTGCGGTGATGCGCACTCACACCAAACGTGAATCATTTGCATACCGGCACGCACTGTAGCTATTTGCAAATTTTCGCGTTTGTAGCATGTTTTTTCTAGGTGCGCAAATATATTGTCCGTGAGTGTATTACTCTTTTAATTGTCCCTTTATTCATTTTTCGTAAATATTACATCGTCATCTTGCCTACTGTTGCTCATCAATTCCCCTTATGTGAAATCTCTTTTTATGTATTTTTGATAATGATATTGCAATGAATCTTAAGAAACACAGGTGGCCATAAATACATCTTGATAACGCCTAAGTGTATCCATTTTGTTTCATCATTATCAATTTTATAAACAGCATTTCGGTGTGTATTCATGAAGATCATATTGTCGTCGTCATGCAAGGTGATGTGTCAGGTTTATTTTGGTCTTTGAACAGAGACGCTTTACATTCAGCCGAAGGCAAAATACTTTTCTTCATCTTTTTTACTTTTGGCTTCACTTCTGGTGTAGTTATTTCTTGGTTTGTCGTTTTATGAGTGTGTGTGACCTCGGAAAGTTTATAAATTCAGAGTTAGATAAATCCAGAATATCTCTCAATTATTCTCCCACAGCCACGAGAGAATACTGGATGAGAAGAAGAAGTAATGTTTACCAAAAGGTACGACTGGAAACTAGATGGGCAGAAGAATTAGCATTTTCCTACAAGTACGGGAGGAAACTAGATGCCACAAAGAGGTAACCTTCTCCAACACATACCAGAGAAAACCAGATGGGGAAAAAGAAGTAACATTCTCCAACAGGTGGTATTGGGTAGGAAAAAAGTAATGTCTGCAACTGAAGGCTACAGAAAAGTGCAAAATACCATACATACAAGTGAAAATTAGTCCAAAATGTTATCGCTATCGTTTGCCACGAGCTGTACCCATTCTCTGAGCAGCTGTTGGGAACTGTCCATGTAGAATTTCGGCAGTTTGGACGCAAAAAAGGTAAGTATATTAGCGTTCGACATCGTCCCGGTTGGTGAACCATTGTCTTTCAAGCAGATGTTGCAAAGACCGGAAAAGGTGATAGTCGCTTGGACAATGTCCGGATAATGCAACAGTAGCTTCCAGCCCAATTCCCTGATCTTCTGACAGGTCACCCGTGCTGTAGGACGCTCTTGCTGGTCAGTAGTGCTGATCGTTTCAACGTGAGCGATGCCTACACACCGTCGACCTAGCGACAGTACACATCGGCAATGATAGTGGTGTTGCCCGGCAGCAGCTCAAAAACACGACAACACTGCGTATCCCACCAAACAGGCAGCAGCACCTTACGTGCGTATAAGCCAGCTTTGGAGGTTGGCAACCACTGTTTCCGGGCTCTGACATTGTCATATAAAATGCATTTCTCGTCACCTTTCACAATGCGGTCCAAGAACGGTTCAACTTGGTCAAGTGCAAGCAGGAAAACGCATGCACTCATGCGATTTGCTTTCTGCTCAACTGTTAGTTGATGGGGTACCAAAACTTCCCTCCTATGCACTTTCCCAATTTGGGGCATGTGCTTGATAATGCCTGCGTTGGTAGATTCAGCGTGTTCGGCCAATTCAGCGTGTACACACGTGGGTCGGTCTCCAATAAGGTCTTAAGCATATCTATATTAATTGTTCCTGGTCTTTCGGCTTTGGGACCGTCCGATAGGTCAAAATATCCCTCTCGAAACCCTTCGAACCAACTACAGTACTGATGATGTATTATGGCATTGTGATACATACTTGTAATGATGCTCACAGTACTGGCGAAGTTGCTATAGCGACGAAAATCATACAGCATGCAATGGCGGATGTACACCTTGTGCACTTCCCTGTTGGATAGCGCTTGCACTCTTCGCTTTCTGACGGCTAGCTACAACTGATTTAGGCCGCCTACCTGCTGATGCCATGCTGGTGTGCTACGCAATGTCATTGGCCAATGTGCGTCGTGGTGGAGACATCGACTTCGGGTACCTTGTCGTGCGGAGACATCGACTTGGGGTACCTTGTCGTGCGGAGACATCGACTTCGGGTACCTTGTCGTGTGAAGACATCGACTTCGGGTACCTTATCGTGCGGAGACATCGACTTCGGGTACCTTGTCGTGCGAAGACATCGACTTCGGGTACCTTGTCGTGCGGAGACATCGACTTCGGGTACCTTGTCATGCGGAGACATCGACTTGGGGTACCTTGTCGTGCGGAGACATCGACTTCGGGTACCTTGTCGTGCGAAGACATCGACTTCGGGTACCTTGTCGTGCGAAGACATCGATTTCGGGTACCTTGTCATGCGGAGACATCGACTTGGGGTACCTTGTCGTGCGGAGACATCGACTTCGGGTACCTTGTCGTGTGAAGACATCGACTTCGGGTACCTTGTCGTGCGAAGACATCGACTTCGGGTACCTTGTCGTGCGGAGACATCGACTTCGGGTACCTTGTCGTGCGGAGACATCGACTTCGGGTACTTTGTCGTGCGGAGACATCGACTTCGGGTACCTTGTCGTGCGCAGACATCGACTTCGGGTACCTTGTCGTGCGGAGACATCGACTTCGGGTACCTTGTCGTGCGGAGACATCGACTTCGGGTACTTTGTCGTGCGGAGACATCGACTTCGGGTACCTTGTCGTGCGGAGACATCGACTTCGGGTACCTTGTCGTGCGGAGACATCGACTTTATACAGTTAGCTGGTTGCAGCAGCGTAATCACAGCCGCTGCAACCAGCTAACTGTATTTATCCCCAGTCAGGTACAAACCGTCATGGATGATGAATCCAGCGCATTCAAGTAAAGATGGTTTTAGGATTTCCGCTATCTCTCCTGCAAGGGTTCTTGGGTTCTCCACATTCAGGTTGTGAATAAAATTCTACATTTTGTGGAACGACTTTATGAATGGTCTTCATTCTTTGTTCTGAAATATTGTGCCTTAACGTTTAAGCAACCCACATACAAGAATGAAATAGTGTCGAAAATATTTTTGTGTTCACCAGCCAGAAATGTTCATATAAAGGCGTGGTCTTAAGAAATTTATTACAAAACAATTCCTCTGGCATCTCAAAAGTAGCGATCATAAATCTGTTACTGATGCCAAGCTCACCTTTCTAGCCCTTTATTCGCTGCTCTATAACCTAAAACATCAAAGAGAAGTTCTAGTCCCCCTGACTCGGCTCGGAGAAATTATTTCACTTTTGTCATCTCAGCAGTACCTATCATAAACCTGTCAAAGGTGCCAATCGCTCCCTTCTAGTTTTTTATGGGTTGCTGGGCAATCTAAGGCATGATGGGGAAAGGCTGGCCACGGATTGGGTACAAATAAGTAACTGTTCTCTCTTTTTTTAGCACGTCTTTTGTAAAAAGAGATCGTGCTTATGTTATCAGTTTGTCCGTCCGCCAGTCCATCTGTAGACACGATACCTCTGCTATTATTAGTCCGATTTGAAAAAAATATTTTTGCTTTGGGAAGCTTGAAATATACGAATGATGATTTTTCATGTCGTTTTTTTTTTTTACGATGTACGATTTCGACGCAAGATGGCCGTAAATGCAGATGATGTGGAATTCAAAAATACGTTTTATTCCACATATTTGCTTCTAAACATCCGATTGAAAAAAATATTTTATCTTTCCATTCCATTTATGTCGAAGAGTATTTTAGATATAGTTACTTTTTCAAAGTACGCATAGATTTTCCGCTAGGGGCCGTAAAAGTAAATTACGTTTTCCCGCATACCTCTTCTTCTAAAACTCCGAATTGAAAAACCTTTTTCTTCAGCGGATACAGCTCTTGACGGAAAATATTTTGCACATAATTTCTAATTTTTGGTTAAAAATACTTTGGTAACCAGAGAGCGTAATTGTTAATTTTTTCTTCTGATACATTTGCCATAAAATCTGAGCTTCTAAAATCTCGATAGCAAAAATTATTTCGTGGGCCGGTAACACTCACGTCGATAAACCTTTTCGGAATATTTCCTTCTTAAAATATTCCATGGTTTCTCCGCCAGGGGCGTAGACATATATCTTATTTTTGTCAATACCTCTACTTCTAGCAGTTCGATTTCAAAAATTCCTTCTTTGTTGGATAGTGTTTCCAGCGTGACATGTTTTTCATATAAATTCAAAATTTTCAAGTAATTCATAGACTTTCCGCTAAAGGGCATATAGGTAAATTGATTGCTTTTCCCCATATATCTCTGCTTCTAAATCTCCGATTTGAAAAAAATTCTGCACCGGATGCATCTACTGCTGGGAAATTATTTACACATAATTTCTAATTTTTGTAAATAATGGTTTGACAACCAGGTGGCGTAAACCTTAATTTCCGTTTCCATATTTGTAGCAAAATATGAGCTTCTAAAATCTCAATTAAAAAACTCGTTTGTAGACTGATACTACTCATGTCGACAAACCTTCTAGGAACATCGTCTTCCTAAAACAATGCATGGTTTTTACGCCAGAGGGCGTAGATTTATATCTTATTTTTGTCAATATCTCTACTTCTAGGAGTCTGATTCGAAACCTTCCTTCTTTGTTGGACAGTGTTTCCGATGCGAAATGTTTTCCATATGAATTCAAAATTTTCAAGTAAATCATAGACTTTCCGGTAGGGGGTGCAAAGGTAAATTGCAATTTCTGCGTTATTTCTGCTTCTAAAACTCCGATTTGAAACATTCTTCATGTATTGCATACAACACCTGATGAAAAATATTTTTCATATAATTTCTAATGTTTGGTAAAGAATGGTGTGGCCACCAGGGGCATAAGTGTTAATTTTTGCTTCTGCTGCATTTGTAGCAATATCTGTGCTTCTGGAAACTCGACTAATTTTTTTCTTGGACCGGTACCGCACATATAGAAAACCCATTTGAGAATACTTTCTTCCTAAAATAATGCATGGTTTTCCTACCAGGGGACGTAATGTCACATCTTATTTTTCTCGATATCTCTGTTTCTAAGAGTCCGATTTGAAAAATTCATTCTGTGTTGGACAGCGTTTCCGCTGCGAAATGTTTCTCATATAAATTCATATTTTTCTTAACGCATAATTCTTCAACCAGCGGGCGTAAGCTCATGATTCCGTTTGCAGCAATATCTGAGGGATTAAAAACCCGATTACAAAACTTCTTTCTTCCGTCAGATACTATTGTTTTCCATACCAGTTCCATTGACTATGAATAGCTTTGATAAATTTAATTTTCGCCAGAACAAAAGACGGGATTATTACACCCGAAAATTCGGTGTCATCTTTCTTGTTACGTTTGTCGCCATTCTTTCATCCCGTTTGGTAAGGAATAGTGTCAATAATCCAGCTAAATGATCACTCTGAATAAAAAAGCTAAAGGGAAAACAACGCTTTCCGATGCGTAGGATCTTTCGTTCCAGCGCGTTCGGACCACTTCTTAGACACTGAATGCATTCGTTCGAGCTGCTTCCAGCACATTCTGCTAAGCTCGAGTTAATTCTTTCCAGCCGGTTAAAGCATTAAAATCTTCAACTGCCTATTTAAACAAGGAATCAAAAGGGTACTGATCACATAATGTCTTCGACATTTCTCTGAAGATTTCTTCCTCTGCCTTCCTTTTGAGTAACAAAAACTGCATTATTGCTCCGCCCTCCTCTGCGAACCCTACTTGAGAGGACACCATCTTTATTTGAGACCTGAAAATGAAATAGTTATTCATGTCACGATGGGATAAAAATAAGGGTAAATTATTTCGAAATATATACTTTCACGTGGCATATGTTTCATTTGTTGGGGAAAAGAGGAAGGTGTAGAAGACAATAACTTATCAGTATCCCCGGGTATTTCAGTGACAAAAATCGTCTGTGGTTCTAGGTGGATTATCCTTTTACCCACGTGGAAAAATATCATCCTTGAATTAACTTATTTTTACTTCTGTATTTTCGTGGGGAAATTTATGAATGAACTTCTGTGATGGTCGTCCTAAAATATTTCGAAACGCGTTCACACGGCTGACATAAAACGAATGATTGAAAAGTAAACAGATGTTTTAAAAATTCATGAACACTGTAAAAAAATAAGTGGTGTGAATTCACAAAAATTCCTGGAAATAATGCGCAGCAAAGTTGCGTAGGTGTCCAACTGTTTATGAAATTTCCGTTTTTAATAGTTCCCGTTTCTTCAAACTTTAGTATCTTGACAGAATTTTCGTAGTCTGTAACAACGTTTATTTCAAAAAAGTGCGTTTCCTAATTATACAGAATTTTCGCGAAATCTTCGATTTTGACTTTTTTAGCTCTTTTAGAACCCTTTCCTTTTGCTCCTGGTTTATTCCGAGCACAGCATCTTTACTAGACACGTAACGTATAGTCACGTACAAGATAGAATTTTAACCGCGCAGTGATAAAATGTTTTTCGTCATTAATGTGAGTGAATTTATTTTCTGTTACAGCTTATTATTTATGCGTATAGCTTTGTAATTTTATTTTTTCCGTAGAGGACTTATTACAAATCACGTATTTTTTCTCATCGTGAATTTTAAAACCACTGGCATAGTGCAGTTGGTAAAGTCGCTATGCGCTGCGTGGGAGGCGGAGGTTTCTGACGGGTGTTCGAATTCCAGTCCTGCCGAACATCCAGTTTACGGTTTCCCCCGGTTTTCCTGCAGGCTGCCTGTAGTTGGGAACGCAAATACGTACATCGTTCCCTGTTAAGTCGGCCACGGACGTAATTTGTTCCTTATCCGTATGCAGCAGAGGAATTGCAAGCCTGTTGCATTAATTTGCCAGTAATTCTCAATAGCGCATAATCGTCGTTGCGGAATTCAACCTGCCATGGGTGGACCAAATAGAGAGAGATAGAGAGAGGTGGTCCCACAGATGCCCAATTGGGTTTACGTCTGGGCAATTAGGTCGCCAAGAAAGTTCTTTGAAGTCTTCATCGTGCTCTTCCAACCATTATCGGATGTAAAACGAAGTAAATTCCTCCTTCGTCTTTGTTCACGCCAGGCATCGAACCCGAGTCCCCTTATTCCGGAATAAGTCGCTCTACCAACTGAGCTACACAGACGTATGATCTTGCAGCTATCTGCCATTATCCCATGTGCGTCCTGCGGGGCAAGCTCGTCACAGACATTTCTAGCTGTTTGACACGTCGCATTGTCGTGCTGGAAGATCGTATCCGCCCCAGGGAAGAAAATCAGCATGTATGGGTGTACGTGGTCTGCAAGAATGGATTCATAACGAATTCGGTCCATAGTGCCTTCCACAGGTATGAGTAGACCCAGAGAATTCCACGAAGACATTCCACAGAACATAACTCTGTCCCCCACCAGCTTGGCTTCTTACAGCTATGGTTGAAGAATGTTTGTTCTCCGATGTTTCTTGCCTTATACGCCAACGTCCATCCGTTCAATGAAGCAGAAAACGTGACTCATCGGAGAAGGCCATCTTTTGCCAATCAGCGGAGGTCCAATTCCGATACTGCCGCGCAAATATAAGCCTTTTCTGCCGATGCACCTTCGTTAGAATAGGTGCAGTAACCATCCGTCTGTATCATAGCCCAATACGCAGCAGGGTTCAGCGAACTCGCTGAACCTTTGTTTTGGGCACACTTCCGGTAGTTCCCTGGTTCATTCGGCTAATGAGTTGCTCCACTGTAGCGTGTTGATCGGCCCTCACGCACCCTCAAAGCCGGCGTTCACCTCTCTCATTAATTGCACGTTGCGCTCCGCAGTTTCCCCGTTGCTTATTCGCAATAGTGCCATTCCTCCAATCAGGATACACTTTAACCACAGCACCACGAGAACAGTTCACAAACTGCCCTGTTTCAAAATACTGCCACCCTTGTCCAGAAAGCCTATAATAATTCCTTTTTGCAAATCTGATAAATCGCTCTTTTAATCCACGACATCAACGAGTGATACGCTTTCAAATTGCCTACAGCAGACCTTAAATTTTCTCCAAGCCAGCTCACGACACGTGCCTTCTTTCATTGGCTACGCGCAGTTGACGTCAAAAGTAGGACATGGTTACAATAATGTTATACGACTGTGTATATACGGATGCGAGGTCAGGTGATGCGCCAACAGATCATAGCCTCTCCTTGACAGATGAGTGGCCCAGTGGTAAAGAGGCGCTTGCCACAGAACACATTTTGTTCAGGAAAAGCATTTTACTAAAATTACATGTTTCAAATTATTTTAACAGCAGGTTAAAATAGATACTGTAGAATGTTTATTTCTAAATTTTCACTGAAGTGTCACCATTAATAATATGATATAAATGTTATTACACTGAAGAATCATAGGATGATCAGAGTGAAATGTACTTACTAGAAAAAATTCTGAAATTTGTTATCGATATAACATGATATTTCATAAAAACAATAGTTATTAGAAGGTCACAAATAATGTAAACTTCAGCAGGTGGCATTGGTTATTGTTTATGTTATTTCGATATGTAAGTGTGTCATACTATAATAGCAATGACATCAGAAAAGTGTCAATATTATACTGTGCTTGTACCCAATAAAAAGAAAGAAATGTACCTAAACTTTCAAAATTTGTCTGCATCCATCTCTTCATCAATGTTTTCTGTTACTTCTGTTACATCAGAGTTGCCACTTTTTAACTCATCATAAAATCGAGCATAAACAGGCTATATAAACTGCATCAGACTTAGTACGTCACGAAGGTTTGCTGCCTTTATCAATCTTGCATTAGGATATTTCACTGGCAAAACACAGTTTCCTAAATTCGTTGGATGACCACGCCCTTTATGAGGACTAACTTTTACGGGTACTTCCATGGGATTATGAGTATACTTGACGCAAAGAAAATGTTCACCAGCCACTAATCGCAGAACCATAGCTTTTATAAGATTACAACGCTGTTTATCAACAGTCACACTTCTCTTCACAAGATTCGCCACTGTTGCTGCCAGTGATACCAAATCTGTGGTTTTCATTTCCGCTACGTTGAATGGTTTCTTTTGTCTGTTTTATCGTATCAGTTCCGCCTATTTTGATGTAGTGTACACTGCTTGCGTCCTTCTTTTGCGTTTCTCTACGAGTCCAAAATCTCGATCGCTAGGCATGAATGTATGCCCAGGTACAAAAGATCTTTGTTCAATGGTAGCAAAGCATTTCTTGTCCAAGAATTACAACCAAAGCCCCAGGATGATGTAATTTCTGCTCTGTCCAACACACGAATCAGAGTATATGATTAAGGTACGGTGATGATCTTGTTCGAGATGCTCCATTACCTTCAAAACACAACTTCATCAGCTCTTCTTCAAGCATTTTTACTAAAGTTTCCTAAATTCGTTTAATGACCACACACATTACTGCCTTTTCATCATGTCTTCTGACCATACGAACATTACTACCCTTTCATCATTGCAACAGTGAACACTGAAGTTTTATGTCCAGAGTTGTCTCTTATAAATTACATTTTCAGAAGAAATATACGGAGTCGAAAGAGCCTGCTGCAAATCGATAAACAAAACCAGTGTGTCACTACCATCCTAATTTACATCGTTTGTCGCTTCCTTCAGGCTGTTTCATGAAGATTCAGCTTTATACAAATGCAGTTTAAAATATGCTGATTGAACATTATTCGCTGATTATGCGGAATCACAAGGACTGCATGTGTCACTTAATGGTAGTTTAAAGACAAAATTAAAGTCGCTGTTAAATATATTTTGATAAACATTTTGTTTCACAGGGACTTCGATAGTAATCACAGAATTACGGTACGAACGATACATTTTTTGCAAATGAATGTACCGAAGTAATGTATGTCCTGTTCGGGTTATGCCTTCGACTATAGTGTGGCGTGTATCTTAGAAACATTCGAATATGTCTTCGTACTTCATCCTTCCGCTCAGGAGTGATTGCGGGGGTTCTGTTGAAATGCATATCTCTTTTGTCGTGCGGTGGTGTATGAACTGGATCATGTGGAGACTTGCGTTCAGACTGAAGAGAACAGGAAGCACGTGGTCTGTCTTCTACTTCAGAATTCTCACTGTCTTTATTAGCATCTCTCAGAATCGTTCGTAAACATTTTATAGCAACATCATGGAGTAATAAAAATGCCTTTTTGCACACTTCGATTTCACTATGTTTACTGCAACGAATAAAATACTTGAACGAAACTCTTCTCTGGCTTTCTGTTGCGACTTTCCGTTTATTAATGCAAGCACGCTTGTACTTGTACGGCCTTACTAGTCCGAATAAATAAGCATTTTGCTTGTTATAATCTCTAAGGCCGTAAAACTCCATAAATATGTCTTCTCTGTGTTGTACAGAAAGTGTCCACTATTTACAACAACTTCGTTTACAATTCTGATCTACGTTTTCGAACACTTTACCCGGTGCAACAGTCTTATTTCGTCGAACATATTCTTGTCTACAGCTTCGTAACCTCTTTTTTCGTTGTCTTTCCATTTTTCAGGATTCTTAGAACGTTTCTTCACCCAAACTTTTGCACTTTCTTCACTACTCCATTTACATCAACTTCCTGTATCTCCATCTTGAAAACACTGACATAACACAACTTCATCTCGCACAACAGCTGTAATTGTTTGCTTGTGCACGTCACACACTCAGAGGCACCGTACTATATACAGGGTGCATAGGATAGTCCCTTTAGCCTGGAATAACTTGCGAACGGAGAGAGGTACAGTTATTCAAGTCAGATAACGGTATAGTAAAGCGACTACGCCCGATCGAATGCAACCGATAGCAGCGCCCCTAGTGGCGAAACGCGGGTTAGCCATTGCAAATCGAAAACGAAAAGAGATAGAGCAAATTTCTAATTACGTGGTAGAGCATCAATTAATTAGTACAAAACGACATTTGTTTTACACGGATAAGATAAATTGTTGCCTGAATACCCTAAAATGCCCGAAATCGAAGCGCGACCTTTTGTGTGAACGTTTGAAGGGAACAGGCATAGGTATGAGCAAATACACGCAATTTATTGCATAAATGAGTACTTATGTCAATACAGTTTGATGACGTCAGACAAAACAAAACAAAAAAGGCAAACCGGCGCACAGTGATAAAAAGTTAATGTCGAGTATATTCGAAGAGTTCTCCATTGCCCACGATACACATTTGTAATCGTGAAAGTAACTCTTCATGCACATTCCCCAGCATGGAAGGTGTCACACTATTGCAAGCATCTGTAACACGAAGACGTAGATCCATCAGACTTGTAGGCGCTGTTGCATACACCTGAGTTTTTACGTAACCCCAGAAGTCCAAGCTCGTCATTCTCACACAGCGTACGTAGACCTAAACTTCTAATCAGGGTACCTCGTGCTACTGGTTTTTATATCGTAGGTACGATACAACTTCACAATCTGCATTCGCATACGCCTACATTTGCGAAATGTGAATATGCCGATTCGAATCGTCGCGCAACGATTTCGGACACTGTAGGATTTTTAGGTGACAATTTATCTTATCCGTGTGAAACAAATGTCGTTATGTACTAATTCATTGATGCTCTACAACTTTGTTATTGAAAATTTTGCTCTATCTCTTTTAGTTTTCAATTTGCAATGACTGACTTCCGCATTTCGCCACTAGGGACGCTGCTATTAGTTGCATTCGATTGGGTGTAGTCGCTTTAGTCTAACGTTATCTCACTTGCATAACTGTGCCCCTCTCCGTTCGCAAGTTATTATAGGCTAAAGGCACTTTTCTATGCACCCTGTGTACTCCTAGTGAGCTGCGTGGCATGTACCCTTCTTCCACTAGAGAGTTCACACGAAAACATGTTACTTTAATCGGCTATGGATGTGCGTGCGCATGAGTCACATGACTAATTTTTAGTGAAATAGACTCTACATGGCAGCAGCTATAAGATAGATACATACCTTAACTCAAATTTGACTCTTATGGGGCATGTGCCTCTTTTCCACTGTGCCACTGAAATGTCAACCCCGCCTTCTCGCGGAGCATATTGTTCCCATTAAATGTGTTCTTGCGACCGCCGAAAGTGGTATAACTATACCACTGGGAATAGAGGAAATGCTATCCCACACTCACCAACTCGCTTGGCCAGCGTAGTAAGTTAAGGCCAAACCCGTGAAAAATTATTCCAGAACTTAAAACGTGGCACTCAGTGTCCGGCAGCTAGATTATACCTGGCCAAGGCGGCGACCAGTGCGACATGAAGTCAGAAGTCGTTAAGAATCCCCGAACAGGACTATGCTGCCATCTGATGCTGGCCTTGATTATGTTTAACGGACGATCTCAAACTTCTAATTCAAGGCTCCTCTAATTGGAGGAGGAATTCCAAAGTATCAAGTGGGACATTGTCGATCTATGTGAGGTAAGAAGAAACGATCTCATTGACCTGAAAAGTGGACATCTCTTCTATTCTACTCTCGTAAGGCAGATACTGGAAGAACTAGTGGTGTTGGTTTTATAATAAACAAGAAATTGAAGCACAATGTTCTAGAAGTTGAAAGTTCCTGAGACACAGCTGCGCGAATTGCTATCCAACTCTCAAAGAGATACCAGACTCAGATTATTCAGGCTTAGGCACCGCTACAAGTCATATATGCATTATTTAATTTATTTTTTGGAGCTGTGATCTGCTTGTTCTTCTTGAAATTTCCCCCTTCTATGTCTGCCTGGGGAGTACTTCTTGGGCAAGAAGGAATGTATTATAATTTGTGGGGTGTTTAAGTTATTCAGATACATATATGACACAGCAGAAACCAATGCCCAACCAGGTCTTTGTAGAGAGGAGTGAATGGGGTGCTTTGCTGGTCCTTGATAAAGCCCAAGCTCACTATTTCTAATATTTTCTGCATTCTTTGATTGTTTTCCCTGCTTGTTTGCATTGCATTTTTGCTCTTGGTTTTATTCCTCTCCTGTTTTTGAGTCTGTGTACTTTTAATGTGTTTTCCACCTATCTTGGTTTTTGGTTCTGTGTATTTTTAAAGCGTCTTTTTGGTTTATTGTTGTATATATATATCATCATCATCATTGTCAACCATTATCAATCCACTGCTGGACGAAGGTCTCCCCAAGTTTCCTCCACAACGGTCTGTCTTGTGCCAGTCTCCTCCATGTCACCCCTGCATACTTTCGAATTTCATCCACCCATCTCCCATGTGGTCTTCTTCTGGGTCTTTTCCTGTCCCTTGGAATCCAATCTAAAATTTCGGCTGTCCATCGATGATCTGTCCTTCTGGCAGTGTGTCCAGCCCATTGCCATTTCAGGGATTTAACTCTGATCATGATGTCTTCCACTCTTGTCATTTTTCGGATCCACGAGTTCCTCTTCTTATCTCTCCTGGTTACACCAAGCATGCACCTCTCCATGCTTCTTTGAGTTGTCTGCAGCCTTTGTATGTCTCTTTTAGTTAAGGTCCACGTCTCTGCACCATACGTAAGCACTGGAAGGATGCATTGATCAAACACTTTTCTTTTAAGACATAATGGCATATTGCTCTTGAAAATTATGCTGTTTCTTCCAAAAGCTCTCCAGGCAAGTTTTGTACGCCGATTAATTTCTTCATCAATGTGACCCTCACTTGATATCTGCTGTCCAAGATAAAGGTACGTGTCTGTTATCTCCAGCTTTTCTCCATCAATCGATAAATCTTCATTTCTTGTAAAAGCATTGAACATCACTTTTGTCTTCCGAAAGTTCATTTTTAATCCCACTTCTTTACTCTTGTCAGCAAGTTCCTGGATCATACTCTGCAGCTCTGATGGGCTAGTTGCAAAAATGACTACGTCATCAGCAAAACGAAGGTGGGTTAGATAATCTCCATTAATCTTTATCCCCTTGTTTTCCCAGCTCAGTGACTGGAAAACACCCTCCAATGTGGCATTAAAGAGCTTCGGAGATATGGTGTCACCTTGTCTCACTCCCTTTCCAATTTTTATGTGTGTTGTATTTTCAAACAGCCTAATCTTTGCACTTGCATTTTCATAGATGTTATTAATAATATTAATGTATGCATCTTCAATACCGCAGGTTTTCAGAGCCATTGTAACTGCTGATGGTTTCACCGAATCAAAGGCTTTTTCATAATCGATAAAAGCCATGCACAATGGAAGTTCATATTCCCTCGCTCTTTCAATTAGTTCTCTCAGCACATGGATATGATCTATTGTGCTGTAGCCACTCCTGAATCCAGCTTGTTCTCTCGGTTGAGCCATGTCCAGTGTTACCTTCAAGCGGTGTGAAAGAACTTTAGTGAAGATTTTATAAACTACTGATAGGAGGCTGATAGGTCTGTAGTTTCCGAGATCCTCAATGTCACCTTTCTTATGTAGCAGGATCATTGTAGCGGTGTTCCAATCCTCAGGAATCTTTCCTTCATTAAGGCATCGAGTGAAAATTTGGGCGAGTACTGTTTCGATTTCTCCACTTGCTTCTTGTATGATGTCTACAGTAATTCCATCTTCTCCTGGAGCTTTTCCCCGCTTCATGTTCTTGATTGCATGTGCAACTTCTGCTGGAAGGACTGGAGGAACTCTGGTACTGGTATCTTTCATGATGTCTGGAGTGCATGTATCATCCCTTTCATATAATTTGGAGTAGAAATCTTTCACTCTTGTCAAAATTTCGCCTCTATTTCTTGTTACAGAACCATCTTCTTTTCTCAGTGCCATAATCTGTTTTCTTCCCTTACTGAGATGTCCCTTTGCTATCTTTAGGCTTTGGTTGTTTTCAATTGCTTTCCTCACTAGTTCACAGTTGAATTTTCTTACGTCTTCAGTGATACTTTTTCGTACTGTCTTGCATAGCTCTATATATTCCACTTTGGAAGTCGCATCTTCTTTAGTTGTCCTCATCTCTCTTCTTTTTTGCATCAACATTTTCGTTTTTCCTGATAATTTATTTACATGCAACTTGTTCTTAGACCCAGCTAATTTTGTTGCCGATTCCATAAGAGCTTTGGTTACTTTTCTGTTAACTTCAGAGATGTCCACTTCTTCCGATGTTAGGCCTTCTAAAGCAGAGAACCTGTTCTTCAGTTCCAACTTGAAGGTATTATGGTGTTTTTTAAGGTTGGTTATGTCAATAGATTTTGTTTGTCTTATGAGCTTGCCACGTTCAAGTTTAGTGTTGAGGTGCATCTTACATCTCACCAATCTATGGTCACTACCTGTGTTGAACTTGTTTAGCACACTGCAGTCTTCTATGACGAATTTTTTGTTACACATAATAAAATCAATTTCATTTGTCGTCCCATTTGGATGTCTCCATGTCCATTTCCTGTGTGGCTTTTTCTTGAAGAAGGAGTTCAAGATGAAAAACCCTTCTGCCTCTGCAAACTCAACGAGAGTATTTCCACGCTGGTTTCTGTTGCCGTGACCGAATTTACCTACTGAAGTTTCATTCTGTTGCTGCGTTGCCCTATTTTTGCATTGAAATCTCCCATAATTATTTTCAAGTGCTGCTTACCTTTATTATTTAGATGACAAATTTCCTCATAAAAATTCTTCAATTTCTTCTTCAGGATGACTTATGGTGGGTGCATAAGTTTGAATAATCTGAGCCTGGTATCTTTTCGAGAGTTGGATAACGAGTCGTGCAGCTCTGTCAGAGGAACTTTCAACTTCTACAACTTTATCTTTCAGTTTCTTGTTTATTATAAATCCAACACCACTAGTTCTGCCAGTATCTGTCCCACGATAGTAGAAGAGATGTCCACTTTTCAGTTCGATGAGATCTTCTCCTTTTCTCCTTACCTCACTTAGCCCCACGATGTCCCACTTGATCCTTTGTAGTTCCTCTTCCAATTCAAGAAGCCTTGAATCAGAAGATAGGGAGCGTCCATTGTACGTTGCCAAGGTCAGCATCAGATGGCAGCCTAGTCCGGTCCTCCGGGGATTCTTAGCACCCTCTGCCTTCATGTCGCACTGGCCGCTGCCTTGGCCAGGTACATTCCAGCTGCCGGAGACTGAGGGCCAAGATTTAAGTTGTGGAGTCATTTTGGAGGGGTTTGGCCATAACTCACCACGCTGGCCAAGCGGGTTGGTGAGTGTGGGATAGAATTTCCTCTAATCCCGATGGTATAGTTATACCGCTATTGGCGGTCGTCAGAGCCCCTTTAGTAGGAACAGGATGCACCACGAGAAGGCGGGGTTGACATTTGTCAAGGAGAGGCTGTGATGTTACGCATCACCTGACCTTATATATATATATATATATATATATATATATATATATATATATATATACTGAAGAGCAAAACTGAAAACTAAGGAAAAACTTTAGAATTTAAAACGAACGTTGCAAAATAACCTGAAGATCAAAACGCGCAACGCAGCAGTTTTGAAAATTCAGAATTCACATTCTATTAAGAAGAGACCTAAGCAAAAAAATACATATATATTTTTGACTCATACCAAGTACAACATAGAAAAGGTTATGTATCTACCGGTGTGAGTAAAAGGAGAAATGATAAAAAAATAAAATAAAACAAATGAATGTAGAAGGTGTCGAGAATACTGAGCCTTGGCTTTATCAAGGACCAGCAAAAACTCAGTATTCTCGACACCTTCTACATTCAGTTGTTTTATTTTATTTTTTTATCATTTCTCCTTTTACTCACACCGGTAGATACATAACCTTTTCTATGTTGTACTTGGTATGAGTCAAAAATATATATGTATTTTTTTGCTTAGGTCTCTTCTTAATAGAATATATATATATATATATATATATATATATATAAAAGATGGTTTTTTAAAAGTGCGTCTACTCATTCTCAAATGAGATACGACTTAAATATGTAAGTGTAAATTTTAGAAATAAACTCAACAAAAACCAAAAACATTGTTTTTACTGCATTACTTTATGCTATGGTACATGTCGTCGACGTTTTATAACGTTACTAAAGGTTCAGTTGGAGCAGAGGCATTAAATTAAAAACATTCGGTGTTTTTCCAAGTATCCATTCCTTTCGCTCTGCTGAAAAATAAACCCAACAACTTTTTTCTCGTTATCTCTTGATACATTTTAATGACAAAACCCCAACTCTCAAAAGTGACACGCGAGAAAAAGGAAATATATTTTCTCACAATGCGAAGATCGTCTTCTGGGACGAGTACCCGAAAGTTTTCTTCTCTCTCTCTCTCCATTGTGATGGAGCAGTAAACTGCGATCGTGTCATAATTTGCTGCATTTCTTTTCCCGTTCCAAGAAGAATTTCCCTATGGGAAATCATAAGATGTGAGAAAGAGTTCATGTCAAATGAAAATGTGCCACGTTTCTGCTTTTCGCGTCTCTTAATCGAATAGCATGAGTGTCAGCACACATCCGTTTTCACTTTCCTTTCCGCAGTTCATAACCATGAAATGGTGCGATTGAAAAGATGTCTACAAATTCGTGTTTTATTTAAGATGAGTTTAAAATCTGGCAGGCTACCTTTAATGTTTCTAAATGTACCAAGTTCGAAGCTGAAGGTATATAAATGTAATCCTGCGCAAATAGCAACGAGGTATACGGAGCTCGATTTTTAAGTACATTTTGTTTGCTATAGGACAATATTTTCTGGACACATTAGTTATTTCTTGCTAAGACGTTTCTACTTTTACAACGTCATCAGTTGTAATGGTTGAATTTCCTAACATTTTTAGGATGTATACATATTGACGTCAAAGCGACGTTTTCATATGCCGTCTACACGTATCCTCTCTTTTCGAAATTCTACTGAAATTTCCATGAATTGGAAATAGGGAAGAGTTTTTTCACTATTTTTTAAATTCTGGTGCAAAATATCCACCTTGTTTATTTGGGTATTTAACGACCATACCGGTGCAGCACGGATGTTGTGTTAGTCTTACGAGCCAGCACCGTAAGATAAACACAACATCCGTGCAGCACCGGCATCCGAGCCTGGACCCATTTCCGAAAAATGATCAAAAGCCATAACTTAAACCACTGCTCCAATGGGACGGAACGGTTTCTAAGTTTTTAATTCTGGTGCAAAACATCCATCTTGTTGGTTTGGGGGTTTAGCAATCACTGTGGGGAACTCAATAGCTATAAGCAGTCGCCCATCTCTAATTTAGTGCCACTGGTTCCAGGGAAGGGAGTGAGCAAGTGCTGTAAGACAAGAACGACATCCATACCTCAACGGGATTCGAACCAGGACCCATCTCGGAATAATGGTCAGAAATCAACGCTTAGACCAGTGTTCCACCGGGACAGGGCGGCTTCTAAGTTTTTAATTCTGGTGCAAAGCATCCAACTTGTTGGTTTGGGAGTTTAACGACCACTGTGAGCAACTCTAAGGGCAATAAGCAGTCTCCTATCTCTAATTTAGCGCCACTGGTTCCAGGGGAGGGAAAGAACTTGTGCTGGAAGACAAATACGACATCCATGCCTCAACGGGGTTCGAACCTGGTCCCATCTCGGAAGAATGGTCAGAAACCAACCCCGCGACCAGGATGGGGCGGCTTCTAAGATCACTGCGCTCAGATCACAGCGTCCCCGAGGAAGCCAATAACCAACTGAATAACGTGAATGTGAATATACTTGAAGTGTGCGCGTACGTTAATTTGGAAATCCCGGCCCAGCCCTGATTATCGGAACTGATATTCAAGAGGTCCTGCTCAGACTTCCCATTTTACGTTTCGGCACGGTCTGTTTCACACCTTTATCTCATGTTCTCCGCCACTTAATGCAAATAACATCAGGCTTCGTCTGGAGAAACAAAGCTGATCTACTGAACTGAACTTCCTCATTAATAAACGGAATGTAACGCAGACGTGCCATGCCCCGTAGGAATGCCTCCCACAGATGAGGTTTAGACCTGACTACATACTTCTGTAACAAATGTAGACACATCTGCTATTTCACACAGAAGTGTCAAAAAGATAGCTTCGACAGTTTCCCCGGCCAATTTCTAACTCGCATCTTTACAGCCCGGCACATCTATTTCAGCTGTAAACAAACGCGTCATCATTTTCAACCAGTATCATTCCACTGCTGGATGAAAGTCTCCCGAAATTTCTTTCACAAGTGTCTGTCTTCTGTCAGTCTTCTCCATGTCACTCCGACATGTCTTCGAATTTTATCCAATATCCAGTCTAATATTCCTGTTGTCCATTGGCGGTCAGTTCTAGCAATATGTCCAGCCCATTGCCATATCATAGATTTCATTTTTAATAATTTCTTCCACTTTTACCATTTTCTTTATCCACTAGTTCCTCTCCTTATCTTTCCTGGTTACGTCAAGCATGCTTCCTTCAGCTGTCTTCAGCGTCTGTATGCGTTTTTAGTTAAAGACCATGTCTTTGTTCCATATACAAGAACTGAAAGGCGGCATTGATTAAACACTTTTCTTTTTAAGACATAATGGTAATTTGCTCTTGAAAGTTATAACATTTCTTTCAAAGCTCTCCAGTCAAGTTTTATACTCCGGTTAATTTCTTCATCAACGTGACTCTTGCTTGATATTTCCTGTCCAAGGTAAATGTAGGTATCGGTTATCTCTAGCTTTTCCCCATCAATTTTCCCCATTTATAATGTTAATGTATGCACCTTAAATATTGCAGGATTTCAAAGACGTAATAACTGCTGATGGCTTCACGGAAACAAATGTCTTTTAGTAATCAATAGAAGCCATATACACAGAATCAACGCATACCGTGGCGAATGTACTACTTCAATTTCTTCGCCCATCTGATTATTTTGTAGGACAGTCTTCGTTTCGTGAGTCGAAGGGTTTTTCATTAATCCGGATCAAATCGCCAAATCATCCAGTACACGACCGTTCCGACCCAGCCCGGAATTTATTAACTGATTAAAAGCCACACCTATGAAGACTAGGCTCGCAGACTATGCAGACTTATTAAACAAAGACATCGATCTTTCCACTTTTTATCAACACATAGAAACCGAAAAATTGTTATCCGGCCACCGCTAGGGATCCGAATCCCAGATCTCTCGATATCTTGCCGAGCGCGTTAGCCTTACGCTAAGGTGGCCAACAATCAACGGCGTTATGTGTGTTTCTCAGGTTGGGATCTCCAGCGGTGACCGGATAACAATTTTTCGGTTGCTATGTGTTGATAAAACGTGGAAAGAGCGATGGTCTTTGTTTAATCGCTGACCCTACGTATTTGGAGGATTTTCACTGTTCACTGGCTATGCAGAGTAGGCTCGTGCAGATCTCTAACATATTCACTATATTTACAAAAGTACTCGGATACCACAATATTTCAGGACAGATGACTTTATTATTGCAATTAGTAGTTAGTCGGTCGATCCACCTTTTGTTTTCTATGACAGCGGTATTACATCGAAGCATACTATCAACCGAATTCCGGTAGGTCTCGACAGGAATGACTCGCTATTCGTCCTGTAAAGCTGCTGCCAAAGTGAAAAGCGAAGATGGTTGTTGTGGTCGATTTCGTATCCGTAACTCCTATTCATCCCAGAATTGCTCTAGGAGATTAAGGTCAAGGCTCTGAGGAGGTCAGTTTAACAATTCCATCTGATTTCCAAAAAAAAAAAAAAAGTGACCTGCGGAAGCCATGCTCTGGGACAGGGAGCTCGATCATGTTAGAAGGGACAATGGTCATTTCCATAATACTGCCACATTGTTGGTAGATCTGAATCATCTAAAACGTAGATGTACACTTCAGAGTTCAAGGTTTGCGGTACAATAACCAACGGCGGAGTTTTATCCACGAAAGCATGAGCTGGCTGATTACCTACAAGCTTCCATGGCCTTCAGGTATCTGTGGGAGGTGGTTTGCTTTATCATGACAATGCGCCAACCCACAGGGCTGCAACCACCCAGGCATGGCTCGAAAAACACAAATTTGAGCTTGGATCCATGCAGTTGCCCCCAAGGTTCAGGGATTTAAACCCTGTTGGAGTTCTCTCGGATGCCGTGGAGCGAAACTTCAGATCCATGAATCCTGGAGTTCTCTCGGATGCCGTGGAGCGAAACTTCAGATCCACGTCTCGGGCGGAGTTGTGGACAATGTTGCAACAGGTATGGCTGAAATGACCTCCGGTAACCCACCAGCTTCTAGTGGAGTCGATGCTTCGACGTTTACAGGTTGTTATTCGCATTGGATGAGGACCAACAAGTAGGCGTTTCTAATTTTTCAGCTGTTAGTGTATATACTGCTTTTTTTTCACAGGATATGCATCTTGCGACGTGAAACGTATATTTCTAAAGAAAACTCTCATATCAGTGTACAACGAAGTAAATTTCTCCGTCATTTCTGTCCACTCCAGGATTCGAACCCGGATCCCCTCATTCCGGAATAAGTCACTCTACCAATTAAGCTACGCGGACGTTTGTTCTGACTACTATCTGCCTTTATGTCGTGTGCGTCCTGCTGGCAGGTACGTCACATCTTCCCCCCACCAAAAAGAGGGCCGAGGGCATGGTCCACTGGTCAGCCGTGACCATGAATCGTTGCAGGCAGCCATCCACTGTAGAACGTGCATTTAAGAACTCCCAATCAATCTGGTGTGTGGAATGCAACATCACACAGTTTTATTTTTCGAAGTGCTGGAGAAGGGATTCTCTGATTTTTCCTATCTCGCGGTGTGGAAAGAACATCACACCAATGCGAGATTTTGAACGGCCGAGTCATCCGGAAAGTTCGGGCGCCATTACAACGAAGTAAATTTCTCCGTCATTTCTCCACGCAAGGATTCGAACCCGGATCCTCTCATTCCGGAATAAGTCACTCTACCAATTGAGCTACGTGGACGTTTGTTCTGACTACTATCTGCCTTTATGTCGTGTGCGTCCTGATGGCAGGTACGTCACAAGTACGAGAATGCTTCTGAAATCCCGCCATTAATCTTTATTTGCAACTACCCTGCCATTGGCTTGAAATCCTTCGGAGATATGGCATTAATCCATTTAAGCTTGAGGTCTTCCTCTTCAGGATAGCTGAAGATTTTTCGCAGAATTGATTTGCACATGAGAACAGAACATTCTCACGATATTTTTCTTTTATCTAAAAAATAATATTAAACGAAACTCTGAACGCAACGACAAAAAAAAAAAAATAAAAAAAGTTGCACCCAGAAGGAAGCAACCTACAGGAATGATACTTGATGGGTAGGTTTGAAATCGTGAGACAGGCAAATGATTCAAGTATCAGGCTCGGGTGCGCATGTGACGCAAGGAAGGGAGGGTCGCAGGCCTGTGCCTGACCGGATATGTAAGGTCGTCCCGTTGCGCGTGCATGCCATTCTGACTCCTGCTGTTGTATGGGTTGCACCTTTTGCAAGCGAAGTATGCCTCAGAGAAAAGTTCGAAGGCAATTCGAGCAGTTGGAGGAGTTCGAGAGGGGCCGCATCGTCGGGATCCGGGAAGCGGGATGGTCTCGTCGCCGTAATAAACGCCATACAAGTCGTGCGCATATCCCCATAGCACGCGGTCGGCAGGAGTAGATTGAACAAGGCACGCAGCAGCGACAGTAAGGCTCAGGGAGACCTAGACTAACCACGGAGAGAGAAGACCGACGAGTTGTCCGACATGCGTGGAGTGACCCAACAGCCACGATTGCAGATATTCAGCAAGCAGTGGTACCGCATCGTCCTATTAGTGCTAGCACTGTTGGCAGACAGTTGCACGACATAAAACTACACGCTCGCAGACCGTTACGACGACTGTCCTTAACTCCATTGCATCGTCGCCAAAGACTGCAATGACGTCGTGCCAGACTATCATGGAGCCACTCAGAATGGCAGCGGGTGATCTTCAGTGACGAATCCCGCTGTTTTTGTGGAGGAGACAACCAACGAATCAGTGTGTGGAGGCACCGTGGTGAGTGCTAATATGAACGGTTTGTTGTCGAGCGTCACACGTCCAGAAGGCCTGGTGTCATGGTGTGGGGTGCAATTGCCTACGATGCCAGATCACCTTTAGTGTTCATACACTTTGACAGCACAACGTTACGTTGATGAGGTCCTGCAACCACTGGCCCTACCTTTTCTGAACGGTCACTCCGGTGCAATTTTCCAACAGGACAACGCTCGTCCGTCTACTGATGCGGTCTTGAGAGCTTGCCTTCAAGACACTGACACACAGCAATGGCCATCCGCATTGCCAGACCTATCGCCAATTGAAAATATGTGGGATGATATTAGACGCGCTTTTCACACTCCACCCCTACATCACAATCTGCAGGAACTGCGTGAGAAGATTCAAGCTGCATGGTATGGCTTATCGCAGCACACCATTAGGAACCTGTTCAACTCAACGACGAGACGTCTGGCATGCTGTGTGAGCAAACATGGGGGCCCGACGCCATACTGAGAGACACTACTTATTGGCGTGTAGCTCAATAAATTTTGCCCAAATCAGTCTCAATGTTCAATCATTTATTGTTCCTGGTAACCTTTACCTTCCTCCCGAATAGCATTGAAATCCGACAAGTCTTTCTGGGTGAAACTATTTTTTTGACGATAGTGTAGTCAGCAGTCATCCTCAAAATAATCGCGCTGAGTGAATGAGCAAGGACATTACCTCCTGTGCGTGACGTCACGTTTTCTCCGCGGCAGTTCTAAAGCATTATATTGTATTAAAGGCGGTTTTGGCCCAACTAAGAGACCTTGTTTTGGCTTGCTAAAAGAAAGTCTCTTACTCGTCCTTCGAGTCTGCTCAAATATCTTTAAGCATGTCATAAACCGCGATGCTTTGTTAACTTAATAGTTTCAACAACAAAATTACTTACGTCAAATCTTCATGCACTCCTCACTGACGTTTTTGTGAACACCATTTTTAAATTTTTCGTGTCGTATTAATTATATTCGGCTCCTTGCTCTTATTCAGGAATTTTGTTTTATGGAAGCTTTAACGACCACCGTGAGCAACTCTATGGGATTAAAGCAACCGCAGGTCCCTAATTTAGGGTCACTGGTTTCAGGGAAAGGAGAGAGCAAGTGCTGTAAGACAAATACAGCATCCATCGCTCACCGAGACATGAACCCGGACCCATCTCGGACGAATTGTCAGAAGCCATCTCTTAGACCACTGCGACACCGGGGTAGCACTAAGAAAATCATGAATGTCAAAAAAATCGCAAAGATTTGATCTCCGTGCAAGTAGAATCAACATGAATATCCTAATGTAACGCTGAGGTTTAAAGAAATTCATGGGCTGTCTCTTTTTTCAGTATTTTAAGGACAAAGTGTTTTATAGAATTAAAGTTCCCCTCATTTTATTCTCAAAGTTTCTTGGAAACATTACATACTCTGATAGTGTTCATATCTTCAAGTTGGTTTGGTAGATATATTCGCAAAACACCAGGATAGACAGTGAATTTTTTTGTCTTAGTTGAGACGTCGAAAGTAAATTACGTTTAATTCTTTGCCTCAAAATCCACCATGCGTATAATAAGAAGCGGAGTTGTTTCATCGGCGCTTTTGTTTCGCCAAGGAATCTTCATTTACCAACCCGCATGAGTTTTAAAGGGAAAAAAATACTGAAAAGCCACAGATAATGGCTTCAATGCAGTTAATAAAACACTGCTGAGCAATTATAAGTGGAAAGCGGAAAATAATGTGAGAACGCCACAAAAACAACTCACCTTTCTTCTGAGAACATTATAGCTGGATATTAAAATAAAATTTGATTTAACCACTGTTGAAAATTTGTATAAGTTCATGTGTACGGAAATGAGTTGTTTTCCACATTTGGAGTTCTGACAAGAATTAGAAAATATAAGTGACAAAACGCAATGGAGTAAAGCTCCCTTTTAACATTTATTAAAAATCATCGGGATGTAAGGTCAGGTGATGCGTAACATCACAGCCTCTCCTTGACAAATGTCAACCCCGCCTTCTCGTGGTGCATCCTGTTCCCACTAAAGGGGCTCTGACGACCGCCCATAGCGATTAGAGGAAATTCTATCCCATACCATCGGGATTAGAGGAAATTCTATCCCACACTCACCAACCCGCTTGGCCAGCGTATAACTATACCATCGGGATTAGAGGAAATTCTATCCCACACTCACCAACCCGCTTGGCCAGCGTGGTGAGTTATGGCCAAACCCCTCCAAAATGATTCCACAACTTAAATCTTGGCCCTCAGTCTCCGGCAGCTGGAATGTACCTGGCCAAGGCAGCGGCCAGTGCGACATGAAGGCAGAGGGTGCTAAGAATCCCCGGAGGACCGGACTAGGCTGCCATCTGATGCTGACCTTGGCTACGTACAATGGACGCTCCCTATCTTCTGATTCAAGGCTTCTTGAATTGGAAGAGGAACTACAAAGGATCAAGTGGGACATCGTGGGGCTAAGTGAGGTAAGGAGAAAAGGAGAAGATCTCATCGAACTGAAAAGTGGACATCTCTTCTACTATCGTGGGACAGATACTGGCAGAACTAGTGGTGTTGGATTTATAATAAACAAGAAACTGAAGGACAAAGTTGTAGAAGTTGAAAGTTCCTCTGACAGAGCTGCACGACTTGTTATCCAACTCTCGAAAAGATACCAGGCTCAGATTATTCAAACTTATGCACCCACCACAAGTCATCCTGAAGAAGAAATTGAAGAATTTTATGAGGAAATTTGTCATCTAAACAATAAAGGTAAGCAGCACTTGAAAATAATTATGGGAGATTGCAATGCAAAAATAGGGCAACGGCAACAGAATGAAACTTCAGTGGGTAAATTCGGTCATGGCAACAGAAACCAGCGTGGAAATACTCTCGTTGAGTTTGCAGAGGCAGAAGGGTTTTTCATCTTGAACTCCTTCTTCAAGAAAAAGCCACAAAGGAAATGGACATGGAGACATCCAAATGCGACGACAAGTGAAATTGATTTTATTATGTGTAACAAAAAATTCGTCATAGAAGACTGCAGTGTGCTAAACAAGTTCAACACAGGTAGTGACCATAGATTGGTGAGATGTAAGATGCACCTCAACGCTAAACTTGAACGTGGCAAGCTCATAAGACAAACAAAATCTATTGACATAACCAACCTTAAAAAACACCATAATACCTTCAAGTTAGAACTGAAGAACAGGTTCTCTGCTTTAGAAGGCCTAACATCGGAAGAAGTGGACATCTCTGAAGTTAACAGAAAAGTAACCAAAGCTCTTATGGAAACAGCAACAAAATTAGCTGGGTCTAAGAACAAGTTGCATGTGAACAAATTATCAGGAAAAACGAAAATGTTGATGCAAAAAAGAAGAGAGATGAGGACAACTAAAGAAGATGTGACTTCCAAAGTGGAATATATAGAGCTATGCAAGACAGTAAGAAAAAGTATCACTGAAGACGTAAGGAAATTCAACTGTTAACTAGTGAGGAAAGCAATTAAAAACAACCAAAGCCTAAAGATAGCAAAGGGACATCTCAGTAAGGGAAGAAAACAGATTATGGCACTGAGAAAAGAAGATGGTTCTGTAAAAAGAAATAGAGGCGAAATTTTGACAAGAGTGAAAGATTTCTACTCCAAATTATATGAAAGGGATGATATATGCACTCCAGACATCATGAAAGATACCAGTACCAGAGTTCCTCCAGTCCTTCCAGCAGAAGTTGCACATGCAATCAAGAACATGAAGCGAGGAAAAGCTCCAGGAGAAGATGGAATTACTGTAGACATCATACAAGAAGCAAGTGGAGAAATCGAAACAGTACTCGCCCAAATTTTCACTCGATGCCTTAATGAAGGAAAGATTCCTGAGGATTGGAACACCGCTACAATGATCCTGCTACATAAGAAAGGTGACATTGAGGATCTCGAAAACTACAGACCTATCAGCCTCCTATCAGTAGTTTATAAAATCTTCACTAAAGTTCTTTCACACCGCTTGAAGGTAACACTGGACATGGCTCAACCGAGAGAACAAGCTGGATTCAGGAGTGGCTACAGCACAATAGATCATATCCACGTGCTGAGAGAACTAATTGAAAGAGCGAGGGAATATGAACTTCCATTGTGCATGGCTTTTATCGATTATGAAAAAGCCTTTGATTCGGTGAAACCATCAGCAGTTACAATGGCTCTGAAAAACTGCGGTATTGAAGATGCATACATTAATATTATTAATAACATCTATGAAAATGCAAGTGCAAAGATTAGGCTGTTTGAAAATACAACACACGTAAAAATTTGAAAGGGAGTGAGACAAGGTGACACCATATCTCCGAAGCTCTTTAATGCCACATTGGAGGGTGTTTTTCAGTCACTGAGCTGGGAAAACAAGGGGATAAAGATTAATGGAGATTATATAACCACCTTCGTTTTGCTGATGACGTAGTCATTTTTGCAACTACCCCATCAGAGCTGCAGAGTATGATCCAGGAACTTGCTGACAAGAGTAAAGAAGTGGGATTAAAAATGAACTTTCAGAAGACAAAAGTGATGTTCAATGCTTTTACAAGAAATGAAGATTTATCGATTGATGGAGAAAAGCTGGAGATAACAGACACGTACGTTTATCCTGGACAGCAGATATCAAGTGAGGGTCACATTGATGAAGAAATTAATCGGCGTAAAAAACTTGCCTGGAGAGCTTTTGGAAGAAACAGCATAATTTTCAGGAGCAATATGCCATTATGTCTTAAAAGAAAAGTGTTTGATCAATGCATCCTTCCAGTGCTCACGTATGGTGCAGAGACGTGGACCTTAACTAAAAGAGACATACAAAGGCTGCAGACAACTCAAAGAAGCATGGAGAGGTGCATGCTTGGTGTAACCAGGAGAGATAAGAAGAGAAACTTGTGGATCCGAAAAATGACAAGAGTGGAAGACATCATGATAAGAGTTAAATCCCTGAAATGGCAATGGGCTGGACATACTGCCAGAAGGACAGATCATCGATGGACAGCCGAAATTTTAGATTGGATTCCAAGGGACAGGAAAAGACCCAGAAGAAGACCACATGGGAGATGGGTGGATGAAATTCGAAAGTATGCAGGGGTGACATGGAGGAGACTGGCACAAGACAGACCGTTGTGGAGGAAACTTGGGGAGACCTTCGTCCAGCAGTGGATTGATAATGGTTGACAATGATGATGATGATGATGAAAAATCATCACGAAGGATAAACTTTATAGATTACTGATAAGGTTTTAATGCTGTAAAAATATCGATGTTAAAGTTTAAGGCTATTTGATTACTTAAATCTATTTGCTTATTCCCGATGCCTTACTTTTTATCGTTGCTTGGTCGTACCAGCTGAAAGCTTAAACCTAGGAAAATCTTTAATAAGAAATCAAGAGAGTCAGTACGCACTAATCCAAAGTCCGCTACGGGACGTCCAGACGAACTCTTATATTTCACAGTTCCTTCAACCTCGTCTTACTGAAGACAAACACAACATCATTGCTTATTACGAAAACAACATTGTATCAATCTCCCTTCTTCTGTATTCTCCCACAGCAACCTGTCCACGAACTTGGTCATTTTGTGATTCACTTCTAGAGGACGCCGAGTTTTTTAATACGGTAAAAGATATGGTTTTTGCAGCTCAAGATAAACTTCCAACAGTTGCAAATACAACCGAGCACTAACTGTATCCAAAACAGGAAATTGTTGTGTGCACACAGAAGACCTTCTTCACTAAATGAATTATTCAAAACATGGAAACTGAAAATCTCAGTAATGTCTCTTATACCTCCGATCAAACTTTAGCAGAATACTTTTTCCGACACCCTGAGCTGAAGAAGTAGTTGGAACCATTTGCAATACAAACATTTCACGGCCACAAATTTATTGATATATGTAACATCGTCCAAATGCATATTTATTATATCTCCCTGAAAAAAACAGCAACGCTTCATTAAAAGCCTCACACGTCTTCAATTAGTGAACGAAACAGTCACTTCTTACTCCAGTGATTATGTTTTGAGGTCCAACGTTATTTCCAAAGACGATTTTGCAAATTTATTTCACCTCCGCAAGCAAAAATTTCTCCACAATCTTCCCCATATTCCGCAACATCACCACTCCGATGTCACTTTGCCTATTTCTACCTCAGAAATTAAAAATTCACTTGTAAAACTGAATCTTCAAGCAGTGCCAGAGAGTTATGTCCTAAAGATCACCTTATAACAAGCATGCTTTTCTTTTCTCTTACCACTACTACACACAATCTTCAATTATGCACTAATCGTCTATATCATCTTCCCTGAGTTTACTCGTTAAATCAACTAACTTCCTGAGAAAAAATGCCTTCAAGATTTAAATAACTGGCGATCCATGGTGTCTTTTGAATATGGGCTATAAGCTGATGACTAAGAGCATCTCTCATAGATTAAACCCTAACCTGTCTTTAATTTTCCTACCAGGCCGGACATACACAGTACCACGCCGAAGCATCGTACAGAATCTCAGTGTTATCATAGATCTTATACACAATGCCGATTACAACTATAAACCACTTGCAGTACTAAATATTGACCAGCTTAGACATTCGATAACGCAAGTTGCCATTATCTATTTGCAGATTTAATTCCCGAACTATTTCTGCAGGCTAATTTTAAATCTTTTCGGCAATTCTATCGTACAAGTGCATGGTAACGATTTCTTCACAGCAACAATTCTATTTGATAAAGGAAACATACAGTGTTTTCCTTTATCGTGATATCTATTTGCTATTATTTTTGAGACGTTGCTTATTCGCCTCTAACCAGGAGGGGGAAGGAAGGGGATTGGCCCACCGGGACAGCGGGACATTTCCCGGTGGACCACTTGAGAAAGAGTTCACTATGTTTCGTATCCTCTTTTATTGGATTGTGTGGAAAGGAGGAATAATTATTTTGGTACTTATGAATAATAATCGTTAATATCATTTGAGCTTTATGTTGATGCATAGTTTTGGGGGTGATTAAATTAATTGACCGCACGGTAGAGCTTCCTGATCAGGTATGTAAATAAATGTAAATAGACCAAGTTGATAGCAGCGAATTAATTGCGTAAATTCGATGTGTGTAAAATGTGCCAAATTGATTAAGAGTGTTAATTGTTAGAACATTTCGTAAATCATTATAAAGCGTTAGCTGGTAGCCCAGGACCCAATAAATGAATAAAATGTGAGTGTATTTGTTGATGGTAAATTCAGCCAGTATTCCAAGGCTATAAACTAAGCTCTCGGAAAGCGAAGAGAGAAGACTGTCTTACCGACCAGAAAGAAAAAAAGAAGGGGGAGGGGGGGATTGTTAAAGCCTATCCCCGAAGGTAAAGCGCACGAGAGGTCCTGAAGAGAACACTATTCTCCCCCGGCGGAATAAACAGTGGCGGGACACAGAGGCCATTAACACTCATCTCTGTTTGAAACAAAACCACTTATCAATGAGAGAAGAAAGAGATCTCGACATTAATTTATGGATTGCTGCTCAGGTCACTGAAAGAGGCTTCCCAAATAGGTCATGCTTGGTCTCAGCAAGCAGCATCTGCACTAAAAGCCTTTTGTAATAAATTAGGCAAGTGTAAATTGTAGGAGCGAGCAAGGGAGGGATGCACTAAAAACAAGCATTCTTGAAACAGCTGCGAAAGAAGGAAGGAAAACTCAGTTTGCAGGTTCAGGGGACCCTACGGGGGTTTGAGGCGGATGTCGGAGGAAGAAAAACCAACTGAGGAAAATGTGCTCCGAAAGGCCAGGTATTTGGGCTGTGAGTGACTATAGCCCAAGTATTTTTGTAGCCCAGGGCTGTGAACGGCGTAGCCCAGGTATTTGGTCTGTGAGTGGCGTAGCCCAGGTATTCGGGCTGTGAATGGCGTAGCCCAGGTATTTGGTCTGTGAGTGGCGTAGCCCAGGTATTTGGGCTGTGATTGGCGTAGCCCAGGAATTTGGGCTGCGAGTGGCGTAGCCCAGGTATTTGGGCTGTGAGTGGCTGTGATTGGCGCAGAGTGCAAATGAGACACTTTTATTACAATGAACGTGAAGTTGGTCTGCGTCTATGGAAGTATAGGCGGAGAGTCCCGATGTAGATAACACAGCATAGAGCGACGTGGTGGACTTCTCGTTGGTGGACAATAATTTGCCGCAGGGCAAGGTGAGAAGATTCACCTGTTGCAGGTAAAATCGTCCGTACTAGGATTTACTTAGCCTGTACGTAAACAATCCTGAAAGAAGTACGGTCCTGTGAAAAATCCTGGACGGAAGGACGTACTATCGCAAGTAGCGAGACGCCATGCCGAAGACAGACCCATTAGAGGCTGCTGCGCTCCAGAGATACACTATCTACCAACAAGTAATTGGACACTTCTGCAATGGACGATATCTGCGGTCCTGATACACTTCACGGCCGCCGCCGTTAAATATCGTGTGGGAAACAACAACGCAACCAATCGCATGCAAGATGCCACGCAGTTCGGAGCTCTCTGATTTCGAGATAGGTGTAATCGTCGGGTATCACAGAAATGACCGATCCATACGTGACTTATCCAGCGAGTTGAAGTACCCAAAATCGACAATGGCCTACGTGATTGGCAAGTGGAAGATGAGAGGTGACTGTCGGAATGTGCCCCGACCCGGCAGACCCACAAAACTGGGAATTAGAGACCGACGGGTGCTGTACAGAAAAATTCGGAAGAACCGCACCAAATCGATGGGCCACACCCACGAGGAGTTTCAACCGGTATCCGGGAGTGTTCTTCTGATGAATGCCATACGTAAGGAGGCACATCTTCTCGGTTATCATGGACGGGCTGCAGCCCACAAGCCTTTGATCACCAAGTCCAATAGCGCTGATCGGCTAACGTAGTGCGAAGAACGTCGACAGTGGACCGTTGAACAGTGGAAACAGGTTCTCTGGAGCAACGAATCAAGGTTCACCCTCTACCGTTCTGATGGCAGGGTCTGGGTTTGGTGTCTGCCTGGAGAACGCCTCCTGCCGGAATGTATTGTGCTAAATGTGAAGTTCGGCAGTGGTGGAATTATGCTGTGGGGGTGTTTCTCCTGGTATGGCACGGAACCCTTGGTCGCAATTCCTGGTAGACTCAACGCCGAGACCTACTGCACCATTTTGGATGACAATGCGCTTCCTACGTTGCGGCAGTTTTACGGGGTAGACCCATGTTACTTTCAAGATGACAATGCCACCTGTCATGTTGCGAGGTCCACCATGGCTTGGCATGGTGACAATGGAGTTAATCGAATGGACTGGCCTGCGCAGAGCCCGGACCTTAACCCTATCGAGCACCTCTGGGACGAGTTGGAGCGTCGACTTAAGGTGTGCCCCCACCGTCTGAAATCGGTGAAGGAACTGACCTGTCTTCTCCAAGCCGAGTGGAAGAAAATGCCGCTAGCCGTCGTACAACGCCTGGTTGAGAGTATGCTCCGGAGGGTCACAGCTGTAATCGCCGCTCGTGGAGGCTCCACCAACTATTGAAGGTGAATAAACTTTGTTTTCCTTTGCTATCATAGGTGTCCAATTACTTGTTGGTAGATAGTGTATAAGGGACCGCCGGACGAAGAAACTGTTTTATAATTTCGTTTGGTCTTCTGAGAAATATGGAGGACTGGGGGTCCTGTGTGTGTTCGCCCTCATCCCTGAGAAAGAACATTTGCGGGGAATTGTCAACATCTAGCAAGCAACAATTGTGTGTGTGTGTTCGAAATTCGGCGAAAATCAACTGTGCGCTCTGAATTGGTGTTAGCGCATTACGGTGTTGTGCTACAGTGATGACAGCTCAAATTGGATTTAATTAGACCAACAGTAACTGTTAAGTACAAGAAACACTTATTATTGATTTAACTATTTCACGGGTTAGGGAATAATAACTCGGTATGCCGTAAGACTGAAGTACATGTGGCTGACTGACCAAACTGTTTCTAATAATATTTGCCTAATGCAGCTGGTCAGTAAGCAGTCAGTAATTTGCATTCATAAACTACGATAAACCGTGTCTTCAAGTTTGCAGCTAAAATCGAGGCTGCTAGTTACGTTTATATAGAATATTCGGCAGTGACCTCTTTATCTTATTTTATCCTTTATTATGTTTTTAATTAATTAAATATGTCTGTCGTCTTCTGACAACCTCTGCATTCGAATGAGTTATTGTGAGTGTTAGTGAGATTTATTATTGATTCATTAGTAAGTTCAATTAGAAATTCTCTCGCCCCAGTAAGACTTCGGCGACAAAGCATCCCGGAATAAATTATTCATTTTTCTAAATTCTAATATCTACCTCCTTGGCGTGAATATCATCCGGCAAGCTACCATTCCAAATTATTTAAATGTTATTTTATTTTGGTTTGGCTACCCCCGGGGCGCAACAATATTACCTATCTAAATTGCTACGACCTTTAAAAAGAAATGGCGTTTCATTCTATCTCCGTATCTATGTTAGGTGGCTATTCTAAAATGACAAAGAGAAATTATCTATACTTCAGTGAAATATTTGCCACCGGACCAGAAATGCTGTTATAATTAAATTAAGCTAACAGCGATTAATCATTCGTCGTTTTCCCTGTGGCACATTCACCTACTATTAAGGAAACATACGGCAATATGAAAATTCTATTGAAAAAATCAACTATGAAGCCTACTAATGGAACATTTATGCTGTCTTAAAAGTAATAGCAATGTTGCTTGGTTTGCGGAGTGGATACACAAAATATTGGTATTTCCTCTGCGAATGGGATAGCAGGGAAAAATGGAATCACTATGCATGTCAAACAGTGGCCACCTCGTGAAAATCTAATACCTGATGAAAACAATGTGAAAGCTATTCCATTAATAAATTCTGAAAACTTCTGCTCCCACCGCTTTACATGAAGCTGGGATTAATGAAACTATTTGTAAAAGCTGTGAAAAGTAATGAGGCTGCGTTTCATTATTTGTGATAGAGGTTTCCTAAACTGAGCATTGCAAAGCTGAAGGAGGGGATATTCAATGGTCCTGACATTAAAAAACTAATGCAAGACACTGCAAGTACAGGTGGAGGTACTATCGATGGCACTATCGATAGTTTTTTCTAGCTCAGTACAACGATAGTTTTTCGTAATTGTCGATAGTTTTACGTTTTTCAATGCTGTAAGTGTAAAACATCACGTATGGTGAAAAATATTCAGCTTCCACCAGTGGCTTTGATGACTGAAACGCTCATTTTACCTCATTTATACTGGTGTCGCGAAAACATTGAACCCAGCCATATTCATACGTGATGGCAATGCAAAACTAAACTGTAATCAAAAGAGTAAACGGTGAGAATATGTGGTTTTTGCACTATGTTGCACGTTTTAGTAGGATAAAGACGAAGTCAAAATCATTGTTTTTGTTGTTTGTACTGGAAGTTTAAAGGTGCGTCAAGTGCTGAAACAGTTATTTGTTGAGAGTACGTAATTAGTAACGATGGGTAAACTTAAAATATCTTTTGCGCAACCTTATTTTTCTTTTGGATAAGGTCTACGCAAAATGTAGCCTTTGCAGAAAGAATTACAAAACGTCGGGCCATACGTCAAATCTTAGGCATAATTTGAAATGACAGCATCCAGCTGCTGACGTTTTAAGTGATCCCAAGAAAAAACAATGGAGTAACAGCCTCACTAAAATATTCAGTTATTGAATTTATCACGAATAAAATTACCTGATTTTGCTGAACACTATAAACTTTTTTTTTGCATACAATACTTCAGAATGTTTTTTATTTTTTAGTTTTTGTGAACAGAAACATAAAAAAATCATACAGTACAAATAGAAAATGATAATTAAGGAGCCACGAATTAGCTCGTTCTTTAGGCAAACCATTTTTTTTCGTGACTTTTGCTCACTCACTTCGGGAAGATATCTTCAAAACGTAGATTCCCAGCACCGGTGGCGCAGTTGTTTAAGCCTCAGTCATTCGTCCGAGATAGGCCCGTGAGGAATAGATGCTTTGGGCGTGTTTGTCTTACAGAACTGGCTTCTCTGTTCCCTGAAACCAGTGGCCCTAAATTAGGGATGGCCGAATGCTTACAGCCCAATCGAGTTACTCACTGCGGTCGTTAAACCCCCTCCAAAAAAAAAAGGTTAGTTTTGAAGTTTATCGGAGCTTAGCTTTTTGATAATATGGAAAAGTAAGAAAAATTATTTTCAGAAATAATTTTACATCCCGGAAAACAAATTTTCTCCCGAGAAACTTTGCCAACACACTATCGATGGTACTATCGATTGTAAATTTTTGATTATCGAAAACTATCGATAGTTCATCACCTCTAACTGCAAAGCCACTCTTCATGAAATTGAATTGGCTGCATGGACATCTTTCATAGAGATGACACAACAGTTTTTAGGCAATGTAAAGTCACCGGCTTACAAAGGTATTGTGTCTACAAAGGTGACGAATTACCATGACATAGTATACAATATGTCCCTTAAACTTCATTTTCTCGACTCCCATATGATTTCTTTCCACACAACTTGGGCTCCGTGAACGATGAACACAGAGGCCGTTTCCACTAGGAAATTTCGACAAAGGAAGATATAAGGGGAAGAAGTGGAATCCTGCAATGATCGCAGATTACTGTTGGGGTTTAGTCAGACAGACACCACGAACTTCATACAAATGGAAGTCATCAGCTAGGGTGATCTAGGGAGAGTCAGGTACGTTTTATCATGTGACTTCTGTTTCTGTTATGTGCGTTATTATGAATATTTTTGATGTTTTGTTTCTCAAAAAGTATACGTGATAGAAAAAAGTATAACGTAACCTCTTTTCGAGCTTGAACTTTTATCGCTCTTCTTACGTTATTTTAAGACATAACCATACGATGAAAGAGTTCCTAAATTAAACCTTAACGGCCAGACGAAACATTTAAATAGAAGTCAAACTTACGGAAATTGGCTTTATTCCAGAACTATTTCATCAGCACAGCATAGCACTTCACATTTTACTTAACAAATCAGTGACAACCACACACATCCAACACCCCACACCAGCAACTGTTGTATCATGGTTCTTATCTCATACAGTTACACGTCACGTTCATTCTGACCTCAATGTGTTGCCAACGGTATTCGTTTGAGAGAGAAGATATCACGTCAAGTGTGAAGTATAACTGAGAACAAACTCAAAATTTACAAAGGGAAATAAACTAAAAAAGAAGGTTAATTTAGAATATACGTCACAAAAGGCTAAAATCAGATTCAGAATCAGAACGAGAAACTCTATTGAAATCAGTAACTGTTGTTCAGGAAACATGAAAAATGTGAAAATTTGTCGAACAGTGTTACCTGCCAATTTTACAAGTCAGCAGAATCCGATATTTCATCTGAAACAACATAGTGCCCACTTTACAGTTTTTTTTCCTAAAAAAAAAGTATAACGAAGTAAATTTCTCCGTCATTTTTTTACATGCCGGGACTCGAACCCGAATCCACTTATTCCGGAACAAGTCGCTCTACCAATTGCGCTACGCGGACGTTCGTTATCGCTGCTATCTGTCTTTATGTCGTGTGCGTCCAGGCATATCACATGCCAACCTTTCTCCCGAAAAAGGGCCGGGGGCGTGGCCCACGGGTCAGCCGTGACCATGAATCGTTGCAGGCAGCCATCCACTGTAGAACGTGCACTTGAGAACTCCCAGTTAATCTATGGTGTGGAATGCAACATCACAGACATTTTATTTTTCGAAGCGCTGAAGAAGGGATTCTCTTATTTTTCCTCTCTCACGGTGTGGAAAGAACATCACACCATTGCTAGATCTTGAACGGCCGCGTCATCCTGGAAGTTCGGACGCCATTATAACGAAGTAAATTTCTCCGTCATTTTTGGTCCACGCGGGGATCGAACCCGAGTTCACGTATTCCGGAACAAGTCGCTCTACCAACTGAGCTACGCAGACGTTCGTTCTCGCTGCTATCTGCCTTTATGTCGTGTGCGTCCTGCGGGGCAGGCACATCACAAAAGGGTAAATGATATTGTATTGATTTTCTTTGTAATCATGAAAATAAATTCCAATAAGTTAACCTACTACCACAATTTTTGTAGTTATGTCTAAACTCAAACGTGCACGCAGTCCATCAAATTTAAGCAAAAAATACAGCAGTTATTGAGACAAAGATTTTACCAGTACTTGCAATTATATTCTTTGGCAACATTCAAGTTAAGAATTTATTTTTCTTCTATTTTCAGCATTGTTATTTACATGCCCGGAAAAGGGTTTATTTCTCATTTCTTTCTTTTCTTTTCTTTTTTCTGAGCATCGAGGAAACATCTTTCGCGCTCCAGGAAAATTTTTGTGCCCTTCATTTTTGCAGAGGTTCTTTGAATATTTCAAGTGTTTTTTGCCGCACGATCTTTTTCATTTCCGGAGATAGCGCCGCTACTTTTGAACAGCTCATTTATTGAAATGTCAGGAGTGGGCAATTCTTTATTTTCATTTTTTAAAAGTTGTGTTATTTCCATTTCATTGGGTTTGTCAACATTTTCTGAAGTCATTCGGCACACATTTCTGTAAAAGAACGAAAAAAGAAAAGCAAAGCTTTAAGTATTTCCGTTGGATCTGATAAAATAAAATTTACGAAGCATTCATAAATTTCCTTAACTTATCAGTGAAGATTTCGATGAAACAAGAAAAGAAAGCTGTTGGATATTACATTTACAGTACGGTAAGTAATACTTAAGAAACGCATATAGCGTATTAAATCCGTTTAATTTTATAGCGTAATAAGCACAAATATTCTCCAAGCTTTTGCACTCCACTGGAAGGCTTTTTCAAGGCAATGGTAGACATAAAAATGCGGGGAATTGGGACACGTAAGAAACAAAAATGATTTTTGAAAATAACGTGGGTGACATCACGAGCATATTACATGACAGTTTAGCACGTAATTACACGGTGCAGCTAAATGTGTTTCCGTCTTTTAATAACGCATGCCAAACCATTGGTAGTTCAGTAGAGATTGCATACTACTTTGCTGGAGAGGATATCCACTGTTTCCCTGATGGCAGTCTTTTTGAAATTCGTGAAAGGGGCAATTGTTCTAATATTATTCCATACAGGAGCAGCCGAGCAATGCATGACTTCTCTGGCGAGGGCTGTATTCGGCATGTCCTGTTTGACACATTGTACGTGTTCTTTACATCTAGTGTCCAAGGATCGCTTTGTCATTCCAACAAAGTGGTGTAGCGGAAGCATATCCGGCGCGTAACTGGAAGACCATGGGTTCGACTCCCGGTGGCGGCCAATGAGAATTTTTCCGTGACTCACTTATAAACGTAGAAAGAGCAAAGATCTTTAGTTGATGTTCCTAGTCCACGTCAAATGTCTGTATTAATTATTCATTCGCCGTCTAATTATTTCTTTAGTTGCTGCTTACCATCTTTGGTGAATCCCCAGCATTGTGTGGGGCTCCAAGAAGCAACCTGCCAAATCAGCTTGGCAGTTAGCGTGTGTGAGTCTGAAGGAATTCGAGGCCGCTGTGGTGTAGCGGAAGCATATCCGGTGCGTAACTGGAAGACCCTGGGTTCGACTCCCGGTGGCGGCCAATGAGAATTTCTTCGTGACTCACTTACAAACGTGAAAAGAGCGAAGATCTTTGTTTGTGATGTTGATCATTCCGATATATATCATTTCCGTGTGTCAGGATATACCAACGGTATAACGTACATAGCTGCCTCTTCTTTTCACACTGTCTCTCCTTGCAGCTTGATACTATATGTAATAAAGGGGTCGGGGGACTACATTGCTATTCATATGTTGTATATACGTAACAAATTCTTTAACCAATGTGCAAAGCCTTGGACATATGTGATGGATCCTGCGTATCTCATTGCCTTTCTAGGTGATTTTGTTATTGCTGACATTTTACAATTCCTTACAGTTCCGTGTATTCTGTCTATTTCATCATTCTTATTTCCAGCCTTTAGACCTTTGCTATAAATATTAACTTTCCTTGTTATTTAGGTAGTCGGGTTTGCATAGTTTATGCGCTCTAGAGAACCATACTCTAAAGGCAGAAAGTTTGTACTCTTTTCGGCAGTGCGAATCAGGAGGGACAAGGTTCCGTACTGCGGTTGTTTCATAATAAACGTTAAAGTCAAAGCTGAATGTTCTGTTTCTTCTAAATACGACGTCAAGTAAACTCAACGTTCCTTCCACTTAAAGCTCCATGGTGAATTTTATCGTATTCTGTAGACTGTTTGTCTTATGCATGAAATATTTTAATTCGTCTGCTCCATGTTCCCATATGAAGAATACACTGAAGATCAATTGAATTAGAGACAGCTGGCGTTATGCATATGAGGCACTGTGAGCGGCCCTGTAAACGGAAACGACATGACGTATGCAGCGATCCGACAATATAAGGAGTAATACGACGGGAATCAGTAAGAGTCGAGAGCAGTATGGGTAAGACGAAGGATCAAAGTGCATTTCATCGTGGGCAAATTGTCGGGGCCCGACGTATGGGTCACTCCATCTCGGAAGTCGTGCAGGCACTGGGATTTTCACGAGCCACTGTGTCACTGGTGCATCGTGAGTACATCGAATCCGGTAAAACCATCAATGCAAAGGCCCACTGCCGTGGACAACAGCCTGTGAATGAGCGGGGTTATCGTCGGCTAGCTCGCATTGTAACAGCGGATAGACGGACCATAGTGCAAGAAATAACTCGGCAATTTAACGCTGGTGCACAAAAACGTGTATGCAGCCACACCATCCAGAACCATGTCCTCGCTATGGGGTACAAAAGCCATCGTCCTACGAGGGTACCGCTGCTGACCGCACATCACAGGGTGCAAAGATTAGCATGGGCGCGGGAACATTGCCACGGGACCCTAGACATGTAGACAACTGCTGCCTGGACTGATAAGACAATATTCACGTTGGTACATGCGGATGGCAGGTACGAGTACGGCGCAAACCACATGAAGCGATGGATCATTCTTGCCAGCAGGGTCCTCTTCAAGCTGGTGGGGGTGGCATTCTCATCTGGGGACTGTTTACATGGACTGAAATGGGACCCCTGGTACGTGTGACATCGTCCCTAACATGTGAACGTTACCGGGATATCCTGGACGACCATTTGCTCCCGTTTGTGCGTCTTCAACATCCCATTGGGGACCTCATCCTGCAACAAGACAATGCACCGTGCCATCTCTCCCGAATTGTATCCGAATGGTTGGATAAACACTCCACCGACGTGACTTCGTTTCTTTGGCCAGCTAGGTCAACTTTACCTCAATCCCATCGAGCACATCTGGGATGCCATCGAGAGAGATGTTCGAGGCTCTGACCCCCTCCATCAAATCTTCGTGAACTGTGGGAGCTTGTTCAGGGGTCGTGGATCCGTATGGCTTCCCAACGCTTCTGGTGTCTTGTCGAGTCCATGCCGAGACGAATCGCCGCCGTCATCAGGGCGAAAGGTGGAGCCACACGTTACTAAATAGGTATCTCTAATTCAATTGCTCTTCAGTTTATATCGTCAGCTTAGCGGTTTCTTGATACACTTTAAAAAGATGACATCTTCTAGTGGTCTAAGTACTGCTTCACTGTGTCAAAAATTCCCATTATATCATAAACAAATATATTTAACCTTCTTGCGCGCTCCACAAATTCTTTTGTTGACTTGATTACGTAATCGGAGTTTGTTTTCTTTTTAAACGTTGAGAGAAGAATTCAGATAGGGGTTTTTCTGTATGTAGGAGATACAAATGGCTTAGCATGCGTTACTAAAAGATGGGAACACGGCGCGTTTTACGTGCTAAAATTTCATGTAATATGCTGGTGGTGTCTCACACGTTTATTTCAAAAATCATCTTTGTTCCTTACGTGTTCCAATTCCCTGCATTTTTATGTCTACCATTGCCTTGAAAAAGCCTTCCAGTGGAGTGCGAAAGGTTGGAGAATATTTGTGCTTATTACGCCATAAAAATAAACGGATTTAATACGCTATATGCGTTTCTTGAGTATTCACATTGTGGTGTATTAAAAATAAGGTTACGGTAAGTAATCTCCTCTTCTCAATGTACTCGTATTGCTGGAAAAATTCGCTAAAACTAAAAGTTATTATTACATGAATATACACTGAAAAGCAATTGAATTAGAGACACCTGTCTAGTAACGTGTAGCACCACCTTTCGCCCTGATGACGGCGGCGATTCGTCTCGGCATGGACTCGACAAGACACAGGAAGCATTGGGAAGCCAGACGGATCAACGACCCCTGAACAAGATCCCACAGTTCACGAAGCTTTGATGGACGGGGGGGGTGTCAGAGCCTCGAACATCTCTCTTGATGGCATCCCACATGTGCTCAATGGGATTGAGGTCAGATGATCTAGCTGACCAAGGAAGCGAGGTCACGTCGGTGGAGTGTTCATCCAACCATTCGAATACAATTAGGGAGCGATGGCACGGTGCATTGTCTAGTTACAGGATGAGGTCCCCACTGGGATGTTGAAGAAGCACTAACGGGGGCAAATGGTCGTCTAGGATATCCTGGTAACGTTGACCTATGAGGGACGATGTCACACGTACCAGGGGTCCCATTTCAGTCCACGTATACAGTCCCCAGATGAGAATGCCACCCCCACCAGCTTGAAAAGTACCCTGCTGGCAAGAAGGATCCATCGCTTCATGTGGTTTGCGCCGTACTCGTATCCTGCCATCCGCATGTACCAACGTGAATCTCGGCTCATCAGTCCAGGCAACATTTTTCCACATGTCTAGGTTCCAGTGGCGATGTTCGCGCGCCCATGCTAATCTTTGCACCGTATGATGTGCGGTCAGCAGCGGTACCCTCGTCAGATGATGGCTTTTGTACCCCATAGCGAGGAAATGGCTCTGGACGGTGTGGCTGCATACACGTGTTTGTGCACAGGCGGTAAATTGCCGAGTGATTTCTTGCACTATGGCCCGTCTATCCGTTGTTACAATGCAAGCTTGCCGATGATGACTTCGCTAATCCACACGCTGTTGTCCACGGCAGTTGGCCCTTTCAGGGATGGTTTTACCGGATTCAATGTAATCACGGTGAACCCGTTGCACAGTGACTCGTGAGAATCCCAGTGTCTGCACGACTTCCGAAATGGAGTGACCCATTCATCGGGCCCCGACAATTTGCCCACGATCAAATGCGCTTAGATCTTCGTCTTACATATACTGCGTCTGACTCTTACTGATTCCCGTTGCATCACTCCTTATATTGTCGGATCGGTGCATACGCCATGTCGTTTCCGTTTACACGGCCGCCCATAGCACCATATTTGCATAACGCTAGCTGTCTCTAATTCAATTGCTCTTCAGTGTACATTGGCGATGAGGAACTCAAAAGGCTACTGCTTATAGCCTATTGACTTGCTCATTGTGATCGTTTAAAATCAATAAGCAAATGTAATTTTATATACCTTTTACGGTTGGGTCTAACTCTAGCAAAGATTTTCCAAACATGTTCCAGTTTTATTGGCATCTAATTACACCGACGAACCATTGCATTATGACAACCCCCTTCCTAGAGAAATGAGCTCGCCTGGTGATCTAACGGTACCGCGGATAAAGTTCACAGATGAGTATATATACAACCCGAGGACCGGCATATAGTTAGTAGTGTTCGGAGTCAGAATGGGGAAAGCTGCCTATTTTTTGGAGTCTGATAAAGGACAAATTGCACCTCGGAACACGATCAGGGCACATAAAGGCCACGGGGCTTTGGAACTACCATCTCGGAAACGGCGCGGCTTGTGAGTTGTTCACGTGCCGCCGTAGTGAGTACGTATCAAAAGTGGTGCACAGATGGCTACATGGCGAACCATTGCCCAGCCGTGTGTCATCCGCAGCTCATTGATGCCAGAGAGGAGAGGAGGCTGTCGCGCATTGTTCACAGGGCCACATTGCGACAAATCACCCACAGCTACGACAGTGGTGATCAGGGCTATGTGTCACAGCACACAGTTCATCGCAGCCTTTTGCGCATGGGCCTACGTAGCCAAAGACCCAGCCGGGTTCGCATGCTCAATTCACATAATCGCCAACAACGAATGAAATGGACCCAGTTTCATCGTGATCGGAGCATGGATGATTGGAAGAAAGTGGCTTGGTCTGACGAATCAAGATTCCTGGTGCATCACATAGACGGCTGAGCGTGGATACGCCGATTACCAACATTAGGCTATCGCTCCTAGATGCACTGTTGTGAAGAAACTGGCCGACGGTGGCGGTTTTATGCTGTCGGCGATGTTTTTAGTGACACGTTACACCCCATTATCCTAACAGCAGTATCCCCGACAGCTGTCAGGTATCTGAACATCATTGCAGACAAAGTTCACTCATTCATGGCAATTGTGTTCCCTGCTGGTGATGGCCATTACCAATAGGATAATGCTCCGTAACACACTGCCAGAATCATCAAGGAGTGGTTCGAGAAACATACTGGTGAGTTTCTGTTAATACCCTGGCCTCCAAATTTACCTGACATGAACCCAATCAAATATATTTGTGGTTCGACTTGGAAAACCGGGTTTGCGCTAAGTCCCTACCACCCTGAAATGTACGGGAACTGGAGGACCTGCTGTTGACAATATGGTACCAGATACCCCAGGATACCTATCGCTGCCTTATCTAATCAATGCCTTGCCGAGTGGCCGCTGTTGTTTGGGCTAAATGGGGTCCTACACTTTGTTGAGTAGGTGGTCATAATGTAACAGCTCATCGGTGTATATAAATAAAAAAATCCCATTGTAAAATGATTATTTTGTTAATAAAAGAGCAATTCATTTACCAAATGTTACCTCCTACAGAAAAGTAGCCATTAGGCCACATTATCCAGAAATTGTCCCGTTTACTTTGCTCTAAAGTAGGAAAGGAAATCTTGTGTCTTACTCTCCTTCTTTTCTTTTTCTCCCTGAATTCTTTTTTTCTGCTGCTTATTTCTGTAAAAACATCTTTTGGAATGACAATAGCGAGTGAAGCGAAAAATAATAAGGAATACGGAAGGAGCTTACAGAAATCTCATCCATTAGCATCGGAACACGTTTCATACTGGACAGAAGACAAAATGAATCTCGAGAAATGAACAGCTGCCTAGATCCTGAGGAGCTCCAAGGGAGCTTAACCTAACTAAAGGAGTGAGTGAAGCAATCCTCTCTGAAGGGTGTAGATCTTCCCGGAAGGGAAGATATCTTTCGAACCTTACCATTATCTTTCTCATGGGAATGACTTCCACTCCTTCCGTGGAAAAGATAGGCAACCAGCAGATAAACAGAAGGAGACTTAACACTATGCTTTAGGGAAATATTTGTCCCTTATGGTCACCCTAATGCCGTCTTCTTCTATTACTGCCTATCACTTGAATCTATCTTTTGTTAGCAGTTTTCTATTGAATAATAAATATTTTACAGCGCGTAGAGTTAGAATAAATGCATCGCAAGAAGCATATGACGCCATGAAAATCAGATTACTCTTCAAAGACGTCTCAAAGATTAAATTTTAGAATCAAATCGAGTAAACAATTACTACTGGGACTTCAATTATAGGAACTTCCACTCTGTTGGATGCCTTTCACATATACAGTACTTCGTAATACTAACGTAAATATCAGATTTCTGGATTATTTCACCGTGTTTCTGGCCGAAAGTCTATCACTTTTGAAATACTCCAAAACATGAGCTCAAACGTTTTCCATTCAGTTGTTATGTTATTGCGAATAATGAAATATTTTTAATGCTATGAATCTTTCGCAACAATAATAAAGTAAATACCAAGTAAACAATTTCGATGTAACTAAAATGGGTGACGGAAGTAATCAAAACCATTGTTTTAGAATACTTTCCGTTGCCGCCCCGCCCCGATGGAGCAGTGATTGAAGCGCTGGTTTCTGACGTTGGGTCCGGGTTTCAATCCAAAGAGGCGTTTTTACTTATTGAGGGTTTAACGATCACCGTGAGCAAATCAGTGGGTTATACACCGATGAGTCATCACATTATGATCACCCGCAGCCGAGAAAAATGAGCGCGCGTGGAGACCAAACGATGGCGCAGGTGAAGTTCACAGAGCAGTATATATACAACCCGAGGACTGTCTTTCAGTTAGTAGAGTGTTTGAAGTCTGAATGGGAAAAGCTGCTGATTTATCGGAGTTTGATAAAGGGTAAATTGTGATGGCACGGCGCGTCGGAACTACGATCTCAGAAACGGCGCGACTTGCGGTTCTTAACGTGTCGCTGTAGTGAGTACGTCTCAAAAGTGGTGCACAGATGACAAAACGATGGACCGTCGCCTAGCCGTGTGTCTTCCGCAGCTCATTGATGCCTGAGGGGAGAGGAGACTGTCACGCATTGTTCATAGCGACCGCAGGTCCACAGTCCGACAAATTACCCGCAGCTACAACAGTGATGGTCGGGGCAATGTGTCACAGCACACAGTTCATCGTAGCCTTCTGCGCATGGGCCTACGTAGCCGAAGATCCGGCCGGGTCTCCATGCTCACTGCACGTCTTCGCCAACAATGCATGAAATGGGCCCAATATCATCGAGATTGGGCAGTGAATTATTGGAAGAAAGTGGCCTGGTCTGACAAATCAAGATTCGGGGTGCATCACGTAGACGGCCGAGCGCGGATATGCCGATTACCAACGTATGCTATGACACCTGGATGCACTGTTGGGAGGAAACGGCGGTATTATGCAGCGGGCGATGTTTCCTTCTGACACTTTAAGCCCCATTATTCCAATAGTAGAATCCTTGACAGCTGTCAGGTATCTGAACATCGTTGCGGACCAAGTTTACCTATTCATGGCAACTGTGTTCCCTGCTGGGGATGGCCGTTACCAACAGGATAATGCGCCATGCCACACTGCCAGAATAGTGAAGTATTAGTTACAGGAATATGCTGATGGCTTTTTGTTAACGCACGGGCCTCCAAATTCACTTGACATGAACCCAATCTCACATTTGTGGTTCGACTTGTAAAAGCAGGTTCGCGCTAAATCACCGCCACTACGAAATGTACGGGAACTGGAAGACTTGGTGTTGACATTATGGTACCACATACCCCAGGATACCTATCGCTACCTCATCAAATCAATGCCTCGCCGAGTGGCCGCTGTTTTACGTTCTAATAGCTCATCCATGCAAGCAGTCGTCTGTCCAGGCTAGTGATGTGAGATAAACACAACATCTGTGTATCATCCGGATTCAAACCTGGGCCCATCTTGGACGAAAGAACAGAAGCCATCGCTTAGATCACTGAACCACCGGGCCTGTCTGGTGAGGCAAGGATGCTGCGTATGCCATTCGCCACTGCCTCTTTCCTTTGCCTGAAACCGGGAATCCTAAATTTTCGGATGAGCAACTGCTTATAGCTCATTGAGTAGCTCACGGTAGTTACTAAACTCCACCGACCTCCAGCCAAAAAAAGACTGCTGTGCCATTATGTGACGCAACAATAATTGATTTTATTGTTACACAACCTCTTACTAAACTATTGCCGAACATTATTTTACAAGGTTTTACATAAAAGTAACAGTATCCCATTGCAATCTACTTAAACTACGAGAACCTCATTCTAAATGTGATAAACGCCATTACAAGAGCGCACTTTGGATGCCATGAAAACGGTGCCTCGTAGTGAAACTTATATTTCTCTCGACCCTTACAAGGTAGGAAGTGGTCATCTGCTATTAACGAGAGCTTTAAAATAGAGTAATGTATAACACGATAGGGTGCAACTTGTAGATATCTTAGACCTAAAATTACCAATCCCTTTCTCACTAACACATTTGCGATTCGGCTTTTCTTTCTATCTTGATGTCAGATTTTAGCTTGCGCATGCTCAGATGTACTTTCGTAGCTACATCACATTTCATCGGTGTCAGGGTTATTTCCTACGTTCGTCTAAATCTGAATAATATACGAGGGTTGTACCGAAAGTAATGCACAAGTGGGCATAACCTTTTTATTAACTGGTAGAGGTCGTTCAAATTGTTGGTAGAAAAGCCCTTCCTCTATAGTAACTTCCTCTATAGTAACCCTTCTTCTTCATTGCAGATTTGAATAAGAGAAAGGTGAAAGTCTGCTCTGATCTGCTAGAAGCATTTGAAGCCAATGAATCCACTTTTTGTTTTCGTTTCTGGTGAGAGGGGATAAAACGTGGGCGTATCGTGTCATCAGAAAACGAAGAATCCATACATGAAAAGGTGTCACACCTCTTCACCAATTCTTAAGAAAGAGCCAGCGATCAGCACAGAAAGTCATGGTGACTTTTTTTTTTTTTATTTCTCCTTGATTTTCTGGAATGTGGCCCTACCGTGATCAGCAAGCGGTACATTGTAACACTCATGAAGCTTAGAGAAGTCATAAGGAGGAAGAGACCGAACAAGAATCCGAGAAGGATCCACATTCACCATGACAATGCGAGACCACACACATCTGTGGTAACATATCATACGATCAGCAAATTAAGCTGGTCGGTGGTTCCCAATCCACCATACAGCCCAGATCTGGTGGCCTCAGACTTCAGTCCAATAAAAGACAGTCTCCAGGGACAACGATTTCATGACAAAGACGAGGTAAAAATGGCTGTGAAGAAGTGGGTACAACAGTCCACACCTTAATTTTTTCAAAGAGGATTCGAGAGTTGTGTTCAACGATGGTGCAAATGCATCGCTTGTGATGGAGACTATGTTGAGTACTACCTTTGTTTAGAGAAAGAGTTACTTTACAAACATGTGCAATTCACACCACGTCTGTTAGTTAATAAAAAAAGTTATACCCACCTTTGCATTACTTTCGGCACAATCCTCGTATAGTTCAGTAATTATTTACTTTTCCGTGTCACATATCTTCTTTCATTGGTTTTACGGCAATAACATTCATTAACGCTCAATGTCAGGAATTAGTAAAACTTTTTGTTTGTTGTTATGATTTAATTCCACTTACCCGACTGTGGTATTGTGTTTTCATGAATGACGCGTACGAATGCAATGCGCTGCACGTAATTAAATGTATACTATCGAATTACTCATCTAATTTCACACTCACAAAGATCTTGGCAAGCGAACGATGCACAACATAAATTATCCACAAAGTGTACCAGGGTACAGCCTGGATATTTTAATGATTTACATTAGAAGTGCTATTTTGCCGTCTTCTCTGTATCTCTCTCAGTTATATACAATTTTTCTCTCTACTAGGCGAATTTAAAACAAAGAAACAAATAAAATATGTTCCTACACTGTCGATCTTTTCACATGTAACCGGGCCGGAGGACATAGATAGCACAATTACGCAATTTCTTACGCAATGTAAATGCTCCAAATACGTAGTGTCAGTGAATAAACAAAGATATCACTTTTCCCAAGTTTTATCAACACATAGCAACCGAAAAATTGTTATCCTCTGCTAGATATCGAGAAATCTAGGGGTTCAAATCCCCACCACCGGTGACCGGATAAAAAATGTTCGCTTGCTATGTGTTGATAAAACGTGATAAGAGACTGATGTCTTTGTTTATTCACTGACGTCACGTAGGATCTCACCCTTTGGATTTAACTGCTATAATTAATATATAGCCAGTGCCGTTAATGCGCCGTTGATTGTTGGCCGCCGTAGCGTAAGACAAACGCGCTCGGCTAGATATCGAGAAATCTGGGATTCGGATCACCAGCGGTGACCGGATGACAATTTTTTTGGGTTGCTATGTGTTGACAAAACGTGGGGGAGAGCGATGCCTTTGTTTATTCACTTTGTTTATATCACTTAGCATACATCCCATTGAGACAAAAAGTGGAATGAATTTGTGCTTGTGAAGCCATCTAGCCATAGTCGGGGCTAGTATTGTTCTATAGGGTATACTCCCCTGCCCTAACTGTTATAGCGTACTAGAGTAGAGTACGATAAAGGGTTTTGATCATTCTCTGACACAGGTGTCATTTCATATGAAATACACAATGTGGCAATCCCTTGAATTGGATGAAGCAGTCTCACCAATACTTTCGTCAGTTGTAGTGTGGAACTTAAGGAAACGGCACCTGGCCTCATTACTGCCGCAATAAGTGGCAGTCTGGATTGATGAGAGTTAGGAATGGCCCATGCAGACGTCTCAGGTACTGAGACGCGTAAAATTGAATGGTCGGACTTCACGAATGAAACTTTAGGTGACACAAATCCAACGGATATTCATAGTGCTTTGGGTGAGGTTTGTGGTGATGAAGCACTAGACGGGAGTTCACTTTCAAGCTGGGCACTCGCTTTCGTGAAGGACATTTAAGCGTAAACAACGACCCGAAGTCAGGAAGGCCCAAAACGGCAACGGATAAACGAAGTGCGAAACTTGTAGCGGATTGTGTCAAGCAAGACCGTTGAACAACATGCAAAGAGATTCCAGAAGCTACAGAAATTTCAGCAACATCAGAATCCCGTGTTTTGACGAACAATTTGCAGAAAAGAAAAACTTGTGCAAGATGGGTCCCTCATGATTTGATTGCCGCACAGAAGCAGACTAGTGTGGACAACGCAACATTTTGAAGCAAGGATTTGTCGCGAGAGGCAAAGCATTGCTGTTACGAATTGTTGCTATTGATGAAACGTAGCTTAAAAGACTTCGAACCTGAGTTGAAATCGAAGTCGAGTGAATGAAGAAATCTGTGCACGATGCAAAAAAATCCGACGGGCACAAATGAAGGTCAAGCCAAATCAAAATCTTCGTGTGTGATCACATTGGGGTCACCATGGCAAATAAGATACTATGCGGAACAAGTGTCGCAGAAGCCCATTACCATGACTTCCTGCAAAGTTTGCACAGAAAAATGCATAGCAATCAGCACAGTTTGTTCAGAGATGAACAGCTCTCACACGCACACACACACATTTTGCACGACAAAGCAAGGGAAGGTGGTGACAGTGCTGCTGGAGATGTACAGGTGGAAAATATTACCTCACGCACCCTACAGCTCATAAATGAGTCAACCAGACTTTGACTTGTTCTCCAAACTCAAACAACCATTGTGTGGACTGGGACTTTCCTCCCAGTAAGATGATTTTTCTGCGGCAGTTACCTAACACGTTCGATAGCTGAACAAAAGAGGGTAGCTGACTGGAATTGTGAATCTTCCAAAAGCGTTGGGACACCGTCATTCAGAAGCTGGAAAACTACATACAAGTACTGTAGAAAGAAACTGCCTAAGATACTTCCGGTTTGTATAAAAAATTGTGTGGATCACACATGAAATAACATATGTACGTGCTGCACGGCCGCGCAAAAATTCGTAAGGGAAAGTCTGTGGTCAAACTTCCAAGTCTATGGCCAGCATTCCCCCGTTTCTGGAAGTGCAAAGGCCGTTCCATAAAAATTGAGAGTATTTTTTTAGTTGGATAGTGCGAAGGGGAGAAATAACCACGCAGGCGACTACCTGACTCAAGGAAGTATCTATGGCAACAGTTATTAGGGGTGGTAGACGAATCTGGATTTGTTATTGCGCAGTTGTTTAAGGTACGTCTGCATTTCGCCATATAGCTACGGAGGTGAGTGATTCAAAATTAAGATGTGAACGCGTTGCGCGATAAACGTTTGCTATCGTTTGCGTAAAACGGCTTCAGGAAAATTTGCTTTAATGTAAAAAGCTTACAAAGATAAATGTTTGGGTGAGTCAACGATTTTTAGATGTCACCATGATTTCAAAATGGGCGTTTGTCGGAAGCGAAGCGATTCTAAGTCCTTTTTGATCTGAAAGTGCTGCTACGGAGAGTATTGTTAACACTGTTTGGGCAATCCTGCAAAAAGATCGACGAATGACGTGTGAAGACATAGCGGCGTCAACTAATATTTCAAAAACTTCGGCATTCCGTATTCTACGCGACAAATTACTGCTGCATCGTGTGTGTTCCACGTGGGTACCTCATCACCTGACGAAAGAACAATTGTTAGCCAGAGTTCATGTGTGTCCTGAGTGGAAACAAATGTGTGCAAAGGATCCAAACTCTCTAAACTGCAGATGAAACATGGGTCCACTATTTCGACCCCCTCACGAAACGCGTAAGGAGTGTCTGGAAACACACGGACTCGCTTTCTCCGAAAAATGTCCACCAAACTAAATCAGCCGGGAAGGTGATGATGATCATTTTCTTTTATCATAAAGGTGTAGTCGACCAGCATGCTGTTCCTCCACAAATTACTGTCAATGTTGAGTATTACATTTCAGTCTTGAAGCGTCTGCGACGCCACATATTGATTAAGCAACCGGAACTGGTAGGCAAGTGGACCCTACACCATGATAACGCCCGCCGACATGTTGCTGCTTGTGTTCAACAGTTTCTTACGAAATTCCGTATTTAAATAATGCCACATCCTACCTACTGTCCTGATCTCGCTCCGTGCGATTTCTGGTTGTCTCCAACAATGAAGGAGAAGTTCCGTGACGCAACATTCAACACGGATGCTGTCATTATTCAAGCTGTACAAGGCTCGCTAAAGCAGCTTACGCAAAATGCCTTCGCCACATGCTTTCAAAAGTGGACTGAACGATATGACTGTTACATATCATCCGAGGGAAGATACTTTGAGAAAAAATAACATATTTTGCAGTATTTATATTTCTTCATTTTGTGTGTTTTTTACACTCATTTTGTGTGATTTTACACTTATTTCTTCATTTTGTGTGATTTTTACACTCATTTTGTGTGATTTTACACTTATTTCTTCATTTTGTGTGATTTTTACACTCATTTTGTGTGATTTTACACTTATTTCTTCATTTTGTGTGATTTTACACGCGCGCGGGATATAAGCGGACAACCAGCCCGCGAGGCCATCAGTCGAGGCGTTGTTACGGCAGCGAGAAGTGAGAGTGGTTCAGCGGTAACCGTGTCTGGAGAACGAACAAGAGGTGCCAATGCAGTTAAGACGCAGTCGTACGCGATTTCGTCAAACGGATAAGTCATCGTAGGTCTTCGTACCGCCGAATGGTCCTTGCGTCGTATTGCGGAAGAAACGCAACATGATGCCACAACCGTCGTTCGCATTTGGAGAGAGTGATCCCAGGAAGGATCTGTGCAACGTCGTAGGGGGACGCCAATACGGAAACTGACGTCCGGGGACACCGATCGTCGCATCCGACGAAATACAGTAGCAGACACACAGGCCACAACGGGCTACATTTTTAGGAGTGTACAGGGAGGTTTGGATGCTCCGATATGGACGCGGACAGTGTTGCACCGATTGGCTGCGTCTGGTTTGCTGTCCAGCCGTCCGTTGTGAAGGCTACTCATATAACAGCGAGCCATCGTCGTCACCGCTTGGCGTGGTGTTGCTTTAGAGCGGCGTTGGTTGCCGAATGGAACTGCGTGGTGTTCAGCGACGTATCGCGGTTCTGTCTCAGCACCGATGTTCTCCGTGTGGGAGTCTGGAGGCAACGTGGCCATCTGGAGGCTTCCATCGCCATTGTGGAGCACCACACTGCCTGGCAACGTAGAATCATGTTGTGAGGGGCTATCAGCGGCAACGGCTGCTCACCGCTGGTACGCATTACGGGCACACTGACGGCACGGCAGTGTGCCCGTAATGCGTACCAGCCACTGACACCCGGATCTGCCCTGCAGATACGGTTGTTCAGGTCCGTGGCACAACCGTATCTGCAGGGCATCCCAAAAGCTCTTCTTCAACAGGATAACGCCCAGCCGCATACCGCTCGGATCAGCCTGAATGCTTTCCATGGTGTGCGGATTTTTTCGTGGCCAGCACTATCCCCGACCTCTCACCTATCGAGCATCTGTGGAATACGATTGGACGTCGGATGCGTACTCTCCCACCCTCAAAATGTAGATTTGAACTGTGGACTCGGATCAACAGCACATGGTCGACCATTCCCCAGGACTTAATTCGAACTCTCACTGCCTCGATGCCACGTCGGATTCAACGATGTATCGCCCAAAATGGGGGCCACACTCCTTATTGATTGTTTTATATATTCGGCCACTGGAGCCTTGTCTCTATGTGACAATTAAATTATTTGTTTAGGACCTATTTGGCAAACTATGTGTGCAGTTTGGTCTGTTTACGAGCACTCCTTCACGGTGTGGCATTTTCTCTGTCAGGCAGTGTATCATGTTTCCTTTTATATTTCTCTTTTTAGATGTTCGATTTGAAACTCTCTTTGTCTCGTGTACCTTCTTTGTACTACGAGAAACGTTTTGTTCGCCATTTGCTCATTTTTGTAACATGATTTTTCGCCGCAGGTTGAACCAAGTAGATGATTCTACGTGTTTCTGGAATATTTTATCCATTGTTGGAACCGGTTAGTTGTTTCCCAAGCCGATTCCACTGACTTTCAATAGCTTTGATAAATTTAATTCGCTTCAGAACTGATTCAAAAGACGTGCTTATTACATCCGAAAATTTCGTGTCACCATTCTTGTTTGCTTTTTCTCGGATATGAGCACTTGCTAATTACAGCTGGATCTCAGATCGTACGTCAACATTCTTTCTGCTTAATTTCTGCAGTATATTATGAATTAATCAAAGTCAATGCTACTCCGATGTCTTTGGCTGAGACAGACACTCCGATACCAATTTCATGTACAGAAGATACGTGAAATCTGTATCAGAAAGGTTTTCACATTCTAAAATTTTAAATTATGGACCAAAAATTAGCGTTGCGTTCAGAGAGTATTTTTCCTAGGGGGGAGGAGGTAATTACAAATTTTGAGGCTGCTGAAATTTGTTGACTGATAGCATATATAAATTCAAAATTTTGTTATATATATACACTGGCGGAAAATGAAGAAGAACACCAAGAAGGAGACGTCTGATACCAACGAAATTTATACAGCATAATAACGGAATACAGAGGATAACGTGATCAAAACATTATGGCAAAATACAGCTGTATTTGCTAGTAAACGGAAAAATAATATTTCCATGTAACATGGTTAGTACGATGTTGAACCGCCATGAACTCGTCACACTGTGCAATTCTGGAATGGAGTCTGTCGTACAGATGTTGGATGTAAGTTTGGGGTATTGATTTCCAAGCATCCTCAACCTGGACGCGTAAATCGGGGATGGTCGTGGCTGGCCGTGGAGACCGGATAAGTCGTTGTCCCACAAAATCCCACACGTGCTCAATGGGGGACAAATCCGGTGAACGTGCAGGCCATGGAATTTGCCTCACACCGTGAAGTGCATGTTGCGCTGCACGTGCCGTGTGTGGGCGTGCGTTATGTTGTTGGAAAACACCACGATGGACCGACCTTACAAATGGCACAACAAAGGGCTGAATGATGTTGTTGATGTAGAAGGTGCTGTATAAAGTACCCGGTACAAACACTAGTTGTGTACGGGAGTGATAGCTGATCACTCCCCACTCCAGGAGACCAGGTGTAGGTCCTGTGAGTCGCTGGCGGATGCAAGAAGGATGAAGACGCTCCCCTGTGCATCTTCGAACACGCATACGGCCATCGGAGGCTCCCAAGCAGAATCTGCTTTCATCGCTGAACACGACAGATCGCCTTTGCGTTCTCCAGTGCAGACGTTGGCGACACCACGGAAGCCGTTCCTGACGGTGGGCTGGTGTCAGAGATACACATGCCAGAGGCACACGTGCACGTAGTCCTGTATCCAGTAGACGGTTGCAGATTGTTCGCACAGTCACCTCAGGTGCAATGGCATCACGGATTTGCGTCGCAGTGAATGTTCTGCTTGACAAAGCGGCTCTTCTTATGCGTCGATGAGTCCGCTCATCAGTCCGTCTGTGACTCCCGGTTCCATGTATTCTCCTGTGGAAATGTTCCTCGGACCAACTACGCCCCCATCGTACCACCACCGATACTTCCCGTCTAATTCGCTCCGCAATACGACGATGCAACCACCCGGCCTCGCGGAGTCCGACTAGATGACCTTGCTCAAAGTCCGATAACTGCTTAAATCGTACGCGTCTTCCATGTCCAGGCATTGCAGCATCTTCAAGATCTTCGCACGTGTCCGTACGCCGACGACTGATTACATTCACTTCGCCGTACTCCTTAAATACCACCGATGATAATTTGCATATTATGCCGTGCTGTGGCGTAAGCGCTCACCGGTTGGTCCCGAAATTAACATCACACCTACGAAAACTCCACCCTATTAACATATGTAAATTTCATGAACGTCTGCCAATTCCTTCTTGGTGTTCTTTTTTCACTTTCCGCCAGTGTATATACATTTTAAATCCAATATACTAGTTTTTGTATGATCGTATCACTCAGTAATGCACCACGGATTTCATCATGTGGTGGTGTAAAATATTGAGGATGGCAGTGAGATAACGCTGTGCTGGAGAAAATCTTCGTCAAAACATTAGGAGTGGTAAAAATGTCCTTGTTTTACTTCAAGCATTTTTCTGATTATTAAGGAATCATTACAGTGTTACCCGAGAACGTATGGTGCAAACCATTCCCTTGCCATTTGGTTTCAGCCCCTTTAGATTATTTGATTAGCATAAAGAAAAAAGAAATCTAAAAACTAACTAACCGTTTGGATGGCAGTTTGAGGTGTCTCGATTTTTTCCCCTCAGGGAGTAAACGACTCACCACCGGAAGAAAAATAGTATGGGAACAATTTCTAATATATTGCTATTGTTAAAAATTAGGGAGCAAAAATTTTGTTGTTTTGGAATGAATAACGTCACGTTGCCTAATACTGAGGCTTAACCGTATACATGGAAAGTGGAAAGTCGGCAGCCAGATGAAAGCTGAATGCCAGCTTCCAAAATATGGTGATGTATTGCTGTGCAAGCATCTCTATTCTGTGGAATTCGGTTTTTATTGCGGAAGAAGTCCGAGTTGTCAGTGTTTGAAACATTGCCCCTTCAACGAGGACTATTTAACGTTGTATTCAAGGATGATACAAATTTCAGACTGAAGTTCATTTGGGTGTTTTTTTTTATTATTATAATATTCTTCCTAAATTTCTTAATTTAAAAAAAAATAATTTCCCCAAATATACAGATATAAACGAACACAATTAAACTAAATATAAAGGGAGAGAGCCCAAAAACCTAGGGAGAGGGTCATGGATTTTCGAGGGGGCAAAACACCCCGAGAAGAAGCCTGAATACATCACTTCCAGAAACGTATTAATGCTTAGATTATTAGGCATTAGATTGATGTGAAGTAAACGTTTAATGCAAGGTGCAAAGAGCAGCATTTTATCACTGCATTAAAAACAAGTTTCCTCTGATTTTAAATGAGCTTATGTTTTAATATCCCGAGTGATCTGAGAGTATGCTGCTAAATCCCAGTATGACCGCACGACCGAGGTTATTGCGCATCACAAATGACTTCGGGGTCTCCGTTTCGTGGTCTTCTACTACCAAATATAGGCCGTGGTTCAGAAATCACGTGATAACGATGTAGAAGCCCCGCATGATAAACAAGTGCACCTCTTTCGGTTGGGTCTTGGCCGTGGTTATTTGGACAGTAGTGAAGCATTAGCAATGTTTTGTAATGAGTAGACAAAAGTTGATTTCTATAGCTATATAAGTCGATGTAAGGTCAGGTGATGCGTAACATCACAACCTCTCCTTGACAAATGTCAACCCCGCCTTCTCGTGGTGCATCCTGTTCCCACTAAAGGGGCTCTGACGACCGCCAATAGCGGTATAACTATACCATCGGGATCAGAGGAAATGCTATCCCACACTCACCAACCCGCTTGGCCAGCGTGGTGAGTTATGGCCAAACACCTCCAAAATGACTCTACAACTTAAATCTTGGCCCTCAGTCTCCGGCAGCTGGAATGTACCTGGCCAAGGCAGCGGCCAGTGCGACATGAAGGCAGAGGGTGCTAAGAATCCCCGGAGGACCGGACTAGGCTGCCATTTGATGCTGACCTTGGCTACCTACAACGGACGCTCCTATCTTCTGATTCAAGGCTTCTTGAATTGGAAGAGGAACTACAAAGGATCAAGTGGGACATCGTCGGGCTAAGTGAGGTAAGGAGAAAAGGAGAAGATCTCATTGAACTGAAAAGTGGACATCTCTTCTATTATCGTGGGACAGATACTGGTAGAACTAGTGGTGTTGGATTTATAATAAACAAGAAACTGAAGGATAAAGTGGTAGAAGTTGAAAGTTCCTCTGACAGAGCTGCACGACTCGTTATCCAACTATCGAGAAGATACCAGGCTCAGATTATTCAAACTTATGCACCCACCACAAGTCATCCTGAAGAAGAAATTGAAGAATTTTATGAGGAAATTCGTCATCTAAATAATAAAGGTAAGCAGCACTTGAAGATAATTATGGGATATTTCAATGCAAAAATAGGGCAACGGCAACAGAATGAAACTTCAGTAGGTAAATTCGGTCACGGCAACAGAAACCTGCGTGGAAATACTCTCGTTGAGTTTGCAGAGGCAGAAGGATTTTTCATTTTGAATTCCTTTTTCAGAAAAAGCCACACAGGAAATGGACATGGAGACATCCAATTGGGACGACAAGTGAAATTGATTTTATTATGTGTAACAAAAAATTCGTCATCGAAGACTGCAGTGTGCTGAACAAGTTCAACACAGGTAGTGACCATAGATTGGTGAGATATAAGATGCACCTCAACACTAAACTGGAACGTGGCAAGCTCATAAGACAAACAAAATGTGTTGACAACCAACCTTAAAAAACACCATAATACTTTCAAGTTGGAACTGAAGAACAGATTCTCTGCTTTAGAAGGCCTAACATCGGAAGAAGTGGATATTTCGGAAGTTAACAGAAAAGTAACCAAAGCTCTTATGGAAACAGCAACAAAATTAGCTGGGTCTAAGAACAAGTTGCATGTGAACAAATTATCAGAAAAAACCAAAATGTTGATGCAAAAAAGAAGAGAGATGAGGACAACTAAAGAAGATGTGACTTCCAAAGTGGAATATATAGAGCTATGCAAGACAGCACGAAAAAGTATCACTGAAGACGTAAGGAAATTCAACTGTGAGCTAGTGAGGAAAGCAATTGAAAACAACCAAAGCCTAAAGATAGCAAAGGGACATCTCAGTAAGGGAAGAAAACAGATTATGGCTCTGAGAAAAGAAGATGGTTCTATAACAAGAAATAGAGGCGAAATTTTGACAAGAGTGAAAGATTTCTACTCCAAATTATATGAAAGGGATGATACATGTACTCCAGACACCATGAAAGGTACCAGTACCAGAGTTCTTCCAGTCCTTCCAGCAGAAGTTGCACATGCAATCAAGAACATGAAGAGGGGAAAAGCTCCAGGAGAAGATGGAATTACTGTAGACATCATACAAGAAGCAAGTGGAGAAATCGAAACAGTACTCGCCCAAATTTTCACCCGATGCCTTAATGAAGGGAAGATTCCTGAGGATTGGAACAACGCTATAATGATCCTGCTACATAAAAAAGGTGACATTGAGGATCTCAGGAACTACAGACCTATCAGCCTCCTATCAGTGGTTTATAAAATCTTCACTAAAGTTCTTTCACACCGCTTGAAGGTAACACTGGACATGGCTCAACCGAGAGAACAAGCTGGATTCAGGAGTGGCTACAGCACAATAGATCATATCCACGTACTGAGAGAACTAATTGAAAGAGCGAGGAATATGAACTTCCATTGTGCATGGCTTTTATCAATTATGAAAAAGCCTTTGATTCGGTGAAACCATCAGCAGTTACCACGGCTCTGAAATCCTGCGGTATTGAAGATGCATACATTAATATTATTAATAACATCTATGAAAATGCAAGTGCAAAGATTCGGCTGTTTGAAAATACAACACACATAAAAATTGGAAAGGGAGTGAGACAAGGTGACACCATATCTCCGAAGCTCTTTAATGCCACATTGGAAAATGTCTTTCAATCACTGAACTGGGAAAACAAAGGGATAAAGATTAATGGAGATTATCTAACCCACCTTCGTTTTGCTGATGACGTAGTCATTTTTGCAACTACCCCATCAGAGCTGCAGAGTATGATCCAGGAACTTGCTGACAAGAGTAAAGAAGTGGGATTAAAAATGAACTTTCAGAAGACAAAAGTGATGTTCAATGCTTTTTACAAGAAATGAAGATTTATCGATTGATGGAGAAAAACTGGAGATAACAGATACGTATGTTTATCTTGGACAGCAGATATCAAGTGAGGGTCACATTGATGAAGAAATTAATCGGCGTACAAAACTTGCCTGGAGAGCTTTTGGAAGAAACAGCATAATTTTCAAGAGCAATATGCCATTATGTCTTAAAAGAAAAGTGTTTGATCAATGCATCCTTCCAGTGCTTACGTATGGTGCAGAGACGTGGACCTTAACTAAAAGAGACATACAAAGGCTGCAGACAACTCAAAGAAGCATGGAGAGGTGCATGCTTGATATAACCAGGAGAGATAAGAAGAGGAACTCGTGGATCCGAAAAATGACGAGAGTGGAAGACATCATGATCAGAGTTAAATCCCTGAAATGGCAATGGGCTGGACATACTGCCAGAAGGACAGACCATAGATGGACAGCCGAAATTTTAGATTGGATTCCAAGGGACAGGAAAAACCCAGAAAAAGACCACATGGGAGATGGGTGGATGAAATTCGTAAATATGCGGGAGTGACATGGAGGAGACTGGCACAAGACAGACCGTTGTGGAGGAAACTTGGGGAGACCTTCGTCCAGCAGTGGATTGATAATGGTTGACAATGATGATGATGATGATAAGTCGGCAAATTTATTCAATCAGTTGTGTAAAATGTAGCAATTGAAAAAGAATACAAAAACAAGAAAGATGACACTGAATACTCGGTAGTAATGAGCACGCCTTTTGAATCCTTTTCGACAATAAAACGTTTCAAAGTTACTCATAGTCAATGGGATTCCTTACAAAAAAAAAGCAAATAAATAAACGGGATTTCTAAAACCATTAGAACAAACAGATTTTAGACTCTCTGACCAGCGACTGAAAGGAGTATTATAAAAATTTACAAATTGTGCAAAAAAAGTTTCTCATAGATAAAGGAATATCTCATAGCAGAAATCATTTTCAAATCAGACAGTTAGAAGAAAAGATATACAGAAAACGTACAAATTTATGCCCCCTAGCAGAAGAATGTTGAACAATGGAGAAGCAGAAAATATTCGAAGAGTATTATTCATAACAAAAGCTATGCTAAAGTGAAAAGTAGTATTTCAAATTCGTCTCCAGACAACCGATAGCAGTAAATGAATTTTTAACGTTCATAATCCCAGCGGGAAAACTGTGCATTATTTAAACAGGATACTGTTCCCCATCGTTGTTATAGCGAATGACATGCAGTATGAAACAAAATTTTTCAATCGGATTTTTTGAACCGGAGATACAGCTGCAAGCATTAATACGTTCTAAATCCACCTAGCGATAGAAAGATGAAGCACAAAACATCCACGAGTGTAGGAAAAAGTAAACGAGAAATAAGTGCCCCATATAAACGAAAAAAAAGTGTTTACAAGTGTTTCATAAGGTAAACAAGAAAAGAATAAGTAAAAAAAAGTGTCTCTATGTATTCCACAAGGTAAACAAGAAAAGGATAAAAGTTTTTCTTAGTATTCCACAAGGTAAACAAGAAACGTATAAAAGTGTTTCTATGTATTTCACAAGGTAAACAAGAAAAGTATAAATGCGTTTCAAAGTGTTCCACGCGGTAAACAAGAAAAGGATAAGTAAAAAAAGTGTTTCCAAGTGTTAAACAAAGTAAACAAGAAAAGGATAAGTAAAAAAACAGTGTTTCTATGTACTCCACAAGGTAAACAAGAATAGGATAAAAGTGTTTTTATGTATTCCACAAGGTAAGCAACCTGCCTTTCTGGTTCCAAAGAAACAACCCAATGAATTTCGTTTCGTGACAGATTTCCGCAAGCTCAACCAAGTCACGAAAACGATCAATTATCCACTACCTGTCATGTCGCATATTTTGCATAACCTGTCATCAACTAAATGGATGTCAACCTTGGATTTGGCGAGTGGATATTGGCAGGTGGCGGTACATCCAGACTCCGTCGATAAAACAGGCTTTGTGACTCCTTTTGGGGCTTATGAATACCTGCGTATGCCCTTTGGCCTAGCTTCTGCACCTGCTACTTTCCAAAAGCTTATGGATACGGTTCTCAGACCTGTTCTGGGTCCCCATGTGCATGTATATTTGGATGACATTATTATTACATCCGAGACTTTTGACGAGCACCTTTCTCTGCTCAAACAGGTGTTCCAACTCATATACAATGCTGGCTTGACGTTAAAACCTAGTAAATGCCAGATAGCGATTGACGAGATTGTATATCTGGGGTCGAAAATCACTCCCCACGGCTTATTTACGGATAATGAAAAAATTAGGCCTATTGTTGACTTTCTTCTGCCTAAAACAGCAAAAGAACTATCACGCTTTCTGGGAATGACCGGATGGTATCAGCAGTTCGTCCCCGCTTATGCTACAATCTGTGAGCCATTGTATGCTTTGAAACGTAAATACAAGAAGTTTGTTTGGACACCTGAGGCTAACGCTGCATTTGAAACACTGAAGTCTCCGTTGACTCAGCCTCCTGTGTTGGCTTTCCCGGATCATACTAAGGAATTTGATATTTATACTGATGCATCCGGAGTTGGTCTTGGTTGCGTTTTGTCACAAGCTGGGCATCCAATAGCTTTTGCGTCTCGTACTTTAGCCAAAGCTGAACGCAATTATTCAGTTACGGAACGTGAATGTCTTGCTGTAGTGTACGCTCTTGACAAATTTCAATGTTATCTTAACGAATTGACAGTTAACATAATTACGGATCATTCTGCACTTCAGTATTTGAATTCTGCTAAGCATCTCTCTCAAAGACTTATGAAATGGGCTCTTAAGTTACAAGAGAGCAATATCAAAATTTCATACCAACCAGGTCATAAGATTCAATTACCGGACGCATTGTCTCGCGTCCCGATAAGTGGGGTCCCCACAGAAACTACTCCTGGATGTCAGCCTTTACTTCTAATACCTGATATAACATCCAGAGAGCAGATAATGGCAGAATTAATAAATGATCCAGATTTTGGGGATATCTATAATTTTTTGCTTGCGGGTTCGCTCCTACAAAGTGATCCTTCTCTGGCTGGGAGGTCACAGCATTTTGAAGTCATAGAGGGTCTTCTTTACTATACGAAATCTAGGACTACTAGGGCAGAGTTTCGCCTATGTATTCCGCGAACCCTTAGAATGGCCCTTTTAAACGAATTTCATGACAAACCTCTTGCAGGCCATTTAGGTATTCGCAAGACCCGTTGTAAATTGCGAGATGTTGCCTATTGGCCTGGCATGTACCAAAGTGTGCTCGCATACATTCAATCATGTCACTTGTGTCAGATTAATAATTACCGTAATGTAAGACCGGCCGGTTACTTGAAATCTAGTTCAAGTTCTCATGTTTTTGATATTATTTCAATAGATTTATTGGGACCTTATCGTTACGTTTTTATCTGTTAAAAACAAAGCTCGTTACGTTTTAGTATTAACTGATAATTTCTCTAAATGAGTTGAAGTTTTTCCCATTAAAGCCGCTACGGCAGAAGTTATTTGTAATGTAATAATTAATGAAGTATATTCTAGTAATGGTGCACCTAATAAAGTAGTTTCGGATAATGGTCCCCAATTTATTTCTGACATTTTTGAAAGAATGTGTGCGAGACTACACATTAAGCATAAATTCATTTCCCCATATCATACCCAGAGTAATCCTGCGGAACGAGTAAACCGCACGCTTGTTAAAATGATTGCTACATTTGTCATGGATCATCACGAGCGATGGGATGAACATCTTGTGCTTTTTTCGTTCGCCCTCCGCTCGTCTGTTCACGAATCTACTAAAATTACTCCTGCAGAACTTTTTCTGGGTCGCAAAATTAAGACGCCTTTTGAAAATTTAACGGGGATTATCGACGAACTAAACCAGCGACCAACTCCGCAATCAGTAAGAATCATGGCAGAAAAAGCTCGTGTTGCAATGCTAGGAGCACAAGCGGCTCAAGCAAGATACTATAATACTAGGCGTAGGGAACCAGATCTTGTCGTTGGAGATCTCACTCTCGTGGAAACGCACTTCCAGTCTTCTGTTTCTCATACTGTAGTGAAGAAATTTGCACCCAGCTACGAAGGTCCATATCGGGTGGCAAATGTATTTGAAAATAACATCATCCTTGAAAAACCTGACAATCAATTTCAATACGTACACGTTCCTCAGTGTCGCAAGTATCATGAACGAAATATAGATTTTATCATCAACCCTACTCAACCTTCTGTTCCACAGACTCAAAAGTCTATATCTCACGATCAACCTCCAGAAATTTTGGAAGAACCGACAAACATTTTTGAAGAATCTCCAGTGATTTTTTCTTCACCCTCCCCTCCTCAAGACGGGCTTCCAAACACGCAACCTGATTCTCCCATGAGACGAAGGCTCGAATCAAGTTCTTCAAATACTAGTATCGTTCCTTTCCCTCCAACCATTGCCAAGACTATTGCTGCACCGTTTCCTGATAACTCTGCACCAACACAAGATCCTACTTCCTTGAATACCTCGTCAGAGAGTATTCCTATAGGCAGAAATAAACATCGCCCTGCACGACCACTAACTTACAGCAGCGACTCAGAGTCATCAGCTATTTCTGATTTATCAGTTATGGACAATAGTTTGACGATTCCTAAACGTCAGACACAAATTACAAACCGTCCAGCAACACCAAAAGCTGGTCGAAAACGTAACTTGTCTCCCCAATCTGCTTCGCCGCAACAGCGACGAAGGCAGAGATCCTTGCATCCGCCCGGGTTTCACCCCTGGAACCTACGCTCAGGGCAAACAGGGCCGATGCCTGCTTCTACTCTCATACCACGAGGTAGAAAGCGAAAACAAACGATGTGGCCGGAGCCACGTCCCTCCAAAAGAATGCTGGAAGGACAACACGGGCCCCAGCACAAAGGGAACTACATATCAAAAGCCTGGGGGAGCCCGTTCCTGTCAGCCGCAGGAATTTCCTGACCGACAGACTTCGGCCTTTCCTGATCGACGGACTTCAGCCGTTCCTGACCGTTCCTGTCAGCCGCAGGGATTTCCGGACCGACAGACTTCAGCCGTTCCTGACCGTTCCTGTCAGCCGCAGGGATTTCCTGACCGACAGACTTCAGCCGTTCCTGACCGACGGATTTCAGCCGTTCCTGACCGTTCCTGTCAGCCGCAGGGATTTCCTGACCGACAGACTTCAGCCGTTCCTGACCGACGGACGTCAGCCGTTCCTGACCGTTCCTGTCAGCCGCCGGGATTTCTTGACCGACAGACTACAGATGGTCCAGATCCAGTCACGTCCTTGAAGAGAGCTACGCCACCTGAATTTACCAGTCCGATTAGGCCTGGAAAACGTTATCGTACTAGAGTTTTTTATGCGTCCTCGAGATAAGTACGTTCTCGTGGACAGGTTCTTTTCTCCGTTTGTTGTTTTTCCTGCACGACCAGTTGGCGTGTCAGAATTTCTTTTTTTCGTGTGGGCCTATGCATTCTTTTTGTGTATATATGTGTTTTTTTTATATTTCTTCTATGTCCATCTACTAATCCAATTTGTTTTTATATATATATGTGCTTAGGGGTAAAATAATAAAAATTGTTACTGTTAGGCAGCTGCAGGCAATCTTCGCTGCTGATACAGTTGGTTTGTATTCAACGATAATATGTGGACGTAATTTGAAATCTATATATATGTGCGTAGGGATAAAATAATGAAAATTGTTACTGTTAGGCAGGTCCAGGCAATCTTCGCTGCTGATACAGTTGGTTTGTATTCAACGATAATATGAGGACGTAATTTGAAATTAAAAAAGTGATTCCTGCTAGGCAGAATAAAAGGAAGGTATGCCGATGCAGGTTTGTTTTGTTCAAGTATACAAAGTGTTTCACAGACGAATACAGATTTCTTGATTTTGTCATGCCAAGTTTGATATTGTACATACTGCTGCCACCAAAACAAAAACAAAAAAGAGGACGATAAACGTCAATCAACGAAGTGTAAGACTTACACTCCAAAATTGATAGGTTTTTCGAAAAAAAAAATAAAAAAAATAAGGGGTAGATGATGTAACGTATACTCTCGATTCACTTTCCTTTTGATTTTTACTATCTCTGGTTATTTTATTTTACTATGTAAATTATCTTCTTACTGAACGAGATGTTATTTCTCCCGCTGAATGAGATCTGGCAATGAGTGTAAGTCATGACGTGGTGGTAGCCAGTATAAATAGGCGCGTTCAACGATACCTAAGACAGCTTTTTGTTGATGTGCGTAGGGAGAGCTCTGTTTCATGTGTAAAGAGATCTTCGTTATATGCGCAAGGAGAGCTTCGTTTATGTGAGTAGAGCTTCGTTCATGTGCAAGGAGCTACGTTTTAATGAGTAGCTGTGTGTCCGGTGAAGTGTATGTTGGATCATATCAAGAGTTTCCCTAATAAAAAGTTGTTTTAGTAAGTACGTTTTTCTCAGTTCATAGTTTTGTCAGACCTCTGTCTGTCTGTTAGGTTTATTCCATTAAGTGTTGTTATTAACAACCAGCATAAGACTTTATTCATCTTAATTACTACTACAACATTACTACCAGTTATAAGCTTGTTCATTATTATTACTACACTACTAGCAGGCAAGTTTATTCATGATATAATTAACACAACAAGCATTAGAAGAAAGCATATTCATTATAAGCTCTACAACTTTGTAATTTACATATCTGGCCCATCTATCATGGTTTTGCAGTTGCGTTCGCTAAGTTCCACAATTTGCCAACAGAGGCGCCTATGTCGTGCCCGTTAGATCGCGCTTCAGGAACTGCTTTGCTCCTGCGTGTATGTGTAGGGGGGTCCCAAACTATTTTATACAGTATGTATATATTATTGTATATACATGTATATATATGATCTGGGGGATGGGTCCGATCCCTGCGTATGTGTGATCACATTTTTCTAAAAACCCAACGGCCATTAGATCCGTTTTTCACAATCGGGCGCCAATGTGCAAGTCATAAATTTGCCTGTGACGGAGATCGAAATCGCGCCTTTTCGCTTCGGACCCAGGTGTTCTAATTGACTAAACTACACTGACGGAATGTGTCGCTGCAGATTTGCCGTCTTGACACAAGCTTCACTTCTGTATTGCATCACAGCTGAAAAGAATGTCCACTGTGAATTTACAGGATGCCATAGATTTCATACCTTTGCCATACGTTTACAAGTATTTCAGAGAATATTTTTCTCCGAAAAGCTCTACCTCATCTAATTTTCTTCACTGTATTTTTCACGATCAAACTAACATTTCAAATTTTCTCAATGTCACCATTACATGAAATCTTTCCCGGACATTTTTATATTTTGTTAATCGAAAACTCCAGGATTCGTTGAAAACAGAAATTCTCGAAACAAGAAACACGTGTCAAGTATATAACAAAATAGCAATGCTGTACTCCATAGAATATATGTATATTAAGGTATCCGACTACTAATTACATCGTTCTGGAACGGAAATCGAATCTCCCAATTTATGTCGACAATATTACCGTTACATCACCCAGAACAAGGAGCCTCCAGGCAACTGAGGTTATTTCTTCAAGGAGATTCGTTGCTCTGCGTGGTGTAACTTCTAAGCAACTGAGGTTATTTCTTAAAGGAGGTTCTTTGTTCTGGGGGATGTAACCTCCAAGCAACTGAGGTTATTTCTTTAGGGAGAGTCCTTGCTCTGGGTGATGTAACCTAGAAGCAACTGAAGTTATTTCTTCAAGGAGGTTCCTTGCTCTGCGAGGTGTAACCTCCAAGCAACTGTGGTTATTTCTTCAAGGAGTTTCCTTTCTCTGTGTGGTCTAACCTCCAAGCAACTGAGGTTATTTCTTCACGGAGGTTCCTTGCTCTGGGTGGTGAAACGGAAGCATACTCGAACGTAAACCGGGATAATTACTTAGAGGCGTGCTGTCTCCGTACGATATCATCAAACCAACATCTCTGACTGTACAATAAAAAACTTTATTTACAATAAAAGACATGATTTTAAAATATTTAAAAAATGGCAAGATCTTTCGGGGCTACAATAGCACCCGTCCTCAGGCCACCCAACAGTGCCACAAAGCATAGGGAAGTGCTGCAATATATAACCAGTCTCCCCCGCGAGACCCACAATACATTTGTTCAAAACCGCAGGTGATGCCAATTGAGAAAAAACAGCAGAACAAAAGTAATATGTACAAATGATATAATCGATTAAGTAAGGTCCTCTTCTTCAGTTTTTTGAATGGGAGAAGTAATTATTTTTCTCCATTGTCTAGGAACAAAAACAGGTAAGTCCAAGTTACAACAGGTATTACCATAAGAGATTATATACAGACTCTCGGTAAAAAAGACGGTTTGTTTGCTTACATTGGAGGAGAGTACTATTGTATTAGGCCAATCGGGAGAGTAACCTCCTGGCGAACAGCTGTAGTAAATGAAGTAGAAATGCAGTCAGTTCGAAGTGCATATTTATGTTCAGACAATCTAATGTTCAGACTTCTAAGGGTAGAACCTATGTAGTATTTGATATCTTCGTTAGGAGCCGAGGAAGCAATGGGATACGATATATTCCTGCTTTATTCAAAGTGGCAACTTGATCTCTGTCGTTACGTATGGTAGGAAAAAATGTTTTTGGTGCAAATTCCAAATTTAATATTATATTTATTACATACCTTCCGCAATATAGAAACTACGGGAGGGATGAAATCAACTTTACCAACGTATATAGGGGGAACGACTTCCCTTGACAACGTCGTAAATCTTAGTCTTTCAAATTTCTGTAGAAGTTCCCGAAAGAAGCAGGCGGGATATCCAAATGATATGGCCATGTTCTGTATAAGAGCTAGTTCGTCCTGACGTATCTTACGGGTAGAGGAATGAGTAAATGCTCGTTTAATTAAAAAACGTAAGGCTGAAGCTTTGTGTTCCGGGGGGTGCGAAGAGATAAAAGGTATAAGACAAGGTGTGAAGGTCGGTTTTCTATAGACGGATAATTTGATAAGGTTTGAAGTCAAGTCACGAGTTAATAAAATGTCCAGAAAGGGTAATATACCATTTTGTTCAAGTTCCATTGTGAAGGTGATAGTAGGATATTGGTTGGACAGACATGTGGTAAATTCGTTCAGAAGTACCATGGAGTGAGGCCAAAAGACCAACATATCATCCACGTATCTTAAGAGGAGTGCCGGTTGATTCGTGAATTGGCTCAGAACTTTATCTTCCAATGACTGCAGTAAAATTTCGGCCAGAACAGGGGAGAGAGGAGACCCCATTGGTGCCCCCTCAGTTTGTTGGTAGAATTTGCTATCAAATTTGAAATAAGAACGTTTTGCAACCAATTTCAAAGCAGAAATGATTGCATCAACCTCCAAAGGGGAAATTGAGTTATCAGCAAGCAATTTCCCTTCAATAATCGAGTGGACTACTTCAAGTGGAACATTTGGAAACAGAGACACTACATCAAGAGAAGCCATAACAAATGAGTTTCCCTTGGGATCAAAAGATTTTATTCGCGTTAATGCCTGAGTAGAACTATTAATGGAAACTGAAGAATTTGCTATAAGTGGTTTTAAGTAAGTTGCTAAAGCTCTCTCCAATGTACGGGTGGGGCTAGCATACCCCGAAATCAACAGTCTGAGGGAGTGGTCAGGTTTGTGGGTTTTGATTTTCCCGAACAACTCAGGGACTCTAGTACCTACAGGAGGCTTCATTTTAGTAGAAATGGACTTAGGCAAGAGACCCCGGTTCCTGAGTTTACTTAACTCAGCTACAGTCGCATTTGTCGGGTCAGAGCGAAGTATCCGATGTGGAATCAGAGCTATTGCTTGGTACATCTTATTGTAGTAATCCTTGCGATCTAATAAAATAATTTGTTGGGACTTGATCTCTGTCGTTACCATACGTAACGACAGAGATCAAGTTGCCACTTTGAATAAAGCAGGAATATATCGTATCCCATTGCTTCCCTCGGCTCCTAACGAAGATATCAAATACTACATAGGTTCCACCCTTAGAAGTCTGAACATTAGATTGTCTGAACATAAATATGCACTTCGAACTGACTGCATTTCTACTTCATTTACTACAGCTGTTCGCCAGGGAGGTTACTCTCCCGATTGGCCTAATACAATAGTACTCTCCTCCAATGTAAGCAAACAAACCGTCTTTTTTACCGAGAGTCTGTATATAATCTCTTATGGTAATACCTGTTGTAACTTGGACTTACCTGTTTTTGTTCCTAGACAATGGAGAAAAATAATTACTTCTCCCATTCAAAAACTGGAAGAAGAGGACCTTACTTAATCGATTATATCATTTGTACATATTACTTTTGTTCTGCTGTTTTTTCTCAATTGGCATCACCTGCGGTTTTGAACAAATGTATTGTGGGTCTCGCGGGGGAGACTGGTTATATATTGCAGCACTTCCCTATGCTTTGTGGCACTGTTGGGTGGCCTGAGGACGGGTGCTATTGTAGCCCCGAAAGATCTTGCCATTTTTTAAATATTTTAAAATCATGTCTTTTATTGTAAATAAAGTTTTTTATTGTACAGTCAGAGATGTTGGTTTGATGATATCGTACGGAGACAGCACGCCTCTAAGTAATTATCTCCTAAACGTACGAATTTTTTAACAAGTAGTAAACCGGGATATGCGGGTTCGATTTCCGTTCAAGGACGATATAATTTTTTAATTTTCTGAGTCATGTCCAGATACATGATTAATTTGGCATGATTAATTTACCTGTAACATCTATCAGAGTATCTGACTACGTTGAAAAGTTCGTTTTGGACAAAATTTTGCATTTTTTATAATTATTTATTTTTAGAGCCCATTTTTTTTAAGATTTCAAAACAAGACCTTTGTATCTTTTCCACAATGAATAGTTACAAAGTTATAGACATTTTTATATCAAAACACAGCTGTCAAAAGAACGGAAGTAGCACTTTAAAGGTCGTAGATTTGGTAATAATTAGGTTTGTCTTACTGTTTTTGCATAAAATCACAGTTAAAACTACCAAATATTTATTTTTATAATGTTTTCAAAATCTGGCAGCACTTTGGTTACAATTATTAGATGTAATTTATGTTTGCGAAAAACTTTGTACAGTATTTTAAACTTTAAATGCGCTTTTTAAAGAATGAGATTTTCCTCCCGAACTCTTTACGGAAAACCTGATAACTGAAAAAGGTTTGTAAATAAATTGATGAAACTTAGTGTGTTTTTTTCTTTCAATGTTGTGCATGAAATAACTAAAAGTTTGTTGTATGTAAGTTAAAAGTTAAGTTATAGTTATTTGCGTTCAAAATATTGAAGAAATTTGTCGAAAATTCAAACTAATGCAGAAATGAATGACTACATCTCATCAGTACTTGGGAATATCTTTTAACTTTTAATTCGTGGTATACATAACAGTCATACACATATAATGATGAAAAATGGCTTTCACATATCCGTAACTTTTGTATTGAGAGCATTTATCATAAACGACAAATTTCATTAAATCGTTTCAAACATTTTCCAATTTCCTGAAAATTTGTATTTCTTTTCCCTCGTCTATGGTTTTTATGTGTTAACCTTCCTGAAAACATAATCAAAAAACTTTTTATATATATTTTTAAAATAGTACACCAGTTAGTCTTATACAATCTAAACACATGGAATGCATTTCTATCTCATCAGTACTTGGGAATATCTCTTAAATTTTAATTCCTCGTATAGAGAATAGTCATATACCTATATTGATGAAAAATACTTGTCACATATCCGCAACTTTTGTATTTAGAGCGTTTACCATAGACGACAAATATCATTAAATTGTTTCAAAAATTTCCGATTTCCTGAAAATTTGTATTGATATAATTTCTTTTTTCATCCTTTATGTGTTTTGATGTGTTAGCATTCCTAAACACATAATCAAAATACTCCTTCTTATATTTCAAAAAAAGTACCCCAGTTAGTCGGATACCTTATTATAAATTCAACAATCTAAGCACATGGAATAAATTTCTGGCCCAAAAGGTCAGTTAAAATTTTATATCTAGATGTCATTCTCCGTTGGAGAAGAAGTTTTCAAATGCAAGAAAGGTGAAAATATATATGAAAACAAAAAGAACTCTTAGGATTCAAGTCTCGATTTTCCCAAAAATCTTTCTTTCGAAAGAATTTAACAAACCAAATCTTGGGATTTCCCTTTCCGAACAAATGTTTACAGGACCTCACTTTCCGAGAGTAAGACAGAGAAAGAAAAAAGTATTTTTGTTTTCTGAAAGAAGTCCCTTTTAGTTGGTTTGTTATCTTTGAGAGCGCAGAAGTACGTGCATATAGAGAGTTTTCGCTCGCATATGAACGGTAGCCAGAGAGAAAAAGAAAGTCAATACTGCGTGACCCTAAACCCATCGTCAGTTTTCGTCCCTGGGTGTTTGGGAAGAATAGTTCTCGTCAAGCTTAATACAATTGACTCTCAAAGTTGTCCCTACTGAATGGAGAAAAGGGGAAAAGAAAGTCGCTGGCAGAAAGACCAGAATGAAGAACAATAGAAAGCTTATCTCTGGCAGTCGTGATTTATACACTTCTTGTGTTCTCCTACCTTTATTCTCGCATTTTTCTCTTTGTTAGAGCAAAAAAGTATTAAAGTATCAGCGAAATTACACACGCTTACTGTTTAGAATTTTCATGTTTATTTCCCTTGCGAAAAATTTCAAAGCAAGCATTTGTGTCGCTTCTGTTTTCAACGCAATAGCATTTTCTAAAATTCAGTGACAATTCAAGTAACTTAAGAGATTAATTTTATTTTTAAGTATGTCTCGAAAGAGGTTTCCATTTGATAATTTCCTCGTCTGCATTCTGTTTACTTTATCACCTCATTTCTGATTAGGTTCACTTCACTAATAAGATACCATTATTTTTATAATTTGCGTTTTAAAATATAAAACATTAAATGAAAATCAATGACTCCGAATTTATTTGTGCCGAAAATCAAGACAGATAACTGTCAATCAAGGCAACTATATTTTATATTATCTTTATTACTGCTTTTAAATCTGTGACAACCATACCGCCAGAGTTTTCAGATCATATAGACGACAGCCTATTTCTAATCTCGTGTTAAAAGACATGAATTTCTTACCTAACCGCTAACAAAATTACACTGCTGGCCACCCAAAATGCAACACCAAGAAGGACACGAGATAGCAAAGCCAGATTTACTGGGCACATAACAACAGATACAAAGGTGAAAAGATTGAGCTTACAGGCCCGTCCGACTTGCGGAACACGCAGACATCAATAGTTCGTGTGGCCCCCCATGGCTGGCAATAACGGGTGCTACACGCCGCGGCATCGAACGAAAGAGGCTTTGGATGTGGTCTTGGGGTATGTCGGTCCAGGCTGCTTCCACACGTTGCCACAGTTCATCAGGCGTAGCCGCGGGTGGTGCTTACCGGGCCACTCGGTTGCAGATCAGCAACCAGATGTGTTCGATGGACGACATATCGGGAGAACAGGCCGGCCACGACAGCAGTGACACCTGGTGGGTAGTGAAGAATTGTTGCACGATGCGTGCCACATGCGGGTGCGCATTGCCCTGTTGAAACGTGGCCGCTGGCAGGTCCTGCAGTTAAGGGAGGACTACAGGCTCCAAAACGTCGGACATGTAGCGATGGCTGTTGAGTGTACCGGCGATGCGCACCAGAGGGGTGCGGGTGTCATATCAAAATACGCCTCAAACCATAACGTTAGGCGACGGACCGGTATGTCGATGCATAATGCAGGCGTCATCCAAGCTCTCGACGCGCTGCCGCCACACGCGGATCCGACCATCGTGGTGTTTCAGGCAGAAGCGAGATTCGTCAGAGAAGAAAATGTCATGGCATTCCGTAGTCCAGGTGCGGCGTACAACGGCCCAATGCCACCGCACTCGCCGGTGGTGTAACGTCAATGGTAATCGGACCAATGGGCGCCGTGCGACAAGTCCCCGCTCCTGCAGACGACGTCGAACGGTACGTGCTGTCACAGGTTGTTGCGCAACACACCCTGATTCCTGCGCTAACGTTCGTGATGTGGCGGTGCGAGCCGTCAATGCCCGCCACACGACATGCCGGTCCTCTCGTTCGGTGGTGTGCCGCGGCTGCGGTAATCGCTCACATCGGTCCGTCCGTCCCTCCTGCACCCACCGGATCCATACTCGCCTCACTGTGGCTGGATGGCGTCCTACACGGGCGCCAATGTCTTTGTACGACAAACCTCCGTCGCGATAAGCCACTATTCGTCCTCTGTCGAACTCCGAAACGTGCTGGAATGACTGCGGTATTCTGCAACGAGGCATCAGGAAGCTTTCCACGCACAGGTCAGGCAGAACAACACACTTCCACTACTTACACCCAGCTTTCTGTGCACCCTTCTTATAGTGCTTCTCGGTGGCGTGCTGGGCGCACATGATTTGCATATGCCCTGCAATGCTAATCGTTTATATGTCCTCTCACGGGCAAGGCATGCTGCGAATTTCAGGCCGATCGGATGCTTCCTTGTTGGTGTTGCATTTTGGGTGGCCAGCAGTGTACTTGTATTCGTGGAGCTGACTCTGTGTCACCTTTGAAGGCGCCGTGCGCCGTTTTTATATTATGTTATCTGAGCAGAGGCCATTTAAGAGGGTGGCTAGGCGTGGTGCAGCCCCAGGTTCCGCACTTTTAAGGGACCACAAAATTATGCAGGATTCTTGAAAAACTGAAAGGGTTCTACAGTATTTTTTTTAAGACAGCACAGTAAACATTGTAAGAAACTACCTTGTGAAAAAAAATTCTATTTCTTTCCGTTTATTTAGAGTGAGTCTGCGAAAAGTATAGTCGCCTCCAGTGCATCTTCAACTCTTTCTAATGCATTACAGATATTTTTTGTACACATCTATAATTGGGGGTTATTTTCATACACTAAGAGTTCGTTTGTACTTGGATCATATTATTTTGCCCACTACTTCAATACGTAGTGCGATCAAAAAGTTCCGAGACTAGGTAGATAGCACCCCAACAGATGGCAGTACGCGGATTGGCGAGCAGAGGTCGAGGGCAGTGACCTTCATGAGTCATTGTGCCTAGTGGCGTCGTTCTGTGAACATCGGTATCTGTGCTACAGGATATTTGCCGACCACGTGCACAACACAGCTGCGATTTCGGTATGGCCTGCTAACTAGAGCAGCGAGAGGAGATGAAATTCTGCGTCAAACTTGGCAAATCGGGAACGTAGAACATTAAATGTTGTGGCAGGCTTATGGCAATGAAGCAATGAGTCGTGCGAGGTGTTTTGAGTGGCACCCGCGCTTCAAAAGCAGCAGAACGGTACTGGAAGACGTCAAGAAGTCAGGGCGACCGTCCACGAGCAAAACCCCCAAAACTGTGGACAAAATTAAGGAACTGGTGCATGAGGATCGTCGGAGAACCATTCAAGACATTGCTATCATTGTCAATGTGTCGCACGGGACAGTGCAAGAAATTCTGACGTCGGTTTTGAACATGCACCGTATCGCTGCGAAGTTTGTGCCAAAGATTCTGTACCCCGAACAAAAGACGCTCCGTATCGAACTCTGTCAAGATCTTCGTCGGCAGGTTGTGAATGAACCAACGTTCCTGTCTCGGGTCATCACTGGGGACGAAACCTGGGTCTACGATTATGACACGGAGACCAAACAACCGTCTTCTCAGTGGATAATCCCGGCATCTCCATGACCAAAGTAGGCCCGACAGGTGCATAGCGCAACCAAAAGCATGCTTATCATGTTCTTCGACATTCGTGGAGTTGTGCACCGTGAATTCATCCCCCAGGACCAGACCATCACCACCCTATTTTACTGCGATATTCTACGGTCTCTTAGGGAGGACATTCGCCGCAAAAGACCTGAAATGTTGCACAGGGGCGATTTCCTGCTCCGTCACGACAATGCAATAGCTCACAGAGCGTTAGCAACACTATAGTTTTGCAGCCGCAACAGCATGACTATCCTTACTCGCCGGATTTGGCCCACTGTGACATTTTTCTGTTCCCTTAAGTTGAAGCTGAAGTTCAAGGGTCGCCGATTTGAAACCGTGGTTGAGATCCAGCGTGACTCGCAAACAGTGCCTGACACGATTCGCGAACAGGACTTCCAGGGAGCGTTCCAACAGTGGCAAAAACGCTGGCAGAAGTGTATCGCTGACCAGGAGACTACTTTGAGGGAGATCATACCCAGAGTTAAGTAACGTAAGTACTTTGTTGTATATCGGCCTAGTCCCGGAACTTCCAGAGAGCGTTCCAACAGTGGCCAAAACGCTGGCAGAAGTGTATCGCTGACAAGGAGACTACTTTGAGGGAGATCATACCCAGAGTTAAGTAACGTAAGTACTTTGTTGTATATCGGCCTAGTCTCGGAACTTCCAGAGAGCGTTCCAACAGTGGCAAAAACGCTGGCAGAAGTGTATCGCTGACAAGGAGACTACTTTGAGGCAGATCATACCCAGAGTTAAGTAACGTAAGTACTTTGTTGTATATCGGCCTAGTCTCGGAACATCCAGAGAGCGTTCCAACAGTGGCAAAAACGCTGGCAGAAGTGTATCGCTGACAAGGAGACTACTTTGAGGGAGATCATACCCAGAGTTAAGTAACGTAAGTACTTTGTTGTATATCGGCCTAGTCTCGGAACTTCCAGAGAGCGTTCCAACAGTGGCAAAAACGCTGGCAGAAGTGTATCGCTGACAAGGAGACTACTTTGAGGGAGATCATAGCCAGACGTAAGTAACGTAAATACTTTGTTGCATATCGGCCTAGTCTCGGAACTTCCAGAGAGCGTTCCAACAGTGGGAAAAACGCTGGCAGAAGTGTATCGCTGATAAGGAGACTACTTTGAGGGAGATCATTGCCAGAGTTAAGTAACGTAAGTACTTTGTTGTATATCGGCCTAGTCTCGGAACTTTCAGAGAGCGTTCCAACAGTGGCAAAAACGCTGGCAGAAGTGTATCGCTGACAGAAGTGTTTCGCTGACAAGGAGACTACTTTGAGGGAGATCATAGCCAGACGTAAGTAACCTAAGTACCTTGTTATATATCGGCCTAGTCTCGGAACATTTTGATCGGACCTCGTATAATTTCAATAAGCTGAACTCTATGGGGAGAGGGGCGGGGGTGGTGGAGCGGAACTGAATTAGTACCCATTTTTCAACCATGCATTTTTCCGTTTTCTGGCCATTACTGATTCCTCCATGGATCATGGGATACACACTTCAATACCGAGGGGATATTTTTATTGCTTCCTCGTATTTCGGAAAAGCTTTCTCTAGGATATTTTTATTCATCCACCTCTAGGAAATCCTAGATGCTCCCCTAATACTAAAGCCCTAGATACTGTCCAGCGCTGAGGCCCTCCTGTTTCTTTAAATGTGATCTATATCTGAGCGATCTACCGCTCCAGAAAAATTACCTATAAAGTTAATGCTCAGCAAGAAAGCAGACCAGTAGCTTCTTTACTGTATATACACCGAAAAGCAAATGAATTAGAGTAACCTGTCTAGTAACGTGTAGCACCACCTTTCGTCCTGATGACGGCGGCGATTCGTCTCGGCATGGAGTCGACAAGACACCGGAAGCGTTGAGAAGCCATACGGATACACGACACCTGAACAAGTTCCCACAGTTCACGTAGATTTGATGGAGGGGGTCAGAGCCTCGCACATCTGTCTCGATGGCATCCCAGATGTGCTAGATGGGATTGAGGTCAGGTGACCTAGCTGGCGAAGGAAGCGAGGTCACGTCGATGGAGTGTTCATCCAACCATTCGGATACAATTCATGAGCTGCATTATCTTGTTGCAGGATGAGGTCTCCAGTGGGATGTTGAAGACCCACAAACGGGAGCAAATGGTCGTCCAGGATATCTCGGTAACGTTGACCTGTGAGGGACGATGTCACACGTACCAGGGGTTCCATTTCAGTCCACGAAAACAGTCCCCAGACGAGAATACCACCCCTCACCAGCTTGAAGAGTACCCTGGTGGCAAGAAGGATCCATCGCTTCATGTGGTTTGCGCCGTACTCGTATCCTGCCATCCGCATGTACCAACGTGAATCTGGACTCGTCAGTCCAGGCAAAATTTTCCCACATGTTTAGGGTCCAGTGGCGAATTTCCCGAGCCCATGCTAATCTTTGCATCCTGTGATGTGCAGTCAGCAGCGGTATCCTGTTGGATCGATGGTTTCTGTACCTCATAGCGAGGAGATGGTTCTAGATGTGTGGCTGCTTACACGTTTTTGTGCACCAGCGTTGAATTGCCGAGTGATTTCTTGCACTGTGGCCCGTGTATCCGCTGTTACAATGCGAGCTAGCCGACGATGACCCCGCTCATCCACACGCTGTTGTCCATGGCAGTTGGCCCTTGCAGCGATGGTTTTACCGGATTCGATGTACTCACGGTGCACCCGTGACACAGTGGCTCGTGAAAATCCCAGTGCCTGCACGACTTCCGAGATGGAGTGCCCCATTCGTCGGGTCCCGACGTCTTACCCATACTGCGTACGACTCTTACTGATTCCCGTCGCATCACTCCTTATAATGTCGGATCGCTGCATACGTCATGTCGTTTCCGTTTACAGGACCACTTACAGCGCCACATTTGCATAAGGCCAGCTGTCCCTATAATTCAATTGCTCTTCAGTGTACACTGGTCATAAAAAGTTAAGGATGCTGCATGAAATGAAGGACGTAAGTACCTGACTCAATTAACACGCATTGAAGTAACATGAGTGAGGCTACGTAACACAAACGATAAAAAGTGTACATTGAAGTGCCAAAAGTCATGAGATAGCAGTATGCAAATTTTTAGCTGGCGCTGCCGTCGTATACCACGATTTTTATCAGTTGCGAAGTGTAATCGCATGAGTCAGATTGAACAACCGCTAGTAGGAATATGGCAAGCTGACGTGAACTGTCTGAGTTTGAACGAGGCATGGTAGTGGGAGTCAGACGGATGGGACATTCAGTTCCCAAGGTTATGCAGACATTCAACATTTCTCGATCCACGGTGGCACGTGTGTGCCCAGAATGCCTCATAGAAGACATTGCCACCCACCGTGGACAGCACAGTAACCGCCACGGGTGCTGAATGACCGTGACCAGCGGCGTCTGACCAGGATTGTCCATGCTAACAGACAAGCCACACTGGCCCAAATAATATCCACACTCAATGTATTACGCACCAGAAACAGAACCATCAGGTCAGTGCAGCGGATTCAGCGTTCATGGGGTATGGGAGCAGAAGACCCATCAGGGTGCTTTTGTTAACACTACGACATCGGGCAGGGCCTCACCTGGGCTCGTGAACACGGTAATTGGACCCTAGAAGAATGTCAACATATGTCGTGGTTGGATGAGTCACGCTACCAGTTGTTACGAGCTGATGCTAGGGTTCGGTTGAGGTGCATACCCCATGAGACCATGGGCACAAGCTGTCAATAAGGCGCTGTGTAAGCTGGTGATGGTTTTATACATGTGTGGGGTGTCTTTATGTAACACGGTTTTGGGACCTCTAATCCTAGTAAACACGCCAATAGCCGGTAATTGCTTTGTTACTCTACTAGGTGACCATTTACAACCCTTCATGGGCTTCTTGTACCCCAACAACGATGGGGTTTTCCAGGTGGACAATGCACCATGTCATCGGGCCCAATTTGTCCAAAATTGGTTCCAAGAGCGTTCTGGATAGTTCCGACGGATGGTGGGGCCACCACGTTCGCCCGACATGAACCCAGTGGTGGAAAAGACCATTCGCACCCAAGATCATGCAGCTACAAATACCAGAAAACTGTGGGCGGATGTTCAGACATCATCTCCATAAGTCGCTGTGCAAGCTGGTATATACACTGAAGGCCGTATGTGGAATTGATGCCACGTTGAAGTGCTGCATTTTGCTGGGCTAGAGAAGGTCCTACACGACACTAGGTACGTATCCTATGACTTTTGGCACTTCAGTGTATATACAAAAACAATTTATTGTGCAATTTCTGCACACAACAATGTAGTATTGCAATATACTGTAGACGAAATAGCAAATTCCAAGAAAGTCCATACCTCTGCATTTCAGTACCCGGTAAAATTACCTCTGTGTCAAAGAACGTCGTGGCACCAAAAAGCCATAATTGCAAAGACATTGTTAATGAGTGTGTGGGGCAGCTCATCCCATGTCACAGGCAACAGGTTACAAAGGTCTGCCAGTGTACTGGAGTATGGAACGTGCTTATATAGACGTCACCGTGCATCGTCCAAATGCTCTCAATAAGATAAAAATCTGGAAACCTCGGAGGTAACTCTAACGATTCAACCCCATGATTTTCCAGCCTTTGAATCACGCATGAGGTACGGTGACCGGTTTTGTTGTCATCGCGAAAAGGGAATGCATGTCCAATATCAGCGTAGAACAGTGTCACAATGCGTACGATGATATCGTTTCGGTAAAATGAGGTGATCATATCGACTTAACAAACATATGAGGGAAGTACGGATATTAAAACGCACAGACTGCTGCCCAGACCAGAACTGATTGCCGATGGTAAGGGATGAGAGACTGACATACTGGGGTTCTATTCGTGTGCAGCATCTCCTCCACACGTGTCCTTATATCAGGATAAAGAGTAAAACGGGATTCGTCTACGAAAAGTACATAGTGCCACTATATTCCATGAAAGATACTGTCGGACACAGGTACATCTTTGACGACGTTGAGCTGGTATCAATGCATACATCCCAGCTGCCTCCTTTATGTGAGGCCGTTCTCGTGAAGACCGTTTCCTACCGTTTGAGTACGTACTGTGATACCAGATGCAGCTCGAAGTGATTCCCAGATTTAGCTACTGGGGACAGTAGACATTATCGGAAAGCTTACTGTCAGGTGAGCGATCTCGCATCCTGGTTGTTATCCTCGACCGATCACTCCTGGGTCGATCTACAACATTTCCATGCCGTAGAAATTTCTGTGTAGCTGACTTACTACACTCTGCCGAACTTCTGAAGCAGCAGCCACATCGATCTGCCGTACACCTGTCTGCAGCATGCCAACATCCTTCTTTTCGCTGTCAATGCTGAAACGTTGTCTGGATGTAATTTCAAGTTAAGCTCACACGGAAAGCAATATATTGAGCAAACTTCTAGACCAAGCGATGAAACGACCCGTTTTCCCCTTCACTCTTCGAAGGATGCTAATTTACATACGACATACAGTAGCTACCCAAGCTGATAACTGATCTCCAATAGTCGCTAAATTTGTATATCATTATCTACGTCATATGCAAATTTTTCCCTTCGAAACCTCAATATCCCTAACATTTTGTGACAAGTTCGGTTAGTTTATAGTAATCTTCCTTTCATTAATTACTAAACGCGAAAAAGGAATTTGAAAATCTATAGAACATTTGAATTATCAGAGTGTGCTATGCTGTTCATGATTTCATATCTTTTGGTTTGGGGGTTTTGCGACCTCCACGAGCAATCCCAGTGCCACTGGTTCTACGGAGCGGACGGAGCCAGCGCCATTGGACAAAAGCACTACACATGTCACATACGGGACTTGAACCCAGGACGTTCTCCGAAGAATGGTCATATTCCAGCGCAACGAACTATTGGGTCTCCATGGTATCATACAGGCATTTACGTTCCTCTTTTTTTACGCTTTCCAGCAGCAGGTTGAAGAAGCGTATATGCTGCTCCTGCTTTGCCCGTCCGTCTGTCTGCCCGTCCGCACAATAACTCGCGTAAAAATGGTTCGATTTCAATGAAAGTTTAGTATGTGGTAGGGGACAACCTGGAAAAGAATCCTATTGAAAATGGTTGAAATGGGGTCAAAGGTCAGGACAAAGTAGCGGGATCCATTCCATCGCCCTTATGCGTCATAACTTACGTAAACATGCTTCGATTGCGTCAAAACTTTAGTATGTTGTTTCGGACGTAAAATGAACCAATTCTATTTAATATCACTGAGATGATGTCAAAGGTCAGGGCACAGGAGCGAGATTTATTCCACAGCCATTATTCTCATAACTTGACTAAAAATGCTTCTATTTCGACAAAACTTTAGTATGTTGTTCCGGAGGTATACTGAACCAATTCTGTTTAATATACTCGAAATGGGGTCAAACTTCAGGACCCAGGAACGAAATTTATTCCACAACCATTATCCTCATAACGTGAGTAATGAGTTCTGGTATGTTGGAAAGCGTAACATAATCAATACATTGCATGATTCTACTAACTTGTTAAAGAATAAAGTCATCAAGAATTCGAATGAATGCTATAACGCTGTGATTCCTTCACAATGGCTATAGATAATTAATGAATTCGTGGATTCCTTTAATTGCTATCAATAACGCAAAAACTTAATGGGAATTATAGGGGACAAATTTGTTAAGGTGCATTATATCTCAAAGTTTTGATCGATACACTAGATTATCGTCAGGAGTTTCTGCGTCTCACTACTTCCGCAAGTCTGGCGACCAAGACTGGGAGATTTGCCATTCAGCATGGTCGTTGTTGTTGCCACCTTAAATTTCCTAGGGTTCTGATTTCCGGATAATTGAGTGGGATTTATGCATGATCACTTTTAAGAAGTTCCAGCACATTTCGTGGCTAATTTGTTGTATGTACCTATCTAATCCTGTTTTTTTTATGTTCCTTATTGCTTCTTTGCGCTCATTAATTCTGGTGGTCAACCTTCGTTCCGTTTCTCGTATGTATCGTAAACCACATGAACAGTTTATTTTACAAATGACTGTTTCCTGGAGAAAAGTATTTTTAATGATGTGGGTTAACCATCAGAATTAATGAACACAAAGCAGCAATAAGAAGCATTAAAAAAAGAAACAGGATTAGATAGGCACATACAACAAACTGGCCACCCAATGGACTGGAACTCCTTAAAGGTTATCAACCATCAGTCCCTCAATTATCCGGAAATTAGAAGAATCCCTGGATATTTAAAAGTCACAAGGTGGCAACATCAACGACCATGCTGGATGGCAAATTTACTAGGCTAGGTCGCTAGACTTGTGGAAGTAGTAAAACGCAGGAACATCTGATTGATCCATTTTATAGATTGAAATTTTGTGAGGTAATATACCTTAAAAATTTAACCTCTATAATTGTCATAAATTTTTTCATAAATGACAATAGATATTAATACGATTTCCGTACGTCCCGGTTTGACCCGGTTTTAGAGTCTTGTCCGGGAGTTTCAGCCGGTTAGCTATTTTGCCCAGAGCGGGATAAAAAACAAATTTATTACACATTAAATGTTAATGGGTTTTCCATACATCCAAATGCATTGTTAGTACGTACAGCAACCCTGTCAACAATTGTATACCATGTCACTCCTCCGGCATTCTTTGGAATTCCATCAGTCCATATCTCACGTGATCTTCTGCTTTTCCCCTATTGTTTGGTATCCATCTAGTATTTCATTTGTCCAAGCGTAGTTTGTTCTTCTAGAAATGTGTTCGGCCCATTAACACATGAGAGACTTTATTTTGTCATCATGTTGTAGCCTCTTGTCTTGTCATTTTTTCTGATTCACGGGTTCCTTTTCGTATTTTTCTTGGGTACACCAATCATCGATGCATCTCCATGCTCGTTTGAGTTGTTCTCAGCAACGTTTTAGCTACCGTCCATGTCTCTGAGCCTTAAGTACGAAGTGGAAATATGCGTTGATTGTATACTTTTTCTTTAAGACATAATGGTAGATTACTCTTTAAAATTGCACTATTTTTTGCACATGCGATGCAGCTAAATTTTATATACTTATCAGTTTCTTCTTTATCGTGGCTCTTGTTTGATATGTTTTGCACCAGGTAGGCCGATGTGGGCTTCAGTTACTTTTAATTTTTGTCACATCAACTTCTAAAACTTCAGTTCATCATTTTTGTTTACTATAAGGTCCTGTTTAATTTAATTTAGTATGCTTTCGTATTATATGCTCAACATTTTTTTAACACATCACTGTGTTTTCTATATGTGTTTTCTTTTTATATCTTTCTCTTCCTCGCTGTTTACTTGTAGAAGGACATGGCAGTCTTTGTGCGTCTGGAAGGTATGCTTTAACCACTTTTTGGTCTTGGAGGAAAACAAAAAAATATTTGATAAGCGTTCCAAAGGTACAAAGGCACGAGCGAGAAATACGCATTTCCAGTAACAATAGAAACCTTCTTTTCTGAACTCCACCGGAGATGTACTAAATAGTATATACAACTTCGTCACTTTAGAAGTAAATGCAACTTGGAAACTGAAAGCTCTTCAAGTATACAGCTTTAAAATTGACTGCAACTGGAATTCACGATTTTACATTTGAACCTGTGATAGCAAAAGAAAACGAAGTTTATTCACCTTCAATAGTTGGTGGAGCCTGCACGAGCGGCGATTACAGCTGCGACTCTCAGAGGCATACTCTCAACTAGTCGTTGTACGACGGCTAGCGGTATTTTTTTCCACTCGGCTTGGAGAAGACAGGTCAGTTCCTTCACCGATTTCGGACGGTGAGGGCACCGCTTAAGTCGACGCTCCAACTCGTCCCACAGTTGCTCGATAGGGTTAAGGTCCGGGATGTGCGCAGGCCAGTCCATTCGATTAACCCCATTGTCACCATACCAAGCCATGGTGGACCTTGCAACATGACAGGTGGCATTTTCATCCTGAAAGTAACATGGGTCCACCCCGTAAAACTGCCACAACGTAGGAAGCGCATGGGCATCCAAAATGGTGCAGTAGGTCTCTGCGTTGAGTATACCAGGAATTTCGACCAAGGGTCCCGTGCCATACCAGGAGAAACACCCCCATAGCATAATTTCACCGCCGCCGAACTTCACAGTTGGCACAATACATTCCGGCAGGAGGCGTTCTCCAGGCAGACGCAAAACCCATACCCTGCTATCCGAACGGTACAGGGTGAACCTTGATTCGTCGCTCCAGAGAACCTGTTTCCAATGTTCAACCGTCCACTGTCGACGTTCTTTGCACCATGTTATCCGAGCAGCGCTTTTGGACTTGGTGATCAAAGGCTTCTGGGCGGCAGCACGTCCATGATAACCGAGCAGATGGGCCTCCTTAAGGATGGTATTCATTTAAAGAACACTCCCAGATGTCTGTTGAAACTCCTCGCGGATGTAGCCCATCGATTTATTGCGGTTCTTCCGAGTTTCTCTGTACAGCACCCGTCGGTCTCTAACTCCCAGTTTTGTGGGTCTGCCGGGTCGGGGCACATTCCGACAGTCACCTTTCATCTTCCACTTGCCAATCACGTAGGCCATTGTCGATTTTGGATACTTCAACTCGCTGGATATGTCACGTATGGATCGGTCATTTCTGTGATACCCGACGATTACACCTTTCTCGAAATCAGAGAGCTCCGAACTGCGTGGCATCTTGCATGCGACTGGTTGTGTTGTTGTTTCCCAAGCGATATTTAACTGCGGCGGCCGTGACGTGTATTAGGACCGCAGATATCGTCGATTGCAGGGGTGTCCAATTGCTTGTTGGTAGACGGTGTATCACACGCGCATTTTGTGTAGGGGTTAGCGGTTAACTAGTTTCTGTTTGCCCACTGATGATCGTGGATAATTTACGTACGAGTAAAAGGAGGATTTGATTGGGGTTACTTTCCTCTTATTCTTTGATCTTTAAACTCTTTCGTGTAACTAGTGTGCAAATGTGTACATTGTTTGAGAAAGAATACCTATATATCAATCATGTTTCACCGGGAAAGAAAGAACAAAAAGATGACACCGAATTTTCGGGTGTAATCAGCATTTCTTTTGAATCTGTTCTGACCTAAATTAAATTTATCAAAGCTTTCAAAATCAATGGAACCGGTATGGAAAACAATGGTATCTGGCTGAAGAAAGTTTTTCAATCGGGTTTTTAATCCCGCCCATATTTTTGTAAACGGAATCGTGAACCAAACCCCTTTGGTTGCAGACTTGTGCGTTAAGAAAAACTTGAATTTATATGAGAAACATTTCGCAGCGGAAACGCTCTCCAAGAAAGAGAGAATTTTTAAAATCGGACCTTTCGAAACAGGTATATGGACATATATAAGATATGCATCTATGCCCCGTGGCGGGAAAACCAGGAGTTATTTTAAGAAGAAGATATTACTAAAAGCTTTGCGACGTGAGTATTATCGGCCCACAAACGAATTTTTTCAATCGAGGTTTTAGACGCTCCAGATTTTACTGCAAATACATCAGAAATGGAAACCCACTTTTAACCAAAAATTAGGAATTATATGCAAATGATTTCCCATCAAGAGCTGTATGCGGTTCACAAACAATTTCTTAAATCGGAGTTTTAGAAGCAGAGATATCGGGGAAGCGCAATTTACCTTTACTCCTCCTAGCGGCAATTCTGAAATTATATAAAAAACATGTCACACCGGAAACTCTATCCAATAAAGAAAGAATTTTTCAACTTGGACCATTATAGAAGCAGAGATATTGACAAAAATAAGTTATACATTTACGCCCCTGGTGGAGAAATCATAAAATATTTTAAGAAGGAAATATTCCAAAAAGTTTTACCAACGTGAGTGGCATCGGTCCACTAAAGAATTTTTTCAATCGAGATTTTAGAATCCCCGATTTTATGGCAAATACATACATCAGAAGCAAAAATTGACACTTATGACCCCCTGGCGGCCAAAGTATTCTTTACTAAAAATTAGAAATTATATGCAAGAGATTTTCCATCAGGAGCTCTATCGTCTGAAGAAAAACAATTTCAAGTCGGAGTTTTACAAGAAGAAGTATCTGGAAAAACGAAATTTAATTTTACGCCCCCTAGCGGAACATCTATGCGTAACTTGAAAAAGTAACCATACCTACAGTAGTCTTCGACATAAAGGGAATCGAAAGGTGAAAGATTTTTGCAATTGGATGTTTAGAAGCTAATATGTGGAATAAAATGTATTTTGAATTCGACATCATCTGGATTTACGCCCTCTAGGGGCGAAATTCTACATCTTAAAAAAAAACTAAACAAAAGAGCATCATTCGCATATTTCGGTAAAGGATCATCTTTCTAATGCAAAAAAAATTTTGAAATCGGAATAATAGTTGCAGAGATATGATGTCTGCAGACGGACGGACGGACAAATCGATAACATAAGCAAGATCTTTTTTTACAAGAGACGTACTAAAATTCAGTTTTCACTGTGCAAAAACAGTAACTCAAGATGAAATGAATAACCACACAAGAGAAAAGTTTTCATCCCACGACAGTGGCATTCTCCGAGTTTTACGTGCTGCCTAATTCAGTCAGCGTACACTTGAATGTTGCTGCATAGAACCTCAGTTCCAACAAGTAGTGCAGTGAAATCTGTGTTGTACGTTATTCAGTTATACGTTTTCCACTTTTATACGTAGTTCCGCTAGTTTCGATGTGTTACTGTACTTTCTATCGGTTTTTCAATTCGGTTATTCGCAATTCATTTGTATGCTTTTTGCGGTTATACGTTAAATTTTGAATTTCGGATTATCGAAAATTAACGGTTCTTCGATTATTTTATAGGTAACTTACCACTTTGAGTGAATCGAGTCAGCGTTTCTTGTAGCCGTGAAATAAATGATGCATCTATAAATTTACTGAATAGCATTCACAATTCTCTTTTTCTTTGAATTCAAGAAATTTGAAAGAAGAAAAAGTTAATGAATGTTTTGCTCGTCACTAATGATGTATCAACTGATGGGCAAACTGCTTTGGAAATAGCGATGCTCGTAAATAAAAGATACGTAAGAATTGTATGGAATATAAAACAAAAACAATATTCGGATTTACGTATTAAGCGAATACAACTTGGTTTGTCACAAATATTTAATTTTTCAAGTCGACCATGGTTTTACTGGTAAATGATCTAGCTTCATCAGGATGAATGGCACGTAAAATTTCAGATCGTATATAATATCATAAACGGTGTTTCCAGTCACGGGTTTGAGTTAGTTGCTTCCACGCGCTTAATAGAAATGGTGTGAATGCCTTCTCATTAACAAGTTGCGAAGACTTCTGATGTATATGGAAAGCTTCCAAAATATCACGTTTGGTGGTTGAATCTGGCTTGTCGATTAGTTTTGCTTCTTCAAAGAGAAATTTAAGGTTCTTTTCGTTACAGTGTTTAGCCATCGATGACTTCTTTACGTCATAACTCCGAATGTAGGTCTCCGGCTCCTTCAATCGAAAACGCAGGGCTCTACGGGTTTGTGCTATATACGAAGCGCCACATTCACATGGAATTTGATAAATTCCCCACGAGTTTTTGTCTTCAACATAGTACTTTCATCCTAAAAAGTTCATTTTGTTTATGGGTTTAAAAATTACTTTAAAATTAAAGGTTTTGAGAGTTTTAGAAATTTTGAAAGCAATGTCATGGAAAAATTGAATAATGTCAAAATTCTTTCGCAATAGGCGCATCACAGGAATTAACGTTGAGATAGGCTTCAATTTCCGGGATTTTGTTAGAGCCTTATCTATAATGGAAGGGTTGTATCCTCGTTGTACTGCAACACGTTTAAGGAAATAAAGTTATTTTTCCAAACTGTCTTTACCTGAACATATATGTATCGCGCGATATACGCAACTGTAAAAGGCGCTGAGTTTTTGTTGCCAAGGGTGATTGGACTTGGCATGTGAATCAAGCATATTCGGATTTATTTTATTACCTAATATTTTAAAGACATTTTTTTTTCATATATCGAACATATGAAATTGCGTAGACATTCTTAATCTAGTTTTTATAATGAAATTAAAACAAAAAATAATGCTAAAGTCAAAATAGATATGGGCTTCAGGTAGAAATTGAGTTATTCATTCATGTACATATCAGAGCACATTTAAGGAGACAGGCAGCCCGGGGCTGGACAGTATTTTGGGGCCCCAATATTAGTGACACATCTACATTTTCGCTATGGGTGAATGGATACAAATACCCAGAAGAAAACATCCCCAGAATATGATGAGGAAGTGAGAAAAATATCCTCTCCGTATTGAAGTGTGTATCGCATGACTCATAGACGAATCAGTGATAGCAATAAAACGTAAAAAAATGGATAGTTGAAGAATGGATAAAAATACCCAGGAGAAAACATCCCCAGAATATGATGAGGAAGTGAGAAAAATATCCTCTCCGTATTGAAGTGTGTATCGCATGACTCATAGACGAATCAGTGATAGCAATAAAACGTAAAAAATGGATAGTTGAAGAATGGATAAAAATACCCAGGAGAAAACATCCCCAGAATATGATGAGGAAGTGAGAAAAATATCCTCTCCGTATTGAAGTGTGTATCGCATGACTCATAGACGAATCAGTGGTAGCAATAAAACGTAAAAAATGGATAGTTGAAGAATGGATAAAAATACCCAGGAGAAATCATCCCCAGAATATGATGAGGAAGTGCGAAAAATACCCTCTCCGTATTGAAGTGTGTATCGCATGACTCATAGACGAATCAGTGATAGCAATAAAACGTAAAAAATGGATAGTTGAAGAATGGATAAAAATACCCAGGAGAAAACAGCCCCAGAATATGATGAGGAAGTGAGAAAAATATCCTCTCCGTATTGAAGTGTGTATCGCATGACTCATAGACGAATCAGTGATAGCAATAAAACGTAAAAAATGGATAGTTGAAGAATGGATAAAAATACCCAGGAGAAAACATCCCCAGAATATGATGAGGAAGTGAGAAAAATATCCTCTCCGTATTGAAGTGTGTATCGCATGACTCATAGACGAATCAGTGGTAGCAATAAAACGTAAAAAATGGATAGTTGAAGAATGGATAAAAATACCCAGGAGAAATCATCCCCAGAATATGATGAGGAAGTGCGAAAAATAACCTCTCCGTATTGAAGTGTGTATCGCATGACTCATAGACGAATCAGTGATAGCAATAAAACGTAAAAAATGGATAGTTGAAGAATGGATAAAAATACCCAGGAGAAAACATCCCCAGAATATGATGAGGAAGTGAGAAAAATATCCTCTCCGTATTGAAGTGTGTATCGCATGACTCATAGACGAATCAGTGGTAGCAATAAAACGTAAAAAATGGATAGTTGAAGAATGGATAAAAATACCCAGGAGAAATCATCCCCAGAATATGATGAGGAAGTGCGAAAAATATCCTCTCCGTATTGAAGTGTGTATCGCATGACTCATAGACGAATCAGTGATAGCAATAAAACGTAAAAAATGGATAGTCGAAGAATGGATAAAAATACCCAGGAGAAAACATCCCCAGAATATGATGAGGAAGTGAGAAAAATATCCTCTCCGTATTGAAGTGTGTATCGCATGACTCATAGACGAATCAGTGGTAGCAATAAAACGTAAAAAATGGATAGTTGAAGAATGGATAAAAATACCCAGGAGAAAACATCCCCAGAATATGATGAGGAAGTGAGAAAAATACCCTCTCCGTATTGAAGTGTGTATCGCATGACTCATAGACGAATCAGTGGTAGCAATAAAACGTAAAAAATAGATAGTTGAAGAATGGATAAAAATACCCAGGAGAAAACATCCCCAGAATATGATGAGGAAGTGAGAAAAATATCCTCTCCGTATTGAAGTGTGTATCGCATGACTCATAGACGAATCAGTGGTAGCAATAAAACGTAAAAAATGGATAGTTGAAGAATGGATAAAAATACCCAGGAGAAAACAGCCCCAGAATATGATGAGGAAGTGAGAAAAATATCCTCTCCGTATTGAAGTGTGTATCGCATGACTCATAGACGAATCAGTGATAGCAATAAAACGTAAAAAATGGATAGTTGAAGAATGGATAAAAATACCCAGGAGAAAACATCCCCAGAATATGATGAGGAAGTGAGAAAAATATCCTCTCCGTATTGAAGTGTGTATCGCATGACTCATAGACGAATCAGTGGTAGCAATAAAACGTAAAAAATGGATAGTTGAAGAATGGATAAAAATACCCAGGAGAAATCATCCCCAGAATATGATGAGGAAGTGCGAAAAATAACCTCTCCGTATTGAAGTGTGTATCGCATGACTCATAGACGAATCAGTGATAGCAATAAAACGTAAAAAATGGATAGTTGAAGAATGGATAAAAATACCCAGGAGAAAACATCCCCAGAATATGATGAGGAAGTGAGAAAAATATCCTCTCCGTATTGAAGTGTGTATCGCATGACTCATAGACGAATCAGTGGTAGCAATAAAACGTAAAAAATGGATAGTTGAAGAATGGATAAAAATACCCAGGAGAAATCATCCCCAGAATATGATGAGGAAGTGCGAAAAATATCCTCTCGGCATTGAAGTGTGTATCGCATGACTCATAGACGAATCAGTGATAGCAATAAAACGTAAAAAATGGATAGTTGAAGAATGGATAAAAATACCCAGGAGAAAACATCCCCAGAATATGATGAGGAAGTGAGAAAAATATCCTCTCCGTATTGAAGTGTGTATCGCATGACTCATAGACGAATCAGTGGTAGCAATAAAACGTAAAAAATGGATAGTTGAAGAATGGATAAAAATACCCAGGAGAAAACATCCCCAGAATATGATGAGGAAGTGAGAAAAATACCCTCTCCGTATTGAAGTGTGTATCGCATGACTCATAGACGAATCAGTGGTAGCAATAAAACATAAAAAAATGGATAGTTGAAGAATGGATAAAAATACCCAGGAGAAAACATCCCCAGAATATGATGAGGAAGTGAGAAAAATATCCTCTCCGTATTGAAGTGTGTATCGCATGACTCATAGACGAATCAGTGGTAGCAATAAAACGTAAAAAATGGATAGTTGAAGAATGGATAAAAATACCCAGGAGAAAACATCCCCAGAATATGATGAGGAAGTGAGAAAAATATCCTCTCCGTATTGAAGTGTGTATCGCATGACTCATAGACGAATCAGTGGTAGCAATAAAACGTAAAAAATGGATAGTTGAAGAATGGATAAAAATACCCAGGAGAAATCATCCCCAGAATATGATGAGGAAGTGCGAAAAATATCCTCTCCGTATTGAAGTGTGTATCGCATGACTCATAGACGAATCAGTGATAGCAATAAAACGTAAAAAATGGATAGTTGAAGAATGGATAAAAATACCCAGGAGAAATCATCCCCAGAATATGATGAGGAAGTGCGAAAAATATCCTCTCCGTATTGAAGTGTGTATCGCATGACTCATAGACGAATCAGTGATAGCAATAAAACGTAAAAAATGGATAGTTGAAGAATGGATAAAAATACCCAGGAGAAATCATCCCCAGAATATGATGAGGAAGTGCGAAAAATATCCTCTCCGTATTTTTGAAGTGTGTATCGCATGACTCATAGACGAATCAGTGGTAGCAATAAAACGTAAAAAATTGATAGTTGAAGAATGGATAAAAATACCCAGGAGAAAACATCCCCAGAATATGATGAGAAAGTGAGAAAAATATCCTCTCAGTATTGAAGTGTGTATCGCATGACTCATAGACGAATCAGTGGTAGCAATAAAACGTAAAAAATGGATAGTTGAAGAATGGATAAAAATACCCAGGAGAAAACATCCCCAGAATATGATGAGAAAGTGAGAAAAATATCCTCTCCGTATTAAAGTGTGTATCGCATGACTCATAGACGAATCAGTGGTAGCAATAAAACGTAAAAAATGGATAGTTGAAGAATGGATAAAAATACCCAGGAGAAAACATCCCCAGAATATGATGAGGAAGTGAGAAAAATATCCTCTCCGTATTGAAGTGTGTATCGCATGACTCATAGACGAATCAGTGGTAGCAATAAAACGCAAAAAATGGATAGTTGAAGAATGGATAAAAATACCCAGGAGAAAACATCCCCAGAATATGATGAGTAAGTGAGAAAAATATCCTCTCCGTATTGAAGTGTGTATCGCATGACTCATAGACGAATCAGTGGTAGCAATAAAACGTAAAAAATGGATAGTTGAAGAATGGATAAAAATACCCAGGAGAAAACATCCCCAGAATATGATGAGGAAGTGAGAAAAATATCCTCTCCGTATTGAAGTGTGTATCGCATGACTCAGACGAATCAGTGGTAGCAATAAAACGTAAAAAATGGATAGTTGAAGAATGGATAAAAATACCCAGGAGAAAACATCCCCAGAATATGATGAGGAAGTGAGAAAAATATCCTCTCCGTATTGAAGTGTGTATCGCATGACTCATAGACGAATCAGTGATAGCAATAAAACGTAAAAAATGGATAGTTGAAGAATTGATAAAAATACCCAGGAGAAAACATCCCCAGAATATGATGAGGAAGTGAGAAAAATATCCTCTCCGTATTGAAGTGTGTATCGCATGACTCATAGACGAATCAGTGGTAGCAATAAAACGTAAAAAATGGATAGTTGAAGAATGGATAAAAATACCCAGGAGAAAACATCCCCAGAATATGATGAGGAAGTGAGAAAAATATCCTCTCCGTATTGAAGTGTGTATCGCATGACTCATAGACGAATCAGTGGTAGCAATAAAACGTAAAAAATGGATAGTTGAAGAATGGATAAAAATACCCAGGAGAAAACATCCCCAGAATATGATGAGTAAGTGAGAAAAATATCCTCTCCGTATTGAAGTGTGTATCGCATGACTCATAGACGAATCAGTGGTAGCAATAAAACGTAAAAAATGGATAGTTGAAGAATGGATAAAAATACCCAGGAGAAAACATCCCCAGAATATGATGAGGAAGTGAGAAAAATATCCTCTCCGTATTGAAGTGTGTATCGCATGACTCAGACGAATCAGTGGTAGCAATAAAACGTAAAAAATGGATAGTTGAAGAATGGATAAAAATACCCAGGAGAAAACATCCCCAGAATATGATGAGGAAGTGAGAAAAATATCCTCTCCGTATTGAAGTGTGTATCGCATGACTCATAGACGAATCAGTGATAGCAATAAAACGTAAAAAATGGATAGTTGAAGAATGGATAAAAATACCCAGGAGAAAACATCCCCAGAATATGATGAGGAAGTGAGAAAAATATCCTCTCCGTATTGAAGTGTGTATCGCATGACTCATAGACGAATCAGTGGTAGCAATAAAACGTAAAAAATGGATAGTTGAAGAATGGATAAAAATACCCAGGAGAAAACATCCCCAGAATATGATGAGGAAGTGAGAAAAATATCCTCTCCGTATTGAAGTGTGTATCGCATGACTCATAGACGAATCAGTGGTAGCAATAAAACGTAAAAAATGGATAGTTGAAGAATGGATAAAAATACCCAGGAGAAAACATCCCCAGAATATGATGAGGAAGTGAGAAAAATATCCTCTCCGTATTGAAGTGTGTATCGCATGACTCATAGACGAATCAGTGGTAGCAATAAAACGTAAAAAATGGATAGTTGAAGAATGGATAAAAATACCCAGGAGAAATCATCCCCAGAATATGATGAGGAAGTGCGAAAAATATCCTCTCCGTATTGAAGTGTGTATCGCATGACTCATAGACGAATCAGTGATAGCAATAAAACGTAAAAAATGGATAGTTGAAGAATGGATAAAAATACCCAGGAGAAATCATCCCCAGAATATGATGAGGAAGTGCGAAAAATATCCTCTCCGTATTTTTGAAGTGTGTATCGCATGACTCATAGACGAATCAGTGGTAGCAATAAAACGTAAAAAATGGATAGTTGAAGAATGGATAAAAATACCCAGGAGAAAACATCCCCAGAATATGATGAGAAAGTGAGAAAAATATCCTCTCAGTATTGAAGTGTGTATCGCATGACTCATAGACGAATCAGTGGTAGCAATAAAACGTAAAAAATGGATAGTTGAAGAATGGATAAAAATACCCAGGAGAAAACATCCCCAGAATATGATGAGGAAGTGAGAAAAATATCCTCTCCGTATTGAAGTGTGTATCGCATGACTCATAGACGAATCAGTGGTAGCAATAAAACGTAAAAAATGGATAGTTGAAGAATGGATAAAAATACCCAGGAGAAAACATCCCCAGAATATGATGAGGAAGTGAGAAAAATATCCTCTCCGTATTGAAGTGTGTATCGCATGACTCATAGACGAATCAGTGGTAGCAATAAAACGTAAAAAATGGATAGTTGAAGAATGGATAAAAATACCCAGGAGAAAACATCCCCAGAATATGATGAGGAAGTGAGAAAAATATCCTCTCCGTATTGAAGTGTGTATCGCATGACTCATAGACGAATCAGTGGTAGCAATAAAACGTAAAAAATGGATAGTTGAAGAATGGATAAAAATACCCAGGAGAAAACATCCCCAGAATATGATGAGGAAGTGAGAAAAATATCCTCTCCGTATTGAAGTGTGTATCGCATGACTCATAGACGAATCAGTGGTAGCAATAAAACGTAAAAAATGGATAGTTGAAGAATGGATAAAAATACCCAGGAGAAAACATCCCCAGAATATGATGAGGAAGTGAGAAAAATATCCTCTCCGTATTGAAGTGTGTATCGCATGACTCATAGACGAATCAGTGATAGCAATAAAACGTAAAAAATGGATAGTTGAAGAATGGATAAAAATACCCAGGAGAAAACATCCCCAGAATATGATGAGGAAGTGAGAAAAATATCCTCTCCGTATTGAAGTGTGTATCGCATGACTCATAGACGAATCAGTGGTAGCAATAAAACGTAAAAAATGGATAGTTGAAGAATGGATAAAAATACCCAGGAGAAAACATCCCCAGAATATGATGAGGAAGTGAGAAAAATATCCTCTCCGTATTGAAGTGTGTATCGCATGACTCATAGACGAATCAGTGGTAGCAATAAAACGTAAAAAATGGATAGTTGAAGAATGGATAAAAATACCCAGGAGAAAACATCCCCAGAATATGATGAGTAAGTGAGAAAAATATCCTCTCCGTATTGAAGTGTGTATCGCATGACTCATAGACGAATCAGTGGTAGCAATAAAACGTAAAAAATGGATAGTTGAAGAATGGATAAAAATACCCAGGAGAAAACATCCCCAGAATATGATGAGGAAGTGAGAAAAATATCCTCTCCGTATTGAAGTGTGTATCGCATGACTCATAGACGAATCAGTGGTAGCAATAAAACGTAAAAAATGGATAGTTGAAGAATGGATAAAAATACCCAGGAGAAAACATCCCCAGAATATGATGAGGAAGTGAGAAAAATATCCTCTCCGAATTGAAGTGTGTATCGCATGACTCATAGACGAATCAGTGATAGCAATAAAACGTAAAAAATGGATAGTTGAAGAATGGATAAAAATACCCAGGAGAAAACATCCCCAGAATATGATGAGGAAGTGCGAAAAATATCCTCTCCGTATTGAAGTGTGTATCGCATGACTCATAGACGAATCAGTGGTAGCAATAAAACGTAAAAAATGGATAGTTGAAGAATGGATAAAAATACCCAGGAGAAAACATCCCCAGAATATGATGAGGAAGTGAGAAAAATATCCTCTCCGTATTGAAGTGTGTATCGCATGACTCATAGACGAATCAGTGGTAGCAATAAAACGTAAAAAATGGATAGTTGAAGAATGGATAAAAATACCCAGGAGAAATCATCCCCAGAATATGATGAGGAAGTGCGAAAAATATCCTCTCCGTATTTTTGAAGTGTGTATCGCATGCCTCATAGACGAATCAGTGGTAGCAATAAAACGTAAAAAATGGATAGTTGAAGAATGGATAAAAATACCCAGGAGAAAACATCCCCAGAATATGATGAGTAAGTGAGAAAAATATCCTCTCCGTATTGAAGTGTGTATCGCATGACTCATAGACGAATCAGTGATAGCAATAAAACGTAAAAAATGGATAGTTGAAGAATGGATAAAAATACCCAGGAGAAATCATCCCCAGAATATGATGAGGAAGTGAGAAAAATATCCTCTCCGTATTGAAGTGTGTATCGCATGACTCATAGACGAATCAGTGATAGCAATAAAACGTAAAAAATGGATAGTTGAAGAATGGATAAAAATACCCAGGAGAAATCATCCCCAGAATATGATGAGGAAGTGCGAAAAATATCCTCTCCGTATTGAAGTGTGTATCGCATGACTCATAGACGAATCAGTGATAGCAATAAAACGTAAAAAATGGATAGTTGAAGAATGGATAAAAATACCCAGGAGAAATCATCCCCAGAATATGATGAGGAAGTGCGAAAAATATCCTCTCCGTATTGAAGTGTGTATCGCATGACTCATAGACGAATCAGTGATAGCAATAAAACGTAAAAAATGGATAGTTGAAGAATGGATAAAAATACCCAGGAGAAATCATCCCCAGAATATGATGAGGAAGTGCGAAAAATATCCTCTCCGTATTTTTGAAGTGTGTATCGCATGCCTCATAGACGAATCAGTGGTAGCAATAAAACGTAAAAAATTGATAGTTTAAGAATGGATAAAAATACCCAGGAGAAAACATCCCCAGAATATGATGAGAAAGTGAGAAAAATATCCTCTCAGTATTGAAGTGTGTATCGCATGACTCATAGACGAATCAGTGGTAGCAATAAAACGTAAAAAATGGATAGTTGAAGAATGGATAAAAATACCCAGGAGAAAACATCCCCAGAATATGATGAGTAAGTGAGAAAAATATCCTCTCCGTATTGAAGTGTGTATCGCATGACTCATAGACGAATCAGTGGTAGCAATAAAACGTAAAAAATGGATAGTTGAAGAATGGATAAAAATACCCAGGAGAAAACATCCCCAGAATATGATGAGGAAGTGAGAAAAATATCCTCTCCGTATTGAAGTGTGTATCGCATGACTCAGACGAATCAGTGGTAGCAATAAAACGTAAAAAATGGATAGTTGAAGAATGGATAAAAATACCCAGGAGAAAACATCCCCAGAATATGATGAGGAAGTGAGAAAAATATCCTCTCCGAATTGAAGTGTGTATCGCATGACTCATAGACGAATCAGTGATAGCAATAAAACGTAAAAAATGGATAGTTGAAGAATGGATAAAAATTCCCAGGAGAAAACATCCCCAGAATATGATGAGGAAGTGAGAAAAATACCCTCTCCGTATTGAAGTGTGTATCGCATGACTCATAGACGAATCAGTGGTAGCAATAAAACGTAAAAAATGGATAGTTGAAGAATGGATAAAAATACCCAGGAGAAAACATCCCCAGAATATGATGAGGAAGTGAGAAAAATATCTTCTCCGTATTGAAGTGTGTATCGCATGACTCATAGACGAATCAGTGGTAGCAATAAAACGTAAAAAATGGATAGTTGAAGAATGGATAAAAATACCCAGGAGAAATCATCCCCAGAATATGATGAGGAAGTGCGAAAAGCCGCCCCGGTGGCGCAGTGGTCTAAGGCGTTGGCCTCTGATCATTCGTCCGTAAGGGGTCCGGGTTCGAATCCCGGTCAGGCATGGATGTTGTGTTTGTCTTACGGCACTGGCTCTCTCCTTCCTTCCCTGGAACCAGTGACCCTAAATTAGGGACGGGCGACTGCTTATAGCCCATTGAGTTGCTCACGGTGGTCGTTAAACCTCCAATCAAAAAAAAAAAAAAAGAAAAAAAAAAAAAAAAAAGAAGTGCGAAAAATATCCTCTCCGTATTGAAGTGTGTATCGCATGACTCATAGACGAATCAGTGATAGCAATAAAACGTAAAAAATGGATAGTTGAAGAATGGATAAAAATACCCAGGAGAAATCATCCCCAGAATATGATGACGAAGTGCGAAAAATATCCTCTCCGTATTGAAGTGTGTATCGCATGACTCATAGACGAATCAGTGATAGCAATAAAACGTAAAAAATGGATAGTTGAAGAATGGATAAAAATACCCAGGAGAAATCATCCCCAGAATATGATGAGGAAGTGCGAAAAATATCCTCTCCGTATTTTTGAAGTGTGTATCGCATGCCTCATAGACGAATCAGTGGTAGCAATAAAACGTAAAAAATGGATAGTTGAAGAATGGATAAAAATACCCAGGAGAAAACATCCCCAGAATATGATGAGTAAGTGAGAAAAATATCCTCTCCGTATTGAAGTGTGTATCGCATGACTCATAGACGAATCAGTGGTAGCAATAAAACGTAAAAAATGGATAGTTGAAGAATGGATAAAAATACCCAGGAGAAAACATCCCCAGAATATGATGAGGAAGTGAGAAAAATATCCTCTCCGTATTGAAGTGTGTATCGCATGACTCATAGACGAATCAGTGATAGCAATAAAACGTAAAAAATGGATAGTTGAAGAATGGATAAAAATACCCAGGAGAAATCATCCCCAGAATATGATGAGGAAGTGCGAAAAATATCCTCTCCGTATTGAAGTGTGTATCGCATGACTCATAGACGAATCAGTGATAGCAATAAAACGTAAAAAATGGATAGTTGAAGAATGAATAAAAATACCCAGGAGAAATCATCCCCAGAATATGATGAGGAAGTGCGAAAAATATCCTCTCCGTATTGAAGTGTGTATCGCATGACTCATAGACGAATCAGTGATAGCAATAAAACGTAAAAAATGGATAGTTGAAGAATGGATAAAAATACCCAGGAGAAAACATCCCCAGAATATGATGAGAAAGTGAGAAAAATATCCTCTCAGTATTGAAGTGTGTATCGCATGACTCATAGACGAATCAGTGGTAGCAATAAAACGTAAAAAATGGATAGTTGAAGAATGGATAAAAATACCCAGGAGAAAACATCCCCAGAATATGATGAGAAAGTGAGAAAAATATCCTCTCCGTATTAAAGTGTGTATCGCATGACTCATAGACGAATCAGTGGTAGCAATAAAACGTAAAAAATGGATAGTTGAAGAATGGATAAAAATACCCAGGAGAAAACATCCCCAGAATATGATGAGGAAGTGAGAAAAATATCCTCTCCGTATTGAAGTGTGTATCGCATGACTCATAGACGAATCAGTGGTAGCAATAAAACGTAAAAAATGGATAGTTGAAGAATGGATAAAAATACCCAGGAGAAAACATCCCCAGAATATGATGAGTAAGTGAGAAAAATATCCTCTCCGTATTGAAGTGTGTATCGCATGACTCATAGACGAATCAGTGGTAGCAATAAAACGTAAAAAATGGATAGTTGAAGAATGGATAAAAATACCCAGGAGAAAACATCCCCAGAATATGATGAGGAAGTGAGAAAAATATCCTCTCCGTATTGAAGTGTGTATCGCATGACTCAGACGAATCAGTGGTAGCAATAAAACGTAAAAAATGGATAGTTGAAGAATGGATAAAAATACCCAGGAGAAAACATCCCCAGAATATGATGAGGAAGTGAGAAAAATATCCTCTCCGTATTGAAGTGTGTATCGCATGACTCATAGACGAATCAGTGATAGCAATAAAACGTAAAAAATGGATAGTTGAAGAATTGATAAAAATACCCAGGAGAAAACATCCCCAGAATATGATGAGGAAGTGAGAAAAATATCCTCTCCGTATTGAAGTGTGTATCGCATGACTCATAGACGAATCAGTGGTAGCAATAAAACGTAAAAAATGGATAGTTGAAGAATGGATAAAAATACCCAGGAGAAAACATCCCCAGAATATGATGAGGAAGTGAGAAAAATATCCTCTCCGTATTGAAGTGTGTATCGCATGACTCATAGACGAATCAGTGGTAGCAATAAAACGTAAAAAATGGATAGTTGAAGAATGGATAAAAATACCCAGGAGAAAACATCCCCAGAATATGATGAGTAAGTGAGAAATATATCCTCTCCGTATTGAAGTGTGTATCGCATGACTCATAGACGAATCAGTGGTAGCAATAAAACGTAAAAAATGGATAGTTGAAGAATGGATAAAAATACCCAGGAGAAAACATCCCCAGAATATGATGAGGAAGTGAGAAAAATATCCTCTCCGTATTGAAGTGTGTATCGCATGACTCATAGACGAATCAGTGGTAGCAATAAAACGTAAAAAATGGATAGTTGAAGAATGGATAAAAATACCCAGGAGAAAACATCCCCAGAATATGATGAGGAAGTGAGAAAAATATCCTCTCCGTATTGAAGTGTGTATCGCATGACTCATAGACGAATCAGTGATAGCAATAAAACGTAAAAAAGGGATAGTTGAAGAATGGATAAAAATACCCAGGAGAAAACATCCCCAGAATATGATGAGGAAGTGAGAAAAATACCCTCTCCGTATTGAAGTGTGTATCGCATGACTCATAGACGAATCAGTGGTAGCAATAAAACGTAAAAAATGGATAGTTGAAGAATGGATAAAAATACCCAGGAGAAAACATCCCCAGAATATGATGAGGAAGTGAGAAAAATATCCTCTCCGTATTGAAGTGTGTATCGCATGACTCATAGACGAATCAGTGGTAGCAATAAAACGTAAAAAATGGATAGTTGAAGAATGGATAAAAATACCCAGGAGAAATCATCCCCAGAATATGATGAGGAAGTGCGAAAAGCCGCCCCGGTGGCGCAGTGGTCTAAGGCGTTGGCCTCTGATCATTCGTCCGTAAGGGGTCCGGGTTCGAATCCCGGTCAGGCATGGATGTTGTGTTTGTCTTACGGCACTGGCTCTCTCCCTTCCCTGGAACCAGTGACCCTAAATTAGGTACGGGCGACTGCTTATAGCCCATTGAGTTGCTCACGGTGGTCGTTAAACCTCCAATCAAAAAAAAAAAAAAAAAAAAAAAAAAAAAGAAGTGCGAAAAATATCCTCTCCGTATTGAAGTGTGTATCGCATGACTCATAGACGAATCAGTGATAGCAATAAAACGTAAAAAATGGATAGTTGAAGAATGGATAAAAATACCCAGGAGAAATCATCCCCAGAATATGATGACGAAGTGCGAAAAATATCCTCTCCGTATTGAAGTGTGTATCGCATGACTCATAGACGAATCAGTGATAGCAATAAAACGTAAAAAATGGATAGTTGAAGAATGGATAAAAATACCCAGGAGAAATCATCCCCAGAATAAGATGAGGAAGTGCGAAAAATATCCTCTCCGTATTTTTGAAGTGTGTATCGCATGCCTCATAGACGAATCAGTGGTAGCAATAAAACGTAAAAAATTGATAGTTTAAGAATGGATAAAAATACCCAGGAGAAAACATCCCCAGAATATGATGAGAAAGTGAGAAAAATATTCTCTCAGTATTGAAGTGTGTATCGCATGACTCATAGACGAATCAGTGGTAGCAATAAAACGTAAAAAATGGATAGTTGAAGAATGGATAAAAATACCCAGGAGAAAACATCCCCAGAATATGATGAGGAAGTGAGAAAAATATCCTCTCCGTATTGAAGTGTGTATCGCATGACTCATAGACGAATCAGTGGTAGCAATAAAACGTAAAAAATGGATAGTTGAAGAATGGATAAAAATACCCAGGAGAAAACATCCCCAGAATATGATGAGGAAGTGAGAAAAATATCCTCTCCGTATTGAAGTGTGTATCGCATGACTCATAGACGAATCAGTGGTAGCAATAAAACGTAAAAAATGGATAGTTGAAGAATGGATAAAAATACCCAGGAGAAAACATCCCCAGAATATGATGAGGAAGTGAGAAAAATATCCTCTCCGTATTGAAGTGTGTATCGCATGACTCATAGACGAATCAGTGATAGCAATAAAACGTAAAAAATGGATAGTTGAAGAATTGATAAAAATACCCAGGAGAAAACATCCCCAGAATATGATGAGAAAGTGAGAAAAATATTCTCTCAGTATTGAAGTGTGTATCGCATGACTCATAGACGAATCAGTGGTAGCAATAAAACGTAAAAAATGGATAGTTGAAGAATGGATAAAAATACCCAGGAGAAAACATCCCCAGAATATGATGAGGAAGTGAGAAAAATATCCTCTCCGTATTGAAGTGTGTATCGCATGACTCATAGACGAATCAGTGGTAGCAATAAAACGTAAAAAATGGATAGTTGAAGAATGGATAAAAATACCCAGGAGAAAACATCCCCAGAATATGATGAGGAAGTGAGAAAAATATCCTCTCCGTATTGAAGTGTGTATCGCATGACTCATAGACGAATCAGTGGTAGCAATAAAACGTAAAAAATGGATAGTTGAAGAATGGATAAAAATACCCAGGAGAAAACATCCCCAGAATATGATGAGGAAGTGAGAAAAATATCCTCTCCGTATTGAAGTGTGTATCGCATGACTCATAGACGAATCAGTGGTAGCAATAAAACGTAAAAAATGGATAGTTGAAGAATGGATAAAAATACCCAGGAGAAAACATCCCCAGAATATGATGAGGAAGTGAGAAAAATATCCTCTCCGTATTGAAGTGTGTATCGCATGACTCATAGACGAATCAGTGATAGCAATAAAACGTAAAAAATGGATAGTTGAAGAATGGATAAAAATACCCAGGAGAAAACATCCCCAGAATATGATGAGGAAGTGAGAAAAATATCCTCTCCGTATTGAAGTGTGTATCGCATGACTCATAGACGAATCAGTGGTAGCAATAAAACGTAAAAAATGGATGGATAGTTGAAGAATGGATAAAAATACCCAGGAGAAATCATCCCCAGAATATGATGACGAAGTGCGAAAAATATCCTCTCCGTATTGAAGTGTGTATCGCATGACTCATAGACGAATCAGTGATAGCAATAAAACGTAAAAAATGGATAGTTGAAGAATGGATAAAAATACCCAGGAGAAATCATCCCCAGAATAAGATGAGGAAGTGCGAAAAATATCCTCTCCGTATTTTTGAAGTGTGTATCGCATGCCTCATAGACGAATCAGTGGTAGCAATAAAACGTAAAAAATTGATAGTTTAAGAATGGATAAAAATACCCAGGAGAAAACATCCCCAGAATATGATGAGAAAGTGAGAAAAATATTCTCTCAGTATTGAAGTGTGTATCGCATGACTCATAGACGAATCAGTGGTAGCAATAAAACGTAAAAAATGGATAGTTGAAGAATGGATAAAAATACCCAGGAGAAAACATCCCCAGAATATGATGAGGAAGTGAGAAAAATATCCTCTCCGTATTGAAGTGTGTATCGCATGACTCATAGACGAATCAGTGGTAGCAATAAAACGTAAAAAATGGATAGTTGAAGAATGGATAAAAATACCCAGGAGAAAACATCCCCAGAATATGATGAGGAAGTGAGAAAAATATCCTCTCCGTATTGAAGTGTGTATCGCATGACTCATAGGCGAATGAGTGGTAGCAATAAAACGTAAAAAATGGGTATTTGAAGAATGGATACTAGTTCATTTCTTAATTAATCACCCTTCTCAAGGTTCAGTTTTTTGAAATTATATCGTAGTAATATTATTACTGGCATGTTTTTACCTTAATCCATGTCACCACTTCGTTCAGAAAACTTGAAAAGTTTCATCGTCCTGGAGCGGAAACCGAACCCGCACCTCTCAATTTCCGGTCGAGCATGCTAGTCACTACACTACCCAGGACAAAAAAATTCCAAGAAACTGAACATAGATATCTGAGAATCTTCAGATTTTGCTCTAGTCGAAGCTAAATCTTTAGAATTTGCGGCTAGTCCAAGCTTCGGCTAACGGAAAAGTTGAAGATTCTCAGATATCTAGGTTCAGTTGGTTGGAATTCCTTTGTCTTGGGTAGTGAAATGCCTAGCATGCTCGACAGGAAATTGGGAGGTGCGGGTTCGATTCCCGCTCCAGGACGATGAAAATGTTCAAGTTTTCTGTAGGAAGTGGTGGCATGGAATAAGGTGCAAATAGGCTAATAATAACACTACAATGCGCACCATGTATTTATGAAGGCATATTTCTTCGGGGAAATTCGTTTCCCAGTTGTACATGATATACTTTCTGTATCGAAGTACAGAGCAAAATAATGTAATCCAAATGTCATGATTCACACTTATTCTTAATGTATGAAAACTTCCCCAATTACAGATGTGCACAAAAAACATCAGTATTGCTTTCGAAAGATTTGAGGATGAAGTGGGGAACGACTACACTATTTTGTTGTGCTATCTCCAAAAGAAGAAAAAATGTAGAGCTATGTCATTTCTTCAAGCACCTTGCATAATTCTGGGTTCCCTTAAAAATGAGGGGCCCAGAGCTGCAGCGTCCCCTAGCCCATCTCTTAAATGGTTTCTGGTACATATGTATGTCTTATATTATAAATTAATGTAATCTAAATTTAAGTGGTTGTCCTCCTCCACCACTTTTTTGAAGGCATTCAAAATTTTACCACAGTATTTAACATTTTAAAATTTATTTTATGCGTTTTTTAAGTTTATCAGCTAAAAAAACACACAACCGCGGCAGCACTGTATTTTTTTATTGCCCTGTCTAATTTCTTGAAAATTATTTCTCCATCTCCAAGCTATTGCCATAAGAGATGCGATCCAAATATTTTCCACTTCCGCAAGTAGTTGTCCATGTTCTAAATTGCGAATTTGGTTTTTGTCCAATATATTACTTTTCTTAAAAGTCAGTTTGGGAAATATCTGCCTGCCCGGTGGCGCATTGCCCTAAGCGATGTCTTCTGACCGTTCGTCCGAAAGGGGTCCGAATTCGAATACCGGTTAGGCATGGATGTTGTGTTTGTCTTACTGCACTGGCTCTCACCCTTCCCTGGAGTCAGTGGCCCTAAATTAGGGACGGGTGACCTTTATACCCCATTGAGTTGCTCATGGTGGTCGTTAATACTCCAATAAAAAAAAATATCTGTTTTTTTTTTCAGAAACGTATCGATATTCTCGGTCAGCACTATCGAAATTTAAAGTGCTCGAAATGCTTTTCTATTTCTCTGTAGAAATTATGAAATTATGTGTGTCTTTATGCCTTCACGTTCGAACGTGAAACTAGTGAAAATTCGTTAAGCATCGTGTAGTCATAACCATGATGAAAACATATACATACTGATTGTCTTGTTGGCTCTGAACTGTAACTTTAATCTCGCTTCATGTCATTTTATGGAACTTGAATTGGAAAGGTTACTTCTACTTCATTTACACGGAAGCCATGAACAATATCATATAGCTGTGCAAAGAGTTTTCAATATTTATTTTGTGCAAGTAGTAGGTTGAATTACAGGTACATATCTGCTGATCAAAAACTGTAAGGTGAAGAAAAAACTATGAACTGAAATCTTTAGTTTTCAAACACCCATTAAAAATAAACTTTAAGGAAAACAACTTTAAACTATTTTAGAGTAGGAAATTTTAGAAATGTTGCAAAAGAAACCTTCACATACAATTAAAAAATGAATTTCCCCGAAGTAATAATTCTTCATAAATATAAGGTAAGCATTGTAATGCTATTATTGGCAGGTTTTCAGGAATAGCTTCGACTAGCGCAAATCTGAAAGTTCTCAGATATCTATGTTCAGTTGCGTAGAATTTCCTTGTCTTCGGATGTGTAATGACTAGCATGCTCGACCGGAGATTGGGAGATGCGAGTTCAATTCCCGCTCCAGGACGATGTAAATTTTCAAGTTTTCTGAAGCAAATGGTTACATGGAATACAGTGAAGATATGCCAATAATAGCGTTACGAAACGTTCACATTATTACATAGATTTATGAGACCAAGCTCCAATTGTTGTGACTATTTTTAAACACCGTGACCATGCGTATTCAAAACTGCATGCAGAGTCAAACGCAATTAATACACACAATTGACGTGATTTAGGAACATCAAACATAACTCATCGCACTTTCCACGTTTATCAGTGAGTCACGGAAAAATTCTCATCGGAGAATTCGATAGTCTATTCATGAGTCTGGGGAATTCGAGGCCGCTGTTGTGCAGTGGTAGTATGTCCGACGCGTTACTGGAAGACCCTGGGTTCGATTCCCGGTGGTGGCCGATCATAATTTTTCGTGACTCACTTATAAACGTGGAAAGAACGATGACTTCTGTTTGATGAGTCAAATGCATGTCGTAACTCTTTCAAACGTAATAAGAACACTTAAGTAGAACTAGGTTAGAATTATGTGATTTCATCATCATCAAACATGGGTACAATCCCCGCAGGTGTCTGTGACAACTTTAACTATATTGTCCCATTGAAGTCTGTTCGTTGCAGAGTGGCTCAGATCTTGAAGAGTTCCACCGCACCAGTCTTTAATATCGTCAACCCACACAATTCACATCAATGAAATCTGAATTGACATTCATGAAAGCTGAATTGACATTCATGAAATCTGAATTGACATTCATGAAATCAGAATTGAATGTCAATTCAGATTTCATGAATGACAATTCATCAGTAACGCCAAAGCATAAATAGAACGCATGTATACTGACTTGCAGAATTAAAGCAGGTATCCGTAAATTTGTCTCCTGTCATGAGTGGTCTTTAGAAAGCAGTAATTCTCTGTGAGTGAAAAATATGATAAATAAATGGGAGAAATCGTGGTAAGCAAATATTTGGCTTAAAGGAAATCGCTGGAAAGAGTCATACGTATGTTTAGGTTATGAATTTATCTTATGGTGGCCAAATGTTGAACAAAAAGTACGAAGAATTTGGAATTTGAGAATGAATACTTCTAATTAGGAAGACTTCAGGAACGAAATAATAGGAGTGTGCCTTCGGTTAGGAAACGAAACAATAATTAATTTCCGCAAATCATATCTCATTTTCGGTAACAGAACATTTCGCATAAGAATAAACCTTTCATGCTGATGCATTTCCATTTCCTAGTTAAAGCTGACAACTACACAAAAGTGAAGCACTTGACATTGAGGGATTAATTTATTGCAAATCAGTACAAACGAAACATCAGCTGGGACGTGTAACACATTTCACGAAGCTGTGGCCTGAATCAAATCATGTTCATTCCATGCCGGAATCAGCATGATTGAAGACGTAGTGTATTCGCCGTTCATTACTCGCATGGCTCTGAGAGAAAAGCTGTAATTACGTTGCTAAGGAATTTCTCAGATCACACAGTAAGTCTTTCTGGTCTATAAGTCTGCCATGATGTGTGATTAACATATCTTGTTCCTAAGTGTTTAAGCTGGATTTAACGCTTGAGCCAACGGATCATTAAGTGTTGATTTCGTAGCATATATGTGTGTGCGTGCGTGTAAACCCAAGGAGATTACTGTATTCACGGCGATGTGTGCTTAGCCGTTTGTGTTTTCGCGCTTCCAGAAAGCAAACGTCACGTTGTTAATTAAAACAACCATTTGGTTTGTAACTGTTGCTCGTTTTATGAAGGCCGAAATTGCATTTTTCAAAAACTTTAATCTGACGCAACAGAGACTAGATTCTTCTCAAATAGGTTATTGATTATGTTAGTATATTTGACGAAGGTGATTTGAAAAGAATGCAGTTGAATTTTTAGACGGTTATATAAGCATCTTTTCCATTTTTCAATTGAAAAAAGATAGAGGAATTCAGTTTTAGATTGAAATCAAGTTTCGGAAAGTGACAGACAGAGCATATTATCTAAATGCACGTTAACTATAATTAAAGTGAAAGTTACTCCAAAACATCATGAAAATAATAAAATATAAGATTAAATTTAGATTGTATCTGAAAATATTCCCACAATATTCTCCAAAGAGCAAGTGAAACTCAGAAAATCTCACAAAACCATTGAAAAAATCCCTTTAGAATACTAACAATTCTTAATATGCGAAAGAATTCTGCGGAAAAAATTACCACAGATAAAATGCCCACATCTGGAAAATAGAAAAATAGGTCAGCGGTTGACTGATGTTTCCTTACATGTGTTAGAAACATGGAATAATTTTTTATTAATTTCATAAAAAAAATCCCAATTTCAACTGAGTAATCGACAAAAAATATTCAGAGCGTTTCATCTGCTCAACCATGTAACGTTAGAAATTAGTAACACTATACCAATGATCCGATTTATTGGTGTAGGAATATACACATAAATGTTTCCAAGCTTTCGCAGATCAACCAGATGGCTTTCTCAAGGAAGTTAGGCAGAAACTGCAAACTGAATAACAGAACGCTTTAACAATTTGAACGCGGGAACTTGATTTGACAATAAATAGATACGACGTTATATTCATTTAAAGATATGAGCTGTCACGTTGGTTGTGCATGCGGTATTCTGATAGGGAGAAGGCCTTACTTAAAGAACTGGTTCCACATTCGTAGCAACACGAGTGAGACGCTATCACTGCAAGTATCGCTGTTGGTAATGATCTCCAATAAATCCCAAAAGGCTGTATATTTATGGGTAGAGTAAGTAGCTAATTCCTTTATATCACCCCACATAAGAGTAGAGGACATGAACTTGACTTCTCTGAATAGGATTAAATTACCGCCTTTAATGTGCCTTTTATGTTCGTTGACTCTGATTCCAAACGAACGCTTGGTCATTCCAATGTAGTATCGTTTAGAGCTATCAGGATAATGTAGGGGGATCGCATAAACACGTGCTTCCCTGGAAAGAGGTGGTTTTTTTAGTATTTCTCTTTAGCATAGTGTATAAAGAGTGCAGAGACCTTATGCTGACGCCGTAGTTCATCTTCTTAAGGGAGTTCTTGAGTTTGCAAGACACATTTTGTATGTAGGGAATTGAGCCTAAACAACGGAGCTGCGGCACAGGAAGATTAGAATGTTTGACCCTCACTTTATGGATAAAGTTAAGTATCTGATTTAATGAATATCTTAAATCAGTGGCCAACTTGATGACGCTTTCAATTTGGTGTTGGGTATAGGAGGAAACGGCGAAGGCGCTTCTAATTCGAGAACTGAAGATAGCTGTTTTGTTTTGTATTCTCTAAACGATACTACATTGGAATGACCAAGCGTTCGTTTGGAATCAGAGTCAACGAACATTTAAGGGACGCCAAATACAGTAAAGTAGCCACTGCCCGATAAAGAGAATTCAAATTCAAGTCCGCTACTCTATGTGGGATGACATGAATAAATTAGCTACTTACTCTACCCTAAATGTACAGCCATTCGGGAATCCTTGGAGATCATTACCAACAGCGATACTTGCAGTGATGGATTCTCACTCGAGTTGGCATGAATTTGGAACCAGTTCTTCAAGTAATGCCTTCTTCTTACCAGAATACCGCATGCACAACCAACGTAACACCTCATATCTTTAAATGAATATAACGTCGCATCTCTTTATTGTCAAGTCAAGTTCCCGCGTTCAAATTGTTAAAGCGCTCTATTATTCAATTAGCAGTTTCTATCTAACTTCCTTGAAAAGGCCATCTGGTTGATGTGCGAAAGCTTGGAAACATTTATGTATATATCCCTACACCAGTAAATCGGATCATTGGTATAGTGTTACTAATTTCTACGTAATTGATGTTGCCTACTTCCTCGTTATCAGCATGTAAGGTTAACTATCATTGCAAGGATATCGTAGCTTGTTCCAAAAATGTCAGAAGAGGCTCATTGTTCGAAGCAGCACGTGCATGGCTCATCGAGAAACAATAACCACGCCTAAGGCAATTCTTTTTTGTTAGTCGTGGTGATGTATTATAGGGAAAGCACATTTCACTAAGCTTTCCGACTGCATCTTGGACACCTGTTCAAATCAAAAGAACACCTATCTCATAAACAACGCATTGCATAGCTTAATACGGGTGTGACGGTACACCAGAAAAATCCTACGCTTAGGGACTTAGTGAGCGTTTGCGGTTCAACGCGTTGCTGGATCTTGATAACATTATTCCATGTTTACACATATTAAGATGGCTGTGTTTCTTCTAACAATGAGACCCTTCTTCCATTTTGGGAACACACTGTATGGCATTCTTATAATCCTAGGTAATGTTATGTGGATGAGTAGGAGAAATGTTCTGACAAGTTTTGTCGAATTGTTAGTTGAAATTGTGGTATTTCTTCATAAAATTAAAAAAACATTTAATGTTTCTAACAGAGGTAAGCAAACATCCTTCAACAGCTGGCGTATTATTCTATTTTCAATTTTTAAGTCGTGAACTTTTTCATTTTCGCCCTTTTTTTTTTTTAGAAGCGTACAGTTTTATCGAGGACAATATTTTTGTGGCCATTTTTCCCTCATAACATCGGTGAGTTTTTTTTTGTTGGGTTTTTTTTCTTAAGAGTACAAAATACCGACATTTAATATGGTCTTACTATGTGTTATGTTGAGGAAGTGGGCGAAACAGAAAAAAATAATAAGATTAAGAAATCAAACACGATTTTCAAGTACTTCAAAATCACATTCACAAAATGTTTACCCACAAAACTAAGACAAAAATGCAGCAAGGCAAATGATGTTCATGCAAAAATACAATAACATAATCAACCAGGAATTTATTCCAAGACATCATAGAAATAAAATATAAAATTAAATTGGATTGGGTGTGAAAATCTTCCGACAATGTTCTCCAAAGCGTAAGTGGAGAACATTTTAAAGTTATTTAAAGAATATCTTATGTAGTTTAAATTATTTTATTGTCAAAAAAAGAGAATTAAAATACTCAAAAGCTTACATAAACATAATCCTTCTCACAGGGAACGATTAAACGCTTATACTTGCCCGTTTAATATGATGTACTTGAGACGTAATAAGCACGTATTAAGATCACAGATCTGCAGTGGTACATTCCGTTAGTATAGTTTAATCGGTTAGAACAACTGGCTCTGGATGGAGTGCGTGCGGGTTCGATCCCCGTCACAGGCAATTTTGTAAATTTCATACTAGGAGTACCATACATGGAAACCGTTGACTATGAAACATACATTGCCGCACTATTCCTACAAGTACACCCTTCAAATGATAGTGAATTAGTTTCTACGCAAGAATCACGTGACAGAACTACTTATATAAATATGCTAATAGAGCCGCGATGAGTCAAAAGTACGACTGTGAATGCAAGATGAACAAAAATTAACTAATCTTTATCTTCAGTTCATAATACGGAACTACATAAGCGATCTACTCGTATGTAATATTTCAGCAGCATTGAAGATCCATAAGTTGGCAGTTGCTGATGAGATATATAAATAGAGGACTGGCGATGAATCTGGTAGCAAACGATCTACAAAAACACCGAAGCTAACAAAACGCGTCAGCAGAACTTTGCAAAGGACGTCTGCTTAAGAGGCAAATCAACATTGCGTCAAATCAAGGAAACCCTACGTGAGACTAGTTAGTGTCATTACATTGTCATGTTAGTGTCATTACAGTGCGTACGACGTTTCACGAAATGAGTTACCACTGTCGAACTGTCATACACAGGTAGCAAATTACTTGGCTTAATGCCACACGCCAAAAATTAGAATGAGGTAAATAACATCGATCTTTGATTGTTGACCAATGCTAAACTGTACATTAGACTGACTAGAAAAGGTACACCGTGTACCAGTCTGGTTCTTGCTTTTGGGTGTGGCGGATGCCAAGTAAACAGTTCTTTCCGTCCCGTATTGTTCAGAAAATGAAGTGCGGTGAAGGGAGAGTAATACTATGGAGCCGTTCCGTGTTTCTTTCGTCTTGGACCCTCTTAGTTGTTTCGTACAAAAACCATGAACGATAAGTTATGTCTACACGTCCTGAGCAGTAATCCATTTCCGAGGTTTACAGTACACGCCGAACAGCAAAAACGTTATGGCCACTTTCCTAATATCTTGTTCTTACCCAGCGACGCATTGACGCTATAAATTCCTAAAGGGGTCTTGTGGTATCTAGTATCATCACGTACCTTTTATCTTTTAATTCATGAAAGTTACGTGATTGAGAAGCCGCAGATTGGATTTTCTGTTCCAACAGAAACCAAGGCTGCTCGATTGGATTGATGACTGGAGACTTTGGAGGCCAGGATTATACCTGGAACTCTTCCTGATGTTCCGGGAAATATTCTCGCACAATCCGGGAACTGTGCATCGTGCATCTCCCGGATGAAAGAAGGCCCTACTGGAGGGGAACACCTTTGCCATAAAAGGATGTACCTAGTGTGCAATGTTTCTTAGGTACGTGGTAGACATTATAGTTTCCTACACATGAATGTATAGACTCAAGGTTTCCCAAAAGAACATTCCTCAAAGCACTGCACTTCTTTCACAGGCTTGTTTTCGGTCCACCGTGCATTCAGCCAACACTTTCCCAGTAAAAATGGAGGTACATCTAGCACCAGTTGTGCAATGCGCCAACTTTTTCCCAGGTAAACAACGGAGAATCTAGCACCAGTTTTGACGTGAGGCAACATTTTACCAGGTTAAAGACGGAGCATCTAGCACCAGTTGTGCAGTGCGCCAACACTTTCCTAGGTAAACGACGGTTCATCTAACACCTGTTGTGCAGTGCGCCAACACTTTCCTAGGTAAAAGACGGAGCATCTGGCACCAGTTGTGCAGTGCGCTAACAGTTTTCCAGATAAACGATGGAGCATCTAGCACCAGTTGTGCAGTGCGCCAACACTTTTCCAGATGAACGACGGTGCATCTAGCACCAGTTTTGCAGTGCTCCAACACTTTCCTAGGTAAACAAATGTGCATCTAGCACCAGTTGGGCAGTGAGCCAACACTTTCCCAGGTAAACGGCGCCCGACTGCATGGCTGTCCACGTGGTGCAAAAGAAACACAACACATCGGAAGAGACGATTTTCATCCAATCATTCGTCAGGTTTTGATGCTCGCGTGCACACTGTCGCCGCATTCGACGGTGAACCGATGTTAGCACAGGTACTTGGAACGGCCTACGACTACACAACCCCATTTTCAGTAGAGTTCGACGCATTGCGTGTTGTGACACAATATTCCCGTTGCCAGCATTTCAAATTAGCGGCGAGTTGGGCCAGAGTATCCCTGTGTTATCGCATATCATACGGGATAGCCTTCGCTAACCTCTACCATGGATGATCTGTGATCGGCCCCCACCTTTCCGATGATTCATGCTCTTTCCACGATCTGAAACTAATAACCACGGCTGACCGGGGACACCCCACGAGCCTTGCTGTCTGTGCAATACTCTGACACAGTCGTTTGGCCATTATAATTTGGCCTTTGTCAAACTCTCTTGAGTCTGCTGCCTTTCGCCTCTGAAGAACAACAATGACACTGATGAACCATTAGATGTTATGTATACCGTCTCATAACCTCTACACCCGTTGTCTTTTACCTTCTCTTGCTTCGATTTAAATAAAGGCGCGATGGTCATAATATTTTGGCTCTTTTGTTTATTACCATTTCTCAGCGGTGGCATTTAAATCCACGTCTGCCTACTTCACAGCAGCTGTTATGCCAGATGAACTATGCCGGCATGTTTATCGCTACAAATCGTCTAACTCATGAGTCACCTCAGTAGTAAGCCATCTGCGCAGTTCGTTACATAACCCCCCCCCCCCCTCCAGAGAAAGGCGGGGCAGAAAAAACGTAGGTTCGTGGACAGCCGACAACCAGCTCAAAGGAGAACCCCATCACAGGAGAATTAATTTTCCGCACGTATTTTGTAAAAAAAGGACGTGCTTATGTCATCGGTTTGTCCATCCGTCGGTCTGCTGGCACCATATCTCTGCAACTATTAATTAGTCCGATTTGAAAAATACCTTTTTGCACTGGGAAGCGTGAAATGTTCGAATGGTGATTTCCATTTCGTCTCCATTTCGTTTTTGGGTTTTTTTATGATGAAAAATTTCACAGCTGGAGATGATATCGAATTCAAAATACATTTTATTCCATATATTTGCTTCTAAACATCATATTTTTTTTTCTGTGTGCTTTTTGATTCCATTTATGTCGAAGAGTATTTTAGATATAATCACTTTTTCAAGTTTCCCATAGATTTTCTGCCAGAGAGCGTAAAAGTAGATTGAGTTTTCTCCGATATTTCTGCTTTCGAAAATTCCGATTTGAAAACTTCTTTCTTCAGCAAGTACAGTTCCCAATGAAAAATATTCTGCATATAATTTCGAATTTTTGGTAAAGTAGGTTTGGCCACCAGGGGCGTAAGTGTTAAGTTCTGCTTCTGATGTATTTGCAGCGAAATCTGAGCTCCTAAATTCTCGAATGAACAAATTATTTGTGCACCCATAATTTTCACATCGAAAATTTATTGGAGAATACTTTCTACTTAAAATAATACATTTTTTCCACCAGGGGCATAGATGTGTATCCTACTTTTGTTAATATCTCTGCTTCTAAGAGTCTGATTCGAAAAATCCCTTCTTTGTTGAGTAGAGATTTCGGTGCGAAATGTTGTTCATATAATTTCAAAATTTTCAAATCAAATATTTATTGACTAGGAGGCGTAAAAGTAAAATCCGTTTTCCTTGATATCTCTGATTCTAAAACTCCTATTTGAAATTTTTTCTTGTATCGCATAAAGCTCCAGGTGGGAGATGTTTTGCATACGATTCTAATATTTGGTAAAGAATGGTTCGGCCACAATGATGCGTAAGGTTTGATTTCGCTTCTGATATACACTGACGGAAAAAAATCCCAACACCAAGAAAGGGGTTGTGTTAGATAAACGACAGTTGGTAGGCGGTGAGAGTACATCTGTAAGATGACGTCTATGCAACTTTCGCGCTCGGCGCATACGTGTGGCGCTAGTAGCGCCCCTCGGAACATGCAAAGCAGGTTTGCTGTAAATAGGCGCTGTAACATTCGTGAGCGTTAGTTATCGTTGAGATTCGACGTAGTGTGTTGATGTTAGTCAAGAATGCCTTTAAGATCACAAAGAAGCCATTATCAACAGCTCACGGAGTTTGAACGAGGTCGTGTAATAGGGCTACGAGAAGGTGGATTTTCTTTCCGCAATATTGCAGAACGACTTGGCAGGAATGTAGCCGCTGTTCATGATTGTTGGCAGCGGCGGTCAAGGGAAGGTACTGCCTCAAGAAGACCGGGTTCCGGCAGGCCACGTGGCACTACTGAGAGAGAAGACCGCCGTGTACGGCGTATGGCCGTGGCGCATCGTACCACGTCTGCGGCAGCAATTTGAGCTGCAGTTGCCACCACAGTGACACAACGAACTGTTACAAATCGGTTACTTGAAGGACAGCTCCGAGCCAGACGCCCTGTAGCGTGCATTCCACTTACTCCAAACCACTGCCGTATGCGACGTCAGTGGTGTCAAGCTAGAGCTCATTGGAGGACAGAATGGAGATCTGTTGTGTTTTGGGATGAAAGCCGGTTCTGCCTGGGTGCCAGTGACGGCCGTGTGTTGGTTAGAAGGAGGCCAGGTGAGCGCCTGCAACCAACCTGTCTGCGGCCGAGACACACTGGACCTACACCTGGAGTTATGGTCTGGGGAGCAATTTCCTATGACAGCAGGAACACTCTCGTGGTTATCCCACGCACCCTGACGGCACAGTTGTATGTCGGTCTAGTGATTCAACCTGTTGTGCTGCCATTCATGAACAGCATTCCAGGTGATGTTTTCCAACAGGATAACGCCCGCCCGCATACCGCTGTTGTAACCCAACATGCTTCACACAGTGTCGACATGTTGCCGTGGCCTGCTAGATCACCATATCTTTCACCAATCGAGCGCGTATGTGACATCATTGGACGACAACTCCAGCGTCACCCCTAACCAGCATTAACTGTCCCGGTATTGACCGACCAAGTGCAACAGGCATGGAACTCCATCCCACAAACTGACATCCAGCACCTGTACGACACAATGCATGAAAGTTTGCATGCTTGCATTCAACATTCTGGCGGTTACACCGGTTATTAATGTACTAGCATTTCACATTTAAAATGACTCTTTTCGCGCTTACAATAAGCTGTGATCTTGAAACCTTAATCGATTAAATATGTTACCTATACAAATGTATTGCCGCCATTTCATTCCTCTACAACTATTTTTTCGTGGTGTCGGGATTTTTTTCCGTCAGTGTATTTGCAGCTAAATCTGAGCTCCTGAAAACTTGATTGAAAAACTTCTTTCGTGGACCGATACCTCTCACATCAAAAAAAGTTTGGATAATACTTTCGTCTTCAAATAATGCATGGTTTTTCTGTGAGCATGCGCGTAGATAGGTTACAAATAAGTTTTAAAGCATTTTTTGTGTGACATATACCGCTAATTTACATATTCGACATTCCTCCGCGTTGTTGTCATGTGATCGTAACTGGTCCAGGGTATAAAATGCGACACAAACCCCAACAGTCAAAGGCACTTGCACACCGGTACGTGAAAGATGGCAAACGATACTGCATTTGTTCGACACTGCATTCGTTACGAATTTCACCAAAGAAAAGTGCTGCAAAAGCATGTGCACCGATCTGTTCTGTTCTGGGTGAGAATATCGTATCGAAAAGCACGTGTGAGTTTTAGTTTAGACGGTTTAAAGCACGTGATTTTGAAGTTAGCGTTTGAGAACGTAGCGGCGCCCCGAAGAAGGTTGAACATGAGGAACTGCAAGCATTTACATACCATTTCCAATCGTTTACTAGCAATGGAAAGGATTCAGAAGGAAGGAAAATGGGTGCCACATAATTACAAGCGAGCTGTCTACAGCTTTGATTGCCTTTTCAGATGCACATCTAGCCTGACGGTATGTGGTGAAAGCTCGCTTGTCATTTGTGCACCACTTTTACGTCAATAAAAATTGCGCATTTTACTAACGTAGTACCTACTTTTATCATGGTGTACTTACGAACCCCCTTTTCCTCATCAACTTTTACAGCAAGATTTGGGGGGAAGTTTGTTCACGTTTTGTTCGGACCACAATCGACCAGAAACATGCATGACTAGAGTACGCAAAAGACATTCTGAAGACTACAGCAACAATGAGAAGTATTTTTCCAACCATTGTGACAGGTGACGAGACATGGTGTTTTCCATATGATCCTGAAACAAAACGGCATAGTGCTCAGAGGAATTCGACGCAGTCACCCAAAGGAAAGAAGATCAGATACAAATTCTAAAATCAAGACACTGCTTACTTGCTTTTACGACATCAAGGGAATTCTACATCACGAGTTCATTTCTGAAGAAATGCTACTGACAATACCTACACATCAATTTTGAAATGATTGTGGAAGAGATTTTTCGTGCCACCCCTGATTACAAAAGCAGGTAATGGTTCCTTCTTCACGATAACGCACATGCACACAGCAGTCAGTGTACAGTAAGTCCCGATACAAAAATTAGTGTGTGTACTCAACCATCCCCCTATTCTTCAGATTTGTTACCATGTGACGACTTCTATTTCCAAACTTTTAGCTACCTTAGAAGGAAAGGTATCTCGAGACATTGAAGACGTACAAAGAACTGTTTCATCAGATCATCGCTTCATACCAAAAAATGACCTCTGCAATTCCCTCCGTTCGTCGGCTGATCATGCCCCTTTTGGTATTAACGCAGGAGGAATGTATGTACTTCGAATAAAATATATTCACTTAAGCTTTCTTGCTTTTCCATTAAAAAATCAGTCCCATTACTTAATTTTCGCAATGTGTATTTATGTCTTTAAGGTCAGTAAGAGTGATTATGCGATGCCTATGTGTGGGAAAAGAAGGAATGTGTTGGCGTGAGTCTGGCAATCTTAGACAAGCAGTGGGACGAGGAGTTGGTTTGGCTCCTTGGCTGCTTACCATGGTAATACGAGCCCCATCTCCGAGCACCAGCAAAGGAGCGTGACAAAACATGGAGAAAAAGTGGAACCCAAAAAAGAGGAGCAGAAAGAGTCAAAATACGACATCAATAACTCCTCGATTATATTACGCAGATCCACGGGAAAGGACTAGAATGCTATGTTTAAAAAATACATAGTTTATCCAACAATAGGGATCCTGCTACTCGTACAGAATCAAGTACTAGATTAGAGAGTGTTGTTTCTTTTTAATATTTCAAGACAGTTCTGATTTGTTTCCCCTCCTCGTTTTCCATATTTTTTTAATTTTATTTTGTTGTTCCTAGCTTTTGGCGAGGAGAAATTATTCAGTAAATTAACAAAAGAAACAAAAAAAGAAGAAAGAAACGCGTGTGTTTATTTTTTACTTGAATGCCGTGTACTTTTACGACAGCAAGATAATTCTGCAACACGAGTTCATTGCTGAAGATACAACTGCCACTGGCAATGCTTACGCATTCATTTTGGAACGATTGTTGAAGGGGATTGTTCGTGTTAGGCCTAACTACAAAAACGGGAAGTGGTTCTATCTTCACCACAACACACTCACACACAGATACTTCAGTGTACAGCTATTTCTGGCACAAAAACAAGCGCGTGTGTACTCAGCCATTCTCTTATTCTCCAGATTCATCACCGTGGGAGTACTTTCTATTCCCTAAATCAAAGCTGTCTTTAATTTAGTGAATGGAAATGTTTTAAAGGCATTGAAGACCTAAAAAGAACTGTGACATCAACTCTTCACTCCGTACCAAATGACGACTGGAATCTTTGCTTTCGTTGGCTGATCGTGGCACTTCTTTTGTTAACGCAGAAGTAATGTACTTCGAATAAAACATATTCAAATAAGTTTTCCTGCTTTTCTATTTAAAAAAAAAATAATATGAATTACCCTTTAATTTGAACACTGGTGTATATTATGTTTTCTTTCCTAATTCTGCTTTTTAAAATCATATTTAAAAAATCCCGTTTCCTTCGGAAACCTGGTGAACTAAAGCCAACATTTCATCCGATATTCCGTGCTAACTTTTTAAAGGGGATTTTAAAGAAAAATGTTTTGAACTGAAGGCAACGTTTCATCCAATATGCCGTGCATAAGTTTCGCTACTTTCATTTCGCTACACTCAGGTAAAATGGAGTTCATTTTTTTTTTTGAGATGATGTATTAGCTGCCGCTTGACAGCTTGTAAATGCTTGTAAAGTTTTTGTTTACCAACCAGAATTCTTCTTTTTCTTTTAGTTTTTCCTTCTTATATCCCGAAAAATAAAAACATGTTTCATAAAACATAACAGAGTAACACAAGATGAAAGCAAGCGAGCAAGTGGAGTTTGCAGAAAAATAATAATTACAAAAAGCGCTATGTTATAGCGGCTTAACTTTATAAAAACTCGGGGTTTTTTTCAAGTTCGGTAAAACATAAACACATTTCGACATTAACCCCATAAATATAGTTTTCATTTTACCAAACATATGATTATGTCTGGAAATAGAACATAGATAAAATGCGTGCCATAAAAACTTTGTAATGCAACAGAAAAAAACGGGAATTTTTCATTTCTGTACTCCTCCGTTTCAAGATTACATTTCGTCAATTAAGCGAGCTTTTGTTTCTAAATCACACAGAAGCTCTTTTCTAAAACCCCAGTGGCGAAGCGGTCTAAGCAATGGCTTCGGATTATTCGTCCGAGATAGAGTCGGGGTTCGAATCCCGGTGAGGCATGGATTTTGTGTTTGCCTTATGGTACTGACTCTCTCTTTTCCCTTGAGACAGTGACCTTAAATCAGGGACGGGCGACTGTTTATTTACCATTGAGTTGCTCATGGTCTTCACTAAACCCCCAATGGAAAAAGAAAAAAATAATCCGATGAAAGCCTTAATAGACTGCTTAACAGTGGACATCAGTAAAGCACTTTTGCCGATGCACATCATTTTATCGATGAAAACGATATGGTTAGCTGTAGGAGAGTTCCCTGGCTTTCATAAGAGAGCAGCATTGTATACAGGGTGTCCATAAATGAAGTATACAACTTCAGTATGCTATTGAATAAAAACTACGATAAATAACAACTTACTTTTAATGTCAAAACACATGGTAACTGTGAAAGCTTTTTTAAAAAAATGTCAGTAGGTCTACGCATGTTTCTTTTTTTGATTGGAAATTTAACGACCGCCGTGAGCAACTTAATGGGCTATAAGCAGTCGCCCGTCCCTAATTTAGGGACACTCGTTCCAGGGAAGGGAGAGAGCCACTGCCGTAAGACAAACACAATATCCATGCCTCACCGGGATTCGAACCTGGTCCCCTTTCGGACGAATGATCTGAAGCCACCGCTTGGACCACTGCGCCACCGGGGCGACGATCTCCGCGTGTGCTCCGTTGGTTGCTCACAGAATGTCTAAACTATTTTTTCCCAACCTTTTTGTAGCCATGCCCCACCTAAGCATCTCAAAAATCGTGATGCCCCCCCCCCCCCCGTGACATATAATTTTTGCTATTTAAAAAATGAACTCTTATTTACATGTTCTTTGGAAGCTTGTTAATGGCCTTTTAGGCCATTAACAAGCTTCCAAAGAACATGGCATCCGTGAAAGAGAAAAATAAAAGAACGAAATTACAGTTGAAGTACTGAGGAAGAAATCACTAAGAAATTGTTAAAAATAATAATAATAATATGAAGTGATATGAAAAAACAGCAAATAAGGTTTCAAAACTTATAATAGAAAATTGAAATGCATAAATATAAAATAATTTTAATGGAAGCTTTTTCTGTAATATTTTGATCATTTTAATTAAAAATACAATTTGAGCTCACCTCAAGATAAGTAGACTAAAGTTAGTGTAATCCTTGTGCTGCATGCCTGCTGCAGAGAGATTTTATATTAGGCACCAATTTAGTCAGCTTCAATCTCAAGTCTCCTCGTTTAGTGACATCCAGTCGATTTCTTTTCTTCAGCAGCAAATCATTTACAGCACTAGAGCCACATTCAGCTAAATATGAAGATGGAAACGGTAACAACAGTTTTCTTGCAAAGTTGGTTGAATTTGGGTATTTTGTTTCTGTCTCATCACAAAGCCATGCCATCTCTCCTTTTATATTGAATTAAGTTTTAACTGACTCATCATTTTGCCTTTCCGAGAGTTCTCCTTGTTACTGCATTGAAAAATCAGATAGATCCACTATCACTGGCTGCATCACCCATGTTGGAAAATCAATTTGTTTTAAATCAGAAAATCTTTCTTTCAAATCAGAGGCCAATATTTTTAGATGATCCACAATGACAAGTACAGCAGCATCAGTCACCTCACATTTCTTTAGCCAATGAAACAGGTCAACATTTTTGTCAGAAATATGTTTTTGACATAACTCTATAAATGTAATGAAGCCAAATATTTTCGCCTTTGCACCACAAGAGTTTTATTTGTTCCTTGAAGTTATTTATTCAACATATTAAGTTTTTCAAAGATATCTGCTAAATAACTCAGAAATGCTTTACCAACAACGGTTAGCAGGCGCTTCATTTCCGGCTTGTCACTTAAAAAGTCACTAAGAATATCAAATAGTTCCATGAATCTTTTCAAGCGATTTCCCTTTGAGAGCCACCTTACCTCAGTGTGAAGTAAAAGTTTCACATGGTCTGCATTTTTATTTTCACAAAATTGCTTGAAGAGATGCTCACATTTGGCATTAGCTTTGATAGCATTGATACAATTTATAACTGATTTTAAAACCTCATTAAGAACAGGAGAAATATTTTTGGACACTAAGTTCTCTCTATGAATAACACAGTGCACAAGAAGCATATCTGGATGCTCATCTTTCATCAATTTTAAGCAGCCATTTTTCTTGCCCATCATAACAGGAGCACCATCTGCATCACAAGATGTTATGTTTTCCATTGGTATATTATTGACATCTAAGTAATTTTTTAGCTTATTATATATATCAGTGGCGGTAGTGGTGCTCTCTAATGATTTGCAGAATAACATTTCTTCAGCAAATTCACCTTTATCAACATATCTTACATAGGTTAGCAATACGGCCTCACTGCCTCTCAGAGTTGATTCATCCATTTGTACTGACCATTTTCTTGATTTCAGCTTTTCAACAAGTTGTGTTTCAATATCTTCACTCATATTATCTATTCTTCTGCTAACAGTATTGTTACTGAGTGGCATGGCTTTCACATCTTTTTCCAGAACTATTTTAAGAAATGCTGATATTGATGGTGTAACGTATACTCTATATTCACTTTCCTTTTGATTTTACTATCTCTGGTTATTTTATTTTACTATGTAAATTATCTTCCTACTGAACGGAATATTATTTCACCCGCTGAATGAGATCTGGCAATGAGTGTAAGTCATGACGTGGTGGTAGCTCGTATATAGGCGCGTTCATCGAGACGAGTAGTGTTGTGTTGTTGAGAGGTTGCGTTGTAGAGAGGTTGCGTTGTGTTGGAGTTGTGTGCGTACTAGAAGAGGAAAGTTTATTCATTATTATGTACAAGATATATGAGTGCCTTAGTTGACCAAGAGTCGTTCAAATAAATAGTTGTTCAGTAAGTTCAGTCTTTCTCAATTCTTAGTTTTGTCAGACCTCTGTCTTACTGTTAGGTTTATGACTTTGATTACTTAATATAAATAACCAGCGTTGAGACTTTAAGTTCATAATTAACGAGTAACAACACCCTTTTGGGAATTCATTAGTTTGAAGCTTAGAGCATTATTCTTTCATAATAATTAGCTTAGCAAAAAGGAGTATTAAAGCTAATACATTATAATGGTTTAATTAAATACTCCCCTATAGTATGATTTTTTCCAGATTTAGCAATGAGTAAAGACATTTCGTAACTAGCCTCAAGAGTATGACTGACAGTAACAGTTTGTGCAGTCTTGAAGTAATTTTATCTCCTTTAAAGTCTTGAAGTAATTTAAATCTGAATTTACATACGCACTATGTTTCGCCTTGAAATGCGCCACAAGACGACCTCGTTTCATTGATTCGTTGGTCAAGCATTGTTGGCATAAGAGGCAGAGAGGTGACCGTTCATCGTGGATAGCGGGTATGAAACCACATTTCAAATATTCCTCTGAATACTGACGAACTGTTTTCTTGCTTGCACTACTCATTTTGTGCGTAGGGTTTGTGACTGAAAGAAATAAATGTGAGGAAAACTTATGAAATGAAATGCACTTTGATGGTTGTGACAATGTGAAAGCAGAGGGAGTGGGATAGTTACTTTTTATGTTTCGGGAAGAGCAGATAAGACAAGTATTTTTGGTTTCGAATCGAACGGAAGTACTTGGCACCAGCATTCTGTTATTTTGTTGCGTGGAGGCGAAGAGAATAGGATTGCGTTGGCGTGGGATTCATGGGAATATCGCTGGAGTTCAAATGTCAGTGGAAGCCTCGCGAGTGGACTTTGAATTGGAGTTTGAAGGAGGGTTTTCTCTTAGTGGAGCGGAAGTGAGCATGCGCTAGGAGATAGCAAGCGGGGAGAAATTTTAGAGGTTTCGGGGGATTCTTCTTGCTCTGGTTTTCAGAAAACCAAAATCACAGGTTTGCCTGTGAATTTTTTTACTTTCTTCTGGCGATCTTAGAAGAAAGTAAAAAAGTATTTAGTGTGCTCATTCTCGAATTGCCCCCCCCCCTTAAAAATCAAACTGACCCCCTGTGGGGCGTGCACTCCACGTTGGGAACCACTGGTCTAAACGATAGTCCACTTCCACCCACGTACGCTGTAGAATGTCAGGTGTAACAAATAGGAAGGCTGCAGTAATGCGTTCTTTGAGTTCAGTGATAGATGTAAACTTTTTCTGGTAAACAATGTCTTTAATACAGCCCCAAAGAAAAAACTAGCATATGATAATGTCAGGAGAACGGCGTGGTCATGCCGTAGGACCCCCACGTCAAATCCAACGTCCTAAAACATGGTGGTCTAAAGATCGGTCTGATCCAATGACCAGTAGGGAGGCGCTCCATCTTGCTGGTAAATGGTGTCTTGAATATCGAGAGTAACGGTTGGGTCTACGAAGAAAAGGGCCCTATCACTCTGTCTTCCATTTGGCTATCGGGTAGGACATTTAGGAAAGATATAAATTTATTTTAAGCATTAATTATATTGATGGGAAATCGTTCTAAGCATGTGTGAGCATCCATTAAGCCGCTAACCTATACCTACTGACCGATTCCAAGGTTTACGCATTCTCCGGTAATAAAGAAGAAAAGTCTCATATCTGCAATAATATCTATAATTATTTTGCGGAGAAATGGAGGATAGCATGTTTTATCAGCGCTACCAAACTCCGAGTTTTTCAACCGTCTGAGATTTTTCTCTGCCCCATGTGAAAGGTATAAGAAAGTTCTTCAGGAGGGTTTCACAAAATCTGGTACTGCGATCTAGGAATATTATCCACTTTTCTGCTCACGCTCAGGACCGTAGTAGCTACACCCAAGTCTCAGGGGAAGCTGAATGGTCATTTTGTCTGGGCTCGGTGTTCAAGCAAAAAATAGACGCAAGCGTTTTTTTTTTTTTTTTTTTTTTTTGCTCCTTTTGTTAATTCAATGAATAATTTCTCCTCGCCTAAAGCTAGGAATAATGAAATAAAATACAAAATATGGAAAACGAGGAGCGGAAAGAAAACTGAACTGACTGTTTTGAAATATTAAAAAAAAAACACATTCTCTTATCTAGTATTTGATCCTGTCTGAGTAGCAGGCTCCCTATTGTTGGATAAACAGTGTATTTTTTAACATAGTTGTGACGGGCCTGCGCCGCAGGACGCACACCAGATACAGGCACATAGCAATGAGAGCACATGTCCGCGTAGCTCAGTTGGGAGAGCGACTTACTCCGGAGTGAGGGGACCCAATTTCGATGCCTTGCGTGGGCAAACCTGTGTTTTCACATTGGCGCCCGAACTTCGAACGTTGACCTGGCCGTTACGTTTCTGGCAATGGTGTGATGTTCTTTCCACAGCGGGAGACAGGAAGAATGAGAACCTCTTCTTCAGTGCTTCGATAAAAATAAATTACGTTCCACACACCAAATTGTCTGGGATTTCTCAAGTGCACGTTCTTCAGCGGATGACTGCCTACAGCGACACATGGTCGCAGCTGACCCGTGGGCTATGCTCCCGTACCTTTTTCGAGGGGGAAGGGGAGATGTGACATGCCTGCACTGCACGACGCACACGAGATAAAGGAAGATAGCAATGATAGTACTCCAGTCGTGTATGTTTCTGTCGTTTCTGTTCTCAACAAGACGTGCACGAATTTTTTACGTCCAAATCTTGCACTAAATTTTGAAGAATTGTCCCGTTATCAATACGGAGCTGTTATTCCAGCATCCTGAAGGTCACACAATGATCACTATTTATCCCTTCGCGAACTTTCTCAATTGACTTCAGACGTGCGACTTTAAATCTGGCGACCGGACCTTTCGTCATCTTCCAAGTCTTTCCGCTCATCCTTAATAAGAGCATACCATCGGAATATTTATGCATAAGTTAGGCAAATAGCGACATACAAATCTGGCAATAATTCATCTGTCTCAGATGCAGTTTTACCGATTTTCAAACAGAGCAGATTATTTGGTCTCTGTTCGACGGCAGAGCCGTGACATTGATTTTCCACAGAATAAGATCATGCACAGTGTAAATGATCATCTGTGCCATTCTCACGCGAATGCTGTTGCCACCGCATAGCTGATAAATGATTTATCGAAAAGAATATGACTTCCCGACACGTGCGCTTTACCGAGATTTAAAAAAATCAGTCTGATAATTTCATTACCACCCTGTGTAGTAAGAAGTTGAAATCTCTCTCTCTCGCACAAGGATTTCCTTTTAACACCGTTTTCGTCCAGGGATACACATTTGGCTGCCACCGAAATTCCCTTCCCTCGACATTACGTCTTTTCTGACAATTAGCTACATAGTAATTTTTTAACCACAAGTTTGCACCTCATAGTCGCTCAATGATTCAGTAAGTGACGAACAGGTTCTTACCGTTCTGAGCAACAACGCACCCACCACCGCCTCTGTTTTTGTTTCTTTTATGATGTAGGTAATATATATACCTACATCATAAAAGAAAATCATTCATTCATATTTACGTTCATTCATATTTACGTTCATTCATATTTTACGTTCCTTCGAAAAAAATGAGTCATTTCTCTCTTACCTGAATTTCAACACTAACAAGCCCTGTGTCAATGTGGTTGAGAATGATTGTCACAGGTATTCCATGTGTCTCACTTAGAATAATACGAGGTTTGTACCGAAAGTAATTCAAAAGTGAGCATAATTTTTAATTAACTGACAGATGTCATTCAAAGCGCAGATGTTCGTAAAGTAACTAACTATTCCTCTATCTATAGTAACCCTTCTTTTGTGCAGGTAAATAATGGATTCCAAGCAGAAGCAACATGACTTCATTGAATTCTTGACAAAGGAAGGGTGCAGGCTGTCCGACATCCACAGAAAGCTACAGAATGTTTATGGAGATGACACCATTGACAAGAACAATGTGCACAGATGAATGAAGGAGTTTAAGGAAGGGGAAACCAGCATTAAAAACAAACCACGCAGTGGGAGGCCATCATCTGCGACCACTGACACGAATTCATCAGAGCTAGTGGATGAATTGATTCGTGCTTAGAGACGAGTCACAATCCGTGAGCTTGCTGCCCAACAGGAATGTGGTCACAATGCCATACAGAAGATGGTGGAAGACATAGGGTATCGGAAAGTGTTTGCAAAGTGGTTAACTCAGCAGTTGACACCCGATTTGAAGGAGAGAAGGATGGAAGTTTGCCCTGATCTGCTGGAAGCATTTGAAGCCAATAAAGACATGTTTTTTCCGATCTGGAGATGGCATGAAACGTTGGCGTATCTTTACGATCCGGAAACGAAGAATCAATCCATGGAGTGTCGTCACATATCTTCCCCAATGCCTAAGAAGTTCAAGAGCCAGCGATTAGCACAGAAAGTCATGGTGACTGATATTTGGGCTCGCAGGGGTGTCATTCTCCTTAATTTCGTGGAACGTGGCCGTACCATGACCAACGAGCGGTACATTCGGACACACAAGAACCTGAGAGAAGCCATAAGGAGGAAGCAACCGGACAAGAATCTGAAAAGGATCCACATTCATCATGACAATGCTATACCACGCAGATCTTTGGATACAAATCACGCGATCAACAGTTTTGGCTGGTCGGTGGTCCCTTATCCATCGCACATCCCAGATCTGGCGACCTCCAACTTCCACCTGTTCGTTCCAACGAAAGTCAGTGTCTGGGGACAAAGATTTGACGACGCAGACGAGGTCAAACTGGTTGTGAAGTAGTTTGTACAACAGCATACACCTGAATTTTTTCAAAGAGGATTCGAGAGTTGGGTTCAGCGATTGCGCAAATGCATCGCTTGTGATGGAGACTATGTTGAGTAGTACCTTTGTATAGAGAAAGAGTTATTCTACCAAAATGTGCAATTCGAACCACCTCTGTCAATTAACAAAAACGTTATGTCAATTTTTGCATTATTTTAGGTACAACCCTCGTAATTTCTTTTGATTTATCCAACGTTCGTGTTGTATCATTTCAACTGTGTATTAAAAAAAAAGGTTCAATACGCCAGTAAATTAAGTACAGTACAGATTCGATTATGTGTTTCCCGGTGATATGTTTCCCACTTATACACGTAATTCTGCGTTAGTTCCGATATTTTGCTTCCGATATATTTTTTTTAACTCGGTTATACGTAACTCACTTACACGCTTTTTGCGATTATATGTTAAAGGTTTAATTTCAGATTATCAAAAATGCACGATACTTTGATTCTTTTGTACGTATCCTGGTATGTTACACCTTTTAGAGATTTGAGACGGCGTTGCTGTGTTTCTTCTTGGAGCAGCCGAAGTTAAACCTTGACCCCATCAGGAAAGGATATGTTGTATACTTTTTGGATGGATGAAAAATTGGTTTCTCATTTCATGACTCACAAACTCTCGCGCACTTTAAAAATTGATAACCGTCTAGGGCCTAACTTTATGGCGCCATTATTTCGCGGCGTAATAGAATCCTAGACGTTTCATCAATATTGATCATTCTACGAGTAATATGTAACGATTTTGTTTTCTTTGGCCACCAATTCGACTTTAAATAAATCATCAATAAGGAACATCTTGCATTCCTTAAGGCAAAAAAGTTATTATACTGTAGTATTTAACATTTCGAAATCTCATTTATACGCGGTTTGGAGTTATACGTTTTTAAGGGCGTTCCCTACAAAAACATATAACCGAGGTTTCACTGATTTACGCTCAAAATGAAACACATAGACATGACATAAGTAAACAGACACCTGTCGTAATGTCATTTTTGCTGTGTAGTGGAGTGTACACTACATTGATAAAAATCACTGGACGTCCCTTCAAAAGCCAATGAACGGATTCGCTGTGTTGTTAAGATGCACGGTACAGCTGAAACCGGTATAAAATTAGCCTGCAGCTGACCGCGATCATATCGCACTGTGAGGTTGAGTGAAAATGTCGCCGCGTTAGAGAACTGACTTTGAGAAAGGAAAAATTGCTCGGTGTTATATTAGTGGGTTGTCCATAAGAGAAACCGAGAGGCGTTTAAACATACCCAAGTCAACTTTTTTGGATGTACTGAATAAGTTCGACACACATGGCGTGCCTGATGCAGCAAAACGTACCGGCAGACCAGAGAAAATCAGTGATAGAGAATGTCGAACCCTCAGGAGAGTCGTTACAGCTAATTGCCGGAGTACTGCACAATACCTGAGTGTACAGGTGAGTAAAAATGCTGGAACCTCGATATGTACACGTACCATTCGCAGAGAATTTCATTCCATGGATTACCGTGGTCGCACGGCTGCTCATAAGCTTTTCGTCTCCCTTCGGATTGCTACTCATCGTTTATCATGGTGTAAAGAATATTTATCGTGCATCATAAATCCATGGAAACGGCTCATATGGACTGATGAATCCAGATACACTATCCATCAGTCCGATGGTCGTGTGCGGGTATATCGGTAGCCGGAGGAACGATATTTAATACAGTGTACTGTTCCTACCGTCACGCTCAGAGTTATCGGTGTACGAGAGGATGGGGGGATATTTTTCGTGGTAAAGTCTCGGCCCATTGGTTATCGTGGACCAACCTGTTAACCAGCACGTCTACCTCGATATTCTGGACAATTATGCCCTTCCAACTCGGTGGCAATACTACGGAACCAAGCGTTGTTGGTACCAGCACGATAATGCACTGAGCCATAAAGCAAGGACTGTTACGGTGTGGTTTGACAATAATTCCGTATCGTGTGTAGACTGGGCAGCACAGGGCCCTGATCTTAATCCCATAGAGCACACATGGGAAGAATTAGGACGCCGCATAAGAAGTTTGGAACCAAGGCCTACTACTAACCAACATTTAGCGGCAGCATTATGTACTGAATGGAAGTACATACCTATCGCTGTGTTCCCAAACCTTTTCGAAAGCATGTCTCGAAGGGTCAGTGCATGCATTAAGGCCAAAGTTGGACCAACACCGTACTAATGTATGTCAATAAATGTTATGTTGTATTTCACTTTAAGGTGTCCGGTGACTTTTGTCTATATAGTGTATATTACATTACATGCTAAAATTCCATTTAATTTACAGTATTTTTCAGGAAAACGTAAGTGAGTAGGTGACACCAAACGAGCACGCCTCGACTAAAGGGAGCCAAGGAACCAAGCGACTTTTATAGAGGACGAATCGTGGGGCAATCCGATCTCGGAGCCAGCCAGAATCAGATTGTTGCAAACATGCAAATACCTCTTGCCTCAGTTAATCGAGTACCAGCGGAATTCAAAGAGGCAGGCAAGGAAAAACCTCATCACGCCTGGGCCATTAGTGGTCTTCGAGATTCTGTGGAACCCAGTCTTTGTAGCAAGGCCGTTGAGATTGCAAAACAACTCCAAGTGAGATCCAGAACTGCTCATCGGTATCTGCACCGACTTTGCTATCATGGAAAGAGAGGCTGGAAGTAAACTTCTTTTGCGAGAAGCAAGTATTCATCACAGATTGGCATGGGTGACAGACACGATTGAAAGACACTTAGCATTTTGGCACACTGTCATATTCTCTGATGAGTCCAGATTTGCACAATTTTCAGACAGTCGCAGAGCCTGGTTGTGACAACTGCCCAGATAGGAATTCACATTGAAGCACCTACAGCCAACAGTGAAACATGGCGATTTCTCAGCCATGATATGGGAAGCCATATGGATGTCTCGTCGTTCAGTCCTCATAGAGTGTGAAGGCAACATTAGTGCACAAAAATACATAACCATCGTTAAGAGGTACCTACTACCAATATTCTCCAGGGTTAGATTTCATAGAGTTCCTCTTTGTTCATAGTGTATAGCGCTGCATGTCATAGGGGAAAACGTACACAAGCATGGCACGAACAAACCGCCATCCAGAAACTGTCACGGCCAAGCTGGAACCCTGATATGAGCACAACTGAACACCTTTAGGCCATGTTGGATGTAAAAGTACGGCGGATGACGCAGAAGCCAATCAACAAGGCACACCTGCTGGCTTTGTTGCATGAACCGAGGGTCCAAATTCCACAGAGCACCATTGGTGATCTCATTTACACAATGCCTGACAGGGGAAGAGACCTATGTACTGCAAAAGGTATGGATTTCATATATTAAATCCAGCTGCAACCACAATTCCTTCCATTCCATGAGGACAGGAAATAAATATTATTAACAAATCAGGTGTCTACAAATTTTGAAGATGACAATCCGATTTTTGGCGTAAATGTGACAAGGATGGTAAGTCAGATAATATCCGAAAACTTAAAATTTATATCTTCCTGGAGCGGGACTCGAATCCGCGTCTCCCAGATAGCGCACGGGTATGCTAACCACTACACCACCCAGAACGACCAAGTTTCAAGTTTTCGATTAATTTGAATATAACCATCACAGGATTCGCTAGTCGAAGCGCCGGCATTCATGTTTACCGAATCTGGAGGTTAAGAATCCTATCCCGTGGTTGCCCGGAGTAGCAGATAAATAAGGAAAGAAATACGGGATTACACCATATAATACAAATTTTGAAGATGACAATCCGATTTATTTTTTGATTGGAGGTTTAACGACCACCGTGAGCAACTCAATGGGCTATAAGCAGTCTCCCGTCCCTAACTTAGGGTCACTGGTTCCAGGGAAGGGAGAGAGCGAGTGCTGTAAGACAAACACAACATCCATGCCTGACCGGGATTCCAACCCGGACCCCTTACGGACGAATGATCAGAGGCCATCGCTTAGACCACTGCGCCACCGGGGCTGCCCGATTTTTAGCGTAAATGTGACAAGGATGGATGGTGTGACTGTGATGGTTATATTCAAATTAATCGGAAACTTGAAACTTGGTCGTTCTGGGTGGTGTAGTGGTTAGCATACCCGGGCGCTATCTAGTAGACGCGGATTCGAGTCCCGCTCCAGGACGATGAAAATTTTCAAGTTTTCGGATGTTATCTGACATACCATCCTTGTCACATTTACGTTAAAAATCGGATTGGTGTCTTCAAAATTTTTATTATATGGTGTAATCCCGTATTTCTTTCATGAAATCAGGTGTCTATTTACAGGGATTTGCAAAAGTTTAAGACCACCTGTCAATTTATTGAAAATTAAGATTTTTGAAGCGAAAATTAAGATTTTCAAAGCAACAACTAATTACCTAGTCAGAGATATTTGAAAAAATCACACCATATATGAATGCATACATTCTTTAGAACACAAAAGGACAGAAATCAGTACTTTGTGTGGCCACCTTAGTTTTCTATAACGGACAGAAAACGATGTGGCAATGAAGGATTTGAAGTTGTCGCTTGAAATATTTTTGCATCACACGTACCTTATCGCGTCAATCAAAGCTTGAGAAGCCGCGGTGGCGCAGTGGTCGTTGAACAGACAAGTCGCATTTTTTTCGGCTCCTGCGTAGAAATCAACGTTCGTTTGTTTACTTGTTCTTTTTGTGGTATTTCGTCGTTTTATGTTTTGGTTGCAGTGTTTCATACCCTCGCTTCACGAGCAGTGAGGCTGAGTGCCGAGTGGGTGCTCATTTTTTTGTTTTTTTTAATTTTCCTGTGTCGTCAGTTACGACGCATGAGTTTTGGTGGGCAAGTGGTCGAGAATGTCCACTACCACTGTGAATAAGTCACTATCGTCTACAGCTGCTTCGTCGATTGCTGATATGTCTTCGCTTCTTAGTTCTGTGTCTTCTTCAGGGAATGTTGCGTCGACTAGTGCTGCTGGTCTTCCAGAGACTGTGCTTTTGGCCACCCGTGTGCCGGCTGCGTCTAATATTCCTGGTTCTGCTAGTTCTACTTCAACGTCGTTCGCACAAGCTGTGGGAAGTACCTCATATATTTCTAGTGATTCTGCACCACATTTCAAACGTGCAACTTCGGCGTTGAAAATTATTCTTCCAAGTGATTCACCGCAAGGTAAGCAATTGTCGTCTGCCTTATTATTAAGTGTTTTCATTCCTGCTTTGCGTGACACCCCCTCCCCCAGTATCTGCATGCTGTGTCGAAGGTCGTTCCAGCCGAAAACATTGTGTCCATTATTCGCTTGGGTGGAGGGGTGGTTGTTCACTTCACCCACCAGCAAGCAGTAGATTTAATTATAGTTCATGGGGTTGATATTGGGTCCTTTCATCTACAACCTGTCGCTGCAGCCCAAAGACCAGTTACGGTGACCCTCTCTCCTGTACTAACGGCTGTTCCTGATTCTCTGTTGATTGATGCCCTCAACACGATGGGTCGTGTTGTGGGACTGACCAAGATTCTTCCAGCTACAGCCCGTGATTCCCCCCAGAAACATGTGCAGGGTGGGCGCCGCCAGTACCGGGTTATTTTTCCAACTTCTCAGTTAATTGCGGAACGCCCTGCAACTCTGGAATTAGTCACTGATACCCGGACGTACATTTTTAATCTTTTTGCAAGGGTTCAGTGCTTCCACTGTAAAGGGGAAGGTCATCTCGCTTCTGCTTGTCCTCATGCTACTCCTGGTGCTAGATCTGATTCTTTATTAGCTACTACAGTTCCGGTGGCCGCTGCCCCTGCGGATGTTGTGCAGGCCGCTGAGGCACCTGCTCACATTCTACCTTCATCAATTTTGCCTGCTGTTTCTCCAGTCGTTCCTTCCCTCCCGGTTCCTGTCATCGTACTGGATGGTTTGGAGCCCTCCAATGAGGATTTTCCCACGCTGGAGGTGTCTCCACCTAAATCACAACGTAAACGCCCCAGCTCACCTGGTGTTTCTACTCGCTCTTCTTGTTCGTCTCAACGTCTTCGGTCCAAGAAACCAGCCCATTCTACCTCGGGTTCACCTAGCCATTATGAGCCAAATTCTGAATTACTAGTTTCGAACCGATTCGCATGTCTCCAGGATGATGATGTTATGGACACGGTCGCCCCTGATCCTGATGACACTGCAATGGTTGACTCTGACGATGATTCTCCTTCTCCTACACTTCTTGACATTTCTACTATGTTTGAAGAACTTGCGGTGCCTTTGCACCCTCTTACCTTATATGATTTGTATGCATTGACCACTCGCCCGCGTAAGGCGAAGTTGATCACACTACCTTGCATTAAGAGTAAGCTTCACTTGCTGCCTGAAATGATTGCACAGCTAAACCAGTTCCATGCATTTATAACTAATGTTACTTTGCCTGGCGGGACTGAGCAATATGCTCGCCGTCTGGGATACTTACTCAAGATTTTAAGGGCTGAACTAGAAGGCTGGATGCAACCTACCAGTGATGTCCTTGTTAACACTACTTAGCTTTAATTGTAGAGGGCTTGCGTCTTCTGCGGCGAATGCTTTGGTTTACGAGGACGTTCGTTACCTGGGGGCTAATATCCTCCTCCTCCAGGAGACGAACTGTTCCTTGGATGCCGGGTGTTCCCGCTGGAGACGCTGGCCGTACATTTTTTATCATAATTACTGGACCCATCTCAGGTCTGGTACCGCTATAGTGTTTCATGTGCGTTTTCATTCTTCACTTTCTGATCTTGTTGAGTCACAGAGTCTGCTGGGTTCTTTTCAACATATTTTTTTGTTTTTGTTCTAAACGTATTCATGTTTTCAATATCCATATTCCGCAATCTGCTACGGATGCAGAAACTCTCCTCCAACATATTTCTTCTATCCTTTCGACCCTCCATCCAAATGATACAGGCATTCATGCAGGCGATTTCAATTGCACTTTGCAACCCAGTTTTGACCGAGATGGTTCAACCGAAAGCCGTTCCGACCTTGTTTTCAATCACACTCAACTCGTTGTTAATTTTGATTTGATTGATGCATTCCGTTCCCTCCATCCCCGGTCCAAGGAATTTTCCTGGTTCCCCCGGCTGCTTCACGCTGTGTCGCAGCACGCCTAGATAGATTCTATGTTTCCAGTTTTCTCCATTCCTCTCTAGTTGAAATTACTCATCATCCTTCCGTTTCGTCAGATCATCGCCCCGTTCTTTTAAAACTTTTTTTGCATTCTTCCTCTTTTCCCCCTTCCCCAGTCTGGTCGCTCGACGATTCAGTTTTAACTGATCCTGTTTTCTGTGCTGAAATTCGCTCTATGATCTCGTCTTCTGTGCAACAACTTTCTTCGTCTGACGACCCAGTGGCTCTGTGGCTTTCCACGAAAATTTCGATTATTTCTTTCGCACGTCAGTTTTCTTTCTCTTCCCGTACTTCTCGCTTTCAAGATATTGATGTTCTCCGTCGTAAATTGCAGACTATTTCACCTTCTGATCCTTCTTTTCCCGTGTTTCAAGCTCAACTTTGTCGTATTCTGTTTACTTTTGCTTCAACAGCCCTTACTCGTCTGAAATTCACTCACTTGCGGTTTCACGACGACCCCTTTTCTAGTTTGAAGTCCCTTGAGGAGTATAATGTTAAAAGCAACACAATTTCCTTTTTTTCACTACCTGACGGATCTACAGTTACTGACCCTTATCGTATCTGTGAACTTACTTTTTCCCATTATTCTGATCGTTTTCAACACCGACTCCTTTCTCCTGCAGATACCTCCCCTCTTCTTCATGTCCTCCCTCAGGTTCCACATTGTTTGTTTGATTCTCTTGTTTCTCCTATCTCTCCTTCTGAAGTCCGCTCTGCAATTTCCAGTGTGAATGACCGTTCTTCCCCTGGCGCGGACGGTCTTCCGCTCCCATTTTATAAGAAGTTTCTTCCTTCTCTCCTCCCGCCTCTGGTTGCTTGTTTTAATGCCGTTTTTACTTCTTCAAATTTTCAGTCTTCTGATTTCACTTTTGCTATTCTCCGTCTCATCCCCAAAACCGGAAACTTTGGACGTTTTTCTAACTGGCGTCCTATCTCTATTCTTAATACTGACTACAAAACCTTTGCTAAAATTCTCGCTTTTCGCCTCAATCCCGTCTTGCAGCATTTAATCCACCCCGATCAAACTTACACTATTCCCTCCCGTTCGATTACTACCAACATTTCCACCATTCGCAACTTATATTTCCTTGCTTCCCATCTTTCCGAACCTCTCGCAATTTTTGATATTGATCAGAAACAAGCTTTGGACTCCATTAATCACTCTTATCTCTTTGCTGTTCTTCGTCATTTTGGCTTTCCTACTCTTTTCTGTCAAGCTCTTATTAATCGTTACTCTCACTCTTCTTTCCGTATTCGCACTTCCACATTCATGACAGCTACCATCCCCTTTGGCAACGGGATCCGGCAGGGTTGTCCCCTTTTGGGTCAACTTTTTACGCTTGCATTTGAACCTCTCTTAATTTGTCTGCGTTCTCAATTGTTTTCTGTGATTCCTCGCAGTATTGCTCCTACTCGTCACCACCGCATAGTGTTGTCTGCATATGCTGATGACCTCACTCTCTTTCTTCGCACAGAACGTTCTTTCGGTGTTGTCCTTTCTGCTTATCGTGAGTATGCTTCAATTTTCGGTTCCGAACTTAATATGCCTAAATCTGTCGGTCTGTGGGCCGCATCGTGGGTGGCACACGGTGATCGCCCTTGGGGTGCCCGTTGGTCATCCTCGGTCATTAAACTTCTTGGTGTGTACGTTGGAAATCCCGTGGCGATTGCTGATGCCACATGGATTCCTTTGATTCAGCAGCTCAAACACCGTCTTGCCGATTCAAACCTTTTTGGTCCTTTTTTAGCAGAGCACATCTGGTTTCTTCCTTTCTTCTTCCCATTCTGACACATTCGTGGTTTGCTTATTTTTCCTCGCCCATTTTTCTCCAATCCGCTCAACGTTTGATTACTGATTTCGTCTGGAATAAAGTTCACTGGGTTCATCGTTCTACTCTCGTCCTTCCTGTGTCCTTTGGAGGTCTTGCCCTCCGAGATCTTTTTCAAAAATCTAATGCTATTCATCTTCAGACCTTTCTCCGTTCATTTCTCATCCTCAGATTTCATCGATTACTATTGTTGATACTTTACTTTTCCCTCGCAGTCCGTTTCTCACTCTCGCTACTTTCCTCCGTATGGATCTGTTCCCCCTCATTCCAGATCACTTTCCCGATACTTATCGCACCGTCTTTTCCCTCTGGCATTCCTTATGTCCCGTCCGTCTCCCACCTACCTCAACTAATGATCTGCTTGCGGAACCTCTCTTTTACTCTTCTGCAATCCGTTCTCCCTCTTCACCGTACTCGTGCTTCTCCACCTGGTTCGCCAGTGGCGTGGTACAGGTATCCCAACTTGTAGATGCTTCTGTCCGCTGGAAGTCTCTTTCCCAAATCGACCCCCTCTTGCCGACACTCCCTTAAATCGCGCCCAGCTCCGGTTGCTTCATATTCAGCTTCAACGCCTTTACCCGTCCCTCGTGAATTCTGATGGGTTAATTGTTTCTTCTTCGACGTCCCCTTGCCTTCCTTTTCTGGTTTATTTGAATGATGTTCCCTTTCTGGTGCATCAAGTTACTGCAAAACTCTTCTACCGCCACTTTCCTTACTTATTTTAGAGCACCTCTCGCTATTCCTTTTGTGCCTCCTGATGAAACCACTCAGACATGGATCGATTCTCAAACTTCTCTGGCTTCCCCAAAAGCAACTGATATTCATTGGCTCCATCTTCATCATCGCTTGCTCACACCACGAACTTTTGATCGTTTTGGTCGCCTGTCTTCTCCCTTGTGTTTTTTCTGTTCAACGCTCGGTGATGTTCATCACGCATATGACTCCTGTTTACTTTTACAGCCTCTTTTTCATTGATGTTTGCTCTTTTCTCCAAGGTCTGCCCTTCCTTTCACTCAGTTTCACATTACTATTTTCTTCGCCGTCATCATCCTTCCGCTGCTGTTCACAATCCAGTTTGCGCGTTTTTAATTTTGCAGGCCAAACTGACTATTTATTTATACCCTCATACCAGTGTTGATCGGCCTGCTCTTCGTCGATATCATCCTGCGAGAGTTTTTCTGTGCCGTAGGTTTCGTTCCTCGATCACGTCCGTCATCCAACTTGAGTACGAGGTAGCTCTGGCCCGGCAGGCAGTTCCTGCTTTCTTCTCGATCTGGTCCCCTCACCTCCCATGGTTTCGGGTTGAGCATTGGTTGATTCAATTCGTTTGATCAGTTCTTTTTCTTGTTTTTGTTTTGGTGTACTGTTTTCTTCACTGTGTTTGTTTTTGCTTTTCCGGGTTGTTGTCTTGTTCTGTTTTTGATTAAGCTGCAGGTTTTTTTCCCCTCGTATTCATTCTTTTCCTCTGATCCTGTTGTTTTTCCTTTTAAATTTTTTACCGTTTTCCTTTTCTTGTTTTTGATGGCCCTTTGGTAATGTTGTACTGTTTTGCTTCCTTGAGATTCCGGTCTTTTTGTTGTTTTTTCTCCTGTGCTTTGTTAGCTCATTCTACTGGTCGGTATATTCTTTCTTGGATAGTGCTTTTCTATACTTTTCCTCTTACTAGCGGCCTCGGCCTCTTTGTCGGAATTTTCTTGCCGTTTCGCGCTGTGATTGGATGTTTTACAGCTAGTTGCTTTGACTTTTTTTCTGTCCGGAGTCCGTGGGCATTTGTGTTCCTGTGTTCTGTGTGTATTTTGTTTCTTGTTATTGGTGGTGCTGTGCAATCGGTTATTGTTTTTTTGTGTCGTTATTTTTGTTGAGTTGTTTGTCTATGTATTATTGTGTGCTTGCTTTCTATGTTTTCGTCGGCCACAGTTGTTGGTCGACGCATTTCTTGTTGTGGTGTTTTGTTGAACTGGTTGTCCACCAATTGTTTGTGATCAGTGTTATCGTTTGGTATAGTGTGATGCTTGTTGGGTGTTGTTGTTTTCCGTTGGGCTAGTCTGTGTTGTCTAGTTTTGCAAAGTTTTTTTGGCGTGCTGTGTTTCTTTTGTGCTTGTTTCTTTGTTGTTATTCCTGATCTTCTTTTTGTACTGTGTTTCCTGTATGTGGTATTCCCGTGTATTTGTAATTGCTCTTGCTTTTTGCACTTGTTTTGTTTAGTTGTTCGGATGGCGGCTGTCCTACTCGCTCTCCTCCTGTGTGAGTTTTTTAATACTGTGATTCTATTTTACCTATACTGCTAATGTGATAATCTTGTATTTTACTTGTTTGTGCATGTTCTACTTTCGTGTTTCAGTTGGCTCCTCAGTTCAGGAAGCCTTTTTTTTTCTCATGCCCTGTGTTTCATGTTCACTTGTTTTGCTATGTTTTTTTTATGAACTTTGAATTACTTAGTGTGGCCCTGCTGGTCTCGTTGTGTTTTTTCATTGAGTACTCAGGCTTATCTCTCGTTTTCTATACAGTGTGCTTCTCGTGCGTATCTTGTCTATTGGGTTACGTTGCCCCAAGGAGTTGGTCAACGCACTATTTGCCTTGTGCTTTTTTTTACTGTGCCTCTTGTGTTTTTTTCTGGACTGTATGTGACTACATGTGTAGTGAAGTAGTCAGTTGAGGCAGTTTTGTCTTTGATTATGTTTTAAGTGCACTTTTTGTGTTTTCGTTTTTGTGTTTCTTTGCACTCAAGCTAGGGTTCTACGTCTTGCTTCGTGTTTCTCCTGTCTGGGTTTTTCCTGTAATATTGTATATTTTCTAGGCACAGTCTTCTGTTGCCGTGCACGACTGGACGTACTTTGTGTTGTTTTCAATGTGTTATGATGCTATGCGATCTTGTTTCTGCGTGATTCTCTCTGTAGCGCCACGTCGGCTTCCGGGGTTTGTCAACGCGCGACTTCTTGTTTTGAGTATGAAATTTGAATTGAGTGCGATTTTTTTTGTGAACCTCGTGTGCCTGTTTGGCTACATTTATTTTGTGTGATGCAGCGGTTTATCCCCTTATTATCATGTATTCTTCTGTACAGTGTTCCTTCTGACATACATGCGTCACTTCGTATTTCGTTTTTAGTTATAGCGGTTGGTTAACACCCCTCTTTATGTGCAATGTTTTTTTTGTTTTTTATGTTCTTCTTGTACTAATGTTTTGGCCGCTGCTGCATGTTTTCAGAAGTACAGTTTTGTTTCTCCTGTCGCTGTCTTGCAGTGTCAGTCAATTTGTGTTGTGTTGTGTTGTTGTTGTGTTTTTTACCTGTCACTTTTGTGTTCGCACTGCTATGTACTAGTTTTTGGAATGTGTTTTCTTCCCTCACTCTGGGGTTTGGGTTTTGTAATGTGTGTGTTTTTTGTTTTTGTTTTCTGTCTTCCTTTTTCATCTGTATATATTTTAATCTTGTTCTGATGTTACCAGTTTTCTTTCCTCCTTTCTTTTGTGTTGAGACTTCTTGGCCACGTCTCTTTTAATACAGTCTCGTGTGACTGAAGCGTATCACATGTACCTTGCTTTTAGACTAATAAAGGTTTATTTTGAAGGCAGTGGTCTAAGCGATGGCCTCTGATCATTCGTCCGAAAGGGGTCAGGGCCGCCCCGGTGGCGCAGTGGTCTAAGCGATGGCCTCTGATCATTCGTCCGAATGGGGTCCGGGTTCGAATCCCGGTGAGGCATGGATGTTGTGTTTGTCTTACGGCACTGGCTCTCTCCCTTCCCTGGAACCAGTAACCCTAAATTAGGGACGGGCGACTGCTTACAGCCCATTCAGTTTCTCACGGTGGTCGTTAAACCTCAAAAAATAAAAAGAAAGCTTGGGAATTTAATGGCTGTGTTTCTGCTACTTTGTCTTTTAAAATGGTCCACAAAGTTTCGATGGGGTTTAGGTCGGAACTGTTTTCCCTTCAGGTAGTCTTATTTACTGTATGTTTCTGTGGCATGGAGCACCATCATGCATAAAGGTTGTGCATCTGTGCACTTGCATATGATTTAAGAGCGTCTCATGTAACATTTCACATACAAAGGACCAGTCATGGTAGTGCCTGTCGGCAAAAAGGGTAAGATACTGATTTCATTGTCCCGTTCCGCCAATCTGTCTTGGTTCCACGGGGACTTATTGAGCACCTTGGATGTTATTTTGACATGTTGCGACAATTATCCTGCCTTGAGACGCCGGTTCGGACCCTGTCCACCCCAATGGCCCAGAGACCAGCCCGCGGTGGCGTGCTGGCAGGCGACCTAGTATACCTTGTCTGGGTTCCCGCTCTGTCTGGCGGGATAGGTCGTTCATTTATTTATTTAGCATTGACTGGGAGATTCCTTGCCCTCGAACTTTTTTGGGGGAATAATTTCCCTTTATTATTTTTCAAAACACCTACACACATCAATTACACTGTCCTCATGCTTAGGACTTACAACATTGAGAGATTTAAAGAGTATTTACATAGTATGTACACTGGAGGGATTTTTTGTCTGCTTTCCTACAGACTTCTGCCCTCATTCTTCTTCCGAATCGCTTTCGGTGTGCACGTTCACCTCCTGCGTTTCGGTCCCCGTTTGATTGGGGAAGATGGTATGTTGCTGGAGGGTTAGCCTTTCAACCAAGGCTATTATCCCCTCCTGTTAACGGAAGATTGGATGAGCAGATCCAATCTTCGCGTTCTTTGCACACCTGGGATCAGTGTGTTTCTCCATTCGGCGAAGCCACTGCATTCAAGTACGCAGTGTTCTATGCTTGCCGTTCTCTTTCCACAGGGACAAGTGCAGTTCCTGATGGCAAATCTGCCTAGGTATTCAGGGCTGATGCCATGGCCACTGAGTACTTGATTCAGGAACTTATTTGTCTGTGCTCGTTTGGTCGAGACCTTCGGAAACACTATGTGTGTCTTCCGCCCTGTCTCTCCCGTGTCCCATCTGACCTGCCATTCGGTCATGGTCCGAGGGGCTAATGCTGCGCGAATGCTCCTTCGCGGCGTTCTGCATTGCACGTCGACCGTCTCTTTCAGCGTGGCTGCCTTCGCCAGCTGATCTGCCCTTTCATTTCCTAGGGTTCCGACATGGCTTCGTACCCAGTGTAAACTAACTGCCCCATCTCTCTCTGCCCTCAAGAGGGTTTTGATCCTCTGGACGATGGGGTTTCTTCCCCTGAATCTACTCAGAGCCTGCAGTGCTGCCTCACTGTCCGAGTAGAGTTTTATTCTTTCGTCACTACGCCTGGGGAGTGCCCAGGTGAGTGCCGTCTCTATCGCCAGAAGTTCTGCCTGGAAGACAGAAGCATTCTGCGATAATTTCACGCTTCCTGCAGTGGCTTCGTTCCCATCCGAGAACGCACAGAAGCCTGCCCCCCTTGTCCCTTCAACTTTGAGCCGTCCGTGAACAGCTCATGCCCAACTCCCGTGGGTTTCTCCTTGTCCCACGGTGGGCAAATTTCCTCGGCAGGGTGGATCTGCCAGTCCACGCTTTCCATCTCCATGTCGGAGGCTCGGTGCGGCGCACCGAGAAGGTAGGCGTCCTCGCCTGACCTTAGGCAGTGCATTGCTGCCTCCCTTTCCGCTACTAGGTCTGCCGGCTCGCACCCCGCCAGCACTTGGAGTGCTAGGGTCGACGTTGTGCGAAAACAACCGGTTATCCCTAGTAGGGCCAACCTTTGGATTTGGTTTATCCCCTTCTTCATTCTGACTGTGGGAGTCCACCATGCTCCACTTGCATACGTCAGAATTCTTTCAATTCCTCTCTGATAGATGGCCTTCTTGGTTTTGCCCGTTAACCTCATGCCATTCAATCTATTGAGAATCACCGTGCACCTTGTTCTAAGGGGGCTCAGGTGTGGCAGCCCTGATAGACTCTGATCCAGGACCACACCCAAGTACTTCATTTCACGCACCGCCTTGATAGTGCACCCTTGGAATCTGCACTGAGGTGGTGTTTTCATTACTCCTCTCTTAGCTATTGCTAGCAGAATGGTCTTCTCAGGAGCGAAGCACAGTTTGCTTTCTCTGCTCCAATTGTCTAGCACATCCAAGGCGCTATGTGCTTCTCTTTCGATCACGTGTCTCCCTGAGGCGGAGACCACGAGAACGAAATCGTCCGCATAGGCTTGAATCTCCACTGCGGGCCCCAGGTCTAGGTTCAGTGCTGAATCAGCAACTATGTTCCACCAGAGCGGCCCGGAGTTGGAACCTTGCGGACACCCTCTGTGGTACGAACGCGAGGATTGCCCATTCCCCGCTTCGAACTCGACCCTTTCTATCAGACAGGTAGCTGCTGATCAGTTTGAACAGGTTCCTTGGACAGCCAAGTTCTTTAAGTCTGGTTAAAACCATTGGCCACCAGACACTGTTGAAAGCCCCCCTCACGTCTAGTGAGATGAAGCAGGTATGGAGCCCCTCCGCTTTGTTCCTCTCTGCCCCCTCTCGGAGGCTGTGAATTGCCTGCGTTGCGCAACGCCCCGGAAGGAAACCGAATTGGTTCCTGTTTAGCTTTCCCTGCTCCATGAGAAAGCCAAGCGCTCTGTTCGTTATGAGCTTGTCCAGCACCTTCCTCCACGCCGAGAGGAGGCAGATGGGCCTATAGGCTGCGGGATCATTTTTGTTCTTCCCGGTCTTGTTGAAAAGAACTAGCACCGCTGTTTTCCACAAGTCTGGGAAGATTCCCCTCCCAAGGCATTCGTTTAGGAGCGCCACAAAATACCCGGGATTTGCATAGTAGATTCCTCTGACTATGCTGAGGTCGAACCCATCCTTGCCTGGTGCTTTGCCCGTATTTAGACTGGAGAGGGCATTCTCCACTTCGTCTCTCGTGAAGGGGAGGTCCTCACCAGTGTCCGGCGGGATCCGACATTCTTCCCTTATTTCTTTTTGTTGAGGGGAGTCCCCTTCTCCCTCGTCTCCTTGGAAGTGGTAATCCAAGAGACTTTCTACGGTACTATCAAGAGTCTTTGATAGGCTACCGTCTGCCCTTTCTACCGCTGCCAGTTTCAGCGGTTCGGTTATGGATCCCCTCGAGATCTTATAGGGGATCCCGAAAAGGTCAGCCGGAGTTTGAAACTCACACAGTTTTCTCCAGTAGGAGATTTTCGAGAGATTCAGTTCTCTCCTGTATGCTGAACGAGCCTTTTTATGCACTTCTGTGCACTCCCTGTCTTGCGGAGTAGCTTTTGCTCTTTGCAGAGCTTTCCTACTCCGCCTAGCTCTCGCCCTTAGAGCTTTTAGTTTCTCCGACCACCAGGGGTGGGGTCCTTGGCTCCCCTTTTATTTCCCCTACTACTCTCGCATAGCGTTGTTATTTGACTGGTAAGTTCTTCAAAGAGGGAGTTGAGGTCCGACACTTCTGCGGCCTCTTCTTCCCTCCTACCCCCAACAAGGTAGTTAACTTGGCTTTAAATGCCCACCAGTCTAGATTCTTCATTAAGAACCTTTTGCGCTTGGGTCGGATGGGCTTTTCCGATCCCAAAACGAAAGATAGCGCTAGGTGGTCACTGCAGCTCTCGTCGTCCAGTACTTGCCAATCCTGGACAAGGCTGCGCTTAGAGACTCTGACGAGAGTCACGTCGATCCAAGAGGAGCCCCTCGCCCCTTGGAAGGTCGGGGTGCTCTCTGGATCGTTCAAGAAACTCAGGTCTGCCGCGTTGGCAAAGTCCACTAGTAGCTGGCCGCGTTCGTCCTCGTTCTGATTGCCCCAGAGAGGACTCTTCGCGTTGAAGTCGCCTGCTATTAAGATCTCATGACTGGGGAATTCCCCTAATAGAGCCATTAGCTCATTCAGCGTTTCTCTCAGATCGCCTGCTGGAGAACTGTATACGTTCACCATTAAAAATTTCGCATCACCACATTCCACCCACAGGGCGACCACGTTCTCGGAGCATTTTATCTCGAGAACCGCTAGGGACGGGTTCTTCACGACCGTGGCCACCCTGGGCTTTACCACCATAGGGTGGTAGATCCGGTAGGAGTTAGGGAAGCATACCACTCTTCCCCCTGTTCGAATGGTTCCTGCAGTAGCAGAATATGAGCGTTTTGCTCAGTGGCTGTCACCAGGGCCTGTGTTGTTGCTGCCCGTGCGTGGTGCAGATTGATTTGAAGCACCTTAACGCCTCTCTTTGGTTTATTATCCATAGTGAGTGCGTTCTTTTAGTAGAGCCAGTTCTCTGACAAGGCTTGGGCATTCCTTGTCTAGACTCGAGTGGCCTACATCCACTCGACGCCTGAATCTCTTGTTGTTTGCCAAGCAGTTAGTGCAGACCGGGCTATTGCTGCACTCCTGGCGCTTGTGCCCGGTTTCACCACACCGGGCACACCTATCCTGCTCTTCGGTGCACCTTGACCTAAAGTGCCCGAACCCGTTACACCTGTAGCAACGGACCTCCCTCAGATATTCCCTTACTGAGTGGACGGTCCATCCCACTCCGAGCTTGCCTCGCTTCATCACTTTTTTGAAGGTCAGTGGATCCGCCTCTGCTACCCAGTGGCGTTTCCCACCCTTCACCTTCAACGAGAACTTGAGCTGGAGGCTGCTCTCCTCCAACTCTGGGTTCTGTTCCGCGAGACATTGCTCGACCTCTTCCCTTGACAGGTTTCCGTCTATCCCGTAGACGATAAACTTCGGATTCCTTTTAGCTGGCAATCTGGACCGAAGGTTCTCCTTCGTCACTACATTGCTTTTTAGCTCCGAATCCAGTTTCTCTATTTCTTTGGCGGAGGAGCATTCGACCATTACTCCTCCCCCATTGACCTTTCTAACTCCCTTAACCCCAATCTGGAGTTTGGCGGGGCAAATCTGAGTTTGCAGAACCGCCTTAACGTCTTCTGACGAGGGAGAACCCTTGTCTGTTGCGGGGTAAACGAGAAGCACGTGCCTCTTCTCGACCCTCTTGGCTACCACCTTCTTGGCTACCTCCTTCTTAGCCGTTTTTTGCTTAGGGGCCGTGTTCCCCTTGCCGGGCTTCGCTCGAGCCGCTTCGGCATATGTTTTTGGAGCCGCGCTAGCGTGCTCACTTCTTTCCTGTAGTCTCCCTTGGATGAGACTCATTTCTATCACTTGCTTGGTGCAAGCTGCTTGTAGCGAGTTCGCTACCTTTCTTATCTTGGTTCTGGTGTTAACCAGAACCTTATTTGATGGATTCTCTAGAATCCTCTCCAACTCTTGAAAGAAGGAGTTGACTGCGCTTGCGAATTCCGACGGAATTTCTAAGCCGCAGTCTGCCCATGTGATTCAAATTGACGCACAGGTGATTCATCGGAGAACACAATTTGATTCCAATTTTCAGCAGTCCATGATTGATGACGCTTTACAAACTGGAGTCTTCTTTTTCATGACAGAGGTTAGTCTAGGTTTATGTGCAAGTTTAATAAGGCTTCAAAATATTTGCTAGGACGTCGCGAAACAATGCTGATACCAATATCACACCCTTTTGAATGTAGAAAGGCCTTGATTTTCTTGCACGAACTCCTCGGAGAACGCATACCTATTCGTCTTATGGTATTGTTATCACGTGAGGTTGTTTCCCTTGGACGTCCACTTCTCTTTCGATCGCTAAATTCACCTGTGTCTCGATATTTCATGATCGTATTATGCATAGCATTCGGGCGCACATTCACCTTTCTGCTAGTGTCACACTCGGAGTACCCTTCATGATATAAAGTCACCATTTGTGCCCTCCGAGTAACCCTTAATGACGTGTTTTTTGCACATTTTTCGCTATATAGAAAATACGTACAAAACCTCTCAGCATGAAAACCAGAAGCAAACTGACGCTCGCACGCTTCCTCCAACTCTGACAACAGCTGCCGCTGAAGGATGATGTAACACCGACAGAAAGTTGAGCAATGCAGGAAGTAGCTACTGCAATCGGCGGAAATCTTCTTGTACCAACAGGTGGTCTTACTGTACTTATGTGCAAATGACTGTACTTATGTCATGTCTGTGTACAACAGTAATTTCCAAGCCGCCAAAAAAAATGTTCAGAGGACATCCAACAACGTCCATCTTACAGGGAAGTGCTTGCTTACCTTGCGAGGGCAGAGCTCCCTCCACCCCAATGTTTGCGACGACCCTACACTTGGTTGACATAACATCTGATGGATGTCATGCTTGACATAACATCATGACATAACATCTTGCTTACCTCGCGGGGCTGAGCTCCCTCCGCTCCAGTGCAATGCTACGGCCCTGCACATGCTTGATATAACATCTGATGGATATCATGCTTGACATGACATTATGACATAACATCTGATGTTATGTCATGCTTGATATAACATCTCATGTTATGTCATGCTTGATATAACATCTCATGTTATGTCATGCTTGATATAACATCTTGCTTACCTTGCGGGGGCTAAGGTCCCTTCTCCTTAATGCTAGCTATGGCCTTGCACATGCTTGACATAACATCTGATGGATGTCATGCTTGACATAACATCTGATGTTATGTCATGCTTGACATAGTATCTTGCTTACCTTGCGGGGGCTGAGCTCCCTCCTTCCCAATGCTAGCTACGGTCCTGCACATGCTTGACATAACATCTGATGGTCCAAATTCAACACCTAGTTCTGCAAATTCTGAGTAGAAGGTTTCAAACGATTTGAGAACTACATGCATCCACGGATATTATCGCCATGAAAATTCGCTAGGCTTTCAAACATAGTAATGCACGATGAACCGAAATCACCGTCTGCAAAAGAGCGAGGTAAAACAATAAAGAAAGAGGTTGCTCATATTCTTTAGTTTATCTTTAAGGTTGCACTATTTACACAGAGAGACGAGAGCAGAACTTCCTTTTGCAAAATTCATGCTTAAGAAAAAGGAGATTACCATTATACGAAATGAATGTAAAAAAATGGAAAACAAAGGAGAGGAATACACAACGAAACATTTCTGTTTTGTTTACTGAGAGTTGTTACTCTCAGATAAAAGATAAACTTAATTACACGAGCTATCTCCGAAAGAACAGCTTTGAATCCACCCATGAATATTTTTGCGTGACCAAACTAATTAATTTTCCCCGACAATGGGAAGCGAGCCGTAAACCTTACGTTGAAGCGAGGGTTTGTTTCGTAAGAGCGAAAAAAGGGCTCGTATAATAATTTTTATCAGTTGAAGAAACAAACTTAAAGATAATGAATATATCTTATGAAAGAATAAGGATTTTGATTGCGTGTTTGGGAGTTGGAATGTCACCTGTGGAACCCAAACTATTTATATGGTACTTGTCTTCTCTGAGTGTCTTTTATGCTTGCTTTCAACAAAAAATAAGGAAATAATGCTTGTATATAAAAAAATAAAAAATAAAATGTTCCACACAAAAGACTAAAAACAGACATACTCGCTAAGATGAGCACCTGTTCGTAGTCTCAGCATGAATTCCAATGTGATTTCTCGCATCACTTTATCATGATCTGCAGGCAAATCTTACCTTTTTTTTTTTTTTATTGTGTGCCTTTAAAATAGCGTTCATGAAGTCTCAAGATGTCCATAGGTTCAGCTCACTAACATCATTCGAACAACAAGTCGGACTTTGGCCTTCACTCCCCCTTCGAATGTAGATTTTTCCGATTTCTGAAAACGGGAACTCTGAATTAGTGATTGAATTGGTTCTGAAAAGTTTATGGGCAACCGAATTTTGGGAATAACTGCTAAATATAAATTCCGTTGTCCAGATAGATAGATATATCTGGACAACGGAATTTTTAAGTCATGATCAAGTTGCCTTATAAGTTCTTCATAGTTGACAAAAATGCCATCGTTGTGTAAAGACTGTCGTCCTGTAGCAGCAATCTCTCAGATGACAGGAATTTTATGCTTCAACGGTTATCCTTTTGGTTTCATAGTGCGGCTATTTCGATAATTGTTGTAAGATTCAATTCCTCGTGGTTACTTTGCCAGACATTTCTGTATTCATATGACAGACATAATTAACAATTGACCCAACAATATTAAATTTTGGTAAGTTTCTAAGTACCGTACGATGGGTCACATGCGGTTGAAGATTTCTTTAACCGCTGTAATCTTACTAATTTACACAGCTTCGCCTAACCGTCACTGACATGACATTCATTCAGCTTGTTTGGGATGGTCGTTTGGTTTCTTTTTCCGTGTTGTCTCGGAAACACTCATGTGGGTTTTTCGAATCTGCCAACTTGTTGCAATGACGTGAAAGGCCACACATCGAGCTGGTGTTCTCCTGAAGAGAACAGCTTGATTTTGTAACTTCGGGAGCTTCTTATCGTACGGGTGGTTTAGGGTTATGTGTCGTGTGAGATTTTTCGTGTATAACCCTTCGTTATGTTTTGTGGATGTCATTGTAAGTTTTGTACTTCCGTTCGGACATGGTTTTCGATGTTGTTTTCTGGCGTTATTATACGGTGAGCCTGTTTTTCTCACAGTTGGTTTGTGTATTTCAAGTGTTGAGTGTGGTTACTGAGCGTCTGTATCTGTTGCTTGTGTTCTGCATTTTGTGTGGTTTGTGTGATTTGGTTTGAAGCCTTGAAGGGTTATGTTTCAAAACTATAACGTGCATATATCCCAGAAGAACCATTAGTGTTGGGAAACTCCTGGCCACCAGCTGGCAGTGATGGGTCACTACTGGCTGAAATCTCACGCTCACGGAACGGTAGCGGTCAGTTGCTGGCAGAGCTATCAGTTGGCAGCCATTGATCCAGCATCTCCGTGAATTGCGGGCTTCTAAGCAAGAGCCACTAGTGGCCCGTAGCCGGCAACCGATGCAACCCAACATGAGGTGGAAGCAACGGAACTGCGCATGCGCAGAAGCACCACGTGCTGTGTCACTCGTAGTACCAGTTAGTTGAAGACGACGCTATCGCCATTGTTTATTTTAGTGGATATTAAGAAAAAAACATATGTAGAGAGGCGAATTAATTTCCTATAATGAAATGCCACGTCGACGAAGATATCAGATTAAGCCATGCAATACTAGATTTACAGCCATGAAATACACCTGCTCCATTCCCATGAATAATAAAAAATAATTTCTATGTATTCTTTCGTTTTAACACTAAACCGCTTGAAACAAAAGTCCTGGATAAACATTTAAAAAAAACGGCATGTTGGAAGAAAAAAAAGAAGATTTGTACACGTACAAATTTTATCAGTTATTTAAAAAAAGCAACACTACGTACGTATAATGTACTCATCCATGGGTTGAATAAACAAGACTAGAGGAATTCGCTTCTAAAAATAACGAGAAGTAAAATAAAATATCTTGCCTCTTTAAAACAAATGTTGCTTCGTTCAACGAAAAGGAAAAATACAACGTTATAAATGTAACAGAATGTGACATGAACGGGTAAATATATTTATTCAACAAGCGCCTTTAAGTTGATACATTCGTTGAAAATGAGTGGAAGTTCCTTAAGCTAAAGAAAAAAAAAACAATCGTTGCATTGAAAAAATAAATTTTTGAATTATATGAAACTGACATTTATGGAAAAATACCTCGCAATATTGTAAAACTTAAAATAGAACCAATCGTTACACATTCCGCAAGAAAGAGGATCAGCTGCAAGCAAAAGCTCGTGCGTGGAAAATCAGTCCAGTTGCTAGAGAGCCCGCTTCCCACGCAGACAGTCCTCGGTTCGTTTCCAGCCAGATCCAAACGGGCGTTTTTCAGGACCTGTTAAGAATATTTCCCCAGAGCATGGATATAATGCAGAAGTTTCGTAAGGCGAAAAAAAATGTAGCTGTAGCTTTGGAAAACTGGAGTTATCCATCATGTTTTTTTTTGTATGGCTACTACTGGTAAATTGGCGGATAAGGTACGACAAGCCATCAGTTACGTCTCGTGATTGCCGGCTGACACTGCCGGGAAACTAGCAGACCACATTAGGCTAGCCATCATTTATGGCACGAGCTTGCAGGGTCGCTGAAGGGCCACTTGTGGTAGCTACTGCCTGTCATGGATAACTAATGGCCCTGTTCTGGCATACGATAACTGATGGGGGCACTGTTGGCCCTCTGCTGGCCCCAACCGCTGGTTCATGTGGTGGCCGCCTGGACATTTCGGCAACACAGTGCTGACAGCCTGCAGTGACCCAGTGCTGGCCTAGCAAGACTGTTTTGCTAGGATATATGTATACATATATATATATACGCGGTCCGATCAAAATGTTCCAAAACTAAGCCGATATACAACAAAGTACTTACGTTACTTAAGTCTGGCTATGATTTCCCTTAAAATAGTTTCCTTGGGCAGTGATACACCGCGGCCAGCGATTTTGCCCTTGTTGGAACGCTCTCTAGAAGTCCTGTTTGCGAATCGTGTCAAGCACCGTCTGCAATTCGCGCTGGATTTCTTCCGCGGTTTCAAAACGGCGGCCCTTGAGCTTCATTTTCGGGAACAGAAAGAAGTCGCAGGGGGGCAAATCCGGCGAATAAGGCCGGTGAGGTAGGGTAGTCATCTGTTGCGGCTCCAAAACTATGCGTGTTGCTAACGTTCTGTAACCTGCTGCATTGTCGTGATGTCGCAGGAAATCGCGCCTGCGCTACATTTCAGGTCGTTTGCGGCGAATGTTCTTACTAAGATACCGCAGAACATCGCAGTAAAAAAGGATGGTGACGGTCTGGACCTGTGTGATGAATTCACAGTGCACAACCACACGAATTTTTACATTTTCGTGGTTTTGCTCGTGGACGGTCGCTCTGACTTCCCGTCGTATTCCAGTGCCGTTCTGTGCTCCTGAAGTGCGAGTGTCACTCAAAACATCTCGCACGACTCATTGCTTCATTGCCATAAGCCTGCCGCAAATTTCCATGCGTTTCCGTTCCTGATTTGCCGAGTTTGACGCAGAATTTGATGTTCACTTGCTGCTCTAGTTTGCAGTTCATACCGAAATCGCAGCTGTGTTCTGCACATGGTCACCAAATATCGTGTAGCACAGCTCCCGGTGTTCACAAAATGACGCCACTCGACACAATGATTCTTGAAGGCTACTGCCTTCGACCGCTGCTCGCACATTCGTGTGCTGCAATCTGTTGGAGCGCTACGTACGTAGTCTCGGAATTTTTTGATCGCACTAAGTATATATTCGTCGCAATTAATTAACAATTTATTTCGTCACAATTTGTTTAACCTATACTGTCGATATTACATTTTAGAATTTATTTCTAAAAAACTCTCCAGAGTTCGTCCTAAGGCTTCGAGTGGTGGCTAAAATTTGTTCCCCCACACAATGTTTTCATTAAGAGAAGATTCGTTCGTAAATCCTAATATCACATTTGGGTTAAAATCCGGGGATGTGCTGTTTCCCGACAGCACATTCGATGATTTTCAAGCAACCGTGGTTCAAGCACTCCTTTGATGGCGCTGCAGGTCACGTTTTTATCATCCTGGCGTTTCAAACATTGCAGCTGATCTCCCAGGGTGTGTTTGCCAAATAGAGCACCAATTGTAATCCGATGGAGCAACGCAATTCAACGTTGTGATACCAGTTGCTGTTATATTATATTTTGGATAACAAAACTTAGCAAAGTTTGTCCTAAGGCTTCATGTGGTGGCTAAAATTAATTTCCTTATACAATGTTTACGTAGGTGGAAAAGGTTCGTTGCTTCGTTGCTACTCAACGAAGCATAGTTTTGTAGTACTTGCATCCGTGGGTGTGTTGTTTAGCCAGCGAACACCCGAGGCGTGTAAAACAACTTGATACAAAGCTCTCTAGATGGCGCTGCAAGTCACGTATTTATTTCCGCAAACATTAAACTTCCAGGGTGTGAGCCCCTAAAAAAGCACTACTGGTCATACGTTTGCGTTTGGAATCGCATGGAGTCATAAATACAAGTCAACGTTCTGCCACGAATTGCCCTTTTTCTGTCTTTTCGTCGCAGTGCGAATTGATGTGTTTAAGAGCACAGGTTCATAAACAGAATTTGAAGTTTTGTTATCCATATAGAATGGGATAACAAAAATTCATTAATTTTTTTCATTATTCAACGACCGCTAACTAAACAAACTGCTTTCATATGCTCATATATATACCAAGTTTCTTCCACAATTGTCTTTCTTGAGAATGTCTCCTCCATGTCCCTCCGGCATGCTTTCGAATTTGATTTATCCATCTCCAATGGGGTCTTCTTCTGGGTATTTTTCTGTCCCTTGGAATCCACTCTAAAATGTCAGTTGTCCATTGAAGGTCTGTTCTTCTGGCAAAATGTCTAGCCCATTGCCATTTCAGTAATTTTGCTCTGGTCATAATACCATTCCCTTCTTGTCATTTTCCTTATCCACAAGTTCCTCTTCTCATCTTTCGTGATTACACCAAGCATGCATCTCTCTATGTTCTTTGAGTTGTAGCAGTCTTTATTGTTGGATCTTACCTTTACAGGCTGATGTGGCCGCGGCACCAGGTGAAGTATCGCCTGCAGTGAAGCACCCGATATCTCCACCGAAAAAAAATAACATCTAAATAAAAATAAAAAACACTAAAGAAAATTTTGTTAAAAATTTTGCTCTCCTCCTCTGCTGCTAGGGGCTAGCAAGGAGTTTTCCTACTTGCGTTGACAACCGAAAATTCTGCAACAACAAATTAATTATCTGATTCCAATAATTAATAATGACCTCCCATAATTAATTATAACAAATTAACTATTAACTTCCCGCAAAACCCGTACCGCGATTGGGCGTGGATGCCTGGATTTAACTCCAGCACGTCCCAATCTACCGAAAATCACAGCAACGCACACACACACTCGAAAAGATCCCCGACGCTCATTTCACGTACGCTTGACATTTAATATCCAACGTTATATTATATACAATGCCACCTTTATCCATGAAGTGGCACAAAAATCTGCTGAGATGAATGTATGGTGGGCTGCTCTATCGGCAGCTTAATTATGCACAATGATTTAAACACTTTATCACTGATTAAACGATACCACTGATTTATCTAACTCTGATTTAACAATTAACACTGATTCGAACACTGTTCACTAATGAAATTCTAGTATGCACAATAAACAAATAGAGCGAAGGAAACATATGTGAGAGATTACCCAAAACATTTGAATACACACTTTAGAAAACTATAATTGAGTACGAGCGTGGGTACCAGCAATTAAAATGATACAGTAATTATCATGACTGCCGCAGTTTAATTATAAGCTATATATATATCTATACCATTACCCACACCTGCATAGGCTTGACGCCAAATTAGCAGGGAAGAGCTCTTATGACTTATGGCCATAACACAAATAAAAATCACGAATAAAATGTGTTAGAGGCCTCCGCTGTCGTGCGTACTCCCTTTCGCAGGGGACAGAGTTCTATATGCTGTTCACTGTCCGACGTCACTTGTAAGTCGTGAGCAAATGTTCATATAAAGACCACATACCTTGGCAACCGTTGTCTGAGGTCCTCAGTGCAGAGAAGTGGCAAGAAATATCCTGCCTGTTTTCGTATGTAGACCGCCTAGGCAAAAGTGCACTAATGTCGACCTAGTATCGGTCGAGAAGTCCAAAGGACTGAGATGTCCTCGTTTAAGAGGGGATCATTCATAGCCCTCCTTACTTGCTTCTCTGCTTCTTTTTCCGAGCTCTCCCAGCGGTCAGCTCTCCGGCCTTGGTTCCATACACTTCGCTGGTGCTGGTCTCGTGCGTGTCTTTCCCTTCGAATCCGCCCTCCGAATGAATCGCCACTTCTTTTTCTCTTCTATTCGTTTCTCTCCTCTTTGTCCTGTCACAGGGCTTCTCTTAGCCACTTGAAAAGGGATTTATCACCTTGTTTTCAACTGTGGGTGGTAGTCGGTTCTCCCTTATCCCGTTCAGTTCGGAGAAAAATGCAACCACCAGAATGTCTCTTGGCTTCCAGAGGGAATTTTGGGGTGAGTTTTGCAGACTTTCGTTAGAGTTGAAAATGCACAACACTGTTGCTATGAGTCCGAAATAGAGATGGTCTGTCGCCATGTGGCCTTTCACAATTCTCGTTTGCCAGAAGGCTATGAATTATGCACTTTTCAAATAATGAACAAATTTTAACAATGGCAGTGATGAACAAATTGGAGGATCAATTACCGTAATTAATTATAACTATGAGTGTCGCCTTGCAGTTACATCGAAACACAAATTTACCGCATAAATGAAATATAAAAATTTTCCACAAGTTAGGCTGCACCCTATAACAATCCTTCTACCTTCCAAAGAAAAAAATATGAATGTATTTTTTTTTTCATTGAAGAATGGAAAATTTTGAATATGGATATCTCCCTCTTTCCCATATTCCATGACATGTCTAATTCCGGATTTTAGACACATCAAGGGTAATGGGAAAGTCTCGATAACATCTCTGATCCATTCATCATTGCCCATAACAAGAAAAGAATATAAACATAAGTTACACAGGTGAGAGCCAATGTGCGTGCGACCAAAACCTTTTCGGACTCAACGTGCCTTTCCTCTTATCTAGGTCTGCACTTCTGCGCGGTCCTGAGTTTGGCTCGCGAAATCTTCTTCCTCCTCACAACTGTATATTTCTGTGCTATCACTATCCTCCTCGTCTGCAACCATTTCTTCGCTGGATTTTTCCTCTTCAGCCTGATGTCCAAAGCTGAGAGGTTTCCCCACTCTCCCGTGCTCGTCTCGGGGTCTCAACGACGCTCTCGTTATGATGGGGACTTTTTTCTTTGCTCCCCTCTGCGTCTCCTCCGTGAGCTGCTGCGTCCTCCAACATGGGAGCAGGCTGGGCCGCCGTCCCGGTCTCTTCCAACCCCTGACGTGTTTCCGATTCATGCGGCTGAAAACAGCGGATATCCCTTGTGATCACCGGCCAAGCGGGCGTCACCCAGTCATCATCCTGCTCTGAGAACTCTTCTTCATGATGCCTTTCGTCTGCGGTTGGCATACCTATGCTCAACGAAATTTCCTCATCCCCCTTTTCATCTTGAAATTGCCCTGTGGTCAAACACCCTTCTCTGTGGTGGTTTGAAAATCCTGTCTACGTGTGTGAGTCGAGTTCGTCTCATATCATTTACTGGGGTGATTTTAAAGTTCACTGGGGATGTTTTCTCAATTACTCTGAAAGGTCTTATAGAAGGTTTTGCCAACTTTCGCGACCTTGTTTTGGATGCCGATGTGTCGTGCTGGTACACTATGTCCCCAATCTTGATCTGTTTGTCTACAGCCGACTTTGCTCGATATTCCCTGGAAGTTTGGGCTGCCTCTTCCAGATTATCCTTGACAATGTTATACGCTTCTTGCATCCTCGTGACTAAGCTCTCGGCGTAGCTCTGGGATTCAGCGTAGTTAAAAGGGATTTCCTCATTCAACAACTGTCCTGGCATGTTCAGATCTCTTCCGAACATGAGAAAGTTGGGTGTTTCTTTAGTAGCACTGTGTGTCGCGCTTCTGTAGGACATGGCCACAAATTCTGTATACTTGTCCCAATCCTTTCCCTTAGGGGAACAATAAATTGCTAAAGAGTGCATTATTGTCTGAATTTGTCTTTCGGCTTGTCCGTCTGTCTGTGCATGGTGTGGAGATGTATTCAGTTTTTTGATGCCAAACTTACGGTACAACTCGGTCATTAAATCGGACAAAAAATTTGTTCCTCTGTCAGTGAGTAACAGATGTGGGACACCGTGACGCGCTATCACGTTAGAAGCAAATTTTTCGGCAATTTCTGCAGATCGCATAGTCTTTAATGGAATCAGCTCGATGTACTTAGTGAATGAGTCGGTGACAACCAATAAATATTTATTTCCATCCTCTGTCAGTGGAAGAGGTCCAGCGATATCCATCGAAATTTTGGACCATGGGACAGATACAATTTCCGGGGTAATTAGACCCGCTTTTTGCTTCTTTTTGAAACCACGACGTTTCAGGCATTGTTCGCAACTCGCCGTGTAGTTCTTGATGTCTGAGAACATGTTAATCCAAAAGTATTTCTGTTTAATTCTCCCAAGGGTCTTTTCAAAACCGAAGTGACCGGCGCATAGTCCGTCATGTTCTGATTTCATCACTTCTGATTTTAACTTATCAGGTATCACCAACTGTTCTGCGATCAATTTCCGTGGGCTGTTTTTTGCTGGTAAGGCAAAATGAAATAAAAGGTCGTCCCTCATAAAATAGGTGTCAGTAATTTTGTCGACTGCTGAATAATCACGCCCTTCAAGACAATCAATTACTTCAGCTAATTTAGGATCTGTTCTTTGTGCTGATTTCAGAGTTTTGTTATTAAGTGGTACAACTGCGACTGTATCATTGGCTTCCACTGCTGCAATGTGCCTAGATAGCACGTCGGCGTTCGTGTTTTTCTTTCCTGGTCGATATTGCACATCCAAGTTATACTCCGACAGACTAAGATTCCATCTGACCAGTCTAGAATTAGGAGTTTTCAAATTCATAAGCCACTTTAGAGGTCTATGGTCGGTAATAACCGTAAACTGCTGACCTACCAAATATTCGCGCTAATGGGTGATGGATGATACTACTGCCAGTGCTTCCTGTTCTGTCGTGCTGTAATTTTTCTCAGCTGGATTAAGTTTCCTGCTAAAGTAAGCGATGGGATGTCTGTGTCCTTCGTCATCCTCCTGCTCGAGAATACCGCCAATCGCTACTTTGGAGGCGTCTGTGGTGACGAAAAATTTCTTGCTGAAATCAGGAAATATTAATAGTGGCTCACTCACTAGTGCATGTTTCAGCTCTTGAAAAGATTTCTCGCAATGTTTGTCCCAAATGAATTTCACGTTTCTCCTAGTAAGGTTTGTTAGCGGTAAGGCAATGGACGAAAAATCTTTGATGTGGCGCCTATAATATCCTGCCATTCCAAGGAATGCTCGAACATGTTTCACTTTCCGTGGAGTAGGGAATTCCCGAACAGCTTCCACGTTCTGTGGGTTAGGTCTTATGCCCTGACGATCTAAAAGGTGCCCTAGGTATGTCACTCCTTCCGCCAAAAATTCACATTTACTGGGCTTAATTTTTAGATGGTGCTTCCTTAATCTCTGGAAAATTAATTCCAATTTCTTAAGGTGTTCAGATAATGTCCTGGAGGCACACAAGATGTCATCCACATATACCAAAATGCCATCATCTCTTTTGTCCATAAATAGAGAATCAAGTGCTCTTTCAAATGTTGCCGGACTGTTGCAAAGTCCAAAAGGCAAGCGATTCCACTGGAAATGTCCGAATTCGCATGAGAAAGCAGTTTTATGCCTATCCTGTTCTCTAACTTTAATTTGGTGATAACCAGCCAAAAGGTCAATTTTTGAAAAATACTTGCATCCATGCAGTAAGGATAAAGTTTGCTGGATTCGGGGAACAGGGTAGCTATCCTTTCGGGTAATTTCATTTAATTTTCGAAAATCAATACAGAAACGATAAGAGTTTCCGCGTCTCACGAGAACAATAGGAAAGCTGTAGGGACTATCTGATTTTGATATGATTCCTGCGTCAAGTAATTCGTTTACCTGAGCTTTTACTTCGGGTCTTAGGGCATGTGGTACAGTATACTGACGCAACTTAATAGGTTTATCATCCGTGAGATGAATTTCATGCTCTGTAAGATCCGTACCTTCTAAGTCTAAAAATTCCGTGCAAAAACATCAGAATATTTCTGCAATAAATTTAGCATCTTCTCTCGTTCGCTAAATTCCAGGTGGTCTAATTTAAAATCTTCCACAGAGATTGGTTGAGATTTTCGGGATGTTCCTTGCGAACAACGCTTAACTTCCACTGGTTCTGCCTGAAAGAGTTTCGTATGTTTATTTAACCAAATTGGTGAATCACTGTGGTTAGCCGCTCTTACATCATACAGTCCGCTTGCTGAAACATTATTAACTGAACGTGCTAAAAGTAACCTATTTCTGCGTGCTCTCGGTAATGGCTCGAACATAATACTTCCTTCTGTTTTCCCCACTGAGGGTTTACTAAGCGCCACTTGGAGAAAAGTTTCGCTGTTGGGGGGAATGCAAGTTTTACGAGTCAGTGCTGCTATCCTGGGGTGTCTGTTGGAAACATCATTACCTCTCCGCTCCTGTGGGGTGGGTGGCTGAGATGGGGGGTCAGGGAAGTGAAGCTGGTTTGTATCTGCTTCGAACGTAAGACGATGGTTTCGTAAAGCATCTATTCCCAACAAAGCTGAGTAATTTTGACTCAGGGGATTTTTTGTCACAAATGCCTTGACCCATAGGTCTCTTCCCTTAATTCGCAGATTTACCTCGTAGCAACCCAGCGTTTGAATCACTTCTCCTGTGATGCTTTTGATTTTTACATTTAAATCAACAGATTTTAACTTTCTGCGAAATTTTAATCTACGATAAGCATCGTTAGCTAATAAAGTGACTGATGACCCTGTGTCAATTAGCACTTTAATTTTATCCCCATCCAGATACGCATCAATTATTGGTAAATCATTCCCATTTTTCATAGACACGTACCGCACTTTAAAGGGTTTTAAATATTTCTGAGCCGCACTACCTCTCACAGTTCGACTCCGATTCAGTTTAACTGTTTGTTCTTACGCTCGAGTCCTTGAGCACTAAACTTTCCTGTTGATTGATAATGAGTATCTCTGTCGTTGTTATTCCTAAACCTCTGTTTTGGTGTTGTTTCTGCCCTATCCTTATTTCGACCGTTATTCGGGCATAGCCTGATCACATGACCTTCTTGTCTGCATCCGTAGCACATAATCCTGTTACCCCTGTACTGCGCTTGCTGGTTCTCAGCGCGCGAGCGATTTCGAGTACCCAATCCGCTGCGTTCATTATTATTTGCCCCATACTGTCGAACGAGTTCGAGTCCAGATGACTGAAACCTGGGTAACTGCAAACTTTCTTCCTCTCTGGAGTTTCTTTCTCGTCTCCGATTTTTGCTTTCCTGAATATTTACGGCTAACTGACCCACTGATCTTTCCGTCGCTTCCATTCGTGCCATCATCTCTTCCAAAGTACGCGCTAATAAATTAGATCCTGGGTTTGTTTCCGATCTCTCTACTGCATTTACTGATGCTTTCTTACTCATGAGCGCCAAATTATCTTCTTCCTGAATTGCTGTGAGAATAACAGCGTCTAGAGTTTCTGGGCACTTCGTTAAAACCCAGCGCCTGATAGATTCGGATAAACCAGATACAAACTGACACATCACTGTCTGATCTCTATGCTGCCTGATGTCTTCTGACATATCAGTTGTATGACCAAAATATTTTGCCGCTGCACTTTTGAGTCGCGTTGCATACTGTCTTACATCTTGTCCCGGCATTTGAACACAACTCATGAATTGTTTCATACGGGTAATAAGAGGTTCTTCCGCTTGGAAACGATCGATCACTAGACGTTTAAAATTTTCATAATTTCCTTCTAATCTCAGCTCATCACTATCTGACAAAAATTCTGCAGCCCTTTCCCTGAATTTCGACTTTACTACTGCCAATTTTGTTTGTTCGCTCCATCTCCCTACTGTAGCTACATTTTCTACATCTTGAAAAAATGTTTGGCACAATATAGAGGATCTGTGCCTGTAAAATATCTGATCATATTAATGCATTCTGCTATCTGTTCACCGCCGTACATTAACATACCTGGAGCTGTCATTCTAGTCTCTGACACTCCTGCGATACTTGTTACTGAATTACTAGTTACCAGATCGGTTGATTCTCCTGTGGGAATACTATGTTCCTCCCCATCATGATGATCAGAATCATCTGAGTCAGTAGGTTTGGTGTTCGGCTTCTCTCCTTTATTTGCCATATTTAAATACACTTAACCTAAGGCAGTCTTTTACACAAAAATGCTAAAGGCTTACAAACAATACTTATGATATGCTAAAATATGCTCGTACTGAAATAAATTTGATAAGGCAGTCAATTCGCAATACTCCGAACGTTTGTGTGTGTTGCTCTGCTTTGGAGGTACAAACAAGTAAGAATCCTGGTCATCGGAACCAATTGTTGGATCTTACCTTTACAGGCTGATGTGGCCGCGGCACCAGGTGAAGTATCGCCTGCAGTGAAGCACCCGATATCTCCACCGAAAAAAATAACATCTAAATAAAAATAAAAAACACTAAAGAAAATTTTGTTAAAAATTTTGCTCTCCTCCTCTGCTGCTAGGGGCTAGCAAGGAGTTTTCCTACTTGCGTTGACAACCGAAAATTCTGCAACAACAAATTAATTATCTGATTCCAATAATTAATAATGACCTCCCATAATTAATTATAACAAATTAACTATTAACTTCCCGCAAAACCCGTACCGCGATTGGGCGTGGATGCCTGGATTTAACTCCAGCACGTCCCAATCTACCGAAAATCACAGCAACGCACACACACACTCGAAAAGATCCCCGACGCTCATTTCACGTACGCTTGACATTTAATATCCAACGTTATATTATATACAATGCCACCTTTATCCATGAAGTGGCACAAAAATCTGCTGAGATGAATGTATGGTGGGCTGCTCTATCGGCAGCTTAATTATGCACAATGATTTAAACACTTTATCACTGATTAAACGATACCACTGATTTATCTAACTCTGATTTAACAATTAACACTGATTCGAACACTGTTCACTAATGAAATTCTAGTATGCACAATAAACAAATAGAGCGAAGGAAACATATGTGAGAGATTACCCAAAACATTTGAATACACACTTTAGAAAACTATAATTGAGTACGAGCGTGGGTACCAGCAATTAAAATGATACAGTAATTATCATGACTGCCGCAGTTTAATTATAAGCTATATATATATCTATACCATTACCCACACCTGCATAGGCTTGACGCCAAATTAGCAGGGAAGAGCTCTTATGACTTATGGCCATAACACAAATAAAAATCACGAATAAAATGTGTTGGATACCTTCGCTGTCGTGCGTACTCCCTCTCACAGGGGACAGAGTTCTATATGCTGTTCACTGTCCGACGTCACTTGTAAGTCGTGAGCAAATGTTCATATAAAGACCACATACCTTGGCAACCGTTGTCTGAGGTCCTCAGTGCAGAGAAGTGGCAAGACATATCCTGCCTGTTTTCGTATGTAGACCGCCTAGGCAAAAGTGCACTAATGTCGACCTAGTATCGGTCGAGAAGTCCAAAGGACTGAGATGTCCTCGTTTAAGAGGGGATCATTCATAGCCCTCCTTACTTGCTTCTCTGCTTCTTTTTCCGAGCTCTCCCAGCGGTCAGCTCTCCGGTCTTGGTTCCATACACTTCGCTGGTGCTGGTCTCGTGCGTGTCTTTCCCTTCGAATCCGCCCTCCGAATGAATCGCCGCTTCTTTTTCTCTTCTATTCGTTTCTCTTCTCTTTGTCCTGTCACAGGGCTTCTCTTAGCCACTTGAAAAGGGATTTATCACCTTGTTTTCAACTGTGGGTGGTAGTCGGTTCTCCCTTATCCCGTTCAGTTCGGAGAAAAATGCAACCACCAGAATGTTTCTTGGCTTCCAGAGGGAATTTTGGGGTGAGTTTTGCAGACTTTCGTTAGAGTTGAAAATGCACAAGACTGTTGCTATGAGTCCGAAATAGAGATGGTCTGTCGCCATGTGGCCTTTCACAATTCTCGTTTGCCAGAAGGCTATGAATTATGCACTTTTCAAATAATGAACAAATTTTAACAATGGCAGTGATGAACAAATTAGAGGATCAATTACCGTAATTAATTATAACTATGAGTGTCGCCTTGCAGTTACATCGAAACACAAATTTACCGCATAAATGAAATATAAAAATTTTCCACAAGTTAGGCTGCACCCTATAACATTATATATATTTTTTAGTTAAGGTCCATGTCTCTGCTCCATACGTAAGCACTGGCTGGATGCATTGATTAAGCACTTTCCTTTTAAGGCATAGTGACATAATGCTCTTAAAAATTGTACGGTTTGTTTGAAAAGCTCTCTATCCAAATTTTTATACGGCAATTAATTTCTTCATCAATATGAACCTCATTTGACATCTGCTACCCAAGATAAATGTAAGTACCGGTTGTTTCAAGCTTTTCTGCATCAAACAATAAATCTTATTTTCTTGTAAAAACATTGTACATCGCTTTAGTGTTCTGAAGCTTCGTTTTTAATCCCACTCCTTTACTCTTGTCAGCAAGTTCTTGAATCACACTCTGCAGCTCCGAAGGGGTAGTTGCAGAAATGACTACGTCATCAGCAAAGCGAAGGTGAGTTCAATAATCTCGTTGATCTTTATCTTTTGTTTTCCCAGTTCAATGATTGAAATACATAAATGGTAAATATATATCAAATACGTGGAGATAATGAAAATTGAAGATGTCATCACTCTGTCCACGTTATTTTATAAACAACGCATAGCGACTGAAAAATTGTGTTCCGACACCGCTGGGATCGAACCCCAGATCTCTCGATAACTAGTCGAGTGCGTTCGCATTTACGCTACGGCGTCAACAATTATCAGCGCCACGCGTGGTTTATCAGTCAGCATCTGACTACACGAATCCATATTGATGGTCTCAGCAACTGAGATGACGATCTCAGCGGTGTCGGAACACAATTTTTCAGTCGCTATGCGTTGTTTATAAAATAACGTGAACAGAGCGATGACATCGTCCATTTTCATTATCTCCACGTATTGGATATATATTTACCATTTCTATCGCCCTTTGAATTTATCAGCTAGAATTAAATAGCTGTTCCGTTAAATGCCACCAGATGACGACATCTCAGTTGCTGAGACCATCAATATGGATTCGTGTAGTCAGATGCTGACGATAAACCACGCGTGGCGCTGATAATTGTTGACCCCGTAGCGTAAATGCGAACGCACTCGTCTAGTTATCGAGAGATCTGGGGTTCGATCCCAGCGGTGTAGGAACACAATTTTTCAGTCGCTATGCGTTGTTTATAAAATAACGTGGACAGATTGATGACATCGTCCATTTTGATTGAAATACATTTTGCAATGTAGCATTGAAGAGTTTGGGAGATATGGTGTCACCTTGTCTCACTCCCTTTCCAATTTTTATTAGTGCTGTATCCTCAAATATCCGAACGTTTGCACTTGCATTTTCATAGATGTTATTAATAATGTTAATGTACTCATCTTCAATACTGCAGGATTTCAAAGCCATTGTAACTGCTGATGGTTTCACGGAACCGAAGGCCTTTTCGTAATCAATAAAAGCCGTGCATAATGGGAGTTCATATTCTCTTGTTCTTTTAACTAGTCCGCTCAGTACATGGATATGTGTTGTAGCCACTCCTGAATCCAGCTTGTTCTCTTGGTTGAGCCATGTCTAGTGTTACCTTCAAGCGATGGGAAAGAACTTTAGTGAAGACTTTATAAATCAAGCGATGTGAAAGAACTTTAGTGAAGATTTTATAAATCAAGCGATGTGAAAGAACTTTAGTGACGACTTTTTAAATCAATCGATATGAAAGAACATTAGTGAAGACTTTATAAACCACTAATAGGAGGCTTATAATGAATAAAGCTCTCCGCTGTGGACGTGTAGTGCAGTAAAGCTTACGTTAAGTCACGTTAGGGTTATTGGAAGGTTACTTGACGTAGCTAAAGTGTGCCTAATCTTCAAAGTGCTAGAGTTTGTTTAGGTAAGACATGCACGTGCAATAAGTTCATTGAATATGGAACTTCTTTTTACTCAGCGTTCCTCATTATCTTCAATATCAGTACTATAACTTCGGTTTTAGTACATTAGTACCTTGAAGGCTCCTTATTAGAGCGGTAAACACAATATACCCTGTATAATGAATAAAATTGCTTTCACTAGCTAACTCAGCTAATTATCGTGAATATAGCTTCCTTCAATTATAATGTAATGAATTCAGCTTCTTCTAATGGTTGTTGTGTTATTAATTATGAATAAACTTTCCTGCTAGTAGTGTAGTAATAATATTGAACAAGCTTATAACTGGTAGTAATGTTGTAGTAGTAATTAAGATGAATAAAGTCTTATGCTGGTTGTTACTAACAACACTAAATGAAATAAACCTAACAGCCAGACAGAGGTCTGGCAGTACTATGAACTGAGAAAGACGTACTTACAACAAATTCTTTGTTAGTGAGACTTCTCGCTCTCACCTAAACGAACTCTCTTTATACAGCACCAGCTTTCTGACACATAAACCACAGCTCACTTCGTACAACAACAAACGCTCTCCTCCTCATAAACAAACGCTCTCCCTATACAACAACAAACGCTCTCCTTAGGTATCGTTGAACGCGCCTATTTATACTGGCTACCATCACGTCATGACTTACACTCATTGCCAGATCTCATTCAGCTGGTGAAATAACATCTCGTTCAGTAAGAAGATAATTTACATAGTAAAATAAAATAACCAGAGATAGTAAAAATCAAAAGGAAAGTGAATATAGAGTATACGTTACACCTGGACTTAACGTAGACACTTAAAGAAATAGACTTAACGGCCAGACAGAGGTCTGACAATAAAATGAACTAAGAAAACGTACTCACTTTTAACCTTTTATTGGGGAACTCCTGGTATTACTCAAACACACTCCAACAAAACGCAACTACTGATATTTCGTACAATCGTAGATAAATCACATAACAATAATAATGGAATAACCTATCACATATAACGAAGCTGCTTGGTATAGTTGAGCGGGCCTATATATACTGCATACCACCACGTCATGACTTACACTCGTTGCCACATATAATTCAGCGGGAGAAATAACATCTCGTTAAGTGAGAAGATAATTTGCATAGGAAAATAAAATAACAAGAGATAGTAAAATCAAAAGGAAACTGATTCTAGAGTATACGTTACAATCTGATAGGCGTGTAGTTCCCGAGACCCTCAGCGTCACCTTCTTTATCTAGCAGGATCACTGTAGCATTGTTTCAATTTCTCCATTTGCTTCTTGTAAAATGTCCATGGTAATTCCATCTTCTCCTAGAGCTTTTCCCCGTTTCATGTTATTAATTGCATGTGTAACTTCTGCAGGAAGGACAGGAAGGACTTTGGTACTGGTACCTGTCGTATTGTCTGGAATAGATGTATCATTCATCTCATACAGTTCTGAGTAGAAAAATTTCGCTTCTAAAAATTTCGCACCTTTGTCAAAATTTCGCTTCTATTTCTTGTTACCGTCCCATCTTCTTTTCTCAGTGCCATAATCTGTTTTCTTCCCATACTGAGATATCTTTTTGCTCTGTTGAGGCTTTGGTTCTTTTTAATTGCTTTTATCACTAGGTCACAACTGAATTTCCTTACGTCTTCAGTGATACTTTTTCGTACTGTCTTGCATAGCTCTATACATTCCACTTTGGAAGTTACGTCTTCTTTATTTGCCCTCATCTCCCTTCTCTTTTGCATCAGCAATTTTGTTTTTCCTGAAAAGTTTGTTCTTCATATGTAACTTGTTCTTAGTACCACCTATTTTTGTTGTTGTTTCCATAAGAGCCATGGCGTGTTCTCTCTTAACTTCAGAAATATCCACTTCTTCCGATGTTAATTAAGCCTTCTAAAGCAGAGAATATGTTCCTCATTTTCAACTTGAAGGTATTATGATATTTTTAAGGTTGGATATGTCAATACATTTTGTTTGTCTAATGAGCTTGTAACGTTCGAGTTTAGTGTTGAGGTGCATCTTACATCTCACCATTCTATGGTCACCACCTGTGGTGAACTTGTTTAGTACACGGCAGTCTTCCATGGCGAATGTTTTGTTACACATAATAAAATCAGTTTCCCTTGTCGTTCCATTTGGATGTCACCATGTCCATTTCCTGCGTGGCTTTTTCTTGAAGAAGGAGTTCGTGATGCTGAGTCATGCTGAGTGAACCTTTCCGGTTTTGCAAACACTCTGAGAGTATTTCCACGTTGATTTATGTTCCCATAGCCGAATTTACCAATCAACGTTTCATTCTGTTAATGCTGTTCTATTTTTGCAATGAAATCAGCCATACTCATCTTCGCGTGCTGTTTGTCCTCGTTATTTAGATTCCGAACTTCCTCGTAAAATTCTTCAACTTCTTTGTCAGGATGACTTCTGGTGGGTGCATAAGCTTGAATAATCTGAGCCTGGTATCTTTTTGAGAGTTGGAAAACGAGTCGCGCAGTCCTGCCCGAGGAACTTTCAACTTCTAGAACATTTTCCTTCAGTCTTTTGTTTATTATAAATCCAACAACTTTTGTTCTGCCAGTATGTGTCTCACGATAATAGAAGAGATTTTCATTTTTCAGTTCAATGAGATCTTCTCCTCTTCTTCTCACCTCGCTTAGCCCGACAATGTCCCATTTGATCTTTTCGAGTTCCTCCCCTAATGCTAAGAGCCTTGAATCAGAAGATAAGGAACGTCCATTCAAAGTAGCATAACTCAGCATCAGATATTAGCCAAGTCCGATCCTCTGGTGATTCTTAGCTTCCTCTGCCTTCATGTCGCACTGGCCGCTGCCTTGACCAGGTACATTCCAGCTGCTGGAGACTGACGGCCAAGTTTGAAATTGTGTAAGCATCTTTGGGGGGTTTGGCCATAACTCACGCCCATGGACAGGCGGGTTGGTGAGTGTGGGATAGCATTTACTCAAATCCCGGTGGTATAGTTATACCGCTATTCGTCGTTCGTCAGAGCCCCTTCAATGGAAACAGGGTGCACCACGAGATTGCGGGTTTGACATTTGTCAATGAGAGGTTGGGATATATTGCGCATCCCTGACGCATCACCTATGTGTGTGTGTGTGTGTGTACGAGTATACACAGGGGTAAATCAAAAACAAAGGTCAATGATCTCGTTACGTAGGCAAGCAGAGCTACGGCAGATTGCTATTTGGAGAGGGGAGGGCACGTGACTCTGACACGTAGCGGTTGCAATCGCCAATCTTCTAACCGCAGTTACCACCCAGCAGTTGTAAGGGCGTAAACATGGCACCTATTTTGTCGGAATGCTCCACCGACGAGAAACAAGGAACCGTTAAGTGTAGTGAGATTTTTATGGGCTGAGGGTTTGCAACATGGTGAAATTCATAGTTGGATGCTTTTGTAATATGAGGAGGACAAGTTTATGAGCCAGAGACATATGAACAAGTGGATAGAAAAGTTTCAATCAGGCAGAACGAATGTGTTTGATGAAGCTCGATCAGGATGACCGTCAACCTGTCGCACAAAAGGGCCAGCTGGATCGCATCGATGCGCTCATTAAAGAAGACCGTCGGGTTACTCTGTCTAAGATCGCCCAGAAAGTAAACATTGCTGTGGTTCTACATGCTGAACAGTGCACGATGATCTAAGATATCATACAGTGTGTGTAAGATGGGTGCCACAGCAGTTGTCTGATGTGCACAAGCAGCAGCGCCTGGCAATAGGCAGAAATCTTTTGCAGTGGTACAAGTCAGACCCAAGTATTATGGAGGTTATTGTCACTGGCGACGAAACATGGGTTCATAATTACGAACCCGAGAGCAAAAGGCAAACCATGAAGTGAAAACAATCGAGCTTCCCGTGTAAAGTGAAGTTTAAAGTTATTCCTTCGGCACGAAAATTAATGATGACTTTTTTTTTAATGAAAGGACACATTGTTGAACACTATGAAAAAGCAAAAGATGACTCAATTAAAAGTCGGTCATATTGTGACTTTCTGAAAAACAAATTGAAACCAGCAATTCGCACAAAACGACGGGAAATCTTATCCAAAAAACGTGCGTTGATGTACGGCGAGACTCGTCCACACACGGCATCACTGTAAAACTCCCAGTCAATCTGGTGTGTGGAATGCAACGTCACACACATTTATTTTTCGAAGCGCTGGAGATGGGATTCTCTTATTAGCACGTCTTTTGTAAAAAAATATCGTGCTTATGTTATCGGTTTGTCCGTCCGTACGTCAGTCCGTCCATCTGTACCCACGGTATCTCTGCAACTATTAGTCCAATTTGAAAAATTACTTTTGCATTCGAAAGTTTGAAATATGCGAATAATGATCCTTCATTTCGTTTTTTTTTTACGATGCACAATTTCGCCGCTAGAGGGCGAAAAGGCAGATGATGTCGAATTCAAAAATACGTTTTATTCCACATATTTGCTTCTAAACATCCGATTGAAAATTTTTTTTATCTTTCGATTCCATTTATGTCGACGAGTATTTTCGATATAATTTCTTTTTTCAGATTACGCATAGATTTTCCGCTAGGGGGCGTAGAAGTAAATTGCATTTTTTCCGATAACTCTTCTTCTGAAACACGGATTTGAAAATTTTTTTTCAGCGGATACATCTCCTGATGCGCAATCTTTTGCATATAATTTTGAATTTTTGGTAAAGAAAATTTTGGCCACCAGGGGGCGTAAGCGTTAATTTTCGCTTCTGATGTATTTGCCATAAATTCTGAGCTTCTAAAATATCGATTGAAAAAATTATTTCGTGGACTGATGCCACTCACATCGATAAACCATTTCGGAATATTTTCTTCCTAAAATATTCCACAGTTTCTCCGCCAGGGGGCGTAGATTTATATCTTATTTTTGGTATTATCTCAACTTCTAAGAGTCCGATTTGAAAAATTCCTTCTTTGTTGGATAGTGTTTTCTGTGTGACATGTTTTTCATATAATTTCAAAATTTTCAAGTACTTCATAGACTTTCCGCTAGGGACGTAAAGGTAAATTGCGTTTTCCCCTATATCTCTGCTTCGTAATCTCCGATCTGAAAAATTATTTCTGCACCGGATACAGCTCCTAATGGGAAATCGTTTGCACATAATTTCTAATTTTTGAAAAAAATTGTTTGTCCACCAGGGGCGTAAACCTTAATTTCCGCTTCTGATGTATTTGCAGCAAAATATCAGCTTATAAATTCTCGATTGAAAATAACATCGTTTGTTGACCGATACTACTCATGTCGACAAACCTTTTAGAAACATTTTCTTCTTAAAATAGTGCACGGTTTCTACGCCAGGTGGCGTAGATGTATATCTTATTTTTGTCAATATCTCGACTTCTAAGAGTCCGATTTAAAAAATTCCTTCTTTGTTGGATAGTGTTTATAGTGTGACATGTTTTTCCTATAAATTCAAAATTTTCAAGTAATTCATAGACTTTCCGCTAGGGGGCGCAAAACTAAATTGCGTTTTCCCCTATATCTCTGCTTCTAAATCTCCGATCTGAAAAAAAAATTCTGCACCGGATACAGCTCCTGATGGGAAATCGTTTGCACGTAATTTCAAATTTTTGTAAAAATTGTTTGGCCACCAGGTGGCGTATGTCTTAATTTTCGCTTCTCATGTATTTGCAGCAAAATATGAGCTTCTAAAATCTCGGTTGAAAAAAGCCTTTTGTGGACCGATACTACTCATGTCGACAAACATTTTAGGAACATTTTGTTCTTGAAATAATGCATGGTTTCTACGCCAGGGGCGTAGATGTATATCTTATTTTTGTCAATATCTCTAATTCTAAAGTTCCGATTTGAAAAATTCCTTCTTTGTTAGATAGTGTTTCCGATGCGAAATGTTTTTACTATAAATTCAAAATTTTCAAGTAAATCATAAAGTTTCCGCTGTGGCGCACAATGGTAAAGTGCGTTTTCTGCTCCTAAAACTCCGATTTAAAACATTATTCCTGTATCGCATACAAGACCTGACGGAAAATATTTTTCACGTAATTTCTAATGTTTGGTAAAGAATGGTTTGACAACCAGGGGTCATAAGTGTTAATTTCTACTTCTGATGTATTTGTAGCAAAATCTGGGCTCCTGAAAACTCGACTAAAATTTTTTTCTTGGACCGATACCGCTCATATTGATAAACCTTTTGTGAATGCATTCTTCCTAAAATAATGCATGGTTTTCCCACCAAGGGACGTAAAATCACATCTTATTTTTGTCGATAACTCTGTTTCTAAGAATTCTTAAGCTCACGATTCCGTTTACAGCAATACCTGAGGGATTAAAGACCCTGTTGAAATACTTCTTTCTTCCGTCAGATACTATTGTTTTCCATACCGGTTCCATTGATTTTGAATAGCTTTGATAAATTTAATTTGCGTCAGAACGGATTCAAAGGACGTGTTTATTTCACCCGAAAATTCGGTGTCATCTTTCTTGCTTTTCCTATCTCGCGGTGTGGAAAGAACATCACACCATTGCGAGATCTTTAACGGCCGGGTCATCCGGGAAGTTCGGGCGCCATTGTAACGAAGTAAATTTCTCCGTCATTTTTGGTCCACGCCGGGAATCGAACCCGAGTCCACTTATTCCGCAACAAGTCGCTCTACCAACTGGGCTACGCGGATGTTCGTATCGCTGCTATCTGCTTTTATGTTGTGCGCGTCCTGCGGCGCAGGTACGTCACATCTCAGGAAGCGGTGCAGTCGTGGCCGCAAGGAATAACCCAAACATTCTTCTCTGCAAGAACCCAGAAGCTTGAAGACAGATATAGAATATGCGTTGAACTACAGGAGGCCTATGTTTAGAAATCAGGTAATTTTTACCTGTATTCCTCTTAGTTTCTTTAATATACGACAGCATTGGCTTTACTTTTTGATTTACCCTCGTATATAACCAGCAAAATTGTATCTGCTGTTTTAACTCATTCACAGTTGAAAACTGACATCTATTAGCATATACATCACTTGTTACTGCCCCCTCCTCCCGAGGTTTTCGACGAGATTTATGTCAGAACTCTTGGTTTCTTAGCTGATATTCCATAACCTCCGCTGGGTTCTGCCTAAACCACTCTGTAGTTGAGGTAGAGGTGTGGAAAGAAGTATTGTCCTGTTGGTAACTGCAATGCTCGCGTCCTACTGTCTCTGCAGTTGGGAGTAAATGGCTTTCTAGTGCGGCACATGAATGTTTTTACTCCTAATCTGTGCTGCGAATGCTGCTCGAGGTAAAGAGTTCATGGCTAATTGCCACGTAACAATGAAAGTTCGCTTTCTCCGCAATAACTTTCGGTTGTGATGCAATGAGCAAGAATTCACGCTGCGGTTGCGGTTCTCCAATGCACCCATCATTTTTTTTTCGAGGTTTATTCGTTGGTAAATCAAGAAGTGAAGGCAATTTGAAAATTTATCGGTAGCGGTAATGGGTAGAAGCTGATGCAGTACAATAAGGTCGAAATGGCTCTTATGGGTATATGCGGATGAAATAGAGTATGAACGACCTTCTCATTAAATGTAAAGGTGAAATAAAACAAAATGAAATGTGCGTGTACAGTCTCAAACTGCTAAATTTCATAAAATTTGTTTGAGCGTATCGGATATTATAAAATAAAAAATAAAAAACAAATGACAATTAATCTAGACAATTAATTGCCCCATTCAAAATAATACCAATTCAAGTGAAGTTGACAATATCTATAATCCTAAATTATTAGAAAGCTATTTTTTTTTTAAAGTGTACTCGAAAAATTTTCATTGCCCTCTTTCCTATTTACAAGTATAATCTTTTGACCAAACAATCCATTATTTAGCTAGGTTTTTAACGTAAAGTCTAAAATGTTGAAAGAAGAAATGTCAGAGATTTATTACATAACATCAGTTTCACAGAAAGTAACAAGTAGAAGAAAATGAAAATTTGAATAAATCAGAAGGCGTTAAGTATCAAATTATTAACATGTTTTATTCCCGAAGACCAAAGAGGAAAAGAAAGAAACTTGTTTTGAAGAGTTCTTCTAGAATAAGACTTAAAGTAATTAGAAGACCGTTGTGATTTAATCTTGAGGAGTAAGCTGCTTAACTGTTCATGAGTGCTCGGTCTAATGTGGGGGAGTTCCGGTAAAGCACAAACTAATAAGAAAATAATGACAATACCTAAAAAAATGCCCCCTAAAAAAATTTGGTAATGAGCTTGCGTAAAAAAAATCTGTAAGATGAAAGATTATTAGAACCTTGTAAAAATCGGTGTCATCGAAATAATTCATGTAAGTCCTGTGCTCAAACAAAAACGCCTCCTAAATTTCATTTTTTTTTCCTGCGATTGTCAAGAAGCGAAATAAATTTTAATACTCCGTAAAATCGTCAAGAGTTTGGGATTTTACATTTTGCCCTTTTCATCAATCGTTTACAAGGTTATTCCGAAATGTTTTTCTTTTAATTGCATTCTTTATTCGCTGCTGGCCAAAACGCAAGCAAGAAGAAAAAACGGTAATTTTAATATCGCTGACTCGAAACATTTCAAGACTGAATTGGTATTAACGGGTAGCGCAGGATATTTATTTTGGAGAAATTGTGGAAATAACTGCGTGAACATTACTTTATGCGAACAAAAATGTATCATACATGTTATTTTGTTAATTAAGCTTTTAAAGTTTGTTCTTTCTGAGATTAGTTTCTTCATACATGCCTAATACTGAGCTGTTCTCTGAGATTCAGATGTTAACTCCAAAAAGAAAGCTGATCCACCACATAAATAATTAACTGATGGAACTGGAATTTACTTACTGTTGCTGTATCAAACGTCTGCATTTACTGCGATCTTGGAAAACAGTTCCACCTTCACATCCAACACACCAGCTACACAAGATCTTCTGTACTCAGTGGCGTATATTCGAGGCTAGCTGCGAAGCCCAGAGAATGCACAAATAAAAGCCAATTAAATATACACAAATAAAAGTCAATTATCAACGGTATTAAGATACACTACCTTCCAACAAGTAATTGGGCCCCCTGCAATCGACGATATCTGCGGTCCTAATACACGTCAGGGCCGCCGCCGTTAAATATCGTGTGGAAAACAACAACGCAACCAGTTGCATGCAAGATGCCACGCAGTTTGGAGCTCTCTGATTTCGAGAAAGGTGTAATCGTCGGGTATCACAGAAATGGCCGATCCATACGTGACATATCCAGCGAGTTGAAATACCCAAAATCGACAGTGGCCTACGTGATTGGCAAATGGAAGATGAGAAGCGACTGTCGGAATGTGCCCCGACCCGGCAGACCCACAAAATTGGGAGTTAGAGAACGACAGGTGCTGGCCAGAGAAATTCGGAAGAACCGCACCAAATCGATGGGCCACATCCACGAAGAGTTTCAACAGGCATCCGGAAGTGTTCTTTCGATGAATACCATTCGTTAGGAAGCCCATATGCTCGGTTATCATGGACGTGCTGCCACCCACAATCCTTTGATCACCAAATCCAATAGCGCTGCTCGGCTAACGTGGTGCACAGAACGTCGACAGTGGACCGTTGAACAGTGAAAACAGGTTTTCTGGAGCTACAAATAAAGGTTCATTCTCTACCGTTCGGATGGCAGGGTCTGGGTTTGGCGTCTTCCTGGAGAACGCCTCCTGCCGGAATGTATTGTGACAACTGTGAAGTTCGGCGGTGGTGGAATTATGCTATGGGGGTGTTTCACCTGGTATGGCACGGGACCCTTGGTCGCAATTCCTGGTAGACTCAACGCCGAGATCTACTGCACCGTTTTGGATGACCATGCGCTTCCTACGTTGTGGCAGTTTTACGGGGTGGACCCATGTTACTTTCAGGATGACAATGCCACTGGTCATGTTGCGAGGTCCACCATGGCTTGGTAAGGTGACAATGGGGTTCATCGAATGGACTGGCCTGCGCAGAGCCTTCACCTTAACCTTATCGAGCGCCTCTGGGACGAGTTGGAGCGTCGACTTAAGGGGTGTCCTCACCGTCCGAAATCGGTGAAGGAACTGACCTGTCTTCTCCAAGCCGAGTGGAAGAAAATACCGCTAGCCGTCGCACAACGCCTGGTCGAGAGTATTCCCCGGAGGCTCGCAGCTGTAATCGCCGCTCCTGGAGGCTCCACCAACTATTGAAGGTGAATAAACTTCGTTTTCCTTTGCTATCACAGGCGTCCAATTACTTGTTGGTAGATAGTGTATGTCGATGCTTTCGGTTCGAAAAAACACACGATCGGATTCGCTTCTTTCGATTAGAAGAACTAGTCTGGCGAGCTATGAACAACGGCATAACGCAGTAGGTCTTCCACTAGCTTCTGGAAATATGCTGTAGGAAATGCAAACCATACTTCCTGCAGAGCGTTCCACAATTTGGGTGTATTCCGAGGTCTCGAATTCCTGTGTTCCATAGCGCGTTGCATGACATCCCAAATGTGTTCTATAACGTTCAGATGTGGAGACTTGAGTGGGAATGGCAACACCCCAAACTCAGATGAATGATCCTCTAACCATAATGTGGCGTCCCGACACTTGTGTGGAGGTGCATTGTTCTGTTGGAACAGGCCCAACACATCAGCATGAATGCAAATGGCTGTACCTCGTCAGAAAGGACGCGAACAACATAGCGTTGACCGGTCACAGACGTTTGTAGATGTACCCGGGGTCCCTGTGAAGTCCAGGTAAACACACCCCATACCATTACGGACCCCCCACCAGCCGGTACAGTTCCCTGTTGACAGGCGGGGTACATGGCTTCATGGGGTTTGCGCCACACACGAAACCTTCCATGTGCCCGATACAGTTGGAAACGCGACTCGTCAGACCATGCTACTTGTTTCCAGTCATCAAGTGTCCAGTGGCAGTGTTGCCGTGCCCAAGCGAGGCGAATAGCTCTGTGTCGTGCACCCATCAAGAGGACTCGAGTTTGGCGTCGGCTCCCAAAGCTCATATCGGGCAGGGTACGTTGCACAGTCCGGACGCTGATGTTTGTTGAGGCTCCAGCATTGAATTCCGATGATACCTGCGGGAGTGTTGCACGCCTATCGAGTGAAACGATTCTTGGCTGCCGACGATGGTCACGTTCACCTAATATCTTTTTACGGCCACACTGGTATCGTAGGTTGGAGGTTTTGCCGGAATACTTGTAGTCACGGTACACCCTTGCAATGGTCGTCCGTGAAAATCCGAACTTCGTGTCTACCTCCTAAATATGGCCCATCTCACGGGCGCCAACTATGACACCGCGTTGAAAATCGCTTAAATCGTGATTTCTTGTCATTTTCATGCCGAAAACAGCTCTAAAAGCTGGCAAGGATGTCTATCGCTTTATATACGCACTGGCGGACGCAACCGAGTACGCGCAAAGCTGACGTTGCTATGTATTTTGCATACGCTCGTCTGAACCAGTTTTCTTGGCATTTCAGTGTATATCACAAACAATATAATATCCTTTGTCTGAACCTTTTGAACGTTTGTCCCTCATTGGTGGCGCATTGGAAAGAGATATTGCCAGTTTTAATTGTCGAATCCTTGCCTGAACCAATGTACTTTATCGTTATCATGAAAGAATAACATGCACACCAATGAAAATATCCTTAGAGCATAACATATACGTAATATTTTCCAAAACGGAACCATAATTATATTAAAAATCAATTACTTCCTCTTTGGTAATCTTGAGATTACTTTCTCTTTGGTAATCTTGTTCGAGTCCCGCTCCAGGACGATGAAAATTTTCAAGTTTTCGGATATTATCTGACTTACCATCCTTGTCACATTTACGCCCAAAATCGGATTGTCATCTTCAAAATTTATCGTTATCGTTGTAATGTTCATTGTTGTAATTTTCATGAAACATGCTTTAAATTTCGATATCACAAACAAGAAGATATCAGATTATAAAAAATTGCTCTACATATCATATTTTCCTCCGTCATTTTTAACTGGCTTTCTTCTACTTTATTAATGTATTTGCTGTATTCAACAAAATCAATCTGTCTGGGTAAATTCACGTCCGCGTAACACCTGCTTTCTTTCGAAATTCATTCACTTTTCTCCGACGTGGTCTTCTACCAAATCCTTTTTGTCCCTTGGTATTCAATGAAAATTTTTAGTTGTGTACTGGTGGACACTTCTAGCAATATGTTCCTCTCATTTTCACTTACTTAAATATTTTTACATTAATCATATCATCGGCATTTTTGATTTCCATGATCTATGAGTCACGTTTCCTTTCTATTTTGGTTACACAAGCATGCATCTCTTCACGCGTCATCAATTTAGCCTTAGTCTTTTATTAGTTAAGATGGCTCCACTTAAAAACTCTGCCCTATGTTTCCAATGGTAAACATTTCGGTAGGCATTTTCTTCTCAATTAATGTATTTCCAAGGAAGAAAATTTGCACACCAATGAAAATATCCTTAGAGCATAACATATACGTAATATTTTCCAAAACGGAACCATAATTATATTAAAAATCAATTACTTTCTCTTTGGTAATCTTGAGACCTGCTAATAAATGGCGCAACCTGCACATTGATGACGTCATTGGACAAACAAATGTATGATGGCTTGTTTCGGAATTAGAAATCAGCAGTACTTACAGTTGTATTAATATTTTTAGCCAAATATTATTCAAGAATATCGTATGGATGGACTCAAATTTTGATTCCATTTCGAAACTTAATAAAATTATTGAAAAATAAATTAAGAGTATCTACAGTATTGCTGATTCTTGCGTACTGTAGGTATTTCTGATTTTTGTATACATACACTTTTGAATACATGTGCACATAGAATATTTTGTGTATATACACTTATTTTGCAATATCTTTTTTATATTTTGTATATGGATGACCTTAAGTTATACGGCAACTCCAAAACAAAACTGAATAAGCTTCTGCAATTTATAGCTACATTTATCAGATATATTCTCCCGGACTTCGGCTTGGATCAATGTAATTTGGTGGACATGAAAAATATTAAATCTGAAGGTTTTCCGATGGCAAATAATAATAATCGATGATTTGATAATAAATAACCGATAACTTGAAAAAATAAAAGAATCTATGACTCAAATCATAGGAATCAAAACTGAAAACTATGCTATCCCGGTGGTGCTCGGGGGCGTAAATATCTGGTCCGGGATGTATTAGGTGTACAACTTAATTCTCGGCCACAGGCGCGACATGTTGACAGCAAATTTTAGCAAATCGAATACGTACCTAATCAGGGAAATAATCCCCGTCGTGTTGCATACATTTGAGCCATTGGTCAGGGAGCTGCCGAATGCCACTGAGGAAATAAGAGGGATGTTTCGAGTTGATAAAGTCATCAATACTTGTGTAGACCTCCTCGACAGAAGTGAAGTGTGTATCACTCAGGTGATGTTGCAGGGAGCAAAAGAGCTGATAATCCGATGGGGCGAAATCTGGAAAATACGCCGGGTGGGACAAAATCTCCCATCCCAGGTCGGTGATCGTGTTTAAAGTCGTTTTCGCGGTGTGAGGGAGTGCGTTATCCTGAAGCAACAGGACCGACCTTCTGCCCTCGCCGGTGTACGGCCCTTTCGCCTCCATTGCGTCACTCACACGAATGAGTTGCTGACAATGACGCTCAGCATTGACCATTTCACCAGGTTTCAGCAACTCATAGTGTACGACACAGCGCTGATCCCACCATATGCGCAGTAACAACTTCCTGGTATGGATATTCGGTTTGGTGGTACTGGTGGTAGGCTGACCTGGATAACCCCGAGATTTGCGCCGCTTAGGTTTATCGTAGGGGATCCACTTCTCATCACAGGTCAAAATCTTGTGAACAAAATCCTTCGTCTTGAATCTGGAGAGCAAGGACACAGCAGCATCGTAGCGCCTAGACTTGTTCGTAGATGTGAGTTGGTGGCGCACCCTACGGCCCTCCTTGTGAATCCGTCCAAGCTTGTGCAGCCGCTTTGCAATGGATTGCCATGTTACTTCGCGTTCGTGGGCGAGCTCTGACTGTGTGCGACAGGGATCCGCGTCCAACAGTTGTTCCAGTTCCTCATCGTCAACTTTCTGTGACTGTCCCGGACGTACTGCATTACGGAGATCAAAATTTCCCTGCTTAAACCACTGGAACCACTTTTTATACGTACTGCAGGACATAGCAACCTCACCCAAAGCAGCACAGATTATGTATTTGCTGAGCTTCTGCGGAACTTTCGTTCAGCTGAAACGCAAACACGAGGCAGTGCCTCAAATGTTGCTTCTCGAACGACATTGCTTTCACCGTCAACTTTCGTCTCTTCTGTCACTACAGCTGTAAGCGGTTACGGTTGCCTGGAAAGCTGTTGGATGATGCTGCATTCAGCCATTATCGCACACAACTATTTACATTTGCCGACGTTCTATGATCGCTTGCAGTTAGGTGCCGAGAATTAAGTTGCACACCTAATAGTATAGGAGTTATATAAACACAAGGCGCTGGTTGTTGTCATTTATCCGAAACTATAAGGTTCCTAAGTTAAAGACCAGCGACTTCTCTTTGTAGAATTGCTCATGATGTTTGTTAAAAGACGAAATAAATACATATGCGCATGCATATGGATATGTTGTGACGGGTTTCTTCAGATAAATTAAATTAGCTTAATTCCTGATCGTGGAGGCTGGTGAGGGAAGCAATAACCAGCGCTAACTGGCTGGCACTCATTGATCACTACCAGCGGAAGGCTAGAAAGTTTGGCACACACAAATGCGTTTATTTATAATAAACACGGACAAACACGACGCTATGTTACTACACGTAAGAATAACAGAATAGAACAGGATACATAGGTCCTGTTTAGCCTTGACACCCTCAGAGCCAGAATTACGCACAGTTCTGGAGCATCAAACGTTCAAGCCCTACTCAGACAGTTCCATCAACAAAAATGGAGTCCCTTCCAAAAATCCTGCCCCTAGGCACAAACAGAATAAAAAGAAAGTACTTACAGAAACGTCCGCTTGAAGTGTGGGTTTTGTACTCGGTTTTTGTTTTAGGTTGCACCCCACGACCGATTGGTGCTGCAGGCACATGGTAAATCTGGATAAATGCCCATAAAGAGATATACGCACAGGAGCTGCGATGCAGCTGGTCTCGCTACTTAAAATTTTCGAAAATGCTCCTCTAAAGCACTTTCCGGTCATTCTCGCACTTTTACTTTGTGTCGTCGATGGTGTAAAGTGACGGAGTTGGGCCCCCCACTAAGTAGTTTCTTGTAGTAATGTTATCTGTAATTATTTCTCATTTCAAAGGCGATGCAATGTAAATTCAAACGCATGCGTACGACACTTGGCACGTTTCCTTTTTATGCCGGATTATGTGACACCGAACGAAGCATGTGACTACCTGCATCCGTTGACCTCGACTTGGTCGACGGGGTCTGATGTATAGGTCAAAGGTTACCACTTCCGGAGAACGGCTAACTCCACATCAAAAGGATTTCCAGATGCGGAAATGGGGGGGAGAAGAATAAAGATGTAAAAGGGAGTTACACGTTCGTTCGAGATCCTTCGCACGGACCGCGGGTGGCCTAGTGGTCAACGTTCGTGACTGCCACGGAGAAGAACTAGAGTTCGATCTCAGGTGGGTACGAACGCTCGATCCACTAAATAACCGCCGTGCGTTGGATGGGCACGTTAAGCCGTCGGACCCAGGGTATTATCCCCGGTAATAAATAAGGGCGGCTTCCTCTCCCTTTCTACCTCGCTTCCGTGTCACTTTCGTATCGGGCACTCTAGCCCAAATCTCCTAGCTTCCTATTTCTACGGATTGTTTAAGACCTGAGGTCAGACACTCCCTTCCTATAATCTTCTACATTTAATCTCATCTGAGGCCGCCCCGGTGGTGCAGTGGTCTAAGGCGCTGGCCTCTGATCATTCGTCCGTAAGGGGTCCGGGTTCGAATCCCGGTGAGGCATGGATGTTGTGTTTATCTTACGGCACTGGCTCTCTCCCTTCCCTAGAACCAGTGACCCTAAATTAAGGACGGGCGACTGCTTATAGCCCATTGAGTTGCTCACGGTGGTCGTTAAACCTCCAATCAAAAAAAAAAAAAAATCTCATCTGATCTGTTCGAGAGGCTTTTCGTGTTCCACTTTCTGACTGCCACACCAATTCTTCTCCGTGACTGCCACAAAGAAGAACTCGGGTTCGATCCCAGGTGGGTACGAACGGTCGAAACACTAAATAACCGCCGTGCGTTGGATGGGCACGTTAAGCCGTCGGACCCAGGGTATTATACCCCCAGTAATAAATAAGGGCGGCTTCCTCCCCTTTCTACCTCGCTTCCGTGTCACTTTCCTATCGGGCACTCTAGCCCAAACCTCCTAGCTTCCTATTTCTACGGGTTGTTTAAGACCTGTGGTCAGACACTCCCTTTCTATAATCTTCTACATTAAATCTCATCGGATCTGTTCGAGAGGCTTTTCGCGTTCCACTTTCTACGGAGTAGGACGTCCTGTTTTAAGCAGAGAGTGTCGGTTGGACCTCTCGGGGTTTTACGTTTTCACTGACGGAATGGTCAGGGTTTTTCGGCGATAAGAGATCAGCCGAGTTTTAGACGGAACGACTCAAGTCAACGTGGCGGAGGGTCTTCCGGGATATCGGTGAGATAGTGAAGTGTTCGCTGGCTGGAACCCTGTTGGCACGTGGAGATAGCCAATCAAGCGGAACTTATTCTTTCATCTATTAAATTTTGTTTCGTCTAACCAAGGACTTGTTATTGGAGTTACTCATTATCGTAGATCTGCTGACTACACTTTCAAATTTTTCTACGATCGAGTTTAACTTGACGGCACTCAAAGGAACAGGCCCGTTTGAGGGATTCTGATTCAATAAGACCTGGTGGCAGATCGAACTCAGCGGGACCTGACAGATGGGTTAGGACAGGGGTTCCCAAGCTTGATGGGTTAGGACAGGGGTTTCCAAGCTTTTGGGGACCACACCGCCCTTCACATGTCACATTTTCCGTGTGACGCCCATGTACCCAAAATAAAAAAAAATACCCAAAGTCAAGTTTGTGGGTTTTTTTAAAGGATAATAGTCATTTACATTACTAGCTTGTATTATTTTTAATGTGAAAATACAAAATTAGAATAAAATTACAGAACTGAATAAGAAGAAATTGATGAGATAAGCATATTTTTACAATGGTAACACTCTTCATTTGGCTTTCATGTTTTTATAGTAATTTTAGAAACTACCTAACAGAGGTATTTGCGGCTTAATGGGATGGAGGGGCTTGTTTCTCGTCACACAAAACATCAAATCTGGGGACAATGTTTGATTTTGCTACGCGGATCTTCTTCTCAACGTTAACTTTACTTATATATCTGGATTTATTACCGCCAGAGCTGAAAATCCTGCCTCGCAAAGGTAGGATGTGGCAAAAGGGAGAATTACTCTCACGTGTTTCTTACTCAATAGAAATAACTACGGTCACAGTTATTAAAACACAGCAGCTCAGTTCTAATTAATGTTTATACTCGCTACATAGGTATCAAATGAAGACTGCGTAGTAAAATAAGCGCCCAACAATGCGATGACAGAACATGATCGCTTGACCTACCCTCTCTCAGTCCATTTTCAAACTACAGGGGAGGGAGATCCGCACTGTTTTCAAAGAGCATTGCAGTCCGGACTCAGATGAAGGGAGCGATTTCACAAGAAAAATGACGTGTTTTCTTTCTTTTTTTAACATTCTTTCTTAAATACAATTCATTCTTTAAAATATGTACACGTATTGAAAATGTTCATGTTGCGTTTCACTATAAATTATAATTTTTAGTTTTTCCTTATATTCGCTACGCCCCGCAACAAGACCGGCGTCGCCCTGGGGCGTCGTGACGCACAGATTGGGAGCCTGTAAGTTAAAATTTACGCGCCATGATGCTTCGAGACTCACAGGGGTACCCCCACTTTTGCTCGTCTTTTCGTTTAGACTGCGGCTTGCTACTGTAGCCTAGTTGATAACCCTACTGGTAAATGATAATAAATACTATAATAATACAAAACATTCTGTATCATATAATGCTACATCCTTACTATAATGTTAATATCCCTATGCGCAATGTTGGTAACAGTACTGGTCAGAACGATCTCTTTTTTTATCTCATTCCCGGCATCCCATCTTTGCGGTAATGGGTGCTCGATTCGGAAAATCACCTGTTTAGAAGAGTTTTCCGTTGAACTTGCATTTGCAGCTCTTTCAGATTCCGTTGGGCACAGCACTTATTGGGTCATAACAGCGGCTATTGCTTCTTCGTTCTTTTATCAGCACTATGCACCCTCCGATTAGGCTGACTGCTGTTAAATTGGAGAATGTCAGGGAGAAGATTCTACTTCTAGGAATCCGAATTCGACTGCTTTTACTTGAGTCAGAAGACAATTTACCGTAGACTTGCAACTGCATAACGGGATCTCTCCCTCTTTCTTCTTCCGGAATTGAACACGACTGCCCTCTTACATTTTTGTTCGGTGTCCGGAGATTTCTTCACATTTAGTTTGTCTATTTTTAAGTGGCTACTTTTTCAATACACGGCTCAGAGAATTACTTTGCTGCGCGTGACCCTTTCAACCTCCAGGTCCTAACTAACGATACGAAATGCCCCCTTACTTGAAGCTGATGTCCCAGGGTGGAGAAGATCTGTAAAGTTGTTTATATTTTCTAGTCAAACACTTTGTCGGGGTCGGAGTACTCAGCACGATGTGTGTTCTCTTAAGAGCTTCTACCCCAGGAAAGGGATCAATTCCACAAAAACGCTTAAGCCTCTTATTTCCTTTTGCTACGCCTTTAACCTTCCCCATTTTCCCATAATTAATCCCTAATTATTTACCAAATGTATTTATTTATTTATTTTAGTTACACATGTTAGCTACCCCCTCACGGTTAATTTATTGCTCAGAGGCTTAGGTCAGATCAGATCATATGTAGAGGATTTTAGGAAGGGAGCGTCTGACCCCAGGTCCTAAACAACTCTTAGAAATAGAAAGCTAGGAGATTTGGCCTAGAGTGTCCGATAGGAAAGTAACACCGAAGCGAGACAGAAAGAGGGAGGAAGATGCCCTTATTTATTACCGGGGAGCCAGTACCCGGGGTCCGACGGCTTAACGTGCCCATCCAACGCACGGCGGTTATTCAGTGGTTCGAGCGTTCGTACCTGCCTGGGATCGAACCGAGGTCTTCTCCGTGGCAGTCACAAACTTTGACCACTAGGCCACCCGCGGCCACCTCAGAGGGTCAAGATCACGCTTCATATATGTCTATATATGTGTGTGTGTGTATGCGTGTGGCACAATTCTTTGAACCCTCAAGAATGACCCGTCACCTAACGTCCTGCCAAGGTTGGTTTGTTTGTTTGTTTTGGGAGTTTAACAACCACCATGAGAAACTCGATGGGCTATAAGCAGTCACCCTCCCTAATTTAGGATCACTGGCTCCAGTGAAGGGAGAAATCCAGTGCCGCAAGACAAAAACAACTTTCATGCCTCACCGGGATTCGAACCCGGACTCATCTCGGATTAACGTTAAGAAGCCAGCGCTTAGACCCCTGCGCCACCCCTACAAAGGTCCAAACTTCATATATGGCGGACTTATGCGTATGGTGCAAAAGTTGCCGTACTCTTTCACGATGAGGACCAAATGAAGGAGTTCAGTATTTTGAATGGTGAAAGGACCAGAAATGGGAGGCTTTCTGTGCAGATTTTCACCAAATTGCTCGTGGCTCTAATTATCAATTCCTTTTTGCGTACGTTTCTCCACGGGATTCCTCTGCCACCGTAATGTAGAATAACTCTCCTCGACGTTCTGCATCTTATGGTGATGGAACTCTGTTCTGCTTTTGTGTCTTATGTTAGAACTTATTTTCTGTTGATGTATATATATATTTTTTGATTGGAGGTTTAACAACCACCGTGAGCATCTGAATGGGCTATAAGCAGTCGCTCGTTCCTAATTTACGGCCACTGGATCCAGGGAAGGAAGAGAGCCAGTGCCGTAAGACAAACACAACATCCATGCCTCACGGGATTCGAACCGAGACCCCTTTCGGACGAATGATCAGAAGCCATCGCTTAGACCACTGACGCTACCGGGGCGGCCTGTTGATATTAAGTCTGCACTATGTTCAGGAAGTCTGAGTGGAATAAACGGATTCACGCGTCAAATCAGCGTTGCAATTGTTCTGATTGTACTGGTAATTTACAGCCGGATGCGTTTTTTGCGCTATCAAAATTCAAACAAACTATAATAAACTAAAAGAAATGGAAGTCAAGATATGAAACAACGATTCTAACGGTGGCATAAAATTGGAAAGGTATAGTAATCCAATTTATTGGCATAAAAATAGAAATAATCGTTTCCAAGCTTTAGCACATTAAATAGATGGCTTTTTCAAGGAAGGCTGGTGCATAATTTTATGTATAGTTGGTGTATAACTCGTCATCATTAATTAATATCGGTGGCAATCGTCACATGCGATAAAATGTTTTCAGAATTGCAGCGGTTTTCCAGAGATTAAGCATGAACAAGAGACGGTGACGAACAGGAACCTTCTTTTTCGCCATTTCTAAGCTCAGCTATCCCCACGTTAGGGCTATTCATCAAAACATGTCGTTCGAGCACTGTTGCCACCTAACCCGCACAACAGGAAATTCTGAAGAAAATCACAACGGTTTCGGTTTTATGGGCCACAGCGTGGACCGTGGCAAACTTATGCAATATACCTATTATTTTTTTCACTGTTTTGTTAAGAAAAAAAATAGTGAAAAATATATCGGAGCATATGATGCTGGGTTCAACTAATATATTTTTACAACTGGATTTTTGTAGGAAATATGTGTCATGTCCCAAACATAGAAATTTATATTAAAAATTCTTAATATTTAACCTAATGCATGTAAGTCTTTCTACGGTTCCAAAGTTTTCAGTTCAGTTCCGATAAAGCAATGAGATTTACGTACACAGAAAATTGAAAAAAAATACTTTAGAATGTTATTTTTTATATGAAGGTTTAACGGCCACTGTGAACAACTCAGTGGGCTATAAGCAGTCGCCTGTCTTAAATTTAGGGCCATTGGTTCCAGGGAAGGGAGAGAGTCAGCGCCGTAAGACAAACACAACATCCACGCTTCACCGGGATTCGAACCCGGACCCATCTCGGACGATTAATCATAAGCCATCGCTTAGACCGCTGCGCCACCGGGGTCGGCTGTTTTAAAATGTCACTGCGATTTTTTATGCTTTCAGAATTATCAAACGAAAAGTTTCAAGCGCAACGCTAGTAGGATATTTTTTCCCCGACAGTGTGTTTATTTATAATTGTGATACTTTCGAGTTAAATTTCAGTTCTGGCAATCATAAATGTGTTTACCTTGTTATTCTTTTGACAGCGAAAAGAAAAAAAAACTAAATGTCGGTAATGCTCGCAGCAGTCATTTATTTTTAAAACACTACATGTCCTATATTCATCCTTGTTTCTTTTTTTTTTCGGTTGAAAAGTTTGCAAATGCGTAACTGACTTCACCCCATGTTCGGAGAAAAGCCCTGACATTAATTAGAAAACGAAACGCCCAGTTAATGCTGCTGATATACAAATGTTTCTCGACATATTTGAGCTTTAGTTTAAAGATGGAATACCACATTCAGATCATGATTATGCCTATTTATGGAAAGGTATGATCTACACATCACGTCCGGTAGCAAACTATTAACTCTCATGCAAATGACCGTCCAAACGGCCCCCGCTTTGCAGAGGCGAAATAGTAAATCTTGCGCGATATGGCTCACAAAAACAAACGCCGTAAATAGAAGCAGCAACAAACGGCCTCCATATCTAGCGAGGGGGAGGAATCTCCTCCCGCCCCTCAAAGCATCTCGGAGCCTTTGCATCCGAATTTACGCCTGCATTAAATAAGGGGCCAAACTCCCATTTTCCATTCGCCTGCGTTTTAATAATAAATTTCTCCACGTCGCCAATGCTAAATCCGCAAGAGCCTTTTCCCGGTATCTGACCATTAGTGTACTTGTCGTGTTTTGATATGTGGAGGGAGGAAGAAGGTGATTTGCATAATCTGTTATGAAACCGGAGTTGCTGGAAAGCAGACGTGGCAATTATAGGGCAGAGAGTGAGCATAGATATGTATGTATATAGGTTACACACGAACGCCTATGCTTCAGGGTCCTTCGCTCACCGGAAGTACGGATCCAAGTTTAATATCAGTCCTTCCGCGAAGATAAAAAGAAAAAAAAAACTTGGGAGAACACTATCTCCCATGCATGTTAATAAATGCATGCATGGGAGCATCCAAATGTAGTTTCTCAACGCACCTATCTGACACAAAGCGACATTTTTTAAAGCTAAAGTATGATATCGGTAATTATTGAATAATTAGAAAACATATTTATTTAATTAGTCAAAGCTCTGATTTTTTATTGTTAATTCATCAGTTGTTCTTTAAGATTTTGGGGTATATCAAAACGATTTTCCATTGAGTGTTTTGAGCTTGGAGACTATTCCAAAAGTAATTTGGCTTTTGATTTGACGAAATCTGCGGCATGCAGTAACTGAGCCGTTATTGCTTTGATAATTCGTTTCGTTTATATTTTAATTGTTATTCCATTTCTTCTCTCATGAGCATTTAACGCAAGGAACAATCCTGACTTTAAGTTTCATTTCAATGAAAGCTAGTGTTTTTTTTTACGCTTCCCAACCGTAGGTTGAAGAAGCCTATATGCTCCACCTTTGTCCATCTGTCTGTCTGTCCGTCCGTCCGCACGATAACTCGCGTAGAAATGGTTCGATTTCGATGAAATTTTAGTATGTGGTAGCATCATCAAACATCATTATGTTGTTCAGAGATGTACTGAACCGGTTCTGTCTAATATCATCGAAATGGGGTCAAAGTTCAGGGCACAGGTGCGAGATTTATTCCACAACCATTATTCTCATAACTTGATTGAAATGCATCTATTGCAACAAAACTTTAGTATGTTCTTCCGGAGGTATACTGAACAAATTCTCGTTAATATAATCGAAACCGCCATTATCCTCATAACTTGAGTAATGATTTCTGGTATGTTGGAAACCGTATCATAACACTGATCTGCAATTTTTCAACTTTTTTCTGTTGTTTTAAAATGAATAGGTGTATCTGAATGGATTTTTTGCGCTCCGAAAATGACCTTCAAAATTCCGTATCACGTCAGGTTTTTTCACAAATGACGGAAATGTGAAAATTTAAAAAAACTTTTTTTATGACGTTGCTATATGGCAACGTTTGTAACGTGTGAAAATGTTCTCTGGAGGGGCGGAATGATTGTTTAAGGAATAGATAAACATAAATACATGTTCAAAAGCAAACATACCTAATATTTGCCACTGGGCTCCCTTTAAAACTTCGTCTTTTTGGATTGCCTTCGGTGTGCGTCCGCACAGTCTCTGTTCAAAATCTAACAATAGTCGGCCATCATATGTACAGTCCACTTTTCTTGGTATCTCTTTTCCATCACTTTAATATCCTGAAGGGAACGCTCGCCATGTTCTTCCGAAAAATCACCAAGATTGTTGGGAAAGTAATTTAGATGAGCATGAAGAAAGTGAACTTTGACGCTCATGTTGCAACCAAGCAGTTCATAGTATTCCAGCATGTCCTCGACTAAAGTGGTGTAATTTGAAGACTTCGTGTTCCCCAAAAAGTTGTGTACCACATTTCTGAATGCAGTCCATGCTTGGAATTCGCGCTCACTCATGTTTTCCTCGAATATGTTGTCTGCCATTAATTTTCGTATTTGAGGGCCTATGAAAATGCCAGCTTTAATTTTTTCAGACGTGATTGATGAAAACTTACCACCAAGATACTGAAAGCATTTACTGTCCCTGCTTAAAGCTGTCACGAATTGCTTCATTAAGCCAAGTTTGATGCGTAAAGGTGGCAACAGTATTTTCGAGGGATCAACCAGTGGAAGTGAAACAATGTTTTTTTCGCCAGGTGTGAATGTACTTCTGACTCGCCACTGATGCCGAACCCAATGTTCCGTCCTTGCTGTGGAGTCCCATTCACACAAAAAGCAAGGAAATTTGGTGTAGCCTGATTGTTGGCCGAGCAATATTCCAATCACCTTGAAATCCCCGCACAAAGACCATTCATGAAACTTGTACTGCACACTTTCCAGCAGTAATTTAAGCTTCTCGTATGTCTCTTTCAAAGTCACAGAATGTGCTACTGGAATGGATGAATGGATGTTAGTATTGTGTAATAAAACACCTTTTAAACTGGATTTGCTGGCATCTATGAACAGCCTCCACTGTCCTGAATTGTAATTAATGTTGAAGTATTTCATGACTGCCGGAATGTCTCGACAATATACCAAACCGCCTTCCTCAGCAAAAAACGGAACCAATTCTGCTTCTCGGTGTCTGTACCAGGAGAATCTCGTATTAGGACATAGTAAATTCTTTTCCTGAAGTCGTGATCCTAAAAGCTCTGCTGCGTCTTTAGGTAAATTCAGATCACGAACCAAATCATTCAGTTCATGCTGGGTAAATGGCACTGGAGTTTCATCCTCCATGGTGTCCGGTTGGTACATCTCAACACTTGCATCACCGTCTGAATCGGTGTCTGTTGGGGGTTTGATATTGGACGGGGATGGCACAGGGATGGATTCACTATGGGGCACTGGTCTTATGGCAGATGGGATATTGGGATACACAATGTTACGCTCACTGGTTCTGGTATGGCCCACGATCTTCACTGTGCAGAAGTAGCAGTCGTCACTGTGATTTTTTGGCTCACGCCACACCATGGATACACCGAACGGCATTGATGCCTTTTTTCCAGTTCCTCAATCCCTCCACACATGCACGGCACACATTGTGAGGAGACCAAACTTTGTCCTGATCTGCTAGTTTAATGCCGAAGTATTGAAAATAAGCATTTTTCACGAAGGGCGTAATATTTTGCCTGTTTTTTTCCTGTCGTATAACAGTCACATATGTAGCAAAATATGTCTGGATTATATACACAACCACGTGAAGCCATTGCACACGCCACAAAGAATTAACCGAAAGGGACCAGTCCCTTCTTTGCACTGACTAGTGTAACACGATTTGCCCCGAATGGCGCCACGGCGTGAGGTATGAGTCATACGCCGTGACAAAATAACATTCTCTCATGTTCCGCCTTTTTGAGTGGCGCAAATCGTGACGTCATACAGATAAAACAGTTGCATTTCCATTATCAGCTATATATTTATGTTTATCTATTCCTTAAACAATCATTCCGCGGCTCCAGAGAACATTTCCACACGTTACAAACGTGGCCATAAAAGAATGTCATTAAGAAATAACGTTTTTTTTAATTTTCACATTTCCGTCATTTGTGAAAAAACTTGACGTGATACGGAATTTTGAAGGTCATTTTCGGAATCTGCGCAAGAAATCCATTCAGATACACCTATTCATTTCAAGACAACAAAACCTTGCATATTAGTGTAATCAATGCATTGCATGATTTTACTAAATTGTTAAATATTTATTTATTCTGCAGGGTGATTCGAATGTCTTGTTACCCCACTATGGTTATTACAGTGGAACTAATTAAATTTGTTCTCAGCTTTCAGATTTCTGGCATCAACAAATATAGCTTTGAAGAACGGTTAATAGCAAGTGTATGGACACATGAACATCCACATACTGGTAAAACAATAAGGGAAGTACAACGTGACTTTACTGCAGCATTTAACAAAGAAGCCCTACCGAAACAGACATTATTGGGATGAAAACATGAGCTGTTCACACCTGGATCAACACTGGATAAGAAGAGACTGGAAAACCAAAATCGAGGCAAGAAAAATTTGCAGCCATGGCGGCATCAGTAGTGAGCTCTCCTAAAAAGTCACTCGGGAAACGATCGGCGGAACTAGGAATCCCAAAGATCGCCACTAAAATGAAAACACAACTGCAATTGAAGTCCTGCCAGCCTGTGTTCATCAACGAGCTTTTTTTTTTTTTTATTGGAGGTTTAACGACCACCGTGAGCAACTCAAATGGGCTATAAGCATATAAGCAGTCGCCCGTCCCTAATTTAGGGTCACTGGTTCCAGGGAAGGGAGAGAGCCAGTGCCGTAAGACAAACACAACATCCATGCCTGACCGGGATTCGAACCCGGACCCCTTTCGGACGAATGATCAGAGGCCATCGCCTTAGACCACTGCGCCACCGGGGCGGCTCAACGAGCTTACTGATGCTGATTTGGAGAATCGGAGTGCCGCATGTAGAAGATTGTTGGATACATTTGTGTACCGAAGTTATTATTTTTTTTTTTTTTGGTTGGAGGTTTAACGACCACCGTGAGCAACTCAATGGGCTATAAGCAGTCTCCCGTCCCTAATTTAGGGTCACTGGTTCCAGGGAAGGGAGAGAGCCAGTGCCGTAGGACAAACACAACATCCATGCCTGACCGGGATTCGAACCCGGACCCCTTTCGGACGAATGATCAGAGGCCATCGCCTTAGACCACTGCGCCACCGGGGCGGCTCAACGAGCTTACTGATGCTGATTTGGAGAATCGGAGTGCCGCATGTAGAAGATTGTTGGATACATTTGTGTACCGAAGTTATTATTTTTTTTTTTTTGGTTGGAGGTTTAACGACCACCGTGAGCAACTCAATGGGCTATAAGCAGTCTCCCGTCCCTAATTTAGGGTCACTGGTTCCAGGGAAGGGAGAGAGCCAGTGCCGTAAGACAAACACAACATCCATGCCTGACCGGGATTCGAACCCGGACCCCTTACGGACGAATGATCAGAGGCCAGCGCCTTAGACCACTGCGCCACCGGGGCGGCCAGTGTACCGAAGTTCCTAATCTAGGAATGTTAATTTTTGGAGCAAAGAAATCCCACCTCATTATGAGGAAATGGAGCAGAATCCAACACATGTGCTGATTTGGGCGACACTGTCCAGTAAGCACTTGACAAGGCTCCTATTTTTTAGATGGCTCGGTCGATCATCATTTCTATCTCGCTTATTCCCAAGCTACAAACACGTCGTCTTCTAGAAGAGAACTGATTCCACCAAGACGGGACTCCAGTTCAGTATTATTTGGATGAAGTGTGTCCTGATAGGTGAATTGGAAGAGCATCTGCTCACCTGCCGGCGCTTTTCGAATGGCCAGCAAATAGTCCAGATCTCTCCTCTTGTGACAATTCCCTATGGGGTATTAGGGACTATTAAGGACTGTGTGTCTAAGACAAGGTACCAGACAACCGATCAGTTGCAAGACGCTGTTAGTTTTCTATTTGCACAAATTGATAAGGCTTGTCTCAGTAAAATCTCGCACAGGACATGGGGATGAATTATTTTGTTTCAAAAAATGGCGGAAGTCATACTGATATTCTCGATCGGTAACTTCATAAATTGTTCTGCAGGGGGTAACAAGACATTTGGACCACCCTGTACAGTTGTGCTTTTTTATTTGCACTCATTTTTATTTCGTAGTTTTACAGTCCCTCAAGGGATATTTAATATTAAAGGTGGTAATCTTTATTTTGACTTTTCTCTCATGAAAGCTCGCAAACGCGTGATTTTTTAATTGCAGGAGAGCAAATTGTTCTATCACGTCATGTGCGTGTTTATCATTAACGAATAATCGCAACAGCAATTTAGATTTTAAATTAATGATGGACTTTGTCGTGATCTTCGAATGATTATAATTTTTGTTAGTAGTGTTTATATGCGAAATAAATTTGTATAAAAAAATCTGAGATTTTAGCTTTCCCTTTCTCTTTCTTTTATTGTTAATTCAGCAGTTTGGTTTTCTCTTTAGCAGTCTTTTAGTTCCCTTACAAATGTCTGATAGAAAAATAGAATCCTAGCTTTAATTTAGGCTGTATTGAATGAAATTTCTAGTGTGTGTTCTTCGAACCATTGTTGTTTTAAAGATTTCAAATACATGTGAACTTTCTTTTATTATTTTGGTTATATTTCGGTTGCTTCTTTTATTTCTACACATTTTCATTTTTTGGAGCTGTTTCCATTTCTCTGTGTATTTCTGAAATTTAGGAATATTACCCAGTTTTAGTTTTCATATAAAAGTGTAACCTTGAGCTTTTTAATTTCAGCGAAATGAACATTAATAATGATGTTTAATATCACCTCATAGTTTAAATTATTTTCCTTCTTCATTAGCGATTTTGCCGAGATATTGAGACGGTCCCTTTTCATTAGTGATATTGCCGAGATATTGAGACGGTCCCCTTTCATTACTAATCTACCATCTGTGTTAATGAAAGGAGGGAGCTAAAAGTTATTGTTTTTCTTAGACAAGTTTCTGGCCACTCTTCGTTCCTGATGCTCACGGGGGTCAGTTCATATTACTTTATTCCTCTGGAAATCGTTTCAAAGCTTTGTTTGGAGTTCTCAGGATTCCTTTGCTTTCTGAGAAGGCTGTGGAACCGACAATGATTCACGCACAGCAGAAAGGCACGCGTGCAAAGTAAGGTGCGAATAAAGGGGTCTGTGTGAGATGCGGAAAGCACCTGCAGCTGAACCGCAGTGCTAAGGTCCGGCTCAATTTTAGATCCCGAGCCAGTCTGAGCCCGAAGTATGTCAACCCGAGCCCATCCGAGCTCGAATTTTATATTGCACGATAAATCCCGTGCCCGAACGAGCTCCAAAACTATGAATAGCCTTAATCAGGAAGAAGAGGCATTGAATAAAAGAACCTCCCCTTCCTGACATTCATTCTCTCCTCCCCCTGCAGTTAACCGGTGTCTTTCTCAACTGGGGAGTGAGAACGGAACAACTATCTATTTCTATAGTATATTATATAGTTGCAGAATTGTATTTTACCATTCATTGCTTCCTGAAACTTTTCGGAAAGCCGGAAAGATTGGGAGGTGCTGCAATCTACGTACTTTGCTCAATAAAATAAGCGCCGCCCGGTGGCGCAGTGGTCTAAGCGATGGCCTCTGATCATTCGTCCAAAAGGGGTCTGGGTTCGAATCCCGGTGAGGCATGGATGTTGTGTTTGTCTTACGTCACTGGCTCTCTCTCTTCCCAGGAACCAGCGACCCTAAATTAGGGACGGGAGACTGCTTATAACCCATTGAGTTGCTCACGGTGGTCGTTAAACTTCCAATAAATATATATATATATATATATAATAAGCGATTGAAAAACTTACTTCATGGAGGTAGGCGGCATACTACTAACTTCTGTATAGAAATCCATTTAATGCGTGGCCCACGATATTTGCTGCTCAAGAACGGAATAAATAGCCATCCAGAGTTCCCACTCCCCGAACAGACCCAGTTGCCGAAAAACTCTCTTTATCAACTAGAAGGTGTATGAATAGTATCGTATGCGCGGAACAAAATAATCTAAATAATCATACCGAATTACACACTCTCTCTCTGTCTCACTCTCTCTCTTTCTCTCTCTCTCAGTCTGTCTGTCTCTCTCTCTCTCTCTCTCTCTGTCTGATCCCGAGCCCGGTTTGTGCATCACCGGTTGCTCTCGAGGAAGTTGTGGTGTTAAGGGCTCTTTGTAGAGTAATATTTGTTTTACTTGATTGTTGATCGTTTGCACTAATACGCACTCTAAAGCTCTAATTTGATTACAGGCTAATGCTTAAGATCTACTGAAACAAGTGGCTTCACCGTAAATTTTATGGTATTATCTTATCACAGATAGATCAGCTTCGTCACAGCTTATAATTAACAAAAATCCACAAACATACACTAGAAAATATAGATTCACTCATTTTCAACGAATGTGCAACTTAAAGACGTTTTTTCGAAGTTCAGCCTGTGGTCTTGAAACACGATTGCTTCATTCATTTATGCATTCTTGTCATATTCTGCTTGAATGTTGTGACGGTTCCTATTGCCTCACCTTACACGTGTCCTCTCTCACTTTTTTTAAAACGTCGCTGTTTTAAGAAAATGCGAAAGAATAAATGTTCACATTATTATAAAGCAATTAAAAATCGATAATCGGCTCATGAGACAGAACGAATTTTATCAAGAAGTATGACCCAGCTTTTTAAATACGCTGTACAAATATTCTTAGATGGAAACTAACATGTTTTTTAAGAGCCTGGCGATTAAAAAAACAACAACAAATTCTTAGCTTCTATTTGTTTGAGGCATTATAGTTTTAATCTTCAGCAACGTAAACTACTGTTGGATGGAAATATTTAAACTTTAATTAAATTGTAACTTCATTTATTTTTGTGCGCCAATGACAGCTAAAGAATTCACTCCCCAGTCAAAAAGGCGCTTAGCGCAGTTTAATTTCTGAGAAAGGTCATTCTCTTGTCGACCGTGGGACCTCTCACGAACAAAAGGACACCCCTCCTCCCCCTCCCCGTCGTCGGGCTCTCTCTCAGAGCCCGCCAGGGAGAATGGGAGTAGGCAATTAACAGTACAACTTCTTCCGACAAGAGCTTCTAAGGAACAGGTCGTGTAGGGAAATGGGACCGATAAGAGACATAAACTGGGAGTCTCGTTGGAGATTTGCAGTGGAGAAGAAAGGAGGATTTTGCTCAGACAAGGCAGGAAAAAACGCTTCTGCACGGGATTGAGGTAGAAACAGATTTTAGCGGGAATTGCATTTAAGAAGTCGCCCGAGGTATCTATCAATCCCCTGGAAGTATTTACTATTCAATCAGACCAACTAATATTCCAATAGTTCACCTTTTCCCCCGATCTGATGAATAAAGATACGTGAGAAAGAAAACATCTGTCATAACATTCAATTTGTTTAACTCACTTATTTATTTGCTTCCCTGCTCCAATGATAGGAATCTGCAAACAACTACCCTTCTGATAAGTTGGAGTCCACCACGATAAATGAAATTAAACCAAGCCAGCACTACCACAATTACACGATGGCGTCAACTATCTGGCCTGAGATTCTGTTGATTTGTTGTTTTTGCGCATGCGCACTCCCACTGCCTGCATCTCGTGTTGGGGTTGCTTAGATTGCCAGCTTCGGCCAAGTCGTGGCGCTAGCTTGGAGGCCTGAAATGCACAGCGATGCGTCACGACCACCAGCGGTGTACTGCAGACTGTCAACTGATGGCACTGCCACCTGTGGATGGCTACCATACCGTGTGCGGCAGATTTCAGCCAACTGTGACCCATCACTGATGGCACTGCCACCTGTGGATGGCTACCATACCGTGTGCGGCAGATTTCAGCCAACTGTGACCCATCACTGATGGCACTGCCACCTGTGGATGGCTACCATACCGTGTGCGGCAGATTTCAGCCAACTGTGACCCATCACTGCTGGCTGAAATCTGGGATAATTCTACCAGGTTGGGCCAATATAACTTACAATTTGTAAATAGAACAGAAATATTGATGCATTGCCCGAAACTGAAGTTGCTACGTTTCAACTTCAGAGGTCCGGAAGCTTGTTCATGTCGCTCAGGAAGAAGTCTGTTGGTTGTTGGTGTAGCCACTCTCGAACAGCGTGTATCACATTCTCACTACTGCCAAACCTTTTCCCGCACAGATATGCCTTTAGAGGGCCAAAGAGTGCTTGTCCCAGAGTGCAAGGTCAAGACTCTATGCAGTATGTGGTGGAATGTACCATTTCGTTTTCTTGGTGGTTTCCATGGTCCGAGGAGCTACTTGTGGACGGACGTTGTCCTGGAGCATTGACGCAGATGTGTACGCCCTTTTTCGCTTATTCCTGGTGGTTTTCTTTACTGAGCCTTCGAGAAGTGTCGAGTAATATTCAGCGTTAATTGTGAGACGATTTGTGAAGAAATCCACGTACAGTACTCCTTTAATTCCCAGTAGACCGTGGCTATAACCTTCCCAGGAGAGAACATGACGCTTACGAGGTTCATTCTCCACCATTTCCCTTCCATTTTTAAACGAACTGCTCCACTTTAAGACACTCACCTTGGACAGTGTGTTCTCACTCTACTGTCTACTCCAGGAGTTATCAACCTTTCATTACCTACCGCCCACTTTTGTATCTTTGTTGATGGCAAAATGTCCTTACCGCCCACCGGTTCCGCAGTAACTCAATTTAGCGCAAGTGCGAAGTAATTTTTAGAGGGGAGCGTTTGTATAAAATATGTACCTAAATTTATATTCTCATTTATACTTCGTATACGTTTATACATAGAAAATTTCAATTTAATGAATTTCCGCATTTCCTTTGATACGGCGCGTACTAGTGTGGGAGCTGCTTAAATTGAAGAAAATGTAAGTTAAAATGTGAAAACAAAGTATTGAAATTACCTTTAATTAATGAGATCCTTGAGGCTGATGCTGAGAGACTAAATATTTGTTATCTGGTTGGATTTTCGTAAGGAACAAACGAAGGTTTCTTCTTTCGGTGACATTCGGACAGTTTCTATGTTTGCTGATATGATTAACAGCACCAAAGCCTGATTTTACAAGATATGATTTAGGGAAAAGCATCAATAAATTAAATATCATTTCCTACATATTTGGATATAACGCAGGCATTATTTTTTTATTTTTCCAGAGTTTTTGGTATACACCACTATCGAAATTATATTTGCTCTGTTCATCATATTTAAGTCTAATAGTTCTTCTTGGTAAGTTATATCAACCTCAACAACATTTGAAGTAAAAGAATTTATCATCCAGTGATACACCTTCAAGTTTAAAATATCTTTAAATCGTTTTTCCATATCCAATTTAAGTTCGTTGAGGGGCTACTGAACCTTTCAATCTCCTCTGGAATTACATCCGTTATAGATGACAATTCGGGAAACTTATGAAATTCTGATTTCAAAAGATTATGACGGAGAAGATCAAGTTTTTCTATAAATAATGATAATATGTTTGCAACTGATAAGAGTTATATTGGCTCCTTGAAGTAGCAAATTAATGTCATTAAATCCCTTGAAAATGTCTGCCGAATAAAAGGCATCATTCCTTACTGTTTTTAATTGTTGACAGAGCCTCATTATTACTTAAAAAAACTGTATGACACTGTAATATAATGCTACAAAACGAGACACGACAATGAACAAACAACCCCACCACCCACAACATGTAACAACGGTTATAGCATCCGTGTACAAGGTAATAGCATACTTTATTTTGATTTTAAATTGGTTAGAATGCTTTTAATCGATTCCATTTAATAATATTTTCTATGTGGATTTCAAAGGCAATTTACTAACCCCCCCCTCTCCGTTTAAGTTTGTATATTTATCGCATTCTTAAACAACTGATGTCGGTTCATCCTCTCGTGTTTCCTATATTCTTACATTACAGTTCTTACGCATCAATCTGATTTTTTTAAATAAAATCGAATAATTCATCATTTTCACTTTCGCAGTTCATCGGTTTGTTATTTAAATAACATGGAAGAATCATCATATTAATTCTTCCGTGTAACCCATCCATTTATTTGGGGGGAGGGTGCGATCGAATGCTTTTTTCGACGGTACTGCATCTTCCATGAGGTGAACTCCGAAAATTCTACAAACATCAGTAAGTTCATTAGATTCCGCTTCGCATGCTAAACTTACGAAATGCAAAAGATAAACCTACTCGAATATCAGTGGTTTGAATTTAACAGTTGAGTTGTTTTAATGCTTTTCTTTGCGTGTTGTCTGCTTTAGACTCAGAAACCAAATACTTGCATCTCGTGACATCATAGCATTTATGTCCTCAAAATTAAATGCACGAAGGTCTCATACATATGAAGTGAAGCAAATAATTCCCTGATGGTCTTAATGAGAACGCATATCCCATAAACAATAAATCTGTCAGGGACTTTATTTGTTAGCTCATGCAAAAATGCTTACGATAAAATACAAAGGATTGGCATTATCTGTTTTGGAATTTTTAAAAACCGGGATGTTACGAGCGTAAAAGTAATTGCTTGAGTTGAATAATTATCTTTCACTTTCTTTTTCTTTAAGAGGTTCATAGAAACCGCACTGCTAATACGGAATAGAAAATTCATCTTAGTTTGTTTTTTTTCAGCTCTATAAAGGTAAATAAATTACCTGGTTGTGTGTGTGATTATGTACTATAACGAGCTATACAGATAAAAAAAATTACGCTGTATTTACGCGATTGAACTTCTTACTATATAAAAAAAAACTGCCGCCCCGGTGGCGCTGTGGTCTAAGAGATGGCCTCTGATCATTCGTCAGAATGGGGTCCGGGTTCGAATCCCAATGATGCATGGATGTTGTGTTTGTCTTACGGCACTGGCTCTCTCCCTTCCCTGGAACCAGTGACCCTAAATTAGGGACGGGCGACTGCTTATAGCCCATTGAGTTGCTCATGGTGGTCGTTAAACCTCCAATCAAAAAAAAAAAGTATATAAAATTAAAAACGCTGCTGGTTAAAAACTTTATTTACACAGTAAAATTATATAGCAAAAGATTTAATCGTGTAAAGACGGCGTTAATGTTTATCTATGAAGTAAATTAGAACGAACAAACTCAACAAAATAACGGGCTATTGTTCGGAATGCTAAATTTTAGCCACACTTGTGCCTGCTGTAGTCAGAGGCCTAAGTTTATGGCTGGTGGCCCAAGATGTACTCGGATTCGAACCCCGAATTACCCATAGGGTGTGTGTTTCTCTTACGGAGCTGGTTGTCTTGTGGCGTACTACAAAGGTGAAGCACATGTCAAGAAGGCAAAGTTGAAACGGCAAACTTCGTGGGTATAGTTTAATTAGGAAAGCATTCGGTTCCGGAGCAGAAGGATGCTGGTTAGATCCTTTTCACCGAATGATTTGTGTTTTAGCATTGGCACCCGGTAGTGGAAATGGATTTACCACGCCGTGCAATTTAACGTAGGTTAAACACTACGCCACCGTCTTTTAGGAACAGAAGACGGTGGCTCAGTGTTGGCCCTACGTTAAATTGCAAGGCTGTGCTACGTGGGATTTACCGTTAGGTTCTTCGAAAAATGGGTCATGCTCTTTCCACACATAGTCTGGAATTAATCAGAATTCCTTATGCTTCAGCGAGCTACTTTAAGCATGGTTTGCCGTCTCACCCGGAAACTAATAAAGGAGGTGTAGGTATATATGACGTTCTACAGAGGTAAGTAAACCACACGTGGAGACGGCAAAGTTGCAACGATAAATTCCGTTGGTGTAGTTTAATTGGGAAGGCATTCGGCTCCGGAGCAGAAGGTTGTGGGTTCGATCTGCGCCACCGACATATTTATGATTCCTGATAGTCTCCCTTCCATGGAAACTAAAGACCTATAAATTAGAGATGACAGTCTGCATTTAGCCAGCACCATTTCTCATGATGTAAGTATCTCGTAAAACAAAATACTATTTCGTAACAAAAATATGGTGGTCAATAAGCCACCACATTTTTTGTTACGGAACAAAGGGCGTAAAGAAATAAATAAAGATATTTCATGTAATTTCTCTACTCGGAATTTTAAGGAAATACAGAATAAGATACACTGAATAAAAAGTAATAGCACATAATGGATCCCACATAATTTTTTAATGTAATCCGCATGTCTGTAATGTAACATGACATGATGACGTACTACAGATGTGACACATCAGTTAAATCGATAATGACACAGCAGTAAGCAAGCCAGCGAAATTTAGTTGGGAGAACAGCTGCTCCGGAGTAGAAAGACGTGGTTTCGAAGTCCTCCATTGACAAAAGGTTATATTATATACGTCTTTTCACAAAACAGAGTGTGATAATGTGAAATGTATAATTACCTAACATTTATTTTAAGAGGAAATCTAACTAAAATGATAATGTGAGATGTTGTAGAAAGGAAGCATTTATTCGAAGAGGAAATCTAACTAAAGCCAAAATTTAAATGTAAAAATCATCACTTATTCGAAGGAAATATATTATAGCTGAAGATCATAAAATAATCTTACTTTAGCGGTCCCATCACCGACGTTATTCAGCATTATATCAAGCAGAAACTTAGGAGGTGACACCCTCCAAGGAATTTCAATTTTACTGAGAAAAATCTCTTGTTTACTTGTCGAAATTCCTCAGTTACTTCAAGTAAGTAAGAACTAAATCTTTCCTTTTTGTCCCGAATTTCCAAGAGCCGTTTTTAACTTCCTAAATTCGAACTTCAATCTCCCTCAAGTTCCCTTAAAATTTCCTGAGGTTCCTCTTTCCTTTCTTGTCGCCATAATCAGGAATTTTCCAACTAAAATAAAAATTACAACATCCTGATCCAAACGGAATTACCAAGCATAACTTCAAGGAATAACAGGAAGAAATTACCAATCAGAGCCACGCTGATCATAATATTCCAGAAATCTTCGAAAGACCAGCTACAGCCCCTTCTTCAACACCGCTCATCTCATCGTCAGCTACTCATCCCACCAGTACTAACCTTCTCCATGTCCATACGTTGTTGCATGATCATATCCCAGTTACAGGACTGGCAGACATGACACGCATGCCGGCAGACGGTATGTGACATCCTCTGATTTACAGGTATATTATTGTCAGATATGAGACGCATGACGCCAGAGGGTAAGTCACACCCTCTGGTTTCCAGGTACAGGATTGGCAGATATGTGACGCATGCCGCCAGACGGTATGTGACACTCTCTGGTTTCCAGGTACAGGTTTGGCAGAATTGTGACGCATGCCGCCAGACGGTAGGTGACACACTCTGATATACAGGTATAGGGTTGTTAGAAATTAGACGCATGCCACCAGACGGTATGTGCCAACCTCTGATTTACAGGTATAGGATTGGCAGATATGAGACGGATGCCGCCAGACGGTATGTGACACGACGCATGCCGCCAGCCGGTATGCGACATCCTCTGATTTACAGGTAGAGTATTGGCAGATATGAGACGCATGCCGCCAGACGGTATGTGACACCCTCTGATCTACAGGTATAGGATTGGCAGAAATGAGACGCATGCCACTAGAGGGTGTGTTACACTCTCTGATTTCCAGGTATAAGATTGACAAATATGAGACGCATGCCGCCAGATGGTATGTGACACCCTCTGATTTACAGGTATAGGATTGGCAGATATGTGACACATGCCGCCGAACGATATGCGACACCCTCTGATTTCCAGGTACAGGATTGGCAAAAATGAGACGCATGCCACCAGACGGTGTGTGACACCCTCTGATTTCCAGCTATAAGATTGGCAGACATGAGATGCATGCCGCCAGACGGTATGTGACAGCCGCTGATTTCCAAGTATAGGATTGGCAGATATGAGACGCAAGCCACCAGACGGTATGTGACAGGACGCATGCCTCCAGACGTTATGTGAAATCCTCTGATTTACAGGTATAGAATTGGCAGATATGTGACGCATGCCGCCAGACGGTATGTGACACCCTCTGATTTACAGGTATAGGATTGGCAGAAATGAGACGCATGCCCCCATACGGTATGTGTCACCCTCTGATTTACAGGTATAGGATTGGCAGATATGAGACACATGCCGCCAGACGGTATGTGACACCCTCTGGTTTCCAGGTATAGGACTGGCAGATATGAGACGCATGCCGCCAGACGGTATGTGACACCCACTTATTTCTAGGTATAAGATTGGCAGAAATGAGACGCATGCCACCAGACGGTGTGTGACACCCTCTGATTTCCGGGTATAAGATTGGCAGATATGAAACGCATGCCGCCAGACGGGGCAGAAATGAGATGCATGCAACCAGACGGTGTGTGACACCCTCTGATTTCGGGTTATTAGATTGGCAGATATGATACGCATGCCGCAAGACGGTATGTGACACCCCCTGATATCCAAGTATAGGATTGGCAGATTTTAGACGCATGCCACCAGACGGTATGTGCCATCCTCTGATTTACGAGTATAGGATTGGCAGATATGTGACGCATGCCGCCAGACGGTATGTGACACCCTCTGATTTATGGGTATAGGGTTGGCAGATATGAGACTCATGCTGCCAGACGGTATGTGACACCCTCTGATTTACAGGTATAGGATTGGCAGATATAAGACGTATGCCACCAAGACGGTATGTGACACCCTCTGATTTACAGGTATAGGATTGGCAGATATGAGACCCATACCGCCAGACGGTATGTGACACCGTCTGATTTTTTCTTTGGGTGTAGGCTAAAGAAAAGTTTAACCGAAGAAAACTACTGATATGGAAGAACTGGCAAAATATCTCACTAGTAGCTCAACCATATTTCAGTAAACATTTGATAATCGGCAGTAGTTCAGTTAACAATCCAGTACCTTCAAGGAAACGAGTTGAATTGCAGGAGCCTAATGTCGAATTTTGAAATGTATCAAATAAAACCTCAATAAATGAGGAATTATTAAACTTTGGTTTCGGGAATTCGATTGATAAATGTAAAACTTCTACAGCTAAAGAGTCATAGTCTAAAAGTACTAAGTGACGTATCACATGTCTTTCAGATAAATCCTTGAGGAAAAATCTGTTTGTTTGCTGTCTGTTATGCTTCACCGTGTCTGGTAAGGCGCTAGGCATCGAAGCAACTCGTCGTTAACTCCAATTGATTTCGTACAGCTGCTATTGAGTTTCTCTAGTGAACGACCGATGCTTATTTGAATGGTATTTAACATAAGCATGTCACTTGAATCAGGGTTGGATTGGTATTTTAAAAGAGGAATGTCTAACAAAATATGTTGATATGTTGTAGCCTAGAATGCAAATCCCTAAGGATTTTATAACATAATTATTTTTGGGACTGTGGTACGATTCAGACCATTGTTGACATTTTACTGGTTTATCAATAGATTTACTCATTTCAGTCCTGTCTTATAGAGAGAAAATGCCCGACAGAGAAAATGCCACATCACTAAGATGTGAACGCAGCGCCATGCAAATTGCATGGTGAGTGCACACGTACAAGTTGTGCAAATGACTGCATTTGCAGGCCAATCGCACGAACGGCGGGCGGGATATAAGAGAACAAACAGCCCGTGAGGCCATCAGTCGAGGCGTCGTCATGGCAGCGAGAAGTGAGTGGTTCTGCTGTAACTGGGTCTGGAGAACGAACAAGGGTTGCCAATGCCATTGAGACGCTATCGTACGCGATTTCGTCAAACGGATGAATTAACGAAAGGTGTCATCGTAGGCATTCGTACCGCGGGATGGTCCTTGCATCGTATTGCGGAAGAAATGCAAAGTGATGCCACAAACGTCAGCCGCATTTGGAGATAGTGGTCCCAGGAAGGATCTGTGCAACGTCGCAAGGAGCACGGAGACGGACGTCCATCGTCGCATCCGACGTCATGCCATAGCGGACCAACGGGTCACAATATGCGACATTTTTCGGAGTGTACGGAGAGGCTTTGATGTTCCGATATCTACGCGGACAGTGTCGACCCGATTGGCTGCATCTGGTTTGCTGTCCAGCCATCCGTTCCGAAGGTTACCCTTAACAGCGAGCCATCGTCGTCACCGCTTGAAGTGGTGTTGCTCCAGAGAAGCGTGGTGTGCCAAATGGAACAGTGTGCTGTTCCAATACAAGAAAGGAAACTTTCAGCACCCTAAAACGGAAGGAAACCCGACAAGGAAGAAAGTCCCACGAATGGAACACCACAGCACGCACCCCAGTTCTGCCCAGCCCGAATGAATTAGCTTCCTACGTCTAAGTGCTGTTTAAGTTCTAAGATCAAACACTCCCTTCCTAAATTGGACTCCAACAGCATTCATTCATCGTTCATTTTTAATCAACTTTGTCTTTTCAATCGGGCACATTAGCCCAAATCAATTCCAGTACATTTAAGTGTTCTTTCGTACTGAGATTACACCCCCTGCAGCATTATATTTGTCAGGGGGTGCATATTTCAAGTATAAAAAACGGATCTCCTTATTTTTTGAGCTCTGGTCTACTGATTTAAGGTAAACGTCTCTGGCAACACTGAGTCGAACCCAAGTTTTCCTACTCCGGAGACGGCTATTCTCCAAACTGAACTACGCCGGAAATACTGGTTGCTGCAACTAGCCGATTTGACTCATACATCACTGCATTAGTGCATCATCTACGTGATACTGCATAGTACCTTACATTTACATTTGGAGTCTAATATATGATACTTTAATTATGTGCATGCCGAATTTGGTATAAATACGAATCCAGAATTTTAACATGAATTTGTTTGTACGTAGTATTTCAAATTTTCGTCTTCTTATTCAGCACATGTTAAGCAATTATTCTTACGGGAATTAAAAATTGTTTCCCGAAAGAAAAAGTTTTACTTTCAAAGACAGTCCCGTGTTTCGATATATGCATTATTCAGCTTGTGTCAAATACATATATGTAATTGTTTTCAGTTTTATACTAGTAATCATATGCTGTTTTCCATAATACGTAAGGAAAATAATGCTTGATTTTTTAGCATTTCTCCTGCCAATGTTTTTTTTAAAACGAATGGCTTCAGAATTTTGCGGGAAAACCTTTGTATTAGAGTATTTTTCCATCTATTTTATTTCATTCTTGGGTTGTTGCTTGAATAAAAAGGAAGTCGGTCTATTTTTATGCATCCGACCTCAGATCAGAGCGCGCTTGGGCTCGATTTCCTTTACACAGAACTTCGGAAGTCTTTGTTGAATTTCTTTGCTGAGTCAGTCAAATTTATGCAACCGAGAATTCTAAAGTCAACTTCCGTTTCAGGGTGGCTGAAAGTTTCCTTCCTTGCATTGATTGGTAAGGAATATTTCTACTAACCTTGTTCACTGGAATGTTCTTTCAGTACCACAAAAAGACTTTCTTTCGATTTGTCCATTCAGCAGTGGTCTTAGAAAATATATTCGAATAAATGAAATCTTTCTTGTTTTCTTCAGATGCACTCTCTATTTTCAAAAAATCATGCTCCCCTAAAATTGAAGGCGTAGATGCCAGCCGTGTATTATAATAAGCTTTTCTATCTGAATATAAATTCCCTTTACATCAGAAATGCTCTGCAATAGTATCTCTCCTCCAAAGATATACTTTTCGGATTCTTTTGATTCGAATCACAATATAAATAGAAATAACAAAACATCACTCTGAAATTGATGACCGCGTCATCAAATTTTTTTCACTTCGGACATTCAAGAATGAAAGTAATGTTTTTTTTTCTACATTTCTTTATCCAGTAAACATGGAGAAAACGTTTAATAAATCCGAGGCAATCTCCAAATGCCTTTGGCATGTGATTGATATAATAATTTAAGAAATACACGGAATACCTGACGAGCATTCTAATACAGATTATAAAAATATGTGATTCACCCCCTCCCCCCTGTACCCGAGTGATATCAGTCGCTTCTGTCTATTCACACTGGTGGTGTACTTCTGCGATGGCTCCGGCTCTCTACCTACCCAGGTGTCAGGGGCTCTAAATTATGAGCGGGTGACTAATAGTCTTTTAAGTTGTTCAGGGTGGTTGTTATGTCTAGATGAGAGCGTTAATCCCACTGCTTGTCAGTAGCTTTTAATACATGTGGTGGTTTTGATTCCACTCACACGTACTATTGTTTATGGTAGCATTGGCCAAAGGGATTTGTCACTTATCATCACAGTCGTTCCTCATTACCGCAGGTCGGCCAAGTTAACATGAAGCATTAGTCTAGTAAAATACATTAAGTTAAACAAAAGGTTTTTAATAAAACCAAATGAACATAAGGACAGTACAACACATGTAAAATTATTCAAAGTGCAATACGCTGGCGTTCTCCTCTTACGGAGGGAAACAACAGCTCAAGATGCCAAACAACATCTATCTGCCTGCATCGCTTTCGACAAAGCGAACTTCTTTCTCCAAACTACTTTTGTTTCCCAATTAACCACTCTTTTCAGGTCTTCGTGTTTCTAAACGAACTACACACAGCTGAACGTGCTGGATCAGGCGGCACTTAATGGCAAAAAGCTTTTACCACTTCGTTCAATTGTTCTCCGCTGCCTGGTTGTTCATTCAACACATACACTTTTTTTCTCTTTTTTTTTAATGAAGGATGTTCGCATCATTACAGTTGTTAAACCTGAAATGAAAAAAAAAGTTATGGATATGTTAGCGATGTGGAAGTCCTTGATGTCACTGATAAACTGAGGCTAACTCTGATATGTTTGAAATTCTGAGGCAGACATAACTGGATTACTGATTGTTTGAATTGAATATCTGGGACTTCATCATGCATTCATTGAAGAATCTTTTCCTTTGGTGTTTAACATCCTCCTTGGACATCTTAGACTAACATTCCTAAGTTGTGGCAACTAGAAGGGGTGCAGGAATGGCGCCGTGGGACAATGACTCCTGCAGAATGGAGTCCAACTCCTGCAACAAGCAAGTAACTGGCGCCTCCGTCCATTCAGACATCACGGAAGAATAGAGGCGGTAATTAATTCTTGAGCGATGAGGGTGTCTATAGCTGGCACAATAAACTACTTTATGAAGTTCATTGGAAAGAAGTGTTTGCCTGTTCGTCCGAGATGGGACCAGGGTTCTTTTCCTGAACAAGGCATAGCTGGTGTGTTTGTCTAAAGGCATAGGCTGTCTCTTTTCTCTGGAATCAGTGATCACAAATTCACGACAGGAGTCTGCTTATATCCCACTGAGTTCTTCATGGCTGTCGTTCAACAAATTAAAATAACTATTTGGCAATCTCGAAATATTGTTTACTGGAGGTAACTAACAGTTTGGCGAGCTTGAGAGGAAATCATCAAAGAAATGGGATTGCTTTGACGTCGTCGAAGCTCTCAAATATTTGAAAACCTCAGAGCGAATGACTGTCGAATCAGAAGAGCAGGAATCGTTCTATATTTATTGGAACTGCAGTGAAGTTGAAGAATTACGTAAAACCTTTGACGAAACAGAATTGAAACGCCAAATTCGAAAGTTTGAGTTCTTGGAAAATGTGGCGTTTTGGTGAACTTAAGCTCGCCGCCCCGGTGGGGCAATGGTCTAAGGCTCTGGCTAGTGACCATTCGCCCTATTTGGGTTCGGGTTCGAATCCCGGTGAGCATGGATATTTGTGTTTGTCTTTAGGCACTGGCTCTCAATGTGGTACTTGATCAACCCTGGCTCTTTGTGTACATTGGTCATTTAGCATACTGTAAAACCATGTTTGATGTGTACTTGCTCTTAATGTGTTACTTGATCAACAGTGGCTCTCTGTGTACATTGGTCATTTGGCATACTGTAAAACCATGTTTGATGTGTACTTGCTCTTAATGTGTTACTTGATCAACATTGGCTCTCTGTGTACATTGGTCATTTGGCATACTGTAAAACCATGTTTGATGTGTACTTGCTCTTAATGTGTTACTTGATCAACAGTGGCTCTCTGTGTACATTGGTCATTTGGCATACTGTAAAACCATGTTTGATGTGTACTTGTTCATAATGTGTTACTTGATCAACACTGGTTCTCTGTGTACATTGGTCAATTGGCATACTGTAAAACCATGTTTGATGTGTACTTGCTCTTAATGTGTTACTTGATCAACAGTGTCTCTCTGTGTACATTGGTCATTTGGCATACTGTAAAACCATGTTTGATGTGTACTTGCTCTTAATGTGTTACTTGATCAACAGTGGCTCTCTGTGTACATTGGTCATTTTGCATACTGTAAAACCATGTTTGATGTGTACTTGTTCATAATGTGTTACTTGATCAACACTGGCTCTCTGTGTACATTGGTCATTTGGCATACTGTAAAACTATGTTTGATGTGTACTTGCTCTTAATATGTTACTTGATCAACAGTGGCTCTCTGTGTACATTGGTCATTTGGCATACTGTAAAACCATGTTTGATGTGTACTTGTTCTTAATGTGTTACTTGATCAACAGTGGCTCTCTGTGTACATTGGTCATTTTGCATACTGTAAAACCATGTTTGATGAGTACTTCTTCACAATGTGTTACTTGATCAACACCGCCTCTCTCTGTGCAAATTGATCATTTGGCATACTGTAAACCATGTATCATATGCACTTGTTGGTGTGAAAAATCTCAATCCTGTCTATGTCTGCCTGTTTGTCCTGTCTCTGTTCCACCAGGTTCAATGAATCATTTTTTAAACTTCCAATAAGAAAAATTAACTTAAGGCTCTACGAGGATCGCCATCTTGTATTGCTGACTTCTCTTGTTAATCAACGGGCAAGCGTATTTCACAATTGCTCGGGCAATTTTGCACATTTTGGAACACCGTTTGTGGCTAACGCAAGATATATGATAAATAAAGTGTTCCCTGGTTTCAGAATTTTTATTGACCTTTCCCTTCATTTTTTCCCTTCATTCGCTTTAGTCATACCAAGGCGTCTTCCATAGTTTTATTAATTAATAAAAATACTTAAAGAGTCGAAAATGAAAATCTGAAACCAGGGAACTCTTTATTTATCCTATATCTTGCGTTAGCTACAAACGATGTTCCAAAATGTGCAAAATTGCCCGAGCAATTTGTGAAATACGCTTGCCCGTTGATTAACAAGTAAAGGCACAATACAAGATGGCGGGTTTCGTAGAGCCTTAAGCTCTTATGAGGGGATAGATAAAGATGCTTCCCGACTAACGTAATACGTGCTTCATGTAAACCCGGCACACAACGTTTCCCAAAATTCAAAGGTTAAATATTGTAATTAGAAGGATTTCATGTTATCTGTTCACGACTGCGATCATCAGGGCGGAATCCATGTATGCCTCACATTGTTCTTGCTTCATTCTCGTGTCGTAGTCGCCACTGAATGCAACCATCGTATTTTTCTCGAAAAATTTTCGTGTGGTTTTTAGGGTTGTGGTCATTACTGGATACAAACAAAGGGACGATAAAGTTGCTGAAATATTCGCAAACAGACTAAAATTGGAAATGAAACTGAAGATGAAGCAATGTAAAGACGAACAGAACTTGTCGGTTATACCGCGTGAACTCGGTCTCTCTGCACTAGTAAGAAACACGATAGTAAAGATGTAAGTCATAAAAGCTCTCTACGTACGATTAAAAATTATCCCCGCTGATACTATAGACTAGTTTAAAAAACTTTATTCACAAGTAAAAGCAACGTAAAAGCAACTGAATTAAGTTTCAAAAAACTTTATTCACTTTGCTTTTATTCGTGAATAAAGTTTTTTAAACTAGTCTATAGTATCAGCGGGGATAATTTTTAATCGTACGTAGACAGTGTAACGTATACTCTAGATTCACTTTCCTTTTGATTTTTACTATCTCTGGTTATTTTATTTTACTATGTAAATTATCTTCTTACTGAACGAGATGTTATTTCCCCCGCTGAATGAGATCTGGCAATGAGTGTAAGTCATGACGTGTGGTAGCCAGTATAAATAGGCGCGTTCAACGATACCAGAGAGAGCTTTTGTTTATATGAAGAGAGCTTTTGTGTTGCGTGAGAGAGCTTTTTGTTGATGTGCGTAGGGAGAGCTTTGTTTCATGTGTAAAGAGATCTTCGTTATATGCGTAAGGAGAGCTTCGTTCATGTGAGTAGAGCTTCGTTCACGTGCAAGGAGATACGTTTTATTGAGTAGCTGTGTGCCCGGTGAAGTGTATGTTGGATCATATCAAGAGTTTCCCTAATAAAAAGTTATTTTAGTAAGTACGTTTTTCTCAGTTCATAGTTTTGTCAGACCTCTGTCTGTCTGTTAGGTTTATTCCATTAAGTGTTGTTATTAACAACCAGCATAAGACTTTATTCATCTTAATTACTACTACAACATTACTACCAGTTATAAACTTGTTCATTATTATTACTACACTACTAGCAGGCAAGTTTATTCATGATATAATTAACCACACAACAACCATTAGAAGAAGCATTAGAAGAAGAAGCTTGAATTCACTATAACAGCTTTTATGACTTACATGTTCTTTTCGTGCGAAAAACAGTTTATTACCTGACGATAGTAAAGGATGTTGATCATATAAAGGACGGCGGCAAATGAACACGGAAAGAGATGGAAATTTTTTCTAACTTCATAAATGGAAGATTACATGCATACGCGCAAAATTTGATGATGAACTGATGCGAGAGGCAAAGCTGTTGTTTGCATTCCGTGAGATAGCAATAACAAAGATATGGTTTGAGAAGACGGATCTCAGTGCTATCCGGTTCTTAAAAGCTAAAAGAGAGATGGATACAATTTTAGCCTGTTACTAAAAATTCACGAAGAAACGGAATCATCCATTTTTCAGTGATGTATGGATGCGCTCATCTCGAATATCAAACAGCCTGTACTTTCCACCTTGCCACAACCTTCCATGTCGTGACTGCCATCCATGACGTGGTAATCAACTGCAGCGCAAGTCTTCCAGCTGTTTGTTTTGACTCTCATGGTGGCTTTTTAACATCATCTTGCTCATCTAGTAATTAAGTGCCGCCCCGGTGGCGCAGTGGTCTAAGGCGTTGGCCTCTGATCATTCGTCCGTAAGGGGTCCGGGTTCGAATCCCGGTCAGGCATGGATGTTGTGTTTGTCTTACGGCACTGGCTCTCTCCCTTCCCTGGAACCAGTGACCCTAAATTAGGGACGGGCGACTGCTTATAGCCCATTGAGTTGCTCGCGGTGGTCATTAAACCTCAGAAAAAAAAAAAAAAAAAAAAAAAAAAAAAGTAATTAAGTATCTCGTTACCCACATCAGATGCTCTCCCTCCTGTGAGCTTAGGTGATTTCTAGTAAAACAAATTACTCTATTTCTACAGTACAATGAGCAACATAGAAAATACCGCACCAGGAAGTATTTGTCGGAAAACCATGCGAAATGGTGGATATAAATCGAAATTTGTGGTATGTAAATGGTCGTAGTTGCAGGCAATCACGTGATAGGTAAGGGAGATAAACGGGCGAGACAGTTCGGCTTTGTTGAGTTTGGAGCAGTTAAGCATTGAGAATGTCTCGGTGACGTTATTGGCAATCCAACCATCCCACTACAAGTTTCAAAGATGTGAATCCGTTTTTGGTGCAAATGTGACATGGATGGTAAGTCAGACAATATCAGAAAACTTGAAAATTATTTCGTAGTCCTGAAGCGGGAATCAAACCCACTAGGGTGCTATCCGGGAGAAGCGATTTCGATTCCCGCTACAGGACGACGAAATTTTCAGATTCTCGGATATTATCTGAGTTACCATCCATATTTATATTTACACCAAAATAAAAACAGATTCATGTTTTCAAAATTTGTATTGTGTGGGGTAATCCCGTATTCCATTCATGATCTACCATCACACGTACACTTTTATGAGAGGTTTCCTCATAAGGCTAGGTAAGGGTGGTTGGTGCCTGGGTTCCATCGCGGCAAGAATGCATCGGCATGCCTAAGACTTGTGCTGAACGCAACGATGTTTAGAGGAAAGTAACGCGTATCGCCGCTGCGACATTGCTGCAAGTAGACGGACGTCCAAAAGTAACGATCGCCGCATTCAACGGCAAGCCGTAGCAACCCCGCAATCCACAGTGGACGACACTCGACGACTTTTAAAGGCAGCTATACATATCCCAGTGTAGACACGGTCTGTGAATCGCAGATTAGCCGAGACAGGTTAGCGCTCTCGCCCGCCATTGCGATGATTATAGGTCCAGATTTTATTTTTATGGACCATAATGTCCAACCTCATTTGGCCTACCATTTTCTCGAGGACATTTGCCAAATGGAATAGCCACCCAGATTCCCCTGACTGAATCCCACTGAGCAAATGTTTAATGCTCTAGAGAGATGTATTGGAGCTCGCAGCCGCTTGTCAGAACCCTTGAAGAACTCAGAACAGCTCTTGTTGAGGAATGGTCATTCATCCCTCAAAGCCTAAACATTACCCTTATAAACTTCATGAGAATTCGTTGATTGAGTTTCATGGCTAGCAGAGACGATCATACTTCATACTAAAATGCTCTATGTCAATTTAAGAGACTCAACCTTACATTTGCATGCAGGAATTACGTCCACAGATAAGGTTTGGACTCCATAAACCTACACCTGATAGAAACTTTGGGGCGAAGTACAGAAACGAGAGGAATCACAGCAAATCTGGCGACTTGACAGAACAATTTGTAGGTCAGATGGACGACAGTAGATGGCGCCGCCATTCAGGCTGGTGTTGCACATGGAAGGGACGGTAGGGAGTGACACTTTATATGTAACAGGCCGGTCAGTATCAGGGGCTGTCGGTTTTACATGCTCGCCCGAGGCACGGCGGATATTCAGGGATCTTTAACAAATGTCAACACCTAGGATCGAACCTAGGTCCTCTCCATCAGTAGTTACATTCGTTAACCACTAAGTCATCCGCGGCCACTAAAATACCTTATGTCTTAAGCAAAATAGTTTAAATATTGTTCCAGCACTTCTCTTTGATGCAAATTATAACATTCTGATATTAACACATGCAAATCATGGTATTATGATTCAGTTCTGCTTGAGTCATATAAGTAATCTAATAATAAATCTCTTAATTTTAATGAATTTTCTCAAAAATACTTCGAGTTTTGTTTATGTACTAATTTATAATTTTATTCTTTTCATTTTGAGCATCAGGGTAAATCTGTCTGCCACAGATTGTTAGTAGAAATATGAATGCGATGTTCAGATTGAAGATTGAGGGCGAAGCATTACAGTTGATCGAAGTAGGTCTACACGGGCCAGGTTGGGCTTTTTCAAGTTTGGATAAAAATGCAATGGGTCTGGGCGGGCTTTTTCCCCAGACACCTACAGCCGGGCTGGGCCACGTCGACCCATTCTTTTTATCGCAATGATAAAGAAAGAAAATAGTCGTGCTTCCCGATTTCCTGGTCTGTTTAACTGCTTCGCTAGCTTTACTTACTCTCATGACATATCCCAGGGCGTAATCACCGAGGCGAGAAGAGGCACTCACAGTGTTTTTCCAATCTGTGGGTATTAAGAGGGTAAAAACACTTTCGGGCTTATTGACAACAAAAAGACAGGGCACCGAGCGGGTGTGTGCGTTTTGTGAAGTCGGATACTACGGGGTGCCTTAAGTAGGGTGGGGTGTAAGTGTGTTTGTATGAGAGAGTGGGACGAAATCTATCCCTAATCTGCATAAAGATTGACGTTTATACACTGGTGTGCAAACATTAAGGTCAAAGAGGAGAAATTAGCATAACGGCGGAACGAGCAGGCACAACGGACCGAAAGACCACTCAGGAGTTAGACTAGGGTCCGGTAAGGTAGGGCATGCGCATATATGCAGCATGACGTAGGGGAGGGTCGGTAGGGTATAAAGCACACGGGCGGTGTACCCTCAGCAATTCGGTGAAAGCTACTGTAAGGTGTGCATTGGTTTGAACGACATCGAGTTGCTGCCACTGTGTGATATGGCAATCCAGTAAACGACATTTGGATGATTTTACCCGAGGTCGCATCATTGGGAGGTTGGAAGAAGGTCGCAGTGTGACTAGTGTGGCCGAGGAGTTCGGGATAGCTCACAGCATCGTTTCACGAGCTTGGAGAGCATTTCAAACGACAGGAACAGCTGTCCGAGAGTTTAGTACCACGGCGGCGGACGACCGGTATATTGTCCTACAGGCGAGAAGAGACAGACGGCAGACAGCGGGAGAAATCGCAAGGCACATGCAACAGACAACTGAACGTCGGTTATCGCGCTTTACCGTGGCCAGTAGGCTTCACAAATGTGGTCTATTTGCACGACAACCAGTAGGGTGTGTGCCATTAACGCCTGCTCATCGGAGACGGCGGTTTCTGAGGTGCCAGGAACACAAGAACTGGACACATCAGCAATGGGGTCGGGTTCTCTTTACGGATGAGAGCCGATTTAGTCTGACGAGCGATTCTGTACGTATAAACATCTGGAGAGAGCAGGGAACACGCAATCACACCTCCAACATCAACTAAATGGACCGCTTTGAAGGTGGCGGAGTTCTCGTTTGGAGAGGTATCATGCTTGGCAGTCGTACTGACCTCCACATCTTCCAAGGAAGGTTCAGTCACTGGTGTCCGCTATTGTACCGAGGTTCTCCTGCCTCACGAGCGTCTGTTTGGAGGTGCTGTGGGTTCTGAGTTCCTCTTCATGGACGACAACGCTACACCTCATCGTACAGTAGCTGTCGCAGAGCTGTTGGAGAGTGAAGATATTCAAAGCATGGATTGTCCCACAAGGTCCCCGGACCTAAGTCCAATTGAACACGTGTTAGACCTTCTCGGGAGACGCTTGGCAGCACGTCACCAGGCGTCAGCAACGATTCCGCAGCTGCGATTGGCGCTTCAAGAGGAATGGGCCGCGATGCCTCAACAGCTCTTTGACAACCTCGTCCTCAGCCTGGACAGACGTTGTAAATCTTGCAACGCAGTCAGGAGTGATCATATCCCCTGCTAAAGACTGGATTTTTCTTGGCAGCCGCCTGTCACATGCACGTTTCTGTATTCTGTCCAGTAGTGCTCGAAGTTACCTTTTCAATAAAGTGACTTTGTATCCTTCGGATTCCTTGTTTGAACGGGTTTGCTCACTTGTCTCATATTCTTACATCTTGGGGATCTTATGGTATGATTTGAGTCGATGTGGAGCACTTCTGCACGACGTTACATTCGAAAAACCGTCCCTTCCCTAATTTTTGCACGCCAGTGTAGTGTTCCCACTTGTTAGTTCAGAAAAAGGGAGATTTTGAACGCGCTTAGTCTTTATTTTTTCTCTCTCTCTTTTTTTAAAGGTTATATTCTTCGATAATTGCTAAAGTTTAGTTAATATTTTAAGGCTTACATTCAATAAAATATTTTCAGTGAAATCTCATTTTATTATTTAACTTTCACACTTTAATAAAATAATACAGGTTAATTCAAAATAATTGTCCCGATTACAAATGACAATACCTGGTTTATCAATATAGATACAGAGATCACATTGTCGCACAATAGAGAAGGAAGTTTAGAATTTTGTTTCCATACCTTACAAATGTTCTATTTGACTCCCCTGGGTCATGCGGACAACATCTAAACTGTAATCCATACATTATGAAGCATGTCCGTAGTCACTGATGGCAGTGCAAGCTGAATGTGTATCTTTAGTTCTTGCGGTGTTCGCGGCAAAAGTGCACATACACATGATCTTTGACATACCCCCACAAAAAGAAATCACAAGGAGTAAGATCCGGAGCCCTGGGGGGGCCACTTAAGGAAAATCCTGTCGTCCTGTCCACAACGAGCAATCCAAACAACAGAGCAGTAGGAATCCAAGCAACACAGTAGTGCATCACCATAGCAACACAGCAGTAGGAATCCAAGCAACACAGTAGTGCATCACCATAGCAACACAGCTGTAGGAATCCAAGCAACACAGTAGTGCATCACCATAGCAACACAGCAGTAGGTTCCACTAAAATTCTAAACTCTTTTCTTTCCTGTGTAGAGATATCAGCTGTCTTTTTATCTTCATAAATACGCTATTGTCTTTTTTAATTGGGGCAATCATTTTAAATTACCCTGTACAATAGAAAGACAAAATAATTCAAAATGGCACATCAAGGGCCTGGCCGAGCCTGAATAACCGCTGCAACTGACGGGATGGGCCGGGCTCGCCAAATGAGGTCCGTGCAGACCTCTAGATGTACACTCAAGGTGCGCTTGTTGCGTTCCGTACGAGATATGTAGAAAATTTCTGGTTTATCCCCAAATCTACGGATCGTTAGGGACTACTGTATTTCCTTGTAAAATCTTCAAATATGTGCATGAGAAACGAATGAGTGCTCCTAATGAATCCCATTGAAACTCTCAGTTGATCACGACAAACGAATGAATGCCAGTAGCAAGACGAGCATCAAGCATTACCCCTATCTCCTTTTTTCCTATGGCAATTCTGAAACTGAACAATTTTTTCGAGTACAGTTGGTACCTTTAAATATATTTTTAAATCATCATCTCCACCTCACACATGCTTACGATAAGCATTAATTTGAAAATGGTAAAATAAACGTTCTTTTGCCATTTGGAAACTTATTTATTAATTTACTTGAAGAAACAAGAGTAAGATAAATTCGATGTTGTAGTACCAACCACACGGTTTATGAAATGCTAAACCTCTTTCGTGCGATCTTCGTGGATCACTGCAATGGCAGCCGATTTGATGCCAGCCATCTGTGACCTGTTGGCGATCTTCGTGGATCACTGCAATGGCAGCCGATTTGATGCCAGCCATCTGTGACCTGTTGGCGATCTTCGTGGATCACTGCAACGGTAGCCGATTTGATGCCAGCCATCTGTGACCTGTTGGCGATCTTCGTGGATCACTGCAACGGCAGCCGATTTGATGCCAGCCATCTGTGACCTGTTGGCGATCTTCGTAGATCAATGGCAGCCGATTTGATGCCAGCCATCTGTGACCTGTTGGCGATCTTCGTGGATCAATGGCAGCCGATTTGATGCCAGCCATCTGTGACCTGTTGGCGATCTTCGTGGATCACTGCAATGGCAGCCGATTTGATGCCAGCCATCTGTGACCTGTTGGTGATCTTCGTGGATCACTGCAACGGTAGCCGATTTGATGCCAGCCATCTGTGACCTGTTGGCGATCTTCGTGGATCACTGCAACGGCAGCCGATTTGATGCCAGCCATCTGTGACCTGTGGGCGATCTTCGTGGATCACTGCAATGGCAGCCGATTTCATGCCAGCCATCTGTGACCTGTTGGCGATCTTCGTGGATCACTGCAATGGCAGCCGATTTGATGCCAGCCATCTGTGACCTGTTGCCGATCTTCGTGAATCACTGCAATGGCAGCCGATTTGATGCCAGCCATCTGTGACCTGTTGTTTCATGACAAACAAAGCTGAATGTAAGCCCGAGGGAAAGCAAGATATCTATACGTCGATGTGATCTATCTCAATATTTGTTCGCTTACGTTCGTACAAAATCCCAGAAGTGTTACAGGCACTACAGTCCGTACAAAGGTACAAATTCGGACGCTTTCACTCTCCGCGTGCGGGCAGATTAAGCTATGGCTGTTCTTTACGCCTTGCAATCGATAAAGCACAAAGGACCTACTGTACTCCATTAGGGATGCTATCGTTATCATATGCATGAAAGGAAACACACATTGGTCAGTGCAACATTTTATATAAAAATTTCGGGGAAAGGACACAAGCTGTATTTATAAATATATATAACATCATCATCATCATCATCATCATCATCCTTGTCAACCATTATCAATCCACTGCTGGACGAAGGTCTCTCCAAGCCTCTTCCACAACGGTCTGTCTTGTGCCAGTCTCCTCTAGGTTACTCCCGCATACCTTCGAATTTCATCCACCGATCTCCCATGTGGTCTTCTTCTAGGTCTTTTCCTGTCCCTTGGAATCGAATCTAAAATTTCGGCTGTCCATCGATGGTCTGTCCTTCTGGCAGTACATATGTCCAGCCCATTGTTATTTCAGGGATTTAATTCTGATCATGATGTCTTCCACTCTTGTCAATTTCCTGATCCACGAGTTCCTCTTCTTATCTCCCCTTGTTACACCAGGCATGCACGTCTCCATGCCTCTTTGAGTAGTCTGCAGCCCTTGTACGTCTCTTTTAGTTAAGGTCCTCGTCTCTGCACCATACGTAAGCACTGGAAGGATGCATTGATCAAACACTTTTCTTTTAATACATAATGGCAAATTCCTCTTGAAAATTGTGCTGTTTCTGCCAAAAGCTCTCCAAGCAAGTTTTATACACCGATTAATTTCTTCATGAATGTGATCTTCACTTGATATCTGCTGTCCAAGATAAACGTATGTATCTGTTATCTCCAGCTTTTCTCAATCAAACAAAAAATCTTCATTTCTTGTAAAAGCATTGTATGTCACTTTTGTCTTTTGAAAGTTCATTTTTAATGCCACTTCTTTACTCTTGTCAGCAAGCTCCTGCATCAAACTCTGCAGCTCTGATGGGACAATTGCAAAAATGACTACATCTTCAACAAAACGAAGGTGGGTTAGATTAATCTTTATCCCTTTGTTTTCCCAGTTCAGTGATTGAAAGACATTTTCCAATTAGGCATTAAAGAGCTACGGAGATATGGTGTCACCTTGTCTCACTCCCTTTCCAATTTTTATGTGTGTTGTATTTTCAAACAGCCGAATCTTTGCACTTGCATTTTCATAAATGTTATTAATAATATTTATTTATGCATCTTCAATATCGCAGGTTTCAGAGCCATTGTGACTGCTGATGGTTTCACCGAATCAAAGGGTTTTTCATAATCAATAAAAGCCATGCACAATGGAAGGTCATATTCCCTCGCTCTCTCAATTAGTTCTCTCAGTACCTGGATAGGATCTATTGTGCTGTAGTCACTCCTGAATCCAGCTTGTTCTCTCGGTTGAGCCATGTCCAGTGTTTCCTTCAAGCGGTGATATATATATATATATATATATATGGGATGCAAAGTCAGGTGACGCACAACATATCCCAGCCTCTCCTTGACAAATGCCAAACCCGCATTCTCGTAGTATATATATAATCAAATTTGCAAAACAAGAATGGATATCTAAATTAAAACATCTTAATTAAAAAACAGAACGAAAGAAATAAAGCTAGTACTATGAAAAATGCCAAAGGCAGCTGTACCTCATGTAATAGCATATATGGAGTGAATTTTTAAGAATTTTAATAAAATTTAAATATTTTTTTTAGAAATTACAAAATTGAATTCATAATTGAAGTTCAGAATTGAAAACCAAAAAAATATAAAACAAAAAAACAGGTTGCCGTCGTCAGGAGAGCACCAACCTGCGGTAGTGGCTTTTCTAGTACCAACAAACGACAAGGAGAACCAAAAATGTCGGTTGGTCATGCTCCCAAGGCCGCCAGGCCAAACACAAAACAGACCTGAGATCTCATAATGCAATAATGTAAACAATAATCAAAAAATAAAAAGGGCTTACCAGCAGACCGAAGAGGTCAACGCCACGAATGAAAACCAAACACTAGACCGACGATCAACAAGAACACAAATATGTACTGAATCGTAAAAGAAGTGGTTGCGGTTAAATAACATCCTAGCAAGCCAAAAAAGTGTGTGAGATAACGTGATGCAAAACTGTGTATGTAAATGAAAATCTTCAGCCACTAGGGACCTACCAGGCGGCACTTTGTATTGCTTTATTTACTTAATATTGTTAGGTCCTGGATTAGTAAAGCATGTCTGTGTGTAATTTGAAACTCTTTGAAACTAAATGGAAATTCAGAATTAAATGTTTTGAATAGTGTTTTAGAAAATTTATGGGAAAGTTGCTAAATTGTAATTTAGTTAGAAGTGTTTTAAGATTTTTTATCATTAAAACCTATGTTGAATATATTTTTGCTATTCTGTAGAATTGAGAAAGAATTAAGTCACGATGTACTTTTTAGAAATGTTTGAGGACCAATAAGGTTGTGTGGTGTATCTTTACGATAAAGAAAATGCTTTTGATTTCGATATCATTCAGTACACACATTAATCCTCAAACATTTCTAAAAAAGTACATCGTAACTTAATTCTTTCTTAATTCCACAAAATAGCAAAATTATGTTCGATTTTTTACTTAATTCTTTCTCAATTTTTTTTTTTTTATTGGAGGTTTAACGACCACCGTGAGCAACTCAATGGGCTATAAGCAGTCGCCCGTCCCTAATTTAGGGTCACTAGTTCCAGGGAAGGGAGAGAGCCAGTGCCGTAAGACAAACACAACATCCATGCCTGACCGGGATTCGAACCCGGACCCCTTACAGACGAATGATCAGAGGCCAGCGCCTTAGACCACTGCGCCACCGGGGCGGCCTTTCTCAATTCCACAGAATAGCAAAAATATGTATATATTTTTGTTTTATATTTTTTTGATTTTAAATTTTGAACATCAATTATGAATTCAATTTTGTATTTTCCAAAATTCATTTCTTTAAATTTTATCATAATTCTTAAAAATTCACTCTCTACACAGCTCGACATAGAAATTGCCCCACCCACACCCAGAAGAGGGTGTGTTACAAACATGCAAATCGCAGGGCGTGTGTATCCACGCGAGATATGCATATGATGTTAAAATGGAGCCGATTGCAGATGACGTCACATGATCGTGAGATAAAGGCGCCAGCAGCAACAGGGATGGTAATGTGCACTGTAAAACATTGACTGTAGATTTTACGGTTTTAAACCGTTTTCCAGGGTGTCAACACAAAACCGTAAAATCTACAGTTTAATGCAGTGTTGGATCAACACATTCGTTCCAGCCAAATTTCCACATTCGGTCCAGCCAAAGGTTTTGTGGTGGGTTTGTGATTATTTGGACTGTGACTCGCTCCAGCCAAATCCTGTGCTGTTTTCTTCATTAAATTCAGTGTTGGAGCAAAGCTATGGCTTTGCTCCAACACTGCATAAAACTGTAGATTTTACGGCTTTGTGTTGGCACCCTGGACAACGGTTTAAAACCGTAAAATCTACAGTCAATTTTTTATAGTGTGCGGTTGCTGACGGAAGTGTCGCGGGCGTTTCAGATTTGTTGTTTGGGCAGGGAAATTGTTCAGTGAAGGCCGAAAATGCCGGGCACTCGCCGTCGGCAGGTTTATCTCCATTTGGATGAGCTTCAGAGAGGAAGAATTGCAGGCCTGTGTGAATTGGGCTGGTCTACACGTCACATCGCTGCGCATGGGCAACCGGATGCACGAAATTTTGGACGCCGTTGGCACCAGTGGCTACAGGACGGTTCGTACGTGCGCTGGAACGGCAGAGGTGCCGTCCGACAGACTTCAGCACGCCTGACGTCTGTCGCTCGTTAGTCACCAGAAAGCACTACAGTCGATATTCGACTTGCTGTGTCATCGGCCATGGACGTCACATTACGACCCGAATTGTAAACCGTAGGTTACATGTGGCAAACCTTCCCAGTAGGCTACTGTTACTTCGACTGCCATTGACGGCCAGCCATCGAAGCGCTCCTCTGGCCTGGTGCCGAAATCATGAGTACTGTCGTCACGAATGTACCACTGTGGTCGTCAGTGATGAATCACGTTCCTGTATGGGTTCTAACGATCGACGGGCCCGTGTCTGGCCACACCCTGGTGAGCAGACGGATACGGTTTCGTTAGCGACAGCAACACCTCCCTTCAGGCAGGCATCACAGTATGGAATGCTATTGCGCATGACATCAGGTCACCTCTTCGCATCACGGGCACACTGACAGCTGCACGATACCTGAGCGAGGTCTTGTAGCCCATTTGATACCATTCCTGAATAACCACCAGGTGCGGATTGGATCGACGAATTCAGGCCGGGATATTTAGTCTTTTGGTCCAGTACAGAAGCACACGTACCCACAGGAAAACACCTCATAAATTCCCTCATTAAAAAATTCCGGTAACATTTGGATGGAAGAAAACGGTTGAAATTTGCTTTGTAAAACTTATTCAGTCGTTAAGAAATTTTGACAGCAATTTAAGGGTGAAAGAATTTTAAAAATCCACTAATGACGGTATGTAGCATATCAAGCCATGCTGAAAATGGGGTGTTGTACCAGATAATTATACGCATTTATTTGGTCACTGATCTCCTAATTGCGCAACAATATTTGTACCACCTCCTTGAATAGACAACTTTTTTAAGTCTAATCATTACTTTGACTCATGGACTAACATTTTGATCCATGAACCATACCGGTAAACAGTTAAATAATAACGCAAAGAACTGTACACCAACTATGCATAAGATAGCACAATATTAGTTATCCGAATTTATTGGCGTAGATAAAATCAAAGTTTTCAAGCTTTCGCACATCAACCAGATGACTCATTCAAGGAAGGTAGAGAGCAAACCGTCTAACTTCAGTTTTAGTTTAGTCTTCTTTTCTGCAGTTTGCTGTCTACTTTCCTTGAAAAAGCCATCTGGTTGATGTGCGAAAGCTTAGAAACTTTGATGTTATCTACGCCAATAAATTCGAATACCTAGTTTAGTTATACTATATTATCCGGTAAATAGTTGTTTTTTAAGATAAATGTGGGTAGGACACGGATTTTGGAACAATGCTGTCGAAGAATCGCATTGTTCTTTATGCCTGTGCGTGGATAAAGGTGAGGATGATGGGCCATCAAAACTGTTACAAGTGCCTCCCTTCAAGATTAGAAAAAGAGGGCTCCTTTTGGCTCCAAGTCCAATGACCTACGTTTAACCGTAGTTAGGTTAATTCATTTATAACAGGGTGCTTGGTCCAGCGGTAATTTTTCACTGAAGCAGAGAGAATTTTGCTTTTTTTATTTTAGAGCAAACGGCTAACATATACATGAATAGAATGAAACGCCAATTTTTTTCAAAGAAGAATTACGTTTTTGATAGATAATATAAAGCTCAAATAAAATTAACTATTCTTATTCATAAGTACCAAAATATTTGTTATTTCAAATTAATCCAGACAAAGAGGATACGAGAAATAGTGGGCCCAGTGGGCCATTTCGCGAGTGTTCCACTGGGAAATATCCCGGTGTCCCAGTGGGCCAATCCTGTGTACACACCGCTGGGGTCTCCAGACATTATTTGCAACATGTTCAAACACTGCCATGGCCAGCAAGATAGCTCGATTTATCCCCAATCAAAAACCTGTGGGATCACATTGGACGTCGTCTGCAATCGAATCGTTCTGCGCACGATCTCGACGAATTATGGGAGCAAGTCAACCGTGCTTGGTGTTCCATTTCTCAGGACGATATCCGCCTGCTGCACCATCGCCATCGTATTGCTGCTGTTTAGTCGATGTAACCACTTACTGAGGCGTACCCATTGTGCTACATTATCTCATCTGATATACACTGTACATGGTTGAAAGTAACATCAAGGTAAACCCTTATGTTTTCCTATTAGCGTGCTGAATTTCATCTCTCTGTCGTCAATACTTCTGGGTGGGCTAATATATATGACGAGTAGTGCATACAAATCCTTATCTGAAAATACCTACAAAGACTGCAGACAATGGAAAGAAGCAAGGAGGGATTCATTCTTGGTGTAACCAGGAAAGATAAAAGAGGAGCTCCTGGATAAGGAAAATGACAAATAGAAGACATCATGATCAGTGTAAGATCCCTGAAATGGCAATCGGCAAGACATACTGCCAGAAGGACGGATTGCAAGGGACACTAAAGGACCAAGAAGACGACCACATGAGAGATGGGGAGATGAAATTCTAAAGCATGCGGGAGTGACATGGAAGAGATAGGCTCAAGACCGGCCATTGGGGAAGAAACATGGGAAGACCTGTGTGCTAGTCTTGACGCAGTCCACTTGTGCTGGTCTGCAAATGACCAGCACAAGTGGACGGCGAGGACAGAAAAGTATGACAACTTAACCAGGAACAATAATTTCCCTTGGCATCGATACATAGTTGCCATCTGTCCGGTAAGGCCATGATCCCGGAACGAAAAATGCCTTGTGGCTGGAACCCGAAGAAGTCATCAACTGCACGTTGAACCTCGTTGTCTGTCGTGAACCGTTGCCCGTAAAGGAAGCGATCGAGTCGACGAAACAGATGGTAGTCTGTCAGAAACAATTTCGGAGAATAGGAAACATGAGGCAGTGTTTCTTAGCCCAAGGCATTTAGTGTCAGCATCGTTCGTTTTGCGACATGAGGGCAGCCGTTGTCCTGGAGCAGAAGAACACCACGTCTGTTGACCAAAGCCGGTTGTTTCTTCAGATATTTCCGGTGAATCTGGTCTAATTCAGCGCAATAACCTTCTACAGTGATGGTTCGGCCTCTTGCCAAAAATCTCAGATAAATTATCCCGGCTGTGCACCACCAGACAAGGGGCATCATCTTCTTGGTGTGTAGGGGTGGCTTAGGATGCCGTCCAGCAGGCTGTGCCTAGCTTAACCATTGTGCAGATCATTTTCGATTATCATGGAGGAGATCCAATGGTCGTCGCAGGTGACGATTCGATGCAGAAGAGGTTCCTGTTTATTCCTGGCAAGCAGCGACGTGCAGACTTCCAAACGCTTAGTCTAGTTGGTAGTTGTCAACTTATGCGGAAGCCACATGTCCAGCTTATTGACCTTACACAGCGCAGCCAGACGTAGAACAACTTTCGTGTGGTTAACACCTACCTATGCCGCTATCTCTCGACACGTTTCTCGGGGGTCCGCTTAAACCACACATAACAGAACATCGTCAGAAACAGCAAAAGGTTGGTGACCACGTGCTTAGTTTTATAGGTCCGTATCTCCGCTAAGAAAATTCACAAGCCATCGCCGAATGGTTCGTACGTTGGCTCTATTCTCTCCAAACCCTTTTTAACTTTTCGAGCGGCAATTCATGCAGAATGGCCCAGTTTAAATTCATTCAGGAAGACGACTCTCAAATTCAGCATCTGCATGTTTCCTTTGCAACCCACGTTACGTCCAAACAAACCCCGCCTGAACCTTGTTCTTCACACACGTGCTAGCTTTTTATAGTAAAATGTGGTGAAATACCCGCAACACCTGTGAGTGGTTCCATTCCGCTCTGGTGGCGACCTGTTTTTACTGCTCGTTCGCGCCGGACATTTCATTCGCAACAACCCAATATATATATATATATAGACATAAACATATATATACACTGAAGGACCGCCAATAGCGGTACAACTATACCATCGGGATTAGAGGAAATGCTATCCCACACTCACCAACTCGCTTGGCCAGCGAGGTGAGTTATGGCCAAACTCCTCCAAAATGACTCCACAACTTAAATCTTGGCCCTCAGTCTCTGGCAGTTGGAATGTACCTGGCCAAGGCAGCGGCCAGTGCGACATGAAGGCAGAGGGTGCTAAGAATCCCCGGAGGACCGGACTAGACTGCCATCTGATGCTGACCTTGGCTACGTATAATCGACGCTCCCTATCTTCTGATTCAAGGCTTCTTGAATTGGAAGAGGAACTACAAAGGATCAAGTGGGACATCGTCGGGCTAAGTGAGGTAAGGAGAAAAGGAGAAGATCTCATTGAACTGAAAAGTGGACATCTCTTCTACTATCGTGGGACTGATACTGGCAGAACTAGTGGTGTTGGATTTATAATAAACAAGAAACTGAAGGACAAAGTTGTAGAAGTTGAAAGTTCCTCTGACAGAGCTGCACGACTTGTTATCCAACTCTCGAAAAGATACCAGGCTCAGATTATTCAAACTTATCAAACTTATGCACCCACCACAAGTCATCCTGAAGAAGAAATTGAAGAATTTTATGAGGAAATTTGTCATCTAAACAATAAAGGTAAGCAGCACTTGAAAATAATTATGGGAGATTTCAATGCAAAAATAAGGCAACGGCAACAGAATGAAACTTCAGTAGGTAAATTCGGTCACGGCAACAGAAACCAGCGTGGAAATACTCTCGTAGAGTTTGCAGAGGCAGAAGGGTTTTTCATCTTGAACTCCTTTTTCAAGAAAAAGCCACACAAGAAATGGACATGGAGATATCCAAATGGAACGACAAGTGAAATTGCTTTTATTATGTGTAACAAAAAATTCGTCATAGAAGACTGCAGTGTGCTAAACAAGTTCAACTCAGGTAGTGACCATAGATTGGTGAGATGTAAGATGCACCTCAACACTAAACTCGAACGTAGCCAGCTCATAAGACAAACAAAATGTATTGATATAACCAACCTTAAAGAACACCATAATACCTTCAAGTTGGAACTGAAGAACAGATTCTCTGCTTTAGAAGGCCTAAAATCGGAAGAAGTGGACATCTCTGAAGTTAACAGAAAAGTAACCAAAGCTCTTATGGAAGCAGCAACAAAATTAGCTGGGTCTAAGAAAAAGTTGCATGTAAACAAATTATCAGGAAAAACCAAAATGTTAATGCAAAAATGAAGAGAGATGAGGACAACTAAAGAAGATGTGACTTCCAAAGTGGAATATATAGAGCTATGCAAGACGGTACGAAAAAGTATCACTGAAGACGTAAGGAAATTCAACTGTGAACTAGTAAGGAAAGTAATTGAAAACAACCAAAGCCTAAAGATAGCAAAGGGACATCTCAGTAAGGGAAGAAAACAGATTATGGCACTGAGAAAAGAAGATGGTTCTGTAACAAGAAATAGAGGCGAAATTTTGACTAAAGTGACAGATTTCTTCTCCAAATTATATAAAAGGGATGATACATGTACTCCAGACATCATGGAAGGTGCCAGTACCAGAGTTCTTCCAGTCCTCCCAGCAGAAGTTGCACATGCAATCAAGAACATGAAGCGGGGGAAAGCTCCAGGAGAAGACGGAATTACTGTAGACATCATACAAGAAGCAAGTGGAAAATTTGAAACAGTACTCACCCAAATTTTCACTCGATGCCTTAATGAAGGAAACAGTCCTGAGGATTGGAATAACGCTACAATGATCTTGCTACATAAAAAAGGCGACATGGAGGATCTCAGGAACTACAGACCTATCAGCCTCCTATCAGTGGTTTATAAAATCTTCACTAAAGTTCTTTCACACCGCTTAAAGGTGACACTGGACATGGCTCAACCGAGAGGACAAGCTGGATTCAGGAGTGGCTACAGCACTATAGATCATATCCACCTACTGAGAGAACTAATTTAAAGAGCGAGAGAATATGAACTTCCATTGTGCATGACTTTTATCGATTATGAAAAAGCCTTTGATTCGGTGAAACCATCAGCAGTTACAATGGCCCTGACATCCTGCGGTATTGAAGATGCGTACAATAATATTATTAATAACATCTATGAAAATGCAAGTGCAAAGATTCGACTGTTTGAAAATACAACACACATAAAAATTGGAAAGGGAGTGAGACAAGGTGACACCATATCTCCGAAGCTCTTTAATGCCACATTCGAAAATGTCTTTCAATCACTGAACTGGGAAAACAAAGGGATAAAGATAATTGGAGATTATCTAACCCACCTTCGTTTTGCTGATGACATAGTCATTTTTGCAACCACCCCATCAGAGCTGCAGAGTATGATCGAGGAACTTGCTGACAAGAGTAAAGAAGTGGGATTACAAAGGAACTTTCAGAAGACAAAACTGATGTTCAATGCTTTTAGAAGAAATGAAGATTTATCGATTGATGGAGAAAAGCTGGAGATAACAGATACGTACGTTTATCTTGGACAGCAGATATCAAGTGAGGGTCACATTGATGAAGAAATTAATCGGCGTACAAAACTTGCCTGGAGAGCTTTTGGAAGAAACAGCATAATTTTCAAGAGCAATATGCCATTATGTCTTAAAAGAAAAGTGTTTAATCAATGCATCCTTCCAGTGCTTACGTATGGTGCAGAGACGTGGACCTTAACTAAAAGAGGCCTACAAAGGCTGCAGGCAACTCAAAGCAGCATGGAGAGGTGCATGCTTAATGTAACCAGGAGAGATAAGAAGAGGAACTCGTGGATCCGAATAATGACAAGAATGGAAGACATCATGATCAGAGTTAAATCCCTGAAAGGGCAATGGGCTGGACATACTGCCAGAACAACAGACAATCGATGGACAGCCGAAATTTTAGATTGGATTCCAAGGGACAGGAAAAGACCCAGAAGGAAAATGGGTGGATGAAATTCAAAAGTATGCGGGAGTGACATGGAGGAGACTGCCACAAGACAGACCGTTTTAGAGGAAACTTGGGGAGACCTTCGTCCAGCAGTAGATTGATAATGGTTGACAATGATGATGATGATGATGATGATGCACTGAAGTGCAATTGAATCACAGACACCTGGTGTTATGCAAATGTGACGCTGTGGGCGGCCCTGTAAACGGAAACACCATGACGTTTGCAGCGATCCGACAATATAAGGAGTGATACGACGGGAATCAGCAAGAGTCGGGCGCAGTATGGGTAAGACGAAAGATCTAAGCGTATTTGATCGTGGGCAAGTTGTCGGGGCCCGACGAATGGATCACTCCATCTCGGAAGTCATGCAGGCACTGCGATTTTCATGAGCCACTGTGTCACGGGTGCACCGTGTGCACATCGAATCCGGTAAAGCCATCCCTGCAAGGGCCAACTGCCGTGGACAACAGCGTGTGGATGATCGGGGTCATCGTAGGCTAGCTCACATTGTAACAGCGGATAGACCGGCCACAATGCAAGAAATCACTCGGCAATTTAACGCTGGTGCACAAAACAGTGTAAGCAGCCACAGAATCCAGAACCATCTAATCGCCATGGGGTACAGAAGCCATCGTCCCACGAGGGTACCGCTGCTGACCGCACATCACTGGGTGCAAAGATTAGCACGGGCGCGTGAACATCATCACTGGACCCTAGACATGGGAGAAGATGTTACCTGGACTGATGAGTCGAGATTCACGTTGGTACATGCGGATGGCAGGATACGAGTACGGCGCAAACCACATGAAGCGATGGATCCTTCTTGCCAGCAGTGTACTCTTCAAGCTGGTGGCGGTGGCATCCTCGTGTGGGGATTATTTACGTGGACGGAAATGGGACCCCTTGTACGTGTGACATCGTCCTTTACAGGTCAACGTTACCGGTATATTCTGGACGACCATTTGCTCCCGTTTGTGCGTCTTCAACATCCCACTGGGGACCTCATCCTGCAACAAGATAATGCACCGTGCCATCGATCACGAATTGTATCCGAATGGTTGGACGAACACTCCGCCGACGTGACCTTGGCCAGCTAGGTCACCTGACCTCAATTCCATCGAGCACATCTGGGATGCCATCGAGAGAGATGTTCGAGGCTCTGACCCCCTCCATCAAATCTTCATGAACTGTGGGAGCTTGTTCAGGAATCGTGGATCTGTATGGCTTCCCAACGCTTCCGGTGTCTTGTCGAGTCCATGCAGAGCCGAATCGCCGCCGTCATCAGGGCGAAAGGTGGTGCTACACGTTACTAGACAGGTATATCTAATTCAATTGCTCTTCAGTGTATATATTAATATTATTAATAACATCTATGAAACTGCAAGTGCAAAGATTCGGCTATTTGAGAATACAGCACCCATAAAAATTGGAAAGGGAGTTTGACAAGGTGACACTATATCTCCTAAACTCTTTAATGCCACATTGGAAAATGTTTTTCAATCACTGAACTGGGAAAACAAAGGGGCAAGGATTAATGGAGATTATCTAACTCCCCTTCCTTTTGCTGATGACGTAGTCATTTTTGCAACTAGCCCATCAGAGCTTCAGAGTATGATCCAAAAACCTGCTGACAAGAGTAAAGAAATGGGATTAAAAATGAACTTTCAGAAGACAAAAGTGTTGTACAATGTTTTTACAAGAAATGAAGATTTATCGACTGATGGGGAAAATCCGGAGATAACCAATACCTACATTTATCTGGACAGCAGATATCAAGTGAGGGTCACATTGATGAAGAAATTAATCGGCGTATAAAGCTTGCCTGAAATGTATTTGGAAGAAACAGTATAATTTTTAAGAGCAATATGCCATTATGTCTTAAAAGAAAAGTGTTTGATCGATGCATCCTTCCAGTGCTTACATATGGTGCAGAGACGTGGACCTTAACTAAAAGAGACATACAAAGACTGCAGACAACTCAAAGATGCATGGAGAGGTGCATGCTTGGTGTAACCAGGAGAGATAAGAAGAGGAACTCGTGGATCAGAAAAATGACAAGAGTGGAAGACATCATAATCAGAGTAAAATCCCTGAAATGGCAATGAGCTGGACATATTACCAGAAGGACAGACCATCGATGGACAGCTGACATTTTAAACTGTATTCCAAGGGACAGGAAAAGACCCAGAAGAAGACCACATGTGAGATGGGTGGATGAAATTCGAAAGTATGCGGGAGTAATGTGGAAGAGACTGGCACAAGACAGACGGTTGTGGAAGAAACTTGGTAGATATTCGTGCAGCAGTGGATTGATAATGGTTGACAATGATGATTATGATGATATATATATATATATATATATATATCATTATTTACATCATTTTTAGAGCTGTCATCAATAGCAGGTAACCTTCCCTGAGGGGTTGAGGAAGCAGCCAAATTTTGCTACGATGCATACTTTACTACTACTATTGCGTAACATCCATGGCATGGAAATGCATTTTTGCAATAGGTTTTATCACATTTAATCTCAAGTTCTCTCAATTTTTGCGGATTGCAATGAGATGTAATTACGTTTATGCAAAACGTGATGAAATAATGTTCGGCGATAGTTCAGTACAATATAATATGAGTAACAATGAAATTAACTGTTGTTGCGTCACTTCATGGGTTTTTTTTTTTTTTTTGATTGGAGGTTTAACGACCACCGTGAGCAACTCAATGGGCTATAAGCAGTCGCCCGTCCCTAATTTAGGGTCACTGGTTCCAGGGAAGGGAGAGAGTCAGTGCCGTAAGACAAACACAACATCCATGCCTCACCGGGATCCGAACCCGGACCCCTTACGGACGAATGATCAGAGGCCAGCGCCTTAGACCACTGCGCCACCGGGGCGGCTTTCATGGGATTGGATTGGAAGTTTAACGACCACCATGACCAACTCAATGGGCTATAAGCAGTCGTCCGTCACTAATTTAGGGCCACTGGTTCAAAGGAAGGGAGAGAGCCAGTGCCGTAAGACAAACACAGCACCCATGCCGCACCGGGATTCGAACCCGGACCCCTTTCGGACGAATGATCAGAGACCATCGCTTAGACCACTGCGCCACAGGGACGGCCACTTCATGGGACAGCATTCAAATATTCAAAAATCGAATTTCAACAATGGTTTTGACTACTTCCGCTACCCGTTTCGTTACATCGGAATTTTTTTTTTTTTTGGGGGGGATTTACTTTACTATAGTTGGGATAGATGCATTGCATCAAAACACCGTGAAAGAAGTTACACAAAGGAATTCTGTAGACTACCGAAATTGTCAGCATTAATGATTAAAAACAAAACTTTTACATGATAACATAGTACATGTACAATTTCAGTAGCATTTTATTACCTCTCTTTTTTTGAAGATGACAATCCGATTTTTGGTGTAAATGTGACAGGGATGGTAGGTCAGATAATATCCTAAAACTTGAAAATATTAATCGTCCTGGAGCGGGACTCGAACCCGCGTCTCCCAGAACGCCCGGGAATGCTAACCACTACACTACCCAGAACGTACAAGTTTCAAGTTTCCGATCAATTTGAATTTAACCATCACAGGATTCGCTAGTCGAAGCAACCGGCATTCATGTTTAGCGAATCTGGAGGTTAAGAATCTTATCCCGTGTTTGCCCGGAGAAGCAGATAAATCATGAAAGAAACTTGAAAATTTCAAGTTTTCGGATATTATCTGACTTATCATCCTTGCCACATTTACGCCAAAAATCGGATTGTCATCTTCAAAATTTGTATTATATGGCGTAATAACGTATTTCTTTCATGATTTCATTACCTCTTTTGTTCCTTATTGCAGGATACTGGTAACGCTGTCGAAAGTGGTTCAAACGAAACAATTCTGACAACAAACCTCTTTTGTTACATCATTTTTGTTTCAGTTTGTCTTTCATGTCCGTGGTGTTGAGGGTAATATTCCAATGGAGGTCCAAGCATATGATAAAACAAGCGCTAATTATTTGACAGAGGGGCACTCTGATTTTATTTGCCCTCCCCCTAATTCTGCCCTGATAATATCCAAAATTTAGGGAGGGCTTCAGGACAGGACCTACAAAGGACATCAGTAGCATGTTCCTACAGAAGGAAGAAAGTTTTTTCCAGCATAATGACAAAACATCTATTGCAAAATACATTTAATTCAAAGTCACGAAGCAGCGGTTTAAAGTACGTGTTTCCAAGAGCACGTGGAATAATTTTGTTCTTATCAATGGAATACTTCATGTCCAAATTCACAGCAAAATTTAATATTTGTGCAACTTTTCACTGAAATTTGAAAGCAAAATGAATAAATTAAGTTAATGCAATTGTTTACAGGTTTGATTACAATTTTGGAGGCTCTTGCTCCACCCCAACTTACTTCGCGGAATCCGCTGCTAAATTGTTGAACAAATAACAGCATCCACGCCGTTAACGAACGGTTAATTTACGAAACAAGAGACAGTTTTACCGATCTTTCCAGAAAGGTTACTGCCCTTGCAGGAAACCAGAAATTTTTAAACATGCGGAGTTGTTCGTTCTTAAAAGCACAACGAGAGGGCGCTCTCCGCCAAACATCAATGTCTGGCTCCTCTCCAAGATCGTTTCGTGAAGCCGTGGAGAAAATAAAACACATTTGGCAACAACACTTCAGGTGATCTGAAACTGATAAAATTCGATACTTTTTATTTTTGCACTGCGGTCAAAAAGAGGTTTAACCGTAAGAGACGCCATTTTGGCCTTGAAATTTCCAATCTCTAGAGGATTTCGCGGTCGCGAATGCTTCTGCCGTAAACGAGCTGTAGTAAAGACGCCGGCATGCTCTTGTTGTGGATTGTTTGCCTCGTGGGACTCGGGGTCAAAGGTTGCAGGGCTAACCCAGATGCAAAGAGACTGTATGACGACCTTATGAGCGGATACAACAGGCTAATTCGGCCCGTGATGAATAATAGTGACACTTTAACTGTTAGAATGGGGTTAAAACTTTCGCAGCTCATCGATGTGGTAAGTGGAAACAATTCGATATGAATTTTCATCGATAGTAGACTTGGGAAACCAAGTCCGAGAGTTTTATTTTTGTTTCTTTTTCTGTGTAGAATGCAGGCTTGTAAGTCGCTGGGTGCTGTATTTCAAAACAACAAAACAAATAATATTCGTAAATGCCAGATTTCAAAGTTATTCCTATGAAATGTTTTTAATAAATGTATTAAAAAGTTATACGATTTAACAAAACGCAAAAAAAAAAAAAATGTCCATGTTCTTAACATGACAAACATAAATATTTATTGGCATTAAACAAGGCATTAAAAATTCTAATCTAACAGCAGGATATTATATTACACACCGTCGTAATGAAGAGTATTGAATAAATATTAAACAATATTTAACAAATTATGAAAGAAATTTGGAAATTTTCACGTGTACGACATTTTTTTCAACACGAAAATACATTTTGAACTTGCTCGACGTTTGTTGGAAAACCTTTTTCACATGTTGAAGAATTGCAGTTTTCTGCTGAGGGTATGGCAGTTTTTATTTTTTAACTCTAACAAGGCGATATTTTTTTTGTTTGTTTGTCTTCCTGTAGTGGGCAGTTTATCACGAGCACAGTTTGCAGTGCTTAATGCAGAAATTATTCATAAAGTGTTAATCTCAAATCAAAGAATTTCCCGTGAAAACATCATTTACGCAGAAAATATGAAAATAAATTGTCTTTTGATATTATTGGATTACATGTTTACCATTTGAGGTATTATGCTCCATTACTCTTCGACTCCGGAAAAATCAAAAAGCTGTTTTCCAGTCTTTGCCCCCCCTTCCTCTTTTCTCCATTTCTCTGTTTCACTCCAAAAATCTCAAAAGTATTTCGTGAACGTCCATGTATCAAGGGAGTAGTAACATCCCTTGATACATTAATGCAGAGCACATTTAAGAAGATAGGGGGCCCGAGGGCTGGACTGTATTTTGCGGTCCCAGTATTAGTGGAACATCTAAGATTTCACTATGGGTAGGTGGACGAATAAAAATACCCAGGATAAAACATTCCCAAAATATGATGAGGAAGCCATAAAAATATCCCCGCCGTAATGAAATGTGAATCCCATGGTTTATGGACGAATCAGTGGTAGCAAGAAAATATAAAAATGCATGGTTGAAAAATGGACCCGTGTTGGTTTCAGCTTGTTGAAATTATATCGAAGTAGTTGGCAAAACAATATGATCCAAATGTCATGATTCAAACGAATTCTTAATGTATGAAAAGTACCCCCACCCCCACCCCCCAATTACCCATGTGTACAAAAAAATCTCTAATGTTTTTGAAAGCTCTGGGGATAGGTGACTATATTTGTTGTGGACTCCTTCTAAACAAGTGGGAAAAAATTGAATTTTTTTTTTTCACAAGGCAGTTTCTGATAGTTTTTGCTGTGCTATTGCAAAAAAAAAAAAAAAAAAAAAATCCCTGTAGAATCCTCTCAATTTTTCAAGCATCTTGCATAATTCTGGAGACCCTTGAAAATGTGGGGGCCGCCCCCGGTGGCGCAGTGGTCTAAGGCGCTGGCCACTGATCATTCGTCCGTAAGGGGTCCGGGTTCGAATCCCGGTCAGGCATGGATGTTGTGTTCGTCTTACGGCACTGGCTCTCTCCCTTCCCTGGAACCAGTGACCCTAAATTAATGACTGGCGACTGCTTATAGCCCATTGAGTTGCTCACGGTGGTCGTTAAACCTCCAAAAGAAAAAAATGTGGGGCCGGGGGCTGCAGCCCTGTAGCTCCCCTCTTAAATGGGCTCTGCATGTTTGGAAGCTGTTCCTCCATGGAATTTTCTGGGCTCGTTTAAGGAAGTTAGTCATTACTTTTGTTGGCTTTCATCCCTATACCGGAAACAACTGGCTGCCCATAGTACTTTTAGGTCCAAAATTCAGTAGAGCTTTGAAAAGTTCACTGGAATAAAATTTTGTGCTGAAATTAATTTTATTTTTGGAGCTGATTTAATGTATTCTTTGTAAAGAACGGCTGAGGAGAGTTTGGGAGTTAGAATGGAACTTTAGAAGTGTGTGCAGTTTTGCTTTTCGATGTGGAAATCTGCCATCTCTAAGAACAATGATAAGTTAACGTTCCACAAGAACTTCGTTTTATGAAAACTATTTTCCATCGACATATCAGGACTGTAGTATTTTCCATCGACATATCAGGACCCACTTCTGGCCGACTGGCGTCGTGGCGACGCCAGTCGGCCAGAAGTTGGTGGGCTGTTAGGGGGAGGGGGTTAAGTATGATGGGGAAGGAACACCAATTTCGAAGTGTTTGGTAGAAATTTTGGACAAAATTTCGTTCCTGTGTATTTTACCCAACGCTGATAATGTCATCCCTAGTGAAAAAAAATGTTTTCAAGTGAATACTGTACGTAACTGTACTTAATTCAATGGGTGCAGTAGTATGGGAACCGTCGATGTATACGAATCTCTATGGCAAGTTATTATTTCATCGCAATTTTAGCTTATTCGGGTAGAGGTTTTTTTTATTTTTATTCTCTCTCTCTCTCTCTCTCTCCTTTTTAAACTATATTGCGCAAAAATGGCGTGTTTCGACAACTCTCTTAGAAATTGGCTCAGAGGATTCCCTCTATTTCCCAGAAGAGCAAACACTAAATTAAAAAAAAATGCATTTTGTATAAAAAATTTTTAGTGAATTCGAGAAATTCATTTAGGTTTAACCAAGTTCTCTAAAATCTTAGATGGTTGCACACGCCATATGGTCTGACTGCTTAAATATTGGGTGGGGGGGGGGGCGTGAGGGGGGTGCTAAAGGGTCTGAAGCCCACCCCAGCCCATCCGTAGCGTCGGGCCTGTATCAGGGCCAGAGCAAACTACGGTTCGGACCTATATCCTTACCTGGATTTGAAAAAGGTTGTTTAAGCTACGAGGAAGCATGGTTTGCTTAGACTAGCAAAATCTGTTGTTTAGTCGTCATTGCATAGTTTCAGTTACTAGGAGCTACGTTGTCCTAGGTGGTGTAACAGATAGATAGCATGCTCGAACAGAAATCTGGAGATGAGGGTTCGATTCTTGCTCCAAGGTGATGTAATTTTAAAGTTTCCTGAGCGGTGTTACATGGTGACCATTGAATTTTAAGCAATTCAATAGCACAATCTGATTGCTGTTAAAAATCTTGCGAATTTCACATGTTTTTTTTATAAGGAATATTTCTTCTTTATTTACGATAACCTTTTTGCTTGCAGGCACTGTTTGATCTATTGGATAAAAGTCATAGACACTTTATTTAGCTCAAGAACCGACTTGCATATTTGGTGATTCCGTATCTTCAATGTGTCACGAGGTATTAATTCGACGTGTGAAATATAAAAGTCATTTTAATTATGAGATCAAAAGTTAATAAGGAGTGTTACGGCATGCTGAATAGATATTTATTCTGTACAAATGAAAAAAAAAAAAAAAAGAAAGAAAGAAAAAAAATTGAAACTGTAGTCAAATCCTGAACGATTACCATTTCTCTTCCGCACCCACTCCAACTTTTTTATTCATTGTTCCTTCCAAAACCTGCAGGTGCGCTTGGAAAGATGATGCACTGAATAAAAAATAGTTTGAAAACTATACAACTCGTGTGATTAAAACACAATTTTCAGCGGAAATTTATTAAACGTTCTCTTTTGTTCGTAGGATAATGGATAATATTTCTGTAATTTTTAGGTAAGCCGAGCTCCATAACATTTTGTTATAGTATTTCTCAGAGAGCTGTATTTAACTTGCCTTTGTATAACGGGTAGAAGATTTCCTTAAAGGAATTATGTAAAACTATAGTTTAGGTTTGTTTTTTGTGCTGAAAAGTTTTTGATAGTATTACAGAATTTTGTAAATTCTGTACATGAATGATTTTTAATTCGACTTTAGTTTTTATAACTTTTTAACCCCCCCTCCCCCTCCAAAAAAATAATCATTAAAGGAAGCCATTGCAAAAGCAAATCCCGAGGAATTGATTTCATTCCTCTTTAAATTACTTTTATCACTGTGCTTCCCAGTTTAAGACTGCTTTATTCTTTTCAGGAGTAATGTTAGATATTCCACGAAAGCTAGAATTGGGCAGCAGTATCATACGTGCGTTGGTTGCTTCATACACTGAAGAGCAATTGAATTAGAGACAGCTGGCGTTATGGAAATGTGGCGCTGTGGTGTGGGCGGCCCTGTAAACGGAAATGACAGGACGTATACAGCGATCCGACAATATAAGGAGTGATGCAACGGGTATCAGTAAGAGTCGGACGCAGAATGGCTAAGACGAAGGATCTAAGCGCATTTAATCGTGGGCAAATTGTCGGGGCCCGACGAATGGGTCACTTCATCTCGGAAATCTTGCAGGCACTGGAATTTTCACGAGCCGTGTCAGGGGTGCACCGTGAGTACATCGAAAACGGTAAAACCATCCCTGCAAGGGCCAACTGCCGTGGACAACAGCATGTGGATGAGCTGGGTCATCGTCGGCTAGCTCGCATTGTAACAGCGGATAGACGGGCCACTGTGCAAGAAATTACTCGGGAATTTAACGCTGGTGCACAAAAACGTGTAAGCAGCCACACCATCCAGAACCATCTCCTCACTAATGGGTACAGAAGCCATCGTCCCACGAGGGTACCGCTGCTGACCGCACATCACAGAGTGCAAATATTAGCATGGGCGCGGGAACATCGCCACTGAACCCTAGACATGTGGAGAAATGTTGCCTGGACTGATGAGTCGAGATTCACGTTGGTATATGCGGATGGCAGGATACGAGTACGGCGCAAACCACATGAAGCGATGGATCCTTCTTGCCAGCAGGGTACTCTTCAAGCTGGTGGGGGTGGCATTCTCGTCTGGAGACTGCTTACGTGGACTGAAATGGGACCCCAGGTACATGTGACATCGTCCCTCACAGGTCAACGTTACCGGGATATCCCGGACGACCATTTTCTCCCGTTTGTGCGTCTTCAACATCTCACTGGGGACCTCATCCTGCAACAAGATAATGCACCGTGCCATCGCTCCCGAATTGTATCCGAATGGTTGGATGAACACTCCACCGACGTGAACTCGCTTCCTTGGCCAGCTAGGTCACCTGACCTCAATCCCATCGAGCACATCTGGGATTCCATCGAGAGAGATGTTCTAGGCTCTGACCCCCTCCATCAAATTTTCGTGAACTGTGGGAGCTTGTTCAGGGGTCGTAGATCCGTATGCCTTCCCAACGCTTCCGGTGCCTTGTCGAGTCCATGCAGAGACGAATCACCGTCGTCATCAGGGAGAAAGGTAGTTCAACACGTTACTAGACAGGTATCTCTAATTCAATTGCTCCTCAGTGCATAGCTCTATGACACAAAACTGTAGCCAGGGGCGGATTGGGTTGACAAAACCATACCGGGAATTTTAGTCTTGTGGTACACTACAGAAACACATATACCCACAGGATAACACCTCATAAATTCCCTCATGAAAAAAATTTGGTTAACTCTTGAATGAATTAGAACTGCAGAAATGTGCATTGCAAAGCTATTTCAGTAGTGAGCCAATTTTAGTAGCGCTTTAAGGGTGAAAGAATTTTAAAATCCACTCATGGTTGAATGTAACATATGAAACTAGGCTCAGAATGGGGTGTTGTAGCAGATAATTGTACGAGTGTTGTATTGAAAGTAATACAAAGGTGGGCAAAACCTTTTTTAAGTAACAGACAGAGGTCGTTCAAATTGCGCATGCTGGTAGAGTAATTCTTGCTCTATAGTAACCCTTCTTCTCCATTGCAGATTTGATAGAGAGAGAAGGGTTGAAATCTGCTCTGATCTGCTGGAAGCGTTAGAAGCCAATGAAGACCCGTTATTTGTTTTCGATTTGGTGACAGGGGATGAAACGTGGACGTATCTTTACGATCCGGAAACGAAGAGTCAATCCATGGAATGGCATCACACTTCTTCACCAAGGCCTAAGAAAGGAGCCAGCGAGCGGTACATTGAGACATTCAAGAAGCTTAGAGAAGCCATAAGGAAGAAAAGACGGGAAAGGAATCTGAGGAGGATACACATTCACCATGACAATGCGAGACCACACACATCTTCAGCATCAAATCAGGCGATCAGAAAATTAGCCTGGTCGGTGGTCCCCCATCCACCGTACAGCACAGATCTGGTGCCCTCCGACGTCCACCTGTTCGGTCTAATGAAGGATATTCTGTTTGAACAACGATTTGATGATATACACGAAGTGAATGTGACTATTAAGAAGTGTGTGCAACAGTCCTCATCTGAATTGTTTCAAAGAGGTTTCGAGAATTGTGTTCAACTTTGGCGCAATTGCATCGCTTGTGATAGAGACCATGTTGAGTAGTGTCTTTGTGTAGAGAAGGAGTTACTCTACTAACATGTGCAATTTGAACGACTTCTGTCAGTTAATAAAAAGAGTTGCCCACTTTTGCATTACTTTCCCTAAAACCCTCGTATATTTAGGTAAGTTATCGTCCACTAAGCAACGGTATTCGTAACCCCTCCTTAAAGAGACTCCTCTTTAAAGTCTACCTATTATTTTGACTCATGAATTAGCACTTTGATCCATGAACCTGTATCGCTAAATCGTTGTTTCTTTTAACATAAATGTGGATGGTACACGGATTTCGGAACATCTCTGCCGGATAATCACTTGGTACTCTATCTTCTGTACACAGATACACAGTCGAGTCACAATATTTTGACCACCTCCTACTTTTGACGTTAACAGCGCGTAGCCAATGAAAGGAAGCACGTCTCGTGAGCTGCCTTGGAGGGTATACAAGGTGTGCTGTAGGCAATCTGAAAACATATCACTCGTTGTCGTCATAGATAAAAGGAGCGATTTATCAGATTTGCAAAAAGGGATGATTATCGGCTTTTGGGCCAAGGGTGGCAGTATTTCTGAAAAAACGCAGTTTTTGAACTATTCGCGTGCTGCTGTGGTTAAAGAGTATCGTGATTGGAGAAATGTCACCATTGCGAAAAAGCGACGTTGGAACTGCCGAGCACCACGTGCCATTAATATGAGAGGTGAGCATCGGCTTTGAAAGTGCGCGATGGCCGATCGACACGCTACAATGAAGCAACTCACTGTCCGAATGAACCAGCGGGCTACCGGAAGTGTGTCTAAAACGACAGTTCAGCGAACCCTGCAGCATGTGGGGCTCCGGTGCAGACGGATGGTCACTGCACCTATGCTAACGAAGGTGCATTGGCACGAAAGGTTTATATTTGTACGGCAGTATCGCAGTTGGGCCTCCCTGATTGGCAAAGGATTGCCTTCTCCGATGAGTAATGTTTTCTGCTTCATCGAACGTATGCGTATATAGCGAAAAACATCAGAGAACAAACACTCGTCAAATACAAGCTGGTGGGGGCAGCGTAATGATCTGGGGAGTGTTTCCGTGGCATTCTGTGTCCACTCATACTTGTGGAAGGCACCGAGAGTGCGACGTGTCACACAGCTAGAAATGTCCGAGAGTGGTTGGAAAAGCAGGGTGAAGGCTTCAAAGTACTTCCCTAGGCCCCTGTTTCCTCAGACTTAAACCCAATTGAGCATCTGTGGTACCACTTCGATCGTGTTGTTCTCTCTATGGATACTCGGTTATGCACCCTCCAGCAGCTGGCAGATGCACTGCAGTCAGCCTGGCTTAGTGTACCTGCGAAAACATTCCAGCACGTTATTGAGTCACTCCCATTCCGTCTAGCTGCTGTCCGCGCTGCACACGGTGGTTACTCTGGATATTAGCTGGTTGTCACAATAATGTGACTCGACCGTGTAAGAGTGTGTAGAGAGGATGGATCATTAAAATTGTTAGTACTGCCTCCTTCGCGATTGCTAAAGGCGGGTAAAGCCAATAAAATTGTCCCTTTGGCTCCAAATTTAACGAACTACGCTTAACAGTACTTATCTTAATCAATGTAGAACAGCATGCTTTGACAGGCGGCTAATTTTTCACTGAAGTTAATAAAATGTTACTTTGTCATTTTATAGCAAAGGCCCACTATATACACGGCCGTATCAGAATAATATGACCTCCTACCTAATAATGCGAATAACCACCCTTGGCCCGGATGACATTGGCGAGACATGGACGCAATGGAGACATGGAAGTTTGCCCGGGGCGCACGTGACCATTCAGACTGCAGCAGAGCACGATGGTTCTGGAGATCACGTGCTTGTGGTTCGGCATGTCAAACCCGTCGATCCAAGTGCTCTATGGGATTGAGGTCGGGCGGTTTCGTCGGCCAAATGAGAACGGAGACATCGCTGGCGTGTTCCTGGGACCAGTCGCGCATCTCCTTAGCGACATGGCACGGCGCATTGTTTTGTTGGTAGACACCGGGATAAACGTCCAACATGAGGGGATGTGGTCAGCGAGGATGGACAGTAGGCCATATGCGGTGATTAAACTTCTCTCGAAAATCGTACTGTTTCTTCCGAATGCACTCCATCCAAGTTTTGCTCGCCAATCAATTTCTTCTTCGACGTGACCCTCGATGAATATCTGTAGTTCAAGGTTAACGTCGAAGATGGTTCCTCCGAGATTTGTCCCCATCAACCTCGGAATCTTCGGTTTTTGTAAAAGCATTGTATGCTAATTTTGTTTTCTGTAAGTTCATTCTTAACCCCACTTTTTTACTGCTGACTTTTAAATACGATCTATAATGAATGAAGCTCTCCGCTGCCGCCCCGGTGGCGCAGTGGTCTAAGCGATGGCCTCTGATCATTCGTCCGAACGGGGTCCGGGTTCGAATCCCGGTGAGGCATGGATGTTGTGTTTGTCTTACGGCACTGGTTCTCTCCCTTCCCTGGAACCAGTGACCCTAAATTAGGAACGGGCGACTGCTTATAGCCCATTGAGTTGCTCACGGTGGTCGTTAAACCTCCAATCAAAAAAAAAAAAAAAAAAAAAAAGCTCTCCGCTAGACGTGTAGTGCAGGGAAGCTTACGTTAAGTCACGTTAGGGTTATTGGAAGGTTACTTGACGTAGCTAAAGTGTGCCTAATCTTCAAAGTGCTAGAGTTTGTTTAGGTTAGACACGCACGTGCAATAAGTTCATTGAATATGGAACTTCTTTTTACTCAGCGTTCCTCATTATCTTGAATATCAGTACCATAACTTCGGTTTTAGTACATTAGTACCTTGAAGGCTCCTTATTAGAGCGGTAAACACAATATACCCTGAACTTAACGTAGACACTCCATGAAACAGACTTAACGGCCAGACAGAGGTCTGACAATAAAATGAACTAAGAAAACGTACTCACTTTTAACCTTTTATTGGGGAACTCCTGGTATTACTCAAACACAACTACTGATATTCAGAACTTTCGTACTATCGTAGATAACAATAATAATGGAAGAACCTATCACAAATAAAACGAAGCTGCTCGGTATAGTTGAACGCGCCTATATATACTGCATACCACCACGTCATGACTTACACTCGTTGTCACATATAATTCAGCGGGAGAAATAACATCTCGTTAAGTGAGAAGATAATTTGCATAGGAAAATAAAATAACAAGAGATAGTAAAATCAAAAGGAAACTGAATCTAGAGTATACGTTACATCATCTCCCCCTTAATTTTTTTTTTTTTTTTTTTTTTTTTTTGAAAAACCTATCAAATTTTGAGTGTAGTCTTACATTTCGGTGACTGACGTTTATCGTCCTACTTTTTTTTTGTGGCAGCAGTATTTACAACTTCAAGCTTGGCATAACAAATTCAGTAAACCGGTGTCCGCAGCTATTGTCGTCTGTGAAGCAGGAAACACTTTTTATACGTCTACAGAACAAACCTGCATCGGCATACCTTATATTTATTCTGCCTAGCAGGAATCACTTTTTTGATTTCATTTTACTTCCTCATATTTTAAACTCTATTTATCGTTGATTACAAACCAACTGTATCAGCAGCGAAGATTGCCTGTAGCTGCCTAACAGTAACAATTTTCACTATTTTACCCCTAACACGCATATATATATAAAAAATTGGATTAGTAGACGGAGATAAAATATATATATATAAAAAACTACATATATACACAAAGAGAATGCGTAGGCCCACACGAAAAAAAAAATTCTGTCACGCCAACTGGTCGTGTAGGAAAAACAACATAATGAGAAAATAACCTGTCCACGAGAACTAACTTATCTCAAGGACGCATAAAAAACCCTAGTACGATATCTTTTTCCAGGCCTAATCGGACTGGTAAATTCTGGTGGCGTCGATCTTTTCTGCGACTTGAATGGATCTGGAACATCTGTAGACTGTCGGTCAAGAAATCCTTGCGTCTGACAGGAACGGTCAGGAACGGCTGAAGTCCGTCGGTCAGGAACGGCTGAAGTCTGTCGGTCAGGAACGGCCGAAGTCCGTCGGTCAGGAACGGCTGAAGTCTGTCGGTCAGGAACGGCTGAAGTCTGTCGGTCAGGAACGGCTGAAGTCTGTCGGTCAGGAATTCCCTGCGTCTGACAGGAACGGGCTCCCCCAGGCTTTCGATATGTTGTCCCTTTGTGCTGGGGCCCGTGTTGTCCTTCCAGCATTCTTTTGAAGGGACGTGGCTCCTGCCACATTGCTTGTTTTCTCTTTCTCCCTTTTGGCATGACAGTAGAAGCAGGCATCGGCCCTGTTAGCACTGAGCGTAAGTTCCAGGGGCGAAACCCGGGCGGATGCAAGGATCGCTGCCTTCGTCGCTGTTGCGGCGAAGCAGATTGGGAAGACAAGTTGCGTTTTCGACCAGCTTTTGGTGTTGCTGGACGGTTTGTAATTTGTGTCTGACGTTTAGGAATCGTCAAACTACTGTCTATATCTGATAAATCAGAAATATGTGATGACTCTGAGTCGCTGCTGTAAGTTAGTGGTCGTGCAGAGCGATGTTTATTTCTGCCTATTGGAATACTCTCTGACGAGGTATTCAAGGAAGTAGGAGCTTGTGTTGGTGCAGGGTTATTAGGAAATGGTGCAGCAATAGTCTCGACAATGGTTGGAGGGAAGGGAATGATACTAGAATTTGAAGAACTTGATTCGAGCCTTCGTCTTATGGTAGAATCAGGTTGCGTTCTTGGAAGCCAGTCTTGTGGAGGGGAGGGTGAAGAAAAAATCACTGGAGATTCTTCAAAAAGGTTTGTCGGTTCGTCCAAAATTTCTGGAGGTTGATCGTGTGATATAGACTCTTGAGTCTGTGGAACAGAAGGTTGAGTAGGGTTTATTATAAAATCTATATTTCGTTCATGATACTTGCGACACTGAGCAACGTGTACCTACTGAAATTGATTGTCGGGTTTTTCAAGGATAATGTTATTTTCATACACATTTGCCACCCGATATGGACCTTCGTAGCTGGGTGCAAATTTCTTTACTAAAGTATGAGAAACAGAAGACTGGAAGTGTGTCTCCACGAGAGTGAGATCTCCAACGACAAGATCTGGTTTCCTACGCCTAGTATTATAGTATCTTGCTTGAGCCGCTTGTGCTCCTAACATTGCAACACGAGCTTTTTCTGCCATGATTCGTACTGATTGCGCAGTTGTTCGCTGGTTTAGTTCGTCGATAATCCGCGTTAAATTTTCAAACGGGGTCTTAATTTTTCAACCCGAAAAAAGTTCTGCGGGAGTAAACTTAATAGATTCGTGAACAGACGAGCGGAGGGCGAACGAAAAAAGCTGAAGATGTTCGTCCCATCGCTCGTGATGATCCATGACAAATGTAGCAATCATTTTAACTAGCGTGCGGTTTACTCGTTCCGCGGGATTACTCTGAGGATGATATGGCGAAATGAATTTATGCTTTATGTGTAGTCTAGCGCACATTCTTTCAAAAATGTCAGAAATAAATTGGGGAACATTATTCGAAACTACTTGATTAGGTGCACCATATCTAAAAAATACTTCATTAATTAATACATTACAAATAACTTTTGCAGTAGCGGCTTTAATGGGAAAAACGTCGACCCATTTAGAGAAATTATCAGTTAATACTAAAACGTAGCGAGCTTTGTTTTTAACAGATAAAGGATAAGGTCCCAATAAATCTATTGAAATAATGTCAAAAACACGAGAACTTGAACTAGATTTCAAGTGACCGGCCGGTCTTACATTACGGTAATTATAAATCTGACACAAGTGACATGATTGAACATATGCGAGCACACTTTGGTACATGCCAATAGGCAACATCCCGCAATTTACAACGGATCTTGCGAATACCTAAATGGTCTGCAATAGGTTTGTCATGAAATTCGTTTAAAAGGGCCATTCTAAGGGTTCGCGGAATACATGGGCGAAACTCTGCCCTAGTAGTCCTAGATTTCGTATAGTAAAGAAGACCCTCTATGACTTCAAAATGCTGTGATCTCCCAGCCAGAGAAGGGTCACTTTGTTGTGGTGAACCCGCAAGCAAAAAATTATAGATTTCCCCAAAATCTGGATCATTTACTAATTCTGCCATTATCTGCTCTCTGGATGTTATATCAGCTATTAAAAGTAAAGGCTGACATCCAGGTGTAGTTTCTGTGGGAACCCCACTAATCGGGACGCGAGACAATGCATCCGGTAATTGATTCTTATGACCTGGCTGGTACGAAATTTTGATATTGCTCTCTTGTAACTTAAGAGCCCATTTCATAAGTCTTTGAGAGTGGTGCTTAGCAGAATTCAAATACTGAAGGGCAGAATGATCCGTAATTATATTAACTGTCAATTCGTTGAGATAACATTGAAAATTTTCAAGAGCATACAGTACAGCAAGACATTCGCGTTCCGTAGCTGAATAATTGCGTTCAGCTTTGGCTAAAGTACGGGACGCAAAAGCTATTGTATACCCAGCTTGTGACAAAACGCAACCATGACCAACTCCGGATGCGTAGGTGTAAATATCAAATTCTTTAGTATGATCTGGGAAAGCTAATACAGGAGGCTGAGTCAACGCATATTTTAGTGCTTCAAACGCTGCGTTAGCCTCAGGTGTCCAAACAAACTTCTTGTATTTACGTTTCAAAGCATACAATGGCTCACAGATTGTAGCATAAGCGGGGACGAACTGCTGATACCATCCGGTCATTCCCAGAAAGCGTGATAGTTCTTTGGCTGTTTTTGGCCGTGGAAAGTCAACTATAGGCCTGATTTTTCCATCATCCGTAAATAAGCCGTGGGGAGTGATTTTCAACCCCAGATATACAATCTCGTCCCTCGCTATCTGGCATTTACTAGGTTTTAACGTCAAGCCAGCATTGTATATGAGTTGGAACACCTGTTTGAGCAGAGAAAGGTGCTCGTCAAAAGTCTCGGATGTAATAATAATGTCATCCAAATTAACATGCACATGGGGACCTAGAACAGGTCTGAGAACCGTATCCATAAGCTTTTGGAAAGTAGCAGGTGCAGAATCTAGTCCAAAGGGCATGCGCAGGTATTCATAAGCCCCAAAAGGAGTCACAAAGCCTGTTTTATCTACGGAGTCTGGATGTACCGCAACCTGCCAATATCCACTCGCCAAATCCAAGGTTGACATCCATTTAGTTGACGATAGGTCATGCAAAATATGCGACATGACAGGTAGTGGATAATTTATCGCTTTCGTGACTTGGTTTAGCTTGCGGAAATCTGTCACGAAACGAAATTCGTTGGGTTGTTTCTTTGGAACAAGAAAAGCAGGTGCGGCCCAGGCGCTTGTTGATTCCCTTATTATGCCCTGTTTAATCATCTCTGAAATTTGAGGTTGCATTTCATGTTTTTTTATGGGGAGCACAAGGGTAAGGTTTCGTCGCTATCGGTTTCGAACCATCAGTGTCAATGGCGTGATAAACCACCTGTGTGAAACCAGGTTGGTCAGAAAATAAACCAGGTCTTTCATTCAAAAGGTGAGAAAGCTGGTTTCGTTGCCTCTCATTCAGTTGTTTACTCAGTAATAAATTCGTTATGTCTATAGGATCGTTAGGAATCACTTCGACAGGTTCCGGAAAGGAAATAACATGTTCGAAATTCATAGTAACTTTAAAAGTATTGATAAAATCTATGCCCATTACACATTTAACAGGTAGGTCGTCTATGAGCAGGAAAGAATGCGTAAAACGAGCCTTTCCCAGCCCTAGAGATAATGTGACAGTTCCTGTGATACTGAATATTTCGTTATTTGCACCTCGCAAATACTGCGTCGCAGGCTGGACGTGTATTGCAGGAAAACTTTCAGTGCAAAACTTCGTATTTAGGGCTATATTTCAGAACCAGTGTCGAACTTTGTCTCGACAATAATATCTTCAATTGTCAATAACACATCAGGCAACTGAGGAGTTTGGACAGTCAATAATACTATTTTAGGGTCAGAATTCTTGGTATCAGGAAGCAGTGCCGACCCTTGGTCTACTTCCTTTGGAAGTTTAAAGGATTGCTGGTTGTATTTTCATGCGGTCTGAAACCTCGGCCCTGCCTGGTATCTGTAAAGTTTTCACGCTTAGAAAAACTTCGTGAAAACTGCTGCGGGAACTCCGCATTTCTGTTGAAATTTCCATTTCTATTATTTCTTCCCTCAGCACGGGCAGAAAAATCATTATTGCCCTTAGCATAAAAATGTTCCGAATTCTGCATATTGGAACGGGGTCGAGCATACTGTGCATTTGTACTGTACCCAGAAAATTGTTTAGAAACTAGCGGTTGGTGGACCACTCTTCTATGCGGTGGTACGTATGATGCTTGGACTTGCACCTGTGTACGCTCGTGTTGAAAGTCATTAGGCCTATTATGCTGCTGAGGATTTTCGTGATAAGCCTCCCGGGGTTCTTGAGCATGTTTAGTTGGTCCATGTTTGCCGTGTCGCTCCTCATACCTTCGTATGAGGCGAAGGCATTCATGTATTGTAGCAGGGTGTCGGACCTCAATAAAATCCTGTAGAAATGGATCGAGCTGTTGCAATAGGGTGTCCAACATGTCGACATGACTGGCATGTGGATCCCATAATTTATACAAGCGTGTTGTTTCTAAAGCAAACGCAACAGGGCTATCGTTGGGTCCTTGCTTACGAGAAAAAAGTTGTTGCGCAAGGCCAGCTCGACTGAGGCCGAAAGGAAAGACTTCCAAAAATTCCACTCGGAAATTCTCATAACAAGAATCCGGGTTCGATACTCTCCACTGCCGATACCAGGTCTTAGCGGTATCTTTCTAGCAAGTGCCTGCTATTTGCACTTTGTAATCTTGAGGAATATTGTATAAGTCGAAATGATCCTCCAAATCCTCGAGAAATTTCAAGGACCCCTCCAAACCATTGAAAGTAATTGCTCCTTCATGTGGCACGAAATGTGCAAGCATTTTGCTTCTGTGAGAGGATTGAAATACCTCAGGTACGACCCGCGATTCAGAGTGATATGAAGCTGGTGAATGACGAAATTGTGAGGAATGCTTGGGTACTTGCAAATTATTGACCTCAAAGTTAGACCCACAGGCTTCCTGCAGATTGTCGAAAATAACCCCACCTCCACCGAAACTGGATTCAGGTTGAAATAGTGAAGTTTTCTCAGGTAATGAAGACGTAGTCAATAATTGTCAATACCTCGTGTTCAAGAAATGTTCGGGCGCCAATTATAATGAATAAAGCTCTCCGCTGGACGTGTAGTGCAGGGAAGCTTACGTTAAGTCACGTTAGGGTTATTGGAAGGTTACTTGACGTAGCTAAAGTGTGCCTAATCTTCAAAGTGCTAGAGTTTGTTTAGGTTAGACACGCACGTGCAATAAGTTCATTGAATATGGAACTTCTTTTTACTCAGCGTTCCTCATTATCTTGAATATCAGTACTATAACTTCGGTTTTAGTACATTAGTAGCTTGAAGGCTCCTTATTAGAGCGGTAAACACAATATACCCTGGACTTAACGTAGACACTCCATGAAATAGACTTAACGGCCAGACAGAGGTCTGACAATAAATGAACTAAGAAAACGTACTCACTTTTAACCTTTTATTGGGGAACTCCTGGTATTACTGAAACACAACTACTGATATTCAGAACTTTCGTACTATCGTAGATAACAATAATAATAGAAGAACCTATCACAAATAAAACGAAGCTGCTCGGTATAGTTGAACGCGCCTATATATACTGCATACCACCACGTCATGACTTACACTCGTTGTCACATATATTATTCAGCGGGAGAAATAACATCTCGTTAAGTGAGAAGATAATTTGCATAGGAAAATAAAATAACAAGAGATAGTAAAATCAAAAGGAAACTGAATCTAGAGTATACGTTACAGATCTAACAGGAAATTCTGTATAAGGAAAAGCTGCTAATTTTGATTGATGTTCTGATAAAGGACAGCTAGGTTTCGAGTTATTGTGTGAATCATTTGACGATGGTTTTCAGAGATATAAAAGCATCACCGTGAATGGGGGTTAAAACTTTGCTCAATTTGAATTCAGAGAAGCACAATTGACAATTAAAAACAAAAGAATACATGGACTTTAAAAATAAATCAAGAAACGTTCTCTTATTATGAGCTAGGTGACTAGACTTCATGTGTCTTTAATCTTACATATATCATATCATATCATATCATATCACTGAGCTCTTCTGGCCGCCCCGGTAGCGCAGTGGTCTAAGCTGTTGCTTCTGATCATTCGCCCAACGGAGGGGTCTGGGTTCGAATCGAAGGTAAGGCATGGATGTTGTGTTTGTCTTAAGGCAGCCCCGGTGGCCTAGTGATCGAAGCAATAGCTTCTGATCATCCGCCCAACGAAGAAGTCTGGGTTCGACTCCCGGGTAAGGCATGGGTATTTGTGTTTGTATTTCGGGAGTTTATTCGCGGAGTCCCTTGTTCCCCTATGTACACGGATTTATGACGTTGACAAACAAAAATGTGTGTACTGTATATATCTGTCAACCAAGTCCAATATACTGTATGTTGAATATACACTATCTACCTACAAGTAATTGGACACCTGTGATAGCAAAGGAAAACGAAGTTTATTCACCTTCAATAGTTGGTGGAGCCTCCACGAGCGGCGATTACAGCTGCGACCCTCCGGGGCGTACTCTCAACCAGTCGTTGTACGACGGCTAGCGGTATTTTCTTCCACTCGGCTTGGAGAAGACAGGTCAGTTTTTTCACCGATTTCGGACGGTGGAGGCACCCCTTAAGTCATCGCTCCAACTCGTCCCAGAGGAGCTCGATAGGGTTAAGGACCGGGCTCTGTGCAGGCCAGTAAATTTGATTAACCCCATTGTCACCATACCAAGACATGGTGGACCTTGTAACATGACAGGTGGCATTGTCATCCTGAAAGTAACATGGGTTCACCCCGTAAAACTGCCACAACGTAGGAAGCGCATGGTCATCCAAAATAGTGCAGTAGGTCTTGGCGTTGAGTCTACCAGGAATTGCGACCAAGGGACCCGTGCCACCCCAGAAGAAACACCCCCATAGCATAATTCCACCGCCGCCGAACTTCACAGTTGGCACAATACATTCTGGCAGGAGGCGTTCTCCAGGCAGACGCCAAACCCAGACCCTGCCATCCGAAAGGTAGAGGGTGAACCTTGATTCGTCGCTCCAGAGAACCTGTTTCCACTGTTCAACGGTCCAATGTCGACGTTCCTTGCACCACGTTAGCCGAGCAGCGCTATTGGACTTGGTGATCAAAGGCTTGTGGGCGGCAGCGCGTCCATGATAACCGAGCAGATGAGCTTCCTTACGGATAGTATTCATCGAAAGAACGCTCGCAGATGCCTGTTGAAACTCCTCGCGGATGTGGCCTATCGATTTTGCGCGGTTCTTCCGAATTTCTTTGGCCAGCACCCGTCGGTCTCTAACTCCCAGTATTGTGGGTCTGCCGGGTCGGGGTACATTCCGACGGTCACCTCTCATCTTCCACTTTCCAATCACGTAGGCCACTGTCGATTTTGGGTACTTCAACTCGGTGGATATGTCACGTATGGATAGGCCATTTTTGTGATACCTGACGATTACACCTTTCTCGAAACCAGAGAGCTCCGAAATGCGTGGCATCTTGCATGCAACTGGTTCCGTTGTTGTTTCCCACACGATATTTAACGGCGGAGGCGGCGGCGGCGGCGGCGGCGGCTGCCGTGACGTGTATCAGGACCGCAGATATCGTCGATTTCAGGGGTGTTCAATTACTTGTTGGTAGATAGTGTATATGTTAATCAGTGGTGTACTGGGCCCGAGACCCTGGGTATCTCACGTAACTGTTATTTTTTTTTTAATTTTTAAATCCCCCTACCTCCCGTGACTGTTATTTTTTTTAAATTGCGAAGTTTAATTTTTAATTGTTAAGTAGTAGAAGTAACTTTTTTTCTAAATTTTAGGTGCGTGCTATTGCTAACATGATTCCATATAATTATAAGGATTAGGATTTGAACACTTATTTGTACATGAACAACATTCTTCTTTCCTTTTGTGTGAACTTGAGTGTTGCGTTTTCACAAAAATATTTCTTCTGGGTACTTTTTCATATTTAAAAATAATGTTTTTCTCTATTGACAAACGAGCCAAGTTGCTCGAATATACATGTCCTTGTGTGGCTCTAAGATATATCTTGATTCTTTTTAATACAGAAAAACTTCTTTCGGCGGCAGTTGTAGTTGTTGATGGAAAGTTTAATATTAGGTCTGCTAATTTGAACACCTCACTAAACACTATGTCCAATTTATTCAACTTTATGTAACAAGTAATGTCTGTTACTGATGTTTTTTTTTTTTTTTTTTTTTTGTATTCATCAAGGGAATAAAACACCTTCAGTTCATTGTTTGTCAAGCTGTGTCAAACTGTCAAGAATATAGCTGTAGATTTTCAGGGAAGCTTTCACAAAATTTTTAAAACAGCTCGAATCCGAAGAAGCCACGAATGTAAGATATAATATCACTGATTTTAATTCATTGACACTTCACACAAACTGAAACAGTTCTCGCGAAACACGCGCTGTTGCAGGCGAAAGCGTGCGAGTGACTGAGCTAGTGGAAGTCTTCTCTTTTCTGAGCGAACCGTTGCCCAAAGCAATGGTCCATTCCCCTTCATACGCTCATTCATGTTGTCATGAAAATGATACCAGGCGGTCGTGTCGAAGTTCTTCGAATCAGAACAGCGAAGACTCTGGAAGACCTGCTTGCGTTATGCCGTTGGTCATCGCTCGCCAGACTAAGTCTCCTAATCAAAAGAAGCGAATATACTCGTGTCTTTTTTGCACCGAAAGCAGCGACATATCTTAATACCGTTGATAATTGACTTTTATTTGTGCATTCTCTGGGCTTTGCAGCTAGCCTCGAATATACGCCACTGATGTTAATGTATCTTTCAACCAAGTCCAATAAATAATTTAAATTTAAACCCCCAATAAAAATAAAGGAAAGAAAAGCTCTTCTGTGCGATTCAGGGGTTAACTCCTGAAAGCAAGTTCATCTGCCAAGTAAACGTTTATAAAAAAACTGATGTTGCTAGGTTTTACCTACCGTTTGTTGATGTGCCAAACGTACCAATTTAAAGTGATCCCGGCACACTACTCGAGCTTCACCGATATACGTCAATGCCCTTTATACATATGATCCAATGCCCTCTGTGCCACAGTGGTCTGAGCGATGGCCTCTGATCATTCGTCCGAAAGGGGCCTGGGTTCGAATCCCGGTGAGGCATGGATGTTGTGTTTGTCTTACGGCACTGACTCTCTGCCTTCCCTAGAACCAGTGACCCTAAATTAGAGACGGGCGACTGCTTATAGCCCATTCAGTTGCTCACGGTGGTCGATAAACCTCCAACCAAAAAAAAAAAAAAAATGGCCTCTGTATATGTGTCAATCCTTTTGTACATTATACTCATTATTTTCTTCTGGTGCAGATATTCCTCAAACTGTTCTCCCATGATTTCCTTAACCACCCTCTACTCTTCTTTCCTGCCACTTGGGCTGCCTAAATTCTCTTAGTTAGCATTTCGTTCCCATTCATTCTTTCAACATTGGCTAAACCACCTCAGAATATTTCTCTCCGCATTACTAACATTTTGCATCTCATTACACATCTGCAACAAATCTTCGTTCCTAAATTGACTGGAACGCGTCTTGCCACGAACGCCTTCAGCAACACGTTTTTCCAGCACACAAAACGACTCCTACGTCTCTTCTGCAGTACCCAGGTTTTACTGCCGTACATCAGAGTAGGAACAAATACATTTTCATACACAATCATGGAAAACTTTTGGAGAACCCCTCAATCCTGAGAAATCATCCTAAGGCATCTATGATTTTCAAAGAGGAATTCAATTACGTACCAGTTTCACCATCGACTGCGTTTACTTTCTGAAACACACCTCCTAAGTATGCACATTCTTTCACCTAGTCTATTTCTGTGCCATTTAAAATTAATATTGCATTATAACTAGCAGTTCCCCACTCAAAAACCGAAACTTTGGCTTATTCCTTATTTATACTGAGTTTGAATTTCATACAAACTTCATACATCCGGGACAACATACTCTGCAACTAGCTTTTCCTGTCTCTCAACAGGAAGGAGTATGTCGTCAGAATAGAGAAACCTACACACAAGGCAATGATGATTTCCAGCTACGCTACAACTCACTACGTTAGTAGCTTCCGCATAAAAAAAATGAACGCTTCCTCAGCACTTGCTCTGGCATTTTTAAAGTTTGCGCCAGCTCATTCTCCAAAATCAATTTGTTTTTCGCCAACTCATTCTGCAAAATCAATTTGTTTTTCGCCAAATGTAATCTGAAATCACCAATGTTTTTTTTCACCCTCCACTGAAATTATAAAAACAATAAAAACAATGTGTTATAACAGGTCTTACGTCAGGGATTACTTCATTATTCTCACGTAATCGCCGTAGTGGATAAGATACAGAGGTTCAACTTTCGTTTTTTAAACAGCGCCCCAGTGGTCGGACATCAAATTTCGATAGCGTCCGTCGCGTGATACAGTCTCTCTTTCTCTCTCTCTGTTCGTTGCTCGGTTCGAGCGTCGTTATCCAATTCACATCCTAGCGGCAGTCAAGGTTTGCCATTCCTGTCTGTTCTCCAGAGTTCTCATGTTTTCTGCAGCTGATAGATTTGTGAGAGTTTTTATTTGATCGATGAATTTGTCTGGGGACGTGATACAATACCAATGGCTATATAAGTAGCATCGAGGAAAGAGTTGTAAACTCTTGGGCCGCGGATGGCTTAGTGGTCAACGTTCGTGACTGTCACGGATAAGCCGCAGGTTCGATACCAGGCATTTTCGAACGCTCAAACTACTAAATGTCCGCCATGCGTCAGATGGGCACGTTATGCCGTCGGATCCCGGGTACTAGCACCCCGGTAATAAAAAAGGTATCTTCTTCCCCCTTTCTACCTCGCTTCCGTGTCACTTTTCTATCTAGCACTCAAGCCCAAATCTCTTAGCTTCCTACTTCTAAGGGTTGTTTAAGGCCTGGGGTCAGACGCAGCCTTCCTAAAATCATCTACATATGATCTGATCTGATCTGAGTTGTAAGCTCTTAAAACAAAGAAAAAAAAAAAAAGGTAAATTCTCTAGGTTACGGTATCGACGCTTTAGTTCCATGTCCATCCTTGTGAGGGTTTCCATTTGATCGATGAATCTGTCTGCGGACGTGGTACAGTACCAGTGGCTATATAAGTAGCATCGAGGAAAGAGTTGTAAACTCTTATAAAAAAAATTAAAAAAAGGTAGATTCTCACGGTTACGGTGTCGACGCTTTAATTCCATATCAATCCACTGACACGCCGTTCTATTGAGATATTCGGCGTCAAATTGCCTCCATGAGCCTCAGTGGATGATTTACCTCTTGGTCTCCAAATCTGTGGTAATCGCATTCGGTCTCATATACAATGTAAACAATGAAAACGTAACTAACATTCGAACTAAATTTTTCAAATACCAAAGTGATTAAAAATTAAAAATTGTCTTTGCTTGGATGTCATTAAAAAGGGTAATCGCCAATATTTTCGCCAAAACGTTTTATCAATCGCCAAAACGATGTTTTTTTCGCTAATTGAGGAGAATGCGATCGGCAGCGCAACTCTCTTCCTAGAACGTGTGCGTTTCACTGAAGAAGCGACGTTTCATGTGGCTGGTAAGCTGAATGGGTTTAATGCTCGTATACCGAGCTCCGAAAACTTGTATGCTACTCTCTGCCTGGTTCAACATACCTCAAAGTTCATGTTTGGTGCGCTGTAATGCACAATCGCATCATCGATCGATCCATTTAAAGCCAGGGAAACCTCTGTCAACGTGGGTTTGCCGGTTTACAAGTAAGACCGTCAGCCTAAATACTGTTGTTCCACCTGGATAGTGCCCCACCGCATTGGGAGGCTATCATCCCTTACATGGATACTGTGCTTGGAAAAAAGTAAATCTGTTAGCATCGTTCGATTCCGTGGCCATCGCACTTTTCTAACAATGTTGCACTTTTTACGTGGTTTTTTAACGGCACTAATATATAAAACCAAGGTATTTGATTTAAACTACCTAAAGGCACACCGAGACATACTCAAAGCAAGATATAAGCGAAACATTCAATAAAGTTCTGTGAATACATGGTAGAAACAAACAACAGATAGTATTTAAGAAAAGTTAGTTTGCCATGCTACTAAATAATAACCACCGGATACAGAATACTTTTGGGATGATTCGTGTAATTCCAGGAAGCTATGGTTAAAGTTCCCCATTGTTTTCGTCTGCAGCTCATTCATCACCTTCAGTTGAATGTCCAGCAAATCTCTTTCTCCCTTTAGCTCTAATTACAGTCTGGATATGAAAACCTAATCAGCTGGTGCTAGATCAGAAGAATACTGTGAGCGATTCGACGCAATTACGGCTTAATGGTGTTGGTCAAATTCTGAAGTGATCTTACGCTTACTAAACGCTGTTTTAAAATATTACAGACTGTTTCATGATTAGTACCCTTTCCTCAGTGATCGTTCGTCCAGTCAGTCGATTATTATGAATCGGTATGATCTTATGCAACTTTTCAATTTTTCCAGGATCTTTGGAGGTCACAGGCATTCCATTCTGAGGGACGCTTTGTGAATCCCTTGCTTCCCGGAAACGCCTCAGCTAGTCGTAAAAATCACTTCAAGGTTACTGCTTCATCCCTGTATGCTGTCTTCAGCATTGCATGCGTTTCTGATGAGGATTATCCCAATTTGAAGCAAAATTTAATATTGGTTCTGTGCACCATTTTTGCGAGCTATAACAACGTGCACCTACATCAGCTGTCGCGCCACACTCTCTGTGCCATTCACTTTTTCACAGCTACGTCGCGGTTATGTACATGTTTGCTAATGTATTTGACGGCGTGGTGCAAGTTAACACACCTTTCACAAACTTTTACGCGTTACGACAGCATTCACCAAACTTAATTGTCGCACCTTGTATATGTTTCAGAAAAGGAATCTTTATGTGCTCAGATATCAGAAGGCAGCCTGACACATTTTGCACGAAGTCATGGAGCGAAAGTCACAACATACGAGTATTTCATTAAAACCCCAAAAGTATAGCGTTATATTTCATCAAATCACACACAATGGCGTTATTTATTTTTCAAATTCTCATTATTTTAGTCAATTTGTTGAATTTTTCATACTTTAATTTTGCATGTAGAGCCTACAAGTCATCATGTTATCAAAGTTACGTATCCTATCTTTTGTTTCCTTTTCACCCCCTTTTTTGCGGAACGGATGAAGATAAGAAAGCTAAAGGATGGAAGAAGATACTTCCATAAGTTTGACGACACATCCCCGCGGATTAAAGGGAAATTACGCGAAACGACTTTCATCGAAAGTTTTAAACTTTAAATGCGGAAAAAATTGAGGCAATTATTCACTTATTGAATTACTTCAACGCTGCATTTTGGATCGAAACATTATAGCAGAGAGGATACTGAGACTTTGATTACGACGCTTTAACTTCGGCAAGGCACCTTGAATTACATTTTGCTAAAGTTTCCGTTGAAAAAAAGTTTCGGGTTTTTTTTTCTTTATGGCGTTTTTATTTCATTGAAATTGCAAAGCAGCAAGAATAAATAACTGTATTGGGTTGGTGAAAAGGTCGTTTCAGTTCCTGAAATTAAAAGAAAACCAAATTTTTTGGAATAGCTTTTTTTTAATTCCGTACGCAAGCTTCACTCTTACTCACACTTCCTTTAGCTTCCCAGCAAAAACACAACTGCGGTTATCCTTAATGTGTATTTTTTTATGGCTACTGCTGGGAAATAGGCGGGCAAGATTCGGCAAGCCATCAGTTACGTCACGTTATTGCCTGCTGCCACTGCCGGAAAACTAGCGGACCACATTAGGCTAGCCATCATTTATGACACGTGCTTGCAGGGCCGCTGAAGGGCCACTTGTGGCAGCTACTACCTGATGTGGATAACTGATGGCCCTGTTGTGGCATATGACAACTGATGGAAATGCCAAGTGTAGGTCAGCTGTTGCCCTGAACTGCTGGCCCTTCTGTTGACCGCTCGGACATTTTATTAACGGTTCGGCAGCGGCAATATAGTGCTGGGCCATTGGTGGCTGCCAGCAATGGCCCAGTGCTGTCCTAGCAAGAGTGTTTTCCCTGATTTGTTAATGTCACTTTGGAAAAAGATCAATGGTTTCATTTGAAATAACGCCGTCGGTGCGCAAAATCAACTCAGTCCAGAATCTTAACCCCTTTTTACTGAAACATAAAAAGTAATTTTTAGAATGGAAGATATTTAGCATATTATTTGCAGTTTTCTCAACTCGCATTTCTGCCACCAGGAACCTAAGTGCACATTTATGTTTGTGATATACACTTTACAATCAAAAGTATCCAAAGATCCCCGTTTGAATAGTCGATTCCCCCATATATGTCAGAGCCATAGCTCATACAGGTTTCAAAAGATGCATGTAGCCTGGCGATTTCTGAAAGATTACCTGAAATGCAATGGACCAGAAGACAATACACTGACGGGAAAAAATCCCAACACCACGAAAAAATAGTTCTAGAGGAATGAAATGGAGGCAATACATTTGTATAGGTAACATATTTAATCGATTAAGGTTTCAAGATCACAGCTTAATGTAATCGCGAGAAGAGCCATTTTAAATGTGAAATGCTGGTGCATTGATAACCGGTGTAACCGCCAGAATGTTGAATGCAAGCATGCAAACGTTCATGCACTGTGTCGTACAGGTGCTGGATGTCAGTTTGTGGGATGGAGTTCCATGCCTGTTGCACTTGGTCGGTCAATACAGTGACGGTTAATGCTGTTTCGGGGTGACGCTGAAGTTGTCGTCGAATGATGTCCCATACGTGCTCGATTGAAGAAAGATCTGGTGATCTAGCAGGCCACGGCAACATGTCGACACTCTGTAGAGCATGTTGGGTTACAACAGCGGTATGCGGGCGAGCGTTATCCTGTTGGAAAACACCCCTGGAATGATGTTCATGAATGGCAGCACAACAGGTTGAATCACCAGACCGACGTACAACTGGGCCGTCAGGGTGCGTGGGATAACCACGAGAGTGCTCCTGCTGTCATAGGAAATTGCTCCCCAGATCATAACTCCAGGTGTAGGTCCGGTGTGTCTCGGCCGCAGACAGGTTGGTTGCAGGCGCTCTCCTGGCCTCCTTCTAACCAAAACACGGCCATCACTGGCACCCAGGCAGAACCGGCTTTCATCAGAAAACACAACAGATCTCCACTCCGTCCTCCAATGAGCTCTAGCTTGACACCACTGACGTCGCAAACGGCAGTGGTTTGGAGTAAGTGGAATGCACGCTACAGGGCGTCTGGCTCGGAGCTGTCCTTCAAGTAACCGATTTGTAACGGTGCGTTGTGTCACTGTGGTGGCAACTGCAGTTCAAATTGCTGCCACAGACGCAGTACGATGCGCCACGGCCGTACGCCGTACACGGCGGTCTTCCCTCTCAGTAGTTCCACGTGGCCGGCCGGAACCCGGTCTTCTTGAGGCAGTACCTTCCCTTGACCACCGCTGCCAACAATCATGCACAGTAGCTACATTCCTGCCAAGTCGTTCTGCAATATTGCGGAAAGAAAGTTCACCTTCTCGTAGCCCTATTACACGACCTCGTTCAAACTCCGTGAGCTGTTTATAATGGCTTCTTCGTCTTCTTAAAGGCATTCTTGACTAACATCAACACACTACGTCGAATCTCAACGATAACTAACGCTCACGAACGTTATAGCGCCTATTTACAGCAAACCTGCTTTGCATGTTCCGAGGGGCGCTACTAGCGCCACACGTATGCGTCGAGCGCGAAATTTGCATAGACGTCATCTTACAGATGTACTCTCACCGCTTACCAACTGTCGTTTATCTAACACAATTTCTTCTTGGTGTTCGGATTTTTTTTTCCGTCAGTGTATAATGCGGCCTGAATTAGTAGGTCGTATGGCTGCTACTCTAGGCTATACATTAGAAAACACAACATAACATTGGCGTGGAAAAGTTCCCGGATAGTGTCGTGAAGTATTATATCTCATAATGTGTCATTGACATGCGTCCACAGTTCGTTGACATTGCCAGGAGGTCGTGCAGAGGCGTTACTTCGTCTAACCATGATGCCCCGCACGTTTTCTGTACGTTTTCTATTAGACTGGAAAGAAAGTAATGTCTAAATGCAAGGCAACAGAAAAAAGGAGCTAATTACCATATATACAAGCAAACATCAGTCCAAAATGTAGTCGCCATCGTTTGCCACGACCTTCACCGATCATCTGGCAGCTGTTGGAAACCGTTCCTGTAGAATTTGGCGGCTTGGAGCCAAAGAAGTGAGTAAGTGCGCGTTCGACTTCGTCCAGCTTGGTAAACCCCTGTCCATCCAGAAAACGCTGCAACGACCGAACAAGGTGGTATTGGCTTGAGGAAATGTCCGGGGAAGAGGCTGGGCCCGGCAGCAGCTCCCAATCCAGGTCCCGACACCCTATCTGTGTGAGGTCTCGCTCCATCTGCTGTATGAGAACGCCCTTGCGCTTCAGCACTGATGGTTGTTTCGACGTGAGCAATAAGTGCGCATCGGCAGTGATAGTGATGTTGTGCGGCAGCAGCTCAAAAAAAAAAAAAAGAAAAAAAGCAAAAAAACAAAAAAAAACAAGATACACTGGATTTCCCACCAAACAGGCAGCAGGACCTAACGTAAGTGTGAGATGGCTTAGAGGGTCGGCATGGGCTTCTATTTTGCGTCCAACCACTGTTTCCGGCGCTGGCATTTTCATACAGGGTGCATTTCTCTTCACGTATCACAATGCGGTCGAAGAACGGTTCAACTTGGCAAGTGCAAGCAGTGACGCGCATGCACACATGCGATTTGCTTTCTGCTCAACTGTGAGTTGATGGGGTACCCAAACTCCGCTGTTGTTCATCATCCCAAGTTGACACAGGTGTGTGGTAATGCTCGTGTCGGTAGTCCCCAGCTGTTGGGCAAACCCTCGTGTAGTCACACATGGGTTGGCCTCAACTAAGGTCTTCAGCCTGTCCATGTTCACTGTTGCGAGTCTTCCATTTTTGGGACAGTCTGACAGTTCAAAGTTTTCTTCTCGAAACCATTCAAACCAACGCCTTAGGTGTGTTGCCGCGACGAAACTCATGCAGCATGCAATAATGGGTGTGCGCCTTGTCCACTTCCATGTTGGCTGGCGTTTGCACTCTTCGCCTTCTGACGGTTAACTGCTACTGATTAAAGTCACATACCTGCTGATGTCAAATTGGTGTGTTGTGCAATCTCAGTGGCCAATATGCGTGGTGGCCGGGGCTTTGACTTTGAGAAGCTCATCATGGGACATTACCTTCTTTCCAACTCAATAGTATCGAGGATCGCGCTTGCGAAGACAGCAGCGGGGGACATCTTAGGATATGTCTGCTGACTCTTTGTGAGTAGGCTGGCGTTATCTTATTGAAATTGGACATCAAGGCAACCGCGGAGATACTACAGCAAAAAGGGGTGCAGCATCTCCTACACGTTTCGTGGTATTTTCATTTGGCCGCTATGCGTACGAGCGATGAACGGATATTAAAACTGATAGCGCCCCAAACTGTGACACCGAGGCGAGGATCTCTATTGTGTCAACGGATGGCAATAAGATCATCCCGGTGACCTCGTCGTCTTAAGACTTTCAATCCGGAAATGTCGGTACTGAGACCGACGTGAGACTCGTCACTGAACACGATATGATGCTATTCGTCTTGAACACGATATGATGCTATTCGTCTCGCCAATCAGGATTGGTATGGCACCACTGCTACGATGTGCTGCGGTGAGCTGGAATCGTCACAATCGCTGGAGAGAGCGCTAACCTGCTACATTGGTATGGCACCATGGCTGCAATGTGCTGCGGGGAGCGGGAGTCGTCACAATGGCTGGAGAGAGCGCTAATATACTACATTGGTATGGCACCACTGCTACGATGTGCTGCGGTGAGCGGGAGTCGTCACAATGGCTGGAGGGAGCGCTAATCTGCTACATTGGTATGGCACCACTGCTACGATGTGCTGCGGTGAGCTGGAATCGTCACAATCGCTGGAGAGAGCGCTAACCTGCTACATTAGTATGGCACCACTGCTACGATGTGCTGCGGTGAGCGGGAGTCGTCACAATGGCTGGAGGGAGCGCTATACTGTTACATTGGTATGGCACCATCGCTACGATGTGCTGCGGTGAGCAGGTGACGTCACAATCGCTGGAGGGCGCGCTAATCTGCTACATTGGTATGGCACCACTGCTACGATGTGCTGTAGTGAGCGAGAGTCGTTACAATGGCTGGAGAGAGCGCTAATCTGCTACATTGGTATGGCTCCACTGCTACGATGTGCTGCGGTGAGCGGGAGTCATCACAATGGCTGGAGAGAGCGCTAAAATGCCTCAGCCAATCAGTTGTTCACAGTTCGTGTCCATACGGTGATATATTAGGTGTACAAATAAGTTTTAAAGCGTTTTAAGACAAGGCAACATGCAATTTGAGAGAAAACAACAATACCTTTGCGAATCGAAATATGCGCCGTCATTATCTATCACCTTCCGCCATCGGTCGGACAGCTGACGGATTCCAGCCATGAAGAGTACTTCGTCGTGTGACGCGATGATGTCGTCAACCCATTTTTGCACTTCGTCTCATGTCCGGAACCGTACAGCAGACAAACCATGTTGCATCGATCGGAACAAATAATAGTCTGAATGGGCTGTGTCGGGACTATACGCCGGGTGCTCCAAAACTTCCCAGCCAAGCGTCAATAACGTTTCCTTGACCGATTTCGCGACATGCGGCCCAGCGTTGTCATGTAGTAATCTCATGGGACGCAATCCTTTGACTATGAATGGACGTTTCCGACAGATTTCTTTGTTCAATCGCAGCAATTGTTGCTTGTAGCTATCAGCAGTAACAGTTTGGCCCTATTCCAATAGCTCATTATAGAACACACCTTTCATATTCCACCAGATGTACAGCAGAACATTCTTGGATTGAATATTGCGTTTCGCTGTCGAAGTCGTTGCTCCACCGGGGTCTACCCTGTCCTTTTTTGTTAGGGATTGTCGTACCATAGCCATTTTTTATCATCCGTAACGATATTCCACAGGAAAGACTTTCTGTGTTGTTTATTCAACATATTCAAACACTTCATAACTGGCTCATCCTTGTTCCTTCGGCTCAGGTCATGTGGCACCCATTTTCCTTCCTTTTCAATATTTCCCATTGCGCGTAAACGATTGGAATTTTTTACTTATCCCCAGATCTTCGGCTAGTTCATTTTGCGTTTGAGACGAATCTTTATTCAGAAATGCTTGCAGTTCCTCATGTGCAACCTTCTGCGGGGCGCCGCTACGTTCTCGATCGTTATCACCAAAATCACTTGTTTTTAACCATCTAAACAAAAACTCACACGTGCTTTTCGATACAATATTCTCCCCCGGAACAGAACTGATCGATGCACATGCTTTTGCAGCACTTTTTCCTTTACGAAATTCGTAACGAATGCAGTGTCGTTTGCCATCTTTCACCTACCGATGTGCAAGTGCGTTTGACTGTTATGCAAATTTCTGTGTCACATTTAATACTCTGGACCAGTTACAGTCACATGACAACAGCGCGAGGGGAATGTCGGTTATGTAAATTCGCGGTATATGTCACACAAAAAAAAAAAAAACACTTTAAAACTTATTCGTCGGGAAAGCACTTCGGTGAGATGGCGATAAGTATCCTGAGGTATCTGGTACCATAATGTCAACAGCAGGCCCTCCAGTTCCCGTACATTTCGGGGTAGTACAGATTTAGCGCGAACCCACTTTTCCCAAGTGGAACCACAACTGTTCAGTTGGGTTCATGTAAGGTGAATTTGGTGGCCAGGACATTGACAGAAAATCATCAGGATGTTCCTCGAACCACTCCTTGACAATTCTGGCAGTGTGGCATGGTGCATTATCCTCATGGTAATGGCCATCACCTGCAGGGAACACAGTTTCCATGAATGGGTGAACTTGGTCCGCAACCATGTTCACATACCTAACAGCTGTCAGGTATTGTGCTGTTGGGATAATGGGGCCTAATGTGTCATAAGAAAACATCGCCCACAGCATAACACCGCAGCCGCCGGCCTGTTTCCGCCCAGAAGTGCATCCAAGTGCCATAGCCTACTCTGGTAATCGGCGTATCGACGCTCTGCCGTCTAGGTGATACACCAGGAAACTTGATTCGTCAGACCAGGCCACTTTCGTCCAATCATCCACGGTCGAATCTCGATGATCTTGAGCCCATTTTATTCGTTGTTGGCGATGGTGTTCAGTGAACATTAGGATCCGTCAGACCAGGCCACTTTCTTCCAATCGTTCACGGTCCAATCTCGATGATCTTGAGCCTATTTCATTCGTTGTTGGCGATGACGCTCAGTGAACATTAGGATCGTTAGATCAAGCCACTTTCTTCCAATCGTCCACGGTCCAATCTCGATGATCTTGAGCCCATTTCATTCGTTGTTGGCGATGACGCTCAGTGAACATTACGATCCGTCAGATCAGGCCACTTTCTTCCAATCGTCCACGGTCCAATGTCGATGATCTTGAGCCCATTTTATTCGTTGTTGGCGATGGTGTTCAGTGAACATTAGGATCCGTCAGACCAGGCCACTTTCTTCCAATCGTCCACGGTCCAATCTCGATTATCTTGAGCCTATTTCATTCGTTGTTGGCGATGACGCTCAGTGAACATTAGGATCGTTAGATCAAGCCACTTTCTTCCAATCGTCCACGGTCCAATCTCGATGATCTTGAGCCCATTTCATTCGTTGTTGACGATGACGCTCAGTGAACATTACGATCCGTCAGATCAGGCCACTTTCTTCCAATCGTCCACGGTCCAATCTCGATGATCTTGAGCCCATTTCATTCGTTGTTGGCGATGACGCTCAGTGAACATTAGGATCCGTCAGACCAGGCCACTTTCTTCCAATCGTCCACGGTCCAATCTCGATGATCTTGAGCCCATTTCATTCGTTGTTGACGATGACGCTCAGTGAACATTAGGATCCGTCAGACCAGGCCACTTTCTTCCAATCGTCCACGGTCCAATCTCGATGATCTTGAGCCCATTTCATTCGTTGTTGACGATGACGCTCAGTGAACATTAGGATCCGTCAGACCAGGCCACTTTCTTCCAATCGTCCACGGTCCAATCTCGATGATCTTGAGCCCATTTCATTCGTTGTTGACGATGACGCTCAGTGAACATTAGGATCCGTCAGACCAGGCCACTTTCTTCCAATCGTCCACGGTCCAATATCGATGATCTTGAGCCCATTTCATTCGTTGTTGGCGATGATGTTCAGTGAACATTAGGACTCGCCTGGGCCTTCAGCTACGCAGTCCCATGCGCAGAAGGCTACGACAAACTCTGTGCTGTGACACATTGGCCTAATCACCATTTTTGTATTTCAAGGGTGATTTGTTGCACTGCGGCCGTGTTGTCGCTATGAACAACGCGCGAAAATCTCCGCTCTCCTCTGGCATCAATGAACTGCGGACGACACACGGCAGGACGAAATTTTCTTGTTTTGCCATCTGTGCGCCACTTTTGACACATACTACAGCGACCACGTGAACAACCCACAAGCCGCGCCGTTTCCGAGGTCGTTATTCCGAAGCGCCGAGTCATCACGATTTGACCTTTATGAAACTCCGATAAATCCGAAGCTTTTCCCATTCTGACTCCGAACACTTTATTAACGGAAAGCCGGTCATAGGGTTGTATATATACTGCGCTGTGCATTTCACCTGCGCCGCCGTTCGGTCTCCAAGCGCGCTCATTTCTGTATGCTGGGAATGGTCATAATGCAATGGCTCATATGTGTATTGGTTCAGGATTTCGTCTGTACGTAAGAGCTCTAACCGGGCGACTATGAAAAATGTTCCGTTCTGTGCGTCCGTTGGTCATGATTCCTTCCCAAACCCCCACGCGACAGCTTCTAGAACAATAGCTTTCCTTAATGTTAGAGGGTTTCTTGTTTTTTACGTATCAGCATACGTCGCGAATCAGTACTTAGTTTAAATCGCGATTCATCTGTGAAAGGAACATTCTCCCACTTGCGTAGGTTCACTGATATTGGCAGCTATATATGTTTCCGTAGGTAATCCTTTAAGTTCGAACGCCAATGTATATTGAACTAACCCGAGAATGGGATATCTGGGCACATTGTACAACACACAATTGCCTATTCATACGAAAGCGTGTATTCGGAAAAAGAAACTCTAGGTTAATACCCACATTTGTTATCTAAAGGAAAACCTTCTGCAATGTCTTTTCAAAAAATCTGCTGCGCGTTCGTTTGCATCAGTAGTTTAAAGGTGAAAAGAAACACATTTCCTTTTATTTTTGAAATGCATGATTTCTGATAATAGATATCTTTGGGAATAAACACTTCTTGCAAAGAGTACGGATACTTTAAGTGCATTACGTTTAGGTACACGCTCGGGAGATGTGTTTTGGAATAAATGTCTCAATCTCGTTTCGTAGCAACATAAATCCAAATAAGGGCATTTGGAGATTTTGAGACATTCATGAGAAAGCGTAGAACAAAAGACACCGGCTTAATTGGGAATGTATCCCTGCATCAGTGAGCTATTCTGAAAAGGAATTTCTGTCAAGTGTACGTACTCCAGAAGCCGAAGAACTGGATACTGCAAAGAAAAAGAAGATTTGGAATTGTGGACAGAGTAAATATTTCGTGATCCTTTATTTCGTCCACGAAGTTTGAAAGGAACTCCTATTCCGGTAGCTTTCAATTGCTTCCCTGGTTGCTAGGATACAGGATGAAGGGGGATAGCTTTATACTCTCTCAGTCTTTCATCTACCAACGCGTTCCTCTTGCTCTTAGGGATGAAGAAGATGAGGAGAAGGAGGATGAGCCGAAGGAAACAGCAAAACAGAAGGATGAGGATTGTATCTAGAACACATACTAAGTCAAGATTTCTGAGAGATCCGGGGAAATCACTGGTTTCGACCTTCTGAGAATGTGTTTGATTGATTTGTAGATAAGTTGAGCCGTCGTGGATGTAATATTTATCCGACCGTTTTGGTTACATCGTGATTGTTTCTTACCATCGAGGACAACAACAACAAAAAATAGTTCAGCATTAACTACTGTCCGCTTGCGTTATAAGTAAGGTTTAATGGCCGAAATGTTTAAAAGAAAGTGGCAAAATCTAATACCAAATGATCAGTCGGCGCTTTCTGTAATGGATTCTTATCTGAAACCGACGAAACAGGATAGAATGATAAAAAAAGCATTTTGACTTTGCTCCTACTTGAGAACTATCTTTAAAATTACTCTGACGTGTATGCTGTATCTAAGCTGAGAAAAAGCTTACATTCTGGTTGTGAGATGTTCTAATGGCATGTCGGTTCCAGGCCCCTTATTCGTCCACGATGTATGAAAGGAACTCCTATTCAAAGGAACTCCTATTTATTTGGAACTCTCCGGATAGAATGAAAAGAAAAGCATTTAGGTTTAATGGCAGAAATGTTTGAGAGAAAGTTCCAAAACCTAATGCCAAATGATCTATTGGCTCTTTTTGTAATGGATTCTTATCTTCAATCGACGAAACTGGATAGAATGATAAGAAAAGCATTTTGACTTTACTCATACTGGAGAACTACCTTTAAAATTGCTCCGACGTGTATGCTTTGTCTATCCTGAGAAAAATCTGTGACGTGTCTGCCCAGCAGGACGCACACGACATAAAGGCAGAGAGCAGCGATAACGAACGTCCGTGTAGCTCAATTGTTAGAACAACTTATTCCGGAATGAGGGGACCCGGGTTCGAGCCCCGGCGTGGACAAAAATGACGGAAAAATGTACTTCGTTATAATGGCAACCGAACTTTCCGGATGACCCGGCCGTTCAAAATCTCGCAATGGTGTGATGTTCTTTCCACACCGCGAGATAGGAAAAATAAGAGAATCCCTTCTCCAGCGCTTCGACAAAAAAAAGTGTGTGACGTTGCATTCCACTTGCTAGATTGACTGGGAGTTCTGAAGTGCACGTTCTACAGCGGATGGCTGCCTGCGACAATTCATGGTCACGGATGACCCGTGGGACATGCCCCAGGCCCTTTTTCGGGGGGGGAGATGTGACGTGCCTGCCCAGCAGAACGCACACGACATAAAGGCAGATAGCATCGATAACGAACGTCTGCGTAGCTCAATTGGTAGAGAAACGTATTCCGGAATGAGGTGACCCGGGTTTGAGCCACAGCGTGAACAAAAAGGACGGAGAAATTTACTTCGTTATAAATCTTACATTCTGGTTTTGAGATGTTCTAACGGGCCTGTGGGTTCCAGGCTTCTTTGGTTCGGTTCGTGTCGTCCTTTTGCGGCATATGTAGGTAGCGAGCCCTTAGAGAAAATACTAGGTGAGGTGACAAACATTTATTGAATTTTAAGACACAAATCTATTTACCAAAGTATGTATTTACATACTGACATTCATGCGGTTACCAACCGCCGGACCTATCAAGAGCTCTCTCTTCCTCTTCATAGCAACGTCGAAAATCTCATGTCCTTCTTCCTCTCTCCTCGCGAACCTTTCTACGTTTTGGGGGTCGCGTTATTGACACCTCGCCACGAATGTTTCTTTAGTTCCGCCTCCAAGTATGTTAGAAGGCATACAGAATATCGCCATGTGCTTTAATAACCCACGACCATCTTACCAGTTCGTGCAAAATGGCGTTGTTAAGGAGAAATTTCCCCAAAATGTCCAGCAGTGGGTTTGTAAGAATAAATTGTCCGTCTCATACAAGATATCTTGCCCTGCCGTTACTTAAACACATATACAAAAAATAAATCATATTCATCACAGTAAGACAAATTTGAATAATGAATCCACCGAATATTTAAATCATATTTAAAAATTTATAGAGGCCTCTCGTTCGTAGAGATCCTCACACTGGTTATGTGAAACTTCTGAAATTTAATAGATTCGCTTAGCGTTGATTAATATTTCGTTGCAGATCAAACGTCGGTTACTTATTGAAACTACAAACTTCCAAAATACGGGTCGAAATAAGTTTTATTAAATGAAATCATCACCGCCCACAGAGACACAATTTTGCGAATTCCATACACTGTTAAAAACTTTGTGGAAGGTTGCACCAAGAAATGGTGCTACAGGAGCTGCACTACTTTCTGAGAAAAGATACAGTACTGTGTGGTGCAAACAAAATCCCACAACACGTTGCAACTGTGCAGCATGTTATAATACAAGATTGTAGCATATTATGCTGCAAGGTTTCACCGTGATGTTTGGTTTTGTTTGCGCCGTACAACGGGGTATCTTTCCTCAGAAAGTGGTGCAGCTGGTGTAGCACCACGTTTTTGGTGCAACCTATCCCAAAATGTTTAGCAGTGTACAAGCTTCTGTTTGCCGACATGAAAAATATCGAGCGTCAGGATGTAACAAAGTCATATAATGCGGTTTCACTTTATTATTGGCTGGAACGGATTTACCCTGCAGAAAGGTGCTGATGTGCATGAAATAGTGATGTCAATAGGGGACAGAACAAATCAATAAGGCGGACAAGATAAAATTTCGTACCTCAACTGGTGCGGCTTCTATGCCGCACGGCGGGCCACGTGGGTTATCGCTTTATCATGCAGAAGTACAAGCTCATGTCCATTGACTATCACTGACTGTTGGGTGGACATAATTGCAAGTTCTTAAAATGCCTATACACCCGGTTATAAGAAGGAGCAGTGGATCACTCCAGTTGCGTACGACCAAACACTGGCCATTCGTTTTCCTGGATTTGAGATTGTTTCTTTGTGTATTTTTAATCAGGTAAGTACACCAGCGGAGGAGATTAGCCCGCAGCTGGCGGTTCCAGTTGGTCATTCAACCTAAGGATTCTGGAACAAAACCCAGTGAGTTGTGGTCTTTTCGCCAGTGTCACACAGAAAAATTGGCACAGCTCCAAGATTCACAGCGGCCCTCGTTGCTGTTCTGTGTGCAATTGTTGCCAACGGAGCGCTCCGAGGAGGCAAACCCCTCTCTCACTAAGACCGCTCGCATGAGTCAGACAGGTTGCGGAATGTCACCGTGGCTGTTTAATATATTTATGGATGCGTGCCCACGTGATGCCAAAATAGATAATACTGATTCATATCTCGGTAATATCCGTGTGTGCAGATTGCTGTTTGCTGATGACACTGTCCTGTTGGCAGAGAGCAAAAGTGAATTGCAGAGTATGTTGTCCCGGATGTACGAAGTTTGCATGAAATTCAAGCTGAGTATAAATAAGGGAAAAATCAAAGTTATGGTTTCTGAGCGAGGAACTAATAGTACTGAATGTAATATAAATATAAATGACACGTTGATTGACCAGGTGAATGAATTTTTGCAATGAGGAAGCATGTTTGACAGAGGGAACAAATTGGAAGGTGAAATTAGTAGGCGAGTGAATCTTTTGAAAGTCATATCGGCTTTGGGAGGTTTTCACTTGAATGATGGGTTCTTAAGAGAGTCCTGCATGGCGTGTATGAGATTGTAATTGTCTTTATTCTGATGTATGGCAGTGAAACCTGGGCTGGGTACTACAGAAAAAAACATATGAGTCGTTTGTGTTCTGAATAAATGCATTATTTACGGGGGTTTTGTGGCAAGGCACGTTCTGATCGTGTGAGGAATGAAGATGTGCTGCAGTTGTGTAATGTGAAGCAAAATGTTGTAAGCAAGGTGGAGATTAATATTCTTAGATGGTTTCGACGTGTAGAAAGAATGAGTAATGAGATGCTTACTAAGAATTTTTTTTTTAGCCCAAGTGGCAGGAAGGAAAGGCAGAGGAAGGCCAAGGTAGCCATGGGAGGATTACGTTCTGGAGTGTCTGCATGAGAAAAAGATTATGAGTATGAAGTATAAAAAGTCTTGTTTACGTTGTGGGATGGATGTCAGTGAAGCCCGAGTGGTATGTCCAAATAGCTGTAAATGAAGAAGCTTGATACGGCAACAATAAGTAAATAATTAGTTAAAATTTTATCTGGTAGATTGCAATTACTTGTGGAGCTAACCTCTGAATCTCAGAATCAACCGCATTAATAAACCTACCGGACTATTCTTCGTGGAGAAAGAAGCCGAAAACCGTTCATTCCGGTGTTTAATGAGCCGAAAGTTCGTAACGTCACATCCGGTACAAATACAGACATTAGAAATAACTTATCCAATCACTTTGACAAAAAACATGTAACTTATTGATGTGTACTACTACAACATAAATGATAAAACACATGAATTCGTGTCAGATTACAACGTGTTCAAAATGACCACCTTTTAGTGAGGAACACCGACAGCCCGCCGAGGAATAGACATCTGCACGCGTTGCAGCATAGCAGGGGTTACAGTTGTGAGGGCCGCGTGTAAGGTGGTGACTAGGTCTTGCAGGCTGTTGACATGCCGTCGATATTCCAGTTCCTTTAGATGACCTCAGAGGAAGAAGTCCAATGGGTTAAGATTTGGCGATCTAGCGGGCCATGCGACAGGACAACCACGGCCAAATCATCGACCGGGATATTCCGTATCCAGCCGCTGGCGTACATTTGCAGCGAAATGCGCCGATGCTCCATCATGCTGGAACTATGAAGTGCTGAGAACAGCCAATGGTACGTTTTCCAGTAAGTCCGACAGAACATCACGTAGGAGCACCATGTAGTTGGCAGCTGTGACACGTTCGGGAAGAAGATATGGTCACACTAGAATATCGCCCACAATACCGCACCAGATATTAACACCCCACCGGAACTGGTGAGTGTGTTCACGTGTTGCGTGCGGATTGTCCAATGCCTAAAAATGACTATTATGGGTGTGATACCCTGCCGTGTAAACCTTGCTTCGTCAGACCACAAGATCCGGCGGATGAAACTATTATTGGCAGCATGTTGCTGTAGCAGCCACTCACAGTATGCCTGTCTTCGAGGATAATCCTGTTGTAATAGGCCTTTCACCCGTGTGATGGGATATGGATGCAGGTCTTCGTCGTGTAGAACGCCAAGTACGATACTTTGGTGCACACCGAATTGTCGCGCGATCACACGGCTGCTGGTCGTTGGATCCTCTATGAACTCTAAAATGGCGTCCTCGAGGGGGTTGTGTTCTCACAGAGGGTCCAGCACCACTGTTTACACTTGGACGTGGTGCGGCATTGCCTGTGTCGCGCATTCGAGCGTCAAGCCGCCATATGACCTGTGTGTCAGGGTACCGTCGTGCTAGGTATCGCTTGCTGTAGGCCCCTTGCTGCACGCAATGCTGAACCTTGGCATTTCCCCAATAGGAGATAAATGTCACAATACTCTCTCAAACTGTATGACATATCGCTACATACACTACTGTCAAATGTACCAACGCAGTATGAGCTTACCTGCTACCGTCGACAACCCTTTTTATCCCTGCCTGCCGTATCACGCAGGCGTACAACTGATGGTTTCACGCTACACGTCTTTCGAATTTGCATACCCACCCCGTGCCACATTTTTAAATGTTGATTGCCTTTTTTTCTTTACTTGGAGTTTCAACGACAATCGTTGAACCTCCAATTAAAGAAGAAAAAAAATCCCTGTGAAGCATGGATATTGTGTTTGTCCTACGGCACTGACTCTCTCCCTTCCTTGCAACTCAGTGGGTTATAAGTAGTTGCCCGTCCTGAATTTAGGACCACTGGTGCCAGGGATTTGAGAGAGTCAGTGCCGTAGGGCAAACACAACATCCATGCTTCACCGGGATTCGAACGCGGACCCCTTTCGGACAAATGATAAGAAGCCATCGCCTTGACCACTGCGCCACCAGGACGGCTTGATTGCCTTGTAATACGTGCGTCTGTATAACTATCCACGTCGCTCTTCAACGAGCATCTGCGTTACCGAGTGTGACGTCACGAAATTTTAGGAGCGTATATCTCCGGAATGCGACGTCCGATCGGACAACGGAGTTGGTTTTCAGCTTCTTTCTCCACGAAGAATCGTCCGGTAGGTTCATTGTGCCGTCGATTCTGATCACCCTGTATATGAGAAGGTTTTAGGGTGTCGTTTAGGGCTTCTTCGGTCATACCATTGCGTCAAACGTTGGCGATTGTCAAACAGCATTTATTTCTCATCACATGTGACGAGGCTCCTCAGAATGTCGTTCGTTTGATTACGGAAAAGTAGAGAAGTGCAGATATGAAGTCGTCGTGCTTTGTGCTCTTCCGTCAACTCATGCGTGACCCATCTGTTCAAGTTCCTCACTTTGGCTACAAACGGAGTGAGGAACATGAACATATGGAACACACATGAGTTGACGGACGAGCACAAAACCCAAATTGAATATGATTTCATTATACACTATCTACCAACAAGTAATTGGACACCTGTGATAGCAAAGGAAATCGAAGTTTATTCACCTTCAATAGTTGGAGGAGCTTCCACGAGCGGCGATTACAGCTGTGACCCTCCGGGGCATACTCTCAATCAGGCGTTGTACGAGCGCTAGCGGTATTTTCTTCCACTCGGCTTGGAGAAGACAGGTCAGTTCCTTCACTGATTTCGGACGGTGGGGGCACCCCTTAAGTCGACGCTCCAACTCGTCCCAGAGGTGCTCGATAGGGTTAAGGTCCGGGCTCTGCACCGGACAGTCCATTCTATTAACCCCATTGTCACCATATCAAGCCATGGTGGACCTCGCCACATGACAGGTGGCATTGTCATCCTGAATGTAACATGGGTCCACCCCGTAAAACTGCCACAACGTAGGAAGCGCATTGTCATCTAAAATGGTGCAGTAGGTCTCGGCGTTGAGTCTACCAGGAATTGCGACCAAGGGTCCTGTGCCATACCAGGAAAAACACCCCCATAGCATAATTCCACCGCCGCCGAACTTCACAGTTGGCACAATACATTCCGGCAGGAGGCGTTCTCCAGGCAGACGCCAAACCTAGACTCTGCCATCCGAACGGTACAGAATGAACCTTGATTCGTCGCTCCAGAGAACATGTTTCCACTGTTCAACGGTCCATTGTCGACTTTCTTTGCACCACGTTAGCCGAGCAGTGCTATTGGACTCGGTGATCAAAGGCTTGTGGGCGGCAGCACGTCCATGATAACCAAGCAGATGGGCTTCCTTACGGATGGTATTCATTGAAAAGAACAGTCCCGGATGCCTGATGAAACTCCTCGCGGATGTGGCCCATCGATTTGGTGCGGTTCTTCCGAATTTCTCTGGCCAGCACCCGTCGGTCTCTAACTCCTAGTTTTGTGGGTCTGCCGGGTCGGGGCACATTCCAACAGTCGCCTCTCATCTTCCACTTGCCAATCACGTAGGCCACTATCGATTTTAGGTACTTCAACTCGCTGGATATGTCACGTATGGATCGGCCATTTCTGTGATTCCCGACGATTACACTTTTCTCGAAATCAGAGAGCTCCGAACTGCGTGGCATCTTGCATGCGACTGGTTGCGTTGTTGTTTCCCACACGATATTTAACGGTGGCGGCCGTGACGTGTATCATGACCGCAGATATCGTCGATTGCAGGAATGTCCAATTATTTGTTGGTAGATAGTGTATATTCCCTATCCCAGTGCAGCGTCTGTGAACGAAAACTAATTCAGATCGAAGAAGTGTCGGATTTAGATAAATGGCTCCGGTCGGTTGCTACAGCTCAAAGTATAGGAACCAGTCAGGGATTTTAAAAATGTTCATGTAAAACGCAGTGTGTCAACAAAAAATGTATTTGTTTTAGAAATAATGTTCTATGCAATTCCAAATGCCATTTTAGTAATCCCTGTTGTAACAAATGATTTTATATTGTCTTTATATAAATAACATTTTGTATGCTGTATAAATCAGTCAAATCGTTTATCTTGCACTTTAACTGTCTGTCATTAGCTAATATATAGAATACCTAGTTATTTCATAGAATAACTAGTTAAAGTGTGGAATTATTAATTTATTACACGCTTTAACTAACTTGATCGGTTATTTCATGAAATAAATAGGTATTCTTGAAATAACTGAATTATACACATATCCACTGACAGTATCTCAATCATTTAGCAGTATCTGCTGGGAGTAGGTCTTGGACACGTATTAGTAAATAACCTGAAAATCGCTTTCGTACAGAAGTGTATTACAAACCCACTTCTGTTCCCAACTTGATGCTCCGTAGCTTATTCTGCCCCGCTGATTAAAAGACAGCTTTCTTCCGTTCTCGAATCAGAAGAGCATTCGACATCTCCTCCGATGTTCTTTCTAGACAAAGCGAATTAAAAAGCGTTATCGATTTGGCCACTGAGGCAGGATACGATCTGAACATGGTACATAGATATATCGAATAAAACAAAAAGAGGCGTGCCGATCTTTCTATGCAGCAGCTACGCTATTTGGGCTCTATTCCTTACGTTCCAAATGTTTCCTATAAACTCAAGAACGAGCTCAGAAAGATGAAACTCGGTGTCAGCATAAGATCTCCGACATCTTTATAGGCTATGCTTAAGCGAAATACTGACGAGCTCCCACTTTCCAACGAAGCAGGTGTTTATGCCGTCCCTCTACAATATCCGGATGGCTCCAAGCGATACTACATTGGGATGACTAAACGTTCATTTAGAATTAGAGTCAACGAGCATAAGAGGGACATAAAGAACGGCAAACTAACCACGACCCTATCCACAGAAGTCCAGTTCAAGTCCGCCAATCCTATGTGGGATGACATAATAAAATTAGCTGCCTACTCTACTCCTAAATCAATTGCCATTCGGGAAACATTGGAGATCATTGCCAATGATGAGGCCTGCAATGATAGCGTCTCGCTAGAATTACCACGAATTTGGAACCAATTCTTCAAATAATGAATGCCTTTTGTTTTCCTCCAAGGATTCCGCGCACAAAACGAACATGATGCCTCGTGTTTTTATTGAATAATTACGTTCGCATCTCTTCGTTTATTGTCAAGTCAAGTCACCGCGCTCGAATTGTTGAAACGTTCTATTATCCAGTTTTCTGTCTACCTTCGTTGAGAAAGCCATCTGGTTGATGTGCGAAAGCTTGGAAACCTTGATTTTATCTACGCCAATAAATTCGGATAACTAGTACAGTTATACTATCTTACATATAGTTGGTGTACAGTACCTTGCGTTATTGTTTACGTATTACTTTGTACGGTTTCAACTGCAGCGCACAAATTACAAGATGTCAAGACAAGCGCAACATGCCATTTTGTTGCGACAGCCTGCATATAGACTTACGTGGACTCACACGTATTCTTCTGGCAATATCGTCCACTGCTTCAGGTGTGCCCATAGAGGCCTGTGCCACATGTGTCCGATTTAGCACACGTCCTTGTTTCCCGAAATTTCTTGATCAACTTTTGAATAGCACTCCGTACCGCCGGTTCTGACATTGTTCGGAATATCACAGCAAATGACTCTCGAGTGGCCTTCAAGGATTTCGACGAAAAGTAGCACTCCACCACAAACGACCATTTTTGTAGCCTCAGGGGCATTTTGAACTGCTCTAATGTCACTCAAACAACAAGACGAATTTCAGCTACAAAACCTGTAGAGCAAACGTTAATATGAATTACAAACATTTACATTAATTACAAATGTTTAAATTAATGTTTACATTAAATACACCTGCAGAAACAACGTTCCCATTAATATACGGGCGCCATGCTGCTTTTAACTGGTACACACTGTAGAAAGAAATGATGCACAGAAGATAATCACAAAGTTCGTTTTCTTTTTAGCATAGCCTACACGAATTATAAAAACCCGTATAATCATGGTGATCACATTATTTTGCCCAACTCCTGTACAAATATATGCAAAGGAAAATACACAAAAGATAAGCACAAAGTTCGTATTCTTGTCGGTGTAGCCTACACGAAAAATATTAATAACTATAAACATGGCGTTTACATTATTTTTCCATCCCCTGTACACATTTGTCGAAACAAAGCCTTACCATTGGAAAGCGGTAGAAAACATTTTTCCTTATGATCTCCAAATGGGGGATGGAAATTCCACAAAGACCTTGGACGTTTAAATTTGAGGATAACTTTGTCATTGTTTAGCAGAGATGGTTCTCTTAACTTGGCCAACCAACCTATCTTTCTACGTGTTGTTTTACTACTTATCTTTTGCTTCTGCTTTAATTAAGGAAATTCGTATTTCCCTCCACACAGGACGAGTTCAGAATAACCCAATTTTAATTACCCTTTTGTCTTCGGAAGGTGATGCTCATATTCAGCACGAAGAGTTCCATTGAAGAAACAATTTTTATTTTTGACAAAATTCTTCTAAGCTGGTAAATCGACAAGCTGGTACCTCTGTAAATAATGATAAGACATAATTATGGAGACTGAAGAAGATTTATTGTTTACTTGAGAATACTGCCGAGTACAACACATATCAGCAAAGGTCTTTTAGAAATTTCAGACGACGTGCACGTTCATACGTAAAGACGTTGAATGAAACGACTTCTCTGGTTCTTTACTCTTTTTTTTTTTACTTCAAACTTTAAACTTCGAATGAACTGGGGAAAAGGGGAAACTGAATCTTCTCCAAATTCCGTCGATGCAGAATGTTTGTTAACGAAATATTTTCATGAACATGTACAACTAAAAAAGAGAAAACACTGCTTATATTACATGCTTTGCCTGTCCGGTCCCCGTCGGACTGATGTCTCCCTTTAAAAACATCACTAATAAAAGTATTCGGCACTGGATAAAATACACAAGTGATGTTACATTTAATTTTTTCCGGATGCACAGATTTCTCGACAGGTATCGAAAATACATATATGCATCGTGTTCCTGAACATCGCGTTGGAAGAATTATTTTTGTGTGGAATGGACGTCAACTTCACCAAAATTTGAAATAAATTTTTCGCAAAGTAAATTGCACTGACTGGGCAGAAATAATGGGATACTTACTTGGTAACCAGTTTGCCCAGCTGTTGCGCAAACAAGGACGGTCACGCGGTGAAGCATTGAGTTCACTAGGACATGAAAGTCTTTCACTAGCATCTCCAGCCATGCTTGCTGCACTACTGTCCATAATGCTGTCGCATTCCTGGGTGGGGAATCACCAAAGTTTCAACAGAGCTTCCCACATCCCAATAATTCTTCTGAATGTTCGTGCGAGGTGAACGGGGAAGCCATTCCACGGTGGGAACTTCTTCGGAATGCTCTTTAAACCATATTCGAGTCACTACGGCTCTGTGTGTAGGTGTATTGTCCTTCAAGAAGATTCCATTACCTTGTGGATGCACGATGACCATGAAAAGATGCAGGTGGTTTGCAAGGTTGGATACGAAGCGTGGGCCGTTCATAGATACATCTAAATGTACCAGATGTCCTAAAGTATGCCAACTAAACACGCTGGAGACACATAACCTAGCCTCCGCCAGCCTGGAGAAATCCATTGCCTTGTGGGTGCATGATGACCATGAACGAATGCAGATGTTTTGCAATGATGGAAATGTAGCTTTCACTGTCCATAGATACATCTAAACGTACCAGAGGTCCCAACGTGTGCTCACTGAACACGCACGAGATCATAACCAAGCCTCCACCTTCTGGAAGAATCCATTGTCTTGTGGGTACGTATTGACCATGAGTGGATGCAGATCGTTTGCAAGGATGGACACGTAGCGAACTGAACGCGCCCGAGACCATAACCAAGCCCCCACCAGCTTGGAAAAGTCCATTGCCTTGTGGGTACATGATGACCATGAATGGATGCAGATGGTTTGCAAAAATGGACACGTAACCATAATCGAGACCATAACTAAGCCTCCATCTTCTGGAAGAGTCCATTGCCTTGTGGGTGCATGAAGACCATGAAATGATGCAGATGGTTTACAAGGAGTGACACGTAGCCATAACCAAGACCATAATCAATCCTCCATCTTCTGAAAGAGTCCATTACCTTGTGGGTGCATGATGATCATGAAATGATGCAGATGGTTTACAAGAATGGACACGTAGCCGTAACCGCGACCATAATCAAGCCTCCACCTTCTGGAAGATTCTATTGCCCTCTGGGTGCATGACGATCATGAACGGATGCAGATGGTCTACAAGGTTTGACACGTAGCGTGGACTGTTCAGAGATGCATCTAGAAGTATCAGGGGTTCCAACGTCTACTATTTAAACACGCGCACACCATAAACGAGCTCCAACAGCCTTTGTGAAATATCCTGCAGACCCTCATCCTCCGGCCTGTGGGAAATAAATGGAGACGAAACTAATCCGACCAGGAGACCCATCGCAATTCGTCTAGGGTCCAGTGTTGATGATATTTTGCCCAGTTAAGGCTTACAGTCCGGGTGTGACGTTAGCAACTGGACTCTGGTAGGTTGGCAATTCTCATAAGCTATTGTAGCTTTTGTTCTGTTTGTAATGATGGATGCATTTTGTTTTGTTTTTGATTGGAGGTTTAACGACCACCGTGAGCAACTCAGTGGGCTATAAGCAGTCGCCCGTCCCTAATTTAGGGTCACTTGTTCCAGGGAAAGGAGAGAGCCAGTGCCGTAAGACAAACGTAACATCCATGCCGCACCGGGAATCGAACCCTTTTGGACGAATGATCAGAAGCCATCGCTTAGACCACTGCACCACCAAGACGGCGATGCGTTTCTCGCATTTGTATCGTTGACGTCTGAGGGAAATTTGTGCCACTGTCGCTCTGCTGTTGGTTGCAATAATGCGAGACAGTCGTTGGCGGCGAAATTCAACCATCACCTTTCGACGGCCACACTGCTGTCATGTTATTCTGAAAATGGCATATCCTTGATAAACATTTGACACTCTCGAACCATGGTACTGAAATTCCTGCAGCTCCTTGCTGATGGAGTGACCTATGCGTTGAGCACCCAATATCATTCCTCTTTTAAACTCTGTTAACTCGGGATTTTTAACAGTAATGCCATCGAATTATTGTTTAGGTGAACGCAGTGATGCTTCTGCTTTTGTTGAAGTATTTCGAATTACAATAATGAGCACCACTTTTTGGTGGGTTGAGGATTTAACGACCACCGTGAGCAATTCAATAGGCGATAAGCAGTCGCCCGTCCCGTATTTAGGGCGACTGGTTCCAGGGAAAGAAGAGAGCCAGTGCCGTAAGACAAACATAACATCCGTTCCTCACAGAGAATCGAACCCGGCAGAGATATCTCCGTTCTCTTGGACGGCGAAATCGCCTTGTACTTTTGGCCAGAAGCACAGGGCGATTTCGCCTGCCAAGGTAGAATGGTGACATCGCGGTCGTGTTCCTGGAACCAGACACTCACCGCCCTAGCGACGTGGCACGGCGCATTGTCCTGTTGATAGACACCATTACCACCAGAGTAAACGTCCAACATGAAGGGATGGATGTGGTCAGCGAGGATAGACAGGTAGCCATTGGCGTTCAGGGACCCATCCAGTCGTACCAGCGGTCCCAGGTCATACGAGAAAAACATTTCTCAGGCATGTACACTGCCACCGTCGGCCTTGACCGATATGCGTGTTCGGGTTTTGGTTGCTGTGTGCCTGACGTCGTATCTGCCACTGCTCGTTACTTCTGTGGAGCAGAAATCTCGATATTCGTCGGAGGAGGCTATCTTCTTTATACTCTTCCGGTGTTTAATGACGGTAGTCCCATGCGAACTGCAGCCATCGTCACAGATGGACCAGGGTTAACATGGGCGCCTTGATGGAGGGTCGACTCCGGAGACCCATGCGTATCATGATCCGCTCTACTCTTATAGGGGACACGTACCTGTGTGCCCGAGCGTTCATTTGCGTGGTCAATTGCTGCACTGTTGCTCGTCGATTGCCCTTTACCAGTCGACGAAGGTGACGTTTTCACCTGGGTTCGATGACCTTTGAGGCTCTACAGTTATGACGCCACGGGTTACTCGGTGTGCCAACGGTTTGTTCTTGGTACATCTTTACTACAGCACGTCGGGAACAGCCTACGAAATCTGCTGTTTCTGAGATGCTTCCACCCTTGGCGCTGTAGCCGATGATCATTCCTCAAGTTACTTCCTTTCTCCATTGTGCTCGCGTAACACACTATGCTCTATGGTTGATCTGTCCTGGCCGGCCGATTGTATCTCCGTGTGGTCGACCTTATCACGTGCATTCTTTGACGTGCCTAAGCGGGTACACGGTGTTTCCGGGCGTGGTCATATTATTCTGATACGACCGTGTATACCTGCCATGTGGTGGATTCATTCACTAGCAAGAGGGGTGACAGCGTTAAATTCCTCAAAAACCAGGTACCTATGATTTCTGTCCTCCCAGTGTTAATATTTGTTTACATCCTTTACAATATTTTTGATTTCTAAAGAATCGAAGAATTTCTTTTTCTTTTTAGTCAGGTAATTGTAGGAGATATAATTTCGAGGTTATATACGGCCTTGCGTGTGTTTACCTCCAGCTTCTTCTAGAATAAAATTTCGCGCATGTTAGCGTCCATGGATTTGTCACGTTGCACAAAAAGTTTATAGGAAAAATTAGTCACATGTGACCAAGGTATTCCAGTTTTTTTAGCAGAAACTATTAGCTTTGGGGAAAACATCGCTGAAATATTAATACATGAAGCTACTAAATTATTCCTGTAGACATGATATCTCCAATTTTGTAGAATGCATTTTATTTCTCCGGTTCGTGAATTTTCGAATTTTGGCAGCTAGGTAAGGTGAAAAATCTTTACGTTTAACAAAATTTGTTTTTCCAACTTTACAAAATTCTCTGAATTCTGCCTGCTTTTTGATCTCTAAATGATATCTGAACAGTTACAAATTTAAAAATTCAGAAGACCACCTCAGTACACAACCACTTCAGTGTTCCAAGTTGGTAAGATTCTTCTTGTTTCTTTTATGGATGAACTTATTCATGTTCGGTCCTAGATAACTTAATTCACCTTGATAGTTAACCAACTGCTGTTTGTGTTTTGGATTTGTCTGCAATAATGTAACAGGTAGTCTATCTGTATATCTTTCGGTAAACAACAAAAACATCTTCAAAAAGTAGGAACTGTACACCAAATTAAACTTTAAAATAGTATAACTATATACTAAAAATCCGAAAATTTCTTGGCGTAGAATAAATAATCAAAATTTCCAAACTTTCGCACATCAACCAGATGGCTTTTTCAAGGAAGTTAGACAGCTAACTGCAAACAAGATAATAGAACGTTTCAACACTTTAAACGCGGTGACTTGACTAGACAATAAATGATTAGGAGCAAACGTGATATTTCGAGGAAATGAGGTCACGTTGGTTGGGTACGCGGTACTATGGTAGAAATCTCAGCATTATTTGAAGAATTGATTCCAAATACGTGGTAACTCCAGAGAGACGCTGTCGTTGCAAGCTTCGCAGCTGGTCAAGATTTCCAAGGTTTCGCGAATGGCAGTAGATTTGGGTGTGGAGTATGAAGCTAATTTCTTTACATCACTCCATATAGAATCGGCGGACTTGAACTTGACTTCTCTTGATAGGGCAGTGGTTATTTTCCCGTCCCTTGTATCCCTTTTATGTTCGCTGATTCTAATTCCAAACGAACGTTTGGTCATTCTGATGTAGTATCGCCTGGAGCCGTCCGGATATTTTAGTGGAATGGCATAAACACCTGCCTCATTGAGAAGAGGGGGCTTGTCAATATTTCTCTTAAGCATCGTGTATATAGATGCCGGAGACCTTATGCCGACACCAAAGTTCATCCTTCTGAGCGCGTTTTTGAGTTGATAGGAAATATTTGGTATGTAGGGAATAAAGCCCAGGTAGCGAAGTTGCGGCATAGAAATATTATTAGCACTGCTGGTTCTGGCTTACTTCGAACCAGATGCATAACTTTATCGAGAAAGCCAGAACCAGCAGTGCTAATAATATTTCTATGCCGCAACTTCGCTACCTGGGCTTTATTCCCTACATACCAAATATTTTTTTTTTAGAGAAAAACAATTTTAGAGACGATGAAACGCAACTGCGCAGTTGGGCAGTAAGAAATTCAAAATTTTTCCGGTGACGAGGATTGAATCGGTGCCTTCTCTCTCTGGTGTCAGGTGTTCTAACCCAATAAACTACACCGGCGGCATGTAGCGCTGGAAATTTGTCATCTTGACGTGTGTTTCACATCATCTTCCTTTTAATATTTGTTTTAAGCAAAGAAGGAATTTTCATTAATTCCAGACGATATGTGGAAAGAACATCGCACATTTTTCGAAGAACCCAATGGCCAGTGGATCAATTTTTCCAAAGTCGGGCACCAATGTCAAAATACAAATTTGTCGGCTGTGCAGAACGAATATTCGTCTTATCGCTCCGGATACAGTTGTTCTAACCAAGTAAATTACGCTGACGAAATGTATCTCTGCAGATTTGTCGTCCTGACACGTGTTTCACCTGTGTAGTACGTCACGGCAGTAGCTGAACGGAAAGACATAACGGAACACAGAGGGACCGAAAAAAGAGACACCGGCGCGAACGAGCGAATTGCATGTACCACCAAGCATTCCATTCGAACTAGGTGCCGGACTGATGCATACACCCCCGTAAAACAGCGGCCACTTGGCGAGGCATCGATTCGATGAGATGGCGATAGGTGTCCTGGGGTAGCTGGTACCATACTGTCAACACCAGGTCTTCTAGTTACGGTACATTTCGTGGTGGTTGTGATTTAGTGCGAACCTGCTTTTCCAATTCGAACCATAAATGTTCGATTGGGTTCATGTCAGGTGGATTTAGAGGCTAAGGCATTAACAGAAAGTCACCAGAATGTTCCTCGGACCACTCCTTTACGATTCTGGCAATGTGGTATGGTGCATTATCCTGTTGGTGATGTCCATCACCAGCAAGAAACTCAGTTGCCGCGAATGGGTGAACTTGGGCCACAGCGATGTTCAGATACCCGACAACTTTCAGGGATTGCGCTATTGGGATAAAAGGGCCTAATGTGCCACAAGCAAACATCGCCCCCAGCATAACACCCCCGCCACCGGCCTGTTTCTGCCCAGAAGTGCATCCATGTAGCTTCAGTTGGTAATCGGCGCATCCGAGCTCGGCCGTCTACGTGATGCACAAGCAATCTTGATTCGTCAGACCATCCCACTTTCTTCCAATCGTCCACAGTCCAATCCTGATTATCTTGGGTACATTTCATGCATTGTTGGTGATGAGGTACCGTGAGTACAGAGACCCGGCTTGGCCTTTGGCTACGCAGGCCCATGCGTAGAAGGCCGCGATCAAGTGTATGCTCGGACAGATTGCCCTGATCAAGACTGTTCTAGCTGAGGTTATTTGTCGCACTGTGGCACTGCGGTTGCTGTGAACGATTCGCGATAGTCTTCGCTCCCCTCCGGCATCAATGAGCTGCTGACGTCACATGGCTGGACGACGGTTCGTCGTTTGGCCATCTGCGCACCACTTTTGACACGTACTCACTACAGCGGCACGTGAGCAACCCACAAGCTGCGCCGTTTCCAAGATCATCGTGCCATTACAATTTGCCCTTTATCAAACTCCGGTTAATCGGTAACTTTTCCCATTCTGACACCAAACACTCTACTAACCGAAAGCCTGTCTTCGGACTGTGTGTACACTGCTCTGTGAACTTCACCTGCGTCACTGTTCGATCTCCAGGAGCGCTCATTTCTCTAGGTTGGGGGTGATCGTAATTGCTCTTTGGTGTACACGAGAGTGGGAGCTAGCTTCAAATGCTCTAGTGTGCAAAACTTAAGAACGAAGTAGAAAAAGTGAAATAACGCCGTAAATATCAGATTAAAATTACGAGTGTTGTTTCAAATTATGTTTTTTTAAACACTGGTTATTGGGGGAGTTGAATATGTTTGGAGAATTGCATAAAATTACTGTTTTTACAAAACTAACAGTAGCTATTTTACCGGAAAGATGTCATATGCAAAATTTTATATTTTCCATCTGAACGTATTCTTTTTCCAAATGAGAACATCGCGCAGTACAGTAAAAGATACATAACGAAGTAAATTTCTCCGTCATTTTTGGTCCACGCCGGAGATAGAACCCGAGTCCACTTATTCCGGAACAAGTTACATAAAGGCAGATAGCAGCAAGAAAGAACGCAGACGTTCGTTCTTGCTGCTATCTGCCTTTATGTCGTGTGCGTCCGGCGGGACAGGCACGTCACAGATAGCACGTGGTACTGTTTGTTTGTGAATTCGATATCTTCTCAGCCTCCAAATGTTCTAGACGTTTCTTCGCGATGTTAAAATTTCATTCAAATTTCTGTGTATTTTCCAGTAAATTATTAGGTGATAACTTCATCTGATAGCTTTCTGATTAATATGAAAGGAAAAGATCTGAGATTTCCCGTTGCCGTGATATTTGTTTTTTTTCAGCAGCAGATGACTGAACGGCAACACATTTCTACATTTGGGAAAGAACGCGCTGGTAATAAATTTACAAATACGTACCATATTTTTTGTCATAAAATCTGTATATATATATGTAATAAACACAAAAGTCTTAAATTTATGTTGTGCGGATTATACACGAATACGGATAATACGCCGGTTTAAAAATATGTTTTTTTTTTTTTTGCGGAACTTACATTTTAAAAATGTCATCGTCGTGATTTTCAAGAGACGGCGTATATTTGGAAAATTACTAAATCTGCAATAATATTGGGAAAACTTAACGCAATACGATGACGAAGGGCAGCTTTTTCTTTTTTTACTTACCAGCGTTTCGATAGAAAATAGGATGCAAAAAAGGCTATACAATTTGCTATCGTAGACGACCACGTACTGTGGAAAATTCAGCTTCACACATGTTCGTGTATGCCGCAGGACTAACTCTGAAACTGCGGAAATGCTAAAATAAAAAAAAATCGCTTTATTCCGTTGAAAGCAACAGAAAAATGTTTTAAAATGACACTTATTTTTTTAATAATAATAATAAAATCTTCTTTTTATTATTTATTTGAACTGTTGTGTTATCCCTTGAATCGCGACTCTTTTTTTTTTTTTTTTTGTACAAAACTGCATTTCGAGATCAACATCGCAGGTACGGATTATCCGGTGATTTATTTCTTTAATTTCAAGGCCTGCGGATTATGCACTACCGCGAATTGTACAAATGAATTGTTCTTCTTTTTCTGAATTTCAAGGTGAATTGCATAAAATTACTGTTTCAAAAATACTGAATTTCAAGGTGAATTGCATAAAATTACTGAGGTTTATAAGAAGAAAAATAGGGTACTTATTATTTTTGCACAGTGGAAGTGAAGATATGGAAGTGAATAACAGTAATGAACTTAAAATATTTTAATCAGTGGGCATCAGTAACTCAAATAAATATTACATCTCTCGTACAATTATTAGAATATGCATGATATTATAGTTTCAGCTACACACAGTAAAAACCTGCTTGTGCAAAACAGTACACCACTAAAACAAAGAAATGCAGTTGTTATCGTTTTTTATTCAAGCTCCACAGAATTTTTTTCAAGATTATATTTTTACACAGAAGGAAAAAACCCACTAATATTTTGAAATAGCAACAAACTATTAAAAATAAAAAGGACGAAGATGTACAAGTCGCTTTAAAAATGAACAAAAGTCTAACCCCATTAGTATTTTTCTTTATAAACTCTGTTACTACCTCGAAAATGCGTTCCAGCAATTTTAAGAAATCTGAAGTTTGGTTATGATCGAACAACCCTTTCTCGGATGTCTAATCGCATGATGTATTAAAATAGTTCGAACATATTAACCCTGGGTCAGCACTCTGTAATTATCTTTGGTGTTTACTAAAACAAGGTAATTCAGTCACTACTGCGGTAATTATTTATGCTATCAACATTTTCTTTTTCCAGGCTTCGAAGGGAGAAACTTTTATCTTGTAAAGTTTTGGTTAACATAAACATCTCGCTCGATTTATTCCAAACTTTTATCTGTTTTCCCAACCAGAATATTTTACTGAGACAACATTTAGCACTTGCACATTTTTGGGTTTCAACTTTATCTAATAATGCATCGTATTTAATTTTGAAGGCAAATGAACGAAACAGAATTATAAGAGACATCTCAAATATGCATAGAACTTGTCAAGGAAGATTTAGCTCTTCAAGTCATTACGAATTAATCAGAAATGCAAATATTAGCACTTAAATAAGCCATGAAAGGCTAAATACTTTTTTTGGGGGCGCAAATGTTATTCCACCCAGCCTGGGATGGAGCGAATCAGTGGGGTGGGGATAAGGAGTATTTAAAGAGTCGGAGCAGATGGCGATATCTTAATATGTGCCGGTGTGAGATAGGAGCTTGCAGGAGCAATTAATCATTTTCTATCTCGGCTCAAGTCACGCCGACTCTGCACTCATCCGTGCGTGATGCATCTTTCTAAACGATGTGCTGACATTACTTTAAATAAGGCCATGGAGGGAAAGAAAGGGAGAAAGAAAGAAAAAAAGACTCTTGCGGAAAATCAAAATTTCAGGGTCTGCGAGTCTCATATTATTGGCCCAATGTCAGAACTGTCGATAATGCCATGTGTTGCGCTGCACAGTTGATGAATTGGCTGGAAGTCTCAGGAGGGTATATATATATACTCGTATATATATATTAAAGCTCTGTTCCATGAAATTGAGCTCTTCTTAAAAATTAGATGATGAAATATAAAAAAATTGCTTTTCTCATTTAATCTTTTTGCGTGAAATGCATATACGTACGTACGCACACACACACACCCACACACACACAACGTATATATATATGGAATAGCGAAAACCCAACAAGGAGACAGGAGGAATATCGAATATAAATATTCACAGTACGAACATTTGTACGAATAATGAACGTAGAAATCATAAATTAGAAAACCAGGCTGCTTTCATCAGGAGAGCATCAACCTGTGGGAGTGGCTTTTGTGGTATCAGTAAACGACTAGGAAAAAACCAATAGTCGAATGATCATGCCCCCGAAGCCACTGAAGTGACCATAGATTGGTGAGATGTAAGATGCACCTCAACACTAAGCTCGAACGTGGCAAGCTCATAAGACAAACAAAATGTATTGACATAACCAACCTTAAAAAACACCATAATACCTTCAAGTTGGAACTGAAGAACAAATTCTCTGCTTTAGAAGGCCTAACATCGGAAGAAGTGCATATTTCTGAAGTTAACAGAAACGTAACTAAAGCTCTTATGGAAACAGCAACAAAATTAGCTGGGTCTAAGAACAAGTTGCATGTGAACAAATTATCAGGAAAAACCAAAATGTTGATGCAAAAAAGAAGAGAGATGCGGACAACTAAAGAAGATGCGACTTCTAAAGTGGAATACATAGAGCTATGCAAGACAGTACGAAAAAGTATCACTGAAGACGTAAGGAAATTCAACAGTGAACTAGTAAGGAAAGCAATTGAAAACAACCAAAGCCTAAAGATAGCAAAGGGACATCTCAGTAGGGGAAGAAAAGAGATTATGGCACTGAGAAAAGAAGATGGTTCTGTAACAAGAAACAGAGGCAAATTTTGACAAGAGTGAAAGATTTCTACTCCAAGTTATATGAAAGGGATGAGGCATGTACTCCAGACATCCTGGAAGGTACCAGTACCAGAATTCTTCCAGTCCTCCCAGCAGAAGTTACACATGCAATCAAGAACTTGAAGAGAGGAAAAGCTCCAGGAGAAGATGGAATTACTGTAGACATCATACAAGAAGCAAGTGGAGAAATCGAAACAGTACTCGCCCAAATTTTCACTCGATGCCTTAATGAAGGGAAGATAATGATCCTGCTACATAAAAAAAGTGACATTGGGGATCTCAGGAACTACAGACCTATAAGCCTCCTATCAGTGGTTTATAAAATCTTCACTAAAGTTCTTTCACACCGTTTGAAGGTAACACTGGACATGGCTCAACCGAGAGAACAAGCTGGATTCAGGAGTAGCTACAGCACAATGGATCATATCTACGTACTGAGAGAACCAATTGAAAGAGCGAGGGAATATGAACTTCCATTGTGCATGGCTTTTATCGATTATGAAAAAGCCTTTGATTCGGTGAAACCATCAGCAGTTACAATGGCTCTGAAATCCTGCGGTATTGAAGATGCATACAATAATATTATTAATAACATCTATGAAAATGCAAGTGCAAAGATTCGGCTGTTTGAAAATACAACACACATAAAAATTGGAAAAGGAGTGAGACAAGGTGACACCATATCTCCGAAGCTCTTTAACGCCACATTGGAAAATGTCTTTCAATCACTGAACTGGGAAAACAATGGGATAAAGATTCATGGAGATTATCTAACCCACGTTCGTTTTGCCGATGACGTAGTCATTTTTGCAACTACCCCATCAGAGCTGCAGAGTATGATCCAGGAACTTGCTGACAAGAGTAAGGAAGTGGGATTAAAAATGAACTTTCAGAAGACAAAAGTGATGTTCAATGCTTTTACAAGCAATGAAGATTTATCGATTGATGGAGAAAAGCTGGAGATAACAGACACGTACATTTATCTTAGACAGCAGATATCAAGTGAGGGTCACATTGATGAAGAAATTAATGGGCGTACAAAACTTGCCTAGAAAGCTTTCGGAAGAAACAGCATAATTTTCAAGAGCAATATGCCATTATGCCTTAAAAGAAAAGTGTTTGATCAATGCATCCTTCCCGTGCTTACGTATGGTGTAGAGACGTGGACCTTAACTAAAAGAGACATACAAAGGCTGCAGACAACTCAAAGCAGCATGGAGAGGTGCATACTTGGTGTAACCAGGAGAGATAAGAAGAGGAACTCGTGGATCAGAAAAATGACAAGAGTGGAAGACATCATGATCAGAGTAAAATCCCTGAAATGGCAATGGGCTGGACATACTGCCAGAAGGACAGATCGTCGACGGACAGCCAAAATTTTAGATTGGATTCAAAGGGACAGGAAAAGACCCAGAAGAAAACTACATGTGAGATGGGTGGATGAAATTCGAAAGTATGCGGGAGTGACATGGAGGAGACTGGCACAAGACAGACCGTTGTGGAGGAAACTTGCGAGACCTTCGTCCAGCAGTAGATTGATATTGGTTGACAATGATGATGATGATGATGATATATGTTACATATATAGCTGTTATGTATAAATTGATAATATCCAAATTGTCATAGGGGTTTCTGTCTCTTTTATTGTCTTTCCTTTCTTTTTTTTTCTTTTTTGTACATGATACAGCAACGTTCTAAAAAAGTGAAAGGTATTGACACAATGTCAAACTCGTTTCAGAACGGAGTGTAGAAAATGTTGGAAAGTAGGAGTAAATGATCCATGGAAAGCTGTGTCGTAGTAATCAATTGATTTACAGTAGAATCCAAAAGCTTTTTTGTTTACTTTTATTTTATGACGTATCTCCCTTATATTCGTTAGGATAAACCAAAAATGTTGTAAGAGGTTTCGTGAAAGGCTTCGCATTTCACTTCATTCACCAGAAAAAGTAGGAATCTGGTTTGTGCTCAAAGCTTTCTGTCGCTTCGAGCTGAAATCGTGAAATAAAAATCCTCACGCAGCTTCCAAAGAGGGATGCCCTTCACCATATGGTATTCTTACCATCATTCCCACGACGTCCGCGATAAACACAGTTCTCTCTAAAGGAAGTGGTCCCACAGTTTATAAATTCTATAAGTTTCCATTAGTGGTAAAAGCAATGGAACTGTTTCCTTGTGTTTCTTAAGTAGAAAGCTTTCGTTTTCTTTCTCTAGACTTTTCTTGTTTGCCTTCTTTTTTTATCTAATCAAGAGATCGATGGAATTTCCATTATGGCCGTTGGATCGAGCAATTTGTTTAATGGAACTCCTTTTGGTTCGTTTTGACTTCTTCCTTCTTCTGTACCACACGCATGTTTCTGAAAGCTATTGGGGAAAAAAGTGCTACAAACTGCTTTTTTTTATTATGTATTTCGGAGAAAAAGGACAAAACATGTCTGCAATGTCGGCGTAGGTAATACAATATGACAAGGAACTGTATTGGCATTCATGAAGATTCACAAAAACAGCTGCTAAAAGCTGATCGAAACTTATTGATATTGAATAATTCATAAATTATCTTCGTTCAATGAACCCTTAAAGCTGTCCAATGAAATATCGGAAGTGAATGATATATAAATGATATCTGATAAACGTATTATAAGAGCTGATGAATCACATTGGCACAGATTGATATCAAAATCCTATTTGATGAATGTATCATAAAAGCTTATTAAAAGATATTTGAACGGAATAACTAGTAAATGATGTTTCAAAACGTGTTATAACAGTTGATGAATCATATTAACGCTGAAAGACTCTAAAATTTGAAAAAAATGTGTCATAAAACTGAGGAAAACGTATTTTTACGGAATCATCATAAATGTTGTTTGATAAATGTGTTATAATAACTGATGAATCGTTATCACGATGATTGATTCATAAATAATATTTGGTAAATGTGTAATAAAATCTGAAGAAATTATATGGACAAGAAATGATTTTTTTTGTTTAGTGGTTTAACGACCACCGTGAGCAACTCATTAAACTATAAGCAGTCTCCCGCCCCTAATTAGGGTCACTAGTTCCAGGGAAGGGAGAGAGCCAGTGTCGTAAGAGCAACACAACATCCATGCCTCACCGGGAGTCGAACCCGTACCCATCTCGTACGATAGTCAGAAGCCATCGCTTAGACCAGTGCGCCACCGGTGCGACATTGATTACCAAGCAACATTACATAAATACACCATAAAATCTCGTGGGAACATATTGACATGAAATGATTCGGGAATGATACTTGATCAATGTGCCACAAAAGCTGATGAAGTCGCACTGGCACTGATTGATTAGCAAATGATACTTCATTAATGCACCATAAATCTGATGAAAACATATATGCAAGTAGGAATTTAGAAACTAGTCTTGATAAATGGGTCGTAAGAGCTGATGAATCTTATTGGAGCAGAAAGATTGACAAATAATGTTTTATAAATGTGCCATAAAAACTGATAAGAATCTGCTTGCATGGAATGATTCGCAAATAATGCTTGATAAATGCGCCTTAAAAGCTGATGAGTCATACCGGCAAGGAATGATTAGAAATGATGTTTGGTGAATGTGTCATAAGTTCTGATGAATCATATTGGCACAAAGAAATTCGCAAAAGAGTTTTTTTTTTATAAATGTGTAATTAAATCTTATGGAAAACGTATTTGCGCGGAATGATTTTCAAATAATGTATGATAAATGTGACGTAAAAGCTGATGAAAACATACTGGCAAGAAACTATTCGCCGTTCTCTAATTTAGGGTCACTGGTTCCATGGAAAGTATAGAGCCAGCAAAATCAGGTGAATACACCATCCATGTCTCATCTATCTTACCCTTCTCGGACGACTGGTCGCGCTTCAGACAATTTGGCCAATGTATTAGCTGTCTTCATGATTTTCCGATTGTCTTTTGAATGACTAATTATACGTGAGGGAGAAACTTTTCTGTGCAACTTTTTTGGTCAGAATTCTGAACATGGTGTTCAGCATGTTTTCACTCGTAATCATCAGAGCTGAGTTTGGACTCCATTTTAAGTGACTGCCCGCGTCCGAGCCGCAAGTTTGTCAACTCGAAGCCGAACTTACCTCACAAAATAGAGCCCGACTCGAGAGAGTCCGAAAACTGTAACTAACCTGTTTTGGCTGTATTAATAAAATATCTTCTTACAGGTATCAGCCCTCTCCTTCCCGTATTTAACCAATGTCTTTCTCAACTGAGCATTGTAGAAGGGACATTTTAAGTATTTCTACAGTACAGCCACAGGAATTTGTTTCACCATTCTTCTTACAGGCATCAACTCTCTCCTACCCCTTTCTAACCAATGTCTACATCAACTGGGTATTGGGAAAGGGACATTTAAGTGTTTCTAAAGTACAGCCTCAGGTGTTAGTTTCCCCATTCTTCTTACAGGCATCAACTACGTTTTACCCCTATTTAACCAATGTCTTCTGCAACTGGGTACTAGGGAAGGGACATTTACGTGTTTCTAAAGTACAGCTACAGGAGTTAGTTTCACCATTCTTCTTACAGGCATCAACTACGTTTTTCCCCTATTTAACCATTTTACCCCTATTTAACCAATGTCTTCTTCAACTGGGTACTGGGGAAGGAAAATTTAAGTGTTTTTAAAGTACAGCTACAGGAGTTAGTTTCACCATTCTTCTTACAGACATCAACTACGTTTTACTCCTATTTAACCATTTTACCCCTATTTAGCCAATGCTTTCCTCAACTGGGTACTGGGGATAGGACATTTAAGTGCTTCTAAATTACAGCCACAAAAGTTAGTTTCGACATTCTTCTTACAGGCATCAACCCCTTCCTTCCGCTATTTAACCAAAGCCTTCTCCAACTGGGTATTAGGGAAGGGACGTTTTAAGTGCTTCTAAAGTACAACCGCAGGAGTTAGTTTTACTATTCTTCTAACAGGCATCAACTCTCTTTTACCCATATTTAACCATTTTACCCCTATTTAACCATTTTACCCATATTTAACCAATATCTTCTTCAACTGGGTACTCTGGAAGGGACATTTAATTGTTTCTAAAGTACAGCTACAGAAGTTAGTTTCACCATTCTTGTTACATGCATCAACTACGTTTTACCTCTATTTAACCATTTTACCCCTATTTAACTAATGTTTTCTTCAACAAGGTACTGGGGAAGGGACATTTAAGTGTTTCTAAATTACTGCCGCAGAAGTTAGTTTCACCATTCTTCTTACCGGCATTAACTCCTTCCTTCCCCTATTTAACCAGTGCTTTCCTCAACTGGGTATTTCCTCAACCATTCTTCTTACAGGCATTAACTACGTTTTACACCTATTTAACAAATGTCTTCTTCAACTGGGTACTGGGGAAGGGACATTTAAGTGTTTCTAAATTACTGCCGCAGAAGTTAGTTTCACCATTCTTCTTACAGGCATCAACTCCTTCCTTCCGATATTTAACCAGTGCTTTCCTCAACTGGGTATTTCCTCAACCATTCTTCTTACAGGCATCAACTACGTTTTACCCCTATTTAACCAATGTCTTTTTCAACTGGGTACTGGGGAAGGGAGATTTAAGTGTTTCTAAAGTACAGCCTCAGGAGTTAGTTTCACTATTCTCTCCCATTCAACTAATGCCTTCCTCAACTGGGTATTGGGGAAGGGACATTTTAAGTGTCGCTAAAGTACAGCTGCAGGAGTTAGTTTCACCATTTTTCTTACAGACGTCAAGTCTTTTTTATCCCTATTTAACCAGTGCCTTCCTCAAATGGATATTGGGGAAAGGACATTTTATGTGTTTCTAAAGTACAGCCGCAGGAATTGGTTTCACCATTCTTCTTACAGGCACGAACTCTTTCTTTCATCTTTTAAATCAATGTCCTCCTCAACTGGGTATAGGGGAAAGGACATTTAAGAGCTCCTAATGTACAACCGGAGGATATAATTTCACCATTCTTCTTACAGGCATCACGTCTCTCCTTCCTCTTGTTTAACCAATGCTTTCCTCAACTGGGTATTGGGGAAGGGACATTTTTAAAGTACAGCCAAAAGAGTTCTTTTCACTATTCGTTTTCTCCTGAAATGCTTCCGGTGGTCGGGCATCCAGGAAACTTGGGCTTCGCGACACTCTATGTACGTTGCCCAATAAAATCAGCAGGGAGATGATGCGTCGGGGAGTGGGTCGAAATTTCGACGACGTGGCATGAAGTGTCTGTCTACAGTTCTAAAAGAAGCTTTTCCTTCTTCGCTGAAAGCAACTAATGCCTGGCCTATGGCATTTGTTCTCCAAGCCCAGCGTTAATAGCTCATAGTAGGTGTAGCAACTAATGCCCTGCCTATGGCACCTGCTCTACAAGCCCAGCATTAAAAGCTCTTCCATGTCTGTGTTCCACTCCCAGACCCAACAGTAGAGGAATTCCCTTTAGCAATTTGGAACTGTAATTAAATACTCTTATGTTAAATCATACAAAATCACGGTTAACATATAAAGAAGAAGCACGAGCCAAAGCCGTAGTAAATGTTCTGCACCCAGATTCGGGTGCAGAACATTTTAGTGTTAAGACAGTCCGAGGCATAGGACTTTCGCGCTATGCCTTGGACTGTCTTAACACTGGTAAGTAGAGTTTCTACAATTTTTTAGACGACTCTACTACGCTGTCCCGGTGGCGCAGTGGTCTAAGCGCTGGCTTATGACTGTTCATCCCAGAAGTGTCCGGGTCCGGATTCCGGTGAGGCATGCATGTTGTGTTTGTCTTACGGCACTGGCTCTCTCCTTTCCCTGGAACCATTGACCCTATAAATTAGGGACAGCGACTGCTTATAGCACATTGAGTTGCTCACGGTGATCTTTAAATTTCCAATGAAAAAATTGCAAAAAAAAGGCCCTGCTATAAAAGGATCTGGATGATGAGCGTTGATATTTCATCTATTGAAGAAAATAGGAGCTCACAGTCGCAGCGACGCATAAACAATTATAACGAAACTTTATGCCCCATGTCTTACTTGATTTCCATTTTCTCCTTTTTCATCTTACCTCATTTAATCACTATCTCTTTTCGGCCTCAAACTCAGAAAAAATAAGGATGGAGGAGGTTTAACGACCACCGTGGGCAACTCAATGGGCTATATAAGGATGGAACGAGCAGTTCTAGTTAAAACACGTAGCCGCAGATCGTCCGGTTAAAAATACTTAGCTAGGAGACGCTTCCTAGTGCTATAGTCAAAATTAGTCACCTGTTTCAAATAACAGTTGGCCGACCCGGTGGCACAATGGTCTAACCGATGGCCTCTGATGATTCGTCCGAAAGGAATCCCGGTTCGAATCCCAGTGGGATGTTGTGATTGTCTTACGGCACTGGTTCTCTACCTTCCCTGTAACCAGTGACCCTAAATTAGGGACGGGTGACTGCTTATAGTCTGTTAAGTTGCTCACGGTGGTGGCTAAACCTCCAATCAAAAAACAACAAAAACAGTTGAAGGTTCACAATCTCAGCCACAGAACAAGCGTAAAAGCTATCTTCAGCAGAGTCACTCCCCCAACGGACCTTCTGCAAACGGTGTCTGTTCACCAACAAACGGTTGAGCATAAACTATCTGTTAGATAGTTCGAACAACATATCTCTTCAGGCGTTTTATCAGCTTCAAAATCTGATCAGGAACTTTGTTAAATAAATATACGCAAGCTCAGTTACGTAAAACCCAGAAAACGCATTGAACGAGCTTGATGTGTACGCTTCACTTTTCTCACCGGCCAGATTTCAAGCGACGCGGTAAATCCAGAGAACACATTTCGCGAATTTGTGTACGGTGTTCCACTAGATTTCAAGCAATCTGGTAAATCCACAGAAAGTATTTAGAGAGCTCTTTTGTCACACACTAGAAGCAACGCAGTAAATCCAGAGAACGCATGGATCAAGCATGTGTAGGGTACTCTTTTGTGAAACGTTTTGTTTTGAAATTGCTTACCTTTGAACTTGTACTGCTTTACCGTCTGTTTTTGTTTAGTTTTCGGCGAACTCTTAGACACAGTTTAATACTTTTGTTATCAACGGACTCATAGACTTCTATTTTTTACTACTGTTCAACTGGGCAGCCCGTGAGCGCCCTCTTTTTCACACCCTTTACATTGTTGTTATTGTTTTTTTTAAATGCTTGCGTATACCTTGTTCTCTCCCACATCTTGTTACTGTTTTGTTTTCTGTACTTGCTCATATTTTGTAGAGGCGTTTTTATACCTAACAGAATATCATCATCATCATCATTGTCAACCATTATCAATCCACTGCTGGACGAAGGTCTCCCCAAGTTTCCTCCACAACGGTCTGTCTTGTGCCAGTCTCCTCCATGTCACTCCCGCATATTTACGAATTTCATCCACCCATCTCCCATGTGGTCTTTTTCTGGGTCTTTTCCTGTCCCTTGGAATCCAATCTAAAATTTCGGCTGTCCATCTATGGTCTGTCCTTCTGGCAGTATGTCCAGCCCATTGCCATTTCAGGGATTTAACTCTGATCATGATGTCTTCCACTCTCGTCATTTTTCGGATCCACGAGTTTCTCTTCTTATCTCTCCTGGTTATACCAAGCATGCACCTCTCCATGCTGCTTTGAGTTGTTTGCAGCCTTTGTATGTCTCTTTTAGTTAAGGTCCACGTCTCTGCACCATACGTAAGCACTGGAAGGATGCATTGATCAAACACTTTTCTTTTAAGACATAATGGCATATTGCTCTTGAAAATTATGCTGTTTCTTCCAAAAGCTCTCCAGGCAAGTTTTGTACGCCTATTAATTTCTTCATCAATGTGACCCTCACTTGATATCTGCTGTCCAAGATAAACATACGTATCTGTTATCTCCAGTTTTTCTCCATCAATCGATAAATCTTCATTTCTTGTAAAAGCATTGAACATCACTTTTGTCTTCTGAAAGTTCATTTTTAATCCCACTTCTTTACTCTTGTCAGCAAGTTCCTGGATCATACTCTGCAGCTCTGATGGGGTAGTTGCAAAAATGACTACGTCATCAGCAAAACGAAGGTGGGTTAGATAATCTCCATTAATCTCTATCCCTTTGTTCATCAACATTTTGGTTGATATATATATCAGCCAGAAAGTACACCAGAATATATCAGCCAGAAAGTACACCAGAATATATCAGCCAGAAAGTACACCAGAATATATCAGCCAGAAAGTACACCAGAATATATCAGCCAGAAAGTACACCACGGGAGAAAGTTCGCAACACTTACCTCCGCTACGAAAAGTCGTCCCTGGCGTTTAGATCGAAAAAGCAACATAATTATTGCTCATAATCCATTTTTCTTTGCTGAACAGTTTAAGGGATAAAATTGCTATCTAAATCAAATTTTCAAAATGTCACCGGTTTTAGTAATAAATTTGGTTTGAGAAGTTACGCAATCAAGGACTTCGCACTTAACGCTGGTGACTGTCCACTTGAAAAATATTCATAATTTTGGAGATTAGGGAAGGGATGGGTGATTTCTTCGAACGTTTTTCAACAAAGAGATAATGAATTAGCAATCGGGATAACCCGAAGCCCAGGGGGAGCGGAGGTTATTTAAGTTGCAGTAGGGAAATAATTTCGCCGCTCCGGTAGCTCAGTGGTCTAAGCGATGGCCTCTGATCATTCGTCCAAAAGGGGTCTGGGTTCGAATTCCGGTTAGTCATGGATGTTGTGTTTGTCTTACGGCACTGGCTCTCTCCCTTCCCTGGAACCAGTGACACTAAATTAGGGACGGCAACTGCTTATAGCCCATTGAGTTGCTCACAGTGGTCGTTAAACTTCCAATCAAAATAATAATAATAATAATTTATTCAAAGTTTGGACTCCATTGCTTCTCTGGAAACGGATCCTTCTCTAAGACACTTTCAGTTCTTTGCGGTGTTAAGATTTGATTCGATGTTCAATGCAGTTCTGCTTGGGTGGGTGGGAATCAGGCACGGATCCAGAGGAAGGGGCGGAAGGCGCCCCCTTCCCTCAGGAACCGAGGAAAAGCTTCGGTTTTTTAGTTTTTTTATAACAAATTGAATATTGTTTCGTGAAAGAAAGTATCACTTTATATTACTTTCGTTAATTAGAAAGTGGCCGCCCCGGTGGCGCAGTGGTCTAAGGCGCTGGCCTCTAATCATTCGTCCGTAAGGGGTCCGGGTTCGAATCCCGGTCAGGCATGGATGTTGTGTTTGTCTTACGGCACTGGCTCTCTCCCTTCCCTGGAGCCAGTGACCCTAAATTAGGGACGGGCGACTGCTTATAGCCCATTGAGTTGCTCATGGTGGTCGTTAAACCTCCAATCAAAAAAAAAAAAAAAAAAAAAAAAAAAAAAAAAAATTAGAAAGTATTACTTAATAGTGTATTATTTTTGTTAATTAGAAAGTATTAATTAATAGTGTATTATTTTTGTTAATTAGAAAGTATTAATTAATAGTGTATTATTTTTGTTAATTAGAAAGTATTACTTAAAAATGTATTACTTTCGTCTCCACATAATTAATATGAATAATTTATAGACATGCTAAGAACACTTTCATTTCGTGGGAAAACATCAGAAAGATCTCCGGTTTTTCCAGACACTTACGGCGCCCTCCCCCGCCCTCACGGAAATCTTGGATCGACCCCTAGTGCGAATGGCGGTCTGTGTCAGAGTAATTGCTTGACAGATAGTGCACCGTACCCTTGAGGTGGCGCAAGAGTTAAAACGGCAATTTTCGGCGATAAGCCGAGGTCGGTATAGTTTAGTAAGGAGAATATCCGGCTCCGGAGGTGGGAGATGTGAGTTCAAATTCCACCATCGGCAAAAAGGGATTACACTATATTGGATGTCGAACGTAAAAATAAATCTCCTGTCCTTGAGGTCCGAGAAAGATGTGTGATGTCTCTTCCATACATCGTCTGGAATTAATGAGAATTCTTTTTTCTATAGCGCGCTATTTTTTCTTCAAGCATGGATTGCGGCAGATCCGAAACCGGGTGATTTTGCGCCTCCGCCTTTCTCTTGGGAAAGGGGATATACGTAACCTACCACTTAGGTGACGTAAGTGTCAAAAAGGGAAGTTGCAGCGATACGCCCAGGTCGGTGTAGTTCTGTCGGGAAAATAATCAGCTCGAGAGCTGAAAGACCTGAATCCTCAATTTAACCTTTTAACCGGCTGAAACGAATTAACTTGGGATTAGCAAATTGGACTGAAAACATTTCCAACGAATATATTCACTCTCTGAAAAGAGACTGCAACAAGTGAACCTCCGCAATGTTTCTGTCCAGTGGCACGATGTCCGTGTCAGTGGGGACTGTACCTTGCCCACCATGTTTTGGATCATGAAGCAAAGAATATAGGACTAGAGGGGACATCTTCTGACGGATGGCAGTTTTATGGTCCGTACCGTTGAGATGAGGGAGGGGAAAAGAACCGGTTTGCCGTAGTTTTCGTAAAACACTTGAACACTTCCGTTTGGAAATTCCAGAAACTTTTGGGCACTGTATGGTTCAGGTACTTCGGCCGCTTAAAGGGTTAATAGATGATAATTAGAACGCCGTTTTGTTATTGTTTCTTCTGTTACCCAATGCTTATTTTGGGATTAAGATCCTACCATGTCGCAACGGATTTCAGTTCTCTCCTTCTTTCTTCAACGTCTCTTTTTTCACCATTTCGCAAAACATTATATTTCGTATTGCGTAGCCGACGCACGTCTATTGTTACAAACACGAAGTAAAGATATATGGCATTTAGGAAAACATTACATCGAACTTATACCGCACAAATTAAATTTTATGGGAAATTTATGGCGACCAAACGCACAGCTGAAGGTGGTTTCATTTCTTTCAAGTAGCAGTGATGATTTATCGATCAATGCTGTCACTTTAGTATCGTAATCGAAATGTATCGAGCAGATTAGGGGCATGGTAGCACGTGCGCGGTTGAAGTCTTTCAAAATGACATCTCGCCACTCTACATTGTTTTAAGAGTGGAGGTTCTCCATCAATCTCTAATTTCTGCTTCTCCGCAGAACGGAAATAAGAATAGCTTTAGCCTGGTTGCGTCATTTCGTTCTGCCTTCATTTATCACTGTGACGCTGAAACTTCAAATTTAATCTTGCAAAACTCAAACACTCTGAGACAGAGGAAGGCTTTTGTAATAGACACGAAGTCGATACGTCTTTCCGACGTCCCACATCGTACATCAACTTAGCATAAGAACCAAGTAATATTACAATCTCTTCTTATACAAATCGCCCAATCGAAAGCTGATATTTCTTTTTTTTTTTTTTTTGATTGGGGGTTTAACGACCACCGTGAGCAACTCAATGGGCTATAAGCAGTCGCCCGTCCCTAATTTAGGGTCACTGGTTCCAGTGAAGGGAGAGAGCCAGTGCCGTAAGACAAACACAACATCCATGCCTGACCGGGATTCGAACCCGGACCCCTTTCGGACGAATGATCAGAGGCCAGCGCCTTAGACCACTGCGCCACCGGGGCGGCAAAGCTGATATTTAACCTTTTTATTATGTGGTAACACAAGAAGACTTGACGTTTTCTGACGTCTCCCGTGAGAGAGGATCCTCACAAGGCCGTGTCCCTTACAAAACAGCTGTTTACCGAATTTACATTTAATAGCAAAAATACACTGAAGAGCAATTGAATTAGAGATAACTGGCGTTATGCAAATGTGGCGCTGTGGGCGGCCCTATAAACGGAAACGTCATGACGTATGCAGCGATCCGACAATATAAGGAGTGATGCGACGGGAATCAGTAAGAGTCGGACGCAGTATGGGTAAAACGAAGGATCTAAGCAAGTGTGCAAATTGTCGGGGCCCGACGAATGGGTTACTCCATCTCGGAAGTCGCGCAGGCACTGGGATTTTCAGGAGCCGCTGTGTCACGGGTGCACCGTGAGTACATCGAATCCGGTAAAACCATCCCTGCAAGGGCCAACTGCCGTGGACAACAGCGGGTGGATGAGCGGGGTCATCGTCGGCTAGCTGCTCGCATTGTAACAGCGGACAGACGGGCCACAGTGCAAGAAATCACCAGGCAATTTAACGCTGGTGCACAAAAACGTGTAAGCAGCCACACCATCCAGAACCATCTCGTCGCTATGGGGTACAGAAGCCATCGTTCCACGAGGGTACAGCTGCTGACAGCACATCGCAGGGCGCAAAGATTAGCATGGGCGCGGGAACATCGCCACTGGACCCTAAACATGTGGGAAAATGTTGCTTGGACTGATGGGTCGAGCTTCACGTTAGTACATGCGGATGGCAGGATACGAGTACGGCGCAAACCACATGAAGCGATGGATCCTTTTTTCCAGCAGGGTACTTTTCAAGCTGGTGGAGGTGGCATTCTAGTATGGGGACTGCTTACGTGGACTGAAATGGGACCCCTGGTACGTGTGATATCATCTCTCACAGATCAATGTTACGTGGATATCCTGGACGACCATTTGCTCCCGTTTGTGCTTCGTCAACATCCAACTGGGGACCTCATCCTGCAACAAGACAATACACTGTGCCATTGATCCCGAATTGTATCTGAATGGTTGGATAAACACTCAAACCGACGTAACCTTCCCTCCTTGGCCAGCTAGGTCACTTGACCTCAATCCCAATGAGCACATCTGGTATGCTATCAAGAGAAATGTTCCAGGCTCTGACCCCCTCCATCAAATCTTCGTTAACTGTGGGAGCTTGTTCAGGTGTCGTGGATCTGTATGGCTTCCCAACACTTCCGGTGTCTTGTCGAGTCCACGCCGAGACGAATCGCCGCCATCATCAGGGCGAAAGGTGTTGCTACACGTTACTAGACAGGTATCTCTAATTCAATTGCTCTTCAGTGTAGTATACAGTTGCTTATAATGCATACATATCCAAAATTTAAGCAGGAACAACGTTTTCAGGGGTTCACTTAAATGCGTAATTTAATTACTGAAGTTTACATACAGTAGTAATACAGATCATTTAATAACACAACATACCACGAACTGCCAAAAGTCATCAAATACGTACCTAGTATCGTGTGGGACCTCTTCTAGCTGGGCGAAGTGCAGCAACTCGACGTGGCATCGATTCCACATGTGGCCGGACGACTTCTAGAGAGATGTTGAGCCATGCCGTCTGAACAGTCGCCCACAGTTCCTTGATATTTGTGGGTGCAGGATCTTGAGTACGAATGAACTTTTTCCATCACGCCCAATAAGTGCTCTATTGGGTTCATGTCGGGAGAACGTGGTTGACACCCCATCCGTCAGAACTGTCCAGAATGCTCCTGCAACCAATTTTGAGACAACTTGGGCGCAATGTCATGGTGCATTGTCCGCCTGGAATATCCCATCTTTGTTGGGGTACATGAAGCCCACGAAGGGCTGCAAATGGTCACCCAGCAGAGCAACAAACGATTACCCGGTAATGATGTGTTTACGAGGACCAGGGGACCCAACCTCTGCCACGTGAAAGCACCCTACACATGTATGGAACCACCACCAGCTTCCACAGTGCCTTGTTGACAGCATAGGTCCATGGCTTCATGGGGTCTGCGCCACCCCTGAACTGTACCATCAGTTCGTAACAACTTTAGGCGTGACTCATCCAACCGCGCCACATGTTAGCATTGTTCCACGGACCAATTACCGTGTTCACGAACCCAGGTGGGACCCTGTGTCTGATGTCGTTGTGTTAACAAAGGCACTCTAGTGGGCCTTCTGCTCCCATACCCCATGGAAGCTAAATTGGTCTGAACTAACCTTATGGATATGACTCTGGTACGTCCTGCATTGAATGTGGATGTTATTTGAGCCAGTGTCGCTTTTCTTTTAGAAAGGACAATTCTGGTCAGATGCCGCTTGTCACGGCCATTCAGCACCCGTGGTCGGCCACTACGCTGCCCATGGTGGGTGATAATGCCTTCCATCAGGTATTATCGGTACACACGTGACACCATGGATCGAGGAATGTTGAATGTCAGCTCAACTTCCGAAATTGAATGTTTCATCCATCTGGCTCCCTCTACCATGCTTCCTTCAAACTCCCATAATTCACGTCGGCTTGCCATAATCCTACTGGCAGTTATTCAGCCTGACTCACAAGATTACACCTCGCAACTGATAAAAATCGTGGTGTGCGTCGAAGCCTTTATACGACGGCGGCGGCAGTTAAAAATTTGCATACTGTTATCCCATTGACTTTTTGCACTTTAATGTAGTTACCGTTCACCTGACACTAATACAGAGTGCCCGACATCCTGAGTATGCGAAAATGGTACAATCGCCTGTAATGTTCAGAGTAACGAAGAGATATACTATCCAGAAACATCTTTAGGTAAATAAATACTAGGTATGCCCTCCTCTAAGAGATATGCACGTTTGACACCGGTTTGGCATATTCAGAACAAAATTGTTGAGCATTTCCGGCGTAAGAGCTTGCCAGTCCTCCTTCAGTACTATTCGGAGCTCTGGAATCGTTCCTGCGGAGGAGTGCCGCTAACAAGACGTCTCCCCAAAGCATTCTAAGAATTATCTATTGGGGTGAGATCAGGGGAACAGCATATATTTTTGACAGAATTAAAATTTAGTCTTGTATCCTAGAAACGATTGAACATTAGTTGTGTAACAGCGTACAGTATATTGACAAGAGTTACCGGGTACCACTTCAAAAGCAAATGAACGGATACGCTGCGTTGTTAAGATGCGCGGTATGCTACAAACGATACAAAAACAAGCCTGCAGGTGACTGCGATCATATTGCAATATGAGGTTGAGTGAAAATATCGCGGCGGGATAGAACTGGCTTTGAGAAAGGAAATATTGTTGGGTGTTATATTAGTGGGTTGTCCAAAAGAGAACCCGGGAGGCGTTAAACATACACAAGTCAACTGTTTTGGATGTACTGAATACGTGGAAGACACATGGGGTGCCTGAAGCTGCAAAACGTACCGGCAGACCAAAGAAAATCAGTGACAGAGGACGTCGAAGCCTCAGGAGAGTCGTTGCAGCTAATCGACGGAGTACTGCACAAGACCTCAGTGTACAGGTGAGTAAAAATGCTGGAACCATGGTATGTACACGTACCATTCGTAGGGAATTTTTTTCCATGGGTTACCGTAGTCGTGCGGCTGCTCATAAGCCTTTCATCTCCACTCGGAATGCTACTCTTCGTTTAGCATGGTGTAAAGAACATTTATCGTGGATCGTAGATCAATGAAAACGAGTGCTGTGGACTGATGAATCCAGATACACGATTCATCAGACTGATGGCCGTGTGTTGGCATGGCGGTAGCCGGGTATATGCTATTTATCACAGTGTGCTGTTCCTACGGTGAAGTCTGGAACTGGCGGTGTACTCTTCTGGGGGTGTTTTTCGTGGTATGGTCCTGGCCCATTGGTTATCGTGGACAAATTTGTTAACCAACACGTCTATCTCGATATTCTGGACAATTATGCCCTACAAACGCTGTGGTAATACTATGGAACCGAGTCTTGTTCGTACCAGCAGGATAATGCACCGAGTCATAAAGCAAGGACTGTTACGGCGTGGTTTAACGATAATTCCGTATCGGGTGCAGACTGGCCAGCACAGAGCCTTGATCTTAATCCTCTAGAGCACCTACGGAATGAATTAGATCGCCGCCTAAGAAGTTTGGAACCAAGGCCTGCTATTAAGCAACAGTTAGCGGCAGCATTATGCACTGAATGGAAGCGCATACCTATGTGTTCCATAACCTTGTCTTAGGCATCTCTCGAATGATCAGTGCATGCATTAAGGCCAAAGGTGGACCAACACCGTTCTGATGTATGTCAATAAATGCTATGTTGTATTTCCCTTCTAGGTGTCCGGTGACTTTTGTCAATAGTGTATAAAACGCCGCCTTTTTTCGAAATGCAAGACAGTGAGCCATTGATTTTAATCACACGCTCTATATTGTTTTGTTTCTCTTGCTATGTAATTGAGGAAGAAGCAGAAGACATGAAGTCTTTCAGAAGCATGCGCATTCTTAGGAGGAATAAATTTTGTTTCTCTGCATATATACAGTACAGTGAGATGCCAGTTTATTAAATACACCTGCTATAGCTTTCCAGCTTCAGTCTATCGTGTGTGTAGAAAATCTTTGCTTTGGAAATTGTTTTTTAGGCACTATATATAACTGCGATATAGTAGAAACCCTAGATCACTAGGGTTACATTGCAACGTGGGAAGAAGCATCTGCTCTGGTCTTCGAAGAAGCAACTCTCAAAATGTTCTGCGTTCTTTGTAGTTTTGTTCTTCGAAATTTGTTTCCATTCTTATGGTTTAAAGTGTTTAAAATTTTCTCTTTTTTTAGGTAAATATGGCATTGTTTTTATGCTGGATTTGATTTTGTTCTTTCGTCTGCTTTCTGAACTTTTCATTTGGGCTTTTGAAACTACATGCGCACGTACATATATTTTTGTAAGGTGGTACATACACTCATTGTCATAAACATCCGCGCACCAGGTAGGATTCGTCGGATTCAAATGAGATTTTATTAGTGCGATGAAACATACCAAGGACAGGAGTGATTACAGTATTAGACCAGCAGGACAATTTCCCGTGGACATACGGTACGCATTCCGGTCAGTGTTAGTACCGCGTCGGACAGCCTCGTGCTCGCATACATGCGATGATACCGTCCGTCATGGAGTCAAAGAGACGCCTTATGTTATCCTGGGACAGATTGGCCCACACTTCTTGCAACTGACGCTCTAAATCACGAACACTGGGACATGGAGAAAGCTGGCGTCCCATCTGGTCCCACACGTGCTCGATGGGCGAAAGTTCAAGCGATCTGTCAGGCCACGGAAGCGTCGAAGCATGTTGCAGACAGTCCTGGGAAACCCGAGCTGTGTGCGGACGTTCGTTATCTTGTTGGAAAATTGTTCCGGGTCGCCCCGCCAGGTAAGGCAGCAAGCACATGGGGACGCTGAATCTCCTGTACATAGCGCTGGGCTGTCAACGTCCTTCGGATCCCTGCGAGGGAAGACTGGCTGTCATAGGCTCCCCAGACCATCATGCCTGCACTTCTGGACGTGTGCCGCTGTACAGTGAGTTTGGTATTGTAGTTCGGTGGTCGTTAGTTTCCATACAGAAGCGGGATTCGTCGCTGAATACTATACGTCGTCTGTCCGTAGCATTCCACGTTGCTCGCTGCTGACATCACTGCAAATAACGCCTACGATGGTGAGTTGTTAATGGCAGAACACGTAATGGCCGTCAGAAGTGCAGATTTGCCTCTTCAAGGTGTCTGGAAATGGTTCTGGCAGACACAGGTGTCTTGTGCAGCCGCCACGTGTCTCTCGATATTGAACAAGGACGTCGTTGCAACTGTGCGTGCCGCTCTCACGATCCCACTGTTCTCTCTGCTGGTGGTGTGTCTGGGTCGTCCATAGCAGTCCGCCGTGTCTGGGTGCCTTCTCATGTCCGTTGCTTCCAACAGGATCGCACCGTACTGTCCAATCGGCCCAAGTGGCGGCCGATTCGGCACGTCGGCCACCTGACATCTCTCATCCCGACGATACGGTCTCGTTCAAACTCCGTCAGTTGCCCGCAGGCACATCTATGGCAGCTCCTCGGAATGTCTGTCGATCAGGGATGTCACCTGACTGTTGCCGTCCACTTCGGCTCGAATGTGGAGTCCCCTGCGCGGCGCCTTATAAGCTCCACCATTGCAGCACCTGTCTTGGACGCGCGGGCATGTGGAACCGCACGCAACTTTAAGCATTTGCATGTCTGTCCTCCCCGTAGCTATTCGCCGAGTTTCGTGTTAATCGCACGGTTTTTTCTTCGTGCGCGGATTTTTATGACAATGAGTGTACATACAAGGTGTTTCAAAAGTACCAATACTAAAAAAAAAACCACACAAAAAAAAAGATATTCCCTGACATATAAGGTACATAACTAAAAAAAAAACCCTGTGCAGTGAGCTTCTAAGAACACAGTTGCAAGTTACAAGATCAGCTTCAAAAATCGTTAAGTTAGCTTCTAAAAACACAAATGCAAGTTACAGAAGATACTAGAATTGCTCGTCCCTTTTGTTCGTGACGAAATTGCCTCCGGCAAGATATATTAATATATTGTTGGACACGAGCTTGAATAGTATGTCAGAGGCCGCGGATGGGCAATTGAACAACGTTCCTGACTGCCACGAAAAAGTCTCAGGATCGATCTCAGGCAGGTACGGACTTTCAAACCACTAAATATCCACTGTGCGTCATATGGACACAATAAGCTGTCAGACCCTCGGTACTGACCCCCTAAGGGTATCTCTTGCCCACTTTCTATCTTGCTTCCGTGTGACCTCCCTGTAGAGACATCTAGCCCAAATCTTCAACCCCTACTTCTAAGGGTTGTTTAAGACTTGGGATCAAACACTCCTTCCTAAAAATCCTCTCCGTAAACCTCTGTCTCAGTACATCGGCGGTGATGCCTAGCAAATGCCGCCCCGGTGGCGCAGTGGTCTAAGCGATGGCCTCTGATCATTTGTCCAAGCGGGGTCCGGGTTCGAATCCCGGTGTGGCATGGATGTTGTGTTTGTCTTACGGCACTGGCTCTCTCCCTTCCCTGGAACCAGTGACCCTAAATTAGGGAAGGGCGACTGCCTATAGCCCATTGAGTTGCTCACGGTGGTCGTTAAAACCTCCAATCAAAAAAAAAAAAAGAAGCCTAGCAAGACAAAGGCGATATGGTTCTGTAGATACTCCAGTGTGTGATTTCTTCTGAGAAATGTTCTCTTTTAGCTTGTTTCTTCGAAGTAACATTTCTTCTGAAACTGCTTCTGGAACATGACATTAAAAAAGAAGATCAGAATTTTTCCTGCCGTATTGGTATCATGTGCATCAATGATTTCCAGATCTTCTTACTCAAGATTTTTCTCATACATTTGAAGTAAAAAAGAAAATGAATGGAATAAAAAATAAATCCCACATAGTTTGTTCCTCAAAAGCCAACTCATTTGCATTTATAAGATTTCAGTTGATTGTCCGAAGCTAAAGAATAGCCTAAAAATTCCTCTTTTGTATAAAAACGTGGAAATACAGAAGAATTTATGCTGGGAATGCCTTTGTTTTGAATCTTCTTTGTCAATATTGAATGCCACTTAAAGAATAAACTTATGTTCTTGATTATATATATATATTTGGTTTGGTAATTGTTCTACGAATCCATATGACGCTTTATGGAAGTTTCTGGCTCTTTGCTTTTTTATTTTTCAATTTCTTTTTCGTTGAGAGCCCGCATCTATTTAGGGAATGCGTTCAGCAAACTTCTCGGAACTCGGCACGGAATGATTTCTTTCAATGCTTTTAGCTTCTTTATTTTCTAATAACCTTTCCTTGAAGTAATTAAAATATTATTATTTTGTAACATGGAATGAACGAGATAATGAGTAATTTACGTCTTTTGAAAAAAGGAATAAATTTTAGCGTTAGCCAAAAATTATTCCTCTGATGTTTAAGAAAATGTTGGGTGAGTTTTTTCTGTTCTTAAAAGATAAAATCTTAATGTTACGTTCATTTACTTCACTTCTTTTAAAACTCTGTTTGCTCACGGAATTTCGATCTTGAAAGATAATTTCCCTAATCCCCTTAGAATTTGGAAACACCAACAGGTTCTTGTTTTAGTCCTTAAACTAAATGCAATTATATAGAAAACAATTGATTTTCGGGAGAATGAAATTTTTTAGATTTTTTACTTGACAGCATGGTGACTTCCGATGTTCTAATTCTGGCATTTCAAGTGAGCGTTCAGAATCAGAACGTAGTTTTCCGTTTAATACGCATTAAATTCACGCAAGTTTTATTGGAGCAAAATATATCTCCAGTTTTGAGAAACTGAAATCAAATACTATCTTTCTTTCTTTTAAGAAAAGAAGAAGAAAGGTTACGTATCCAGATGGCAATCTGAAATGCAAATCAAAACATATTCCCGAGTTTAAAGAACAATATAAAAAAAATTCTAACAATGACATTACATATGTACATTGGAAAAAGAAGCGAACTTTACCCATCTGCACTTATGGCCACAGATGACGACGTCTGCGTATTAACCGGTTTGAAATCATTTGAAAGTAGCAATAATTTGGGCAATGACGCCGTCAGCTTACATCTGGTTTAATAATATTTAAAAATAACACACAGATGTCGCTGTCTGAGTACATCCGATTTGATAATATTTGAAAGTAAAAAAATTTGGGCCACAGATGAACCTGTCTGTGGACTAACCGGTTTGAAATTATTTGAAAGTAACAACAATTTGGGCCACAGATGCCGCCGTCTGCGTACTAACCGGTTTGAAATCATTTGAAAGTAACAACAATTTGGACCATGACGCCGTCTGCGTACATCTGGTTTGATAATATTTAAAAATAACACACAGATGTCGCTGTCTGAGTACATCCGATTTGATAATATTTGAAAGTAACAAAAATTTGGACCACAGATGAACCTGTCTGCGTACTAACCAGTTTGAAATTATTTGAAAGTAACAACAATTTGGGCCACAGATGCCGCCGTCTGCGTACTAACCGGTTTGAAATCATTTGAAAGTAACAACAATTTGGGCCATGACGCCGTCTGCGTACATTTAGTTTGATAATATTTAAAAATAACACACAGATGACGCTATCTAAGTACATCCGATTCGATAATATTTGAAAGTAACAAACATTTGGGCGACAGATGAACCTGTCTGCGTACTAACCGGTTTGAAATTATTTGAAAGTAAGAACAATTTGGGCGACAGATGCCGCCATCTGCGTACTAACTGGTTTGAAATCATTTGAAAGTAACAACAATTTGGGCCATGACGCCGTCTGCGTACATTTGGTTTGATAATATTTAAAAATAACACACATATGACGCTATCTGAGTATATCCGATTTGATAATATTTGAAAGTAACAAAAATTTGGGCCACAGATGAACCTGTCTGCGTACTAACCGGTTTGATATTATTTGAAAGTAACAACAATTTGGGCCACACATGCCGCCGTCTGCGTACTATCCCGTTTGATAATATTGTTGATGGCGATAGTTATTTTTTCGATGAATAAATTGCTTTTCTACTACGTATGCGTTATACTTTTTCTCAGTGTCCGAAAACTGCAAATACTCTTGTGGCTACCTGATACAATTTGGTCCACAGATAACACAATCTGCGCACTAACCGTTTTGAAAGTATTTGAAAGTAACGAACCTTTGGGCTACAAATGACGCCGTCTGCGTACTGTCCGGTTTCGTAATATTTAAAAGCAACAAAACTTTGGGCTACAGATGACGCCAACAGCCTACTGTGCAGTTTGAAAGCTAATTGGTAGTTTAAAATGCGGTGCTTTCGGTGCTTATAGCACCATAGATGGTTATTTTCTAACAAGAACTCGAAAAGAGGTACTTAAGAGAACTATGAATACATTTTCCATTCACGAATGGTATAAAATATTCATAAAGATGTAATTCATTTTCATGTGGAAATTCAAGAACATCTACGTTCGGAAGTTATGCAGTAGCTCAGCGTATGTAGTACTTTATCAGTAGTGCAACATCAGAAGCTCTAAGTTAGTCGCGCAAGCAATTTATCATATCGTCGGTAGTGCGGAGAGCAATAAAAAACTTCATTGTCCATCGTGCATACAAACTGTTACTGTTGCGACATACAAAACTGATCTCCGCTGGTTTTGCTTCATTACCCTGAATTATTTTTTCCTTTGGAGTTAATTTCTTTTGTTCTACTGATAAGATCCCTTATTAATAGTTTGAAGAAAATGGACGTGCAAATCTGTAAAGAACATACGCGGAAGTAGCAGATTATTAGCGACACCTATCTAATAACCTGTTGAGCCGCCCTTATCCTACCAAACAGCCTCGATGCTATGTTGCATGGATTCAATGAGGTGATGATATCTTTCTACAGTTGTATTCAGCAAAGTGGATCTGATAGCGTCTGTCAATTGCCAAATGAATGTGCCCTGGAGGAGGATCATTTTTACAAATGTCACGCTCAATATCATCCTACAGGCATTCGATCGGGTTAAGTTCTGCGGGCTATAGGAAGCATTTTAATACTTTAAAGTCGCTGCCGTTCTCCAGGAACCACTATGTGACGACTTAATCCTTATGACATGCCACATTATCCTACTGGAAGTAACCCTCTTCATAATGGAACTCCATGCACACTTACGGTTAAGCCTGGCTATTAGTGGCTTTTAGATACTGTCAAAATAAAGCCCTTCTCTGCCGTTTGTGGGATTCGAAATCACGTCTTTTAGCTCGGGAGTCAGTTGTTCTCCCGACTGAATTACACCGCCCGTGGTTTATTGCTGCACCTCATCGCTTTGACTCTTGTGTGATCTCAGTGGTTCGTCACAATGCCCTGTGATATCCAAATGCTGTTCCACAGCTATTTTATGAATCCACTGACTACCATGAAAGCACGCTCCATGTTATTTCACCGTCACCATCAGCTGGTACATTTAACTATGTATATTAATAACGCCGTCTCTGCATGATGCGAAGCATAGTCGTGAATGAAGTGAACAATGAAAGACACTTTAATTTAACTATGAAATGATATTAAAAGCATAAATATTGATTAAAACAGCACACGAGATTTTTAACCCCAGCGGCTAGCACATCATCAAACGATGGTTAAAATCCCATGATATTATAAAAACCCTCTAAAAGTTTTCATGGACTACTGCTGCACTTTTGTATGCACAAGACCAAAAGGTCAGATGATGTAGTAAGCATGCACCGTGGTAGACTAATTAACAAATCGGTCCTTAAGATTATATAGGGGAACCAATTATGTAGCTAATGGATTAAGAAGGTCCTCTGCAGTTGTCATAGTTATTTTAAGTAATGTTCACCAAGGTTAAGGGATAATCCGGGGTAAATCTTCGTTGCAGCATATCACGGAATTATTAAATATGTGGAGACTTTCTGCAAATAGAGTTGAGTTTCTAGTTTTATGACTAGATATGATGCGCGATTCATACCATAAGGGTATATTCGTTCCCCGTTTTAATAAACGTGAAATAGCTGTTGAGTCTGTAAAAGTTCTTGCATTATATTTGTGTTCAGGCAAACGAGCACGTAAAGAGCGCATTGTGGAACCGATATGAATTTGGTCCATGTCCCAAGTGTCTACATCGCAAGCATTACGATTACTCTAAGGAACATTTGCAGGAAACAAAGGATTTGGCACAAAAACCACTAACCTATTGTCTGTTGTAAGGAAGAACCGGGATCCGGTTCCGAATGGTAAGAGACATGTAGTATACAGAATTCCTTTAAAAGCTGTGGATGATGTGGACATGAACCAAATTTATATCGGTTCCACAATACGTGTTCGTTTGCTCGAACCCAAATATAATGCAAGAACCTTTTGAGACTCGACAACTCTTTCACTTTTGTTAAAGCGGGGAACGTATATACCCTTATGGGATGAATCCTGCATCATACCCAGTGATAAAACCAGAAGCTCAACTCTATTTGCAGAAGGCCTGCAAATATTTAATAATTCCTCGATATGCTGCAATGAAGACTTACCCCGGATTATCCCATTAACTTGGCTAACATTATTTTAATGAACTATGACAACTGCAGATGACCTTCTTAATCCATTAACTACATAAATGATGCCCCTATATAGTCATACGGACCGATTTGCTGTTTAGTCTTAATACCACGGCGGATGCTTGCTACGTCATCTGACCTCTTGGTCTTGTGCATATAAAATTGTAGCAGTAGTTCATGGAAATTTTTAGCGAGTTTTTATAATATCATAGGATTTTAACACACGCATCATGATTTGCCAGCTGCTGGCGCGAAAGATCTCGTGTGCTGTTTTAATCAATACTTATACTTTTAATATCTTTTCTTAAAGTGTCTTTCATCGTTCACTTGATTCACGACTATGCTTCGCATTGTGCAGACATAGCGTTATTTATATACCTAGTCATCGTAGCACGAATTATCACAATTTGGTGATAAATTTCACTCCAGGCATCTGTGATTTATCTAATAGTGTGGTTGACGCCATTTTCTGTTACGACTAGGCCACCATTTCCCAATCCTCAGGGATCCAAGTCTGGAGCTCCCGTGTCCACTACAGAAGAATGTGCCGATTTTTAGCAGAGACAAGAGATACACCAAAGGGACATCCGCTATTATATAACCCTTTCACGGCAATGTGCGGCAGGCTGCGTTTTCTGAAATTTTTCTTCTTGATTCCGCTATTGTAGTATTACGGAATACTTCATACAGTAGAGAACATATACAGTCCTCCTTTTCCCTCAAAATCACCGAGTCTTTTCCGACGCAGGAACTGACTTCTTGGTTTGTTGTTTGTGCCCCATCCTCTTAACACTCTTGATACAGTTATGTCTGAATGGACTATAGGCTTTCCGGTTTTTTTTATTGGAGGTTTAACGACCACCGTCAGCAACTCAATGGGCTATAAGCATTAGCACATCCTTGATTTAGGACCACTGGTTCCAGGGAAGGGAGAAAACCAGTGCCGTAAGATAGTTTTCTCGCTATGTGGCTTAAATGTCAAAACTATTTTCTCGCTATCTCTTCTTCCGAGACACATATTTGAAAATTTATTTCTCCTTAAAAAAGTTTTTGTCATAAAGAGTATTTTTAGTATGTTTTCTATTTCGAAGTTCTGCCGCCAGCGTATATTACTGATTGAAACAGTTAACTGGCTGTTAACAATGCCTTAGAAAAATCTGTTTTGGATATAATATACTCTTCAGTATGAAGAACATTTGAAACCCATTGTCTTCTTTCAGTAACATAATTTTTTTGCGCTACAAGGCGTAAAGTTATATCATGTTTTCCTATTTATCTCTTTTTCCTACCGTTCGATTTGACAACCCCTTTGTCTTTTATATATGCCATCCGCCATGAAAAACTTTTGGTGCACAATTTGTCAATTTTCGTATAATACTTTTTGCCGCTAGTATGCGTAAGTAGCTATTTTTATTTCTCGAAACTTTATAGATTGTAGAAATCCGGTGCAAATCCATTCGATAGGAATAACTCTACTTTCATTAGGCATTTTTCCCTTAACTGGTATTTTCTTTTTGCTGAATTTTTAGATATCCTAAAAATCTGCTTTGAAATATATTTTTTATCTTGGAAAGGATTCACGAGACGTGTTAACTACAACCGAAAATTTGGTGTAATCTTTCTTGTTCTATTTTACTTCTATTTTCCCCTGTCTTTCTTTTTGTAGTTCTCTTTTGGAGATATAAATAAACAAAACGAAGACTAAAAAAATTCAGGATTTTAAAGCAAATGTTTTTCAGATACTCCACATAACCGCAATGAAATTTTTTATCGTAAAGCTATTGATTTAAAACTCATTACATTGTGAACTCTTAATAGAATGCTGAATAGTTTAGCTTTCTCCAGAGAAATCTCAGCCGCCTTGATTTTTTCTTCTACTGTTTCATTCTTTTTCTTTTACTTTTGCATTCATTCCGTTTCTCTTTAGTATAATTTTTCTTCTTTTACAATACGTATTTGAGATAGTGGAAATGCTGAGTTTTTTTAAACTCTGTCTTTGCATCAGAGACTTATCAGTAATTTAAAACAAAGAGTGATTTATTCAGTTTCTAAGATTCGTAATTTCGGGAAAACTAAATGACGTCGATGCAATTGTATCCGCTCCGTTAACAGATAAATATTTAATAAATTAGGTGCGCATATCTGGTTTCAATCAGTAACGAGTTTCTGACGCACTGGCGTACAAAAATTAAGGACGAGACGGTTTTTCGAATGTAACGTCGTGCAGAAGTGCTCCACATCGACTCAAATCATACCACAAGATCCAAAAGATGTAAGAATATGGGACAAGTGAGCAAAACGGTCCAAACAAGAAATCCAAAAGATACAAAGGCACTTTATTGAAAAGGTAGCTTCGAGCACAACTGGACAGAAGACAGAAACGTCCATGTGACTGGCTGCTGCGAAGAAAAATTCAGTCTTTAGTAGGGGATATTATCACCCCTGACTGTGTTGCAGGATTTACAACGTCTGTCCATGCTGACGGTGAGGTTGTCAAGGAGCTGTTAGGCATCGCGGCCCATTCCTCTTGTAGTGCCAATCGCAGCTGTGGAATAATTGCTGGCGGCTGGTGACGTGCTTCCAAGCGTCTCCCGAGAAGGTCCCACACGTGTTCGATTGGATGTAGGTACTGGGACCTTACGGGCCGTCCATACGTTGAATATCTTAACTCTCCAACAGCTCTGCGACAGCCACTGTACGATGAGGTGTAGCGTTGTCGTCTATGAAGAGGAACTCAGGACCCACAGCACCCCTAAACAGACGCACGTGAGGCAGGAGAGCCTCGGTACCATAGCGAACACCAGTGACTGAACTTCGTTGTAAGATGTGGAGGTCAGTACGGCTACCAAGCATGATACCGCCCCAAATGAGCAAGCCGCCACCTCCAAACCGGTCCCTTTCGATGATGTTGGAGGTTTGATTGCGTGTTCCCTGCTCTCTCCAGATGTGTATACGTCCAGAACCGCTCCTCAAAATAAATCAGCACTCATCCGTAAAGAGAACTTTACCCCATTGCTGATATGTTAAGCTCTTTGTATTCCTGGCACCAAAGAAACCGACGTCTCAGATGAGCAGGCGTTAATGGCACACACACCGTACTGGTCGTCGTGCAAATAGACCACCTTTCTGCGGCCTCCTGGCCACGGTAAAGCGCGATAACGGACGTCCAGTTGTCTGTTGCATGTGCCTTGCGATTTCTTCCCCTGTCTGCCGTCTGTCTTTTCTGGCCTGTAGGACAATATACCGGTCATCCGCCGGCGTGGTTGCTCGTGGACGACCACTGCTAAACTCTCGGACAGCTGTTTCTGTCGTTTGAAATGCTCTTCAAGCTCGTGAAACAATGCTGCGAGCGAACCCGAACTCCTCGGCCACACTAGTCACACTTCGACTTTCTTCCAACTTCCCAATGACGCGACTTCGGGTAAAGTCATCCAGATGTCGTCTACTGGATTGCCTGTTGGCCATATCACACGGTGGCAGCAACTCGACGTCGTTCAAACCGATGTACACTGTGCAAAAGCTTTCACCGAATTGCGAGCGTACGCCGCCCGTGTGCTTTATACCCTTCCGATACCCCCCCTATGTCATGCTGCATATATGCGCATGCCCTACCGTACTGTACCCTAGTCTAACTCCTAAGTGGTTTTTCGGTCCGTTCTGCCTGCTTGTTCCGCTGTTATGCTGATTTCTCTTCTTGCGGTACAGCTGCAAACGCTATGAAAACAAGCTCTGCAGCTGACCGCGATCATATTGCACGTAAGGTTGAGTGAAAATGTCGCGGCGGGAGTGAACTGGCTTTGAGAAAAGAAAGATTGTTGGATGTTATATCAGTGGGTTGCTCGTAAGAGAAACCGAGAGGCGTTTAATCATACCAACTGTTTTGGATGTACTGAATAAGTTAAAGACACATGGCGTGCCTGAAGCAGCAAAACGTACCGGCAGATCAAAGAAAATCAGTGACAGATGACGTCGAAGCCAAAGGAGAGTGGTTACAGCTAATCAACGGAATACTTCACAAGTGTACAGGCAAGTAAAAATGCTGTAACCTCCGTATGCACACGTACCATTCGCAGATAATTTCATTCCATGGGTTACCGTGGTCCTGAAGCTGCGCATAAGACTTTCCTCTCCACTCGGATTCCTACTCGTCGTTTTGCATGGTGTAAAGAACATTTATCTGGGACCGTAGATCTATAGAAACTGGTCCTATGGACTGATGAATCTACACTGCTGGCCACCCAAAATGCAACACCAAGAAGGACTCGAGATAGCAAAGCCAGTTTTACTGGACACATAACAACAGATACAAAGATGAAACGATTGATCTCTCAGGCCCGTGCGACTTGCGGAACACGCAGACATCAATAGTTCGTGTGGCCCCCATGGCTGGCAATAACGGCCACTACACGCCGCGGCATTGAACGAAAGAGGCTTTGGATATGGACTTGGGGTTGTTGGTCCAGGCTGCTTCCACACGTTAGCACTACAGGTGCGGGGTTCAACGGCCCACTGCCACCGCAATCGCCGGTGGGGTAACGTCAATGGTGATTGGAGCAATGGGTGCCGTGCCACAAGTCTCCGCTCCTGCAGACGACGTTGAATGGTACGTGCTGACACATGCTGTTGCGCAACACACCCTAATTCCTGCTCTAACGTTCGTTATGTGGCGATCCGGTCCTCTCCTTCGGTGGTGTGCCGTGACTGTGGCAATCTCTCACGTCGGTCCGTCCATCCCTCCTGCACCCACCAAATCCATACAAGCCACACTATGGCTGGATGTCGTCCCACACGAGCGCCGATGTCTCGGTACGGTAAACCGCTGTCGCAATAAGCCACTATTCGTTCTCTGTCGAACACCGAAACGTGCTGGAATGACTGCCGTATTCTGCGGCGAGGCATCAGAAAACTTCCCACGCACAGGTCCGACAGCACAACACACTTCCATTACTTACACCCCGCCTTCTGTGCACCCTTCTTATAGTGCTTCTAGTTGACGTGCCGGGCGCACAGGATTTGCGTATGCCCTGCAATGCTGATCGTTTGCATGTCCTCTCGCGGGCGACGCATGCTGTGAATTTCAGGCCAATCGGATGCTTCCTTCTTGGGGTTGCAAATAGGGTGGCCAGCAGTGTAGATATACGATCCATCAGTCTGATGGCCGTGTGTGGGTATGGCGGCAGCCAGGGGAGCAATAACACCTTAAAGTTGGAACTGAAGAACAGATTCTCTGCTTTAGAAATCCTAACATCGAAAGAAGTGGATATTTCTGAACTTAACAGAAAAGTAACCAAAGCTCTTATGGAAACAGCAACAAAATTAGCTGGGTCTAAGTAAAAGTTGCATGTGAACAAATTATCAGGAAAAACCAAATTATTGATGCAAAAAAGAAGAGCGATGAGGACAACTAAAGCAGATGTGACTACCAAAGTGGAATATATAGAGCTATGCAAGACAGTACGAAAAAGTATCACTGAAGACGTTAGGAAATTCAACTGTGACTAGCGAGGAAAGCAATTTAAAACAACCAAAGCCTAAAGATAGCAAAAGGACATCTCAGTAAGGGAAAAAAACAGATTATGGCACTGAGAAAAGAAGATGGTTCTGTAACAAAAAAAAAAGGCGAAATTTTGACAAGAGTGAAAGATTTCTACTCCACATTATATGTAAGGGATGATACATGCACTCCAGACGTCATGAAAGGTACCAGTTCGAGAGTTCTTCTAGTCCTCCCAGCAGAAGTTACACATGCAATCAAGAACATGAAGCAAGGAAAAGCTCCAGGAGAAGATGGAATTACTGTAGACATCATGCAAGAAGCAAGTGGAGAAATGTTTCACTCGATGCCTTGAGGCATCGCCGAACTTTTCACTCGATGCCTTAGTGAAGGGAATATTCCTGAGGACTGGAACAACGCTACAATGATCCTGCTACATAAAAAAGGTGACATTGAGGATCTCAGGAACTACAGACCTATCAGCCTCCTATCAGTGGTTTATAAAATCTTCACTAAAGTTCTTTCACACCGGTTGAAGGTAACACTGGACATGGCTCAACCGAGAGAACAAGCTGGATTCAGGAGTGGCTACAGCACAATAGATCATATCCACGTACTGAGAGAACTAATTGAAAGAGCGAGGGAATATGAACTTCCATTGTGCATGGCTTTTATCGATTATGAAAAGGCCTTTGATTCGGTGAAACCATCAGCAGTTACAACGGCTTTGAAATCCTGCGGTATTGAAGATGCATACATTAATATTATTAATAACATCTATGAAAATGCAAGTGCAAAGATTCGGCTGTTTGAAAATACAACACACATAAAAATTGGAAATGGGGTGAGACAAGGTGACACCATATCTCCGAAGCTCTTTAATGCCACATTAGAAAATGTCTTTCAATCACTGAGCTGGGAAAACAAGGGGATAAAGATTAATGGAGATTATCTAACCCACCTTCGTTTTGCTGATGACATAGTCATTTTTGCAACTACCCCATTAGAGCTGCAGAGTATGATCCAGGAACTTGCTGACAAGAGTAAAGAAGTGGGAATTAAAAATGAACTTTCAGAAGACAAAAGTGATGTTCAATGCTTTTACAAAAAAAGAAGATTTATCGATTGATGGAGAAAAGCTGGAGATAACAGACACGTACGTTTATCTTGGACAGCAGATATCAAGTGAGAGTCACATTGATGAAGAAATTAATCGGCGTACAAAACTTGCCTGGAGAGCGTTTTGAAGAAACAGCATAATTTTCAAGAGCAATATGCCATTATGTCTTAAAAGAAAAGTGTTTGATCAATGCATCCTTCCAGTGCTTTCGTATGTTGCAGAGACGTGGACCTTAACTAAAAGAGACATACAAAGGCTGCAGACAACTTAACGCAGCATGAAGATGTGCGTGATTGACGTTACCAGGAGAGATAAGAAGAGGAAGTCGTGGATCCGAAAAATGACAAGAGTGGAAGACAGGATGATCAGGGTTAAATCCCTGAAATGGCAATGGTATTGGTAACTGTGGGTACCATAGTGGTACCCAGTTTATTGCTATAACGAAATACAGACATAGGAGATTCATTAAAAGCTGCAGTACAGAAAACAACAGTGCGGAAAGTCAGTATATCCACGATGCAGCACAACGTTACACGGAAAGGAAATGAATATGCACACGAACAATGAATGGCCTAACGTCATGTCAAACACTATAAAAAATGTGCACAAATGCATGAAATGTACTATGCTATGATAAATCAACCGAACGGAACTGAAATGTGGTTAGAGCGCAAAACAACATTGAGTACCTCAGCAACTTTATAAAAATAACAAAGGTAACAAACGTACCACTATAAAAATCCGCGACAGAGGAAAGCACTAACACAGCAAACACTCACAATTTTAGGTAATTTAAAAAACAGGCACAAATTCAGGAAACAACAGATAAGATAATGATGAGATAATGAGGAGATCACACAAGTAACGAGACCGATTAGTTGTGAAAACACAGCAAAAGCACGCAGTTATCGCAAATTTAAATACATTACTTGTGAAACACAGCCAAACACACAAATAAAGCAAATTTACAATACATTATTTGTGAATCACAGTAAAAACACACAATGAAAACATCAGAATCAACATGCACTAAGTCTGCAAAACCAGGGCAACTGCGAACGGGTTCGCAAATCCCCTAGCATTGAGAGAACAAAAAGTAATCGGTGTGAGGAAGAGAGCTAAAGGTCATCGGTAAAAGGATAGAAGGTATCACATATATGCTTCTCAACGAGCTCCTTCAAGGAGGCGAGACGGCGCGTGTAACGTCTCAAAAAAGGCTGATACCAAGGATCGGTGGCATACAGAGATTTAAAAAGTGACACATAAGCTTCGAATTGCGTTACCGCTGCATACAGGTCCAGATCAGGTGAGTGAAGGAATTCTTCTGAACCAACAATCGTACGTGCAGGTTGAAAAAGACGTAAAAGTTGCTGTCTGGACAGTGGTCCAGGAACTGGAGGAAACGTATTAACGGCCTGTAGAACCTCAGCATCTGAGAGAGGATTGACAGGACCTGAGCGGAGAAGCATACTGTTTGAAGAATCATCAGGTGGAGAAACACCGGAACCGGAAACCTCGGGAACACTAGATGAATCCTCAGAATGTGGCACAGAAAGTTGTTTTAGCTTTTTCTGTTTCACAGCGCCTTTGGAAGTTCCAATCCGCTTCGAAGAAGAAGCTCAGGTGGATGTATCCATTAGTAGATCAGGCTCACCTCCCAAGTCAGGAGACGAGGAAACGACCGTCGCCGAAGAAGCAGTACGTAGCTGAGCTGCCTTAGAGGAGACTGGTACAACAGCCGAGGCTTCAGGAAGATGTTACAACAAGGGTATGGTAGACAAGGTTGTAAATGGAGATCCGATATCCGAGAGGCTAGGAGAAGAGCCAGACGGCCGATCTGCCAAACCACCCCTCAACACACCCTGATCGGATCACTCCGCTGTAGACACATCTGTAGTCGAAGACAACTCTGTCAATCTTGAAGGTGGATGGCTAATCGTACGGGTCGGGAGAGGTGGAAAGGCAGCATTGTCCGTGACGGAAATGTTCGTCTGACGGAGAAACGAAGAATTCGCGTCAGGCAAACTACAGGTAGTGGGGATAGTAGAAAGACCAATGTGGTCAGCAGTGGGATGCGAACTTGATGAACGTCCACGTCGAACGCGGTTACAGGAGGCAGTGGTGTGATTCTGTGTTAAACAGTGTGTACAATAGTGAGCAGTGAAAATCTTGAAACTGTACGTTCGTGCACCAATTTCAACAGTAGCTTCTGTAGGGCAACCCGCCAAGGATTTCTCGGTGGGAAAGCCGACCAATAACTGACGGCGAGGTCCGGTAGCATGTGCAAATCGAGTTCCGCGGGGAGCGTCAGAGAGGCGACGGACCTTGCCAACAATTTTACAAACATGACTGCCAAGGAGAGGACGTGCAGTATCAGGCACTTCCTGTGGAACAGGATAGAACGTGATGTTCACCGGTCGCTTGAAAAGAGGCGACGGGATGAGATAGTTTGTCCCAATCGAAAGTCCGTTATCAAGAAAAAGTCAGCATTCTCCTTGTGATTGAACTGTAGCGAAATACCCCGAGGAGTACGGGAAATTCCTGCAATGGACGCAGACGACACATGTTCAGAGAGGGCTTCCATGTAGCGTGGCAATGGAGTATTTGGTAAAGCATGAAAGAGCACACCTCTATCCAGGAGGTTATGGAACTTACGGCCAATCTGCGAATTGTCATCTATCGTTACCTTCACCTTGTGGTTGGATACCTGAATAATAGGTGTTGCTTGCAAAAGACCATGCCGCCCCGGTGGCGCAGTGGTCTAAGCGATGGCCTCTGATCATTCGTCCGAACGGGGTCCGGGTTCGAATCCCGGTGAGTCATGGATGTTGTGTTTGCCTTACGGCACTGGCTGTCTCCCTTCCCTGGAACCAGTGACCCTAAATTAGGGACAAGTGACTGCTTATAGCCCATTGAGTTGCTCACGGTGGTCGTTAAACCTCCAATCAAAAAAAAAAAAAAAAAAAAAAAAAAAAAAAAAAAGACCATCTGGTGGAGAGGAATCGGACGTAGAAGTAGCGCCTCGTTGCACTTTAGAGGCAAATGACATCTTCAGAAGAGAAGTCTGTTCGGATCCGGCAGGCACAGAAGGCTGTGAAGGAAGAGAAGCACAGGCCGAAGGCAAGGCATTAGAATCAGTAGTACCCAGGGAGGGCACCGAGGCAGATGCAGGAGCTGAAGAAGAAAGCGCAGCCAAGTCCAGTGAAGGCACCGGTGCAGTAGTACTAGAAAGCTGGGAAGGCATCTGAGCAGCCACATCTGAGGACGAGAGTATGTTAACTTCCATGGACGTGGGAAGTGTGACGTGACGTGCATCCACCACGCCCATAGATGATAAGGAAATACCGGAAGCCGCCATGTTGGCAGCTTCCAAACGTAAACAAACGAGCAAACGATAAGAAAACGGATGAAAATGAACTAATATGAGGATGAGAACGCTAGAAAAGTAGCTCAAAACGTACACAGTACCTTTAGACAGCCGGGCGACGCAACAGGTGAGTGAGGCACGAGGTATTCCACACTAAAGTGCATAAAATATTGAAGCCACCAACACTACGTTTTTCACGAACGAGCAATGGGCAGGACATACTGCCAGAAGGACAGACCATCGATGGACAGCTGAAATTTTAGACTGGATTACAAGGGACAGGAAAAGACACAGAAGAAGACCACATGGTAGATGGATGGATGAAATTCGAAAGTATGCGGGAGTGACATGGAGGAGACTGGCACAAGACAGACCGTTGTGGAAGAAACTTGGGGAGACTTTCATCCAACTGTGGATTGATAATGGTTGACAATGATGATGATGATGACTGTTGCTATGATCATGTTTGGAGCTGGCAGTGCACTCGTGTGGGGTGTGTTTCGTGGTATGGTCTCGACCCATTGGTTATCGTGGACAAACCTGTTGACCAGCATGTCTACCTCGATATTCTGGACAATTATGCCCTATCAACTCTGTGGCAATACTATGGAACCGAGCCTTGTTGGTACCAGCAGGATAATACACCGAGCCATAGAGCAAGGACTGTTACGGCGTGGTTTGACGATAATACCGTATCGTGTGTGAATTCCCCAACACAGAGCCCTGATCTTAATCCCATAGAGCACCTATGGGATAAATTGAAGCTCCACATAAGAAGTTTGGAACCAAGGCCTACTGCTAAGCAACAGTTAGCGGCAGCATTATGTACTGAATAGAAGCGCATACCTATCGCTGTGTACCAAAACCTCGTCGAAAGCATGTCTCGAAGGATCAGTTTCCACACAGTATTTATTAGAAGAAAGATACAGGAGATGTGCTTGAATAAATCATCTCAAATGATGTATGACAAAAAAAATATTTACAGATGCTTGTAGCTTACGCTACTGCTTATTTACACGGTTCTGTACATTGATGATAGTAAAAAACAGTTAATTACACTCGAGTGTCTGGTGAGGCAACAAAAGTCTCTGACAAAGCAAAGAATAGGAACAATTAAGCTTGAAGAGCGTTATACAGTATTAATTTTGCACAGTATTGATGCAAGGAATAATACAGAATTCGAGCTTGCAGACATAGATTCAAAAGACAGGTGATGAGAAATTAACAGAATGTGCAGCTTGCGCTACGTTAATTACAGGATTCGGTGCAACGTTTGCATGACAACAGTTAAGTGCAGTAGAAATCAGGCGAGGCAATATGAATCTCTGGTAATACAGAGAGTAAAATCAATCCAGAATGATGAGCACTATAGAGTATAAATTTTACACAATATTGATGAAAAAAAAAGTTCTGACCGAAAGGTGATACATTGTGGGTGACCTGGAAAACCAGGAGGTTGCAGGTGATCAAGGGACAAACATGAAATCGAAAGTTCGAAAGACAGATGATGAAAAATTTACAGATGAATGTGGCTCGCGGTACTACATGTTACATACAACGGTGATATGAAAAATAGTTATATACAATAATTTTCCTGAGAATACAAAAGAAAAAATAATCTCTGAAAATACAGAGAGAAGACACAACTAATCACAGTGAGTATTGGAGAACACAAATTTACACAGTTGAAAAGTAAAATTACACTGTTGAATCAGGAATTGAAGATAAGTATATACTGTAAAAACGACAAAGTTTACAGATGTCTGTGGTTCGTGAAACGACCTATATACATGATTCTGTACAATGAGAAGTTACAATTTATATATATTGGTTTGTCAGAGGTGGTAAAAAGAAATAGTCTCTGACATCGCAGAGAGAATACATAATTCTGCAAGATGAGTAATGAAAAACAAAAACATTTACACATGAGTTATACACGAAATGATACATGTGAAGAGGATGAGAACAGAGGCTTAAAAACGTGAAAAGAAATTGACAATTATAAGTAGCTCATGCTTCGAACAATTCATAGGATTCTATACAATAATTGATCTACTAAAAGTGATGTACAATAGTGAGACAAACAAAAAAATTCTGATAAAATAGAGAGTACAAATAATATAGTACAGTGAATGTTGAGGAACAAGATTGCACTCAGTTGCGAAGCAAGGAAAAAACCAGGAAACGTGTATAGAAAAATCGTCTCAAAATGACAAATGAAAAGAAGATTTACAGGTGCTTGTAGCTGACGCAACGACCTATTCACAAAGCTCAATATAGTGGTGAGAGAATACAGTTTATGTATGATAATTTGTTGGAAAAGACAAAAAATAGTCTCTGATGAAGCAGAGATTGAAGACAAGTCAGCATGGCAAAAAATTGTATCTATCAGGAGGTAGGTGAAACAAAAGTTCCGACTGTAAGGTGAAGCGTTGTGGGCGACCCTGCAAACCAAGTGGTTGCTGGTGACCAAGTTGATAGGAACTGTGGTTCACTGCAGCGTGCAACTGCAGTGGTAAGTTCTAGTCGAAGGCGGGAGAGTAGGCGATTACGAAAATGACAAAGTAAAGCAGTACTGACTTTATTTATGTCAGTAGAAGCTTCGGGGGGACGCTGAAGATGATACACGTGAATTATATGTTTTACAAGCACGAAGATGTAGGAGCAGACTGCCGGAAGGTGAATAGGGCGAGAAGAGTTCAGAAGTAGTGTTCGGTACGCGCTGAAGGTGAGGACGGTCTCACAGGTTCGTTGCGCTAGCGTGAAAGCGAGATGGAGTATTGGCAATAATACTGTGCAATACATGAAGACATGCTGGACGTCAGCCTCCTCGCCACAATACGGACAGAAGGGTGAAGATAAAATGGTCATGTGATGTAAAATCGACGGCACAGGGAGGCGGTTGTGTAAGAAAAGCCAATGTGAATTGACTTCAAGGGGTGCTGAAAGTGGAGAAAGCGCAGCGGACCACACTGCGGAGGTAGAAGAAAGTGGAATTCCAGAAATGGGAAGAGGTGCGGAAGAGCGAGAGAGAAAACGGTAGAGATCAGCTGTTGAGAAAGAGACAAGAGGAAGAAGTGGACCAATGGACGACAGAAAAAATGGGAGAAGGAGAGAGGCAGAGTGAACAGAAATGAGACCTGAGGGAGTAGCAAGCTCAGGGAACAGGGAGATTATAGTAGAAATAAAAGAGTTGTGAACAAAGTGAGCGTTGGCATTGAGACGGAGAGCAGAGGGTAGAGAAGAGAAGGGGAGCCAGGAAAGATCGGTGTTAACAAGATCGCTGACAGTAACGATTCCAGCTCGGAGCCATGAAGGAAAAGCAAAACATGGGAGATGGGGAGGGTGTACCTGCACCGGGCGGTGTGCAACCGGTTGTGCTAACAGATGCACGTCATTGATGGTTAGACCTTCCGTAAGGACCTGGTCAGCATGCGCTTTATCCTTAAAATAGACCAAGACAGATCTGGGTTTTCGAGCTATAAAGTCTATTGCATCCTTTGGTAAGATAGTTTTGAGGGCTCGGCTATATTGCCACAGCTTAGTGTCGGGAAGCGCATCAAAATAGACGCCCCGTTCCATAGTGGAGGAAAAAAGGTGACCAGCTCGGGAATCCTCTGGTATGTCAATTGTAGCAGTAGAACCGACGACAGTGACATAGGATTCAGGAAAAGGCATAGCAGATGAAACTGGGGGTGTGAGGACACCAGAAGTTGCAGAAGCATAGGACGCTTGGGCAGACATGGGTCGAGAATTCGATGAAGCGGCTCCTAGCAGTGAAGGCGAATCAGAAAGTTGGTGAGAAGTAGAAGCTATGAGCTCAGTATTGCTGATAACGGATACGTCATCATCTGCTGAGATGTAGATAGGAGACTTGGCACCACCGCACTTGGTGGGAGTAATAGCTGGAGAAGAAGAGGTGTCCATGACGTCGCAATGACGCTCGGGAGCCACCTCATTAAGCTGAGTGGTAGAAGAAGAAGAGGAACCTGGCTGATCTGCCAAGATAAGGATGTGGGCGTCACCCTTGTCTGCCTCCGCCATCGAAGCAATGGCGAGACTTTAACGAAAAAAGACCAGCTTGGTTGAAAAATAAAACAGTGAATAATGAAAAAATATGGCACTCACCAACCTGGGAGATACACGAACGTAAAGCGTAGAACTTCAACTTGAAGATACACGCAACCACAGAAACTAAAGCACTCAATAAACACCTTATAGCAACGAAAATCACGGAGCTCAAAACCCAACCACTTCGAGCTTCGAAGGGTCAGTGCATGCATTAAAGCCAAATGTGGACAGACACCGTACTAATGTATGTCAATAAATGCTATGTTGTGTTTCTCTTCTATGTGTCTAGTGACTTTTGTAAATACAGTGTATATTGCACTCTAAAAATAAAAGATCAAAGATAAAAATCCTCCAAATACGTGGCGTCAGTAAATAAATAAATACATCGCTGTTTCCACGTTCAATTTTTAAAAAGTGCTATGAAAGAAAGAACGACTGAAACTGTTAAGCATGTGTTATGCAAATTGTAGGCATCCAATATGTTATAACATGACACCAAATGTTACTTTGTTTTGAATTTAGTTTTGATAAAATTATTAAAAATGTGACATTATTAAAGCATAACACAAATAAAAGCAACAATGACGCATGCATATAGTGAAGAATGCATTAATAGATGTTATGAATCACCACAAAGTGTATGAACAATTCACAGGTTATTATACATTCAATTTCAAAAAGATGATAATAAAAATAAAAAAGTGTGAAACTTTTTTGTCGTAACATTTCTTTCTTTGTTTTCTTTGAGTAAAATTAACGTCACTGTATAGTTCTTAAGAGTGATATTAGTTTAGGTGGGTAATCATGAATATTAGCAATGACTGCCAAATTAAAAGAAACATTAATCTTTTTGAAAAATGTTCCATCGTATATTTGACCACTTTAATTATTTCATTTCTGTGGTTATAAACTAAACAATTTAAAATAAATGCTCACTTCTAGTTGCGTTAACATGGCTATTTATTAATTCACTAGATGAAAGCGCGTCAATAACGACGGGGGGGGGGGGATAAAATTGCCGCCCCGTTGGCGCAGTGGTCTAAGGCGTTGGCCTCTGATCATTCGTCGGTAAGGGGTCCGGGTTCGAATCCCGGTCCGGCATGGATGTTGTGTTTGTATTACGGCACTGGCTCTCTCCCTTCCCTGGAACCAGTGACCCTAAATTAGGGACGGGCGACTGCTTATAGCCAATTTGAGTTGCTCACGGTGGTCGTTAAACCTCCAATCATAAAAAAAAATTATGATACAGAAGTTTTTGAGTTGAAATTTATGATACAGAGTTTTTGATTTCCATGTCAATAGATGGCGACATTGGCTCACAGCTTTCTGAAAATTTTTCGAGCATTCGGTTGTGGAATTTTATAAGTCCGGCTGTCTGTTTGTTATATGTTTTGTAAAACCTTTAGTCCCTATTTCGTCAAAATTTCCTTGTACACAACCTTTTTCGTACACACTGACTATTATTAACCCTGTATCAATTTCCCCTTTTCTTTTCCGTGAACTATTTTTATCTTGTCGTCTTCAGATCGTCTTACTCTTGACGTTGTCACATACAGATGGTTAAACAGCGGTTCAGCTAGTGAACTAAAATTCCTGATGTAAAATGTTCGTATCTCTAAAGAGTTGACCGTGTGACGTAAGGCATCTCTGACGTCGTGCGAGAATGATTTGCATTAGATGACGTCACACCCGCAGCTGTTGTCTTTGTTGCTATGACAACAGAACAAAGTGATTTACCTGTGGACTGTGCGCATGATGACGTCACCAACATTTGTTTCTCGGTAATGACGTCACCTACACGAAAATCTAAGCGTGACGTCACAAACATTTGTTTATCGGTTGATGCTATGACAACTTAAAAAGTGGCACGGAGGAGGAAGAGGGCTCTGGTAAATTATATATTAGGATTTTCATGTAAATAAATTATTACGACGCGTACAAAATTGTGTAATAAATTGTGTTTTCCACGCGACGTAAAATGTGTATAAATTACGCGTAATTTATGTAAAATACGTACGTATCATGTAATTTATGCTGCCAACCCTGACTGTAACTGAAAAAAACTGAAGAAGATGAAATAATGTATGTAAAACGTTTTTTTCACATTCTCCAATCGGAAAAGATACGATTTTTACAATACGATTTCTTCAAGTGGGAATATCATGTTGTTTAAGAAATGGACAGAAAAAGCGCTGGAATTAGCTCGTCATTTTTTACATAATGCTATGTCAGACAGCGCGCAAAGGAATCCTATTTAAACTATGGATTGTTTTTAATTTCAACTACATAATATATATCAAATACGTGGAGTTAATGTAAATGCATGATGTCATCGATCTGTCCACTTTATTTTATAAACAACGCATAACAACTGAAAAATTGTGTAACGACACCGCTGGGATCGAACCCTATATCTCTCGATAACTAATCGAAAGCGTTCGCATTTACGCAACGGTGTCAACAATTCTCAGCACCATGCGTGGTTTATCAATCAGCATCTGACTACACATATCCGTATTGATGGTCTCAGCAACTGAGATGTCGTCATCTGGTGGTATTTAACACAACAACTATTTAATTGTAGCTGATAAATCCAAAGGGCGATAGAAATGGTGAATATATAACAGATACGTGGAGATATCATAAATGCATAATGTCATTGCTGTGTCCACGTTATTTTGTAAACAACGCATACCAACTGAAATATTGTGTTCCGACACCGCTGGGATCGAACCCCAGATCTCTCGATAACTAAAAAACTCTCATGACGCTGATAATTCTCTTGATATGTCGGAACCCAATTTTTCAGTTGTTCTGCGTCGTTTATAAAATAACGTTGTGTGACATGCCTGCCGCGCAGGACGCACATGAGATAAAGGTAGATAGCAGCGTGAGCATATGTCCGCGTAGCTCAGTTGGGAGAGCGAATTACTCCGGAGTGAAGGGACCGAGTTTGATGCCCGGCGTGGACAAAGATGATTGAGAAATTTACTTCGTCATATTGGACAGAGCGATGACATCATCCATTTATTTATTTCAAGAGCTAACAAGTTCTGGATAAAGTGAATTGAAATTCGACATTAAATGAGTCGATTGAACATTTTTACTGAAAGTTCTTCGCTGTCGATAAAAACCTTATTATCCCTATAGTGCCGTAAGATCAAAAGATTGAGCACCTCTATTCTACGTCTAGTAACACTTTATTTTTAAATTCTTTAAAAAACACGAAGTTTTTTTCCCCCTAAGTACGATTTTCAGCTTTCTTTTTTTTTTTTTTTCGCAAAAACCAACTTGAGTAAAAAAAAAAACGATTTCTCTTAAGAATCTAAAATACATTCACGATAAAAACTTTTCTGAGTGAAATAAAACTCGTACACAAAAACCGGCAAGAAAAAAAGTAAACAGCTTAAGAAATTTAATTAAAGTTCGACATCACCCAAGCTCAGGTCATCGACGATGTTTCAAGAGAAGATTCCAACTGAGACGAAGCGTCCGTGGCAAGATTAAGGGAAAAAGCGAGGATGAAAAATAAAACTCCTCAGCTAATCCATCACCACGAGCGGCACTTACCACGCTTCTCATATTGTAACACGGAGAAGCTTAAGTCCTTCATGTCGCGGGACATTTCCACGCTTATGAGATCGAGGCATCAATAAAGGCGCGTCTTAAGGTATTAGGTGAACTTTTCCAGGGATAACAAGTACTAGCACTTTTTTGTCACGCTACGTAAGAGGGCTTTAAAGAGTTCATACATGGTACCTCTTTCGTAATGGGCGGTGTGTTTGCTTATTTAGAGATGTTTACCTTCCCCGAGCTTAATCACAGGAAAAGTATCTCTCTGAATTTCGGTATTGCGAAGCACTTAATGTGGATTTCTTATCGTCGTTTTCAAGTGTCCATCTTCAAACCTTGGTGCTACAAAGTAAACTGGATACAGGCTCGCATGAAATTGACTTTCCTGCATTATTTTTTTATAAATATTTCCGAACATATTAATGAAAGATGAAATTTTAATGCTCTTCTGTATATTTACCGGGTAGCATGTTAACTCTGCACGTGTGTTATTGTTTCCTTCTACATATTATAGATATGACTTATCTCTTGTTAGTTTTTAAATGAGAAAAGAAGGGACGCTGTGGTTGAAATCGGAAAACTGTCCCTGCATGTTATTCCTCTTCACGCGGCTCAGCGTTCATAGATACTCCTGCAGGATGTCAACTTTTTACGTGCTGTTCCCATACAGCACAAAACGTTTCAGATATGTATCAATAATGTTAAAACCTCTCATTTTCGTTACACTTTCAGATATATCTTACAATAACGTTTCAGCAACATTTGTTTTGCAACATAACTCTTGGTACATTACGGTTACGTTAAAAATAGCATTCACCGATACTACTGTTTTATAGTTTTCATTGTACTGTAACGTACCAGGAGATGTGACGTACCTGCCAGAAGGACGCACACGACATAAAGGTAGATAGGAATCAGGATAAAACGTCCGCGTAGCTCACTTGGTAGAGTGACTTATTCCGGAATGTGGGGATCCGGGTTCGAATCCCGGCGTAGACCAAAAATGACGGAGAAATTTACTTCGTTATAATGGCGCCCGAACTATCCGGATGACCCGACCGTTCAAAATCTCGCAATGGTGTGATGTTATTTCCACACCGCGAGATAGGAAAAATAAGAGAATCCCTTCTCCAGCACTTCGAAAAAAAAAAAAAAAAAAAAAAAAAAAATAAGGGGGAGATGATGTAACGTACCAGGAGATGTGACGTACCTGCCAGAAGGACGCACACGACATAAAGGTAGATAGGAATCAGGATAAAACGTAGCTCACTTGGTAGAGTGACTTATTCCGGAATGTGGTGATCCGGGTTCGAATCCCGGCGTAGACCAAAAATGACGGAGAAATTTACTTCGTTATAGTACATAATTGCTACCTTGATGTTACATTCCGGCGATATTTATGATTTTTAGTTTGGCAACGGCGTGGATGCGCATGTGCATTTATGCCATTTCACCGAAGCTTTCTCGTAGTCGTATTTCCACCTGCTACTGGGATATTCTTTGGTGATACCGACGTACTCGAGTTAGTTGATTTAATATTTCCTCTTTTTTTTTGTGATTCAAGATCATCTGAAAGTAAATAAATGTTTTGATTATTAAAATTTTTGAATTCTAAAAAGCATTTTATAAAATCTAAGTAGATGGCTGTGTTGTATTATTAGTATACTTTACCAGCATGCTTTTTTTTTTACTTGAGGCTGAGAAATTTCATATTGGTAGGTATTTAGAGAAATGATTAATTCGATTTTCTTTCTTTTTTCCGCTGAAATATAGTCTATTCCACATGGAAATAGAATTTCGACACCCTCATTTGAGACCGATTTTTATTTCTTTTGTTATCAATATATAAACGCCGCCACTGTTTTCAATGGACAGTGAACTGCGTTGAACCTGTGAAAACGTAAACAACTCGTAATGCGACTGTTGTTGCTTTTGAAACAGCTGTCGAGTGTAATATTTTTTATTGTGACTTTACAAAATTTATTAGAACTATAATGCTTAAAGTAGTAAATACGTAACAGTAATATGATGATGCCACAAATACCTTTCAAATACGTAACAGTAACGTAACGAAGTTGCAAATATTTTTCAAATACGTAACAGTAACATGAAGTTGGTATGTTTAAGTTACAAATACTTTTCACTGTAACATATCGGTTATGTTTCGAAGTTATGTAACGTTTGAGGACATTTTGAGGTAACCGTGTAAGGTTTCTGAAACATTACTGTTACATTGCGCAACGTATCTGAAAAGTCTCGATGTTTCAGGGCTACGTGCTTGTAACATATACGAAATATTCTATGATGTGTGGGGTTGTTTCCTTCTAGACAGTACGTGTCTCTTGTTAGGGTCCAAATGCGAACAGGAGGTGCGCTATGGTTGAAAGCGGAAAACAGTACCTGAATTCTATTCCTCTTCACGTGGCTAAACGTTCATAGTTTTTCTCGCAGGATGTCTACTCTGTACGTGCTGTTATTTCTTTCTAGATAGAATGTGTCTCTTGCTACGGTCCGAACCTAAACTTTCGTAGTTCCTCCGGTAGAATGTCAACTCTCTACGTGCAGTTGTTCCCTTCTACATAGGACGTGTTCCTTGTTAGGGTTCGAATACACAAATAAATAGGAGGGACGCTATGGTTGAAATCGGGAAATTGTACCTCCATATTATCTTCCACACTAGGCCAAACGTACATACTTTTCCCAGCAGGATGTCCACTCTGTACGTGCTATTGTTTCCCTGTAGATAGAACGTGTCTCTTGATAAGGTCCGAATGCAAAAATGAGGGGCGCTATGGTTGAAATCGGAAAACTGTGGCTGCGTATCATGCTCTCTAGCCAGCCACAACATAGTTTCAACCATAGAATATCATTCTTTATCTCAAAGACTACAGCCTTGTGACGATTATATATAGATTAAGATAATACAACGTAGTTGTCACAAATGTTTAGTTTCTTGAGCCGACCATGGTTTCGCTGGGTATGAAGAGGCAAAACGTATTGATAAACCAGATTCAACCACCAAACGTAATATTTTGGAAGCTTTCCATATATATCAGAAGTATTCGCAACTTGTTAATGACATGGTATGCACGCCATTTCTATCAAACGCGTGGAAGCATCTAACCAAAACACGTGACTGTTAACACCATTTATGATGTCTTATACAATTTGAATATTTACGTGCTATTCGTCCTGATGAAGCTAGGTCAATACCCAGCGAAACCATTGTCGGCTTGAGAAAATAAACATCTGTGACAACTACGTTGTATTATCTTAATCTATAAATATAATATCATCTCCGTACGTACTGTTAGTTCTTTTAGATATGGCTGCTCTTTTGTTGTTAGTGTTAAAATGTAAATACGTGGGACGCCGTAGAAGAAATCGGAAAACTTTCTCTGAATATTATTCACCCCCACGAAGCCAAACGTTCATAGGAACCATCTCTATTAATGAAATTTGGTGCCCGATTCATGGGCCTCCAAAATCCCATGCTTCATTACCGAACACACTCACCATCTACGTATTATGACACACGACTCTTATGTTTCTAAAATATCCTTTAATGGCGACAATGCAAACACTGAGCATTTGCCTAGCTTTCGCACTCGGCCGAGAGGCTTCGTCGGGGCTTAGAACGGTCACAGACAGCGCTCTGAGCTCTGAGAATTTGTACACTGTTTAGACATTTGTGGAAGTTTGCACTAAATCTTCATTGGTTATTAGTATTGTGAAATTAATCTTGAACTCATTCTTGGACATTTGATTTACTCTGTGCAAACTTGGTCTAGAATAAGCATTCCATGGGGGAGGTGTTTCTGAAAGTAAACTTCAGTTCGAAGAATATGTTTCAGATGCTTATCATCGTCATTTTGTTCTTTTATACAGTTCTCTAGTTCTTCAATAGTTATGAAAGTTCTACCCCAACTTTTGCATTTGTAAAGAATGACATTTCCACTCTCCACTGCTTTTTGTCCATTTTTGATAGACTTTCTAAGATTTTCTATTGTTAAAAGAGCTTGTTCCATCCATATCTATTAATGTTCTGTATGGTTTTCATTATAGACCTACTTCTAACTTGTATAATACCATACCATCCCTAATACATTTAGCAATGAACTTTCTTTTGGAAAATGAAGCAGATCGTATTGCTAATTTTTCGAACTTCGCTAAATCCTGTTCACAATTAAGGTTGTTTGTTCGTAGGCCAATGAGCTGCTCCGGGTTTAGAGCATGACGTTCTGTGGTTCTGGCAGTTGAAAGTGTAGTACTAGTAGATGGTATTTTATGACACAAAAATATAGTTCAAGATGGGAAAACAGATATACATGATTGTGGCATCAATAAAATCTTCCATATATTTTAGTGTATGCTCAATTTGAGTGTTCCTGTGTGGTAGACCCTCAAAACCTAGGTATAAGCACCAGAATCATCATCCTAAATTTAAAATTGCCTTCGTTAACAGGAAAAACGCCATGTACCTGAAAGACGAAAGGCAAAACGCAGTTTCGCTCACTATTTTGCTTGACGCCTCTGAAATTTCAACCGATTTAAAATTTAAAAAATAAAAAAAACTATATGTGATCCTGACAGTCTAACGCACAATTTCAAGGGGTGTTAATTTGAATCAGAGAATGTCACCATTTATATTATACCTCTATTTAGGTATTCGAGTAGATTTCTTCCATTTGGTAACTCTGGGTTCATTCGTCTCAGCCGGTTGGTTGGTTAAATGTTTTAATTAGTTCAATTAGTAGTAGAACAAACGTCTAACGTGAACACACTAAACAATGGTTACACAAACTTTGATTTCAAAGGGATAGGTGATGAACACACTAAAAGCTGACCCAAGATTTCGCTCATTGACAACAATTGGTTTCACGACGACAAATGACTCGAACATTTGACATTACAGCACCTACACCAAACACACTATCGAGACGAATGGTTCTGTTTTCTTCCACGTTTCCTTGACTAGACTGCCTGCCAGACAGTGTGACCTAAAGAAATAAATTCTAGGGAGTTCCGATGTGATGTTTAGTGCCGAAAGCATAACAGGCGTTAATCAATTTTGTTTCTTGATTGGAGGTTTAACGACCACCGTGAGCAACTTAATGGGCTATAAGCAGTCGTTCGTCCGTAATGTAGGGTCACTGGTTCCAGGGAAGGGAGAGAGCCAGTGCCGTAAGACAAACACAACATCCATGCCTCACTGGGATTCGAACCCGGACCCTTCACAGACGAATAATCATAAGCTAGCGCTCAGACTACTGCGACACCAGGGCTGCAATCAAATCAAAATTTACACAAGGAAAAGTGAGATTAAGTAGATGATATTTTTAAAGCTGTTGAAATGAAGACGCAGATGTTGATGTGTAGTGTTACCAGTAAGAATAAAATTAGTAATGAAATGATAACGGCAGCTGTTAAAGAGAGAGAGAGCGCTATCAAAGGAGCTTTAAGACATATATTTGAAATTTATGAAATTAAATCTGGGTCATTGAAATTTTAAGTGATCTGTTGATTCTTTAACTATGGAATGAATTTATCGAATGTATTCAAGAGTATAGTTATGCTAGAAATACATATTACAGATACAACTTTTATGAGCAGAGATTTAAGTTAAAACTTTATTGCCCCAACAAGTGACATTTTAGCCTCACAAATAGGCAGGCTTAAGTCATCGTAATTTCCGAAGCTAAAACCTTATATTTTTACAATAACCAGCTTTATAGTTTTACACTTCACAGAAGGTGTTAGCGTGAGTATCTTTGACATGACTGCACAAGATAGATTTATGTCGTACAGTGTGTTGACATGACTTCAAACGAATAGTGACCGGCAATTCCTATGACATGACTCCCCAGAAAGTGCGATGGTCACTTCACATTAATTCGTAGAAAGAGAGAGCGGCAGTGTCTTGGACATGACTCTACAGTGTGTGTGCTGGACAGCATCGTTCGCCTGAATTCATGGTAACTATGATCGGCAGTGTCTTTGAGTTGACTCCGCAGTGAGTATTATATGCAAAGTCGTTGACATGAGTTCACAGAAAGTGTGACCGACAGTTTCTATTTCATGTCTCCATAGGAATTATGACGGACAGTGTCGCTCGCGTGAATTCTTAGGAAGCGCAATCGAACATAACTACGCAGGTATTAATAATATGAAGACATGTCGTTGAGGGGATTTCAAAAATTGTAATCGGCAGTATCTTTAACGTGATTATTGAGGAAGTTATAATATTAACGTTATTTTATTTGGTAATAGATTCGACTTTTACGTTAGGTTTACTTGATGTCAACCTTAACTTAATGATTTAAAGCTTACCGTATTAGCTTTTCTCAGGACCCGAATTACTTCTCAGATGGTTGTAGCTGAAAGTCTTAACTAAACACAACACACGCACGCACACACGCTCCCTCTCTCTCCTTCTCTCTCTCTCTCTCTCTCTCTCTGTCTCTCGCGCTTTCTCTCTGTCTGTCTCTCGCGCTTTCTCTCTCTCTGTCTCTCGCACTTTCTCTCTGTCTGTCTCTCGCGCTTTCTCTCTCTCTGTCTCTCGCGCTCTCTCTCTCTCTCCCTCTCTCTCCCTCTCTCTCGCTCTATCTCACCCTATTTCTCTCTCTCTCGCTCTATCGCTCCCTCTCTATCTCTCTCTCTCCCTATCTCTCCCCCTCTCTCCTTCCCTTTCTGTCCCTCTCTCTCCCTCTTCCCCCTCTCTCTCTCTGCCAAAAAAGAAGCACCAAAAAGGAGTCATCCGATCGAGATAAATATTCGTATCTGTAACGTACATGTATAGGAAAAGAAATGACTGCAATTCAAGAGCAGTTAGGCCATTTATTCGGATAAAGCAGCTACTCGAGTGTAACAAGCCAGTACGTTGTAACTCTCCCTCCGGCTCGGATACAGCCGTTTACTCGGTGTGGCATACGCGTATACAGTTCACGGATACTGTCGTGAGGTATAGCATGCCCCATAGTGTCCAGATTAAGGGGCAGTTCGCCGACATTCCGGGAAGGGCATAGGTGGCGTCCCATCATGTCCCAAGCATGTTGGATCGGTGAGAGATAGGGCGATCGGGCTGGACTTGGATGGGTGTCGACATTACGGAGACAGGCCTGCGAGAGACGTGGCTTATGTTCTCGGTCATTATCCTGTTAAAAAGTTGCTGGGTGATGCTGCAACAGGAATGGCAACCCAAGAGATCGTAGAATGTCGTCGACTTACCGTTGAGCCGCGAGGATGGTACGGAGAACTACATATGAGGTCCATCTACCGTAGGAAATATCTCGCTTGACAGTTACTCACAGTGTGTGTGAGCCGTCTGATGTTCAATGGTAAAGGCAAGATCCGTGCGCTGGCCGGCTCTTCTCCGGACACGTATGCGCTGGTCATAGGCACCAAGTGCAAACCGTGACGCACCACGGAAGATAGCACAATGCCACAGGATACTATCCCATGTTGAGAGGGCCCGACACCACTTCAATTGGTGCCAGCGATGATCACTAGTCAGTGTTAAGCGGCGGAGTGGCTTCCTCGAATGTAGTTCTCGTACCGCAAGTTGTCTGGTAACAATCCGGGTGACAACTACTGTACCTGTGGATGACGCTACATGGCCATGAATGGTTGTGAGCGAAAACGTCAGTTCTGTTCGTGCGGTTCTCATAATCGCTTGATGCTCGCGTTCTGTCGTTGCCCCCGGCCGTCCACTGTCCGTGTCCCACTGTATTTTGCCCTCTTCGATCCATTGGCGCCAACATCGTCCGATTGCCGCGTCGTTCCAATCCTAAAGCCTGGCTATACGGCGACTTAAACAATCAGCCTCTCTCTCTGCCCAATTATACATCCTCTCTCAAACTCGCTCAACTAGTCGTATGGGCACGGATCCAACGTCGAGGCATCCTCACAGTCCGCGAAGTTTAATGCTACCGCAATTCGCTGTCACAATCATTCCTGCGTGCGAGTTTAGCTCTTTATATACAATCCTCAATTCGCGATTCCCATGCGCAGTGGTGGACAACTAGTAAGTCATTTGTCGTTATTTTTTAAACATTTGCATATTCGGCCCTGAGGTACTTACATATGGAATTTCATCAGGATCAAACGACTTTCTCGGGGTGCTTCGTTTTTCTTGGCAAAGGGTGTATATCAAAAACTTGAATAACACGGCGAGGATTCATTGATAAAGTCTACTGGTCTGCAAAACACTCATTTTATTAGAAATTCAAGTACTTCAGGTTAGTCAGCAACAAGTCGTCCGTAACGTAATATACGTTGAATAGAACTTGTTAACGGCATTTCACAATATGCGTGATATTCACTCAATACAAGAATCTTATCGACTACAAGTTGCTTGTAAAAATATCGTTCAACGTCTGCTTCGTGAATCTCTCTCGCGCGCTCTCTTTCTCTCTTTATCTCTATAACTCCCCCATCTCTCTCCCTCTCTCTACGTGAATACATAGTATCGTTTAAGATTTCACTTTCGTGAAGTGCTAATTGCAATGGATATCGTTTTACTATTTCTGAGCTATTATATCCGAAATCTGCATTGATTTTACATTGCACTTTGACCCACTGTCACGATTGCTAACGTCAAATTCATCAAAAGAAACCTTGTGGCGTTAAGTTTGGAACATATTTAACGAGAAGAAAGAAGAAACCAAATTTACATAAGGGGACAGGAACTCAAACAGCAGTTAAAATCCTTTCCAGGGTTAAAACAAACGAACAGCGATGTTGGAGGTTAAAGGGGGGGGATGGGGTAACCCTTTAACCGGCTGGAACGAATTGACTCCGGATAAGCAAAATGGGCTGAAATCAGCTCAAACTACTAGGGGTGTTCAAATGAAAAGGTACGAAACGACACTGTGGGTATAAATGAAGACTTTATTCAAAGTATACACCATAGGCCGTAGCACAACGATCCCATTGATTAACGAGCCGAAGGATTCTTTGTTCCCAGAATTCCTGTGGCCGTGACGATACCCAGTACTGCACAGCGTCCTTCAGTTCATCGTCCGAGTGGAAGCGCTTCCCTTTCAGATGTTTTTTCTGGGGACCAAACAAATGGAAATCGCAGGGCGACATGTCCGGGCTGTAAGGCGGATGGTCAAGCTGCTCCCACTGGAACTTGGCCAGTTCCGCGTGTGTGACCCTGGAGACGTGTGGACGCGCGTTATGATGGAGCAGAACCACACCCTCCTTGAGCAACCCCGGTCTTTTGTTCTTGATGGACCTGCGTAGGCTTCGGAGTGTCTCACAGTACACATCGGAGTTAATGGTTCGTCTGTGCTGGAGGAATTCAACAAGTAGTCAATTGGATGGCGCTCTTTATAAGAGCCTCTGTTCTCTCCTGGGCATGCGGGCGCCCGCGCATGCTCCGATCCACGCCGGCGACTCCAATCGCATCCCTAGATGTGTCGCTACGTTCTCCCATAGCGGCATAGGCAAATATGTTAACCGTTACGTTCTTATGACGTTTCGTACCTTTTCATTTGAACACCCCTAGTAATATGCTGTGCTTAAGACTTTGGCAGGACGTTGCTGGAACAAGATAATCTTAGAATCAGAAAGTGTTGGTTTCCCCTTAGCTCTGTTAATCAGGGTGGTCATCGAGGGGATGATTTACACTAATCGTTTCTAAATTATTATCTCTTAAATGCACTATAACAATGGCGAAGACCCTAAGGAAGGAGAGACGAGATGTTTGATTCACGTGTTCCAATACAAAGTGGCATTGTGTCAATCACTATCGGAAAGGGAAGAAGAGGAAAGTGGCACTTCCATATTATGCCATCGGTCATGGAGCACAAAATAAAGGTCTCATCTATACCATGTTTAAAGTTGGTACTGCTTAGATGAGAGAGGGGGAAAAGAATTGCTTTGACGTAGTTTTCGAAATACTTTGCTAATATGTGAACATTTCTATTTGAACAGCACAGATAAAAATTGGGCACAATTTGTTTTAGGAAGGTTGGCAGCTTAAAAGATTAAAAAGTTCGACTGTACTACATACTCGTATTCACTAGACGTAGGTCGGAACACGAATGTTTTAAACACCTCTCGTATAATCGTTCGGAAGTTCCTCCATAGGCGGCTTGTTATATGCCTTCTCGGATTCTGGTAATGTTACTTTTACCAGTGATTGAAAAGCTGCTCTATAAAAGTAGCTAGCTATTGCTACAACTACTTTCATGGGCTGCGGGTGGCGTAGTGGTCGAGGTTCGTAACTGTCAGGTTGAAGACCTCGGTTTTGATCCCAGGAAGGTACGAACACTCGAACCACTAAATATACGCCGTGCGTTGGATGGGCACGCTAAGCCGTCGGGCCCCGGGTACTGGCCCCCTGGTAATAAATAAGAGCGTCTTCATCCCCCTTTCTACCTCAATTCCGTGTCACTTTCCTATCGGGCACTCTAGTCCAAATCTCCTATCTTCCTATTTCTAAGGGTTGTTTAAGACCTGGGCTCAGACATTCCCTTCCTAAAATCCTTTATATATGATCTGATCTATTAGGCCTTCTCCGATTTTTGCTACAACTACATTTCTAAGAAAGTAGCATGCTACAGCTGCAACTACGTTTTTGAAAAGAAGCTACAGTGCTTTTTGTCAGAAAAGTAGCAACTTCCGCTACTTAGTTACTTACCTACCATTTGGTGTAAATTAAGAGTACAAATTCGTATGGACATTCTTGTACACGGCATTGAGTTCTAAATACCGAGGCAAATTGTACAAAAAATTATCTTTTAGCTCTGATCATCATATGTAAATACACTCAGCATGTTAATCTCACAGCTGCAGATTTGTTAGGTTAAAATACACTGCCGGAAAGTGAAAAAAGAACACCAAGAAGGAATTGGCTGACGATCATGAAATTTACATATGTTAATGAAGTCAAGTTTACGTAGGTGTGATGTTAATTTCGGGACCAACCGATGAGCGCTTACGCCACAGCACGGCATAATATGCGAATTATCGTCGGTGGTATTTAAGGAGTACGGCGAAGTGAATGTAATCAGTCGTCGGCGGACGGACACGTGCAAAGACCCTAAAGAAGCTGCAATGCCTGGACATGGAAGACGTGTACGATTTCAGCAGTTATCGGACTTTGAGCGAGGTCGTCTAGTCGGATTCCACGAGGCTGGGTTGTCGTATCGTCGTGTTGCGGAGCGAATTGGACGGGAAGTATCGGTGGTGGTACGATGGTGGCGTAAATGGTTCGAGGAACATTCCCACACGAGAAGAGGTGTAACCGGGAGTCACAGACGGACTGATGAGCGGACCGGTCGACGCATAAGAAGAGTGGCGTTGTCAAGCAGAACATCCACTGCGACACAAATCCGAGCTGCCGTTGCACCTGAGGTGACTGTGCGAACAATCCGCAACCGTCTACTGGATGCACGACCACTTGCACGCGTGCCTCTGGCATGTGTACCTCTGACTGCAGCCCACCGTCAGGAACGACTGCAGTGGTGTCCCCAACGTCTGCACTGGAGAACGCAATGGCGATCTGTCGTGTTCAGCGATGAAAGCAGATTCTGCTTGGGAGCCTCCGATGGCCGTATGCGTGTTCGCAGACGCACAGGGGAGCGTCTCCACCCTTCTTTCATCCGCTAGCGACACACAGGGCTTACACCTGGTCTCCTGGTGTGGGGAGCGTTCCGCTATCGCTCCCGTACACAACTAGTGTTTGTACCGGGTACGTTAAACAGCACCTCCTACATCAACAACATCATTCAGCCCGTTGTTGTGCCATTTGTAAGGTCGGTCCATCGTGGTGTTTTCCAGCAAAGATAACGCACGCCTGCACACGGCACGTGCAACGCAACATGCACTTCAGGGTGTGAGACAACTTCCATGGCCTGCACGTTCACAGGATTTGTCCCTCATTGAGCACGTGTGGTATTTTATGGGGCAACGACTTATCCGGTCTCCACGGCCAGCCACAACCATCCCCAGTTTACGCGTCCAGGTTGAGGATGCTTGGAACTCAATACCCCAAACTTACATCCAACATCTGTACGACAGACTCCATGCCAGAATTGCACAGTGTGACGCAGTTCATGGCGGTTCAACCTCGTACTAACCATGTTACATGGAAATGTTATTTTTCAGTTTACCAGCAAATACAGCTGTATTTTGCCATAATGTTTTGATCACGTTATCCTCTGTATTACGTTATTATGCTGTATAAATTTCGTTGGTATCAGACGTCTCCTTCTTGGTGTTCTTTTTTCACTTTCCGCTAGTGTATGTAAAAACCCCGATAAAAATGTGTATATTTTGAAGATTAGATTCTAAATTCTCCACGGCCCCACCAGAAAAATTACTCCATTGCCTACGTTTTATAGCTTTCTATTCGTGAACATATCATTCTGGTTTGCTAAGCTTCCTTGGTAGTTGAGTGGTCTGAAGCGCGAGCACCGCATCATTCGTCCCATATAGGACTGAGTTTGAGTCCTAGAGAGGCATGCGTCCATGGTGGGTTTGATTGATGGCGCTCGTTCTCCAGATTTTCTGAAACAAGCGGCCCTAAAAAGGGTTGATCGACTGAGTATGGTCGTCAAACCCCGAAACAAAAAGAGTCTTTTCTACAAACAAAAACTCTTATTTTGCTTAGTTTTCGTTCTCTTCAAGAAAGCTGTATAATAAAGAATCATCATGTACAGATGCTTTATTGTACTGCTTGCAGGTGGAAAAAAATCCTCCATATTTAGTAAGAAGAACAAGTTAGTAAAATCATGCAATGCATTGATTAAGATACGCTTTCCAACATACCGGAAATTATTACTCGAGTTATGAGGATAATGTCTGTAGAACAGATCTCACTGCAGTGTCCTGACCTTTGACCCCATTTGGATGATATTCAACAGAACCGGCAAAGTATATTTCCGGAAAAACATGATAAAGTTTTGTCTCAATCGAAGCATCTTTACGTAAGTTACAACGCATAAGGGCGCTGGAATGGATCCCCATCCTATGTCCTGACCTTTGACCCCACTTAATCCATTTTGAATAGGGTTGTTCCCAGGTGGTCCCGTAAGACATACTAAAATTTCATTGAAATCAAAATATATTTATGCAAGTTATGACGCTTAAGGGCAATAGAATGGATCTCGCACCTATGTCATAACTTTTGAACTCCCTTTCGTCCTTCAATAGGATTCGTCCCCAGGTGGTGCCCTACCACATATTAAAATTTCATCGCAATTGAACTATATTTACGCACGTTATGACGCATAAGGGCAATGCAATGCATTCCGATCCTATGTCCTAACTTTTGACCCCACTTAACCCATTTTCAATAGGGTTTGTCCCCGGTGGTTCCCTACCATATACTAAAATTTCATCGAAATCGAACTATATTTACGCAAGCTATGATGCATAAGGGCAATGGAATGGATCCCGCTCCTATGTCGTGACCTTTGACCCCATTTCGTCCATTTTCAATAAGGTTCGTCCCCAGGTGGTCCCCTACCACATACTAAAATTTCATCGAAATCGAACCATTTTTACGCGAGTTATCGTGCGGACAGGCGGACAAAGCTGGAGCATATACGCTTCTTCAACCTACGGTTGGAAAGCGCAGACAAACTACGAAACGAGTCAAATCTGTAGGTCTGCTGAAAAAGAGTAGCCCTACGATTGTGACGTCACGCGCAAGTCAAGGGACCTTGTTGCAGGCCTGGTGATATATAAAGATGGCCTTAGTACAACTCACTTTTTTCAAGAAATAAATTGAAGTAAAGCGTAACATGCACGCAACGCGTAACGTAATGTGGCAGATGGTGGCAAGAGTGTAACGTCATAAAACTTTAATAGGATCCACACACAACGCGTGACATAATGAGGCAGATGGCGTGACCGCGCGCCAACATCTGAATCGCGAGAGTGTGACGCCATATGATTTCTAAGCATGGGAAACATTAATAAGACGACACCATGACACTAAAAACGTGGTAACTCGGGGTGGTTATTTAACATACTAAACGAATTTTTCCAAAGTCGAGATCAAGCTAAATCGATTTCTAGTACCAGAAAACGGTAGGTTAGCGACTTTCATCAAAATCCTTAGAGCCGTTTAAAAAAAAAAATACATAGATACCAGAATTGCTCCTTTAATAAGATGTGATGGAATACATCCGGATCTTATGTCCTGACCTTTGACCCCATTTGTCCCATTTTGAATAGGTTTCCTCCCCAGGTGGTCCCCGACCACATACTAAAATGTCATCGAAATCGAATCATTTTTACGCGCGTTATGACGCATAAAGGCAATGGAATGCATCCCACTCCTATGTCCTGACCTTTGACTCCACTACACTCATTTTCAATACAGTTCGTCTCCAGCCGGTCCCCTACCACATACTAAAATTTCATTCAAATCGAATAATATTTAGGCAAGTTATGAGGCATAAGGGCAATGGAATATATCACGCTCCTATGTCGTGACCTTTAACCCCATTTGTCCCATTTTCAAAAGGGTTCGTTCCTAGATGGTCCACTACCACATACTAAAATTTCATCGAAATTGAACAGTTTTTACGCGAGTTATCGTACCGACAGGCGGACAGACGGACGGAAAAAGCTGGAGCATATACGGTTCTTCAACCTACGGTTGGAAAGCGTAAAAAATTCCGTCTACATAATATGGTTGTGGGTCGAGCTTCCCAAATTTTGTTATGTGATCTTCTTAAATAGCAAATAATTTATATATGTACAAATTTTGAAGACAACAATCCATTTTTTTGGTGTAAATATGACAAGGTTAGTAAGTCAGATAATATCCGAAAACTTGAAAATTTCGTCATCCGTATTCCATTGATTTATCTGCTCCTCCGGGCAATCACTGGATAGGGTTCTTAACCTCCAGTTTCGCTAAACATGAATGCCGATTGCTTCGACTAGCGAATCCTGTGATGGCTTATATTCAAGTTAATCGGAAAGTTGAGAATTGGTCGTTCTGGGTGGCGTAGTGGTTAGCATACCTGGGCGAAGAAATTTTCAAGTTTCCGGATATTATCTGACTTACCATTCTTGCCATATTTACACAAACAAAAAAAACGGATTGTCGTCTTCAAAATTTGTATTGTATGGTGTAATCCCGTATTCCATTCATGATTTATTTTTACTGTATGCCATTCGCCACAATAAAGATATAGAACAATACCCTGTTTAAATATTGCACAACTTTCCCGCTAGGGAACGTAAAGGTAAAAACCTTTCGCTATTTCTGCTTTCGGGAGTTGTATTTGAATAGTTCTTTTTCCTTAGCACAGCTTTTGCCATGAAGAATATTTTTCACCTATTTTCAACTTTTCTCTTATGTGTTATATTGTGAATTATTTAGAGTTATTTCGTGTTTCTTCTATATTTCTTGTTTTAACAGTACCTTTGTCTCTGATGCGTTCCTTTTCTATAAGAAACCATTTGTGGGTCATTTGGTCATTTTGGTAACATACGTTTTAGCCGCTGGTGGAAGTAATTAGCTGTTTCTACGTAGGTCATTTCAAAAGTTTTGCACACTGCGCAAACGCTACCCGTAAGACGATGCAATCGCTCCAATCGTTTCGCCAGTTGTGAGTCAGACTTCAGTATACAAATCTGTGTCTACGTTTGCTGGCTAATTTGTTTCTGTTCCGAAATATTCTACCTAGAAGTGGAGGAAGAAAGTTTGTCAGATCAGATCTCACGTAGCGACCAGAGATCTTACATTAAAATTGAAACTTTGCGAGGAAAATCCCCTACCGAAATTCAAAAAGCTTTGTGTGAAGTTTGTTGGGTTAGTGCGATGGATCGTAGGACAGTGTTACAGAGGGCTTCTGGTTTAAGCCAAGGTCGGGAAAGCATTGAAAACCACCCAAGAAGCTGCCGGCCATCAGATGCAACGAACGACACTTCTGTGGTTATTGTCAACAGCATTTTGGAAGAAGATCGACGGGAAAACATGCGAAGAGATAGCATATTAAGCAAACATGTCTACCGCTTCAGTTTTCAGACTCCTAACTGAAAAATTACAGAAGAGAAAAGTGGCTGCCAAATGGGTTCCGCATAATTCGAATGAAGTGCAGCAAGCACTTCGCAAAGGGATGGCAGAAGAATTGCTTCAGTGGTAGGAGACACAAAGCGAGCAGTTTTGGGACAGAATTGTTGCTATAGACGAAACCTGGATACGAGATTTTGAACCAGAACTGAAATCTTCAGTCCGCTCAGTGGAAACATCCAGAATCGTCACGCCAGAAAAAATTATGCCACCAATAATCGAAGGTTAAGCTGATGATGGCTATGACCAATGACAAGGTTGGAATGATAGCAACAGACAAAGTGCCAGAGGGGACCACTGTAACAGCGGAGTACTACAGAGGGTTTCTGCAAAATGTTTTACCCCCAAAGATTCGCCAAAGAAGTCCCGACATGTTCGAAGCTGGCGTCATCATTTTGCACGACAAAGGCGAGGCCACATGTTGACCGTACAGTAAGAGACATTCTGGAGAGTATGAATGGGAATTAGTTTCCCACACGCTATACAGTCCTGACATGTGCCCACCAGACTTTGATTTGTTCCCAAAACTCAAGAAGCTACTCCGCAGGAAATGCTTCAGCACGATTCATGATGTTCCTAACGAGGTGACACGAGTAATCCGACGCCTCAACAATGGCGGTGTCACTACTGGAATACAAGACTTGCCCAAACGTTGGGCCACTGTAATAAAGAATCATGAAGATTACTTCGAAGGATATGTTGTGAACTAAATTCGTTTTTTAAGAGATAACCCACAGTGCGTAAAACGTTTGAAATGACCCTCGTACTAAATTGAAAACAATTGCCATCTCCTGCTCGATACTCTTGTGATGTGCCTGCCCAGCAGGACGCACACGATATAAAGGCAGATAGCAGCGATAACGAATGTCCGCGTAGCTCAATCGGTAGAGCGACTTGTTCCGGAATGAGGGGACCCGGGTTCGAGCCCCAGCTTGGACAAAAATGACGGAGAAATTTACTTCGTTATAATGGCGCCCGAACTTTCCGGATGACCCGGCCGTTCAAGATCTCGCAAAGGTGTGATGTTCTTTCCACGCCGCGAGATAGGAAAAATCAGAGAATCCCTTCTCCAGCGCTTCGAAAAAAAATGTGTGCGACGTTGCATTCCACACACTAGATTGACTGGGAGTTCTCAAGTGTACGTTCTACAGCGGATGGTTGCCTGCAACGATTCATGGTCACGGCTGACCCGTGGACCATGCCCCCAGCCCTTCTTTCGGGGGAGGGGAAGATGTGACGTGCCTGCCAAGCAGGACGCACACGATATAAAGGCAGATAGCAGCGATAACGAACGTCCGCGTAGCTCAACTGGTAGAGCGACTTATTCCGGAATGAGGGGACCCGGGTTCGAGCCGCGGCGTGGACAAAAATGAAGGAGAAATTTACTTCTTTATACACTTTAATGATAAAAAACTATGTACAATTAAAATAAGTATATGTTTAAGAACTTTCAACACCACAACCGTGTCATCCTCAGAAACAATGCAGCAGTGAGCCCAGAAGTGCGAGACCTATATACTTTAATTAAACAAATAGTAGTTAATGCGCATGCGCAATAACGGCAAAGTCCAAATCAAGTTCAGTGGGTACAAGCATAGTTGGTGGGCGTGACCTGGCGCAGAGGCGGGCCAGGCGGGGCACAGCTCAAGAGTGGGCGAAAAAATCACTGTGTACAATCTGATTAAAATGGGAATCGAAACTTTTGCACAAGTTTCTGGTGTACCTTTTACCGCCATACTTTGTCATTTGTCTGTTTACAAAATTTGCTTATATCTTTTGCCAATTTCTGTAGCTTTGCAGCCTAAAATTCGAATTGCTTCGTCAAAATGTGCAGGGGATGTAATTTGTTCACACTGAGAAATGAAGCGCGAGTGTTCGTTCGTTGCAAGATAAGGATGTCGTTCATATTCCTAAAGATTCTCTGGGGAGCAATTCGATTAGTGCTACTCTACAACAAGCTGCATTTAATGGAGATACCAAAGGTCCGAACTCCAAAGCAGTAGGGAATCTCGTCACTTTTTTCACCTTTTATATTTTGCTATTTTGCAGCCCATTTAGCGCTGCAAAATACAAAAAGTGTTGTAAATTAGAGAAAGAAAATGTACCAAACCCTTCTGCTGAGTTCTGCCACCCATTACCTACATTCAAGAGGGTAAAATGCCGTTCCCATCTGGAATAAGAAATGACACACAAGACCAGTGTTACCGTCCTTAAAATTCATGCAACAAGCATTGTTATAATATTTCAAGCACCAAGCGCTAAAGCTATTTTTGTCTTAATGATTTCGGTGGGGGTTGGAGGGGCGCAATAACTGTACTTTGCCCATGACGCAGAAATACCTAGTTACGCCTCTGTCTGGCGCAAAAGTGTTCTCCAAGGAAAGGGGATAAACACGGGGGGGGGGGTCATCGTTGCAACATCTTTCGCCATTGTGAATACAGTCGGAGAAAAGTGTTGATCGACACTTTTCTGAATACATTCGGAGAAAAGTGTATATAATATGTGAATACATTCGGAGAAAAGTGTTGATCGACAATTCCTGGGAGAATCCAGGATAATGGTGTCATTTCAACATGGTAGGTAAGAACCATTTAAACAAATGCTCGACAAAGATGTAACACCAGAATGCATTCTAAGATTATATTAATCAAAATATTGACTTTTTCATAGACCCTCGTGTTTCTGGGTGTTTTATCGAAGTGTGGAACCCGGTTGAATTTTTTGCAACCGGCTCCATTGACTTTGAATAATTTTAATGAATTTTATTCTCGTCCTAAAGGTTTCAAAAGGCGTTCTTATTATAACCGAAAATTCATCTGCGTCACCTTTCTTGTTTCTATGTATAGCAGTGCTACTCGCAACGCTATTGTAAATGTAACGCGATACAGTAGTAGTAGCGTTGCTTCCGACCACCCTACTTTATAGCATCCATATGCCCTAAATTTGCATCTACGGCGAGAGGTTTTAGTCATAGATGCACACGAGACCCAAAAACATTCTCTTATAAATTCCAAAATATCGGTTGAGTTCATTTAGGTAGCAGTAATAAATAAAACCTTCGAAGAAAAATAGGGAAATGGTTTATTAATACGAATCAGTACTCAGGAACATATCATTGACGTGTATTTCGATTTTTCATCGAATAATGAAATACAAAAATGTCCCTCACTTAAATTGAAATCGATTTTCCCATTTCCATATTTGATTAAGTAAGCATTTTGCCGAATTACATATGAAGCACAAGAGATAAATGTATTTGAGCTAGATCTCAATGCGCAATTTTTCATTACTGATTTTAAATTCAAATTTAATGCAGCGGAAACAGAGTCGCGCATGAATAATTTGGGACGAATATTTTTATTTTCGGCTGGCATGGTTTTAAAGACCGGGCATTAAAGTTTTACGATTCGGCCTCGGTGGCTATGAAAACTCAACTCACGAAGCGATCAAATCGGCTTTTGATTCTGGAAAGGAACGAAGAGAAAAGAAAACGATAGATTAGAAGAGAAGGGAAAAAAATAAAAGTGAAAAAAAAATGGAAATGACGTGAACGAAAAGATCATTTTTTAACACTTAAGAAATCATCAGCATTAGTTATTGAAATTGACATGGAAATATCAAAGTGGAAAAAAGATAGAAGGGGAAGTTGTTTTATAATGTCAGCTACTTTCACGGCATTTATAATTATTAATACCTCTTTACTTTCATCAAGCTGTTTGGATAGGTCGCATTTTTTCATTCTTCTGAACACTCAATAAACATGGTTATTGCATTTCTTAAGGCGCCAGAGCAGACTGCTGTAAGCTTATCTTTCATTATGCGTCGTTGAACGTGGAGGGATAACTGACAGGTTTCTCTGGAATCACACGGTACAGATAAGAAATGGCTTTATTGGACGAATATCGGTGCAATATATTAAAAATGATGGGGACATTTCTTGCCTTACGTAGCTAACAAATTTTCTTCATCTGCAGCGTAGTCCCACATTTAGAGGTGGAGTAGCTTCTTTACTATTTATCTCTCTGGCTGGAGTCAACCCGTTCTATAGTTTGTCCTTCATATCGTTTTCGGCACAATCCTTCCACCTGATCATAGGCCTTCTTCAGCTTCGCTCTCTAAGTAGATCCTTGTACATAACTGTCTTTTAAGAATAAACGACGGTGGTTCAGTGTTGGACCTACGTTAAATTACACAGCTGTGTTACCCGGGGACATTACGTTGGTGCTGCCCCAGTGGCGCAGTGTTCGAAGCGAAAGCTTATGGTCATTTCCCTGAGATGCGTCCGAGTTCGAATCCCGGTTAGGCATGGATGTTGTGTTTGGCTTACGGCAGTGGCTCTCTCCCTTCCCTTGAACAAGTGGCCCTAGATTAGGGACGGGACATTGCTTATAGCACGTTGATTTCCTCAAGGTGGTCGTTAAACCTTCAGAAAATATCCTTTTGCAACATAGCTCAGTTCATATAATTCGCTCTTATACTCAGCACATCGAATGCATCTGCCGTATGAACATTGAACACAGGATGCATCCGTTCAGCGCCTTTATTTACATTTGTTTACATTTTAACCCGCTGTTAGACTGCCAACTTCTACAACGTCGTCGGGAGGAACTCTGTAACATTAAGTACGAAAATATTTAACGAAGACGAACCAAATCTGCATGCGAACCCAGAAACTTAAGTAAGGTTACAAATTTTGAAGATGGCAATCTGATTTTTGGCGTAAATGTGACAAGGATGGTAAATTAGATAATATCCGAAAACTTGGAAATTTTCATCGTCCTGGAGCGGGACTCGAACCCGCGTCTCCCAGAAAACGCCCAGGTGTGCTACCCAGTACACCACCCAGAACTACCAAGTTTCAAGTTTCCCATCAATTTGAATATAAGCATCACAGGATTCGCTAGTCGAAGCAACCGGCATTCATGTTTAGCGAATCTGGAGGTTAAGAATCTTATCCCGTGTTTGCCCGGAGAAGCAGATAAATCATGAAAGAAATACGGGATTACGCCATATAATACAAATTTTGAAGGTGACAATCCGATTTTTTGCTTAAATGTGACAAGGATGGTAAGTTAGATAATATCCGAAAACTTGAAAATTTTCATCGTCCTGGAGCGGGACTCGAACCCGCGTCTCCCAGAAAACGCCCAGGTATGCTAACCACTACACCACCCAGGAAACTTGAAACTTGGTCGTTCTGAGTGGTGTAGTGGTTAGCATACCTGGGCGTCTTATGGGAGACGCGGGTTTGAGTCCCGCTCCAGGACGATGGAAATTTTCAAGTTTTTGGATATTATCTGACTTATCATGCTTGTCACATTTACGCCAAAAATCGGATTGTTATCTTCAAAATTTGTATTATATGGAGTAATCCCGTATTTCTTTCATGATTTAAGTAAGGTTAACTTAGTGATATACGTCATAGTCCAACTTCAAGCAGCCATCAAGGAAAAGAAGCATGGGGAATTCAGACGTCTTCCTCCTCCAATACAATGCACGCGGTCACTCCAACCACACTACGAACACCACCATACAGACTGCCAGATTTCGTTTGCTTCAGAACCTACCCCCATCCCCTATTCTCCAGATATCGTCCTTCGTGAGTTTTTATTCCTCAAGCTCAAAGGAAACATCCGTAGTGATTTTAATATATTCCTGCACCTAAAAAAATTTTTCTATCGGGAACAAGGTACTACAACACCGATGGGAAAAGTGCGTTGCGGTGTCAGGGAACTAAGACAAACGCAAAATGAGATTTACAAGAACACAGCTCGCTTAAATGTGTCGGAATACAAACATGTTGTATGGATTTCGTACACCAACCGATTGTTTGTCGGTCGGAAAACAACTGTTTCGTGTTGCTGAGCAAGTAACAAGTTAGTAATATCAAATATCATGCAATGCATTGATTATGATGCGCTTTCCAACATACCAGAAATCGCGCGCAGATAAACACTCCTCCCTACCCTAAGTATTGATTCATTCATTATACCTTCGGAACAACATACTAAAGTTTTTTCGCAATAGAAGCATTTTTCTCCAGTTATTACTCAAGCTATGAGGATAATGGCTGTGGAATAAATCTCGCTCCTGTGCCCTGACCTTCGATCCCATTTCGATGATATTCAGCAGAACCGGTTCAGTATACCTCTGGAAAAACATGATAAAGTTTTGCTGCAATCGAAGAATTTTTACGTAAGTTATGACGCATAAGGACGATGGAATGGATCCCGCTCCTGTGTCATAACCTTTGATCCTATTTCGTCCTTTTTCAAAAGGTGTTTTCCCCAGGTTGTCCCCTACCACATACTAAAATTTCATTGATATCAAACCATTTTTACGCGAGTTATCGTGCGGAAAGGCAGACAGACAAACAGACAAAGCTCGAGCATATACGCTTCTTCAACCTACAGTTGAAAAGCGTAAATAAAAGGAATCTAAAATTTAAAGAATGTGAAATTTACAATATACGGAGCAGGTTTTGTAAGAAGTAATGCTTAAAATAAAGAAAACACTTTTATGCACTTACAACGACGAAGATCACGGGATGACAGTGTGTTGAAACAGATGAGAACAAATTAAGAGGAGTACATATTTTCAGAAAAGTATCTTGCTAAAGGTTTTTCTAGGTATTTTAAAGTAACCACTGGTTTTCGGAAAAAAGAACCTTTTTTTACCATATGGGGAAAAACATTTGCCTGTGGAAAGCTGAAGAATGCACGCAGAAAAAAATGCAAGGCTTTAACAAACGTGGATATACTTAGTATCAAAAGCAAATACATATCTCCCACCTGAGATAAAATTTTCTCGAAAAGCAGATAATTTGTGCATCAATCTGCCTACTGCTAAAAGAACGTTTCGAACGGGCATGTAGAAATTGAAATATCAGTGAGTTGAAGTATGAGAGTGCAGCGTCTAGCAGCAATTGTGGCCTTTGAATAAGTTTCGTCGTGATGAGGAATATCGGTTATGAAAGGTTCTTTTTGTTTACGCTTTCCAACCGTAGGTTGAAGAAGCGTATATGCTACAGCTTTGTCCGTCCGTCCGCACGATAACTCACGTAAAAATTACTCGACTCCGATGAAATTTTATTATGTGGTAGAGGACCACTGGGGAGGACGAACCGTATTGAAAATGGGCGAAATGGGATAAAAGGTCAGGACATAGGAGAGGGATCCATTCCACTGCCCTTACGTGTCATAACTTACGTAAAAATGGTTCGATTTCGACGACATTTTAGTATGTAGAAGGAGACAACTGGGGACGAACCGTATTGAAAATGGGTGAAATAAGGTCAAAGGTCAGTACATAGGAGTGGGATCCATTCTATTGCCCTTATGCTTCATAACTTACCTAAAAATTCTTCGATTGCGACAAAACTTTATCATGTTGTTTCGGAGGTATACTGAACCAATTCTGTTTAATATAATCGAATTGGTGTCAAAGGTCAGGGCACATGATCGAGATTTATTCTACAGCTGTCATCCTCTTAACTTGAGTAATAACTTGAGTAATAACTTGAGTAATGATTTCTGGTATGTTGGAAAGCGTATCGTAATAAATGCATTGCATGATTTTGCTATCTTGTCTCAAATAGAGGCTTGGATGTAGGCCCGAAAACAAGTATCAGTTTACCTTACCGTAAAAGAATATGCGTATACGCCATCTAGTGGAAAACTATACATCATATAAAGCATGAAAATGTTCTCGAAATTCCTGCTATTTCCAAAATATTTTTCTATATCTACTCATGAAAGCTCTTATGTGAAAGAAGAATATAAAAAAGACGTTTCCGCTAACTATTATGGATATGTGTCAATGTCCGGGGTTTTAGCTCTAACTGCTGCGAAAAAGGATTTTTTGAATCTGCTTTATAAGTATAGAATCTGACATATACATAATTGCATTGTTTGTACACAGCAATAAATTGCTACTACGGGCAAAGACTTTTCCCCTCAAAAGTCTTGAGATATAAATGTGTGTTAATAACTGTTTTAAAAATTTCCAAAGTTATCTCCTCCACAATGTACATTGTTGGCTCTACGATAAGTAAGCAGCCTGCGGAAAGATAGTGACGAATTGCGTGCGCCTTGTTTCGGTTTAAATAATGAAGATACTATTGAAAATCGAAACCGTTTGGAAATTTTGTTCGTAGATATACACCAGTAATCCGACCGGAAGAAAATATCCCGATGATATTACTGCAGTCCTGGAGAAGCATCTGATGCCTCAGCCATTCAGACCTGATTATTTTTCAGAGTTCACACGGCATTTCAGCGCAGTCTTTGGAAACAGTTCAACTTTGTTGAGAAAGATCCGGCTTTGCTGGAACGGTTTGTGCAGTGAAATGATGTTTTCCTTGGGTAAACTACAAGAACTCCGTACTAAGCGATTTTCTGTGTAAGCGAAGGCTTCGAGGCAGAAGGGTCAATCGGTATAGAAAACGTCCTTCCCAATTCTCCCTGCACCCTATTCGAAATGGATTCCAAGCGCACAATGCCTGCGTTGGATCAACACAGTTAAAGAGCATTCGATCCTTTGACAACTTCGCGACAGGTAAATAGAGCGCTACTGTATAAGGTCTGCAATATGACCCGTCCATTCCAAAGATACCTTAAAGGGAGCACTTCAAATGCAGTTTTTCTGCAAGCTTTCATACGCGGTATTAAATAGTAGAATGAGAAAAATGAAGTCAAAGATTTCATACTGGTTCGATTTAAGGTTTTGTGAAAGCTTTAGATGTTTTTAATATTCAGCAGGAAAGAACTACGATAAGATATCTTTTCTGCGGAATAATGAGAGAAAGCACAAGAAAAAACAAAAAGAATAAGCAAGGAAGGGAGAACAGAATAAGCGAGGAATATGATAAAGAAAGCGTTATTAAAATTACAAAGAAGAAAAAGGATGGAAGAAGAAGGGAGAGAAAAAGAGTCAAAACAAAATAAGAAAAAAATAAAGGAAAGAAGAAAGCAAAGGAAATAATAAAACAAAAATAATGAAGAAAAGGATTAGAGAAAGGGACAAAGAAAGAATAAGAAGGATAGATTCGAAAATGAAAAGAAAGGAGGAACGAAATAAATTGGAATACAGAACGAAGAACGTGAAAAAGAGCGAAGGAAAAATAAGAAAATGAAGAAAAAGAAAATCAAAGGAAAGAAGAAAGCGAAGAAACTAATAAAACAAAAACAGGGATGAGAAGAAATAGAGAAAATAAGAAATAAATAATAATAAGAAAAGCATTGAAAAATAGAAAGAAACAAAGGAAGAGAAAGAAAGGCGGAAAGTAAGAAAGAAAAAAATAAGAATACATTGAAAAGTATAAAGCGCAGGAGGGAACGAAAGGAAGAGATATAAAGGAGAAAGTAAGGAGCAGAATTATGAGGGGACAATACAGAATAAATTATTGGAGAATAGAAAACAGAAAAGGAAATAAAATAAAAAGAACAGAAACATATCTTAGTAGTTGTGTGCTTTCGTATGCTGTTTCTTCTTGGCCAGCTAAAAAATTGAGTAATAACTTTGTTCTTTTTGGCTGTCGTACAGTAGAATGTTGAAAAAGGTAAAGAAACAAACTATCCTAACATAGTTTAAAAAGGTAAAGAAACAACGTAAATAGAAGGCGGCTAATGGAACTGTTCTTTATTACGAAAGTCTTGTTTTATGAAAGCGCACAACTAAAACGAAAGACGCTTTAATTTTTAAATTACTCCTTGCTAATGGTAACCCAATGTACATGTTATGCATGTGGAAAGGAACGTTCACAGAAACTTCAATTATTGAAAATACGCTGCATGTAGGAACCACTTTCATGGTACAGTGAAATCTCGGCCATACGTTTTTCCAACGGAGAGTCTTAAAAACGCATATTTATGAAAACTTTATAAAAGAAATTTCAAAATGTTGAAAACCCTTGCAAAATTTATGCTTTGAGGTTGTACAATAAATTCCTTAATGATGATTTCCTTAAAGTCTAATTTGGGGCGAAAGAAAAAAACGAGTTACAAATAATGTTATATATTAGGTGCACCAATAAGTTTTAAAGCGTTCTTCGTGTGACGTATACCGCTAATTTACATATCCGACATTCCCCCGCGTTGTTGTCATGTGACCGTAACTGGTCCAGAGTATAAAGTCTGACACAGAAGTTTGTCCAACAGTCAAGCGCACTTGCACATCGATAGGTGAAAGATGGCAAGCGATACCGTATTTATTCGATACTGCATTCGTTACGAACTTAAAACAGGTGCAAAAGCATGTGCATCGATCTGTTCTGTTCTGTGGGAGAATAGTGTATCGAAAAGCACGTGTGAAGTTTGGCTTAGACTGTTTAAAGCAGGTGATTTTAATATTTGCGATCGACAACGTAGCGGCGCCTCGCAAAAGGTTGCAGATGAGGAACTGCAAACATTGCTGGATGAAGATTCGTCTCAAACGCAAAGAGGGCTAGCTGAATAACTGGGGGTCGCTCAACAAACCATTTCAAATGGTTTGCGCGCAATGGGAAAGATTCAGGAGGAAAGAAAATGGGTGCCATAAGACCTGAGCCAGAGTAACACGGATGAGCGTGTCATGAAGTGTTTGAATCTGTTGAATAAACAAAACAGAAAGTCTTTGCTGTGAGAAATCGTTGCGGGTGATGAAAAGTGGATATAGTACGACAAACCCAAACGCAAGAAACACGAGGTAAACCCCGGTAAAGCAAAGACTTCGACACCGAAACCCAATATTCATTCCAAAGAAACTTCTGCTGTGCATCTGGTGGGATTTGAAAGTGTACTCTATTATGAACTATTGGAACAGGGTCAAACTGTTACTGCTGATCAAGCAACAATTGCTGCGATTGAACCAGGAAATATGTCGGAAACGTCAATTTACAGGCAAAGGATTGCGCGCCGTGAAATTACTGCATGACAACGATAGGCCGCAAGTCGCGAAATCGGTCAAGGAAACGTTATTGACACTTGGTTCGGAAGTTTTGGAGCAACCGACATATAGTGCAGACATAGGGCCTTCAGACTATCATTTGCTCCGATCGATGCAATGTGGTTTGTATGCTGTACGGTTTCGGACATGTGACGATGAATAAAAATGGGTGTACCACTTCATCGCGTTAAAACGAAGTCTTCTTCATGGCTGGAATCTGCTGGCCGACCGATAGCTTAAGGTGATAGATAATGACGGCGCATATTTTGATTTGTAAAGGTATTATTGTTTCCTCTCAAATTACATGTTGCGTTGTCTTAATACGCTTTAAAACTTGTTTGTACACCTGATTTAAAACTTGTTTGTACACCTGATTTTATTTCAACATAAAACTCATAAACCCTATGGAAATGAAACTTCTCTTTCAACTGCTCATTCCATCTATAAAAAATATTTATTCTAAATTAAGCGCGAAAAAAAACAAAAAAACAGAAATAAAGACAATAAACCAGAAAGAATAAGTACCATCATGATTAGTCCTACCTGGAGAAAGAAGGCCGACAAACGAAAATAACCGAAGAAAGCAATAACGAACACAAAAAGTAACGTGAAACCACAAAGATCGTTACAACACCGAACACAAAAACCACTGATAAAAAATCAAGAATGCCAAAGCTGCACAAGGGCAAAGGTTAAGCTGATAAGAAAGTAATGGTATACGGTTTAAACAAAACCTGTTTGCCAAATGGAGGAATGTAGTTTACTTTTTATGGACTAGGTGTAAGCTAGTGTGAAAAACGCAAAGGGTTATGTGGCTACAAGTGGTCTACCGAGTGGCACTTGAGAGTTTCTGACTATTTAATATTGCCAGACCAATTTTTAATAAAAGTACTGTAATTAAATGCGTCCGCAGAATGAAGTTTGTGATTTCTGAGTAATTGTAAAAAAAATTTTTAATAAAAGGTTAAGGAAATTGATTAGAAATTAATTGTTCAAAAAACAATTTACAGTTATAAATCAAATTATCAGAGGTACTACAAGTACGTAAAAACCGGAAAAAATTGAGAAAAAATTAGGTTTCTGTGAACTAAAATGGAGACAATTGAAAACCAGTTAGCAAAGAAATGTACCTGAAAGTTAAAGGAACGTCTTTTATCATACAAGTTAACCCCAAGTGACCCAGTTTGAGAAAGTGTAATTTCCAAATCCAAGTAAACTATTAAATTTCATGTTGTCATTTCCAAGATCAAATCTTGTGGATATATAAAATGAGCGGAATAATCTGTTGATTGCAAAAGACCATCAGGTCGAGAAGAATCGCCTCGTTGCACTGTAGAGGCAAATGACATCCTCGGAAGAGAAGCCTGTGCGGAGCCGGCAGGCACAGAAGGCTGTAAGGGAATAGAAGCAGAGGCAGAAGGCAAGGCAGTAGTATCAGTAGTACCCAGGGAGGGCACCGAGGCAGAGGCAGAAGTTGAAGCAGGAAGCGCAACCAAGTCCAGCGAAGGCACCGGAGCAGGAGTATTAGGAAGCTGGGAAGGCATCTGAGCAGACACATCTGAGGATGAGAGTATGTCAACTTCCATGGACGTGGGAAGTGTGACGTGACGTGCGTCCGCCACGCTAATGATAAGGAAATACCGGAAGCCGCCGTGTTGACAGCTTCCAAACGTAAACAAACGAACAAATGATATGAATACAGATGAATATGAACATGCGTATTCATATCCTTTGCTCGTTTGTTTAGGACAATAACGCCAGAAAAGTAACTCAAAACGTACACGGTGCCTTTAGACAGATGTGCCACGCAACAGGTGAGTGAGTGATGCGGTAATACACACTAAAATGCATAAAATATTGGAGCCACCAACTTTACGTCTGTCACGAAACGAGCAATGGGCTGGATATATTGCCAGAAGGTCAGACCATCGATGGACAGCCGAAGTTTTATACCGGATTCCAAGGGACAGGAAAAGTCCCAAAAGAAGACCACATGGAAGATGGATGGAGGAAATTCGCAAGTATGCGGGAGTAACATAGAGGAGACTGGCACAAGACAGACCGTTGTAGAAGAAACTTGGGGAATCCGTCTAGCAGTGGATTGATAATGGCTGACAATGGTGATGATTATGATGATCTACAAATGTAATGTTTTCTTTGCGCAAGAAGTCTATTGTAGGTAGGTACGTAATTCAATAGGAACACCGTTAGAAGGCTAATCTAAAATGGCTGCCTCTCGGGAGCGCCTGCTTCAGAGCTTTACGCAGCGATTGCTTGTTATGCTTCCTCCCCTTATTAAATCCTCCTTGGCTCCAAAAATGTCTGGACAGTCCTTTTTACACTTTTTTAAAGCAAAGCGTTTTCTATTCCTCTCATGCTTTCGGTTTTCGTTCCTCGATATCCCTTTCATCCACCTAAGCATCTTCAGCTTTCTTATTTTCCAGTTTTTTTTTCTTTTTTCCTTTTCTACATAAATAGCATAACAAGGGGTAGCGCTGCAATCGCATTCCTCGCAATTTGCGAAAAAAAAAATCATTTGGGCGATGGATAAGAAGTTTTAGCGAACATACTGGCGATTACGTTTTTTAATGACGTCCGAGCAAAACCGATCTTCAAAAAGAGATTGTTTCTCCTTTGACGTCATGTCAAACTTTGCTTCGACAATGCCAAGGATATTTTGAAGACTATTATAGAATCTTTTAAATTCGATTATATTTGTGGATTTCTTATGTTTTGATGTGAATCATCCACCAATATTGCAGGATTCATATGAACATAGTTATTAGATGTAAGCTCTATAAGTAATAAAGTGCAATTCTTCAACATTTGTATTTATAAAAATTTGGAAGATGTGAATCCTTTTATTGGTGTAAGTATAACATGGATGTCAAGTCAGATGATATCCGAAAACTTGAAAATTTCGTCGTCCTGGAGTGGGAATCGAACCCCAGTCTTCCGGATAGCGCCCGAGTATGTTAACCACTACACCACCCAGAACGACTAAATTTCAAGTTTCTTTTTAATTTGAATATTACCATCACAGGATGCGCTAGTCGAAGCAACCGGCATTCATACATGGCGAACCTAGATGTGTAGAATACATTCCAGTGATTAACCGGAGGCGCATAATATCAATGAAAGAAACGCGGGATTACACCATTGTGCAGTACAAATTTGGAAGATGTGAATCCGTTTATTGGTGTAAATACGACACACACTGAAGTGCCAGAAAAACTGGTACAGACGAGCTTATGCAAAATATAATAGCAACGTCACCTATGTGCGTACTCGGTTGCGTCCGCCAGTGCGTATATAAAGCGATAGACATCCTTGCCAGCTGTCAGAGCTGTTTTCGGCATCAGAATTACAAGTAATAACGATTTAAGCGATTTTCAACGCGGTTTCATAGTTGGCGCTCGTGAGATAGGCCATAGTATTTCGGAGGTAGAAACGAAGCTCGGATTTTCACGGACGACCATTGCAAGGGTGTACCGTGACTACAAGAATTCCGGCAAAACCTCCAACCTACGATACCAGTGTGGCCGTAAAAAGACATTGGGTGAACGTGATCATCGTCGGCTGTCAAGAATCGTTTCACGCTACACTCTCGCAGGTAGCATCGGAATTCAATGCTGGAGCCTCAACAAGCATCAGCGTCCGGACTGTGCAACGTAACCTGCACGATATGGGCTTTGGGAGCCTACGCCCAACTCGAGTCCCTTTGATTGGTGCACGACACATAACTATGCGCCTCGCTTGGGCACGGCAACACCGTCACTGGGCACTTGATGACTGGAAACCAGTAACCTGGTCTGACGAGTCGCGTTTCCAACTGTATCGGGCAGATGGAAGGATTTGTGTCTGGCGCAAACTCCATGAAGCCATGAATCCCGCCTGTCAACAGGGAACTGTACCAGCTGGCGGGGGCCCCGTCATGGTATGGGGTATATTTAGCTGGATTTCACTGCGACCCCTGGTTCGTCTACAAACGTCTGTGACCGGCCAACACTATGTGCGCATCCTTTCTGACGAGGTACGCCCGTTCATGTCCTGCATTCATGCTGATGGGTTGAGCCTGTTCCAACAGGACAATGCACCTCCACACAAGTGTCGGGACGCCACATTATGGTTAGAGGAGCATTCATCTGAGTATGGGGTGTTTCCATTCCCATCCAAGTCCCCAGATCTGAACGTGATAGAACACAATTGGGATGCCATGCAACGCGCCTCGGAATACACCCGAATTGTGGAACGCTCTGCAGGAAGCATCGTGTGTATTGCGTACAGCATATTTCCAGAAGCTAGTGGAGTCCATTCCCCGTCGTATTTCTGCAGTCCTGTGCTCCCGTGGGGGACCTACCAAGTATTAGACTGGTGTAACAGTTTTTCTGGCAATTCAGTGTATACATATATATTATCCAGATCCTGGACGACAAATTCTAAAGTTTTGGGGTATTATCTGACTTAATACCCATGCCATATTTACATTAATAAACTGATTGACATCTTCCAAATGTGTATTGTACAAAGGTGTAATCCCGTATTTCATTCATTGAACATCTGTATTTTTTTTACACTGGCCCTCTTAGAACCAAACCACAGAATAAATAAAATCTCAACGTTTTCAATTAATTTGAAATTTATCTTGTCAATAATTCTTTGCTTAGACATTTTATAGGTAATAGTAAATTTAAAATTTAAAATAAGTGCCTATATTTCTTTCTATTAGGATTTGGGATCTATATCATAATATTTTGCTGCTTAATTGTAAAGTAACTACAGCCTATTGTTTTTTGTACTATTACAACACTTTGTTATGTAGTTTTTATATATCCAATAGAGAGTAAAGAAAACTGGCAACTTCATATTACTTTTGGCGAAAAAAATTAAATTTGGCGAATATGTTGGTGAGAACTTTAAAACACCAGAGCAATAGCTGCATACCTGCTTTTCCAAATCGATATTTTATAGTAATTACGTTCTCACAACCTCTATCTGTGCTGGCATTGCGTAATAAGATTTTGGAATGATATGAATTCTGTTCATGTGTGGGCTTTTATTGATAGTAATAATCACAAGCAGGTAATGTTTCTCTTAAGACATTAGTTTCAACGTCGTTGAAATACAAGGAAAAGTGAAGCAAATTTTAGCCCCTATAAATTTACGGTAAGGGCTTGCAAATGGTAGCTTATTAATTACTGAGGAAAAATAACTACCTAGATGGAATTTTCAGTTGCCCAGGTTTGACCAGTGAGTTATCGATGTCGTAAAACAGCCAGCCCACTGCGTCCGGGAGTCCGAGCAAAATGTTACGCTAGACTTGCAGAGCTCGCATCGTCAGTGCTTGCTTCTTATATGAGTGTCGGAAATGTTAAGCCAAGCGATAAAAGTCAATAAGATATCTGATAGACTACTTTTCTTCTTCTTCGGCTTTTCCTTAGCCTTCATCGATCCTTTTGGTTCCGCTTTATGATTCCTCTCTCCTAAAATTTCCTGTCCTTCTCGATATATTCTTAGCGCAGCTACATATCATCACAACCCTTTAGACGGTACACGAATATTTCTTTATCATTCTTTCAGCCTTTCTCCCTTCTGCACAGTTCGCCATTTCCTTTAACAAACGTTCCATTTTACTACACTGCTGGCCACCCAAAATGCAACACCAAGAAGGAAGCATCCGATTGGCTTGAAATTCGCAGCATGCGTCGCCTGCGAGAGAACATGCAAACAATTAGCATTGCAGGGAATAAGCAAATCATGTGGGCCCGGCACTCCACCGATAAGCAGTATAAGAAGGGTGCACAGAAGGCGGGGTGTAAGTAGTGGAAGTCTGTTGTGCTGCCGTACCTGTGCGTGGGAAGCTACCTGACGCCTCGTCGCAGAATACGGCAGTCATTCCACCACGTTTTCGGAGTTCGACAGACGACGAATAGTGGCTTATCGCGACAGCGGTTTATCGAACCGAGACATCGGCGCCCGTGTGGAACGACATTCAGCCACATTGAGCGAGTATGAATTCGGTGGGTGAAGGAGAGACGGACGGACTGACGTGAGCGATTGCCGCATCCGCGGCACACTACCGAACGATAGGACCGGCATGTTGTGCAGCGGGCATTGACGGCTCGCACCGCCACATCACGAACGTTAGCGCAGGAATTAGGGTATGTTGCGCAAAAACCTGTGTCAGCACGAACCGTTCGACGTCGTCTGCTGGATCGGGGACTTGTCGCACGGCGCCCATTGCTCCGATTACCATTGACGTTACACCACCGGCGAGTGCGGCGCCATTGGGCCGTTGAACGCAGCACCTGGCCTACGGAATGTCACGACATTGTATTCTCCGACGAATCCCGCTTCAGCCTGCAACACTACGATGGTCGTATCCGCGTGTGGTGGCACCGCAGCGAGAGACTGTGTGACGCCTGCATTATGCATCGCCATACCGGTCCGTCGCCTGGCGTTATGGTTTGAGGCGCAATTGGATATGACACCCGCACCCCTCTGGTACGCATCGCCGGTACACTCATCAGCCACCGCTACATCTCCTACGTTTTTGAGCCTTCAGTCCTCCCTTACCTGCAGGACCTGCCAGCGGCGACGTTTCGACAGGACAATGCACGCCCGTACGTTGCACCCATCGTGCAACAATTCTTCAAGGCCCACCAAGGGTCACTGCTGCCGTGGACAGCCTGTTCTCCCGATATGTCGCCTATCGAACACGTCTGGTCACTGATCGGCAACCAAATGGCCCGGCAAGCACCATCCGCTGCTACGCCTGATGAACTGCGGCAACGTGTGGAAGCAGTCTGGACCGACATACCCCAAGATCCAAAGCCTCTTTCGTTCGATGCCGCTGCGTGTAGTGGCCGTTATTGCCAGACATGAGGGCCACACGAACTATTGATGTCTGCGTGTTCCGCATGTCGCACGGGCGTGTAAGCTCAATGGTTTCATCTTTGTATCTGTTCTTATGTGTTCAGTAAATCTGGCTTAGCTATCTCGTGTCCTTCTTGGTGTTGCATTGGGTGGCCAGCAGTGTAGTATGCTGGTATTAAGGTGTGTATCACACTGTGCCATACGCGACGTACACTATATTATAGAAAGTATTCGGACACTAAATGTTTTGGGACGAATGGCTTTATTATCTCAATTAGTAATTAGTCTGCTCCAAGGACGTCGCCAAGGGAATGCGAGGGTGGGCTCTAGCCCATCCTGAAAATTGTCTTGCCCACCCAGTTCAAGATGTCCCATATTTCAATTTTTTTAAACTTTAAAAGATAATCTAGAATTTGCCAAGCAATAATGATTCTGGTGTTTTTCGTTGTGTAGCCGTACGTATTCCCCCTAGAAAATGCGTTTTTCCTTCTCCGTAGAAATGTTATCAACATGGCATCCGCAGGGCCATGAAAATTCAATTGTTCTCCACTCGTCCAAATCCTGAATTTATGACTTTTTTCAAGTTAGTAAGATCAGGGGCGAATGAAGAGGATGAATAGGAATTCATTGCGGTCATTAGTAATTGCTCTGCTGTTTGTTTGTGCTACTAAGCAGGGGATTACTACAAGAAAAGTGAAAACTATAGCTATACCAGTGCTCGTAAGCTTGCCCTAGGGTAATGAAGGAGCTGGTCGTAGTTGACGATTACTTTGGAAGAGATGAGTGCAAGACAAGGTTGCTGGCTTGAAGGAAAGATGTTAAGCTAACTTAAACATTTTCCTTCACTCTTAATCCATGAAAACCTTTGTTTTAAGATCTTTCTTCAAGGCATGGAATCTTGTTTTCATCAGGGCGAAGCTGTAGGTCTCGACAGGAATGGCTCGCCATACGTTCTGCGAAGCTGCAAGTCTCGACACGAATGGCTCGCCATACGTCCTGCAAAGCTGTAGGTTTCGACAGGAATGGCTCGCCATAAGTCCTGCAAAGCTGTAGGTCTCGACAGGAATGGCTCGCCATACGTCCTGCAAAGCTGTAGGTTTAGACAACAATAGCTAACCATACGTCCTGCAAAGCTGTAGGTTTGGACAGGAATGGCTCGCCATACGTCCTGCAAAGCTGTAAGTCTTGACAGAAATGGCTCGCCAAACGCCCTGCAAAGCTGTAAGTCTCAACAGGAATGGCTCTCCATACGTCCTGCAAAGCTGCTACTAAGTGGAGATGATCGTTATGGTCGATTACGTATCCGTCACTCCAGTTCATCCAAGAGCTGTTCAATGGGATTAAGATTAGGATTCTCAGCAGGCCAGTTCAAGAATTCCATCTGGTTTTCAATAAACCAGTCTTGCACACGCCGTGCAGTGTGGCAGGGTATTCGATCGTGTTGGAAGAGACAACGGTCATTTGCATAATACTGACACATTGTTGGTAGGGAAGAATTATCCAGAACGTCGAGATACACTTCAGAGTTTATGGTTTGTGGTTTAATAACCAACGGGCTGTGTCCAGTGCACGGAAAACAACTCGGAACTATGATGCAGCCGCCGGTAGACTTAACAGTTGGTGAACATAGTATGACGAAAACCATTCGCCGGACTGGTGTCAAATACAAACACGCCCGTCTGTTGGAAGAGTGAAAAGCGTGACTCATCACTCCAAAGAACAGCTTTCCAGTCGCCCACAGTCCATGAACGACGGGAGACGCACCACTCCAAAGAACAACTTTCCATTCGCCCGTGGTCCAGGAACAACAAGATACACACCACTTCAAAAAACAGCTTTCCACTCGTCCACAGTCCAGGAACGACAGGAGACACACCACTCCAAAGAACAGTTTTCCATCCGTCCACAGTCCTGAAACGACAGGAGACACACCACTCAAAAGAACGGCTTTTCAGTTGCCCACAGTCCAGAAACGACGCGAGTAACACACCACTCCAAAGAAAAGCTTTCCACTCGTCCACATTCCAGGAACGACAGGAGACACACCACTACAAAGAGCAGCTTTCCAGTTGCGCACAGTCCAGGAACGACGGGAGACACACCACTCCAAACAACAGCTTTTCAGTCGTCCACAGTCCAGAAACGACGGGAGACACACCACTCCAAAGAACATCTTTCCAGTCGTCCACAGTCCAGGAACGACAGGAGACACACCACACCAAAGAACAGCTTTCCAGTTTTCCGCGGTCCAGGAACGACAAGAAACACACCACTCCAAAGAACAGCAGTCCAGTCGTCCACAGTCCAGGAACGACAGGAGACACACCACTACAAAGAACAGCTTTCCAGTCGCGCACATTCCAGGAACGACGGGAGACACACCACTCCAAACAACAGCTTTCCAGTCGCCCGCGGTCCAGGAACGACAAGAGACACGCCACTCCAAAAACAGCTTTTCAGTCGTCCACAGTCCAGAAACGACGGGAGACACACCACTCCAAAGAACAGCTTTCCACTCGTCCACAGTCCTGGAACGACAGTAGACACACCACTCCAAAGAACATCTTTCCAGTCGTCCACAGTCCAAGAACGACAGGAGACACACCACACCAAAGAACAGCTTTCCAGTTTTCCGCGGTCCAGGAACGACAACAGACACACCACTCCAAAAACAGCAGTCCAGTCGTCCAATGTCCAGGAACGACAGGAGACACACCACTCCAACGAACAGCTTTCCAATCGTCCACAGTCCAGGAACGACGGCTAACACACCACTCCAAAGAACAGCTTTCCAGTCTTCCGCGGTCCAGGAACGACGGCAAACACACCACTCCAAAGAACAGCTTTCCAGTCTTCCGCGGTCCAGGAACGACAAGAGACACACTACTCCAAAGAACAGCAATCCAGTCGTCCACAGTCCAGGAACGACAGCAGACACACCACTCCAAAGAACAGCTTTCCAGTCATCCGCAGTCCTGGAACGATGGCAGACACACCACTCCAAAGAACAGCTTTCCAGTCTTCCGCGGTCCAGGAACGACAAGAGACACACCACTCCGAAGAACAGCAATCCAGTCGTCCACAGTCCAGGAACGACAGGAGACACACCACTCCAAATAACAGCTTTCCAGTCGTCCCCAGTCCAGGAACGACGGCAGACACACTACTTCAAACGACGCTTTGCATTCACGATAGCGATGTGTGACTTGTGCGCTGCTGCTCTACCGAAATAACCTACACTGTGCAACTCTCTACAGAGAGTTATGGTACTAACCGATCCATTGCAAGCATCTCCTACTTCAGCAGCGATGGAAACGGCAGAGGAAGAACGTGATTTCTTAAAATTTCTAACGATGGCTCTTCTGTCACATTTCGTCTGTTTGTGCAGCCTTCCTGAACTATTTTTTTTGTTGTAGTTTCACCGTCCTCATTTCATCTCTTCAACGGCATCAGTCACAGTTAATATTGGTATGTTTAGTTTAGCTGTATTGCTAGGCATGGAGATGTTATTCAAATGACGTACTATGACCAGTTCACGCGGGAACTCGGAAAGTTCAAGTCCATGCGGTATATATCCAATTCAAAGTTACTGATAACACAACAAAACATCTCAGCTTTATATATGTACCTCTCCACCCACAGCGCACCTTCCTGCGCAGACGTTCATTGCACTTATGCAAATATTTGGTAGCGTCCGAAAATTTATGATAATATAGCGTACGTAACATTTCCTTCGTAGTTGTATGATTAGTCACATCTTTGTGATTGTGTTCAACTTCTTTTGCTGATACAATTAAGGTAATATGCACTGTGAAAATACTACAGCAAAAGAATGCTGCAGTAAAACTTTTATGTCGTGCTTATATCTTTTGTAACGTCGGTGAGCAAATTTTTCTTGGTGTACTTATGATTTAATAATCACAAACGTTACGAATTTAGTGAATCCTGTCGCATTGTGAAATTCATGTGGCACTTGCAAATTTTTAATATCACACGGTTCCCATACAGCACAAAACGTTTTAGATATGTATCAATAATGTTACAATTTCTCATTTTTGTTACACTTTCAGAAATATCTTACAATTACGTTTCAGCAACGTCTATTTTGGAACATAACTCTTTGTACATTACGGTTACGTTAAAAATGGCATTCACCGACACTACTGTTTTATAGTTTCCATTGTACGTAATTGCTACCTTCATGTTACATTCCGGCGATATTTAAGATTTTTGGTTTGGCAACGGCGTGGAAAGGAATGCACATTTATTCCATTTCACCGAATCACTCTCATAGTCATATTTCCACATGCTACTGGGATATTCTTTGGTGATTTAATATTTCATCCTTTTTGTTTTTATGATTCAAGATCATCTGAAGGTAAATAATTGTTTTGATTATTATAATTTTTAAATTCTAAAAAGCATTTTATAAAATCTAAGTGCATGGCTGTGTTGCTGTATTAGTATACTATACCAGGATTTTTTTTTTACTTGAAGCTGAGAAATTTCATATTGGTAGGTATTTAGAGAAATGACGAATTTGATTTTCTTTCTTTTTTTTTTTTGTTGAAAAAAAAACCGAAAGGAAATTTTCTGACGATGCATTTTCGTTTGCATAGGTGCAGTGACCATCCGTCTGCATCGGAGCTCCATATTCCATATGTAGTAAAGTTCGTTGACCTATCATTTTAGACACACTTCCGGTAGCCCCCAAGTTCATTCGGCCAGTGAGTTGCTCCACTGTAGCGTGTCAATCGGCCCTGACGCACCTCCGAAGGCGACGTTCACCTCACATATCAATGGCACGTGGTGCTGCGCAGTTTCCACGTCGCTTATTCGCAGTGTTGCCATTTCTCCAATCACGATACATTTTAATCACAGCAGCACGCGAAAAGTTCACAAACAACGTTGTTCCAGAAATACTGCCACCCTTGGCCCGAAAGCCGTCATTCATCCCCTTTTGCAAATCTGATAAATCGCTCCTTTTATCCATGACAGCAACGAGTGATATGTTTACAGAATGCCTACAGCACACCTGATATATCCTCCGAGCCAGCTCACGACACGTGCCTTCTTTCATTGGCTACTCGCAGTTGACGTCAAAACTAGGAGGTGGTCGCAATAAAGTGACTCGTCTGTGTATTTTCTGCACCTATGACCTCATCACATAGATCATTTATGCGAAAATGTTAAAATTAACGTGTTTGAATATATCAACAGTGAGAATAATATCGGTAATGTGAAAAAAACTTTTCTTTTCCCTGCTGCATAGAATATATGCAGAATTCATTCGAGCTCCTCAAACTGACAATGAAAATAATATGGTAGAACGTTGGGCTTATATAGCTAAGCTGTTCACGAAAATAACAACTGAAAGGGCGAGATAATCCATGGCTTCGTATAAGCTAATTCTTTTGTGAAAAAGACCAAGCTGTATTATAGAGATTTAATCAAAATATCAAGACCTAGAACATAAAGAAAATATGTTTCTCATCAAATGGGTATTTCCCATGAAAACAGGAGTCGAAATAGTTTATGTTGGTTTTGTGTTGCATATAGCAAAAGACTCGGCTTTGCAAGAAGCCCAATATGATCATCCTTAATCATGAGTAAAGGAAGCCATAATGTCAAAGCTGAGGGAAGAAATGACGTTTCTACGCAGTTGCTGATGTTCTTCAAAGCTAGGTAGATGACCTCTTGTGGGGAAAAAGTTAGACTGAAATATAGGCACGGGCTTCAACTAAACTACCTCAGATTTTCGGGATGCGATTATTTTCCGGTTGATCTTAAATTGTAAACATGCTAAACCAGAAAAGCAGCTACAAGCTGAAATTGACTGAGCCAGTTATACAGTCATCTGCAAAAAGTTTAAGACCACCTGTTGGTATTAGGAGATATCTGCCGATTGGATCAGATACTGTCTGTATTACTCAACTTCCTGTCGGCGCTGCATCATTCCGCAGCTGCAGCTATTCATAGAGTTGGGGGGGAGAAGCGTGCAAGGGCCAGTTTGCTTCTTGTTTTCATGCTGAGAGGTTTTGTACGTATTTTCTATATAGCGAAAATTGGGCAGAAAAGCATCATTAAGTGTTACTCAGAGGGTACAAATAATGACTTTATATCATGAAGAATTCTTCCAACGTGATATAAGCAAAAAGGTGAATGTCAGCAAGACTGCTATTCTTAATACGATCATGAAATATCGAGATACAGGTGAATTTAGCGACCGAAAGAGAAGTGGATATCCAAGGAAAACAACCCCACGTGATAACAGTACCATAAGGCTAATAGTTATGCGATCTTCACGGAGATCGTGCAAAAAAATCAAGGCCTTTCTGCATTCAGCAGGATATGATATTAGTAACAGCACTGTTTTCTGACGTCTTAGCAAAGGCTTTGGATTAAAGTCTCATATACCTGCGTGTAAACCTAGACTAACATCTGTCAAGAAAAAGAAGCAACTCTTGTTTACGAAGCGTCATCATTCGTAGACTGCTGAAAATTAGAGACAAGTTCTTTTTTCCGATGAATAGACTTTTGAGTCCCGTGAAGCACAAGTTCCACGACCAAGAGGTAAAAGGTTTGATGCAAAATGCTCTGTTAGCACAGTGAGACTGTAACGTACCAGGAGATGTGACGTACCTGCCAGAAGGACGCACACGACATAAAGGCAAATAGGAATCAGAATAAAACGTCCGCGTAGCTCAATTAGTAGAGCAACTTATTCCGGAATGAGGGGACCCGGGTTCGAATCCTGGCGCGGATAAAAATGACGGAAGAAATTTACTTCGTTATAAGACATCTTCCTAGTCAGATGATGTCGGGTGCTATGTCTGCATACGGTACTGCTTCATTTTCCGTTTTGCCGACAGGCACTACCATGACAGGTGCAAGTACACAGATTCGCAATGTTTATGCTTGATGGTGCTCCATGCCACAGATCAAAGACAGTGAAGGAGTACTGTGACTAAAGTGGAGTCTCTTCTTTTTCGTAACTGTGCTTGACTGGCCCGGTAATAATCCCGACCTTAACCCCATCGAAAATGTGTGGACCATTTTAAAAGACAAGGTAGCAGTAAAACAGCCATCAAATTCCCAAGCTTTGATTGAGGCAATAAAGTACGTGTGGTGCAAAGACATTTCAAATGACTACTGTGAATCCGTCATTGAGGGTATGCTACATCGTATTCTGTCCGTTATAAAAAACGACGGTTGCTACACTTATTTCGGTCTTTTTGTGTTCCACAGAATGTAAGTATTCATCTGTGGTGTCATACTTTACGCTTTCGAGCCGTAGGTGGAAGAAGCGTATATGCTCCAGCTTTGTCCGTCTGTCCGTCCGTTCGATAACTCGAGTAAAAAAGGTTCGATTTCGATGAAATTTTAGTATGTGGTAGGGGACCACATGGAGACCACTATTGAAAATGGGCGACATGGGGTCAAAGGTCACGACATAGGAACGCGAACCATTCCATTGCTCTTATGCGTCATAACTTTCGTAAAAATGGTTCGATTTCAATGAAACGTTAGTTAGTGGTAGGGGACCAGCTGGGGACGAACCCTTTTTAAAATGGGAAAAATGGGGTCAAAGGTCAGGACGTAGGAGCGGTATCAATTCCATTGCCCTTATGAGTCATAACTTGCATGAAAATGGTTCGATTTTGATGAAATGTTAGTATGCCGTAGGGAACCACCTGGGGACAAAACCTATTGAAAATGGGCGCCAAATGGGGTCAAAGGTCAGGACATACGAGCGGGATCAATTCCATTGCCCTTATGCATCATAACTTACGTAAAAATGCTTCGATGGCGACAAAACTTTATCATGTTGTAACGAAAGTATACTGAACCGGTTCTGTTGAATATCATCGAAATTGGGTCAAAGGTCAGGACAGGACACTGTAGCGAGATTTATTCCACAGCCATTCTCATAACTTGAGTAATGATTTCTGTTATGTTGGAAGGCGTGTCATAATCAATGCATTGCATGATTTTACTAACTTGTTTCAAATATCTCTGACTAGTAATTTCCTTGAAAATCCTAATTTTCAATAAATTGACAGGTGGTCTTAATTTTTTTTTTATTGGAATTTTAACGACCGCCGTGAACAACTCAGTGGGATATAAGCCGTCGCCGGTCTTTAATTTAGGTTCACTGGTTCCCAGGAAGGGAGAGGTCCATCGCTGTAAGAAAAACACAACATCCATGCCTCAGCCGGATTCGAACCCGGACCCTGCTTCGACCATTGCTACATCGGGGAGGCTAAAATTTGGCAAATGACTGCATATTATTTGTAAGAACTGAAATGCATTTGAATGCCATAGTGAAATACATGTTCAAGTCAATATCATGCAGCCGGTCCGGTAACTTTCTCCTTATAATCAGACAGTTTGAAATTTTTTTTAAATTTAACTGAGTTTGTTTTGATTTTTAATTAGGGGTGAGTGACTCGATGGGCTATAAACAGTCACTCGTCCTTACTTTAGAGCCACTGGCTTCAGGGAAGGGAGAGAGCTAGTGCCGTAAGACAAACACGAAATCCATGACTCGTGGGATTAGATCCCGGACCCATCTCGGTGGAATGATCAGAAGCCAGCGCTTTGACCACAGCGCAGATGGGGCTTCAAAGTAAAGATATGGAATAAAATGTATTTGAATCCCATAGCATTTATGCCCACTAGCGGCAAAGTTGTGCATGTGAAGATAACCAGAAGCAAGCATCTTCTCACATTTTGGGCTTCTCAGTGCAGAAAGAATTTTTCAAATCGGGCAGACAGATGTAGAGATACGGTGTCGAAAGACGGACGGACGGACAAAGTGATATTATAAATATGTAATTGTTTTACAAAAGATCTGCTAAAATTACTCCGAACTTGAAAGAGTCTCCCGAACATATTAACCGAACTGTTAATCTGGAGTTCGAAAGACTTGGTGCCGCCCCGGTGGCGCAGTGGTCTAAGGCGTTGGCCTCTGATCATTCGTCCGTAAGGGGTCCGGGTTCGAATCCCGGTCAGGCATGGATGTTGTGTTTGTCTTACGGCACTGGCTCTCTCTCTTCCCTGGAACCAGTGACCCTAAATTAGGGACGGGCGACTGCTTATAGCCCATTGAGTTGCTCACGGTGGTCGTTAAACATCCAATTAAAAAAAAAAAATTAAAAAAAAAAAAAAAAAAAAAGACTTGGTGGCACATAGTTTTCTGATATAATAACCGATAATTCGGAAGAAACGTCAAAACTTTATTAACAGAAATGATAATCCAGAACAACGAAGAGTTAGGGTGTATATTATTCAATACGTGTATAACTAAGAAACATTTCTTTCTCAAATCGTTTCCTTGTGCTTAATAAGGTTGGCGATGTAAGATATTGCAATTAAATTAGAGTGTATGTGCCTTGTGCAGTGTAGTGGGTCAAATAAAGAGTTTGAGGGAGGCCGACAGGGATCATGAGATCACGATATTCTCCTCTGCTGTTAGTTTAACGTTATACCCTTCGCTGCGGTAATTTTTATGGACTTTCCTCTTTTCTTTCTGACAACGATATAAATGTGAAAAGTACCTCGCGTTTTACCGTTCAATGCAAATAATGTACTCGTAATTCGGAAACATTTCAATGTAATTGTAACCTTTTCACTGAAGGCATGCTGAGCAAAATACACAAAGGCGATATTAAGAGACTTCCAGTAAGTAAATACCCATTCCGATTCATTTGAGCTAGTTCCCTTTTGAGAGGCAAGTGATTTAACTAAAGGAGAAGAAGAATTTATCGCTTGCGGTGTCATTAAGGAATGCTTCAATGTGAATCTTTAGTGGATAGAACTCCAAAGAAAAGGAGAAAATTTTGTGTATGCACATTCAGATTGCTTTGTCTTAAAACGTAAGGGAAATATTTCAGGAAGAAGGAGTAATAAGTTATTGCAGGAAACGATAAACCTTAATATATCAAAAACACCGTTGAAGGAAACTCTTCTCCCTTCAAGTCAAAGATAGCTCTTTTTTAGCACGCCTTTTGTAAAACAAATCGGGCTTATGTTACCGGTGCGTTCGTCTGTGCGGATACCTTATCTCTGTAACTATTTGTCCAATTTGAAACATTCTTTTTGCATTTAAAAGCCACAAATGTCCAAATGATAATACTTGTATTCCTTTCTTTTTATACGATGTGCAATTTCGCCGCTAGGAGGTGTAAATGCAGACGATATGGAATTAGAAATACATTTATTCCATATATTTGATTTTAAACATCCGACTGGAAAAATGCCTTTACCTTTCGACTCCACTTACACTGAAGAGCAATTGAATTAGAGACAGCTGGCGTTATGCAAATGTGGCGCTGTGGGCGGCCCTGTAAACGGAAACGACATGACGTATGCAGCGATCCGACAATATAAGGAGTGATGCGACGGGAATCAGTACGAGTCGGGCGCAGTATGGGTAATACGAAGGATCTAAGCGCATTTGATCGTTGGCAAATCGTCGGGGCCCGACGAATGGGTCACTCCATCTCGGAAGTCGCGCGGGCACTGGGATTTTCCCGAGCCACTGTGTCACGGGTGCACCGTGAGTACATCGAATCCCGTAAAACCATCCTTGCGAGGGCCAACTGCCGTGGACAACAGAGTGTGGATGAGCGGGGTCATCGTCGGTTAGCACGCATTGTAACAGCGGATAGATGGCCCACAGTGCGAGAAATCACTCGGCAATTTAATGCTGGTGCACAAAAACGTGTAAACAGCCACACCATCCAGAACCATCTCCTCGCTATAGGGTACAGAAGCCATCGTCCCACGAGGGTACCGCTGCTGCATACTGAGGTCTTGTGCAGGACCCCGTCGATTAGCTGTAACGACTCTCCTGAGGCTTCAGCGTCTTCTGTCAGAAATTTTATTTGGTCCGTCGGTACGTTTTGCTACTTTAGGCACACCATGTGTCTTCCACTTATTCAGTACATCCAAAACAGTTGACTTGGGTATGTTTAAACTACTCTGGGTTTCTCTTAAGCCCAACCCACTAATATAACACCCAACAATCTTTCCTTTCTCAAAGTCATTTCTCTCCCGCCGCGACATTTTCGCTCAACCTCACAGTGCGATATGATTCCGGTCAGCTGCAGGCTTGTTTTTATACCGTTTGCAGCTGTACCGCGCAACTTAACAACGCCGAGGATCCGTTAATTTGCTTTGGAAGGGGTATCCGGTGAATTTTGTCAACATACTGTATAAAATCATCATCGTCAATTGTTATCAATCCACTGCTGGATGAAGGTCTTTTCAAGTTTCTTCCACAATTGTCTGTCTTGAACCCGTCTCCTCCATGTCACTCCGGTATGCTTTCGAATTTCATCCAAACATCTCCCGTGGGGTCTTCTTCTGGGTCTTTTTCTGTACCTTGGAATCGAGTCTAAAATTTCAGTTGTCCATCGGTGGTCCGTCCTCCTGACAACATGTCCAGCCCATTGCCATTTCAGTAATTTCAATCAAGTCGTGATGTCGTCCACTCTAATCACTTTCCTTTTCAACTAGTTCTTCTTACCTTTCCTGGTTACACCAAGCATGCATCTCTCCATGCTGCTTTGAGTTGTCTGCAGTCTTTGTATATCTTTTTTAGTTAAAGTCCATGTCTCTTCTCCATATGTAACTACTGGCAGGATGCATTGATTAAACACTTTCCTTTTAAGACATAATGGCGTACTGCTCTTAAAAATTGTACTGTTTCTTCCAAAAGCTCTCCATCCAAGTTTTATACGCCGATTAATTTCTTTAGTCAATGTGATATTCACTTGATGTCTACTGCCCAAGATAAATGTAGGTATCGGTTGTTTCAAGCTTTACTCCATCAATCAGTAATCGTACTTTCTTGTAAAAGCATTGTACATCACTTTTGTCTTATGAAAGTTCATTTTAATCCCACTTCTTTACTCTTGTCAGCAAGTTCTTGGATCATACTCTGCAGTTCCGAAGGGGTAGTTGCAAAAATGACAGCGTCATCAGCAAAACGAAGAGGAGTGAAGTAATCTACATTAACTTTTATTGCTTTGGTTTTGATTGAAAGACATTTTGGAGTGTGGCATTGGAAGAGTTTGGGAGATATAGTCCACATTGCAAAATGTCTTTCAATCATTGAACTGGAAAAACAAAGCGGTAAAAGTTAATGTGGATTACTTAACTCAGCTTTGTTTTGCTGATGACGTAGTCATTTTTGATATATATATATATATAAATACAGAAGTGACTTTAATAGTGAAAGCTGGATAAACAAAAATATTTCAAAAAAGTTAAAAAACAAATAACTATACAAAAAAAATATATATTTAAAACTAAGAAGAAAAAATAGTATAATTTAAATAATTAAACGGCAGATGTTTTAGTTTTTTTTTTGAGTATTTTAATACTTTTAAAACCAGTTGGAAAAAGTTTAAACTGTTCCCAACGGGTATTTTTATAGTATTCCGACTAGTTTATTGTCCTTGATACATTAAAACTGTTTGTATAATTTAATTAAAAGGTATATTTTATAGTATTCCGTCTAGCAAAAATCCTTAACACATTAAAACTGTTTGGGATTTTTTCTATCTTAACCATAACCACAGTACGTTCTGGAAAATTGGTTGCCTTCTTGACTGCTAAGTGGCGCTGCTTCGAGTAGCGCTGCGTTTAAAAATAGTGGAGTTAGGACATGTGGGGATTATTATTTTTGCTTCTTATTTGATATTTCTTTAAAACATTTTTTAGGTTTTAAATTTATCATTATCTCCAAAAGTTTTTAGGAATATGTCTGCAAATGTTTCCTCTGTGTAGAGGTTAGCAGGAAGTCGCCAAGCGTCCCCCCTTTGTCTAGGATTCGTTTTAGTTTGATTTTGGGCTAGTGCTGCTTTGGCTAGCTCTTTTCTCTTTTCCATTTTAGAACTGTCCTTTGGAAGTTTCTTGTAAATAGGTCAACTAATCTCTTGATTTCTTCCACTTTTAGGTATTTGATAAATATACTTGTAAATAGTTACGTTTTTTAGTGTATGGTTGCAACAGTGTCTTTCCTAGGTACCCATCATTTTATACTTTTTTGGACTTTGTATATTGGATTCTATTTGCGTTAGGTCTAGTGTGAGGTCGGGATTCGACCATTTCAGTCTGCTTAGGTGAACGTTTTAACTTTTGGGGGGGAGGGGTGCTTTATTTTTTCTAAAAATCTTTTTTTATCTTTTAATTCTTTGTTGTTTTTTTCTTGGGGAGTTTTGATTATTTGGGGGCTTGGGAGGTGTTGGTTATTTGTTTTGGGGTGGGTTATTTTTTTTTTTTTTTTTTTGCAATTTATTTACGTGTTTTTTCGGTTTGCATTTTGTTGTCTTGTAGCAGACTGGATGGTGCAGAAAGCCACACTTTTTTTGTCTTTATAGAGGTATGAGAGGTGTTATGTGTGCCTAGCACTTGATGAAGCCATGGATAACAGTTTGCCATAGTTCTATATTCCTCTTTCTTTTCTCCCTATAGTTGTTAGATCTCTTCTTTTGATTTCTCCGAATCAGTTTATCCAGATTTCAGTATTATGGTGATTTCTGTATTTGTTTTTTGATTATTCTTTTATGCAGTCTATGGCGCTTTAGAAAGTCAAAATCTGTTTTTTAAATACACGTGTTACCTTTATTATGCGTTATACATATGTATATATATATATATATATATATATATATATATATTAATTACATCATACAAACCACATCACTCATGGAAAACGAAATCTCCTGATGAAGACAACCCTCTCCTTGGTTTGAATTTTTGACTTTCTGTCTTGGTTTGTGCTGGGTTTTTTTTTGTGTGTGTGGGTTTGAGTTAGGCATTCTGAAACTTTGACTTGGTATTTGCGTTCCCGTTAGACAAAAGTGTCAGGCCTAGGTTTTTTTCATTGATTATACTTACCATTTTTGAGTTTTTATTTGTATTTATTGAGTTGTCGGAAAAGTCATGACGTATTTTAGCCATATTTTGCAAAGATCATTAATTGATAGAAAGAACAAAGATCAATCAACGATATAATGCCCGTTTTGTTCAATAACCTTTTGCCATCTTCCAGTGAGCTGCAGAATGCCTCGTTCATAGAAAGACCTGTCTTTCGTGGCGAAAAATTGCACAAGGTGCTGATATACAGCCTCATCTGAATTGAACGTTATACCACGCAAGGACTGTTAAAGAGAGCGAAACAAGTGGAAGTCTGACGGTGTAAGATCAGGCGAGTATGCTGGGTGTGGCAACACATCCCACATAAGCTCCAATAATTTTGGCGGGTGATTACACTTGTGTGTGGTTTCGCGTTGTCATGATGGAATACAACACCTTTACGATGAACGAGCTCTGGACGTTTCTGGATGATGGATTCGTTCAAACTGTCCAATTGCTGACAGTACACATTCGAATTGATTGTTTGGTTCCGTGGTAGGAGCTCGAAAAGCACGACACCTTCAAACTCCCACCACACTCAGTACAGAACCTTCCGCTGATGAATGTCTGCTTTGGATGTCGTTTGAGGCAGAGCAGCACATCGGGACCAAGACTGTTTGCGCAGCACATTGTTGTACACAATCCACTTTTCGTCACCAGTTATGAGTCGCTTCAAAAAAGGATCGTTTTCCTCACGTTTAATGATATATCGCAGATTTTTATACGCGCCGTTAATTGAGCTTCTTTGAGTTCATGAGGAACCCACACATCGAGCTTGCTTACGTATCCCAGCTTCTTCAGGTGGTCGTGAACTCTTGAATGACGGATGTGCGATGTGTCTGCAATCTCTTGTGTCGTGTAACATGGGTTTGACTCGATCAATAACTTGATTTGGTCGTCATCAACCTCGGTTGGCCTCCCGGAGCGAGGAGCATCGTTCAGGTCAAAATCCACGGAATGTTGCGAACCACCGCTGGTACTGACGTACTTGTAGAGCATTATCAGCGTACTCTTTGCGCAACTTTTCACAAGCTTGACGCGCGTTCTTCCCTTTACGGAAGTAAAACAGTAAAATATGGCGAAAATGCACTGTTTGGTCTTACTTGATGTCAAATCTCCACAAATCAACCAAGTCGCTCACTATTCCTTTTAGATTGCAACTAGAATTGGCACCTGTCAAATGCCATAGCGATAATAGAGCTGCGCATGCTTGTAGTACTTCCAAAACCGCCCAACTGCCATCGGGTGCCAAAATACGTCATGACTTTCCCGACAACCCAATATATCTACATATATATTGTTAGTGATGTGCATTTTCATTCATTTCACTTGAATTCTTAGATTCTTCTGCTTTAAAAGCGCTACTAGGTCATTAGACAGCTGAACTTAATTTTCCAGCAATAGCATAGCGTGTTTAGTCACACCCTTTGTAATGTTAAACTCCTAAAATTACATAAAATCTTATTTCAACTATAAATATCCAATCATAAGCAAAATTCACGAGGTTAATAAAAGTATAAACAAAAATTGTTTTGATTAGAAGCCACTAAAGGTTAATGACCTAAATGATTCTCCTTCATGATTCATGTACAATATTTAATCTGTCTTTCCTCACATTTGTGAATTTTCAAGCATATTTCGAATGGATATTAGAAGTGGCTTTGTTTATACTTAATAATGGTTAATTTGTTTTATTGCACCTATTGATTCAACAGTGTAAGTGATATATTATTTAGTCATTCAGTTATTGGACACTCTAAAGACAATGCAACAAAATATACAGGGTGTGTAAAAAGTCCTTGACACATTTTAAAAATTTATTGAAAAAATCTATTCGAGATAGGAACAAACATTTTCAGATCTTGTAAAAAAAATTGTTTTTTTTCGTGCAGTTATTAAACTGCAATAAATGCACCTTTTCTTTGCGCGGAGTACATCAAGCCTGTATTCAGCCTCTTCCCAGGAGCGTGCCAAAATGGATTCTGTTAACAGATGCAGTTGCAGCAACTATGCGAGTTTTCAGTTCGTCAAAACTTTGCACGAACTGAAACTTCGCAGAATTGTTGAAGTACTCCCAGAATGAATTCATGTCAGATGAATTTGGAGGACAGGGCATTAACATGAAGTTACCAGCATGTTCCTCGAACCACTCCTTGACAATGTTTGGCATGGCGCGTTATCCTATTTGTAATGGCCATCACCAACAGGGAACACAGTTGCCATGAAAGTGTGAACTTCGTTCGCAACGATGTTCAGATACCTTGCAGCTTATGCTTTTGGGAATATGAGGCCTAAAGTGTCCCAAGAAAAACATCTCCCACAGCATAAACCCGTCGCCTCCGTCATGTTTTAGCCCAACATTGCATCCAAGTGCCATAACCTCCGTTGGTAATCGGCGTATCCGAGCTCGGCTGTCTACGTGATGCACCAGGAATCCTGATTCGTCAGATCAGGCCACTTTCTTCCAATCAGCCACGGTCGAATCTCGATGATCGTGGGCCCATTTCTTGCGTTGCTGGCGATGACGTGCAGTGAGCATGGGAACCCTGCTGGATCTTTGGCTACACAGGCCCATGCGCAAATGGCTGCGATGAACTGCGTGAAATAACGCATTGCACTGATCACCACTGTTGTAGCTGCGGCTGATTTGTCGCACTGTGGCCCTGCGGTGGCTGTGAACAATGAGCGATAGTCTCGCTCCCGTCTTGCATCAATGAGCTGCGAACGTCACACAGCTGGACGACGGTTCGTCTTTAGGCCATCTGTGCCCCACTTTTGATACGTACTCACTACAGCGGCACGAGAACAACCGACAAGCCGTGCCATTTCCGAGGTCGTAGTTCCAAAGCGCCGGGCAAACACAATTTTTCTTTATCAAACTCCGATAAATCGGAAGCTTTTCCCATTCTGACTCAAAACACTCTACTAACTGAAAGCCGGTCCTCGGGTAGTATGCATAGTGTTCTGTGAATTTCACCTGCGCCACCGTTCGGTCTCCAGGCACGCTCATTTCCCTAGGCTGGGGGTGGTCATAATGGAATGGTGAATCGGTGCGTAATGCGTTTAGTTTCTCATTTTTTGCACTTTCCTTGCGCCGCTGTGACGTTATGCTTTCTTATGGGGGAAGGGGTTAACAATCACTGTGCACATCTCTCCGTTGGGCACGCTAATTCGAGGAAGGGGAAACCGTGGAGCAAGTGCACCATTCGTGCCTCAAGCCCAAGTTTTTCCTGTACGACTAGCTTGAAACTACTGACCAGTTGGGCACCAGGGGTGGGAGCGGGGCTGATATTTCACACCCTAGATATAAGGAAATCTTAAAAGTTAAACTGCATGACGATGATGGAGCAATTAATCAACTTGGTAGGAATTCGAGAAGTTGAGTCCACGAAATGCACTTAACGTAAAAACAGCGATGGAATGCTTAATCACATTTGGAGGCGATTATCTTAAACGAAATCACACTCTCCTCTCATCTCTCTAAAAGTTGTTACTTTCTTGCAAATGCGCAGTAATTGTAATCAAATCTGGTGATATGTAATTTGGACGTATCGTGTTTCACGAGGGTTTTTTTTGGAGGGGGGAAGCTTCCTCCAGGCATCACTGCAAGACACTACACTACAAATGCTCGACAATAGAGACTTCCCTCTCTATCGATTTATTTTGATGCATTTATTTTTTAAATCCCAATATCGATAATTTTCATCGTAATGGGATAAATTAAAAAGCTAGGATTTTGATATATTGTTTTTGTCATTTAATGCTGATCGTTTTATCCGACTAATCCGCCTCATATCGGGCGTTTATTGCTTTTTTGTGAATCACGCGCAGTGGCAAGACGGGAAGAACCCGGATGTGCTTCCGGAGAGCTTGTTGTGTTCAGAGCAAGAAGTCCCAGCTGGTTTCCATGTTGGGTCTCCAGATACACGTGAGCCCTGACTACATTATCGGATATTTTCCTGCTTCGTTCTGCAATCGGAGAGGCCTTACCAGGAGCTAGAAGAATTACTCTGCTGATCAATAAAACCAATTTCGTCGGATGCCAGATTCGGTTCTCTTAAGATCTGTTTCTTTCCACCGTCCAGATCCCCTCGCACTATCGCCCTCTTTCCGTCGTCTTTTCCTCCTCCTCTTCCTCCTCCCTTCACTTTCCTTTCTCCCTTATCGACGCAAAATTCCCTGGTTGAGGAGGCTCCCTTGCAATTTATAAAATTCCATCTATCAAACGCACTTTGAGGACCCATTGTTCTTTATCACTCAATACAAAGACATGGGCTCGAAGTCAAAGCCGACATGACCTTCTTTCACATTGACAAAGCCGTATGTTGCTTCATTTTGATTCCACCAATCGATGTCATTGTTGCAGATTTACCTCCATTGTTATACGTTTTGGGTCATCTACGTCGTGATGAGAGATTCATTCCTAAGGACTCATGATTCAAACTTCGGATTTCAAAATTTCCTGAAGCTTCCGAGGTACTGCAAATCTAACACTCTTTTATGAACAGAAAAACGAAACTAGTATTGTAAACACACCTAAATAGTTCTACAAAAGATAAGGTGAAAATTACGGCTCCAAATTTCCCGATGGGAAAACAGAACTGTTGCACCTAAATAAATTTATCTTAAATTCATTACAAAATTAACCATTATGTTCAGTTTTTAATAAGAACAGTAAAGGTACATCAATGCAATTTTTAGTCAGTTTTATATCTACAATAGTTTCGCATAAAACTCTGGTCCTGCGTCGTCAAGACAATGGCGTGTTGATGATGACCGTTACTTGTTTGGAGTTCACGTTGGAGGATATCGGATTTTCCGAGGGATTAAGTGACGTGCCAAGATGGTTGAATCATCCAATGGGGAAGGAAGATTTCTAAAGATAAGATAGGATACCTAAAATTCAAGATGGAACCTTAAACTCGGTATTTGTTCCTACTCTGGCGGAAAGTGTAAAAAGAACACCAAGAAGGAGACGTCTGATACCAACAAAATTTATACAGCATAACAACGGATTACAGAGGATAACGTGATCAAAATTTTATTGCAAAATACAGCTGTGTTTGCTGGTAAACTGAAAAATAACATTTCCATGTAACATGGTTTGTACGAGGTTGAACCGCCATGAACTGCGTCACACTGTGCAATTCTGGAATGGAGTCTGTCGTACAGATGTTGGATGTAAGTTTGATGTATTGAGTTCGAAGCATCCTCAACCTGGACGCGTAAATCGGGGATGGTCGTGGCTGGCCGTGAAGACCGGATAAGTCGTTGTCCCATAAAATCCCACACGTGCTCAATGGGGGACAAATCCGGTGAACGTGCAGGCCATGGAAGTTGTCTCACACCCGGAAGTGCATGTTGCGTTGCACGTGCCGTGTGTGGGCGTGCGTTATCTTGCTAGAAAACACCACGATGGACCGACCTTACAAATGGCACAACAACGGGCTGAATGATGTTGTTCATGTAGGAAGGAAGTGCTGTTTAACGTACCCGGTACAAACACCAGTTGTGTACGGGAGTGATAGATGATCGCTCCCCACACAAGGAGACCATGTGTAGGCCCACGTTACACGACACGAGAGATTGCAGACACATTGCACATCCATCATTCAAGCGTTCACGACCACCTGAAGAAGCTGCGTTACGTAAGCAAGCTTGATGTGTGGGTTCCTCATGAACTCAAAGAAGCTCAATTGACGGCGCGTATAAACATCTGCGATATGCTCATTAAACGTGAGAAAAACGATCCTTTTTTGAAGCGACTGATAACTGGTGACGAAAAGTGGATTGTGTACAACAATGCGCTGCACAAACGGTCTTGGTCCCGATGTGATGCTTCGCCTCAAACGACATCCAAAGCAGACATTCATCAGCGGAAGGTTCTGTACTGAGTGTGGTGGGATTTTGAAGGTGTCGTGCTTGTCGAGCTCCTACCACGGAACCAAACAGTCAATTCAAATGTCTACTGTCGGCAATTGGACAGTTTGAACGAATCCATCATCCAGAAACGTCCAGAGCTCGTTCATCGTAAAGGTGTTGCGTTCCATCACGACAACGCGAGACCACACACAAGTTTGATTACCCGCTAAAAATTATTGGAGCTTGGGTGGGATGTCTTGCCACACACTAAGCATACTCGCCTGACCTTGCGCCGTCTGACTTCCACTAGCTTCGCTCTCTTCAACAGTCCTAGCGTTGCATAACGTTCAATTGAGATGAGGATGTAAATAAGCACCATGTACAGTTTTTCGCCACGAAAGACAGGTCCTTCTATGAACGAGGCAATCTGCAGCTCATTGACAAATGGCAAAAGGTTATCGAATAAACAGGGCATTATGTCATTGATTGAGCTTTGTTCTTTTTATCAATAAATGACCTTTGCGAAACATGGCTAAAATACGTCATGACTTTTCCGACAACCGAATAAATACTGTCACAGAAACGTTGCAGTTGTACTATTGGGACTGACTAATTATTGACTGATTACCAATAGCCAGGAATCTCAAGTCATTAAATGCAGTTCACTTTTGTGACTTGACTATTAGACTGATTTACCGTAACCAAAAATCTGAAGTCATTTAACTGCAAAGTAATTTTCAACCCGATGAGTAAAATAGTTTATTATAGAATGAAAGACCCAATTCCTAACGAAAATGTTTGAGATATCTATCGAATCCAGTGTCAACGCCGCTTGCCTACACACAACATTTAATTTCAGATTGAAGAACCACGAGCCATATCTGGAAAAAATATGACATTTATAAAATCCCTATGGACAAACACTATTAAAACAACAACCACAAAATTCTCTTTCGTGACGTAAAATTGTCCAAAAATCCCAGATCAGGGTTCAATCTAAACTTTTTGAGGATTTTCTTATTTAAAACAATTCCTCTCTCAAGTGCGGGATTAAAATTTTCACGTGCTTTGGCGTTGAGGCTGGTGAAACTACCAGTGTGCATCGGAATAAATCAACACGTCATTGTCCTGAAAAACAATGGAATAACGTTCCATACGAAACCAGAATTGATTTAGAATCAATATAATTCTCAACTATTTGTGCTTTTGTTTCAGCCATGTTAGCTTACACGACAGATTTGATAAAATATATCAGATACCCAGTGCTGTAAAACATATGCAACATCCATGCCTTACTGGAATTCGAACCCGGACCGATCATGGACGAATGGTCAGCAGCCAGCGCTCAGACCACTGCGCCACAGGGATGGAGACTGAAAAAACCTTGAGAAATTATGCATTAATTTCCGAAAGTTTGACTGAGCATTTCCTGCACATGCCGGCCGACATGTGGAGGTGCGTAAACAAGGGGTTTCCAAAAATTTCTGTTTACTTTTTTTTGGATTTCTGTAGTAATGCTTCTTCTGTGCATCACAGGTAATATCTTGCGATGGCCAGCATATTGAAAAGATTTCGTCCTGAAAAACCTGTGATACGTGGCATACCGAAAACCTTGGGGTCCCACCGCAAAGTATATCTTGGAGGCCTTTTTGCGAAAATCTATTAGCTTTCAGTAACTGAAATTTTTAAAATTCCATATTATTAACTAGGTCTTATGGGCGTTTATGTAACTCAAATTCTTTGGAAACTGCAGGTATTTTTCGTAAATCCAAAATGTGTGCACTTTGTTGCATATAATACAAATGTTAACGTTGTAATTAAAATGATTGTCCAAATATATATCATTACAAAATACTACAAAACATTTACGTTAAAGTTAATCAATCATGCAAATTTCATTCTTTTAGTGGACTAAGGCCAACCTCTCTGAAATGCCTCACGCTCACACACACAAAACGCATGTGACGTATATTCTAAGTTAACTTTCATTTTTAGTTTCTTTTCCTATGTAAATTTGAGTTTGTTCTGCTTATACTTCCAAACTTAACGTGACATCTTTTCCCTCAAACGAGAGCACTGCTGGCAACACAACTTAGGTCAGAGTGAACGTGATGTATGAATGTATGAGATAAGAACGAAAGATAAAAGGACGAGATAACAGTTGCTCGTGTGTGGTGGATGTAGACGTTTATTTAAAAGTATGTAATCTGATATCTGGTATCGGCTGTCTTATTGTGGAGAAATATTGAGTTGGTGCTTGAATAAAGAAAATTCTCGTAAGTCGGCTTCTGTTTTATGATTCGTCTGGCCATAATAATTCAGTTAGGAGCAATTGCATCGTATTCTTATCGGATGGTTTAGACATAACGTAAGAACGACAATATTTCAGCACGAAAAGAAATTTCGTTATATTGGCGCCCGAACTTCAAGAACGACCTGGCCATTAAAGTTCTCGTAGTGGCGTGATGTTCTTTCCACATTGCGAGACAGGAAAAATAGGAGAATCCCTTTTTCAGCGCTTCGACAAATAAATGTGTGTGTGATGTTACGTTCCACACACCAAATTGACTGGGATTTCTCTAGTGTACGTTCTTCAGCGTATGACTTCCTACAGCGATACGTGGTCCCGGCTTACCCGTGGGCCATGCCCCCGGCCCTGTTTCGGGAGGGGGAGTTGTGATGTGCCTGCACTGCAGGACGCACATCAGATAAAGGCAGATAGCAGCGGTAGCGTACGTCTGCGTAGCTCAGTTGGGAGAGCGACTTACTCCGGAATGTGGAGACCTGGGTTCAATGCCCGGCGTGGATAAAAATGACGGCGAAATGTTATACACATAACTGTCGTGTGACAGAATGTACTGACCATATCGAATTTATACGAAAATACAAAGCATCAGTAAGCAAGTAAATAAAAAAGCAATTAAGAATTATGGCACACAAAAGGTAAAACTACTTAAATTATTTATCCTCGAATATATGTAAAACGCACTTAAAATAATGACCCAACGTTTTGCACATGGCATTTTTTTCTTTTTCAGAACATGACTATTCATGACTCTGTTTTATAAAAGATGACACAGCTCTCTCTCTCTCTCTCTCTCTCTTGCTCTGTTTTTTCGCCTCCGCGAAGAATACCTTTCAGTTCATTATATTTTGAAGAATGCGAAGTTATGTGCAAACAACTGAATACATAACACATTCTCTTCATTGATATAAAAATTTCAAACTGATATATCTTTCACATCACTTGTTAAAATACATGTACAGAAAATATTGCTATGGCTGCGAAAAGAGGCCTCGAGAGAGAGAGAGAGAGAGAGAGAGAGAGAGAGAGAGAGAAAGAGAGAGAGAGAGAGAGAGAGAATTGCCTGTAATAACTACTTTCCCATCATCCATTTTTTATAAACTGAAACGTGAAAATGATTTCCAAATATTTTGTTCATTTATAGAAAGAAAAAATCCTTTTATTTCCAATACTTCATTCAAAGCTGAATTAAAAATTCCTGGCTTTATGAATTTGTTATTTTAACAATAACCAGCTTCATAATTAGGCAATTTTCGAAAAAAGGATTGTAAAATCTTTGGTGAGGTTAGAAGCCCTCTTAAACATGAGGCCCCCGCAAAGCAGACGTTGAGGAGCTACCAGTACGCCCCTGTAAATTTCCGAATGTAAATTTCCGAATGTGTTTGTTCTTTACTTGCGTCTGTAGCGCCACTGTTCCCCTAACGGAACAATTCTGAATTAAATTATTTTTCCTGCTAAATCGCCTGTCCATGTCCTCAGTAAGCTACCTACCAATATTCCTCGGATATCTACATTTCTCACTTTTCTAAACACCTGAAAGGAGTTTAGAAAATAAATAGTTTTTGTGTTATGATGTGCGACTAACCTTTCGAAATTGTCTCTTATTTCTCGCTTTTTTGAAGCCTGTGATATTTATTTTGTACCAACTTGGTATGTTTTCAACGATGTTGGATGGACTCTTACTACCCCATGTACAAATGGGGTAGTAAGAGTCCAACTTTTCACTAACGATGAAAGATTTCTTCTTTACGACATAAGATTTTTTTGTTCCCGACTTTTCACTAATGATGAAAGGTTTCTTCTTCACTGAAGCAGGTAGCTGAGACAAAAGTTTGAACTTCCTTAGTTCAAGCTATCCGTTTTCGAAGTATCATCCGCAGTTTTCTGTTGAGTATTAAGCTTGCGGCTACGCTTATACGTTGAATTGCTTGCATGACTAAAAAACACCGTCAACAGTTCCTAACTCGTGAGCGACAAGTCTGAACTCTTCTCGTGCTGCTTTCTTAAACCTGAGAAACCACTTTCAAATGGACACCACCAGCAGGCTGCGTCTTTTGACACTTCCGGCTAAATGTTTGTTGCGTAGCTGTCATAGAAGTTGGATGGAACTCCTACCTCTAAAACCTCTGTACGCTGACTCGCCATTTCATATCAATTTCAATAGCAACCATTTATGCCACATGTGTTAAATTGCGCTGTAGGACTGTTTCTTGCTAAGGTCGAAGGTTTAATTTCGCTGCGCCTAATTCTTTCTTTCTATTTGAAACTTAGCACAAGAATTCAGAAACAATTCAAAATCAATGTTGTTGTTTTTTAAAAGAGACCCTTGCTTTCTTTCTTTTTTTTTTTTTTTTTTTTTTGGAGGTTTAACGACCACAGTGAGCAACTCAATGGGCTATAAGCAGTCACCCGTCCCTAATTTAGGGTCACTGGTTCCAGGGAAGGAGAGAGCCAGTGCCGTAGGACAAACACAACATCCATGCCTCACCGGGATTCGAACCCGGACCCCTTACGAACGAATGATCAGAGGCCATCGCTTAGACCACTGCGCCACCGGGGCGGCGCCCTTGCTTTCAGTCGCCCTGTAATTATTCTCCTTTGAAAAATTCAAAGCATATCTCTTATAGCATTACACATCAACCTGAAGTAAAAGAAATTTTGAGACTTGTCGAAATTTACATAGCCGCCCCAGTGGAGCAGCGGTCTAAGTAATGGCTTCCAATCATTCGTCCAAGAAGGGTCCGGGTTCGAATCCCGTGAGGTATGGATTTTGTGTTTGTCTTTCGGCACTGGCTCTCAGTGTGTTCCTTGATCAACACTGGTTCGCTGTGTACATTGCTCATTTCGCATACTGTGTACCATGTCTGATATGTACCAGTTCTCTATGTGTTACTTGGTCAACACTAGCTCATTTTTTCTGTTTTTTTTTATTGGAGGTTTAACGACCACCGTGAGCAACTCAGTGGGCTTATAAGCAGTCGCCCGTCCCTAATTTAGGGCTACTGACTCCAGGGAAGGGAGAGAGCCAGTGCCGTAAGACAAACACAACATCCATGCCTCACCGGGATTCGAACCCGGACCCATCTTGGGCGAATGATCAGAAGCCATCGCTCAGACCACTGCGCAACTGGGGCCGCCAACGCCGGCTCTCTCTGTGTATACTGATCATTTGACATACTGTGTACCGTGTTTGATATGCACTTGTTGATGTAAAAATTATGCATAAAATATCCCTACTGTATATGCCATCCTGTATCTGTCAATTTATCTGTCAACCACGTCCAATAAATAATTTCAATTTAAACCTCGAAAAAGAATCACATAAAGACTCTGTTTCGTTTGACTCCAATTCTTTACAAACAAGCCAAAGGTCTGGCTACGGAAAACTCACTATCACTCGCGCCACTTTGAAGTGAAAGTATTCCAGCTTTCTAGATTCTGCCTATGAATGCTGTGTATATACGATACATTCGTTATGTGGGTAGGCAAAATGTCTGAATTTTTAAGATTACTGGAAATTATTAGATCAATTGTATCCCTACGTAAATTTAATTTGTGAGATTTAAAATAATCGTTGCCTAAAATTCCTTGTTATTCTTGCATCACTACAGTTGTCTTAAATCTTTCACTTCTTTCTCACGCCCACGTGCAAGGTTTCTCCTCCGTGCCACTTTTTAAGTCGTCATAGCAACATCCGAGAAACAAGTGTTTGTGACGTCACGCTTAGCTTGTTGTGTAGGTGACGTCGTCACCTACACGCGCACGGTCCACGCGTATACCACTTTGTTTTGTTGTCAGAGCAACAAGGAACGCAGCTGCTGGTGTTACGTCATCTAGTTTAAATCCTTCTCTTATGACGTCAGAGATGTGGTACGTCACACGGTCAGCCCTAGAGATACGAAAACGTTGTATTTTTTTTGGTTGGAGGTTTAACGACCACCGTGAGCAACTCACTGGGCTATAAGCAGTTGCCCGTCCCTAATTTAGGGACACTGGTTCCAGGAAATGGAGAGGTCCATTGCCGTGAGACAAACACAACATCCATGCCTCACCGGGATTCGAACACGGACCCCTTTCGGACGAATGATCATAGGCCATCGCTTAGACCACTGCGCCCCCGGGGCAACTACGAAAAACTTTACATCAGGAATTTTGATTCACTACCTAAACCGGTGTTTAGCCATCTGTATGTGGCAACATCAAGAGTACGACGATCTGACGACATCAAGATAAAAAGAAATGTCTTGGTATCTGCTCAAAAAGATGATTTTTCAAACATACACACTGTATGCTTCTGTTCAACGCATCAATAATTATTTAGGTGCACTTACCGTAGCTCAGACCTTGCTGACTTGTACTCGCCGACGACACGACCATTACGGTGTCTCAGTTGTAGTATTTGTTAAAAGTACCAGAAGTGTTTTTTTAAACATACCTTATTTTACTCAGGCCATCCTGTTTAAAATCTGTTATTCATCAAATTCTGCACTGGAGGTTGTCGAGACCAGCACAGGACTACCCTCACTTTTACCCGTTGGCAGGACTACCCTCACTTTTATTTTTACCCGTTGACTCACCTGACCTTTAATACGAGGCTACTTTCATTTCATTACATCTCATGCGACAGCCTGCAGGACCAGTTTTATCGTATGACAACCTCCAGCACAGGAGTTGATGAATAATAGATTTTAAACAGGATGCTGAGTACAATAAGGTGTGTTTTAAAAATATAAGTCAGCGAGGTCTGAGCTACGGTAGTTGCACCTAAATAATTATTGACGTGTTGAACAGAAACATACAGTGTGTATGTTTGAAAAATCAACCCTTTTGAGCAGACACCAAGACATTTAGCTTATAAGCCACGTAAACATATTATACAATATATATACTAGGTATATATTGATTATCACTCTAAGATAAAAATAGTTCACGGAAAAGAACAGGAGAAAGTGTAACAGGGTTCATAATCCGTGTATATGAAAAATGTTGTGTACAAGGAAGTGTTGACGAAATAGGGACTAAAGGTTTTACAAAACACATAACAAACCGACAGCCCGTTGTATCAAATTCCATAACCGACTGCTCGGGAAATTTTCAGGAAGCTGTGAGCCAACGACGCCATCTATTGACGTGGAGCTCAAAATCTCAATAAATAAATGTCAATAATATCTATGTCATAAATTTTATTTTCCCCCATCATTATTGACGGGCTTTCATCTAGTTGGAAAATAAAAAATTAGTGCCTTTTGCCCCTATATATATGACATGAAATACATATATGTTCAAATAAAGGATTTAAAAGGTGCGCTTGACTTTTTACAAACATTGCATCAAACAGAGCTGAAGCAGTTCCATTATAGATAATGTTCTTAAAAAATTTGCAAAAACTGTGGTCAGTTTGCACAATAAATACTATTGTGCGTCCATTGCGAGAGAATTTTGCGGTTTTTCCATTTTCATTAAGCATTTGCTTCAAAGCTTCAGAAATCCTCGAAGCTTTTAATTTCGAACGTGAGTTTCAAGCGCATGAAAAAATGAAAATTTTCAGATCAGAAGCTTATGTTAAAGAAACAAATATATGGGAAATGAATCAAAGCTCATGTGAATGAAGCCTGTCTACGTATCTTAAATCGGCACATTGAAAATGCAAAAGAGATACACCAGAACTCAAGAAATCGCCAACAGCTAAACATTGTTGTGAAAATAATGATAATATTCTATTTCAAGAAGCTAAGCTTATTGACACACCTGATTCCCACATCACGACTGATACTTTGGATGATTTCCATATATTCAAATATTCATCGAAATTTGCCAACGGCATGACATCCCTTATATCGAATAAGCGCGAGCAGACAAGTAAACAAAATCAGTAATGTACTTAGTGTACTTGATTGCAGATTTCTCTTAAATATTTATAGTGCACTAAAACACTAGAATGTGAATGCAGCTCCGGTAGCGCAATGTGGTCTAAGCGCTGGCTTATGACCTTTCATCCAAGTGGCTCCGGGTTCGAATCCCGGTGTGATATGCATGTTACGTTTGTCTTACGGTACTGCCTCTCATTCTTCCCTGGAACCAGTGGCCCTAAATTAGGAACGGGCGACTGCCCATTGATTGGTCAATTAAACCTTCGTCCTGATGATGCCGAGCCAATAGCTCTGCGAAACTATAGTCGATATACGTATAATAAACCTTTGATTGTGGTAAACGTTGGTATTTTTATTTTATCTCAAACCCACAAGTTTTGTAGTCATAAATTATATATAATTAAACCTTGCCGGGTGACAACTTATAGCCCGCACGGTGGTCGTTAAACCTCCAACCAAAAAAAAAAAAAAAATGTGAATACTCTTTGCATTAAAACGTTCCGTATCGTTAAACCTTGCTCTGGATAGCTCTGCTAAGCACTTAAACCAAGTTTAGGTATAAAATAGCCTAATGAGGGCCGCGGGTGGCCTAGTGGGCAACGTTCGTGACTGCCACGGAAAGGACATAAGGTTCGATCCCAGGCAGGTACGAACGCTGGATCCACTAAATATCCGCCGTGCGTCGGATGGGCACGTTAAGCTGTCGGACCACGGGTGGTGGCTCCCCGGTAATAAATAAGGGCGTCTTCCCCCCCCCCCCCCCTTTTTACTTCGCTTCCGTGTCACTTTCCGATCGGGCACTCTAGCCCAAATCTCCTAGCTTCCTATTTCTAAGGGTTGTTTAAGAACTGGGGTCAGACACCTCTTTCCTAAAATCCTCTACATATGATCATTTGATTAGTAGCCTAACGTCTGGTTACATGCTATTTCAAACTTTTATTAGTCTCGCTAGGTATTCAAGTCTGCTGTGACGTGCCTGCACCGCAGAACGCACACGACGTAAAGGCAGATAGCAGCGAGAACGAACTTTTGCGTAGCTCAGTTCGTAGAGCGACTTGTTCCGGAATAAGTGTACTCGGATTCGATTACCGGCGTGGACCAAAAATGACGGAGAAATTTACTTCGTTATAATGGCGCCCGAACTTCCCGGATAACCCGGCCGTTCAATATCTCGCAGTGATGTGATGTTCTTTCCACGCCGCGAGATGAGAAAAATAAGAAAATCCCTTCTTCAGCACTTCGAAAAATAAATGTGTGTGACGTTGCATTCCACGCACCAGATTGACTGGGAGTTCTCAAGTGCACGTTCTACAGCGGATGGCTGCCTGCCACGATTCATGGATACAGCTGACCCGTGGGCCATAGCCCCGGCCCTCTTTCGGGGGAGGGGCTGATGTGCCTGCCCCGCAGGACGCACACGACATTGAGGCAGATAGCAGCGAGAACGAACGTCTGCGTAGCTCAGTTGGTAGAGCGACTTGTTCCGGAATAAGTGGACTCGGGTTCGATCTCCGGCGTGGACAAAAATGACGAAGAAATTTACTTCGTTATACTACACATTAAAACAGCATTCACCTTGTACTCAATCATCTAGCATTTCGGCTATGAGGTACACAAATTCTCAAATATGCTGAAAACTTCTCAATACGTTTATGAATTTACCGACAATTTAAGGCTTAAATATCAACAAATCCAATACTGTAAATGAAAAAAGAATTATCATTAACAGGTAGGTTAAAGTCTCTTAGCCGATCTGGTGGCGCAGTGGTCTAAGCGATGGCCTCTGATCATTCGTCCGAAAAGGGTCCTGGTTCGAATCCCGGTAAGGCATGGATGTTGTGTTTGTCTTACGGCACAAGCTCTCTCCCTTCCCTGGAATCAGCGACCTTAAATTAGAGACTGGCGACTTTTTATAGCCCATGGAGGGAGTCTCCAGCCAAAAAAAAAAAAAAGTCTCTTAACATCTATCTCCAAAGCAGTACAAAGATAGCAGCCTTCTCACAGGTGCGAGCCTCCCCCTCAGGGCGTGTATACAATCGTAAACATAATTCTTATTTGTCTCGTTAACATACGACATTAAACTTTTGACCTCAAGTCAGGTTACCACAAAAACATTCGTTGAGGGAGAAATTGTAGCGTTAAGTTGGGAAAATGCTTAAGCAGAGTAAACCAAAATTAACATTAGATAACAGGAATAAAAAAAGAAAGTTAAATTTGAGTATACGTCACAACCTCAGTAACACTGATGATGCTCTAACAGCTTGGATATTTCCCTACCATTCCTCTCGGCGATGCTGAGCCACACGCATAGAGCGTAACTGCCGTAGAAAAAAAGTATAAACATTTATTTTATCACTCAACTTTTTTATACTTCTTTCGATAATGGGCTACAATTATTGCAGTACTTTCAATATCCAAACACTTGCATCTTTACGAATATTCTTTATTCACAGAAATTTTAATATCAGTTGAGGGAAACATCTTTCATTCACCGTCGTGTTGTTGTCTTATCATAGCCCTAGAAGCATATTTATAGTTCGGTCTCTGACGTGGTTCTTGCGTAGGACCTAGTTCACTATCAATAGAACGCAGAATCTTGCATTCACAGTCGTGCTATCGCCTCATCAGAGCCCTGTGATCATATTTAAAGTTGGGTCTGCGACGTGGAGCTTTTGTATAACCTAGTTCACGATTAATAGAAAGGAGCATATTGCATTCACAGTCGTGCTGTTCTCTCATCATTAGCCCTATAAGCATTATTATAGTTGGGTCTGTGACGTGGAGCTTTTGTAGAACCTAGATCACGTTCAATAGAGGGAAGCATATTGCATTCACAGTCGTGCTGTTCTCTCGTCATTAGCCCTATAAGCATATTTATAGTTGGGTCTGTGACGTGGAACTTTTGTAGAACCTAGTTCACGATCAATAGAAGGAAGCATATTGCATTCACAGTCGTGCTGTTCTCTCATCATTAGCCCTATAAGCATATTTATAGTTGGGTCTGTGACGTGGAACTTTTGTAGAACCTAGTTCACGATCAATAGAGGAAAGCATATTGCATTCACAGTCGTGCTGTTCTCTCATCATTAGCCCTATAAGCATATTTATAGTTGGGTCTGTGACGTGGAGCTTTTGTATAACCTAGTTCACGATTAATAGAAAGGAGCATATTGCATTCACAGTCGTGCTGTTCTCTCATCATTAGCCCTATAAGCATATTTATAGTTGGGTCTGTGACGTGGAGCTTTTGTAGAACCTAGTTCACGATCAATAGAGGGAAGCATATTGCATTCACAGTCGTGCTGTTCTCTCATCATTAGCCCTATAAGCATATTTATAGTTGGGTCTGTGACGTGGAGCTTTTGTAGAACCTAGTTCACGATCAATAGAGGGAAGCATATTGCATTCACAGTCGTGCTGTTCTCTCATCATTAGCCCTATAAGCATATTTATAGTTGGGTCTGTGACGTGGAGCTTTTGTAGAACCTAGTTCACGATCAATAGAGGGAAGCATATTGCATTCACAGTCGTGCTGTTCTCTCATCATTAGCCCTATAAGCATATTTATAGTTGGGTCTGTGACGTGGAGCTTTTGTAGAACCTAGTTCACGATCAATAGAGGGAAGCATATTGCATTCACAGTCGTGCTGTTCTCTCATCATTAGCCCTATAAGCATATTTATAGTTGGGTCTGTGACGTGGAGCTTTTGTAGAACCTAGTTCACGATCAATAGAGGGAAGCATATTGCATTCACAGTCGTGCTGTTCTCTCATCATTAGCCCTATAAGCATATTTATAGTTGGGTCTGTGACGTGGAGCTTTTGTAGAACCTAGTTCACGATCAATAGAGGGAAGCATATTGCATTCACAGTCGTGCTGTTCTCTCATCATTAGCCCTATAAGCATATTTATAGTTGGGTCTGTGACGTGGAGCTTTTGTAGAACCTAGTTCACGATCAATAGAGGGAAGCATATTGCATTCACAGTCGTGCTGTTCTCTCATCATTAGCCCTATAAGCATATTTATAGTTGGGTCTGTGACGTGGAGCTTTTGTAGAACCTAGTTCACGATCAATAGAGGGAAGCATATTGCATTCACAGTCGTGCTGTTCTCTCATCATTAGCCCTATAAGCATATTTATAGTTGGGTCTGTGACGTGGAGCTTTTGTAGAACCTAGTTCACGATCAATAGAGGAAGCATATTGCATTCACAGTCGTGCTGTTCTCTCATCATTAGCCCTATAAGCATATTTATAGTTGGGTCTGTGACGTGGAGCTTTTGTAGAACCTAGTTCACGATCAATAGAAAGGAAGCATATTGCATTCACAGTCGTGCTGTTCTCTCATCATTAGCCCTATAAGCATATTTATAGTTGGGTCTGTGACGTGGAGCTTTTGTAGAACCTAGTTCACGATCAATAGAGGGAAGCATATTGCATTCACAGTCGTGCTGTTCTCTCATCATTAGCCCTATAAGCATATTTATAGTTGGGTCTGTGACGTGGAGCTTTTGTAGAACCTAGTTCACGATCAATAGAGGGAAGCATATTGCATTCACAGTCGTGCTGTTCTCTCATCATTAGCCCTATAAGCATATTTATAGTTGGGTCTGTGACGTGGAGCTTTTGTAGAACCTAGTTCACGATCAATAGAGGGAAGCATATTGCATTCACAGTCGTGCTGTTCTCTCATCATTAGCCCTATAAGCATATTTATAGTTGGGTCTGTGACGTGGAGCTTTTGTAGAACCTAGTTCACGATCAATAGAGGGAAGCATATTGCATTCACAGTCGTGCTGTTCTCTCATCATTAGCCCTATAAGCATATTTATAGTTGGGTCTGTGACGTGGAGCTTTTGTAGAACCTAGTTCACGATCAATAGAGGGAAGCATATTGCATTCACAGTCGTGCTGTTCTCTCATCATTAGCCCTATAAGCATATTTATAGTTGGGTCTGTGACGTGGAGCTTTTGTAGAACCTAGTTCACGATCAATAGAGGGAAGCATATTGCATTCACAGTCGTGCTGTTCTCTCATCATTAGCCCTATAAGCATATTTATAGTTGGGTCTGTGACGTGGAGCTTTTGTAGAACCTAGTTCACGATCAATAGAGGGAAGCATATTGCATTCACAGTCGTGCTGTTCTCTCATCATTAGCCCTATAAGCATATTTATAGTTGGGTCTGTGACGTGGAGCTTTTGTATAACCTAGTTCACGATCAATAGAGGGAAGCATATTGCATTCACAGTCGTGCTGTTCTCTCATCATTAGCCCTATAAGCATATTTATAGTTGGGTCTGTGACGTGGAGCTTTTGTAGAACCTAGTTCACGATCAATAGAGGGAAGCATATTGCATTCACAGTCGTGCTGTTCTCTCATCATTAGCCCTATAAGCATATTTATAGTTGGTTCTGTGACGTAGTACTGGCGTAGGACCTAGTTCCCTATCAAAAGAACGGGGCCTTGAGGATTAAAAGAGTTTTAACTCGCAAAAAGAATTCCGAGACAGGAATGTTTTGCGTTTTTATTTTTCGTCATCTGGGAAAGTCGGTATTTTATGTATGAAATATTCCATATCTCTGATGTGAATAACGTTCTTTTAATTTTGGTCAGTATGTAATAATTAAGTTGTAATTTTATAACCAAATGCATTTTTCATTAAGTTGTTTCATTTATTTATTCCAGAGATCTGCTCTTGTTTGTCAGGAAGGTATTTTTGTCTTTTATTTTTGCATTTTTAATGCAAATAAGGGCTTCTTCCTCTTGGAATTCATTCAACGCTCACAGTTTCCAACTTGCTAGTGCTATGTGAAGTATCGAATGTTTTCCCGTTACTGCAGCGCACGGTGTATTTTGCGGTCTGCAATCTCTGTTCTGAGGAGATAAGGCCCAAGGAGACCTTCTTCCTCTCTTCCCATTTCTTCTCCCCGCAATGTTTTGGCCCGCCTAATGACGTCACTCATGTAATACGGAAGCATTTTCTGCGAGATAATGATGAAATATTTGCTCCCGGTGTCCGAGAGGAGCGTGCTTATGGACTTGTATGACCTGAGAGCTATGTCGACCCACAATTTTCTTCCTTCCTAAAAGGATGCTGCAGAAAGAAGCTCAAGAGAAGATGGTGTGGATATTCGAGTCTTAAATAAAACAAGAGATTAGAACAGCGCGCTGCTAAGCCAGCCTTTTGAAACAATATATGTGTGCGGTAAAGAAAAACGTAAATCTCTTTGCTAAATTTACGTTTTCGCTGTGTTACTCAGAAGATATAATTCATCGGGAAGGATTTATATATAAACTTATAACACCTCACACATCACACGCAAAAATAATTACATTTTTAAAAGAAGTAGTTGCAACAATGAACGAGTCAAATAAAATAAAAATGAGTTGCGAGGTGAAAGACATTCATCTAAATTGCATGCAATTTTTTAATTCAAGTACAGAGAATGACCACATTTTTAGAATATTATATTTTCCCAGGAATATAATTTATGTTTGAAATAAAATTATTCATTTCTTAAATGTTTAATTTGATAGCCCCTACATCAAGATTTCCCAGATCTACATTTTGCCTCTATTATGACCATGCCCCATACAGGCATAAAAGAACGAACGTGTCTGGCAAACATCATAAACAAGCATGAACAATAGAATGTGCCGTACGTCAGAGTTCAGAGACTTTCAGTATGGCACAGCCATAAGATGCCATCTAAGGAACAATTCAGTTCATAGACAAGTATGAACAGCAGAATGGGCTGTACGGCAGAACTCAGTGACTTTCAGAGCGGCACAGTCATAGGATGCCATCTTAGCAACAAGTCAGTTTTTAGACAAGCATGAATAGTAGAATGGGTCGTACGGCAGAGCTCAGTGACTTTCAGCATGGCACAGCCATAGGATGCCATCTCAGCAACAAGTCAGTTCATAGACAAGCATGAATAGTAGAATGGGTCGTACGGCAGAGCTCAGTGGCTTTCAGTATGGCACAGCCATAGGATGCCATCTCAGCAACAAGTCAGTTCATAGACAAGCATGAACAGTACAATGGGCCGTACGGCAGAGCTCAGTGACTTTCAGTATGGCACAGCCATAGGATGCCATCTTAGCAACAATTCAGTTCATAGACAAGTATGAACAGTAGAATGGGTTGTACGGCAGAGCTCAGTGACTTTCACCATGGCACAGCCATAGGATGCCATCTCAGCAACAAGTCAGTTCATAGACAAGCATGAATAGTAGAATGGGTCGTACGGCAGAGCTCAGTGACTTTCAGTATGGCACAGCCATAGGATGCCATCTTAGCAACAATTCAGTTCATAGACAAGTATGAACAGTAGAATGGGCTGTACGGCAGAACTCAGTGACTTTCAGAGCGGCACAGTCATGGGATGCCATCTTAGCAACAATTCAGTTCATAGACAGGTATGAACAGTGGAATGTTCTGTACGGCAGAGCTCAGTGACTTTCAGCTTGGCACAGTCATGGGATGCCACCTCGGCAACTAGTCAATTCGGGAAATCTCTGACCAACTGCACCCGTTCTGAGCAACTGTAACGGATGTTCGGAAGTGTAAACGCCTGAAAGCAGCATTAGCGCGATCGCTTCCTGGCAGATTACGCAAAATGACAGAGCGGGACCGCGGAATGCTGACCAGCGTGGTGCGATAAAATTGCTAGTCCAAAGTGCCCCTGAAAGCATCGCCAGAAATATAACGGTTCGACGAGATCTGAATGGAATTGGTTTCCATGGCCGAGCAGCTGCCACAAGCCTTAACATCAGCAAGATCAACGTCGAGCGTTCGGCTTTGATCTTTGCAAAGCTCAGACCCAGTGGGCACTGGAGCAGTGGAAGCGCGTTCTATGAGGTCATGAATCAGGCTTCACAATCTAGTAGTCCAATAAACGAGTCTTGGTGTGTTTGGTTGTTTGGTTGGGAGTTGAACGACCGCAGTGAGCAGCTCAATTGGATATAAGCAGCTTCCCGTCCCTAATTAGGACCACTGACTACAGTGAAGGGATAGAGCAAGTGCCGTAAGACAAACACTACATCCATGCCACATCGGGATTCGAACCTAGACTCGTCTCGGACGGAAGGCCACAAGTCAGCGCTTAGACCATTGCGCCACCGGGGTGGCGTCTTGTTGTGGAGGATGCCAGGCAAATTCTACTTTACCGACTGTGTTACGCTATGTGAAAAGTTTAGTGGTGGAGGTACCATGGTCTGGGGAAGGTTTTAATGGTTTGGGTTGCGCCCCTAGTGCCGGTACTACAGAATTTTAACACTGCGGCCTATAATGACATTCTTGACAATTCTGTACGCCTAACTTTACGACAACTGTTAGACAAAGGCTCCTTTCCTAACCAAGAGGACAATGTCTCCCTCAACAAAACGAGGTCTGTGTGGGAATAATTAGATGAGATGGGTGTGGACAAACTTAAATGGCCTATATATAGCCATGATCACATCTTGACAATTCTGTGCGCCTAACTTTATGGTAACTGTCAGACGAAGGCTCCTTTCTTAACCAAAAAAGACAATGCCTCCCTCCACAAAACGAGGTCTCTACGGGAATAATTAGATGAGATGACTGTGAACAAACTTAACCGGACTACACAGATCCCCGAGCACAAACCCACAGAACACCTTCGAGATGAATTAGAAACCGAACTGCTAAGTAGGCTTGACCGCCCAATATTGACGACCGACTCGACTAATGTTCGTGCAGCAGAATGGAAGGCAATTCCTGCAGCAACATACCAAAATTTAGTAGAAAGTCTTCCCAGAGAATGGAGACTATGATCGCAGCAAGCCGTAAACCAACTTGATACTAATTCACTTTCAGTTTCAGGGAGTTTGTAGATATGCAAGTGTGTGGATAGTTTTGATCAGATAATATATCTACCTCAAAGGAAATGAGGCCTCCTCGGTGGCGCAATGGTCTAAGCGCTGGCTTATGACTATTCGTCCGTGAAGGGTACGGGTCCGAATCCCGGTGAGGCATGGATGTTGTGTTTGTCATACGGCACTGGTTCTCTCCCTTCTCTGGAAGCAGTGATCCTAAATTAGGGACTGGCGACTGCTTATATCCCACTGAGTTTCTCATGGGGGTCGTTAAGCCCCAATAAAAAAAAAGAGGAAATGAGTCATTGAGCGAAAGCTGTGGTAGTCGGAAGATCTAGATGGAGCGAAAGATTGAGAAAGAAGCTCAGGTGACATTTTTTTCCGTCCGAACCTCAGTGCACGGTTTGGCGTTGTCTTGCTGGACGACTACCTGCTGTCGTTGTACTAAGCGCAGATATCGCTAAAGCATTGTGGATTTCTGGCACTGAGTACTGATTGTCACACGGCACGAACACCGAAAACTGCAAGAACTTTGTAGTTCGAAGTACACTAAATAACCCTCAATATTATCTCCATTTCATTTCTTTGAGACAGGAAGTGCTTGGCAAGGCACTACTGTTGGCCGTTTAAGTAGACCATTTTGCCATCGCACGAAACGATTCGCTTGAAGAACCGATGGTCTCGTGGATCAGCGAGAAATTTCATGTATACCTCGTTGCAACGCTTGGCTTTTTGAGCAACTTTTCAGTTCATTCTCGCTATCTTACCTATGCATTGCAGATCTACACTAGAATTTCCAATGAGTGATTAAACTCAGACGGTAGCCAACGGGTATATATCGTCGATCAGCTTCAACAGAGTGGCACGGAATTTTACAATGTACCAATATTGGACGTCTCGACGTTGATTTAGTAACACATATCAAATTAATGGAAGCACATGTGAACTTCGCTAGCAATGCTTAAGCAGCACAAATGGAGACTTCCCGCACACCTTCAACTCATATTTTCTTTGTAGTTTCAGTAGCTTTTGTACCTTTTTTCTATTAAGGAGGTAGACTTTCTCGAATTTTATTGCTTAACTGACTCAGAAAATTGAGCACTGTATTTGTGATGGGGATGCACGGAATCGGTTCACTTTATTTTTCCGTTTGATACTACAGTATGTGCAGAGTTATGCAAATTCAATACGGTGATGCATCAACAGGCAAACTTCCTCACATCTGAATGATAGACCTATATAAGTCACCGTAGTATTTTGCGTTACGTCTCAAAACTACTACGACATTAATTGTATTGTAAGAGAAAAAGCGATTTTACCGCCACCCAACCAGAAAATTTCTCATTAAAATAGAGGGACAATTTATGGAAACTTTATACATGCTTAGTGAAAACGGGTGTCAAGAAAAAAAAAGGGTTTAAAATTAGGCACAAACTGAGTGCGTCACTGTTACTGAGTGTCTGGAAGGGTTTTCAGATACTGTGACAAGTGAAAGCACATATGGGTAGATCTCAGCATTCATGGTTTTGTATTATACAAAACGACTAGTGGTCCCAAAGCGAACTACGAAAAACAGCTCTATACCATCACTGTTCTTCAACCGAACTTCATCGTTTGGTCGTTAGAGTCCGGATGGTCTTTCCCCCGGCCTACGCCACTTCCAGGAACACCCATAAGATCGGTAGACTGTGTACCAAGACTCGTTAGTGCAATGATGTGTCACGACATTACAGTCCGAGATCAACGTTCCTTGCACCATGTAATATCTTTAATTAATTGTGTATGAAGAAAAGTCTTATTTCCCTAAAACATTAAATTACGTGAATAGGAACAACTTTTACTGAAACGTTCCGTAGCGTTTATTTGATGGTCCGGATAGCTAAAACGCAAATATCTCTTAATTACGCTCTAATTAGTTTGATCAGCTGGTCACTTTAGCTATTTGCACAATGATTCTTATCACTGGTAATGTGCAATGTTTTTCAAGTACAGTAAACTGTAATGTTTATTGGTTAATAAATCAGTCCTTAAACATTATCTTCGTACCAACAGTTGCATCACTGGAACTTCATACTATTAAGCTTTGGATAGCTACTACATCTAAAAATAACCTTAAATGTACACTAACTAAATTAGGCGACCTAACGGTTTGTAGAAAAAAGTCTTTGAAACCAATTACAAGAAAATGGTCTTTATTGCAGTCACTTCGCAGAACTTCAGGAACACAACGTATCAACAAACGATCTCATCAGCACAATTAACAATAGTGACCCTATATAAACTTAGGTTTGACGTGTTTACATCTAATATACTAATTACAGCAATTTTGCTATCATAGTTTACCCATACCATACCGTACTTTGTCTTCTGGCTCCAGACATTATATCTCATTCTTAGCTTGTCAAACATGTACACGATGACTTAAAAACTAGAATGAATGACGTGTACGTTAAGACTGAACTCTAAAACAGAACAAACTCAAAATTTATATAGAGAAAGACAACAAAAATGATAGTTAAACATCATAAAAACCTAGTAACAGCTTAAACATCATAAAACCTAGTAACAGCTTAATGGTGCAAGCTTGAAGCAATATAATAATCAACTTGTAACTGACTCGTGACTCGAAACACCAAACTAACAACTCCAAATGGCTAACGTGAAACAGAAATTTGACGGATATCAAATAGAAAGCATCGGACCAAAACCAGCAGACATACGAGGGTTGTACCGATAGTAATGCAAAAGTGGGTATAACCTTTTTGTTAACTGACAGAGGTCGTGCAAATTGCACATGTTTATTAAAGTAACTCTTTCTCTATACAAAGGTACTACTCATCATAGTCTCCATCACAAACGATGCACTTATGCCATCGTTGAACCCAACTCTCGAATCCTCTTTGAAAAAAATCAGGTGTGGATTGTCGTACCCACTTTGTCACAGCCACTTTCACCTCGTGTGTGTCATCAAATCGTTGTCCCGCGGAGAATCACTTTCATTGGACCGAACAGGTTGAAGTCGAAGGGCGCCAGATCTGGGCTGTGGTTTTCCATTGTCATGGTGAACATGGATCCTCTTCAGATTCTTGTTCGGTCTCTTCCTCCTTATGGCTTCTCTAAGCTTATCGAGTGTCTCATTGTATCACTCGCTGTTCACGGTACGTCCACGTTCCAGAACATCACGGAGAAGGACACCCCTGTCATCCCAAACAACAGTCACCATGACTTTCTGTGCTGATCGCTAGCTCTTGAACTTCTGAGGCTTTGGTGAAGAGGTGTGACGTCATTCCATGGATTGATTCTACGTTTTCGGATGGTAAAGATACGCCCACGTTTCATCCCCTGTCACCAGACCGAAAACAAAACGTGTCTACATTGACTTCCAACGCTTCCAGCAGATCCGAGCAGACTTCCACGCTTCTGTCCTTCAATTACGGTGTCAACTGCCGAGGTACCCACTTTTCACACACTTTCCGATACTCTACGTTACCACAGTCCAATTGTGCAACAAGCTCAGGGATTGTGACTCGTCCCATCGCGCGAATCAATTCACCCACTCTCTGACGATTCATGTTAGTGGTCACTGGTGATGGCCCCCACGACGTGGTTTATCTTCATTACTGGTTTCCTCTTCTTTAAACTTCTTCGTCCATCTGTGAACATTGCTTTTGTCAGTGATGTCAAGTCCGTAAACACTCTGTGGCCTTAGGTGAATGTTGGACTGCCTGCCCTATTCCTTCGTCAAGAACACAATGATGGCACGTTGCTTCTGCTTGGAATCCATTATTTACCTGCAATGAAGAAGGGTTACTGTAGAGGAAGAGTTACTCAACCAACTTGTGCAATTTGAACGACCTCTCTCATTTAATAAAAACGTTATGACTACTTGTGCATTACTTTCGGCACAACCCTCGTACATTGTGTATAATATTCCTATCACAGATTTTCTCATACGTCATTCTACTCTCTACCTTAATTCAGGTTGCCACAAGACATTTAGTCAAGAAAAAAACTGTGGGGTTAAGTTTAGAAACTGTTTAAAGAGAACGAACTAAAATGTACCTATGTACAGCAGTAAAAAGTAAAATGAAATTAGAGTATATGCCACAATAAAGCTAATTGACTTGTGGCATTAATCAGAGTAATTAGAGGCGCTTGTAGATGACTGATCGAAAACGGTAATTCATGTCCTGCAACGTTCTGTGCATTTCACTGGTACTAACATTAGTCCCAATAAATAGTCTTACATATAGTTTGCTTGATTTAATATGATATCGATTAGCGTTCTCAGCAGACAACTCAGTATAGGGGTCTCCTGTTATATTCTATTAGGTTCTGAGATTTACCCGGTCGTTTCTTGGTAGATTCAGCCCCAGTCTGCTAAAATTTACGTTTTGCATGTTCCCTTTTTTTCCTTGGAACTTTCAGTGCCGCTGAAATGTCACGTACCTAGCGTTTTCTTATGCGACACCATATTATCAATCCGCACCGAAAATCAATTGACTCTGTCTATCGAGGTATCTTGCATTCCCGTTCGTGCTATTGCCTCGTGTTAGTCCTACGAGCATATTTATAGTTAGGTCTGGGACGTGGTACTTGCCTAGGGCCTAGCTCACTATCAATGGAGGGAACCATTTTGCATTCACAGTCGTACTGTTGTTTAATCATAGCCCTATGACCATATTTATAGTTGGGTCTGTGACAAAGGTACATGCGTAGGATCTAGTTCACTATCAATAAAAGGGCGCGTCTTGCATTCAAAGTCGTGCTACTGTGATATCGGAGCCCTAAGATTATACACTATCTACCAACAAGTAATTGGACACCCCTGCAATCAACGATATCTGCGGTCCTGATACACGTCACGGCCGCCGCCTTTAAATATCGTGTGGGAAACAACAACGCAACCAGTCGCATGCAAGATGCAACACAGTTCGGAGCTCTCTGATTTCAAGAAAGGTGTAATCGTCGGGTATCACAGAAATGGCCGATCCATACGTGACATATCCAGCTAGTTGAAGTACCCAAAACCGACAGTGGTCTACGTGATTGGCAAGTGGAAAATAAGAGGTGACTGTAGGAATGTGCCCCGACCTGGCAGACCCACGAAACTGGGAATTAGAGACTGACGGGTGCTGGCCAGAGAAATTCGGAAGAACCGCACCACATCGATGGGCCACATTCGCAAGGAGTTTCAACAGGCATCTGGGAGTGTTCTTTTGATGAATGCCATCCATAAGGAAGCCCATCTGCTCAGGTATCATGGACGTGCTGCCGCACACAAGCCTTTGATCACCAAGTCCAATAGCGCTGCTCGGCTAACGTGGTGCAAAAAATGTCGGCAGTGGACCGTTGAACAGTGGAAACTGTTTCTCTGGAGCGATGAATTAAGGCTCACCCTCCACCGTTCGGATGGCAGGGTCTGGGTTTGGCGTCTGCCTGGAGAACGCCTCCTGCCGGAATGTATTGTGCCAACTGTGAAGTTCGGCAGCGGTGGAATTTTGTTATGGGGGTGTTTCTCCTGGTATAGCACGAGACCCTTGGTCGCAATTCCTGGTAGACTCAACGCCGAGACCTACTGCACCATTTTGGATGACCATGCTCTTCCTACGTTGTGGCAGTTTTACGGGGTGGACTCATGTTACCTTCAGGATGACAATGCCACCTGTCATGTTGCGAGGTCGGCCATGGCTTGGTATGGTGACAATGGGGTTAATCGAATGGACTGGCCTGCGCAGAGCCCGGACCTTAACCCTATCGAGCACCTCTGGGACAAGTTGGAGCGTCGACTTAAGGGGTGCCCCCACCGTCCGAAATCGGTGAAGGAACTGACCTGTCTTCTCCAAGCCGAGTGGCAGAAAATACCGCTAGCCGTCGTACAACGTCTGGTTGAGAGTATGCCCCGGAGGGTCGCAGCTGTAATCGCCGCTCGTGGCGGCTCCACCAACTATTGAAGGTGAATAAACTTCGATTTCCTTTGCTATCACAGGTGCCCAATTACTTGTTGGTAGATAGTGTATTTACAGTTGGGTCTGTGACTAGGGTGCTTGAGTAGGACCTAGTTCAGTATCAATAGAAGGGAGCATCTCGCATTCACAGTCGTGCTATTGCCTCATCTTAGCCTTATGATCACATTTATAGTTGGGTCTGTGGCCGGGGTGCTTGCGTGGGACCTAGTTCACTATCAATAGAAGGGAGCATCTCGCATTCACAGTCGCGATATTGTCTCATCATAGCCCTATGATCATATTTGTTGGGTCTGGGTCTGTGATAGCGGTGCTTGAGTAGGACTTACTTCACTATCAATACAAAGAAGCATCTTGCATTCGCTGTCGCGCTTTTGTCTCCCTCTGAACATATTTATAGTTGGGTCTGTGAAAGAGGTTCTTGCGTATGACCTAGTTCACTATCAATAGAAGGAAGCATCTTGCATTCACATTCGTGCTATTGCCTCATCATAGCCTATAATCGCATTTATAGTTGGGTCTCTAACAGGGGTGCTTGCGTAGGAATTTATTTACCATCGATAGAGGGGTGCACTGGTATTAAATAGTTTGGCAGTGTAATATGCGGTTGAATCTTAAGTATGAGCACTTTAAGTATACCCTCATATTACGTCTGAGTAAATGAACACTCCTAGTAAAAGAAACGCTTTAAATAACTGCGCCGAAAAAATTCGAAACTAACTAACTATCAGCGAAATATGATGTTCGTTGTTTAATAAACTGCAAAAATATAGAATATCTAACATTTGAAAGTAATTTATTCATGTTATAATTTATTCTAATAATCTGAGTAACCTGAAAAGTTGCAATTATTGTCTTCTATTGAATTTGGGTACTAAATTCTAGCTGTTAATGATTTCGCTCTGTTCTATAAATAATTAAAAGTGTCGTATAAAAAAATAATAAACTGTTATTATTAGTAAAATTTCAATACAGGATCTGTGAAGCAGAGAATTAATTTTCTGTAAAAAAGGTATTATTGAAACGTGTTGACTAACTGAGGATTAAAATAAATGGTCAACATTTTTTTTTTAAATTCAACATTTCATAAGCGCAATTCTTGCATGCCACCATTTTCCCGATAATTTCATCATGTATCATTTTTCTGATCTGTAAGTATAATATGAAGGTTTACAAAAATGGGCACATATTGCATTCCAGAATTAAGCTCAAAAGTCATATTTTTTGCATGTGAAGGAATAACAGTGTTCAATTTTTCTTATTCCATATAATACAAGGTTGTTATTAAATTCTATTAATGCGACTTTATAGATGCATTTCGGTGAAATTCTTATTAAAACCGTTCTTGTGCGTTTTGCACATACAGCAAATTGCTCTTTCTTTTATCGTGGGTTTGATAGCTATTTACAAACATCATTGAAAAAAGAGCCAAAGCACAGAAAGAAAGAAATCAACAAATGAGAATACAACAGGAGTCATTGCTTCCTCTAAAAAATCCGATCATTAGCGATGATGGAATTCAAACTTCGTGATGAATGTTCCATTACTTCTGTTTTTCTAAAAAATATAAAAGAAATGCACTCCATCATCGCTCAATGAGCCAGCAAAACGCAAACTGTTACCACAAAGTTTTATTTTATTTATTTGGAGCAAATTGATGTATAATGTTTTTTCTTGGTACTTAATACAAAGACCTAGGAATTGCTTTGTAACATTTGCGAAATTCCCGTCAGTAATTTTGGTAGTAGACGACAACAGGAAAAGTTATTAAAGAATTTGTTGATTCTTTTATCTAAGGTTTGTTTTATATGGCTTTCTTTCTTTCTCTCTCCTCCTTTTTTTATTAGTTCAGTTTTCAAAATAAGAGGGAAATTAAAAATTCCTTTCCTAAATATTCCCATTTCATAATGTTTGAATCTTGAATGAATATTCAGGAAAGCACTAAGTCAGCATATTGCTATCAGTAAACATTTGGTACAATCACAACGAAGTGTTAATCGTACACACGTTTTTTTAAACAGTTTTCTGCAAGTAATTGCATTTGAAGTAGCACGATATATAAAATAGTATCGCTTCTGGTTCATTTTTGTTCTTTGTATGTGGAACTTTTTCATTTTTGGCCTTTGAGCATCAAACTCTCGCTTTTCTTTCGTTTTTGTCTTTCTCTTTCATTTTTGGTTTTTGAGTGTCAAACTCTTTCATTTTCAACCAAAACCTACCACTAAGCAACTGTTAGCTGCAGCATTATGTACTGAATAATAGCGCATACCTATCGCTGTGTTCCAAAACCTTGTCGAAAGCATGTCTCGAAGGGTCAGTTTTCACACAGTATTTATTAGAAGAAAGATACAGGAGATGTGCTTGAATAAATCATCTCAAATGATGTATGACAAAAGAAAATATTTACAGGTGCGTGTAGCTTACGCTACTGCTTATTTACACGGTTCTGTACATTGATGATAGTAAAAAAACAGTTAATTACACTCGAGTGTCAGGTGAGGCAACAAAAGTCTCTGACAAAGCAAAGAATAGGAACAATTCAGCTAGAAGAGCGTTATACAATATTAATTTTGCACAGTATCGATGCAAGGAATAATACAGAATTCGAGCTTGCAGACATAGATTCAAAAGACAGGTGATGAGAAATTAACAGAATGTGCAGCTTGCGCTACGTTAATTACAGGATTCGGTGCAACGTTTGCATGACAACAGTTAAGTGCAGTAGAAATCTGGCGAGGCAATATGAATCTCTGGTAATACAGAGAGTAAAATCAATCCAGAATGATGAGCACTATAGAGTATAAATTTTACACAATATTGATGAAAAAAAAAAAAAAAAAAAAAAAGTTCTGACCGAAAGGTGATACATTGTGGGTGACCTGGAAAACCAGGAGGTTGCAGGTGATCAAGGGACAAACATGAAATCGAAAGTTCGAAAGACAGATGATGAAAAATTTACAGATGAATGTGGCTCGCGGTACTACATGTTACATACAACGGTGATATGAAAAATAGTTATATACAATAATTTTCCTGAGAATACAAAAAGAAAAAATAATCTCTGAAAATACAGAGAGAAGACACAACTCATCACAGTGAGTATTGGAGAACACAAATTTACACAGCTGAGAAGTAAAATTACACTGTTGAATCAGGAATTGAAGATAAGAATATACTGTAAAAACCACAAAGTTTACAGATGTCTGTGGTTCGTGAAACGACCTATATACATGATTCTGTACAATGAGAAGTTACAATTTATATATATTGATTTGTCAGAGGTGGTAAAAGAAATAGTCTCTGACATCGCAGAGAGAATACATAATTCAGCAAGATGAGTAATGAAAAACAAAAAAATTTACACATGAGTTATACACGAAATGATACATGTGAAGAGGATGAGAACAGAGTCTTAAAAAAAGCGTGAAAAGAAATTGACAATTATAAGTAGCTCATGCTTCGAACAATTCATAGGATTCTATACAATAATTGATCTACTAAAAGTTATGTACAATAGTGAGACAAACAAAAAAATTCTGATAAAATAGAGAGTACAAATAATATAGTGCAGTGAATGTTGAGGAACAAGATTGCACTCAGTTGCGAAGCAATAAAAAAAAAAAAAAAAAAAAAAAAAACAGGAAATGTGTATAGAAAAATCGTCTCAAAATGACATATGAAAAGAAGATTTACAGGTGCTTGTAGCTGACGCAACGACCTATTCACAAAGCTCAATATAGTGGTGAGAGAATACAGTTTATGTATGATAATTTGTCGGAAAAGACAAAAAATAGTCTCTGATGAAGCAGAGATTGAAGACAAATCAGCATGGCAAAAATTGTATCTATCAGGAGGTAGGTGAAACAAAAGTTCTGACTGTAAGGTGAAGCGTTGTGGGCGACCCTGCAAACCAAGTAGTTGCTGGTGACCAAGTTGATAGGAACTGTGGTTCACTGCAGCGTGCAACTGCAGTGGTAAGTTCTAGTCGAAGGCGGGAGAGTAGGCGATTACGAAAATGACAAAGTAACGCAGTACTGACTTTATTTATGTCAGTAGAAGCTTCGGGGGACGCTGAAGATGATACACGTGAATTATATGTTTTACAAGCACGAAGATGTAGGAGCAGACTGCCGGAAGGTGAATAGGGCGAGAAGAGTTCAGAAGTAGTGTTCGGTAGGCGCTGAAGGTGAGGACGGTCTCACAGGATCGTTGCGCTAGCGTGAAAGCGAGATGGAGTATTGGCAATAATACTGTGCAATTCATGAAGACATGCTGAACGTCAGCCTCCTCGCCACAATACGGACAGGAGGGTGAAGATAAAATGGTCATGCGATGTAAAATCGACGGCACAGGGAGGCGGTTGTGTAAGAAAAGCCAATGTGAATTGACTTCAAGGGGTGCTGAAAGTGGGGAAAGCGCAGCGGACCACACTGCGGAGGTAGAAGAAAGTGGAATACCAGAAATGGGAAGAGGTGCGGAAGAGCGAGAGAGAAAACGGTAGAGATCAGCTGTTGAGAAAGAGACAAGAGGAAGAGGTGGACCAATGGACGACAGAAAAAATGGGAGAAGGAGAGAGGCAGAGTGAACAGAAATGAGGCCTGAGGGAGTAGCAAGCTCAGGGAACAGGGAGATTATAGTAGAAATAAGAGAGTTGTGAACAAAGTGAGCGTTGGCATTGAAACGGAGAGCAGAGGGTAGAGAAGAGAAGGGGAGCCAGGAAAGATCGGTGTTAACAAGATCGCTGACAGTAACGACTCCAGCTCTGAGCCATGAAGGAAAAGCAAAACATGGGAGATGGGGAGGGTGTAGCAGAGAAGAAAAAAAAAGAGGTTCGGAAAGTAGGTCATTTGTGGAGGCAGGGAGAGAGCGAGAAAGAGGGAGGGAACGAAGAAAGGAGATAGCCTCTTTGTAGACAGGAGGGAAAAGTGTGAGAAGGGGACAGTGGTCCATGAGTAAGAACGAAAGGAGAGTAAAGCGTGGGTTATGCGGAGAAACTATGACATCACGAGCAGCAACTGCAGAGGGAGCAGGTGCCGCAAGTGATCGTAAAAACGTAGACACACGATAAGCCTTGTAATAGGATCTGACGTCGGGTAGACCAATGCCTCCGTTGGAAGGAGACAGACTGAGTTGAGGTGCTCCGACCCAGTGATGGCCGGGCCAGATAACCTGAGTTTGACAGCGGGTGAGTTCAAGAAGACGTAGTGCTGGTTGCTTCGAAGCCAACCAGGAATACGTGCACATTGAAAGCAGGTAAGTGTGCGTTAGACGTGCTCTTTGAAAGACGGAGGTGCAGAATTGTGCGCGCCGCCAGATTGCGACCGAGCGATGTAGGCGTGGCCGGAGAGTCGTCCAGGTGACGAGTGAAGCAGTTGCTGGTTTTCCAAGGTGGACTCCTAGGAATCGTTGAGAGGTGTTGGACCACTCTGCTCCCCAAGGAGAGTCAGTGCGGTTAGTCCACGAACCGGTCCATAGGCCTGTGCTTTTCGTTGTGTTTAGAGCTGCTCCGGAACATGAGGCGTAAGTATTGTAGAGATTGTGGAGATCGTGAAATTGTGAGTCTTGCCGAATGCAGAATGTAATATCGTCGGCGTAGGCAACATAGGTAGCAACATGATGACGTGTGCTGGCTACCACCGGTGGTAGTGAAGCAAAGAAGGATCGATGGACTGCGCGTAAAAAAGGTTCTATTGCGAGGGCGAAGAGCTGCCCGGATAAGGGGCAACCCTGACGCACGCCGCGACGAAAGGGTATGGGAGCTGTGAGAAGGTTGAGCAGCTTGACGTGGAAAACTGCGTCCCGGTAGAGGGAGATGAGAAGAGAAGCAAAGGAAGGAGGAAATCCGAAATTTAGTAATGTAGCAAGAAGGTAATCATGAGAAATATTATCGAACGCTGAGCGTTGATCGAGGGAAAGAAGAGCAAGGGGTTCTGAGCGAGAGCGGGCGAGGTGAATTAGATCATTAAGAAGCTGAATATTATGGGAGATGGAGCGCCCGGGTACAGTATAGGTTTGATTAGTGGAGAGAATATGAGGGAGTATGGGGTTAAGCCGGCGGGACAGAAATTTAGTATAGAGTTTATAATCAGTATTTAAGAGTGAGATGGGACGCCAATTCCCCAAGTCAAGCGGATAACCCTTCTTGGGGAAAAGTACAACATGTGCGAGCGTGAAACTCCTTGGAAGAGATGTAAGATGCATGGCAGTAGAAAAGGCACAGAGGAGAAATGGAAGGAGGGCAGGAAGAAAAGCCTTATAGAAAGAAACAGGGAGACCGTCCGGGCCAGGTGAAGCCCGGGGGTTGAGGGACGAGAAAGTGTCAGAGAGCTCAGTTAAAGTGGGAGGATGGAGGAGACTGGCTGAAAGATGAGAAGGGACCTGAGGCAAAGAAGAGAACAGAAGAGGAGAAGCCGTAGGGGAGGGAGGAGGAGTTTCACAAAATTTTGAAATGTAGTAATTACGTACCATAGAACAAATTGGAACTGGTTCGGATGAAACTACTCCAGTTGGAAGACGAAGGTGCTGCAGAACAGAAGAGGATCGGCGAGTTGACTCAAGTGACGTAAGGAATTCGTACGAACAAGCATCAGGTTTCAGGTGTTGTAGTTTAAGGCGTTGAAGGGCTTGTTTTGCAAGTGGCACCAAAAGTGAATGTAATTCTGCCTGGTAGACTTGAAATAGGGGATCAGCAAGATTGAGCAAAGAAAGCATTTGCCTAGTATGATCAAGTCGCATCCTCCGTTGTGTCATGATCGAGTATGACAGGTTTCGTACCAGTAATATGAGGTGGCGTTTTACTTCCAACCAAACGTTGAGGGGCACGGTGCAGAATGAAGCCTTGTACGCCAATCCGCAAGAAAATCTCGCACCGATGAGCAGAAGGCTGAGTCATCTAAAAGAGTGTCGTCAAAAGTCCAAGGCCGGATTGTACGTGGCTGTGTTGAAGTAGCAAAAACTGTTATGGCAATGGCGCAATGATCCGAGGAAGCAGTGGGTGTACAGCATGAATCTGATATTGCTGGTAGAAGAAGAGAAGTTGCATAAAAGCGATCCAATCTTGCTGTAGGAGGATCAATGGCTCTTGGTGCACGCCATGTATGTGTAGTCTGGGTTGGTGACAAATGGCGTTGAACATCTACTAGTGAGAAGTCTGAAGTGATAGACTGTAAGAGATGTACTACTTCCGTGCGGTGTTCTCTGGAAGAAGAAGAGCGATCAGTTAGGGGATGTAGAGTGCAATTGTAGTCACCTCCGATAAGTACCCGGTCGGTGATGGGAATACGTGACAGAGCCCGTCGAAGTTTTGCAAACAACTCTGGCACGTGAGTAGGAGTGCAAGGAACATAAATGTTGAATACATGAAATTTTTCAGCTGCGACGGTGAAAGAGACTCGTTGTAATAAGTCTCGACATAAGTTTTTCACTGAGAAGGAGGAAAGAGTTGAACGAAAACGTGAGTGAACACCAACTGCCATGCCACCACGCGACAGTTGGCTGTAGGCGTGATGGAAAGTATGATCCCACCGACGCCATTGATGAAATTGAGTGGTGGAAGTACAGTTTGTTTCCTGCAGAAGTAATATATCAGCATTCAGCGGAGCAAGATCCTCTCGTACCAGCGCATTCGCAAGAGGTGTCGCAAAACCGCGACAATTAAGTGACACCACCTTGAATGTCTAGGTTAGTTGTGGGATGCAGTAGGAATTGACTGGCTGTAGTGATGGAGTGGAGTCGACGGAGAAAACAAGCACTCCACGGGACCTCGTCCGCAGTGCGCCGAAGAGTGTTTTCAAGTGAGTGTAATTGAACCAGCACTTGTGGAAGAGCTGCTTCATACTGCTGAATGGAAGTGCGTGCTGAGGAAGGGCTAGAGGACCCTAAAAGGCAATCCAGCACGTCCTCGTAAGGCAGAGGCTCAGCAGGGAAAGCATTTACAGCAAGAAAAGTTGTGAATTCTTCTAGTGAGGGAAAGGCACCCTCACATGCTGTCTCAGAGGAAGTGTGTAGAGGCGACCTGGAGAACGGTCGTCGAGAGCTGACGGAGCGAGAGGATGAGCGGGTAGAAGAGCGAGATGATCTTCGGGATGCCAGAGTCTTTGCCTTCTTCGTCTTGGAGCGAGTAGCACCACTGCGTTTTCCAGCAACCACTAAAGCTTCATGATCGTCTGGAGAGTCTGAACCCGAAGCGTTACCTGTGACTCGTGTCATGGAGCCAACGGTAAAAGCTGAGGAGTGGTCAACATGTACATCAGCAGTGGTTGTAAAAGTACAAGGGGGAGTCGATTTTGGAAGCCTGGGAAAATTCTTAGGATCAGCAGGAGGTGGAGGCATCAAAGTCGTTTGTTGACCAATGGCAGTAAGCTGACTTTTGGAAGATCTTGATTCCGCGACTTTCCTCGAATAGGAAGAAGTCTGTGAAGCGTTGGTGGACAAAGTAGAAGAAGATGTAGTGTGTGGAGCTGTTTGCAGGGAGGCACGTGGGCACTGAGCCCTTATGTGACTTTCGCTCTGACATATAGTGCAATACTGTGAAGTGATTATCTCAACTCTTCGGCGTTGCTGTCCACAGCGGATGTGCAAAACATTCGGAACCGCTTTCAGCTGAGCATCAGATGAAAAGAGGACTCGAGCAGTGCGGCGAAAACCTCGAATCGATTTGTCTTCAGGATCTCTGGGAGCCGCAGAGAGAGTTGTGATGGAGCCAACAACTCTGCCGTACCTGCTGAGCAAGGTGCAAAGTGCAGCGTCGGATACTTCTGGTGGTACGGGGTAGAAGGTCACCTGCACCGGGCGGTGCGCAACCGGTTGTGCTAACAGATGCACGTCATTGATGGTTAGACCTTCCGTAAGGACCTGGTCAGCATGCGCTTTATCCTTAAAATAGACCAAGACAGATCTGGGTTTTCGAGCTACAAAGTCTATTGCATCCTTTGGTAAGATAGTTTTGAGGGCTCGGCTATATTGCCACAGCTTAGTGTCGGGAAGCGCATCAAAATAGACGCCCCGTTCCATAGTGGAGGAAAAAAGTGACCAGCTCGGGAATCCTCTGGTATGTCAATTGTAGCAGTAGAACCGACGACAGTGACATAGGATTCAGGAAAAGGCATAGCAGATGAAACTGGGGGTGTGAGGACCCCAGAAGTTGCAGAAGCATAGGATGCTTGGGCAGGCATGGGTCGAGAACTCGATGAAGCGGCTCCTAGCAGTGAGGGCGGATCAGAAAGTTGATGAAAAGTAGAAGCTATGAGCTCAGTATCACTGATCACGGAGACGTCATCATCTGCTGAGATGTAGATAGGAGACTTGGCACCACCGCACTTGGTGGGAAGGGAGGAAGTTATTGCTGAAGAAGAAGAGGTATCCATGACGTCGCAATGACGCTCGGGAGCCACCTCATTTAGCTGAGCAGGAGCTGCCGCCGTAGAAGAAGAAGAGGGTGCTGGCTGATCTGCCAAGATAAGGATGTGGGCGTCACCCTTGTCTGCCTCCGCCATCGAAGCAATGGCGAGACTTTAACGAAAAAAGACCAGCTCGGTTGAAAAATAAAACAGTGAATAATGAAAAAATATGGCACTCACCAACCTGGGAGATACACGAACGTAAAGCGTGGACTTTCAACTTGAAGATACACGCAACCACAGAAACTAAAGCACTCAATAAACACCTTATAGCAACGAAAATCACGGAGCTTAAAAACCCAACCACTGAGCTTCGAAGGGTCAGTGCATGCATTAAGGCCAAAGCTGGACCGACACCGTACTAATGTATGTCAATAAATGCTGTGTTGTGTTTCTCTTCTAGGTGTCCGGTGACTTTTGTCAATATAGTGTATATTATTCTGATGTATGTCATACCCCATCAGGAAAACAATTGCACGGTAAGGATCACGAACTTTGGCCACTTCAAGTAAAATAAAAAAAAAACATTTAAGTAATGCCTAAATGGGTTTTTTTATTTTATTTGTTTATTTTACTTTCATTTATTTATTTATTTATTTGCTATCTCAGATTTTACATATTATATTTCTAAATTATTTAACATAGAATAACTACTTTTATGAAGAAAATTTCGTTTTTCGTATGTTTTCATGTGTTCGGTAATGCACAGTTCTGCCGTTAGGGGGCGTCCCCCACGTAGCACAGCCTAGCAATTTAATGTAAGCCCAATACTAAGTCCCATATTTTAGGAATAGAAGACAGTGACACAGTGTTTGTTCAACGTGAAATTGCTAGGTTGTGCTACCTGGGAAGTGTATATTTATATGTGCAAGGTGTTTCCGATTCTAAAAATCCAAAGGATATTTTTTTTTCTCTAGCACACTTTCCACTATGAAGAACATTTTGAGCTGAATTTCTTTCGCAAACAACGAATGATTCTGCCACTAAGAGCATGAAGTCATGTTACGTTTTCTTCCGAACGGTTGAGTCACAATGTTGTGACCACCTCCCACTTTTGACGTCAACAGGGCGTAGCCAATGAAAGAAAACACGTGTCATGAGCTGGCTTGGAGGGTATATAAGGTGTGCTGTAGGCAACCTGAAAGCAAATCACTCGTTGCTGCCATAGATGAAATGATCGATTTATCACATTTGCAAAGAGGGATGATCGGCTTTCGGCCAAAAGGTGGCAGTATTTCTGAAACAGCGCAGTTTGTGAACTGTTCGCTTGGTCTTGTGGTTAAAAAGTATCGTGATGGGAGAAATGACACCATTGCGAATAAGTGACGTGGAAACTGCGGAGCACTACGTTCCATTGATGCGAGAGGTGAATGTCGGCTCTGAAGGTGCGTGAGGGCCGATCGACATGCTGCGAATGAATCAGGCTGCTACCGGAAGTGTGTCTAAAACGACAGAGACGGATGGTCACTGCATCTATGCTAACAAAGGTGCATCGTGCAGAAACGGCTTAGATTTGCACGTCAGTATCGGAATTGGAACTATGCTGATTGCAAAGGTTTGCTTTCTCCGGTGATTTAAGTTTTCTGGTTCATCAAACTGATCGACGTTGGAGTATAGGGCGAGAGACATCGGAGAACAAATACTCTTCGACCATTGCTGGAAGAACACAAGCTGGTTGGGGCAGCGTTATTGTCTGAGGAATGTTTTTGTGGCATTCTCTGGGTCTACTCATACCTGTGGAAGGCACTATGAACGGAATTCGTTATGAAGCCAAATCGTTATGAAGCCGGCGGAAACTTTTGCATACGCCTAATATTACTACGGAAAAATATGAATACATCATTCGTTTACTTCGTTATAAAGCAATAGGGATTTCAATCGTAGGTAGGACGTGCCGAAATGATTAAAAAAATTACCTTTTTTTCATGTCAGCAAATGCGAACTCAGATATTTTTGTTTGAGCCAGTAGATCATTTTTAAAAACCGTAGATACGTAGCCAAACGCATTTTTTATTCTTGTGTTAAATATATACACTGCTGGACAATTGCTAAGGACGGATCATAAACGGCTATATAGCGCATAAAAAAGTAAGTGTGGTGGGATGCCAAGTAAAATAAAATAATGTCAGAATGCCAGGACATTACAAGAAAGACAATTTATTGTGCTCTGAAATCCAGAAGGCTTTGGAACGTGTTCAAGGGACAAACAGGCCATTTTCTGCAGAATACGTAAACGTAAAAAAATGCAATTACCGTCCGCAGGCGTTTCGGCGTAAGATGTCAATACGGGATATGGCCACCATGGAGGGCGGTGCAAGATTCCACACGTCGTGTCATGCTTTGCACAACATTATCAAGCAGCTGTTGGGGAAATTTATCCCATTTCTCTGTCAGTGCACGGATGAGGGTGTCCTTGTTTATTGGAGGGCATTGGCGACCAGCAAGACTCCTCCCTAAAGCATCCCACACATTTTCAATGGGATTCAGATCTGGAGAACGTGCTGGCCACACGAGGCGTTGAATATCCTCGCTCTCAAGACACTCCTGGACAGCGACTGTTCGATGACATGTTGCGTTGTCGTCCATGAAAATGAATCTATCACCGACAGCACCACGGAACATGCAAACATGAGGTAGCAGAACATCAATAATGTATCGGTGGCCAGTCATAGTCCCAGTTGGAAGCACATAGAGGGACGTACGGCCATTGATCATGATGCCAGCCCATACCATGCCACTACATGTCGGATATCGGTCCCTTTCCTGTATGTTTGCTGGACAATATGCAGTACCACTATCACGCCAGATCAGTTGTCGTCGACAATCAGACGATAGACAGTATCTACTCTCATCTGAGAAGAGGACAGCAGACCAGTCGTTATCAGTCCAATTGCGATGTTGATGGCACCATTGCAAACGGGTGGCACAGTGACGTCTGGAAAATGAGATGCACACAACAGGACGGCGGGCGTATAGTCCTCCTTCATGTAAACGTCTGGCGACAGTTTTTCGGGAGATCCGCTTGCCAGTAGCAGCCATAAACTGATTTGCTAATTCACTAGCTGTGCTGCGCCGGTGTCTTTTTGTTGATAGCACTATGTACCGATATTCTGCAGGTGTCGTACTGCGAACACGACCTCCCCCGTGACGTTTGCTACCCTCTCCATTTGTTTGAAATGATTTCCAAAGCCTTGAAACAACACTATGGCTGACGTCGAACTCCCTGGCAACATCTATTATTTTTCGCCCTTCTTCAATCTTGCCAATAATACGGCCACGCGTAAAATCATCTAGGTGATGTCGAGAAGACATACTGAAAATTGCAAGTTCGTCAATTGATTCTTTCTCTTTCAACATTGCGTTTGAACAACAACGGTCAATACGCGTCAAATCCTTTATATCTCTTATCAGCGCTATGACGTCACGAACAAGTTCGGCAATACAAAATTTGCATACGCACAACACGTCTTACTGTATCCCACACTTACTGCCTTCCATTTTATGGTTGCTATCGTTGCTATTGTCATCCGTCCTTAGCAATTGTCCGGCAGTGTACAATAACTTCAAATCATATCTTTTTTAAGTAGGTAGCTCCATATTCTGATATAGAGCTAATGGCGTTATTAATTTACTGAGGCACTGTCACATGGCAGTTTTTATTCTTCAGCACAGTTGGACGTCGTATGCGCAGTTGGACGTCGTATGCAGCCATTGCCGCGCATTCCTTTGACTCTCGACCACAGACGCCTGGGACTGCAACGGGTCCTCGAATACAGACATTGGCACTGACTGGCAGCAGGTCGTGTTTTCTGACGAGTTGCGATTCACCATGATGCACCATAATGTTCACATACGTGTTAGAAGACATCGCCCCCATTTTGTACATTTTAGGATTTGCAATTTTTAAAATCTAGGTAAATGTTATCAATAGCTTTTTGCGGGGATTAGTGGAACATCTTGTATAAAAGGCATTCTGTTTTCATCAGAAAATGAAAATGTTATCATTGCACGAACTTGAACCTAATACTCAGATTCAGCGAGACCCAATAGCATCCGGATTGATGTCCCTCAGTCCCTGCAGCTGTTGGGGCCCCGCACGTTTTTCGGAAAATTTTCCCAATGTGAATCTTTAAAGGAACGCTAACACTATTTATTACAATTAGAGAAGAAACTATGTTGAGCCGATTCTATCCTCCGCTGTGTTGAAGTGGTATGGTAAAAGAACGTGACGTCATGCAACACAGAGCACAAATCCCTTGTTGCTAGCATCTCCCACGCGCTGTGGAAATATCCCGATCGAACGGCTCTCGTTTTTCGAGCATGCTTCCAACCGTATACTCATATAACCTCGAAAAGTGTAAGTGAGACTCTCATAACTTGTTCATCAAGTTATGAGAATCTCACTTACACCGGCTTTTCACTCTAGAGTAAACGTTACTCATGCAGAGATGTATATGTACAATGTATCCGGGAGCAATGCTTCAGTGTCGCAGATAGTGAAGAGTTCGATTTTCCGATTTGATGAAATTTGAAAGTACGTGAATAAAATTTCTTTTCTTAAGAATACAACGATCACCCACTTATCAAAGTAATCCTGAGACGGTTGGTATTTTAGTATTGACGTATTTTGTTGTTCTCCATGCAGTTAGGAATCGTGAAGGAGGTTCAGAGGGGAATTCCTAAGCTACATTTTTTATGCCTTTCTTGATGAGATATGTGGACGAAGTGCGAGAAGACAAAGAACTTAAATTTCCTACTATACTCCGGCGTGCTACAGAATTTCGTCTGCTCATGTCGCACGCGGTCTGTTTGTGATTCTTTCCCTGCCCCTTGGTTTTCAGCTTTAGGAAGTCCAACAATATTCAGTTCTAATGATGTGTTCAGCCCATTGCCCCTTGAGCGTTTTTAATTTCATCAACATGTGATCCACACTCATGTTAGTTTTTTGATCCATGTGTTCCTCTTATTATCGTCCTTGGTGCCGCCAAGGATGCATTTCTGCACGCGTCTTTGTGTTCTTTGCAGTGTCTGTATGTCTTTTCTGACAACGTCCTTTTACCGTAAGCAAGAACGGAAAGGATGCATTGATTAAATACTTTTCTTTTAAGACAAAATTGTAAATTGCTCTTGAAAAGTTAACTGTTTCTTAATTTGGTCATTATATAAACGATGAGCCATTGCATTGTGACCACCCACAGCCTAGATAAATGAGCGCGCCTGGGGACCGAACGATGGCGCAGGTGTAGTTCACAGAACAGTATAATACACAATCGAGTCACATTATTGTGACCATCTGCTACTTTTGACGTCAACAGCGCGTAGCCAATGAAAGAAAGCACTTGTCTTGAGCTGGCTTGGAGGGTATATGAGGTTTGCTGTAGAAAATCTGAAAACATACCACTCGTTGCTGTCACGGATGAAAGGAGCGATTTATCAGATTTGCAAAAAGGTATGACAATCGGCTTACGGTACAAGAGTGGCAGTATTTCTGAAACAGCGCAATTTGTGAACTGTTTGCTTGCTGCTGTGGTTAAAGTGTATCGTGATTGAACAAATGGCACCATTGCGAGTAAGTGACGTGGAAACTGCGGAGCACTGCGTGCCATTGATGTGAGAGGTGAACGTCGGATTCGAAGGTGCGTGAGGGCCGATCGACACTCTGCAGTGGAGCACCTCACTGGCCGAATGAACCAGGGGGGCTACAGGAAGTGTGCCTAAAACGACAGTTCAGGGAACCCTGCTTCGTATGGGGCTCCGATGCAGACGAATGGTCACTGCACTTATGCTAACGGAGGTGCATCGGAAGAAAAGGCTTACACTTGCACGGCAGTATCGGAATTAGACCTATACTGATTGGCAAAGGATTGCCTTCTCCGATGAGTCACGTTTTCTGCTTCATCGAACGGATGGACGTTGGAGTATAAAGTGAGAAACATCGGAGAACGATCACGCTTTAACCATTGCTGGCAGGACACAAGCTGGTGGGGGCAGCGTTATGGTCTGGGGAATGTTTTCGTGGCATTCTATGGGTCCACTCATACTTGTGGAAGGCACAATCGAATAAATTCGTTATGAATCCATCCTTCAGGCCACATACACCCATACATGCTGTTAGTCTTCCCTGGAGCGGATGGGATCTCACAGAACGATAATGCGACGTGTCACACAGCTAGAAATACCCGAGAGTGGTTGGAAGAGCACAATGAAGATTTCAAACTACTTCCCTGGCCCCCTAATTCCCCAAACGTAATCCCAATTGAGATCTGTGGCGCCACCTCGATCATGTTTTTCACTCTATGGATCCTTCACCACGCACCCTCCAGCAGCTGTCAGATGCACTGCACTCAGCATGGATCCACATACCTATGAACACCTTCCAGCATCTATTTGAGTCACTCCCAGCACATCTAGCTGCTGTCCGCGCTGCACTCGGCAGTTACTTTAGATATTTGCTGGTGGTCATAATAATATGATTGGACCGTGTATATACAATCCGAGGACCGACTTTCGGTTCGTAGAGTGTTCGGAGTAGGAATGGGAAGAGCTGCCGATTTATCGGAGTTTGATGAAGGACAAATTGTGATGTCGTGGCGCTTCGGAACTACGATCTCGGAAACGGCGCGGCTTATCGGTTGTTGACGTGCCGCTGTGGTCAGTACGTATTAAACGTGGTGCACAGATGGCCAAACGAAGAACTGTCGTCCAGACGTGTGTCGTCCGCAGCTCATTGATGCTAGAGGGGAGCGGAGACTGTCGCGCATTGTTCAAAGTGACCGCAGGGCCACAGTGCGGCAAATCACCTGCACCTAGAACAGTAGTGATCAGGGCAATGCGTCATAGCACACAGTTCATTGCAGCCTTCTGCGCATAGGCCTGTATAGGGGAAGACCCAGTCAGGTCCCCATGCTCGATGAACGTCATCGCCAACAAAGCATGAAATGGGACCAAGATCATCGAGATTAGACCGTGGATGATTGGAAGAAGGTGGTCTGGTCTGACGAATCAAGATTCGTGGTGCATCACCTAAACGGTCGAGAGCGAATACACCGATTACCAACGGAGGCTATGGTGCACTGTTGGGCTGAAATAGGCCAACGGCGGCGGTGTTATGCTGTGGACGATGTTTCCTTGGGACACTTTAAGTCTCATTATCCCAATAGCACAATCCCTGACAGCTGTCAGGTATCTGAACATCGTTGCGGACCAAGTTCACCCATTCATGGCAACTGTGTTCACTGCTGGTGATGGTCATTACCAACAGGATAATTCGTCCTGCCACACTGCCAGAATCATCAAGGAATGGTTCGAGGAACATGCTGGTGACTTTCTGTTAATGCGCTGGTCCCCAAATTCACCTGACATGATCCCAATCGAACATTTGTGGTTCGACTTGGAAAAGAGGATTCGCGCTAAATCACCACCACCCCGAAATGTGCGGGAACTGGTGGACCTGCTGTTTACATTATGGTACCAGATACCCCAGGATACCTACGCCACATCATCGAATCCATTCCTCGCCGAGTGTTTGCTGTTTTGGGGGCTAAAGGGTGTCTTAAAACTTATTTGGTACACTGTAAAAAAATTACTGTAGATTTTACGGTTTTAAACCGTTTTCCAGGGTGCCAACACAAAACCGTAAAATCTACAGTTTTATGCCGTGTTGGAGCAAAGCTATAGCTTTGCTCCAACACAATCAACACATTCGTTCCAGCCAAATTTTTGTGTTTTCGTGATTATTTGGACTGTGACTCGCTCCAGCCAAATTCTTTGCTGTTTTCTTCATTAAATGCGGTGTTGGCTCCTACACGGCATAAAACTGTAGATTTTACGGTTTTGTGTTGGCACCCTAGAAAACGGTTTAAAACCGTAAAATCTACATTTTTTTTTTACAGTGTAGGTGGTAATGTAATATCGCATCGATGCACATTCTAACCGCAAGATACGTACTATGACGGATTTTCTGTGTCCTAATACTACCTGTGAAAGCTCTACATTGTGTTCGAACTGAAAACAAATTCTTAAAAATCAATAGAAATTTATTGTACAAACTGCATTTTCCTTAAGGCACGGAAAGTTTTCGTGTTCATCAACGCGTTATGTCACACGATTCCTTTTTAAGCCAGTTTTAAAGCGTAGAACGCCTTATTGAAAAAATGAAGTATCTCTCCTTTTTCTTTTTAAAATGACTGAAGGTCACATGGGATTTCAATGAGCGCATTAAAAAGTTTTAGGGATTAACATGTATTAAGTCTAAAACCCAAAAGTAAATATTTTAATCCTTAAAAGTAGTTTATTGAGAAAAACCTTTCGACAAGACAAAGTATTCTAAGCACGACCAAGATTTAAAAAAGAAAGGATGAGAACAGAGGAGTAATCCCTCTTGATTACTGTGCTAATGCTTCTCTGGGAGTGTTTGAGGAAAAGCCGAGACAGTGACAATAAAAGCAAAAAAACTAACCCCGATGGGCAAATGCTTTGCATCCACCATTAACCTCAATGATCTATATTACGTCCGCGGTTGTAAATTGACAGCTCGATTCTATCTTCTCATCATGTGATAAATATATCTATTTTTTTCTGAAGAATTTATTACTAATGCTTTCGGTCGTTAGAAAAAAAAAAACACATGCTTCCATAACTCAGCTTAGGAAGCTTTGGTAACTTTTCTTTCAACATGGAACAGTATTCTTAATGGAAATCAAAAACAATGGTCTTTGCAATCTTAATAAAATTTACATCTGCATAAAATAACTTTTAAGATTTCCTTTGGATTATACTATTTTTATTAAATCTTACGGATTGTCCAGAAGACAATAAGACTCTCTCATAATTAACCCTTTAAGCCGCCGACGTACCTAAACCAAATGGTGCCCAAAATTTACTGAGCTTCCCAAACAAAATGTTCGCATTGGGATCGGGTTAACAAAACCTACGGCAAAACAGTTCGTTTCCCCTTCTCATCTCAGTAGCACTGACCATAAACCTGCCACTGGTGGTAAGAGCTCGAATTTAGTCTCCTATTACAGCACTCTTTTCTACTCTGCCCTATGACCTAAGGAATGAAAGGGAAAGTCTTGTTTCTTTCCAGTGTCAAGGTGCCAGTATTTGGTCCCCCTGACACGAATATCATGCCACTAGGCACAAACAAGTTATTCATATATCGTCTTTCTGCTTTCTTAGTTCGTCGCCACTTTTATGGCCCTTTTAGCAATTAAACAGTCAGAAAAGATTAGTGTCAATCATTCCCCTGAATGACCACTTTGAATAACAAAGCTAAGGAAAATGCAAGGATCTCTGATTCTCAAGTTCACTCCTTCCAGCTGCATTCTACCCACTTATTAGACACTAAATATGTATATTTCTTAGAGCTGATTTCCGCTTATTATTCTAACCCCGAATTAATTCGTTCCAGCCGTTTAAGAGGTTAAAAAAGACAATGAAGTCTCACTGATGTGCAAGTTGTGTAGTAACAAAGGTAACGATCTTTCGCTTGCCATAGGGGCAGTTTATCAAGACGTTAGACAAATATAGAACACGTTTGGAGTTCAGAAATGAAATCTGAAGAACAAAACTAAATTTCAAATCCCATAACGGAAGCACATGAATTTGGGATAGGTCTTTCTCTACCTCGAGGTCATTGCTTGTGGATGACTGGATTCCACGGGGCATGAGGGGGGAAATGCCAGCAGAAGTGTTGCCCACAAAAAAAAAAAAAGAAAGAAACGTAAACGGAAAAATTCCCACTTTTCGAAAATAGGAAAATATGCCCACATCTTGAAAATGGGGAAATGCGCCAGCTGTTCACAGCTGTTTTCTTACGTCTCTTAGAAACATGATGTCTTTTTTAATTTCATGAAGAAAAATCTTAATTTCAACTGAACAATCGACAAAATTATTCATAACATTTTCGCTGCTCAACCACATAGCGTTAAATAGAATTACAAGCACATGGTATAGTGTGATCTTAAAATGGCAGAAAATCATTGTTAGAAGGAACAGAGCAAGGAAAAGAGCAATAATTATATGTAAACATTGAATAAATTATTATCAAGGGTTAATAACGAATTGAATCTCAAGAGCTTACAAAGTTCCTGTAGGACTTTTCTGGAGCATCCTAACACCCGTATTAACCTATGTGGTGCTTTGTTTATGAGGTGGATGTTTTTTTAATTTTACCACATGCCTGTAATTCAGTTGGAAAGCTTGGTTAAAGTTGCTTCCGGTGTAATGCGCCACTCACTAAAAGAAATTGCTTTCCGCATAGTTACTGTTCGTGGATGAGCCATGCACGTGTTCCTTCGAACAATGAGCCTCTTTTGACATTTCGGGAACAAACTACGATGTCTTTGTAATGCTAGTTTACTTTATGTGGTTGAGCAGATTAAATGTACTGAGTAGTTTTGCGATTGCTTAGTTGAAACTGAGATGCTTCTCCATGAAATGAAGAAAAATCCGATGTTTTTAATAGACGTAAGAAAACATCTGTCAACAGTTGGTGTATTTTTCTATTTTCGGGAAGTGGACATTTTTTGTAAGCATTATTTCCGTGGGCGTGTTTTCTGTGGGTATTATTTCTGCGTTTTTACCTTCGGCGTTCTTTCATACATTTAAAAAAGGAAAAAGGAAACTGGTGGGCCAGTTCACCACATTCAAGTACACTATAATCAAGCAAAATGTATAAATTCTCACAAGACTCGATATCTGCAACGATAGTGTATCAGCCGACCTCGAACACCATGAAAGTCCTACATCCACAAGCTCCTCGAGGCAATCAAAGACCGTGACCTCATATTATTGCTGTATCACACTAAGTCAATATTAGGTCCACGTAACGAATATTCACGTGACTCTATTTTTAGGCTTCTATGATTCCATACCTAGTTTTGTTCTCCGTATTTCACTTTTAAACGCCAAACGGGTTCTGTGTTCATGTAATGTAACTTCTCTTGATAAATCCTCTCGTTGGTAGACGAAAGTTCGATGAAATAAAACATCGTTACAAGACACGATTCATATGAGTCTAAAATCTTCTTTAATGACGTAAATACTAACACTCAATATTTGCCGAGCTTTCGCAATCCGCTGGGCTTAATTCTCACAGCTAGAACGGGCGCAGACAACGCTCATTCACATAAAAGTCCGTGGTTAAGATATAATGCTCAAGTAGTATGGGGGCTGCTATTGGTTGTTCCATCGGTATTTGATCACAAAATGTCCAAGAAAAAGCATTCGTTGCCCGAGTGCGGATGAGTTATAATTTCAACAAATTCCCTGATAGCTGTACCAATATATTTTGTGTGAGGTGATAGTCTTTTGAACCTGTTTCATACCAGGGTTGCTCCGTTTTGGACAACCTCCCTACATAGAGCGGTTATCGTTTTTTCGTCTTTTATGTAGCCTTTATATTAAATAATACTTGCTCCTTATCAGACGGGATATTTTTGCCAAACCCTAATCCATCCAGACGGCAGCGCAAAATCGATGAAACAAAACGACAATCGCTCTAGCATGGATGTCATCCAAAAAGGAGCAAACCCGTTATGAAATAGGATGAAAAGACCATCTCTTTACTCAGAATAAATATCCACAACTGTGCGGGAAAGCGTTGAAATCATAGCACATCTACACGCGGGCAACGAATGCTTGTCCTGGGATCTGTCATATGCCTGGGGAAATCTTCTGAACAAATACCGATGGATCAACCAATAGTGTCCCCAATACGAGGACGCTATTACTACGTGAGCATGATATCTCAACCACAGACTGTAACGTGAATAGAACAAATTATTGTTCCAAAATTTCAAGATTTTTTGAATTATTTTAGCGTTTTCTGTGACCTTCCTAAGCTCTGAGAATTCAAATCAGACGAAGCCTCCCAGATGAGTGCAAACGCCCGGCAAATACTGAGTGTTTGCGTTATTAAAGAAGATTTTGGACTCATGTGAATCGTCTGGTATAATTTATATAGTTTATTTATGTGTTCGGTGAAATATCTTTGTTACTACACCCCTTGCGGATTCGCAAGACTTGATTGTCTTTTTAATTACATCTATGTTTCCATCCTACATCAAAAATTTAATTAAAGAAAAAGCAAAACAAAGGTATCCAGAGTATGATGACTTTGAAAAACAACACAAATATTCCATTTGGGTTCTTTGAAAAGGTTCGAGCACTTTATATTTGTTACTATCTGCATTTTGGGGAAGTGGAAATAAGAAAAGATGCATTACTGTTTTAAGAACCAGTGAGCTTCTACTCAAATACACAACCGACGGCACATTTTTCTAAAGACCATACCATACGAAGTTGAAAAAACAGTCCCAGGGACGATTTTATTATCACTTTGCATCAAATGTTTAAAACCCATGTGTTAGGAGAAAACACATCCAGGTTTTGCTGTATTGAGCCCAGATCTCTGGTACCTAATGTGTTTAACATCCAGCGGTTGCTCTAGTTTCTTCGAAGATTTCGCAGAATTCAATTTTTTTTTTTTTTGGCAAATTGTTATAACAGTACAAAAGTGTAATTGCCAAAACTTTTTTTCCATCGCCAAAACGATTTTGTTTTTCGCAATTTGCGAAGAATGCGATCTGCAGCGTGACTCCTGACATCTGCCTTCATCGTAGGAGATCTCTAGCGAACGATCGATGGAACCTTTTAAATAATTCCATTGCGACATTTTACACACACGTAAAAGGTAAATCATAAAAAAAAAGATCGCCATGTCTTTGTTTTCATGTAACTCGGAATAGATGGATATACAGAAAGTGAAAATGAAACCATTGCTTTTGTCATATAATATGTGTTAATTCTTGACTAGCGTGCTACAGAATTTGTTAACAACAATTTTATTAATGCGTGTGCGCTTAACATACAGTGCTACAATTAATGGATGACACTGAATTTAAAAATAAAATGTGAAAGCAGGAAACCTTACGTGGATATATTGTATTCGACGTACAATCCTTCTGCGTTAATACAAGAAGTGGAAGGATCAGCTAACACAAGTTAGTAAAATCATGCAATGCATTGATTATGAGACGCGTTCCAACATCCCAGAAATTTACTCATGTTATGAGGATAATGGCTGCAGAATAAATCTCGCTACTGTGCCCTGACATTTGATCCCATTTCGATGATATTAAACAGAGCCGGTTTAGAATACCTCCGGAAAAGCATACTGAATTTTTGTCGCAATAGAAGCATTTTTAGTCAAGTTATGAGGATAATAGCTGTGGAATAACTCTCGCTCCTGTGCCCTAACCTTTGACCCCATTTCGATAATATTCAACAGAACCGGTTCAGTATACCTCCAGAACAACATGATAAAGTCTTGTCGCAATCGAAGCATTTTTACATAAGTTATGACGCATAAGGGCGATGGAATGGATCCCGCTCCTATGTCCTGACATTTGACCCCATTTCGTCCATTTGTCCCCTACCACATAGTAATATTTCATCGAAATCGAACTATTTTTACTAGAGTTAAGAGGTGTATATGCTCCAGCTTTGTCCGTCTGTCTATCTGTCTCAGTATTTAAAGCATACAGACAGAAGGAAAAAGCTAGAGCATACATTGAGTGGCCACTTTATTATGACCACCTGACAGTTTTAAGCAAATGAGCTATGGCTGCACGCTGTTGCCGCCAGAGGGCGAGGCAAGTATAAAAAGAGAAAGCTTAGTGCTTGCGACAGTACTAGAAGTGATTTTTGGGTGAAGAGATGGGTAAAAAATGCGATTTGACGGACTTTCAACGTGGGATGATTGTAAGAGCTCGGAGTCATGGAGCGAGTATCACGGAAACCGCCGCATTCGTGAAATGTTCCAGAGCAGCTGTTGGTAAAGTGTTTAAAGACTGGACTGTCAGCCAAAAAACTAGGTCTCTACGTGCAACGCGTGGTCGTCATCGACTAGTGACTGCTCGGGCGGAACGGAGAGTGTCTAGACTGGTAACATACAACGAAAGGGCAACAGGGCTACAAATTCCAGACCAACTTAATGAAGAATCCCTTCAAATGATCTCTGCACGCACTGTTCGCCGTATACTGCATCGGATGGGATATGGCAGCCGATGGCCTGTTCGAACACCTTTGCTGTCTGCAGTTAACAAGAGAAAACGTCTCGAATTCACACAGGAGCAGAAGGATTGGGCAGTCGATAATTGGAAACAAATTATGCGGTCCGATGAATCACGTTTTCAGTTGCGCCATGACGATGGCCGAGTGAGAATTTGGCGGAAACAGCACGAAGGCATGGATCCCAATGCATTGCTACAACCCTATAATCTGGTGGAGGCAACGGCATGCTTTGGGCCCTTTAATTCGTGTTGATCAACGTCTGACTGGCACATCATATCTAAACATCTTTGCGGACCAAGTGCATTCTGTGATGTGGATGGTTTATCCCAATGGTGATGGTTACTTTCAACAAGATAATGCGTCCTGCCATAGTCCTCGTATTGTACAGGATTGGTTTCAGGAACATGAGTTTACTTTGGTTAGGTGGTCCCCACAAACTCCAGATCTCAACCCCATTGAGAATTTGTGGGCTGAAGTTGAACGAGCCATCAGACAGCTGGATCCACAACCCTGCAATCTCACACTCCTGGAAAGTGCTATTCATCAAGCAGGGTCTCTGATTCCACAAACCACCTATCAACATCTCGTGGAGTCCATGCCACGAAGAATCGACGAAGCATTAAAGGCAAAAGGTGGCCCAACGAAGTACTGAGGGGAGGGGGTCATAATAAAGTGGCCACTCAGGGTATACGCTTCTTCAACCGACGGTTGGAAAGTAAACACATTATGGCAAATCTGGAGAATAGGACAATGGCTGAGTACACGCACACTTGTTTTCGCGCCAGAAATTTATGTGCACTGACTGCTCTGTGTTTGGGTGCGTTATTATGAAGAAGGAAGCATTGCCCGTTTTTGTACTCAGACGTGACAGGAACAATCCTCTTCCACAATCGTTCCAAAATGGATGTGTAAGTGTGACGACGTGGAATGCAACCCGCGTCGCCTAAAAGGCAGTTGGAGATGTCAGTTTCGAAAAAGTTAGTGGGAGACGCCATGTTGCGTAACATAGAACAAGGAATCTCTTCTAGGAAAAGAGAGAGGAAGAGAGGCGTGTCCATGAAGCGTCCATTTTGCCCGGTCACGAGACGTCCGAGTCCTGAACGGGGTGGTAGTTTTGGTGAGTTATGAAACCCCCGAACTACGCATCATGCAGAAAATGCAAAGACGGGTTTGGCTGATGGCGAAGATTGTTCGCATTTCGGACTAGGGGCCCAGAAATTTGACGTGCATTCTCTTGGGTTTGCTGCAAAGGGAAGGTTGCAGAAGGAATTTTCCTGATGGCTGCTGCAATCAGGCTATAGGGAATATTTAGAATGGTTGAGTTCATTCATAAAATATCTACGTACATAGTAGAGATCAATCTGTACTGCGGTACAAATAAATACCAGATAAATGTTTCTGTGAAGTTAGTCCAGCACGGCGTCTGGCACATTAATGTTCAAAATCTTGCTTTGGACTTTAGAGGAACGTTACTTCATCCGATGACCTCGCTGCTGAGCTGACCATCTGGTGGACTCCTCTGCTAACTCATTGATATACACTATATTGACGAAAGTCATGGACACCCCTTCAAAACCAAAGGAACGGATCCACTGCGTTGTTAAGATGCGCGGTACAACTGCAAACGGTATAAAAACAAGCCTGCAGCTGAGTTCAATCATATCGCACTGTAAGGTTGAGTGAAAATGTCGTGGCGGGAGAGAACTGACTGTGAGAAAGGAAAGATTGTTGGGTGTTATGTTAGTGGGTTGTCCATAAAAGAACCCGAGAGGGTTTAAACATACCCAAGTCAACTGTTTTAGGTGCATTGAATAAGTAGAAGACACATGGCGTGCCTGAAACAGCAAAACGCATCGGCAGACCAAATAAAATCAGTGACACAAGACGTCGAAGCCTCAGGAGAGTCGTTACAGCTATTCGACGGAGTACTGCACAGGACCTAAGTGTACAGGTGAGTAACAATGCTGGAACCTCGGTATGTACACTTACCATTCGCAGAGAACTTCATTCCATGGATTACCGTTGTCGTGCGGCTGCTCATAAGACTTTCATCTCCACTTGGAATGCTGCTCGTCGTTTAGCATGGTGTGAAGAACATTTATCGTGGACCGAAGATCAATGGAAACGGGTCCTGCTGACTGAGGAATCCAAATACACGATCCATCAGTCTGATGGTCGTGTGCGTGTATGGCGGCAGCTGGGGGAATGCTATTTACCACAGTTTACTGTTCCTCCGGTCAAGCCTGGAGCTGGCAGTGTACTCGTGTGGGGGTGTTTTTCGTGGTATGATCTCGGCCCATTGGTTATCGTGGACAAACCTGTTAACCAGGACGTCTACCTCGATATTATGGCTAATTATGTCCTACCAAATCTGTGTCAATACTATGGAACCGAGCCTTGTTGGTACCAGCAGAATAATGCACAGTGCCATAAAGCAAAGAGCTGTTACGGTGTGGTTGGACAATAATTCCGTATCGTGTGTGGACTAGCCAGCTCAGAACCCTGATCATAATTCCATAGAGCACCTATGGGACGAATTAGAGCGACGCATAAGAAGTTTGGAACCAAGGCCTCCTACTAAGCAACAGTTAACGGCAGCATTATGTACTGAATGGAAGCGCATACCTATCGTTGTGTTCCAAAACCTTGTCGAAAGCATGTCTCGAAGGGTCAGTGCATGCATTAAGTCCAAAGGTGGACCGACACTATCCTAATGTGTTTCAATAAATGCTATGATGTGTTTAGCGTCTGGGTGTCCAGTGACTTATGTCAATATAGTGTATATTGAATGGCTCATACGATTAATTGAGGAACAACCAAAGTGGATCCGATTGTGTGTACATATCCTGCACCCTCTGCAACGAGGGGATGTAAACAAAAACCTGTAAATAGAACCATTGAGTCTGCTTTCGTGGATCTAGCCTAAACACCTAAAATGTTTCTCTCTATTCTAAAATAAAGTAACTGCCGCCACCGCTGCTGCTGCCGCTGTTTTAGAAACTTCGCGACACTCTTGCTTTCCTAGCTCGCAGCGCAAAACGTTTTGAACACGAAAATATGAAATTTACATCGTTTGTAGATAATTATTTGGAGAACACGCTGAAATAACCCGTTTCTCAATTGTAGCGAAACTACAAGAGCTATTGCTTTCCAAGTTAAGGTAAGCAAAAAAGTGCTATCAGGTCGTGTTCCTGACACAATAACATCAACAGAACAATGAAACTTTGTAGGCATGTAGTGCCATGACCGAATTTTTGCACCTCGTCGAACTTTTTTTAGAATTTCGATTTAGTTTACGAGAAATTAAATTTTTAAATTTTACAAAATTCTCTATTTCGCGATGGGATCCATTTAAAAAAACGGAGATATGGCAAACTATAAATCATAACGCTTTGCAATTTTTACAGCATAAACTTACAACTATCGTTCCTTTTTTACAAAAAAAATTAAGAAAAAGTCATTTTCTGATTTTTAAGCATTTTTTAAAGACGCAAAAGAAAGAAACGAACGGCTTGTATGACTTCACGGTAACCACAGACGAACGTTTCTGGTCCCGTGACCTGCTGCCATTGTGACGCAGAGAATTTGTTATGCATATGTTTTGTTGGTAAAGCTATCTCAGTTGTTTAAAGGTGGACGTCATGTAATTTTGCTTCCTATATTTCCAATGGAAAAAAATGCTGTACACATTTTCTTCACAATTAATGCGTTCCCAAGGATGAAAATTTGAACATCATTTAAAATAGCTTCATTTTATAACTTGGAGTACTTAATAGTTTTTAAAACATAACCATAATTATGTAATCCAACATTTGTTTGTCTACTGACGTCATCAAAGTACTGGTCGTGCCATCTTGCTTCTGGTTCCAACACTACGAAATGAAAAGTTATTGATTTTTTTATATAATTATGGTTATGTTTTAGAATATATTAAGTATTCCCAGTTATAATATGAAGTTATTTTAATCGATGTTCAAATTTTCATCCTTGGGAAAACAATAATTGTGAAGGAAATGTGTACAAAAGTTTTTGCATTGGAAGTATAGGAAGCAGGATTACTTGACGTCCATCTTAACGGTTTAGCGTAACGGTTTACGCAAATTCTTTTTAGACCGCTTTCTTTTTCCTTAGTGGTATATTTAGTAAGTGCTATAAGTTCAAACGGCAGAAGTCCGACATTCCAAAAATTAACGACAGTTGAAAAAACTCTGAAATTTCGGAATAACAAGCCTTATTTGCTTAGACATGCAATAAAAATTAAAATTTATATGATTTTTCCAGTTTTTTATTTCATGTCATAAACTTGGAGATCGGGCTTCAGGGCCCGAGCGCTACTCTGGAAAAAAGCGTAGCGAGCCTAGAGGCGAAGCCCCTAGTATGTCAAAGATAAGTATTGTCAGCAGTGTCGAAGCGTCAATGGAAGCAAGGGAAGCATCGCTTCTCTTTCGTCCATGCGCTTTCTTTTGCGTCAATTAAAAATATGTAGCATTAAAGTAAAATAAAAGTATCACACGAACATAACGCAGCGGGCATTTTTTTCAGTATCTTTTATTTTTAAGAAAGCAAATTCATATTTGTATATTTACGAAAACAAGAACAAATGTCGCGTGCGTAAGTCGCTCGTAGGCAATGCATCCAGCTGAACCTCAGTAACTCAGCATGCCCACCCGCAGAGTGGCCAGCCACAGCCAGTAATCCTATGCTAAGCATAGAGCGTGGGGAAGCATTCTCCCAAACGCTTCCACGGCGCCGAAGGCAGAACCACACAAGAGAGTTTCAAGGATAAAGCCACTAACTTGAGCATGCGCTCTTTCCAAACATTCAGTCAGAACTCAGACTCAGCACTCAGAGGACTCCCGTAACAATAGTTTGAAGTTGCAATTTGTCAAAAGTGTTCTGTTAGTGTAATTAGTTGATTTAGTTCCATTATTGGCTTATGGTTTGTAGTTTTATGTCGCACGTTCTTTAGCGGTGAAATGCCATTATTTCAGGAATATAAAAGTAAGCGTTACTTTTATTAGTGTAGCTATTTGCTTCTGTGACTCTTCTGAGGAATGCAAGCGCTATGGAAGCAATGGACTCTGGCACATCTACAGTACACGGCCACATGAATTCCCAAAACTTCGAAGACTGCATTCTAGAAAAAATACTTTCTCTGACTTTTGGATCATTTTCATAATCATATAAAATCACATTTATAAATAAAAAATTTCTCTATAAAATCATGTAAAGTCACATTTATATAAATGTGATTTTATATTACAATTTATATGTGATTTTATATATAAATAATATAAAATCACATTTATATTTAAAAATTTTTATCTCACTCTACCTCTGTCTAACAGCCCGAGCCCGAACCATAGTAAATATTCTACAGCCCGAGCCTGATTCGGGCCCGGGCTCTCCTTCGGGCTGCCCGGCACGGGCTTACCCTTTCTCGGGTCTGATAAAAGCAACCCCCAATTCTTTTCGTTGTGTTGGTAGACAAGTTTCCTTCCCTTTCAACATTTTTACTGAACATTGTTTTATAAATCTTTGCATTTAAACTTCTACATAGACGCTTCTTTTTGTGGTACCGCACATGGTCGCGTTAGGGGGGGGGGTCTTACGATGCTTTCTGCCATGCCGTACTGTCAACGTAGCATATAAACTACGGGTTACTTGCTGGTTTTAATTGTAATTAAAACCAGCAAGTAACCTCTGGGGAAAATACAATTTCCTAGTCGGGAAAAATAAAATGATGAACAAAAGAAAACCGGTGACTCATCCCAAAAGACGTGGGGGAATAATAATTTCCCGGTCAAGAAACAATAAAAATGGCACTGGGCAAGCAATCTCCCCCAATCAATCACGGGTGGCGGTGGTGTCCTACCCACGTCCTCATGACCACACCCAACCGTAACCGTATATGACCACGTGGCGAGCATGTGGGTCTTGGAGCACCGTGAGCAGCAGTGGGCGTGGTCGTGGACGGCAGTGGGGTACCGTGGGGAGCTTCCTTTGTCCTGGAATCCCCCATTTTCCTCTACTGAGGAGGGTAGGACACCACCGCCACCCGTGATTAATTGGGGGAGATTGCTTGCCCAGTGCCATTTTTATTTTTTCTTGACCGGGAAATATTTATACCCCCACGTGTTTTGGGATGAGTCACCGGTTTTCTTTTGTTCACCATATCACTTTTGCCATCTATTTATCGCATATTAACTGCACTGCCTCCTTTACTTACAAAGTCATTTTTCGCCACTGATTGTCAGACCAAGAAAGGTTTGGCTGGTGGCAATACTACTAGTGAACGAAATTTGAAATTCCAGTAATTGCCTGATCGCAAAGCTACGCACCAAGGAGATAGCAAAACAAGTAATAACTACACCACAGTAAGCATTGCCAGTGACTGTTTTACTTTCAGTAATGAACTCGTGATGCGGCATTCTCCTGATGTTTTAAAAGTACACAAGCATTGTCTTGGTTTTGGACTTCTGTAACCTGATCTTCTTTCTTTTGGGTGACTGTGTTGACTTCCACTTAGCACTCTGACGTTTTGTTTCAGTATCATAACAAAAACACCATGTGTCGCCACCACCAACCATACTTTTGATACAATTTTGCATAGTTTCTACAGTCTTCAGGATGTCTTTTGTGTACTCCACTCGTGTGTGTTTCTGGTCATCTGACAAAGCATGCGGAGTCTTCAGGATGTCTTTTGATGCATGCGGAGTGTTCAGGATGTCTTTTGATGCATGCGGAGTGTTCAGGATGTCTTCAGGATGTCTTTTGCGTACTCCACTCTTGAATGTTTCTGGTCATCTGACAAAGCATGCGGTGTCTTCAGGATGTCTTTTGATGCATGCGGAGTCTTCAGGATGTCTTTTGATGCATGCGGAGTCTTCAGGATGTCTTTTGATGCATGCGGAGTCTTCAGGATGTCTTTTGATGCATGCGGAGTCTTCAGGATGTCTTTTGTGCACTCCACTCGTGAATGTTTCTGGTCATCTGACAAAGCATGCGGAGTCTTCAGGATGTCTTTTGATGAACGCGGAGTCTTCAGGATGTCTTTTGATGAACGCGGAGTCTTCAGGATGTCTTTTGATGAACGCGGAGTCTTCAGGATGTCTCTTGTGTACTACACTTGTGAATGTTTCTGGTCATCTGACAAAGCATGCGGAGTCTTCAGGATGTCTTTTGTATACTCCACTCGTGAATGTTTCTGGTCATCTGACAAAGCATGCGGAGTCTTCAGGATGTCTTTTGTGTACTCCACTCGTGAATGTTTCTGGTCATCTGACAAAGCATGCGGAGTCTTCAGGATGTCTTTTGATGCATGCGGAGTCTTCAGGATGTCTTTTGATGCATGCGGAGTCTTCAGGATGTATTTTGTGTACTCCACTTGTGAATGTTTCTGGTCATCTGACAAAGCATGCGGAACAAAACGAGAGCAAACACTTTTCCCCCCTCAAATCTTACACTGAAATTTGACGAATTGTCTCCTTATTAACACGAAAATCACATTCCATCATTTTCAGGGTTGTCGACCAATTTTTACGCTTTTCAAACGTAGCTTGAAGAAGCGTATATGCTCCAGCATTGCCCGTCCGCCTGTCAGCACGATAACCCGCGTAAAAATGGTTCGATGTCGATGAAACTTTAGTATGTGATAGAGTTCCACCTGGGGACGCACCCTATCGAAAATGGGCGAAATAGTTTCAAAGGTCAGGACATGGGAGAGAGATCCATTCCATTGCCTTTATGCGTCATAACTTATGTAAAAATGCTTCGATTGCGACAAAACTGTATTATGTTGTTCCGCAGGTATACTGAACCGATTCTGTTGAATATCGTCGAAATGGGGTTAAAGGTCAGGGCACAAGAGCGATATTTATTGCACAGCCATTATCCTCATAACTTTACTAAAAATGCTTCTATTGCGGGAAATCTGTAGTATGTTGTTCCGGAAATATACTGAACCGATTCTGTTTAATATTATCAAAATGGGGTCAAAGGTCATGGCACAGGACCGAGATTTATTCCACAGACATTATCCTCATAACTTGAGTAATGATTTCTGGTATGTTGGAAAGCGTATCATAATCAATACATTGCATGATTTTTCTAACGTGTTATCATTCCGCTAACTTTCTCAATGAGTTAAGTCGTACACACTGAAATCGGGCGTCCGGGCTTTTCTTCGTATTCCGGTTCTTCCCACCCATTATTGAAACGCACTTTTTATCGGAATAGCTGTGCACCAAATAGGCAATTCGGCCTATGCACAGCACGCAACAACTCAACCGTCTCAGTTGCAGTTTTACCGCTTTACCAACAGAAGCAGATGTTTGCTCTCTGCTCTGTGACTGGGCTGTGACGATGTTCTTCCACCTAATGACGTCCTGCACAGCGTGAGCGATCATCTGCGCAATTCTCACGCATATGCTGATGCCATCGCATAGCTTATAAATGGCTTATAAAAAAACGTTACTTAACTGTCGCACTGGATAAAACAAACTCGCCCTATTTTAGGACCATTTTTAACAAAGTTGAGTTGTGTATAGCAACTTTAAGGTAAAATTTTTAAACTACATATATGTTTCGAAGCATGCTGCTCCTAAATCTCAAAAAGTTTGACTTTTTGTACGTTAATCAGAAGATTTCCAAAAGTATTAAATTGAGCGTCAGGGCATCAGGAACCCCCCTTTTTAATCTTGCGTTCGTTCTTAGAATTTCTGCATATTTAGTTGCTTTTTTATTTAACTGAAAAGTTATATTTCTCTTTTTACTTAAGGAAAACTGTTCATGGGTGGAGGAAATCTGACAAGAAAACTTACGTTTCCAAACTGTGCAAGATTACCAACATATGAGAGCAAGAAAAAGAAATGAAAAGAAAGAAAAAGGGTAAGATAGGAGCGGAGCAACCCACAAACCCCGTTTCTTCCAATAAACGCCAGATGCCGTCGTCAAACAGAAACACACACACGAAAAGAAATATATATGTGGCTGCACCAAATTCTCTCTCCCTCTCTCTCTCTCTTTTACTCTTTCTTTTTCATATCCCATTTCCCCCTTCGCCGGAATTCAGGTTGTTCATCAGCTGGACAAACAAAGTACACCGTGAAAACCCGAACATGGTAACTTTTCAGGACTGGAAATTAAATTTGCAAATGAGCCCATTGCTGCTTTGCAAGCTTGGTACCTTTTTCGCACACTGGAATTCCAAGACTTACAACGAAGCTTAGCCTGCAGCTCTCGGACTTTTTCTTGCATTGCTATGCTTCAGTGTGGATAAGAAATTAGATCAGCATGCAGCCTTCCAATAGGAAATTTAATTCTCTGTACCTCTTGTTTCAACTTCTTTTTTTTTTCCAGCATTGGGAGCAGAGGAAAACTTTCTCAACTTTTATCGCCTTTTACCTTCTGTGGGAAAGTTTTGTTGTATCATAACCTCTCCAAAAGGATATTGGTCATTAACAGAATGATGCAAATGCTTAATTATGGACCAGTAAGATAAATTGCGCATCTGGATTTTTCGTGCGTCATATTAAACGCGGGAAACTAAATTTCATCTACATCCTCATGACATCATATATCAAAATTTTTTTTAAAGAAGTGAGTAAGCTAAAATTGCAAAAAAATAGTAACTTGCTAAGGATCATTGAGATTCCTATCTATGTGGTTCCTAGTACTACATACATTGGATAAATGCTCCTCACAGTATTTACTGCATATGTCGAATAAAGGCTCCGCACAGTACGTACTACGTACATTGAGTAAATGCTCCGCACAGTATGTACTACATGCACTGAAGTGCCAGAAAAACTGGTACACTAGTCCAGCACGCGAGCGCAGCACTGCATAAATACGACGGGGCATGGACTCCACTAGCTTCTGGAAATATGCTGTAGGCAATGAACACCATACTTCCTGCAGAGCGTTCCACAATTCGGGTGTATTCCGAAGTCTCCGATTCCTGTGTTCGATAGCGCGTTGCATGGCATCCCAAATGTGTTCTATCACGTTCAGATCTGGGGAATTGGGTGGGATGGCAACACCCCAAACTCAGATGAATGCTCCTCTAATCAAAATGTGGTGTCCCGACACTTGTGTGGAGGTGCATTTTCCTGTTGGAACAGGCCCAACCCATCAGCATGAAAGCAGGACATGAGCGGGTGTACCTCATTAAAACGGATGCGCACCTAGCGTTGGCCGGTCACAGACGTTTGTAGACGTACCAGGGGTCCCAGTGAAGTCCAGCTAAATACACCCCATACCATTACGGACCACCCATCAGCCGGTACAGAAGGCGGGATCCGTGGCTTTATGGGGTTTGTGCCACACACGAATCCTTCCATCTGCCCGATACAGTTGGAAAAACGTTTCGTCAGACCAGGCTACTTGTTTCCAGTCATCAAGTGTCCAGTGGTGGTATTGCCGTGCCCAAGCGAGGCGCATAGCCCTGTGTTGTGCACCCATCAAGGGTACTCGAGTTGGGCGTCGGCCCCCAAAGCCCATATCGTGCAAGGTACGTTGCACAGTCCGTAAGCTGATGCTTGTTGAGGCTCCAGCATTGAATTCCGATGATACCTGCGAGAGTGTGGCTCACCTATCGCGCAAAACGATTCTTGACAGCCGACGATATTCACGTTCGCTCAATGTCTTTTTACGGCCACACTGGTATCGTAGGTTGGAGGTTTTGCCGGAATTCTTGTAGTCACGGTACACCCTTGCAATAGTCGTCCGTGAAAATCCGAACTTCGTTTCTACCTCCGAATACTATGGCCCGTCTCACGATCGCCAACTATGACACCGCGTTGAAAATCGCTTAAATCATTATTACTTGTAATTCTCATGCCGAAAACAGCTCTGACAGCTGGCAAGGATGTCTATCGCTTAATATACGCACTAGCAGACGCAATGGAGTACGCGCATAGGTGACGTTGCTATGTATTTTGCATAAGCTCGTCTGTACCAGTTTTTCTGGTACTTCAGTGTACATTGATTAAATGCTACGCACAGTCGCATTTAATCATTTACTACATACGTTGAATTAATGCTATGCACACTACGTACTACATGCAATGAATAAATGGTACGCACAGTATGTACTACATACGTTAAATAACTGCTCCTCAGAGTATTTACTACATACACTGAATAAATGGTACTCACAATACGTACCAGGAAGCTTTTTTTCTAGTGGGGATAACATAATTAGCATTGGGTAAAGTATAAGTGGATTTTTTTGCCAAAATTTCTTTCAAACACTTTAAAATTTCTGTCCCCTTCCCCCGTATGATTCTTAGCCCCTAATAGCTCCCTACTTTTGAAATGAGAACATCTCTCTCCACTGCCACTGACCCTAAATTATTGACATGTAGTCTTTAAAGCTTTGACGCCTACGATAATCGTTAAAAAGTGAAAAGAAATACGTCAAGCATTTAATACACAATATATTATCTCTTCTTTTCATTACGGTCTTAATCACAATAAATTCGAGAATGGTTAGCAAAAGTTTGAATATTTTTTTTTTCGTGTGAGAAATGGAAATGTGCATTCTTTTGTGGCGCAAGCGATCTATTGATCAGCACTGATGCAATGTATTGAAACATGCGGTATAAGAAAACCCAAATATTATCCACAAATCGGAAATTATTCAGTAGCAAAACGCGTTAATTTTGTAATGCCTTCATCTCGTCAGCAAACCACAGCAAACGGAGAGTCCCTCAGGTAACATCTCGCCAGTTATTACAGGATCTCAAATGATGACCAAGTTCATTTAAGTGTCCAAACAGGATAACGATGTTTCGTGACACAAACGTTTCATTACCGGAAGATTCATATCCTGGGATTTTGAGCGTTTTCTCTTTTATCAGCAGTTATGTTTGTCTCTGGAGGACTTTATCACAACATAAAGCAGCAGTGATTAAAGGAAGATTTTCGCAATGGGCCGCGCTTATCTTTTTATTCGGAGGGAGAATTTACTGTCGCCCAGATGATTACAAATCCATTTGGGCTTTGACGACTTCAATGGAGAGCCTAAAAGGTGCACCACACATCTCAAAGAAATCAATGGATCTTTAGAGTGCTTAGTTTCCCCAAGCCTGAAACATATAAAGTTCTCAGTTAAGTTATCCGAGTGCTCAGTTTAGTGTCGTTTGCTCTATCCCATTCGCGGTTAATTAAGCGTGCTCTAGTCCCTCCCACTCCATGTCTCTGATGGTTAAAAGCGTTCTTTCCGAATTTGTCGGCTTGTGACAAATGGACAGCGCTACGACTCTGAGGAAGCGGTCTTTGAAAATCCGAAAAGAGAGAAAAAAAAATAACAACTAAAACAGTTTAACTCACAGGTCCCATTTACTCTTTCCTTCCATTGCAGTGTTGTTGAATCCGTGTTTAACTGTTTGCCTCGTCTTTCTTTCTTTAGGGTTGGTTGCGTTTGAAATGACTGTTCTCTTTTTAATTCCTTTGAAACATAATTAGTTGAAATACTGCGTTGCCGAAATTCCCCATTTATTTCATACTCGCGAAATGTTTTCTTGGTATTTAGTGATCTTATTGAACTAACACTGAAAGCCCATTATAACCAGAGGAAGTAATGCAGCAAAATATCTCCGTTAAACTCGTTGCAGCAGAAATTACATTTGGAAATGCAGTGAAGTGCCTCTATTGGATTTGAATCTATTTCACCATTCTCGTCGCGGCACATACATTTTTATAAAATCAGATGTGACGTGCCTGTGCCGCAGGACGCATATAAGATAAAGGCAGAGAGCAATGAGTGCCCATGTCCGCGTAGCCCAGTTGGGAGAGCGACTTATTCCGAAATGAGGGGACCCGGGTTTGGATACCCGGCGTGGACAAAATGATGGATAAATTTACTTCGTTATATTTCACCTAATATAAAGTTTTTATTAAATTTTTATGCCAAAAAGATAGACTTCAGTGCAGCCTTGGTACTGAAAACTTGGTGAACCGTATCCAGTTTGCATCTTTATCCTAAACTTTATCTGTTATTCCAAAAATACACCTTATCAGAAAAGGTGAATGAATATAAGTACTTTAACTTTTTTGCTTTATTAATTTTATTCGGTTAAATAAAACAGAATATTTTCCAAACTGGTCTCTTTCGATGATGTTGGAGGTGCGATTGCGTTTTCCCTGCTTTCTCCAGATGTGTATACGTCCAGAATCGCTCGTCAGACTAAATCGGCTATCCTCCATACTGAGAATTCGACCCCATTGCTGATGTGTCAAGTTCTTGTGTTACTTCCCCCACAGAAATCGCGGTCTCCGATGAGCAGGCGTTAATGGCACACACCGTACTGGTCGTCGTGCAAATAGGCCACCTTTGTGCAGCCTGCTGGCCACGGTAAAACGCGATAACGGACGCCCAGTTGTCTGTTGCGTGTGCCTTGCGATTTCTCCCGCTGTCTGCCGTCTGTCTCTTCTCGCCTGCAGGACAATATACCGGTCGTCCGCCGTCGTGGTTGCTCATGGACGACCACTGCTAAACTATCGGACAGCTGTTCCTTTCGTTTGAAATGCTCTCTAAGCTCGTGAAGCGATGCTGTGAGCGATCCCAAACTCCTCGGCCACACTAGTCACACTTCGACCTTCTTCCAACTTCCCAATTACGTGACTTCAGGGAAAGTCATCCAGATGTCATCTACTGGATTCTCTGTTGGCGATATCACACGGTGGCAGCAACTCGACGTCGTTTAAACCGATGTGCACCGTGCAATAGCTTTCACCGAATTGCCGAGCGTACACCGCCCGTGTGCTTTATACCCTTCCGACCCCCCGACCCCTACGTCAAGCTGCATATATGCGCACGACCTAGCGTACCGGACCCTAGTCTTTCTCCTGAGTGGTCTTTTCGTCCGTTCTGCCTGCTGCTTCCGCTGTTATGCTAATCTCCTCTTCGTCCTTAACTTTTGCACACCAGTGTATTTTGGGTGGGGATTCAAATCCTGCACAATGCATGGGTGGTGTTCCTGTTTTACGAAGCTGACTCTCATTTTCCTCTGCAACTAAACATGTGACGACTTATAGCTTTAGACGTTCTCATGGTGGGATATGGTTGAAGCAATTTCTTCGTCCGTTACATATTCCAACACTACGCATGATTAACACCTGTAATTTCCGCAACTGTTACTGACTAACACACTGTTCAGTTTCTGAACTCCAACAATATACACTGTATTGACAAAGGTCACCGGACACCTAGAAGGGAAAAACACCATAGCATTTTTTGACATATATTAGTACGGTGTTGGTTCACCTGTGGCCGTAATGCATGTACTGACCGTTCTAGACATGCTTTCGAAAAGGTTTTGGAACATAGTGATATATATGCGCTTCCATTCAGTACATAATGCTGCCGCTTACTATTGCTTAGTAATAGGCCTTGGTTACAAACAACTTCTTATGCGGCGCTCTAATTTATTCCATAGTGCTCTGTGGGATTAAGATCAGGGCTGTGTGCTGGCCATTCCACAAACGATACAGAATTATTATCAAACCACGCCGTAACAGTCCTTGCTTTATGGATCGGTGCATCATCCGGCTGGTACCAACAAGGCTCGGTTCCATAGTATTGCCATAGAGTTGGTAGGGCATAATTGTCCAGAATATCGAGTTAGACGTGCTGGTTAATAGGTTTGTCCACGATAACCAATGGGCCGTGACGATACCACGAAAAACACCCCCACTGCCAGCTCCGAACTTGACCGTAAGAAACAGTACACAGTGGTAAATAACGATGAATCCAGATACACGGCCATCAGACTGATGGATCGCGTATGTGGATTCATCAGTCCATAGCATCCGTTTCCACTGATCCACGGTCCACGATAAATGTTCTTTACATCATGCTAAACGATGAATAGCATTCCAAATGGAGATGAAAGGCAGCTGCACGATCACGGTAACCCATGAAATGAAGCTCTCTGCGAATTGTATTTGTACATACCTAGGTTCCAGCATTTTACTCACCAGTACTTCGTCGATTATCGGTAACGACTCTGTACCAACAATATTTCCTTTCTCCAAGTCAGTTCTCTCCCGCCGCGACTTTTTCACTCAGCGTCACAGTGCGATATGATCACGATCAGCTGCAGGCTTGCTTTTGCAGCTGTACCGCGCATCTTAAAAATCCAGCGGCTCCGTTCATTTGCTTTTGAAGGGCTTTCCGGTGACATTTCTCAGTATAGTGTATATCCAGTATGTGTATCGTGGATTATGCTTTCGCTAAGAATAACAAATACCGGTTGTTTATTAATAAACTGGAACTGCACACTAACTATACTATAAATAGTATAACTGTATTAGTGGTTTGAATGTCTTGGCGTGGGCATCAACCAGATGGCTTTCTCAAGGAAGGTAGACATCCGCTGTCTACTTTTCTTGAGAAAGCTATCTGGCTGATGTGCGAAAGCTTGGAAACATTAATTTTCTATTCCACTCCATGAAATTCGGATCTCCCGTATAATTATGCTGTTTTGAGACCGGTTGGTTATAAAATAAGTATTCTTATTCTTGGAACCCTCGAAAAGCGGATAGTGGTGATACCGCGACGAAATTTGGTCGTTAGGTTATAGAGGGAATAGGGAAAGGATTTAGCTGGAAAAAATAGTACAAAATTGCGCCACTAGGAGAACAGTTATGACGCTGAAGGCGCAAGAAATGAACAGACACGTGAGTGAGTTTACTGGCAGCACAAACGTTTCAGGACATAATCTGCTCAATAGGGAGGCGATCACAATAGATGAGATGCTGCAAACAAAGAACGGCATGCTACACGACTGCTCGCAGCATGTCGCGGTTAGTGTAGGGCACTTCACGTCTGATACTGGTTTTCAGATCTTAGAGAGAGCGCATGCCGTCCCGATACACTCTGTCTTTCATGTATCCTCAAAGCCAGAATTATGAGGACTTAGATCCAATGAACGGGTTGGCCAGGACTACTGCTGAAAGCCTCGAGAAATTATGCATTCATTGCAGAACACTCGACTGAGTAATTCCGCTGGCACTGGTGCGTAACAGTGCATTCCGGCTCACCCTGTCGTCATCACTTTATCCACGACGTTTTCAGAAACTGGTGGACGTGTTCTTCCTGACGCTATATCCAATTCTACAGTGGCTTCAGTCTTTCATACCATTCGTGATAATTTCAGAAAATACATTTTGACCTCAAAATATTTACCGCCGATGTTTATGAAAGCCCAGTACCCATAGGCAACACATTTGTACATAATACCAGTATCTTTGAGAACTGTTGTTGTTGTTGTTGTTTGGAGGTTTAACGACCGCCGTGAGCAACTCAATGAGCTATAAGCAGTCGCTCGTCCCTAATTTTGGGCCACTGGTTCCAGGGAAGGGACAGAGCCAGTGACTTAAAACAAACAAAACATCTATGCCTCACCGGGATTCGAACCCGGACCCCTTTCGGACGAATGATCAATCAGAGGCCATCGCTTAGACCACTGCGCCACCGGGGCGGCTGAGAACTGTACGATTGTATGTTTGTGTTTCATAACACATGTTTTCGTATAACGTTTATCAGTGGTTATTTTATGATAACCTTGGTAACTTCTAGATAATATCTTGCTAGGTTCGTGATAGTGAACACGTTATCCATTTGTATGCACAACATTGCGTAAATATAAAGTAATATAGAAATAATAGTATACATGATATATTGCATAGTTTACTCTTATCAGACATGGACGAAATACATACACTATATTGGCAAAAGTCACCGGACAGCCCTTCTAAAGCAAATGGACGGATCTGCTACTTTGTTAAAACGCGCGGTACAGCTGCAAACGGTATAACAACAAGTCTGCAGCTGACCGCGATCGTTTCTCTCTGTGAGGTTGAGTGTAAATGTCGCGGCGGGAGATAACTGACTTTGAAAAAGGACAGATTGTTGGGTGTCATATTGGTGGGTTGTCCATTAGGGAAACCGAGAGGCGTTTAAACATACCAAAGTCAACTGTTTTGGATGTAATGAATAAGTGAAAAACACATGGCGTGCCTGTAGCAGCAAAACGTACCGGCAGACCAAAGAAAATCAGTGATACAGGACGTCGAAGGCTCAGGAGAGTCATTGCAGCTAATCGACGGAGTACTGCGCAAGACCTCAGTGTACAGATGAGTAAAAATGCTGGAACCTCAGTATGTACACGTACCATTCGCAGAGAACTTCATTCCATGAGTTGCTGTGGTCGTGCGGCTGCTCATAAACCTTTCATCTCCACTCGGAATGCTACTCGTCGTTTAGCGTGGTGTAAAGAACATTTATCGTGGATCGTAGATCAATGGAAACGGGTCCTATGGACTGATGAATCCACATACACGATCCAACAGTTTGATGGCCGTGTGTATGTATGGCGGCAGCCGGGGAAACGCTATTTACAACAGTGTACTCTTCCTACTGTCACGTTTGGAGTTGGCAGTGTACTCGTGTGGGGGTGTTTCTCGTGGTATGGTCCCGGCTCATTGGTTATCGTGGACAAACCTGTTAACCAGCACGTCTACCTTGATATTATAGACAATTATACCTTACCAACTCTGTGGCAATACTATGGAACCGAGCCTTGTTGGTACGAGAAGGATAAAGCACCGAGCCATAAAGCAAGGTTTTAACGTTACTTTAATAGGTCTCGTGGACCAATACAGGAAAAACCAAGAATCAACATGGCAAGATGAAGCAGCACAACATATATAAAATACATGGAGGGTACATGAGCAGCATCACAAAAGACAAATGAAAAGAGTGCAACAGTCCGAAAGCAAAGCATCATGTAGTCAAATTCTTCAGGTCAGCATATATGTCACAAGTCAAAGATGAGAGAACGAGAAAATCAGTTTGAGCGCTAGGGCACCTCAACAAGAGCGACTGTATCCGACACAGAAGCAGACGAAGAATCAGAGTCTAGGAATTCAGCTGGATGACCATGAACAGTTTGTGCAGTAATGACAGCAGTGAGGAGGTGTGTGCAGCGACGAAAAAAGGCAGGCAACCATAGGCGCAGAAGAGGGTTTCGTCGGGACGAGCCGCCGAATCGCAGCGGGAAAACAACTGATCTGAGCACCAAGAGCAGGAATACCACATGGCGAAACACAACGAGCAAAGGCTTTAGTGGGATGTGCATTCGGCCGGGCAAAAATAAAATCATACAAAGAATCGAGATCAAGAGGCTCATCAAGGAAAGCCGAGGCCTTCAGAAGATGTACGAACTCCGAGCGAGACAACATCAGAGGCTTTCCACGTGGGGGAGAGGCAAGAGAAGTAGCCGAAGTAGAAGGACGTGACTGGCGAGAGAGACCAAAGAATTCTGGTTGACGGCGGAAACGAGGTGGTAAAGTGGGGCTTCTTCACAGCCACTGCTGTTGTTGCCGCTGACGCGCAGCGACAACAGCAGTAGTGAGAGAAACATCCGAAGAGCCGGAATCCGAGGCAGCGGAGAGAAGGGCGAGCGATTGTGGTTCAGAGAGGTGGCCTGACAAGTCCGGACCAACAGTAGACACAGCTGTAGGAAAAGCGAAATACGACGGAGACACAGGGTCCTTCGAATTAGCCATAGAAAGCACAGCAGCAACCGGCATGAAAGAAGACACAAGTGTAAAGGCATCCGCAACCCGGGTAATAGAAGAAGAGGCATCAGGATGAATGACGTCAGGTAAAGGAGGTTATATATATATATATGCCGCCCCGGTGGCGCAGTGGTCTAAGCGATGGCCTCTGATCATTCGTCCGAACGTGGTCCGGGTTCGAATCCCGGTGAGGCATGGATGTTGTGTTTGTCTTACGGCACTGGCTCTCTCCCTTCCCTGTAACCAGTGACCCTAAATTAGGGACGGGCGACTGCTTATAGCCCAGTGAGTTGCTCACGGTGGTCGTTAAACCTCCAATAAAAAAAAACACCAATGAAACAGAAGCAGAGGTGGCAAAATAAACAAGAGCGGCCCGAGGTATCACGGTAATATGAATTATAGCACCAGGGGCAACAAAGATTTCAATGCAACACAGTATCTCTATAGGGAGGTATCGGATGGAGCCTCGAAACGAACTCCGAGATCTAATGTAGAGTGAAGGCGACTCTTGGCTGGGGAATCCTCCGGTACGTCAAGAAGAATTTCCTGAGAAGTGCAGGAAACATAAGATTCAAGAAGGCATACCTGAGAAGACGACGGCACATTAGCAGATGAAGACGCAACCGCAGTAAAGGCGGAACTGATCACAGGGAAGCCGACACTGAAGAAGTAGAACAGGACGAAGGAGCCATAGAAAGACCTGGAACCTTGAAGGAGGGTAGATGGGCAGCTCCAGAGGACACGTGCATAGCATCGTCCACTGTCCCACAAAATGTAGTATCAGTAGCACGGAGGGAAGGCAAAACAGCAGAGCCGCTGGCAGAGGAAGAAAAGGTATCCATCATCTCAGAAGAAACGCCTAAAGTGGCAGCGCCATCAGACAACGCAGAAGCAACGTCAGAAGCAGGAGTGGCAGGAGGAGGAGTCACAGCAGGATGGACAGTAGCCTCGTCCAATCCAAAAGAGGACGCCATTTACAATGGCTAAGAGAGCTCTCGTGGACGACCAGCTGGGTCGGAAAGAAAAATGGGGATATTAGCAACAAAATACCACTCACCAACGTATGAGGCACATCAACAGAAAGACTAGTACTTCACGCACACTTGACGCACAATAGGAAGTGATGAAAATCTGAGTAAACTGGACAAAAAGGCACATACATACAGAGCTCGGGAGAGCACGGACTGTTATGGAGTGGTTTGACGATAATTCCGTATCGTGTGTGGACTGACCAACGCCGAGCCCTGACCTGAATCCCATATAGCACTTATGGAATGAACTAGAGCGCCGCTTAAGAAGTCTGAAACCAAGGCCTACTACTAAGCAAGAGTTAGCGGCAGCATTGTGTACTGAATGGAAGCGCTTACCTATTGCTGTGTTCCAAAACCTTGTCGAAAGAATTGTTTCGAAGGGTCAGTGCATGCATTAAGGCCAGAGCTGGACCGACACCCAACTGATAATGTTAATTAATGCTATGTTGTGTTTCTCCTCTAGGTGTTCGGTGACCTTTGTCAATATAGTGTAGTTTTATCAATAAAATGCTTTCTTTTTTCCATGAAGTACCATTTTCACATTTTAATTTCAGACACTACTAGCAGCTCTCACATTGCACATGAACGTATCTTAATTTCCATCGTAAGAACTTTGGTACTTCATGTGGTAGCATATAATGCAAAAGCATCGTTGAGCGTACTGAGCTCCACATTTTTTTTTTTTTTTTTTTTGTCATTCTTGTTATAGTTGTGTCAACAAAATTCACCATCCCAGTTATCGTCTTCTCTTTGATTGGGCCTGTTGATAATAAAAACTGTACATATGAGTTATTTGCTGTTACATTTCAATTATATCAACTATTATACGTATCACGTAGTTACAGTGCCTCCTGTAGATGATGAATTCGTGATGCCTTGGTTATTTCGTGACAGGCTAAGATTAATTAAAATCCGAAACTGAAGTGTCTATTCGAAACCCAATTATCATGATTACGATTCAGAAATCAGATCAGGGTGTCACCCTAGCTACCGAACCCGGTATTTCTTTAATAATATTAACACCAACGAAGATATTGCAATGAAATTTGAAGTGGACTTACCTCATTTCGTGCGAAATGTGATGACATCACAACATGTGCTGGAAGTGGCCACCATTTGCATCTAGACAGCATTGAACCCGAATCACCATATTGTGGAAAGTCCTTTCCAGTACCTCCGCTGTCACTGCCTAAATTTCTTCGGTGATGTTTGCTTTCAAGGCATCTATGGTTTGCGGTTTCTTTGGATAAACTCTTCCTTTTAGATATCCCTATGAAAAGTAATCAGGAGGCATCAGATTGGGCGAGCGCGGTGGCCATAGACCCTTCAAAACGACGCGGTCTCCAACAAGGACTGAATTTCGGCCATAGTGGTGTGTGATGTCGCTCCATCATGCTGGTAATATCCAATGGAGATTTCGTCGTCCAGTTGATTTACAAAGGTGATGGAGATTGCCATATATGCAGCTGTTGGGATTTTTGTATCGAAGGAGATGGCACCAATTATGTGGCGCCGGGTCATCCCCCACCAAACGCCAATTTTCTGTGAACGAAGAGTTTCTATTGTGTAGACCCGCTCAGCGAAATGGCATAACAAAGCAGAAGAGAGGCGCGTGCGGTTGGCTGTCGGGCTGCTCCCCAGTGGCGCCACGGTTACGAATGTGTCTCCCACTAAGGAGCACTCCGGCTGGCTGGCGGACAGCGCCAGGTTCAATGCTGTCTGGACGCTAATGGTGGCCACTTGCGGCACATGTTGTGATGTCATCACATTTCGCACAAAATGAGGTAAGTCCACTTCAAATTTCTTTGCATATATCTTAATTGGTGTTAATATTATTAAAGAAATGCTGGGTTCGGTAGCAAGTGGGACACCCTGTAGTTTAAATTATGAAAAAAAAATTTAAATCAACATTAATTCCTTAAAAGATATACTCCCGAAAGCTAAGGATCATGCGTCCGTGGCTAAGCCACTACACGATGTAGGGTGTTTACAAGTGACTTGCATGTGCATTTTTAAATTAGGTAGGAATGCAACCACAACCAATAACTGGTATAACGAACACATTTGTCTGCGCCGGGTCCCCTACTTCGGGGAAAGTTCCTCTCCCAACTGAGCTACGCAAACATGTGATCTCACTGCTATCTGCCTTTATTTCATGTGCGTTCTGCCGTGCAGGCACGTGACATCTCCCCCTCCTCCCGAATGAGGGCTGGGGGCATGGCCCACGGGTCATCCAGGACCATGTGTCGCTGTATGCAGTCATCCGCTGAAGTGCGTGCATTTGATAAATACCAGACAATTTGGTGTGTGGAACGTGACATCACACTGATTTATTTTTCTAAGCACTGAAGAAGAGATTCTCATTGTTCCTGTCTCGCCGTGCGGAAACGGCTTCACATCATTGCGAGAAACTTAACAGCCAGGTTATTCTGGAACTTGGGGCGCCGATATAACCAGCAAGTTTGTCCGCGCCGGGCATCGAAACCGGGTCCCCTCACTCCGGAGTAAGTCGCTCTCCCGACTGAGCTACGCGGACATGTGCCCTCACTGCTATCTGCCTTTATGTCATGTACGTCCTGCGGTACAGGCACGTCACACTGGGTTAAATATTGTTTGTTTACTTCTCTTTTCATTCTTGAAACCCGCTCTTCTATCTTGTATACTAAACGCCAACACAATATACTATTCGATTCCCTCCACACGTTGAATAACTCTCTCTGTGATACGAAGAAAACAACTTACTGACGATCTCCTTCCGATTTTAGAAACTGGACATGTGTTGCCTTTTATGATAAAAAGTTGAAACTAATTAAGACAGTAGTTACTCAACCAATAGCGGTTTACGCTCAATCACGAATTTACCTGTGTCATCAAATAGCCAATGTTTACCCTATGCACTAAGAAAAGTATATAACACCAACTCACTCGAAAATCCAATGCAAAATCTAGGAATCTTGAGCTTTTAACTCATGTTCTTAGGAGAATGCAAAGTACAGTGACTTATTATGAAAACTGCAGATAATTTAGTAGTTTCAAAAAGCGCTACGTATTAATTACCACAAACATATTGCTACAGTTTCGTCTTTTAACAGACTTTATATTGATTCCTCGTCATAAGCTATTTGGGGGCCCACTTAGATGTCTTAGCCGCGGGGCCCACTAAGGCCTTAATCCGGCTCTGTACGTGTTGTCACTGCTGCTCCTCGTAAATTATCAATTGCTCATATGTAGAGGATTTTAGAAGGGAGAGTCTGACCCCAGGTCTTAAACAACCCTTAGAAATAGGAAACTAGGAGATTTGGGCTAGAGCGGCCGTTAGGAAAGGGACATGGAAGCGAAGTAGAAAGGGGGAAGACGGCCTTATTTATTGCCGGGGGCCAGTACCCTGGCTCCAACGGCTTAACGTACCCATCCGACGCACGGAGGGTATTTAGTAGATCGAGCGTTCGTACCTGCCTGGGATCGAACCTGAGGACCCTCTCGTGGCAGTTACGAATGTTGCCCACTAGGCCACCCGCGGCCCTGCTCCTCGTAAGAAAATTGGAGATATGTTTAACTGCAAATTGATTAAGAACGGGAGAGACTGAATATGAACCAGTCAAAGAATACCAGGATTAAAAAGTGTGCATAATTATAACTTCACACCTCCAATACTGTCATATAATTTGCATTTTATTTTTAAAAACATTCATCATCATCATAATTTTCAACCATTATCAATCCACTGCTGGGCGAAGGTCTCCCCAAGTTTCCTCCACAATGGTCTGTCTTGTGCCAGTCTCCTCCATGTCACTCCCGCATACTTTAGAGTTTTATCCACCCATCTCCCATGTGGTCTTCTTCTGGGTCTTTTCCTGTCCCTTGGAATCCAATCTAAAATTTCGGCTGTCCATCGATGGTCTGTTCTTCTGGCAGTATGTCCAGCCCATTGCCATTTCAGGGATTTAACTCTGATCATGATGTCTTCCACTCTTGTCATTTTTCTGATCCACGAGTTCCTTTTCTTATCTCTCCTGGTTAAACCAAGCATGCACCTCTCCATGCTGCTTTGAGTTGTCTACAGCCTTTGTATGTCTCTTTTAGTTAAGGTCCACGTCTCTGCACCATACGTAAGCACTGGAAGGATGCATTGATCAAACACTTTTCTTTTAAGACATAATGGCATATTGCTCTTGAAAATTATGCTGTTTCTTCCAAAAGCTCTCCAGGCAAGTTTTGTACGCCGAGTAATTTCTTCATCAATGTGACCCTCACTTTGATATCTGCTGTCCAAGATAAACGTACGTGTCTGTTATCTCCAGTTTTTCTCCATCAATCGATAAATCTTCTTTTCTTGTGAAAGCATTGAACATCACTTTTGTCTTCTGAAAGTTCATTTTTAATCCCACTTCTTTACTCTTGTCAGCAAGTTCCTGGATCATACTCTGCAGCTCTGATGGGGTAGTGGTAAAAATGACTACGTCATCAGCAAAACGAAGGTGGGTTAGATAATCTCCATTAATCTTTATCCTTTTGTTTTCCCAGTTCAGTGATTGAAAGACATTTTCCAAAGTGGCATTAAAGAGCTTCGGAGATATGGTGTCACCTTGTCTCACTCCCTTTCCAATTTTTATGTGTGTTGTATTTTCAAACAGTTTTATATGCATTTAATTCTGTGTTGTGCGATTTCAAGAGCACAGTGTATCTTTCTCAGTTGCCTGCGGCATATGAGCTTTCTGCGAATTCTTCGTAAAAGGCTTATACACAATCTGGACGCCAAGTTCTTAAACTTTGAGCTTGGGTTCCAACATGCCCGGGGACACAGCCTCATTCTTTATCCTATTAAACGAAGCTTTCCGTGTTTCCTATCCACCGCAACATACCCTAGTCGTGTTAATGGAACTTTGTTTTTTCTTTCCTTCAACATAATCCCAGATTACCCAAAGTCTGCGAGTTCATTCTCTTTCTGAAATCAGTTTTCACACGTGTCACTGCTGAGAAAGCTTTTCCACTTTTGTCTTGAAGGAGAGAAATACTGTAAAAATGCTTACAGTGAGTCACAAGTTTTCATAAGTTCATATCGTAGCTTTTCGTTACACATGCCCAGAAAGTACTTTGTTTCAGGTGTTGCAAATGCATACCCATAATATTTTGAAGTCATCCCAGTCCTCAACAAGTTAGTAACATCATGCAATGCATTGATTGTTATACGCTTTCCAACATACCAGAAATCATTACTTAAGTTATTACTCACATTATGAGGATCATGGCTGTGGAATAAATCTCGCTCCTGTGGCCTGACCTTTGACATCCACCGCAACATACCCTAGCCGTGTTAATGGAACATTGTTTTTTCTCTTTCCAACATACCAGAAATCATTACTCAAGTTATTACTCACATTATGAGGATCATGGCTGTGGAATAAATCTCGCTCCTGTGGCCTGACCTTTGACCCCATTTCGATGATATTTAACAGAATTGGTTCAGTATACCTCCGGAACAACATACTAAAGTTTGTCGCAATAGAAACATTTTTAATCAAGTTATGATGATAATGGCTGTGGAATAAATCTCGCTCCTGTGTCCTGACCTTTGACCCCATTTCGATGATATTCAACAGAACCTGTTCAGTGTACCTCCGGAACAAAATACTAAAGTTTGTCGCAATAGAAGCATTTTTAGTCAAGTTATGAGGATAATGGCTGTGGAATCAAACTCGCTTCTGTGCCCCGCTCTTTGATCCCATTTCGATGATATTAAACAGAACCGGTTCAGTACATCTCCGGAACAACACGATGAAGTTTGGTGGCAATCGAAGCATTTTTACGCAAGTTATGACGCATAACAGCAAAGGAATGGATCCCGAACCTATGTCCTGCTATTTGACTCCGTTTCGCCCATTTTCAATAGGGTTCGTCCTCAGGTGGTCCACTACCACATAGGGCCCGTCCATAAAGTACGTCCGTGATTGTTTACTATTTTTAGACTTACCCCCTTCCCCATGTCACATTTTGTCCGATTGTTGACACCCCCACCCCTAAAAAGTACGTTCTAATTTCCGCAACTCACTTTATTTTTGACGACTGTTTTTAGGAGTCCGTTGAGAAACAGAAAGAAAACGTGTAATTATTTAAAGGAATCTTCCATATATTTACACGTTTGCTTCAGAAAATATTTGTTATTTAGGCATTAATTTATACCCTAATGCTACCCGAACGAACTTTATCATTCTGAAATAAAGATCTACAAATGTACGCACGTATTCAAGGCTGTAACTCTCCCGATTATACCATCTACAAAACACGATAGATTTGGTAGTACAAATACAAGAACTAATATTAATATTATGATTTAGCTAAATATCATCAGAAATCTGAAGTATTTCCTACCTTTTTTTAACTATAAAAGAAGAAAAAAGAAGAAAACAAAACGAAGAAATACCATCCAGTGTATTTTTGCCAACGGACGTCCGAATTACTAAAGCTCCCCCTCCCCCATGTCACATTTGGTCCGGTTGTCAGCAACACCTCCTCCCCCTGTAATCTCGGACGTACTTTATGGACGGCCCCATACTAAAATTTCATCGAAATCGAACCATTGTTACGCGAGTTATCGTGCGGACGGACAGACGGACAAAGCTGGAGCATATATGCTTCTTCAACCTACGGTTGGAAAGCGTAAAAAAGATTGTGTTTCAACAGTAACTTAAGAACTTGTGGAAAATGATCGAATTCTGTAGATATAAAAAAATCATTACTAACAATTTTCTTTTTTTTTTTCTGTTGGCCATAATTTGGTGCCAAGTAACTTCAAGCATTTTGTTACTTCTGATACGACGATAATTACCAGGAGACTAGCACACGTTACTGCAGCTTTTAAAGCACATCACTATTTTTTTTGTTCAAAAAGCTTTGAAGAACTGGTCCGTAGAATGAAAAGATGCATCCCCCTTTTGGGGCATGAACAGCATCAAAGCTATCAGACGAATCCGGCGGCCGCGACGGGGGTGATAGACTCCTGAAAAACAAATATTCCCTTTTTGAGTGGTCAAGTTCATAAATTTTAAAGTATTTTTTTACATTAATAAAAAATGTATACATTTTCGTAGAAGTTTGCCGTGAATTTGAAGATAAAATGTTCTGTTCCAGCTTCCACGGATAGAAAAGCAATTAGAGATTCAGAAATAGGAAGACTCATCGATGTCTGGCGCAGTCAGCGTTCCAATTCATCCGAAATGTTCTTCATGGGCTTGCAATCGGGTCTCTGGGCACACCAGTCAGGTTCTTCAACACCCAACCAACCATTCCTGCGATGACCTCGCTTATGGAGGAAGCTCTTTGTAAAGGAAAGGCCCTTCACCGAACTGTTGTCATAATCTTTGGCATAATCTTTGAAACACAAAATTGCTTATAGAGGAAGCTCTTTGTAAAGGAAAGGCCCTTCACCGAACTGTTGCCATAATCTTTAGAACACAAAATTGCTTATGGAGGAAGCTCTTTGTAAAGGAAAGGCCCTTCACCGAACTGTTGCCATAATATCTGGAACACAAAATTGCTTTTGGAGGAAGCTCTTTCTAAAGGAAAGGCCCTTCACCGAACTGTTGCCATAATCTTTGGAACACAAAATTGCTTATGGAGGAAGCTCTTTGTAAAGGAAAGGCCCTTCACCGAACTGTTGCCATAATCTCTGGAACACAAAATTGCTTTTGGAGGAAGCTCTTTGTAAAGGAAAGGCCCTTCACCGAACTGTTGCCATAATCTCTGAAACACAAAATTGCTTTTGGAGGAAGCTCTTTGTAAAGGAAAGGCCCTTCACCGAACTGTTGCCATAATCTTTGGAACACAAAATTGCTTATAGAGGAAGCTCTTTGTAAAGGAAAGGCCCTTCACCGAACTGTTGCCATAATCTCTGGAACACAAAATTGCTTTTGGAGGAAGCTCTTTGTAAAGGAAAGGCCCTTCACCGAACTGTTGCCATAATCTCTGGAACACAAAATTGCTTTTGGAGGAAGCTCTTTCTAAAGGAAAGGCCCTTCACCGAACTGTTGCCATAATCTTTGGAACACAAAATTGCTTATAGAGGAAGCTCTTTGTAAAGGAAAGGCCCTTCACCGAACTGTTGCCATAATCTCTGGAACACAAAATTGCTTTTGGAGGAAGCTCTTTGTAAAGGAAAGGCCCTTCACCGAACTGTTGCCATAATCTTTGGAACACAAAATTGCTTATGGAGGTAGCTCTTTGTAAAGGAAAGGCCCTTTACCGAACTGTTGCCATAATCTTTGGAACACAAAATTGCTTATGGAGGAAGCTCTTTGTAAAGGAAAGGCCCTTCACCGAACTGTTGCCATAATCTCTGGAACACAAAATTGCTTTTGGAGGAAGCTCTTTGTAAAAGAAAGGCCCTTCACCGAACTGTTGGCATAATCTTTGGAACACAAAATCGCTTATGGAGGAAGCTCTTTGTAAAGGAAAGGCCCTTCACCGAACTGTTGCCATAATCATTAAAACATAGAATTATCGAAAATGTCATTATAAGCCACCGCGTCAAGATTCCCAGAAACTGGAACACTGGGGGACCAACCCAATCCATGCAGCACAACGCCACAGCATGATGCCTCCTCCACCAAACTTCACAGTTGGCATAGCAAAATCGGACAGGATGCTCCACATCAAGACTAGTCCGTCGGATTGGCAGATGGATGAAGCGTAATCCATGATTCCGGAGAACGCACTTCCACTGCTACGGAGTCCACTAGCTCCGAGGTTTACACTACTCCAACCAAGCTTGGCTTCTTTTCACGGGCCCGGGAACTATGGGGGTCGCAAGCCAAACCATACAAAACAGCCCCAAAGCGTGATGCCACTTCCGCCAAAGTTCACAGCTGGCACAGCACAATCGGATAGGTCGTCATCCACCATATCAAAACTCGCCCTTCGGACTGATAGATGGTGAAGAGTGATTCATGACTCCAAAGAATATCTTTCTTTAATGGTCTTGTGTCTGGCCCTCTTTGGCAACATATGGCCGTTGCGCCTTAAAAATCTACCAATCAACCAACCAATCGACTCCAGAAAACGCGCTTCCGCTGATCTAGTGTCCACTATCTTCGAGCTTTACACTACTCCAACCGAAGATTGGCTTTTTTTCCCGGGCACGGGAACTATGGGAGGCCCAGCACAAACCATACAAAATAGCCATAGAAGATTATGCCTCTTTCATCAAACTTCACAGCTGGCACAGCACGATCAGTCGGGTAGTTATCCACCACACCAGGACTCGTCCGTCGGACTTATAGATGGTGAAGCGTAATTCATGACACCAGAGAATGCACTTCTACTGCTCCAGAGTGCACTAGCTCCGAGCTTTACACCAATCGAACCGACTCTTGGCTTATTTTCAGCGAACTGGAGCTATCGGATACCTGCCCAAACCATGCAACACAGACCTAGAGCATGGTGTCTCTTCCACCAAACTTCATTGTTGGCACAGCACAATCGGACAGGTCGTCATCTTCCACACCAAGCCTCGTCCGTCTAACTGATAAATGGTGAAGTGTGATTCGTGACAAGGGCAGTAATTTTATAGAGGGGAAAAAAGGCAAATTTCGCGGGAAGTCACGGGGTACATCGCCAAATTTCGCGGAAAGTTCGAGACTTTTCGGGAAATGTCTGGATTTACCCCGAAATTTCGCGAAATACCGTATTTGCTCAAATATTAGGCTTTTAGGCTCTTTTTCCACGCTTTGGATATGTAAAATGCGTTGTCTGTCACAAAAGTGGGTATATTCGCAATGTATTTTATACTTATTCACACACTGAAATGTTACCTCACTGAATGATTTAAAATTTATCGATTCCAAAGTGATGCGCTAGAGGAAGATTACATTCAAAGAGTCTTCAGCATAGCAGTTTTCAACATTTGTTTCAACTGATGGAACAACAAGAATATTCAAAAGGTACCTATCTTCTGAATCAGTTGTTTCTTCTGCTACGATGCATACACTGGATACTGATTTTTAAAAAAATCTTTCATTTAAAAAAATATTTTTCTTGTGAATATCATATATCTTCGGCAAATAACGTTTTCTGCATCCAATTTGCATTTGGCATAACAGCAATATCTTTCAACGAATGTTCCACGTAATTTTTTACTGTAGGGTTATCCAAGTTTGGAAATTGGGATGTTATCTGCACAAAAGGCATCAGCACATTTCTCCCTCATTTTCGGTTGACAGTTTCGGCCAGACCTTCTTTTTTCTGCAGCTTGGTTGCTACATGTTTTTGTACTTGTCCTTTCTTGAAAAATTCACTGGTATGTTGCAACACGAACAGAACAATATATTTCTGTTCACATGAAGCGTTCACGTGCGCTACTGCTTGCATCTTTCAGATGCAATCATTTTACTCACGTTGCTCAGACTCAAAATTAACTAATAATATCTAGAAACTTTATTAACTAAATATTCACAGGAAAGCCCGAAAAAAGATTCTAAACTAAGCATCTACGAAACTCAAACACTCTTTTCTGTGAGCTGCTTTTTCCAGCTAAAACTACTAATACAGTTGACGATATCTGGTTTACGGTTTGCTAGTGCGGCAAGTCGCCAAAATCTTTTACCTGTAGCGGGGGTGGAAATCACGAAAGACCGCACGTGCTTTCGTCGGCAGAGTGCATGCGACTTGGAATTGCTCGTCAATCTTGTTAGATAAGAGCTTCTTCGTAACAAATAATCTTGAGGGGTAATTCAAGGTTTAAAGTTCTAGTTTGGACATTGGAGTAGAATTACTTTGCGTTATGTTTTTCGTTTAGATTCTAATGAAGGAATAATTAAAATTATTTAAATATAAAAAATAATCTAAATATTATGACAGAAGTAAACAAAAATAGAAATTCGCGGATATATTTTATATTCGCGAAATTACAAAACAAACAAAAAATGCAAAAAATCGCGAAAATTCGCTCCGCGAAGCAATTACTAGCCTATTCGTGACTTCACAGAACGCGCCTCCGCTGCTCTAGAGTCCACTAGCTACGAACTTCACTCCAACCGGCGCTTGGAGTTGATCTTGCTGATGTTAAGGCTTGTGGTGGCATGGAAACCCATTCCATTCAGATCTCAACGAACCGTTACTGCGCATGCGTTGCTTCCAGAAGTTTTGCGGAATTTGGTGGTGAGTTTTGCAAGAGACTGGCGATTTTGTCACGCAGATTATCAGGTCACGATAGCGCTGATGCTCTCCTTGGCGTTTCTTTCGCAACATCAGTTGATCAGGACACCTGCAGTGAGGCAGCAATCTCCCGAATTGACTTGTTGCTAAGATGGCATCCTATGGCTGTGCCAAGTTGGAAGTTACGGAGTTCTACCGTATGGTCCATTCTAGTTTTTACGCTTGTCTATGATTTTTGATAGGCTACATGCGCCGTTTTATACCTGTAAGGGCCATGTCTGTGACGCGTATGGGTAAATCCACTACTCAAAATTGTTGTCTGGATATTTTATATCATATAGTGTATATATCCATACAAAGGTTTTCTTAAATTCAACATGTTTCATTGAATTTTGAAAATACTTTCATAATTCATGCACGCTAGTGTATTTCTTTCTCTGCTCTTTGCAAATGCTTTCTTAATTCGCTGATAACTCGAAGTGTAATGTTAAAAACTGTCGGTATCATCACTTATTCTACTATAAATTCAGTATCATGGTCTTAAATTGTCTGAATTTCCAAGATTCCTTTTGAATATTATTTGAATTTCTATTAGACACTGAGGTTTGTATTTGTATCAGACTGATCAGTAGTTGTGATAGGTGCCTACCTTAGTTCTGCTTAAATCTATTTTCCTTCACGTAGTCCCAGCATGATTTCTCATTTCCTTTCCTCACAACCGACGTTGCTGTTTTCTGGGTCTTTTCCGGTCTCTTGGAATCCATTTAATTATCCACGTTGTAGCATATTGGTTCTTTGCTACTGCCGATTATTTAATATTGGTTTCTTTGTACTCGTGTTAATGACTCTAATTCTTCTATATGTATGAATTTCGAATGCTGTATTTTCTGGTTATTTAAATCAGGAATCTCGCCGGTTTTATTTTGAGCTGCTTGCGTTTTATTTACATCCTTCTTCGCAAAAGCGGTATTTGTTAAAACTTCAATTCGTAAGATGTTGTGATACAGTACTTTTCTTCTAAGAAAAATTGTTATTTTATACATAAAAATTACGATACCTTTCCCACACTCCAGAATATCGAATAAGAAAAAAGGAAAGTAGTGTGCAGTCGGATGGAGGTCACGGTTAAGCAAAAGAGCAGCTAGAACCTGACCAAGAAGGTTAGAATCAGATATCTGGAGATGTCCTTTTTAACGGAGCAGTACCACTTTGCGTGAATCCCATAACCGTGAGAGACGGACGTCAAAGTGTGGGAAAGCTGATGGTTTTCAAAGCTATTGCAAAGCATTTTGTGTTGGACGAATCGCCTTCTTTCGTCGCAAATGTTTCCAATTTCGCATCGTAACTTGCTGCCAATGCGTGAGAAAATGCTGAATTTATAAAATTCTTCATTATTTTGAAGCTCCTTCCCAATTTTATTTTTAACCGAAATACACAAAGGTTACTGCAAATTCTAAACAAAACATAACTTTAAAATTGACTTCACTCGCATAAGAAGTATAATCCCTTCCGGTTTTATATTAACACGGTTTCTGCAACCCAAAACCGCATTATTTCAAAATACACACAGTTGAAATTACATAGGTGTCATGTGAAGAACGTCAAATTCTCACGGTTTGCGGCTTCGCGGTTAAGAGAATCAGGGCATCTCCAAAATATTATTCTAATCTCCTTAAACCTGACAAAGCCAAAAAAAAGGGAACGTACACACTGGACTTTTTGTTTGGAGGTTTGATGACAATCGTGAGCAACTCGATGGACTATAAGAGCCAGTGCCTTAAGACAATCACAACATCCATGCCTCACGGAGATTCGAACATAGATCCATCTCAGATGAATGGTCAGAAGCCAGAATGGAAAAAGTCGTTTCTTACGGAACAGAAATATTTTGAACTACAATAATCAAAATTCATGCGATATACTATCCACAATAGTCGATCTCGCAACAGAACTTCAAAATCAGATCCTTTGACAGACAATTGAAATTTAATAGTTAATCAAACCTCAAGTATTCCCTCGAATCTCTCCTCTTACCGGAATATTTTCAATTTTTCAACATTTTCCGTTAACTCACATCCTTAAAAACGTAAATTTTCAGTCAATATAAGAAACGAATATCGGAAAGGTTTCTGAAAATTCAGAATTTTTCTGAGCACGGAAAGTGCGTGAAATTCGAGTTTATTTCCGTCATTTCATGGAAAAGGCTGTATCAGAAATACGCTTAATTCAGGAAAGTAATCACGCTTAATTCAGGAACATAATTATGTTTTAGAGTATATAAGAAAGTAGCTCTTGAATTTCAGAAAAGTTTTTAGAGTGTATATTATTACGCCACTTAAATAAACGGATTTATACTACGTTATAGGTGTTTTGTGAGATTATCTAACTCACCTTCGTTTTGCTTATAACGTTGTCCTTTTTGCAACTACCCCATCAGAGCTGCAGAGTATGATGCAGGAAGCTGCTGACAAAAGTAAAGAGGTGGGATTAAAAATGAACTTTCAGAAAATAAAAGTGATGTACAAACTTTTGTCTTTTACAAAATGAAGATTTATCGATTGATGGGGAAAAGCTGGAGATAACCGATACCTACATTTATCTTGGACAGCAGATATCAAGTGAGGATCACATTGATGAAGAAATTAATCGGCGAATAAAACTTTGCCTGGAGAGCTTTAGGAAGAAACAGTATAATTTTCAAGAGCAATATGCCATTATGTCTTAAAATAAAAGGGTTTAATCAATGCATCCTTCCAGTGCTTACATATGGTGCTGAGACGTGGACCTTAACTAAAAGAGACATACAAATACTGCAGAGAACTCAAAGAGCATGGAGAGATGCATGCTTGTTGTAACCAGGAGAGATAAGAAGAGGAATTCCTGGATCAGAAAAATGACAAGAGTGGAAGACATCATGATCAGAGTAAAATCTCTGAAATGGCAATGGGCTGGACATTTGGCCAGAAGGACAGACCATCGAGAGACAGCTGAAATTTTAGACTGGATTCCAAGGAACATGAAAAGACCCAAAAGAAGACCACATGTGAGATTGGCGGATGAAATTCGAAAGTATGCGGGAGTAACCTGCGGGAGACTGACACAAGACAGACCGTTGTGGAAGAAACTTGGGGACCCCTTTGTCCAGTAGTGGATTGATAATAATTGACAATGATGATGATGATGATGAATCATTGTCGAAAGACATGCACGTAATAGGGCCGATTGGACCTTCCTGAAAAGAAACAAATGAAGTGAAGAATTCGTTTAAACCGCAAGTGCCGATTCTTTTTTATTTTGTTTTTTGTTTATGGTTTATCGAAGACCGTGAACAACTCGTTGGGCTATAAGCAGTCCCCCGTCTATAATTTAGGGCCACTGGCCCTAGGGAAGGGAGAGAGCCAATGCCAGAAGACAAACACAACATCCATTCCTCACCGTGATTCGAACCCGGACCCATCTCGGACGAATGATTAGAAACCATCGCTTAGAGCACTGCGCCACCAGGTCGGCGCTGATTCTTGTACCAAGAGCGTTGCGATCCTTGCCGAAGTGAAGTACAGTGAGTAGACAGAAATCATAAGATACCTACCTAGTAACTGGTGAGTCCACCTTTCACTCGGAAAAGGGCAATCACACGGCCACGCATTGAGTTCACTTGGTCACGAAAGTGTGCCACAGGTACCTCCACTCGAGCTTACTGCACTGCTGTTCAAAATTCGGTTGCATTTCTTAGTGGAGAACCCAAAGTTCAAACGAACCTTTCCACAGCACCAAAGATTTTCCACAGCACCCATGTCCTGTAAAGGGGAAGGCTATTCCACGGTGGGGACTTCTACGGAATACTCTTGTAGCCGTGTTCTGGTCACCAAAGCTCTGTGGGGAAGCTCATCATCTTGCTGGAAGGGTCTTTTGCCCTGTGGGTTCGTGATAGCCATGAGCCGTTCCATATAGTCTACAAGAATGAAAATGTAGCATGGACCTTTTTGAAGCGCTTCTGAAAATTCCATGCCGTAGTTCCTAAAGGATGCCAGTTAAACATATCCTTCTGTGGAATTCCCTTCTAACCATATTTTAGTCACCAAAGCTTTATGAGGAAGCTCATCGTCTTGCTGGAAGCGTCTTTTGCCATGTGGGTACGTGGTGGACATAAACAGATGCAGATGGTCTTCAAGGATGGACAGGTAGCATCGACCTTTCTGAGATGCTCCTGAAAGTTCCATACCGTAGTTCCAAAGTGTACCAGTTGAACATGTCCCAGAATATAGCGAAACCTCGTGTAGCCTGAAGGGTTTCTTGTTGATATCCGGGTCCATGGCGTCGTGCCGTTTACGCCAAATCAGCATCTTTCCATTTGCGTGAAATGACTGAATACGGGACTCATTAGACCACGGGACTAATCTCCAATTGTCCAAAGTCCAGTACCGATGTTCTTTCTCTCAGCTGAATCCTGCAGTCCGGTGATGTGACGTCAGCAATGTAGCTCTGGTGGATTTGTCGATGCTATAACCTGTTGTGGCTAACAATCGCCTGATTATCTTCGTGGAGCATTTCCTGGCATTTCCCCAACTTTAAAGTCGGCGATGATATGTACCGCTGTCGTTCTCTGGTTGTTTGCAACTATGCTAGACAGACGTCAACGGTCACATTTATTCTCCACCTTTCTCCGCCTGCAAGCTCTGCCCACGATGCAATGTTATTTTGAAAATGGAGTATTCCCTATGCACTGTTGATATTGTCGAAGCAGAATACTACTATTCCTGTACCACCTCTTAAATAGGACGACTACCCAGGTGTCGGGCATCAACGGTTTATGCTCTTTAATCTCTATTAACTCACGACGTTTATTCATAAGCACATCGAACTAACGTCTACGTGAATGCAGTTATGTCCTCCTACCTATATACCTGCAATGCGGTGGGTTCGTTTAATTGCCAGAGGGGTGACAAAGCGTGTTGCTTAGGAACCAGGTATCCCATGATTTTTGTGCTTTCAGTGTATATGTTCACGAAGTTCACTATAATAATTAATTGCCGTCCCGATGGCGTAGGGGTCTGAGCGTTATTTTCTGATCATTCGTCCGAGATGGGTCCGGGCTCGAATCCCGGTGAGGCACGGATGCTGCGTTTGTTCTACGGCACTGGGAATCTCCCATCCCTGAAACCAGGAGCCTTAAATTAGGGGCGGGCGGCTGCTTATAGCCCATCGAGTTGCTCACGTTGGTTGTTATACCTACAAAAAAAAAATAAAGAAAGAACATGAAATAGCAAGCTACATAAATAATCATGCGAACTTCCAAATATTCAAAACTTAATCTCCAAAATTCATTTCAAGGCGAATAATTTCATAGAATTTCCGCGATTGGGTAGAACATAAACAAAAAGCAAAACACTTTGTTCTCTTCTTATCAATACATAAAATTTTCAAATTGCTTTTTCACACCTCCCGGAACTCTACCCTGATCGAATTCGGTGACCATTGTTTTTGCCAGCTTCGCTTTTACAACACTGACAGTTGTTGTAAAATAAATTTGTTTCTGTGTGTTTAGTGGTCACTCTGGAAGGAAGAAACTTTCCCCTCGTGCCTCCCTTGGTCTCCCTTAAAGAATTGCCGTGCATTTAAGTGAGACGTGTGACGCCGTCTCTGGAATGAAAGTGTTTATCGTTCCCATTCCGGCTTTAAACTAGATTGTGTTTCTACAGATCGTAGGCTTTCGTACGATTGCAGAGTCATTTAAACGCAAGAGAAAAAAATGGGAAAGGAGCGATAAAGGAAGAAATATAACTGTGTCATCAAACAAGCCGATGGAACAGTAAATGCCGATACATTAAACAAAGTGAGTAAATTGAAAGAGATCGCAGCGGGCGTTTGGAAGTGTCACAAAAGTGAAAAGCGGAGACAACTAAATTACCAGAAGAAGGAAAGGACATGAAATAAAAAAAGAGATGCAAAGAAAAGGAGTGTTGGCCCTCATTGCAGGCCAGGTCTTTTTGATCTCTGAAATGGAATTGAGATTTTTTTTTATGTCTTATTCTTGAAAAATACCCAGGAGCTGATAACGTATTGTGTGTCAACTTTGAGCATCATTCTATGTCACGAAAAATTCGGTTGTGCATTGTTCATGCGTTTGTCATCACCATTAAGTATAAAAAAGTACTTGCTCCTTTTCCCCACATTTAATGAGTTCAGTTGAAGCGTTTGCATTAAAAGCAATGCTTGCAGTTCTTTTTTTATAACGACATGGGTTACGGTCTTTATTAAACGTTGGATAAGACAACTCTGATATATCAAATTTGTTGGATGAATTTAAAAATACGGAAACACCGCTTTATCAAATTTTCTAATTAACTTATTAAAAAAAGAAACTTTATGATGCAAAATCTATCCGACTAATCTCTCGAAGCTCAAAAACAAATCGCGTATTTTTAAATTTCTCCAAATTGCCGTTTTTTTATTTCTTTTTAGTCTTCTGTGAAGTACTTTGTTGCATGTTATGCCATAATCATTATATCGAACTTAGAAGCAGAGCGACTTTTTTAATTCTTTAAGCTGCCAAAGTACCTGAACCAAATTGTGCGCAATATTTTATGTACTCGCCAAACAGAAATGCCTATTTCCCCCATAAGCTACGCTAAAACAGATCCTTTCCCCTTTCGCACCTCAGTAGTGCCTACCATAAACCTGTTACAAGTGCTAAGCACTCCCTTCTAGGCCTTTATTCTCTTCTGCATGTTCTTAGGCTTGATGAGGAAGGGCTAGTCCCCGTGACACGAACATCACGCCACTAGGTAGAAACACGTTATTCAAATGTCTCCCCTCCTCTCTTAGGTTCATCGGCTTGCTAATGCTCTTCTAGCTTGATATTCGTCAGAAAAGATTGATGATAATAATACCCCAAAATTACCATTTTTTTTAAGGGTGAAAGCAACGCTTTCTGATGCGCAAGTTCATTTGTCCTAGCCGCTTTCGACTCACTTCTTAGACGGCGAATATATTCGTTCGAGCCGATTTCAGCCCACTTTGCTAACCCCGAGTTAATTCGTTCCAGTCGATTAAAGGGTGAATATTGTGATTAATATCTTGAAAAGTGCATCAAATATATCCTATGATGTATAACCAACTGAAACGAATTCACCTGCGGTTAATTAAATTAACTCAAATCAGCGCGAACAAATATATGCACTGTCTAAGGAGTGGACTGCGTGGAGCTGGAACACATGAACCTGCGCACCAGAAAGCGTTGTTTAGTCTTAGCTTTGATATTTAAATTAGTCATTTACACGAATGAGCCTTACTTCATGATCATCCTAGCCTATAGAAATGAGCGCGCCTGGAGACCTTACGGTGGCACTGGTGAAGTTCACAGAAGAGTATATATGCAACCCTAAGACCGGCTTTCGGTTAGTAGAGAGTTCGGAGTCAGAATGGGAAACGCTGCCGATTTATTGGAGCAGGATAAAAGGACAAATTGTTATGGCACGGTCTCTCGGAACTACGATCTCGGAAACTGCACTGCTTGTGGGTTGTTCCCGTGTCGCTGTAGCGAGTACGTATCAAAAAATGGTGGAGTGATGGTCAAACGACTAACCGTTTCCCATCCGCGTGTCGTCCGTAGCTCATTGATGCCAGAGGGGAGCGGAGACTGTCGTGCATTGTTCCCAGCTACCGCAGCGCCACAGTGAGACAAGGCACTGTGGCGGCTGCTTTATGCTTTGGGCGATGACACCTGGATGCACTGTTGGGCCAAACAGGCCGGTGGCGGCTGCGTTATGCTGTGGGCGATGACACCTGGATGCACTGTTGGGCCAAACAGGCCGGTAGCGGCTGCGTTATGCTGTGGGCGATGACACCTGGATGCACTGCTGGGCCAAACAGGCCGGTGGCGGCTGCGTTATGCTGTGGGCGATGACACCTGGATGCACTGTTGGGCCAAACAGGCCGGTCGCGGCTGCGTTATGCTGTGGGCGATGACACCTGGATGCACTGCTGGGCCAAACAGGCCGGTGGCGGCTGCGTTATGCTGTGGGCGATGACACCTGGATGCACTGCTGGGCCAAAACAGGCCGGTGGCGGCTGCGTTATGCTGTGGGCGATGACACCTGGATGCACTGTTGGGCCAAAACAGGCCGGTGGCGGCTGCGTTATGCTGTGGGCGATGACACCTGGATGCACTGTTGGGCCAAACAGGCCGGTGGTGGCTGCGTTATGCTGTGGGCGATGACACCTGGATGCACTGTTGGGCCAAACAGGCCGGTCGCGGCTGCGTTATGCTGTGGGCGATGACACCTGGATGCACTGCTGGGCCCAAACACGCCGGTGACTGCTGCGTTATGCTGTAGGCGATGACACCTGGATGCACTGTTTGGCCAAAGCACGCCGCTGGCAGCTGCGTTATGCTGTGGGCGATGGCACCTGGATGCACTGTTTGGCCAAAGCACGCCGGTGGCGGCTGCGTTATGCTGTGGACGATGACACCTGGATGCACTGTTGGGCCCAAACACGCCGGTGACTGCTGCGTTATGCTGTGGGCGCTGACACCTGGATGCACTGTTTGGCCAAAGCACGCCGCTGGCAGCTGCGTTATGCTGTGGGCGATGGCACCTGGATGCACTGTTTGGCCAAAGCACGCCGGTGGCGGCTGCGTTATGCTGTGGACGATGACACCTGGATGCACTGTTGGGCCCAAACACGCCGGTGGCGGCTGCGTTATCCTGTGCGCGATGTGTTCTTGAGGCACTTTAGGTCCCATTATCCCAACAGCACAATCCTTGACAGCTGCCAGGTGTCTGAACATCGTTGCGGACTAAGTTTACCCATTCATTGCACCTGTGTGCCCTACTGGTGATGGCCATTTCCAACAGGAGAATGCGCCATGCCACACATCCAGAGTCTTCAAAGAATGGTTTGAGGAACATGCTGGTGACTTCCTGTTAATGCCATGGCCACCAAATTGACCTGACATGAACTCACTCGAACATTTGTGGTTCGACTTGTAAAAGCGGGTTCGCCTTAAATCACCACCACCCCGAACTGTACGGGAACTGGAGGATCTGCTGTTGAGATTATGGTACTAGATACCCAAGGATCCCTATCACTACCTCATCGAACCGATGACTCGCCGTGTGGGTGCTAGTTTGCAAGGTGGGTCCTACAGCTTATTAGGTTGATGGTCATAATGTAATGGCACATCGATGTGTACTGATGTTTGACAGTTATTTTTAACTGATTACCTGCTGAAAAGGCCATAACAGTGACGACGAACCTAATAAAGGAAAGAGATGTTGGAGTCAGGTGTTCTGTCCAGTAGTGTGACGTCCATGTGTGAGGGACTAACCGTTTCCCATCATGCATTGGGTTATGGCGCAAAGAATGATCGAGCGCTTATTACTACTGTCAGGAATGTGATTGGTACCTCTAAGATGAGAGTGGGAAAGGAATTGTTTTGCCTTAGCTTTCGTGAATACCTGCCGATATGTGAACGTTCCTATTTGGAGAGAACAGAAAATGTTGTGCACCATTTGGTTCAGTTTCATCGACTGTTTAAAGGGTTTGAAAAAAATTATTAGGTGTGCAAACAAGCTTCAGAGTGTTTTTGTGGGACGTATACCACTAATTTGCATATCCGACATTCCCCGCGTTGTTGTCATGTGACCGTAACTGGTCCAGAGTATAAAATGTGACGCGGAAGTTTTCCCGAGAGTCAAACGCACTTGCACATCTGTAGGTGAAAAGTGACAAGCGGTACTGCATTTATTCGACGCTGCATTCGTTACGAATTTCATCAAGGAAAAAGTTCTGCAACAGCATCTATCTGTTCTGTTCTAGGGTAGAATATTTTATCGAAAAGCACGTGTGAGTTTTGGTTTAGACGATTTAAAGCAGGTGAGTTTGATGCCAGCGATCGAGAACGTAGCAGCGCCCCTCAGAAGGTTGTACATGAGGAACTGCAAGCATTGCTGGATGAAGATTCGTCTCAAACGCAAAAAAGAATTACCGGACCGCCGGCTTACTCAACAAACCATTTTCAATCGTTTGCGTCCAATGGGAAACAATGAGAAGGAAAGAAAATGAGTGGAATATGACCTGAGCCAGAGGAACAAGGATGCGCGTGTCATGAAGCGTTTGAATTTGTTCGACTTCGAAAAGCGGTTATTTTTAGTAGTTATTTTTACTTATTCCAATCATCAGTTGTATTTCGAACAGCCAGAATGAATGGCAGTGCGTCTTCTTGAACTTTAGATTCTAAGAATATTAAAATCGTGAGTAAATGTGCTTGTGTGGTTAAGAGTTTGCTGAATTTATCGTTATCTGACGAAATTTTGATGCAAGGAAAAATCATAATGGAGAGAGGCAGACTCATTCCTTCGCTAAAAATAAAAAAAAATATATGTATTCCGCCACTTTCAGGATCCTTGATATTCCAAATATTCGTGGCTGTGTGGCTATAAAAAATACGAACATGCTTTTTGCTGACTTCTCCAGAAAACAAACGTTTAGACCTAAAAAATCGTGGTCACGACTTACACAATTTTGGAGTCTTGAAACGACGTCATAAAATATCTCCCAAAAAGTTTAGCTACGCGGGTGATACGATACCCCCCCCCCCCGCCCCTGCAGGGCGATATAATTTTCAAGTTTTCTGACGTGATTAAAATTACATGACAAAAAGTAAAGTACAGCATTTCACAGGAATCTGTTTGCTGTGTTAATAGTTCAGATATATGTATTATGTGTAGAATATTTCTTCCAGATTATTTTGATCAGAATCAGTTTGGGAAAATCTAATACAATGTTGTAGGAGCTCTCTCTCTCTCTCTCTCTCTCTCTCTCTCTCTCTCTCTCTCTCTCTCTCTCTCTCTCTCTCTCTCAATTAGTTATCCTATGCCTTTTCAAGTTCTTTGACTGCAGAATGATCACAGCAGTTTTGGTATCAAGCAAAAGGAGTGTGTTTCGTACCTTTTCTAGAAAAAGATAAATAAAAATAATAATTTTATTTATTTATGCTCTTACATGACAATATTAAGTTACAATAAATTATGCATACAAAGGCTATTAAGTTACAATAAATTATGCATACAAAGGCTATTAATTGTACAGCAAAGGAGACAAGGGAAAAGGCTTCTTAGGAGTCCTGGCAAGCCCTTCTTTCTCTCACATTGTAACACAAGCGCGTTTGGCCTTTGTAAATGAATCCAATTCAGAATAATAAATTTAGAAATGAATTTGTGTTTTTATTATTTAATTAGTATTGGTGTTTGGATTAATTAAGGAAAGTATCTTTTTTTTTCTAACTCAGTGACTTTTTAAAGAGATTTTGGTCATTGATATTTGTTAAGTGTACAGGTAATGAACTCCAATAATCCGGTCCAGAGCAATTCAAGCTTTGTTTTAATAGCTGGGTTTTAGGCTGTATTGGGCGAAGCGGTAATCTATTTCTTGTTTGGTAGTTATGTATGTTGCAGTTAATTTCAATTAAGTCTACATATAGATTAATCTTGAGTTGAAAAGAAAGTAATGTGTGGCTTGCCTGCTCCGCAGGACGCACACGAGATAAAAGCAGATAGCAGTGAGAGCACATGTTCGCCTAGCTCAGTTGGGAGAGCGACTTACTCCGGAGTGAGAGGGAGCCGGATTCGATACCCGGCGCAGACAAACTTTTACGTTATATTGGCGCCCAAATCTACAGAATGAACCGGCTGTTGAGTTTCTTGTAATGATGTGATGTTCTTTCCCCACAGCGAGACAGAGAAAATGAGAATCCCTTCTTCAGTGCTTCGAAAAATAAATCAGTGTGATGTTACGTTCCACACGCCAAATTGTCTGGGATTTCTCAAATGCACTTTCTTTATGGGATGACTGCCTACAGCGACACATGATGACGGCTAACCCGTGGGCAATGCCCCCGGCCCTCTTTCGCATGGAGATGTGACGTGCCTGCACCGCAGGACGCACACGAAGTAAAAGCAGATAGCAATGACAGCCCATGTCCGCGTAGTTCAGTTGGGAGAGCGACTTACTCTGGAGTGAAGAGACCCGGAGCGGAGAAACGTGTACGTTATAAAAGTCTGCAAATTCAAGGCAAGACAAAAGTTGTAATTACTGTATATAAAAGCACAAACCACTCCAAAATATAATCGCCACCATTCGTCACGATTTTTCCCATCGTTTGGGAAGCTGTTGGATACCACTCCAATAGAATTGTGGTGTATTTAGGACGCAAAGATGTGAGTAAATGGGCTTTCGATATCGTCCCAGTTGGTGAACCAGTCTTCGTCCTGTTGTAAGAGGACGTTATTGCGGTTCAGCAGTGGTGGTCATTTCGACGTGAGCGATGCGTGCAGATCGTCAAGATGACGGCATTAACATATCAACGGCGACAGTGGTGTTCTTCAGCAGCAGTTCAGAAAGCACGACACCTAGCATATCCCAGCCAACAGACACTTGGACCTTACCTGTGTGCAAGCCAGATTTGGGGGTTGGCATGGGCTTTTCTTTTGTATCCATTCTCTATTTCCTGGCACTGAGTGTGTCATACAGGACCCATTCCTCGTCACCTGTTACAATGCGGTCCAAGAACGGTTCAACTTGCTCGTGTGCAAGCAGATAAACGCATGCTCTTATGCGATTTGCTTTTTGCTCAACTGTGAGTTGATGAGGTACCCTTTAAACACCCTCCTTATGCATCTTCCCAAGTTTACACAGGTGCTGATAATGTTCCTTTTCCGGGGGTGATACAGAGACGAAATTCATACAGCATGCAATGGCGGATGTGCTCCTTGTTCACTTTCATGTTGTCTGGTGCTTACACTCTTCGCCTTCTGATGGCTATCTACTACTGACTTAAACCACTTACTTACCCGCTGACGTCATGCAGGAGTGCTGCGCAATCAGTGGCAAACGTACGCCGTCGCGGGGGATTCAACTTCGGGTGCCTCCTCATCGGACATTACTTTCTTTCCAATACAATAAAAATATCAGAAGTTGTGCTTATAGATACATACTACCCCATCGCAAAAAAAAAGAGAACCAAATTAGTAAAATCATGCAATGTGTTGATAATGATACGTTTTCCAACATACCAGAAACCATTACTCAAGTTATTTGGACAATGGCTTTGGAATAAATCTCGCTTCTTTACCTTGACCTTTGACCCTATTTTGATGATATTTAACAGAACCGGTTCAGTATACCTCCGGAACAACATACTGAAGTTTTGTCGCAATAGCAGCATTTTTAGTCAAGTTATGAGGATAATGGTTCTGGAATAAATCTCGCTCCTGCGCCCTGACATTTGACCCTATTTCGATGGTAGTAAACAGAACCGGTTCAGTACATCTCCGGAACAACATGATAAAGTTTTATCGCAATCGAAGTATTTTTACTTAAGTTATGACGCATAAGGGCGATGGAATGGATCCCGCTCCTATGTCCTGACCTTTGACCCCATTTCGTCCTTTTTCAACAGGGTTCTTTCTCAGGTTGTCCCCTACCACATACTAAACTTTTATTCTATTTTTACGCGAGTTATCGAGCGGACGGACTGACAAACAGACGGACATAGCTGCAGCATATACCCTTCTTCAACCTACGGTTAAAAAGCGTAAAAAAGATTAAAAGGTACTTAAAATGCTGCATGTGCAACATTGATGATGTGATAACATTATAGATGATATCTGTGCTTGTAATCTTATTGATTGTAAAATAAAACTGAACATTTACACAGACGAAAAATATGAATTTTTCGATACGGGAATATGTTGCTTTTTTGCATATGAAATAAAAATGTCGCTAACCAGAGCCCTAACTTGTTCCCCTTACTTTTGCAATGAAAAGGTGTCCTTTGAAATCTCGTAAAAGTGCAGTCTTTGAATTCCTTACCCTCTCTTTGAGAAAAATAGGCCCAAGGCATTTCCTTTTTGACTATAAGTCTGATCAATCTAAAAGTCTTCAATTGTATTTGTCTTGCAGCAGACGTCAGATGTTCTCTACGACCCAAAACATTTTTCTTTTTACAACACTGTTCAAGATCAACAACCCCTTGAAACCTCTTTTTCTAATAAAAATAAAAATAAAACTAACTTAGGAAATCTTCTTTACTATCAAGCTTTTCAGGACTGATTGCAAACATTTCTTAGATGAATTTTGTTTGATAGCACAGTCAATGACTCCAACGGATTCACGCGTAAGTGATAGACGGGCAAACTCAGATTTTTAAAGGGGTTCGTGAAATTTATATTAAAACTTGGCACAAAAACAAAATAACACAGATTCTATCGATTTTAACGTTGGCGTGAGCGCTTTTTATTCAAAATCTCAAACATACAGACACTGGCCAAACAATTATGAGTCCTTACGATGAGAGAGTAAACCTCAATGCGCAAGGTGTGTCAATAAAGTTAAGTAAAAATGAACAGATAATATTTAAGAAAATTTACAATGGGAATCCTGAAAGTAATGCTTCCTCCTTAATGACTATTGAAATTTTGAAGTTATTTTATTGAAACTGCACTGACATGTACTATGTGTAACGTATACTCTAGATTCACTTTCCTTTTGATTTTTACTATCTCTGGTTATTTTATTTTACTGTGTAAATTATTTTCTTACTGAACGAGATGTTATTTCACCCGCTGAATGAGATCTGGCAATGAGTGTAAGTCATGACGTGGTGGTAGCCAGTATAAATAGGCGCGTTCAGCGATACCTAGGAGAGCGTTTGTTGTTGTATAGAGAGAGCGTTTGTTGTTGTATAGAGAGAGCGTTTTGTTGTTGTATAGAGAGAGCGTTTGTTTATGTGGAGGAGAGCTTTTTGTTGATGTGCGTTGAGAGAGCTGTTGTTGTACGAAGTGAGCTGTTGTTTATGTGTCAGAGAGCTGTTGTTGTATAAAGAGATCTTCGTTTATGTGAGAGCGAGAAGTTTACCAAATAAATGAGTTTTAAGTAAGTACGTCTTTCTCAATTCATAGTACTGTCAGACCTCTGTCTGCTTGTTAGGTTTATTTCATTAGTGGATTATTATTAACAACCAGCATTAAGACTTTATTCATCTTAATTACTACTACAACATTACTAGCAGTTAAAAGCTTGTTCATTATTATTACTACACTACTAGCAGGAAAGTTTATTCATGATTTAATTAACAAACAACAACCATTAGAAGAAGCATTATTAGCTTAGAAGAAGCTGAATTCATTATAAATATATAATTCAGTAGTAAAAGCTGATATTCATTAGAATTAGCTTAGAGAAAAAGCTATATTCATTATAATTGGCGCCCGAACTTTTCTCGAACACGAGATCTTGACAATTATTACCCATGTCTTCACTACCTGAGACAACTTCAATATTTCACTCTAAGACAAGTTTCGATGGTGATGGGATTAATTTCGACCATCTGTAAGAAGCCTGTGGGGCTCACTTTGATATAAGTGATCTACATGTACCCAGGCATTCTTCACAATTTCGTAATTCACCAGCTTCCTATCACTCTGAGTCGCGGGTCGTACCTGAGGGAGTTCAATCCTCTCAGCGCAGCAGAATGCTTGCCCATTTCGTGCCGCATGCAGGAACAATTAATTTCAATGGTTGGGAGGGATCCTTAAAATTCCTCGAAGATTTGGAAGATCATTTTGATCTCTATAATATTCCTCAAGACTGCAAAGTACAAATCGCAGGCACTTGCTTGAAGGATACCGCTAAGACCTGGTATCGGCAGTGGAGAGTGTCGAACCCGGATTCTCATTATGAGAATTTCCGAGCAGAATTTTTGGAGGTCTTTCCTTTCGGCTTCAGTCGAGCTAGCCTTGCACAACAACTTTTTTCTCGTCAGCAAGGACCCAACGATAGCCCTGTTGCATTTGCGTTGGAAACAACACGCTTATATAACTTATGGGATCCATATGCCAGTCATGTCGACATGTTGGATACCCTATTGCAGCAGCTCGACCCATTTTTACAAGATTTTCTTGAGGTTCGACACCCTGCTACAATTCATGAATGACTTCGCCTCATACGAACGTATGAAGAGCGACATGGCAAACATGGTTCAACTCACCATGCTCGGGCACCCCGCGAGGCTTATTACGAAAACCCTCAGCGGCATAATAGGCCTAATAACTTTCAGCGCGAGCATACACAAGTGCACGCCCAAGCTTCATACGTTCCACCACACAGAAGAGTGGCAAACCAACAGCGAGCTTCTGAACAATCTTCGGGATATCGTACAAATGCACAGTATGCTCGACCCCGTTCCAATCCGCAGCATTCGAACGTTTTCATGCTCAGGGCAATAATGACTTTTCTGCCCGTGCTGAGGGAAGAAGTAATAGATATGAAAATGTCAACAGACACGCTGAGTTCCCGACGCTGGTTTCACGCAGTTTTCCTCATCGTGAAAATTTTCCCGATGCCCGGCAGGGTCGAGGTTTCAGACCGCATGATAATCCAACCAGGAATCCTTTAAACTTCCAAAGGAAGTAGACCAAGGGTCGGTCCTGCTTCCTGATACCAAGCATTCTGACCCTAAAACAGTATTAGTGACTGTCCAAACTCCTCAGTTGCCTGATGTATTCTTGACAATTGAAGATATTATTGTCGAGACAAAGTTCGACACTGGTTCTGAAATATCAGCCCTAAATACGAAGTTTTGCACTGACAATTTTCCTGCAATACTCGTTCAGCCTGCGACGCAGTATTTGCGAGGTGCAAATAACGAAATCTTCAGTATCACAGGAACTGTCACATTTACTCTAGGGCTGGGAAAGGCTCGTTTTACGCATTCTTTCCTGCTTATAGACGAACTACTTGTGAAATGTCTAATGGGAATGGACTTTATTAATACTTTTCAAATAACTCTGAATTTCGTACAACATGTGATTTCCTTTCCGGAACCTGTCGAAATGATTCCTAAGGTCCCTATGGATATAACGAGTTTGTTATTGAGTAACCAATTGAATGAGAGGCAACGAAACCAGCTTTCTCTACTTTTGCAGGAAAGCCCTGGTTTATTTTCTGATCAACCTGGTTTCACACAGGTGGTTTATCATGTCATTGACACCGATGGTTCGAAACCGATAGCGACGAAACCTTACCCTTGTACTCCCCATAAGAAACAGGAAATGCAACGTCAAATTGCTGAAATGATTAAACAGGGCATAATAAGGACTCAACAAGCGCCTGGGCTGCTCCTGCCTTTTGGTTCCAAAGAAACAACCCAATGAATTTCGTTTCGTGACAGATTTCCGCAAGCTCAACCAAGTCACAAAAACGATCAATTATCCACTACCTGTCATGTCGCATATTTTGCATGACCTGTCATCAACTAAATGGATGTCAACCTTGGATTTGGCGAGTGGATATTAGCAGGTGGCGGTACATCCGGACTCTGTCGATAAAACAGGCTTTGTGACTCCTTTTGGGGCTTATGATTACCTGCGTATGCCCTTTGGATTAGCTTCTGCAGCTGCTACTTTCCAAAAGCTTATGGATACGGTTCTCAGACCTGTTCTGGGTCCCCATGTGCATGTATATTTGGATGACATTATTATTACATCCGAGACTTTTCACGAGCACCCTTCTCTGCTCAAACAGGTGTTCCAACTCATATACAATGCTGGCTTGACGTTAAAACCTAGTAAATGCCAGATAGCGACGGACGAGATTGTATATCTGGGGTTGAGATATACACGGCTTATTTACGGATAATGAAAACATTAGGCCTATTGTTGACTTTCCTCCGCCTAAAACAGCAAAAGAACTATCACGCTTTCTGGGAATGACCGGATGGTATCAGCAGTTCGTCCCCGCTTATGCTACAATCTGTGAGCCATTGTATGCTTTGAAACGTAAATACAAGAAGTTTGGACACCTGAGGCTAACGCTGCATTTGAAGCACTGAAGTCTGCGTTGACTCAGCCTCCTGTGTTGGCTTTCCCGGATCATACTAAGGAATTTGATATTTATACTGACGCTTCCGGAGTTGGTCTTGGTTGCGTTTTGTCACAAGCTGGTCATCCAATAGCTTTTGCGTCTCGTACTTTAGCTAAAGCTGAACGCAATTATTCAGCTACGGAACGTGAATGTCTTGCTGTTGTGTATGCTCTTGAGAAATTCCAATGTTATCTTAACGAATTGACAGTTAACATAATTACTGATCATTCTGCCCCTCAGTATTTGAATTCTGCTAAGCACCTATCTCAAAGACTTATGAAGTGGGCTCTGAAGTTACAAGAGAGCAATATCAAAATTTCGTATCAGCCAGGTCATAAGAATCAATTACCGGACGCATTGTCTCGCGTTCCGATTAGTGGGGTCCCCACAGAAACTACTCCTGGATGTCAGCCTTTACTTCTAATAGCTGATATAACATCCAGAGAGCAGATAATGGCAGAATTAATAAATGATCCAGATTTTGGGGATATCTATAATTTTTTGCTTGCGGGTTCGCCCCTACAAAGTGATCCTTCTCTGGCTGGAAGGGCACAACATTTTGAAGTCATAGAGGGTCTTCTTTACTATACGAAATCTAGGACTACTAGGGCAGAGTTTCGCCCATGTATTCCGCGAACCCTTAGAATGTCCCTTTTAAATGAATTTCATGACAAACCTCTTGCAGGCCATTTAGGTATTCGCAAGACCCGTTGTAAATTGCGGGATGTTACCTATTGGCCTGGCATGTACCAAAGTGTGCTCGCATACGTTCAATCATGTCACTTGTGTCAGATTAATAATTACCGTAATGTAAGACCGGCCGGTCACTTGAAATCTAATTCAAGTTCTCATTTTTTTGATATTATTTCAATAGATTTATTGGGACTTTATCCTTTATCTGTTAAAAACAAAGCTCGTTACGTGTTAGTATTAACTGATAATTTTTCTAAATGGGTTGAAGTTTTTCCCATTAAAGCCGCTACGGCAGAAGTTATTTGTAATGTATTAATTAATGAAGTATTCTCTAGATATGGTGCACCTAATAAAGTAGTTTCGGATAATGGTCCCCAATTTATTTCTGACATTTTTGAAAGAATGTGTGCGAGACTACACATTAAGCATAAATTCATTTCCCCCATATCATCCCCAGAGTAATCCTGCGGAATGAGTAAACCGCACGCTAGTGAAAATGATTGCTACATTTGTCATGGACCATCACGAGCGATGGGATGACCATCTTGAGCTTTTTTCGTTCGCCCTCCGCTCGTCTGTTCACGAATCAACTAAAATTACTAATGCAGAACTTTTTATGGGTCGCAAAATTAAAACCCCTTTTGAAAATTTAACGGGGATTATCAACGAACTAAACCAGCGACCAACTCCGCAATCAGTACGAATCATGGCTGAAAAAGCTCGTGTTGCAATGCTAGGAGCACAAGCGGCTCAAGCAAGATATTATAATACTAAGCGTAGGGAACCAGATCTTGTCGTTGGAGATCTCACTCTCGTGGAAACGCACTTCCAGTCTTCTGTTTCTCATACTTTAGTGAAGAAATTTGCACCCAGCTACGAAGGTCCATATCGGGTGGCAAATGTATTTGAAAATAACATTGTTCTTGAAAAACCTGACAATCAATTTCAATACGTACACGTTGCTCAGTGTCGCAAGTATCATGAACGAAATATCGATTTTATAATCAACCCTACCCAACCTTCTGTTCCACAGACTCAAGGGTCTATATCTCACGATCAACCTCCAGAAATTTTGGACGAACCAACAAACATTTTTGAAGAATCTCCAGTGATTTTTTCTTCACCCTCCCCTCCTCAAGACGGGTTTCCAAACACGCAACCTGATTCTCCCAGGAGACCAAGGCTCAAATCAAGTTCTTCAAATACTAGCATCGTTCCTTTCCCTCCAACCATTGCCAAGGCAATTGCTGCACCATTTCCTGATAACTCTGCAACACCACAAGCTCCTACTTCCTTGAATACCTCGTCAGAGAGTATTCCTATAGGCAGACATAAACATCGCCCTGCACGACCACTAAATTACAGCAGCGACTCAGATGCTTCAGATATTTCGGATTTATCAGTTATGAACAATAATTTGACTATTCCTAAACGTCAGACACCAATTACAAACCGTCCAGCACCACCAAAAGCTGGTCGAAAACGTAGCTTGTCTCCTCAATCTGCTTCGCCGCAACAGCGACGAAGGCAGAGATCCTTGCATCCGCCCGGGTTTCGCCCCTGGAACCTACGCTCAGGGCAAACAGGGCCGATGCCTGCTGCTACTCTCATGCCACGAGGGAGAAAACGAAAACAAACGATGTGGCCGGAGCCACGTCCGTCCAAAAGAATGCTGGAAGGACAACACCGGCCCCAGCACAAAGGGACTACATATCAAAAGCCTGGGGGAGCCCGTTCCTATCAGCCGCAGGGATTTCTGGACCGCCAGACTTCAGCCGTTCCTGACCGTTCCTGTCAGCCGCAGGGATTTCCGGACCGTCAGACTTCGGCCGTTCCGTACCGACGGACTTCAGCCGTTCCTGACCATTCCTGTCAGCCGCAGGGATTTCCGGACCGCCAGACTTCAGCCGTTCCTGACCGACGGATTTCAGCCGTTCCTGACCGTTCCTATTAGCCGCAGGGATTTCTGAACCGACAGACTTCAGCCGTTCCTGACCGACGGATTTCAGCCGTTCCTGACCGTTCCTGTCAGCCGCCGGGATTTCTTGACCGACAGAATATAGATGTTCCAGATTCATTCAAATCCTTGAAACGCTCAACGCCACTTGAATTTACCAGTCCGATTAGGCCTGGAAAACGTTATTGTACTAGAGTTTTTTATGCGTCCTCGAGATAAGTAAGTTCTCGTGGACAGGTTCTTTTTCTCCGTTTGTTGTTTTTCCTGCACGACCAGTTGGCGTGTCAGAATTTCTTTTTTTCGTGTGGGCCTATGCATTCTTTTTTGTGCATATATGTGTTTTTTTTTATATATCTTCTATGTCCATCTACTAATCCAAATTTTTATATATATATCTATGTGCTTAGGGGTAAAATAATAAAATTGTTACTGTTAGGCAGCTCCAGGCAATCTTCGCTGCTGATACAGTTGGTGTGTATTCAACGAATAATGAGAACGTAATTTGAAATTAAAAAAGTGATTCCTGCTAGGCAGAATAAAAGGAAGGTATGCCGATGCAGGTTTGTTTTGTTCAAGTATACAAAGTGTTTCACAGACGAATACAGATTTCTTGATTTTGTCATGCCAAGTTTGAGATTGTACATACTGCTGCCACCAAACAACAAAACAAAAAAGAGGTCGATAAACGTCAATCAACGAAGTGTAAGACTAACACTCCAAAATTGATAGGTTTTTCGGAAAAAAAATAAAAAATAAAAAAAATAAAAAAAAAAATTAAGGGGGTGATGATGTAACGTATACTCTAGATTCACTTTCCTTTTGATTTTTACTATCTCTGGTTATTTTATTTTAATATGTAAATTATCTTCTTACTGAACGAGATGTTATTTCACCCGCTGAATGAGATCTGGCAATGAGTGTAAGTCATGACGTGGTGGTAGCCAGTATAAATAGGCGCGTTCAACGATACCTAGGAGAGCGTTTGTTGTTGTATAGAGAGAACGTTTGTTGTTGTATAGAGAGAGCGTTTTGTTGTTGTATAGAGAGAGCGTTTGTTTATGTGGAGGAGAGCTTTTTGTTGATGTGCTTAGAGAGAGAGCTGTTGTTGTACGAAGTGAGCTGTTGTTTATGTGTCAGAGAGCTGTTGTTGTACGAAGTGAGCTGTTGTTTATGTGTCAGAGAGCTGTTGTTGATGTGCGTAGATAGAGCTGTTGTTGTACGAAGTGAGCTGTTGTTTATGTGTCAGAGAGCTGTTGTTGTATAAAGAGATCTTCGTTTATGTGAGAGCGAGAAGTTTACCAAATAAAAGAGTTTTAAGTAAGTACGTCTTTCTCAATTCATAGTACTGTCAGACCTCTGTCTGGCTGTTAGGTTTATTTCATTAGTGGATTATTATTAACAACCAGCATTAAGACTTTATTCATCTTAATTACTACTACAACATTACTAGCAGTTAAAAGCTTGTTCATTATTATTACTACACTACTAGCAGGAAAGTTTATTCATGATTTAATTAACAAACAACAAACCATTAGAAGAAGCATTATTAGCTTAGAAGAAGCTGAATTCATTATAAATATATAATTCAGTAATAAAAGCTGATATTCATTAGAATTAGCTTAGAGAAAAAGCTATATTCATTATATATGATATGTTACCAGTGTGAGAACAATTTTTTTTCAGAACCGGAAATAGATATCATAAATCACAGAGAAAAGCAGCGAGCCGTAATTAAATTCCTGGAAAAAGAGGGATGTGAGGCTCCAGAAATCCACAGAAGACTTCTGGCGGTGTATGGAAGTGCCACAATCGATATCAGTAATGTCCGAAGATGGATGTAGAGGTTTCGAGAGGGAGAAAGTTTAGTGTCGGACAAACAACGGAGTGGAAGAACCGCAACTGCAGTGACAGGAATACAAGAAAGGGTGGGAATGGTTTTGGAGGCTGGGGTTGAGGTAAACCCCTATCTTCTACTTATGCTGCTGCTGCTACCAATTCTGGATTATCTGTGCGACCAGTGTCTTTTGCTTCATCCAAAGTGTTTATTTCTAGCGAAGCGGGTGTGCTGAGGGTTACAGTTTCTGAGGACTTTGATTAAGGCAACAGCTTATCATCAGCTCTGTTATTAAGCGTTTACTTTCCCACTTTGCGTGACACCACCCTCTTACTGTATCTTGATGCTATCTGTAAAAATGTCACATCTGAGAGCGTCGCTTCAGTTATTAGAATGGGAGGGGGAGTAATTGCTCATTTTAGTGTTGCCAAACTGTTGATACTATTCTACTTTCCGGTATCGATATTGGTCCCATTCATCTTACTGCCATTCCTTGTATCCAAAGACCAATAACTGCTACTCTTTCCACAATTCCAACTGCTGTCCCTGATTCGATTCTGGTCCAAGCATTAGTTACGCTTGGCCGTGTCATCGGACTTACCAAGATCTTGCCGGCGGTGGGGCGGGATTCCCCTTATGCTAGAGTACAGGGCGGTAAGCGCCAGTTCCGAGTTATTTTTCCTAGTGAAGCTGCCTTCCTTCAACGACCCGCTACTCTGGAGCTAGAATTTGGTAATCGCAAAATTACTTGTAATCTGTTTGCCGGCGTCCAATGTTTTTCCTGCAAAGCAGTTCATATTGTGAAGGAGTGCCCGCGTCCGTCTTCCCTACTCTCAGCCGTGGATGCCACTTTATCGGTCATCACCCCTGCTTCTCAACCACCAACTTCTGTTCAGTCTGTTACTACTAATTTGGAAATTCGTTCCTCCCCCACTGAGGCTCCTTCTGTTTCCTCATCTGTTGTGTCGGCTGTGGTTTCCATCCCATTGGAAAATGTTTCTACCAGTTCTCAACCTGAATACACCTCATCCCCTCCTGCTTCAGAAGTTCCTTCTACCACAGTTTCTGACGCGGAATTCCCGCCCCTTGGTCCTAGAAAAACTACTCAATTATCCACAACAGTCAAGCGTTCTGTTCCATCGGTCTCCCTCCCCTTACCAGATCACGCACTTTGTCTCAGGCTAAAAAGAAACGTTGTGAAACCAACTCTGATTCCCGCAGCTCATCCACATCATCTCGACCGAATTGTGAATCTATAGTTGTCCCCATTTACAACCGTTTTGCTTTGCTCGGTGACCAACCTGATGAACTCATGGACTCTGCCTCTGAGAGTGAGGCCACAGCTCATGACATGGCGGACTCAGATGTCACCTGTGTTCCCCACAAGAGCTGTCTGAACTGCCACTGTATCTTGACAGTACTACTATCCCAAACTCATAATTAAATTTACCTGAACTTATGTCTCTTTACAGCGTTCCGAAAAAATGCTCTATACTTAAAAAACACCTGTATTAGAAACCATTTGTCTCACTTGCCGGAAGTCATACATCAGCTCTCGTTTGTGGATGAACTCTTTGATACGTGTCTGGCGCTCTTTGTCCAAATTTGGCCTTTGCGCCAAAAAAAAAAAAAAAGCCATCAGCCAACCAACCAACCAACCAACTCTTTGATAATACTGACTTACCTGCCTGGGCTGCACAATACGGCAGGAGAACAAAATATGTTCTTAAAATACTCTCTACACACATTGAGAGCCACTTGCAGCCACCATAATGTTGCAGAAAATTACCTGTGTTTCCTTCAATTGCCGCCCTGGTTTTTGAAGACATTGGATACTTGAATGCCGATATCATTATGTTGCAAGAAACCAACATTACATCTGATACTCACCCTTTGTGTTGGCGACGTTGGCCATTTCATTTTTTCATAATTTCCGTACCCATATCGGGTCTTTTTCATAACCGTTTCTTTTCATTAATTTCAGCTATTCATGAGTCACAGAGCAGACTTGGAGTTTTTCAGTATGTTTCCTTCTGTTTTCAGTCAAGTTGTTTTCATTTACTCAATATTCATATTACTCAAAGTTCCATCGAAGCCGAATCTCTTTTTAACCATGCTGCTACTGTTCTTGCCAAAATTGCATCACATGAGTATATTATTTTTGCCGGTGACTTTAACTGCACACTCAACCCTAGATATGACAGAACTGGATCTATTGAATCACGCAATCTATTGGTTTCACAGCTCTTCCAGGTTATTTTAAATTTCAACCCTCAAAATGCTTTCCGCTTGCTTCACCCAAAAGCTCCAGAATATACTTGGTTTTTCCCTCCCACCCTTTCTTGTGCTCCAGCTCGACTTGATCGCTTTTATGTTTCTCAGTTCCTTCATTCAGCAATCAGTTCAGTTTCACATTCTACTAGCGTTTCCTCTGATCATCGTCAAGTTGTCCTTGTGTTTCACCTTTCCCTTTCCGTTGCCCCTCACTCTCATGTTTGGACATTACATGATTCCCTTCTTCAAGATCAATTTTTTGTTGCAGAAGTTAATGCTATAATTTCTCGTTCCGTTTCTGTTCTTTCTTCTGCGGTTGATCCAGCTGTTCTGTGGCTTTCCACAAAGAATTAGATTATTCTTTATGCTCGAAATTTCTCTTTTCATTCCCGCACTCTTCATGCCATGGAAGTTGCTGCACTACACCAAAACTTGCTTTCCACTCCGACGACGTCGCCAAACCACGTATTCCTTCAAGCGAAACTACGACATCATAATACTACTTCCGCTTTAACTGCCCTAACTCGGCTGAAATACTCAACTCTTCGTTTTGATGATACACCATTTGACAGCCTTCGTTATTTGGAACGTTCAGCTGTTAAAAATACCACAATTGCTTTTCTCACTTTGTCGGATGGTACATAAACTTGCGATCAATTTCGCATTTGTACTCTTACCCACGACTATTATAAACAACGCTTTAGCTCTACTGTAACTTCTAATGCTGAGGGTTCTTCTTTTGTTCAAAATCTACGGCAAATTCCCGAACACTTCCCAAACGTCTTCCATGCACAGCTTTCTGCGCCGATTTTCCCTGCTGAAATCAAGACTTCAATCTACAACCTTAATTGTCTTTCTGCACCGGAAGATGATGGTCTCCCCTCCCCTTTTATAAAAATATTCTTCCGGTTTTACTTCCTTTATTGATTGCAGCTTTTAATTATATTTTTTCGGCTTCTCATTTTGATTCATCTACTTTTTCTTTTGCGACTTCCCGTCTAATTCACAAATCCGGTTTTCTCAGTTCTTTGACTTACTGGCGGCCTATGTCTGTTCTTAATCCTGACTATAAAATTTTCGCAAAAATTCTTTCCCTCCGTCTCAATCCCATTCTTGTTTACATACACTGCCGGACAATTGCTAAGGACGGATGACAACCGCAACGATAGCAACCATAAAATGGAAGGCAGGAAAATGTGGAAATTAGCATAAGCGCGGGATACAGTAAGACGTGTTGTGCGTATGCAAATTTTGGATTGCCAAACTTGTTCGTGACGTCATAGCGCTGATAAGAGATATAAAGGATTTGACGCGTATTGACCGTTGTTGTTCAAACGCAAAGTTGAAAGGGAAAGAATCAGTTGACGAACTTGCAATTTTCAGTATGTCTTCCCGACATCACCTAGATGATTGTACGCGTGGCCGTATTATTGGCAAGATTGAAGAAGGGCGAGAAATACCAGATGTTGCCAGGGAGTTCGACGTCAGACACAGTGTTGTTTCAAGGCTTTGGAAATCTTTCAAACAAATGGAGAGTGTAGCAAACGTCACTGGGGAGGTCGTGTTCGCAGTACGACACCTGCAGAAGCTCGGTACATAGTGCTATCAACAAAAAGACACCGGCGTAGCACAGCTAGTGAGGTAGCAAATCAGTTTATGGCTGCTACTGGCAAGCGGATCTCCCGAAAAACTGTCGCCAGACGTTTGCATGAAGGAGGACTATACGCCCGCCATCGTGTTGTGTGCATCCGATTGTCCAGACGTCACCATACCGCCCGTTTGCAATGGTGCCATCAACATCGCAATTGGACTGATAACGACTGGTCTGCTGTCCTCTTCTCAGATGTGAGTAGATACAGTCTATCGTCTGATTTTCGACGACAACTGATCTGGCGTGATAGTGGTACTGCATATTGTCCAGCAAACATACAGGAAAGGGACCGATATCCGACATGTAGTGTCATGGTGTGGGCTGGCATCATGATCAATGGCCGTACGTCCCTCTATGTGCTTCCAACTGGGACTATGACTGGCCAACGATACATTAATGATGTTCTGCTTCCTCATGTTCGCATGTTCCGTGGTACTGTCGGTGATAGATTCATTTTCATGGACGACAACGCAACATGTCATCGAACAGTCGCTGTCCAGGAGTGTCTTGAGAGCGAGGATATTCAACGCCTCGTATGGCCAGCATTGAAAATGTGTGGGGTGCTTTGGGGAGGAGTCTTGCTGGTCGCCAATGCCCTCCAATAAACAAGGACACCCTCATCCGTGCACTGGCAGAGGAATTAGATAAATTACCCCAACAGCTGCTTGATAATGTTGTGCAAAGCATGACACGACGTGTGGAATCTTCCATGGTCGCCATATCCCGTATTGACATCTTACGCCGGAACGCCTGCGGACGGTAATTGCATTTTTTTCACGTTTACGTATTCTGCACAAAATGGCCTGTTTGTCCCTTGAACACGTTCCAAAGCCTTCTGGATTTCAGAGCACAATAAATTGTCTTTCTTGTAATGTCCTGGCATTCTGACATTATTTTATTTCACTTGGCATCCAACCACACTTGCTTTTTATGCGCTATATAGCCGTTTATGATCCGTCCTTAGCAATTGTCCAGCAGTGTAATACACCCTGACCAAACTTACACGGTTCCTTCTGGTTCTATCGCTTCTAATATTCTCACCTTTCGTAACCTTTACTCACTTGCGTCCAGGCTCTTGGAATTTCTGGCGATCTTTTCTCATGACCAAAAACAGGCTTTTGATTCTATTAACCATTTTTACCTCTTCACTGTTCTTCGCCACTTTGGCTTTCCTCCCGCTTTTGTTGCTGCAATTTCTAATCTCTACACTGAAGCCTCATTTCGTATTCGTACTGCCGCTTTTTCCAGTTCCACTATTCCCTTCACTAATGGGATTCGACAGGGTTGCCCCTTATCGGGTCAACATTTTTCAATTTCTTTTGAAATTGTTAATCGCTCTCAGATTCCGCCTTTGCTCCACGATTCCTCGAAAATTCTCTACCACACGCCATCATCACATTGTTCTGACTGCTTATGCAGATGATTTGACATTGTTTCTTTGGTCTGATAATGCTTTTTCAGTTCTAGTCAGTACTTATAAAGAATACTCTGCTATTTCCGGGGCTGCGCTGAACGTGGAAAAATGTTTTGGACTTTGTGCCGGAGCGTGGGCCTCCCACAGCGATCGTCCGTGGGGTGCTCAATAGTCTGCATCTATCATTAAAATGCTGGGAGTGTACGTTGGATTGCCTGCAGCGGTCGCAGCCGCGACTTGGACTCCCATCCTTCAGAAGATTGGTCGCTCCCTGCGTTCCTTCCGCCATCTGAAAACGCAGCTCTCGTTCTTAAGCCGCTCATTTTTACTGAACACCTTTATATTGCCGAAGCTCTTCCATACTTGGCTTGCCAATTCTCCACCCAATTATTTTCTGACTCACGTTCAACGCATCTTCACTGATTCCATTTGGACCGTTATTCATTGGGTACATCGTTCTACCATTGTTCTACCCCCTGCTAATGGTGGCCTCGGTCTCGCTGATGTGTCCTGTAAATTTAAAGCTTCATCTGTTGAACTTTGTTCGTGAATTTACTCTCCCTCTGTCTTTCTCTCACACCATTGTCGATACTCTGTTCTTTCCCCGTAGCCCATTTCTTACTGTTTCTACTTTTCTGCAGATGGATCTTTTCCCATTCGTTCCCAGCCACTTTCCTGAAACTTACATTTCGGTACTTTCCTCGTGGCGTTCCTTATGTCCAGTCCGGCTCCCTCCCTTTACTACTAATGATCTATTAGCAGAATCACTTTTCTTTTCTTCCGCTATTCACTCTTCTACCACCATCTACCTCCACTTCTCCACCTGGCTTTCAAGTGGAGTGGTGAAGGTTTCACAGCTTGTTGATTCCACACTTTGTTGGAAATCGTTCCAGTCTATTTCGCCTTCATTGCCAGACACATCAGCTTCTCGTCTTCAACTCTGGTTTATCCAAACTTGTATCCAAACTCTTTATCCTTCTCTTGCCGATCAGCATGGATTGATTTATACCCCGTCGGCTGCTTTTAGTTTGCCTTATACTGTCTATTTGAATGATGTACCGTATCTACTCCATAATATCACCATGAAATTGATTTACTGTCATTTTCTAACCTTCTTCGATGAGCCAAGACCCATTCCAACAGTTCCAGTTGAGGCTCTACCAGCCACATAGACGGACATCAATGTCTCTCTCGCTTCACCTAAAGCAAAAGCAATTCACTGGCTCCACCTCCATCAACGTCTTCTCATCCCCCGTACTTTCCATCGTCTTCGTCATCTCATAACGCCGATTTTTTTTTTGTTCCACCGTTGGTAATGTCCATCATTCGTATTCTATGTGTCTCATTTTACAACCTTTATTTTCACTTATGTTCTGCCTTGCGCATAAGGTTTGTTCCTCAATTCATACTACAATGCATTATCTTATCCTTCGCCGCCATTGTTTAAGTGAAAATAGTCATAATCAACTCTGTGCTTTTTTCTTTCTTCAGGCAAAACTTATCTTCTACCATTATTACCACATTTCCGTCGACAATCCATTATTGCGACGTTATCATGTGGCATGTCGCTTTTTGTGTCGAAATTTTCGTTCATCTATCCTTATCATCTTACAAACTGAGTATGACATGTCAAAAAATACTGATACTGTTACTTCTTTTTACGAGACCTGGATGTCTGATAAGTCTTGGTTTCATGTTAACAATGAACGTATTTCCCTCAACGTGTGATTTTTTCCTGGTTTTTGCTTCAAAAGATTTGAATGGTGCTTTGTTGTTGCATTTTTTTTTTGTTTTTTCCTTTGCATGTTGCAATTTTATTTTGGCGGAATCATGCTGTTGATACTGCTCTTTTGCTTTGGAGTATTTTTGTGGAAATAGTCTCTTCCTCGCTTGTGTTTTTTTTTCAATGTCTCGTTTTTGTGTTGCTTTCTACTATGTTTGTTTGGGTTGTCAGATCCTCAGTGGACAGAGCCTCTTTCCTTCTTTATTTCACAGTATGGTTTCACTGTGATTTTGATTTTGACCTATTTTCCTGCGCTATATATATTTTGTTTCGTTTCAATCATGTGCTTGTGTTATGTTGTTGTTGACCAATTTTTATGGAATCATTATTGTTTATATGACATGGCATTACCCATCACTTTTATAACACGTTATGATTACTTACATGCTGATGGTCAAGTATATTGTTTTTTCTTATGTTATATATTGATGTTTTTCTTATTGCTGTGAGCTGTACATGTGATAATCATTGGCTTTGTTACTTCATTTACAAGTCTATGATAACCCTTTCCCCCCGTGCCAAATGGAGGCTTTTCTGTTTTATGTAGGTTTCTCATAAAGGGCAATCTGCTGGCAGTACCTATTCGGAGTTTTGTTATCATTGGTTGGACGAACAGTCCGCTGATTTAATTATTTCAATTTACTTAATATCTATGAGTTTTACCTGTCTAGTGTGTAAAATGAAGTGTTTAGTTGTGTATTAATGATGTTATCTTGCCTTTATGTATTTGCTTTTATTTTTCCCTTGCACTCACCTCTACAATTTGTTTCTCTTCAAGTTTTTTTACAGCTTACTTCCCAGTTACAGTTGTGTTAGGCCATATGTATAGTGTTGGTTATTGCGTTTTTCAATTGTTGCTTCGCTTTTTGCAGTTAGTTACCCAACGATTGTCAATATTTTTTTAATGTTACGTTACTATGTGGCGCGGGTATATTTTTATTATTTTTTTTTGTGTGTGTGTCGCGTATTTTGTTCTTCTATCATTGGCATCTTTGCACTATTATTACGTGCAATGCTTCTTGAATTAATGATGGGTAGGCATAGAGGTAATCTAAATTAAAATGTTTATGGTTGTTGTTATTATTGCGCGTGCTGTACATTTTTTGACCTTTTCTCCTTGCCTCTTCCTTCATAAGTCTTGATACTTCTTTCTTTGTGCTATTTGAGTGCGAGATATGTTTAATGCGGTTTTGTTATCAAGTAATATTTGCTTGTAGCACCTGTTTGACGGTTTTTTTCTCTTTGGTTGGCCGGTCAAGCGGATGAATCATTATTATTCATTTGTGAGCGTCTTTTACCTGTTTAGTGTGTATTCTCATGTGTTTCCATTACATATTAATGATATTATCTTGTTACCTAATGTACTTGCTTTCTTTACATTTGTTGCTATCCTCCCCTTCTTCAGTTTGATTGAATACCTCCGCAGTTTGTTTGATTCCCTGACTAACAGTTGAACCAGTTTTATTTTGTCTATATATCTTTTGTTCATTTCTCTTTCTCTGCTCTACCTACAATATTTCCATGAATGTTTCATTTTCATTTGCTGAATATGTTTGCATGTTGTAGTGATTTTATTGATTATTATTTGGTGGTATGGTTCTATGTGGTTGGAATTTGTTGATATTGTACTCATGTTTTTAGTTTTCATGAGGTCCCTTGGAACTGTATTGACAGCATTTGTTACAAGAGCAGATTGTTTGACGTATCATTCCTTTCCTTTAACTTTGCTTTGTATATTGTTATGGTTTTTAATTCTTTCTCTGTTTATTTAATTCCTCAGAATGTTGGTATGTCAATAGGTATAGCTTTTAATGTTTTATTGTTATATTATTGTTCATTGTGAAGCCGGAGGTATGTTTTCCCGGTGCTTTTACTTGTTGTATTGTTTTTTACGTGCAATAAAGATCTTCTGATTTCTGATCATTCCTCCGAGATGGGTGGGGGTTCGTGTCGCGAGAAGGCGTTGATGTCGAATTTGTCTCACGGCGCTGGCTCTCTCCCTACCCTGGAACCAGTGACCCTAAATTAAGGATAGGCGACGGCTTATAGCCCACTGAGCTGCTCACGGTGGTCGTTAAACCCACAATAAATAAAATCGCTTTGTCTCTGATATCATCCTTCTTCTAGGGCCGCTCCAATGGTGCAGTGGTCTAAGCGATGGCTTCTGATCCTTCACCCAGGGAGGGGTCTGGGTTCGAATCCCGGGCATGGATGTTTGCGTTTGTCTTTCGGCACTGGCTCTCAGTGTGTTATTTGGTATACTATGTACCATGTTCGCTATGTGAACCGTTGACATAAAATGAATATATTGTCTGACAATACTGTACAACTATGTCTGTTTATCGTGTCACTATATCTATACACCAGGTCAAATAAATAATTGATTTTACCTCCAATAAAAAAAAGGGTGATACTCAATACAAAATAAAAGATCGCATTGTTTTAGGCTGTGTGTTGTACACTAATGCCAATTGAAAGAATTTACTTAAAGCACTGATTCTTAAACTTCGAGACGTGGCAATATTTCAAGAGGGTGGCGAGACAGTAAGATTTTTGTCTTGAAAAGACATTTTTATGGTCTTAAAAAACAAATTCTTTATTTTCAAATTTTATCCCATTACTAAAACTAAGCGCTTCAGTAGGTGGGAACCAAAGGCGATTAAGCTTCCGGGAATTTTTGAACCATTTAACTTATTTTTTGTGCACTTTCATCTTTCAATACTAGAATATCTCAACTCGTGAAGAAAATGCAGCATCGTCTTTCACATTCATCTCGTTTGATTTGTTCGTGCTATTTCTTAAAGTAAATCGGAGTTTTATTATATTTTCTGTTTTCGTTTCAAGAAAGGATAGCTTTGCTCCTTTTTATTTTGAAACTTTTTAGAAAGCTTTTCGTGCATTTTTAACTTTCAATTTATTAACGAACTGAATTTCTTTGCTAAAATAATGTTGAATGATGGAACAGAAGAATTGGAAAAGCATAAAGTTCTCCCAAAATCTGATAGAGGGCGAGAATATGGTGATCGGATAAAATATTAATTGTCAGAAATGAAGCGCCAACGTTGGTGAATTTTATTTGTCACATGTGAAGTATACCCGATGATGCACGTGTGTAATATTTACGATGCAATCTATACATTCTGATTTTTACTGCAGTGAATGACTGTTGCGATGAGCAGGAATGATATTTAAGATGCGGAATACACATTCTAATTTTTACTGCAGTGAATAACTGCATTGAGATGCCCGGGTGTAATGTTTAAGATGCAGTCTGTATATTCTGATTTTTACTGCAGTGATTGACTGGTGTGTTGCCATACCCGGGTATAATGTTTAAGATGCAATCTATACACTCTGTTTTCTGCTGCAGTGAATGATTGTGTTGCGATTCCCGGTCATAGTGTTTAAGATAAAATGCATATATTCTGATTTTTACTGCAGGGATTGACTGTTGGGATGCCCGGGCATAATGTTTAAGATGAAATGTATATATTCTGATTTCTACTGCTGTGAATGACCGTTTTGCTATACCCGAGTATAATGTTTAAGATGCAATGTATACATTCTGATTTCTACGGCAGTGAATGATTGTGTTGCGATGCCCGGGCATAATGTTTAAGATGAAATGTATATATTCTGATTTTTACTGCAGGGAATGACTGTTGCGATGCCCGAGTATAATGTTTAAGATGCAATCTACACATTCTGATTTCTACTGCAGTGAATGACTGTGTTGCGATGTTTAAGATGTAATCTATAATGTTTAAGATGTAATCTATACATTATGATTTTTACTACAGTGAATAACTGTATTGTGAGTGCTTCCTCGTAAGCACACTTACCACGAAAAATTCATTTTATGTGCACTCTATGTGTAAGCCGTGTAAGAAATGAGATAACAATAACTGTAGAATACGTAAATACAGGAAAAATGTCAGTTTTGTTTTTGTATTTGTTCCGGGAGTTTAATGATCACCATGAACAATTATTAGCAGTCGTCCGTTGTGTGGACGCTGATTCCAAGCAGGGGAAAGAGCTGTTTCTATCAGATAATCTTACCGGCCATTTCTTATACGGATCTCGTACCAGGGCCAATATTAGTCGAATTTTCAGAAGCCAACGCCTCAGACTACTGGCTCACCGGAAATCCTGCTATAAATTCATAATGCCGCTTTATAAACTACGGTAATCATATCTCTATTATGTGCTAAACTTTTCTTTTCTGTATCTGTTCGCTTTTTCTGTTTCTAAAGCTCTCTGCAGGCATGAATTTTCTTTTTCGGAAGAAAGAAAATGAGCATTATGAACACATTCAGTATAATCCTTTATGAACCGCGGGAAAAATAATTTACCCAACTTGAAGCATGCTTCAGGAGACCGACGCACATTGGTTGCAAGGAAAAGTTGTGACCACCGGTGGAATAACATTGCGTAAGTTCCTAATGCACGGAAAAGTTTGTAATCCGAAGGAGAGATGTCTGGGAAATTTTCTTGGTAACACAACGTTTCTAAGCAAAGAATCCTTATGGTTTCGAGAGTTATGCACGAAGAGTACAACTTTTCAATTAACCAATGCAGATCCTTACGAACCATTACATCCTAAAGCTGGCAAAAATTCTGGTCCGCTGTGACACTTTTCGTGTAGGAAAAGCCTATAATTCATTATTCTCCTGACAGTTCACCTCACGTGGGTGCAGAGTGGCTTACTGGGATGCGGTATCCGTTGACTTCGTTACAACCAATATTGGGTATGCTTCGAAGTATGACACTGAACCCACATCAAATCGCATGTGAGCACACGGTTCAAAAAGCTTTTTGTACTAGCATGAGAGAAAAGACATGCATACATCTAATCGTTGAAACTTGTAGTCATCTGACAAATGATGTGGAACCCAAAAGCCTAGTCTCTGTGTCTTTTCCATCGAACGTAGACGTTAGCGAATGGTGTCACTACTTACACCAGAACTTGAGGGCTGCTGGTGATACGTTTACGCGTTGTCTTACTCACTGGAACTAAGCAGGAGGTCATCATCAAGCTCCTGTGGTCGTCCATTGCATAAAGCATCGTACAAATTCGGCGGCACAACGAAATTATTGGAACCACTTTCTGGTGTTTCTTTTACTTACCAAGCCGACCCATAATGCTTTAACGACCAGCTCTATGAAATACTGTGTCACTCAGAATACCAAACCTCCCGAAACTGTCTGTTGTTCCTTTAAGAATTTCTACCTTCCCCTTTACAAGTTAACAAAAGAAGGATAAGTGCTAGGTCACCGCACGAATCATACGATCTGTAGTCTTGCTGTGCATTCACCTTCTGAGTTTTCGCGGGGACTATCACTGCATCCCTCCTTGGATAACACATACGATGTCATGAGATTAAATAGTGTCGCTCAGGGAGACACCAACGCCTGTTTCACTTATTTGTTTAGCGAGTTCCAAAGACTGAGGTGACTTCTGTTAATCCCGTAGAGGCCGTGTAAATTTCAAGAAGAGGTACGTGTAGAAAATCTAACTTGCTATCCAGGTGGCGCAGTGGTCAAAGCGATGGTTTCTGATCATTCGTCAGAGATAGATCCGGGTTCGGATCCCGGTGAGGCATATATGTTGTGTTTGTCTTACACAGGCTCTGTCCCCTCCCTGGAACCAGCGGCCTTAAATTAAGGACAGATGATGACGCTTTAACGCCCACTAAGTTGCTGACAGTTGTCGTTAAACCTCTAATCAAAAATAAAATCATACTCAATCTAGACTGGCATTTTCTGGCGGTTGTGGTAGTTTGGGTTTTAGGGCTTTTGGGGTGTTACAGTCGTTAAAGGGTTAATGCTGTGTATATCCGTTTGGTTGCCTGTGCTGTGTTTGTGCCGAGTTTACACATGTTCACCCTACTTTCCCTGAAACCGTGTGTTAAGATTTCATTTTGCACACTGCTTCCACAGAAACGTACAGCCGCAGCAGACAGATGCCACTTGCCCTTATAATTACTAATTTCTAGCTTTGCAGATGTGCGAAACATTGGTACTTCTCGTTCTGCATTTATGTCAGTTTCTCTGTTTGTGCAAAACGTTACGAAATATCTTGGTTGCCCAATATTTCCGATAAAGTATTACTCAAACAATGCGAGGAGATGCTGATAAGTTCTGTGCCTCACCAAGAAGGAAATGGGCTAGAGCCATGAAACTTACAGACTATTCCACACTTTCACCTCCCAGTTCAACACACTTGACACAGCGTTTGTGGAGTTTCTTTAACCATTCCAAAATACTCTAATTGGGAAGAGGAAATAGTCCGATGGAGCAAGGTCTGGTGAGTAGGATAGATGATCTATGCACTTAACCCCTGATCCCTGAAAACATCTATTGTCTTGCCAGCTTTGTTCGCTAGCGCATTGTTCTGCAAAAATAGGGCACCTTTCTGTAGTTTTCCTTGCCTTTTTTTCTTTCAGTGTCTCCTTTAATCGGCACAGCACATTGAAATAGCAATCAGCATTTATTTTTTGGCCCTTCGGGAGATAGTCCGTCAGTAAAACGCTTTTCGAATCCCCCTCCCCCCCCAAAAAAAAAACATTGCCGTAACCATTTCTGTAGACCTTTGAGTTTTGAATGTTTTGGGTGGGGAGAACCCGAGTGCCGCTATTGCAGGGACTGTTGTTTCGTCTCTAGATCGTGGTGATGTAACCACGTTTCATCAACAGTGACAAGTCGCTGCAAAAGCATATCACCAGATCGCTCAACATCCTGCACAACCGATTTGGAAGTGTCCACTTGTTTTCGTTTCCCATCGGGGTTTTCAAACATTTTGGCTCTCACTTCGCTGACACCTTCTGCATGTCCAAGTGCTCATGAATTATAAACCCAACATGTTCCCTGGACATATCCAGTATCTCTGCTATTGTTTTAACCTGGATTCGCCGATCTGAAAAAATCAAGTCATGAACACGATCAACAATTTCGGGTGTTGTCACTGTTGAAGACTTTCCAAATCCAGCTGCATGTTCGGTCTCAATGTCTCCACGCTGAAAGTTGGCATATTATTTCTTCACAGTGGAATATAACTATGACGTGCACTTGTCGCTTAACCCTTTAACCGGCTAGAACGAATTAACTCGGGGTTAGAGGAGAAAATGGACTGAAATAATCTAGAACGAATATATGCGCTATCTAAGAAGTGCGCCGAACGCGGCTGGGCAAGTGAGCATGCGCACCAGGATTAGATTTGTTATTCAAAGTGGTCATCCAGAGGGATGGTTGACATTAATCCATTCTGATTGATACCTGTAAAAAGGGCTGTAACAATGCCACAGAACCTAAAAAAAGAGAAAGAAGAAACTTGAGTCACTTGCTCCTACCCAGTGGCATAACGGCCCTGTGCGCGGGTCTAGTACTTCTCTGTTATGTGTTGGATCATGGAAGACTAAAAGGGAGCGGAATAGTCCTTTCCAAGTATTCCTTGGTTTCCAAAGGTCTAAGAGATATAACTATTCATCTTTGACAGGCTTTCGGCTGCTGCTGCTCAGATAAGGGGGAAATAAGGAATTGTTTTGGCGTATCTTTCGTAAAACCCGGCCGCTATGCGAGCATTTCTGTTTGGGGTGCGCAGAATATTTTGGACACCATTTGGTTCAGGTACATCGGCAGCTTAAAGGGTTTAACGTTTGCGTCATACACTCATAGATTTCCTTTGTAGTTTTCTTCTACAGGAACAGACATTTCATGACATCACGGAGTTCCACATTCGAAAATTCAACATTTCGCATCGGCATGGTTCAGGTCAGGACGTCAAACATCTGGAAAAGAAGAGAGTTATTAGTCTGAAAATTGGCACTTTACAATACAAAAGAACACTCTTTCGAGCTGCAGTGACAAAATAATTCCACAGTTAGAGGAAATGGGTTAGGCCGAGAACGTTTCAGAATCCCCTCGTATAGGATTGTCATTATCTATGAATATCAGACAGATCAGGTGGTGAGTATTGGTACTTTCTGGACAAAAAGGTTAGAAACATTATTATTGGTATGCCATTTTATGTGTAGTGATAGTGTTAAATGTTCGCGTGCGCATGATTGGGAAGAAAAGACAAACGGAACTCCCTTAAAATTATCCCCTGGACCACAAGATTACAGCCCCCCCCCCCCATTCGTGCTCTCAGATTATTTAAAATCAACCTAACATTCCGTGCTTACTTGAGATTTCTCCCTTTTGCGAGGCTACAGGATAATATACAGAACTAAGATGTAACTCGAATAAGATTTCCGTCGCCAAGTAACGGCTATGCTAAGTAATAGTATCTAATAAGCGGACAAAAGAAGGGAGCTCTTCTGTAAAACTAATTAAAGAAAAAATTAATACGCCGCTTTAACGAAAACGCTAAAGTTCCTTTCAGCCTCATTTAATTGCTTAAAGGAGTATGTATTAAAGCAAATGTCTCGGTGAAAGTAAACTTCATTAGAAAATTGCTTCTTGCTACAGATTCGGATTTCCTCGTAGTGATTAAACTTTCGTCATTAATTATTCAGGGCTTTGCTTTTCCCCCCAAATCCGATCAATAGTTTTGTTCATCATGTTGCTCATCATCAAAGCGTGTCAAAAAGTGATTCTCGAAATCAAACGAATCCTCATATTTAAGTTCACGTAAGTTGCACTTTTCTCTATGCGATGAAATTCAATTACTTTGCTACACTGAAGTAAAAACATCGTAGATCTTATGCCGGTCTATAGAATACGGTGAGTAATGCTTCTCCGTATATTGAATTAATCTGTTCTCGCTGTTGTCGACGAATCATTCCACATGAAGTGAAGAATACGTCCAGTATCTCTTCTCTGGGAACATTCAAAGTCCTAAGGTTCTTAGCAAAGGCTCATTAGCATTGGCTCTCTCATTACTAGCGTATCATTTCGTCAGAGTAATCATCATTAAATCAGCACATCATCATCTCCGCAACATCTTCCCCATTGTATTCCAATTTGCTCTTCACTGGAGGGACACACTTGCACACTTCCAACCTCTAAATGAGTTTGCCTCGTAGATATTCCTACAGCTTTGCGTTATTCTGTAAACAAAGCCTGCAGAGTCTTATTATCAAAGGCCAACGATTCGGATAAAATCACGATACTCCTCAGATGGTATTAATATTGACGTCGTTTAATGACATTCCAAAGTTAGGGTGGTAATCATATCTTTGTTTTAAATAAGAATTTCAAGCACGTATGTCTTCAAAATTTGGAAAACGAAAAAAAAAAAAAAAGTAGCTATCGATAACAAATCGTAACCTCCTCTGCGACGAGGAAAAGTCAAGAGCTAGCTTGTTATCTTTCTGGAGTATGGAATGCAATGCAGGTGAACCAAATTTTTCGTGTTTTTGATTCATCAGAGAAAGAAAAGCAAATGAAAACCTGCTTCCCAAACACAAAATCATAGAATACAAGAAAACAACTTTCAAATAGAAACACGAAAACAGTAATTACTAAGGCTGGGACTTTTATGATTTTGCATTTTTTTTTTTTTTTTTTTTTTTTGCAATACTAGAACGTTTTTCAAGTATATACATATGTGTTTCATACTGTGTAAAAATAAGCTGATTCACGTACATTTATTATACTCTAAAGTGCCAAAAGTCATGTGATAGCAGTATGCAAATTTTTAACTGGCGCTGCCGTCGTATAAAGGCTTCAACGCACGCCACGATTTTTATCAGTTGCGAGGTGTAATCTCGTGAGTCAGGTTGAACAACCGCCAGTGGGATTATGGCAAGCCGACGTGAATAATCGGAGTTTGAACGAGGCATGATAGTGGGAGCCAGACGGATGGGACATTCAATTTCCGAAGTTGTTCGAACATTCAACATTATTCCATCCACGGTGTCGCCTGCCTACCAAGAATACTTCATACAAGGCATTACCCCCCACTGTGGACAGCGCAGTGGCCGTCCACGGGTGTTGAATGACCGTGACCAGCGGCGTCAGACCATGATTGTCCATGTTAACAGACAATCTACACTGGCTCACATTCAATGCAGAAGGTACCAGAGACATATCCATCATGTCAGTGCAGCGTAATTTAGCGTACATAGGGTATGGGAGCAGAAGACCCACCAGAGTGCTTTTGTTAACACAACGACATCGGACACAGCGCCTCACCTGGGCTCGTGAACACGGTAATTGGACCCTGGAAGACGGGGCTCATGTGGCGGGGTCCGATGAGTCCAGTTGTTACGATCGGATGGTATGGTTCGGGTGTGGCGCAGACCCCATGAGTCCATGGACCCAAACTACCAACAAGGTACTGTACAAGGTGGTGGTGGTTCCATACATGTGTGGGGTGTCTTTACGTGGCACTTCATGTGTCGGGGTCCGATGAGTCCAGTTGTTACGATCGGATGGTATGGTTCGGGTGTGGCGCAGACCCCATGAGTCCATGGACCCAAACTACCAACAAGGTACTGTACAAGGTGGTGGTGGTTCCATACATGTGTGGGGTGTCTTTACGTGGCACTTCATGTGGCGGGGTCCGATGAGTCCAGTTGTTACGATCGGATGGTATGGTTCGGGTGTGGCGCAGACCCCATGAGTCCATGGACCCAAACTACCAACAAGGTACTGTACAAGGTGGTGGTGGTTCCATACATGTGTGGGGTGTCTTTACGTGGCACTTCATGTGGCGGGGTCCGATGAGTCCAGTTGTTACGATCGGATGGTATGGTTCGGGTGTGGCGCAGACCCCATGAGTCCATGGACCCAAACTACCAACAAGGTACTGTACAAGGTGGTGGTGGTTCCACACATGTGTGGGGTGTCTTTACGTGGCACTTCATGTGGCGGGGTCCGATGAGTCCAGTTGTTACGATCGGATGGTATGGTTCGGGTGTGGCGCAGACCCCATGAGTCCATGGACCCAAACTACCAACAAGGTACTGTACAAGGTGGTGGTGGTTCCATACATGTGTGGGGTGCTTTTACGTGGCACGATTTGGGTCCTCTGATCCTCGTAAACACGTCATTAACCGGTAATCGCTTTGTCGCTCTCATGAATAACCATTTTCAGCCCTTCATGTACACCAACAACGACAGGATTTTCTAGGAGGACAATGCACCATGTCATCGGGCCCAAGTTGTCCAAAATTGGTTCGAGGAGCATTCTGGATAGTTCGGACGGATGGTGTGGGCACCGTGATCGCCCGACATGAACCCTATAGAGCACTTATGGGGCGTGGTAGAAAAGTCCCTTCGCATCGAAGTTCCTGCACTTACAAACACCAGGAAACTGTGGGCGGCTGTTCAGAAGGCATGGTTCAACATCTCCCCAAGAGTCTTCGGGCCATTTGCGGAATCGATGCCACGTCGTGTTGCTACACTGCGCATGGCTAGAGGAGGTCCTACACGATACTAGGTATGTATTACGTGACTTTTGGCACTTTAGTGTATATATAAGAAATTTCTGCCTTTTTCCATGATTTTTATGAGATGTGGCATATTTTTACGGTTTTCGGTCATTTTAAAGCACGTTTTTGTTATTTTTGAGTCATTATTTTGCATATTTTGGTATTTTCAATAAAAAGAGTATTTTTTTTGGATGAATTTCCTTTGCATAAAGAAGATCGACTTGTTTGTCCTCCATGAAGCGGCCTCAATTAAAGTTGCGCAGAGACTACTTTCTGATCCTGAAAAATCAGGTCAATTTTTCTACGTAAAGTCGAATTCTGGATTTCTGCCTGGTGCCATTACTTTCTTGGAGAAGTCAGAAATGCCGTTTGTGCATCAAATAGATTTGATACAGAAAATTGTGAATAACCTAGACATTGTGACTGGAAAACTGTGAAAAAGATAATTGATCAAGTTTAAAAACGAATGTAGGGTATAAAAGGCAGTGCTTAATAGCAGATGTGGTATCGGGGCAAAATTTGCACTTGGTGAAACTTCAGAAGACTTTGAATGAAGTGACAGTTTATTTCAGGTATACTCCTGTGGTTTCAGTAGAAGTGGGAACGAGCTCTTTAATGTTTAAAGCTTTACTGGCAGACAACAGAAACGCATTTTCTTTTGAAAATCTGCACATGATTTTTGATTTGCGTTTCAGTTCTGGATTGATGAAATAAAAAGATCCAGTTTGTCGTGGCAAACTAAAAATATTCAAGTAATTTTCTTTTAGTGAACTTCTAATTTTCAGTTTGGCACAGGAACTGTCAGAAACTGTAAATTGCGTTTTTTTTTCTTTTTCTTGTTTTCTTTTATAGGCCTTTTTTTTTACAAAAAATGACTGGGTTTGGCACAGAAACTGTAAAAATTAAAAATTCTATTTTAACGGGGTTTTCATTTTTCTCATAGGGCATGTTTTCGAGGAATAAATCTTTAGTTTGGCACAGAAACTGCAAAATAATTAATTTTTATTTCTTTTTCTTCTTTGCTTTGTTTTATAGGTCACGTGTTCATTTGTAAAATAAAGAATTTCAGTTCATACAGCAACATTCAAGAAATTAAAGTATATTTTTTCAGATTCTTTTTTCTTTTGACTGACACATCTCCTTTTTTAAATTAAATAGTTTTGCATTTATTAGGTCAAATGAGTGTACATTTGTTAGGTCATTTATTTGTTTTATAGGCCATTTTTTTCAGTTTTTTTGGGTCACATATGCATTTTTGTAGGACGTTTTCTAACAATTTTAGGTCATAAAAATCCCAACCTTAGTGATCACTTTTAATTTTCAGGAAATATTAACTAGAGTATCAAATGACACTTATGACTCAGTTGAATAACTAGCACATTTAGTTATACGTAACTCAAAAAAATCTATAAATAATATTACAAGCCCAGCAGTATATAAATACGTCCGAAGCAAGTAAATACTTTAAATATTGTTCACATTAAAACACATTAACAGATTAATCACTGTATCCAAAAGTAATCAAATACAGTAAGATGATTTAAATGAAAACACATGTGAGGAGTAAATAGTTATTTATTTATATACTAGGGGTGTTCAAATGAAAAGGTACGAAACGTCATAAGAACGTAACTGTTAACATATTTGCCTATGCCGCTATGGAAGAGCGTAGCGACACATCTTGGGATGCAATTGGAGTCGCCGGCGTGGATCGGAGCATGCGCGGGCGCCCGCATGCGCAGGAGAGAGCAGAGGCTCTTATAAAGAGCGCCTTCCAATTGACGCGGCAGTGCGTGTGAGGACAGGATTTCGAACCATTAACACCGATGTGTACTGTGAGACACTCCGAAACCTACGCAGGTCCATCAAGAACAAAAGACCGGGGCTGCTCACGGAGGGTGTGGTTCTGCTCCATGATAACGCGCGTCCACACGTCTCCAGGGTCACACACGCGGAACTGGCCAAGTTCCAGTGGGAGCAGCTTGACCATCCGCCCTACAGCCCGGACATGTCGCCCTGCGATTTCCATGTGTTTGGTCCCCTGAAAAAACATCTGAAAGGGAAGTGCTTCCACTCGGACGACGAACTCAAGGACGCGGTGCAGGACTGGGTCTCGTCACGGCCACAGACATTCTGGGAACAAGGAATCCTTTGGCTCGTTAATCAATGGGATCGTTGTGCTACGGCCTATGGTGTATACTTTGAATTAAATCTTCATTTATACCCACAGTGTCGTTTCGTACCTTTTCATTTGAACACTCCTTGTATGTATTTTATCAAAAATATTTGAAATGAATATTGGATTGAGTTCATGCCGTTTTTTGCACCGCACTACAGAAATGTATTACATCAGAAGAAAAATGGAATCAATCAACTGTGTACCCCCCCCCCTTTGTTTCAGATGGTATCCTAACTTATGGATAGGTCTGCAATGCCATTCTTGAAAAAAGGTGCAGGTTTTGCTGCGAAGAAATCATCAAGGAAATTCTGGAGATCAACATCATTGTGAACGTTCTGCCATGGTGTGCATTCGACAGAGATCGAAACAGGCGTTAGTGTGAAAGGGCGATATCTGGGGAATACGTCGGATGTGGGAGGGTCTCCCATTTTATGTCCTGAATGGCCAGTTTCGTCATGTTTGCAGTATGAGGGCGTGCGTGATCATGTTTGAGAAAGACACCATGGCGCCGATGTGGCCGTTTCTGCTGAATTTCTCCCTCCACACGGCGGAGTTGCTCACAATAGAGTGCAGCGTTGATTGTCCGATTCCTCGGCAGCATTTCCCAGTGAATAATGCCTTCCATGTCCCACCAGACACACAACATGATCTTCGCAGCATGAAGGTCATGTTTTGGACGTGGTGCGTGCGTCTTCTTTGGGCTTAATCAATAACTCCGATGCCTGAAATTCACTTACGGGTACCACTTTTCAAATCCAGTAAATATACAAGACAGAAAGCGTTTGTGTTGCTGAGAACATTCCGATAACGGACGAGCGAGGAACCGCATATGAAAACACGCTGCTTCTTGTTGTCTCCGGTGAGAGTGTGAGGCTCCGAAGACCCCAATTTCTGGATCTTTCCCATACGTTCCAGGTTTCGTACCACTGTGGCGTGATCACAGTCCATCTCAGTGGCCGATTCGCGTGGTTTGACGCGGATCCAAGTGAATGAGATGGTTCAAACGATCCTCATCAAAGTGAGATGGACGACCTGAACGTGGAGAGTCGTTGAGGTCAAAATGGCCACCTCGGAACCGCTCAAACCATTTGCGTGCTATCCTCGGAGCAATATCATCCTCCCCATATACAGCATAAATTTGTCGAGTGGCCGCGGCAGTTGTGGATCCCTTGTTATACTCGTAGAGGAGTTGATGTCGGAAATGTTCATTCCTCTCTACTTGGCACTCCATAGTTCCAGACCTGAAAACCAAAAAATTATTAGCCACAATCACACAACGCAATACGATTTAGATACACGATATTACTGGCTTCCTTTATGATGTACAACTGGCCATATTCACTGTCAGTACTGACCTGGGAAACACTCGTAAAATAAAAGTGCATTAACTTATGCATCAACCCAATATATAATTTCATACGGAACTTACAGAAGTATGGACATCTTAACATAAATGCAAATATAAGAAAATGATTATTAAATAATCTGAAGAAACAGATATGAAGTTCTGGTGAAAATAAAATGTGGGTTGCAAATTATAACTTAAAAAAAAACAGAATATGGTGGAAATATACAAGACTAGTTTAAATTTAGCTCTCAGAGTATAATACTTATTGAGTAGGCGAAGAATCACATTGCTGCCATGTAAATGAAAATAAAATGCGATTTGTTATTTAGAGATATTAAAAATAAGTTCAGAGAGAACTTTATACAGGATGTTTATGAGCTCCATCTGCAATTTTAAACTTTAATAATTTTAAATGTACAGATGATAAAATCACACTGTAAACGACATATAAAAAGGCTTTATACAGTTTTTATGCAGTACAGAGCACATTTCTAACATTCAGCATGACCACTATCTTTCGTGATACATCGTGGGAACCGGTTTTCCAACTCGTTAAAAACATCCCTCAGTTGCTGCTCAGTGATTTCATCCATTGCTTCTATGATCCTGACCCTAAGCTCATCTAAAAAATGTAGCTTTGATGAGCAGCCAACTGTTTTGACGTGACCCCAAAATAGTTAAATGGGGTCAAATCAGACGAACGGGGTGGCCAAAGCAATTAGTCCAGCCCTACCGATCCACATGTCTAGAAAGACGTCATTCAAAAACCATCGCACCTCGGAAGCATAGTGGCAGGGTGCGCCGTCTTGCTGAAAGAACGTGCTATCTAAAAGATCTAACCGTTTTAGTTCATGGACATTGCAGTATTATGTAAAGTCGTTCCCAGTGGATACATGTAGTCAGTTATTATATTCCATATTAGGAAACACAGAAGGACAATTTCAATTAAAACGTTAAAAAGTCACACCTAATATGAATGGTACTTGAAATGTAGAAGAACAATGCCATATAGAAAAGGGTGACTTAAAAGTAAGGAAAATGCATATCCAGAAACTTGATAACAAGAGTTCAGGAGTGGCCTTAAAAATGATCGTTCTTGAAACAAAATTGGTGTACTGTATTTTTTAAAAGAACTCAAATTATAGTGGTTAATGGGGGGAATCTAGAAATAACCGATGCGTACAGTTACCTTGGACAACAGATATCAAGAGACGCTCCAATTAAACGACAAATACGTAGGCGCCTGAAAATTGGTTGGAGAGCATTTGGAAGAAACAATTCAATTTCCAGAAGAAACGTATAGGGGCTTATCGAAAAATTGAAAACACTCTTTGTAGAAATCTTTTTAATAGTAAGCTGTGGTCTCAGCTCAGGCTTTTAGAACAGAAACAATTCGACATGATTTATACAAGTCATGCACATACGATAATGGAATTTGGGACCATTCTTCTTTAGATATATGTATGAACTGTTCCAGTGATGATGGAGGTGAAAAGTGTATGCGGTCTAATCTTTCGCTTCAGATATTTCTACTGATGCTCAATAATATTGGGTGCCAGGGTAGCTGCTGTACCTCATCCGTATGCTCTGCAAGCCGCAATTTGACAAGTTTTGCACAATGCACAGGTTCAATATCTTCTTGAAACCAGGAAACGGTCATTAGGAAACAATGTCTGCAACAGTAGGAGCAGGAGGTCACCAAGAATGAATTCGTACGTTGCAGATGTGACATGACCCTGCAGAATAATACGAGGTCCGATCAAAAAGTTCCGAGACTAGGCCAATATGCAACAAATACTTACGTTACTTAAGGCTGGCTATGATCTCCCTCAAAGTAGTCTCCTTGAGCAGCGATATATCGCTGCCAGCGGTTTTGCTACGGTTGGAACGCTCCCTGGAAGTCTTGTTCGCGAATCGTGTTAAGCACTGTCTGCAATTCGCGGTGGATCTCGTCCACGGTTTCAAAATGGCGACCCTTGATCTTCAACTTCATCTTCGGGAACAGAAAGAAATCTCAGGGAGCCAAATCCGGCGCCTAAGGCGGGTGAGGAAGGGCATTCAAGCTGTGGCGGCTGCAAAACTGGCGTGTTGCTAACGCTCTGTGAGCTGCTGCATTGTCGTTATGGAGCAGCAAATCGTCCCTGTGCCACATTTTAGATCTTTTGTGGCGAATGTCCTTCCTAAAACGGCGCAGAACATCGCAATAAAAAAGGGCGGTGAAGGTCTGGCCCTGGGGGAAGAATTCATGGTGGCCAACCCCACGAATGTTGAAGGACACGATAAGCATGCTTCTTGTTGCACTCCGGACTTGTCGGGTCTTCTTCGGTCGTGGAGATGCCGGGCTATTCCGCAGCGACGACTATTGTATGGTCTCCGGGTCGTAACCGTAGACCCAAGTCTCGTTCCCAGTGATGACCCGTGACTGGGACATTTCATGCGTCTCCGTTCCCAATTTGCCGAGTTTGGCGCAGCATTTGCTGTTCGCTCGCTGCTCTAGTTTGAAGTCCATACCGAAAACGCGGCTGTGCTCAGCACGTGGTCATTAAATACCGTGTAGCACAGCTCCCGATGTTCACAGAACGACGCAGCTCGGCAAAATGACTTATGAGGGTCATTGCCCTCGACCGCTGCTCGCGCATCCACGTACTGCCGCCTGTTGGCGCGCTAAGTACCAAGTCTCGGAACATTTTGATCGCACTATGTATAATGACCCCAAGGAATGTCATGTTATGGCACCACCATAGCATCAAGAATGCACCTCCATGCTTCACAGTTGGAACGAAGGTTTTCGCCAGACGTGCAATTGATGCTGATGGTGATACTTTTTGTTGCATTGTAGTTGGCGATCAGAGGTTTGTGGATTGCAGCATGGCCATAAATACCGACATGATGAAGTTCCCAACGAACCGTTATGATGGAAACAGGATCATTCCGACTAGTGTTCATTTCTGCCTGTATTAACATTTGGTTTTGCGCTGCCGTGGTCTATTTCTTCCGTTGTACAATCCGTGACAAAGTTCGCGTATCGCTACATTTTCGTATGGGGTCCACGATTTGCACGATTAAAAGGAACTATGTGTCCTCGATAGTTGGCCAAAATCTTCGATCCATTTTTTCGTATTACACCTACCATTCCAGTTACTTAATCTCCTGCGAGATGTTAATCAACGATCATGCCTTTTCTGGGGCCATTTTAATCTTATAATATCGACAATTACACCACAAAAGCTGCTTCACTTGGGCCTGTGGCGCTGCTATGTGATAGCCGATATCGTACTACTCTAAACACAATGAACAAAAAATTAGTCACCCCTAACAGAAATTATATTAGGAAGTTACCTGTTGCATAGAGGGCGCCGTGATATAATTGTTGGGAGATAAATAGCACTGACGTGGTCTACAGGATAACTTTTGTCTCGTGTGGTGGTGAAGAGCAACGTGTGTCTTGAATTTAGTCTACAATATGGGTCGTAAAACAAACCTTACTGAATGGCAAAAAGGAGCCATCCTGTTTGGCCATGCCCACGGACACAAAATGAATGAAGTTGCCCAAGTTGTTGGTGTGTCGAAGCGTACTGTCTAGCCGGTCTACAAACAGTGGTGTAGTTCGCAGTCAACTGAAAACCGGCGACGTAACTGCGGCCGGAAAACGATTCTCAACAACAGGGACCGCCGTCATATTTCACGTCTAGTAACTGCAAATCGGTTTCAAACCAGAAAACAATTGCTCCAAACAGTCAATGAAAATCCACTCTACCCAATTACAGAAAGGACATTGCGACGAGAAACGCGTGAGATAGACATCTGGAGCAAAGTACCACGGAACAGGCCTCTAACAGCCAGTCACTTTGTCGCGCATTGTAAATGGGCTCAGAGGCCCCAAAACGTTACTGTGGAAAATTGGAAAGGAGTAATTTGGTCTGATGAGTCTCGTTTTTGTTTGTACTCTAATGATGTGAGGCTACGAGTGTATCGCATGCCCAATGAAGCCTTGAATGCTGATTGTGTCGAAGGTGTTCAGACTGGAGGGGGTTCTGTGATGTTTTGGGGATGTTTTTTGCACCACGAAATGGGTCCTATCGTTACAGTGACGATGAATTTGAACCAACATGCGTACCTCTGCATTCTCAGTGACGAAGTGTTGCCTTTTGCCCTACATCTCCAGGAGCAGCATCACATTGCCACTCCTGTCTTCCAAGACGACCATTGCCGTGTGCTCAGTGACAACTGTGTTTGAGTGGCACGACGAACAATCAGCAACACTGTCTCACCTCGACTGGCTTGCCAAATTCCCAGATTTAAATCCTATTGAAAATCTGTGCGATCATTTGGAACAGAAGGTGAAAAGTTGGAACAGCCACCCACGTACTCTGGCGGAACCTCGAAAACAGCTGATGCACGAGTGCCTGCAAATCGATGTCGAATACATCCACAACCTCGTGGAGTCTCTACCACATCGGATTCGTGCGTTTTCAAGGCAAGAGGCACCGTCAGCCGTTATTAGGCAAGTTCTGACAGTGGTGACTAATTTTTTTGTCCGGGGTTCCTGCCCGAAAGTCACCCGACGCAAAAGGAATCTCTTAAAGTGAACTTTTATTAAGAGATACGTTGTGAAAGAATTCAATATAAATATACTCCCGTAACAAAAACGTGTGAATTATTTCCAATAGAAAGAACGGAAAACGTGTTTTCCTGCAAAAGGTATTGAAGGAAAAGGAACTTTCTTCAATTGTGTGATTTTAAAAGAAATGGTACTTAATAAAACGTACACTAGATTCCATATCATCAGCGTTCTCTCCTTCTGGTGACCAATTTATGTATCGGATACACGCTACAATGCATAGATCGTGATTCTTGCAGCTCAGTCTTTTTGATACAAAACGGATTTTCAAATCTGTCTAATAGATGAAGAGACATGAACTCCGCAGACGAACGTAACATAAACTCATTCTTTTTTTTCTTTGACCCCATTTCGATGATATTCAACAAAACAGGTTCTTGTATTGAAGGTAAATTACCGTTTTCTAGAGGTATTAACGGAATATTCTGAATTTTCAGAAACTTTTCCGCAATTCCATTCTTGTATCGAAGGTAAATTATCGTTTTCTGAGGTAATAACGGAACATTCTGAATTTTCAGAAACCTTTCCGGAATTCCTTTCTTGTAATGAAGATAAATTACCGTTTTCTACAGGTATTAACGAAACATTCTGAATTTTCAGAAACCTTTCCGCAATTCTTTTCTTATATTAACGGAAAAACTCCGTTCTCACTTTTTCCGTATCCATATGACGAAAAATAGGAGAGATTCATGGGAATACTTGTGGAGGGGAGGTGGTTGTTGATCAACTGTTAAATTTCAATAGTCTGTCAAAGTATTTAATTTTGAAGTTCTGTAGCGGAATCCGATATTGAGGATAGTATATCGCATACGTTTCTGTTTATGGTGGCACAGGATATTTCTTCTCCTCCTCCCCATGTTGTGCACCAGCTTTTATATATTGTGTTTCCGTAAGAGATCGGGTACACAATTTATTGTACACGTGACTGTACGATATCTATGTATCAGTCTGTGGAGTCCTTAAAAGAAAAGCTATATAGCTATCAAGAGTAAATTTCATATTTCGAAAATTTGTGAAATAAAATAGTCCACTGTACCTTCTCTTTAGTATAATTTAAAATTATTATCAGTTGGAGAAAATAACTCAGTTTCCAAGTCATTTTGTTGCTTCGAAAAATCACGGTGAAAAAAATACGTAATTGGTAAATAACACCTCCAACAGAAAAAATTAAAGTTATTACAAGAGTATTCAGAGACATTATAATCCCCAATGGAAAATAAAATGACTAAATCACTCACATTAATGAGAAAAAAATTCATCATTGCGCAATTAGTGTTTACCTTGAGCGCGAGCCGGAGCCCCTTGAGTTTCTGGCTCAGTTGTTAAGATGCGCGGCTTCAACACAAATGGCCTGGGCTCGATCACCGGGTCAAAAACATTTCTGTCGTCAAATGGTTCTGATATTGAGCATGTTGAATTTTGCAAACTTTCTGTATTAATACGGAAAAATTGAAACGGGTTTTTCTGGAATAATCGGAATTACTGACTACGGAATATCTGTGAAAATACGGAAGTTAAAAAAAACCTGGCACTTCTAAGAACGGAAATTCCGTTAAAACACGGACTCTTTTCGGTAACTTTGCTGCACGTTATTTTCAGAAATGTTCAGTGAATTCACACCAGAGATGGAAATGGGTCACATGGTCGACAATTTCTTACTGTCAAATGACTCAGATCAAGTTGTTCCTGATCCGATTTCGACCCTGTTTTATTTTTTATTAGAAAAAAATATTTCAAAGAGCCCTTCAGAGGTCTTTGAAGTAATATTTCAGAGCTGCAGAATATGATCCTTGCTGAGATAGCTAAAGAAATGGGATTAAAAAAGAACTTTCAAAAGACAAAACTGAAGTATAATGCTTTTACAAGGAAAGAAGATTTATCAATAGATCGGGAAAAGCTGGAGACAACCAATTCTTACATTTACCTTGGGAAGCAGACATCAAGCGAGGGTCACATTGATGAAGAAATTAATTGGCGTAAAAAAATTGGAAAGCTTTTAAAAGAAACTGTACAATTTTTAAGAGCAATGTGCCATTACGTCTTAAAAGAAAAGTGTTTAATCAATGCATCCTTCCAATGCTTACGTACGGAGCAGAGACGTGGACCTTAACTAAAAAAAGAAATACAAAGACTGCAGACAACTGAAGTGTAGAGAGATGCATGCTTGGTGTAACCAAGAAAGATAAAAAGAGGAACTTGTGGATAAGGAAAATGACTAAAGTGGAGCGCACCCCACACAGCACAGAATCTTTCCTATATGTTACAAGTACGTAGCACTGAAAAATTGAGACTTTTCAGATAGGTTGCGTAATGTAACAATGATGTTTCAGAAACCTTACGGTTACGTCAAAATGTCTTCAAACGTTACATAACTTTGAAACATAACCAATACCTTATAGTGAAAGGTCTTTGTAACTTCAACATATCAACTTCATGTTACTGTTACGTATTTGAAAGATATTTGTAACTTCGTTACATTACTGTTACGCATTTGAAAGATATTTGTGGCATCATCATATTACTGTTACGTATTTACTACGTTGAACATTATAGTTTTAATAAACTTTGTAAAATCACAATAAAAAGTATTACACTCGACAGCTGTTTCAAAAGCAACAACAGTCGTATTACGAGTTGTTTACTTTTTCACAAGTTCAACGCAGTCGACTGTCCGTTGGAAACAGTGGCGGCGTTTATATATTGATAAAAACAGAACAAAAAATCGGTCCCAAATGAGGGTGTCGAATTTCTATTATACATGTGGAATAGACTATATTTCAGCGAAAAAAAGAAAGAAAATCAAATTCGTCATTTCTGAAAATACCTACTAATGTGAAATTTCTTAACTTCAAGTGAAAACAAATATGTTGGTACAGTATACAACAATAACATGCTGGTATAGTATACAACAACACAGCCATGAACATAGATTTTACAAAATGTTTTTGAGAATTGAAAAATTATAATAATCAAAGGAATAACTTACTTTCAGATGATCTTGAATCACAAAAAAGAATGGATGAAGTATTAAATCAACTAACTAGCTGACTCGAGTACGACAGTATTACTAAAGAATGTCCCAGTAGCACATGAAAATACGACTACGAGATTGCTTCGGTGAAATGGCATAAATGCGCTTGCGCATCCACGCCGTTCCTAAACCAAAAATCTTAAATATCGCCGGAAGGTAACATCAAGGTAGCAATTATGTACAATGGAATCTATGAAACAGTAGTATTGGTGAATGCTATTTTTAACGTAACCGTAATGTACGAAGAGTTATGTTCCAAAATAGATATTCTTGAAACGTGATTGTAAGATATCTCTGAAAGTGTAACGACAATGAGAGATTGCAACATTATTGACGCACATCTGAAACGTTTTGTGCTGTATGAGATCTTGATCACATTTGAATCCCCGAAATGACAATGGAGAACGGACCACCGAAGAACAACCGAAATTTCAGGCTGGATTCCAAGGGACAGGAAAAGACCACGTCGGACATGGGTGGAGGAGACTGCCTCAAAACAGTTCGTTGTTGAAGAAACTTGGGGAGACCTTCATTCAGCAGTGGACTAATAATGATTTAAAATGATGAAGATGATGATATATTCCAATTTATAGTTCAAAGCAGCTTTTTCCGGTCAGGGCCGGATCGGATCGGGGTCGGTTCCAATTATGTGACGGTCGGGTTCAATTACATGACCGTCGGGTCCGGGTTGGGTCTAGGACCAAACTTTTTACTGTTTCTAACTCAGTTTCAGACCACTTATTTTTGTACAGTGGAATTTGTAATAAGATGCATTCGTAGGTAAAATGTGAAGCAAGATGCGAAACGTTGTCAGATCAACAAAATCGTATCCTGATTATTTTATTATCAGGCTGCATAATGTGTTTCTGTAGAAAACCATTCTTAATTCTTTATTCCGCATCCACTTAATACCAAATACAAATATCACACAGTTACTTTAAGGATCAAAGACGTTAATCTTAAAGGTAAAAATGAAGATGAACAATTCTAAACTATAGGGTCTCGACCGCATTTCCTTCGGTCATTCATCATGCATTATGTTCAAAATAACTACAGACTTCCCTCGACTCAACTCCGCGCTCCCCACCATCTTTAGAAATTGCTCATTAACAGTGGCTAGCTCATTAGAGAGAAGTCATTTCCTGGAATACTTGGATCATTATATTACCGGCACAGATCGCTTTGTCATTGAGCATTTAGAGCGCTCTTTATCAGGAAGCAGTTACTTGGAGGCAAGCAGCCCTTGTAAGGGCGAGTGCGCTTTTGATGGTTACTCTCCCTCAGACCACGATTAAAATTCAGAGAAATGTTTGCTTCATAATTGTCCCATTTATTTTAACAGCAGAACTTAGTTTTGCTCAAGACATAAGCTACATCAGATACAGGCAGAGCAACAGTTACTGGAAATCGCTAAATGTTTTATGTCGTTTGACAGGAAATGAAGGATTTTGAGGTGTTAGAATATATCCAAGGGCTGTTTCAAGAATTTATGCCTATTTCACTGAGGTTATGTCTATGGCAATTATTTTAAGCCTTAGAGATATAGCTTCAGCATGATGCAAGTGAGAAGTGATATTTAATGAAACACTGCAAGACCTTTGGAAACATTGTGCATTGAATATTTCTAAAAAAACAAAAAGTTTGTAATCTTTACAACACTGGAGAATGCTAGGTGCGATCAAGTAATAAACGGATAACTATTTTAACCTAGAATTTTCATACATGTGATCAAGTAATAAACGGATAATTATTTTAACCTAGAAATTTCATATATATGACCTAGAAATTTCATACATATTTGGTATCTTTCCATAGTGCTGCGAAAAATCGCAGCAAAGAGGATTTACAACAATTTTGTAAAATCATGCAACGCATTGATTATTTTACCTTTCCAACATACCAGAAAATATTACTCAAGTTATGAGGATAATGGCTGTGGAATAAATCTTGCTCCTGTGCCCTGACCTTTGACTCCATTTCGATTATATTAAACAGAATGGGTTCAGTATACCTCCGGAACAACACTAATGTTTTGTCGCAATAGAAGCATTTTTAGTCAAGTTATGATGATAATGGCTGTTGAATAAATCTCGCTCCTGTGCCCTGACCATTGACCCCATTTCGATGATGTTCAACAGAATAGCTTCAGCATACCTCCAGAACAACATGCTAAAGTTGTGTCGCAATAGATGCATTTTCATTCAAGTTATGAATATAATGGCTGTGGAATAAATCTCGCTCTTGTGCCCTGACCTCTGACCCCATTTTGATGATATTACACAGAACCTTTTCAGTATATCTCCGAAATAGCATGATGAAGTTTTGTTGCAATCGAGGAATAAGAGCGATGGAATGCATCCCCTCCTATGTCTTGATCTTTGACCTATTTCGTCCATTTTCAATAGGGTTAGTCTACAGGTTGTCCCCTACCACATACTAAATGTTTATAGAAATCGAATCATTTTTACGCGAGTTATCGTGAGGAAAGACAGACGGATGGACAAAGCTGAAGCATATACGTTTCTTCAATCTACAGTTGGAAAACGTAAACAAGTTAGTAAAATCATGCAATGCATTGATTATTATACGCTTTTCAACATATCATTACTCAAGTTATAAAGAGAATGGCTGTGGAATAAACCTCGCTCCTGAGCCTGACCTTTGACCCCATTTCGATTATTTTCAACAGAATCGGTTCAGTATACCTCCGGAACAATATGATAAAGTTTTGTCGAAATCCAACCATTTTTACGCAAGTTATAACGCATAAGGGGAATGGAATGGATCCCGCTCCAATGTCCTGACCTTTGACCTCATTTTGCGCATTTTCAATAGGGCTCGTCCCCAGTTGGTCCCCTACCACATACTAAAATTTCACCGAAATCGAAGCATTTTTGATCAAGTTATGACGCATAAGGGCACTGGAATGGATTCCGATCCTATGACGCATAAGGGCAATGAATGGATCCCGATCCTTTAAACTCGCTTCACCCATTTTCAAAAGTGTTTATCCCCAGATGGTTTCCTACCATATATTAAACTTTCATCGAAATCGAACCATTTTTACGCAAGTTATGACGCATAAAGGCAATGGAATCGATCCCACTCCTATCTCCTGACCTTTGACCCCATTTCGCCCATTTTCAGTAGGGTCGGTCCCTAGTTGGTCCCCTATCACACACTAATGTTGCTGCCGCCCAACAGTTAATGAAATGTCCCGGCTGCCACCACATGGGCCGGAAGTTCGGGCCAGCAGCGGGTTAACAGTGGTACCCCGATCCGTTGTCATGTGCCAGAACAGGGCCATTAGATTACGAAAGATTGCACAAAAGTTATGACGCATAAGGGCACTGGAATGGATTCCGATCCTATGACGCATAAGGGCAATGAATGGATCCCGATCCTTTAAACTCACTTCACCCATTTTCAAAAGTGTTTATCCCCAGATGGTTTCCTACCATATATTAAACTTTCATCGAAATCGAACCATTTTTACGCAAGTTATGACGCATAAAGGAATGGAATCGATCCCACTCCTATGTCCTGACAGACTAATGTTGTTGCCGCCCAACAGTCAATGAAATGTCCCGGCTGCCACCACATGGGCCGGAAGTTCGGGCCAGCAGCGGGTTAACAGTGGTACCCCGATCCGTTGTCATGTGCCAGAACAGGGCCATTAGATTACGAAATATTACACAAAAGTTATATCTTGTTATTCATGGGAATGGAGTGGGTGTATTTCATGGCTTAATCGGATATTTTGGCGAGGTGGCATTTCATTATAGGAAATTCATTCGCCTCTCTACATATGCAACCCCAACACCAGTCCCGTTGCTTCCATCTGGTGTTGGGGTTGCATTGGTTACCAGTTACGGGCCACTAGTGGCACTTGCTTGGAGGACCGTAATTCACTGCTATGATACAGGACCATCAATGGCTGCCAACTGATGGCGCTGCCACCAACGGACCACTATCGGCCGTGAGCGGCAGATTTCAGCCAGCAGTGACCCATCACTTCCAACTAGTGGCCAGCAGTTTCCCAACACTTGTGTTTTTGCTGGGGCAGTTTCTTTCGTATAGTGACGGTAAATTGCCGTTTTAGAGATGTGTTTACTGAAAATTCTGAATTGTCAGAAACCTTTCCGCGATTCCTTTCACATATTAACGAAAAAAAACTCCGTTCTCACTTTTTCTGTATACGTATGACGAGAAATTACCAGTGGTAGGAGCGATTGGTGAGAAAACTTCAGATTTGATTAACTTTTAAATTTCAATCGTCTGTCGAATTTTGAAGTTCCGTAGCGAAATCGGATATATAGCATATTGCATAAATTTTGTTTATTGTATCATACACTGGCGTGAAAAAATTAAGGACGAGATGGTTTTTCGAATGTAACGTCTTGCAGATGTGCTCCACATAGACTCAAATCATACCATAAGAGCCCCAAGATGTAAGAATATGGAACAAGTGAGCAAAACTGCCCAAACAAGGAATCTAAAGGATACAAAGGCACTTTATTGAAAAGGTAGCTTCGAGCACAACTGGACAGAAGACAGAAACGTCCATATAACAGGCGGCTGCCAAGAAAAATCCAGCCTTTAGTAGGGGATATGATCACCCCTGACTGCGTTGCAGGATTTACAATGTATGTCCATCCTGAGGACGAGGTTGTCAAGGAGCTGTTGAGGCATCGCGGACCATTTCTCTTGTAGCGCCAATCGCAGCTGCGGAATTGTTGCTGGCGGCTGGTGACGTGCTGCCAAGCATCTCCCAAGAAGGTCCCACACGTGTGCGATTGGATTTAGGTCCGGGGATCTTGCGGGCCAATCCATGCGTTGAATACCTTCACTCTCCAACAGCTCTGCGACAGCCACTGTACGATGAGGTGTAGGGCTGTCGTCCATGAAGAGAAACTCATGACCCACAGCACCTCTAAACAGACGCACGTGAGGCAACCGAACATCGGTACAATAGCGGACACCAGTGACTGAACCTCCTTGGAAGATGTGGAGGTCAGTACGGCTACCAAGCATGATACCGCCTCAAACGAGACCTCCGTCACCTCCAAACCGGTCCCTTTCGATGATGTTGGAAGTGTGATTGCGTGTTCCCTGCTCTCTCCAGATGTGTATAAGTCCAGAATCGCTCGTCAGACTAAATCGGCTCTCATCCGTAAATAGAACTCGACCCCGTTGCTGATATGTCCAGTTCTTGTGTTCCTTGCACCACATAAACCACCGTCTCCGATGAGCAGGCGTTAATGGCACACACCGTACTGGTCGTAGTGCAAATAGACCACCTTTGTTCAGCCTCCTGGCCACGGTAAAACGCGATAACGGACGTCCAGTTGTCTGTTGCATGTGCCTTGCGATTTTACCGCTGTCTGCCGTCTGTCTCTTCTCGCCTGTAGGACAATATACCGGTCGTCCGCCACCGTGGTTGCTCGTGGACGACCACTGCTAAACTCTCGGACAGCTGTTCCTGTCGTTTGAAATGCTCTCCAAGCTCGTGAAACGATTCTATGAGCGATCCCGAATTCCTCTGCCACACTAGTCACACTTCGACCTTCTTCCAATTTCCCAATGACGCGACCTCGGGTAAAGTTATCCAGATGTCGTCTACTGCATTGCCTGTCGGCCATATCACACGGTGGCAGTAACTCGACGTCGTTCAAACCGATGTACACCGTGCAATAGCTTTCTCCGAATTGCTGAACGTACACCGCCCGTGTGCTTTATAAACTTCCGACCCCCCGACCCCTACGTCATGCTGCATATATGCGCATGCCCTACCGTACCAAACCTTAGTCTATCTCCTGAGTGGTCTTTCGGTCCGTTCTGCCTGGTCGTTCCGCTGTTATGCTAATTTCTCCTCTTCGTCCTTAATTTTTGCAAACCAGTGTAGGATATTTCTTCTCCTCTCCCCTATTTTGTGAACCAGCTATTTATTGCATATTGTGTTACTGTAAGAAACCGGGTACTTAACTTATTGTATAGATGATTATACGATGTCTATGTATCGGGCTTTGGACAACTTAAGACAAAAGCTATTATAGCCATTTAGGAGTTGTTTTGTGAAATATTACTATAAAAAATAGATTTCACCTTTTTTAAAGATAACTGAAAGTCATTGACAGTTAAAAAAACTCAAGTTAAAAAGCATTTTGTTGCTTCGAAAAATCACGACGTAAAATGCTTAATTTGTAAAATGTCCTCCCACAAAAAAAGTCATTACAAACCTATTCAGGAAAATAATAAGCTCCAACAGAAAATAAAATGACTACATCACTCGCATTAACGACAAAAAAATCATCGTCCCGCAAATTCTTAGATTTCCCAGCGTTTTTGGCTCAGTGGTTAAAGGCGTGCGTTACCTGTTGAACCAACCCAAACGACGGAAATTCGATCCTGACTGCAGCGGAAGAATTATCTGGGGCAAAGGCAGAAAATGCAGCGTCGCCGATTTTGCGGAATTTCAGTTTAAAAACGGAAAAAACCTGAAATGGATGTTTTTCTGAATTAAACGGAATTTCTTGCTACGGAATATCTGTTAAAATACTGAAGTTAAAATGAACTGGCACTCTTAAAAACGGAAATTTCTTAAAAAAAGATGGACACCTACCGGCAACTTTGCTGCACGTTATTTTAAGAAATTTTCCGTGAATTCCCACCACTTATTTTTTGCAGTCTAGATATTGAAGGCGAATGAAAACAGCAACGTCAAATGAAACGATGCCTGAAATAGGGTTCCTAGATGAGAAGTTATAACGAAGTCAATTTCTCCGTCATTTTTTTGGTCTACGCCGGGATTCGAACCCGAGGCCGCTTATTCCGGAACAAGTCGCTCTACCAACTGAGCTACGGAGACATTTGTTCTGATTCCTATCTGCCTTTATGTCGTGTGCGTCCTGCTGGCAGGTACGTCACATATCCTTTCCCCCGAAAGAGGGCCGGGGGCATGGCCCACGGGTCAGCCGTGACCGTGAATCGTTGCAGGCAGCCATCCACTGTAGAACGTGCACTTGAGAACTCCCAGTCAATCTGCTGTGTGGAATGCAACATCACACATTTTTATTTTTCGAAGCGCTGGAGAAGGAATTCTCTAATTTTTCCTGTCTCGCGGTGTGGAAATAACATCACACTAATGCGAGATTTTGAACGGCCGGGTCATCCGGATAGTTCGGGCGCCACTATAACGAAGTAAATTTCTCCGTCATTTTTTTGGTCTACGCCGGGATTCGAACCCGAGGCCGCTTATTCCGGAACAAGTCGCTCTACCAACTGAGCTACGCAGACATTTGTTCTGATTCCTATCTGCCTTTATGTCGTGTGCGTCCTGCTGGCAGGTACGTCACAAAGTGCTTGCCAAACAACACGGAATCTACGATGTTAGTACCATTTTACACGTACCAAACAATTGTACCCATTAAAAAAATGTAACACACACACACACACACACACACACACACTCTTCGTACCTAACGTCTCCAAAATCATGAAGGGATTTCTTACTGCGCACCTGTAATTTCTTGGGAAATTTGCTACTGGGAATTCACTTAACGTCATTAACATGCAGTAATTTCATCGAACGCTTCCTCGGAGGCCTTGTCAGCCAACCATATGCATAAGGCCTAGAATTTTCTATTGGAAGATTTTTTTAGTGCCGAAATACAAGCCAGATCCCTGAAAGTTTTGAAAAGATTGGATTTTCAGTTTCTCACAAACTGTCCTGTTGGCTAACATTCGCACCCACGATATTTTGCGCATTTCAACTGTAGCGTTCAAATTCGATCTTAAAAAAACCCACGAGATCTCGTTGATTTTCATAGAAGAGATTTCCTTTAACCCACATACCCCCGAGAGATTTCTGCGAATTCGCGCTTGAGAAGCGTCTCAGAAAATCACAAGGGGAATACGTGGGAGTTTATAGGAAAGCCTTTTTTCGTACAATCGTCAGCTCGATTCCGAAGAATATCTTGTAGAAGCCTTTGTCTCTTAAGGGGACTAGGGAGGTTTGGCATTTCCAAAAAGTGACTTGCGTTTAATTGTTTATAACAAGGCCGCGAATAAATATAAACGTTTTGTCTGTGTAGGGGTATTTAGTAGAAAATGGTAAAATGAGAAAATGTGGCGATATTTATTCCCAGGTAAATAGGATTGGCGCTCTAACGTTATGAGGCAAACTATGTAAAATCCGATTTTATCACGATTACAGTCGAATGGATGTAGATTTCGGGAAATCCCAAGAATATTTCTTCTTCTTAGGCTTCCCTCTATTGATTATACCTAAAAAATTGAAATTGAAAACAAAATGCAAAAAAATGGCGTCCACATAACGAAAAATGTGGGAAAATGCGAGTTATTCGTTATTATAAAATGGTGAAAACATTTTTTCTCAGTCAGATGTCAGGTATAATTAATGCATTATCGTGTTTTAAAACTCCCGTGTAAATTTCAAGTTGATATTTCCAGCGGTTTTTGAGATATCGTGGGAAAATTACCAAAACATGTATTTTGTCATACTTCCGCGGGTCAAGAAAAATTCCAGACTTTCTCAACTCTTTTTTTTTAATATTTCTATCTTTGTTCATCTCAATTCCATTTCTTATATCTCTATCTTTCCTAAAAAGCTCTTAAAGAGCATTTTATTGAAGATAAAAAGGACTAAATCTTGTTTTAGTCATGAAAAGACAACGTGGTCCACCTCATTTTCCTAAATTTGAGTCGAAATCAAATCGCTATCTCACTAGCTGCGCGACTACCTGTTTTCGGCCGACCGGCCGCCACATCACGTTTTATGATCCCCTGACCACAATTTTGTGATTTTTTTTGAAAATTCAAAGGGGGAGATATACTTAAAGGAATGCACTATCGAAATATGTAAAAAACCCGAAATCGATTTTTTCAATATTTCAATCCTTCTAGTCCCCTTAAGTCTGTTTTAATATCGTCTGCCGTTGTTCTCTCTTTTGTATCATTTTATCCCTTTTATGTGGTTTCTGCACATTGTTGCCGCTTTTTTTCCACTTTGATGTTTTAATTACCCCTAAACTGCCTTGTAGCCATTTTAGCTTTATCTTGTAGCCGTGACGTAATGGTGAGGTCCAATGAAATTTTTAAAGCGTATTCTACCGTGCATAGTGATGTAAAAGTTCCTACAAAATACTGAGCCACAAACGCTTTCCTTTTATGATGTAACATACGAGGGTTGTATCGAAAGTAATGCAAAAGTAGGCATCACTTTTTTATTAACAGACAGAGGTCGTTCAAATTGAACATGCCGGTTCAGTAACTCTTCCTCTAAACTAACCCTTCTTCTTCATCGCACGCAAATAATGGATCCCAAGATGAAGCAACGTGCCGCTGTTGAGTTCTTTTTTTTTTTTTTTTTTTTTTTTTTTGATTGGAGGTTTAACGACCACCGTGAGCAACTCAATGGGCTATAAGCAGTCGCCCGTCCCTAATTTAGGGTCACTGGTTCCAGGGAAGGGAGAGAGCCAGTGCCGTAAGACAAACACAACATCCATGCCTGACCGGGATTCGAACCCGGACCCCTTACGGACGAATGATCAGAGGCAAGCGCCTTAGACCACTGCGCCACCGGGGCGGCGCTGTTGAGTTCATCTGGAAGCCTTTGAAGCCAATGAAAACACGGTTTTGTTTTCGATCTGGTGACAGGAGATGAAACGTGGGCGTATCTTTACGAACCGGAAACGAAGAATCAATCCATGGAATGGCCTCACACCTCTTCACCAAGTCCTAAGACGATCAGCGATCAGCACATAAAGTCATGGTGACTGTTTTTTTTTTTTTTTTGAACTTGTGAATATCATTGTTAACCCTTTAGGGCTGTCTTTAAATGAGTGCTAAGGTTCATCTTTTGCGATAGATGACGCAAAAAATCATTCTTTGGGCGTGGTTTTTACGATTTGAGGGACTGTCCCATAACTTGGGTTCAGCGAATCACTGCAGACCTCAACATATTCAGAATGGAAGCGGGCCCTCGTTCGCTGCACAATGAAAAAGACAAACTACGCGCTGTTAAGTTTTAATCAATGACGTCATTTGGGGTGGAACTTAGTAAGTAGGTGGATATTCTATCTCAAATTCAGGAATTCTCTGCTAATGTACACATTTCGTCTTCAAAATATGAAGGTACAATAGAATGTAAGATAATTTATGGAAGATAAGATCCCAATCCCACTTTTGGCCCCCTTCAATTATTTCTATTTGGCATTGATAATTAAAAAGATCAAAAAGAAATAAGAGATTTCTTTTCTTCCAGACAGAAACAGGGCTAAGCTAACTTATCGTGCCATCTAGCGCCGAATTGGAATACTTTAGAGTCAGATAAATTTAATTTTAAATAACATTCTAACAAATTTTTCAGAATAATAACTGTGGCATATTTAGCTATAGGTCATTTTTATTTGTGCTCAAAATTTCAAACACTACAAAGTAATAGTCTTTGAGGAAACGTGTACAAAATAATTTACGTTGCAGATATACGTAGGATAGAATTTCTCTCACACTCATTCAAAGACAGCCTTAAGGGGCCGATGGTTTTGTTGTTGTTGTTGTTGGGAGTTTATCAACCACCGGGATCAACTCGGTCTGGCTTATAAGGAGCCGCCAGTCCCTAATTTAGGGACACTGGTTCCAGGGCAGGGAGAGATCCAGTGTAGTAAGATAATTCATGCCTCACAGGGATTCAAACCCGGACCCATCCCGGCTGATTAGTCAGAAGTCAGCACTTAGACTACAACGCTACCGGGGAGGTTTATCCTTTCTTCCGTGACCGACGGCAAGATGTTGTATGGCTAATACCCTTGACACGTACATCATGCCACTGGACAGAAACAAGCGGCTCAAATTTCTTTTCTCTCCTTTTTTAGGTTCGCCGATATAGCCTTTTCAGCTGGTAATCAATCGAAACAGATTAGTGTCATCCCCCTATAACACCACTTTGAATAAACTAAGGAAGAAAGCTATACTTTCTCATGCGCTGTTCCTGCGTATTAACTTCATGTATTGTGACGCACCTACATCAGGGATGACGCACATGTCAAGAACGAGGGTAAATCAAAAAGCAAGGTCAGTGTTGTCGTATATTAAAGAAACAAAGAGGCATACATATAAAAACTACCTTATTTCTTTACATGGTCCACCCTGTCGTTCAACGCACATTTTATATCTGTCTTCAAGCTTCTAGATGCCTGCAAAGAAGAATGTTTGGGTTGTTTCTGCAGCCATGAATGCACTGCGTCCTGTACCTGGACATCACTTTCGAAATGGTGGCCTTTCAAAGCGTCTTTCAGAGGCCCGAAAACATGAAAATCGCATGGCGCCCGATCGGGGCTGTAAGCAGGATGTGATAACACTTCAAATTTCAACTCGGTAATTGCTAAGTTGCCAATGCCTATGTGGACGAGCGTTGTCGTGCAGCAACAGGGCTTTTTTTAATAGCATTTCCCGTCTTTTTGTGGTAATTGCTGGTTTCAGTTTGTCTTTCAGGATGTTCACAACATGACCGACTGTTCATTGATTACCCGTGTGCTTGATAGTGTTCAACGCTCGGTTTTTCATGTCAAAAAAGAGAGTCAGCATTAATTTTCGTGCCCAAGGGACATCCTTGAACTTCTTTTTGCGTGGAGAGCTCGGATGTTTCCCCTCCATGCTTTGCCTTTTGCTCTCGGGGTTGTAACGATGGACCCATGTTTCGTCCCCAGTGACAATCCTCTCCAGAATATTCGGATTTCACTCATAATGCTGAAAGTAATTCTGCCAATTTCTATGCGCTGCTGCTTGTTCGCTTCAGAAAACTTCCTGACACCCATCTGGCACACACATTTCAGATATCCGAGATCGTCATGCACAATTCAGAATGTAGAACCATAGCCATTGTTTACCTTTTGGGCGATCTCAGACAGAGTAACCCGGCGGTGATCATTTTTAATGAGCCCATCGATGTGATCCAGATGGACCTTTGTGCCATCCCTTTTTCAAGGAAAAAAGGGTTATATTTGACGCACCTATCTCAGAGGCGAAACACATGTCCAGACAGCAAAGTTGCGGCGACAAACTTCGTCGGTGTAGCTTAATTGGGAAAGCATTTGCGTCCGGAGCAGAAGGATGTGGGGCTCAAACACCGGGAAATGGCTTTTACACTATGGTATTTCATTTCAGAAAGTACTCTCTCACATGAATAAATACCTCTAAAGATAAAAATAATTTTTTTATCCCTGATCTCCTATGTTTGGCTATTTCTTAGTGACAATAAATCAAATAATTTTGCTACAGTCTCTGATACAGCTCTAATACATTCTTCTACTGTAATTTCACTTGATTCCATTTAATAAATGGTTGCTGTGCTTTCAATAGAAACATTCAGTGGTTTGAAGAAAAGACGAAAGCGTAGGTTGCGTTCATCAAATTTGTTTCTCTTGTCATCAAAATTCTTAATAAGAGTGTTTAGCTGATGAGTAAATAATTTAAAATCTATAATTTCACCGAGTATATTCCTTCCATCAAAAAACGCCCTTGCAGGATTAGATGTCAGTCACACTGCTTTATCCTAGATTTGACTTTAACAACGGCAGTTTGTTCCAAAACCGCTGTAAAGATTACTGATATTTTGTCTTTCCCACGCAGAGCAACATTTAGAGCATTAAAATGTCGTTTGCTATCAGTTTGAAAACCTAGTGAGCTAAGAAAAGTGACATCACTGAGACTTCTAATTAGATTAGTATCACATTTCCTTTCTTCCAATAAAAAAGATTAATATCTTTCGGAAGTTGGCGAAATCTTTCTAAACATTTTCCAGAATTCAACCAATGAAATAGACTGAGCAGAAATAAGTTAACATACAAATTCATACTGTTTTTTACGCTTTCCAACCGTAGGTTGAGGAAGCGTGTATACTCCAGTTTTGTCCATCTGTGTGTCTGTCCGTCCGAATGATAACTTACGTAAAAATGGTTCGATTTTGATGAAATTTTAGTATGTGGTAAGGAACCACATGGGGACGAACCCTGTTGCAAATGGGTGAAATAGAGTAAAAGGTCAGGACATAGGAGCGAGATCCATTCCATTATCATTATGATTCATAACTTACGTAAAAATGGTTCGATTTTGATGAAATTTTAGTATGTGGTAGGGAACCACATGGGGACGAACCCTGTTACAAATGGGTGAAATAGAGTAAAAGGTCAGGACATAGGAGCGGGATCCATTCCATTATCATTATGATTCATAACTTACGTAAAAATGGTTCGATTTTGATGAAATTTTAGTATGTGGTAGGGAACCACATGGGGACGAACCCTGTTACAAATGGGTGAAATAGAGTAAAAGGTCAGGACATAGGAGCGGGATCCATTCCATTATCATTATGATTCATAACTTACGTAAAAATGGTTCGATTTTGATGAAATTTTAGTATGTGGTAGGGAACCACATGGGGACGAACCCTGTTACAAATGGGTGAAATAGAGTAAAAGGTCAGGACATAGGAGCGGGATCCATTCCATTATCATTATGATTCATAACTTACGTAAAAATGGTTCGATTTTGATGAAATTTTAGTATGTGGTAGGGAACCACATGGGGACGAACCCTGTTACAAATGGGTGAAATAGAGTAAAAGGTCAGGACATAGGAGCGGGATCCATTCCATTATCATTATGATTCATAACTTACGTAAAAATGGTTCGATTTTGATGAAATTTTAGTATGTGGTAGGGAACCACATGGGGACGAACCCTGTTACAAATGGGTGAAATAGAGTAAAAGGTCAGGACATAGGAGCGGGATCCATTCCATTATCATTATGATTCATAACTTACGTAAAAATGGTTCGATTTTGATGAAATTTTAGTATGTGGTAGGGAACCACATGGGGACGAACCCTGTTACAAATGGGTGAAATAGAGTAAAAGGTCAGGACATAGGAGCGGGATCCATTCCATTATCATTATGATTCATAACTTACGTAAAAATGGTTCGATTTTGATGAAATTTTAGTATGTGGTAGGGAACCACATGGGGACGAACCCTGTTACAAATGGGTGAAATAGAGTAAAAGGTCAGGACATAGGAGCGGGATCCATTCCATTATCATTATGATTCATTTACGTAAAAATGGTTCGATTTTGATGAAATTTTAGTATGTGGTAGGGAACCACATGGGGACGAATCCTATTGAAAATGGGTGAAATGGGGTCAAAGATGCATACATAGTAGCGGGATCTATTCCATTGCCCTTATGCGCCATAACTTAGCTAAAATGCTCCGGCTGCGACAAAACGTTAGTATGTTGTTTCGGAGGTATAGTGAACCAATTCTGTTGAATATCATCGAAATGGGATCTAAGATCAGGACACAGGAGCGAGATTTATTCTACAGTCATTATCCGCATAACTTGAGTAATGATTTCTGGTATGTTGGAAGCGTATAATAATCAATGCATTGCATGATTTTACTAACTTGTTTTTCATTTTCTTTGCGGAAGAAGACGGTTTTGGCCATATTAAATTCGTTATTTTCACTACTTTCTTAGTTGTGTTTCACAGTCCAAGTGAAGACACACATAATGCTTGTCTCAAAAAAGATTGCAACGAGCTCATATCTCTTCAAAGGTTGATCACAGATGCATACTTTCAATTAGAAAAATACTCAAAATAACGTAGACTTCCGACATGCAGTTGCTTCCCTGTGGGCGGAATTTGCATAAAAATAAAAAGAAATAATAATTTTTTTATACAGCCTTTGCAGAAAAAAGTTCAATAAAAAAAGCTGCGCAATGTCCTAATTAATCGATAGAAAACCCCGTCGTTCTGCTTGCAAAGTTCTCGGGATCGTCGCGATGAAAATTGTAAAAAAAAAATATATCAACTGGAGCAAAAAGTCTCTGCAATCGAGAGAGCTTTTTCCTTTCTCGCTTTGAGTGATACAAAGCTTTACAGCCAAACAAGGTATCGTTTTCAGTATACGGGTTCCATACGATGCCGGTTTTTACACATTCATCGCGAATATGTCTGCGAGTTTTGTAAGCAGAATGACGTGGTTTGATTTTTTGGACAAATTAGGACAAGGTGCAATTTTTTTTAATTGAACTTTTTTTTGCGAAGACCTTATATTTTTTTATACAAATGCCACCCACAGTGCTGCAACTACCATGCCGCAAATCTGTAGGAAATTCTGAGTATTTTTCTAAATGACAGTATGTTTGTGTGATCAACCGTTGAAGAAATAAAAACTTGTTTCAATCTTTTTTCAGATACTCGGTATAACATTTCAGATTTGATGTCATCTTTTTTCACTCAAAAATGACATTCATTTTATTTGCAGGACGCCAGTTAGAAGCACTGGTAAGGAATCAACAAGCAGTAACTCACATTGCACAGTCGACGCTTTATTCGTTGGCCTTAAATCACAGCGTAAGATCAAATTCTTCTATGAAAATGCATTTCAATCTACCAAATCGTCTCAAAAATGCACAATACCTAAATATTTTTCTACAGCGCTCTCCGCTTAGCAAATCATTATAACAAACTGTTCTCTTTAAAAATCGTTATCTCAAACTGCTTTGTATTTTAAAAAAATGTCAGCTCGTTCTGAACACTTCCTACATTTAGTGATTACTTATTGTTCTCGGACCCACTGCAAGTGGTGCCAAGCTTACGAAGCTCGTAGGGGAAAATAATGTGTCGTTAAGTCAGAAAACGTTTTACAAGACACCAACCAAATTTACATTAGAGCACATTAACTCAAAAAAGAAGGTTAAATTAGAGGTATGCGTCACATCAATTACAACGTAAAAGCCTGTGGCGGAGTTCGAACCCACATTCTTCTGTTCCGGAACAAAATGTTTCCCAATTAAGCTACTTTGTCGCTGCAACCTTGTCCTGAGTGTCACTATAACATGTGCATCACTCTACGTGTGACATGTGCATCACTCTACGTGTGACATGTGCATCACTCCACGTATGACATGTGCATCTCTCTACGTATATGACATGTGCGTCACTCTGAAGTAGGTACGTCCTACAGATCACTCACGCCTAGAGCTAGGACGGAATCGTAGGTTTGCGAGTATGACGGCAAATCACGCTTGAAGGAGAGCTCACTCCAGAAGAAGGAATTCTGACTAATTCCAGACAATTTGTGGAACGAAAACCACACGCATTTCGAAGAACGTAACGGTTAGGAGATTCATTTTACGTTTCGGCGCCAAAATAGTGTAAAATATATTTGCCGGTGGCAGAAATCGAAAGCTCATCTTTCTTCTCCTCAGCCGAATACTTTCCCAATTAAGCTACACCAAAGAAATTTGTATCTGCAACTTTGCTGTCTTAACATTTGCGCCACTTCTGAGGTAGGTATATCACACGGCCCTTATTAAACCCAGTCTGTTTTCTGTCACTCTACAAAAATCATGTTCACCCAGAACATTTTTCGTGTTCAACTGAATTTAACACCCTTGTATTATTTTCCCGTTTACTCAGGAGCGGATCAAGCTTTTTAGCACGTCTTTTGTAAAAAAAGATCGTTCTTATTATAGTGTTTTCCGTGGTTTGACGCTAAAGCTGGAGAGCGAGAGATGTCATCTGAACTTTCTTATGGACTGGAAACGTTACGACGTCATTCCAAACTTCCTTCGCTTCAAGACTGCAGTAAGCGACCGGTAGTTTCTCAGAAGAAAACTGAACTTCCAGCGCCAGTCCCATCTTGTACAGTTTAAAAGAAAACGCGTTATGTCCCTGGAGCACCGTTTATTCTACCTACACCTGAAGCTGGCTGCCGAATCCAGTTCTCTGATTTTGGATGTTTTCCTTCGCCGGCTCAGCATGCTGGTCGACCGCCAGAGCAGATCGCTTGTGTTCGCCCACAATGAAAAGCTATCCCGTCTCAGGGAATCAAGAGATACGCCTTCACGGAAGTTTACCATCCCAGTAATCAATGTCTCGTCAAAAATCTTGTCGCAGAAGAAACTATTCATACTGGAAAAGGGTCCAAAGTTCTGCCTCAACACCCAGCCTTCCGTCCGTGAGCTAATCCCAGCAATTGAAAGCCTTCTCTATAAGCTACTAACCGCACAGAGGGATTCAATTCGTCTTCAATGCTTTCAGTGCCTGAACAAATCGAATAAGCTTCCCAAGACTCGACACTCTAGAGCCACATGACCTAACAGCTGTCTTAAGATTAAAGGACGACCCATCGATTGTCTTCGCACTCACTGATAAATCAGGCCAGATTGCGATAATGCACTCCAATGAATACAACCGTAAAATCATGGAGTTCATACAACAGTCTTATTCAATCCAAATTACCTGTAGCCCATTAAATAGGTGGATTGCGAAAGTTAAGAGAATGGCGAAAATGCCCGCTATCCCGGACACCCTCAGATCGGCCGCATGGCTTCTTCCGGAGCCAAAGATAACCTCGCTCTTTGCAAGAATTAAACTTCACAAGCAAGGACTCCCGCTTAGACCTATTGTTTCACGGAGGACAGCCCATCAATCAATCTCGAGCGTCAACTTGCAACATTCCTAACAGCTTTCCTGCCTGCCTCCACAACAGTCCTGTTGTCGTCGGGTGACTTCGTCACAAGGCTGAAGAACTTCACTGTGGCTCCGCACCACATCATCGGTAGTTTTGACGTGGCGTCACTTTATCCGTTAGTACCTGTCGACGAGGCAGTGGACACTTTGAAGCGAGCACTTGCTGATTCTTCAATGTTCTCACGAGACTCACTACTGGGTATATCCTATGCGATAGAAGTGGTGACGGAATCAATTTTTTTCTGTTTTAATAACCTAAATTACAAGCAGTCTAAAGGGGTTGCCGTGGGCTCACCACTATCTGCTGTACTAGCTGAGGCCATCCTCAGACCGCTGGAATCAAAAATTCTTAAGGGAGCTAAGCTCGCTCCTCTTATATGGCTGAGATACACCGACGATGTATTTTTTATCTGGCAGCATGGAGTTGACGAACTGAACGCTTTCTTCGCTTTCATTAATTCCCTCCACCGGAACACATGTTTCACCATGGAGTGTGAGGACAACAGCAGTCTCTCGTGTTTGGACGTCTTAGTCAAGAAATCTCGTTCTGGATCCCTCCAAACCAAGGTTTATTACAAGCCAACATCTGTCCCGAATGTAATACTACCCACCTCTATGGGACCCGTTACCTACAAATTAGCCATTTTCAGACATAGGGCTAAACGTACATTTATTTTCTCCTCGGACACTGCATCCAGACTTAATGAAGTCGACAACCTAAGAGATCTGGCTTCTTCCTCCGGCTACAGGGTGCAAGTGATCGAGAACATTATCAAGAACGCCGACGCTGTTTTCTCCAACCCGGGTAACCGCCATACCAAGCCTTCTCTGCAATACATTGGGGCTTGCTCTCATGTACCTGGCCTGACCTACTTCTTGCAGAACACCTTAAAGAAACTTGGGCTTAGCTTTGGGATACGCCCACTGAGATCGATATCACGCCACCTGCTATCATCCCGGAACACCCGTACCTCTCTGACTGATGTGGGAGTGTACTCCATACCATTGGAATACATGGATGGTACCACCAAGTATTACATCGGAATGACAAAACGTTATTTCGCTCTTCGGCTAATAGAACACAAGCGGGACGTCTCGCATGGAAGATTGACAACCGCTTTATCCAGAGAAATGGTTACCCATTCCGCCATCCCGAAATGGGACCAGATAAAGCGAATTGCTCCTCATACTACTGCCAGGGGCACTTCCATCAGGGAAACCATGGAGATTTTGAGTAACCCTGTGGTTTGCAACGATGACGTCTCACTTGAGTTTCCCCAAATATGGCGCACATTTCTTCATGCTTAGCACGCTTCTGTTGACATCTCTCGTTGTCGCATGCACCTGAAGCAACATATCACGTTCTCAAATTTTATTCATGTTTATTTTAAAATTTTCTATTGATTATTCCTCTTGTCTTGCCTAACCACGAAGGAGACTGAAGAAGGCACCGTTGGAATTGAAAGCTTACGCTTTATTAATGATATTTATACGTCAATAAACGGATATTTTATTTCCTATTCATACTGATCGTGCTTATGTTATTGGTTTGTCCTTTTGCCTGTAGACACGATATCTCTGCAAGTAATAGTCCGATTTGAAAAATACTTTTCGCATTAGGAAGCTTGAAATGTGCGAATGATGACCTCTTATTTTGATTTTTTACGATACAAAATTTCGCCGCCAGAGGGCGTAAATGCAAGTGATATCGAATTCTAAATACATTTTATTCCATACATGTGATTCTAAACATCCAATTCAAAAATTATTTTGTCTTTCGATTCTACTTATGTCGAAGATTATTTTAAGTATAGTCACTTTTTCAAGTTCCGCATAGATTCTCCGCTAGGGGGCGTAAAGCTAAACCGTGTTTCCCCGATATGTCTGCTTCTAAAACTCCGATTTGAAAAATTATTTCTGCAGGGGATACAGCTCCGGATGGGAAATTTTTCGCGTATAATTTTTAATTTTTGGTATAAAATGGTTTGGCCACCAGGGGGCGTAAGGGTTAATTTCTGTTTCTGATGCATTTGCAACAAAATCTGAGCTTCTAAAATATCTACTGGAAAATTATTTCTTGGACCGATACTACTCATGTCACCAAACCTTTTTGGAACAATTCCTTCTTCAAATAATGCATGTTTTCTCCTCCAGGGGCGTAAATATATATCTTATTTTTGTCAATATATCTGCTTCTAATAGTCCAATTTGAAAAGTTTCTTCTTTGTTGGATACAGTTTCCGGTGCGATAAGTTTTTCATATAATTTTAAAATTTTCAAGTAATTCATTGACTATCCGCTATGAGGAATAAAGGTAAATTGCGCTTTCCACGATATCTCTGCTTCTAAAGCCCCGATTTAAAAAATATACTTTCTGCACTGGATAGTGTTCCCGGTGGGAAGTGTTTTGATTGTAATTTCTATTTTTTTATAAAATATGGTTTGGCCACCAGGGGGCGTAAAGATTAATTTTTGCTTCGTAGGTATTTCCATCAAAATCTGAGCTTCTAAACTCTCGATTAATAAATTCCTTCGTGGACCGATACTGCTCATGTCGATAAACATTTGAGAATATTTTCTTCTCAAAATCATGTATGGTTTCTCCGCTAGGGGGCGTAGATGTACGTGCTATTTCTGTCAATATATCTGCTTCTAAGAGTCAGATTTGAAAAATTCGTTCTTTGTTAGATAGCGGTTTTAGTGTTAAATGCTATCATATAATTTCAAATTTTTGAAGTAATACATAGAGTTTCTGCTAGGGGGCGTTAGGATAAATCGCGTTTTCTCCGATATCACTGCTTCTAAAATTCCAATTAATAAACTTCTTTCTGCACCGGATACAGTTGTTGATAGGAAATGCTTTGTCTGTAATTTCTAATATTTGATAAAGAATGGTTTAACCACCAGGAGGCGTAAGTTTTAATTTCTGCGTCTGATTTATTTGTAGCAAACTCTGAGCTCCTGAAAACTTGATTGAAAACATTATTTCGTTGACCGATACCGCTCACATCAAAAGACCTTTTGAGAATACTTTCTTTTGAAAATAATGCATGGATTTTCCGCCAGGGGGAATAAATGCATATCTTCTTTTTGTCGATATCTCTGCTTCTAAGAGTCCAATTTGAAAGATTATTTCTTTCTTGGAGAGCGTTTTCGTGGGAAAATGTTCCTCATGTAATTTAAAATTTCTCGTAGCGCACAAGTCTGTCACCAGAGGACATAAGTTCACGTTTCCGTTTACAGCAATATCTGTGGGACTAAAAACCCGATTGAAAAATTTGTTTCTTCGGTCAGATACTTTTAACTATGCAAACTGTGTGTGTATTTTCTTTCCAAAATAGTTCACAATTTCGCCGCTAGGGGTGCATACGCTTATTTTGTTTTTCTCAATATCACTGCTTTTACGTATGCGCTTTAAAAAATTATTTCAACACCGGATGCCATTTACCTTGTAGAACGCTTAAGGCTAGTAAATAAGGAATTTTGTAGTTCATAGCTCTGTCGGTAGGTGGTGCTTCGGCAGTTTGCAGCTGTATCGCCGCTTCTGAAAACGCTATTGAGAAATTTCTTCTTCACTGTATGCCATTCGTTACAAGAGAGATGTGGCGCATTATCCTCTGTAACTAACGCAAAAATATTTCTCACCAGCTGCGTAAAGTTCAAACGCTTTTTCCATGAAGAATAATTTTCGTGTATTTTCAACTTTTCCGCTATGCAAAATTCTTCCGCTTGCAGACGTAAACTTATATCATGTTTCCGTTTTTTATATTTCTTCTTTTAACGGTTCGATTTGAAAATCTCTTTGTCTCTGGTAACTTCTTTGTAGTATGAGAAACTTTTTTGTCCGCCATTTGTTAATTTTTGTAACATGCCCTTTTAGCCGGTGGATGTTTTATCGATTGTTGGAATCAGCTGATTATTTTCCAAACCGGTTCCGTTGATTTTGAATACCTTCAAATTTAATTTGCGTCAGAACGGATTCAAAAGACGTGCTTATTAAATCCAAAAAATCGGTGTCATATTTTTTGTTTTTTACCTGTGACTGACGAGGCTTGAAATTTCACCCCTTTGAGTTCAAATTTTGCCTTTTCCCACTCAAATAATACAGAGTTATTTTCTTTACATGCCTCCATTGTAGGAAATTGCCGCAGAGTTGGTAAGGCATAATGGTGCAGAATATCGAGGTATACGAGCTAGTTTACAAGTTTGTCCACGATAACCAATGGGTCAGGATCCTGCTACAAAAAATACCCCCACACGAGTACACTGCCAGCCATAAACTTGACCGTAGGAAAAGTACACTGAGGTAAATAGCTTTTTCCCAGTTACCGCCATACACCCACACGGCCATCAAACTGATGGATCGTGTACCTGGGTTCATCAGTCCATATGACCCGTTTCCATTGATCTACGGTCCACGATAAATGTTCTTTACACCATGCTAAACGACGAGTAGCATTCCGAGTGGAGATGAAAGGCTTATGAGCAGCCGCACGACCACGGTAACCTATGGAATGAAGTTCTCTGCAAATGACACGTATACATACCGAGGTTCCAGCATTTTTACTCACCTGTACACTGAGGGCTTGTGCAGTACTCCGTCGATTAGCTGTAACGACTCTCCTGAGGCTTCGACGTCCTCTATTACTGCATTTCTTTGGTCTTCCGGTACGTTTTGCTGCTTCAGGCACGCCATGTGTCTCCCACTTATTCAGTGCATCCAAAACAGTTGACTTGGGTATGTTTAAACGCTTCTCGGTTTCTCCTATGGACAACCCACTAATGTAACACCCAACAATCTTTCCTTTCTCAAAGTCAGTTCTCTCCAGCCGCGACATTTTCACTTAACCTCGCCGTACGATATGATCGCGACCAGCTGCAGGCTTGTTTTTATACAGTTTGCAGCTGTACCGCGCATCTTAACAACACAGCGGATCCGTTCATTTTCTTTTCACAGGGTGTCCGGTGACATTTGTCAATACAGTGTTAATATATATATATACATAAACCTAAAAGAAAATAATAAACCAAGAAAAACATCAAAAATATATCGAAAATTTAGCTGTCATCATGTCACCAGGTATAGACAAGGTCAATACCTGGTGTGTGGGGTCCCCTAGGCTATAAATGGAAACAACGATAGACCTAGATAAACAAAAAAAAAACTAAAATATAAAACGAAAATCAAAGCAACAATCCGGAGACATACTGAGAAACAGGAGACAAAGCATCGGACAACTCAACAGCCTGTGACAGAGATCCAAGTGACCAACCATGTGACAATTGTGCAGTGGATGAGTGACGCGTGACGTCGTGGTTGCAGTGAGGTATATATCAACAATGAGTGATGAGAAATATTATACATAGGTAGATGCTAACTCAGTCTTCAGCCACAAGAGGCCCATCGAGTGGTACTTAAAGAACTAACTACTTAACATTGTAGGGCCGTGGTTTTTAACATTGTATGGCCGTGGTTAGTACAATTAAATGTGTATGGGGATATGTTGTTAGCTTTACAAAAATTCTTAGCTTCTGAGTCATGCAGTAACTGTAAAAATAATTTTTAACATATTGCGGTGGGTATTAATTTTCCTTCAAAATGTTCCACAAAACTTTTGAAAGGCCATACATTTAGCTGAGGTCTTGCTGATGATGATAACTAAATTTTCGATATATTTTTTATGTCTTGTTTGGTTCATTATTTCTTTTGGGTTTATTGTTTCTTTCGGCTGGGTTTATTGTTTCTTTCAGCTGGGTTTATTGTTTCTTTCAGCTGGGTTTATTGTTTCTTTCAGCTGGGTTTATTGTTTCTTTCGGGTCGTTTGGTGAGGTGGGTGAGTTGAATGATTTTGGATTTGTGCTGTTAATATACTTTGTGTCGTATATCAGAGCATAGTTCAATCTGCTGCATCTGCGTGTCTGAGCGTGTGCTTATATTTCCTTGTAATATTTCTTTGCAACTTTTGATGTCATTTTCTTGTGGGGTGAATATATATAGTCCCTTTATTTAAATTCTTAATACATACACTGCTGGCCATCCAAAATGCCACACCAATAAGGACAGAAGATAGCAAAGACAGATTTGCTGGTCACTTAACAACAGATACAAAGCTTACAGGCCCGTGCGACTTACGGAACACGCAGACATCTATAGTTCGTGTGGCCGCCATATCTGGTAATAACGGCCGCTACACGCCGCGGCATCGAACGAAAGAGGCTTTGGATGTGGGCTTGGGGTATGTCAGACCAGGCTGCTTCCACACGTTGCCACAATTCATCAGGCGTAGCCGCGGGTGGTGCTTGCTGGGCCACTCGGTTGGTGATCAGCGACCAGACGTGTTCGATGGGCGACATATCGGGAGAACAGGCGGGCCACGGCAGCAGTGACACCTGGTGGGCCGTGAATAATTGTTCCACGATGCGTGCCACTGCGGGTGCGCAATGTCCTGTTCAAACGTGGCCGCTGGCAGGTCCTGTAGGTAAGGGAAAACTACAGGCTCCAAAACGTCGGAGATGTAGCAGTGGCTGTTGAGTGTACCGGCGATGCGTACCAGAGGGGTGAGGGTGTAATATCCAATTGCGCCCCAAACAATAACGCCAAGCGACGTACCGATATGGCGATGCATAATGCAGGCTTCATACAGTCTCTCGCCGTCGTGCCGCCACACGTGGATCCGACCATCGTGGTGTTGCAGGCAGAAGCAGGATTCGTCGGAGAAGACAATGTCGTACCATTCCGTAGTCCAGGTGCGGCGTTCAACGGTCCACTGCCGCCGCACCTGCCGGTGGTGTAACGTTAATGGTAATCTGAGCAATGGGTGCCGTGCGACAAGTCCCCGCTCCTGCAGACGACGTCGAACGGTACGTGCTGACACAGGTAGTTGCGCAACACACCCTAATTCCTGCGCTAACGTTCGTGATGTGACGGCCAATGCCCGCCGCACAACATGCCGGTCCCCTCATTCGGTGGTATGCCGTGGTCGCGGCAATCGCGCACGTAGTTCCGTCTGTCCCTCCTGCACCCACCGAATCCATACTCGCCTCACTGTGGCTGGATGTTGTCCCACACGGGACCCGATGTCTCGGTACGATAAGCCGCTGTCGCGATAAGCCACTATTCGTCCTCTGTCGAACTCCGAAACGTGCTGGAATGACTGCCGTATTCTGCGACGTGGCATCAGGAATCTTCCCACGCACAGGTCCGGCAGAACAACACACTTCCACTACTTACACCCAGCCTTCTGTGCACCCTTCTTATAGTGCTTCTCGGTGGTGTGCCGGGCGCACATTATTTGCATATGTCCTGCATAGCTAATCGTTTGCATGTCCTCTCGCGGGCGACGCATGCTGTGAATTTCAGGCCAATCGGATTCTTCCTTCTTGGTGTTGCATTTTGGGTGGCCAGCAGTGTATATATGGATCTTTTTATGAATATTAAGATATTGTTAGGGGTCGCTACCACCTTTACAGTACGAGATGGGTAAGAGATGGAGTTTGTACGATAGGAGAGTTTCATAAAGTTTTAAGGGTTAAAAACGTAGAAATGAAACGTAGTACGTATTTTGGTTAATAATATATAATTGTTAATAACATACAATGAGCTTAAATCCCCAGACTCTATTCCTGTGTTTCTTGCTGTTGTATCAAAATTAATACACTTCGCTTTTCCACAAATTCCCCAATTTTCTGCTGTATCGTACACAGCAGATGCAATCATTTCTCCTTTTCTTGACAATAATTTTGGTACCCCTAATAACTGATCTACACTATCTCCATATACCAAAATGGTAAGACTGGCAACAGTTTCCGATCAAACTATATCTTCAAACAATTTGCTATCCCAGTGAATAGTTAAAGGGACCTCAGCAGTGAATTGTTCCTTAAGTTGTTTGCAGTACTTTGACGGCGTTTTGCTCTTTCATGGCGAATTGAATTTACATGTTGTGACGTACCTGCCAGCAGGACGCACACGACATAAAGGCAGATAGCAGTCAGAACGAACGTCCACGTAGCTCAATCGGTAGAGTGACTTAATCCGGAATGAGGTGACCTGGTGAGATGTACCTCAACACTAAACTCAAACGTAATAAGCTCATAAGACAAACAAAATGTATTGACATAATCAACCTTCAAAAACACCATAATACCTTCAAGCTGGAACTGAGGAACAGATTCTCTGCTTTAGAAGGCCTAACATCGGGAGAAGTGGATATTTCTGAAGTTAACAGAGAAGTCACCAAGGCTCTTATGGAAACAGCAACAAAAATAGGTTCGAACCCCGGCGTGGATAAAAATGACGGAGAAATTTACTTCGTTATATTGGCGCCCGAACTTTTCGGATGACCCGGCCGTTCAAAATCTCGCATTGGTATGATGTTATTTCCACACCGCGAGACAGGAAAAATCAGAGAATCCCTTCTCCAGCGCTTCGAAAAATGAATGTATGTGACGTTGCATTCCACACACCAGATTGACTGGAAGTTCTCAAGTGCACGTTCTACAGCGGATGGCTTCCTGCAACGAATCATGGTCCCGGCTGACGCGTGGGCCATGCCCCCGGCCCTCTTTCGGGGAAGGGGGGGGGGATGCGACGTACCTGCCAGCAGGACGCACACGACATAAAGGCAGATAGCAGTCAGAACGAACGTCCGCGTAGCTCAATTGGTAGAGTGACTTATTCCGGAATGAGGGGATCCGGGTTCGAACCCTGGCGTGGATAAAATGACGGAGAAATTTACTTCGTTATAATTTACAATGTAAAGAGATGGATCTCGTCCAAGATTTCGTATTGTAAGGGTCAGGATTAAAATTGCCTATCGATTGCTTACCTTTGCAACATCAAGACTAGCAGATAATTTACTATCCAGTTTTTGTTTTCTTCCTCTTTTAATGGGTTTCTCTCCTGAAGTAGAAGGCTCTTCAGGAACAGTACAAGTACATTCTTTTTCTTCAGAATCCGAATCAGATGAAGAAAAAAATAACCTTTCTCTCCCTGGATCTTATCTCTTGATATTCCACCTGTTTTCTTTTTCTTAAATGTTGTTCCCTTTTTTTCAAATTCTCTTTTTTGTTTCTTTTTTTTTTTTTTTTTGATAGCACCGAGTCAACACTTCCTAAAGTTTCCTCGTCGTCCTTTCTCTCGTTCAACCATAAGAAACAATTCTTCTTCTTTAATCGTGAACATTTCTAAAGCTTTAGCATGTGCTATATTAAAAAGATCTTTCAACTTTTCTTTCCAAAGAATTTCCTTCTTAATCAAAGCATGTGAACCCTTGGCTTTATTTTCTTTATTCTTTTTTTCACCCTTTTCAACAATGTGATCTTTTCGTTTAGCATGAATTCGAGCCTTTTTCCATGTCTCTATAATATCACACGCAGTTGATTCCGGGGATTCCCTAACAGTTTGTTTCAAATCAAGCTTATTATGAAAAAATAATGCCATTACCTCACTAATGGACAGAAGCTTTGAAGGATGAAACGATGACGAAATTTGGCCAATTAACCATACTTTTGTACTTCTTCTAGTACAAATAGAACTTTCACAAGTTTTACGCGTGCCATTTAATACAGGGTAATTCGAAATGATTGCCTCGAATGCAAATCACAGTACCTGGTTTATGAACATAGATACAGAGATCACATTGTTGCACAATAAAGAATTTTGTTTCCATACCTTACAAATATTCTATGTGACTCCTCTGGGTCACGTGGACAACTTCTAAACGGTAATCCATTTCACGCCATACATTATGAAGCATGTCCGTAGTTACTGATGCCAATGCAAGCAGAATGCGTATCATTAGTTCTTGCAGTGTTCTCGGCAAATGTGGCACATACACGTGGTCTTTAACATACCCCCACAAACCGAGGTCACAAGGAGTAAGATTTGGAGCCCTGGGGTAGGGGGACACTTGCAGAAAACCCTGCCGTCCTGTTGACAACGCCATTCCTTCCCAATGGTTTTGGCGCATGGGCAGCTCGCTTTCCTACGGCACCATAGCACAACAGCAGTAGGTTCCAATAAAATTCTCAACTTTCTTCTTCTTTTGTAGGGATATCAGCTGTCTATTTATCTTCATAAACACGTTATTGTCATTTGTAACCGGGGCAATTGTTTTGAATTACACTTCTACTATGTTGCAAATTGCTGAAATTGCAAAAAGGTTCCTACTTGAGTTCTGAAAAATACATCCGCTCCATGCGACAGTCAGCCATTAACTGACTCAATTGGATAATGCTATAGCGCCACCTGGTGGTATGACGGCAGTGCCACCTTGCGGTCACCTAGCGCAACATTGTTTTTGACTGTATTGCCAGATGATGGGAGACTACAGTGCCATCTTGTGTGTAATACAATTACCATACAGATTCATGTAATCAGTAATATAGTAATACATTCGGCCGTGGTAGCAACCTCTAAATCTCATCCGATTTGGGAAAAAAATAACTGATTTATCTTCTCACATGATGAAACATTTTGAACAGTTGGGAGAAACGAAATTCCCAACTTCAAACATAAGGCCCACCCGAATATATATACGTAAAATTTGCGGAAGCAGAAAGGTTTTTCATCATGAACTCCTTTTTCAAGAAAAAGCCACACAGGAAATGGACATGGAGACATCCGAATGGGACGACAAGTGAAATTCATTTTATTATGTGTAACAAAATTTTCGTAGATGTACATCAACACTAAACTCGAACAAGGTAAACTCATAAGACAAACAAAATGTATTGACATAACCAACCTTAAAAAACACCATAATACCTTCAAGTTGGAACTGAAGAACAGATCCTCTGCCTTAGAAGACCTAACATCGGAAGAAGTGGATATTTCTGAAGTTAACAGAAAAGTAACCAAAGCTCGAATGGAAACAGCAACAAAATTAGCTGGGTCTAAGAACAAGTTGCATGTAAACAAATTATCAGGAAAAACCAAAATGTTGATGCAAAAGAAAAAGGAGATGAGGACAAATAAAGACGTAACTTCCAATGTGGAATATATAAAGCTATGCAAGACAGTGCAGAAGGTATCACTGAAGACCTAAGGAAATTCAATTGTGAACTAGTGAGGAAAGCAATTGAAAACAAACAGAGCCTGAAGAGAGCGAAAGGACATCTCAGTAAGGGAAGAAAACAGATTATGACTCTGACAAAAGAAGACGGTGCTGTAACAAGAAATAGAAGCGAAATTTTGACAAAGGTGAACGATTTCTATTCAAAACTATACGAAAGGGATGTATGCATCTATTCCAGACATTACGACAGGTACCAGCGCCAAAGTCCCTCTAATCCTCCCAACAGAAGTTACATATGCAATTAAGAACATGAAACAGGGAAGAGCTCCAGGAGAAGAGGGAATTACCTTGGAGAAATTGACACTACACTCGCCCAGGTTTTCAGAAGATGAATACAAGTGGAGAAATTGAAACTACACTCACCCAAGTTTGCACCAGATGTCTTAATGAAGGGAAGAATCCTGAGGAATGGAACAATGCTACAATGATCTTTCTCCATAAAAAAGGTGACATTGAGGATCTCAGCAACTACAGACCCATCAGCCGCCTTTCAGTGGTTTATAAAATCTTCACTTAGGTTCTTTCATATCGCTTGAAGCTAACACTAGACATGGCCCAATCAAGAGAACAGACTGTATTCAGGAGTGCCTACAGCACTATAGATCATATCCATGTACTGAGAGAACTAATTGAAAGAACAAGAGAATATGAACTCCCATTGTGCATGGCTTTTATTGACGATAAAAAAGCCCTCGATTCCGTGAAACTATCAGCAGTAACAATATCTTTGAAATCCTGCGGTATTGAAGATGCATACCTTAGCATTAATAATAACATCTGCGAAAATGCAAGTGCAAAGGTTCGGATATTTGAGGATACAGCACAAATAAGAATTGGAAAAGGAGTGAGACAAGGTGACACCATATCTCCCAAGCTCTTTAACGCAACATTGCAAAATGTCTTTCAATCATTGAACTGGGAAAACAAAGGGATAAAGATTAATGGAGATTACTTAACTCACCTTCCTTTTGCTGATGACGTAGTCATCTTTGCAACTACCCTTTCAGAGCTGCAAAGTATGATCCAAGAACTTGCTGACAAGGGTAAAGAAGTGGGATTAAAGACGAACTTTCAGAAGACAAAAGTGATGTACAATGCTTTTACAAGAAACGAAGATTAAGCGATTGATGGAGAAAAGCTTGAGACAACTGATTCCTACATTTATCTTGGGCAGCAGATATCGAGTGAGGATCACATTGATGAAAAAATTAATCGGCGTATAAAACTTGGATGAAGAACTTTTGGAAGAAACAGTACAATTTTTAAGAGCAGTATGCCATGATGTCTCAAAAGAAAAGTGTTTAATCAATGCATCCTGCCAGTGCTTACGTATGGAGCAAAGACATGGACCTTAACTAAAAAAGACATACAAAGACTGCAGACAACTCAAAGAAGCATGGAGAGATGCATGCTTGGTGTAACCAGGAAAGATAAGAAGAGGAACTTGTGGATAAAAAAAATGACAGGAGTGGACGACATCATGACCAGAGCAAAATCACTGAAATGGCAATGGACTGGACATGTTGCCAGAAGAACGGACCACCGAGGGACAACCGAAATTTTAGACTGGATTCTGAGGGACTGGAAAAGACCTTAAAGAAGGCCCCATGGGAGATGGAAGGATTAAATTCGAAAGTATACTGGAGTGACATGAAGGAGACAGGCCCAAGACAGACAATTGTGGTAGAAATTTGGAGAGACTTTCATCCAGCAGGGGATTGATACTGGTTGATTATTATGATGATGATATAAATAAACAAACGTTTACTCACAATCAACTAAGAACTCCCCAAGGATATCCCCGAACTTCCCATAAACTAAAGAGAGTAAACCGAAACACATACTGTTACAAATATACACACAAAAATAAAGATAATAGAAATACAATGATAGCAAACACGTAAGGTAGGAGACTGGTAGTCACTCATTAGGGAAAGATACCCCCATATATATATATATATATATATATATATAAAATTTTTCTCACAATCAACTTAGAACTCCCCAAGGTTACCCCCGAACCTCCATAAACTAACGAACATAAACCAAAACACATGCTGTTACAAATATACACACAAAAATAACCAGAACAGAAATACAATGATAGCAAACACGTAAGGTCTGAAACCGGGAGTCACTCATTAGGGAAAACACCCCCGGCACCCGATCCAGGTTGAGGTTTCATGCAGGTGTCGAATTAACTGAAAAACAATCCAAAATAATTGTTAAGAGTTTTGCAAAATTTAGGACTAGACACCTGGTCTTTCCTACCTGAACCAAAAATACCAAAAATTAAATATAAGGACTTACCTTAAGTAAAGTAACCGTCAACACCTTCATCTTAACGAACACCAAACCAACAGGAACTCCAATCCGTTCCTCAAACACTCTAATCCCAAACCACACGGAATTCGAATCATTTCGGTAAAGCCATAGTGTTTTCCCTCAAACATTCTAATATTTTTTTTTCAAACACTCTAATCCCAATCCACACGGAATTCGAATCTTTTCGGTAAATCCATAATGTTTTTCCTCAAACACTCTAATATTTTTTCCCTCAAACACTCTAATCCCAAACCACACGGAATTCGAATCTTTTCGGTAATGCAATGATGTTTATCCTCAAACACTCTAATATTTTTTTCCCTCAAACACTCTAATATTTTTTCCTCAAACACTCTAATCCCAAACCACACGGAATTCGAATCTTTTCGGTAAAGTCATAATGTTTTTCCTCAAACACTCTAATATTTTTTCCCTCAAACACTCTAATATTTTTCACCCTCAAACACTCTAATCCCAAACCACACAGAATTCGAATCTTTTCGGTAAAGCCATAATGTTTTTCCTCAAACACTCAAATATTTTTTTTTCCTCAAACACTCTAATATTTTTTTTCCTCAAACACTCTAATCCCAAACCACCCGGAATTCGAATCTTTTCGGTAAAGCCATAATGTCTTTCCTCAAACACTCCAATATCTTTTTTTCCTCAAACACTCTAACATTTTTTCCCTCAAACACTCTAATATTTTTTCAGTCAAACACTCTAATCCCAAACCACACGGAATTCGAAATTTTTCGGTAAAGCCATAATGTTTTTACAAATAATATTTTTGTTGTGCTGAGAGCGTATGTACGTTGAACTTGCAGTTAGCTCATTTAGGACAACTTGATGGTAATACTGTTTGCATGTCACTGCCAAATTCTTCTTTGCTTTCTCTGAAAAGGTAATCAAATTCCATAAAGTTCTTGTGAAATTCAGGTTTATCACTTCAACTGTTAAATGCTACGGAAAAGCGGTAGGTGACCTTTTTGAAAAATTATCTTAAAATCATTATGAAGAGTATCAAAGACACTAGGATTAATACAAGCAATCACCCAGCGTTGCAATTTATTGACGATACAGAGAGGAAAGGACAACCACAAGCACAGACCTTTGATTTCAGCAAACTATTTACATCTATAGATCTTCAGGATTTAAACAGTGTTTGTGACTCCTTGTTTAAAGAATATGGTAGTCTACTATGCAACACGAAACAGCAATGGAATTACGTTACAGTATTTTGTATGTTTAACAACTATGTAGCTACTGGTGAGTATATTTTTCTGCAGGTTAGAAGAATTCCTGTGGGCACCTCTTTCTCGATATCATTAGCGAACTTATACGTATTGCATATGAAAAGAGGTATGCTACCCAGAATAAATATAGCAATGGAACTATATTTAGATATACTGATGATTTCAGAGTTTTTAACTGTGATAACTTTGACACTGCAGCAAATAATATCTTATCCACAGGCACTTTGTTTAGAGCCGACGAGAACATTACAAAATCATCTGCACTACTTGGACTTGCGGATATACTTCAAGGAAAGTAATCTAATTATAGACATTTTTGACAAAAGAAGAAATTATGAGTTAAGAGTTCACTATTTAGTTAACTGGAATTAAAATGTTTCAAAACCTGTGCACAGGAATCTCATAATCACAGAATGTCATAGATACATGAGAGTTTGTAACACTGCTCCTGTTCTTTTGAAAAATCTCAAGTTCTTATACAACACACTAGTGTATAATGGTTACCCTTTTGGTTTTATATACAGAACAAATTTTGAGTCAACTTTTGAACAGCAGTTCTTCAAAACATTATTTTCCAAAACCCTCTGTCATGCACTTTTGGAATATAGCTAACAAAAGACCTGACAATATTAAATTTTCTTCTGTGTTTCCATTAAGGGTCGATTGTGGCTGAAGATTTCTTATTAACACGCATGCGTCGTCTTGACGACATCTGAACTTTTTGCTTTCCTATCTTCTGTTGGTATTTTTGTTAACCGCTGATTTGCTTCCACTCATAATATACTAGTCATTCAGTTGCATAGTGAATGTCGAGGAGCGGACGGATTTGGTGGTGCTGGATTGTTCGATGAGTTGCGTTGAGGTTTGAAGTTTGCCCTATTTTCGCATTTCTTTTTATTTTGGGTGACTTATTTGTTTGTCTGGCATTTGCAGTGTTCCTTGAATTCAAACCTTTCGATTTCGTTTCAAAACTTTGTGACCTTGGGAACACAAGGGCTGGTTTTTTGAGAATTCTGCCATTGCCCTTTCAGAAAGGTTGTGACAGCGCCCAAACTGAGCGCTGCACATTTAGGTCGAAAACCCATTCCCTAGTTTATTTATTTATTTAATTATTATTTTATTTATTCATTTATTTATTTATTTATTCATTTTTATTAATTCATGTATTTTTATGAAGAAGGAGTACCTTTTATTTTGCCATATACTTTCGGGTGAATCTTTTCTTTTTTTTCCTATCCGTCCCCCTCTCCCAGCACAAGTCGGCACAGGACAGACCGACACTGTAAGGAGTAAACGCTGGCAACAGCCATCGGCGAGCTGGCTTTGTAGAATGTTTTATTGGGGCAATAGAAGTGTCCACCGTCTATAGAATCCACAATGCGTGTTGGGCCGACTGGAGACTTGTTGGAACCAGAGCTAGCAGTTTAATTGGAGTAAGGATTTATGGCCGGTGGTTGTATCACACGGCAAACGTAACTTCAGGGGTTCTCAGAATTTCACTGGAACGGGTAGGAATCTTGGCCCCCTAACGAATGGAAGATCAAAATGTTAATTTTCCGACCAGTAAGATCTACACTAAGGAATTTAATTCAGGGAGGCTTGCGTTTGCCAGCAAGTGATTGGATGATGGGATATTTTGAGGTAGTGTAAATCTTCTTGGGGGTCGTCGAAAGATTTTGCAAGGGAAGAGAAGAACTTCGTCACTTTCATCTTTTCACTTGTTCTTCTAAGTCGAGGTGCTTGACTTGCACTTTTTTTATTACTGGTGACTTGTCACTTGGGGGTTTTTTTGGTGGTCCAAAACGTGGACCCCGCCATGATGTATCAGAGACTGGCAGCATGACGAGCGCCCGCACCAAGTTTGACGGACCGGGGCAGACATCGCAGACCAGTACGCTAGGTGGAGGAACCACGATAACAGTGTTTGGCGGACGAGAATTCTCCATGCTCAGGAGTGGTCAGCAGCGCGATATCTAGGCCAGATTCGGAGGTTAAGGTAGGAAATCCATCCTATTCTTTTTTTTGGTGTCCCCTCATAAAATCTTTATCGGAGCAGTTCACACATAGAGTAAATAATTGTATGAGCAAATAAGTAATTTAGTACAATTTCCTGTCAGAGAGTCTTAAATCATTTTTGCTAGTATCATGAGCGTATATTTATTATTATGCCAAATCATAACCAATAAATTGTTTTTGTTGTTAATTTTGTCTCAGTTCCATGATGAGCGTATCGTTAACTACAATATGTGTGCTCAACCCTAGATTATTTGGAGAATATATAAATCTTTTGGAACCGGAACTTAGAAAATCACTTCACTTATGCTTTTTATTTTAAATCTAGACGTTCACAAAAATATTGCGGCACACAGCGGACCCTTTGACTCCCAAAGGAAAATCTGCTGTGTGAAACACAACGCCCCGTCAGTGGATTCTGGAGCTGCGTCGGCCCTAAATCAGGGAATCGCAGAATCACAATCCACTCGACAACCCCTTGGCTCCCAATATTACGCCGGGTGAACCCAATTAGGAACCCGAGCGATAATAAGGTCACTAAGGGACGGTGTTCCCCTGTTGAAGAAAATCTTCTCCTTGGTTTGAATTTTTGGCTTTGTTTTTGTCTTGGTTTGTACTGGGTTTTTTGTGGGTTTGAGTTAGTCATCCTGAAACTTTGACTTGTAATGTGCGTTCGTTTTCTTAGACAAAAGTGTCAGGCCAAGGTATTTTTTATTGACTATACTTACTACTTTAAAGTTTTTATTTGTATTTGGTGCTGTTGACCTGGCTTTAATTTGGCTTCACTCTGTTTGAGAATGTATATGGTTAGTCTCGAATTTTGTTTAATTTGTGTTTCATATAACTACAATATATATATGATCACCATCATCATCATTTTCAACCATTATCAATCCCAAGTTTCTTTCACACCGGTCTATCTTGTGTCAGTCTCCTCCATGTCACTTCCCCATGCTTTTGAATTTCACCCCTATCATCCATTTATTCTTCTTTTGGGTCTTTTCCTGTCCCTTGGAAACTAGTCTGTCCGTTGTCCGTCGGTGGTCCGTTCTTCTGGCAAGATGATCAGCCGATTGCCATTTCAGAGATTTTACTTTGATCACGATGTCTTCCACTCTGGTTATTTTCCTTATCCACGAGTTATTCTTCTTGTCTTTCCTGGTTACACCAAGCATATATCTCTACAGTTTTCTCTCAGTTGGGTGTCCTTTTATATAAACTGGCTTATTTTTGCGAAGTTTATATTCAGCACTTGTGTTTCAATATCTGTCTACTTTCATTTAAGTTACCTTATTCACGTATATCATATTCCTATTGTTCAATGGAAATAAGTTATTGCTTGTAAAATGACCGAACCGATTGATTCTCATCACAGCAGTCGTGCAATGCATTGCAGGTGTGTATGGATGACTTTTCAGCATTCAATGGTTTCTTCTTATTTGTTTTAAGTGTCTTGAGTGCCTGACCTACTTTCACGCATTCCTCATAGCTGCGTAAAATATTTATCTTTTTTTCTGTGGCAGATTAATGTTTTAAAGGACTTAATTCCTCAGCTTTTGTAAATCAAAGATTTATCTTTTCATGTCTTCATGTACTACCATTTATGTAATATTTTAGCTGCCAATGCTTTATGTTTTTAGCTCATTAGCATAATAAAGTATTATTACTTCAGTTGTGTGTAGTCTGTGTATGTCTTTTGCTTAGCTAAGGTCCACATCTCTGCTCGTGCGTAAGCATTGAACGAGAACGGATACATTGATTAAACACTTTTATATTATTCTCTACTATCGGGATTAGAGGAAATGCTATGCCACACACTACAACACGCTTGGCAAGCGCAGTGTTTTATGGCCAAACTCCCCCCCCCCCCCCCCCCACCAATAATAATAATATATCCATGCATTTTTTTTTCATTTACCGTTATAAGTAAATTTATTCACACGTTGTGCATTTCTAGTAGTACTCCCCGCAGGACATGAATTTATGCTTCTAATATGACCATTCCTTACCCCTATCCCATAGCTATGGTAAAACTATGCCCTACTTCCCGGTAGCAAAATTGATCTTTCTGTTATTCGCTACGTTCTTTTCTTAGCAAGACAAATTCTCCACACAAAAAAAAATCTCATTGAAAGCTTTGTTGAAACAATATACATCCAATTCAGCAATTTGTATCTTCGACGTAAGATTTCAAAGCAGCTATTACTGCAGTGACCATAAACCCGTAAATGTCAAAGTTTTTACGTTTAGTATCTGAAACGAAAAAAAAGTGAATGTGATTGGAAAGAAAATATCGCTCAGTGAAAAAGAATGTTTCAGCATTGATGTCCACAAGACTTCGAAAGCCGTATGAGAAACCCTCCATTTCTCCCCGCCCCCTTTTGTTCGGTCGTTTCTACCTTTTTGTTTCAGTTTGTTGGGAGATAAGGACTCGATCCTAAGTCCGTTTTCTGAAAACATTCATCAAGCGCCATACGATCCAACACAGAACCTTTTAGACCAAATGTCCAGATAATGACATGTTTTGAAGGAATAAACGTTATCTTTCCGGTTTTCTTTCTTTCATGTGATCCCTGAACACTGTTTAGATCGAATTAAAAGAAAGAAAAAATACTTCTGCTTGTGTTCGAGGTACTGTTTTTTATTTTTTTTTATTTTTTCTTTGAAGCTCTCGTAGGAATGCCCACCAATCGATTTCGTAAGTGACATTTGCACAGTACAGGGTGAACTTAGTTTTGCTGAAACGTACGTGAAAAAAATATTTCAAACAACATGGTATATAAATGCGTTGTTTCTTTTATTTTCCTCAATACACAAGAAAATTTTAACGCTGTTTGAAATGAAAGCTTAATTTCGCAGCTCACCCGAATTGAGGTATTCAACTTATAGAGCATTTTTAAAACAATTCTTTAGTTGTTTCCCGTTCTTTGGAAAAAGTTCTATGGCACTAAAATTTCAATTTACTTCAGATTTTTTTTATAAACTACGTAAACAGAAATTCGAAAATCGCACCATTTCGGATTATGTTGCAAAAACGACATCTTAAGTGAAAGAAAAAGAAAGTATTAATGCATTAATTTTTTTAAAAACAACAGTAGCAATCATCATAAACTTCGCAATTTTTTTAGGTACTCATGATCCGCGACATAATCAAATATTTACCGAGCCATCATGAGCGTGGAGACGAAAGATCCCCTTACCGCAATTGTGACAGAGTTAAGAGACAGACTTATAGACAGTAAGGTAACCAGAGAGACAGAAAGCTAATGAGACATTCATTCAGCACAAATTTGAAAGATATATGAGAGTACAAGTTTAGACTCAGACAGAGCTGCTTGAAACCATAAACAAGAGAAAACCCCACTCAATTTTCTGGAGAGAGAGAGAGAGACAGAGGTAGAGGAAAAAGCAGAAAACACGAGCTTATTGAAATGAAGACAGGAAGAAAAATAGAAAGAGAAAGCCTCTCCGATAGAATAATGAGGTAGAAACTCTTTATTCTAACTGAAGAAGCAGTGTCACGAACTAGAATGGGGTAAGCAAAATGATTACCACAAAACTAATCTCCTAATCTGGTTTATTTTATGTATTTCATAAGCTGAAATTTTGGGAGAATGCTCGACTGTCCCGACCCACCTCAATTAAATTATAAAATAATCTACGTCTGTCCCTAACGACGTCATCAGTACTTGCAGCGCCATCCGCTTTTATCCGGTGGCCGAATCTGTCCTTAACGCTCTCATGTCATTCAGCACTTGCAGAGCCATCAGCTTTTATCTGGTGGCCGAAATCGGAACTAAGCTTACCGCTATCGCACGATACATAAAATAAAGGGGAAATACCAGAAAAGAAAATAAAGTTAGTAAGACAAAAGACTTCGTCTGTGGCAACACGGACGTGCTCGAACAACTTTCTGGGACGTTTTTGCTGTTACGTAGGTGTTATGTCGTGCTTTATTTTATTTTCTTCGCATTGCAGAGTAATTTCATTAAAAGGAATAAAATTGCCGAGTAATTTTATAAAAAGGAATCAGCATTATTTTATTTCATAAAAACGAATCAGAGAAATATTGAATGGGAATATTACGAAAATTTTGTTGTAGGTGACCTATCTTATAGACTCGCCATTAATAATTCTCCGCTTATTTTAGTTATGTATATGTATTTTACGATTCGTATTATAAAAAATTGAGTCACACCTTTTTCACCTGGCATGGCACGAGTTATCAGCTAGTTTTTTTATTGTTTTTTGGTGCAAATAACTGTCACTTTTACAGAATTTTTTTTTAAATGCTTATGTGACGGTCTTTTACACCGCAAGATCTCTAAGAGTAACCTAAATGCTAATATTTGGGCATCCCTGGAAGCCTTCTCATAACGGATTATGCAAAGTTGATGAAATGGTTTACGCTGGCGAAAACTCTACCACTGCTCATAGATGTGATAACATATGGCGAAGTTCGTTATTGTGTCATCTGAAAGCTATTCAGAATAAGCTGCAGAACTATTTGCCACCGCGAGCAATCATATGTGATTAGATCAACCCCAGATTCACCGTGGACGGGTATTTGGTCAGTACAATGGATAATAAATGGGGCAATAGCCTGAAAGCATCATCGTATACCAAATGCAGCATTATTCACTCCAGGTCAAGTACTGCACTAATTCCAAGGGACACAGAAGCAGGTAAATGCTATGCGATACTGGTATGATCGTTTGCTACCATTTACTCGCAGCAACTGCTTAGTACATCGTGGGGGCATTGACACATAACTAATGCGGCAATAAAACGCTATTCACTTATCGAAGCTTTCTTTACGACAGCGCAAACGAGACGCTGCCCTATCGAAGTTAACACCTTTGCTGCCTGTTAAATACAGAAACAAAGAAGGAAAGAGTAAAACATTCCGTTTTTTATGAAAAGAAATTCATTTATTTGGATGATCGCTACTTTTTGGTTTATTTCTGAAATTTTAGGCTTTAGCTGGACTTTTCCTTATTTAGTATGTACAGCGAGTGGATAACAAAATTGAAACACCAGTTACAAAACTCATGCCAGTTCTGGTTGCAATCATCAGAAATGACAATCCGGTGTTGATATCTCATTCCAGTTCTGGTTGCCTTCTCAAAATGATAATCCGGTGTTTATATCTTCATTTGTTTCTCATCATACATTCATATCACTAATACTAGCTGATGACTTTACCTGTACCGTCAAAGTGTTGACTTCTTAGGGAAATGTTGAACTCTCTCGAAAATTTTGGGATTCATAGGATCCCTGACGGCGCTGCGATAGCTAGCCCGTCAGTCACCGGAAACCACAGTCTTTCACTCGGACAGATTCGGGCTAGAGACCTATGGGGTTCTGCCTCTCCCACGGGACCGGTACCTTACACCCTTCTGTCACAACCCGTGTGTGCGACGTGCTATGGGCAGTTGGGGCAAGCAACGTTTCGAAAATTCCCCATCTCGTGGCCGGGAGATCGCCCGCCAACGCGAGATTTTGGGGCAAATGTCCTTTATTAGGTATCAAAGTAAACTACAAAACACATGCACATTTCACTATGAGGGTCTCATGCAACCCTCTCACAGATATTCAAACACTGAAAAATATTAAAACACATCACAAAAATCAACATGGCCCACAGCGCTAGGGCCAGTGCTGTGGTGATGACCCCGGGCCAGGGTCATCAGGATCACCTTGGTCAATAGACCCAAAAAGCTCAAATTCAAGAGCAACGTACCTCCGAGGGTACTGCCATCTGTCAACCATAGTTGACCCGGCTTTTCCTTTGCTCAAGTTCCCTAATAAGACTGGGACACGTCTTACTGAAGCTGGAGTGAGAGACGTCCAGCTTCAGGCGGAACTTGGCATTCGCAGCAGTGCAATTGCTGCACTTCGGTGCGGCTGCACACTGGTGGTGCTGTGCCCAACTTCACCACAATTGCCGCACCTTGCTTCTGACTCGGGGCAGTTGCCTCGGAAATGACCGAAGCCATTACACCGAAAGCACCTGACCTCCCTCAAAATTCCTTTAGGCGGAGCACTGACCAACCCAAGTTCAGTGTCTTCCGCCTCACCAAGTGCTTGAAGGCTTTGGGCTCCACGTCAGCCACCCAGTGGACCCTACCTCCCTTGCCCTTGATGGGAAACAGGCTTTAAACCCGTTCTCGAGTTCTGGGTTCTGCCCGCAAACCGCCTCCTCGAACTCTTTCCCTGAGAGATCCCCGTCGACCCCATAGACTATCAACCGGGGGTGTCTCTTTCGTGGGACCGAGGGGAGTGTGCAATCCTTGGTCAATGTATTGCTCTTCAACTCCTGGGCAAGGCGGTCGAGCTCCCCGGGACGGGACACTCCACCGCGACCCCACCTTTCCTAATGCTCCGAATGCTCTTGATCCCTATCTGCAGTTTAGTTGGGTTGACTGCAGTTTTCAGGGTCTTCTTCGTGTTCTCTGAGGACGCACTCTCGACTGTGGGGTAGACTAAATGCACATGTCTCTTGTCTCCCGTCTTTTTATTATTTTTATTCTCAATCGGGGAGGGGCGAAGACCCTTTCGCCGTGCTAGACCCTTTCCTGGCCACCGGCGTAGGAAACCACTTTGGCGTCGGCTTTGCAGCTCGACTCCTGCCGAACAGACAGCCTGCCTTCAAAATGCGCTACCCGATCGGCTTGCTCGCAACAAGCCTTATTGATACTCTTCAGGGCCGCTTTCACCTTTTCTCTCCCTGAGGAAGTGACCCGCGAGTCCTTGAGAACGGACTCTACTTCCCCAATGAGGGTGAAAATGCAGCTCATGAAAGCCTCAGGTGTAAGCACCGGGGGTGTCCTGGGATGCTGGTAGCCCACCAATGGTATCTCTGGGGGACCAGTGGACGACCCCTCGGGAGCCCGAGAGGTTTCGGGCTGGGGTGGTGTTTTACCCTTCCTTGCCATGGGCGGAACTGGTAAGGGCGTGCTTACACCACTAGCTGACTGAGAAGGCTCAGTCGAGGCTCCCTTCGTGGGTGTAGCGACTTCAGAGCCCTTCGCTGGGGGAAGCGTCTTTGACAGTTTTCTCCTGGCATTAGGCTCCACCTTCCGGCTGTTCTCGGAGGTGGGGCTAAGCCTTTTGGCACTACCGACAGGGCTTGGTAGTGCTTCGGCCGCTACCTTCTGCGTCCGGGTTGACCCGTACGATTTGGGGGCTGACCCCTTAGGATTCACTTTACCCTTCTGGGTAGATTGCATCTCTGTGAGAGAGATTAAAAACACAAATTTCTTCTAAGTACGGAGTGGGCACCCTGGGGTTCTCCCACTCAAGTCTAACCTTAGAATCCAGGCGCTCGGGCTTTGGGCTGACAAGGGATCAAAGAGTCCCTTCGTCAGCGGGGCCGGAACGACGTCGACGTACCCGAATCTGATGCCCGAGTCTCTATGTCGGCTGAACAGAACTTCGTCCTCACAAGGGCGTTTTTACTAAGTCCCGTCACTTATCTAATTGATAGGGAACCTAAGATACACCTATTGTTAAAAGAAAAAATCGCGAGATCGGGATGAAACCCCGTTTCGCGGTTTAAATCGTCAGTTCTGCTTGACAGTGCAGTATTGCTCAACCAAATCACACAGAGAACTCTCACCCGGTCGGCATCAGAACGACCGGCCTTCATATCACCAAGCTGTTCTCTGAGATTCAGAGGTTAGCTCCACAAAGAAATACGAACTACCAGATACATTTTTAACTGATTATTTACTTACTGTTGCAATATCAAACTTCTCCATTTACAGCGATCTTGGAACACAACTCGGGCTTCACTGACATCCATCACACGAAGTATACAAGACCTTCTATACTTCATAATCATTATCTTTTTCTCATGCAGGCATTCCTGAATCTGATCCTTCCATGACTTCCTTGGCCTTTCTCTACCTTTCCTACCTGCCACTTGAACTAAAAATATTTTCTTAGTAAGCATGTTATCAGTCATTCTTTCAACATGGCCAAACCATCGAAGAATATTAGTCTCCACCTAGCTAATAATATTTTGCTTCACATTACACAACTGCAACACATCTTCATTCCTCACACGAAATTTTCTCCCACAAATCCCCCTTAAGTAACGCGTCTCTCTAGCACACAGACCGCACCTCTGTTTCTTCTGTAGTGCCCAGGTTTCACTGCCATACATCAGAGTAGAAACAATTACACTCTCATACAGAGCCATGCGGGACTGTCTTGAGAACCCATCATTCCTATGAAAACCTCCCAGAGCAGCCATGACTTTCAACAAAGAATTCACTCGCCTACTAATTTCACCATCCAATTTGCAAACATGGGTATTACCCAGACATAAACTAGTATTGTCCATTTTGGCATCACGTATGCACGCCTCTCGGTGTTCATTTAGAACATACTGTTTGTTGAAAGTTATTGTTCCCAAAGTATTAATTAAGATGTGATAGAAACTGAGTTGCAGCTTTCATCTTACTTGTGCATGATCTTATGGTACGAACTCTCTTCAACCACGTCTTGCAAGTTGAGTGAAATTGTTTGGCAAGAATTATTAATTCTTTAAGCGGCAGATGAACTTTGACGAAATGATGTCCGAAATCCATATGTCGTCTTCGTATATACACTGAAGAGCAATTGAATTATAAATACCTGTCTAGTAACGTGTAGCACCACCTTTCGCCCTGATGACGGCGGCGATTCGTCTCGGCATGGACTCGACAAGACACCGGAAGCGTTGGGAAGCCATACGGATCCACGACCCCTGAACAAGCTCCCACAGTTCACGGAGATTTGATGGAGGGGAGTCAGAGCCTCGAACATCTCTCTCGATGGGATTGAGGTCAGGTGACCTAGCTGGCCAAGGAAGCAAGGTCACGTCGGTGGAGTGTTCATCCAACCATTCGAATACAATTCGGGAGCGATGGCACGGTGCATTGTCTTGTTGCAGGATGAGGTCCCCAGTGTTATGTTGAAGACGCACAAATGGGAGCAAATGGCCGTTCAGGATATCCCGGTAACGTTGACCTGTAAGAGACGATGTCACACGTACCAGGGGTCCCATTTCAGTCCACGCAAAGAGTCCCCAGACGAGAATGCCACCCCCACCAGCTTGAAGAGTACCCTGCTGGCAAGAAGGATCCATCGCTTCATGTGGTTTGCGCTGTACTCGTATCCTGCCATCCGCATGTACCAACGTGAATCTCGACTCATCAGTCCAGGCAACATTTTTCCACATGTCTAGTGTCCAGTGGCGATGTTTCCGCGCCCATGCTAATCTTCGCACCCTGTGATGTGCGGTCAGCAGCAGTACCCTCGTGGGACGATGACTTCTGTACTCCATAGTGAGGAGATGGTTCTGGATGGTGTTGCTGTTTACACGTTTTTGTGCACCAGCGTTAAATTGCCGAGTGATTTCTTGCACTGTGGCCCGTCTATCCGCTGTTACAATGCGAGCTAGCCGACGATGACCCCGCTCATCCACACGCTGTTGTCCACGGCAGTTGACCCTTGCAGGGATGGTTTTACCGGATTCGATGTACTCATGGTGCACCCGTGACACAGTGGCTCGTGAAAATCCCAGTGCCTGCACGACTTTCGAGATGGAGTGACCAATTCTTCGGGCCCCGACAATTTGCCCACGATCAAATGCGCTTAGATCCTTCGTCTTACCCATACTCCGTCGGACTCTTACTGAATCCCGTCGCATCACTTCGTATATTCTCGGATCGCTTCATATGTTATGTTGGTTTCGCTTACAAGGCCGCCCACAGCGCCACATTTGCATAACGCCAGCTGTCTGTAATTCAATTGCTCTTCAGTGTATATAGTCGTATGAGCGGTGAATACGAGTGTCGATCAAAAAGTAACGAACCGGACATGAGACAGAAGCGTAATGCAGTAAATATACATACTCTTACATACTTTCGAAGTAGCCTCGACCTATATACAGCGGTCCCACCTTTGTATTAGCTACCGGGAGGTGTATTTGAAGCCCTTCCTCGGCATGTGGATGAGGATACCGATCGCAGCATTGCTATGTGATGCAAACCGGCGTCCCCGAAGTTGTTTATTTCATTTAAGGGAATACGTGGAAATCACACGACGCCCAGATCCGGTGAATACGGAGGGTGCGCCATCACTTCGTAGCAGGCACTTCTATTGGCGACAAGTGATAACACGATTTGCCTTGTGTTAATCTGTGAGCAAGAGGGTAATCTACTTTGCAGCGATTTTTCGATACCCCAACAGGTTTTTTACAACATTATTAACGAAAACAACTGACATCTGCATCACATTAGCAACCACCTTAATGGCCATTCGGCCGCACCACTGTGGCCTGATCACAGTCCATCTCAGCGGCCAATTTCCGTGTAGATTGACGTGGATACAAGTATATGAGATGGTTCAAACGATCCTCATCAAAGTGAGATGGATGACCTGAGCGCGGAGAATCGTTAAGGTCAAAATTGCCACCTCAGAACAAGCAAACCATTTGCGGGCTGTCCTTCGAGCAGCAGCATACATAGCCCCAATTTGTCGAGTAAAATCGGCGGCTGTGGATCCCTTGTTAAACTCGTAGAGGAGCAGATGTCGGAAATGTTCATTCCTCTCTACTTGACACTCCATACTTCCGGACTTGAAAACCAAAACACCATTAGGCACAATCGCACAACGCAATATGATTTAGATACACGACATTACTAGCTACATTTTGATATAAAATTAACCATCTTTACTGTCACTACTGACCTGGAAAACACTCGTAAAATAAAACAGCATGAACCTATGTATCAACCCAATTTATAATTTCCGCAACAAATAACCAAGATCACATAATCCTCTAATACCTTTTTTACGCATTCCAACCGTAGGTTGAAGAAGCGTATATGCTTCAGCTTTGTCCGTCCGTCCGCCCGTCCGCACGATAACGGGCGTAAAAATGGTTCGATTTCGTTGAAATTTTAGTATGTGGTAGGGGACCACCTAGGGACGAACCCTATTAAAAATGGGACACATGGGGTCAACGGTCACGACGTAGGAGTGGGATCATTCCAATGACCTTATGCGCCATAACTTGCGTAAATATGGTTCGATTTCAATGAAAGTTTACTATGTGGTAGGCGACCGCCTGGGAACAAACCCTATGGAAAATGGGTGAAGTGGGGTCAAAGGTCAGGACATAAGATCCAGATGCATTCCATTGCTCTTATGTGTCATAACTTGCGTAAAAATGGTTCGATTTCGATGAAATTTCAGTATGTAGTAGGGGACCACCTGGAGACGAACCCTATTGAAAATGGATGAAATGTGGTCAAAGGTCAGGACATAGGATTGCGATCATTTCCATTGCCCTTATCCCATATTATTAAGGTGGACGTCAAGTAATTTTGCTTCCTACACTTCCAATGGAAAAACTTTTGTACACATTTCCTTCACAATTAATGTGTTCCCAAGGTTGAAAATTTGAACATCGATTAAAATAACTTCATATTGTAACTTGGAAAACTTAATATGTTCTAAAACATAACCATAATCATATTAAAAATCAATAACTTTTCCTTTGGTTGTGTTGAAACCAGAGAAAAGATGGCACGACCTGTACCTTGATGACGTCAGTGAGCAAAAAAATGTTGGATTGCATAAGTATGGTTATGGTTTAGAAAATATTAAGTATTCCAAGTTATGAAATGAAGCTATTTTAATCAATGCTCAAATTTTCATCCTTGTGAACGCATTAATTGTCCAGAAAAAAGATGGCGTGACCTGTGTTTTCATGACGTCAGTAGACAAACAAATGTTGAATTGCATAATTATGGTTATGTTTTAGAACATATTAAGTTCTCCAAGTTATAAGATGAAGTTATTTTAATCGATGTCCCGGCGTTTGAGAATGGTCATGTTTTAGAAAATATTAAGTATTGCAAGATATAAAATGAAGATATTTTAATCGATGTTCAAATTTTCATCCTTGGGAACGCATTAATTGTGAAGAAAATGTGTACAGAAGTTTTTCCATTGGAAGTATAGGAAGCAAAATTACTTGACGTCCACCTTAAAGTAGCAATTCTTCTATGTTTGTATGTACATTTTATTTTGAAAACAGTTCTAAGAATTTTGATGAAAGTCGTTAACCTACCATTTTCTGGTACTAGAAATCGATTTAGCTTGATTTCGACTTTAGGAGAATTCGTTCAGTGGGTTAAATAACCACCCCGAATTATAATGTTTTTAGTGATGGCGTTTTTCCATTATTCCATTAATGTTACCATTGCTTAGAAATCTTATGACGTCACAATCTCACCGCGTTTGAGAATGTTGGCGCGCGGTCACGCCCTCTGTCTCATTTTTTTTTTTTTTTTGATTGGAGGTTTAACGACCACCGTGAGCAACTCAAATGGGCTATAAGCAGTCGCCCGTCCCTAATTTAGGGTCACTGGTTCCAGGGAAGGAGAGAGCCAGTGCCGTAAGACAAACACAACATCCATGCCTAACCGGGATTCGAACCCGGGCCACTTACGGACGAATGATCATAGTCCAACGCCTTAGACCACTGCGCCACCAGGGCGGCCTCTGTCTCATTACGTCACTCGTTGTGTGTGGATCCTATTAAAGTTTTATGACGTCACACTTGCGGCGAGCGATGGTCGCGATTCCCATCTGCCTCATTACGTCACGCGCTGTGTGATTGTGTCTGTCCGCACAATAACTCGCGTAACAATCGTTCGATTTCGATGAAATTTTAGTATCTGGTAGGGGATCACCTGGGAAGGTACCCTATTTAAAGTGAACGAAATGGGGTCAAAGGTCAGTGTATAGGAGCGGGATCCATTCCACTGCTGTTATGCGTCATAACTAACATAAAAAAAGGTTCGATTTCGATGAAATTTTAGTATGTGGTAGAAAACCACCTGGCGACAAACCTTATTGAAAATGGGCGAAATGGGGTCAAAGGTCAGGACATAGAAGCGGAATCACTTCCATCGCCATTATGCGTCATAACTTACGTAAAAATGCTTCGATTTGGATGAAATGTTAGTATGTTGTAGGGTCTTGCCTGGGGACGAATTCTTTGAAAATGGGCAAAATGGCGTCAAAGGTTAGGACACAGGAGCGGGATCTATTCCATAGCCCTTATGCATCATAACTTACGTAAAAATGCTTCGATTGCGACAAAAGTTTATCATGTTATTTTGGAGGTATACCAAACCGGTTCTGTTGAATATCATCGAAATGGGATCAAAGGTCAGGGCACAGGACCGAGACTTATTCCACCCATTATTCGCATAACTTGAGTGATAACTTGAGTAATGATTTCTGGCATGTTGGAAAGCGTATTATAATCAATGCATTGCATGATTTTACTAACTTATTTACGCTTTCTAACCGTAGGTTGAAGAAGCGTATATGCTCCAGCTTAGTCCGTCCGTCCGTCCGTCTGTCAGCACAATAACTGGTGTAAAAAAGGTTCGATTTCGATGAAATTTTAGTATGTGGTAGGGGACTACCTGGGTAGGAACCCTATTGAAAATGGGACAATGGGGTCAAAGGTCATGACGTTGGAGCGGGATCATTCCATTGCCCTTTATGCGTCATAACTAGCGCAAATATTGTTCGATTCCATTGAAATTTTACTATGTGGTAAGAGACCGCCTGGGGACAAATCTTATTTAAAATGGGTGATGTGGGGTCAAAGGTCATGACATAAGAGCGGGATGCATTCCATTGCCCTTATGCGTCAAAACGTGCGTAAAAATGGTTCGATTTCGATGAAATTTCAGTATGTGGTAAGAGACCGCCTGGGGACAAATCTTATTTAAAATGGGTGATGTGGGGTCAAGGTCAGGACATAAGAGCGGGATGCATTCCATTGAATGCGACATAACGTGCGTAAAAATGGTTCGATTTCGATGAAATTTCAGTATGTGGTAGGGGACAACCCTGGGACGAACCCCATTGAATGTAGACGAAATGGGGTCAAAGGTCAGTACATAGGATTTCCATCCATTCCATCGCTCTTATCCCATATTATTAAGGTGAACGTCAAGTATTTTTGCTTCCTATACTTCCAATGGAAAAACTTTTGTACACATTTCCTTCACAATTAATGTGTTCCCAAGGATGAAAATTTGAACATCGATTAAAATAATTTTATAATAACTTGGAATACTTAATATTTTCTAACACATAACCATAATTATATTAAAAATCAATAAATTTTCCTTTGATGGTGTTGAAACCAGAAAAAGGATGGCGCGACCTGTACTTTGATGACGTCAGTAGACAAACAAATGTTGGATTGCATAATTATGTTTATGTTTTAGAAAATATCAAGTATTCCAAGTCATAAATTGAAGCTATTTTAATCGATGTTCAAATTTTCATCCTTTGTGAATGCATTAATTGTCCAGAAAAAGGTGGCGTGACCTGTATTTTCATGACGTCAGTAGACAAACAAATGTTGGATTGCATAATTATGGTTATGTTTTAGAAAATATTAAGTATTCCAAGTTATAAAATGAAGCTAATTTAATCAATGTTCAAATTTCCATCCTTGTGAATGCATTAATTGTCCAGAAAAAAGATGGCGCGACCTGTATTTTCATGACGTCAGCAGACAAAAAAAATGTTGGATTACATAAGTATGGTTATGTTTTAGAAAATATTAAGTATTGGAGATATACTAAACCAGTTCTGTTAATTATCATCCAAATGGATCAAAGGTCAGGGCACAAGGGCGAGATTTATTCCACAGCCATTTTCCTCATGACGTGAGTAATAGCTTGAGTAATAATTTCTAGTATATTGGAAAGCGTATCATAATAATCAATGCATTGCATGATTTTACTAACTTGTTTGTTTATTATCTACACTCACGGACAATGAAATTTGCGCATCGAGAGATAAACATGCTACAACCGCGAAACTTTGCAAATAGCACGGGTGCGTGCTGGTATGCAAATGATCCACGTTTGATGCGAGTGCCAATGAGCACACACCCTGCGGTGGCACTGCAAGAACGAACCGGGGGCCTTATAAGCCGGCGTGTAGTCGATGCCCCATGAAAGCGAAAAGGCCCGGACGACGCAAGCAAGAGTACAGAGTGATAAGAATGCTGAGTAGACGCCAGAGACGTCGATTTACGCAACTTACGGACTTTGAGAGAGGCCTGATCATCGTGCTGAAAATCGCAGGATGATCGGCGCGACGTATAACCCACCACGTGGATCGTTCTGACCTACCCGTCCGACTGTGTTCGGAGCAGTGGACACGTGAAACACTGCCACACGGCCGAGCGGCTCCGGACGGACGAAGAGAACCACCGGTAGAGAGGATCGACGAATCGTGAGCAAGCGACGAACGGATCTCATGGGGATCTGGTCCACTATACAGGTAGATGTAGCGGCTGCTGTTTGCCCATGAACCATTTTCCGATGCTTCGCGGATGTGAATCTGCAATCCCAGCGCCCCTTACGTGTGCTGCCATTAACACGAGAACATCGCCGGCTCCGTTTGCAGTGGTGCCAGGACAGAGCGATGTGGAACACCACAGACTGGTGACGTGTGGTGTTTAGCGATGAGTGCCGCTTCGTTTTGGGCACAGTTGATCATCTCGTCCTGATGTGGAAGTTCCCGAGTCAACGGCACAATCCCAACCTCGCTATCGAGCTCCACGCTTCCCTCACTGCAGGCATTATGGTCTGAGGAGTCATTGCCTATGATAGCCGATCCCCTCTAGTAGTGGCTGATGGATCATTGACTGGCCTGCGGTATGTAGATGAGATCCTGCGGCCCATCTGTGCTCCCATTCCTGGCTGGGATCCTAGGTGCGCTATATCAGCAGGATAATTCCCATCCCCACATTTAGCTCGGGTGGCCCAGGACTGCCTACGTCATGTTCAGACACTTCGATGGCCTTCACGCTCACCGGACATATCCCCTATGGACCAGTTGAAACGCCGGCTGCAGCCGTGCTGCACTATCCGAGATTTGAGCACACCGTCCAAGACGTGTGGGCCAGTCTGCCGCAGGACAACATCAAGCTTCTGTTCGCCTCCATTCCGGGCCGTATTGCAGCATATATCGCCTCACGAGGCGGTGCGACACACTTTTGAAGATGACCTATCTGCGTGCCACATATCTTTCTGTAATTGTCCTGCAACTCTGTTTTTGCCACCATGTGTATCATTCATCTGTATTATTAAGTCCATAAATTTTCAGTTCAATCCGATGCTTCCTTCTTGGTGAGCAAATGTCATTGTCCGTGAGTGTACAACATCAAAGATTCGCCGTCTTCTACTGGATGATGGTTTCCCCACGTCTCTTACAAATCATCCTTTTTTGAGCAATGGTTCTCCATATTATTTCGGCATGTTTTATAATTTCATATACACATCTCCCACGTGGTCTTCTTCCTGGACAATTCGACCCCTTGGCATCCAGTCTAGAATTTCTGTAGTCCAACGGTGAGCATCTACCTTAGCAGTATGTCCAGCCATTGACGCTTGTGGATCTTCAGATTATCATCAACCTTTGCCATTTTTCCAATTTTTTGGATTCCTCTTCTTATCTTTCCTATTTATTCTTGTCACATGCAGTATTAAACAGCTCTTTAAATAAATAGGGTCTTATAAGTTATAATTATATAATTTCAAAGATTCAAAAAGAATAATTGAGATCTTATAAAATAAACCTTTTTCACACTATTTTGTTTACTCTGTGGGTTCTAATTATCAACCGCTTACAGTCCACTGTTGCATCAAAGTTTCCCCGATGCTCTTCTAGAACTCCGTGATTTGAACATTTTTTTCACGTCATTTTTGCATGCTTTCGAATTTCACACACCCATCTGCCACGCAGTCTTCTTGTGGGTGTCCTCCTGTCTTTGGTTATACAATCAGTTATTTCCTTTGGTCAGTCCTTCTAGCGATATGTCCAGCCCACTCGTACTTCAAAGAGTTGACTTTCATCATGATCGCATCAACCCTTTTCATCGTCCTTATCGATGCGTTCCTCTTCCTTTCTTTCTCGGTTACACTTCATATCAGGGCCGGATTATGTCATGCTGTGGGCCGGGGTAGCACTAAATAGCTGCCCCTTTTCAGAAAACTTTTCCTATTTCCATAAGCCATTTGCTATCAATTATCTTTATTAAACATTACACGGTTTGCTGCAGAGGATGTTAATGTGATCAGAAAGAAATCATTGAGTCGCAATTATTATTGCCATAAAATCCTACTGATTATTTATTTACGTAACTGGCGGCTTGTGTAATAATTGTATTTTTATCTGTTTTACGCACCTCGACTACCCAAAACGATTGCTTTTAACTAAAAATATTTTTAAATACTAAATTAAAAATATGACAACAATAAATTATATTCAGGTGTATTGAAATGCATTTTCTTAGTTCATAAAACTGTTTTCGTTGGTATGGTGTGAACAAAGCTTTCAGCTTATAATACACACTGAAAAGACAAATTATTACGTAACCCCCAGTGAAAATATGCAAAGCAGCAGGACAGCAGAAAACCGCGGTGTTTAGGAAAACCGGTTGGGGCTATAAATAGAGTCGGTCGGTATGCCCAAGAATACATTCCGTCAAGTACCAGCATGGGTCGACGACGAGACTTAAATGAGTTTGATCGAGGTCAAGTCGTCGGAGCCAGGAAAGCCGAATGTTCAATCAGCGCAACTACGAAACTGTTTGGAATTCAGCGACGAACCGGTGCAAGTGCGTACCAGAAGTACGTGAAATCTGGCAAAACTGCTAACAGTCGGATGAAATGTGGCCATAAAAGTGCATTGGATGATCGAGGGGGCCGACGATTGGCCCGCATCGTACAGACAAATCGGAAGGTTTGCTCTCAGCAAATCACGTCACAATTTAATGAAGGAGCATTTACAAGCCTATGCTCAAAGACAATCCGTGGATACTTGTCACAACTCGGCTGTGGCAGTCGACGACCACATCATATCCCGATGTTAATGGCACATCATCGCATGATTCGGCTGAAGTTTGCAAAGGCCCATCGAAACTGGAGCATGGATGATTTCAAACGCGTCATATGGTCTGATGAATCTCGTTTTACACTGTATTGCGCCTATGGCAGGCAGCGTATGTGGCGTAAACCACATGAAGTTGTGGACTGCGCATGCAAAGTTGGGGGTACTACAGGCAGCTGGAGGCCGTGTAATTCTTTGGGCAGCTTTCACGTGGTCCGTCCTGGATCCCTTGGTTCCTCTTGAATCTTCCGTCACTAGTTCCAGCTATCTGCAGCTTCTGGCAGACCATCTCTAACCTTTCATTACGTGCCTCTGTCCGAAACGGGTTCCGATCCTTCAACATGACAGCGCTCCACCCCATCGGTCTCGGCAAGCGACCGACTGGCTCCAGGAGCATAGACGTGAGCTTACCACACTCGCATGGCCCCCTCTCTCGCCGGACGTCAACCCCATAGAGAAGTTATGGGGACATATTGGAACGAGCTCTTCGTGATCAACTATCCCCAACTACATCTCTACCAGCTCTACGACAAGCACTCTTAGTTTGTTGGTCAGCGATACCTACCTCTGTGTTTCGAAATCTCATTGCGTCCGTATCACGACGTTTGGATGCTGTCCTGCGTGCAAATAGTAGTGCCACACGCTATTAGGCGGGTGTACGTAATAATTTGTCTTTTCAGTGCAATATATTTATATTTAAGTGATAGAAATGCTGGCGTTTTCAGAATGTTTTAAGCAATTTTTTTTGTTTTTTTGTAATTTTGTTCTGAAGGCTTCGATAAGATGGAGGCGGATCTAAAGAAACCACTCAGTCGAGTCACATTATTGTTACCGCCCCTTGCTTTTGACGTCAGCAGCGTGTAGCCAATGAAAGAAGGCACGTGTCGTGAACTGGCTTGGAGGGTATATAAGGCGTGCTGTAGGCAATCTGAAAACATATCATTCATTGCTCTCATCGATAAAGGAAGCGATTTATCAGATTTGCAAAACGGGACGATTATCGGCTTTCCGGCCAAGGGTGGCAGTATTTCTGAAAGAGTGCAGTTCGTAAACTGTTCGCGTGCTGCTGTTGTTAAAGTGTATCGTGATTGGAGAAATGGCACCATTCCGAATAAGCAACGTGTAAACTGCGGAGCACCACGTACCATTGATGTGAGAGGTGAACGTCGTCTCCGAAGGTGCGTGAGGGCCGATCGACACGCTACAGTGGAGCAACTCACTTACCGAATGAACATGGGGGCTACCGGAAGTTTGTCTAAAACGACACTGCAGCTGACTGTGCTGCGTATGTGACCTTAATGCACACGCATGGTCACTGCGCCTATGCTAACGAAGGTGCATCGGCAAAAAAGGCTTTCATTTGCACTGCAGTATGGGAAATGGAGCTCCGCTGATTAGCAAAGTATTACCCTCTCCGATGAGTCACGTTTCTGCTTCATCGAACGGATGGATGTTGGCGTATAAGGCGAGAAACATCGGAGAACAAACACTTTTCAACAATTGCTGGAAGAACACAAGCTGGTGGGGGCAGTGGTATGGTCTGGAGAATGATTTCGTGGCATTCTCTGGGTCCACTTTTACCTGTGGAAGGCATTATGGGCCGAATTAACCATGAATCTATCTTTGCAGATCACGTACATCCATACATGCTGATTGTCTACCCTGGGGCGGGAGGGATCTTCCAGCACGACAATACGACGTGCCACACAGCTAGAAATGTCCGATAGTGGTTGGAAGAGTCCGATGAAGACTTCAAAGTACTTCTCTGGCCCCCTAATTTCCTAGACTTAAACCCCAGTTGAGCATCTGTGGAACCATCTCGATCGCGTTGCACGCTCTATGGATCATCCACCACGCACCCTCCAGCAGCTGTCAGATGCACTGATAGCTGCTGGAGGTGCTGGAATACCTTCCAGCACCTTATTGACTCACTCCCAGCCATTCTAGCTGCTGTCCGCGTTACACACCCCGGTTACTCTGGATATTAGCTAGTGGTTACAATAATGTGACTCGACCGTGTACATTCACGCAAGTGTATTATGGCTTGTCAGAAGCAATCGTCTGTAGAAAGGAAACAAAACAGCAAAGGATTCTACACACAAGACTGGATCGAATTTTCGAATAGTTAGATTTAATAACGCCCATTCAAGACCGGAAAATGTTGGACTTGCTGTTTGCAAAAAGGTTATTTTAAACCCGTGTGAAACTTAAGTATAAGCAAGGCAAGAACAAAAGTTGTTTTTTTTATTGGAAGCCGACCGCAGGTGCCGCTCCGGGTTTAGCCCTCAAATCTCCGCATTTTTTTATGTGCCATTGAAAAAAAAAATCTCCTGAAATAAATGGGGCACACATACAGCGCACCTCATGCAATTCCTGAAATCTTTATTTTGACTTCTGTTTTCTTGATTATATGTTCCAATGATTAGAATAAAACATTGCGCAACGAACCAACGCCACGGCATAAGACTAACTGCATTAAAAGACGCGCTGTGTGTACCATGATTAAACAAGAGTCCAAAAACTTATTAAGTGCCGCAGATATTAAGGTTTCTTAGGAAACAGAGAAAAGCTAAGTCTATTAAAAGGGGACGAAGAAAGGGGCTCGCTAAATTGCTGCTTCTACATATAGGGTTGTGCTTCATAAGAGGTCGCCGTTGTCGTTAAAGATGTCCAAGTCGCCGGAAGTAAAACAAAACTGCGTGTTCGCTAAACTCATTAAATGTCTCTTCCAATTACGAGCCACCCTCCCAAAGGTGCTTCTAATTGACGTATTAATAAGGATTGTCATTGAATTTTCGTTTGTGTGGTATTCCCATCTGGTGCTTGCTGTCTTCTTTCAAGAGTGAACCTCGCAGAATTATAAGCGTCGAGCTATAGCAGGAAATTAACTTGACTTCCTACTGTAATCTTGTGTGTTTGACTAAGTTTTTCTTGTTTTGCCCTTCGTCACTCCACACAAGGTATTAATTTTTAATTAGAGTTCTCTTACGTCGCAGTGATGGCTGGTTGGAAGTCCTTTGATTTCTCAGCCCGCAATTAAGCGTTGACGACTACTTCGCAATCATTTCTCATTAACCAAAGTATTTTAATCGCACAAACATGTCACTTAAACACGCAATAAATGCGGATATCATAACTTTTCATAGAGCTTTGTTCTTCTGAGGCCGAATTTCTGACATTCTTCGCATGAAAGAGAGAAATATACACTCTTATAAATGCTGAAGTGTTCATGAAAGTGAAATATCCACAGGTAACCGACGTGAAATTCTTTATGATAAGAGTGTTTGTCTTAATTTCAATTATTTTTTTGTTTTATTTTGTATGAATGGACGTTGGTCTTGACAAGTCATTAACTAAACAAGTGGCTTCAAAGCGCTTGATGAGGTTCGCCTTTGTATCTCGTTCTATCGACCGGGACTAGAGCTCTTAAAAATGGCGGCAAGGGAATAAACAAAGAAATCGCTCTTTCCACGTTTTAGAAACACACAGCCACCGAAAAATTGTTATTCGGTCACCGTTGGGGAATAGAATCCCAGATCTCTCGATATAGGAATTGAGCCCACGATATCTCGATATCGAAAGATCTGGGATTCGATTCCTCAGCGGTGACCGAATTACAATATTTCGGTTGCTGTGTGTTGCTAAAAACGTAGTAAGAGTGACGTCTTTGTTTATTCACTGAAGCCACGTATTTGGAGGATTTTCACTGTGGATCTCGCCCTTTGGATTTTACTGCTATAATTAATATATAGCCAGTGCCGTTAACGCCCACCAGATGGAGACGTCTCAGTTGCTGAGCCCATTTTACGGATTTATGATGTCAGAAGCTGACAGAAAAAACACACGTAGCGCCGTGGATTGTTGGCCACCGTGGTGTAAGGCTAACGCGCTCGGGTGAAATCGAGAGATCTGGGATTCGATTCCCCAGCGGTGACCGAATAAAAAATTTTTTCCGTTGGTGTGTGTGTTGCGAAAACGTGGGAAGAACAATGCCTTTGTTTATTCACTGACGCCACGCATTTGGAGGATTTTCACATGGCGGCAAGTTTCACTCTCATTTTCCGTTCGGTAAAATGTCTTCACAATAATTACATGCTCTTCTTTTGTGTACCTTTCATAATTGCGATGCGTGTGAAACCCAAACCCTCTCTCTCTCTCTGTCGGTATCGGAACTTGAACTTAAAACCTCCTGCTCCGGAGCAGAATGCTTTCCCAATTAAGCTACACCGACAATGGCTTATCACTGCTACTTGCCGTCTTGATATATGCATCAAGACATCTGTAGTACGTCACATATCCCAGGTAGTACAGCGTGTAATTTGGCGTCTGCCAAGCATTGACCCACAGTTTTGTATTCCTAAAAGACAGTTGCTCAGTTTTGGGCGTACGTTAAATCGCAAAGCTGTGAATATTCAAGCAACGCATACAGCGTATTAAATCCGTTTATTGTTGTGGTGTAAAAAGCGCAAAGATTCGCCGAGCTTCCACACTCCACGGGGAGGCTTTTTCAATGCAATGGTAGACATAAAAATGCAGGGAATTGGAACACGTAAGGAACGAAGATTTTTTTTTTTAATAACGTTGGTGACATCACGATCGTATTACATGAATTTTTATTACCTAATTATACGGGGCGCCGCGATGTGTTTCCATCTTTTAATAACGCATGACAAACCATTGGTAGTTCAGTACAGACCATATCAACCATATCATTGCACTCTAGTTTGCTGGACAGGAATTCGACTATTTACTTGATGGCAGTCTCTTTGAAGTTCGTGTAAGTAGGCAATTCTTCTTATACTATTCCATACAGGAGTGGCCGATGAATGCATGAGTTCTCTAGCGAGGGCTGTATTCTGCATTAATTGTTTGACACTTCGCACGTGTTCTTTACCTCTAGTATCCAAGCATCGCTTTGTCATTCCGATACATATCTTTTCCGTGTTGTCAAGATATAACAACGGTGTAGCGTATACACTCGCCTTTTCTTTCTCACACTGTCTCTCCTTCCAGCTTACTGGCAATTACATTTCAAGAACAAGAATAACACTGATTAACTGAGATCAATATGATGTGTTATTTATACCGTTTCAAGTCTTCCCGGTTCAACTGCTTGAATAGTAGCGGTTTAAGAGAATGAAGAAGTCCATTTTTTTAAAATATTCATGAAATTAATGGTAAATAAAAGTCATTATATTCTACTTTTTTTTATAGATATTATATGTGATAACGGGTTCGGGGACTTCATTGTGTATTTACATAACAAATTCTTTAAACAATACGTAAAGCCTGGGACATATATGATGGATCCTGCGTATCTTAGAGTCTTACTAGGTGACTTTGTTGTTACTGACATTATACGATTTCTTACATTCTATGTGTTCTATCAATGCCATCCTTCTTATATGCAGCCTTTAGAACTTTGCTACAAATATAATAAATTTCCTTATTATTTAGGTAGTCGGGTTTGCATACGTTGTACGTCCTTGCAGCAAGATATTATATGTGCTAACGGGTTCGGGGACTTCATTGTGTATTTACATAATAAATTCTTTAACCAATACGTAAAGCCTGGGACATATATGATGGATCCTGCGTATCTTAGAGTCTTACTAGGTGACTTTGTTGTTGCTGACATTATACGATTTCTTACATTCTATGTGTTCTATCAATGCCATCCTTCTTATATCCAGCCTTTAGAACTTTGCTATAAATATCATAAATTTCCTTATTATTTAGGTAGTCTAGTTTGCATACGTTGTACGGTTGTAGAACCATTCTCTAAACGCAGAATGTTTGTACTCTTTTGGGCAGTGCGAATGAGGAGGGACAAAATTCGGTACTGCGGTCGGTTTATAATAAACGTCAAAATCGGAGCTGGATGTTTTATTTCTTCTGAGCGCAACGTCAAGATAATTAAGGGGACTCAGTAGTCGGTACTCTTCATTTCGCAAAAATTGACAAAAATATCGATTTTCTCATTTTTTTACCCTAAAATATACTTTGGGACCTCTACTATATTGTGAGGAAATGTTGAGTTGATTGGAAGCATATAACACAATTAAATATATTTTTACTACTGAGATGTCCCTGGAAATGTCACGCCCCCTTTAATGTTTACAGTTTTTTTATACACAACATGCATCACTTGTTTAGCGAAGAAGAAAGACTTTCCGCACGTTTGTTGTGTGTCAAATGTGCGTGGTATTATGAAATGGTAAGCATTCAATTTATCTATCTAAAAAAACATAATAAGGTAGGTGATCATTATTCAAAAATATGTGATTTGTGTATTATATAAAAGAGTCAGTTGTTGAAATGACACAGGGAAACTTCAGGGATACTGTTGACCATTGAATCTCACAGAATAAATATGACATTTCCAAAGAAATATGCAACACTACTATATTTACTTTTTCCTGCTGCTCGCAAGCCCCTGACTTTGCCTCGTACATAAACCTTCAGTTTTGCGTAAAACAATTTCATGTTTTGTGATTTTTTCTTCTTTCTTACCTAAATATCTGAAAATCTCTACAACTCTTCCTCATTAATTAATGAATTAATTTAAATGTAGCTGTTTATTTCCCCCACCATTCCTAGTTCTGTGATTTAGTTGACAACTGGTTTTCGATACAGAGGCAAATATCGTGGAATAGGCAGACACAATTATTTTGTGCATTAGTGTGCTCCTTCATATACACTGACGGAAAAAAATCCTAACACCACGAAAAAATAGTTGTATAGGAATGAAATGGCGGCAATACATTTGTATAGGTAACATATTTAATCGATTAAGGATTCAAGATCACCGCTTAATGTAAGCCCGAGAAGAGTCATTTTAAATGTGAAATGCTGGTACATTAATAACCGGTGTAACCGCCAGAATGTTGAATGCAAGCACGCAAACGTTCATGCATTGTGTCGTACACGTGCTGGATGGCAGTTTGTGGGATGGAGTTCCATGCCTGTTGCACTTGGTCGGTCAATACAGGGACGGTTAATGCTGGTTGGGGGTGACGCTGGAGTTGTGGTCCAATGATGTCCCATACGTGCTCGATTGGTGAAAGATCTGGTGATCTAGCAGGCCACGGCAACATGTCGACACTCTGTAGAGCATGTTGGGTTACAACAGTGGAATGCGGAGGAGCGTTATCCTGTTGGAAAACACCCCCTGGAATGCTGTTCATGAATGGCAGCACATCAGGTTGAGTCACCAGACGGACTTACAACTGTGCCGTCAGGGTGCGTTGGATAACCACGAGAGTGCTCCTGCTGTCATAGGAAATTTCTCCCCAGACCATAACTCCAGGTGTAGGTCCAGTGTGTCTCGGCCGCAGACAGGTTGCTAGCAGGCGCTCGCCTGTCCTCCTCCTAATCAACACACGGCCATCACTGGCACCCAGGCAGAACCGGCTTTCATCAGAAAACACAACAGATCTCCACTCCGTCCTCCAATGAGCTCTAGATTGACACTACTGACGTCGCAAACGGCGGTGGTTTGGAGTAAGTGGAATGCACGCTACAGGGCGTCTGACTCGGAGCTGTCCTTCAAGTAACCGATTTGTAACAGTTCGTTGTGTCACTGTGGTGGCAACTGCAGCTCGAATTGCTGCCGCAGACGCGGTACGATGCGCCACGGCCATACGCCGTACACGGCGGTCTTCCCTCTCAGTAGTGCCACGTGGCAGGCCGGAACCCTGTCTTCTTGAGGCAGTACATTCCCTTGACCACCGCTGCCAACAATCATGCACAGTGGCTACATTCCTGCCAAGTCGTTCTGCAATATTGCGGAAAGAAAATCCACCTTCTCGTAGCCCTATTACACGACCTCGTTCAAACTCCGTGAGCTGTTGATAATGGCTTCTTCGTCTTCTTAAAGGCATTCTTGACTAATATCAACACACTACGTCGAATCTCAACGATAACTAACGCTCACGAACGTTACAGCGCGTATTTACAGCAAACCTGCTTTGCATGTTCCGAGGGGTGCTACTAGCGTCACACGTATGCGCCGAGCGCGAACATTGCATAGACGTCATCTTACAGGTGTACTCTCACCGCCTACCAACTGTCGTTTATCTAACACAACCCCTTCTTGGTATTGGGATTTTTTTCCGTCAGTGTATGTGCTGACATTATAATTATTTTATGCATTAGTGTGCTCTTTCAGAATTTTTTATGGCGCAAAATAAGCAGGAGCAAAATATTTTTGACAGCACTTTTTCCCCAATTATTTTAGACATTAATTTCAGTTCTTCAGATTTTGCTCGTCACCGCAAGCTGATGTGATGCTATAATGAGTTGACTAAAAACTGAGATTGAGGTGGGTAATATGATCAAGACGCACTGTAGTAGCTGTACACTTGTAGGTATGTGTAATATGAATGCACAAAAAATCATAAAGGAAACTGATTCTGGTTATACAATATTTTTGCAAGAATGAAATATTTAAATTCATTTATCTCTGTTCGCATTTTCCTGACAAGTCACTCCATTAAAGGTATTAAAACTTGAACACTTGAAAATTTTTCGGTAGTTTCCGTAGCACCCAATTATTAGATTTAGGGATGGGATGCGCAATAAAAAAAAATAAAAGTGTAAAATATGCTTTTGTTTTTCCTGAGTTTGCGCATTTACTAGTGGTTTTTATTTTTTTCTGCTAAACTACTTTGTTTATTTAAAATCAAATCCCCAAAGTTTTAGAATATATACCCGTAAAAAATCTAAAAAAATATCATTGTAAAATGATTAAAAATAAAGAAGAAAGTTTTTTTTTAAAACTTCAATTTTTTTAGAAAATTTTAAATTTCAGAAATTGTAAACAGAACATGCGTTTTTTTTTGTTTTTTTTTTTTGTTGTTGTTTTGTCAAAATTAGTTCACAGTATCTCACTACTTATAAAAATGTATGAAAAACAGAAGTTGACTTCTTAAACAAAAAAAGTTTTACAAGGATTTTATACGCGGTATGCGTTTCTTGAGTATTCTCGAAATCGCAGATTTTGGGTCCGCAGCCATTCTAGAAGTTACTGTATATAAAAGAAAGAATTCTTGTTAATTCCACACTGGTCCCGGACAATTCGTCCAATGACGATTGTGCCAATTCCGATTCATCCAATGCTACTATCCAATGATACGATTGGTCCTGTGCCGATTCGTCCAATGCTATCATCCTAATAACCACCAATTTTATTTTTTATTTTTTTAGAAAGGAATAATAATTTAAGTTATTCTCGTCTTTATATATTTTTGAAAAATGATTTCCATATATTTGGTAATTGAAAACACTTTATAAACATGGAAAAAGGCACTCAACGCAACATTTCTCAGCTGTTTACGAAGCACCTAGCCCGCGGGCCTTTTTAGAAGATTTTGTGTTACCATCTGCATATTTGGTATTTGTAACTATTTTATAAAACCTAATAAAATGCATTCAACGGATCATTTCTCAGCTCTTTGCAAGGTATCTAGATGTAAGGCCTATGAATTAATATTTGGTGCCTAAGTAAAGGCGCAATTTTATTAACCTGATTTCATGTGTAAACGTTGTGAATATGTCATCGGTAGAATAAAAACTATATAAGAAAGGCCTACGTTCAAACCCCGTCAAGTTGTTCAGTGGCCACTTAGCCAAATTGCATGCTACAATCAGAAACGGGAAACTAGTCTTTTCTATTATACTGTATAATGCAAGAGAGAAACACCGATGTTGATTAAACTGCTCGTACATCAATAACTTCATATGGCGGCGAGGACAGTACAACAAGAAAAAAGCGGTTTCGGGAAAAACAAATTCAACCACAATATTACGCATGAAGTGTAATATTATTTTTACATTCCTTGAACTACTGGTACTTACATACAACATCGAAGACAAAATCAGAACGGATGAGATTTGTTTTGCACGAGTAGCATTTCGGACAGATCAGACGGAATTGGACTAATCGTACCATTTGAATAATCGTTACATTGGACGAATCGGCATTGGGCCAATTGTACTATTGGACGAATCGTACCTTTGGACGAATCGGCATTGGACTGATCGGCGTTGGACCAATCGTACCAGACGATTTGTGGAAGGAACATCACACATTTTTTGAAGAAAAAAATGTGTGCTGAAATATAACAGCCAATAGATCTATTATTATGTTCGGGCGCCAATGTGAACACCAAATTTCCCTGTGGCAGTGCTCGAACCCACAGCTTCCTGCTCCGGAGCTGAAATCTGTCCTAATTAAGCTACGCCATCAAGGGCTTATCTCTGCTACTTGCCGTCTTGACATGTGCGTCACCTCTGTTGTATGCCAGATACTCCATAGTGGACTCTGGTTGCGTTTTCTGATTCTAGAACCACAGCAGACACAAATTAAGCTAATAAAAATATTCATAACATTATCTCTGATAATGAAATTGTAGTCTTTGTCGATAGTACCATTAACTTCCCTGTTATTTCTCCATAATTTTTTATGTGTGAAAAAATGCACTGAAATATGGTAACTTTAACATGAGATTCATGGGCGAAACTATATTTCAACACAAAATCTTATTATCAAGAGAACTCTGTAAGAAGCGCCTAGGAAGAATTTACGGGAAGAAATCTTTCATCACCGATACATTGATTTGGTTAAATGAAACGGAAAGAAGATAATCGAATCAGTGGAGAGAGAAAGCACGCGAGGTGTCTATCTAGAACTCGAATTCCCGGTGAAGCGTGAGATCTCTGCGAGATCCTTCCTCTTCTTCAGGAAAAGTTAGAGATCTTTCCACCAATTCAAATTCAAAGAACGTACAGTGTCCTGTAACTAATAAATACCTTATAACCTTCCTGAATACTTTGATTCAGTTGCAATAAATGCTTTGATAAGATACAACAGCAAAGCAGGAGATGGATTGCGTTGATTAGTAAGCACAATGTTTGTCCCTGATAGCCAAATATCGTGGCCACTGCGGCGCTACCCGCTCAGAACTGGGTGGGCTATGTGGAGGCTAAGTAGGATGGGAGGGGGACAAAATTCGAAGTGTTTGGGAGAAATGTCGGCAACATTTTGCGTTAATATAAATCTTACCCGATGCTGATAATGTTATCCCTGGTAAAAAGAGTTTTCAAGTGAATACTGTACGTTGTACTTTTTCATTGTATGTAATATGGGAACCATGGATAAGAATCTCTATGGCAAGTAACAGTTTATTCGCAATTTTGTATTACTTAGGCCATTTTTTTTATTCTTTCATAAGGCTGTTTATGAATTTTACTTTGTAACCTGACAAGGAATATACACTATATTGACAAAAGTTACCGGACACCACTTCAAAAGCAAAAAAACGAAACCATTGTGTTGTTAAGATTCGCGGTACAACTACAAACGGCATGAACACAAGCCTGCAGCTGACCGCGATCACATCGCACTTTACTGTCGCAGCGGGAGAGAACTAACTTTGAGAAAGGAAAGGTACCTGGGTGTTATATTAGTGTGTTGTCCATAAGAGCAACCGAGAGGCTTTTAAAGATACCCAAGTCAACACTTTTGGATGTACTGAATAAGTGGAAAACACATGGCGTGCATGAAGCAGCTAAACGCACCTGAAGACCAAAGAAAATCCGTGATAGAAGACGTCGAAGCCTCAGGAGAGTCGTTACAGCTAATCGACACAGTACTGCACAAGACCTCAGTGTACACGGAAGTATAAATGCTGGAACATCGGTATGTATATGTACCATTCTCAGAGAACTTCATTCCATGGGTTACCGTGGTCGTGCGGCTGCTCATAAGCCATTTATCGCCCTCGGAATGTTACTCGTCGTTTATCATGGTGTAAAGAACATTTATCGTGGACCGTAGATCAATGGAAACGGGTCCTATTGATTGATGAATTCAGATACACGATCCATCAGTCTGATGGCCCTGTGTGGGTATGGCGGCAGCCGGGGGAACGCTATTTTCGACAATGTACTGTTCCGACGGTCAAGTTTGGAGCTGGCAGTTTACTCGTGTGGAGGCGTTTTTCGTGGTATGGTCTCGGCCCATTGGTTGTCTTAGACACTTCTGTTAACCAGCACGTCTATCTCGATATTCTGAAAAATTATGTCCTATCAAATCTGTGGCAATATTATGGAACCGAGCCATGTTGGTACCAGCAGGATAATGCACCGAGCCACAGAGCAAGGACTTTGCTACGGCGTGGTTTGACGGTAATTCTCTATCGTTTGTAGACAGGCCAGCACAGAGTCCTGATCTTAATACCATAGAGCACCTATGGGATGAATTAGAGCGCCGCATAAGAAGTTTGTAACCAGGGCCTATTACTAAGAAACAGTTGGCGGCAGCATTATTTACTGAATGGAAGCGCATACCTATCGCTGTGTTCCAAAACCTTGTCGAAAGCATGTCTCGAAGTGTCAGTTCATGCATTAAGTCCAAAGGTGGACCGACACCGTACTAATGTATGTCAATAAATGCTATGTTGTGTTCCTCTTCTAGGTGTCCGGTGACCTTTGTCAATATATATAGATTTATTTCTCTTTAAAACTATAATTACAAAAATGATGAGCTTCTACTACTCTCTTAGAAATGCGCTCTGCGGACTGGCTCAATTTTCCAGAAGAACAAACACTAAATTTAACAAAGAATTCATTTTATATAACAAAATTTCAGTGAATTCGAGAAATTCGCATACTACGGTACATTTATCCATGATCCCTAGAGTATCGGATGGTTGCACCCGTCATATGTTCCAACTGTTTAAATATTTGGGGAGGGCGTAAAGGGTGGGATCAATAAAAATTGGGGGGGCTGAAACTAACCCCAGCCCACCCGTAGCTTCGCGCCTGATCGTGGCCCAAAAAATATCGTGCAAAGGTCCAAACTAAGAGGCCCTTCTACGATGCTTGGCCCTTGGCCACATCGTGCGAAGGCCAACAACTGGTGCAGATACCAAAACCAATTATTGTTCTTTGGTGGCATAGTGTAGTAGGGGTCCGCATCCTTCGGGACCCGACCCTTTTTAGGGTTGTGAGGGTTTATTAAGGGATCGCTATTCTCTCTTTTTTTTTTTTTTTTAGAAAACAAAGTGGATACCGAAAGAATGCAGTTAGAACGAGGTAATATACGATCTTTGTAATCCTGAGCTGTCTCAAATACTCTCGCGGACTGTCTAGGTGGAGAGGTGACGTGCGCGCATCAGGAAAAACGGGAGTACCTCCTTCGTAGGAGTTGCTGCTCTCACAGCCTGCACTCTCACCTAGTTGTTTCACAGTCTGAGTCTGGGGGTGCAACGAAATTCACGGCCTCTATTGTTGATCAACTCAATCATTATTGTTTTATTTGCATTTCAGACGGTGCTTGAAACATGGATAAGCAGTTATTAAAAGGGCCTAGCAACTCTTGTGGTAACTTTTCTTGTAATGACAGCAGTTCAGAGATTACAAAGCCGAGATTAGAATGCATAGTTTCCAGCAAGACTATGCCTAATCATACAGCGCCATTACAAATCGACATTGACTGAATTTTGGCTATCCGTGAAGAATGAACATCCATTATTGGGGAAAAGAGCTCTGCAATATTTACTTCCTTTTGCATCAACATACTTATGCGAAACTGGCTTTTCTGCTCTCACCACGATCAAGACCAAACACCGATCTAAAATAAAAGTTGAAGATGATCTCAGAGTGGCGATCTCAAGTATAAAACCAAGAATGGAGAGCATAATTTCCAAAATTCAAGCTCAAATTTCACATCAGGACTGTCTGACAAAGGTTGTGTAGGTTTTTTCCTCCCACTAATTGTGTTTATTTTTTGTTTCAATGTTTCCTACATATTATTTATAGTTAGATGAAATATTTTGAAATTTTTAATTAATAAATGTAACTTATATTGGTGAATATAAAATAAATGTCGTTTAAAATGCATATATAACTATAGTTTTAACCCCTTGTTTCTTTTACATGGTGACATGGGTTCTCCATAATAAAATAATTCTTCAGTGCGGTGGCACTCATAAAACGTTTGCACACCATTGGTGTAAGCTATGGCTCTTGTCCTTTCTTTCGAGATGAGTTGGGATTCAAATCTCATTGAGGCATGGATGTTGTGTTTGTCTTGCGGCACTGGCTCTCTCCCTTTCTTGGAACCAGTGACCCTCAATTAGGGTACGGGCGACTGCTTATTGGCCATCGAGTTGCTCACGGTGGTCATTAAACCCCCAGTCAAAAGAAAAATTCTCAGGGTCGTCTGTTCTACGACTTGCCCTTCCGTTGCTTTCCTTCTACCGATGCAAGTTTAGAAACGAACAGTGGCGTATATTCGAGGCTAGCTAGCGAAGACCAGAGATTGCACAAATAAAAGTCAATTAAATATACACAAAGAAAAGTCAATTATCAACTGTATTAAGATATGTCTATACTTTTGGTGCAAAAAAAAAACACGAACGGATTCACTTCTTTCCATTATGGTAATCAGTCTGACGAGCGATGACCAACAGCATACCGCAAGTAGGTCTTAGGGAGTATTCGCTGTTCTGATGCGAAGAACTTCGATACGATCGCCTACTGGCGTTTCCATGACAACATGAATGAGTGTATGGAGGTTAATGAACCACTGCTTTGCGTAACAGTTCGCTCAGAAAAGAGAAGACTTCGGACTGCCTCAGTCCCTTCATGCTTCCGCCTTGAACAACGAGTGTTTCGCGAGTGTGTTTTCAGTTTGTGTGAAGTGTCAATGAATTAAAATCCGTGATATTAAATCTTAAATGCGTGACTTTGTTGTAGAGCGTAAAGAACTCTATGCTTCATATTTTGATACAGCTCGATTAAAAAATGAACTGAAGGTGTTTTATTCCCTTGATGAATACAAAACAAATCAGTAAGAGACATTACGTACTTGTTACATAAAGTTGAATTATTGGATATGGTGTTTATTGAGGTGTTCATATTAGCAGATCTAATATTAAACTTTCCATCAAAAACTGCAATTGCCGAAAGACGCTTTTCCGTATTAAAAGAATCAAGATATATCTTAGAGCCACACAAGGACATGCACATTCGAGCAACTTGGCTGGTTTGTTAATAGAGAAAAAAATATTTTTAAATATGGAAAAGTACTCGGAAGAAACATTTTTGTGAAAACGTAACTCAAGTTCAAACAAAAGGAAAGAAGTCATATCCTAATACTCATAATTATGTGGTATCATGTTAGCAATAGCATGTACCAAAAATTAGCAATTAAAAAATAAACTTCAGAATCTTTAAAAAAACAGTGGGGGGGGGGAGGTCAAATGTTCAATTTTTTTCAGTGTATCCTACACGATTGACATCCCCTATAATCATAGTATTCCCATTTGTTTGTCTGGCCCCTGTGTATGCATATTGTAACGTGTTATTACATGCTGGAAGTTTTTACCCCAGAATAAGTATAGCGAGCGACCGAATTTGACGAGAATATTTGTCCACCACGAGCTGCTCTGTATAAGCGGGTTCTTCAGTTATAGCATTTCTTGTTTCTTCAAGCGGAGATGTAATCACAGATAGACAGTCGGACACATCCCGCTAGCAAATCTACCTACCAACATTTCATACATGTGTTCTATCTTACTTCACAAAGTAAGGTTATTTTGCAAATTTAGATGAAACAGTGCAGTCATGCTTTTCTTTCTAAAGGGACACACTAAAATCAAAATAGCAATAAATTTATCTTCCAAATTTAGAAGATAAAACAATGTAGGCATATTTTCCTATCTCAAGTGACACACTAAAGTCAAAATAGCAGTAAATTTATCTTCCAAATTTAGAAGATAAAACAATGTAGGCATATTTTCATATCGCAAGTGACACACTAAAGTAAAAATAGCAGTAAATTTATCTTCCAAATTTAGAAGATACAGCAGACCAGTCATGTTTTCCTTCAAGTGACGCACTGAAATCAAATTAAAATCAAATCAAAATTATTAATCAAAATTAATTAATCAAAATATAGCTTCCAAATTTAGAAGATAAAACATTGTAGTCATGTTTTCCTGTCTCAAGTGACGCACTAAAATAAAAAAAGTAATAAAGTCACCGTCAAAATTTAGAAGTTTAAACAGTATCGTCTTTCTCAACTGACGCACTGAAATCAAACTAGCGATAAATTTAGCTTCCAAATTTAGAAGATAAAACAGTGTTGTCATATTTTCCTTTCCAATTGAAGCTCTAAAATCAAAAAGTAATAAATTTGCCATCCAAATTTAGAAAATAAAACAGCATAGTATTTCTCGATGATGCACTATAAACAAAATAGCAATAAATTTACTTTCCAAATTTAGAAGATAAAACAGCATAGTCTTTCTCAAGTGACGCCCTGAAATCAACTAGCAATAAATTTAGCTATCAAATTTAGAAGATAAAACAGTGTAGTCATGTTTTCCTTTCCAACTGAAGCACTAACATCAAACAAGAAAGACGACACCGAATTTTCGGGTGTAATAAGCACGTCTTTTGAATCAGTTCTGACGCAAAGTAAACTTATCAAAGCTATTCAAAGTCAATGAAACCGGTATGGAAAACAATAGATCTGACGAAAGAAAGAAGATTTTCAATCGGGTTTTTAATCCCTCAGATATTGTTGTAAACGGAATCGTGAGCTTACGAACTCTTAGAAACAGAGATATCGACAAAAATAAGATGTGACTTTACATCCCCTGGTGGGAAAACCATGCATTATTTTAGGAAGAAAGTATTCTCAAAACGTTTATCCATATAAGCGGTATCGGTCCAAGGAAAAAAAATTTTGTCGAGTTTTCAGGAGCCCAGATTCTGCAACAAATACTTCAGAAGCAGAAATTAACACTTATGACCACTGGTGGCTAAATAATTCTTTACCAAACATTAGAAATTATGTTAAAAATATTTTCCATCAGGTCTTGTATGCGATACAGGAAGATTTTTTCAAATCAGAGCTTTAGGAGCAGAAATAACGCAGAAAACGCAATTTATCTTTGTGCCCCCTAGCGGAAAGTCTATGATATACTTGAAAAAATTGAATTTATAGGGAAAACATTTCGTATCGGAAACACTATCCAACAAAGAAGGATTTTTTCAAATCGTACTCTTAGAAGTAGAGATATTGACAAAAATAAGATATACATCTGCGCCCCTGGCGTAGAAACCATGCATTTTTCAAGAAGAAAATTTTCCTAAAAGGTTTGCCGACATGAGTAGTATCGGTCAACAAACGACTTTTTTTAAATCGAGATTTTAGGAGCTCATATTTTGCTGCAAATACAACAGAAGCGAAAATTAAGACTTACGCCACCTGGTGATCAAACGATTTCTTACAAAAATTAGAAATTATGTGCAAACGATTTCCCATCAGGAGCTGTATGCGGTGCAGAAAGAAATTTTCAAATCGGAGATTTAGAAGCAGAGATATAGGGGGAAACGCAATTTACATTTACGCCCCCTAGCGGAAAGTCTATGAATTACTTGGAAATTTCGAAATTATATGAACCACATGTCACACTAGAAACACTATCCAATAAAGAAGGAATTTTTCAAATCGGATTCCTACAAGTAGAGATATTGATAAAAATAAGATATAGATCTACGCCCCCTGGCGTAGAAACCGTGCACTATTTTAAGAAGAAAATGTTTCTAAAAGGTTTGTCGACATGACTAGTATCGGTCAACAAACGACGTTGTTTTCAATCGAGAATTTAGAAGCTCATATTTTGTTGCAAATACAACAGAAACGGAAATTAAGATTTACGCCCCCTGGTGGCCAAACTGTTTTTTTACAAAAATTAGAAATTATTTGCAAACGATTTCACATCAGGAGCTGTATCCGGTGCAGAAAGAATTTTTCAAATCGAAGATTTAGAAGCAGAGATATAGGGGGAAACGCAATTGACCGCTACGCCCCCTAGCGGAAAGTCTATGAAGTACTTGAAAATTTTGAAATTATATGAAAACCATGTCACACGGAAAACACTATCCAACAAAGAAGGAATTTTTCAAATCGGACTGCTAGAAGTAGAGATATTGACAAAAATAAGATGTACATCTACGCCCCTGGCGGAGAAACTGTGCAATATTTTAAGAAGAAAATATTCCGAAAAGATTTATCGATATGATTGGCATCAGTCCACGAAAAAATTTTCAATCGATATTTTAGAAGCTCCGATTTTATTATAAATACATCAGAAGCAAAAATTAACACTTACGCCTCCTGGTGGCCAAAGTATTCTTTACAAAAATTTGAAATTATATGCAAAAGATTTTCCATCAGAAGATGTATCCGCTGAAGAAATAAAATTTTAAATCGGAGTTTTAGAAAAGAGTTATCGGGAAAAATGTAATTTAATTTTACGCCCCCTAGCGGAAAATCTATGTGAAATTTGAAAAAGTAACTATATCTAAAATACTCTTCGACATAAATGGAATCGAAAGATAAAAAAATTCAATCGGATGTTTAGAAGCAGATATGTGGAATAAAACGTATTTTTGAATTCGACATCATCTGCATTTACGCCCCCTACCGACGAAATTGCACATCGTAAAAAAAAACGAAATAAAGGATCATCATTTGCATATTTCAAGCTTCCCAATGAAAAAAGAATTTTTTCAAATCGGACTAATAGTTGCAGAGATATCGTGGATACAGACGGACGGACTGACGGACAAACCGATAACAGAAGCACGATCTTTTTTTACAAAAGACGTGCTAAAAAGTAATAAATTTACTTTCCAAATTTAGAAGATAAAACAATGTAGTGATGTTTTCCTTTCTCAAGTGACTCACTAAAATCAAAATATCAATAAATTTATCTTTCAAACTTTGCGTGCCAAAGGGCCATTTTTTATCCTTTACTTATTTCTTCACGTATTCCGTTTGATTTTAAGACACTTACTTATTTCTTTGAAAAGTTATGCGTTCGTAATCTACTCGTTCAACTGCCTCCGCGTAATAATCGCCCGTGTAAACAGTCTTTCGAAGACCATAAAAGCAATGGGGCCAAAACGAGAAATATTTACCGGCAATTTATCTTCATCACCGCAGAAGCGTGTTGATGGAGATGTCATTTTATTGGAAGACCTCCGCGTTTGAAGACACGGAATAAAGGTCGCAGTGAGTGCTGAGAAAGGACTTCCTTTTTTATTTAATCCAATATGTGCAAGCCATTCCTAAAATGAATGATGGCAATCCGCCTCAATGCGAGTAAGTCCACTGAAGCGGAAAATATCCATAATACTAGCTGATGCACTAACAGAGTTTTGGTTTTGTCAGTTGACTATTCGAAGGGATGTATGAAATGAAATTGATTAATTACACACATGGAATTTCCTGCGCTTCCTGAAGGGAATGTAACATGAATACCAATAAAATGGATTACGGGTACAACCAAAGTCCTGAAATTAAGTAATTGTACTAATTTCCGTTCTTGTTAGAATTATGTGTGCCGCAGGAAGAAGGACTCTGATGTCTATCACCAATTCTGTTTGTCCGTTACATTTCATAACCGTGCTGGTACCGTAGTTCTTTTTTGTCTCATCCATGCATCGCTAGTGTGACATATGGTGAAAGTTCCAGCACGGCCGGCTACCTGTCCAGCCACTCTCCACCATTTCAATGTGCTGTCCACGCCTAATTGTTTCTTTTGCGGTGTCCCTGGCATAGTTCAACATACGAGGGTTGATCGAAGAGTAAGACAAAGCGAGTACATGTTAAGCGTAGGATCCAATGGAAATAGTGGATCCCCGAAACCTGAGCGCCATCTAAGCGGTGAGGGGACAAACCAACATGGCCACATGACAGTCCTAAACCAGTAGGAACAGATTACAGATATTTGGTTAGAAGTGCACGTTTTGCATGCGATCTGGTGAATTAGTGTATCAATATGGTGAAAAAGCGTTGTCATTTTAAGAATTGTTCAATAAAAGATGAGGACAAATTGAACCTTTTTCGATTTCCAAAGCGAAAGCATCGGCAAGTGTTTCTTCGATATTTCTTTCTTTCGTAACAGATAACTGTTATTGTTGACGAACTCACGTGGAGCTTGTGTGTGGAGCTGATTTTGAATCCAAACTGAATTGTATGAGCGTACTTCGAGAAGCGAAGGTCGCTGTAGAAGTTTTATCCGCAAGAGGAATAAACATTTCTGCAGTATCAAAAAGAATAATTAATAAAGTATAACAATTGTAATACACGCGTGACCCTCGCACCAGCTCAAGGGATATGCTCCCACAATGCATTGCGCGCATTCTGTTTTTCCTCCTGGCCGCTGCTTCAATTGGCGCTGCAAGTGGAGAATTCTAGGGTCTCGAGGCTCTCGTCTTTAACGTTAAGTTCAATCGCTTACTGTTGTATTCGCTTTGGAGTAAGGTGAATGGAGACTCCCTTGCTGCAGAAACAAAGAAGATGTGTCTGTCGTAAGAGGTCATTAACACTCAACCCTCGCACAAGGAGGTTAGAATAAGAGGAGATCAAAGGACCCGTTTTGAGTGAAGCCGAAACAGATCAGCTGTTTTGATCTTCTCTCTGAGGTGGTGCGAGTTTGCGGGAGTTCAGCAACGTGACGTCACTTCCTGTGCCCGAAGCAGTTACGCTTAGCGCATGCAAACCATGCAAAACAAGGATACAAACAAGGAATATTTCGTACTTCGTATTTCTCAACATTAGAGTTCTGATAATATTTTAAACATGGCTAATTGCACAAGCGCAGTGTGCGAGTAACCATACGCAGTATGCACTTCCGCTCAAAAAATCATTATTTTGTTCAATTTTTTAAAGAAATACCAACATATATGTTCCTATTTTTTCTGGAATTTTATAATTATGGGAATGAATATTTTAGCCTCAATTTTACTCGTGACTGTATGGGTAGAATAAGGGTCTGTAAACCCCGTTCAAAATCGCGATTTCCCCATAGAGATATACAGGGGATTATCGTGTTGGGCGCATTGGTGTAATCAGCTGATAAAAAGTGGCATCACGCCAGAATCACGGTGAGAGCGGCTGTTGCCACTTCCTCCTTCTTCTAACCTCCTTGCCCTAGCACGTGTCATCTGAGCAGAAACCGGTTTTGCAGCAAATGGCAGTAGTGCTCCAGACAGCAAAGAGTGTAGTGTACACGTGTGTTTCTCATTTGTTCAACGCTATCGGGATGTCGTAGTTCGAGAAACGCGCAAAAATGAAATTCTGTTTCCACCTTGGATATTCGGTGAGAGAAACTCAAACTGACAATTCTGTAAGTTGAAAGCGCTGTGATCCAAAAGACAGTTTTTAAGTAATTAAGTGATCCAAAAGACAGTTTTTAAGTAATTAAGTGATCCAAAAGACAGTTTTTAAGTAATTAAGTGATCCAAAAGACAGTTTATAAGTAATTAAGTGATCCAAAAGACAGTTTTAAGTGATTTTCCGGGTTTAAAGATCGCGCTTCTTCCATCGAAGATGAATCTCGTCGTGAAAGACCATCAGTGGTGGTAATTGACGACAATTTCCGGGTTTAAAGATCGCGCTTCTTGCATCGAAGATGAATATCGTCGTGTAAGACCATCAGTGGTGGTAATTGACGACAATTTCCGGGTTTAAAGATCGCGCTTCTTCCATCGAAGATGAATCTCGTTGTGGAAGACCATCAGTGGTGGTAATTGACGACAATTTCCGGGTTTAAAAAACGCGCTTCTTCCATCGAAGATGAATCTCGTCGTGGAAGACCATCAATGGTTGTAACCGACGACAACATCATGGAAATTATCGCTATGATCAGACAGGACTGACGCTTCATCATCACAGAAATTATAGCAAAGACTGGTCTGTCGATTGGTTCTGTTCAAGCCATCCTCACTGACATGAAACGTATCAGTGCTAAGTTCATTCCTCGTCATCTGAACGATCATCACAAAAACAATCATGTCAGAATTCCGCCTGAATTGTTACAACGTGTTAAAAACTTTTAACCGCTAATTCTGACGGGTAATGAAACATGGGCCTTTATTTACGACCCTGAAACAAAAATCCAAAACTCTCAGCGGAAAACCACTTTATCCTTAAGACCCAAGAAAACACGCCAATCTTGATCGCTGTAATTATTTTGAAAGGGATTGCCATTTTTCGATATCGAAGGATTGGTGTATTGTGAAATCCTACTATGTGGTTCCACTGCTAATGCTGCACGTTACTTGGAAATCTAAAACGCCGGAGGACTGCAGTCCATCACAAAAGAAGACCAGAAGGTGGATGCTTCATCACCACAACGCGCCCAGTTACGCTGCTCTGCCGATCCTCCAATTCTTGGCTGTAAAATCCATTATTGTGCTCCCCTACCCCCTTATTCACCGGACTTAGCATCGTGTGACTTTTTGCTGTTCCCGATACTTAAGGCAGCTATGAAAGGTAAACGTTTTGACTCTGTGGAAGACATCAAACGTAATGTAACGAGAGTATTAAAGGACATTCCATTCTCACTTTTTTGGAATAAATATGTGTATGCCGAGGGAAATTATTTTGAATGGGATTAATTTGTGTAACTCGCTATTAAATTTTTGTCTTCAGTAAAACATTCACTTTATTTTTTGATAACACCTTGCATGTTTAATGATCAAGACTATCCAGGCACCCATTTTGAGTAGCGGATTTTCCCTTATAAGTCACAGGTATAGCTGATACAAGTACAAGAAGACGCATGTGGTCTGGTGAACACTATAAGCAAGCATGAACAGTAGAATCGGCTGTACGGCAAAACTAAATAAATTTCAACATGGCACGGCCATAGAATGTCATCAAATCAGTTCGGGAAGTTTAGTATGTGCTGCAGTTTCCGTATAAGTGATGCTATTGCGAAGAGCAAACACCAAAAAACCAATAACTTTCAACTTGACACAGTCATAGAGTGCCATCAAGTCAGTTCAGAAAATTTAGTCTTTGCTGCAGCTTCCTTCTACGTGAGGCTATTGTGAAGAGGAAACTCCAAGTAACCAAAACGGGGCCTGGTAAGCCATGTTAAATGATAGAGAAAGACTGCCGAGTGCTGAAGCTAGTTGTGCTACATAATCGCCTGTTCTCGGTTGCAATACCCTAAAGCAACTTCCAAAATGACTCTGGAAGCAATGCCAGCTCCGTAAAGATTCGTCGAGGGCTGAAGAAAATAGATACCCTGGTAGAACAGCCGCACACTAGGTGTTCAGCCCAGAAGTGGAGTATACAAGACTACCACACAAAGGGAAGTCCGTTGGATCCAGTGAACAACTTCCGTCCCTACAGTCCCTTTTCTACTATAAGAATAGTGCTGAATGTTGTCCAAGTAACAAAAAAGCGACCGGGTAGGCCACATGAGAAGGACCTATAACGAAGTAAATTTCTCCGTCATTTCTGTCCACGCCAGGATTCGAACCCGGATCCCCTCATTCCGGAATAAGTTGCTCTACCAATTGAGCTACGCGGACGTTTGTCCTGACTGCTATCTGCCTTTATGTCATGTGCGTCCTGCTGGCAAGTACGTCACAGACCGCCGAGAGCTGAAGCCTGTTGCACGACATAATCGCCTGTTCTCGGTTGCAACACTCTTCAGCAAGATCCAAAATGACTCTGGAAGCTCCGTAAAGGTTCGTCTAGGACTGAAGAAAATAGATACCCTAGAAGAACAGCCGCACACTAGGTGTTCAGCCCAGAAGTGGAGTATACAAGACTACCGCACAAAGGGAAGTCCGTTGGATCCAGTGAACAGCTTCCGTCCTTACAGTCCCTTTTCTACTATAAGAATAGTGCTGAATGTTGTCCAAGTAACAAAAACGCGACCGGGTAGGCCACATGAGAGGGACCGCTGAGTGCTGAAGCCGGTTGCACGACATAATCGTCTGTTATCGGTTGCAAAACTCTCCAGCAAGTTCCAAAATGACTCTGGAAGCAGTGCCAGCTCCGTAAAGATTCGTCGAGGGCTGAAGAAAATAGATACCCTGGTAGAACAGCCACACACTAGGTGTTCAGCCGAGAAGTGGAGTATACAAGACTACCGCACAAAGGGAAGTCCGTTGGATCCAGTGAACAGCTTCCGTCCTTATAGTCCCTTTTCTACTATAAGAATAGTGTTGAATGTTGTCCAAGTAACAAAAACGCGACCGGGTAGACCACATGAGAGGGACCGCTGAGTGCTGAAGCCGGTTGCACGAACATAATCGCCTGTTTTCGGTTGCAACACTCTTCAGCAAGTTCCAAAATGACTCTGGAAGCAATGAAAGTTTGTCCAGAGCTGAAGAAAACGAAAACAGGTTCCCAGGTAGAACAGCCGCACACCAGGTGTTCGGCCCAGAACTGGAGAACGTAGAACTACCGCGCAAAGGGAATTCCGTTAGATCCAGTGAACAACTTCCGTCCCTACAGTGGTCTTCTCTACCATAAGAATAATGCTAAATGTTGTCCGTTACAAGCCCGACCCTACCTCGAAGACTGGTGGAAGCAGGTCTCTACGCCCGGTGTCCATTGCTTCGTTTGCTCTTGTTCAGGGATCATCGTTGCCAGCGTCTGGAATAGTGCCGTGCTCGAATGAACTGAAACCTGGCAGTCGATTTCGAAGCAGTTAAATAGCCCTTTTATGGAACATATAAATACGTCTCAAATTCTTCAATAAATTGTGACGTACATACTTTAGAGGTGACGCACATATCAATCCAACCAAGTTGCAGCGACAGACTTCGTCGGTGTAGCTTAATTGGGAAACCATTCGTCTCCGGAGAAGAAGGATGTGTGCTCGAAGTCCATAACCGGCAAAATGGCTTTTACGCCGTGTTGGCAACCGTACGTGAAATTAATCTCCTAACCGTTGGATTCTTCGAATAATGTGTGATGTTCGTTCCACACATCGTCTAGAATTAATGCGAATTCCTTCTTCTGCAGTGACATCCTGTCTCAAGGGGGATGTATGTGACTTACCTACTTTACAAGTGACGGACATGTCACGACGGCAAAATTGTAGCCACAAACTCCATCGGTGTAGCTTAATAGGAAAGCATTCGTCTCCGGAGCAGAAGGATACTAGTTCAATAGCTTCCACCGGAAAATTGGCTTTTGCGCTTTAAAATGATCATAATATTAGAATGCCATATGCAAGAAATCGAGGACAGAAGTGATACTGTAAAATTGTCGGTCCGATATTTCACAACTGAATTTCTCTAACTTCTGCAAGTGGATTCAGTAATAACGAAGATTTTGGTGAAATAGAGTATCCGGATGATGACTTCTTACCAAAGTTATATTTTCCATCACCTGATGTTACCAAATAACAAAATTAAGCGTCCTCTGGAAACCCAGTGAATCCGATTTTCAAAACGATAGCCAAACGGACACAGAAGATTATGGAACATTTCAACCTATTATGACGATACCGATAACGCGATCTCTTCTTTGTGCAGTCCCGATGCTGGCAGTAATTATGTTCACAGCTCTTCTGCTAACTCTTTGCATGGAAGTACTGAAAATATCGATGGGTTTTTCTCTCTTGATGACTGCACTAGCAAAGTTGTAATGAGACTTAGATTTTAATGAATGTCAGAGAAGAAATGTAGAAATGTACTTCTATCATGAAAAAGAAAAGTAAGATATAACATCGTGGATTACACGTATATAATGGGCATACATTGAAAAAACAAACAACCGTCATGCACTGTACCTGGTATGTGGGGTGGAAGCACTACGCTTTTTATAATACAGTTGAGTCTCTATTTAACAAAGTTCCATCGTTCAATTTAAAAAGTTGCTTATAAAGAAAGTTCTTTAAATAGAAATTAACTTATATTATAAAAACTTAATCAAATAAAATGAAACATATCCTAAAATGTTGTTGAATTTGAACAGTAAATTTAAATTTTCGTAAATGAGGTTTTAATCTTTTTTTATACATATATTCGTAGAATACATTGAATAAACAAATTAATGAAGAGAAGGAAATGAAGACTAAAGCTTACCTCTCCTTTTCATTATTAAAATTACATACGTGCATGTACTTATTTCAAACTGTAAACATATCCGTAATTCTGCTCTATACAAATATCTTGTAAAAAGTGTTTTGTTCATAAATATTTTCACATTTTTGTAAATATCGGCCGATGTTTACAAAAATGTTTCATTTTGATATTTACAACGTTTTTTTTAAACTAATCTGCGTCGAATTGTATGAAATGCTTTTAGTATTTCTTCATGTGAAGTTGTTTTGACAGCCTCTTCATCATTTACTATAGTTTTTTCACTACATTTTACAACATTTTCCAAGATGTCATTCTCTGTAGGATAATTAGCGATCACAGAGTTTTTATCAACGTTAAAATCAGAGAGCTTTTGCACTTTCTTCAACACTTCCTTTGTGTTTCAGCTGCTGCCTTTTTAATATTTTATAGCCACAGCTTTCTTCTTTATCCTTGATCAACATCATCTAAAAGTTTCACTTTATCCGCAAGAAACAGCCATTTTCTTTTCGACATTTCGCAATCGACGTACTGATTGAATGAGAATGAATACGTAACTTCTACAGAGTAAGGCCCACTCCAGCTACAACCGGTTCCTCCCTGTGAAATGCAGTTTCTACGATGGACTTTCCATCCAGATTTGGAAAAACAGCTGCTTCGTCAGATCTCCATGGATACGACTCCCCACTTCCAACAAGATTCCGTGCGCCTCACAGAACCAATAATTTTAAGGAATTAAGGACGCTTTGCTCCCATCTGAGTTTTAAAAAAGTCGTAAAACAAAATTTTTGAAACATAAATTGTAATTTTTAGTTGAAAGAAACTTCGTTATATAGAAATTGATTTTCGCATTATGGAGATTAATTTACAGGTAAATGTCGTTCAAAGTCAAGGGTCTGAGGAAACATTTGGTAAATAGAAAATTTCGTTGAATGGAAGTTCGCTATATAGAACCTCTACTGTATTAAATATCATATCACCAGCGAGTTTTAACATTCCACCTCAATGCTGCAAGCAATGCAAACTAATCTTGTTCTTGTCCATATTAATGTCGTGCTTCAGAAAATTATGGCTCCTCACGTTACCTTTCTATCAATCTCAACCTTCTTGGTATCACTTTCCGCCGAATTCATAATATATTCATGGTCTTTGAAAATACCTTGTCCAGCCTGGGGCCAACAAAAAACAAAAGAAAACAGAAAAGAAGAAAGAGAAACACATTTTTCTTTTAGACCTGTTTTTAAAAAACTGTCTTCCGGCGTTACTATTTGTCCCATCTTAACGGTCTTGATGTCATTTTCCAAAAACGTCTATAGCGTCATTTGTGCAGGACGAACGGTTTCTCAGGAAATGCGAAAAACCGCGGAAAAATTGTGGCTCGACCGCCATTTTTCAAGATGGCGGCCGTAGCACAACTCGGATCACCTCGACTTTCTTGTATGATAATAGAACATTTAGTCCGAATTACTGTACTTTCCGATTCACGTCTAATTTTACTGAACTATTTAGAATTTATTTGTATCCATTCTAAGCATAATATACAATCTGTAACATGAGCAACTCGTGTCAGCCACCATATTGTTAAGCATGCAGTTATTCGCCCTCATCTTTTGCTATTTTTTCACGTTGCACCGGGTTTTTTAAAATACTGTTATTACCTCGTAAAAAAAACAATTGCAAACGTATCCGTAATTCTGCTCTGTACAAATATCTTGTAAAAAGTGTTTTACAAGATATTTGTACAGAGCAGATATCTTGTAAAACACTGTCCCTTCCATAATGTGTCCCTTCCATACGTGTCCCTTCCATAATGCATTTAACTTTACTTGCTTTTCCAGATTTTTATTAATTCCGAGAATATCTATACTTTTGCTATACTCATTTCTTACTTTTTGATTTCATGTTTCAACGCGCAAGACAATTGTTATTCTGTGTGTTAACATTCTGAAACTTCCTTTTCACTCGAATTGAGGAAACACGAGGCAACGTGGAACAAATGTTGCTTTCAAGATCATCACCTTCTTCTTTTTTTAATTTCAATTTTCTGAATGTAAGATGTTATTTCGCCGAAAGAAAACACTGTTTGTTGCAGCCACAGTTAAGATCATTGGATCTTTCTCTGATGTTTCATCTCTGAAGATAACACTAGCATATTCGATATGTCCCAGCTTTTGTGTTTCCGTGGAATTTCATCTCTTAATGTTGATTTTGCACGATGAAATTGTGTTACCGGAATTTTCGTTTTCGATGGCATTTCTTGTATTTTCATTAGCTTTTTCTTTTCGTTATGTTTAATCAGTTATACACTTTTCGAAGCAAACAACAAGCATCGCTACTAGGTAGAACATAGATATTTATTTGCTACGAAACTTTTAAGTATTTGAATTTGAAAATAATACCTTTTCCTACGAGTACGAAGTTATCAAGGAAATATTTTCCGGCATGTTTTTCATTTCAAATTTTTATAAGAAAGTTGTACGATATGGAAATGGAAGACGAAGCCCCATTGTGTTTTTAATAATTTTTGTTCTCTTTATCTATAGCAATACTGTATTTCCGGTTACAGCTTTCTTAACGCGGTGTCTTCTGTTTTTCAAAGTTCACTGAAGAGGATTTCCGTTTCCTTCTTTTATTTTCTTTACGTGTATTCCTTTCAGTACTTATAACAAAGGAGATCATTTTCCTGTGATCTAGCAGTCAAGGGACCAGGCTTCTGAACCATCGTCCTTTTCCCTCACGATTTAACGACAACTATTACGTATACTCTATTTAACTTTCATTTTTAGTTTCTTTCTCTATGTAAATTCTGAGTTCATTCTCTTTCTTTTTTTTTTTTTGATTGGAGGTTTAACGACCACCGTGAGCAACTTATTGAGCTATAAGCCGTCGCCCGTCCCTAATTTAGGGCCACTGACTCCAGGGAAGGGAGAGAGCCAGTGCCGTAAGGTAAGACAAACACAGCATCCATGCCTCACCGGGATTCGAAACCGGACCCCTTTCGGACGAATGATCAGAGGCCATCGCTTAGACCACTGCGCCACCGGGCTCATTCTCCTTAAGCGTTTCAAACTTAATGTTATACACTGAAGTACCAAAAGTCATAAAATGGCAGTATGCAAATTTTTAACTGGCGCTGCCGTCGTATAAAGGCTTCGACGCACGCCGCGAGTTTTATCACTTGCGAGGTGTAATATCGTGAGTCAGGTTGAAAAACCGCCAGTAGGATTATGGCATGCCGACGTGAATTATCGCAGTTTAAACGAGCCATGGCAGTGGGTGCGAGACCGGTGGGACATACAATTTCAGAAGTTGCGCGAATATTCAATATTCCTCGATCCACGGTATCACGTGTTTACCGAGAATACCTCATGAAAGGCATTACCACCCACCGTGAACAGCGCAGTGGCCGACCATGAGTGCTGAATAACCGTGACCAGCGGCATCTGACCAGTAATGCCCTTGCTAACAGACAGGGGACACTGGATCAAATAACATCCCCATTGTGACGTGCCTGCCCCGCAGGACGCACACGATATAAAGGCAGATAGTAGCGAGAACGAACGTCTGCGTAGCTCAGTTGGTAGAGCGATTTGTTCCGGAATAAGTGGACTCGGGTTCGATCCCCGGCGCGGACCAAAATGACGGAGAAATTTACTTCGTTATAATGGCGCCCGAACTTCCCGGATGACCCGGCCGTTAAGGATCTCGCAATGGTGGGACGTTCTTTCCACACCGCGAGACAAGGAAAATAAGAGAATCTCTTCTCCAGCGCTTCGAAAAATAAATGTGAGTGGCGTTGCATTCCACACACCAGATTGACTGGGAGTTCTCAAGTGCACGTTCTTCAGCGGATGACTGCCTACAACAATACATAGTCCCGGCTGACCCGTGGGACATGCCCCGGGCCCTCTTTCGGGGGGGGGGCGGAGGAGGGAGATGTAACGTACCTGCCCAGCAGAAACGTTCACGACATAAAGGCTGATAGCAGCGAGAACGAACGTCTGCGTAGCTCAGTTGGTAGAACGACTTGTTCTGGAATAAGTGGAATCGGTTTCGATCCCAGGCGTGGACCAAAATGACGGATAAATTTACTTCGTTACAACATTCAATGCAGGAGATACGAGAGACATATCCATCAGTTCAGTGCAGCGAACTTTAACTTCCATGGGGTTTGGGAGCAGAAGACCCACCAGAATGCCTTTGTTAACAACAAGACATAGGACACAGCGCCTCATCTGTATTCGTGAACATAGTGATTGGACCCAGGAAGATTAGCAACAGGTGACATGGTCAGATAAGTCACGCTACCAGTTGTTACGAGCTGGTGGGGTTCGAGTGTGGCGGAGACCTCGTGAGGCCATGGACCGAAGCTCTCAACAAGGCACCATGAAAGCTCGTGGTGGTTCCGCACATGTGTGGAGTGTCTTTACGTGGCATAGTGTGTGTCCTCTGGTCCTCATAAATATGTCATTAACCGGTAATCGCTTTGTTATTCTGCTGGGTGACTATTTGCCGCCCTTCAATGACTTCATGTACCCCAACAACGATGGGATTTTCCAGGCGGACAATGCGTCATATCATCGGGCCCAAGTTGTCCAAAATAGGTTCGAAGGGCATTCTGGACAGTTCTGGCCAATGGTGTGGCCACCACGACATGAGCCTAATACATCACTTATGGGACGTAGTGGAAAGGTCCATTCGCACCCGAGATCCTGCATCTACATATACCAGGGAACTGAAGTTGGTTGTTCAGACGCCATAGCTCAACATCTCTCCAAACGTCTTCCGGCCACTTGTAGAATCGATGCCAAATCAAGTTGCTGCACTTTGCTGGCTTATAAGACACCCTACACAGTACAAGGTACGTACTCTACGACTTTTTACACTCCAGTGTAATTTTCTCACCCAATGAATGTTTTTGTGGCATTAGTCTTAAGGTCAAAGTGAATGACGTGTGTGTGACATAATAAGAACGCGGTATATAATGTATAGACCATGCAGCAAAATGTGTGGTGTGAACAGATTAAGGCTCTACGAGACCCGTCATCTTGTATTGCTGCCTTTTCTTATTAACCAACGGGCAAGCATATTTCACAAATTTCTCGGGAATTGAAGGAAAATTATTACAATTCACTATCACTAAAAATGGCTACTGAATTCTTCACTTCTGATGAATACGGAAGCCCCGGTTACCACGCAATATGGAAGTCCCGGTTACATTGTTCAGGAAAATATTCATGAGGTGTGTGCTTGTTACAAGGGAGAATTCTATGTAATATTTCTTGTTATTTCTTTTTAACCTGACTTTCTTGTTGCTCCTTACCAAAACATCTCTTCCGTAGCTGGTAATTTGCTTTTTTTGCGTGATTATCCGTGTTTGCGCTGCATAATTCATAATACATCCTTTTCAATGATATTTTTACTTCAAGAGAACTGTATTCAGTATTCCAGATACCTTCGTCCCGCGTATGATTCTTTTCTCTTTTTCCTCAGTCAAAATTACCTTTGTGCTACCAGTAATGCTTAGTTAGAAATACGTTTTGTAATTATTGGATTGGTGGGAACGAAATGTCCGACGCAAACGAGCAGTAGAGACCGGCTCCCACCACAGCGGAATGGATCCACCCACAAGTGTTGCGGGTATTACGTCACAGAGTTACTATAAATAGCTAGCACGTGTGTAAAGAACAAGGTCCAGGCGGGCTTTTGTTTGGACGTAACGTGGCTTGCAAAGGAAACACGCAGACGCCGGATTTGAGAGTCGTCTTCCTGTATGAATTTAAACTGGGTGATTCTGCAAGAATTGCCGCTAGAGAAGTTAACAAAGCGTTTGGGGAGAACGCAGCCAAAGAACGAACCATTCGGGCGATGGTTTGTGAAGTTTCGAAGCGGAGATACGAACCTGCCGAACGAAACACGTGGCCACCGACGTTGTTGCTGTTTCTGACGATGTTCTGTTACGTGTGGTTGAAGCGGACCCCCGAAAAACGTGTGGTGAGGTAGCGGCAGAGGTAGGTGTTTACCACACGACAGTTGTTCGGCGTCTGTTTGCGCTGGGTAAGGTTAAAAAGTTGGACGTATTGCTGCCGCATGAGGTGACAACCAACAAGATTAGGCGTTTGGAAGTCTGCACGTCGCTACTTGCCAGGAATAAAAAACAGGAACCTCTACTGCATCAAATCGTCACCTGAGACGAGAAGTGGGTCTTTTATGAAAATCGGAAACGATCTGCGTAATGGTTAAGCAAGGCACAGCCTGCTGGACGGCATCCTAAGCTACCCCTACACACCAAGAAGATGATGCTACTTGTCTGGTGGTCAACAGCCGGGATAATTCGTCGGATTTGCTTGACAAGATGACAAACCATCACTACAGAATGTTATTGTGCTGAAATACACCAGATGTGTCGCACAACGAACGATGCTGACACTAAGTGCCTTGGGCTATGAAGCACTGCCTCATCCTTCCTATTACATAGACTTGTGTTCGACAGACCATCATCTTTTTCGTCCCCTGGATCACTTCCAGTCTGTGGAACAGTTCACGGCAGACAACGATATTCTACTTGCAGTTTATCACTTCTCGGGTCCCAGCCACAAGGCTTTTTCCGTTCTGGGATCATGACCTTGCCGGACAGATGGCAACTATGTGTCGATGCCGAGGGGATTATTTTGTTTAGGTAAGTTGTCCTAATTTTCCGTCCTCGTCGTCCACATGTGCAGGTCCTTTGCTGGACATTTCATTCACACCAACCCAATAAAAGCAGAACGCATTTGCAGTTACAGCTTTGCTTAAAAAAACCTCGATGGACAACAGAGAATCATCGTTGCTATATGGGATGAGACTTTTATGTAATAAAGTTAGATTCAGGTATAACTGAAAAAAATGTGATACTGTGCGTGAAAGAACATTTTAAGAAGAAAAATATTGAACATTTATTTCCCATTTCACAGGTGGAATGCTCGAATTCTACAATAAAGGAGTAAGGTTCAAATATTTCCACCTTCACCCTTTTTTTTTTTTACTCGAATTGCTGGCTTTCTGCTAGCTATATGATACATTCTTGTGCTTGGGATTCCCCAAGCGTCAAAACCGGCAGCAAGGGAAATGGAATAGTGTGTACTTTCCTTCATACCGCGGCTCTCGTCGTGTGAAAGGCCACATAAATTCCATGCTACTCGCGATGTTTATAAGCGCCTTTTGTGTATGAGTTCGGGATTATCCTCCGAAACACCAAACACGATTTTTTCCCTCTTTCCCCGGATCACGGTCATGAAAAAAAAGGCCTCTCATCAAAGTAGAAGCTCCTTTAAACCCCGAGAAAATATATTTCCAGGTATTACTGACTAGCGAGCGATTCATAATATTTGCCTTTCTTCTTCGAAAGTTTGAAAATGTAAGACTAGACCCATCATGCGTTACACAAAAACCTATTTTTGAAGAGAGACGAAAGACCTTCTCAGTGCGTTATTCTGGTTGGGTTTTTTATTTTTAAAAATACAGATGTTTGTAATATAGATATTTTCCAGAAATATATATTTATTCATCCCTTTTCTCATGAAATTCAGAGATGAAAGGAAATATCTGTTGCGAAAATTGAAGAACTGGAAAAAACAAAACAAATAGTAAATCACGTTTATTATAAAAGTAGCTCATAGCCGTGTCATGCACGGGTGAAAAAGCTGTGATTGAAATTTTTATAACACGAATCGTAAAATACATATACAAAACTATAATAAACGGTAGACTTATTGTGCAGTCTATAAGATAGGTCACCAACAACAAAATTTTCGTAATGATCTCATTCAATATTACTCCGCAATGCGAAGAAAATGTAATAAAACATGACGTAACACCTACGTAACAGAACAAACGTCGCAGACAGTTGTTCGAGCACGTGCATGTTGCCACAGATGAAGTCGTTTGTTTTACTTTATTTTATTTTCCGGTATTTCTCCTTGATTTTACGTATCGTGCGATAGTGGTGAGATTAGTTCCGATTTCAGCCACCGGATTAAAAGCAGATGGCGCTGCAAGTACAGCGATGTCAGAGCGTTAGAGACAAACGTAGGTTGTATGTCGGTTGAACAGAAATACTAGTGCGATAAGCAGGAGACGAAATATCCATACAGTGGATAGCGTTTTAAGTAGATGCGGAAAGCCCTTTATTATGCACTGTAAAAAAATTAGGAAATTCACTGGCCACATTCCGGGATTTCTTTCGTGAATTAACGAAGCATATTTCTGATACAACCTTTTCCGTGAAATGACGTGTTGGGGGGAGGGGACTCTGAATTTCATGGATTTTTCGTACAACAGAATAATTTGGAATTTTTAGAGACCTTTATTTCTTCTGTTGACAGTAAATTACCGTTTTCAAGAGGTCTTAAAGGAAATTCTGAATTTTCAGAAACCTTTCTCGTATTGACATTAAATTACCGTTTTCAAGAGGTGTTAAAGGAAATTCTGAATTTTCAGAGACCTTTCTTTATTGTATTGACAGTAAATTTCCGTTTTCAAGAGGTGTTAAAGGAAATTCTGAATTTTCAGAGACCTTTCTTTATTGTATTGACAGTTAATTTCCGTTTTCAAGAGGAGTTAAAGGAAATTCTGAATTTTCAGAAAACTTTCTTTCTTGTATTGACAGTAAATTACAGTTTTCAAGAGGTGTTAAAGGAAATTCTGAAAAAAAAGTTCTGCACGGGGATAACTGATTCTCCAGTTATTTGGAGAGCAGCGCTCCCGCGGCCCGACCTGACCTCACGGTTCATCTTGTCATTTCGTCTTGGTGCGATTCTATCACCGCAGGGACAGCTATTCATCCAGCTAATGGGGAGTGGCGACCCCACGGCCAGAGTCGACATGTACTCTATGGCTTCCATCATTCTCATTTTTCATTTTAACTGAATCAGCCTGATTATAAGCATTACGCCACGTTTTTAATACTGTTTTTTTTAACTGTCTTGTGTCTGGCGCTCTTTGGCCCAACATGGCCCTTGCGCTATTAAAATCCACCAAGCAACCAGTTTAAAAAAGATGTGAAACTCCAAATCATTGTGTTGTTTTGAAGAATCATGACGAAAAAAGATACATAATTTATAATAAGGCCTCGTACAGAAAAAGTAAAGTTATTAGAAATGTATTCAATAATAAAACGAGGTCAGTTACAAAATAAAATGACTAAATCATTTGTATTGCTGAAAAACAAAATTACTATCGCGCAATGAAATTTTACCTTGAACGTGATAAGATTCCTGTGACATTCTGGCTCAGTGGTTAAGACGCACGACTTCAATCTAAAGGGCCAGGGCTCGATCCTCACTACCGGCGCAAAAGTATTCTTCTGAGTAATATTCAGCGGGTTGGGTTTTGCAAAATTTCTGTCTAAATACGGTAAAACTTGAAACAGACGTTTTGAAATAAACAGAATTACTAACTACAAAAAAAATCTGTGAAAATACGGAAGTTAAAAAAAGAACGGGCTCTTTTAAAATCGGAATTTCCTTCAAAAGACGAACAGTTACCGGTAACTTTGCAGCACGTTATTACACCACTTATTCTTTACAGTGTGCCTATTAAAATTTGAGATACCTGCATGCCTTTTGATAATTAACATGAATTTCGTCATTTTATGGCTCTTGGATTACTTTTGTGCCTATTATGTGTATGCATATCAGGATCGCTCCGACGTTTGTTGTATGTTTGTCGGATGCACAGTGCCTTAGTATTAACATGCGGCCGTCTGCATGTGCACAAAAATTTATGTTTACAAATAATTTTATATAGTGTGCTGTGAAACCTTTTGCCTGTAGTCTACATGGAATATTCTATGCATGTACCACTATTCGGCCATCAAAGTGTTGACCAGTTCAGCTTTCTTCGTCCGGATATCTTTTTTCTGCGCAACTGACGATACAATTCCGTCACAAACATTCTCTATAAGATTCAATCAAAGCTGGACGGGTCTTTCTCCATGTACCTGATGATCCAATTTGTCTCAGACATGCTCTATAAGATTCAGTCAAAGCTGGACCGGTCTTTTTCTACGCACATGGTAAACACAGTCGTCCCAGACATTCACTATAAGATTCCGTCAAAGCTGTCCTGTCATTTTCTGCGCAACTGTTCTCTTAACTGAACAACACCGGCTGAGTTATCACTACAGCTTTGCATTCTTGACATGTGCGTCACCTCTCAGGCAGGTGCTTCACGATCAAAATAAGAGGTATGACTTGGTGCGTTCTCCTGTCAATAGAGGAATAGGCCTTTCTTCCAGTACTACTACGATTTTGGTGGCACAAGTAGTTTTCGTAGACGTCTAGTTTGTAATAAGCATTCATGGTTAAACTTACTTCATTGGCAGTAAAATACAGTCAGGATAGTGTCTTTCTCCTAACACCCTACACAACAAGGAACGACCATTAGACTTCGTAAGTACACTGGCGTGCAAAATATAAGGGCAAGACGGTTTTTCGAATGTAACGTCGTGCAGAAGTGCTCCACATCGACTCAAATCATACCGTAAGATCCCCAAGATGTAAGAATGTGACACAAGTAAGCAAAACCGTACAAACAAGGAATCCAAATCATACAAAGGCACTTTATTGAAAAGGTAGCTTCGAGCACAACTGGACAGAAGACAAAAACGTCCATGTGACAGGCTGCGGCCAAGAAAAATCCAGTCTTTAGTAGGGATATGATCCCCCTGCCTGCGTTGCAGGATTTACAACGTCTGTCCATGCTGAGGACAAGGTTGTCAAGGAGCTGTTGAGGCATCGCGGCCCATTCCTCTTGTAGCGCCAATCGCAGCTGCGGAATCGTTGCTGGTGGCTAGTTACGTGCTGTCAATCGTCTCCCGAGAAGGTCCCACACGTGTTCGATTGGATTTAGGTCCGAGGACCTTGCGGGCCAATCCATGCGTTGAATATCTTCACTCTCCAGCAGCTCTGCGACAGCCACTGTACGAGGAGGTGTAGCGTTGTTGTCCATGAAGAGGAACTCAGGACCCACAGCAACTCTAAACAGACGCACGTGAGTCCTGAGAACCTCGGTACAATAGCGGACACCAGTGACTGAACCTCCTTGGAATGTGTGGAGGCCAGAACGGCTACCAGGCATGATACCGCCCCAAACGAGAACTCCGCCACCTCCAAACCGGTTCCTTTCGATGATGTTGGAGTTGTGATTGCGTGTTCCCTGCTATCTCTAGATGTGCATACGTCCAGAATCGCTCGTCAGACTAAATCGGCTCTCATCCGTAAAGAGAACTCGACCCCATTGCTGATGTGTCCAGTTCTTGTGTTCCTGGCACCACAGAAACCGCCGTCTCCGATGAGCAGGCGTTAATGGCACACACCGTACTGGTCGTCATGCAAATAGACCACCTTTGTGCATCCTCCTGGTCACGATTTCTCCCGCTGTGTGCCGTCTGTCTCTTCTCGTCTATAGTACTATATACGGGTCGTCCGCCGCCGTGGTTGCTCGTGGACGACCACTGCTAAGCTCTCGGACAGCTGTTCCTGTCGTTTGAAATGCTCTCCAAGCTGGTGAAATGATGCTGTGAGCGATCCCGAACTCCTCGGCCACACTAGTCACACTTCGACCTTCTTCCAACTTCCCGATGACGCGACTCGGGTAAAGTCATCCAGATGTCGTCTACTGGATTGCCTGTTGGCCATATCACACGGTGGCAGCAACTCGACGTCGTCCAAACCGATGTACACCGTAAATTAGCTTTCACCGAATTGCTGAGCGCACACCGCCCGTGCGCTTTATGCCCTTCCGACACTCCCTCCCCCCTCTACGTAATGCTGCATATATGCGCATGCCCTACCGTACCGGACCCTAGTCTATCTCCTGAGTGGTCTTTCGGTCCGTTCTGCCTGCTCGTTTCGCTGTTATGCTAATTTCTCCTCTTTGTCCTTAATTTTTGAACACAAGTGTAACTCATCAATCCAAAGCCTTTTTCCATTGGCCAATAATGTAAATTTTACATACCTTACACTACGCAAAATGGTGTGTGTCATTAGTCGAAGTGATCAGGGACTTGTGAATGGCTGTTCTATTGTGGTAACCCATCTCTCGATCGTTATGTACACTACACTAATACTAACATCAGGTCCAGTAGCCTCACATAAGTTTTGGGTGAGTTGAGAGAATGCTGATTCGCGTTTTGAGCGCCTTTGCTGAGTTCTCCTGTCACGTTCTGTTAGTTTCAGTAATTTAATAAGTCGTTTCTCATTAGGTTCAGACCCAAATCTATTAGCTTCGGTGGTTTAATAGGTCATTTCTCGTTAGGTTCAGACCACAATCTGTTAGCTTCGGTGGTTTAATATTCCGTTTCTCATTTGGTTCAGACCAAATTTTGTTAGCTTCGGTGATTTAATATTCCGTTTCTCAATAACTTCAGCCGAACATATGTTAACTCCGGTGGTTTAATAGGTCGTTTTTTATTAGATTCAGACCAAATTCTGTTAGCTACGGTGGTTTAATACGTTGTTTCTTATTAGGTTCAGACCAAAATCTGTTAGCTTCGGTGGTTTAATATTCCGTCTCATTAGGTTCAGACCAAAATTAGTAGGTTTCTTATTAGGTTCAGACCAAAATCTGTTAGCTTCGGTGGTTTAATATTCCGTCTCTCATTAGGTTCAGACCAAATTCTGTTAGCTACGGTGGTTTAATAGGTTGTTTCTTATTAGGTTCAGACCAAAATCTGTTAGCTTCGGTGGTTTAATATTCCGTCTCTCATTAGGTTCAGACCAAATTCTGTTAGCTACGGTGGTTTAATAGGTTGTTTCTTATTAGGTTCAGACCAAAATCTGTTAGCTTCGGTGGTTTAATATTCCGTCTCTCATTAGGTTCAGACCAAATTCTGTTAGCTACGGTGGTTTAATAGGTTGTTTCTTATTAGGTTCAGACCAAAATCTGTTAGCTTCGGTGGTTTAATATTCCGTCTCTCATTAGGTTCAGACCAAATTCTGTTAGCTACGGTGGTTTAATAGGTTGTTTCTTATTAGGTTCAGACCAAAATCTGTTAGCTTCGGTGGTTTAATATTCCGTCTCTCATTAGGTTCAGACCAAATTCTGTTAGCTACGGTGGTTTAATAGGTTGTTTCTTATTAGGTTCAGACCAAAATCTGTTAGCTTCGGTGGTTTAATATTCCGTCTCTCATTAGGTTCAGACCAAATTCTGTTAGCTACGGTGGTTTAATAGGTTGTTTCTTATTAGGTTCAGACCAAAATCTGTTAGCTTCGGTGGTTTAATATTCCGTCTCTCATTAGGTTCAGACCAAATTCTGTTAGCTACGGTGGTTTAATAGGTTGTTTCTTATTAGGTTCAGACCAAAATCTGTTAGCTTCGGTGGTTTAATATTCCGTCTCTCATTAGGTTCAGACCAAATTCTGTTAGCTACGGTGGTTTAATAGGTTGTTTCTTATTAGGTTCAGACCAAAATCTGTTAGCTTCGGTGGTTTAATATTCCGTCTCTCATTAGGTTCAGACCAAATTCTGTTAGCTACGGTGGTTTAATAGGTTGTTTCTTATTAGGTTCAGACCAAAATCTGTTAGCTTCGGTGGTTTAATATTCCGTCTCTCATTAGGTTCAGACCAAATTCTGTTAGCTACGGTGGTTTAATAGGTTGTTTCTTATTAGGTTCAGACCAAAATCTGTTAGCTTCGGTGGTTTAATATTCCGTCTCTCATTAGGTTCAGACCAAATTCTGTTAGCTACGGTGGTTTAATAGGTTGTTTCTTATTAGGTTCAGACCAAAATCTGTTAGCTTCGGTGGTTTAATATTCCGTCTCTCATTAGGTTCAGACCAAATTCTGTTAGCTACGGTGGTTTAATAGGTTGTTTCTTATTAGGTTCAGACCAAAATCTGTTAGCTTCGGTGGTTTAATATTCCGTCTCTCATTAGGTTCAGACCAAATTCTGTTAGCTACGGTGGTTTAATAGGTTGTTTCTTATTAGGTTCAGACCAAAATCTGTTAGCTTCGGTGGTTTAATATTCCGTCTCTCATTAGGTTCAGACCAAATTCTGTTAGCTACGGTGGTTTAATAGGTTGTTTCTTATTAGGTTCAGACCAAAATCTGTTAGCTTCGGTGGTTTAATATTCCGTCTCTCATTAGGTTCAGACCAAATTCTGTTAGCTACGGTGGTTTAATAGGTTGTTTCTTATTAGGTTCAGACCAAAATCTGTTAGCTTCGGTGGTTTAATATTCCGTCTCTCATTAGGTTCAGACCAAATTCTGTTAGCTACGGTGGTTTAATAGGTTGTTTCTTATTAGGTTCAGACCAAAATCTGTTAGCTTCGGTGGTTTAATATTCCGTCTCTCATTAGGTTCAGACCAAATTCTGTTAGCTACGGTGGTTTAATAGGTTGTTTCTTATTAGGTTCAGACCAAAATCTGTTAGCTTCGGTGGTTTAATATTCCGTCTCTCATTAGGTTCAGACCAAATTCTGTTAGCTACGGTGGTTTAATAGGTTGTTTCTTATTAGGTTCAGACCAAAATCTGTTAGCTTCGGTGGTTTAATATTCCGTCTCTCATTAGGTTCAGACCAAATTCTGTTAGCTACGGTGGTTTAATAGGTTGTTTCTTATTAGGTTCAGACCAAAATCTGTTAGCTTCGGTGGTTTAATATTCCGTCTCTCATTAGGTTCAGACCAAATTCTGTTAGCTACGGTGGTTTAATAGGTTGTTTCTTATTAGGTTCAGACCAAAATCTGTTAGCTTCGGTGGTTTAATATTCCGTCTCTCATTAGGTTCAGACCAAATTCTGTTAGCTACGGTGGTTTAATAGGTTGTTTCTTATTAGGTTCAGACCAAAATCTGTTAGCTTCGGTGGTTTAATATTCCGTCTCTCATTAGGTTCAGACCAAATTCTGTTAGCTACGGTGGTTTAATAGGTTGTTTCTTATTAGGTTCAGACCAAAATCTGTTAGCTTCGGTGGTTTAATATTCCGTCTCTCATTAGGTTCAGACCAAATTCTGTTAGCTACGGTGGTTTAATAGGTTGTTTCTTATTAGGTTCAGACCAAAATCTGTTAGCTTCGGTGGTTTAATATTCCGTCTCTCATTAGGTTCAGACCAAATTCTGTTAGCTACGGTGGTTTAATAGGTTGTTTCTTATTAGGTTCAGACCAAAATCTGTTAGCTTCGGTGGTTTAATATTCCGTCTCTCATTAGGTTCAGACCAAATTCTGTTAGCTACGGTGGTTTAATAGGTTGTTTCTTATTAGGTTCAGACCAAAATCTGTTAGCTTCGGTGGTTTAATATTCCGTCTCTCATTAGGTTCAGACCAAATTCTGTTAGCTACGGTGGTTTAATAGGTTGTTTCTTATTAGGTTCAGACCAAAATCTGTTAGCTTCGGTGGTTTAATATTCCGTCTCTCATTAGGTTCAGACCAAATTCTGTTAGCTACGGTGGTTTAATAGGTTGTTTCTTATTAGGTTCAGACCAAAATCTGTTAGCTTCGGTGGTTTAATATTCCGTCTCTCATTAGGTTCAGACCAAATTCTGTTAGCTACGGTGGTTTAATAGGTTGTTTCTTATTAGGTTCAGACCAAAATCTGTTAGCTTCGGTGGTTTAATATTCCGTCTCTCATTAGGTTCAGACCAAATTCTGTTAGCTACGGTGGTTTAATAGGTTGTTTCTTATTAGGTTCAGACCAAAATCTGTTAGCTTCGGTGGTTTAATATTCCGTCTCTCATTAGGTTCAGACCAAATTCTGTTAGCTACGGTGGTTTAATAGGTTGTTTCTTATTAGGTTCAGACCAAAATCTGTTAGCTTCGGTGGTTTAATATTCCGTCTCTCATTAGGTTCAGACCAAATTCTGTTAGCTACGGTGGTTTAATAGGTTGTTTCTTATTAGGTTCAGACCAAAATCTGTTAGCTTCGGTGGTTTAATATTCCGTCTCTCATTAGGTTCAGACCAAATTCTGTTAGCTACGGTGGTTTAATAGGTTGTTTCTTATTAGGTTCAGACCAAAATCTGTTAGCTTCGGTGGTTTAATATTCCGTCTCTCATTAGGTTCAGACCAAATTCTGTTAGCTACGGTGGTTTAATAGGTTGTTTCTTATTAGGTTCAGACCAAAATCTGTTAGCTTCGGTGGTTTAATATTCCGTCTCTCATTAGGTTCAGACCAAATTCTGTTAGCTACGGTGGTTTAATAGGTTGTTTCTTATTAGGTTCAGACCAAAATCTGTTAGCTTCGGTGGTTTAATATTCCGTCTCTCATTAGGTTCAGACCAAATTCTGTTAGCTACGGTGGTTTAATAGGTTGTTTCTTATTAGGTTCAGACCAAAATCTGTTAGCTTCGGTGGTTTAATATTCCGTCTCTCATTAGGTTCAGACCAAATTCTGTTAGCTACGGTGGTTTAATAGGTTGTTTCTTATTAGGTTCAGACCAAAATCTGTTAGCTTCGGTGGTTTAATATTCCGTCTCTCATTAGGTTCAGACCAAATTCTGTTAGCTACGGTGGTTTAATAGGTTGTTTCTTATTAGGTTCAGACCAAAATCTGTTAGCTTCGGTGGTTTAATATTCCGTCTCTCATTAGGTTCAGACCAAATTCTGTTAGCTACGGTGGTTTAATAGGTTGTTTCTTATTAGGTTCAGACCAAAATCTGTTAGCTTCGGTGGTTTAATATTCCGTCTCTCATTAGGTTCAGACCAAATTCTGTTAGCTACGGTGGTTTAATAGGTTGTTTCTTATTAGGTTCAGACCAAAATCTGTTAGCTTCGGTGGTTTAATATTCCGTCTCTCATTAGGTTCAGACCAAATTCTGTTAGCTACGGTGGTTTAATAGGTTGTTTCTTATTAGGTTCAGACCAAAATCTGTTAGCTTCGGTGGTTTAATATTCCGTCTCTCATTAGGTTCAGACCAAATTCTGTTAGCTACGGTGGTTTAATAGGTTGTTTCTTATTAGGTTCAGACCAAAATCTGTTAGCTTCGGTGGTTTAATATTCCGTCTCTCATTAGGTTCAGACCAAATTCTGTTAGCTACGGTGGTTTAATAGGTTGTTTCTTATTAGGTTCAGACCAAAATCTGTTAGCTTCGGTGGTTTAATATTCCGTCTCTCATTAGGTTCAGACCAAATTCTGTTAGCTACGGTGGTTTAATAGGTTGTTTCTTATTAGGTTCAGACCAAAATCTGTTAGCTTCGGTGGTTTAATATTCCGTCTCTCATTAGGTTCAGACCAAATTCTGTTAGCTACGGTGGTTTAATAGGTTGTTTCTTATTAGGTTCAGACCAAAATCTGTTAGCTTCGGTGGTTTAATATTCCGTCTCTCATTAGGTTCAGACCAAATTCTGTTAGCTACGGTGGTTTAATAGGTTGTTTCTTATTAGGTTCAGACCAAAATCTGTTAGCTTCGGTGGTTTAATATTCCGTCTCTCATTAGGTTCAGACCAAATTCTGTTAGCTACGGTGGTTTAATAGGTTGTTTCTTATTAGGTTCAGACCAAAATCTGTTAGCTTCGGTGGTTTAATATTCCGTCTCTCATTAGGTTCAGACCAAATTCTGTTAGCTACGGTGGTTTAATAGGTTGTTTCTTATTAGGTTCAGACCAAAATCTGTTAGCTTCGGTGGTTTAATATTCCGTCTCTCATTAGGTTCAGACCAAATTCTGTTAGCTACGGTGGTTTAATAGGTTGTTTCTTATTAGGTTCAGACCAAAATCTGTTAGCTTCGGTGGTTTAATATTCCGTCTCTCATTAGGTTCAGACCAAATTCTGTTAGCTATATTGGTTTAATAGGTTGTTTCTTATTAGGTTCAGACCAAAATCTGTTAGCTTCGGTGGTTTAATATTCCGTCTCTCATTAGGTTCAGACCAAATTCTGTTAGCTACGGTGGTTTAATAGGTTGTTTCTTATTAGGTTCAGACCAAAATCTGTTAGCTTCGGTGGTTTAATATTCCGTCTCTCATTAGGTTCAGACCAAATTCTGTTAGCTACGGTGGTTTAATAGGTTGTTTCTTATTAGGTTCAGACCAAAATCTGTTAGCTTCGGTGGTTTAATATTCCGTCTCTCATTAGGTTCAGACCAAATTCTGTTAGCTACGGTGGTTTAATAGGTTGTTTCTTATTAGGTTCAGACCAAAATCTGTTAGCTTCGGTGGTTTAATATTCCGTCTCTCATTAGGTTCAGACCAAATTCTGTTAGCTACGGTGGTTTAATAGGTTGTTTCTTATTAGGTTCAGACCAAAATCTGTTAGCTTCGGTGGTTTAATATTCCGTCTCTCATTAGGTTCAGACCAAATTCTGTTAGCTACGGTGGTTTAATAGGTTGTTTCTTATTAGGTTCAGACCAAAATCTGTTAGCTTCGGTGGTTTAATATTCCGTCTCTCATTAGGTTCAGACCAAATTCTGTTAGCTACGGTGGTTTAATAGGTTGTTTCTTATTAGGTTCAGACCAAAATCTGTTAGCTTCGGTGGTTTAATATTCCGTCTCTCATTAGGTTCAGACCAAATTCTGTTAGCTACGGTGGTTTAATAGGTTGTTTCTTATTAGGTTCAGACCAAAATCTGTTAGCTTCGGTGGTTTAATATTCCGTCTCTCATTAGGTTCAGACCAAATTCTGTTAGCTACGGTGGTTTAATAGGTTGTTTCTTATTAGGTTCAGACCAAAATCTGTTAGCTTCGGTGGTTTAATATTCCGTCTCTCATTAGGTTCAGACCAAATTCTGTTAGCTACGGTGGTTTAATAGGTTGTTTCTTATTAGGTTCAGACCAAAATCTGTTAGCTTCGGTGGTTTAATATTCCGTCTCTCATTAGGTTCAGACCAAATTCTGTTAGCTACGGTGGTTTAATAGGTTGTTTCTTATTAGGTTCAGACCAAAATCTGTTAGCTTCGGTGGTTTAATATTCCGTCTCTCATTAGGTTCAGACCAAATTCTGTTAGCTACGGTGGTTTAATAGGTTGTTTCTTATTAGGTTCAGACCAAAATCTGTTAGCTTCGGTGGTTTAATATTCCGTCTCTCATTAGGTTCAGACCAAATTCTGTTAGCTACGGTGGTTTAATAGGTTGTTTCTTATTAGGTTCAGACCAAAATCTGTTAGCTTCGGTGGTTTAATATTCCGTCTCTCATTAGGTTCAGACCAAATTCTGTTAGCTACGGTGGTTTAATAGGTTGTTTCTTATTAGGTTCAGACCAAAATCTGTTAGCTTCGGTGGTTTAATATTCCGTCTCTCATTAGGTTCAGACCAAATTCTGTTAGCTACGGTGGTTTAATAGGTTGTTTCTTATTAGGTTCAGACCAAAATCTGTTAGCTTCGGTGGTTTAATATTCCGTCTCTCATTAGGTTCAGACCAAATTCTGTTAGCTACGGTGGTTTAATAGGTTGTTTCTTATTAGGTTCAGACCAAAATCTGTTAGCTTCGGTGGTTTAATATTCCGTCTCTCATTAGGTTCAGACCAAATTCTGTTAGCTACGGTGGTTTAATAGGTTGTTTCTTATTAGGTTCAGACCAAAATCTGTTAGCTTCGGTGGTTTAATATTCCGTCTCTCATTAGGTTCAGACCAAATTCTGTTAGCTACGGTGGTTTAATAGGTTGTTTCTTATTAGGTTCAGACCAAAATCTGTTAGCTTCGGTGGTTTAATATTCCGTCTCTCATTAGGTTCAGACCAAATTCTGTTAGCTACGGTGGTTTAATAGGTTGTTTCTTATTAGGTTCAGACCAAAATCTGTTAGCTTCGGTGGTTTAATATTCCGTCTCTCATTAGGTTCAGACCAAATTCTGTTAGCTACGGTGGTTTAATAGGTTGTTTCTTATTAGGTTCAGACCAAAATCTGTTAGCTTCGGTGGTTTAATATTCCGTCTCTCATTAGGTTCAGACCAAATTCTGTTAGCTACGGTGGTTTAATAGGTTGTTTCTTATTAGGTTCAGACCAAAATCTGTTAGCTTCGGTGGTTTAATATTCCGTCTCTCATTAGGTTCAGACCAAATTCTGTTAGCTACGGTGGTTTAATAGGTTGTTTCTTATTAGGTTCAGACCAAAATCTGTTAGCTTCGGTGGTTTAATATTCCGTCTCTCATTAGGTTCAGACCAAATTCTGTTAGCTACGGTGGTTTAATAGGTTGTTTCTTATTAGGTTCAGACCAAAATCTGTTAGCTTCGGTGGTTTAATATTCCGTCTCTCATTAGGTTCAGACCAAATTCTGTTAGCTACGGTGGTTTAATAGGTTGTTTCTTATTAGGTTCAGACCAAAATCTGTTAGCTTCGGTGGTTTAATATTCCGTCTCTCATTAGGTTCAGACCAAATTCTGTTAGCTACGGTGGTTTAATAGGTTGTTTCTTATTAGGTTCAGACCAAAATCTGTTAGCTTCGGTGGTTTAATATTCCGTCTCTCATTAGGTTCAGACCAAATTCTGTTAGCTACGGTGGTTTAATAGGTTGTTTCTTATTAGGTTCAGACCAAAATCTGTTAGCTTCGGTGGTTTAATATTCCGTCTCTCATTAGGTTCAGACCAAATTCTGTTAGCTACGGTGGTTTAATAGGTTGTTTCTTATTAGGTTCAGACCAAAATCTGTTAGCTTCGGTGGTTTAATATTCCGTCTCTCATTAGGTTCAGACCAAATTCTGTTAGCTACGGTGGTTTAATAGGTTGTTTCTTATTAGGTTCAGACCAAAATCTGTTAGCTTCGGTGGTTTAATATTCCGTCTCTCATTAGGTTCAGACCAAATTCTGTTAGCTACGGTGGTTTAATAGGTTGTTTCTTATTAGGTTCAGACCAAAATCTGTTAGCTTCGGTGGTTTAATATTCCGTCTCTCATTAGGTTCAGACCAAATTCTGTTAGCCTCAGCGGTTTGATATGCCGTTTCGCATTAGCTTCAGCCCAAAATATGTTAGCCGCCCCGGTGGCGCAGTGGTCTAAGGCGCTGGCCTATGATCATTCGTCCGAAAGGGGTCTGGGTTCGAATCCCGCTCAGGCATGGATGTTGTGTTTGTCTTACGGCACTGGCTCTCTGCCTTCCCTGGAGCCAATGACCCTAAATTAGGGACGGGCGACTGCTTATAGCCCATTGAGTTGCTCACGGTGGTCGTTAAACCTCCAACCAAAAAAAAAAAAAAAAAAAAAATATGTTAACTCTGGTGGTTTAATAAGTCGTTTTACATTAGGTTCAGACCAAATTCTGTCAGCTTCAGTGGTTTAATAGGTCGTTTTTTATTAGGTTCAGACCAAATTCTGTTAGTTTCGTTGGTTTAATATGCCGTTTCTCATTAGGTTCAGACCGAATTCTGTTAGCTTCGGTGGTTTAATATGCCGTTTCTTATTAGGTTCAGACCAAATTCTGTTAGCTTCGGCGGTTTGATACGCCGTTTCGCATTAGCTTCAGCCCAAAATATGTTAACTCCGGTGGTTAAATAAGTCGTTTCTCATTAGGTTCAGACCAAATTCTGTCAGCTTCGATGGTTAAATAGGTCGTTTCTCCCTAGGTTCTGCCAAAATCGCATCACGAAAGGCCAACCTTACGATCTTCAATACTGCTGAAATGTCACTTACGGAGTGATTGCTTATGTGGCACAGTATTATCACAGTCCATGCTGTAAATCAATTAACTCTGCAGGTCGAGGCTTCTTGAATTCTCAGTCGTGTTGTTGTCATATCATAGCTCCACTAGTATGTTCATAGACGGGTTAGTCACGTGGTGCTAGCGTAGGGCTTAATTCACTATTAGTTGATGATTGTCCGGAAAATAATGGGGCGCAGTGTATAGATATATAACAAAAAAACTATGGAAATTTGGATTAGAATTCTAAGAGAATTACGATCACTTCCATATACACTGCTGCTTTTAAAAATTGCAACACCATGAAGGATTGCTGGTATTAGCTTGAAACGTACAGGATATGTGCAATAGGTTGGGACATGCAAATGATTAAACTGTCAGTGAAAATGCGCATGCGGTTTCGGAACAGCGCCCTATGAACATTCCGGTCTTGGGTATAAAGAGATGGCTCAGACAAGCTGCTGCAATCAGTGAAGAGCCGACATTCGTTTGCATGTCCTCTTGCGGGCGACGCATGCTGGGAATTTCAGGCCAATTGGATGCTTCCTTCTTGATGTTGCATTTTGGGTGGCCAGCAGTGTATATGTATATAGAACCAAGATATACCTTAAAATTAAAACTACTCTAGAAAACAAGTGCCAGAAACTAAAAATACCGTAACAAAGGCAAAGAGGTAAGGAAACAACTCGAACCGCATATTAGAGGAACTCTAAGTAGAGACGAGAAAGAAAACTGGAATTACCACTAGAATGGAAGGCCGCGCAAGCAACAGACCAAACCTCTACCGAACATATCACTTAAAACCATAACAATGCACTGAATGACGAGATACTAGACGCAACAAACTAACATACCAAGGTTCAGTAACATAATAACCAAACTTTCAGTGAAGTAGCAAAGCTGTGTAACACACCAAGCTTTACGAAGTCGTAAATGCGAAACCCCCAAAAAAAACATGGCACGACGAAACCAAACGAGCATAAGGAAATAAAGAAATACCCAACCTATTCATCAGGGGAATGCAGGTTGGGTTAAGTGACTTTTCTTATACAGCAAAAGGGCTGGCACAAATCCAAAGCCGTCCTAACACATCAAAGCAAGCTTGCTTTCATGTAACGAAAACCGTCAGAACATATCAAAGTAAGCTTGCTTTGATGTGTTCGGACGGTTATCCACAAGTTCCTCTTCTTATCTTTCCTGGTTACACCAAGCATGCGTTTCTCCATGCTATTTGAGTTGGCTGCAGTCTTTCTAGAACAGAATCACTGCTTTAGAAGGCCTAACATCGAAAGAAGTAGATATTTCTGAAATTAACAGAAAAATAACCAAAGCTCTTATGGAAACAGTAACACAATTAGTTGGGTCTAAGAACAAGTTGCATGTGAACAAATTATCAGGAAAAACCAAAATGTTGATGCAAAAAAGAAGGGAGATGAGGACAACTAAAGAAGATGTGACTTCCAAAGTGGAATATATAGAGTTATGCAAGACAGTACGAAAAAGTATCACTGAAGACGTAAGGAAATTCAACTGTGAACTAGTGAGGAAAGCAATTGAAAACAACCAAAGCCTAAAGATAGGAAAGGGACATCTCAGTAAGGGAAGAAAACAGATTATGGCACTGAGAAAAGAAGATGGTTCTGTAACAAAAAAAAAAAAAGGCGAAATTTTGACAAGAGTGAAAGATTTCTACTCCAAATTATATGAAAGGGATACTCCAGACATCATGAAAGGTAACAGTACCAGAGTTCTTCCAGTCCTCTCAGCAGAAGTTGCACATGCAATCAAGAACATGAAGAGGGAAAAGCTCCAGAAGAAGATGGAATTACTGTAGACATCATAAAAGAAGCAAATGGAGAAATCGAAACAGTACTCGCCCAAATTTTCACTCGATTCCTTATTGAAGGGAAGATTCCTGAGGATTGGAACACCGCTACAATGATCCTGCTACATAAGAAAGGTGACATTGAGGATCTCGGAAACTACAGACCTATCAGCCTCCTATCAGTAGTTTATAAAATCTTCACTAAAGTTATTTCACACCGCTTCACGGTAACTCTGGACATGTCTCAACCGAGAGAACAAGCTGGATTCAGGAGTGGCTACAGCACAATAGATCATATTCACGTACTGAGAGAACTAATTGAAAGAGCGAGGGAATATGAACTTCCATTGTGCATGGCTTTTATCGATTATGAAAAAGCCTTTGATTCGGTGAAACCATCAGCAGTTACAATGGCTCTGAAATCCTGCGTTATTGAAGATGCATACATTAATATTGTTAATAACATCTATGAAAATGCAAGTGCAAAGATTGGGCTGTTTGAAAATAAAACACACCTAAAAATTGGAAAGGGAGTGAGACAAGGTGACACCATATCTCCGAAGCTCTTTAATGCCAAATTGGAAAATGTCTTTGAATCCCTGAACTCGGAAAACAAAGGGATAAAGATTAATGAAGATTATCTAACTCACCTTCGTTTTTCTGATGATGTAGTCATTTTTGCAACTACCCCATCAGAGCTGCAGAGTATGATCCAGAAACTTCCTGACAAGAGTAAAGAAATGAGCTTAAAAATGAACTTTCAGAAGACAAAAGTGATGTTCAATGCTTTTACAAGAAATGAAGATTTATCGATTGATGGAGAAAAGCTGGAGATAACAGACACGTACGTTTATCTTGGACAGTAGATATCAAGTGAGAGTCACATTGATGAAGAAATTAATTGGCGTACAAAACTTGCCTGGAGAGCTTTTGGAAGAAACAGCATAATTTTCAAGAGTAATATGCCATTATGTCTTAAAAGAAAAGTGTTTGATTAATGCATCCTTCCAGTGCTTACGTATGGTGAAGAGACGTGGATCTTAACTAAAAGAGGCATACAAAGGCTGCAGACAACTCAAAGCAGCATGGAGAGGTGCATGCTTGGTGTAACCAGGAGAGATAAGAAGAAGAACACGCAGATCCGAAAAATGACAAGAGTGGAAGACATCATGATCAGAGTTAAATCCCTGAAATGGCAATGGGCTGGACATACTGCCAGAAGAACAGACCATCGATAGACAGTCGAAATTTTAGATTGGATTCCAAGGGACAGGAAAAGACCCAGAAGAAGACCACATGTAAGATGGGTGGATGAAATTCGAAAGTATGCGGGAGTGACATGGAGGAGACTGGCACAAGACAGACCGTTGTGGAGGAAACTTGGGGAGACCTTCGTCCAGCAGTGGATTGATAATGGTTGAGAATGATGATGATGATGATGATGATATATATATAGAGAGAGAGAGAAAGAGAGAGTGAATTGTAAAAAAATCAAAATTGCAAAAAATTAAAATTTTGTAAAAAATACAGAATTAAATTCAAAATGGATGTTCAAAATTGAAAACCGAAAAATAAAAAACAGAAAACAGGTTGCCGTTATCAGGAGAGCATCAACCTGCGGGAGTGGCCTTTGTAGTACCAACAAACGACAAGGAAAACCAAAAATGTCGGTTGGTCATGCTCCCTAGGCCACCATACCAAACGCCAAAACAGACACAGGAATTCAAAAACCAGGAATGTAAACACCGAACAAATTAAAAAAAGGCTCACCTGCTGACCAGACAGGTCAACGCCATGAATGAAGATCAAACTGAACTAGACCAATGACCCACTAGAACCCAAATATACATGAAAACGTTAAAGTGATTGCGGTTAGATAACATCCTAGCAAGCCAAAAAAAAAAAATGTGCGAAATGACGAGATGCAAAACTGCGTATGTAAATCAAAATCTCCAGCCACTAGGGACCTACCAAGTGGCTGGAGATTTTGATTTATATTGCCTGATTTACATATTATTGTTAGGTCCTGGATTAGTAAAGTATGTCAATGTGTAATTTGAAACTCTTTGAAACCAAATTAAAATTCAAAATTAAATGTTTTAAATAATAATGTATTAAAAATGTTTTTAGGAAAGTTGTTAGAATACAGTTTAGAAAGAAGTGTTTTAAGATTATTTTTTTTTACAAGCAAGAACTGTGTGGAACATATTTTTACTGTTCTGTGAAATTGAGAAAGAAGTAGATTGCGATGTACTTCTTTAGAAATGTTGGAAGACCAATGAGTGTAGTAAATGATATCGAAATCAAAAGCATTTCTTTTATCATAAAGATTTACCATACCTTTCCCCCTCGTCCACCTGTATATCTCTAAGTTCTTGCTTGTAAAAAAACTTAAAACACTTCTTTCTAAACTGTTATCTAACAACTTTCCTAAAAAAAACTTAATACATTATTTAAAACATTTAATTTGAATTTCAATTTGATTTCAAAGACTTTAAAATTACACATTGACATGCTTTACTAATCCAGGACCTAACAATATTAAGTAAATCAGGCAATATAAAGTGCCACTTGGTGGGTCCCTAGTGGCTGAAGATTTTCATTTACATACAGTTTTGCATTTCGTCATTTCACACATTTTTTTTGTCTTGCTAGGATGTTATCTAACCGCGACCACTTTAACGTTTTCATATATATTTGGGTTTTTGTGGGTCGTTAGTCCAGTAGGGCAGCGGGTGGCCTAGTGGGCAACGTTCGTGACTGCCACGGAAAGGACCACAGGTTCGATCCCAATAGGTACGAACGCTTGATCCACTAAATATCCGCCGTGCGTCGGATGGGCACGTTAATCCGTCCGACCCCGGGTACTTGCCCCCTTGTAATAAATAAGGGCGTCTTCCTTCCCCTTTCTACTTCACTTCCGTGTCACTTTCCTATCGGGCACTCTAGCGCAAATCTCCTAGTTTCCTATTTCTAAGGGTTGTTTAAGACCTGGGGTTAGATACTGCCTTCCTAAAATCCTCTGATTTAATCGTTAGTACAGTTCAGTTTGATCTTCATTCATAGGGTTGTCCTGTCTGGTCTGCCGGTAAGCGTTTTTTATCATTTTTTCAGTGTTTACATTCTTGTTTTTTGAATTCCTGTGTCTGTTTTGGCGTTTGGTCTGGTGGCCTAGGGAGCATGACAAACCGAGATTTTTGGTTCTCCTTGTCGTTTGTTGGTACCAGAAAGGCCACTCCCGCAAGTTGATGCTCTCCTGATGACGGCAACCTGTTTTCAGTTTTTTATTTTTCGGTTTTCAATTTTGAATTTTCATTTTGAATTTAATTCTGTATTCTTTATGAAATTTTAATCCTTGGAATTCTGATTATTTTACAATTCACCTTATACATGCTACCGCTACATGAGGTACAGCTGCCTTCGGCGCTTCTCGTGGTACTAGCTATATTTTTTGTGTTTTGTTTTTCCTTTCTTATTTTTGCAAATTAATTTATATATATATATATATATACATACATTTCGTTTTACGTAACTTAACGACGAGGTTTTCTTCGGTATGTTGAAACTTTGATCTTCGAAATATTAAGTGCTGTATCATTGGCTGAAATGGAAGATACAGACATCGACATTAGTTTAAAGAAAAACTTTTCTGCTTTGCTTGCCTAGTAGAACCTTACATTTCTCTCAAACACACACTAGTTTTTTCTCTGATATCACTTTAATAACATTTTCAAGAGTCAGGAAGATGATTTTGAATCATACTGTTTGAGTAACCAAACGACTATGTTAATCGTTGCGCACGTAAATTTTGTTTTATTTGCAATAACGTCCTCACAACTTTATTGTAGTACTTGGCGAAATAATTTATAAACTTATTACGACTTTCTTCGGTGCAGAATGTCTCCCTAAATTCAACGCAACGTTAGTCAAAAATTCACGAGCACTCGTCAGATCTTTCCCCAAAATGAAATATCTGGCCGTTCCAGGAAGTATTTTCTACGCAGTCTTCATTGCTTTGGAAATTAAGAGCGGATTTCTGTGATCGATAGAGGCTTTCGTAGAAAGCAAGAAGAATAATTTCATTTCCTACACATCTTTATGTTCCCTCGCAATATGTTTGAAAAATTTATCGTTGCTTCTCGCTATGAATTTAGTCTGTTTCCGGCTTTAAACAAATTGCGTTCCGGAAAGCGCTGACGGTCTTGCATACGAGTTTGGGTTTCTACTCAGTGGTGACAACAAAGCTGCTGGCTTCTCATTCCAGCGAACAGTAGCAGAATTTTAATACCTCCGTATCAATCCATTTTCAGACTTGGTTTGGAGCTACCGTAATACAGTACGTTATATCTTGCATTCTCAGGTTTTATTTGCTCTTGTAACAAATTTCAGCCAAGAATTTTCATTCAGTGTTCGCCTTCTGTTTTCTGAAAAATGTTATCTGAGGGAAATGAATCATTTATTTTCGTTTCGATGTGCTTTTTTTTTTTTCAGTTCCAAAGCAGGGAAACGAGCTGGAATTTGAATTTACTCTCTTTGGCATTAAAAACTATTCTCCGATGAAGGATATATTTTTTTTCATGAAATACAAGAGTGAAGGACTTTTCTTGAATACTGAGAGCATCATTACGATTATACGTCTGATTCCAACTACGTTTAAGCATAAGCTTCACTTTCATTTATTTTAAGAATTGTAAACTAGGGACGCTTAACTCTTTGAGTGGCAGATGTACCTGAATTAAATGGTGTCCGAAATTTTGTGTCCTCTCAAAACCGAAATATTCGCATAGCAATCGGGTTTCACGAAAGCTGCTGAGAAACAATTTCTTTCCTCCCTCATCTCAGCAGTGCTCACCATAAGTCATGAGCGTTCACTTTTAGCTCTATACACTGTAAAAAATAAGTGGTGTGAATTCACGGAAAACTTCTGAAAATAACGTGCAGCAAAGTTTCCCGTTTTTTTTTCTTTTTTCCAGAACTTTCCGTTTTTAAAAGTGCCCGTTTATTTTAACTTTCGTATTTTCACAGATTTTTCGTAGACAGAAATTCCGTTTATTTGAAGAAAAGTCCGTTTCACGTTTTCCAGTATTTAGAGAGAAAATCCTCAAAATCGGAGACACCGAATTTCCAGCCCTTACATCATATCATCCTTTCGTAACAGTCAGAATCGAACCCCCGTCGTTTGTGTTGAGGGAACAGATAACGCGAGCCTTTAACCACTCCGTGGCTGAACTCACGTTCACCATAAAACAAATTACGCGACGATGAAAAAACGTTTTTGTTATTAATGCGAGTGATTTAATTATTTTATTTTCTGTTAGAGCTTATTATTTTTCTGAACAGGTTTGTAATATTTTTTGTTTTCTGTAACAGGACTTTTCATAAATTACGCGTTTTTCAACGTGATTTTTCGAAGCAACAAAAGGCTTCGCAACTTGATTGTTTTAAACTGACAATGACTTTCAATTGCCTTTTAGAAAAGATGATATGTACTTTTTTCCAGCATTATTTCACAGAATTCCTAAGTATAAAATTTACTCTTGATAGCTATAACAGCTTTTGTTTTAAGAGGGTCCAAAAACTGATACGTAGACATCGTATTTCTTGCAGTAACACAATATACAGAGTATGCCATATAAAAGAGACCCGAGTATAATGAACGACAACAGTCAGGCAATGTTACTCTACGATGGTAAAGAATAGTTGAAATGACAGAAAACAGGAGTAATTTACCTGCGTTTACAACAATTGCTGAAAGTGCTGTCCTCCGACATCAAGACACAGCTGAACACGATGGAACGTGTTCGTAACGCGTCACAACTCGTCTGCAGTAATCTGGGCTATGGCATCCGTAATGTTCACTTTTAATTCATCAAGGGTGTGCGGATTAGTTTTCTGTAAAGGACACATTTAAAACCTTGTATAAGTTATTTCTGAAATACTGTTCCACAATAAAAAAATCCGCTGTTCTGTACTTAAAACCATTTCCGTTGCCTTTGTTCTATCTCCACTTGCACTTATGATCGCGTACCTACACTGCTCTGGCTGTAACGAACCACTCCGGAGAATTTTTTTGCAGCTGTATACGCAGAAACCGGTTAGAAGTAGAACAAAGGGGTTTTATTTGGAAACCCGCCAAACAACTTTAACCCGCCTAACAACGTCTGGCCACGGGGCCTCTTTGTATGGCGCTCCCTGTATAACAAATAACTGCTGCATAAAAAGAGGGAGAGGAGAAGAAATGTTCTGTGCCACAATAAACAAAATACACCTGATATCATCATCATCATCATCATCATCATTGTCAACCATTATCAATTCACTGCTGGATGAAGGTCTCTCCAAGTTTCCTTCACAACGGTCTGTCTTGTGCCAGTCTCCTCCATGTCACACCCGCATACTTTCGAATTTCATCCACCCATCTCCCATGTTGTATTCTTCTGGGTCTTTTCCTGCCCCTTGGAATCCAATCTAAAATTTCGGCTGTCCATCGATGGTCTGTCTTTCTGGCAGTATGTCCAGCCCATTGCCATTTCAGGGATTTAACTCGGATCATGATGTCTTCCACTTTTGTCATTTTTCTGATCCACGAGTTCCTCTTCTTATCTCTCCTGGTTACACTAAGCATACAATGCTGCTTTTGAGTTGTCTGTAGCCTTCGTATGTCTCTTTTAGTTAAGGTCCACGTCTCTGCACCATACGTAAGCACTGGAAGGATGCATTGATCAAACACTTTTCTTTTAAGACATAATGGCATATTGCTCTTGAAAATTATGCTGTTTCTTCCAAAAGCTCTCCAGGCAAGTTTTGTACACCGATTAATTTCTTCATCAATGTGACTCTCACTTGATATCTGCTGTCCAAGATAAACGTACGTGTCTGTTTTCTCCAGTTTTTCTCCATCAATCGATAAATCTTCATTTCTTGTAAAAGCATTGAAAATCACTTTTGTCTTCTGAAAGTTCATTTTTAATCCCACGTCTTTACTGTTGTCAGCAAGTTCCTGGATCATACTCTGCATCTCTGACTGGGTAGTTGTAAAAATGACTATGTCATCGGCAAAACGAAGGTGGGTTAGATAATCTCCATTAATCTTTATCCTTTTGTTTTCCCAATTCAGTGATTGAAAGACATTTTCCAATGTGGCGTTAAAGAGCTTCGGAGATATGGTGTCACCTTGTCTCTCTCCCTTTCCAATTTTTATGTGTGTTGTATTTTCAAACAGCCGAATCTTTGCACTTGCATTTTCATAGATGTTATTAATAATATTAATGTATGCATCTTCAATACCACAGAATTTGAGAGCCATTGTAACTGCTGATGGTTTCACCGAATCAAAGGCTTTTTCATAATCGATAAAAGCCATGCACAATGGAAGTTCATATTCCCTCGCTCTTTCAATTAGTTCTCTCAGTACGTGAATATGATCTATTGTGCTGTAGCCACTCCTGAATCCAGCTTGTTCTCTCGGTTGAGCCATGTCCAGTGTTACCTTGAAGCGGTGTGAAAAAACTTTAGTGAAGATTTTATAAACCACTGATAGGAGGCTGAAATCGAAACAGTACTCGCCCAAATTTTTACTCGATGCCTTAGTGAATAGAAGATTCCTGAGGATTGGAACAACGCTACACTTGATATACTCTCCAAAATATCCGATCTCGCTACAGAACTTCAAAATCGAACACTTCGACATACTTTGGAAATTTAATAGTTAAAATGCCCAGTATTCCCGTGAATCTCTCGTATTACCGGAATTGTTTCGTCATGTGAATACGGAAAAAGTGAGAACGGAGTTTTTCCGTTAATATAACATAGGAATTGCGGAAATAATTCTAAAAATTCAGAATTTTCCGTTAACAAATCTTGAAAACGGTAATTTACCGTCAATATAAGAAAGATATTGGGAGACGTTTTCTGAAAATACGGACTTTTCCTGTTGTACAAAAAATCCGTGAAATTCAGGTTTCTTTCCGTCATAAAACGGTTGCATCAGAAATATATTTGGTTAATTCACGAAAGGAATTACGGAAAGTGGCTCGTGAATTTCAGAATTTTTTTGCTGTGTATTCTCTGTGTCATGACTCCAAGGCATGATAGCGAAGGGCTACTCCCCCAGTTGTCATCACTCTGTCCACGTTATTTTATAAACAACGTATAGCAACTGAAATATTGTGTTCCAATACCGCTGGGATCGAACCACTGATCTCTCGATAACTGGTCGAGCGCATTCGCGTTTACTCTACAGTGCCAACAATTAACTTTGACAGACCTTGGAAATTTAAAACAATGGAATACTTCGACAGACTTCGGATATTTAAAGCAATCGAATATTTCGACAGACTTTGGAAATTTAAAACAATCGAATACTTCGACAGACTTTGGAAATTTAAAACAATCGAATACTTCAACATACTTTGGAAATTTAAAACAATCGAATACTTCGATAGACTTTGAAAATTTAAAACAATCGAATACGTCGACAGACTGGAAATTTAAAACAATCGAATACTTCGACAGACTTTAGAAATTTAAAACAATCGAATACTTTCGCAGACTTTGGAAACTTATCTCTACGTATTTGATATACAGGGTGTCCGAGAATTATTGGACACATTACAAAATTAGGTACAAAAAAAGTATGACCATTGTCTGTTTTTCTATGTCACGTATTACTTACCCGGTTTCTGTATTTTTGTTTAGCAGAATTGTTATTCCCAGAATCCGATAGATGGCGCTAGGTGTGGCCTGATGAGAAATGTATGAGAAATGCGCAATCAGCAGTCATGTCATCCGTACAGCAGAAGGCGATATGTGTGTTATGGCTTGCGGAATTAAAGTTTGTCATTTAAGTTAAAACACGGTACCGTTTAGAGTATGGTTGTAATCCTCCGTCAACGAATTCAGTTAAACAGTGGGTGAAACAGATTAAGGAAACTAGCAATGTGTAACATCGTGGAGGAGCCGGTAAGGCCTAGTATCAGCGGTGAGACGGTTGACCAATTTAATAAAAGTTTCCGACGAAGCCTCAGGCAATCCGTTCGTAAAGCAAGCAGAGAACTGTGCATTCCGAAATCGACAGTTCACGATATCTTGCACAAGAAATTAAAGTTTCATGCTTATAAAATTCAAATAATGCAAAAGATGCATGTAAATGATCACACTCTGCGATACGATTTCGCTGTGGATATGCTGAACCGAGTGGAAAACGACGAAAACTTTCTCAGTACTGTAATTTTTAGTGATGAATCCACATTTCATGTATCAGGTATTGTGAATCATTAACACTATATAATATGGGGCAGTGAATTGCCTCATGCTGCTATTGAACTGGAACGTGATTCTCCAAAAGTTAATGTGTGGTGCGCCCTATCAAAAAGAGAAGTGATTGGCTCTTTCTTCTTCGGCGAAAGAACCATAAATGGTTACATTTATTTGGATATGCTATAAAATTTCGCTGTACTCCAGATCAAAAGATATGACAATGTCATTTTCCAACAAGACGGCGCGCCTCCGCATTGGTCAACGTGTGTACGTAAGTGCCTAAATGAGCATTTCCCCAACAGATGGGTTGGACGTGGTGGTCCCATTCCGTGGCGTCCTCGCTCTCCAGATGTAACTCCATTGGATTATTTCATGTGGGGTTATGTGAAGGATTGTGTCTATCAGACGCTTTGTACTGATTTGCAGTAACTGAAGCAGCTTATCACAGCTGCTATTAATTTCACAGCTCCTCAGATGCTTGCCAATACATGGCATAAAATCTAGTATCGCTTGGACGTACTACGAGCAACCAAGGGATCTCACATCGAAATTTATTAACTTGTGTAGTTACATTGTAAGTTAGTACAGTCAGTTTCTTTCTATCTGTTTAATGTTTTATTTTATATAATTTTGTAATGTGTCCAATAATTCTCGGACACCCTGCATATTCACCAGCTCTCTGATTTCTAAAACTCGCCGCCATTGTTATTGCCCATTTATGGGAATAGTGTCAATCATTCCGGTAAATGGGCACTTTAAATTGGAAAGCTAAGGCGAAAGCAACGCTTTCTGATACGCATGTTCACTCCTACCAGCAGCACTCCTCTGACTTTTTATATAGCGAATATATTCCTTCAAACTGATTTTATCCAACCCGGTGACCTAGTGGGCAACGTTCGTGACTACCACGGAAAGCACCTCAGGTTCGATCCCAGGCACGTACGTACGCTCGATCCACTAATTACCCGCCGTGCGTCGGATGGGCACGTTAAGCTGTCCGATCCCGGGTACTGCCCCCCGGTGATAAATAACGGCCACTTCCTCCCCCTTTTTATTTCGCTTCCGTGTCACTTTCCTATCGGGACCTCTAGCCCAAATCTCTTAGTTTCCTATTTCTAAGGGTTGTTTAAGATCTGAGGTCAGACACTCCCTTCCTAACGTCCTCTACATATGATCATTTAGCCAACCCGAGTCAATTCGATCCAGAAAGTTCAAGGGTTAAATACGAGGCAATGCTTTCAAAATTAAGTGGTTATCCCAAATAGTTGCTAATATAAAAGGAAACGAGTGTTATAAAACGTCATTGTACTCCAAGAACACCTAACCTGGTAATGAGTGGAAAGCCTACAGCAGGATGATTCCGCCATTGCAATATACAGCAGTAGCCGAAATCGTGGAAACCTTTTGGAAAAAGTGTATTTTAAAGGTTTGATGGCTCATAACACCACTTTTTTTGTAGTATTACCACAAAATTATATATCAATAGAAAGATAATTTCATCAAAAATATAATGCAGCAAAGTTTGTTGAATTATCTGTATTCTATAAAACGTTATAGCCAAATAACCAGAAAAAGAAAGCACAACTTGCTAAGGTTGATATGAAGTAGCTTTCCTTCATTTCAATGTAACCAATGAGCATGAGTGTTTAGAGAGCCAATCAGGTGTCAACTTGTTTCGGCAATGAGCCAATCAGGTCACAGTAGGATTAAGCTATTGATGCCATGTATTGGAGCTGAGAGGAGAACATTTGTCAGTGTGTTATGTGATTGCCATCAAGTTGGTTGGGTTTTGTTTTTTGTGTATGTGTTCTTTCATTTAGTGAGCTTGTAAAACGTAATAAAATTAAAGAAATGGAGCAAAGAGTTGACTGGTCACCCAGAAAGCGATGCAAAATGGTACTATTAAGTGAACAAGACTTTAGTTTTGAAGAAATTAAAAGAAAAATTGTTGGAAACTTAACCAAAGGTGGCATTTCTAAATATTTGAACAGGTATAAGGCCATTCAGTCACTACAAAACCAGACTGGTAAAGGCAGGAAAAGGTACACTGCACGAAGTGATAATAAAAAAATTAAGAGACTGTGCTTAGGTGACAGAAGAAAATCATCTTGTTGTATACAAGATGAATTTTTTTGTCGTTGTTTTCAGAAAGTTAAGCTCTTTTTCCGTTATTGACAATTTGGCATTTAAAAATTTTACTTTTTTGGGAGGGGGGGAGGGGGATATCACATTTCACGCAGAAAATTGTCTCTTCAAACCTCGGCTACTGTAATTTTGGTGAAACATTTCGGATATTCAAGTGTCCATTTAATTCGACTTTTACCCTCTACAAAAGAACTACCTGTGTTTTTGTAAGTATGCTTCGAAAGCATTTGTAATTTTTTTTTCTTTTTTTGATTATTCGTATTTTGTTTTTTTACCTTTATTTACAATTCTCTGATTTGCTTCAATAAAAGCCGGCGCGAATTATTCCATCTTCTGGCTTTGCTGGTAAAGCTCTTTAAAACATCCTTTTTTGTTCCAGTTTTCAGAAAGTTTAACTGTTTTTCCGTTACTGACAATTTATCATTTAAGTTTTGTTTTTTCCTTAGAAACATCCCATTTCACGCAGAAAATTGTCTCTTCATATGATGCAGGTTGAATTGGGGCCACATTTTCTACAAGACTTTTTCTGGGACTACGATTTGTAAATCTATCAAAAGGGCAGTATTTTTCCCTTTCTTTGTATTTCACCTCTTGCACTGCCATTTTCAATTTTCAACGTTTGATTTCGGCAAATTGACTGTTGGTATAGCCGACGATTTCAATATCTTTTTCATTGGTTAACCAAGCAGTCGATTCATCATATCGTCTTCGTACTTACTAATTAAAAAGTGCTCACTGTAAATTCTAGCATTTTTCTCATTAAAAGAATCTGAATAAAGAATTTCTCATTAAAGAATTTTGCGGATTTGTCGTACTCCAGGAAATTTTTGAATTTTCAGAAACCTTTCCGGAACATGTTTTTCATATTAACAGAAGAAGTCCGTTCTCACTTTATCCGTATCGATATGACAAACAAGAAAGATGACACCGAATTTTCAGGTGTAATTAGCACGTCTTTTGAATCCGTTCTGGCGCAAATTGAATTTGTCAAAGCTATTCAAAGTCAATGGAACCGATGTGGAAAACAATAGTATCTGACGGAAGAAAGAAGTTTTTCAATCGGGTTTTTAATCCCTCAGATATTGCTGTAAACTGAATAGTGAGCTTACGCCCTCTGGTTGCAGACTTGTGCTTTTAGAAAAATATGAATTTTATGAGAAACATTTTGGAGAGCGAAACGCTCTCCAACACAGAAATAATTTTTCAGATCTGACTCTTAGAAATGGAGATCGATAAAAATAAGATGTGGTTTTACGCACCTTGGTGGGAAAACCATGTATTAGTTTAGGAAGAAAGTATTCTCAAAAGGTTTTTCGATATGAGCGGTATCGGTCCAAGAGAAAAACAATTTAGTGAAGTTTTCAGCTGCCCAGATTTTGCTGCAGATACATCACAAACAGAAATTGACCTTTATGCCCCCTGGTGACCAAACCATTCTTTACCAAACATTCGAAATTATATAAAAATATTTTCCATCAGGTGCTGTATGCGATACAGACATAATTTTTTAAATCGGAGTTTTAGAAGCAGAAATAACGCAGAAAACACAATTTATACCTTTGCGCCCCCTAGCTGAAAGTCTATGATTTACTTGAAACTTTTGAATTTATATGGAAAACATTTCGCATCGGGAACACTATACAACAAAGAAAATAATTTTCAAATCGGACTGCTAGAAGTAGAGATATTGACAAAAATAAGATTTACATCTACGCCCCCTGCCGTAGAAACCATGCATTACCTTAAAAAGAAAGTGTTCCTAAAAGGTTTGTTGACATGAGTAGTATCGGTCCACAAAAGATTTTTTTCCTCAGTTGAGATTTTAGAAGCTCATATTTTGCTGCAAATATTTGCATCAGAAGCGGAAATTAATACTTTCGCCCATTCGTGGCAAACCATTTTCTACAAGAATTAGAAATTATGTGCAAAGGATTTCCCATCAGGAGCTGTATCCGGTGCAGAAAGAATTTTTCAAATCGGAGATTTAGAAGCAGAGATATAGAGGGAAACGCAATTTGCCTTTACGCCCCCTAGAAGAAAGTCTATGAATTACTTGAATTTTTTTAATTATTTGAAAAACATGTCACACCGGAAACTTTATCTAATAATAAAAGAATTTTCCAAATCGGACCATTAGAAGCAGAGATATGGACAAAAATAAGATATGCATCTACGCCCCCTGGCGGAGAAACCATGAAATATTTTTAAAAGGAAATATTCCGAAAAGGTTTACCGACGTGAGTGGCATCGGTCCACGAAAGAATTTTTCTTCTTTTTTTTTTTAGGTCCACGAAATAATTTTTTTTTAGAAGCTCAGATTTTATGGCAAATACATCAGAAGCAAAAAACAAAACTTACGCCCCTGGTGGCGAAAGTATTATTTGCCAAAAATTAGAAATTACATGCAAAAGATTTTCCATCAGGAGCTGTATCCGCTAAAGAAAACATTTTTCAAATCAGAGTTTTAGAAGAAGAGATATCGGGGGAAAAGTAATTTTTCACGCCCTCTAGCGGAAAATCTAGGCGTAATTTAAAAAAGTAACCATTCCTAAATTACTCTTCGACATAAATGGAATCGAAAGATAACATATTTTTTCAATCGGATGTTTAGAAGCAAATATGTGGAATAAAATGTATTTTTGAATTCGACATCATCTGCATTAACACCCTCTAGCGGCGAAATTATACATCGTGAAAAAAATCGAAATGAAGGATCATCGTTCGTATATTTCAGGCTTCCCAATGAAAAAAGAATTTTTCAAATCGGACTAATAGTTGCAGAGATATCGTGTCTACAGGCGGACGGACGGACAAACCGAAAACATAACCACGATCTTTTTTACGCTTTCCAACCGTAGGTTGAAGAAGCGTATATGCTCCAGCTTTTCCCGTCTGTCCGTCAGCACTATTACTCGCATAAAAATGGTTCGATTTCGATGAAATTTTAGTATATGATAGGGGATCACTGGGGACGAACCCTGTTGAAAATGGGTGAAGTGGGGTCAAAGGTCAGGACATAGGAGTGGGATGCATTCCATAGCCCTTGTGGGTCAGAACTTAAGTAAAAATGGTTCGATTTAAATGAAATTTTAGTATGTGGTAGGGGACCATCTGGGGACGAACCCTATTGAAAATGGGTGAAATGGGGTCAAAGGTCAGGACATCGGGATGCATTCCTTGCACTTGTGTGTTATAACTTACGTAAAAATGCTTGGATTGAGACAAAACTTATCATGTTGTTCCGGAAGTATACTTTATCGGTTCTGTTGAATATCATTGAAATGGAGTCAAAGGTCGGGTCATAGGAGTGATATTTATTCTACGGCCATTATTCTCATAACTTGAGTAATAACTTGAGGAATAATTTCTGGTATGTTGGAAAGCGTATCATAATCAATGCATTGCATGATTTTACTAACTAACTTGTTTCACAAAAGACGTTCTAAAAATCGGAGAGATCGACTGGAATACTTGGGGGTTCGATTAACTGTTAAATTTTAATAGTCTCCCGAAGTATTTGATTTTGAAGTTCTGTTGCGAGATCAGATACTGTGGATAGTATATCGCATGCATTTTAGTTACTGTGGCACAGGATATTTCTTCTCCTCTTTCCCTACCTTTTGTGTACCAGCTATTATACAGTGTGTAACCAAAGTCCGGAAACAGCCACATAACTGGTGAAATAACGGTCGTACAGGAATGAAACTGGTGGCTAGGTATAGGTAAAGGCCCATGACCGATCGAATGGGACTTACAGCGGCGCCCTCAGGCGGATATTTGCGCTACTTATGAAAAATAGCTTCGAAACAAAGCGAGATAGGGCAAAAAAGTCAATTGCACAGTTGTAGAGCTTCCGCTGGTTAGTGTGAAACGACACGTGGCTTGACGGAAACCAGCAAGCAAGGAAATGCCTGTAAATGCAACGAATGCGAACGTTCGCTAAACAGTGTCAGTCGGAAAACCGTTGGCTACCGCATCACAGTTGACACATGTCACAGTGTGACGACACCTGAGATGTTGGAGAATGTACGAGAAGATGTGCTTTCTTAAGTTCAGACGTGCATATCAGCCGACGGTACGCACACTGAACAAGCCTTGGGTTAGGTGCGCATACGCAACATGTGGGTTTCGTATGCACGCATGTCAGACCTGTGTTATCGGTAAGTAATTGCATTTTGTATGATTACATAAAAACGCTTACTATGTTTCAACAACGTCATCATTCTTCTGTCCCTTATGCTGTATCGTGCGTGTTGCATGTCGGTTTCTAAGCACGGTATTCTGACTGATTCCGCCCGGCGAACGTTTGCAATCGTTGCGTTTATAGGCCTTTCCTTGCTGGATTCCGGCGAACCACGTGTCGTTTCCTACTAACCAGCGGATGCTCTACAACTTTGCAATGGACTTTTTTTTCACTATCTCGCTTTGTTTCGAAGTTAGTTTTCATAAGTACCGCAAATATCCACCAGAGGGCGCAGCTGTTGGTCCCATTCGATCGTCCCTGGACCTTTACCTACACATAGCCACCAGTTTCCTTCCTGTACGATCCTTATTTCCTCAGTTATGTGGCTGTTCCCGGACGTTTGGTTACACCCTGTATGTTGCGTTAGCGTAAAAAAACGAGTACTTGACTTATTGTATACGTGATTTTACGATGTCTATGTATCAATCTGTGGAATCTTGTGGCAAAGCTATCAAGAGTAAATTCTATATTTAAAAGTTTTGGAAATAATGTTATAAAAGAGCACATTGCACCTTTTCTTAAAAATAATTGAAAGTTATTGTCAGTTTTGAAAACATCTCAAACTCCGAATCATTCTGTTGCTTCGAAAACTTATGAAAAAAATACGTAATTTGTAATAAGACCACCTACAGAAAGAAAATATATATAACAAACGTATTCAAAACAATAAGCTCCAATAGAAAATAAGATGACTAAATCACTCGTATTAGTGAAAAAAAAATCATCATCCCCCAATTGTCTAAAAAACTATTCGTGCCAATCAATCAAAACTACTCAAATGACTACCGTCTGTGCACGATTGAAATAAGTGTAAAACCTAGAAAACCTTTAATGGATATAGATAAAACCTTACATAAGACCTTTCGGATCGTAAAATACGGTCCATCATCAGATGTTACAAGTCTTGGCAATACACAATATATATATATATACACTGCCGGACAATTGCTAAGGACAGATGACAATAGCAACGATAGCAACCATAATATGGAAGGCAGGAAGATGTGGAAATTAGCATAAGTGCGGAATACAGTAAGACGTGTTGTGCGTATGCAAATTTTGGATTGCCGAACTTGTTCGTGACGTCATAGCGCTGATAAGAGATATAAAGGATTTGACGCGTATTGACCGTTGTTGTTCAAACGCAAAGTTGAAAGGGAAAGAATCAATTGACGAATTTGCAATTTTCAGTATGTCTTCCCGACATCACCTAGATGATTTCACGCGTGTCCGTATTATTGGCAAGATTGAAGAAGGGCGAAAAATAACAGATGTTGCCAGGGAGTTCGACGTCAGCCACAGTGTTGGTTCAAGGCTTTGGAAATAATTTCAAACAAACGGAGAGTGTAGCAAACGTCACCGGGGAGGTCGTGTTCGCAGTACGACACCTGCAGAAGATCGGTACATAGTGCTATCAACAAAAAGACACCGGCGCAGCACTGCTAGTGAGGTAGCAAATCAGTTTATGGCTGCTACTGGCAAGCGGATCTCCCGAAAAACTGTCGCCAGACGTTTGCATGAAGGAGGACTATACGCCCGCCGTCCTGTTGTGTGCATCCATCGCAATTGGACTGATAACGACTGGTCTGCTGTCCTATTCTCAGATGAGAGTAGATACAGTCTATCGCCTGTGTGTCGACGACAACTGATCTGGCGTGATAGTGGTACTGCATATTGTCCAGCAAACATACAGGAAAGGGACCGATATCCGACATGTAGTGTCATGGTATGGGCTGGGATCATGATCAATGGCCGTACGTCCCTCTATGTGCTTCCAACTGGGACTATGACTGACCAACGATACATTAATGATGTTCTGCTACCTCATGTTTGCATGTTCCATGGTGCTGTCGGTGATAGATTCATTTTCATGGACGACAACGCAACATGTCATCGAACAGTCGCTGTCCAGGAGTGTCTTGAGAGCGAGGATATTCAACGCCTCGTATGGCCAGCACGTTCTCCAGATCTGAATCCTATTGAAAATGAGTGATGTGCTTTGGGGAGGAGTCTTGCTGGTCGCCAATGCCCTCCAATAAACAATGGCACCCACTGACAGAGGAATGGGATAAATTACTCCAACAGCTGCTTGATAATGTTGTGCAAAGCACGACACGACGTGTGGAATCTTGCATCGCCCTCCATGGTGGCCATATCCCGTATTGACATCTTACGCCGGAACGCCTGCGGGCGGTAATTGCATTTTTTTTTCACGTTTACGTATTCTGCACAAAATGGCCTGTTTGTCCCTTGAACACGTTCCAAAGCCTTCTGGATTTCAGAGCACAATAAATTGTCTTTCTTGTAATGTCCTGGCATTCTAACATTATTTTATTTTACTTGGCATCCAACCACACTTACTTTTTTATGCGCTATATAGCCGTTTATGATCCGTCCTTAGCAATTGTCCAGCAGTGTATATACACAACGGGAACAGCCCTCAACATAATTGGCGTGATCACTGGGAGGAGTCAACAATTCCGAAGTTTCATTGGATATTGTAGTTGTTGGAGTTAAAGAGTTGTTTTTACTGAAATTCCTCCGGGAACAATGGTGGATAGAATCGGGATATGCCGATTTCCATGGAAGCGGTATTAGTTCCGGTGTGTTGTCGTTACACACCCTCCCCGAAAGAATGAATCAAAATGCTTTCTGTAAACCTGATGTGTGATCTGGACATTGGAACGTTCAGTATAGAAACATGATCCCAAAGTGGAACGTGGGAACCCTAGTTGACTAAACGTGTCATCGCGGTCGAATTTGCTTTCATTTTTATGCCAAACTTATGTTCAGCCAACCTTGTCCTGAGAGTTCGAAAAGTAGATCCTATGTGCACTTTTACGGTTTCCGTGGGCAGGACAGGCTTCAAAGGTATCATGTATAATTCATGCTTATGTGTTAAGTCCACTGAATCACTATCGCTCTTGATGGAAGAGAGCAAGTTAATAGTTCTTTCTCCAAAATTAATGAGATGTATTTTACAGATCCTTCTTAGGGCAAACGTTATCCTTGGATCATACATGACTGTTCCTACAAATGTCTTTAGTCGCTTATTGGCTGGTTGTAATGTAGATAAGATATTCCTCTGTAGTCTACCAAGCAGTTCATACACCATCTGTGCAGTATCCTAGGATAACGTTTGCCCTAAGAAGGATCTGTAAAATACATCTCATTAATTTTGGAGAAAGAACTATTAAGTTGCTCTCTTCCATCAAGAACGATAGTGATTCAGTGGACTTAACACATAAGCATGAAGTATACATGATACCTTTGAAGCCTGTGCTTCCCACGGAAACAGTAAAAGTGTACATAGGATCTACTTTTCGAACTCTCAGGACAAGGTTGGCTGAACATAAGTTTGACATAAAAATGAAAGCAAATTCGACAGCGATGTCACGTTTAGTCAACCAAGGTTCCCACGTTCCAGTTTGGGATCATGTTTCTATACTGAACGTTCCAATGTCCAGACCACACCTCAGGTTTACAGAAAACATTTGCATTCATTATTTCTGGGATAGGGCGTGTAACGATAACACACCGGAACTCATACCGTTTCCTTGGAAATCTGCACTTACCTATTCTACCCACCATTGTTCCTGGAGGAATTCCAGTACAAACAACTCTTTGACTCCAACAACTACAATATCCAATCAAATTTCGGATTATGTTGACTCCTACCAGCGATCACGCCAATTATGTTGAGGGCTGTTCCCGTTGTGTATATGTATATTTTGTGTATTGCCAGCACTTATAACATCTGATGACGGATCGTATTTTACGACCCGAAAGGTCTTATGTAAGGTTTTATGTATATCCATTAAAGGTTTTATAGGTTTTACTCTTATTTTAATCGTACACAGACGGTAGTCATTTGAGTAGTTTTGATCTCTCAATTAGTTTTACCTTGAACGTGGGTCTGATTACAGTGACTTTCTGGCTCAGTGGTTAAGACGCGTGGCTTCAACCCAAACAGCCTGAGTTCGATCCCCACCACCGGCGAAAAAAGGGTTGTCCCGTATGCCGGAAGAAATATTCAGCGTGTTGGATTTTGCGAAATTTCTGTCTACATACGGAAAAACTTGAAACGAACTTTTCTGAGATAAATGGTATTACTGAATACGGAAAACCTGTGGAAATACGGAAATTAAAATAAACGGGCACTTTTAAGAACGGAAATTCCGTTAATAGACGGATATTTACCGGCAACTTTGCTGCACTTTATTTTCAGAAATTCTCCGTAAATTCACACCACTTATTTTTTACAATGTAGGTCCCATTTCATCAGTGCTTCAGATTACATCACGCATACATTAATTACAAAAGAATCCCCCTGGAGAAATAACTCTTCGCTACCACATGGTATGTCGTTTACGATAAACCACTTGGTAGACTACATGGAGATATCGATTGCGCCCATTTAGGGGTCCTGGTGAACCCTTTAACTACAGGACGCTGAAATCTTGTGTCGTTCAGAAAACCATAACGCTCGAAACTGTCTGGTGCTGCTCTCAAAATTTCTACCCTCCCCTTTACAAGTTAACAAAAGAAGGGTTAGTTTTTTTAATGACAACAATGCTAATTATATATAATGTATGACTACAGAACGTGTAGTCTCTGCCCATGCTGTATGGACCCTAGACCCGAACTTCCACTTTTCGAACACCGAATCCGCTACTACGCGACGCAATACTCTCTCCAATTTTCACGACCTCTCTCTAGAAAACCAAGGTCTCAGCTCTCTCTTCCATTTCGAAAAGTGGCCATCCTCTCTTAAAATCTTCCGAAAATCTCCACTCCCAATTAATCGGATTTCGGATTTAATCCTCATTTACCTCAGACTACCTTCAGGCAGGTAGTCCAGGTAAGTGAAGATTAACTACGAAATCAACTTGCATTCACCCTCTCCGAAAAAATAGCAAATATAAAAAAAATGTAAACTATGTATGTATATGTTCATTTCTGCGTCGAATTTCTTTATTCTCTAAAATACACTTCAAATACTTATGTACTAAGCCGACGGTGATGCGGCTAATCGCGTGTATCTGACAGCAACAACCTTAAAGCATGCCGATTGGTCCGCTCTGCCCCAAAATGCGCGAACAAAGAAATTCCACGTGGAAATGAACAATATACACACACATTTACAATAATTTTTCATGACCTGGGGGCTAACAAATCTTACAGTGCTGTCTGGAAATATGTAGCACTTCTCACCTCGGAAAAACTGCCTACGGCTCAAAAGAAATGTATTGTTGTAATTTTTAAAAAATATCATTTCGCGTAAAATTTTTGTGGAAAAATATAGCTTTTGAGCAAAGGCCACGAATATTGGAAAATTAGCTTGTGTTTTCTTGAAGCTTCATAATTCAAATTCGGCATCTGTCTTTTATTTTATAAAAAAAAAAAAAATAACTTCAAAGATAACTTTTTCCAATTGCTGAAAAAAGACCGATGTTGTGATCTCCGGTACAAAAAATCCCTAAGGATTAAGAGCAAAACGTTCCGGGATTCAGTTTTATCGAGGTCCCGCATGTTAAATACCTTTGACTTTTAAACGTCTTGCTTTCCTGCTGGATTCCCTATCGAGAGAAACGAATCAAGTTCTTTGTATATTTCTTCTTTCATGTCAATTTTAACGGTCCGTCTGGAATAGTTTTTTTCATTTGTACGATTTTTTTTTCACTGCAGATTTTACTTTAGCTAAATAAAGAAATCTACATTGCGCATCGGCTTTTGACTGTAGTAATGGAGATCGCTGATTTTTTCTCTTGTTTTTCTTGTTTTAATGAGTCAAGTGAGAGGAAAATGAGAGAGGTGAAATATTGATCCTGAATAATTAAGTTCGTTTTATCCACGACATTAGCACATTCTCAAAGAAGAATTTATAATCTATTTTTCTTATTTTAGATTTCTGCATTAGAAATCTCCTTGTAGTAACGCAATTATAGCTGTCTAAAACATGATAATTTTCGCTTCGATCGTTTCCCTATAAAGAGAAAAACACACGTTGAATGTATAAATATTGTATTTACAAAAATATTTTTCGCTCAAGTATCTACACATACCCACCATTGAGTTAGAAACTTTTGTTCAACACCGGATTGGATTTCTTTTAGCCCGAATTACAGGACGTATGCGCATTGACTGAAGGCGTTGAAAAGCATCTACGTATGCGGATTGACTGAAGGTCTTTAAGAGCATTTACGTATGCCGATTGACTGAAAGTGTTGAAGAACATGTACGTATGCGGATTGACTGAAGATGTTGAGGAGCATCTACGTATGCGGATTGACTGAAAGTGTTGAAGAGCATCTACGTATGCGGATTGACTGAAGATGTTGAAGAGCATCTACGTATGCGGATTGACTGAAGGTGTTGAAGAGCATCTACGTATGCGGATTGACTTAAGGTGCTGAAGAGCGTCTACGTATGCAGATTGACTGAAGGTGCTAAAGAGCATCTACGTATGAGGATTGACTGAAGGTGTTGAAGAGCACCTACGTATGGGGATTGACTGAAGGTGTTAAAGAGCATCTACGTATGCGGATTTTCTGAAGGTGTTGAAGAGCATTTACCTTTGCGGATTGACTGAAGGTGTTGAAGAGGATCTAGGTATGCGGATTGACTGAAGGTGTTGAAGAGCATTTACGTATGCGGATTGACTGAAGGTGTTGAAGAGCATTTACGTATGCGGATTGACTGAAAGTGTTGATGAACATGTACGTATGAGGACTGAATGAAGATGTTGAAGAGCATCTACGTATGCGGATTGACTTAAGGTGTTGAAGAGCGTCTACGTATTATGCGGATTTTCTGAAGGTGTTGAAGAGCATTTACCTTTGCGGATTGACTGAAGGTGTTGAAGAGCATCTAGGTATGCGGATTGACTGAAGGTGTTGAAGAGCATGTAGTATGTGGATTGACTGAAGATGTTGAAGAGCATGTACTATGCGGATTGACTGAAGATGTTAAAGAGCATGTAGTATGCGGATTGACTGAAGATGTTGAAGAGCATGTAGTATGCGGATTGACTGAAGATGTTGAAGAGAATCTACGTAGGGGATTGACTGAAGGTGTTGAAGAGCATCTTCGTAATGAGGATTGGGTGAAGGTGTTGAAGAGCATCTACGTATGCGGATTGACTCAAGGTGTTGAAAAGCATCTACGTATGCGGATTGACTCTAGGTGTTGAACAGGATCTAAATATGCGGATTGACTCAAGGTGTTGAAAAGCATCTACGTATGCGGATTGACTCAATGTGTTGAACAGCATCTACATTTGCGGATTGACTGAAGGTGTTGAATCTACGTATGCAACATATCAGACGTTCACCAGACAATCGTTTTACTGGCTGAGTTTAGCAGGAGAGGATCTTGCTCCCGAATCTGGTTTTCTAACATGTCTCATACATTCTCAATGTGGTTCAGATCCGGTCATTGTGGTGGCCATGGAAGATAACGCTGAAATGCTCGCTGAACCACTACTGAATACATTCTTTACGATAGACAGTAGCAGTGTCGTCCATGAAACAATCATCACCTGCTGGATAAAAATTAACATTAAAGGATGTAATTGAACGAGAACAGTGTTCAGATTTTCCTTGGAGAACACCTGACCATTCAGCAATATCAGTGGGACCCGTTGCGTACCAGCAGAACGTGTTCAACACAATGTCACTACCTCCCGAACCATGAGTTGTGTTTACATGTCAAGATGGGTCCATTGCTTTACTGTGCTCCCAACAAACTGTCTGCCTAGCGTCGGTATAGAACAAGACGCACCGCGACTCGTCGGACCACATGACTTTTTCTAATCTTTTAGTTTCCAGTTATGGTGTTCGTAACATCACTGTAAACGAAGGTTCCAGTTATTTGCAGACATCAGTAGTTTCCGTATGGGTATGCGACTGCTAATACCGATCCTTTCGAATTCCCTGGTCACAGTAATCTAAGATATAGGTAGGCAACATCCTTCGTTGTGTGCTTCGATCAATTGCCTACACACAGGAAGTACTGTTTCTCCGTACAAGCCTCCTAAGATGACAGCGATCTTGTTTCTGACATATTGTAGTCGCGCCACAATCACCCCTCTTAGACAAGTAATGTGGGTTACATTTCTATTGATTAAGGACCCGGGATATCTCACCTTTTGAGAAATTAGTCAGCTCTACTGTTTTCAAAATCGTCGCTCCAACCAAACAGGCACCCCCGGGGAGCCCTTTATCGTACTCCGAAATATCCTTCGTTTTATCTTTGTGATAAACACTACTGAAGAACAGCATCCTTAAACAGTGGCATTAATCACATGGTGACACACGTGACCAAACATTTCCTTGAGGCTGCAGAAAAACCTTGAGACTGCAGTATAGGCTTACCCTTCTGAAGATGCCATCCTTAGCCAAGGCAGCTTTTATGTGGCCGATGGCCAAGTGGTTTGGTGAGAAACCAGCGGATGCAACCACTTGGACACTAATGACCAAGTGATTTAAGCCGCTGGCATCTCACCATTCATCAAAGATAAAGCAGGGTTCAGGGGGATCGGTGTGGCATGGGTGGTGTGTTGAGTGGTAATCGTTAAATATGGTTGTGAATGGTGATGGTTGAATTCTTAGGTGGTAACTGTGATCTTTGAATTAATCAGATATAGGGCAGAGTTGAGGGGTCGGAGTGGCATGTCTGGTGTGTTGAGTGGTGATCGTTGAATATGGTTGTGAATGGTGATGGTTGAATTCTTAGTTGGTAACTGTGATCGTTGAATTTATCAGAGATAGGACAGGGTTCAGGGGTCGGAGTGGCATGGGTGGTGTTTTGAGTGGTGATCGTTGAATATGGTTGTGAATGGTGATGGTTGAATTCTTAGTTGGTAACGGTGATCGTTGAATTCATCAGAGATAGGGCAGGGGTCGGAGTGGCATGGATGGTGTGTTGGGTGGTGATCGTTGAATATGGTGGTGAATAGTGATGGTTGAATTCTTAGTTGGTAACGGTTATCGTTGAATTCATCAGAGATAGGGCAGAGTTCAGGGGTCGGAGTGGCATGGGTAGTGTGTTGAGTGGTGATCGGTGAATATGGTAGTGAATGGTGATGGTTCGATTCTTAGTTGGTAACGGTGATCGTTGAATTCATCGGAGATAGGGCAGGGTTCAGTGGTCGGGGTGGCATGGGTGGTGTGTTAAGTGGTGATCGTTGAATATGGTTGTGAATGGTGATGGTTGAATACTTAGTTTGTAACCGTGATCGTTGAATTTATCAGAGATAGGACAGGGTTCAGGGGTCGGAGTGGCATGGGTGGTGATCGTTGAATATGGTTGTGAATGGTGATGGTTGAATTCTTAGTTGGTAACGGTGATCGTTGAATTCATCGGAGATAGGGCAGGGTTCAGTGGTCGGGGTGGCATGGGTGGTGTGTTAAGTGGTGATCGTTGAATATGGTTGTGAATGGTGATGGTTGAATTCTTAGTTTGTAACTGTGATCGTTGAATTTATCAGAGATAGGACAGGGTTCAGGGGTCGGAGTGGCATGGGTGGTGTTTTGAGTGGTGATCGTTGAATATGGTTGTGAATGGTGATGGTTGAATTCTTAGTTGGTAACGGTGATCGTTGAATTCATCAGAGATAGGGCAGGGGTCGGAGTGGCATGGATGGTGTGTTGAGTGGTGATGGTTGAATATGGTGGTGAATGGTGATGGTTGAATTCTTAGTTGGTAACTGTGATCGTTGAATTCATCAGAGATAGGGCAGGTTTTAGGGGTCGGAGGGGCATGGGTGGTGTGTTGGGTGGTGATCGGTGAATATGGTGGTGAATGGTGATGGTTGAATTCTTAGTTGATAACGGTGATCGTTGAATTCCTCGGAGATAGGGTAGGGTTCAGGGGTCGCAGTGGCATGTGTAGTGTGTTGAGTGGTGATCGTTAAATATGGTTGTGAATGGTGATGGTTGAATTCTTAGTTGGTAACGGTGATCTTTGAATTCATCAGAGATAGGACACAGTTCAGGGGTCGGAGTGGCATGGGTGGTGTCTTGAGTGGTGATCGTTAAATAGGGTTGTGAATGGTGATGGTTGAATTCTTAGTTGGTAACGGTGATCTTTGAATTCATCAGAGATCGGGCAGAGTTCAGGGGTCGGAGTGGCATGGGTGGTGTGCTGAGTGGTGATCAGTGAATATGGTGGTGAATGGTGATGGTTGAATTCTTAGTTCGTAACGGTGGTCGTTGAATTCATAGGATATAGGGCAGGGTTCAGTGGTTGGAGTGACATGGGTGGTGTGTTGAGTGGTGATCGTTGAATATGGTTGTGAATGGTGATGGTTGAATTCTTAGTTGGTAACGGTGATCGTTGAATTCATCAGAGATAGGGCAGGGTTCAGGGGTCGCAGTGGCATGTGTGGTGTGTTGAGTGGTGATCGTTGAATATGGTGGTGAATGGTGTTGGTTGAATTCTTAGTTGGTAACGGTGATCGTTAAATTCATCAAAGATAGGGCAGTGTTCAGGAGTCGGAGTGGCATGGGTGATGTGGTTGTCTTATGGAGCTCGATCTGTTCCCACGTACGAACAAGTGCAATTAAATTAAGGCCTGGCGATTAGGTGTACTCCTTAGAAATACTCACGGTGTTTGTTGAACCCAGGAACTAAAAACAAATGTCCTCTCATAAAAATTGGGGAACTGCTTGTTTGCCCAAAAAAAACATTGCCGTAAAGTGCACTACAATTACGAGAACAAAAATTCCGTGAGCCGCAAAGGTTAAAGAGGCATATGCCATGTGGTGCGAAAAAGTTCCGAGCTATACGTCAGTGAATGCCAATAACAAAATATTAAATTTAGCAACCAGTATTGTGGCACTAGTTCGAAAACCGAAAATAGACACAAACAAGAAAGTTGATGGTTGAATTAAACAAGAACGGTGATCGTTGGATTTATCAGAGATAGGGCAGGGTTCAGGGGTCGGAGAGGCATGGGTTAAATCACCAAATTTTCTACTGTAATGAGCATGGTTTTTGAATTCCTTCCGACGTCAATAAAATTTTTCAAATTTATTCATAGTCAATGGCACCGGTTTGAAAACAAAATCAACCGATGTCTGCAATCGATAGAACATCCAGAATCATCAGCGGCTACTTACTTTTACTAGGGGTTAAAAATTGCTTGGAAAATTAACAAATGGTAAACAAAAAGTCTCTCATACAGTAGTGAAATTTTCGTGCTAAGTTAGTGAAGTCATAGAATAAGCCGTCTCATATCGTACCCGTAACGTACCCTAACGTGCCCGTTCCCGTTGTACATAGTCTTATTGATTCTAAACTCTGTGCCTTGGGATATTTATCCCCTCATGAAATTTCTTCTATAATACTTTAATACTTTGCAGGTTTTTCATAATAGGTCTTACTGCCGTTTTAACAGTATCATCTACCGCCAGCTTGAGGGATGCTCCAAGGGTTTCCCACTGTCTGCCATTTTTGGCAGAAATTCTTACAAAGATATATATTATGTACATCCTGAATTAAGGAACACAACTACTTGGTTAAATAAATTCTCTTAAAGACGTGTATCATCTTTCAATATTCTGATGCTCGCGTTTAAGTTAATTACAGCCCATGGTGGTGCATAAAATGTGGGAACTACTATATACAATTCAATTTTAATGTTCAACAAATATACTACTCGTACTTACATAAAATGCTTCTTCACTGCCATCCACCAAACACCCGGAGCTCCGTTGTAAGAACTGCATGCGCCCAGTAGTAATCCAACGAAAATTTGTTTTTAGGCCTATCATTTCTGTCTTGGGTCGAGAACAGTTGTAACTTGTAAGCACTGTGAAGCAAAGTTCGTTACTGTGCAAGGCTACCGCGTTCGGCTAGATATCGAGAGATTCGGAATTCAATTCCCCGGCGGCGGCCGAATAACAATTTTTCGGTTGCTCTGCGTTGCTAAACGTGGAAAGAGCGATGTCTTTGTTTATTCACTGACGCCACGTATTTGGAGGATTTTCATATTGTAACCCATATTCTTGAGGGCCAGAACTTGTATCATTAAATTAGCAGCACTGCTTGTCCACAAACTCAGTTCCGGAGCGGATGTTTGAAGTCATCATTTGACAAAACATAAGAATCCTTGATGCGAAATACCAACTGAAGAAGAAAAAAAAATACAAAGGTTAAAATAAAGCCTCTATGTACGCTATATAAATCCACCACAAGCTGCTAACCATCGTATGTCGATATCTCATGGTGCATCCGGATGCGCGTTTCATCAGGTTTGTCTCAGGCGTTTTCAACGAGAATATTCATCTCATGTCAAAGTCCGATTCACTGAAAATCATGTACCTTAGTGCGCATGGGCCTCTATGTAACGTAGTCTTCAATGCCATCTAGTGTTGAACCAAGTTGTTCTGATGTTCGTCTGTGCTTATTGCTATTTTTTATTTTATTTTTAGTTTCAATAAGGTGCCTCCATGCTTATGATAATTCACATGGACTATTGTTACTGCAGTTAAATGGTCTATTTTTATGTATAATAAATGTTTCGGCAGTCGGGTTATTTTTGCATTATTCTGTTGGTTGATTATTTTAGTTTCTTCCAATAGAGAGTGCAGTCGTTCTTCAAACAATAGTCTACGAGTGCTGTTTTGTTTTCCTTTTTGTTCTAATTGTTCATTAGAACAATATTCATTAGAAGAATATTAGAACAATTTTAATAAAAACGAAAACAGTTCGAGAGATCTTTTTAGAAATTGACAGTGACTTTCAATTATGTATAAGACAAAGTGAAATGTAAGTTTTCATAATATTGTTTCACAGAACCCCTAAATATAAAATTTACTTTTGATAGCTCTTATACCATTTTCCTTAACAGTACCACAAACTGATGCACAAACATCATACAGTCATCCATACAATGATTTAAGTATCAGGTTTCTTACGATAGCACACTTTGAAATAGCTAGTGCACCAAATGTGGGAGAGGGAAAGAAATATGCTGTGCCAAAATAACGGAAATCTTTTGCGGTATTTTGGCACATTATTTCATATCAAAAGATATCGGTATCGATACTTTTGAAATTATAGCCTATCCCTTTGTCTTGGTGAAAAAACGAGCATCCATCGTAAAATCACGTGACCACTCGCTGACCAATAGCAGAAAGTGACGCATGCCGCATTCCTTTTCTCTCATTATCGTTCATTGGCTAACCCGTACCTCTTAGCAACGCCAGTAAAATTACGGTTTGGAACAGCTTTCCTACATATCACTGTCCGTTAAAATACGGACATCGCCCTGAAACTGCAGAACCGGCCTTGCTCGAAGATATACACGGGCAGCAAGACTTTTTTTACGGGAATTTTTAACAGTGTGCTGCTGTCCACAATATCTGATGCCGCTACAGAACTTCAAAACCATGTCATCCTACAGGCGGTTGAAATTTAATATTTAATCAAACCTAAAGTATTAGGTGTACAAATAAGTTTTAAAGCGTTTTAAGACAACGCACCATCTAATTTGAGAGAAAACAACAATACTATTACAAATCAAAAACATGCGCCGTCATTATCTATCACCTCCCGCCATCGGTCGGGCAGATGACGGATTCCAACCACATGAAGAATATTCGTCGTGTGACGCTATGAAGTCGTCAACCCATTTTTGCACTTCATCACATGTCCTGAAGCATACAGCAGACAAACCATGTTGCATCGATCGAAACAAATGACAATCTGAAGGGGCTATGTCGGGACTATACGACGGGTGCTCCAAAACTTCCCAACCAAGCGTCAATAACGTTTCCTTGACCGATTTCGCGACATGCGGCCTAGCGTTTTCATGCAGTAATCTCACGGAACGCAATCCTTTGCCTGTGAATGGACGTTTCCGACAGATCCCGTGGTTCAATCGCAGCAATTGTTGCTTGTAGCGATCAGCAGTAACAGTTTGACCCTGTTCCGATAGTTCATAACAGATCACACCTTTCATATCCCGCCAGATGCAGAAAAGAACTTTCTTGGAGTGAATATTGCGTTCCGGTGTCGTAGTCGTTGCTTGAACGGGGTCTACCCAGTGTTTTTTTTGCATTTGAAATTGTCGTACCATATCCCCTTTTGTTCACCCGTAACGATTTTCTACAGGAAAGACTTTCTGTGTTGTTTATTCAACAGATTCAAACATTTCATGACACACTCATCTTCGTTCCTCTGGATCAGGCCATGTGTCACCCATTTACCTTCCTTCTGAATCTTCCCCATTGCGTGTAAACGATTGGAAATGGTTTTGATGAGTAACCCGCAGTTTTGCAGCTAGTTCGTTTTTGCGTTTGAAACGAATCTTCATCCACCAATGCCCTCATGTGCAACCTTCGTACAATATGTCATATCATGGGGAGTGTACAACATACCACTGTTAGGCACCTCAACAGGAGAACACGTTAGTAACTATGTAGGCTCGACACGGAGAAGTTTGGGTATTCGTGTTCAGGAACATAAGTATGATATTCTAACTTTCGGCAATAATACGGCACTATCTAGAAACATCGTAAATGGAACTTTACAACCAGACTGGGTGAAAATTAGACTGCTGAGCACCCTTGCGTACGTACACTCAGTACACCTTGCTGAAAGCCTGTACATTGAAGCCTTAGGGAACAGGTGCTATAATGATAACACGCCAGTGGACATACCAAAAGTTTGGAAAAACCATGTCGCCGTTTTGAACTTTAAATTATACCAATTAAATAGATTTATTAAAAACGATAACATGTAAATTTGACAATTTTAACTGTGCAACACAATCTGTATTATGTGTAACTAAAGCTCGAAATTGTGTATATTGCTCGGCTACGATAGCAACACCTTAACCTTGTGACGCTTGAGAACTATACCATGGTGCATTGCTGCGCTCCTATATAAGTGTACGCGAGTACTGCATTAACCTCTCTGTTCCACCTGATGATGAGGTAAGTGTTACCCCGAAAGTGCTAGTGGAGGTTTTTAATTTGTAAATATATTTCATCTTTTAATTAAATATCGTACATAGACGTTGGTATTTGTTTTTATGAGAAAACAGAATTGCATCGAAAAATAAAATGTTTTATATTTTGCCGTTATTTATCAGTACTACGTCTTTTTAGTGAATTTTGACTTTTTTTTCATTATTGGGGATTTACCGACCACCGCGAGCAACTCAATGGGCTATAAGAAGTCGTCCGTCCCAAATTTAGGGCCACTGACTCTAGAGATGGGAGACAGCCAATTCCGTAAGACAAACACAGCATGCATGGATTCGAACCCGGCCCAATCTCGGGCGAATGATCAGAAGCCATCGCTTAGACTGCTACGTCACCGGAGCGGCTACTGAAGTTTGAAAAATTGTCAAAAATAGTGTGCATATTTGCAGTTTAAAAATATAGCTGAAGGGGATTATGACGCAGTTCAAATTTTTATTTATTCAGAACTGCACTAGTTGGTTCCTTGCGACTTCGAATCGATGTATGGAAATTCCCTCTCTATTAAATGTTTAGTAATTATAATGTGCTATGTCATTTTTTTTGGGTGGAATAATTTCAAAGGAACGATCATAATTTCTGGTAAATGCAATAATTATTTAAAAGTGCATGAGATGTCTCGGCGATTTTGATATATTTATTCCTCATCCGAAATTTTATTTTGTCGAAATTTAAATTATTGTTAAACATTGAGTAACTATTTCGGAGAGCAGTAGTGAAAATACGTACGTTGTCCAATCTACTGTAGTTACTACTCACTCATAACCCCACGAAGACCCACGTGGTACTCTCTTTTGAGGCGAGCGCTGGCTTTTTGATCGTTGCTCCGAATGGGCCCGAATTCGAGAATGAAGAATGGTTGCCATGCTTGCCTTACGGTATTGGCTCTCTGTTCTGCCTGAAAATCTTCGCACAGAATAAAAGCAGGTGAGATAAGAAGAAAAACTCATGGAAACAGAAAATGACAAAAGTGGACGACATCATGACCAGAGTAAAATCCCTGAAATGACAATGCTCTGGATATGCTGCCAGAAGAACGGACCATCGATGGACAACTGAAATTCTGGACTGGGATCCAAGGGACAGGAAAAGACACAGAAGAAGAGCACATGGGAGATGGGTGGATTAAATTAGAAAGCAGGAGGAAGTGACATGGAGGAGACTGACGGAAGACAGACCGTTGTGGAAGAAACTTGAGGAGACCTTCATCCAGCAGTGGATTGATAATGGTTGACAGTGATGCGATGATATACACTGGCGGAAAGTAAAAAAAGAACACCAAGAAGGAGACGTCTGAAACCAACGAAATTTATACAGCATAATAACGGTATACAGAGGATAACGTGATCAAAACATTATGGCAAAATACAGCTGTATTTGCTGGTAAACTGAAAAATAACATTTCCATGTAATATGGTTAGTACCAGGTTGAACCGCGATGAACTGCGTCAAACTGTGCAATTCTGGCTTGGAGTCTGTCGTACAGATGTTGGATGTAAGTTTGGGGTGTTGAGTTCCAAGCATCCTCAACCTGGACGCGTAAGTCGGGGATGGTCGTGGCTGGCCGTGGAGACCGGATAAGTCATTGTCCCATAAAATCCCACACGTGCTCAATGGGGGACAAATCCTGTGAACGTGCAGGCCATGGAAGTTGTCTCACACCCTGAAGTGCATGTTGCGTTGCACGTGCCGTGTGTGGGCGTGCGTTATCTTGCTGGAAAACACCACGATGGACCGACCTTACAAATGGCACAACAACGGGTTGAATGATGTTGTTAATGTAGGAGGTGCTGTTTAACGTACCCGGTACAAACACTAGTTGTGTACGGGAGCGATAGCGGAAAGCTCCCCACACCAGGAGACCAGGTGTAAGCCCTGTGTGTCGCTGGCGGATGAAACAAGGGTGGAGATGCTCCACTGTGCGTCTGCGAACACGCATACGGCCATCGGAGGCTCCCAAGCAGAATCTGCTTTCATCGCTGAACACGACAGATCGCCATTGCGTTCTCCAGTGCAGACGTTGGCGACACCACTGCAGCCGTTCCTGTAGGTGGGCTGGAGTCAGAGGTACACATGCCAGAGGCACACGTGCACGTAGTCCTGCATCCAGTAGACGGTTGTGGATTGTTCGCACAGTCAACTCAGGTGCAACGGCAGCTTGGATTTGCGTCGCAGTGGATGTTCTGCTTGACAACGCCGCTCTTCTTATGCGTCGATCGGTCCGCTCGTCAGTCCGTCTGTGACTCCCGGTTCCACGTCTTCTCGTGTGGGAATGTTCCTCGGACCATCTACGCCACCATCGTACCACCACCGATACTTCTCTTCCAATTCGCTCCGCAATACGACGCTACGACCACCCGGCCTCGCGGAGTCCGACTAGACGACCTCGCTCAAAGTCCGATAACTGCTGAAATCGTACACTTCTTCCATGTCCTGGCATTGCAGCTTCATCCGGGTCTTCGCACGTGTCCGTACGCCGACGACTGATTACATTCACTTCGCCATACTCCTTAAATACCACCGACGATAATTTGCATATTATGCCGTGCTGTGGCGTAAGCTCTCACCGGTTGGTCCCGAAATTAACATCACACCTACGTAAACTCGACCCCATTAAGATATGTAAATTTCATGATCATCCGCCAATTTCTTCTTGGTGTTCTTTTTTCGCTTTCCGCCAGTGTAGACTGGCGGAAAGCGAAAACAGAACAGTGAACGTGAATAGGAGGAAACACTATTAAGAACAAGAATAGGAGGAAACACTATTTTTAAGACAATAACGTTTTAAACAGATAATATGATGTTCAATTATGAAGTTAACGATTTTTATTCACAACAGTCGGGTCACATTTTTGTGACCACTTCCTACTTTTGACGTCAACAGCACGTAGCCAATGAAACAAGGTACATGTCGTGAGCTGGGTTGGAGGGTATATAAGGTGCGCTGTAGGCATTCTGAAATCATATCACTCGTTGCTCTCATGAATAAAAGGAGCGATTTATTAGATTTACAAAAATGTATGATTATCGGCTTTCGGGCCAAGGGTGGCGGAATTTCTGAAACAGCGCAGTTTGAGGACTGTTCGTGTGCTGCTATGGTTAACGTGTATCGTGATTGGAGAAATGACACCATTGCTAATAAGCGACGTGGATACTGCGGAGCACCACGTACTATTGATGTGAGAGGTGAACGTCGGTTTCGAAGGTGCGTGAGGACCTAACGACACACTAAACTGGAGCAACTCACTAACCGAATGAACCAGGGGGCTACCGGAAGTGTGTCTAGAACGACAGTTCGGCAAACCCTGCTACGTATGGGGCTCCGATGCAGACGGATGGTCACTGCATCTGTGCTAACAAAAATTCATCGGCAGAAAACGATTACATTTGCACGGTAGTATCGGAATCGGACTTCTGCTGATTGGCAAAGGATTGCCTTCTCCGATGAGTCACGTTTTCTGCTTCATCGAACGGATGGGCGTTGGCGTATAAGGCGAGAAACATCGGAAAACAAACAGTTTTCAGCCATCCAAGTTGGTGGGGGACAGCATTATGGTCTGGTGAATGTTTTAGTGGCATTCACTTGATCCACTCATACCTATGGAAGGCACTATGGACCAAAATTGTTATGAATCCATCCTTGCAGACCACGTACATACATACATACCGAAGTCTTCCCTGCAGTGTATGGGAGCTTCCAGCACGACAATGCGACGTTTCACACAGCTTGAAATGTCCGAGAGTGGTTGCAAGAGCACGGTGAAGACTTCAAAGTACTTCCGTGGCCCCCTAATTCCTCAGTCTTAAACTTAATTGAGCATCTGTGGGACCACCTCGATGGTATTGTTCGCTCTGTGGATCGTCCACCACGCACCCTCCAGCATCTGTCAGATGTACTGCAGACAGTATGGCTCCACATACCTGTGAATACCTCTCAGTACCTTACTGTGTCACTCCCAGCCCGTCTAGCTGTTGTCCGTGCTGCACACGACGGTTATTCAATATATTAGCTGGTGGTCACAATAATGTGACTCGATTCGATCTTTCCAAACAATCCAGACAAGGAAGATACAAGAAAGTACTACATTTCTCGAGTGGTCCACCGTGGAAACGGGACCTGGGTATATTTCGTTGGGCCAATCCTCCTCTGCTCAGCCCTCTACAAGACAAGCTAGTCCCCTCCCCCGGAAAAATGGATGTCGTTAAATTCCTGAATTTTTATTTTCGGTGGTTTATTAAAGTGACCATTGTATTTCATTATAAGTATAATTACTTTACCTATTTGTTCGTGTATTGCACGTTTTTTAATAGCTAAAAAGAAATCATACAGCATGAACGATGTGTAACTCAAAGGAAATGATTTCTGGAGGTGAAACTGTAGGAACATTATTATCTGCCCCCATGGCCACAGGGCTTCGTCGTGTTAAGGGGAAGAGAGAAATTCTTTATTTTTTCATTTTTCTGAGAAATGTAAAATAAAAATTGCCAAAACAAAGAGCTGCAGGGGAGGTAGAAGCGTAGTTGTGCATACGTATGAAACACTGTTCACCACTTGGTACGTGACTATGAGATGCTGAACTGCTGATAAAAACTTCCAGGTGGTTAATTGCCTACAAAGAAGTGTTATCGTGGGCAAGTTTTAGCTCAATGTATCTCTCTAGGCGATGTAAAACAGTGCTAAAGACAAGTATTTGTGCAAGAGAGAAAGAGAGAGAGAGAGAGAGAGAGCTTTCAACTTCCTCCAGTTCATTGTTTTGTGGTCAAAAGAAGTGGTTTTACGATACATGTGTGGGATAAGAAGTGCTTATTGGCGGGCATGTGAGAGCTTGTGGTTTTCGAGTGGGGAAGGGAGGATTCGGCTGTTGACCACAGTAAGAAAGAACTACCTCCGAGCACCAACAAAGGAGAATGTAAGATTAAAGACAGAAACGAAAGAGTGAAATCTGAATGAATAATACCTCGATGGCATTGCGTAGATCCACCGAGAATAAAACCAAAATAGGAAACTCAGAAATAAAACATTTGTTTTTTTTTTGTCATGCTAGTTGAAAGACTTTTCCCCTCCAGTGATAATGACGCTGCTACTCAGATATCGACAAACACATTCTGATAATGCGATTTATCTTTTGTATTTCAAGATTTCCATTTCATTCACCCCTGACCCCAATTTTCATATTTTGAATTTCTTTGTTGGTTTTTATTTATTTACTTTTTGGCATGGAGAAATTGTTTGCTAATGAAGTAAGTTAACAAAAAGAACGAAAATACGAATCAAAACTGACCTCTATATTCGTGGTTAAATTCTAGTTTGTCATTGAAAACAGTCATCACGCCTCCTACCCTGGATGAAACTTCACGCCTCCCCCTAGATGAGTCTTCATGCCTCCCCCCTAGATGAGTCTTCACGCCTCCCTTGATAAGTCTTCACGCTTCCCCCTTAAGATGAGTCTTCACGCCTCCCCCTAGATGAGTATTCACGCCTCCCCTTAAGATGAGTCTTCACGCCTCCCCCTTAAGATGAGTCTTCACGCCTCCCCCTAGATGAGTCTTCACGCCTGCCCTTGATAAGTCTTCACGCCTCCCCCTTAAGATGAGTCTTCACGCCTCCCCCTAGATGAGTCTTCACGCCACCCCCTAGATGAGTCTTCACGCCTTCCCCCAAGATGAGTCTTCACGCCTCCCCATTAAGATGAGTCTTCACGCCTCCCCATTAGGATGAGTCTTCACGCCTCCCCCTAGCCGAGTCTTCACGCCTCCCCCTAGATGAGTCTCCAGCCCTCTTGTTTCTAAGACTTGGCCAATGTCTTGCCACGGTATGACTGTTAAATTTTGAATAATTTAGGAAATACTTTCCTTGCAAATTTTTGAAGAAGTTTCTAACTGTTTGACGAATATTTTTAATAAATATTTTCTTTGTTCAAGCTCCGTGTAGTTCTTCTTTACGTCAGTAGCATCTCGAGACGCTTTGCAATAGTGGAAACATCCTCCTAAAGCATTGTTTGGAATTCAAAATATACCACTTTTTTGTTGTTTGAAAACTTTAGGCGTCAGTTTCTTTCGTGTTTTTTCCCTCTCTTTTTTCACTTGAAAGGGTATTTTCACGGATTATTTTCTTGCTGGCAGCGCAGAATAAGCATGCATCATAGAAGCCTACTGTCAGCATTGTTTCTTATCTGCGTGGGAGTCGCATCGGTCACGTAAACATGAAAATCCTATCCAGGAGCGTGACAAGGAAAACCCAAGAGAAATCAGAACTCCTGAAAGACAGTTATTAGCCTTTGATGCCGGCGTCAACATCTCGTTATGAATTATACATTGTTCAGAGTCTGCTCTTTCAGGAAATGCATGAGGCTTGCGAACATCCAAACGTCTGCATGTTCCACCGTAAGTCACTTAATTTATACGATGCTTGGGCAAGCAAGGTTTACCTTAATTCAGGTAAATCATTCGCTTCAATGTTGGTATACACGCATACATATATACATGCTATGCACTTCCACAGCGCTGCCACCTACAATATGTTTAAATGTTTTGCCATGAAATCTCTCTTTTTCCCCCTTTGCATTTTTGAAATACGGTCGTTTTAATTGCATTTCTTATCGCCCGCAGAGCTATTTCTTTCTCATTAATCAGTTTCTTGCTTCACTGTGGTTATTCCTGAGATAAGCAAATTTGCCGATCCATATCTCTGAATTTTCCGGAAAGCGCCTAAAGAAGGATATTTCAGAGATATATGCTCATACAGAAACCGGTCAGAATTGATGCATTCTTATAACGCGTGTATAGCTTTCTGATAAGCACGTCATTTTTGTAAACGTTTTGTGAGATGTGTGACGTATACTAGGTTTTTAGCTTCCGGTTTTTAATTTGTTTTATCATACGGAAATTTTGCTTTACCATTGTCGTGCTTTCTGTATTGAACGTCACGTCGTAACACCAAAAAGTTATCCTTTAGATCAACACTGGCAGTCAATCAAGTTATTAATATCATTATTATTATTTGATTTGATTTTCTCACCTACAGCAATGGCAATTATAGCGTGATCCACATGTTAGTGCGGACATGAAGTCAAGTAAAGACGTCACTCAGGATAGTACGGACATGAAGTCAACTAAAGGCATAGTCACGCAGGATAGTGCGGATATGAAGTCAAGTAAAGTCATAATCACTCAGGATAGTACGGACATGAAGTAAAGTAAAGACATAATCACTCAGGATAGTACGGACATGAAGTCAAGTGAAGACATAGTCACTCAGGATAGTACGGACATGAAGTCAAGTAAAGACATAATCACTCAGGATAGTACGGACATGAAGTCAAGTGAAGACATAGTCACTCAGGATAGTACGGACATGAAGTCAAGTGAAGACATAGTCACTCAAGATAGTACGGACATGAAGTCAAGTGAAGACATAGTCACTCAGGATAGTACGGACATGAAGTAAAGTAAAGACATAATCACTCAGGATAGTACGGACATGAAGTCAAGTGAAGACATAGTCACTCAGGATAGTACGGACATGAAGTCAAGTAAAGACATAATCACTCAGGATAGTACGGACATGAAGTAAAGTAAAGACATAATCACTCAGGATAGTACGGACATGAAGTCAAGTGAAGACATAGTCACTCAGGATAGTACGGACATGAAGTCAAGTAAAGACATAATCACTCAGGAAAGTACGGAGTTGAAGTCAAGTAAAGACATAGTCACTCAGGATAGTACGGACATGAAGTCAAGTAAAGACATAATCACTCAGGATAGTACGGACATGAAGTCAAGTAAAGACATAGTCACTCAGGATAGTACGGACATGAAGTCAAGTAAAGACATAATCACTCAGGATAGTACGGACATGAAGTCAAGTAAAGACATAGTCACTCAGGATAGTACGGACATGAAGTCAAGTAAAGACATAGTCACTCAGGATAGTACGGACATGAAGTCAAGTAAAGACATAATCACTCAGGGTAGTACGGACATGAAGTCAAGTAAAGACATAATCACTCAGGATAGTACGGACATGAAGTCAAGTAAAGACATAATCACTCAGGATAGTACGGACATGAAGTCAAGTAAAGACATAATCACTCAGGATAGTACGGACATGAAGTCAAGTAAAGACATAATCACTCAGGATAGTACGGACATGAAGTCAAGTAAAGACATAATCACTCAGGATAGTACGGACATGAAGTCAAGTAAAGACATAATCACTCAGGATAGTACGGACATGAAGTCAAGTAAAGACATAATCACTCAGGATAGTACGGACATGAAGTCAAGTAAAGACATAGTCACTCAGGATAGTACGGATATGAAGTCAAGTAAAGACATAGTCACTCAGGATAGTACGGACATGAAGTCAAGTAAAGACATAATCACTCAGGATAGTACGGACATGAAGTCAAGTAAAGACATAGTCACTCAGGATAGTACGGACATGAAGTCAAGTAAAGACATAATCACTCATGATAGTACGGACATGAAGTCAAGTAAAGACATAGTCACTCAGGATAGTACGGACATGAAGTCAAGTAAAGACATAGTCACTCAGGATAGTACGGATATGAAGTCAAGTAAAGACATAATCACTCATGATAGTACGGATATGAAGTCAAGTAAAGACATAGTCACTCAGGATAGTACGGACATGAAGTCAAGTAAAGACATAGTCACTCAGGATAGTACGGACATGAAGTCAAGTAAAGACATAATCACTCATGATAGTACGGACATGAAGTCAAGTAAAGACATAGTCACTCAGGATAGTACGGACATGAAGTCAAGTAAAGACATAGTCACTCAGGATAGTACGGACATGAAGTCAAGTAAAGACATAATCACTCAGGATAGTACGGACATGAAGACAAGTAAAGACATAATCACTCAGGATAGTACGGACATGGAGCCAAATAAAGACATAGTCACTCAGGATAGTACGGATATGGAGCCAAGTAAAGAATAGTGACTCAGGATAGTACGGACATGAAGTCAAGTAAAGACATAGTCACTCAGGATAGTACGGACATGAAGTCAAGTGAAGACATAGTCACTCAGGATAGTACGGACATGAAGTCAAGTAAAGACATAGTCACTCAGGATAGTACGGACATGAAGTCAAGTAAAGACATAGTCACTCAGGATAGTACGGACATGAAGTCAAGTAAAGACATAATCACTCATGATAGTACGGATATGAAGTCAAGTAAAGACATAGTCACTCAGGATAGTACGGACATGAAGTCAAGTAAAGACATAGTCACTCAGGATAGTACGGACATGAAGTCAAGTAAAGACATAATCACTCATGATAGTACGGACATGAAGTCAAGTAAAGACATAGTCACTCAGGATAGTACGGACATGAAGTCAAGTAAAGACATAGTCACTCAGGATAGTACGGACATGAAGTCAAGTAAAGACATAATCACTCAGGATAGTACGGACATGAAGACAAGTAAAGACATAATCACTCAGGATAGTACGGACATGGAGCCAAATAAAGACATAGTCACTCAGGATAGTACGGATATGGAGCCAAGTAAAGAATAGTGACTCAGGATAGTACGGACATGAAGCCAAGTAAAGACATAGTCACTCAGGATAGTACGGACATGAAGTCAAGTAAAGACATAATCACTCATGATAGTACGGACATGAAGTCAAGTAAAGACATAGTCACTCAGGATAGTACGGACATGAAGTCAAGTAAAGACATAGTCACTCAGGATAGTACGGACATGAAGTCAAGTAAAGACATAATCACTCAGGATAGTACGGACATGAAGACAAGTAAAGACATAATCACTCAGGATAGTACGGACATGGAGCCAAATAAAGACATAGTCACTCAGGATAGTACGGATATGGAGCCAAGTAAAGAATAGTGACTCAGGATAGTACGGACATGAAGTCAAGTAAAGACATAGTCACTCAGGATAGTACGGACATGAAGTCAAGTGAAGACATAGTCACTCAGGATAGTACGGACATGAAGTCAAGTAAAGACATAGTCACTCAGGATAGTACGGACATGAAGTCAAGTAAAGACATAGTCACTCAGGATAGTACGGACATGAAGTCAAGTAAAGACATAATCACTCATGATAGTACGGACATGAAGTCAAGTAAAGACATAGTCACTCAGGATAGTACGGACATGAAGTCAAGTAAAGACATAGTCACTCAGGATAGTACGGACATGAAGTCAAGTAAAGACATAATCACTCATGATAGTACGGACATGAAGTCAAGTAAAGACATAGTCACTCAGGATAGTACGGACATGAAGTCAAGTAAAGACATAGTCACTCAGGATAGTACGGACATGAAGTCAAGTAAAGACATAATCACTCAGGATAGTACGGACATGAAGACAAGTAAAGACATAATCACTCAGGATAGTACGGACATGGAGCCAAATAAAGACATAGTCACTCAGGATAGTACGGATATGGAGCCAAGTAAAGAATAGTCACTCAGGATAGTACGGACATGAAGCCAAGTAAAGACATAGTCACTCAGGATTTAAAAATCTTCGTATGATGTCGCACGTATCGAGAATCACTGCTTTCTGGATTTTGGGTCTGAGGTGTTTTAGACCTAGAGCATCAAGCTGAGTTATAAGATTGAAGAATTATTCCAGTTGCAGGGATTGATTGTGTTCGTCTGATCCTTTGTCAGGAGAAAAATAAAATTTAAAAGGGGAGGTGAGCAAAAAGATAAACTACGAGATTCGACGTATATTTTAAAACAGAATTGCAATTGCAATTGCTCATCAGCAAATCATCAAAAAAGTAGAAATATTCTTTTGCTGAATATTAATATTTTTAAAAATGAAATTCAGCCTGCCATTTCATAAAAATATACAGAGAGATTTTGTTTCCAAACGTTTATCAAAAATATGGAAAATTAGCGCTGTTACTCAACAAAGAACGAGAAGCGCAAAAAATAAATAGGCACATAAAGGCTCTAGAGCTTATACGTTTCCGTATTTTTACTTATTTTATTTTTCATAATTGTTTTTAAACGACACGAGAACATGTCGAACAAAATGCGGGGCTGAAAATCAAGTTTCTTATCAAATAAGCGATGCTGAATATGAGAAAATAGTTTACTTATTTTGTTACGTATTTATAAATTTTTCGGAAATAAATCGCTTTTGTCTCATAAGGTGAAGCTTGGTCCACTTTATGAGGCCAAAGCAATTATTTAATGAAACAAGAAGGAAAATATTGGGTGGTATAACGAAGTAAATTTCTCCGTCTTTTCTGTCCACGCCAGAATTCGAACCCGGATCCCCTCATTCCGGAAAAAGTCACTCTACCAATTGAGCACGCGGACGTTTGTTCTGACTGCTATCTGCCTTTATGTCGTGTGGTCCTGCTGCCAGGTACATCACCCCCCCCGAAAGAGGGCCGGGGGCATGGCCCACGGGTCAGCCGTGACCATGAATCGATGCAGGCAGCCATCCGCTGTAGAACGTGCACTTGAGAACTCCCAGTCAATCTGGTGTGTGGAATGCAACGTCACACACATTTATTTTTCGAAGCGCTGGAGAAGGGATTCTCTTATTTTTTCCTATCTCGCGGTGTGGAAAGAACATCACACCATTGCGAGATTTTAAACGGCCGGGTCATCCGGAAAGTTGGGGCGCCATTATAACGAAGCAAATTTCTCCGTCATTTTTGTCCACGCCGGGGCTCGAACCTGGGTCCCCTCATTCCGGAATAAATCACTCTACCAACTGAGCTACGCGGACGTTCGTTCTGACTGCTATCTGTCTTTATGTCGTGTGCGTCCTGCTGGCAGGTACGTCACAGTGGAAACTGCCTTCCCAGTAAAATATTTAGGGATGCAAGATGCAAGATTCACCTTGCTCCCCTATAGTCGGCGGCTATGTTCGTACATGAACTGTTTTCAGCTTCCGCATCTGTATAATCTTTGCAGTCAGTTCCACATACTTGTTGATTTTTGTTGCATAGGTATTCTGAATATTACGGTTCAATCGGTACCGATATGTCGATAATGACTGCTTCCTTCTACCTTTTGGCATATAGCACTATCGGGACGATTGGCAGAGATGGTTACATCGCTAACAGAATTAGAAGCTTTTATTCAATACCAGGTTGCATTCCCTTTAACCAGAATTGCAGCACGCGAGCGGTTTGGCATAGATTCCCCAAGATGTTGAAGTGCATCTATGTTTACCGCATACCAGGCTTTCACCAAACAATTCTTTAACTGGTTCAGATTTGACGGAGGAGAATTGTGTTCCAGGTCTGTTTTTGTAACATGTCCCATACATTCTCAATATGTTTCTGATCTGGGCTTTGTTATGGACAGGAAAGATGATGGATGTTGCTGCCATGCTTGCTGAACACCTCTTGTGTCATGGGAAATAGCATTGCCTTCCATGAAACAGGCGTCACCTGCTGGATAAAAGTTTCACATCGCAGGATAGACTTACTTGATCGGGAACAGTGTTCAGCTAATTCACGGAGGAGAACCGACCTTCCAGTAACATCAGGGGACTCGTTCCATACCAACAGAACGTGCCACACAATTTGACACCAGCTCCAAAACCTTGAGTTATAAATATTCACATAGCAAGTTAGGTTCATTTCATGGGGTACCCGCCAAGCTTTGCCTGCCGTTGGTACAGAAGAAGATGCATCGCGAATCGCATGACTTTTTCCCAGTCTTCCAGAGTCCAGTTGCTGTGTCCTTGACAGCACTGTAGACGAGCACTTTAGTTTTCGCAGAAAGCAGTATCTGTTGTACAGGTATGGGACTGCCAGTACCGATACTCTTCAATTTCTTGAGCATAATTTGCTGAGATATGAGTCGGAAATAGTCTTCATTGAATGCTGCGGTCAATTACTGCACACAGAATGTCCTGTTTCTCCGTACAAGACATCTTAGACGACGGCGATCTCGTTTCTGACAGATTGTCGTCGCCTCACATTTGAGTCTGTTAGACAAGCAATGTGAGCTATTTTTGTCCACTGATAAAAGACTCGAGATATCTCGCCTTTTCAAAATTCAGTCTTGATTTCAAAATTGTCGCTCCAGTTGGACGGGCACCCATACTAAGGCCGTTATCAAACTCCAAAACATCCTTCGTTTTTCCTAGTGCAATCAATATTTTTGACGCTTACTGGCAAGTAGCAGTCCTAAATACTTTCCAAGGTCACGTGGTGACGCAGGTGACCACGTATTTTTCATATACGCTGCCTTAGTAACGTTTACATTATAACGTACAAGTTTATCAGCGCCGGTCATCAAACCGGGTCCCCTAACTCAGGAGTAAGTTGCTCTCCCAACTGAACTACACGGACATTTGCTCTCACGGCTACTTGCTTTTATCTGATGTCCGTCCTGTGCGATGCAGGCACGTCACATCTCCCCCCATCAAATAAAAAGGGAGCCAGGGGCATAGTCCATGGGTCAGCCGGGATCATGTCTCGCTGTAGGCAGACATCCCATGAAGAACGTGCATTTGAGAAACCCCTGACAATTTGGTGTGTGGAAAGTAACATCACACTGATTTATTTTTTCGAAGCACTGAAAAAGGAATTCTCATTTTTCCTATCTCGCCGTGTTGAAAGAACATCACACCATTGCGAGAAACTTAACAGCCGGGTCATCCTGGAAGTTCGGGCGTCAATATAACGTGCAAGTTTGTCTGCGCCGGCATCGAGTCCTGGTACCCTCACTCAGTAGTAAGTAGCTCTCGCAACTGAGCTACGCGGATATGTGCTCTCGCTGCAGATTTGTCGTCTTGACACATGTTTTCACCTCTGTGATACGTCACATAACCTCCCTGTTCTTTCGTTTTCTTTTTTTCTTTGAAGTGCAGTAGGGATTTTTCATTAATTCCAAAAAATGTGTGGAACAAACACAACACATTGAAGAGAAACACAACATAGCATTTATTGACATACATTAGTACGGTGTCGGTTCACCTTTGGCTTTGATGCATGCGCTGACCCTTCGAGACATGCTTTCGACAAGGTTTTGGAACAGAGCGATAGGTATGGGCTTCCATTCAATATATAATGCTGCCGCTAACTGTTGCTCAGAAGTAGGCCTTGGCTCCAAACTTCTTATACGGCGCTCTAATTCATCCCATAGGTGCTTTAACAGATTAAGATCAGGGCTTTGTGCTGTCCAGTTCACACGCGATAGATAATTATTGTCAAACCACGCTGTAACAGTCCTTGCTTTATGGCTCGGTGCAATATTCTGCTGGTACCAACAAGGTTCTGTTCCATAGTATTGCCACAGATTTGGTCGGGCATAACTGTCCAGAATATCGAGGTACACGTGCTGGTTAACAGGTTTGTTCACGATAATCAATAGGCAGGGACCATACCACGAAAAACACCCCCACACGAGTACACTACCAGCTCCAATCTTGACCGTAGGAACAGTACACTGTGGTATATAGCGTTCCCCCGGCTGCCGCCATACCTACACACATCCTTCAGACTGATGGATCTTGTATCTGAATTCATAAGTCCATAGCACCCGTTTCCAGTGATCTAAGGGCCCCGATAAATGTTCATTGCACCATGCTAAACGACGAGTTGCATTCCGAGTGGAGATGAATGGCTTATGAGCAGCCGCACGGCCACGGTATCCCATGGAATGAAGTTGTATGCGAATGGTACGTGTACATACCGATGGTTCAGCATTTTTACTCACCTGCACACTGAGGTCTTCTGCAGTAATCCGTCGATTTGCTGAAACGACTCTCCTGAGGCTTCGACGTCCTCCATCACTGATTTCTTTTGGTCTGCCAGTTCGTTTTGCTGCTTCAGGTACGCCATGTCTCTTCCACTTATTCAGTACATCCAAAACAGTTGACTTGGGTATGTTTAAACGCCTCACGGTTTCTCTTATGGACAATCCCCTAATACTGAATTAGAGACAGCTGGCGCTGTGCAAATGTGGCGCTGTGGGCGTCCCTGTAAACGGAAACGACATGACGAATGCAGCGATCCGGCAATATAAGGAGAGATGTGACGGGAATCAGTAAGAGTCGGACGCAGTATGGGTAAGACGAAGGATCTAAGCGCATTTGATTGTGGGAAAATTGTTGGGGCCCGACCAATGGGTCACTCCATCTCGGAAGTCGTGTAGGCACTGGAATATTTACGAGCCACTGTGTCACGGGTGCACCGGGAGTACATCGAATCCGGTAAAACCATCCCTGCAAGGGCCAACGGCCGTGGACAAGAGCGTGTGGAGGATCGGGGTCATCGTCGTCCAGCTCGCATTATAACAGTGGATAGATGGGGCACAATGCAAGAAGTCACTCGGCAATTTAACGCTGGTGCACAAAAACGTGTAAGACAGCCGCACCATCCAGAACCATCTCCTCGCTATGGAGTACAGAAGCCATCGTCCCACGAGGGTACTGCTGCTGACCGCACATCACAGGGTGCGAAGATTAGCATGGGCGCGGGAACATCGCCGCTGGACACTAAACATGTGGTAAAATGTTGCCTGGACAGATCAGTCGAGATTCACGTTGGTACATGCGGATGGCAGGATACGAGTACGGCGCAAACCACATGAAGCGATGGATCCTTCTTGCCAGCAGGGTACTCTTCAAGCTGGTGGGGGTGGTATTCTCGTCTGGAGACTGCTTACGTGGACTAAAATGGGACCCATGGTACGTGTGACATCGTCCCTCACAGGACAACGTTACCGGAATATCCTGGATGACTATTTGCTCCCGTTTGTGTGTCTTCAACATCCCCCTGGGGACCTCATACTGCAACAAGATAATGCACCGTGCCATCGCTCCCGAATTGTATCCGAATGGTTGGATGAACACTCCACCGACGGGACCTCGCTTCCTTGGGCAGCTAGGTCACCTGACCTCAATCCCATCTAGCACATCTGGGATGCCATCGAGAGAGATGACTCCCCTCCATGAAATCTTCGTAAACTGTGGGAGCTTGTTCAGGGGTCATGGATCCGTATGGCTTCCCAACGCTTCCGGTGTCTTGTCGAGTCCATGCCGAGACGAATCGCTGCCGTCATCAGGGTGAAAGGCAGTGCTACACGTTACTGGATAGGTATCTCTAATTCAATTGCTCTTCAGTGTATAACACCCAAGAATCTTTCCTTTCTCAAAGTCGGTTTTCTCCTACCGCGAGATTTTCACTCAACCGCACTGTGCGATATGATCGCTGTCAGCTGCAGGCTTATTTTTATACCGTTTGCAGCTGTACTGCGCATCTTAACAACACAGCGGATCCGTTCATTTGCTTTTGAAGGGGTGTCCGGTAACTTTTGTCAATATAGTTTATTTTCACTATTTAGATCGACAAACAAAGCAACAGGGCACCCAACGGGAACATCCACAGAGACCCCGATCCAAGAAAGCAAAGGTTCAGGCAAGTGAAGGGAAGTTCATGCACCTGGTTTTCTTCAATAGAAAGGGAATTTTGTATGAACATTTTCTTCCACAAGGAAATACTGTTACATGTGCCAAATATTCTGAAGTTTTCAAAGCTCCCCTAAAGAAAAAATATTCTCCAAAAAGCCCAAAATATGCACAAGCTGGTTGGATTGTGCATGAAGGTAATGTCCACGCACATCCTGCTTTACTCACTCAGCAGGTTATTCAAGATCTAGGCGTCGAGATGATGGCGCACCCTCCGTACTCCTCTGATTTGGCGCCGTGTGATTTCCGCCTATTCCCCTAAGTGAAAAACAAAAACTACTTCGTGGGCGTCACTTTACATCAAATACTGAACTTATAACGAAGTAAATTTCTCCGTCATTTTTGGTCTACGCCGGGATTCGAACCCGAGGCCGCTTATTCCGGAACAAGTCGCTCTACCAACTGAGCTACGCAGACGGTTATTCTGATTCCTATCTGCCTTTATGTCGTGTGCGTCCTGCTGGCAGGTACGTCACATCTTCCCCCCGAAAGAGGGCCGGGGGCATGGCCCACGGGTCAGCCGTGACCATGAATCGTTGCAGACAGCCATCCACTGTAGAACGTGCACTTGAGAACTCCCAGTCAATCTGCTGTGTGGAATGCAACATCACACATTTTTATTTTTCGAAGCGCTGGAGAAGGAATTCTCTGATTTTTCCTATCTCGCGGTGTGGGAAGAACATCACAACATTGCGAGATTTTGAACGGCCGGGTCATCCGGATAGTTCGGGCGCCATTATAACGAAGTAAATTTCTCCGTCATTTTTGGTCTACGCCGGGATTCGAACCCGAGGCCGCTTATTCCGGAACAAGTCGCTCTACCAACTGAGCTACGCAGACGGTTATTCTGATTCCTATCTGCCTTTATGTCGTGTGCGTCCTGCTGGCAGGTACGTCACATCTCCCCCCCCCCGAAAGAGGGCCGGGGGCATGGCCCACGGGTCAGCCGTGACCATGAATCGTTGCAGACAGCCATCCACTGTAGAACGTGCACTTGAGAACTCCCAGTCAATCTGCTGTGTGGAATGCAATATCACACATTTTTATTTTTCGAAGCGCTGGAGAAGGGATTCTCTGATTTTTCCTGTCTCGCGGTGTGGAAATAACATCACACCAAAGCGAGATTTTGAACGGCCGGGTCATCCGGATAGTTCGGGCGCCATTATAACGAAGTAAATTTCTCCGTCATTTTTGGTCTACGCCGGGATTCGAACCCGAGGCCGCCTATTCCGGAACAAGTCGCTCTACCAACTGAGCTACGCAGACGTTTTATTCTGATTCCTATCTGCCTTTATGTCGTGTGCGTCCTGCTGGCAGGTACGTCACAAACTGAACAATGCTGTGATGGGTATTCTGAGGCACATGTCGAAGTACGGCTTCGAACACACTTTTCGGAAGTGGATAAAAAGTGGGACTGGTGCATTCAGGTATTGAGATGATTCTTTGTAAGTGTAAATATGTTTACTGCATTACACTTCTGCCCCATGTATAATCACTCTCGCTACTTTTTTGAACAACCCTTGTATATATACGACGTTGAATCGAATTGAGGAGACCTTTATCCAGCAGTGAATTAAAAATGTTTTATGATGATTATGAATTGGAAAAGATACTAGAAAGTACTTATGTTTTCTAATAAAAGTGACCCTAAAAGAAGTTCAGGTATGTCGATCCTTTTGGGCTCTCTTTTCTTCCTTTTTTTTTTTTTTTTCTTTTTCTTTTCTTTCTTTCTTTTTTATTGAGCTCACTTGTTTTGTTGTTGTTGCGAAGGCATAGGTAGAGTTTCTCGTTTTCATTTCTCTCTATCCTTGTGCGCTATGAATATAAACTGCAATTCTTCGTAGCGGCCTTTTCCATGCTGAGAGCTCATCACATAGGTATAAAAAAAGATAGAAAGAAAATCCCTTTATAGTGTTTCATAAAATTTGCGAAACCATCCTTACCATAAAGAGAAAAAAAAAAGGTGTATTCGATCTTTTTCTAACACTTAACAACTCTGAAGGAAACTGCAAAGGCGTCATTCACACGCTTTTCTGAAAAAGTCAAACAAAACGCTCTTTTTTTTTTCAAAAATAAAAATAAAAAGTGACAAGCATTTAAATTTAAGACGTACATGGGAAGCATTTCAAGAAGAAAAAAAAATAACTTACTTTTGGATGGCTTATATACATAAATGTCAGAGGACGCATCAAGGCCAATTATTTTTAATGAGAGAATTTTTAAATAACATCGTAAATTTGAGGACCAGGATGCTTATTTAAATTGCCAACACGCAGTAAGGCATTTCCGTAATGCGTTATTTAGTCACCAACGCAGGGTCCCAGACGAAAACAGTGCTATAATCGATGTAACAAACACTGGTCCGCATTAAATAAACGCGCTATACTCTCGAGGTTTGTTCATTATGTAAATTGCCCATAAGTGAGCTCGATCCTTACTCTCTGAGTAAATTACAAGTAAAAATTGCTTCTACAAAAATAAAAAAAAAGTTTCGCCGCAAACTTTCCCTTCTTCTTTTTCCAGGTTGAGAAAATTTCTTGATGAGCTTAATTTCCCAAAGATTTTTTACCTGCAGCGGAAGCAAAGAATTTAGGTAATTGCGAACAACCAGTGCCCAGTTCAAACACTAATTGCGTTAACATTGTAACAGAAGAAAAACATTTCCCTTTCATCCTTTTGAATGAACTAGTTTCCCTCTCCTTTGGTAAAATAGTTTCTACATTTCTTAATAAAAGATAAGCAATTAAAGCCTTAAAAGCATATCGCATTCCGTCAGTTTTAAGCACCGGGTTTGCGAATTGGATAACCTGGTTTTTGGTTTTTTTTTGTTTTTCTTTTTTTCAGAGATGCCAAGCATTCTCATGAACAATAATGCAGCTATAAAAGAAACAGAAAGGGAAAGCTGATTCTTTTGGTGCAATGAGGATAAACCATTTTGGTTCACAATATCTAGATTAAATGATTTTGTTAAAAACTTGAAGTAAATTAATTCAAACACTCGACGTGGATCAGGAACACCAAACAGAAATCATCGCTCTTTCCACGTTAATAAGCTAGTCACAGAAACATTCTCATCGGCCACCAACGGGAATCGAACCCAGAGTCTTCCATTTATTCGCCGGACATGCTACCACTGCACCACAGCGGCCTCGAATTCTCCAGACTCACTGAGATTAACTGCCAAACTACATGGCAGATTGCCTACTGGTGCCCCACACTGTGATGGGGATTCACCAAAGATGGAAAGTAGCGACTGAACAAATAACTAAGAGGCGAATGGATAGATAATTCAACACTCGACGCGTAACTGGAAGATCCTGGGTTCGATTCCCGATGGCGGCCGATGACAATTCTTCTGTGACTCACATTTTAATTTGGAAAGTGCGATGATTTCTGTTCGGTTTACCTGATCCACGTCGAGTATTTGAATTAATTATTAATTTGCCTCCTAGTTATTTGTTCAGTTGCTAGTTTCCATCTTTGGTGAATCCCCAGCACAGTACGGGGCTCCATGAAGCAACCTACCATACAGTATGGCAGTTAATCATATATGAGTCTAGAGAATTCGAGGCCGTTGTGTTGTAGTGGTAGCATGTCCGACGCGTAACTGGCAGACCTGGGTTCGATTCCCGGTGGCGGTCGATGAGAATTTTTCTGTGGCTCACTCATTAACCTGGAAAGAGCAATGGTTTCTGTTTGGTTTTACTTGAAGTAAAGGTTTTTAAACTATCAAGTTGTAAAGAAAGCATCCGGAAAATAGGGAAGCCTGTATTTCAAGCTTCAAAAATGGTACAAAACACTTAACCTTATCGTCCAGGTAGTTACCATTGGAACTGATGACCTTGTTCCACCGAACGACGAGTTGAAATATCCCATTGCAATAGAAGTCCGTCTAGCAGGAGTCGAAGAAGTCATCCATTCAACGTTTCACATCATTGTCATTAGCAAAGTTTTTCTCAGCGAGAAAATTCGACAAAGACTGGAAGGGATTAATGTCGGACGGGACATGGTCCGGGGAATAAGGTCGGGTGCGACAATTTTTCCCGTTACAGTTTGTGGAATTTTTGATCGGTCCGTAAAGCGACATGTCAACCAGCTTTATCCAAGTGAGAAACAACTCCATGGCTATTAGTCAACGCTGGTCGCTTTTCTTGCAGTACAGCATGGAGACGGTACAGTTGGTGGATGTAAGCATCAGCTGTGATGGCATTGTTACGCGGTCAGAGTTCATATTGGATCACACCGCAACAATCCCACCCGTAACTCAGCATCGCCTTCCGTTAATGAAGGCGTGGCTTTGCGACCAATTGGGGTGGCCGTTCATGCTTGACCCATGCGCTTTGTTGCGTAATATTCACGTACACTGCTGGCCACCCAAAATGCAACACCAAGAAGGACACGAGATAGTAAAGCCAGATTTACTGGACACATAACGACAGATACAAAGATGAAATGATTGAGCTTACAGGCCCGTGCGACTTGCGGAACACGCAGAAAAATCAATAGTTCCTGTGACCTCCATGGCTGGCAATAACGGCCGCTACACGCCGCGGCATCGAACAAAAGAGGCTTTGGATGTAGTTTTGGGGTATGTCGGTCCAGGCTGCTTTCACACGTTGCCAAAGTTCATCAGGCGTAGCCGCGGGTGCTGCTTGCCGTGCCCCTCGGTTTCCGATCAGCGACCAGACGTGTTCGATGCGCAATATATCGGGAGAACAGGCTATCTACGGCAGCAGTGACACCTGGTGGGCCGTGATGAATTGTTGCACGATGCGTGCCACGTGCGGGCGCGCGTTGTCTTATTGAAACGTGGTCGCTGGCAGGTCCAGCAGGTAAGGTAGGACTACAGGCTCCAAAGCATCGGAGATGTAGCGCTGGCTGTTGAGTGTACCGGCGATGCGTACCAGAGGGGTGCGCGTGTCATATCCAATTGCGCCCCAAACAGTAACGCCAGGCGACGGACTGATATGGCGATGCATAATGCAGGCGTCATACAGTCTCTCGCTGCGGTGCCGCCACACACGAATCCGACCATCGTGGTGTTGCAGGCAGAAGCGGGTTTCGTCGGAGAAGACAATGTCGTGCCATTCCGTAGTCCAGGTGCGGCGTTCAACGGCCCACTGCCGCCGCACTCGCCGGTGGTGTAATGTCAATGGTAATCGGAACAATGGGTGCCGTGCGACAAATCCCCGCTCCTGAAGACGACGTCGAACGGTACGTGCTGACACAGGTTGTTGCGCAACACACCCTAATTCCTGCGCTAACGTTCGTGATGTGGTGGTACGAGCTGTTAATGCCCGCCGCACAACATGCCAGTCTTCTCGTTCGGTGGTGTGCCGCGCCTGCGGCGATCGCTCACGTCGGTCCGTTCGTCTCTCCTGCACCCACCGAAATCCATACTCGACTCACTGTGACTGGATGTCGTCCCACACGGGCGCCGATGTCTCCGTACGATAAACTGCTGTCGCGATAAGCCACTATTTGTCCTCTGTCGAACTCCGAAACGTGCTGGAATGACTGCCGTATTCTGCGACGAGGCATCAAGAAGCTTCTCACGCACAGGTTCGGCAGCACAACACACTTCCACTACTTACACCCCGCCTTGTGTGCACCCTACTTATAGTGCTTCTCGATAGCGTGTCGGGTGCACATGATTTGCATATGCCCTGAAATGTTAATGGTTTGCATGTCCTCTCGCGGGCGACGCATTCTGGGAATTTTAGGCCAATCGGATGCTTCCTTCTTGGTGTAGCATTTTGGGTGGCCAGCAGTGTATGTGACCCATTTTTCGTCACTGGTGACTAACCGATGCAAAAAACCTTCCTGTTTTACTCTTTCACGCAGGGCAATAGCAATGGAGTAGCGTTGCATTCGATTCTGGTGAGACAAAGCATAGGGTACCATTTGCACAGTTTACACGAATATCTCAACTTCCGAAGTCGGGTGTTTATGGTTGTATGGGAGGTCTTCAGTTCCTCTGCCAGTTATTGCAGTGTTCCATTGGGCTTGGTCGAGATAGTACGAGTTCTAGTGTATCATCTTCCACCTTACTGGGTCTGCCACTTCTGTGCGCCTCAGACAGATCCCGTACACCAGTGTCGAATTTCCTGTACCAGTCATACCAAATGCTCTGGGCGATAATATCGTCACCAATTGCTTCCGTTACTTTCGTCTCATTCAAATATTCATAGAGCAATATTTCATGCACTACTTCCTTTGATATCGTCATCGAATCGTCGCCGCGTGCAACTAATCTTCACCACAACAGGATACATTCTGTCCTTAGAATTTGTTTTCAAGCGCACAGCCAGCACTCTGAGATGTTTCCGTCACCGCAAGCCCGCAGTATCTTTCATTACACACGACACATACCATTTTCCCGGAAACTTTCTTTACAACCTGATAACTTAGGTTGCTTGATGTTAAACCCTCTGTGTGTCATTCATTATCTAGACCAGGTGTCGACACCTTCTGGCTGCGAACTATAGACATGAAATTAGCTGATGGTTGCCATGTATACCTCTATGGTATGTAACATTTAAAGTATTGTTTCAATTGATTATTAATTTGTATCTTTTACGTTAATTTTACTTCACTACAAAACACTAAAAGATTAGCTCTCGTAAAATTTAACTTAGTGAATTAACTTCATTGTAGAAACCAGATAACTTCACGACTCGTTGAAGCTGAAAGACCTAATTATACCCCAGCAAAACAGTCTTGCTGGGCCAGCACTGGGCCACTGCTGGCAGCCAGCACTGGGCCACTGCTGGCAGCCAGCACTGCCAGCAATGGCCCAGCACTATGTTGCCGCTGCCGAACCGTCAATAAAATGTCTGTGCGGCCAACGGAAGGGCCAGCAGTTCAGGCCAACTGCTGGCCAACAGTTGGCACCCCATCAGTTGTCATATGCCACAACAGGGCCATCAGTGGGCCATCACAGGCAGTAGCTGGCCGCAAGCACGTGCTAGAAATGATGGCTAGCCTAATGTGGTCGTTAGTGGCAGCCAGTAACCACGTGACGTAACTGGTGGCTTGCCGAATCTTTCCTCCAATTTCCTAGTAGTAACCATGATAATAATAATAAAAAAGATAACCGCAGTTACCCAAAGCTACAATTTTTTCCCACCCTTACGAAGCTTGTAAATTAACGAACTGCGCTGAGGAAATTTTCTCAACATATCGGAAAAACACCAGTTTGTACCTGCGCAGATTCGAACCGAGGCCGCTTGCGTGATAGCTAATCTCTCTACCGACCGGACTAATTCGCCACGTCGGCCGTATGCTTAAAGCTGTCTGTTTGGTATGCATTGTGTAACGAATGCTTCCTTCTTTCATTTTACAATATTACGAGGTATTTTTCATAAAAGTCAGTTTCATATAATTGGTAAATTAATTTTTTCAACGTAACGATAGTTGTTTTTTTACCTTAAGGAAACTTCACTTATTTTCAAGGCGTGTACATACTTAGAGTCGCTTTCCAAACTGTCCTTGCCGTCTTGAAAAGAGATTATTGAATAAATATATATTTACCCGGGTTCATGTCACATTCTGTAACATTTTTAACGTTGTGTCTTTCCTTTCCGTTGTCCGAAGCTACATTTGTTTTAAAGAGTAAAATATATTTTATTTTACTTCTCGTTATTTTTAGAAGCGAATTCCTCCCAGTCTTGTGTATTCAACCCATGGATGAGTACACCACATAGCGTTGCTTTTTTTTCTTTCAAATAATTAATAAATTTTGTACGCGTATAATTCTTTTTTTTTTTCCCCAACAAACGCTATTTTAATGGTTTTCCAGGATATGTGTTTCAAGCGGTTTCAAATTTTTTCTTGTTATTCATCCACTCCATTCCATGAATTGTTATTCATGGGAAAATGGAGTGGGTGTATTTCATGGCTGTAATCTAGTATTTCACGGCTGAATCTGATATCTTCGTCGACGTAAAATTTCATTAGGAAATTAATTCGCCTCTCCACATATGGATTTTTTTCTTAACATCCACGAAAATAACACGATGGCGATAGCGTCGTCTTCAACTAACTGGTACCATGAGAGACACAGCAAGTGTTGCTTCTGCGCATGCGCAGTCCCGTTGCTTCCACCTGCTGTTGGGGGTTTCATTGGTTGCCAACAACGGGCCACTAGTGGCACTTGCTTGGAGGCCCACAATTCACGGCGATGCTGCAGGGCCATCAATGGATCGCCAACTGATAGCACTGCCACCAACGGACCACTACCGTGCCGTAAGCGGCAGATTTCAGCCAGCAGTGACCCATCACTGCCAGCTGGTGGCCAGCAGTTTCCCAGCACTTGTGTTTTTGCTGGGACAGGGTGGGCATGAAGTCATTCCGTCATTAAGAAAATTTGGTACTTACGCATTAAACCGAGGACCTCAGCAGAGACACGTGACGATCATTGTTCCGAACTTCGTTATGGACTCGTGAAGTCACGTGAGAACTTCATTTGATATATCATTCGATTCTTTGTTTCTCGTTCTTAGTCTGTTTCGCATTATGTGTGCTTCTATTGTTAATCGATAATGCTGTTTAATCAAGTAAGCGTTTGCCATTTTGTGGAAATATGATGAAAATTTGGGATCTACCTAACACTGAGGAACCGATTCTTTGTTTCTCTCGACAGCGGGGCTCACACACAATCCATAGAAAGATTGTGGGGTTATACAAAATGGCGCAACAAGAAACATCGTCATCATATCGGATCTTATTTGGCGGACTTCATGTGGCGAAGAATGACACAAAGAGATGAGAACGTGTTTGAAGCCATACTTACCGTATTGCTAATGTTTGGGCGCCATCAGAAAAGCTGGACTGATGCCTCAACATATGTTTATTTTCTTTATTTTGAACTGTTTGACTTTTTGTACAGGGTGTCCCACAAAGGACTCCCTGATTTTAAAATAAAATAACTCGGAAACGAAGATCGATAGAAGAATGAAACAAGTGGTATGTTTATTTTGAGAGCCGTAAAAATCTGATACAGAAGTTTCAAAATTACTTAAAAATGTTGCCGACAGGTGGCGCTGTACGCTTTAGTCGCAGTAGGGCGTCCGAGAAATAGTCTATAAACTGTCCTTCGCAAGCAGTCTTTGCAATCACATGACAATCGATTCAAAATGTGCACCTTTCGCAGCACAGAGATGGCGCAAACGAAGAATGAAATTTTCAGTCACCCTCTGCAGTGTGTCAACGGAAATGGACGCACATGCCTCACCGATGAACTCTTCAAGCTCGTCCAGTGTTGCAGGATTGTTCTGGAAGACAGTGTCCTTCAATGCGCCCCACAAAAAGTAGTCGCAGGGGGTAAGTTCGGGTGAGTATGGAGGCCAATCCATGCCTGTTCCAGTAAATGTGGAATAGTTCAAAGCAATGACTCTATCCCCGAAGTATTCCTCAAGAAGGGCAAAAACCGCTGGGGTACGGTATGATCTGGCCCCATCTTGCATTAACCACGAAGTTCCTGATACTCGAGTTCCAGAAAAAACACGTTGCTCCACGGAATACATGACTTCATCCACTTCCTTCAGTACGTTAACCTCCTTTCACGTTTCGACAGCGAAACTGTCTGAAGACTGATCGCTCTGTGCTTCACAGCATTATTTATAGGACCGCACTGCGACTACAGCGTACAGCGCCACCTTTCGGCAACATTTGTAAGTAATTTTGAAACTTCTGTATTAGATTTTTACGGCTTTTCAAATAAACATACCATTTGTTTTATTCTTCTATCGATCTCCGTTTCCGAGTTATTTCACTTTAAAATCAGGGAGTGCTTTGTGGAACACCCTGTATGTGTAATTGGCGTTGTTAGGCAGTAAATTTTCATTTTTTTTATTGAATTGTTTGATTTTTGTATGTGTAATTTAGGCAAATATAGGCAACACATGTTGACTTTTTTATGTGTAATTTAGGCAGTATATGTTTTTTGTTTTCATATTAAACTGTTTCACTCCTGTACGTGTACTTGCCGTGGTTAGATTTGCGAAAAAATCTGTCTCTGCTGAGGTCCCCCGGTTTAATACGTAAATACCGAAAATTTTTATTTAAAAATCTGTGATTGTTAGAAACAAGCGATTTATGGCATGATGCATGTAATCTAATAGATTTTTTTGTTGTTTTTATAGCTGCATACTGAGTAATAACTAGGTGGCGCTGCCACCGCAGGAAATCAAAATGGCGTCTTTGCAGGTTCTGTGGTACCACGAGAGCAAATCGACGATAACTTTTGAAGGAAATTTCAGAAGATAGTAAGGGCATCCACCACCTGATCACAAAATCATAGCCGCTTAGTATACAAAGTCTAAGGAGACAGGAAACGTTGATGAAAGAAAACGACAGGTGGCCGACCGGATGATAGTGAAGAAAATGCTGATGGAGTGCTAACAGCTTTCGTTGCATACGAAAGCTGCAGTCCTTGGAAATCCAGTCACCGAGTTTCGACTAAAGTCGGAATCTTCTGCAGTACACTGAAGAAAATTTTACATAAGACTTCGTTTGTATGCGTACAAAGTACATGCTATTCAAGTCTTGCTGGTGGTAGGCCGCGCACGTCGTGCTGCTTTTGCAACTGAGATTTTAAAGAGTGTCGATTATGACAACAACTATCTACAGCGTGTACATTTTTTTGGATGAGGCTACGTTTCACACCTCTGGTGAAGTAAACAGATTCAATGTGCGTATATAGAGATCGAAAAATCACCATGTTGTTTTTGGAAAGCAGCGGGACAGCCCAAAATTGAACGTTCAAGCAGGATGGTGCCCCACCACACTGGGGATTAATTGTTCGAATATTCCTTAATGCTACATCTCCCAACAGATGGATTAGAAGGGACGGTCCAACATCATAGCCACCGCGGTAGCACGTCTTAACATCCCTAGACTTTTTCCTGTAGGGTTATGTCAAAGATAAAGTCGTCAGAACCAGTGTCTGATATTGAAACTCTGCAGAGGAAGATAGGAAACAATAATGCCACAGTCTCCAAAGAGGAGTTAGGCAAACATAACGAGAAATAGAATACCGACTACATGAGCCACAGGACGCGAACGGCGCTCACGTGGAGGTGAATTAACAATGTAGAAAGAAAAATTTATTAGTTTACATGCGTCATGACAAAAACAGCTTGTTTCTATCTGTCATAGTTTATTAAATAACAAAATTCTTAATGAAGGAAAGACTTTACGTACACCCTGTACATGAACTGCTCTTTCGGACTGATATTCAAGGGTACGAAATCAATCAACTTAAACTCAATACAATCCACTTTATTCGTTGTTACGGCACGACATCCAATTTGAGCACAGTTAGCCAGAAAACACTTGTCGGCTTCGAATCAAATCGCAACAGTAACACGTTTCTAAATCATACATCCAGTTTTAGTTCTCTCTCTCACTGCGCTTAATAATCGTGTGATTAAAAACTTTCGCCGTATGTTGGCTCATTACATGGAAATGAATTATCATTCGTGAATCATTTAATAAACATTACTCATGAATGCATTGCTCGTCTCACATTGCCCACTAGAGCCCTTATCTCAGCAGACTACATAGCTTGTTATTTAACCTGCTATCAGGAGTTACAAATTTCAAATTCATGGACAGGAACTCTGTGCCGTTAAGCTAAAAAGTATTTAACGAAAAGAAACAAAATTTTCAAAAGAACACAGGAATTCAAAAGCAAGGTTAAAATAGAGGTACACTGCACCTTCCATTTGATTTTCTGTTATGAAAATTTAGATACTTTTTATTTATACGTTTTTCCACTGTACATTACTTCCCAAAATAGCTTAAATTGTTTCGTAACACTCACAGTAAGTCAGAGCAGCATTAATTGATTTGTTTGACTGTATACATGGAAGAATTGAAAGAGTAAAGAGTAAATAACTGGAGAAAGGAGAGAGTTGAGAGACTTTAGTGGAGTTGATGCTAAAAGGTGTGATCAACGTACGAATGTCATTGTATTGAGATTGTTGTCTGGATTGAAGCCAGCGAGATAATATTTTGTCACGAGACTATCTCGATGTCTTGTAATACAAGTGATTACCGAAGGAATTCGTGGTTTAAGGTGGCTTACTGATTCTTTATATATTGCCGTTTGGTTAATTGTTTACATAGTGTGAGTTACATGCAACAAACCTGCTTAAGGGCATTAATCAATTAGTTTCCTAATCAGTTAGCCTTCAAATCCAAAGCTACAGCTAAAAGAATTAACAAGTTAATAAAATCATGCAATGCAATGATTATGATACGCTTTCCAACATACCAGAAATCATTACTCAAGTTATAAGGATAATGGCTGTGGAATGAACCTCTTTCCTGTGTCCTAACCTTTGATCCCCTTTCGATGATATTAAACAGAATTGGTTTAGCCTACCTCCGGAACAACATACTATAGTTTTGTCGCAATAGAAGCATTTTTATTCAAGTTATGAGGATAATAGCTGTGGAATAAATCTCGCTCCTGTGTTCTGACCTTTAACCCCATTTCGATGATATTCAACACAACCGGTTCAGTATACCTCCGGAACAACATACTAAAGTTTTGTCGCAATAGAAGCACTTTTAGTTAAGTTATAAAGCTAAGGGATGTCGAATAAATCTCGCTCCTGTATCCTGACCTTTGACCTCATTTCGATAATATTCAACAGAACCGGTTCTGTATATTTTCGGAACAACATACTAAAGTTTTGTCGTAATAGAGGCATTTTTAGTCAAGATATGAGGATAACAGCTGCGGGATAAATATCGCTCCTGTGTACTGACCTTTAACCCCATTTCGGTGATATTCAACAGAACGAGTTCAGTATACTTCCGGAACAACATGATAACGTTTTGTCGAAATCGAAGCTTTTTTGCGTAAGTTATGATGCATAAAGGCAATGGATCCTGCTCCTACGTTTTGACCTATGACACCATTTCGCTCATTTTCAATATGATTCGTGCCCAGGTGGTCTCCTACCACATACTAAAATTTCTTCGAAATCGAACCATTTGTACGCGAGTTATCGTGCGGACAGACAGACAGACAGACTGACAAAGCTGGAGCATAAACTCTTCTTCAATCGACGATTGGAAACCGTGAAAAACTCGGCATGGTAAATAATCATAATGCAGTGTGTAGCAGAAAATCTCCGTGCACCTGGAAAAATGATCTGATCATTATGAAATTTGACATGAGCAATGAGGAGAATAAGAGGGACAAATGATTCATATTTGACAGCAATTCCTCAATTTATTGAGCAGATGGTTCAGGGCCGTTACGTTTTAGTAACATGTATGGCCGTCTCTGGCGGCAATGCATGAAGAAATTCTGTCCATCATTGACTCATACAGACGCCGAATGCTGTCCTGCGCAATTTGCTGCCAGATCCGCTGTAATTGCGCAGCCAGTTCACCCACGTTGCGCGATGGCTGGAGCAGGCGTCCTACGAGGTCTCAAACATATTCGATTAGGGACCGGTTCGGTGATCGGTCAGGCCAAGGAAGGATTGTCACACCACGCATACAATCCATGGAGGCGTTCGCCGTGCACGGACGGTCATTATCGTGCTGAAAGATGTCCCCCGACAGACTAGACAGCATTGGCAATCCCACAGATCGCAGGATCTCGTCGATGTATCGGCGGGCCGTTACGATGCTGCGAAGAATCACTAACGGTGACCGAGTATTACAGGCGATGGCTCCCCAAACGGTAACGCCAGGGGTTATGGACGTATGCCGCTGCACAATGACGTCGGATGAGCAGCGTTGGCCAAGTCTCCGCCACACACGAATTCTCCGGTCATCCGAGCCAAGTGAAAACCGGGACTCATCGCTGAACACTATACGACTCCAATCCGATACATTTCAACCTGCGCGGCGCGATACCAGACGGAGTGTTCCTGGCAATATCCACGCAGTAGTGGTATCCAGCGCAACGGTCGCCGACAATGGAGTCCAGCCTCTACGAGCATTCTTCCAACGGTGCTGCGTGACAATACACGTCCGGGAGATGCGGGTTAGTGCCTCTGAATGGTAGATAGCGAAGCTGTCGGTGTGCGTTTGACAGCTCGCAATATTGCACGATCCAAGCGATAATTCGTCCTTCGAGGCGTGCCGCTGCCCTCTTGACCGTTATGGACGCCTGTAGGAACAACTGGTAACAACATCGTCTGTCTGTGTCATCGCTCCAACCTTCCTGGTTTGCGATATGACGGTACAACTAGCCTGCTTCCCGGGGTGCGGAGATGCGCCCTCTCTCGAACTCGCTCAACTGGTTGTGGCGTTGTCGGGTGAGTGTTCGAGGCATTCTTATTTGCTACTGCTCAAAATTGTACCACAGCAACCGTCTGAATTGACGCAGCAGCCGAGCAATGGACCTTATATGTGTGCTGGGGTGCGCGTTTCCGATGCGCGTTACACACGCTTTGTGCGTTCATTGGCTGTGCGTTTTGTATGATTTGCATGTCTGGCTCAGAGGTATTTGCACGTTAAGCTTCGCGCTTGTCGGATCATTATTCGCGGTGCGCATATTTACAGAGTGTATTTTATAGAAATATTTAAAATTTTCCATTATCTTTATTCTTTAATACAAACTTACTATACATGTAATATTGCTTTGTTCAAACGTTTTGATGTTGAATGTGTACGAGAGGTGGGGAAAAAGTGTATTTTGCGTTGCTTTTAACTTTTGGATAAACATATACCCGGGAGTATATGTACAGTCGAGACAAATTATTGTGACCACTTCCTATTTTTGATGTCAACAGCACGTAGCCAATGAAAGAAGGCACGTGACGTGAGCTGGCTTGGAGGGTATATAAGGTGTGTTGTAGGCAATCTGAAAAAATATTGCTCGCTGCTGTCATGGATAAAAGGAGCGATTCATCAGATTTGTAAAAAGGGTTGATTATCGGCTTCCGGGCCAAGGGTAGCAGTATTTCTGTAACGACGCACTTTATGAACTGTTCACATGTTGATGTGGTTAAAGTGTATCGTGACTGGAGAAATGGCACCATTGCGAATAAGCGACGTGGAAACTGCGGAGCGCTAGGTGCCATTGATCTGAGAGGTGAACGTCAGCTTCGAAGCTGCGTGAGGACCGATCGACACGCTACAGTGGAGCAATTCACTGGCCGAATGAACCAGGGGGATACCGGAAGTGTGTCTAAAACGATAGTTCATCGAACACTGCAGCGTATGGGGCTCCGATGCAGGTGGATGGTCACTGCACCTATGCTAACGAAGGTGCATCAGCAGAAAACGCTTACATTTGTACGGCTAACTGTTGCTTAGTAGTAGGCCTTGGCTCAAAACGTTTTATGCGGCGCTGTAATTTCATCTCATAGGTGCTCTATGGGATTAAGATCAGGACTCTGTGCTGGCCAGTCCACACACGATACGGAATTATCGTCAGACCACGCCGTAAGAGTCATTGCTTTATGGCTCGGTGCATTATCCTGCTGGTACCAACAAGGCTCGGTTTCATAGTATTGCCAGAGTTCGTAGGGCATAATTGTCCAGAATATCGAGGTAGACGTGTTGGTTAACAGGTTAGTTCACGATAACCAATGGAAAGGGACCATACCACGAAATACACTCCCACACGAGTACAATGCCAGCTCCAAACTTGACAGTAGGAACAGTACATTGTGGTAAATATCGTTCCCCTGGCTGCCGCCATACTTACACACGGCCATCAGACTGATGGATCGTGTATCTGGATTCATTGGTCCATAGGACCCGTTTTTATTGATCTACGGCCCACGATAAATGTTCTTTACACCATGCTAAACGACGAGTAGCATTCCTAGTGGAGATGAAAGGCTTAAGAGCAGCCGCACGACCATAGTAACCCATAGAAAGAACTTTTCTGCGAATGGTACGTGTACATACCGAAGTTCCAGCATTTTTACTCACCTCTACACTGAGGTCTTGGGCAGTACTCTGTCGATTAGGTGTAACGACTCTTCGCAGGCCATGTGTATTCCACTTATTCAGTACATCCAAAACAATTGACTTGGGTATGTTTAAACGCCTCTCGGATTATCTTATGGACAACCCACTAATATAACACCCAACAATATTTCCTTTCTCAAAGTCAGTTCTCTTCCGTCACGACATTTTCACTCAACCTTACAGTGCGATATGATTGCGCTCAGCTGCAGTCTTGTTTTTATATCGTTTGCCGCTACACCGCGCATCTTAACAACGCAGCGGATTCGTGTATCTGCTTTTGAAGAGGTGTCCGGTGACTTTTTTCAATATAGTGTATATTGTGTTACTGTAAGAAACCGGGTACTTAACGTATTGTACAGGTACGATGGCTATGTATCAGTCTTTGGATTTGTATAGAAAAAAGCTATTGTAGCTATCACGAGTAAAATTTATATTTAATGGTTTTGTGGAATAATACTATAAAATAATACCTTTATCCTTTTTTTAAAGATAATTGAAAATCATTGTTTGTTTAAAAAGATCAAGTTGCAAAGCATTTTGTTGCTTCAAAAAATCATGATGAAAAATGTTTTATTTGTGAAAAGTCCTATTACCACAAGAAAAAAAAATATTACAAACCTATTCTGAAAAACAATAAGGTGAGACAGAAAACAAAAAAAATTAAATCCCTTTCATTAAAGAGAAAGAAATAATCGACGCGATATTTGTTTAACGATAAACGTGATTTTGGCGGCCTAGTGTTTCTGTCTCAGTAGTTAAAGGCGCGCGTTATCTGTTGAACCCACCCCAACGACGGGGGTTCGATCTTGACTGCTGCAAAAAGGACTGTTTACTAAAAAATGCAGGGGGTCTACGATTTTGCGAAATTTCAGTTTAAAAAATAGAAAAATTTTAAACTGACTTTTTTGAAGTAAACGAAATTTCTGACTATACGGAAGATCTGTGAAAATACGGAAGTTAAAATGAACGGGTACTTTTAAAAACAGAAATTTCGTTAAAAGACTAACACCTATTGGCAAATTTGCTACACGTTATTTTCATAAATTTTTCATGAATTCACACCACTTATTTTTTACAGTGTAAAAAATATGACAATATTTTTGGAACGTCGTGGAAAGCCAATGTGCTATAAATAAGAGTGTTGAGACATTTAGGGAGCATTGGGTATGATAATGCATACGACATTTATTGGAGCGTCATGTATTGAGTTATGATAATGCATACGTAATAAAAGTTTGACATCTCTGAAAACCTTGCGATGCCATCGGGAACTTCGGCTACTCATGCGTCTTCAAATGCTTAGCAACGGTGTCACTTTTCTTTAGAAGGAGTTAGGGATTACTGTGATGAGTCCCTTTGTGTTCCCTGGGAATTTCCAAGGGGCTTTTATTTTTTGGTGAATTATTCTTCTTGCCAAGTTTACTAGTTGATATTCCAGGCACAGAGTCCTCTGGGGAGTTTCGTCTTTCTTTGAGCTTTTACAGATCCGAGGCTTCTGTCCGGATGGTTCCGAGGTAAAAAGCAATAATCCCAGATTTCCCGAAAGAATTTTGGTATTGTAGTGTTGTTCCAAGTATTTCGCCGTTTTTCACTTCTTCCTTGAAGCCATGGATAGTATTTTAAGCAACCAGCATAAAAAGAAAAAATGCAAAATAGAGCTCCGTGTGTTCCTGCCGGGAGCGCAAGTCTGGAAAAATGCGTTGTATTTTTGTAGAAACATATGTACTATCACAGTAAAATAACAAGTTTGGCTAAAATAACGCTTACTGAAAGTAATCCGATGCAGTTTGTGCTACTTGAAGTGCGATTAAAATTTTAACAAGAAACATTTTCCATGGCGAAATGTGTCCATGAAATTTTTTTTAATACCGGTAAGTTTCAAATTAAAGGAAATAATGTCGATGACACATGCGGCTGAAAATTTTATTCAAATTCGTATTTAAGTTTGGAGAATATACGAAGGTTGTACCGAAAGTAATGAAAAAGTGGGCATAACTTGTTTTATTGACTAACAGAGGTCGTTCAAACTGCAGATGTTGGTAGAGTATATCTTCCTCTATAGCAACCCTTCTTCTTCATTGCAGGTAAATAATAGATTATAGGCAGAAATGACGTGTCGTCATTGAGTTCCCGACGAAGGAAGAGAGCAGACTGTCCGACATCCATAGACGGATACAGAATGTTTACGGAGATGGCACCATTGTCAAGAGCAATGTGCACAGATGGATGAAGAAGTTTAAAGAACGGGAAACCAGTACTGGAGACAAACCACACAGTGGGAGACCATCATCTGCGACCTCTGGCACGAATCGTCAGCGAGAGGATATATTGATATGCGTGGTGAGAAGAGTCACAATCCGTGAGCTTGCTGCACAACTGGACTGTGGTCATAATACCTTACAGAAGATGGTGCTCGACCTAGAGTACCGGAAAGTGTGCACAAAGTGGGTACCTCGGCAGTTGATACCGGATTTGAAGGAGAGCAGGGTGTAAGTCTGCTATGATCTGCTGGAAGCGCTTGAAGCCAATGAAAACAGGTTTTATTTCGATCTGGTATCTTTATGATCCGACTTTGAAGAATCAATCCATGGAATGGCGTCACACCTTCTTCACGAAGGTTTAAGAACTTCAAGAGCCAGCGATCAGCACAGAAATCATGGTGACTGTTTTTTGGGATGACAGAGGTGTCATTCTCCTTGATGTTCTGGAACGTGGCCGTACCGGGACCAGCGAGTGGTACATTGAGGCAATCAAGGAGCTTAGAGAAGCCATAAAGAGGAAGAAACCGAACAGGATTCTGAAAAGGACCATGACAATGCGAGACCACGCACATCTTTGGCAACAAATCGAGCGATCAAGAAATTAGGCTGGTCAATGGTCCCCCAGCACTGTACAGCCCAAATCTGGCACCCTCCGACTTCCATCTGTTCGGCCTAATGAAGGACAGTCTCTGGGGACAGCGATTTGATGAGACAGACGAGGTGAAAGTGGCTGTGAATATGTGGGTAAGACAGCACACACCTGAATCTTTTCGAAAAGGATTCGAGAGTTGGATTCAACAAAGGCACAAATGCATCGTTCGTGCTGGAGACTGTGTTGATTAGTACTTTTGTGCCGCCCCGGTGTCGCAGTGGTCTAAGCGATGGCCTCTGATCATTCGTCCGAAAAGGCTCCGGGTTCGAATCCCAGTGAGGCATGAATGTTGTGTTTGTCTTACGGCACTGGCTCTCTCCCTTCCCTGGAACCAGTGACCCTAAATTTGGGACAGGCGACTGATTATATAGCTCATTGAGTTGCTCACAGTGGTCGTCAAACCTCCAATAAAAAAAAGTGCCTTTGTATAGAGAAAGAGTTACTCTGTCAATATTTGTGCAATTTGAACGACCTCTGTCAGTTAATAAAACAAGTTTTGCGTTACTTTCGGTACAACCCTTGTAATATTTTTTCTTCGTTTCCTTTCGTGCGTGCCGTACTGATGGATTTTAATATACAAATGCAATTAACGTAAAGATTGGCAAAACATTTTTTTTTTTTGTTATATTTAAAATAGTACCAACATTACGAAACTAAAATTTGCCGGTGGCACACTCGAAACCACATCCTTCTGCTCCGAAGACGAATGCTTTCCCAATCAAGTTACGTCGGCAGGGCCTTATGAGTGCTGCTTGTCTTTTTGACATGCGCGTCCCTTCTGCAGTACGTTACTACAGGCATAAGTGAAACCTTTATCGCCATGGAAGTGTGCCTTGCTTTGCTATAAAGTCCTGTTTAATCGACAAAACTTAGAGCACATTATTCAGACTTCTTGTGCTGCTGTCTCCAGGTTCGAATCCAAGGAGCAAGTTACGATATTTTTATTTCTACTGCGTTGGTTCTTTCCTTTTCTAGGAATCAGTATTTGAAAATTAAAAGTCGGTGTGTAATTGTTGTGTCACATGTTCAAAGCGATCTTTAAAACCTTACAGGAAAATAGGAAACTGCAAAAATCCTTTAAATTCAGAGAATAATCAAAATGGTTTGGTTTTTTTATTTTATGTAAAATTGAACACTACGAAACGAATGCAAAAAAGTTTACGAAATACTAAAAAGAACTGTTTCAAAATTTCTGTAGAACTGATTATATTGAACAGAGTCTTTGATTTTATCTTGCAATATAAATGCAACCAACTGACATTAACAGAGACAGTAGTCCTACCCCACGGAGGGCCGATGCCCCTCCCCCCCCTCTTTCCGCTGACTGAGCGGGAAATTCCCACTTCGAAGTTTTGAAACAAAAAGTCACGATACGCGATCTACATATTCTTCTTACTCATGCGCCGTGTAATTATAACATACAATAATTATAAGGGAGTAGTTCTGTTAAATAATATTACAAAAATCCAACCAGAAAACGAATTTCATCTACTGCTTCTTCTAATCATTTAACTTAATAACTTTACAAAATCTAACAGAAATAATATTACAAAATCTAACCAGAAAAGGAATTTCATCTACTGCTTCTTCTAATCATTTAACTTTAATAATATTACAAAATCTAACAGAAATAATATTACAAAAATCTAACCAGAAAAGGAATTTCATCTACTATTTCTTTTAATCATTTAACTTTAATAATATTACAAAATCTAACAGAAATAATATTACAAAAATCTAACCAGAAAACGGAATTTCATCTACTGCTTCTTCTAATCATTTAACTTTAATAATATTACAAAATCTAACAGAAATAATATTACAAAAATCTAACCAGAAAAGGAAGTTCATCTACTGTTTCTTCTAATCATTTAACTTTAATAATATTACAAAATCTAACAGAAATAATATTACAAAATCTAACCAGAAAAGGAATTTCATCTACTGCTTCTTCTAATCATTTAACTTTAATAATATTACAAAATCTAACAGAAATAATATTACAAAAATCTAACCAGAAAAGGAATTTCATCTACTGTTTCTTCTAATCATTTAACTTTCTTGAACTGTGACATTACTATTAACTGGATCAGAATAAATGTACAAAAGTCAACATCCTTCTCAATCGTTATGGCACCTTTCTATTTTCCCGGTAAATTTAGGGGGTCACCCCCACCTTGGGAAAATTGTGTGCGCCACGACCTTCCCCTCCTGGGAAATTTGTGTGTGCGCTACAGAGAGCCGGTTAAATAGCACGATGTTTAAAAAAATAGACGCGTTTATATTCCGGTTAAATAGCACGATGTTTAAAAAAATAGACGCGTTTATATTCACTTTATGTCCATCACTTCACCTGTTTCCACGTTAGGTCTTAACGTGTTTGTCCGATTTGCAAAATTATTTTCTACTGGGAATACTAAAATGTAAAAATGATGATCCTTTCCGCCTGGTCTTTTTACGATGCATAATTCTGCCGCAAGGTAGCGTTAATTCAGGTGCTATCACATTCGTATTGTATTTTATTTCATAACATTGCATCTAAAACTCTAATTGAAACAATTCTCCTTTCCTGTGATACAAAGCGCATCCTGAAAGTAAAGCCTTGCCCGTCATAAGATTTTTATTTGCTGCAGCAAGAATGTGAAACTTGGTGACAAAATGCTTGGACATATTGTTAATAATGCTAGCCTATTTAAAGTATTGTCCATCACTTTTTATACAGTTCCTCCATCTTTGAATCCCTTGGTAAAATCCATTTGGGAAAAATTCCTGAGGCTGTCGTTTCACCGTTAAACTGGCTGTGAACCAATAAGTTCACAGCCAGTTTAACGTCTGTCACATCGTCGAAACGTTTTCCACGAAGGGTGTTTTTCAAAGGGGCAAACAGGAAAAAGTTTGAGAGAGCCAAATCACGACTGTAGGGGTTTGGGCATCACCGTCCACCCCATTTTGGCAATAGCCTGTGAAGTCTCCATTGAGGTATGGGGACGTGCGTTATCATGGTATAAAACAACACTAAGTGGAATGCCACGTCTTTTCCTTTTGATAGCTTCTTTTAGCTTCTTCAGTCTCTGCACATTGTGAGTACTGTTTATTGTTGCAATTCCTGGATCGCGACACGACGATCAGCTGTGATGAGGTCTTTCACTCGTTGTCTGTTGGCAACTATCACTGCAGTTTTGGGTCTTCCACTCCGTTGTTTGTCCAAAACTGAAATTTCTCCCTCTCGAAATCTCATCATCCATCTTTGTACATTACTGATATCGATTGTGGCAGCTCCATACACAGCCGGGAGTTTCCTGTGGATTTCTGGAGCCTCACATGTTTCTTTTTAGCACGTCTTTTGTAAAAAAAGATCGTGCTTATGTTATTGGTTTGTCCGTCCGTCCGTCAGTCTGTACCCACGATATCTCTGGAACTATTAGTCTGATTTGAAAAATCTTTTTGCATTGGGAAGCTTGAAATATGGGAATGATGATCCTTTATCTCGTTTTTTCTTTTACGATGTACAATTTCGCCGCTACAGGGCGTAAATGAAGATGATGTCGATTTCAAAAATACGTTTTATTCCACATATTTGCTTCTAAACATCCGATTGAAAAAAATATTTTATCTTTCGATTCCACTTATGTCGAAGAGTATTTTAGATTTAGTTACTTTTTCAAATTACTCATAGATTTTCCGCTAGGGGGCGTAAAAGTAAATTACATTTTCCCCGATAACTCTTCTTCTAAAGCTCCGATTTGAAAAATATTTTCTTCAGCGGATACACCTCCTGATGGAAAATCTTTTGCATATAATTTCTAATTTTTTATAATAAATACTTTGGCCACCAGGGGGCGTAAGTGTTAATTCTTGCTGCTGATGTATTTGCCATAAAATCGGAGCTTCTAAATCTCGATTGAAAAAATTATTTCGCGGACTGATGCCACTCACATCGATAAACCTTTTCGGAATATTTTCTTCTTAAAATATTACACAGTTTCTCCGCCAGGGGGCGTAGATGTATGTCTTATTTTTGTCAATATCTCTACTTCTAGGTGTCCGATTTGAAAAATTCTTTCTTTGTTGGATAGTGTTTTCAGTGTGACATGTTTTTCATATAACTTCAAAATTTGCAAGTAATTCATAGACTTTCCGCTAGGGGCGTATAGGTAAATTGCGTTTCCCCCTATATCTCTGCTTCTAAATCTCCGATATGAAAAATTCTTTCTACACAGGATACAGCTCCTGATGGGAAATCGTTTGCACATAATTTCTATTTTTTGTAAAAAAAAATGGTTTGGCTACCAGGAGGCGTAATTCTTAATTTCCGCTTCTGATGTATTTGCAGCAAAATATGAGCTTCTTAATTCTCGATTGAAAAAAGTCGCTTGTAGACCTATACTACTCATGTCGACAAACCTTTTAGGAACATTTTCTTCTTGAAATAAAGCATGGTTTCTACGCCAGTGGGCGTAAATATGTATCTTATTTTTGTCAATATCTCTTCTTCTAGGGGTCCGATTTGAAAAATTCCTTCTTTGTTGGATAGTGTTTCCGATGCCAAATGTTTTTCCTATAAATTGAAAATTTTCAAGTATATCTTAGACTTTCGGCTAGGGGTCACAAAGGTAAATTGCGTTTTCTGCGTTATTTCTACTCCTAAAACTCCGATTTGAAAAATTCTTCCTGTATCGCATGCAAGACCTGATGGAAAATATGTTTCACATAATTTCTAATGTTTGGTAAAGAATGGTTTGCCCATTAGATGGCATAAGTGTTATTATCTGCTTCTGATTTATTTGTAGTAAAATCTGGGTTCCTGAAAACTCGACTAATTCCTTTTTTTTTTTCTTGGACCGATAGCGCTCATATGGATAACATTTTTGAGAATACTTGCTTCCTAAAATAATGCATATTTTTTCCGCCATTGGACGTAAAGTCACACCTTATTTTTGACGCTATCTCTGTTTCTAAGAGTCCGATTTAAAAAAAATATTTCTGTGTTGGAGACCGTTTTCCGGTGCGAAATGTTCCTCATATAAATTCATGTTTTTCTTAACGCACATGTCTGCAACCAGAGGGCGTAAGCTCACGATTCTGTTTACAGCAATATCTGAGGGATGAAAAACCCGAGTGAAAAGCTTCTTCCTTCCGTCAGATACTATTGTTTTCCATACCGGTTCCATTGACTTTGAATAGCTTTGATAAATTCAATTTGCGTCAGAACGGATTCAAAAGACATGCTTATTACATCCAAAAATTTCGGTGTCATTTTTCTTGTTTATTTAATTCAATTACGGCTCACTGATTTTCTCTGCCATTCATGATCTTTATTTTCGATTCTAAAAAAAATGTGTTCCTACATTGGTAAGCTATCATACATAGTACATGTCAGTGCAGTTTCATTAAAATCACTGCAAAATTTCAAAAGTTATTTAGGACGAGACATTACTTTCAAGATGCTCCTTGTATCTTTTATTGACAAAATCTTTTTCATAGTCTTTTTCTTCAAGTTATGCACGGAATTCGCGCTAGAGGGCGTAAATACCTATTGCAATTTCCCGATATCTCTGCTTCTGAAAACCCGATTCAAAAAAAATATATATATATTTTGCATCCGATAGAGTTCGAATTAAGAAATATTTCGCTTATAATTTCGGAATCAAGAGGGCTGTACCAAATGTAATGCAAAAGTGAGCATAACTTTTTATTAACTGACAAAGGTCGTTCAAATTGCACATTTTGGTAGAGTAACTCACTTTCTCTATGCAAAGGTACTACTCAACAGTCTCCATCACAAGGGATGCATTTGCGCTATCGTTGAACCTAACTCTCGAATCCAATTGAAAAAATGGAGATGTGGACTTTTGTACCCACTTCTTCACTGCCACTTTCACCTCATCTGTGTTACCAAATCGTTGTCCTTAGAGACTGTACTTCATTGGACCAAACAGGTGGAAGTAGGAAGGCGTCAGAACTGGGCTATACAGTAGATGGGGGACTACCGATTAGCCTAATTTGCTGATCGCCTTATTTGTTGCCAAAGACGTGTGTGGTCTCGCATTGTCATGGTAAATGTGGATCCTTTTCAGATTTATGTTCGATCCCTTCCTCCTTATGGCTTCTTTAGTTTCTTGAGTGCCTCAATGCACCGCTCACTGGTCACATACGGCCACGTTCCAGAAAATCGAGGCGAATGACACCCCTGTGATCCCAAAAAACAGTCGCCATGATTTTCTGTGCTGATCGTTGGCTACTTAGGATTTGGTAAAGAGGTGTGACGCCATTCCATGAATTGATTCTTCGTTTCTGGTTCGTAGAGATACGCCCACGTTTCATCCCCTGTCACCAGATCGAAAAAAACGTTTCCTCATTGGCTTCAAACGCTTCTAGCAGATCAGAGCAGACTTCCGACAATCTCTCCTTCAAATCAGGTATCAACTGCCGAGGTACCCACTTTGCACACACTTCCCGATACCTTGAGTCTTACAACATCTTCTGTATGTCATTGTGACTACAGTCCCGTTGGATTGTAACTCGTCTCTCCGCGCAAATAAATTCATACACTTGCTGACGTTTCGTGTCCGTAGTCGCAGATGACGGTCTCCCGCTGCGTGGTTTGTTTTCAATGCTTGTTTCACCTTCTTTAAACATCTTCATTCATCTGCGCGCATTGCTCTTGTCAGTGGTGTCATCTCCGTAAACATTTTGTAGCTTTCTGTGGATGTCGGACAGCCTGCACATATCCTTCGTCAAGAACTAAGTGAGGGCACGTTGCTTCTGCCTGGAATCCATTGTTTAGCTACAATGAAGAAGAAGGGTTGCTATAGAGGAAGGGCTACTCTACCAACATGTGAAATTTGAACGACCTCTGTCTGTTAATAAAAAGAGTTATGCGCACTTTTGCATTACTTTCGGCACAACCCCTTGTATTTGGTAAAGCACAGTTTGTGTGCAAGAAGGCGTCGTAAGTACATATTTGTTTTTGACATAATTGGAACAATATTTTCACTGTTATTTGCTCAAGCGAAATCAATTATTTTCCAGTTTAATGCCACGCACCGCGAATATATCTGTAAATAATGCGCAAGTTATTCGCTACAGAGCATCAATGCGTTCCTTATTTTTCTTGATATCTCTTCTTCTAAAAGTCCGATTGGAGAAACTCGTTTTGCACCCTAAAGTTTAGAAGGTTTTGTACATAATTTCTAATTTTTTTTAACGTACGATTTTGCCACCAGAAGGTATGAGATCATATTTCCATTTAAAACATGTTTGCACCCGTATCTGCGCGTCTAGATGCATGACTGAAAAAATTAAATTTGCATGAGATGCATCCCCCTACAAAACATTTTATTTGGATTTTCAACTGAAAACAGTTTAAAACTTACCTTCTACAGTCGCAAACGTATATTCTCTGTTTTTCGAAAACTCTGCTTCTAAAAGTCTGACCGTAAACATGTTTTCAACATGGGAAACTGTCCACTTGTGGAATACTTTGCATGGACGTCTGGGTCTCTCATAACGAACGGTTTGAACAATAGGTGGCGTTAATATTTATTTCTGTTCAGAACTATATCTCAACTTCTAAAAACCGTATTTAGAAAACATTTTAACGATATCATTGCAATGGTAAGAATTGTGAACCTTACCCGTTCTAAATAACGCACAATTTTCCCGCTAGGGGCGCACATATAAAAAAATTTCTCTTGTTATGTCTCCTTCAACGGGTCGTATTGGATGTACTTTTTATCTATCACATAGCTTTTGCTTAAAAAAATGTTTTGCGTACATTTTCTGCTTTTCACTATTCACAGTTCTGCCACCAGAGGGCTTCAACGTATATAATTTTTATGCTACGCGAACTAGGTGTATTATTGAACCCTTAAAGGTATCTCTATGCACAGTTAGGAATGCGAACGTGTACATAAAGGTGCTTAATGTGCTACGTGATATATTTTTAAACCCGTAAACGTATTTTTATGCAATACTAGAAATGCTAATGGGTCCTTAAAGGTATTTTGTATGCAGCTAGATATGTTTTTAACCTGTAATGGTGTCCTTATGCACCACTGCAAATGACAACGGGTGCTTTGTGTCCAATAGATATGTTCTGTAACCCATAAATCTGTCCATAAAATATGTGTACTGGAAATACCAGCGGGTTAGTATATGTTGTGTATGCTTGTATTTTCGTGAAAATACAATATGTTGTTTTACTAAATTTTTCGTGTAGCTCTGAATTTATTGTTTCAAATATATTGACAATTACTTTGTTTTCTTACAGAATTTGAGGAGTCAAATAATGACGACAAACGTGTGGGTCAATCAAGTGAGTTTAAAAATTTCATTATCTCATATATTGCAAAATATTTTGTCACTCAAAAGTAAATTACCTGAGACGAATTACACCATTATATAATTCACCTATTAAAAACCTTCATACTAACGTATTAGAACCAAAATTCCCAGCAGCAGTTCTGTAAAAGAGAGTAATTTCTGTTTTTCAGTTACTTTCTTCAAAAACCGTAATTTTTATAAAAAAAAAAAAAAAAAAAAAAAAAAAAGAACTGTTTTTCAGCTTTTAAGCTTTGACAAAAGTTTGGTGGCGTGAATTAGCTTTTTGATGAAGAAAATACATATACATGTCTTCAACTCCGCTTTGAACCCCTTGTAGGCCCTTTGAGTGGCTGGCAGAGTGAATCTTGCTAAGAATTTGATGTACTCCTTCCCCATTGTTGCTCTATGAACATTCTTCTACTAGCACACCCGAATTCTCCTGCTGTGCTTTTGCAATTTGCCTTGTATGCCACCATTTCTGTTTCTCCTTCCCAGGACAAATGCGCAGCAGATTTCTTCTGCCTCGTTAAATACGAAATTTTATTAAATTTTGTTACTTTGTTTGTTAAATTTTCTGTTTACCGTAAACCAACTTTTTTGCCAAGTTTATACCTTTTACTTCTTCTCATCCAATGTCGCAAAAATTATCAGCTTTTCATTTTCTTATTAATCGTGCATTGACACACTCGTCCACACAGGATCTCCGGGACCAAGAGTTAGCTAGGATTAAACAGTTTGCCTTGACTTTCGGTTACCCTCGTGACATGATTGATCGCTTGATTGTTAAGAAATCAATTGGCCGACAGCAGGCAGCTTTGCTTCCAGATAAATTTGAGAACCAATTTGTGGGATCCATTTCATATATACCACTTGCATGCAACATCTTAAAGAACACATGTCATAAGTACAAACTGAAGTTTGGTGTAAGGTCTCGTACTTTATTTAACACTGCTAAAAAGGACAGAGACTGTGTTGAATGTGTGGACCGTCATGGTGTATATTTGGTTCCACTTAAATCTACTAACCCTGCAGAGCTCGATTTATATTATGTGGGCTCACCACTCGTAATTTGGGGCGCCGCATTTACGAACGTCAGTATAATCTCAGGACGCATTCTGGTGATACATCTTCGTCGAAATTCTGTTTAAACGGTTTTTACCTACCATGTTGGAATGAAACTATTATTGTCGCCCCGGTGGCGCAGTGGTCTAAGGCGTTGGCCTCTGATCATTCGTCCGAAGGGGTCCGGGTTCGAATCCCGGTGAGGCATGGATGCTGTGTTTGTCTTACGGCACTGGCTCTCTCCCTTCCCTGGAACCAGTGACCCTAAATTAGGGACGGGCGACTGCTTATAGCCCATTGAGTTGCTCACGGTGGTCGTTAAACCTTCAATCAAAAAAAAAAAAAAGAAACCATTATTCTAGATTCTCCCAGGAACCGTCGATCAACACTTTTCTGTGAAAGTATTCACATATTCGTCAATGGTGAAAGATGCTGTAGCGATGAACCCCCCGTGTTTATCCCCCTTTCTTGGAGAACACTTTTGGGCCAGGTCATGCCCATCAACTATGCTTGTACCCACTGAACTTGATTTGGACTTTGCCGATTATTGCACATGCGCATTAACTGCTATGCGTCTTTTAAAGTATATAGGCTACTCACTTCTGTGCTCACTTCTGCACTGTTTCTGAGGATGACGCCGTTGTGGCGTTGAAAGTTCTTAAACGTATTTATTTTAATTGTACATAGTTTTTTTATCATTAAAGTGTATCGTGCAGGAGACGGCATTTATTTTCGATTTAATAGCTTTTGGTGCACGAGTTAATTTCTTCATAAAACTGATCAGTTTAGCTTTTCTCTTCCTCGTTAAACCCGGGTATTACATTAAATTTCGTTCGTCAAAAAGGATCAAATTAGCCTTAAATTAACATTATACCAATCGGAAGTTCCTGTTTTTCTCTTTAAATCCAAGATGTTCCTAAATACGCTCTCGTTATAAGCGGATTCTACTGTAGTTACTTACTGTGTAATATGCTCAACTAGTTAGATAAGGACCCTAATGCTAAATGTCCAGATCTCTCTGTCCCTATCTCTGTACAGAACGCTTTGACATCACAGCAATGTCTCCATTGTGGCTCCAGCTCTTTATGCTAAGAGGAAACGCAGTCCAATACGACATAATATCATGCATTTCGCAACGGTCTTACTTACAAATTGAAGTTAAAATCACTGATGGAAGATCTGACAGTTCATGGTGTCTTGAGAAAATCGGCAGGTCATGTCTACACGATTGAGTTTCAAAAGCGAGGACTGCCACATGCTTATATTTTAATTGTTCTACGAGTCTAAGACAAGTTTTCAACTACTGAACATATCGATTAGTTTGTGTGTCCTGAGATTCTAGCAGCTGATCAAAATCCGCGCTTGCATGAAATCGTAACAAGATGCATCATGCATGGACCACGTGGCATCAACAAACCAAGAGCACCTTGCATGGAGGGCAAGAAGTGCAAGAAAAATGTTTTCCAAGCAATTTCAACCGAAAACGGCACAGAATGTGAATGGCTATCTGTAACACCTAAGCATCGTAGGGGTCACAGGTGAAGTACGAGAAACGATAATGGACAACAGATTCATTGTGTCCTACAATCCGCATGTGCTGCGTGTGCTGCGCGTATTAACATTGAAGTTTGCATTTCTCTGCGTGCTATTTACAAAGGAACACGAAAACTACTGGACTACAGGGAAATTGTTAAACAACAACAAATATATTTCGCAGAATCTTATTTATCGGAAGGTCTTTGAAAAACGGAAATAAATAGCATATAATTTTTAGCTCAGTTTTCATTATATTTCCTTATTGAAATCCGGCGTCTAAGCGATTAGTTTCCAATCTGCTCCAATTAAATATTTCACTCCGTCCTAGGAAGGCCAACATCCACTATATATTGGGTGTATGCATGAGTCCTACCCGTTTTTGTAGGCTACAAAGAAAGGAGGAGAACAAACAAAAAACGTACCTAGTATTTCACATAACTGCCATCATTCAGTATGACCTTTTGCCATCTGTCTGTGAGTAGGTGAATCCCACGCAGGAAAAACCCACGTGTTTTAGAGTAAAATAAAAGTCATGCAATGCAGTTTTCACATCGTCCACACCATTAAAGGTCTGGAGAGCGAAGGCGTTCTGTAACGATCGGAAAATGCAGCAGTCCGTAGGTGCCAGGTCAGGGAAATACGCTGGGTGAGGTAACACTTCCCAACCAAAGTCAAGTAATTTTTGCCGCGTGATTAAAGCAGCATGAGGTCTGGCGTTATCATGATGAATGAAAGATCACGCCTTTGCGATTGACGAGTGCTGGCCGTTACGTGTCAGTTGTTCTCGCAATCTGTTCAACTATTGGCAGTGGAGGTCAGCATTTATCGTTCGGTTAGGCGTCATCACCTCCCAATGGATTATTCCCTGTACATAGGTCCATGGAGCAGGGCTCTGCACCTTGGCAAACAGTCTGTCGAGCCTTTACATTACGGTACAGTACCCATTTCTAATCACCCGTCCCAAAAAACGGTTCATTTCTGTGACGAGAAAGCAAGAAAACACAGGTACGGAGTCTCGTTGCCTTGCAGAAAGCTTGTGCTGAACCCAGTTATCGAAATTGGGGATGAACCCAAGCGCAGACATCCGTCTTTCGATTGTTGTTCCGTGTACCGAAAACGTTTCCGCTATTTCTTGAACGGTTGGATGTGGGTCATTTGTTATGGCTTGGTCCCCATCCTCGTCAGGAACCACGGATGAACGTCCAGGACGTGGTTGACCTTTACAGCTTCTGTCTCCGTCCCGGAATTTACGAAACCAATGGCGACATGTGCTATCATCAACCGCATCCTCCCCATACACCCGAAAGATGTTGCGGCAAGCCGCGGCTGCCTTTATCAAACTCGTACTAATGTGTCTAATGTTCTCCTTATCACATGCCATGTTACACCGCACGTGATTTCCGTTACGAATGAATTACTCGGGCAAACATAGTGCCTCTAATATGCTCTACTAATCCACGCTTTATTGGCTGAAAATTCTGTAACACAGCGTCATCTGTGACAAGTGTTTCTTTCAGGCATACATCCAGCGGTGCGAAGCATTCCCGGAAACGACCATTCGCCCCCCTCCCCCGGAGACATTTTTGGTTACCAAACCAAATTTTAATAAATTCAGGCTATGATGAAAAATGAAGTTTCGTTTCTTTTTATGCTACAAATATTTGCCCAATTATATTTTTTAAAATATTTGTTCAAATGGTACTAGTTATAGTTCATTTTATTAAAAATGTATTACGACGCATGATATTCTTCAAAATATAATAAGTAGACTAATCATACCTAATTGTCTGGGAATCGTGATTCAGGATCAAGAGTGCGTTGAATGCATTTTAATAGATAAAAATTTCAAGCCCGCGGATCGCCCCCACCCCCACCCCTCCTTTAGCTGAAAAAAGTTTGTTATTCCTGAAATGTTTGAAGAAGTAATTGCTATATCAAGGATGTATATAGAATTTTTCTTCCCAGGGGGGGGGGGGGACAAAAAAGGAAGTTTTTGAAATCCACCATTTGAAACAAATTTACAAAATTAAAGTTAATGGAAAATGGAAGAAAAATTAAAGCATTTTTTTCTAACGTAAGTCGCATTTTAACCAAACAAGTTAGTAAAATCATGCAATGCATTGATTATGATACGCTTTCCAACATACTAGAAATCATTACTCAAGTTATTTCTCAAGTTATGAGGAGAATGGCTGTGGAATAAATCTCACTTCTGTGCCCTGACTTTTCATCCCATTTCGATGATATTTAACAGAACTGGTTCAGTATAACTTCGAAATAACATGATGAAGTTTTGTCACAATCGAAGCAATTTTACGTAAGTTATGATGCATATAGGCTATGGAATAGATCCTGCTCCTGTGTCCTAACTTTTGACCCCATTTCGCCCATTGTTAACAGGATTTGTGCCCTGGCAGGCCCCTACAACATACTAACATTTCATCCAAATCGAAACATGTTTACGTTAGTTGTGACGCATAAGAGCAGTGGAATGGATCCCGCTCCTATGTCCTGGCCTTTGACCCCATTTCGTTCATTTTCAGTAGGGGTCTTTCCCAGGTGTTCCCCTATCACATACTAAAATTCCATCAATATCGAAAGATTTTTACGCGAGTTATCGTGCGGACGGACATACGCACATAACGCGTGACGTAATGAGACAGATAGGAATCGCGACCATCTACTCGCAAGAGTGTAGTGTCATAAAACTTTAATAGGATCCACCAACAACGCGTGACGTAATTACACAGATGGCGTGACCGCACGCCAGCATCTAATGGGACGACGCCATGACACTACACTAAAAACGTGGTAATTCGGGTTGGTTATTTAACCCACTAAACAAATTTTCCTAAAGTCGAGATCAAGCCAAATCGTTTTCTAGAACCAGATAATGGTAGGTGAACGACTTTTATCCAAATCCTTAGAGCCGTTTTCAAAATAAAATTTACATACATACAAGAATTGCTCCTTTATGGTGAACGTCAAGTAATTTTGCTTCCTGTACTTCGAATAGAAAAATTTCTGTGCACATTTTCTTCCGAATTAATGAGTTCCAAAGAATGAAAATTTGAACATCGATTAAAATATCTTCATTTTATAGCTTGGAGTACTTAATATTTTCTAAAACGTAACCATAATTATGCAATCCAACATTTGTTTGTCTACCGACGTCATGAAAATACAGATCGCGCCATCTTTTTTCTGGACAATTAATGCGTTCATAAGGATGAAAATTTGAACATCGATTAAATTAGCTTCATTTTATAACTTGGAATACTTAATATTTTTTAAAACATAACCATAATTATGCAATACAACATTTGTTTTTCTACTGACGTCATCAAAAAAACAGGCCGCGCCATCCTTTTTCGGTTTTAACACCACCAGAGGAAATGTTATTGATTTTTAATATAATTATGTTAATGTTTTAGAAAATATTAAGTATCCCAAGTTATAATATGAAGTTATTTTAATCGATGCTCAACTTTTCATCCTTGGGAACACAATAATTGTGAAGTAAATGTGTACAAAAGTTTTTTCCATTGGAAATATGGGAAGCAAAATTACTTGACGTCCATCTTACTAATATGGGATAAGGACGATGGAATGGATCGCAATCCTATGTCCTGACCTTTTACCCCATTTCGTCCATTTTCAATAAGGTTCTTTCTCAGGTGGTCCCCTAGAACATACTGAAATTTCATCGAAATCGAACCATTTTTACGCACGTTATGACGCATAACGGCAATGGAATGCATCCCGCTCCTACGTCGTGACTTTTGACTTCATTTGTTCCATTTTTAATAGGGTCGTCCCCAGGTGGTCCCCTACCACATATTAAAATTTCATCGAAATGGAACCACTTTTACGCCAGTTATCGTGCGGACAGGCGGACGGACGGACAAAGCTGGACCACATACGCTTCTTCAACCTACGGTTGGAAAGCGTAAAAAACAAGTTTGTAAAATCATGCAATGCATTAATTATAATACGCTTTCCAACATACCAGAAATCATTACTCAAGTTATGAGAATAGTAGCTGTGGAATAAATCTCGGTCATGTGCCCTGACCTTTGATCCCATTTCGATGATATTCAACAGAACCGGTTCGGTATACCTCCGAAATAACATGATAAAGTTTTGTCGCAATCGAAGCATTTTTACGTAAGTTATGATACATAAGGGCTATGGAATAGATCCCGCTCCTGTGTCCTAACCTTTGACCCCATTTCACCCATTTTCAACAGAATCCGTCCCCAGGCAAGCCCCTACAACAAACTAACATTTCATCCAATTCGAAGCATTTTTACGTAAGTTATGACGCATAATGGCGATGTAAGTGATTTCGCTGCTATGTCCTGAACTTTGACCCCATTTCGCCCATTTTCAATAGGGTTTGTCGACAGGTGATCCCCTACCACATACTAAAATTTAATCGAAATCGAACCTTTTTTACGTTAGTTATGACGCATAGCAGCAGTGGAATGGATCCCGCTCCTATGTACTGACCTTTAATCCCATTTCGTTCACTTTAAATAGCTTGCCCTCCCAAGTGATCCCCTACCAGGTACTAAAATTTCATCAAAATCGAACGATCGTGCGGACAGACATACGCACACAACGAATGACGTATTGAGGCAGATGGGAATCGCGACAATCTGCTCGCTAGAGTGTTTCGTCATAAAACTTTAATTGGATCCACACACAACGCGTTACGTAATGAGTCAGATGGCGTGACCGCGCGCCAACGTTTTCAAACGCGAGATTGTGAAGTCTTAAGATTTCTAAGCATTTTTAACATTAATGGAACAACGCCATGACACTAAAAACGTTATAATTCGGGGTGGTTATTTAGCCCACTAAACGAATTCTCCTAAAGTCGAGATCAAGCTAAATCGATTTCTAGTACCATAAAACGGTCAGTTAGCGACTTTCATCAAAATTCTTAGAGCACATTTCTTTACAATAATTTCTTTACAATAATAACTTCTGTACACATTTTCTTTACAATTAATGAGTTCCCAAGGATGAAAATTTGAACATCGATTAAAATAGCTTCATTTCATAAATTGGAATACTTAATATTTTCTAAACCATAACCGTAATTACGCAATCCAACATTTATTTGTCCACTAACGTCATCAAAGTACAAGTCGCGCCATCTTTTTCCTGGTTTCAACACCACCAATGGAAAAGTTATTGATTTTTAATATAATTATGGTTATGTTTTAATAAATATTAAGTTTTCCAAGTTATAAAATGAAGTTATTTTAATCGATGTTCAAATTTTCATCATTGGGAACACATTAATTGTGAAGGAAATGCGTACAAAAGTTTTTCCATTGGAAGTATAGGAAGCAAAATTACTTGACGTCCACCTGAATAATATGGGATAAGGGCGATGGAATGGATCGCAATCCTATGTCCGGACCTTTGACCACATATCCTGGTTTCGCCTATTTTCATAGGGGAAATGGGGTCAATAGTCAGGGCATACGCCAGGTGGTCCCTACCACATACTAAAATTTCATCGAAATCGAACCTTTTTTACGTTAGTTATGACGCATAACAGCGTGGAATGGATCCCGCTCCTATGTACTGACCTTTGACCCCATTTCGTTCATTTTAAATAGGGTTCCTTCCCAGATGATCCCCTACCAGATACTAAAATTTCATCAAAATCGAACGACTGTTACGCGAGTTATCGTGCGGACGGACATACGCACACAACGCGTGACGTATTGAGGGAGATGGGAAACGCGACCATCTGCTCGCAGCAGTGTGACGTCATAAAACTTTAATAGGATCCACACACAACGCGTGACGTAATGAGACAGATGGCGCGACTGCGCGACAACATTCTCAAACGGGAGATTGTGACGTCATAAGATTCTCGTTGATTTCTAAGCATTTTTAACATTAATGGAACAACGACATGACACTAAAAACGTTATAATTCGGGGTGGTTATTTAACCAACTAAACGAATTCTCCTAAAGTCGAGATCAAGCTAAATTGATTTTTAGTACCAGAAAACGGTCAGTTAGCGACTTTCATCAAAATTCTTAAAGAACATTTCTTTACAATAATTTCTTTACAATAATAACTTCTGTACACATTTTCTTTACAATTAATGCGTTCCCAAAGATGAAAATTTGAACATCGATTAAAATAGCTTCATTTCATAAATTGGAATACTTAATATTTTCTAAACCATAACCGTAATTACGCAATCCAACATTTATTTGTCCACTGACGTCGTCAAAGTACAGGTCGCGCCATCTTTTTCCTGGTTTCAACACCACCAATGGAAAAGTTCTTGATTTTTAATATAATTATGGTTATGTTTTAGAAAATATTAAGTTTTCCAAGTTATAAAATGAAGTTATTTTATTTGATGTTCAAATTTTCATCCTTGGAAACACATTAATTGTGAAGGAAATGCGTTCAAAAGTTTTTCCATTGGAAGTATAGGAAGCAAAATTACTTGATGTACACATTAATAATATGGGATAAGGGCGATGGAATGGATCGCAATCCTATGTCCTGACATTTGACCACATTTCGTCCATTTTCAATAGGGTTTGTCCCCAGGTGGTCCCTTACTACATAGTAAACTTTCATTGAAATCGAACCATATTTACGCACGTTATGACGCATAAGTCCAATGGAAAGATTCCGCTCTTACGACTTGACGTTTGACCCCATTTTACCCATTTTCAACAGGGTTCGTTATCAGGTGGTCCCCTATCACATACTAAAATTTCATCGAAATCTAACCATTTTTGCTCCAATTATCGTGCGGACGGACAAAGCTGGAGCATGTGCGCTTTTTCAACCTACGGTTGGAAAGCGTAAACAAGTTAGTAAAATCATAAAAAGTTAGTAAAATCATGCAATGCATTGATTATGATACGCTTTACAACATACTAGAAATCATTACTCAAGTTATTACTCAAGTTATGAGGAAAATGGCTGTGGAATAAATCTCACCCTTGTGCCGTGACCTTTGATCCCATTTCGATGATATTCAATAGAACTGGTTCAGTGTACCTCCGAAATAACATGATAAAGTTTTGTCGCAATCGAAGCAATTTTACGTAAGTTATGATGCATAAGGGTTATGGAATAGATCCTGCTCTGTGCCCCAACCTTTGACCCCATTTCGCCCATTTTTAACAGGATTCTTCCCCAGGCAGGCCCCTACAATATACTAAAATTTAATCCAAATCGAAGCGTGTTTGCGTAAGTTATGACGTATAATGGCGATGGAAGTGAGTCCGCTCCTATGTCCTGACCTTTGACCCCATTTCGCTCATTTTCCTAGGTGCTCCTCTACCACATACTAATATTTCATCGAAATCGAACCTTTTTTACGTTAGTTATGACTCATAAGAGCAGTGGAATAGATCCCGCTCCTATGTCCTGACCTTTGACCCCATTTCGTTCATTTTCAGTAGGGGTCTTTCCCAGGTGTTCCCCTATCACATACTAAAATTCCATCGAAATAGAACGATTTTTACGCAAGTTATCGTGCTGACGAAAATACGCACACAACGCATGACGTAATGAGGCAGATGAGAATCGCGACCATCTGCTCACAAGAGTCTGACGTCATAAAACTTTAATAGGATCCACACACACCGCGTGATGTAATGAGACAGATGGCGTGACCGCGCGCGAACATCTAATGGCACGACGCCATGACACTACACTAAAAACGTGGAAACTCGGGGTGGTTATTTAACCCACTAAACGAATTTTCCTAAAGTCGAGATCAAGCTAAATCGTTTTCTAGTACCATAAAACGGGAGGTTGACGACTTTCATCCAAATCCTTAGAGCCGTTTTCAAAATAAAATTTGCATACATACAAGAATTGCTCCTTTAAGGTGAACGTCAAGTAATTTTGCATCCTGTACTTCAAATGGAAAAATTTCTGTACACATTTTCTTCACAATTAATGCGTTCCCAAGGATGAAAATTTGAACATTGATTAAAATATCTTCATTTTATAACTTGCAATACTTAATATTTTCTAAAGCATAACCATAATTATGCAATTCAACATTTGTTTGTCTACAGACGTCATGAAAATACAGGTAGCTCCATCTTTTTCTGGACAATTAATGCGTTCACAAGGATTAAAATTTGAACATCAATTAAAAGAGCTTCATTTTGGAACTTGGAATACCTAATATTTTCTAAAACATAACCATAATTATGCAATCCAACATTTGTTTGACTACTGACGTCATCAAAGTACAGGTCGCGCAATCCTTTTTCTGGATTCAACACCACCAAAGGAAAGGTATTGGTTTTTAATATAATTATAGTTATGTTTTAGAAAATATTAAGTATTCCAAGTTATAATAGGAAGTTATTTTAATCGATGTTCAAATTTTCAACCTTGGGAACACATTGTGAAAGAAATGTGTACAAAAGTTTTTCCATTGGAAGTATAGGAAGCATAATTACTTGACGTCCATCTTATTAATATGGGATAAGGACGATAAAATGGATCGCAATTCTATGTCCTGACCTTTTACCCCATTTCGTCCATTTTCAACACGGTTCTTCCTCAGGTGATCCCCTAGCACATACTGAAATTTCATCGAAATCGAACCATTTTTACGCACGTTATGACGCATAACGTCAATGGAATGCATCCCGCTCTTATGCCCTGTCCTTTGACCACAATTCACCCATTTTAAATTGGGTTCGTCCCCAAGTGGTTCCCTACCACATAGTATGATTTCATTGAAATCGAATTATATTTACGCAAGTTATGACGCATCAGTGCAATGGAATGGATCCCGCTCCTACGTTGTGACCTTTGACCCCATTTGTCCCATTTTCAATAGAGTTCGTCCCCACGTGGTCCCCTTCCACATACTAAAGTGTCATCGAAATCAAACCATTTTTACGCCAGTTATCGTGCGGACAGACGGACGGACAAAGCCGGAGCATATACGCTTCTTCTACCTACGTTTGGAAAGCGTAAAAAATGAAACATTTTCCGGGGGGGCAAGGCCACCTATAAATGTGCCCCTGTGCTAGATATATAGTAATTACTTCTATATATATATAAATATAGTACTTAAAATTATGTGTATGTATATAGCAAATGGAAAACTTGCCCCCTCTAAGGTTCCATTTGCCCCCCCCCAGCCAAAAAGTTCTGAAAGAAACACTGTCTGTGACGTAACTACTCTGATCGCACTTTGTATCTATTACAAAAACGGGTAGCACTTTTACACACACCCACTATTTATATTTATTAAAAGTTTAAAAACAACCGCCCTTGGAAGGGGTAGTGGCTAGTTAATTATAAGAACAACGTCAAAAGCTAAAAGCGTTACACACCTTAAAATAAAGTTAAGGTAATCAAATTAACGAATTTTTGTATGTGCACATTTACATCTGTGAATCTGGGAGCGCGTTTCTTGCTTTTATATTAAGCCTTCTGAGATTATTCGCTATACGAATAAAAGAAATGAAAGATAATTTGGGATACGTTTCCGTTAAGGAATGATCTACGTTTCCTGGAAGCAACTAACGATTATTCTTCTTGTACAGTAATGCACTCCAGCTTTGCGTTATCGGATAAATAAAGTATGTCTGCATTTTCGCTGTGTTTCGTAGATACGAGACGCTAATGAAGACTTTTGCTGAACGTCCGCAGGGATTGTGAAACCCAGTTCTCTTATTGGCTTTATTGCAGGCAATTTTGCGCTTTAAGTGACAATGCGAACTCCAAAAGCAAATTAATTTTCATTTCTTCGGTACCTAGTTGCGCTTCCTCAAGATCTTAAAAAATTAAGACACCGTGATACTTGATTCATGTTTTCGAGAATTAAAGCGGTGCTCCTGTCACTTAAACCGGTGAGGAAAGATTAAGTTCTCCTCAAATCGTTCTCCAGGGTACAAAATAACGGTTCATTTGAGACTATAAGAGTCTCATTGGTATTTTCGCTTCTCGGACATTTTGCCGATAGCAAGTGAGGCTCGCCTTTTCCTTCCTAATTGACCCTCCTATTCCTGATTTCTAACCCAGCTACGCAGACAACAATCGAGAATTCCGCCATTAATCAAGCGTATCGACCAATGAGAGAATCGCCACGTGACCACTGCGTTAAAGAGGCGGACATTAGGCAAAAGGGATCTGGCATCGATTGATTGTCCAATGACCGTCAACTTCGGCAAATGACTTTTGGGGTCGGTGAAATGGAATTAAGGAGGGTTGGGGAGGGTTTCTTCGAATGGCAGAAATTTACTTTATCGTGTTACAGACTTTATAGCGAATTAAATCTAAGACGAAGTTAACTGTCTGTCTGCGTACAAAATGACGTAGACGAATTCCAGAATGCTGAGAATGCGAAAACCTAATGCATTCAAATCAGTCTGTTCAATGGTTCGACACCAGATATAATCTTTGTTACTGGCTCCTTCTGTTCTCCATATTTTACAGCTCCATTTAGGAGGCAGTTCCTTTTGTGACTTGGAATGTACGCAATTTAGAAAAAGAGTCACTTAAAGTTCTCGAGCAGAGAAGCAACTAGAAAGATTTATGAGACGAACAAATTAGAGTTCTCAGTCCAGACTTAAATTTTCCCTCTTTCGCGTCTTAAAATGTATTCAATGACCTACATGAATCTATAGAAACGTTACGTATGAAATATGTCCCAGCATCTCAAAGAAAGCTTGATCAAAATCCACTTGCTATTTTGTACAATAATTGCAGCAGAACAATGCATATATCTTTATGTTAGTCATCAAGCAAGGTGGTGGGGTTCGTCATTTCAGACCATTGTAACTGTAATGCGACAAAGTTTCTTTAAAAAAGAGATTAAATATATTTCAAAATTAATGTGAAAAACCGGAAATTTTTAGCCAAGTGTATTTAACAAAAATATTTTCTAAAATACTTCAGTGGTTGACATTTTGTGAGGATAAACTGGAGAAATTGCCACGGTAACGCGTAAATATACTTTTATAATATCGAAACCCCTCATTCAAAGGAAATCAAATGTACACTGCGAGGAGCATAATTTGAAAACTTGTTTCGAAATCACCTCATGTGTGAAAATCGAAATTTGCCGGTGGTGGTTCTCGGACCCTCGCATCCTTCTGCGCCGGAGACGAATGCTTTCCTAATTAAGCTACACCGGCATGGGAGTTATTACCGCTACTTTCCGTCTTGACATGCGCGTCACCTTTGTACTACATCACATATATCCCCCTTGAGAAAGGGCTGGGGCTTGGAATCGTAATTTTTCCCGGTCAGCCGGCAAACCATGCCTGAAGGAGCACACTATAGAGGAAGGAATTCTCACTAATTCCAGACGATGTGTGGAAGGAACATTGCAAATTTTTTTGAAGAATCTGACGTCCAGGAGATGCATTTTAACGTTCGGGCGCCAATGCGAAATCCCCATATTTGCCGATACCTCATCTCGTATCCGCATCGTTCTGCTTCGGAGACGAATGCTTTTCCAATTAAGCTACACCGACAAGGGCTTATCACTGCTTTTTGCCTTCTTTACATGCGCGTAACCTCTGTGGTACATCACAGATGCATTCCTGCCTTCGGTAAGGGTGTCGTTAACGTAATATAACAAGTTGTTTGTGATTTTTTTAATGTGCCCTCATATTTTTTTTATGGCAAATGTGCCGATATCCATACTTCTCGTATTGTGCGCAAGTCAAATAAATGACTGCTAACTTTTTTGCCAGAGAAAAGTTTTTGAAAATGCTGTTAACCAGAGATGCAATGTGATAGAATCAGAGAAGCAATGTGCTAGAGCCAGAGATGTAATGTGATAGAACCAGAGAAGCAATGTGCTAGAACCAGAGATATAATGTGATAGAACCAGAGACACAAATGTGATAGAACCAGATATACAAATTTGATATAGAACCAGAGATGCAAATGTGATAGAACCAGAGATGCAAATGTTATGGAACCAGAGGTGTAAATGTGATAAAAACAGAGATGCAATGTGATGGAACCAGAGATGCAAATGTGATAGAACCAGAGATGTTGATGTGATAGAACCAGATATGCAATGTGATAGAACCAGAGATGCAATGTGATGGAACCAGAGATACAAATGTGATGGAACCAGAGATGCAAATGTGATGGAACCAGAGATGCAAATGTGATGGAACCAAAGATGCAAATGTGATAGAACCAGAGATGCAGATGTGATAGAACCAGAGATGCAAATGTGATGGAACCAGACATGCAAATGTGATGGAACCAGAGATGCAAATGTGATGGAACCAGAGATGCAAATGTGATAGAACCAGAGATGCAGATGTGATAGAACCAGAGATGCAAATGTGATGGAACCAGACATGCAAATGTGATAGAACCAGAGATGCAGATGTGATGGAACCAGAGATGCAAATGTGATGGAACCAGACATGCAAATGTGATGGAACCAGAGATGCAAATGTGATGGAACCAAAGATGCAATGTGATGGAACCAGAGATGCAAATGTGATGGAACCAAAGATGCAATGTGATGGAACCAGAGATGCAAATGTGATGGAACCAAAGATGCAATGTGATGGAACCAGAGATGCAAATGTGATGGAATCAAAGATGCAATGTGATGGAACCAGATATGCAAATGTGATGGAACCAGAGATGCAATGTGAAGGAACCAGAGATGCAAATGTGATGGAACCAAAGATGCAATGTGATGGAACCAGAGATGCAAATGTGATGGAACCAAAGATGCAATGTGATGGAACCAGATATGCAAATGTGATGGAACCAGAGATGCAATGTGATGGAACCAGAGATGCAAATGTGATGGAACCAAAGATGCAATGTGATGGAACCAGAGATGCAAATGTGGTGGAACCAAAGATGCAATGTGATGGAACCAGATATGCAAATGTGATGGAACCAGAGATGCAATGTGATGGAACCAGAGATGCAAATGTGATGGAACCAAAGATGCAATGTGATGGAACCAGAGATGGAAAGTGGTCAAAAACTAGAGACCCAGGTCCATCTTTACTTGTACAGAATTGGTACTACAGTATATACAAATATAAGGAATTGCCGATATTTTATATGCAACGGCCGTTCCGCAAAAACTGAGAGTAAAGTCTCACAAAATGAAGAAGCATGGGTATAACAGAATATTCGCTATTCTTTCTCAAACTACCTTCTCTCGGATTATATGAAACATCGTTCAGTCCACTTTTCAAAGCATACGGAGCACGCATTTTGTGGAAGCTGCTTTAGCGATCCCTGTACAGCTTGAATAACGTCAGCATCTGTGTTGAATGTTGCGTCACGGAACTTCTCCTTTATTGTTGGAAACAACCAGAAATCTCACGAGGCGAGGTCAGAACTGTAGGCAGGCTGTGGCATGATTTCAATACTGCATTTCGTGAGAAACTGTTGAACACCAGCAGCCACGTGTGGGCGGGCGTTACCATGGTGTAGACTCCACTTGCCCACCAGTTTCGGTCGCTTAATCGATATGTGTAGTCACAAACGTTTCAAGACTGAAATGTAATATTCAGCTTTGACAGTAATTTGTGGAGGAACGGCATGCTGGTAGACTACACATTTATGATCAAAGAAAATTATCATCATCACCTTCCCGGCTGATTTGGTTTGGCGGACATTTTTTTGAAGGAGGCGACCCTGTGTGTTTACAGACACTCGTGTGCGCTTCGCGACGAAATCGAAATAGTGGACCCATGTTTCATCAGCAGTTATTACCGTTTTTATAAAGTTTGGATCCTTTGCAACCATTTGTTTCCACTCATGACACACCTGAACTCTGGCTAACAATTGTTCTCTCGTCAGGTGATGAGGCACCCATCTGGAACACATAGGATGTAGCAGTAATTTGTCGCATAGAATACTTTATGTCGACGTTTCTGAAATATTATTTGACGCCACTATGTCTTCAAAAGCCATTCGTCGATCTTCTTGCAGGACTGCCGAAATAGTGTTAACAATTCGCTCCGTAACAACACTTTCAGGTCGACCAGGCCTATGAGCGAGTTCTGCCGACAAACGCCATTTTTTTTTAAATCATGGTGCAATCCAAAAAATCGTTGGCTCACCCAAACATTCATGCCTTATTCATTAAATCAACTGTTTCTGGATTCGTTTTATCCAAACGACAGCAATATTTTATCGCACAACGCATTTCCCTTCTTAACTCTGAACCACCGACCTCCATAACTGTATGGCGAAATGCAGACGTACCTTAGACTATTGCGCAATAGCAAAACCAGAATGGTCTGTTACGGCTAATAACTGTTGCCATAGATACTTCCTTTATTCAGTCGTCTGCTTGGTTATTTTTCATCTTTTCACTGTTGCCAACTCAAAAAAAGTTAGTCTCAGTTTCTATGGAACAGCCGTTGTATAAATATTAAAGAATACCATATTTGTATCATCATCATTGTCAACCATTATCAATCCACTGCTGGACGAAGGTCTCCCCAAGTTTCCTCCACAACGGTCTGTCTTGTGCCAGTCTCCTCCATGTCACTCCCGCATATTTACGAATTTCATCCACCCATCTCCCATGTGGTCTTTTCCTGGGTCTTTTCCTGTCCCTTGGAATCCAATCTAAAATTTCGGCTGTCCATCTATGGTCTGTCCTTCTGGCAGTATGTCCAGCCCATTGCCATTTCAGGGATTTAACTCTGATCATGATGTCTTCCACTCTCGTCATTTTTCGGATCCACGAGTTCCTCTTCTTATCTCTCCTGGTTATACCAAGCATGCACCTCTCCATGCTGCTTTGAGTTGTCTGCAGCCTTTGTATGTCTCTTTTAGTTAAGGTCCACGTCTCTGCACCATACGTAAGCACTGGAAGGATGCATTGATCAAACACTTTTCTTTTAAGACATAATGGCATATTGCTCTTGAAAATTATGCTGTTTCTTCCAAAAGCTCTCCAGGCAAGTTTTGTACGCCGATTAATTTCTTCATCAATGTGACCCTCACTTGATATCTGCTGTCCAAGATAAACATACGTATCTGTTATCTCCAGTTTTTCTCCATCAATCGATAAATCTTCATTTCTTGTAAAAGCATTGTACATCACTTTTGTCTTCTGAAAGTTCATTTTTAATCCCACTTCTTTACTCTTGTCAGCAAGTTCCTGGATCATACTCTGTAGCTCTGATGGGGTAGTTGCAAAAATGACTATGTCATCAGCAAAACGAAGGTGGGTTAGATAATCTCCATTAATCTTTATCCCTTTGTTTTCCCAGTTCAGTGATTGAAAGACATTTTCCAATGTGGCATTAAAGAGCTTCGGCGATATGGTGTCACCTTGTCTCACTCCCTTTCCAATTTTTATGTGTGTTGTATTTTCAAACAGCCGAACCTTTGCACTTGCATTTTCATAGATGTTATTAATAATATTAATGTATGCATCTTCAATACCGCAGGATTTCAGAGCCGTGGTAACTGCTGATGGTTTCACCGAATCAAAGGCTTTTTCATAATCGATAAAAGCCATGCACAATGGAAGTTCATATTCCCTCGCTCTTTCAATTAGTTCTCTCAGTACGTGCATATGATCTATTGTGCTGTAGCCACTCCTGAATCCAGCTTGTTCTCTCGGTTGAGCCATGTGCAGTGTTACCTTCAAACGGTGTGAAAGAACTTTAGTGAAGATTTTATAAACCACTGATAGGAGGCTGATATTTGTATATGCTACTGTAAATATTGTTGCGTGCAGGAAAATTTGTATTTGGGAAATAAAGAATGTGACATTTTGCGGGAAGTTTCAAAATGGGGAGGATTTAAACGCTGGTATTGCACACAGAGGATCTGAAGTATGCGCACAGAAGCAATATTCCGAGAAACAAAGAGAAGTCGGTTATAAAACCTACCCCGCTGATAAACAATTGATTAGAGCGTCTGGATCTCAGAAAAGTATTCGGAAGCCAAGCGAAAGCAATGTCGTATTTCAAGGGTCAAGTGGCTTGTTTGTCAGAACCAGCAAGAGGGTGAGTAAGACACCTTAGGGTAGTCATGTTTGGTACCGTCTTGGAGAACAGACGTACCCTTGAGAAGGGCCAAGCGGACTTACAAGAAGAAAAAATTGCAACTCGGGAAAAGAATCGGTGGACTGCGAGAAGCAAAAAAGCCTGAAGACTAAAAAAGTCCCATAGTGAATTCTCTAGTTAATTAACTGGCTCGGCTGAACAATGGGTTGAGTGGTAAAATAAGGAAAGAAAATGCCAGTAGACTCTCATAGTCGATCCGGATAACAGAAAATATTGGGGTGAGTGATGTATCTGACAAAAGAAAAAGCCCTTGCAGGCGAGCTAAGATGGACACCAGAAGAAGAGCAACAAAAGTACGGAATAGGGAAGGTCGGATTTAACCCTTTTGGCATAGCGAAGGAGAACTGCTGTGGATTTCTCCTTCGCTATCTTCAACCTTTCTTGCACAGCAAAGGAGAACAGCTGCCTCGGGTGTGCGAAATTCAGCCCGCCAAGTGAGTAAGAGTCGCGATTACAAATGTGTATATACAAGTGAGGCTTCCTGGTGTCGTCCAAATGAGTGAAAGTATGTGATAACTAAAAGAAAAACGAAGCCATGTTGTAGATTGTACCGTTGTCTCAGGGACATGTAAATACTTTTCTTTGAACATATTTGGTTATTAGGGGCAAACCAGGAGTCTATTATTACGACTTTCCTACTTTTAGGATATATTTTCGTAGGACTCTGTCTAATAAATAGAAATTTAATTTGCATAAAATCGTTAATGCCCATTTTTCCTTTAATTTTAAACTAATAACCGTGTTGTAAATTTATTGTGTTAAATATCTTTATTATTAAATTCGGTGCTTGTGTTGAACATTCTTGTCTACCATTTTAGTAGGCATTCTCAAAATAGTATAACTATACTAAAAATCCGAAAATATCTTGACGTAGAATACAAATAAACTTTCCAAGCTTTCCGCACATCAACCAGATGGCTTTTTCAAGGAAGGTAGACAGCTAACTGCAAACTCGACAATAGAACATTTCAACAATTTGAAAGCGGTGACTTGACTAGACAATAAATGAATAGGCGCAAACATGATAATTCGAAGAGACAAGGTTACGTTGGTTGGGCACGCGGTACCATGGTAGCAAACGCAGCATTATTTGAAGAATTGATTCCAAATACGTGACAACTCCAGAGAGATGCTATCATTGCAAGCCTCGCAGCTGGTCAAGATTTCCAAGGTTTCGCGAATGGCAGTAGATTTGGGTGCGGAGCATGAAGCTAATTTCTTTACCTCACTCCATTTAGGATCGGCGGACTTGAACTTGACTTCTCTTGATAGGGCAGTGGCTATTTTTCCGTCTCTTGTATTCCTTTTATGTTCGCTGATTCCAGTTTCAAATGAACCTTTGGTCATTCCGATGTAGTATCGCCTGAAGCCGTCCGGATATTGTAGTGGGATGGCATAAACACCTGCCTCATTGAGACGAGGAGGCTTGTTGATATTTCTCTTAAGCATCGTATACAAAGATGAAGGAGACCTTATGACGACACCGAAGTTTATTCTCCTGAGCGTGTTTTTGAGTTGATAGGAAACATTTGCTACGTAGGGAATAGAGCCCAGGTAGCGAAGTTGCGGCATAGAAATATTAGCACGGCTGGTTCTGGCTTTCTCGATAAATTTATGCATCTGGTTCGACGTATGTCCTGCCTCAATAGCCAATTCGACGATGTTTTTGAGTTCGGATTGTCTAGAACGGACATCGGATGAAACAGCGAAGGCTCTTCTAATTCGAGAACGGAAGAAGGTCGTCTTGTAATCATCAGACCAGAATGAACTGCGGAGCATCAAGTTGGGAACGGAGGTGGGTTTATTATAACTTCCGTTTGAAGGCGGTCGTCATGCGATTTGCTCACTGAGACGTGCAGATAAGGTAAAGTGCCATTGTGTTTAAGCTCCATGATGAAATTGAACGTAGGGTGCATACAATTTATTTTATCGAGGAAAAATTGGAGAACCTCCTTTCCGTGTGGCCATATGAAAAATACGTCGTCGGCATATCGTAGCCAGGTGGCTCCAGGCGATACTACATCGGAATGACCAAACGATTGTTTGGAATTAGAATCAACGAACATAAAAGGAATACAAGAAGAAGTCAAGTTCAAATCCGCCGATCCTATATGGAGTGATGTAAATAAATTAGCTTCATACTCCACACCCAAATCTAGTGCCATTCGCGAAACCTTGTAAATCTTGACCAGCTGTGAGGCTTCTCTCTGGAGTTGTCACGTATTTGGAATCAATTCTTCAAATAATGCTGCGTTTGCCACCATGGTACCGCGTGCCCAACCAACGTAACCTTGTCTCTTCGAATTACCACGTTTGCGACTATTTGTTTATTGTCTAGTCAAATCACCGCGTTCAAATCGTTGAAATGTTCTATTGTCCAGTTTGCAGTTAGCTGTCTACCTTCCTTGAAAGAGCCATCTGGTTGATGTGCCAAAGCTTGGAAAGTTTATTTGTATTCTACGCCAAGAAATTTTCGGGTTTTTAGTATAGTTATATTATTTTGAGTATAATTTGGTGTACAGTTTCTACTTATTGAACTTGTTTTAGTAGGCATTGTTGAACAATTCGACCTTTGGCTACTTCCCCTTAAAATAATTTATCTCTTACCTGCAATATAATACCATCTACCTTTTGCTTTTTCTAGTTGTGACGCGACTGGCAGTTTGAAAGCCAGCTCGTAAGATTTTAATTGGTAGCAGCTGTGCAGATATCACTATCCCATGCGTAATAATGTACACTGCTGGCCACCAAAAATGCAACACCAAGAAGGACACGAGATAGCAAAGCCAGATTTACTGGACACATAACAACAGATACAAAGATAAAACGATTGAGCTTACAGGCCCGTGCGACTTGCGGAACACGCAGACATCAATAGTTCGTGTGGCCTCCCATGGCTGGCAATAACGGCCGCTACACACCGAGGCATCGAACGAAAGAGGCTTTGGATATGAGCTTGGGGTATGTCGGTCTAGGCTGCTTCCACACGTTGCCACAGTTCATCAGGAGTAGTCGCGGGTGGTGTTTTCCGTGCCACTCGGTTCCCGATCAGCGACCAGTCGTGTTCGATAGGTGACATATCGGGAGAACAGGCGGGCCACGGCAGCAGTGACACCTGGTGGGCCGTGATGAATTGTTGCACTGTTGAAACGTGGCCGCTGGCAGGTTTTGCAGGTAAGGGAGGACTACAGGATCCAAAACGTCGGAGATGTAGCGGTGGCTGTTGAGTGTACCGGCGATGCGTACCAGAGGGGTGCGGGTGTCATATCCAATTGCGCCCCAAACCATAACGCCAGGCGACGGACCGGTATGGCGATGCATAATGCAGGCGTCATACAGTCTCTCGCCGCGGTGCCGCAACACGCGAATCCGTCCATCGTGGTGTTGCAGGCAGAAGCGGGATTCGTCGGAGAAGACAATGTCGTGCCATTCCGAGCTCCAGGTGCGGCGTTTAACGGCCCATTGCCGCCGCACTCGCCGGTGGTGTAACGTCAATGGTAATCGAAGCAATGGGCGCCGTGCGACAACTCCCCGCTCCTGCAGACGACGTCGAACGGTACGTAAACTAATACTTCATAATATGTTACATATATAAGCACTCATGTTTGTTTTTTGTTGTTATTATTTTGAGGTTTAACGACCAGCACGAGAAACTCGTAAAGATTATAAGCAGTCATCAATCACTGGCTTAGCCGCATCAGGTTGGGTGCCTCATGCTTTAAGTGCTGTTAAGAAATGGCAATATTAAGAGGCAGGTCAACTCCATTTGGAACGGTGTGAGTGTGAAGGGGACACATTTCTACGGCGTGTTCTTACGTTGAATGAAACTTGGGCGCGGTATTATGAACTAGAACTCAGTCTAATTAATGGAGGTAATACGGCTCACCGTGTCGAGCAAAAGTCCGACTGAACCCCAGTAACGTTAAGATAATGATCATCGCTATCTATGACTGGGATGGCATCGCATTAAGATCTCCAGGACAGACGGTAAATGCAGCGTATTATGCGCATTTCCTCGAACATAACCTGCGTCCAGTTCTCCGTAAGAAACGGCGTCATTTACTGAAGCATACACCGATAATTTTACATGACAATGCCATGTTGCTGGCGTTACTACCGACCTGTTCCGTCTATGGTTTTCGGATGTGCAGCACCACCCTCCCTACATGCCTGACTTAAGTCCCAGTGACTTGGATTTGTTTCCGAAGATGGAAGCACCCCTTCGAAGGATTCGTTTTAAGACCACCGTCGACACTCTTAAAGCGGTAGACCGGTTCATGGCGAAGATGAACACGTCTCGCCTTGGTGACGACGTACAGAGCCTTTCACACAGATGGCAGCGGGTTTTAGACAATGTTGGCGACTATATATAGAATTAATGTGGCCGACAAGAGTCGGATCCTATGTTATATTCTAATGTAACCATTACGCTCTCACTTATAAATTTCCAACCCTTGTTTTATTCCAAGTGACAACAATGTTGTGAGCATCTCAGTTGCTTTTGGTGCGACTTCAAAAGTCAAACGCAGTTGTAGTTATAATTTGAAAAAGAATTATAAAATTCGAAAACCATTTTTTTTTCTGAAAAAATATCGCATCGCGTGAAGGCAACGTTGCGAGGATCACTGTTAAAAATTTTGTGGTAGGTTGCACCAAAAAGTGGTGCTACCCCAGCTGCACCACTTTCTGAGAAAAGATACACCAGTGTGTGGCGCAAAAAAAAAAAAAAAAAAACCAACAAAATAGTGCAACTTTGCACTACGATATTGTACAAGGTTGCACCACATTATGGTGTAAGGTTGCCCCATATTGTTGGGTTTTGTTTGCACCACACACTGGTGTATCTTTTCTCAGAAAGCGGTGCTGTGGTAGGTAGCACCACTTTTTGGTGCAACCTACCACAACATTTTAAACAGTGATATATTGATTTTTATTAGTGCAGACATTCAAACAATTTTGTTTTTTAATTTGAAATAGAATTGGAAAAATATTATTTTTTTACTATTATTAGAAAACAATAATAATGAAAACATAATATAAAACAATGCCAACCGTGTATTTATGAAGAATTATTTCTTCGGGTAAATTCGTTTCCTAATTGTATATATTATTTTTTTACTGATAAAAAAATATTGTCCCGGATTACACCAATGCTGCGAGTAATGAGCGTAATTGTTAATATGGTGCGTAGTGGCACCTCAATTTATAATGGAGCGATTCGAGAAATTCAAAGGCTGTTTTCCTTAGAATTTCAAATGGAACTGTAAATATAAGTAGACATCCCCCCTCCCCCAAATAACGATTTTTAGCAATCATAAAATACGAAAAATCTAATGCTGAACGAATGACATTACATCTAGCTCACCTTGTGGCTTTTAAATCGATTAGTTCACAAAAACAGAGTACAGATAAATCATTAATGCAAAGGTCTGAACAATATCGTGATCGTTTGGAATTTTCAAAAAATAATTGAAACAAGGGATGATATTCAACAGGCATCAACTGACACTGAATTGTTATCGAGTACAAAAATGTTCTTGTCAGGTGCCGTCGACTAGCTCCAACTCCACATCACGTTGAAATGTGCATATTAGGGTACATCTACAAGAAGAAACTACTATGCCATATTTAGACTATTATTTACATGATAATGCTTATCGTGAAATCCACTAAAGATTTTCGAAAATTGAATTTGGGCACTGCTGCTCTGTTTTGCAAAAAATTAAAAATTTTTTTACATATTTATTAGTTTTAATTTTTGCGATGCATGGAAGATGTTTCACTAAATGGAACCTCTTTCCTGAGTACCTGATAATCCAATTATTATTTTTGTTTTCTTCTTTGCAGCAATCGCATAGCTGAAAATAATGCATACTACTGACATTGTTTTGCTGTGGAAGAATCGGCTACATTTCAACAATCTGACATTAGTTATTCGTTAGCTATGGTAGTGTAATCATGATAAACCAGCTAAAGAACGAAGCGGTGCGGGGTGTTATTCGTTTTCTTAAACTTTTTAAGCTCAAATCCACTGGAATTCATAACGAGATTTGTTACGTGCACGATTCAGAAACTGTGTCGAAAAAACAAGTGTGTATTCGTTGATTTCAATCACTGTTATTGGGGTTCACAAAGACAGACGAGCGAAAGGCTGTCTGATGAATTTCGAGAAGGAAGGCCGATTTCTTCACTTTCATTTGATAATTTGTTTCGCAGGCTCAGCGATGTAAGACTGAAAATTTGTGAATTAGCTGCTCAATTTGACATTCCGAAGAAAAAAAGTACTAATCGAATTCTTCGCGAATTATTGAATTGGCTGTGTGCATACCAACACATAGCCATTGTTTTTAAAGAAATGCAAAGCGTTTGGTGATTTACGAAATCATAATAGCGCAAATATCCACGTTCAGATTCCGACTTACACTACACGAGGAGCTGGATTTACACTGTAAAAAATTAGTGATGTGAATTCACAGAAAATTCATGAAAACAACGTGCAGAAAAGTTGCCGCTAGGTTTTCGTCATTTAATGATTTTTTTTTATTGGGGTTTAACGACCGCCGTGAGCAACTCAGTGGGCTATATGCAGTCGCCTGTCCCTAATTTGGGCCAGTGGTTCCAGGGAAGGGAGAGAGCCAGTGCCGTAAGACAAACACAACATCCATAACTCACCGGGATTCGAACCCGTACCCATCTTAGATGAATGATCAGAAGCCATCGCGTTGACCACTGCGCCACCAGAGTGGCGCAGTGGCGTAGTGGTCCACGCAATGGCTTCTTTTGTAGAAGTTTCTGTTTCTTCTAACTTCAGTATTTAGACAGAATTTCCGTACTAAGTAATTCCATTTATTTCAGGAAAAAACCGTTTCTTCGATTTCGCAAAATCTTCGATTTTAACTTTTCTGTTCTTTTATCAAAGATTCTTATTCCTTAGAATACGAAGTTAACGAGCCCTTCCCCTTTCCCCCTGTAGGGTAAAGAACCAGGAAACTTTTCAATGTTACTCGCGCGTGCTGCCGTTGGGAGAGGAAGACGCGTAACGCACAAGCACGTTTAAGGCAGAACACCAATAGCACAATGATGACATGTCTTTTGTTATTAATGTGGGTGAATTACTCATTTTATTTTATTTTGGAACTTTATATTATTTAAAATGTGTCTGTTATCATTTTACATTTTCTCTAGGAGGACTTACTACAATTTACGTATTTTTTTCAACGTGCTGTTTTCGAAGCAGCGGCTTTGGAACTGGAGATATTTTAAACTCACAATGACTTTCAGTTTTTTTTTAAAAAAAGGGGAAATGTGTTGTTTTATACTATTTTTTCACGAAACTCCTAAATATAAACTTTACCCTTTATAGCTATAATACCTTCTCTCTTAAGGGATCCATAGCCTGATAGATAAGCATCATACAATCACCTGTAAAATAATTTATGTACCAGGTTTCTTACCGTGACGCAATATTCAATAGCTGATGCATAAAATATGGGAGGGTCGTCCATAATATCCGGTGACACAATAACCTAATTTTCATGAGATATGTTATTCACAATATCTGACTCGCCTCACAACTCTAAAATCAAATCCTCTGGCAGACGATTGGAATTCAATACTTAATTAAACTTCATGTAGTTCACCTTATGGCTTGAGGTTTGATTAACTATTTGTTGCGGAACACATATATAGCGACATATGTCATTCATTTGTACACCGTTGTTTCTCGGCCTTCTTTTTTTTTTTCTTACCCACATTTTCCCTCAGGGAGTGGCAGGCTAAATCTCTCTCTGTCTGTGACGTACCTGCCAGCAGGACGCACACGACAATAAGGCAGATTGCAGTCAGAATAAATGTCTGCGTAGCTCAGTTGGTTGACCGACTTGTTCTGGAATAAGCGGACTCGGGTTCGAATCCCGGCGTAGACCAAAAATGACGGAGAAATTTACTTAGGTATAATAGCGCCCGAACTTTCCGTATGACCCGACCGTTCAAAATCTCGCAATGGTGTGATGTTATTTCCACACCGCGAGATAGGAAAAATCAGAGAATTCCTTCTCCAGCGCTTCGAAAAATAAATGTGTGTGACGTTGCATTCCACACACTAGATTGACTGGGAGTTCTCAAGTGCACTTTCTACAGTGGATGGCTGCCTGCAACGATTCATGGTCACAGCTGACCCGTGGGCCATGACCCCGGACCTCTTTCGGGGGAGGGAAGAGATGTGACGTACCTGCCAGCAGGACGCACACGACAATAAGGCAGATTGCAGTCAGAATAAATGTCTGCGTAGCTCAGTTGGTAGAGCGACTTGTTCCGGAATAAGCGGACTGGGGTTCGAATCCCGGCGTAGACCAAACATGACGGAGAAATTTACTTCGTTATATGTCTTTCTCACCCTATCTCTCTGTCTTTATCTCTCCCGGTCTTACTCTCTGTATGTCTACCTCTGTCTTTCTCTCTCTGAACACTAACGCACTACACTGCAGCCTCTTGGGTGATTCTTTCTTTCGATCTCTCCTCAGCTTCGAGAATAAAGCCAAAGACACAGACTACCATCCGTGGATTGGACGACATGTCTCTCATACTTGTTACAATTTACTGCACTTCTGAGAATTTAGTGTTGTTCCAGTAAACAGAGTTAAAACTTAATTTAATTTAAAATGATGAACTACAGGCATTAAACATACTTTTCATTTCAATATAAAGAAAACAATGTTTATAAATGCAATTATTTATAAAGTACGTACTATAAGTTTGCATGGAATCCCGAGGAAGCTCGACCATAGTTCAAATCAAAATTACAGTAGTTAAGTTATAAAAAATTGCATTTATAAACGTTTTCTTTATATTAAAATGAAAAGGGTTAAAACTGTTATGGAAAATAGCATTAATGGTTTTTCCACAGACAGTAAGAGCACTTGAAATTAAAAACGAAATTGACTATTATTCCATCTTTCTAGCACGTTTTAGTTTCATTCATCCATTTATTTGTATAATTCTTATAGACGTTCTATTATAACAAATAACTATTTAATATTTCTCTCTTTAGCTTCATTTAGATAGTTTTTGAGAGTATGAACCAGTTTTTTAAATTAAAAATAACACTGGTAATTCATGCCGCGAAAATTGTGTTTACGAGATGGAATTTTTAATCAGTATCGCCTTCCAAGAATGACTTTTAACCGTAAATAAATAAAACAAATCAATAAGGAAAGATAATTTGGAATTTTCAAGGCCATCATCCACTTTTGTTTTATATTAGCTCAATAATTTACCAAAAATACCTTAAAATATTATGAAATTATGATAAAATTACTTTTAAAATACTGCGATTAATGGGGAAAATCTTGAGGTAACCGATACTTACATTTACTTTGGACAACAGATATCACGCAAAGCTCACATTGATGAGGAAACTAATATGCGTATAAAACTGGCTTTGAGAAGAAACAGTACAATTTTCAAGAGCAATATGCCATTATGTCTTAAAAGAAAAGTGTTTAATCAGTGCATCCTTCCAGTTCTTACCTATGGGGCAGAGACATGGACCTTAACTAAAAAACATACAAAGGCTGCAGACAGCTGAAAAAAATAGAGAGATGCATACTTGGTGTAACCAGGAAAGATAAGAAGAGAAGCTCGTAAATAAGGAAAATGACAAGATTGGTAGACATCATGATTAGAGTAAAATCCCTGAAATGGCAATCGGCTGGACATAATGCCAGAAAAACGGACTACCTGTGGACAACCGAAATATTAGATTGGATACCAAGGGAGAGAAAAAGACACAGAATATGACCCCATGGGAGATGGATTGATGAAGTTCGAAAGCATACCGGAGTACCATTCGAAGAGACAGTCTTAAGACAGATAATTGTGGAACAAACTTAGGGAGACCTTCATCCAGTAGTGGATTGATAATGGTTGATTATATATACATATATATCAAATGTGGATATATTAGCACGGACGAATGGAATCTATACCATTCGTCTGTACCAAAATATCCACATTTGAAAAGCCTCTATTTTTTCGAACAATATGTACTGCCTATAAGAAAAGCAACTAACAGCATTTCATCGTCTTGGTTTAACCCACGTCAAACAGAAGTCATTGCTCTTTCCACGTTTATAAGTGAGTCACGGAAAAATTATCATCGGCCGCCACCGGGAATCAAAGCCCAGGGTCTTCAAGTTACGCGCCGGACATGCGACCACTGCACCACAGCGGCCACGAATTATCCAGACTCACATGCGACTAACTGCCAAACCACATGACAGGTTGCTTTCTGATGCGGAGGTTCATTCACTCCAGTCGCTTTATTGATTCGCCTCCTAGATATTTGTTCAGCTGCTGCTTTCCAAACTTTGGTGAATCCCCAGCATTGTGCGGGGCTCTAATAAGCAACCTGCCATGTGGTTTGGCAGTTAGTCGTATGTGAGTCTGGATAATTAGAGGCCGTTGTGGCGCAGTGGTAGCATGTCCGGCGCGTAACTGGAAGACCTGGGTTCGGGTCCCGGTGGCGGCAGATGAAAATTTTTCCGAGGCTCACTTATAGACGTGGAAAGAGCTATTACTTCTGTTTGATGTTCCTAATTCACGTCAATAGTGTGTATTGGTTTAACCCTTTAATCGGTTGAAATGAATTCACTCGGATTGAGTAAATTGGGCTGACACATAATTGGGCTATTAGCTGCCTAAGAAGTGGAACCAACACGGTTGGAACGAGTGAACCGGCGCATCAGAAAGCGTTGCTCTTCCCTTAGCTTTGTTATTCAAAGTAGTTATTTAGAAAGATGATTGGCATTAGTCCTTTATTATTGATTACCTGATAAAAAGACTATGACAATGGGGACGAATCTGAGAAAGGCGAGAGATGTTTGAGGGACTCATTTCTACCCAGTGGCAGGATGTCCGTGTCAGGAGAACTAGCCTTTCCGCAATTTTTCCTGTGGGTCATCTAGCAGGGAATAAATTAAGAGAAAGATTGGCTCCCATATAGGGGTTACAAGAGGGTGCAATCGCCCTTCCCTGGAAATCGGACCCTTCTCCTTGGAAGGTACTCCGGAGATTTTCGTGATAACACTTCTTCGAATTGGTACTTTTCTGTAAAACTTCCGGATGCGCGTTTATGTAAGAAGAGTAAGAAAATCGTTGGAAATCTCTAGCAAAAAGAGTGGAAATTTACAGCAGAAACAAATATAAAATTTCCCCTTGCATGTTGGAGAACATAGAATAGTATGGGAGAGTATGAAAGCGAAGAAAGGAAAAATGTATCATGATCTGCAGCAACTACTCACAACTGGACAAAGATATCTCGATTTTTTCCCTAGAAATTCTCCTGAGGGTATTTTTGCATTCTTGATGACCAATGGAATAATCTCTGGAGTCTCTTGGTGTTTGTCACACAAGTGGCTAGAAATATAAAAGAACAACGAAAAAATGTCCTTATTGTTCTAATGTGCTCTCTAATTTCATTTAAACACCTTTCTTTTAGCTAGGTTTACGGTCTTCCGGTTTATAATGAAATTTATACGTTGAGAGTGTGGTCAAAATATTAGATAACAAGTCAGTAAAATCATGCAATACATTGCTTATGATACGCTTTCCAACATACCAGAAATCATTACTCAAGTTATGAGGATAATAAAGCTGTGGAATTAATCTGGTTCCTGTGCCCTGACCTTTGACCCCATTCCGATGATATTCAATAGAACCGGTTCAGTATAACTCCGGAACAACATACTAAAGGTTTGTCTTAATAGATGCATTTTTAGTCAAGTTATAAGGATAATAGCTGTGGAATAAATATCGCTCCTGTGTCCTGACCTTTGACCCCATTTTGATGATATTCAACAGAACCGGTTACGTATACTTCCAAAATTAACATGATAAAGTTTTGTCACAATCGAAACATTTTTGCGTAAGTTATGATGTATGAGGGCAATGGAGTGGATCCCACTCCTATGTCTTGACCTTTGACCCCATTTCGTCCATTTTCAATTGAGTAATAGGGATCATGGCCAGGTGGTCCCCAACCACATACTAAAATTTCATCGAAATCGAACCATTGTTACGCAAGTTATGAGGCATAAGTGTAATGGAATAGATATCGGTCCTATATCCTGACCTTTGACCCCATTTCGTCCATTTTCAATGGAGTTCATCCCCAGGTGGTCCCCTAACACATACTAAAATCTCGTTGAAATCGAACCATTTTTACGTAAGTTATCGTGCGGACGTCAGACAGAAAAAGCTGGAGCATATACGCTTCTTCAACCTCCGGTTGGAAAGCGTAAACAAGAAAGTACAAGAAGTATCCTGAAAGTAAAGCCACCTCCATAATAACTTTTGAAATTTTGAAGTGATTTTAATGAAATTGCACTGACATATACTGTTGTATGTTTTCGTGTGTTACCAAATTTTTTTGAAAATCAGAAATAAAAGATCATGAATGACTGAGAAAAGCAGCGAGCCGTAATTGAATTCTTGGAAAAAGAGGGATGTGAGGCTCCAGCAATCCACAGAAGACTTCTGGTGGTGTATGGAGCTGCCACAATCGATATCGGTAATCCCCAAAGATGGATGAAGAGGTTCCGAGAGGGAGAAAGTTCAGTGTTGGACAAACAACGGAGTAGAAGACCCGCAACTGCAGTGACAGATGCCAACAGGCAACGAGTGAAAGACCTCATCGCAGCTGATCGTCGTGTCACCATCTAGGAGTTGCAACAATAAACAGTGCTCACTATGTTCAGACATTGAATAAGCTAAAGGAAGCTATCAGAAGGAAAAGACGTGATATTCCACTTCATGGTGTTGTTTTTCACCATGATAACGCACATCCCCACACCTCAACGAGATTTCACAGGCTATTGTCAAAATGGGGTGGACAGTGATACCCCAATCCCCCTACAGACCTGATCAAGAGACGGGAAAATAACCACTGCCCTATCAAGAGAAGTCAAGTTCAATTCTGCCGATCCTATATGGAGTGATGTAAAAAAATTAGCTTCACACTCCACACCCAAATCTACCGCCATTCGCGAAACCTTGGAAATCTTGACCAGCTGCGAGGCTTGCAATGATAGCGTTTCTCGGGAGTTGCCACGTGTTTGGAATCAATTCTTCAAATAATGCTGAGTTCTCTACCATTGAACCGCGCGCCTAACCAACGTGACCTCGTTTCTTCGAAATATCACGTTTGCACCTAATCATTTATTGTCTAGTCAAGTCACCGCGTTCAAAGTGTTGAAACGTTCTATTATCCAGTTTGCAGTTAGCTGTCTACCTTCCTTGAGAAAGCCACCTGGTTGATGTGCGAAAGCTTGGAAATTTTATCTTTATTCTACGCCAAGAATTTTCGAACTTTTAGTATAGTTATACTATTTGTAGGATGGAATAAGTTGGCTCGAATTTAAGAGGAATGAGGAGGTCCTGGAGCGAGTGGGAGAACTCAGAAATCTGATCAACCTGTTAAAGGGAAGAAGAATGTTATGGATATGACACACATGGCGCCACGGAGGCCCGATTCTGAAAGTTTTGGAAGCGAAAATCCAAGGCAAGAGAGGAAGAGAACGGTCAGGGAATGTTTTTGTGGCTCAGTTAAACCAAGATACTAATAATAGGACATACTATGACTTGAAGGGAACGGCGGAGAATAGAGAGGAATGGAGAGACAGTACATCTACTGAACAACCAGTCCTTGCACTGAGTAAACCAAGAAGAAGATGCGGACATCAATGTTTGGGGACCGCATAAAAAATAGGGACAACATTTATCTCAGGTAAATCGCCAGCTTAAATAGTTAAGTAATTATTGCCCAGGAATATCTGTTCTTAATAACTGTGTTTGCTATCACAGATCCAGTTTTCACCTCCAGATCGATGTAAGCCATATATCTTGAGCACCACTTCATGTGTTTCAATTAATTTGTCTAGTTTTTCAAATTTCCAAATAGTATTTACAGAGGATGCTCACACATTTTTAGAAAGTTTTTGATTAGAAATTACAGAAAATAAAAGAAGTTTAAGGAATGGAAACTAGATAGCGTGTTACATAAACACGAAAGAAACATCTGCTGCAGTTAAATATCGTCTCATGAAAGAAATACGGGATTACACCATATAATACAAATTCTGAAGATGACAATCCGATTTTTGGTGTAAATGTGACAAGGATGGTAAGTCAGATAATATCCAAAAACTAGAAAATTTCATCGTTCTGGAGCGGAACTCTAATCCGAGTCTCCTAGATAGCGCCCGGGCATGCTAACCACTACACCACCCAGAACGACCAAGTCTCAAGTTTCCGATTAATTTGAATAAAACCATCACAAGATTCGCTAGCCGAAACAACCGGCATTCATGTTTAGCGAATCTGGAGGTTAAGAATCCCATCCCGTGATTGCCCGGAAGAGGAGATAGATCGTGAGAGAAATACGGGATTACACCATATAATACAAATTCTGAAGATGACAATCCAAAATCCTGTGATGGTTATATTGAAATTAATCGGAAACTTAAGTCTTGTTCGTTTTGGGTAGTGTAGTGGTTAATATGCCCGCGCGCTATCTGGGTGACCCGAGTTTGAGTCCCGTGTAAGACGATGAAATGTTCAAGTTTTCGGATATTATCTGGCTTACCATCCTTGTCACATTTACACCAAAATCGGATTCTCATCTTCAAAATTTTTAAATATCTTCTGCTAAGAAAATGGCTCACGGAAACAAGCTGTGGATAGAAGGTTATGTTTTTGCTTTTTGCAAAAAGTTAATGGCGACATTCTCAACTCTCTCGTCTCACCCCGGAACCCATTTCTCACCTTCGATCTCTTCGTAAAAATAGACCAGTACCCACTCATTCTTCTCAATCTTCCCGATCTATCCCGCTAAGCTCTCACCCTCTGGAAAGCTCTTATCCCAATCCGTCTCCTGCCCACTTCAGTAAATGATCTCCTCGACGAACCTCTTTTTTTTTTTATCCTCGGTGCTTTATCCCCGTTCTCATACCCAGTTTTACTACCTTTCCTGGCTTGCCAGCGGAGTGGTGAAAGTGTCTCAACTATTTCATCCCAATCTAACATGGAAATCGCTTCCCGAAATTTCCCTCCACTTCAACAGACGCCCGAAAATCGAGCCAACCTTATGCTCCTGCAATGCTCCATGCGCAGACTCTTTCCGACCATGGTGAACAGAACTGGACTTATACATCGACCTTCAGCTCAGCTTCTCCTTCCATTTGTTATCTCCTTAAATGCTCGTCAAACGCTACTGAATGCCATAACCTCGGAATTACTCTACCGTCACCTCGTCACGAATTTTAATTCTCCGTTGCCAATTTCCCAGATCCCAACCTCAGATCTTGCTGTCACCTGGATGAAAGTTCACAATTCTATCGCCTTCCCTAAAGCAATAGATGTTCAGCGGCTATACTTGCATGGTCGCCATCCCACGCCGTCCCGGTGGCGCAGTGGTCTAAGCGATGACCTCTGATCATTCGTGCGAAAGGGGTCCGGGTTCGGTTACCGGTGAGGCATGGATGTTGTGTTTGTCTTACGGCACTGGCTCTCCCCTTCCCTGGAACCAGTGACCCCAAATTAGGGACGGGCGACTGCTTATAGCCCATTGAGTTGCTCACGGTGGTCGTTAAACCTCCAATAAAAGCAAAACAAAAAAAACGCCCATCACATTACATCGCTTTGGGAACCTTACCAGCCGACATCCGTCACATCTACTCAACTTGCCTGATATTACAGCCTCTCTTCTCTCTCTCATGTTCTGTCTCTCCTGCAAAGTCTGCCATTCGTCTCACACTATGCACGACTACTTCTTTCTCCATAGCCAGCCTCCAACTACAGCCAGCAACAATGAAGTGTGTGCTTTTTAGCACGTTTTTCGTAAAAAAAGATCGTGCTTATGTTACCGGTTTGTCCGTCCGTCCGCCCGTCTTTACCCACGATATCTCTGCAACTATTAGTCCGATTTGAAAAATTATCTCTGCAACTATTAGTCCGATTTGAAAAATTCTTTTTGCGTTGGGAACCTTGAAATATGCGAATGATGATCCTTTATCTCGTTTTTTTTTGTTACGGTGTACAATGTCGCCTCTAGAGGGCGTAAATGCAGATGATGTCAAATTTAAAAATACGTTTTATTCCACATATTTGTTTCTAAACATCCGATTAAAAACAATCTTTTATCTTTCGATTTCATTTATGTCGAAGAGTATTTTAGATATAGTTACTTATTCTAATTACGCACAGATTTCCCCCTAGAGGGGGTAAAAGTAAATTACATTTTCCCCGATAAATCTTCTTGTAAAACTCCGATTTGAAATTTTTTTCCTTCAGCGGATACAACTCCTGATGAAAAATCTTTTGCATATAATTTCAAATTTTTGGTAAAGAATACTTTAGCCACCTGGGGGCGTAAGTGTTAATTTTTACGTCTGATGTATTTGCCATAAAATCTGAGCTTCTAAAATAACGATTGAAAAAATTCTTTCGTGGACTGATGCCACTCACATCGATAAACCTTTTCGCAATATTTTCTTCTTAAAATAGTCTACAGTTTCTCCGCCAGGGGGCGTAGACGTATATCTTATTTTTGTCAATATCTCTACTTCTAGAAGTCCGCTTTGAAAAATTCCTTCTTTGTTGGATAGTGTTTTCTGTGTGACATGTTTCTGATATAATTTCAAAATTTTCAAGTAATTCATAGACTTTCCGCTAGGGGGCGTAGAGGTAAATTGTGTTTCCCCTTATATCTCTGTTTCTAAACCTCCGATTTGAAAAATTCTTTCTGCACCGGATACAGCGCCTGATGAGAAATCCTTTGCACGCAATTTCTAATTTCTGTAAAAAATGGTTTGGCCACCAGGTGGCGTAAGCCTTAATTTCCGCTTCTGATGTATTTGCAGCAAAATATGAGCTTCTAAAATCTAGATTGCAAAAAATTCCTTTTTTGACCGATACTACTCAAGTCGACAACCCATTTAGGAACATTTTCTTCTTGAAATAATACATGGTTTCTACGCCATTGGACGTAGATGTATATCTCATTTTTGTCAATATCTCTACTTCTAGGAGTCCGATTTTAAAAATTCCTTCTTTGTCGGATAGTGTTTCCGATGCGAAATGTTTTTTTTTTTTTTATAAATTCAAAATTTTCAAGTAAATCATAATCTTTCCGCTAGGGGGCAGAAAGGTAAATAGCGTTTTCTGCGTTATTTCTACTCCTAAAACTCCGATTTGAAAAATTCTTTCTGTATCGCACACAAGATCTGATGGAAAATATTTTTCACATAATTTCTAATGTTTGGTAAAGAATGGTTTGGCCACCAGGGGCATAAGTGTTAATTTCTGCTTCTGCTGTATTTGTAGCAAATTCTGAGCTCCTGAATTCTCGACTAAATTTTTTTTTTCTTGGACCGATACCGCTCATATGGAAAAGCCCTTTTGAGAATACTTTCTTCCTAAAATAATGCACGGTTTTCCCACCAGGGGACGTAAAGTCACATCTTATTTTTGTCGATATCTCTGTTTCTAAGAGTCCGATTTGAAAAATTCTTTCGGTGTTGGAGAGCGTTTCCGGTGCAAAATGTTTCTCATATAAATTCATGTTTTTCTTAACGCACAAGTCTGCAACCAGAGGGCGTAAGCTCACGATTCCGTTTACAGGAATATCTGAGGGATTTAAAACCCGCTTGAAAAACTTCTTTCTTCCCTCAGATACTATTGTTTTCCATACCGGTTGCATTGACTTTGAATAGCTTTGATAAATTTAATTTGCGTCAGAACGGATTCAAAAGACGTGTTTATTACACGCGAAAATTTGGTGTCATCTTTCTGGTTTCTTTATTCGAGCAAAGGTTTCAATTTATTTATTTCACTTAAATAATATCACCGCTAACCCTCCAGCATCCAATATTATTTCAAGACGAAAAAGCTCTGATTTCTACTAGAAATGGACACCTCTTGGACATTGGTTTCAGGTCATTCTGAACAGGATTGTTTTCTAACGTTTTTCTCACCAGAACAATGTTTGTAAAAATCATCTTTTGCTTTACGGCTGTACTTTTTTATTCGATGAACTCCCGAATTTCCAGAACTTCATGAACTCATGTTTCATTTAAAAACTGTTTGAACTCTCGTATAATTTTTAAATTTGGAACTTTTCGAAATCTGCACGCCAATAGGCGTTAGTTGTATTTTGTTATTTTGTGTATTGTTGTTATGTTACGTTATTTCTTCAGTTGTTCGTGCATGTATTGTTTCTTTGTTAATAAAGTAATGTTTGAACTCTTTGCGAAGAGAAATAGTCGAATTCTGTAATTAAAAAAAGCTGCGATCATGGAATTAGCATTTCTAAATGTAAAATAAGCAGTATTATTAATAATAGATGGAGAAATCGTCAAGCATTGCTTTTTACAGGAAAAGAGCCCCAAACGGATATCCAAAGAAGCATGGATCTACCAAAACGAGTGAAACAAAAAAAGGTCGATGGTCGATTTATTATCGCAAAAAGAGCAGAAAAAGACTTGAAACCTTGATTTCAAGAATCCAAAGAGATTTTCGTTAAGGGATTCTTAATTATTACTGGTTTCTCGTACAATGAGAAACTAAAATTAAGAAAATTTGAAAATAATTCTACATATTACCGAAGTAATGTTTTAACTCAAAATTTGAAGACGACGATCCGTTTTTTGGTGTAAATGTGACAAGGATGGTAAGTCAGATAACATCAGAAAACTTTCAAATTCCGCCGTCCTGGAACGGGAATCAAAACCCGCGTTTCCCATATAGCGTCCGGGTACCCAGAACGACCAAGTCTCAAGTTTCGATTAATTTGAATATAACCATGACGGATTGTCATCTTCAAAATTTGAATAATGTTGTGTATTCAGTCAGTTGCGTATCTTGGGTCCGAGACCTCGGCTATCTCCCCCCCAGTACAGTTTTTTTAATTGCGAAGTTTATTTTTTAATTGTTAAGTAATAGAAGTAACATTTTTTCTACATTTTAGGTACATGCTATTGCTAACACGATACCAAATAATTATGAGAATTAGGATTTGAACACTTATTTGTACACGAACTCCATTCTTCTTTCTTTTTGTGTGAACTTGAGTTACGTTTTCCCAAAAATGTTTCTTCCGAGTACTTTTTCATATTTAAAAATAATGTTTTTCTCTATTGACAAACCAGCCAAGTTGCTCAAATGTACATGTTCTTTTGTGGCTTTAAGATATATTTATTGATTCTTTTTAATACTGAAAACATTCTTTCGGCACTTGCAGTTCTTGATGAACAGTTTGATATTGATCTGCTAATTTATACACCTCAATAAACACTATGTCCAATTATTCAACTTTATGTAACAATAATGTTTCTTACTGATTTGTTTTATATTCATCAAGGGAATAAAACACCTTCAGTTCATTTTTTAATCGAGCTGTATCAAAATTTGAAGCATAGAGTTCTTTAAGCTCTGACAGTAGATGTTCAGGGAAGCTTTCACAAAATTTATCAAAACAGTTCGAATCCAACAAAGCCACGAATTTAAGATATAACATCACTGATTTTAATTCATTGACCCTTCACACAAACTGAAACAACTCTCGCGAAACACGCGCTGGAATCATGGAGGAACTGAGGTAGTCCGAAGTCTTCGTTTTTTCGGAGCGAACCCTTGGCCAAAGTAATGGCCACTCACTCACGAGCTCCGTAGCTCATTCATGTTGTCATGGAAATGCTAGCAGGGATAGTATTGAAGATCTTCCCATCAGAACAGCGAAGTCGCTGGAAGACCTGTTGCGTTACATTGATGCCTTTGATCATCGCTCACCAGACTGATTCTCATAATCGAAAGAAGCAAATCCGCTCGTGTTTTTTTCGCAGCGAAAGCATCGACATATCTTAATACAGTTGATAATTAACTTTTATTTGTGTATATTCAATTAACTTTTATTTGTGCATTTTCTGGACTTCGCAGCTAGACTAGCTAGCCTCGAATATACGCCACTAGGTGTATTCCATTCATGATTTATCTGTCCTTCCAGGCAATCACTGGATAGAATCCTCAAACTCCAGATTCGCTAAACATGAATACCGGTCGCTTCGACTAGCGAATCCTGTGATGGTTAAACTCAAATTAATCGAAAACTTGAGACTTGGTCGTTCTGGGTGCTGTAGTGGTAAGCATACCCGGGCGCTATCTGGGAGACGCGGGTTCGATTTCCTTTGCAGGAGGACGAAATTTTCAAGTTTTCGGATGATATCTGACTTACCATCCTTGTCATTTTTTACACCAGAAAACGGATTGTCATCTTCAAAATTTGAATTATAGGGTGTAATCCCAAATTCCATTCATAATTTTTTAACTCCTATATATAAAGGGAAAATACCATTCCTTTATTCACACAGCCTTCAAAGAGCAGACCTCAGGATATGGCAACCAATCATACATCCAAATATACCACTCTATTTCTTAAAAACATGAAAAAAGAGACCGGTATCAAGTCTATTGCTCATATTCCTTCAAAGTGCTGATGTGCTACCATTAGACTATTGTGTCTTCGGACTGCTATAAAGAGCGTTTTCTATACGCAAACCAGAAACGATGTTTGGACTATGGGAAGTGGGGAAGAGGAGTGGAACAAAATACCACTACCAAATTTAAGAAATGCCTTGGAAATCTAAACGTGGTTTCATACCCAAAGAAAGGGATATCAGAATATTTAAGACACAAATAATTTCATTTTAAATATTAATTATATTACTGAAAAATCGTTCTAGAAATGTGTAAAAATCCTCTGCAGTGCGAAGAAGCATCATGTTTCCTCAATAGCCAAGGGTAGACCCAACGAATAATTTATTCAAAGTAAATTAAGATTGCTTATTGGTTCAAAAATGTCATGCTCTGCATTTGAATTTTACAAAATCTTAAAGCTGCTTAGTGGAATTTTCCAACCCGAAGCACAAGTACAATGCCCATGGGCGATAGGGCGATCTTCAAAAAGAAAGCACTTACATTCAGTGATGTGAGTTATTAGCTTAGGATTTAAATATTATTCACAACAACGAAAGCAGGACACCCTAGAGATCTTCATTTATCATTTTAATTATCGTCTGGGGCTACTGCTCTGTCAGACGCAAAATATTATGATGAAGTGCTTCTGCAATACTTCTTTTCTTAAGAATATTTGGCGATATTTTTGCTTTAATTTTCCCGTTAGTCTGTTTACACCCTTCGGCAACACCTTCATTATTCCTCGATTCTAAAAATATTCAAAGAATTTCCATTCGAACAATAAGGCGGCACATAAAGATAAAGGATATTTTATTATCAGACAGATAAATGAAGTTGCCATGTACCAAAATGCATTCTAAAGAGGAAATCCAAGTGCTGCAGCCTGCGGCAATAAAACTTGGGAGCATAAGGGAGTTGTTGAATTAAATTTAGGCTGGTTATTTGAAGGCTTTTCTTTTAAACTGCAGGATACAAATGGAAAAGTTTTCGGCAAAGATATTTTGGACTGATTTCAAAAACCATTTCCTTTTAATAAAGCAGGGGTCTTGCAACGCTCACTGCTCGGTTGCAAAGTAAACTCTTGATGCTACAAAATGATTTATTTTGAATTGTATCATCGCATTTGAATAAGAGGTCATCACAAGAGTATAAAAGGAAAACACCAGAAGCATTGTTTCGAAATCTTTTGATGAATTCCGCTTTGTTTTTCAAAATGATTGCTTTTAGAAATTGGCATACTGACAAAATAAATGTGAAATGCGTCTGTAACTTAGTATTAGTTCCAGCTACTTTGTAGCCAATTTAGACTAAAATGCGTTGTTTGACTAAATAGATTTTATGTCCGGCAAGTCTTTTGATTGATGCTGTTGTGATTAACATTCCCTTTATAAATGTTTTTTGAGGGAGGAGAAGTTTAACCAGTACCGCGAGCTTTTAAAGATATAAGCAATCATTACACTGTGAAAAACGAGTGGTGTGAATTCACGGAAAATTTCTGAAAATAACGTGCAGCAAAGTTCCCGGTAAGGGTCAGTCTTTCAACGGAATTTCGGTTTTTAAAAGTGCCCATTTTTTTTTTAACTTCCTTATTTTAACAGGTTTAGTAATTACGTTTATTTCAGAAAATTCCTTTTAAAGTTTTTGCGCATTTAGACAGAAATTTCGCAAAATCCAACGCTCTGAATATTTCATCCCTTATGCAAGACAATCCTTTTGCCTCGGTAGGGAGGGTCGAGCACGGACCGTTTAGGTTGAAGCCGCGCATCTTAACCACTGAGCCAGAATGTTACAAGAACCAGACTCATGTTCAAGGTAAAACTTAATTACGAGATGGTGATTTTTTTTTTCAGTAATGCAAGTGATTTAGTAATTTTATTTTCTATTCGAGCTTGTTATATTTTTGAATACGTTTCTGATAATTGTATCTTTTTGTACTAGGTCTTATTACAAATTACGTATTTTCTATGGTGATTTCTCGAAGCAATAGAATTATTTGGGGTTTGAGATGTTTTTTCAACTGACAATAACTTTCAATTATCTTTAAAAGAAGATGCAATGTTCTGTTTTGTAATATTATTTCACAAAACCTTTAAATATAAAATTTACTGTAGATAGCTATTTAACTTTTTGTCTTAAGGACTCCACACACTGATACATAGACATCGTACAATCACCAGATTAAATACCCGGTTTCTTACGGTAGCACAATACACCGATAATCAATTATATTATGACCACGTACCTAATAAACTGTAGTACCCCCTTTAGCCCGCAAAACAGCTGCCACTCGGTAATGCATCCATTCGATGAAGTAGCGATAGGTATCCTGGGGTATCTGGTACCATAATGTCAATAACAGGTCCTCCAGTTCCGCAACATTTCGCGGTGGTGGTGATTTCGCCCGAATCCTCTTTTCCAAGTTGAACCACAAATGTTCGGTTGGATTCATATCAGGTGAATGTGGAGGCCAGGGAATTGATAGAAAGTCACCAGCAGGTTCCTTGAACCACTCCTTGACGATTCTGCGAGTGTGGTGAGGCGCATTATCCTGTTTGTAATGCCAATCACCAGCAAGGAACAGAGTTGCCATGAATGGGTGAACTTGGTCCGCAACGACGTTCTGATACCGGGCAGCTGTCAGGGATTGTGCTATTGGGATAATGGGGCCTAAAGTGTTCAAAGAAGACATCGCCCACAGCTTAACACCGTCGTCGGCCTGTTTCCGCCCAATAGTGCATTCATGTGCCATAGCTTCCGTTTTTAATCGGCTTATCCGCGTTCAGCCGTCTACGTGATACTCCAGGAATGTTGATTCGTCAGACCAGGCCACCTTCTTCCAATCTTCCAGGTCCAATCTCGATGGCCTTGGGCCCATTTCATGCGTTGTTGGCGATGACGCACAGTGAGCATGGGAACCCGGCTGGGTCTTCGGCTACGCAGACCCTTGCGCAAAAGGCCGCGAGGAACTGTGAGTTGTGACACATTGCCCTGATTACCACTGTTGTAGCTTCGGGTGATTTGTCGCACTGTGGCCCTGTATTCGCTGTGAACAATGCGCAACAGACTCTTCTCTCCTCTGGAATCAATGAGCTGCGGACGACAGACGGCTGGACGACGGTTCTTCGTTTGGGCACCTGTGCACCACTTTTGATACGTACTCACTACAGCGGCACGTTAACAAGCCGCGCCGTTTCCGACATCGTAGTTTCGAGGCGTCGTGCCTTCACAATTTGTCTTTTATCAAACTCTGATAAATGGGCAGCTTTTCCCATTCTAACTCCAAATACTCTATTAACCGAAAGCTCGTCCCGGGTGGTATATATACTGCTCTGTGAACTCTATTTATGCCACCGTTCAGTTAGAAGTGCGAGACTCATTTCTCTTTACCGTCAATATAAGAAAGAAATTACGTAAGGTTTCTGAAATGTCAGAATTTTCCTGGTGTGCGAAAAATTCGTGAAATTCAGAGTTGTTTCCGTCATTTCACGGAAAAAGTTGTCTCAGAAACATGCTCCGTTAATTCACAAGAGGAACCACGCAAAGTGTGTTGCGAATTTCAGAATTGTTTTTTACAGTGCAGCTTCTAATTTGGGGCCAGTGACAGGAGAGACCTGGCGTAATGGGGAGGGCACACTGCCCCGTGCACACCAGGGGTCAGATTAGATATACAGTCCGCATATCGTGCCTCTAAACATTCTTCTTACGGTGACTGCCTAATATGTTGTGGGCATGACATCGTGTTGGTGCTGTCATGTTCATGATTTCCCCCAAATTTGAATTTCCCGCTGTATCTGTGCTCCTGAAAGTCTAGTTTTGTTTTGTTTTTTTTTATTCGAGGTTTAACGACCGCCGTTAGCAACTCAATGGGCTGTGGGCAGTCGCCCGTCCCTAATTTAGGGTCACTGGTTCCAGCGAAGGGAGAGAGACAGTGCCGTAAGACAAACACAACATCTATGCCTCACCGGGATTTGAACCCGGATCCCTTTCGGACGAATGATCAGCGGCCAGAGCCTTAGACCACCGCGCCACCGGGGCGGCCAAGTCCAGTTTTCAAACATCCTCTTTGCATTCGGCTGCTGTTACCACGATCACGACTTTCTCTTCTAGCTTTCTGATGAGTAACGGTCATCATGCCGCCCCGGTGGCGCAGTGGTCTAAGGCGTTGGCCTCTGATCATTCGTCCGAGAGGGGTCCAAGTTCGAATCCCGGTGAGGCATGGATGTTGCGTTTGTCTTACGGCACTGGCTCTCTCCCTTCCCTGGAACCAGTGACCCTAAATTAGGGACGGGCGACTGCTTATAGCCCATTGAGTTGCTCACGGTGGTCGTTAAACCTCCAATAAAAAAAAATGGTCTTGCTTGGTAAAATAATACCATGTTTTTAGCACGCGGTGGTGTGAGAGTATTTCCTTCCCTGCTAAATTTTTAGATTTTCTGAAAATTTGTTTCAAAATAAAATTTTTGTATAGGAAACGTTTCAAAAAACGTGCTCATTACATCAGATAATTCGGTGTCGTCTTTCTTGTTTCTAAGTACTTCCGATTGAGATGTTCAGAAAAATGCCAAATGCGCGAGATGATGTATAAATAATGATGTATAATGATGATGTATCTGCACTTTGGAGATGGATTAGGGATACCTTACTCGGTTTGTTTGATTGGAGGTTTAACGACTACCGTGAGCAACTCAATGGGCTATAAGCAGTCGCCCATCCCTCATTTTGGGTCACTGGTTCCAGGGAAGGGGGAGAGCCAGTGCCGTAAGACAAACACAACATCCATGCTTCACCGGGATTCGAACCTATACCCCTTATAACGAAGTAAATTTCTCCGTCATTTTTGGTCTACGCCGGGATTCGAACCCGGGTCCACTCATTCCGGAATAAGTTGCTCTACCAATTAAGCTACGCGGACGTTTTATTCTGATTCCTATCTGCCTTTATGTCGTGTGCGTCCTTCTGGCAGGTACGTCACATCTCCTGGTACGTTACACCCTTTCGGACGAATGATCAGAAACCATCGCTTAGACTACTGCATCACCGGAGCGGCTACCTAACTCGGTGTCATCCACCATCATTACGCTTTCTTGACCAGAGGGCTTTGTTTGGCACAGGATTTTGAATGAAAGACACAAATGGCTGGAGAACAGATTCAAGTGGAAATATTGACCCTCCAGGAAACATGGTATCACTCGGATGTGAGTAGGTTGGAAATGTGGCGCGCAGTACCGAAAATAAATCACCCATTTTGTCGTCTGTTATCCTGTTTCGAACCAAAAACCTAAACAAATGAAACATTCGGAGGGGAGGGGGGGGGCAATGCCCCTCTTTCCATCTAAGCACGCATTTGCTCATGAGGCAATGATTCCGCTTGTCTACAATGCAAATATCACAGATTTGCAAGCCAGCGGTGTCTCTTTTAAGGTGTGGGTGTATTCAGTTTTCCCCTTCATATATCTGCAGACAGCTCTGACCGGTGGAAACTACGTAACTATCCTTGGGGATCATTCGCACCCGTTCATGTCGTGCAACCACTCCGACGTGTGCGACCTCTTTCAAAACGACAATGCGCCACCGCACACGTCCACTGTTGCCCAATTATGGCTGAAGGAACATTCCAAGGAGTTTGGCGTCCTGACTTGACTCTCTCGTTCACCGGATTTAAACGCCATCGAAAACATTTGGAATGCTGTTCAAAGTACCGTCAATACCGGGAACCCTCCACCGACGAATATGACGGAATTGTGGGACGTTCTTCAGGAGACATGGTATACACTGTCGCCGCAGTCCTACAGAGAGCTCGAGGAGTCCATGCCCTCTCGTATTGTTGCCATCATCCGATCGGGGGAGGACCGACGCGGTGTTAGAGAGGTATCCTAGCTTTTTTTGGCAGTTCAGTGTATGTTTTGTGTGTGTGATCGTGAGGCAATTCGCATTGGTGGCCTTAGTTCTCTAAAACAAATTTTTCACTTTGTGAATAACTTTGGACCAAGTGTTTTGTAGTATTTTGTGTTGGTATTAAACTAGGCAATCATATTAATAATAACGTGCGCATTTGTGCTTCCGGCAATAAAGTGTAATAATGTTGGGTTTACGAAAAATACTTATAGGTTCTAAAGAATTCGATTTATTAAAACTCTCGTACCTAGCTAATAATACCTAAGTTAAAGCTTTGAGTAATTGAAAGTTCATAGATTTTCGCAAAAGGGCCTCGAAGATATTTTTTGCCAGAGGATCCTGAGTTTTTTTTCGGTACACCACTGTATTCAAGCGATATTTATGAGGTGCGTTACTTATGATACAAGCCGTAAGTGATGATCAGAAAGAAGTACAGACCTGTAAGTAACGTTGTAAAAAGTATACTCAATTTTCAGTACCTTGTGTACCCAACACGAACGGCGACAACGGCTTATACACTGTGTGACGTATATTCCAATTTAACTTTCATTTTTATTTCATTTTCCTATGTAAATTTGTGTTTGTTCTCTTTCGCACTTTCCAAACTTAACGTGATATCTTCTCTCTCACATGAATGAAGTTGGCAACACTTTTGAGGTCAGAGAGAGTGACGTATGAATGTGATAAGAACGTTAGATCAAAAGGACGATACAGCAGTGGCTTAGTGTGCGATCGTTATTAAGCTAGATTATACTACAGATAATTAAGGCATTATATGTGAAGTGTAAAACTCGCAGTGCTATATTTCGGATTTCGTCACATATTGCTGGACCAATAAAAGGTTATATCGTAAGTTTGACTTCTGTATATGTTTCGTCTGGCCGTAAAACTTTAATCTCGTGCAACTATTGCACCGTATTGTCATTTAGTTCATCATTTCCTTAGTCATGGTTTCAAACATAGCGTAACACCAATCTCGCACACGAAAAAGGGTTACGTTATAACTGCGTGCCATCGACTGTAAGAGGTTCTGGATGTCGCACTGCAGAAGGTTCATACCGTGCTGTATCGATTCCTATCAAAGGTTGGTAACTGCAGGCGGAACCTGACAGGCTAGGAGGCATCGAGAGACCGAGTCCCCCACTTGTTCAATGGGCGCCAAATCAGGCGGACATGTTGGCGAAGAAATACGTGGCACATGCCCTGCATCCAGGAGCTGTAAGACATTCCGCGCCACATGTGATACGACATTGTTCTGTTTAAATATGGTACAGAGAACCGTCTTCAGATATGGCAGAACTTCCGCCCCAGAATTCCAGCGATTTACTGCTGGCTGTTAACGGTTCCTGCAGTGCGTAGGATGCGGGAACGTTAAAGAAACCTAACAGTACCGAACACCAGAACGCGCGGTGTCGGGCACATGTGACGGTGCATAACGCATGCCTCCAGCAGCCGTTCGCCACGGTGTCGCCGTACAGGGATGCGTCTATCATGGGTTATTAGGTTGAAGCGTGACTCGTCGGAAAACACTGTGCACTGCCATTCATCGCGCGTGTGTGTGCGTTATTGCCCCTACTGGCATCTGAAATTTTCGGCCGAGGGAAATCGAAACAACGGATGGTGAGAGACGAGGGCTCTCCGAAGAAAACGGCTGAGGATCGATATTGCGGACAACCCTTGATAGGATTCCGACATCCACTGTTGTGTTGACCCTCGGGACGAGGTTGTTCGGTCCGACAACTCCATACGGTGTAGATGATGATCTCGCTGTGCTTTCATACGTCACTGAGCTGCAGTGCTCCACGTCGGTGCGTCAATATTTTTCTCCCCACTATTGCTATATTCACTTCACTGTGTTCGCGTTCCGTTCAACACGAGCGGCGGGATCTCAGAAGGAAACTCCGCTTTCTCGCTGTCTAACACATCGGCCTCGTTCAAAGTTCGTCAGCTATATGTACAGGTCTCGTCTGCTGCGGAGGTTATATTCAGTTACTATCACTACTTTACTGTTATAATTCCTGTGATTCGACTATGGCAACTTGTCCTGTGGGTCCTGCTTTAATCGGAAAGCCTATGACGGCGAGACTGAAATAATCATTTTCACCTCCTCACGTGACCTACCTAAACCGTGCAAGTTTAAGTCCGATCGCACACGTTTTCCCTTGTGCTGCATTTTCCTCAATGTATTAAAACTTTTGTGTCAAACAACTCTCTCTCGTCGTAAGATTGTAATGGCATTGGGCGACTCCGAACTATAGTAACCTAATTTGCTACCAATGAGAATCGGAAGTTACTTATTCAGCAATCTGCGCAGTATTTTCATTCCATGTATAATAGATCTGCCCGAAGACATGCTCGTGACACCTAAAAATTTGGTGTCATCCTTCTTCTCTTGTTCAAGAATAAGATGGTAATTTTTTCAGGATCCTGTCCGTAGCCTTTTTTCAGTACACAGATTTAGAGTGTGTTAACGAGTTAATTACTAGAAAAAAAGGCATAAAGATTAATGGAGATTATCTAACACACCTTCGTTTTGCTAATGACGTAGTCATTTTTGCAACTACCCCATCAGAGCTGCAGAGTATGATCCAATAACTTGCTGACAAGAGTAAAGAAGTTGGATTAAAAATGAACTTTCAGAAGACAAGTGATATACAATGCTTTTACAAGAAATGAAGATTTGTCGATTGATGGAGAAAAACTGGAGATAACAGATACGTACGTTTATCTTGGACAGCAGATATCAAGTGGGGGTAACATTGGTGAAGAAATTTATCGGCGTATAAAACTTGCCTGGAGAGCTTTTCGCAGAAACAGCATAATTTTCAAGAGCAATATGCCATTATGTCTTAAAAGAAAAGTGTTTGATCAATGCATCCTTCCAGTGCGTACGTATGGTGCAGAGACGTGGACCTTAACAAAAAGAGACATACAAAGGTAGCAGACAACTCAAAGTAGCATGGAGAGGTGCATGCTTGGTGTAACCAGGAGAGATAAGAAGAGGAACTCGTGGATCAGAAGATTGACAAGAGTGGAAGACCTCATGATCAGAGTAAAATCCCTGAAAGGGCAATGGGCTGGACATACTGCCAGAAGGACAGACCATCGATGGATAGTCGAAATTTTAGATTGGATTGCAAGAGACAGGAAAAGACCCAGAAGAAGATGACATGCAAGATGGGAGGATGAAATTCGAAAGTATGCGGGAGTAACAGGGAGGAGACTGGCACAAGACAGACCGTTGTGGAAGAGGATTGGAGAGACCTTCGTCCAGCAGTGGATTGATAATGGTTGACAATGATATGGATGATATCTACCTAACAACAATTTGCTCCACCTTTTGTCCTCAAAACAGCAGCTAGACCTTGGGAATGACTTAAGAACACGGAGGTGGTATTACCTTGCATGAAGCGAATATCATCTGTCGTGGAGCATCCACAGTTGATGGAAGGGTGTTGTCCGACCCGAAAAGATCTTTTTCAATTGGTCCCATAAATTCTCAATCGGGTTGAGGTCTGGTGATAAAGGCGCCCATTTAGAGTGTGGTAAACTCATTTGAATGCTCCTCAAGCCAATTGGTAACCACTCGAGAAGTATGCGGTGGGGCGTTATCCTGCTGAAAGATGACATTATGGTGCCGAAAGAAAATCGTTCACGGACGAGTGTTGTTGGCCGGCCAGGATGTTCACATACCCGTTGAATGTCGCGACTGTTTTGAGTTGAACGCCAAGGTAATCATACTCCAAACCGTTACACTGCCTCCACCTGTCTGTATGATCTGCCTGTATGACCTCCATCTGCCTGTATGACCTCGACTTTGCATCCACCGATTCGTGTGATTTACGCCACACGCACCCTCCTATCTGCGTGATAGATTTGCAACCGTGATTAGTCTAAGCGGTTGAAGTGTTTCCAGTCCTCCGCACTCCATTTTTTATAGGCCTTTGCAAACCGCCGTCAACTCGTTTAGTGTTTTGCAATGAACAACGAGACAGAATGTGGAAGAGGACTACCATTGCACGTGACCTCACTACATTCCGACCTTATCTGCTTAGTGGCATTATCATTACTATTACTTATTTCTACTACTCAGCACAGCAGTTGTGCCATCGAAAACGTAATTCCTCATTCGTTCTCCACCCTCGCTCTGCCTCCCTCCTCTGTTGCGGTTATCTCGGGCTGCTGGAAAACACGACCCACAGGCATGTGTGGAAATAATGCGTTATCAGTGTCCAACTTGGGAGGAGAAATTCCAGTTACCTTGAGCTCTCCTGTCGTGCACAACAAACGACAGAGCTACAAAACAGCTGTAGGATGCGTGCGTGTGCGTACAAACCAGAACGAAATGAGGGATGGAGGCAAGAGTTTTTTCGAGAGTTCCGAAGGTTTGTGGACAGCGTTGTTGAAAAAGTAATAGCCGTTCAGCATCTAAGAAAGGTGATGGGGGTGGCAGTTACCCGTTATTTACAACTTAAACGTTTTTACTGTATTGTACTTAAGTCAAAATAAAGCCTACTGATGGCACCCTGTTTTATCCATTAAAAGAACAATATGAATATGCCATGGATTTTAATTCTCAATGTACTGATAAGTGACTCCTAGAAAATAAACACAACTGAACTTATGACGAAGCAGATTGTATTTTTTTATTAAAAATATGAGAAACTGAGACAATTCTCAATTACAACCTGTTGCAATATTATGAAATATTTTATTTAATAAAATATTATAAATTTATCAAATAAACATTATTTTATTTATTTTTTATTTTTAAAATAAAAAATAAAATAAATACATTTTATTTTTATTTATTATGAAATAATTTTTTTGTCGCAATAATATTTTTAAATAATATTAAGCGTACATATGTCACAGAATTTTCATTTTGCCGCAGATGTAAGGATAAATGTTTTTAATCTTAGGAATTACAATTTTTTTTAAAATAACTGCATGTCCAAAGAACAGATTTTTTTCATTGTAATACATATATTTTTAATGGAATTAAAAAATCAATTTTTTTAGAAGTGAGAATTTTTAAGACAGTCGTTTGTAAACTCAAGTGGGGATGCTGCTTCTAGAAACCACAAAAAAAACTTCTTGAAAATCATGTGAGAAGTATTTTTACTCCCTGTCCAAAAACTTACCGCTACCACTGCTTGTAACGTAAACATGAAATTGACTCCTCGAGAGTCCATTTCACTTTTACGTCGACATTTCTCCCATTGGTTTGAAGTTTTGCAGCATTTCCCGTAGTCTTGGTGTACACGTGCGATGATTTCACATGGAAATCCCAATAGTTCGGCATTTCTGATGTTCTTACAACCAGTATCTGGCCACGGTCAAACTGACGTCTCTTCCTTTACCCATAATTACTTTTCCTTGACTGGTTTCTAATGTATAGGAACATGCTCTAGTTCTTGGCATTGAGATTTTCGGCGTCCAGCTTGATTGGACGCAGGACTTCTGCTTTGCATATTGTTATCGGGGTATATACACTGAAATACCAAATTTCATGGAATAGCAGTATGCAATTTTTTAACCGGCGCTGCCGTCGTATAAAGGCTTCGACGTACGCCACGATTTTTATCAGTTGCGAGTTGTAATATCGCAAGTCAGGTTGAACAACCGTCAGTAGGATTATGGCAAGCCGACGTGAGATATCTGAGTGTGAACGAAGCATGGCAGTAGGAGCCAGACGTATGGGACATTCAATTTCCGAAGTTGGGCGAACATTCAACATTTTTATATCCACAGTGTCACGTGTTTACTCGAAGGCATTACATCCACCGTGGACAGGGCAGTGGCCGACTACGGGTTTGAATGACCGTGACCAGCGGTTTCTGAGCAGGATTATCCATTTTAGCAAACAAGCAACACTGGCTCGAATAACATCCACAATCAATGCAGGAAGTACGAGAGACATATCCATCAGGTCAGTGCAGCGTAATTCAGCATCCATGAGGTATGGGAGCAGAAGACCCACCAGAGTGCCTTTCTTAACACCGCGACATTGGACATAGCGCCTCACCTGGGCAGGTGAACACGGTAATTGGACACTGCAAATCTTGCAACATCTGGCGTGGTCCGATGAGTCACTCTCCCAGTTGCTACCTTGTTGACAGCTTGGGTCCATGAGGGCATGGACCCAAGCTGTCAACAAGGCACTGAGCAAGCTGGTGTTGGTTCCATATATGTGTGGTGTGTTTTTATGTGGCACGGTTTGGGTCCTCTGGTCTTCGTAAAAACGTCATTAACCAGTAATCGTTTTGTTGCTCTGCTGGGTGACCAATTGCAGCCCTTTGTAGACTTCATTTACCCCAACAATGATATGGGATTTTCTAGGCGGACAATGCACCATGTCATCGGGCGGGCCCACGTTGTCCAAAATTGGAGCATTTTGGACAGTTCCAATGGATGGTGTGGCCTCTACGTTCGCCCGACATGAACCCAATAGAGTACTTATGGGTCTTGGTGGAAATGTCCATTTTCACCCAAGATTCTGTACCTCCAATAACCAGGGAGTTGTGGGCGGCTGTTCAGAAGGTATGGCTCATCATCTCTCTAGGCGTTTTCCGGCCACTTTTGGAATCGATACCACATCGAATTGCTGCCTTACGCCTGGCTAGAGGAGGTCCCACACTATACTAGGGACGTATTCCCTGACTTTTTCCGGCCACTTTTGGAATCGATACTACATCGAATTGCTGCCTTTCGCCTGGCTAGAGGAGGTCCTACACTATACTAGGGAAGTATCCCCTGACTTTTTCCGGCCACTTTTGGAATCGATACCACATCGAATTGCTGCCTTTCGCCTGGCTAGAGGAGGTCCTACACTATACTAGGGACGTATCCCCTGACTTTTTCCGGCCACTTTTGGAATCGATACTACATCGAATTGCTGCCTTTCGCCTGGCTAGAGGAGGTCCTACACTATACTAGGGACGTATCCCCTGACTTTTTCCGGCCACTTTTGGAATCGATACTACATCGAATTGCTGCCTTTCGCCTGGCTAGAGGAGGTCCTACACTATACTAGGGACGTATCCCCTGAATTTTTCCGGCCACTTTTGGAATCGATACCACATCGAATTGCTGCCTTTCGCCTGGTTAGAGGAGGTCCTACACTATACTAGGGACGTATCCCCTGACTTTTTCCGGCCACTTTTGGAATCGATACCACATCGAATTGCTGCCTTTTGCCTGGCTAGAGGAGGTCCTACACTATACTAGGGACGTATCCCCTGACTTTTTCCGGCCACTTTTGGAATCGATACCACATCGAATTGCTGCCTTTCGCCTGGCTAGAGGAGGTCCTATACTATACTAGGGACGTATCCCCTGACTTTTTCCGGCCACTTTTGGAATCGATACTACATCGAATTGCTGACTTTCGCCTGGCTAGAGGAGGTCCTACACTATACTAGGGACGTATCCCCTGACTTTTTCCGGCCACTTTTGGAATCGATACTACATCGAATTGCTGACTTTCGCCTGGCTAGAGGAGGTCCTACACTATACTAGGGACGTATCCCCTGGCTTTTTCCGGCCACTTTTGGAATCGATACTACATCGAATTGCTGCCTTTCGCCTGGCTAGAGGAGGTCCTACACTATACTAGGGACGTATCCCCTGACTTTTTCCGGCCACTTTTGGAATCGATACCACATCGAATTGCTGCCTTTTGCCTGGCTAGAGGAGGTCCTACACTATACTAGGGACGTATCCCCTGACTTTTCGAACTTCAGTGTATAATAATTTGTCCATTCACTGTAAGGGAAAAAATAATGTGAAATGTCCTTTTCTTTTTAGCAGATGCAATCCTTTTTCGGATTCGGAAAGCTGGTTGGAAGACACCATAAGATATGGTTTTGTTCACTTGGGGCCATTTATGCTAGAGCTTGTTAAAAGGAAAAATTGGGAAAAGATAGTGCGCTCGAAAGCACAAAATATTGCCTAAGAAAAAGTAAAACAGAAATAGAAATAACCTCTTCTGGGGTTCTTAGTATATATCTGTTGTCCTCTCTATGTCCTAAGCTTTGCACTCTTTCTTTCACGCGCGCATACACATACCCACGCAACTCCTACACCCTCACCTCTGTTCTCTTGTCCGCTTTCTGTCGATTTCTCTTGATCCCAGCAATTACGGCGTCCCCTTTAGAAAATCCTCCAGTTTTCGGCTGCGAGCTTCGCGTAATTACAGTCATTTAGTTGCGTTCATCCATTCCACTTTTGTGCCTTGTCCTTCTTCAGAAATGTTTGTGATTGGCCGAGGTCTGTCTTTCTAAGGATAGCGACATTTCTCCGGAGGAACCGGAGACACTGAATCAATAGAATGCTTCCATTTTTATTTCTCTTTTTTTTTTTTTGCTGGGAAATTTCTTGGCTCGAATGGGTCCTCATGTTACAACTAACACACTCAGACAACGATAACACGGAACTCCGTCCAGCACCTTCCGTTAGTTCGAATGGATTTGTTTTTGTGGGTTGTCTGTAATACAATAATAAAAGTAAGGGTCTGTGGCGTAAGCACTTTAGTGAGGTATCTTTCATTGATTTTTGGCTCGACGATTCTTGTAGAATAAACTAGGATGTAATGCTTAAAAGGGGCTGCTGGAATAACTTTCCTAACAACAAGGTACGCATTATGGTGAAGTGGTGTACTTCAGGACGACATGATACTAATAAATTTCACGAAATTTTTTCAAATATTAATTTACTCCATCGTAATGCTACACATGAGTGAATAAGTTGTCTGAATTTTAATTTTGGAGCTAATAAATTAAAGTTTGAATTATCTTAACTCTGTGTGAGTGTGTAATAAACCTTCAAACAGGACGGAAACCATTTATTTTTCTGGGGTAACTAGTGCTTCCTTTTACTCAAAGAAATGTGTGACAATGTAAAATGTAGTAATCACTCAGCACTTAATTGCAAATGAAATCTTTTAACCAGCGAAAGATTTCCCACGGAAAATGCCAATAAATAAATAAATAAAATGGGTCTTTTAAAAGCTCAGATATCGTTCCAAGTAGGACCTTTTCTTTAACTTATTCCAAAAAGTTTTTTTTTTCACTGTCATTAAAACTGACAAATTTCTTTATACATAGGCGGATTTTTATCACGTTTTTCAACCCTTTTTTTTGAGATATCCTGTGCTCAACCTTAATTTTTCCTTTCACGGGCAATGATCATTAAACTAGCCTGTTCTTGACCTACTACTGTAAAATTTATTTATTTATGTGGGAGGGTAGGGCGCGTTCGCAGGAGTTTTTTCTTTTCTTCTTTACTCATTTTGTTTATTTAAGATTGTAAAGTTCACTTCGTCAAATGTCAATTCCAAATAGGAATATCCGTTTGCGCTGCCAGCAGAAATCAGAAATATCTTAGTAATTCAAGGCAAAATTTGATTGCACAGAAATCTATCACACGAGAAAAAAATGAAGAAATGTTAAAGGTCAGGTATACAGAAACGCAGATACTATCGTCAAGAGAAATGCACATTTATGCACCTGGAAGTAAAACTGCGCATTACTCGAGGGAAAACGCGTATGCAAATGCTTGTCGTTTTGATTGATACCCCATGTAGTCTTTCAATCGAAGTTTCAGAAGCGTCCTCTTGCAGTAAAACTGTGCATTATTAGAAGTGGGAAACTTAGGAAAATATTTATCGTAGTGCACTGGTATTCTCTACAAAAGCTATTATTTCAGTCTTTGCTTTTGCCGCCCCGGTGGCGCAGTGGCCAAAGCGCTGGCTTATGATCATTCGTCTTAGATGGGTCCGGGTTCGAATCACGACTAGGCATGAATGTTGTGTTTGTCTTAAGCCACTGGCTGTGTCCCTTACCTGGAGCTAGTGGCCCTAAATAAGGGACGGGCGACTGCTTATAGCCCATTGAGTTGCTGACGGTTGTCGTTCAACTCCCAATTAAAAAAAAAAAAGAGTATGTTTCAAAAGCGCCCTCTAGCAGTATAACTGTATGTACATTATCGGAAACAGAAAACTTTCACATATGTTTATCATAGTGATTGGCATCCGCGAAAGAGAAATTATCTTAATCTATGTTTCAAAAGCGCTCTCTAGCAGTATATCTGTGGATTAACAAAAGCAGAAAACTTACGCAAACGTTTGCCGTAGTGATTGTTACCCCAAGCAGTTAGGGAGGCGCTTTCGAAGCATCGATTGTCCCAATCGATGTTCCAAAACTGCCTCCTAGCAGAAGAACTGTGCGTTATTGGAAGCAGAAAACTTACGTAAATATCTGTTGTAGTATCTGGTCTCAAATGCAAAACAGGGAATTATTACAATCAATGCTTTGAAACCGCCCTCTAGCACCAAAGTTTTTTGTTATTGAAAGCAGAAAACTCGTACAAAGGTTTATTGTTGTGAGTGGCATCTTATCTAAAGAAAAATGATAGCATTTGATGTTTCAAAATCGCTCTCTATCGACGGCACTGTGCATTGTGGAAGTGTTGAAAAGAGGGCGGGAAACATTTTTCATACCACAAGCTTTCCGATGCAAAGTGAATTTGTGATAACTGATTTTGTAAAATCAAAGGTGTGCCGTGTCAAGTTAGGATTTTTTAAACTTTCATGACGGCATATGAATATTGACAGTAGTAAGGACATACCATCAATGGAAATCTTTGAAATTGAAAAAAAAACATTGCAACAAATAGAACATAATAAAACTTATGGAGAAGATGGTATTATAATTGAAATGATTAAAGAAGGTGGTGAAACCATGAAACACGAACTAAAAATTATTTTTAATGAATGAATAACACATGAAGAAATTCCTCAAATGTGGAATAATGCAAGTATCACCTTACTGAACAAAAACGGAAACAAAAAGAATCCAGAAAAATATAGATCCGAAAGCTTATTATCTCACATATGTAAACTGCTTACTAGAATCATTACTAAAGGATTAGAAGGCAAATTCTCATAAAAAAAACCTTGTACAAGTTGGCTTTAGAAAAAAATTTAGTACAATAGATTTTATACAAAGAATAAGTGTTCTTATTGAAAAATGCAACGGATACAACATACCTTTACATTTGGCATTTATAGACTTCAAAAAAGGTTTTGATAGCATCAAAAGAGCGTCAATAATAGACGCCCTAAAAAATTACGGCATTGAACAACCTTATATAAATCTAATCAAGTATATCTCCCAGAATGCAACATCTAATATTGTCGTAAATGAAGAAAGTGAAAAGTTTAAAATAAATAGAACAATAACAAAAGGGGATACTATCCCGCCAAAGCTATTTACATAAACGGTGGAACCCATAATGAGCAAATTAATTTGGTTAGAAAAGAGGATCAACATAAATAGAACAAGTTTTAACAATTTAAGATTTGGAGACGACATAATCTTCATTTTATAAAATAAAAAAGAATTAAAGGAAATAATGGAAGAACTAACAGATTTATCAAAAGAAATTGGATTAGAAATCAATATTGATAAAACAAAAATAATGTCAAACCAATTTAATAATAGCGAAGCACAAGAAAATATTAGAATAAATGATAAAGAAATTGAATATGTGAAAGAATATATATACCTGGGAAAACTAATTATCACAAATCAACAGGATATTGTGGAAGAAATTGAGAGAAGAATAAGAATAGGGTGGACAGATTTTTGGAAGTTAAGGAAGACTCTATGTAGTAAAATAAAGCCGGAAAACAGAACAAAAATTTTCAATCAATGTATAATACGCATTATGACATACGGCGCTGAAGCCTGGCCTATCAAGAAAAACATCTCAGACAAATTGCAAAAAAAAAAAAAAAACACAATGTGAAATGGGAAGATCTCTACTGAATATAAGACTTCAAGATAAGTAAAGAATATAGATATAAGATCCAGAACAAAGTTTTTAGACGTAGCTGAAGAGATACTCAATTTAAAATGGAAATGGGCTGGTCATATAGCAAGAATGAGAAATAATAGATATACTAAAATAATAACACAATGGAGACCGTATAAAGGAAAGAGTGGAGTAGGAAGACAAGAAGGAAGATGGATGGATGATATAAACAAAACGGTAGGAAAGCTGTGGAATAGACAACCCCAGGACAGGAACATTTAGGAAGAGATGAGGGGGGCCCTATAGCCTCAATTGGCTATAAAAAGGGTTGGAAGAAGAACATGGCATATGACATACATGCTAGCAGATAGGATTGTTATGCTTTTCCAATTAGCGTCCGGTGCAACCAACCAAGTGAAGGCAGGTTTCGCTGCCCACTAAAAAAAAATGTCTAGCATGAACTCAAAGTCTGAACCAATGATTCAGTCATGGCTGAACCGAATGAGTAACGAGTTGAGGCATGTCGGGATTTAATTGAAATGGTAGATAGTGATCCAAGTCCTTGAAGGCAGCCTAACAGGAGATGAGTCCTGGTCCTTCGCTTTTCACTCTTCGCGAACAAATAATTATTTTGGTTCTTATGAATAAAAGAAATTAACTCCATTTGTGTGTAATTTCTGTCCGAAATGTTTGTTTTGCTTACCTAATTTATTACCACCTTTATGGCGCAGTTGGTTAGCGTGCAATGTATAAGGCGGACGTTTCTCACGGGTGTTCGAATCCCGGTCCTGCCAGCCATCTAATCTGGGGTTTTTCCGCAGATTCCACGTGTTTGGGGACGCGAATGCGTAGATGGTTCCTTGTAAAGTGGGCTGCGGACGCACGTTTTCCCAAATTCCCGTAGTGCGAAGTGGAAGGTAACGGGAACCCACCACCACTTTAAGTTCCCAGGATTGTTTAACATGAAAGTCACCTTGTGTTTGATGCCCCATGCTAACCACCAACCTTCGGGTTAAGGAGAGATGGAAAGACCTAATTTATTGCGCGATGCAGCGCAAAAGCTGAAAACACGCTTTCCAACCGTAGGTTGAAGAAGCTTATATGTTCCAGCTTTGTCTGCCTGTCCGCACGATAACTCGCGTAAAAATGGTTCGATTTCAATCACCTTTTAGTATGTGGTAGGAGTCAACCGGGGAACAAACGCTATTGAAAATGGGGAAAATGGGGTCACAGGTGAGGACATAGGAGCGTGATGCATTCCATCGCCCTTATGCGTCATTATTTATGTAAAAATGCTTCGATTGCGACAAAGCGTCATCATGTTTTTCCGGAGGTATACTCAACTGCTTCTGTTTAATATCATCGAAATGGGGTCAAAGGTCAGGGCACAGGAGTGAGATTTATTCCACAGCCATTATCCTCATAACTTCAGTAATAACTTTAGTAGTGATTTCTGGTATGTTGGAAAGTGTATCATAACCAATGCATTGCATGATTTTACTAACTTGTTTCAAAAGGCTATTGTACCTTAAGAAAGGCAAAGGAAAGTTCTTAAATCGCGAAGGTAGTGAATACTACAAATCAACAAGAATAAATAGTGATATCAGTATGAATCTACAAAAGCATCTGACTCATTTATTCAGTTAATAGAAGTTGCCCAAAATGAAGAAAATTACTAAAAAGCATGATAGTGATGTCGTTCTTGACAGCTAGACAAGGTTTCTACGAGTTTTAAGAGATAACTTTTTTTCAGAAATATTTGAAGTGTTTCAAAAATTCCATTGTTTTAATGATGACAATTTGAGAAGCATTTATTTTCCAATGGCAAGTGTTCATCATTTATCTCCATCTTCACAAAACAAATTGCTCAAGTAAGTGCAGAGATTTTAAAACATTTTTTTTTCTGCTGAGTTCAAGAGTGTGGTGACTCTTTAGTTATTCCTGACGAAACTAGAGGCATCAGTAAGGCGATCCAATGAGTATATACATTAGGTTCGTTTAATGTGGTAGTCTTCAAGAAATATATCTTTTTCTTAATTTGAAAATGTGATTGACTTAGGTGGGCAAGGATTGAAATCACTTTTATGTAAACATTTGTGGTTGTATGGCCTGGGAACTCGTATATGCGTAACGATTAGATTCTCCCTGGGCTTAGGGGAGATATAAAAGCATTGTTTGGCAGGAAAGAAGGAGTTCTTTTTGTTCGATTTGCACGAACAGTCTCCCTTACTTTGAGCTAAAGGGTGTTAGGCAGAGGAATCGAAAAAGCATAAAGAACGATTGCGCTCGCCCTAAATGGTATCCGTTTTGTGAAGAATTGACGTGATCTCTGTAAAGGAAGCAGCTTAGGTTTCTTCATTCGCTGACGGAAGGAGAAGCACTAAAGCCTAAATAATTGCGCTTGGATCATCTATTAAATTACGTGATTAAGTTTGAAGAAATGAGACTTGGTGTTTATTTACCGTGAATCGTCCTGCTTGAAGAATATAGGTTAGAGTCTAAGATACATTTAAAACAGAGAAACTAACGGGATCCTAGCGTAGAGTAAGTTAACCAACTCAAATGTGACGGCTGTCACGGGATCACGTGGCTAATCTACTCTTATGCAAGGTGGCGTAGAGCTGCAAGAGCGGTTACAGCATTAATGAACATTAAATACCTAGGCAGAAATAAAAAGTTGTCAGGTGTTCATTTTTCAAGCGCCACAAACTTTTCTGTTGTAGCTAGTATACTTTTCATGCAAGTAAATTTTGAAAGTGTGGAAGACTTTAGTATAAAACATCAGTACACTTTTAATCTAACAAAAAGAGCCTAATCTTTTGAGTCAAGTAAAATGAAGCCAAAATTAACATTCGAACTCACTGCAACAAATTATCATGTTTACAGTTTCCACCAAATTACCAATGATCGGTGGGACCGTTTTTCAACCTAAACATAAAATTAAAAAACGCCATCATTCAAACTTCATGAATTGAGAGGTTTTCGTTTCAGTTGTTATGACATAATTGTTTTCCAATAGATCACTACGGAACATCTCTTTCAAAGTAACGTGAAAAAAAGAAAAAATATGTAGCTCTGAATTTATTTCATACTTTCTCTTCAACGAAAAGAATACATTATAAAGGCAGTATCAATAAATGCTTTGTCGCATATACTGCTGAGAAATAATATACGGAAAATGGAAATTTCCCAATAAATTCTCGAGCTTATTGGAGACTGTTGTACGTGCCTCTTTATTACATCAACTAGCTCTCTGATTAGTGTTCTTTAAATTCAATTTGTTGTTTTCTGGTATTGGAAACTTCAGCCTGTTCAGGGAAAGACCCCTTTTCAAAGATGTCCAGGAAATTAAAACTGAAATCTTGCTCTGCGTTTGACAATACTGACGGTTGACAGGTGAATCAGACAGGCCAAGGGCTTAAGGGGGATTAACTTTGCGTCGTCGTCGCATTAATAACAGAGGTGGGGATATTTCTGAGAAGGATTTACGTTGACTTTAGTGGAAACGTTCAGAAGTAGTAAACACCTTATCAGCTCGCTTTAATATCAGCCATAAGGCTTTGCGTTAATTAAATTTTGATTTGAGAAAGACACTGTGTTTGTGTTAACAAATACGTCCAGAACAAGCCTGACTATGATAGCTGCGTAAGGAAAATAACAAATGTTGTTTAATGAAGATTCAGACCAACACAACGAACAATCTGTCGGCGATTTTCTTTTTTCCTAAAAATGTCTTCTCAAATTAAATCTGAACAGGCCTAATACAGTATCATGAATTCGTTGAAGTCCATTTAGGGTACTTTAAAATAAATGAAGAGTAGTATACCGTGTTTTTCCTTAAGCGATGCTGATGATTTAATTCCGGGTTTATTTAAGAGATGTGCTGCCTCTATGCGTAGATCAGTATAGTTGCGCTTGCGCGTGAAATTGTGTGAAGCGATGTGCAACACTTACACGAGCAGTAATTCTACAAAAAAATGGATGACACTAACAAAGCTTGAAACATCTGGGAAAAGAAGTGCAATCAGCGACAAAATCGTTTGAAGGCAAATGGACAGAACCCGTACATGTAATATATATTATCGGAGAGATGAGCAGGTCCCACTTGCACCAGAATAGATGAGCATCATTTTCGGTTGCAAGATCTTTGAGTAAAGATGTGCATCAATTCTTTGTGCTAACATTTTAAGCAGAGATGCTCAACAAAATTCATGTGCAACGGATTTGGGGAAATGTATGCATCAATTTCATGTGCAACATTTGTGATAAGACATATGCATCAGTTTCGTGTACAACAAATTCGAAAACCATGTTCATCAATTTCGTGTGTAACAGCTTTAGAAACACATGTGCATCAATTTCGTGTGTAACAGCTTTAGAAAATATGTACATCAATTTAATCTGTAGCAATTTTGACAACAGAAAGGGGTGTCAATTTCATGTGCAACAGTCTTGTAAAGACATGTGCACCAATTTTAAGTGCAATTGCTTTGGGATGAGATGTGTATATATTGCATGTACAACAGTTTCCGATGGAATGTGGAACAGCCTTGAGAAGGCATGTGCGTCAATTTTATGCGTAACAGCTTTGGGAGAAAATGTGCATCAATTTCATGCGTTGAAAGTTTTACGGGGGCGCGTCAATTTCTTGTGCAACGGCTTTGAAAAAACATGTCCATCAAATTCATGTACAATATTTGGTAAGATGCGCATCAATTTCCTGTTCAACAGCCTTGAGAATACATGCTTGTGTCAATTTCATGAGCAACAGCTTTGGGAAAAAATGCGAATCAATTTAACGTATAAAAGTTTTTTATGAGATGCACATCAATTTCGTGTGAAACAGCTGTAGAAAGACATGTGTATCAATTTCGTGTGTAGCAATTTTGACGAGAGGCTCGTCAATTTCATGTTCATCGGCCTTGAAAAGACGTGCATCAAATTCAAGTACAGTCGTTTTTTATTAGATGCGCATCAATTTCATGTGCATGAGAAGACATATGTGTGTCAATTTCATTAGCAACCGCTTTAGGAGGAAATGTGCGTCAATTTTATCTACCACAGTTTTAGATGAATGTGCATCAATTTTATCTAAAACAATTTTTGATGAATGTGCATCAAATTCAGGTGCAATAGATGTGGAAATATATGCATGAATTTCGTCTGTAACATGTGTATCAATTCCATGCGTAGCAATTTTAACAAGCGAGAGTCGCGTCAATTTCGCATGCAACAACCATGAGAAGGCATGTGTGTCAATTCATGTGCAACTGCTTTGGGGTGAAATCTGAATCAATTCTATGCGTAGCAATTTTGTCAATAGTACAGTCGTTTTGATGTCGTCAAGTCCATGTGCAACAGCCTTTAGAAAGCATGTTCATCAATTTCATGTGCAACTGCTTTCAGGAGGAAATGTGCATCAACTTTGGAATGAAATGTACATCAATTTTTTGTGCAACATCTTTGGAAAGTGATATGTATCAATTTCATGTGCAGTAATTATTGTGACAGGAGAGAGGTGTAAGTTTTACGTGCAAAAGCTTTGGGAAGACGTGTGCATCAATTTCTTGTGTACTAATTTTCACAAGAGAGAGGTGTAAATTTCATGTGCAACAGCTTTGGAAAGACGTGCATCAATTTCATATGCAACAGCTTTGGAAAGACGTACATCAATTCCATATGCAACAGCTTTAGAAATCGTGCGTCAATTTCATGTGCAACAGCTTTGAGATGAAATGTGCATCAATTTTATTCCAAACAAATCGGAAAGAATTGTGCATCAATTTCGCGTACAACAGCCTTGAGAGAAATGTTCACCAGTTTCATGTGCAACAGCTTTGAGAAGAAATAAGCAACAACTACATTTGCGACAGCTTTGAGAAAACGTGCAAGAACGTTGAGAATTTTGAGACTAAATTTCAGGGACAACAGCTATGGAAAGAGATGTGCATTAATTTAATGTGCAACATGTTTCAGAAGACATGAGCATCAATTTCTTGTGCAAGAGCTTTGTAAGGGATGCTCATAAATTTCATGTGCAACTGTTTTGAGAAGACATGATCATCAGTTTCAGAAGCAATACCTTCGCAAATTATGTGCGGCATTTGTACGCGCAACATCTGCGTTGAGGGATGCGTGTCTGTTTTGCATCCCAAAATGATGTGAGAACTGCGTGATCAAATTTCATGAAATTGACGCCCAGCAACTGATCGTAATTTTCAGCATCACTCATTGTCTCTTCCACTCGTGCATTCTTCTGACTGTACAGTAATATAACAAGAAAATGACACCGAAATATCGGGAAAAATGATTAAATGAATGTGTTAAAATATAAAATGCAGAAATCCTTCTACGTTCATTGGGCATGTTAAATCCGTAGAGTATATACTAGGTAACAATCATTCCGTCAAAGAGAATGCTTTTCAATTCAAACAAATAACTTTTTTATATCCGTCTTTTATTAGCGAAGGAACCGCTCAAATGTAAAATATTCATTTGTGCCCGTACCATAACGATAGTATGAAATTCACGTAATACGGTATTCACAAAATAAAAAAAAAATTCCAGAAGTCAAAAAGAATTTTTTTTTTCGATCGCACCTTCAGAACCATTAATGCCGTCGAAAAGGAAAGAAATTTCAGAAGAAAAACTCTTCGGTGCTTTAAGAAGTATAGGCTTCAAATGCAAATTCCTTTCAGCGGCAGAACTTAGCGTTATCGAAAATTGTAAAAGATGTGCTAGAAATTTTCCCATAATAGGTTTCCGAGATAAAACGAATTTTTCATATTAGATTTTCAGAACAGTCACGACCGGCTGTACCATAGAGGCTACCGGAGTATTCGTCCCGCGTCCCCACGGGACCCTGCAGTTTAAAAAATGAAAATAAAATATTTTTTGCTAGAATTATCCATATTTATTGCTATTTTGTTTTAAGTTTTGGGGCTGTAGGTCCTTAAATATATATTTTTATAAAGCTTTTTTTTGATCTCCTCACCACATTCAAATAGACCTGCCCTTGGTTGTACAGGCAATTATATTTGCAGATTTCAAATTATAATTATTACCACCACCTTAAGCTTTTCCCCATTCATGAAACAGCAAATTAAATTTCATCATTTTGTGACTCCTTACTATATGTTCAATAGTTTGTGTATAAACGAGAAACGTGAATTTAAAAAATAAAAAGAACAATATCAAATTTGTTTTGGGACTATATATAGAGAACAATTTTTCAATGACTTTAAAAACAGAACTGATTTTTTTTTAAAAGCAATTTTCAGCGCATAAAATGTAAAAAAATCATTAACGTGTCAGTTATTCCACCTTGCATCAAAAATCAATCACTAAAACACGCAACAAGAAAAATGTGTGTATATAAACGAATTTACATAAGATGCTTGTTATTTGCTACATCTGTAAAAAAATTCTGAAACTCACAAGCCACTTTCCGGGATCTTCTTCGTGAATTAACGAAGCGCTTTTCTGATACAACTTTTTCCGTGAAATGACGGAAGGAACTCTGCCGTGGTAGCATGTCCGGCGTGTAACTGGAAGACCCTGGGTTCGATTCCCGGTGGCGGCCGATGATAATTTTTTGGTGACTCACTTATAAACGTGGAAAGAGCGATGACTTCTGTTTAAAAGAGCCCATGTCCGATATGGGAAATCAAAAATTACATGCAAGATGTTTCTAACTGTAGATGCTATGAGATGCAAAAAAAGAAAATAGTTTTCAAATTGAACGGTTAGAAACCCAGATATTGAGAACAATACAATAAACATTTACTTTCCCAAGAGAATAAATTTTGCTATTTAAAAAGGTACGCAAAAAGGTCATCGTGTTTGAAACCTTCGGAGGCAAAATCGAAGTTTGTTTCGCCTCCGAAATTTATATAATCGAAATGAGGTCAAAGGTCAGGGCAGAGGAGCGAGATGTATTTCACAGCCATTATCCTCATAACTTCACTAAAAATGCTTTTACTGCGACAAAACTTTAGTATGTCGTTCCGAATGTATACTGAACCACTTCTCATCGAAATGGGATCAAAGGTAAGGGCAGAGAAGCGAGATTTATTCCACAGCCATTATCCTCCTAACTTGAGTAGGAGGGTAATGATCTCTGGTATGTTGGAAAGCGTATCACAATCAAATCATTGCATGATTTTACTAACTTGTTCCTTTTTCTCGTGACACAAGAACAAGTGGAGCATTATCCGCAGCAGGATAATTACTCAAAATGTAACTTTCATTTGTATGTACAACCTCTAATGTCCGTCATGATTTAACTATGCTAAATAAAATAATGTTCGCAAAAAGTTCTGATTTGTAATTTTTAACAGATTGAGTTTCAATGCGCTGCTCAGAACTGGGTGGGCTATTAGGGAGGGGGCTATGCATGATGGGGGAGGCACACATTTTAAAGTGTGTGACAGAAATTTTTTGCAAAAAGTTGTGTTCATATGCATTTCACCCGACGCTGACGATGTTATCCCTAGTAAAAAATAAAGTTTTCAAGCGAATACTTTATATAGTATTTATTTAATGTACGTAACATGGGAGCCTTGTATTCAAACCTCTATGGCAAGTTACTATTTTTTGCAATTTTAGCTTACTTGGTCGTTTGTATTTTCTTTCATGAGGCTGTTTATCAGTTTTAGTTCTCTCTCTCTCTTTTTCTTTCTGTCTATCTGTATTCGTTTTAAACTACTGTATAATTACAAAAATGGTGTGTTTCTACTATCTTAGTTTCGCAGAAGTACAAACACGAAATTTACAAAAACATTTATTTTATATTATAAATTGTCGGTGAATTCGAGAAATTAGCGTACGTTTATCAAATTTCCCTAAAATATTAGACGGTTACACCAGCCATATGCTCTGACTTATTAAATATTTTGTGAGGCTAAAGGGAGGGTTGAAAGAAAAATAGGGGAAAGGGGGCTTCGCCCCAGCCCACCCGTGGTGCCGCGCCTGTATGGGTCCGGGCTCGAATCTCAGTTAAGGCCGGGATACCGCGCTTTTTTTTTTTGCTGGACTGGCGTTTTCTCTCCCTCTCTCTTTCCTGGAAGCAATGACCCCAAATTACCCAGGTAGCAGAGCCTTACAATTTAACGTAGGCTCAACGCTGAACCATCGTCTTCTATTCCTAAAAGACCGTAGCTCACTGTTGAGCCTACGTTAAATTGCAAGGCTGTGCTATCTCAGTGCTTACAGCCCACTAAGTTACTCACGGTGGTCATTAAACACTTAAGCAACAGCAAAAAAAAAAAAAAAAAAAAAGGAACAATACATTTTGACTGCCACTTTGTACATAGTCTTCTATTCCTAAAAGACGGTAGCTCACTGTTGAGCCTACGTTAAATTGCAAGTCTGTGCTATCTCAGTGCGTACAGCCCACTAAGTTACTCACGGTGGTCATTAAACACTTAAGCAACAGCAAAAAAAAAAAAAAAAAGGAACAATACATTTTGACTGCCACTTTGTACATAGTCTTCTATTCCTAAAAGACGGTAGCTCACTGTTGAGCCTACGTTAAATTGCAAGTCTGTGCTATCTCAGTGCGTACAGCCCACTAAGTTACTCACGGTGGTCATTAAACACTTAAGCAACAGCAAAAAAAAAAAAAAAAAGAAAAAAAAAAAAGGAACAATACATTTTGACTGCCACTTTGTACATAGTCTTCTATTCCTAAAAGACGGTAGCTCACTGTTGAGCCTACGTTAAATTGCAAGTCTGTGCTATCTCAGTGCGTACAGCCCACTAAGTTACTCACGGTGGTCATTAAACACTTAAGCAACAGCAAAAAAAAAAAAAAAAAAGAAAAGAAAAGAGGAACAATACATTTTGACTGCCACTTTGTACATACAATATCTTAAAATTTTCTTTCCATTTGGTTTGTTAATGCTAAATAAGAATTCGTTGAAATGTTCAATCCTGCTTGCCCCGTACTTTCTTCGTGAAACGTTATTTCAATACCTAACGTGGTGTAATGTTCCTTCTCCAATACCCAAAACATAATGATTCATTTTTAACGTAACTGCTGGAAAATTTGCCTTTAGTGACTTTTCCATCCTGCGTTCTTTTTCGTGATTTTATGATTGTCTTATGCATTTGCTTTTCGTGTTTGACGCTGTGGGGATAATCCCCGTCACCTAATTAACCAAACTAGGGACTGTGAATGACTATAGCGGAGAAATTGTAATTCTGATGCAGGAATCGAGTTGTTTGCAATGCAACATCGAATGCCGCCTTTGGGAGCAAACGACCGCAGACCGAAAATCAAACAATCCGTAAAACGCTTTAAACGATAGCGGTAATTATACATGTCTGCATAACCACTCGCCCGACGACTCTCCTAACATCGCTTCGGTCCGCCGTCCGATGAACTAATCAAGTTTCAGAAAGTGGTTTAAACACCCAAAGGACAGGAACGCCTGATCTTCCTCCTCCATCAGAGGCATTTGCATTGAACAATATTTAATGAGCGTTCCTGGAAAATCTCCGACGGTAACAATCAGAGCTTCGAGAGAACGAGACCCTATCAGCTGCACAGCCTCAGCCGAAGAGATGAGGAGAAGTTGTCGTTTGGTTAATGTCTCATGGGAGCTTGGCAGCATGCTTCATTTCCACCAAACCCAATTCTTCTCCCACCTCAATGTCCTCCCTCTCATCTTCCACCCCCACGCTTAACCCTTGCGCCTCGAACAGATTGCTGATGGCATCCGAGCGTCCCGCAATGACCAATCCCAGGAGAGCGCCTTGATGGTGGAGAGATGTTGCCACTTCTTGGGATCCTAATCTTGCTCTTTTGTTTGGGTCGAAACAATTGCTTCCCGCCATGCCGTTGTCGACTTTTCGAATGACGAAGGAATCATATTCATTAAAGGCTTTCTAAGCTTGTTTGATAAGTACGGTTCTTCAATACTTCATCACGTTAAGAAAGATTAAACCGGGATAACAGGAAAATTGAAGGCTTGGACTCTGTCATTAACTCTTGGATATGTAAGAATAACGGTTGAAATGAGCGCTTCTTTTTCCCGAAATAAATTACATTTTTGAAGTAGTATAAGTCTGCCTCACTCGCGCAACATTAAACTGTGACGTTTGGTTTCAGAAGCAGCAAATTTTTTCTCATAAACTTTTAGATGTTACGCCTTACTTATGTGGCATAACGCACAAAAAAAAAAAAAAACAACTCTAGTGTGAATAAAATCGATGTGAGTAGTAGTTCTACCTATTGTCCAGAATAAGAGTTGAAATTTCCAACGGCGTTGCAGGTGGAACTATTAATGGAATGACGCGAAATTTGATATGAGGACTCCTGCCGCAATGGAGTTTTATTTGACGGGAAAAACAGAAATTAGTTCAAAAACTTACCTCCAGGGGGAAAGGGGGCGCTTATTACAGTAGACAAAATACAAAAAGAAATGCAAAAGTAGATCACAGAGGGCATATTCCGTTGTTACACATTAGCATGTTTGACATGATGTCTTTAATTTTCTGCAACGTACTGAAATCGCAAGCTCAACCACAGATCGAAGTGTTTCATTGTAAATGTTGTGAATATGGTGCGTAAAGAATTTTTTTTTTTTTTTTTTTTTTTTTGATTTTTTAGATGTCCAAATGTCAGATAATGTTTGCCTTGTGGATTTTGTAGTAGTTGTTTATACACTTATCGTCAAAAAATATTTGCACCCAGGACCAGGAGGACATGTCGGATTGCAGTACTATTTGGGAGGAAGGAAAATCTTACCAGGAACAATTAATGATTGAACATTAAGACTGATATGAGCAATATTTATATTTATTGAGCTGCACGCCAATACGTAGTGTCTCTCAATATGGCGTCGGACCGCCATTTTTGCTCACACACCGTGCCAGACGTCTCGACATGGACTTGTGCAGGTTCCTAATGATATCCCGCGTTAAGTCACCTCATGCGCAGCTTGAATCTTCTCAGGCAGTTCCTACAGATTGTGCGGTAGTGGTAGAATGTGGATAGCGCGTCCAATAGACACATTTTCAATCGGCGATAGGTCTGGCGATGTAGATGGCCATGGCAGAGTTGAAGGCGAGCTCTCGGGACAGCAGCATTATGCGGACAAGTGATGTCCTGTTGGAAAATCGCACCGGAATGAGCGTTAAGGAAAGGTAAGGCCACTGGTTGAATTACCTCATTAACGTAACGGTGGGCTATCAAAGTTCCTGTAATTAACACTAAAAGTGATCTGGTATCGTAGGCAATTGCACCCCACACCATGACACCAGGTCTTCTAGACGTGTGACGCTTGACAACGAGCCGCTCATCTTGGCGCTGACCACGGCGTCTCCACACACGAATTCCGTGGTCGCCTCCTCCAAGACAAAAGCGGTTCTCGTCACTGATTATCATCCGCTGCCATTCTGAGTGGATCCATAACAGTTTGGCACGACACTATTGCAGTATTTGGTGACGATGCAATGTTGTTAAAGCCAGTCGTCGTAACGGTCTGCTTGCGCGTAGTACTACGTCGAGCAGCCGTCTGCCAATGGTGCTGGCATTAATCGGAAGATGCATGGAGAGCACCACTGTTCGCTGAATATACGCAATCGTGGCTGTTGGGTCACTCAGCGCATGTCGGACAAACCGTCGGTCCTACCTCTCCGTGGTTCGTCTAGGTCTCCCAGACCCTTCGTATCTCTGCTGAGTGCCTTGTTCTATGCACTGCCACCAACAGCGTGCTATGGTGATATCCGACGACCGGTATGGCGATCAATGCGGCGATAAGACCATCCCGCTTCCCTGAGCCCGACAATGCGGCACCTCTCGAACTCCTCCAACTGCTCGAATTGCTTCCGAACTTTTCTCCGGGGCATACGTCATTTTCAAATGATGCAACCAATAAAACAGCACTAGTAATAATGGCAAGCACGCCCAACTGGACGATCTTATATAGCCGGTCGAGCACAGCGTTACGGTCCCTACTTGCTGTCGTCACATGCGCAGCCGAGCGTGATACTTGAATCATCATTTGCATGACCTACCCAGCAAGTTTCATTCCTGTCGGTTGCTTCCTTCTGGGTGCAACTATTACTTTGACGATGCGTGTATATGTAACCAATGCCAAGAGTCGTATGGTTTCACTTACGGCAAGCTTGCTGGCCAAGTGTTAGGAAACTAGTTGCTGATCTTTCTTCCGTTGGTAAAGTGTGCTTGCAGCATCTGCTTTACAAGTGTTGATATTTGAGGAGGACCGCTAGTTGTTAAACCGGGGAACTGACGTTATTGAAATGTTGGAATCACCTGGTTCGCCGTAAGAGATGCATAAAATTGCATATCGCTGGAGGGTGAGTGGTGGATGATCCATAGAGCGACCAAGACGATTGAGGTGGTCCCGCAGATGCTCAATTGGATTTACATCTGGGAAATCAGGGGGCCAGGAAAGTACTTTTAAGTCTTCATCGTTCTCTTCCAACCACTCTCGGACATTTCTAGCTGTGTGACACGTAGCATTGTCGTGTTGGAAGATCCCATCCGCCACAGGAAAGACAATCAGCATGTATGGTTGTACGTGGTCTGCAAGGATGGATTCACAACGAATTCGGTACTACCTTCCACAGGAATGGGTGGACCCAGAGAATGTAACGAAAACATTCCAAACACTGCCCCCACCAGCTTGTGCTCTTCCAATAGTGGTTGAAGAGTGTTTATTCTCCGATGTTTCTCGCCTTACGCGCGCCAACGTGCATCCTTTCGATGAAGCAGAAAACGTGACTCATCGGAGAAGGCAATTCTTTACCAATCAGCGGAGGTCGAATTCCGATACTGCGCTGAAAATGCGAGCCTTTTATGCTGATGCGTTTTTGTTTGCATAGGTGCATTCACCATCCTTCTGCATCGGAGCCCCTTACCCAGCAGGGTTTGCTAAACTGTCGTTTTAGACACATTTCCGGTAGCCCCCTGGTTCATTCGGCTAGTAAGTTGCTCTACTGTAGCGTGCCGATAGGCCTTCAAGCACCTTCGAAGCCGATGTTCCCCTCTCGCATCAGTGGCACGTGGTACTTTGCAGTTTTCACGTCGCTTATTCACAATGATGTCATTTCTCCAATCACGATACACTTCAACCACAGCAGCGAGCAAATAGTTCACAAACTGCTCTTTTTCAGAAATACTGCCACCCTTGGCCTGAAAGCCGTTAATAATTCCTCTTTGCAAATCAGATTAATCGTTCTTTTTATCCATGAGAGCAACGAGCGATATGTTTTCAGATTGCCTACAGCAAACCTTATATACCCTCCAAGCCAGCTCACGGCACGTTCCTTCTTTCATTGGCTACGCGCTTTTGACGTCAAAAGTAGGAGATGGTCACAATAATGTGACTCGGCTGTGTATATTTTCAAAAGTATTCGGACACCATAATGTTTTGGGACAAAGTGATTTATTATCGCAATTAAGACGTAGTCGGTTCACCTTTTGCTTGTATGACAGCGGCAACACGTCAAGGCACAATATCAACAAAATTCCAGTAGGTCTCGATAGGAATGACTCACCATTCATCCAACAGAGCTGTGGAGAGCAAAGACAGTTGTTGCGGTCGATGTCGTATTCGTCGCTCCAGTTCATCCCAGGGGTGTTCTATGGGATTAAGATTAGGACTATGAGCAGACCAGTCTAACTCATTTTCAAGAAACCAGTGTGACGTAAATTCTAAATTAACTTTCCTTTTTAGTTTCTTTCCCTATGTAAATCTTGAGTTTATTCTGTTATTCTTCACTCTCAACGTAATATCTTTTCTCTCAAACGAATACGTTTGGCAACACAATTGAGGTTGAATGAACGTGACGTATGCCTGAGTTTTGACAAGAACAAGAGATAAAAACGACGACTAATCGATTGCTTGGGAGCGTTGCTTTGTAAACTGATTATTGAAGAGAGCGTTGGGTTGTAAACTGATTATTGAAGAAAGCGTTGGGTTGTAAACTGATTATTGTAAATAGCGTTGTGTGGTGTGTGGAGAGTTTAGTGCAATATGCTATGCTACGATGTGTTTGCTACATCCTGAATAAAGCATCTTTTTCGGTAAGTTTGACTTCTGTTGTTTACATGTTTCGTCTGGCCGTTAAGGTTTCTTTCATTTAGGAACTATTTCTTAGTACACAGTGCGTCAAAGAATTTTTAAGACTGGCGCTAGATTTTGGCCTACGGTGGCGCCACCAGTGTAATCGCGAATCCGTTATAAACCGTGACCATCTGCTTGCTTTTTGCCAAAAGTACTGCGCAGTTGTTAAAGTAACTCAAACGAAACAGCCGTTCATTAGAGAAGTAAAATTTTTTTCATGTTGAATTATTAAGATGGAACAAAAGGCTGTTATTAAATGTAACGCAAAACTTGGTAAAAGTGCCTCAGAAACGTACCTAATAATTAAACAAGTTTACGGTGAGTTTTGTTTAAGTAAATAAAATGTTTTCCTGTGGCACAGACGTTTTTTGGACGGAAGAGATACACTGGAAGATGATAAGCATACCGGAAGACCAAGTTCATCTAGGACACCTGAGATTATTGTAAAAGTTCGTGATATCGTAGCAAACAATCGATGTGCGTCGCTAAGAATGATGGAAGAGTCTTTAAACATCAACAAAGGAACGATTCGAACCATCCTGCATGAAGATTTGTGCAAAACAAAAGTATGTGGTAAATTTGTTCCACACACGTTAACCAATGAACAAAAATCAAGGAGAAGTGCACATTGCAGAGACATCATTTCAGCTGCTGAAAATGATCCAAACTTCTTAAAATTGATTGTTACAGGTGATGAAAGATGGTGTTTTCAATACGATCCTAAAACAAAGCGACAAAGTGCGGAATGGAAGTCAAAAAACTCACCACAAGCCAAAAAACAAGAAAAGTTTAATCGAAAATCAAAAGAGTGCTCATTACATTCTTCGATAGTAAGGGTTATTATCCACAACAAATTTGTTCCAAGTTGACAAACAATTACTGGTGACTTTTATTTAAATGTTTGAGGCGTTTGATGGGCAGAATTCGTCGCATTCGTCCATAATATCGGGATGAAAACAGTGGGTGTTTGTTGCACGATAATGCACCCAGTCACACCTCACTTCTTGTTTGTAGATTTTTGGCAAAAAATAACGTTTGTGTGTTGAATCATCCACCGTATTCGCCTGATTTAGCACCCTGCGACTTTTCTTTATTCCCAAAACTTAAAATGACGTTAAAAGGGTGTTATTTTGATGAAATGTCGACCATACAAACAGCTTCGACGCGTGCTTTGGAGGCAATTGAACTGGAACAGGCATTCGAATCATTATTAAATCGCTGTAACAAGTGTATTGAAGCCGGAGGGACTTATTTTGAATAACAAACCAAAACAAATTAGAATTTCTTGTTTCTATTTCATTTTACAGACCCAGTCTTAAAAATTCTTTGCCACACTGTGTATGTTGCTGTTTTAAATTAACGTAGAAGTAAGACAAGACTTCTTCGTCATACCAGTCCTACAGACTTCGTGCAGTGTGGCAGTGAGCTCGATCGGGTTGGGAGAGACAAAGGTCATTTCCATAATACTGCTAGATTCTTGGTGAGGCAAAATTATCCAAAACGTCGAGGTATATCTCAGAGTTCGTGGTTGGCTGTATAATAACTAACGGGCCGAGTCTCTTCCACGAAAAACAACTCCATACCATGAAGGAGCCACCGGCAAATTTAACTGTTGGAAAAGCACAGTCCAACAAAAATCGTTCGCCTGGCTGTTGCCAAATTTAAACACGTCCATCAGACTGAAAGGGCGAAAAGCGTGACTCGTGACTCCAAAGAACAGCTTTCCAGTCACCCACAGTTCAGGAACGTTGGGGGACACATCACTCCAAATTACGCATCGCATTCACGATAGTGGTATGTGGCTTGTGTGCAACTAACTCTCTGCGGATAGTTATGGTACTAACCGAGCCATTGCAAACAGTTCCTACTTCTGCAATGTGTAATGTATTGCATAAGCTTGAAAGCCCATGCAAAGACTTCGCCAAAAAAAGTGCTCAGTATAGTTAAACAACACTTTCCTGTGGTTGATACTTGATGTTTTAAAGAAGAGAACGTCGGTATTAGTGTAGCACGTATCCACCTCCGATAAATTGTTTCCCCTTCAGTGTAGCACGTATCCACCTATAAAAAACTTACCCCCGTCATTAAAACACGTATCTACCGGTGTAAATGAATGACATACTATACTTTATAGCCTTAAAAACGGGTTTTTTGAAACCGTAGATCTAATGTTTCATTTTTTGTTTGTTATATCTGAACATTGAGCTGCAAGAGAACGTGCCTGGTTCCCAGGCTATTAGAGCAATAGTTTTGGTTTCGAGGCTATTAGAGCAATAGTCTGGTTTCGAGGCTTTTACAGCAGAAGGTGAAATAATGTTCTTTCTGACTGAAATAATGGCTGCGCAGGATCCAGATATGTTCCACTTTTGTGCCTTGACAGCAACTGCGGAACTTGCAACTGAATTTGCCCAGAGGAATGGTTTACTTTTATCAAAACAGCAGCTGCAGCAGCAGCAACAGCAAAAACGATGTTTACTAGGCACACCAGGCTGCACTGACATAGTGGTACCACGTTCCAAACACATGCGAGGAAAGGATTATGATGGATGTAGATGTCCTAAATGCAAAAACTGGCGTGCAGCAAAAAATGCAGTTGTGGGTGGTGAAATTCAAGGCGCATCCGAAGAAAATCATTTGCGGTCGTTTTTTGCAACGGTTAGTGCTAACAATATTTCAGTCTAGGCAGCTTTGGCAATTTTGTACTTATGGGGAAAAGATTTGTCATTAACTAACACAAAGGCCATGAATCACTATCTGGTAACCCAGAATCATACACTGGTAGACTGGCGGAACTACATCCGAGAAGCATGCCTACGTGCACTAAATGATGCAAAAGCAATGGGCGGACCTGGTGAAATTATCCAGATGGATGAAAGCCTGATGAGGGGCCGTCGTAAGTATAACGGTGATCTAATGCTGAAAGGAAATCGCGTGCCACCTGTCCGTCAAAATTACGGAAATCAAATGGTTGGACCATGGGTTTGGGGGCTGCTTTGGAAACGTTCAAATGGGACTCAAGAACTTCGAATGTTCTATGTTTTTCGACAAAATGAAGCCACCTTGCGTCCCATCATACAACTTTATGTGGCTCCTGGCACAACAATCTGGTTCGATGAATGGGCGGCTTATCATAACATTCATAACTGGCCGGGTTTCAACTTCCAACACCAAACTGTCAATTACCAGCAAAATTTCATTGACCCCGTTACTGGTGTCCACATTAAAAACATTGAAACCAACTGGGGTCACTTGAAAACTTTTTTTTGTATTGGAGGTCTAAGGACCACCGTGAGCAACTCAATGGGCTATAAGCAGTCACCCGTCCCTAATTTAGAGCCACTGGTTCCAGGGAAGGGAGGGAGCCAGTGCCGTAAGACAAACACAACATCCATGCCTCACCGGGATTCGAACCCGGACCTCTTTCGGGCGAATGATCAGAAGCAATCGCTTAGACCCCTGCACCACCGGGGCGGCACAAAAATTTTGAGAAACATGAGTGGCACCCGTGGTGTTTTGCTTCCTGGACATTTGGCCGAATACTGGTGGAAAACTGAGCATGAGCAGGCACCATTAAATAGTATTGTAGCTGAAATAGTTCGACAATTTCCTTTAGTGTGAAAGTTAATGTACGTATGAGTATTTTATTTTCATTGTATTAAAAAACCAAAAAAATATTTTTAATTTAAAATCAAAAAAGTTAAAAATTAAAAAAATAAATAAAACAATTTTACCAAAAATGCAAAAATGTGATATAAAAAGTTCAAAAGTAGTTCTTTTCACAGATGGATGGATATATTCTACACTGACAGGAATAGGTTTTGGACAGGTGGATACGTGCTACATTGAAGGGGAAACAATTTCTCGCAGGTGGATACGTACTACACTAATACCGAGAACATCTTGGTAGTTAGGCGTAGATATTTTGGGTGTAAGGGATATAGAGTTTCGAGGTTTTTGAAGTCGTTCAATTAGTTGGTACATAATCTTTGGTTCGTATGGTGTAATGTTTTCTACATGTTAGTTGTGGATGAAGTGTTTTCTGAAGGTCTTTCAATTGCTTTGGTGTTTACAGTCTTATGTTCGTATTTTAAAGTCTCCGTAGTCGTAGCTCTACGGAGGGCGTGGTTAATGTGAATTTTCTGCGTTGTCAATAAAGGCATGAGTTTTGACTTTGTAAATATCTTTTATAAGTTGAGTTTTCAAATCATTTTGTTGAAAGGTTTTATGTGGTTCAATTAATGTGTGCATAGTCTTTGGTTCGTATGGTGAAATGTTTTGTATACTTTAAGTTGAGGGTGAAGGTTTTCAAAATGCCTTTCAGTTACTTTAGTATACTCTATGTCTTATGTTTGTATTTTAAAGACTTCGAAGGTGTGACGATAAGTAGGGGCGGTTAATATTGTGAAAGTTCAATCGGAGGCATAACTTTTACCTTTGTACATATGTATTCAAGTTGTGATTTCCGAAGTTTTTATTGCATTATTGATGTATGTGAACTTCGTTGGTAATAATTTGTAAAAGGTCACTTTATTCGGCACATTACAACTTCTATGTTTTTGAGGACAACAAGAGATTGTATTGTTTTTGATGTTTCAAGTATTAACAATGAATAAGAATAGTCAAAATAGTATAACTATATACTAAAAAACCGAAATTTTCTTGGCGTACAATAAAAATCAAAATTTCCAAGCTTTCGCACATCAAACAGATGACTTTCTTAAGGAAGGTAGACAGCTAACTGGATAATAGAACGTTTCAACACTTTAAACGCTGTGACATGACTAGACAATAAATGATTATGAGAAAACGTGATATTTCGAAGAAACGAGGTCACGTTGATTGGGCACGCGGTACTATGATAGAAACCTCAGCATTATTCGAAGAATTGATTCCAAATACGTGGCAACTCCAGAGAGACGCTATCTTTGCAAGCCTCGCAGCTGGTCAAGATTTCCAAGGTTTCGCGAATGGCGGTAGATTTGGGTGTGGTGTTTGAAGCTAATTTATTTACATCACTCCATATAGGATCGGCGGACTTGAACTTGACTTCTCTTGATATGACAGTGGTTATTTTCCCGACTCTTGTAACCCTCTTATGTTCGCTGATTCTAATTCCAAACGAACGTTTAGTAATTCCAATGTAGTATCGCCTGGAACCGTCCGGATATTTTAGTGGGATGGCATAAACACCTGCCTCATTGAGAAGAGGGGGCTTGTGAATATTTCTCTTAAGCATCGTGTATAAAGATGCCGGAGGCCTTATGCCGACACTAAAGTTCATCCTCCTGAGCGCGTTTTTGAGTTGATAGGAAATATTTGGTATGTAGGGAATAGAGCCCAGGTAGCGATGTTGCGGCATAGAAATATTATTAGCACTGCTGGTTCTGGCTTTCTCGATAAAGTTTTGCATCTGGTTCGAAGTATATCCTGCCTCAGTGGCCAATTCGACGATTTTTCTTAGTTCGGATTGTCTAGAACGGACATCGGATGACACAGCGAAGGCTCTTCTAATTCGATATTTCTATGCCGCAACTTCGCTACCTGGGCTCTATTCCTTACATACCAAATATTTCCTATCAACTCAAAAACGCGCTCAGGAGGATGAACTTCGGAGTCGGCATCAGGTCTCCGGCATCTTTATACACGATGTTTAAGAGAAATATTGACAAGCCCCCTCTTCTCAATGAGGCAGGTGTTTATGCCATCCCACTAAAATATCCGGACGGCTCCAGGCGATACTGCATCGGAATGATCAAACGTTCGTTTGGAATTAGAATCAGCGAGCATAAAAGGGATACAAGAGACGGGAAATAACAACTGCCCTATCAAGAGAAGTCAAGTTCAAGTCCGCCGATCCTATATGGAGTGATGTAAAAATATTAGCTTCATATTCCACACCCAAATCTACCGCCATTCGCGAAACCTTGGAAATCTTGACCAGCTGCGAGGCTTGCAAGGATAGCGTCTTTCTGGAGTTGCCACGTATTTGGAATCAATTCTTCAAATAATGCTGAGTTTTGTACCATAGTACCGTGTGCCCAATCACCGTGACCTCGTTTCTTCGAAATATCACGTTTGCTCCTAATAATTTATTGTCTAGTCAAGTCATCGCGTTTAAAGTGTTGAAACGTTCTATTATCCAGTTTGCAGTTAGCTGTAGTCCTTCCTTGAGAAAACCATCTAGTTTATGTGCGAAAGCTTGGATATTTTGATTTTTATTCTACCGCAAGAAATTTTCGGATGTTTAGTATATAGTTATACTATTTTGAGAATAATTTGGTGTACAGTTCCTACTTTTTGAATAAGAATGGGATGAAACGTCGACCCTCTGTCCGGCCAGATGACAATTGAGCAAACTCTACGTGCCGGAAATGTAATAATCTGGACAATGGGCTGCATTGCATATGTAAGTAGGATTATTGGTTGCATTTGTTTAGTTCCTACTTCAGCAGCGATGGAAATGGCAGAGGAAGAACACGGGATATCTTAACATCTCTTACCATGCTTTTCTGTCAGCTTTCACCAATTTGTGCGGGCTTTCCTGAACGTTTTTTTTTTTTTTTGACTGTAGTTGCATCGTCCTTCTTCGATCTCTTCACGACATCACTTACAGTCGATTTTGGGGTACGTTTAGTTTAGCTGCAGTGTTCCGTATGGATACGTTATTCAAATGACATCTTATGACTAACCCACGCTGGAACTCAGGAAAGTTCAAGTCCACGCAGCATATCCGCTTCAAATTTAGTGATAACACAACACAACATCTCAGCTTTATACAGAGTGCCCAGTAAAGTCCTTTCTCAGTCCCGTAACTTTCGAACGCCGACAGCTATAGCCATAAAAACGATGTCTAGGTATAGTAAAGTGGCTATGCGCTATTCGATAAGACCGCTTACAGCGCCTCCTAGCGAAAAAGTCAGGAGGTAGCGTGCCGATGTCGAAAATTTTACGAGATACGGGAAAACGGTCAATTACAAAACTGTAGAGCAGTATCGATTTTGTACCTTGCCTACATGAATGCTAAGAATAGAATGCGTATAACGCTCGTTTGTTTGTTTGCGATGTCGAACATTGTTACGTCAGGAAACGCGTCAGAAAGGAGCACTTAGTTGTCACCTGGCACATTTAGCGTCGGTGCTCAATGTGCTCTCCGTCAGCCACGATACACATTTGGACTCTACATTGAATCTCACGCTGCAGCATGTCAGGTGACACGCTGGAACAAGCATCAGTTATACGGCGTTGAAGGTCCTGCAACGTTGTCGAAGGGGTCTGATACACCTGCTCTTTGAGGGTAGCCCCACAGGAAGAAGTCCAATGGGGTGAGGTCCGGTGAGCGTGCAGGCCACTATACGCAGCCACCATAGCAGATGATTTGTTCCTCGAATGTCTCGACCAGGTACATTCTTACGTTTCCCGGCTGGTGCGGAGGTGCGCCGTCATGTTGGAACCAAACATTCCGCAGTTGAGTCGGGCTAGTGCTTTGCGGAAGGCAATATTATCTCCTTTCTGACGCGTTTCGTGATGTAACAGTGTTCGACATCGCGAACAAACAAACGAGCGTTGTACGCGTTCTATTCTTAGCATACATGTGCGCGAGGTGTCTTTTCGTACTAAATCGATACTGCTCTACAACTTTGTGCTTGATTAATGGTTCATCGGTGTACTATCCCGTATTTCGTATAGTTTTCGAGTTCGGCACGATACCTCCTTACTTTTTCGCTAGGAGGCACTGTAAGCGGTCTCATCGAATAGCGCATAGCCACTTTACTATACCTACACACAGTTTTTACAGCTATAGTTGTCGGCGTTCGAAAGTTACGGGGCTGAGAAAGGACTTTACTAAGCACCCTGTATACTGTACGTACTTCCACACTCACAGCGCAGCTTCCTGCGCAACCGTACTTTTACACTTATGCAAATATTTGGTAGCGTCCGAATACCTTTGATGATATTATTTTGCTTTATTGATTTTCGCTTTATGCGTTAACTTTTTAGTCGTTATCGCCTTTGTCTGCGATATTTGAACTAAACTTTTTTTTCCGTTGTCAAACAAAATCCCCCTACTTGCCGATAGCTTTCGTGCATCCGCTTTATAATCCACGCATTTATTTTTTTTGTTTTAAAGTTCTGAAATTTAAACGGATCACTAGGTGTATTAAAAAATATAACTTATAAATTTTATTTGCGTCTTGTTGTCGAAGTACACTCGTATACACAATTTATCTTTTCACAGAGTTTTATAGACATCACTACATCACTTTCGTGAATCAGACTACCTCAATAGCTCTTGTCAACATATGCAATCAATTAATCATCAAACCATTACCACCGACCCAATCCCTCATCACCGCACTTGACGTATCCTTTTATTAACCACTGACTCTCTGTCGGTATTACCAAAACGTTAAAGAAATTTCAAGAAAGTGAAGAGCCGTTCCGTAGGAAAACTCTAACTGAAAATTAAAAACATTTACGCAAGAGATACTCAGAAGGAAGGATAAGTTAGAGATATACGTCACAGCTACCGAAATTAGAAGAAACCCCTTAAACTACTGAAATGTTGCAAGCGAACATTCGAAATTTGCTCAAACTCCAGAAACCCTGCCAAATTACTCAAAAGATATTGAACATTTCCATTTTACTCGAAAGCTAAGAAACACTCTCTAGTTACTCTGAAGCTAAGGAACACTCCCTAGTTACTCTGAAGCTAAGGAACACTCTCTAGTTACTCTGAAGCTAAAGAACACTCTCTGGTTACTCTGAAGCTAAGGAACACTCTCTAGTTACTCTGAAGCTAAGGAACACTCTCTAGTTACTCTGAAGCTAAGGAACACTCTCTGGTTACTCTGAAGCTAAGGAACACTCTCTAGTTACTCTGAAGCTAAGGAACACTCTCTGGTTACTCTGAAGCTAAGGAACACTCTCTATTTACTCTGAAGCTAAGGAACGCTCTCTAGTCACTCTGAAGCTAAGAAACACTCTCTAGTTACTCTGAAGCTAAGGAAAACTCCCTAGTTACTCTGAAGCTAAGGAACACTCTCTAGTTACTCTGAAGCTAAAGAACACTCCCTAGGTACTCTGAAGCTAAGGAACACATAACACCGACGCCGACTGGCTGTTTCTACCCAACAGTGCATCCAGGTGCCATTTGGTAATCGGTGTATCAGCGCACGGTCGTCTACGTGATTCACCAGGAATCTTGATTCGTCAGACCAGACCATTTTCTTCCAATCATCCACTGTCCAATCTGGATGATCATGGGCTCATTTCATGTGTTGTAGGCGATCACATGCAGTGAGCATTGGGAAGTGGCAGGGTCTTTGGCTACGCAGGCCCATGCGCAAAAAGCAACGATGAACTGTGAGCCGTGACACATTGCTCTGATCACCACTGTTGTAGCTGTGAGTGATTTGCCGCACTGGGGCCTTGCGGTCGCTGTGAACAATGCGCGAGGGTCTCATCCTCTCCTCTGGCATCAATGAGCTCCGGACGATACACGGATGGACGACAGTTCGTCGTTTGGCCATGTGTGCACAACTTTTGATACGTTATCACTACAGCGCCACGTGAACAATCCACAAGCTGAGCCGTTTCCGAGATCAGTACTTCTGAGGAGCCGTGCCAGCACAATTTGTTTTTTGTCAAATTCCGATAAATCGGCATCTTTTCTCATTCTGACTCCTAACACTCTACTAGCCGAAAGCCGGTCCTCGGGTTGTATATATACTGCCCTGTGAACTTCACCTGCGCCACCGTTTGGTCTTCAGGGGCGCTCATTTCTCTAGGCTGGGGATAATAATCTAATGGTTCATCGGTGTACGTCACAGCTTCTGAAATTTGAAGAAAACCCACAAACTACTGAAATATTGCAAGCGAACGCTCGAAATTTACTCAAACTTCAGGAACACTGCCAAATTACTCAAAAATTAATGAACATTTGGATTTTACTCAAAAGCTAAGGAACAATCCCTAGTTACTCTGAAGCTAAGAAATATTTGACCGTTACTTAAATGCTAGGAACAGCCCCGAGTTAATCAGAAGGTTAGGAGCAGTCCCTGAAAAGCTAAGGGACTCTACTATAGTACTCAGAATTCAAGAAATGGTTCCAAATTACTCAAAGGTTGAGACATGTTTCCAAGTTACAAAAACATTAAGGAACGCACTTAATTTATTATACTGTATACTTAAGTAGCATTCACATGTTGCTCAGAAGTTAAGGAATAATAGCCAACAGTAGAAAGATGATTCAAGCAACACGGATAAACACCTATGGCAAATTCTCGGCTATGGAGTTTGCATCATCTTACTGACGGACTGAAAATTAAGGAATCATCAAAAGTCATTCATAAGTTAAAGAAAATCCTAAATTTTTCCGAAGGTTAAAGAATAATCCCGAGTAGTAAAATGTTACAGAACATCCACAAGTTTCTCAAAAGTTAAGGAATAATACCGAATAGTACAAAGTTAAAGAACACTTATAAGTTACTCAAAAGTTTAAGAAATTATCAAGTTACTCGAAGGATACGGAAAACACCAAGTTACTCAAATTACACTATATTGACAAAAGTCACCAAACACCCCTTTAAAAGCAAATGAACGGGTCGGCTGCGTTGTTAAAATGCGCGGTACAGCTGCAAACGGTATAAAAACTAGCCTTCAGCTGACCGCGATGATATCGCACTGTGAGTTTAAGTGAAAATCTTGCGGCGGGAGAGAACTGACTTTGAGAAAGGAAAGACTGTTGCGTGTTATATTAGTGGGTTGTCCATAAGGGAAACCGAGAAGCGTTGAAACTTACCCAAGTCAACGCTTTTGGTTGTACTGAATAAGTGGAAGACACATGGCGTGCCTGAAGCAGCAAAACGAACCGGCAGACCAAAGAAAATCAGTGATAGAGGACGTTGAAGACTCAGGAGAGTCGTTACAGCTAATCGACGGAGAACTCCACAAGACCTCAGCGTACAGGTGATTAAAAAGGCTGGAACCTTGCTATGTACACGTACCATTCGCAGAGAACTTTATTCCATGGGTTACCGGGGTCGAGCGGCTGCTCATAAACCTTTCAACTCCACTCGGAATGCTACTCGTCGCGTTGCATGGTGTAAAGAACATTTATCGTGGACTGTAGATCAATGGAAACGGGTCCCATTGACTGATGAATCCATATATACGATCCATAGTTTGATCGCAGTGTGTGGATATGGCGGCAGCCGAGGGAACACTATTTACCACAGTGTACTGTTCCTACGGTCAAGTTTGTAGCTGGCATTGTACTCGCGTGGGGATGTTTTTCGTGGTATGGTCCCGGCCCATAGGTTATCGTGGACAAACCTGTTAACCAGCACGTCTACCTTGATATTCTGGACAATTATGCCCTACTAACTCTGTGGCAATACAATGGAACCGAGCCTTGTTGGTACCAACAATATAATACACCGAGCCATAAAGCAAGGACTGTTACGGTGTGGTGTGACGATGATTCCGTATCGTGTGTTGATTGGCGAGCACAGAGCCTTGATCTTAATTCCATAGATCACCTATGGGATGAATTAGAGAATTAGAGCGCCGCATAAGAAGTTTGAAACCAAGGCTTACTACTAAGTAACAGTTAGCGGCCGCATTATGTACTGAATGGAACCGCATACCTACCGCTGTGTTCCGAAACCTTGCCGAAAGCGTGTCTCGAAGAGTCAGTGCGAGCATTAAGGCCAAAGGTGGACCGACACCATACTAATGTATGTCAATAAATGCTACGTTGTGTTTCTCTTCCAGGTGTCCGGTGACTTTTGTCAATTTTGTGCTTAAGAAGTATGTTGGAAAACAACAGGATTACATTAAGAAATAATATTTTTGTAAGTACTCAGTAGCAGTGTAGGATTTACCGGTGTCGTATGCACAGCATTAGCTTTTCGGCATGTTCTTGAAAAATAACGGTTTTTGCGCTGCATAACCCTCTCTCTAACATTTGTACTTTCTTGTACGTTACTATTGTGTTCGCAACAAAATTTAACTTACACTTAAACCGAAATGTGCATTTAGGTTCATTCGAACATGACTTAACTATATTATCCATGGTATCTATGTGTGTGTGTGTCTTAAAAACTGTTATAAATATCAAAACGAAATTTAATGTTTAGGGGGTTTGTCGAAAAAGGGGAAGTGACGACCACATAAGATTTTTTATTGTGTTTTTTTTTATATAACTCAAAACCTATGACACCTATGAAATTTACGTAATACCAAGTTGGGAAGATGGAAATGGGCGTTCCCCATGAAATTATTTCTTTCATTTTCAATTTCTTGATATCATTCGAAATCTATGACACTTGTTCACATGAAGTTAAGGTAGCGTGGAGTTTTATCAAGAGAAGTCTGGCTGATTCCATTTCCATTGAAAATGGAGAATTAGTACTGGTCGTTCCCCTTTGATGTTTTTATAAATTTATTTTTCTGCTATGTGGTGGTATTATCGATTTAATATATTGATAGTTCCCCTAAAAACCCAGAACGTGGATTAAATACTTTAGCGTATCTCCTAAACCAGCTTTTTGAATGCCATTTTATTCGTATGGCAACAGTCTTGTGATTGCCTCTTAAACGGTACTGAATAATGTAAAAGCAATTTCAGTGGAATGATGGGCAAACCCGTCATATTAAAATTATATTTATTTAAAAAACAAAATGTCCGTTGCGTTTAAGTAAATACGCCAGAAATATCAGCCCTCTGAGCTCAGTTGTGGTGATAATACCCTCAGATGTTTAAATGATTTTACTCTCAGATTTTTTTCGGTGACCCTGTGTTTAAGTAAATTCAAACTTAAATAGATGCCATACTACGAGTTTGGAAGAAATCATGCACCCAAAACCCAGAAAAGTGAATTCATTCTTCATCCTATGCTTTTGTTTTAGAGAAGAAAGAAGAGAAACAAGTATTTCTTTTCATAAATCTTTATATTTTAGGCACTGCTGCTGATATATTTCACAACACAGTGCAGATAAATATGGACTCTCATCGTCGTACATTTGTTTTTAGGGAGACAATTACGTTGATTTTAGATCAGCCATTGTCGCTCCGTCAAATTCTTCGTCTCTATTTTTCTCTCGGAGCGAATAAAAAAGGTAGATGATGTTTTCTGAAATAAAACGAAATTTGTTGTGTTATTGCGATGAGCAAAGGAGACGATTTGATGATAAAAAAAATAAGAAAAATCGGAAAAAATCGCAATAATCATACAAAACAAAAGGCTCTTGGAAACAAGAAAACTTTCCGAATCGTTAGATTCGACCACTAATAATGGCCTCGTTAAGACCATGGATTTTTGAAAAGCCTTAAAAGGGCACGTTATTTCGTAAGTAGCTTTGTTTAGATTTCCGGGAATGAAAGCCTGCTGAAAGGTATGGAAATATTCCCAACATTTCCCTCATTAACTAAGTGTCTCTGGAGTGTAGTCATTACCATTATTGGTTTTCAATTTTAATGGGCAATGCAGCAGCAACATGTCCAGAGCTTATTACGTTCAAGACTACACCCCCCCCCATCGATTCGTTCATGAAGAAACAAAATGGATCGAATTATATAAAAGAAATACTGAAACTTAATAATTCGTGCAATTATCACATGAACTACGACCAAGTGCAGGAAGGCCGAAACACATGAATTTGGCTGAAAAGTTATTTATCGATATAAATCAAAATTCTGGGAATTAGGCTAATAACGTTTGTTCGTTATGATTGGTTTGCTTGAGAAGCATCTTGTTCGCTTTGCTGAAGATCTTATAACGTTCTTAACTTGCATAATTACGCAACAAATTAATGATATTGATTGGTTCACAATTTTGGCAAATGCATTCTTCTGGAAATGCTAAGTTTTATATTTTGTTTTTCTTTAACGGCGAAGGAGCTAAGCCAAGTTCGCGCTTCGTGGAATTTCACGTTTAATTAAAGCGAAGCGAATATTTCTTGGGAAATATTTTATTGTCACCCGCGATGTGGCTTATTAAATACCCCCTATTTCCACCGCTGACTTTCTTTCGGGCATTCGGTTTTAATTTCACTCTCAGTTTCGCGCACTCTGACTAAAGAACCGTAGGCACATATCGCCCACGTATTGTTTAAGCTCTGATAAGAAAATTTCTTAACAAATGTACTCACACACTGTCTTATTTCATAACGACAATGTTTGCATAGATCCTCTCTCTTTCTCTCTCTCTCTCTCTCTCTCTCTCTCTCTCTTTTCTTTAAAACTTATGGACCTGTATAGAAATAAAAAAAATATCGAGTCATCTGTTTTACGGTCTTTAGCTATCTATCGACCGATGGATGATTACTTCTATGCTATTTATAAATGTATTCCATTTTTTCTTTCCAAATTGTATAATTCTTTCGCTTGTTCGCCTGTCTTCGGAACAATCGGTGAAATGAATACTACCTACCTATCTATCTATCTATCTATCTATCTATCCTATTCTAACCTAATTTAAACTATCTATCTATCGTATCCTATTTTGACCTAATCTATCTATCTATCTATCTATCTATCTATCTATCCTATTCTAACCTAATTTAAACTATCTATCCAGGATCTCCTATTTTGACCTAATCTATCTATCTATCTATCTATCTATCTATCTATCTATCTATCTATCTATTATAATCAAACCTTATCTAATCTATCTCTCTGTTCTAATTCTGTCTAATCTAATCTAACCTAATCTATCTATTCTAATCTAACCTTATCGAATTTATCTGTCTATCTATTCTAATCTAACCTTATCGAATTTATCTGTCTATCTATTCTAATCTAACCTTATCGAATTTATCTGTCTATCTATTCTAATCTAACCTTATCGAATTTATCTGTCTATCTATTCTAATCTAACCTACTCTAATCTATCTCTCTATTCTGATCTAGTCTAATCTAATCTAACCTCATCGAATCTATCTGTCTATCTATTCTAATCTAACCTAATCTAATATATCTATCTATTTATTCTAACCTAACCTAACTTATCTAGTTATCTATCTATCTATCTATCTATCTATCTATCTATCTATCTATCTATCTATCTATCTATCTATCTATCTATCTATCATATTCTAACCTAAACTATATCTATCTATCTATCTATCTATCTATCTATCTATCTATCTATCTATCTATCTATCTATCTATCTATCTATCTATCTATCTATCTATCTATCTATCATATTCCAATCTAACTTAGCCTAAACTATATCTATCTATCTATCTATCTATCATATTCTAATCTAACTTAGCCTAAACTATATCTATCTATCTATCCATCTATCTATCTATCTATCTATCTATCTATCTATCTATCTATCTATCTATCTATCTATCTATCTATCTATCTATCTATCTATCTATCAATCTATCTATCTATCTATCTATCTATCTATCATATTCTAATCTAACCGAACCTAAACTATATCTATCTATCTATCTATCATATTCTAATCTAACCGAACGTAAACTCTATCTATCTATCTATTTATTCTAATCTAATCTTATCTATCTATTTATTCTAATCTAATCTTATATATCTATTTATTCTAATCTAATCTTATCTATCTATTTATTCAAATCTAACATATTTATTCTAATCTAATATATTTATTCTAATCTAATCTTATATATATATATATATATATATATATATATAAAGTGGGATGTAAGGTCAGGTGATGCGTAACATCACAGCCTCTCCTTGACAAATGTCAACCCCGCCTTCTCGTGGTGCATCCTGTTCCCACTAAAGGGGCTCTGACGACCGCCAATAGCGGTATAACTATACCATCGGGATTAGAGGAAATTCTATCCCACACTCACCAACCCGCTTGGCCAGCGTGGTGAGTTATGGCCAAACCCTCCAAAATGATTCCACAACTTAAATCTTGGCCCTCAGTCTCCGGCAGCTGGAATGTACCTGGCCAAGGCAGCGGCCAGTGCGACATGAAGGCAGAGGGTGCTAAGAATCCCCGGAGGACCGGACTAGGCTGCCATCTGATGCTGACCTTGGCAACGTACAATGGACGCTCCCTATCTTCTGATTCAAGGCTTCTTGAATTGGAAGAGGAACTACAAAGGATCAAGTGGGACATCGTGGGGCTAAGTGAGGTAAGGAGAAAAGGAGAAGATCTCATCGAACTGAAAAGTGGACATCTCTTCTACTATCGTGGGACAGATACTGGCAGAACTAGTGGTGTTGGATTTATAATAAACAAGAAACTGAAGGATAAAGTTGTAGAAGTTGAAAGTTCCTCTGACAGAGCTGCACGACTTGTTATCCAACTCTCGAAAAGATACCAGGCTCAGATTATTCAAACTTATGCACCCACCACAAGTCATCCTGAAGAAGAAATTGAAGAATTTTATGAGGAAATTCGTGATCTAAATAATAAAGGTAAGCAGCACTTGAAGATAATTATGGGAGATTTCAATGCAAAAATAGGGCAACGGCAACAGAATGAAACTTCAGTAGGTAAATTCGGTCACGGCAACAGAAACCAGCGTGGAAATACTCTCGTTGAGTTTGCAGAGGCAGAAGGGTTTTTCATCTTGAACTCCTTCTTCAAGAAAAAGCCACACAGGAAATGGACTTGGAGACATCCAAATGGGACGACAAGTGAAATTGATTTTATTATGTGTAACAAAAAATTCGTCATAGAAGACTGCAGTGTGCTAAACAAGTTCAACACAGGTAGTGACCATAGATTGGTGAGATGTAAGATGCACCTCAACACTAAACTTGAACGTGGCAAGCTCATAAGACAAACAAAAATGTATCGACATAACCAACCTTAAAAAACACCATAATACCTTCAAGTTGGAACTGAAGAACAGGTTCTCTGCTTTAGAAGGCCTAACATCAGAAGAAGTGGACATCTTTGAAGTTAACAGAAAAGTAACCAAAGCTCTTATGGAAACAGCAACAAAATTAGCTGGGTCTAAGAACAAGTTGCATGTAAACAAATTATCATGAAAAACGAAAATGTTGATGCAAAAAAGAAGAGAGATGAGGACAACTAAAGAAGATGTGACTTCCAAAGTGGAATATATAGAGCTATGCAAGACAGTAAGAAAAAGTATCACTGAAGACGTAAGAAAATTCAACTGTGAACTAGTGAGGAAAGCAATTGAAAACAACCAAAGCCTAAAGATAGCAAAGGGACATCTCAGTAAGGGAAGAAAACAGATTATGGCACTGAGAAAAGAAGATGGTTCTGTAACAAGAAATAGAGGCGAAATTTTGACAAGAGTGAAAGATTTCTACTCCAAATTATATGAAAGGGATGATACATGCACTCCAGACATCATGAAAGATACCAGTACCAGAGTTCCTCCAGTCCTTCCAGCAGAAGTTGCACATGCAATCAAGAACATGAAGCGGGGAAAAGCTCCAGGAGAAGATGGAATTACTGTAGACATCATACAAGAAGCAAGTGGAGAAATCGAAACAGTACTCGCCCAAATTTTCACTCGATGCCTTAATGAAGGAAAGATTCCTGAGGATTGGAACACCGCTACAATGATCCTGCTACATAAGAAAGGTGACATTGAGGATCTAGGAAACTACAGACCTATCAGCCTCCTATCAGTAGTTTATAAAATCTTCACTAAAGTTCTTTCACACCGTTTGAAGGTAACACTGGACATGGCTCAACCGAGAGAACAAGCTGGATTCAGGAGTGGCTACAGCACAATAGATCATATCCACGTGCTGAGAGAACTAATTGAAAGAGCGAGGGAATATGAACTTCCATTGTGCATGGCTTTTATCGATTATGAAAAAGCCTTTGATTCGGTGAAACCATCAGCAGTTACAATGGCTCTGAAAACCTGCGGTATTGAAGATGCATACATTAATATTATTAATAACATCTATGAAAATGCAAGTGCAAAGATTAGGCTGTTTGAAAATACAACACACGTAAAATTTGGAAAGGGAGTGAGACAAGGTGACACCATATCTCCGAAGCTCTTTAATGCCACATTGGAGGGTGTTTTTCAGTCGCTGAGCTGGGAAAACAAGGGGATAAAGATTAATGGAGATTATCTAACCCACCTTCGTTTTGCTGATGATGTAGTCATTTTTGCAACTACCCCATCAGAGCTGCAGAGTATGATCCAGGAACTTGCTGACAAGAGTAAAGAAGTGGGATTAAAAATGAACTTTCAGAAGACAAAAGTGATGTTCAATGCTTTTACAAGAAATGAAGATTTATCGATTGATGGAGAAAAGCTGGAGATAACAGACACGTACGTTTATCTTGGACAGCAGATATCAAGTGAGGGTCACATTGATGAAGAAATTAATCGGCGTACAAAACTTGCCTGGAGAGCTTTTGGAAGAAACAGCATAATTTTCAAGAGCAATATGCCATTATGTCTTAAAAGAAAAGTGTTTGATCAATGCATCCTTCCAGTGCTTACGTATGGTGCAGAGACGTGGACCTTAACTAAAAGAGACATACAAAGGCTGCAGACAACTCAAAGAAGCATGGAGAGGTGCATACTTGGTGTAACCAGGAGAGATAAGAAGAGGAACTCGTGGATCCGAAAAATGACAAGAGTGGAAGACATCATGATCAGAGTTAAATCCCTGAAATGGCAATGGGCTGGACATACTGCCAGAAGGACAGATCATCGATGGACAGCCGAAATTTTAGATTGGATTCCAAGGGACAGGAAAAGACCCAGAAGAAGACCACATGGGAGATGGGTGGATGAAATTCGAAAGTATGCAGGGGTGACATGGAGGAGACTGGCACAAGACAGACCGTTGTGGAGGAAACTTGGGGAGACCTTCGTCCAGCAGTGGATTGATAATGGTTGACAATGATGATGATGATGATGATATATAAAGTTATTTATTCTAATCTAATCTTATATATATATATATATATATATATATATATATATAAGATGTAAGGTCAGGTGATGCGTAACATCACAGCCTTTCCTTGACAAATGTCATCCCCGCCTTCTCGTGGTGCATCCTGTACCCACTAAAGGGGCTCTGACGACCGCCAATAGCGGTATAACTATACCATCGGGATTAGAGGAAATTCTATCCCACACTCACCAACCCGCTTGGATAGCGTGGTGAGTTATGGCCAAACCCCTCCAAAATGATTCCACAACTTAAATCTTGGCCCTCAGTCTCCGGCAGCTGGAATGTACCTGGCCAAGACATCGGCCAGTGCGACATGAAGACAGAGGGTGCTAAGAATCCCCGGAGGATCGGACTAGGCTGCCATCTGATGCTGACCTTGGCTACGTATAATGGACGCTCCCTATCTTCTGATTCAAGGCTTCTTGAATTGGAAGAGGAACTACAAAGAATCAAGTGGGACATCGTGGGGCTAAGTGAGGTAAGGAGAAAAGGAGAAGATCTCATCGAACCAAGTCATCCTGAAGAAGAAATTGAAGAATTTTATGAGGAAATTTGTCATCTAAATAATAAAGGTAAGCAGCACTTGAAAATAATTATGGGAGATTTCAATGCAAAAATAGGGCAACGGCAACAGAATGAAACATCAGTAGGTAAATTCGGTCACGGCAACAGAAACCAGCGTGGAAATACTCTCGTTGAGTTTGCAGAGGCAGAAGGGTTTTTCATCTTGAACTCCTTCTTCAAGAAAAAGCCACACAGGAAATGGACATGGAGACATCCAAATGGGACGACAAGTGAAATTGATTTTATTATGTGTAACAAAAAATTCGTCATAGAAGACTGCAGTGTGCTAAACAAGTTCAACACAGGTAGTGACAATAGATTGGTAAGATGTAAGATGCACCTCAACACTAAACTTGAACGTGGCAAGCTCATAAGACAAACAAAATGTATTGACATAACCAACCTTAAAAAACACCATAATACCTTCAAGTTGGAACTGAAGAACAGGTTCTCTGCTTTAGAAGGCCTAACATCGGAAGAAGTGGACATCTCTGAAGTTAACAGAAAAGTAACCAAAGCTCTTATGGAAACAGCAACAAAATTAGCTGAGTCTAAGAAAAAGTTGCATGTAAACAAATTATCAGGAAAAACCAAAATTCTGATGCAAAAAGAAGAGAGATGAGGACAACTAAAGAAGATGTGACTTCCAAAGTGGAATATATAGAGCTATGCAAGACAGTAAGAAAAGGTATCACTGAAGACGTAAGAAAATTCAACTGTGAACTAGTGATGAAAGCAATTGAAAACAACCAAAGCCTAAAGATAGCAAAGGGACATCTCAGTAAGGGAAGAAAACAGATTATGGCACTGAGAAAAGAAGATGGTTCTGTAACAAGAAATAGAGGCGAAATTTTGACAAGAGTGAAAGATTTCTACTCCAAATTATATGAAAGGGATGATACATGCACTCCAGACATCATGAAAGATACCAGTACCAGAGTTCCTCCAGTCCTTCCAGCAGAAGTTGCACATGCAATCAAGAACATGAAGCGGGGAAAAGCTCCAGGAGAAGATGGAATTACTGTAGACATCATACAAGAAGCAAGTGGAGAAATCGAAACAGTACTCGCCGAAATTTTCACTCGATGCCTTAATGAAGGAAAGATTCCTGAGGATTGGAACACCGCTACAATGATCCTGCCACATAAGAAAGGTGACATTGAGGATCTCGGAAATTACAGACCTATCAGCCTCCTATCAGTAGTTTATAAAATCTTCACTAAAGTTCTTTCACACCGCTTGAAGGTAACACTGAACATGGCTCAACCGAGAGAACAAGCTGGATTCAGGAGTGGCTACAGCACAATAGATCATATCCACGTGCTGGGAGAACTAATTGAAAGAGCAAGGGGATATGAACTTCCATTGTGCATGGCTTTTATCGATTATGAAAAACCCTTTGATTCGGTGAAACCATCAGCAGTTACAATGGCTCTGAAAACCTGCGGTATTGAAGATGCATACATTAATATTATTAATAACATCTATGAAAATGCAAGTGCAAAGATTCGGCTGTTTGAAAATACAACACATAAAAATTGGAAAAGGAGTGAGACAAGGTGACACCATATCTCCGAAGCTCTTTAATGCCACATTGGAGGGTGTTTTTCAGTCGCTGAGCTGGGAAAACAAAGGGATAAAGATTAATGGAGATTATCTAACCCACCTTCATTTTGCTGATGACGTAGTCATTTTTGCAACTACCCCATCAGAGCTGCAGATTATGATCCAGGAAGTTGCTGACAAGAGTAAAGAAGTGGGATTAAAAATGAACTTTCAGAAGACAAAAGTGATGTACAATGCTTTTACAAGAAATGAAGATTTATCGATTGATGGAGAAAAGCTGGAGGTAACAGACGCGTACGTTTATCTTGGACAGCAGATATCAAGTGAGGGTCACATTGATGAAGAAATTAATCGGCGTACAAAACTTGCCTGGAGAGCTTTTGGAAGAAACAGCATAATTTTCAAGAGCAATATGCCATTATGTCTTAAAAGAAAAGTGTTTGTTCAATGCATCCTTCCAGTGCTTACGTATGGTGCAGAGACGTGGACCTTAACTAAAAGAGACATACAAAGGCTGCAGACAACTCAAAGAGGCATGGAGAGGTGCATGCTTGGTCTAACCAGGAGAGATAAGAAGAGGAACACGTGGATCCGAAAAATGACAAGAGTGGAAGACATCAATCATGATCAGAGTTAAATCCCTGAAATGGCAATGGGCTGGACATACTGCCAGAAGGACAGATCATCGATGGACAGCCGAAATTTTAGATTGGATTCCAAGGGACAGGAAAAGACCCAGAAGAAGACCACATGGGAGATGGGTGGATGAAATTCGAAAGTATGCAGGGGCCATCATCATCATCATCATTGTCAACCATTATCAATCCACGGCTGGACGAAGGTCTCCCCAAGTTTCCTCCACAACGGTCTGTCTTGTGCCAGTCTCCTCCATGTCACTCCCGCATAATTTCGAATTTCATCCACCCATCTCCCATGTGGTCTTCTTCTGGGTCTTTTCCTGTCCCTTGGAATCCAATCTAAAATTTCGGCTGTCCATTGATGATCTGTCCTCTGGCAGTATGTCCAGCCCATTGCCATTTCAGGGATTTAACTCTGATCATGATGTCTTCCACTCTTGTCATTTTTCGGATCCACGAGTTCCTCTTCTTATCTCTCCTGGTTACACCAAGTATGCACCTCTCCATGCTTCTTTGAGTTGTCTGCAGCCTTTGTATGTCTCTTTTAGCTAAGGTCCACGTCTCTGCACCATACGTAAGCACTCGAAGGATGCATTGATCAAATACTTTTCTTTTAAGACATAATGGCATATTGCTCTTGAAAATTATGCTGTTTCTTCCAAAAGCTCTCCAGGCAAGTTTTGTACGCCGATTAATTTCTTCACCAATGTGACCCTCACTTGATATCTGCTGTCCAAGATAAACGTACGTATCTGCTATCTCCAGCTTTTCTCCATCAATCGATAAATCTTCATTTCTTGTAAAAGCATTGAACATCACTTTTGTCTTCTGAAAGTTCATTTTTAATCCCACTTCTTTACTCTTGTCAGCAAGTTCCTGGATCATACTCTGCAGCTCTGATGGGCTAGTTGCAAAATTGACTCGGTCATCAGCAAAACGAAGGTGGGTTAGATAATCTCCATTAATCTTTATCCCCTTGTTTTCCCAGCTCAGTGACTGAAAAACACCCTCCAATGTGGCATTAAAGAGCTTCGGAGATATGGTGTCACCTTGTCTCACTCCATTTCCAATTTTTATGTGTGTTGTATTTTCAAACAGCCTAATCTTTGCACTTGCCTTTTCATAGATGTTATTAATAATATTAATGTATGCATCTTCAATACCGCAGGTTTTCAGAGCCATTGTAACTGCTGATGGTTTCACCGAATCAAAGGCTTTTTCATAATCGATAAAAGCCATGCACAATGGAAGTTCATATTCCCTCGCTCTTTCAATTAGTTCTCTCAGCACATGGATATGATCTATTGTGCTGTAGCCACTCCTGAATCCAGCTTGTTCTCTCGGTTGAGCCATGTCCAGTGTTACCTTCAAGCGGTGTGAAAGAACTTTAGTGAAGATTTTATAAACTACTGATAGGAGGCTGATAGGTCTGTGGTTTCCGAGATCCTCAATGTCACCTTTCTTATGTAGCAGGATCATTGTAGCGGTGTTCCAATCCTCAGGAATCTTTCCTTCATTAAGGCATCGAGTGAAAATTTGGGCGAGTACTGTTTCGATTTCTCCACTTGCTTCTTGTATGATGTCTACAGTAATTCCATCTTCTCCTGGAGCTTTTCCCCGCTTCATGTTCTTGATTGCATGTGCAACTTCTGCTGGAAGGACTGGAGGAACTCTGGTACTGGTATCTTTCATGATGTCTGGAGTGCATGTATCATCCCTTTCATATAATTTGGAGTAGAAATCTTTCACTCTTGTCAAAATTTCGCCTCTATTTCTTGTTACAGAACCATCTTCTTTTCTCAGTGCCATAATCTGTTTTCTTCCCTTACTGAGATGTCCCTTTGCTATCTTTAGGTTTTGGTTGTTTTCAATTGCTTTCCTCACTAGTTCACAGTTGAATTTTCTTACGTCTTCAGTGATACTTTTTCTTACTGTCTTACATAGCTCTATATATTCCACTTTGGAAGTCACATCTTCTTTAGTTGTCCTCATCTCTCTTCTTTTTGCATCAACATTTTCGTTTTTCCTGATAATTTATTTACATGCAACTTGTTCTTAGACCCAGCTAATTTTGTTGCTGTTTCCATAAGAGCTTTGGTTACTTTTCTGTTAACTTCAGAGATGTCCACTTCTTCCGATGTTAGGCCTTCTAAAGCAGAGAACCTGTTCTTCAGTTCCAACTTGAAGGTATTATGGTGTTTTCTAAGGTTGGTTATGTCAATAGATTTTGTTTGTCTTATGAGCTTGCCACGTTCAAGTTTAGTGTTGAGGTGCATCTTACATCTCACCAATCTATGGTCACTACCTGTGTTGAACTTGTTTAGCACACTGCAGTCTTCTATGACGAATTTTTTGTTACACATAAAAAAATCAATTTCACTTGTCGTCCCATTTGGATGTCTCCATGTCCATTTCATGTGTGGCTTTTTCTTGAAGAAGGAGTTCAAAATGAAAAACCCTTCTGCCTCTGCAAACTCAACGAGAGTATTTCCACGCTGGTTTCTGTTGCCGTGACCGAATTTACCTACTGAAGTTTCATTCTGTTGCCGTTGCCCTATTTTTGCATTGAAATCTCCCATAATTATTTTCAAGTGTTATATATATATATATATATATAAAGTTATTTATTCTAATCTAACCTTATCTATCTATCTATTTATTCTAATCCAACCTTATCTATATATTCTAATCTAACCGTATCGAATCTATCTATCTATCTATCTATTCTAATCTAACCTAATATATCTCTCTATTGTAATCTAGTCTAATCTTTCTATTCTAATCTAACTATTCTAATCTCGAGTCTATTCTAATCTAACCTAATCTAATCTATCTCTATTCTGATCTAGTCTAATCTAATATAACCTAATCAAATCTAATCTAACCTTATGGAATCTATCTGTCTATTCTAGTCTAACCTAATCTAATATATCTATCTATTTATTCTAAAGTAACCTAACCTAACTTATCTATCTATCTATGACGTTCTAACCTAACCTAACCTAACTATCTATCTATCTATCATATTCTAATCTAACTTAACCTAAACTATATCTATCTATCTATCTATCTATCTATCTATCTATCTATCTATCTATCTATCTATCTATCTATCTATCTATCTATCTATCTATCTATCTATCTATCTATCTAATCTTATCTATCTAGTTATTCAAATCTAATATATTTAGTTTAATCTAATATATTTATTATAATCTAATCTTATATACAGGGTGTTCGGAAAGTAACTGTGCACCTAGGCTACTGTTTTGTTTTTGCAGTTATCAAATGCAGTATGTGCCACCGGAACGTAATAAAGTGGATTCTCCCAGTCGCAGCCGATCGCGGGAAACCATGTGGCTCACTGGGCATGCGCAGAAAGCCGCTCGAAGCGTCGATTGCGGCAGTTGAGTTCCAGAGGTTAACAGAGACAAGTCGTTGTTACTGTAAGTATCGAAGTTATCGTGTGTGCTGTTGTTGTTCAGCGGAACGTGTGTTTCTGGTTGAACACGTCCTTCGAGAAGGCAATGAATACACCGATGGGAAGTTGATGGACATCTCTGACTCCCTGCTGCGGAGTCCATCAAAATCATTGCGCACGTTGACGCAAGAGGAAAATATCGGATTTGCGACAGCGCATAAAGCGGTGAGAGAATCATTGCACCTCTACCCATACAAAGTAACAGCGGTACAACAATTGCAACCGGCGGATCACGTAAAACGACTCCGGTACTGTGAATGGTTTAACAATTTTATTCAAACTAAAACTGTTGCTGTCCTTGATGTCATCTTCTTTACAGATGAGGGGTGGTTCCACCTCTCTGGGTATGTTAACACAAAACACACGATTGTGGTCCACAGAGACTCCTCATGCTGTGTCGGAACGACCCTTGCATGACCAGAAAATCGGAGTGTGAGTTGCGCTATCCCGACGACGCGTTGTCGGGCCGTTATTCTTTCAGGACACCGTGAATAGTGCACGTCACTGTTCCATGCTCCACGACTTCATCGGCCGCCTTGAAGAAGACGAAATCACCTACAGCTGGTTTCAACAAGATGGCGCTACTATGTATGAAACTTATGAATGAGGTTTTCGGCGAACGTGTCATCTCAAATAACGTATGGCCCCCTCGCTCCCAGGACCTTACTCCACCAGACTTTTTTCTGTGGCGCGCAGCAAAATCTGCTGTGTATCGTGACTGTCCACGCACGCTTGATCAATTACAAACTGCGTTCATCAGAAACATCTCACAAGCAGAGCTGCAGCAAGTGTTTGCGAATAAACTGAAACGGGTTCAGCGCTGTATCGACGCTCGTGGAGTTCACTTCGAACATTTTTTCTAAGTGCATAGCTTAGGTGCACAGTGACTTTCCGAACACGCTGTATATATATATATATATATATATATATATATATATATATATATATATATTCTAATCTAACCTTATCTATCTATCTATTTATTCTAATCCAACCTTATCTATATATTTTAATCTAGCCGTATCGAATCTATCTATCTATCTATCTATCTATTTATTCTAATCTAATCTTATCTATCTAGTTATTCAAATCTAATATATTTGTTCTAATCTAATGTATTTATTCTAATCTAATCTTATCTATCTAGTTTTTTAAATCTAATATATTTGTTCTAATCTAATATATTTATTATAATCTAATCTTATATATATATATATATATATATATATATATATATTTATTCTAATCTAACCTTATCTATCTAACTATTTATTCTAATCCAACCTTATCTATATATTCTAATCTAACCGTATCGAATATATCTATCTATCTATCTATCTATCTATCTATCTATCTATCTATCTATCTATCTATCTATTCTAATCTAATCTTATCTATCTAGTTTTTCAAATCTAATATATTTGTTCTAATCTAATATATTTATTATAATCTAATCTTTATATATATATATATATATATATATATATATATATATATATATACATCAGCGTGGAAATACTCTCGTAGAGTTTGCAGAGGCAGAAGGGTTTTTCATCTTGAACTCCTTTTTCAAGAAAAAGGAACACAGGAAATGGACATGGAGACATACAAATGGGACGACAAGTGAAATTGATTTTATTATGTGTAACAAAAAATTTGTCATAGAAGACTGCAGTGTGCTAAACAAGTTCAACACAGGCAGTGACCATAGATTGGTAAGATGTAAGATGCACCTCAACACTAAACTCGAACGTAGCAAGCTCATAAGACAAACAAAATGTATTGACATAACCAACCTTAAAAAACACCATAATACCTTCAAATTGGAACTGAAGAACAGATTCTCTGCTTTAGAAGGCCTAACATCAGAAGAAGTGGATATTTCTGAACAGAAAAGTAACCAAAGCTCTTATGGAAACAGCAACAAAATTAGCTGGGTCTAAGAACAAGTTGCATGTAAACAAATTATCAGGAAAACGAAAATGTTGATGCAAAAAAGAAGAGAGATGAGGACAACTAAAGAAGATGTGACTTCCAAAGTGGAATATATAGAGCTATGCAAGACAGTAAGAAAAAGTATCACTGAAGACGTAAGGAAATTCAACTGTGAACTAGTAAGGAAAGCAATTGAAAACAACCAAAGCCTAAAGATAGCAAAGGGACATCTCAGTAAGGGGAAAAAACAGATTATGGCACTGAGAAAAGAAGATGGTTCTGTAACAAGAAATAGAGGCGAAATTTTGACAAGAGTGAAAGATTTCTACTCCAAATTATATGAAAGGGATGATACATGTACTCCAGACATCATGAAAGGTACCAGTACCAGAGTTCTTCCAGTCCTTCCAGCAGAAGTTGCACATGCAATCAAGAACATGAAGCGGGGAAAAGCTCCAGGAGAAGATGGAATTACTGTAGACATCAGACATTAAGCAAGTGGAGAAATTGAAACAGTACTCGCCCAAATTTTCACTCGATGCCTTAATGAAGGGAAAAATCCTGAGGATTGGAACAACGCTACAATGATCTTGCTACATAAAAAAGGTGACATTGAGGATCTCAGGAACTACAGACCTATCAGCCTCCTATCAGTGGTTTATAAAATCTTCACTAAAGTTCTTTCACACCGCTTTAAGGTGACACTGGACATGGCTCAACCGAGAGAACAAGCTGGATTCAGGAGTGGCTACAGCACAATAGATCATATCCACGTACTGAGAGAACTAATTGAAAGAGCGAGGGAATATGAACTTCCATTGTGCGTGGCTTTTATCGATTATGAAAAAGCCTTTGATTCGGTGAAACCATCAGCAGTTGCAATGGCTCTGAAATCCTGCGGTATTGAAGATGCATACATTAATATTATTAATAACATCTATGAAAATGCAAGTGCAAAGATTCGGCTGTTTGAAAATAAAACACACATAAAAATTGGAAAAGGAGTGAAACAAGTTGACACCATATCTCCGAAGCTCTTTAATGCCACATTGGAAAATGTCTTTCAATCACTGAACTGGGAAAACAAAGGGATAAAGATTAATGGAGATTATCTAACCCACCTTCGTTTTGCTGATGACATAGTCATTTTTGCAACTACCCCATCAGAGCTGCAGAGTATGATCCAGAAACTTGCTGACAAGAGTAAAGAAGTGGGATTAAAAATGAACTTTCAGAAGACAAAAGTGATGTACAATGCTTTTACAAGAAATGAAGATTTATCGATTGATGGAGAAAAGCTGGAGATAACAGACGCGTACGTTTATCTTGGACAGCAGATATCAAGTGAGGGTCACATTGGTGAAGAAATTAATCGGCGTACAAAACTTGCCTGGAGAGCTTTTGGAAGAAACAGCATAATTTTCAAGAGCAATATGCCATTATGTCTTAAAAGAAAAGTATTTGATCAATGCATCCTTCCAGTGCTTACGTATGGTGCAGAGACGTGGACCTTAGCTAAAAGAGACATACAAAGGCTGCAAACAACTCAAAGAAGCATGGAGAGGTGCATGCTTTGTGTAAACAGGAGAGATAAGAAGAGGAACACGTGGATCCGAAAAATGACAAGAGTGGAAGACATCATGATGAGAGTTAAATCCCTGAAATGGCAATGGGCTGGACATACTGCCAGAAGAACAGACCATCGATGGACAGCCGAAATTTTAGATTGGATTCCAAGGGACAGGAAAAGACCCAGAAGAAGACCACATGGAAGATGGGTGGATGAAATTCGAAATTATGCGGGAGTGACATGGAGGAGACTGGCACAAGACAGACCGTTGTGGAGGAAACTTGGGGAGACCTTCGTCCAGCAGTGGATTGATAATGGTTCACAATGATTATATATATATATATATATATATATACATATATTTATTCTAATCTAACCTTATATATCTATCTATTTATTCTAATCCAACCTTATCTATATATTCTAATCTAACCGTATCGAATCTATCTATCTATCTATCTATCTATCTATTCTAATCTAACCTAATCTAATCTATCTTTCTATTCTGATCTAATCTATCTTTCTATTCTGATCTAATCTAACCTAATTAAATCTAATCTAACGTTATCGAATCTATGTATCTATCTATCTACCTATCTATCTATCTATCTATTCTAATCTAACCTAATCTAATATATCTATCTATTTATTCTAACCTAACCTAACCTAACTTATCTATCTATCTATGATATTCTAACCTAACCTAACCTAAACTATCTATCTATCTATCATATTCTAATCTAACTTAACCTAAACTATATCTATCTATCTATCTATCTATCTATCTATCTATCTATCTATCTATCTATCTATCTATCTATCTATCTATTCTAATCTAACCTAAGCTAATCTAACCTTATCTAATATATCTATCTATCTATTGTTATCATTTGTAAAACAGTCAGTTCCCGGGTTACGAACATCCGACGTACGTACAACTAGTAGTTACTATCCAACCCTCGTAAAGCTTATTACATTAAAACATTGAGTTACATACAATGGTTCGCAATAACAAACGAGCGTTACTTTGTGACGCGCATGAAAACATTGCGCGTCTACAGCGATTCGTCGGCTTCTGGACTCGAGATGGAGTAGGCTTACTGTATTTGTCTTTATTTTTGTTTTGTTTTTATCCTTGTAACCATGACATCAAAACGCAATTGTGATGGTGATGCATCTAAGAAAAGGAAAACCATTGCGATTGAATCTGATGTGGAAATAATAAAGCGATCAGAAAAAGATGAAACGTCGACGAACATTCGAAAAGCGTTAGCCTATAGTCGGTTATTGATCGGGACAATTTTAAAGGATTGTTACCGTATTATTATGTTAAGGACGTTTTAGTGTATCTGGGAGTGTTTCTTTCATGCTTTTTGTGTACAGAAAGGTGCACTATGTACTAAGACAGACTTTTGGCTATCTGACGTTAGATACGAACAGTTTGACTCTTTCATCGTTCATTTGAGCAATGGGTCAAACGATCCCACTAGGTCCATCTGTGTGTATCTGTGTTTCTTCCATTTCTACCTTTCGAAATGCATTTCATTCAAATTTTGTATCTGCCTTTTGAACAACTGCTGGAACGAATTTCTCTTATCTAATTATTGATATGGGTTTCTATCTTTAGAAATATTAATAATGAAAAAGTTCCGAGACTAGGCCGATATACAACAAGTACTTACGTTTAACAAGAAATAGAGGCGAAATTTTGACAAGAGTGAAAGATTTCTACTCCAAATTATATGAAAGGGATGATACATGTACTCCAGACATCATGAAAGGTACCAGAGTTCTTCCAGTCCTCCCAGCAGAAGTTGCTCATGCAATCAAGAACATGAAGCGAGGGAAAGCTCCAGGAGAAGATGGAATTACTATAGACATCATACAAGAAGCAAGTGGAGAAATTGAAACAGTACTCGCCCAAATTTTCACTCGATGCCTTAATGAAGGGAAGATTCCTGAGGATTGGAACAATGCTACAATGATCCTGCTACATAAAAAAGGTGACATTGAGGATCTCAGGAACTACAGACCTATCAGCCTCCTATCAGTGGTTTATAAAATCTTCACTAAAGTTCTTTCACACCGCTTGAAGGTAACACTGGACATGGCTCAACCGAGAGAACAAGCTGGATTCAGGAGTGGCTACAGCACAATAGATCATATCCACGTACTGAGAGAACTAATTGAAAGAGCGAGGGAATATGAACTTCCATTGTGCATGGCTTTTATCGATTATGAAAAAGCCTTTGATTCGGTGAAACCATCAGCAGTTACCACGGCTCTGAAAACCTGCGGTATTGAAGATGCATACATTAATATTATTAATAACATCTATGAAAAGGCAAGTGCAAAGATTAGGCTGTTTGAAAATACAACACACATAAAAATTGGAAATGGAGTGAGACAAGGTGACACCATATCTCCGAAGCTCTTTAATGCCACATTGGAGGGTGTTTTTCAGTCACTGAGCTGGGAAAACAAGGGGATAAAGATTAATGGAGATTATCTAACCCACCTTCGTTTTGCTGATGACGTAGTCATTTTTGCAACTAGCCCATCAGAGCTGCAGAGTATGATCCAGGAACTTGCTGACAAGAGTAAAGAAGTGGGATTAAAAATGAACTTTCAGAAGACAAAAGTGATGTTCAATGCTTTTACAAGAAATGAAGATTTATGGATTGATGGAGAAAAACTGGAGATAACAGATACGTATATTTATCTTGGACAGCAGATATCAAATGAGGGTCACATTGATGAAGAAATTAATCGGCGTACAAAACTTGCCTGGAGAGCTTTTGGAAGAAACAGCATAATTTTCAAGAGCAATATGCCATTATGTCTTAAAAGAAAAGTGTTTGATCAATGCATCCTTCCAATGCTTACGTATGGTGCAGAGACGTGGACCTTAACTAAAAGAGACATACAAAGGCTGCAGACAACTCAAAGCAGCATGGAGAGGTGCATGCTTGGTATAACCAGGAGAGATAAGAAGAGGAACTCGTGGATCCGAAAAATGACGAGAGTGGAAGACATCATGATCAGAGTTAAATCCCTGAAATGGCAATGGGCTGGACATACTGCCAGAAGGACAGACCATAGATGGACAGCCGAAATTTTAGATTGGATTCCAAGGGACAGGAAAAGACCCAGAAAAAGACCACATGGGAGATGGGTGGATGAAATTCGTAAATATGCGGGAGTGACATGGAGGAGACTGGCACAAGACAGACCGTTGTGGAGGAAACTTGGGGAGACCTTCGTCCAGCAGTGGATTGATAATGGTTGACAATGATGATGATGATGACTTACGTTATTTAAGTCTAGCTGTGATCTCCTTCAAAGTAGTCTCCTTGGGCAGCGATACACCGCTGCCAGCGTTTTTCCCACTGTTGGAACGCTCCCTGGAAGTCCTGTTCGCGAATTCTGCGAATTCTGTCAAGCAATCGCGCTTGATCTCGTCCACGGTTTCAAAACGGCAACCCTAGAGCTTCAGCTTCATCTTTCAAGACAGAAAGAAGTCACAGGGGGCCAAATCCGGTGAGTATGGTGGGTGAGGAAGGGTAGTAATGCTGTTGCGGCTGCTAACCTGACGTGTTGCTAACGCTCTGTAAGCTGCTGTATTGTCGTGGTCGAGCAGGAAATCGCCCCTGCGCTACATTTCAGGTCGTTTGCGGTGAAAGTCCTCCTAAGACGCCGCAGAACATTGCAGTAAAAAATGACGGGGACGGTCTGGCCCTGGAGCACGAATTCACGGTGCACAACACCACGAATATCGAAGAACACGGTGAGCATGCTTTTGGTTGCGCTTAGGACATGTCGGGCCTTCTTCGGTCGTCGTGATGCCGGGCTCTTCCATTGTGACAACTATTATTTAATTTCCGGTCGTAACCGTAGACCCAAGTCTCGTCACCAGTGATGACCCGCGACAGGAACGCTGGTTCATTCACAACCTGCTGACGAACATCTTGACAGAGTTCGACACGGAGCGCCTTCTATTTGGGGTTCAGAATCTTTGGCACAAACTTTGCAGCAATGCAGTGCATGTTCAAAACCGACATCAGAATTTCTTGCAATGTTTCGTATGACATATTGGCGATGGTAGCAATGTTTTGATTGGTTCTCCGAGGATCCTCATGCTGCAGTTCCCTACTTTTGTCCACATTTTCTGTTGTTTTGTTCGTTGACGGTTGCCGTGACCTCTCGTCGTCTTCCAGTGCCGTTCTGCCGCTCTTGAAGCGCGAGCGCAACTCAAAACCCCTCGCACGTCTCATTGCTTCATTGCCATAAGCCTGCCGCCACATTTCATGTGGCTCCGTTCCCGATTTGCCAAGTTTGACGCAGAATTTCATGTCCGCTCGCTGCTCTACTTTGCAGTCCATACCGAAATTGCAGCAGTGTTCTATGCGTGGTCACCAAATATTGTGTAGCACAGCTCCCGATGTTCACAGAGCGACGCCACTCGGCACAATAACTTATGAAAGTCACTGCCCTCAACCACTGATCGTGCATCCGCCTACTGCCATCTGTCAGTGCGCTACGTACCTAGTCTTGGAACTTTTTGATCTCACAACGTATATATTAATATTACGCTCGAACAGTTTTTCACTTTTTATTTTTATTTCGGCCACTCAGTAGAACTATGGCAATATTTCTGTGTGTCTATCTTTTCGACTAGCGCTATTTATATATCCATCGGAATTTATTTCTCTGTCCTTCGATGTATCCATATCAATTGTTTTTATGTATCGATCGATCTACTGATTGGCGAATGCTTACGATATTTCTATCTTTCACTGTTTCTTTCGCTTTATTTATCAGACCGACTGCTACCTCATAATTATCCTGTTCTCTCGCTCTTTCTTTCTGCCCAAGTGCCGCTTTTACTTCTCCTCTATCTCCCAATTCATCACATTAACAGTTCGTTCAACCATCAGCAAAGTTAAACAGATAAAGTTCGGGGGTTCCAAAAAAAAAAAAATGCGTCTTCTCCCGTCTTATTTTTGCGCTCGTAACTAGCAGAAGTTAGTTTTAGTATTATTATATGGATATATTTAACAATATTTAATACTAATTTTAATTGCGCAACTTAGAAAAGCAGAGAGGCTTCAGAGAAGAACTTGAAATAGTAAACTTCCTTATCAGGAAAACAGATCCTTCTTGCAGACCCCCATTTTTTCATTACAGAAAAAGACGCTTCCACACTCCCTAACCTCCACAGAGGACAGCGATAGGATTTCTTTCCACATACAGAATGCAGAGGCTATAAATACCCCCTTGCACAAGTAGATACGTATCTGTGGATGATCACTTATGTCTTTAAATGTACAGCTGTCCGCTTCAAAACTCTTTCTTCAGCAACAGGTGCAAAACTGGCCCTTATCTCTTGCGAAGCTCACCAGTTAACGAACAGTTTGTGTTCAAGATCACATAATGGACCATTCCAGCTAAACTGCAGAAGGAACGAATGAACAGCTGAAGTTAAGAGTTTGGTCGAAGAAAAACGCATATCTCCTGGATGTAAGTACCCAGCAAAAACAGTCTTGCTGGGCCAGCACTGGGCCATTGCGACAGCCAGCACTGCCAGCAATGGCCCAGCACTATGTTGCGGCTGCCGAACCGTCAATAATTATTGACGGTCGGCATGAAAATCGGCCCTGACACCATTCCTGCTGATTCTTATGTAAAACGACCTCCTGAATCCGAATATGACCCCCATTTTCCCCCCATCCCCCACCGTTTTCGGGGAGGCCCCCACACACACCTAATTTTATCACTTTCCGATAATTTGGAGGGATGAAAAGGATTATTTCAGCCTTTACATTTCTTCTGTGGGGCTACAGAGGTGAAAAGTTAAAAAACATGAACATCTGTATCAAGGAGGTAGATTTGGGGGATTTGCCCCCCCCAATTGTAAAGAAATCATTACAAATGATTGATTTTTCCGGTTTTTTTGGCAATTTTTTCACTTATTTGCTACATATTCCAGCTTCCAGCCCCTCTCATCCTCCCGCAAAAAACCCGCAAATAATAAAAATATATAGCAACAGTAATAAAAATATATAGCAACAGTTCGGAACATTCACTCTACCACGCTGGCTCTCTCAATACCTCGCGCGCACAGGTTTGCACGGGCTTTGACAAGGTCAAACTTGCATTGCTCTTATCACGATAATCCTGCACTGTAAGAATTATCTTCCCTCAGTTGATCTGTAGCGATCGTTGAGTCTACTTGTCGGTGTTCTAGGCGGGGATTCTGTGTTTCCAAATTGTTTGAATTGTGTCAAACGGTAGAAATTTATTTACACCGGCCTTTTCCAAGTGAATTACAGTACGTGAGTGTAATTTGTGATTAATATAAAGCATTTATTTACTGTTTAATTATGCCACGCGAGTGTATAAATCATCCCGATAGATTCTGCTATGTTTGCGGGCAATTGACTTTTAAAGCGCAACGAAAACCCCTTTCTCCGTTTCTTAAAACTGCTTATAAATTTTACTTTGATTGCAAAGTTGGCGATCAGGACAAGAATTGGGCTCCCATAGTTTGCTGAACTACTTGTTACAGTAGCTTGACTAAATGGCTCAAAGGTACCCGTAAATCAATGTCATTTGATGTGCCCATGGTTTGGCGCGAACCTCGCTGTCATCTCACAGATTGTTACTTTTGTATGACTTCCACCGTCGGGTTATCTAGCAACAAAAGTAAGCATACAATTCAGTATCCTAATATCCCTTCAGCTCTAAGACCAGTTCCTCACAACGAATCATTGCCAATCCCAGTGCCCCCAAAAACCTATACTCTAGAGCCAGAAACGGATGTGACATACTTTGAGCCACAGCTTGGACCATCACATGATACGTCCACCGATGATGAAGAGTGTTCGGTGATTCAGCTCACCGAAAACCTCACCTCGTTACGCAGTCGGAATTGAATGATCTCGTCAGGGATTTGGAGTTATCTAAGACTAAATCTCAACTTCTTGGATCTCGACTTCAGCAGTGGAATCTCTTAGAAAAGGGCGTAAAAATCTCTTCTTACAGGACCAGACAGTCAACCCTGCAATTACTTTTTTCGGAAGATGAAGGCTTAGTGTTCTGCCTTAATTCAAATGCATTGATGATAGAACTGAAGATGACATGTGACCCAGAAAAATGGCGACTGTTTATAGACTCATCAAAGACAAGCCTGAAAGTTGTCCTGTTGGCCAATGGGAATGAGTTACCATCAGTCCCGGTTGCATACTCTGTGGATATGAAGGAGACGTACGAAAACATCAGCCGAATCCTTTATAAAATCTGTTATCATGATTATAATAGGAAACTTTTCGCTGACTTAAAAGTTGTTGCTGTACTCGCGGGCCTGCAATCAGGCTTCACAAAATACTGCTGCTTCCTATGCGAATGGGACAGCCAAGCACGAGAAAAACATTACATCGTACGGAACTGGCTTCTGCGAGAAAGTTTTACTCCCGGTCAGAAAAATGTCGTTCATGATCCTCTGGTCCCGAAGAAAAATATTTATTTGCCGTCTTTGCACATCAAACTGGGATTGATCAAACAGTTTGTTAATGCAATGGACAAGACAGGTGATGCATTTCAATTTTTGAAAAATAAATTTCCTCGTCTTAGTGAGACTAAAATCAAGGAAGGAGTTTTCGTGGGCCCCCAAATTAGACAACTTTTCAAAGATTCCACATTTATTGAACACCTGAATCGAAAAGAAAAAAGAGCTTGGCTTGCATTCCAAAACGTGTGTAAGAACTTTTTGGGTAACAACAAAAGTGATGATTATGCCGCTCATGTCGAGGAATTGCTGTCAGCGTACAAGGCCATGGGGTGTAACATGTATCTTAAAGTGCATTTCCTGCACTCACACCTGGACATCTTCCCTGAAAATTTAGGAGAAGCTTCCGATGAACACGGGGAACGATTCCATCAAGACATCAATAAGATCGAGAGGAGATTTTCAGGGAAGTGGAATACGAGCATGTTAGCAGAGTACTGCTGGTGTTTGGTACAAGAAAATTCTACCTCAGGGTACAAAAGGAAAGCAAGCACCAAATGAAGGTACTTATCTTATTCATTTATTATACTTTAGATATGATGAAGAGACTATCGTGCTATTGATACACAAATAAAAGAAGATAGCTGTCTAAGCACGAACACTTTAGCTCAAACCAATTACAACACTCAAATGAAGCTAAGACGTATCACCGGTATCAAAAGTATACACAGTTAAAACCATGACGACACAAATAACTCATTCCATTGAGGTTTAAAAAGGTTTAATGTTAAAAACTTGCGAGATCTTTCGAACCTACGACTTATAGGTTCATCATCAGGCACCAAAACTAGCAAGGTGCACATGAAACGTAGTGGTTATATACACGTGTGGTTATGGGCAAAGACCGCGCATGCGTACAAGTCGGAACAGTATGAGGTCATAAAATACATACATTTAAAATAACCTGTAGGGTAAAAAACACATAATGGTTGTCATAAATATAAGAAATATAAAACGAAGGTCAAAGTTCCCTCGCCTGAGTTTTATATATGTACAATAAAATCAATGGTTGTCTAATCTTGTTTCTTGGTTTTTCAGTAGGTATCGCCAAGGTGCTGGTATATTGTTGGATGGAGCTTCATCATTACAACATTGTTCATTCAAATGATAAATATACAAGCTCTCGAGAAACAACAGGCCATTTTTAGTTTTGGTCGTCGATAATAGTTTTACATTGTCCCAGTCAGGATAGTGCTCTCCTTTTAGTACCTCTCGCGCTAAAGAAGTTGTTAAGGCATGTGTACGAACACTGTATTTGTGTTCTGTAATTCGTGTCTTTAATGATCTACAAGTGGATCCCACGTAAGAAGTAGACTGTGAGGTAGTTGAGAAAGAGTTCAGTGGTACCGAATAAACGCCGTATTTATCTAAGATTGATGTCGGATCTCGGTCTGATTTGGTCAAATTGAACAAACTTTCCGAAGAAACACCAAAGGAACAATCGTATTTTTTGCATGAATTTTGTAAGATCGGTACAATGGTTGGATGGAAGGGGATGGATGCCACGTATTTTATAGTTACTTCATCACGTATTGGTTGTAACGTTGTGGAGATCCGTCGTTGATACCTGCGTAACAATTTTGTAAATAGATATCCGGGATAACCGGAAACCTTTGTTAGATTGAAAATCCTGTGTAATTCTAGTTTTAAAGATCTTTTGGTGGATGAATTACTATGGGCCCTACAGAATAAAGATGAAATAGAACTATGTTTATAGGGAAGTGGTGTGTACGAATTATATGGAATGAGGGTAGGTGAACAAGTGGGTTTTAGGTAGACGGAGGTTTGAATGTCATTAGATGGGGTGCGTCGTAATAAAATATCTAAGAACGGAAGGGTGTTGGAGGATTCTAACTCTTGGGTGAAGGAAATACTGGGAAAGACGGCTGATAAAGAGGCAGCAAAAGTGTCTAATTCACTAAGTGAGTATTGCCAAAAAACTAAAACATCGTCGACATATCGTATATAGAGTAATGGTTGGAATGTACCATTATGAAAAACTGTATGTTCGACGTGTTGCAGTACTATTTCTGCCAGGACGGGGAAGAGGTGACCCCATTGGGGTACCGAAATCCTGGCGGTAGGTGGTGTTATTAAATGTAAAATAAGTCCGGTTCTTGATAAGATTCAGGGCTGAAACTATAGCAGTGGATTCAGTAGAAGAGAGGTTTAAGGATGGAAGTAGTGGGGTAATCAGGTCAATGGCTACATCCACAGGGACATTGGGAAACAGGGAAACTACACCGAGACTGGCCATTTTAAATGGAATACCCGATGTAGCAGAATGGATCCGTTCCAGGGCGGACTTAGATCTCTTAATTGAGAAAGGTGAATATGTGGTTAAGGGGGAAAGGACTGAGGCAAGTGATTTTTCCAGATTTCGGGTGGGGTTAGTATAGCCTGATACTAAAGAACGGATGGGGTGTTCCGGTTTATGAAGTTTAATTTTGCCAAACAAATCTGGTGTACGAGGACCAAAAGGAGGTTGCATATTATTTGAAATGGCTGGGGGTAGTGTATTACTATTTCAAAGTTTTGCAAGAGCAGTAATAGTAGCTGGGATAGGGTTACGAGATAATACTGTATGTGGGATCTGATTTATAACTGCGGTCATCTTGTTAATATAGGTAGAGTTATCAAGTATAACTATTTGGTCCGATTTATCTGCAGAAACAATTACTAATGATGCGTCTCCGGAAAGAGATAACATACTGTTCCGACTTGTACGCATGCGCGGTCTTTGCCCATAACCACACGTGTATATAACCACTACGTTTCATGTGCACCTTGCGAGTTTTGGTGCCTGATGATGAACCTATCAGTCGTAGGTTCGAAAGATCTCGCAAGTTTTTAACATTAAACCTTTTTAAACCTCAATGGAATGAGTTATTTGTGTTGTCATGGTTTTAACTGTGTATACTTTTGATACCGGTGATACGTCTTAGCTTCATTTGAGTGTTGTAATTGGTTTGAGCTAAAGTGTTCGTGCTTAGACAGCTATCTTCTTTATTTGTGTATCAATCAGCACGATAGTCTCTTCATCATATCTACTAAAAAGCTGCCTCGTTATTTTCCTGTAAGTTAGTTACCAGTTGTTCTAAGATACCTATGAACAGCAAAGTGCCACATGGAGCGTGCCATAAAAATATTTTATAAAACATCTCGAAAGTTGGCTGTGGAATATACACACCTGTCTTTTCTACAAAACTGCCGTTCCTTGGGCGTCATCCCAAATTTCCTACGCCTGAGAACCGCTCCACGTTCACTATCAGATGCTAAGTTATTACAAGGAACTGAATCTAGGCGCTTAACTACAGAGATAAGAATAAAATACGGCCTGATTGATTCCCTTAACCGAAAAAACATACAAAGCGTATGGTTTCCTTGCTCACAACACCTCTTTAATTATTTTTGACAAATTAATGATAGTAAACTATGCCAAGATTACTCACGAGGTGGAAATGTACCAACAGAGACAAATACGGAAATTGAGGGTCTTGGTGCACGAGTCTACAACTAGAAAAAACTCCTTGACAAAATCTAATCTAATGACCTCAACGAATGCTTTTGTGAATTTGAGTGCAAGACAATTAACAGAGGACGAATGCAGGGCACTAAACCGAGGATTTAAGTTCTCGTTTCCGGTGCTCAAACCAAAGACTTTCAATTACATTACCCAACTTGAACAGGTCATAAAGTCATTGCCGATTCATGCTCAGGACCCACTTAGATATAAAATCTCTCGTACTATTGAAAAGGAATCCACTCAACCACCAACTGAAATTCAACATATATTAAAATATGAGCGTACTACTTTGTTATCTCTTTCCGGAGACGCATCATTAGCAATTTTTTCTGCAGATAAATCAGACCAAATAGTTATACTTGATAACTCTACCTATATTAACAAGATGACCGCAGTTATAAATCAGATCCCACATACAGTATTATCTCGTAACCTTATCCCAGCTACTATTACTGCTCTTGCAAAATTTTGAAATAGTAATACACTAACCCAGCCATTTCAAATAATATGCAACCTCCTTTTGGTCCTCGTACACCAGATTTGTTTGGCAAAATTAAACTTCATAAACCGGTACACCCTATCCGTCCTTTAGTATCAGGCTATACTAACCCCACCCGAAATCTGGAAAGATCACTTGCCTCAGTCCTTTCCCCCTTAACCACATCTTCACCTTTCTCAATTGAGAGCTCTAAGTCCGCCCTGGAACGGATCCATTCCGCTACATCGGGTATTCCATTTAAAATGGCCAGTATCGATGTAGTTTCCCTGTTTCCCAATGTCCCTGTGGATGTAGCAATTGACCTGATTACCCAACTACTTCCATTCTTAAACCTCTCTTCTACTGAATCCACTGCTATAGTTTCAGCCCTGAACCTTATCAAGAACCGGACTTATTTTAAATTTAATAACATCACCTACCGCCAGGATTTCGGTACCCCAATGGGGGTCACCTCTTTCCCCTGTCCTGGCAGAAATAGTACTGCAACACGTCGAACATACAGTTTTATTATAATGGTACATTCCAACCATTACTCTATATACGATATGTCGAGGATGTTTTAGTTTTTTGGCAATACTCACTTAGTGAATTAGACACTTTTGCAGCCTCTTTATCAGCCGTCTTTCCCAGTATTTCCTTCACCCAAGAGTTAGAATCCTCCAACACCCTTCCGTTCTTAGATATTTTATTACGACGCACCCCATCTAATGACATTCAAACCTCCGTCTACCTAAAACCCACTTGTTCACCTACCCTCATTCCATATAATTCGTACACACCACTTCCCTATAAACATAGTTCTATTTTATCTTTAATCTGTAGGGCTTATAGTCATTCATCCACCAAAAGATCTTTAAAACTAGAATTACACAGGATTTTTCAATCTAACAAAGGTTTCCGGTTATCCCGGATATCTATTTACAAAATTGTTACGCAGGTATCAACGACGGATCTCCACAACGTTACAACCAATACGTGATGAAGTAACTATAAAATACGTGGCATCCATCCCCTTCCATCCAACCATTGTACCGATCTTACAAAATTCATGCAAAAAATACGATTGTTCCTTTGGTGTTTCTTCGGAAAGTTTGTTCAATTTGACCAAATCAGACCGAGATCCGACATCAATCTTAGATAAATACGGCGTTTATTCGGTACCACTGAACTCTTTCTCAACTACCTCACAGTCTACTTCTTACGTGGGATCCACTTGTAGATCATTAAAGACACGAATTACAGAACACAAATACAGTGTTCGTACACATGCCTTAACAACTTCTTTAGCGCGAGAGGTACTAAAAGGAGAGCACTATCCTGACTGGGACAATGTAAAACTATTATCGACGACCAAAACTAAAAATGGTCTGTTGTTTCTCGAGAGCTTGTATATTTATCATTTGAATGAACAATGTTGTAATGATGAAGCTCCATCCAACAATATATAAGCACCTTGGCGATACCTACTGAAAAACCAAGAAACAAGATTAGACAACCATTGATTTTATTGTACATATATAAAACTCAGGCGAGGGAACTTTGACCTTCGTTTTATATTTCTTATATTTATGACAACCATTATGTGTTTTTTACCCTACAGGTTATTTTAAATGTATGTATTTTATGACCTCATACTGTTCCGACTTGTACGCATGCGCGGTCTTTGCCCATAACCACACGTGTATATAACCACTACGTTTCATGTGCACCTTGCGAGTTTTGGTGCCTGATGATGAACCTATAAGTCGTAGGTTCGAAAGATCTCGCAAGTTTTTAACATTAAACCTTTTTAAACCTCAATGGAATGAGTTATTTGTGTCGTCATGGTTTTAACTGTGTATACTTTTGATACCGGTGATACGTCTTAGCTTCATTTGAGTGTTGTAATTGGTTTGAGCTAAAGTGTTCGTGCTTAGACAGCTATCTTCTTTATTTGTGTATTATACTTTACATTTGTATTTTACTTTTTATACAAGTATATTATTCTTTACAGTTAAAATAAATAATCCTTTTCACCTCTCCAAATAAAATTCATGTCCATAACATATTACCGAAAGTTGATAAAAAAATCATAAAAAATCGATCATTTTTAATGATTTCTTTACAATTTGAAGGGGGGTGGCAAATCCCCCAAATCTACATCCCTGCTACAGATGTTCATGTTTTATAATTTTTCAACTCTGTAGCCCCTCAGAAGAAAGGTAAAGGCAGAAATAATCCTTTTCATCCCTCCAAATTATCGGAAAGTTATAAAATTAGGTGGGGGGGGGGGGGGCTCCCCGAAAACAATGGGTGATGGGGGCAAACGGGTGTCATATTCGGCTTCAGGAGGTCGTTTTACATAATAATCAGCAGGATTGGTGTCAGGCTCGAAAAAAAATTTTCGCCGACCAGTGTAACATGTCCGGGTGGCCAACAGAAGGGCCAGCAGTTATCCATCACAGGCAGCAGCTGCCACAAGTGACCCTCCAGCGGTTCTACGAGCATGTGCCATAAATGATGGCTAGCCTAATGTGGTCCGCTAGTTGCCCGGCAGTGGCAGCCGGCAACGACGTGACATAACTGATGGCTTGCCGAATATTGTACGCCAATTTCCCAGTAGTAGCCATAAAAAAATCCAGTCTAGAAGCAAATGGTGGCCACATATTGTGATGTCATCACATTTCGCAGGAAATGAGGTAAGTCCACTTCAAATTTCGTTGCAATGTCTTCTTTGGTGTTAATATTATTAAAGAAATGCCGGTTTCCGTAGGGAGTGGGACACACTCTGTTATTATGTACATTATCAAAAACGCTCTTAAATCTGCAACTGCAATGCAAATTTTAATGTTCTGGTAAATTGTATTTTTTAATGTGTGCCTGTATCTGCATTCCTTCGATTTACAACTAAGTGTAGATTACCCACTTCTCGGAATCACCATACGCCATTGGTCTGTACATTTGTTTAAGCTACACACGTCACTGGCTTTTCCTAGGAATAAAACTTATGGTTTTGTACCCACATAAATATTCATTTCGCACTCTAATGTCTGTTTGAATTCTACGTTTCGCCTCACATCTCTGTAATTTCCTTCTGAGTGGAGCAGCTTCAATGACCCAGAAGTGTACTTTGTTAGGACAAGTTATTTCATCGGAAGTATTTCTCAGCAGAATTTATTACCACCACTAAGGTACTTCTACCGAAGGACAAGCAGCGCTATAGCATGTAAAGAGCGTGACATTTATGTCATCCGGAAGGTTGTTCGGATAGAAAGCTTCGACTGTTACGATGATAACGATTACACGTCGAGTTACCGGAAACGTCCAGGATAACGATGCACTTATTTCGAAATAATTAAGATACATGAAAACAGAGAGACATACAATGAGGCTCGTTTGCCAATGGGAGGATTAAACTTTCTTTTAGTGACCGTTAGCTGTGTCAACAGATACTCGTTCGCAAATTACCGAAGACTCACAGCTCAGTGAGAACATAATATTAAGCATAAGAGTCTGCGTTTAGTGTAATGACTGGCCAGAGTAATACAAGCATACTGCAGTTATTTACATCTTTTAAACGCATTGAATGGTTAAGCTATATCGTAACAAACGCCCGAATTTATCGTAAACGTGAGAACCAAATGTTCGGGAGTACGCAACCTTCTTTTGAACGTACTGAAGTCAGGGCAAAAATTTAAAACTTATTGTTGCAACTGAGCGATGCAAAATATTCTATATACAAAGGTCATCCTGAAAGTAATTCCTCGTCCCTAATAAGGTTTTTTGTAGCAGCAAAAATTTGAAACTTGGTGGCAAAATACTTGGACATAGTGTTAATAGTGCTAGCCTATTTTAAGTATTGTTCATGAATTTCTATACATTTCCGCGATCTTTGAACCCATTGGTAAAATCCATTTCGGAATAATTCCTGAGTCTGTCGTTTCGTCCATGAGTTCACAGCCACTTTAACGTCTGTCACATCGTCGAAACGTTTTCCAAGAAGGGTGTTTTTCAAAGTGACAAACAGGAAAAAGTCTGAGGGAGCCAAACCAGGACTGTAGGGGTGGGGGGGGCATCACCGTCTACCCTATTTTGGCAATAGTCTGTGAAGACTCCGTTGAGGTGTGGGGCCGTGCATTATCATGGTGTAATACAGCACTATGAAGTGGAATGTTACGTCTTTTCCTTCCGATAGCTTCCTTTAGCTTCTTCAATTTCTGCACAGTTTTTAGCACGTCTTTTGTAACGAAATATCGTGCTTCTGTTATCGGTTTGTCCGTCCGTCTGTCCGTCTGTACCCACGATATCTCAGCAACTATTAGTCCGATTTGAAAAATTATTTTTGCATTGAAAGCTTGAAATATGCAAATGATGATCCTTTATTTCGTTTTTTTTAAGATGTACAATTTCGCCGCTAGAGGGCTTAAATGCAGATAATGTCGAATTCAAAAATACGTGTTACTCCACATATTTGCTTCTAAACATCCGATTGAAAATAATTTATATCTTTCGATTGCACTTATGTCGCAAAGTATTTTAGATATAGTTACTTTTTCAAATTACGCATAGATTTTCCGCTAGGCGGCATAAAAGTAAATTACATTTTCCCCGATAACTCTTCTTCTAAAGCTTCGATTTGAAAAATATTTTCTTCAGCGGATACATCATCGGATGGAAAATCTTTTGCATATAATTTCAAATTTTTGGTAAAGAATACTTTGGCCACCAGGGGGCGTAAGTGTTAATTTTTCTTTCTGATGTATTTGCCATAAAATCGTAGCTTCTAAAATATCTATTAAAAAATCATTTCGTGGACTGATGCCACTCACATAGAAAAACCTTTTCAGAATATTTCCTTCTTAAAATATTCCACAGTTTCTCCGCCAGGGGGCATAGATGTACATCTTATTTTTGTCAATATCTCTACTTCTAGGAGTCCGATTGGAAAAATTCCTTCTTTGTTGGATAGTTTTCCTAGTGTGACATGCTTTTCATATAATTTCAAAATTTTCAAGTAATTCATAGACTTTCCGCTACGGGGCGTAAAGGTAAACTGCGTTTCCCCCTATATCTCTGCTTCTAAATCTCCGATTTGAAAAATTCTTTCTGCACCGGATACAGCTCCTGATGGGAAATCGTTTGCACATAATTTATAATTTTTGTAAGAAAATAGTTTGGCCAGCAGGAGGCGTAAATCTTAATTTCCGCTTCTGATGTATTTGCAGCAAAATATGAGCTCCTAATTCTCGATTGAAAAAAACGTCGTTTGTTGAGCGATACTACTCATGTCGACTAACTTTTTAGGAAAGTTTTCTTCTTGAAAATATGCATGGTTTCTACGCCAGGGGGCGTTGATGTATATCTTATTTTTGTCAATATCTCTACTTCTGAAAGTACGATTTGAAAAATTCCTTCTTTGTTGGATATTGTTTCCGATGCGAAATGTTTTCCCTATAAATTCAAAATTTTCAAGTAAATCATACACTTTCCGCTAGGGGGCACAAAGGTAAATTGCGTCTTCTGCGTTATTTCTGCTCCTGAAGCTCTGATTTGAAAAATTCTTCCTGTATCGCATACAAGACCTGATGGAAAATATTTTTCACATAATTTCTAATGTTTGGTAAAGAATGATTTAGCCAACAGGGGTCATAAGTATTAATTTCTGCTTCTGAATTATTTGTTGCAAAATCTGGGCTCCTGAAAACCCGACTAATTTTTTTTTTCTTCGACCGATACCGCTTATACGGATAAACCTTTTGAGAATACATTCTTCCTAAAATAATGCATGGTTTTCCCACCAGGGGACGTAAAGTCACATCTTATTTTCGTCGATATCTCCGTTTCTAAGAGTTCGTAAGCTCACGATTCCGTGTACAGCACTATCTGAGGGATTAAATATCCGATTGAAAATCTTCTTTCTTTGGTCAGATCTATTGTTTTCCATACCGGTCCCATTGACTCTGAATAGCTTTGATAAATTTAATTTGCGTCAGAACGGATTTAAAAGACGTGCTTATTACACCCGAAATTTCGGTGTCAACTTTCTTGTTTTCTTCTTATTTAAGTATGTAGTCCCACTTAAATAACAAAAAAGCAAGTTTGCACAAGTTTATTGAACAAAATGTAACGTAATAATAAGTTGACTAAAAAAAGACTACAATTGTTTGAAATACAGCTCTACTATTGAGAAGAATGAAATTACTTTTTTGGTATGACATTTCATCAAATTGGGGTTCAAAATTAGCACCCCCTATCATCAAATTTGATTGCAAATGTTCATCTGTTAATGCTGAGATGTATTGAGATTTTACAAATAAATTATCAACGTTTTTTCACAAATAAATGTTTTATTAACATCGACTATAGTTTCGCAGAGCGTCTGGCTCGGCATCATCAGGACGAATGGAGCGTAAACATTCAAATCATTGTGACATCATCAGAGTTCTGACGGTCACGGTTTTTGGTGAGTTGTTTCCACGCGCTTGAAAGAAATGGCGTTGACGTCATGTCATTGACAAGTCGTGAAGAATTACGGTATATGTGGAAAGCTTCTAATACATTAAGTTTGTTAGTCGAATCAGGTTTATCAATAAATTTTTCCAAACAAAAATTTATGGTTATTTTCGTGACAATGTTGGGCTCTTGATGACTTCTTCAGTTCACAGTTCCGTACGTAAGTCTTGTGTTCCTTCACACGGAAACTTAAAGCCCTGCGGGTCTGTACTATATATGAAAGTCCACATTCACAAGGTATCTGATAAATTTCCCAGGAATTTATGTCTTGGACGTAGTCTTTTGATCCGTAAAAATTCATCTTGTTTATGGGTTTGAAAATCACTTTGAAATTAAAACTTTTGAGAATTTTTGAAATTCTGAAGCAAATCTGAGGAGCAAATGGGATAACCGTCCAATTCGTTCGTACTGGGAGGTCTACTGGCGTGAGCGAGGAGACGGGCTTCGGTTTCCTAAATTTCTGGACCGCTTTTTCTATCACGGAAGGGCAATATCCTCTGTGTACTGCAGTTCGTTTAAGAAAATCAAGCTCTTTCTGTAAGGAATCCTCAGTTGAGCATATATGTACTGCACGATATACGTATGTGTAGAAAGCAGACATTTTTTGTTTCCATGGATGATTTGATTTTACATGTGGAGGTAAGGAAACAGCAAATGGCTTTCGATTAACTGTTGTACTAAAGGATCCTTCAGAGCGTGACACCAGGACATCTAGGAATGGTAAGCAGCCATTATTTTCAGTCTCACATGTGAACTGTATATGACGATCAATTGAATTGATAAGTTCAACTAATTTAGGTAGTTCGGAATTCCTGCCTTTCCAGAGGACAAAGGTATCATCTACATATCGAATCCACAGGTCGAATGTAACGAGCTGAAAGAGTTTGTCCTCGAAGTGACGCATGTAGACTTCGCATAAAACAGGCGACAGTGGGCTACCCATTGCAAGGCCTTCCGTCTGTTGAAAAAAATCTTCCACGAAATACGAAACTGTTTTGTTTGATACAAATTTCCACTAATCTCAAAATTTCTTCAACTTCCGGTTGGCTGAAATGATGTTAAATGGGACTTGCTTTCAAAGATTCGAGAGCTCCATTTAGTGGAATACTTGGGAACATGGATTTCACATCGAAGGATAACATGAACTGATCGTTGTATGGATGCTGTTTAAGCACATTTACAAATTCAGTGGAATTTTTTACAGCAGTTTTGTTTGAAGAAGTCGTTATGGTGGACAGTTTCGAAGATAGAAATTTGACCAACTTATGAGTAGTAGAGCCGATATTGCTGACGATGGGACGGAAAGGAACGCCAATCTTGTGTATCTTCGGAAGTGCATAGAAACGCGGACAACGGGCATACGAGGGTTTCAGATAATTTTTTGAGCTTTGGTTAAGAGTAACGCAACTTGTTACTACTTTCCGAACTTCTTTTAAATATTTTTCCGATGGATCTTTTTTAATTTCTTTATACGGTCCCTCGGAGATAAGTTTTTCTACCTCTGCCTCATAATGTTTTTTGTCCAGAATAACAACTTGTCCTCCTTTATCGGCTTTAGTAATGATGATATCAGGATTTGATTGTAATTCTTTTAAAGCTTTATATTCTTCCTTATTGAGATTGGGTTTGAATGATGGAAAGGAATTTGACGTTATTACAAGTCTGGCACAATGTCTAATCGTTTCTTTCTCATCAATGCTTAGATCGCTTTTTGTCAGGGAATCTTCAACTTACGCAACGATATTGGATACTGGTATCTTTTTTGAAATTGCGAAATTTGAATTGTAATGTAAAACTGGTTTTTGAATTTTGCTCGGGTTAAAAGAAGAAATTTTATATATTACTTCGTTATCCGTAAAGACGTCATCACTTTGAGAAGTAGAATTTCCTTTATTGTTGCTTTTATTCGATAGTTTTTCAAATTTTCGTTCTAATGTCATTTTATGAGTAAACGACATATTGGAACTCCTAGACCAAGGTTTGCGGTCCAGGTCCGAAAATTCTGGTAACGTTTTAGCCAGCAATAGGTTCAGGTCATACAGTTCAATCTCAACGTTTGCAATATCCTTCCTAGTATCTTTAATAATAGCTCTTAATACTGCAAAAGAAGCATTAGAGATCGCTTTGTTGATGTTATGGGAAGGTCCCAAGTTGCATTTCACGGAAATAAAATTTGGCAATATATGGCATCTCTTGCATCGAAGTAAGAAGTTTAAATGGTTCAGTAATTTGAACTTCTTTATCCTCATCTTCGAAAAACGATTGATTGTCGCTGATAGAGATTTCGTCATAATCAAGATAGGAACTAGGTTTTAAAGTTCCTGAATCAAAGTCTATATCGGTATTAGATGAGTCCACAAGACGGAAGCAAAGTAAGATGTTATATTGCGGCTCCCGATACAAGTTGTATCAATATACTTACGCACCAAATGTAGTCACAGGTCCGGTTGACACCTAGAATATTATATATAATTCAAGACTACACACTTGTGATGTTCATTTAGAATAAATTATCAACGTTTTTTCACAATTAAATGTTTTATTAACATCGACTATAGTTTCGCAGAGCTTCTGGCTCGGCATCATCAGGACGAATGGAGCGTAAACATTCAAATCATTGTGACATCATCAGAGTTCTGACGGTCACGGTTTTTGGTGAGTTGTTTCCACGCGCTTGAAAGAAATGGCGTAGACGTCATGTCATTGACAAGTCGTGAAGAATTCCGGTATATGTGGAAAGCTTTTAATACATTAAGCTTGTTAGTCGAATCACGCTTAATGTATTAGAAGCTTTCCACATATACCGGAATTCTTCACGACTTGTCAATGACATGATGTCTACGCCATTTCTTTCAAGCGCGTGGAAACAACTCACCAAAAACCGTGACCGTCAGAACTCTGATGATGTCACAATGATTTGAATGTTTACGCTCCATTCGTCCTGATGATGCCGAGCCAGAAGCTCTGCGAAACTATAGTCGATGTTAATAAAACATTTAATTGTGAAAAAACGTTGATAATTTATTCTAAATGAACATCACAAGTGTGTAGTCTTGAATTATATATAATGTTCTTTTCTCTTCACAGAAACTTTGTGTATAGTTCGATATGCTCAAAACTGTTGCAATGAGGACCTGCCATCCTTTATTCCACAACCGTGGAGGTTATTCATTGGAACTTTTTCTGCGAATGATGATATGGGCTATGACGAACAAGCTACATGATCAGTTATTCTCTTTTCTTCTTATCGATTAACATGTTGTTGCATCATGGAGCTTTATGTATCATGGGATGTCTCTGTATTTAATGCCAGCCCCACTGCTTCTATGTGACAGTCTTCCTTATGATGGGATTATAGTTGGTCCTGAAAGATCTTGCAAGTAGTTTTTAATCATTGTGTTTTAATTGTAAATAAATCTCGTATTTTATGAAAGAAATACGGGATTACATCATATAAATAGAAATTAATCGGAGACTTGAGACTTGGTCGTTCTGGGTGGTACAGTGGTTAGCATACCCGGGCGCTATCTGAGAGACGCGGGTTCGAGTCCCGCTCCAGGACGATGAAATTTTCAAGTTTTCGGATATTATCAGACTTACCATCCCTGTTTACCCCAAAAATCGGATTGTCATCTTCAAAGCTCTTATTTTATTTCTGCAATTCGAACGTATTGGTTTAATTTAACATACAAAGACAGCGCTTAACTTTATATACGTTTCCACGTAAGTGCTTTTGGGTGGAATTTGTTGTAATAATATAAGCATGTTTTTACTGATAAACAAAACATCGAAAAAGAGGAATATTAAAAGTTTTGTGAAAGCCGGTATTTTTATTTTAACAAGAATAATCCGTAAAGTTTAGAAACTTCTCTCGCATCTGATCATCATTTGTTGTGAATCTCAGTATTTTATTACGTATGCCAATGGCAGTCTTCCAATACACGAAATGAGGGTCATCAACGCTGCGGGAAGGAAAAATTCTGTGTCGCACACACATTTCATACAGGGAAAGCACATTAAAACCAAGAACACAACTCAGAATGACAAATATGTTCCCGAAAGTTAACACAAACTAAATTACGCTTATTGCAGTTGGGAAAAAGGTTTTCACATTGTCCAGAAGATTAATTTCTTTTCCTGATTTGTATTTTTTTATTTTTTTCGTCTAAAATGAACAACATTCAAGCATAAAAACTACTTGAGTTATTGCTAAGAAAAAGAGAAGCAAACGTCGCCAGATCTCCCGTCCCGTTTATATTCGCCATGAGAAGAATTGTGTTCTTCGAGAACTATATTCGCTTTGATACAGCTGTTTACCAGTATATATCAGCAACATCTCTCACATACGCAGCATGGATAGCAGACATTACAATTGGCTCGAACAGCATGTGATTAAGTGAAATAAAAATTAAAGAAAATACTGCATTGGTAGAATTTTATAATACAATAGAGAAAGTAGTACACATACACAGTCACATCAGAATAATATTAACACCTAACTAATAACGGAAATAATATCCCTTGACCCGGATGAAAGCGGTTAGACGTCGTGACATGGACGCAATGAGGACCTGGAAAGTTGAACGAGGCACACGTTTCAGTTCGAACTGCAGTAAAGCACGGAGGCCCCAGAGATGACGTGGTTGTTGGTCGGCACTTAAAACCTGTCGATCCAAATAGTCCAAGAAGTGTTCTTTGGGATTGAGATCGGGTGACTTCGCCGGCAAAGTGAGCACAGAGACATGGCTGTCGTATTTCTGGAACCAGTCACGCACCCGATTAATGCGGTGACCCGACGCATTATCCTGTCGGTAGATACCATCACCCCCTGGGTAAACGTCCAACATGGCCGCCTCGGTGGAGTAGTGGTCTAAGCAATGGCTTCTCATCATTCGTCTGCAAGGTGTCGTTCCGGGTTTGAATTCCGGTGAGGCATGGATGTTATGTTTGTCTTACGGCACTGGCTGTCCCTTCCCTGGAACCAGTGACCCTAAATTACGGACCAATGACTGCTTATAGCCCATTGAGTTGCTCACGGTGGTCGTTAAACCTCCAATAAAAAAAGGTTAGTACGTACAATCATGCAATGCATTGATTATAATACGCTTTCCAACGTACCAGAAATCATTACTCAAGTTATGAGGATAATGGCTGTGGAATAAATCTCGGTCCTGTGCCCTGACCTTTGATCCCATTTCGATTATATTCAACAGAACCGGTTCAGTATACCTCCGAAATAACATGATAAAGTTTTGTCGTTCAATATCGCTTTATTAGACAAATAATAGTGTACAATGAAACGGGGGCATATAACATTGGCAAAAGGCCAAAATGACGTGGACAAAATCACAGGCTTACACGTGAGGCATTGAGGAGAACAAAACATAAGAAAAAGAATTAGGGGCGCGCAGGCCACTCTCTCAAACAGAGGGATATTTTGAGGAGCATGAAATACACAGGACATTAAGCTTGGCAAAAGGCAAGCAGAAGTCTAGGGACTCACACTCTGGAAGATACTGGAATAATAAGGAACTGGTGTTAGCGGATAAGGGAAGGAGAAGTCTGGATATTTATACATAGCACGTTTCACCCAACGCTCATAAGAGCGGCAATAATCACCTTAAGAAGCAAAGTCTTGTTGTGAAGAAGGATCTGGAACAAGAGGCTTACGCCGCCGTCGGGAACGTCGATCCGTAGAAGATGTACAAGTAAGGGAAATACTATCAGCCGAAGTCGATGAAGGCAACAATGGAGCATGATGAAGCACAGGTGAAGGACCACTGGCAGGAACAATCGATGAGGCAAGAACAGTGGCTGAAGCTGATGGAAGGACGACAGGAACGGCTGTAGAGGAAGATGACACGTCTGAAGGTAAATGAGCACACTGTGAGTCGGAGGATGCAGGTTCAATAGACATGACAAGATTTGCTGGGAGTGAAGAACTCACAGAGACGATCGGCATGAGACAGATGATAAGAGGCGGAGTAGGATCTTCGTCCGGCGACTCAGGAGTTGGCGGGCGGAGTAGGATCTTCGTCCGGCGACTCAGGAGTTGGCGAAGCAGAAGTGTCTATAGAAAAAGGCCGAATGGAGACATCAACAGAAAGCAAGTGCAACCCAGAAGACACTACAGGACTGTCAGTGAAGGACCCTGTAGAAAATAGACTTGCTTAAAGGGAGCACGGCGGTGAACATGAAGTTATAACAGGAGCATCTAGGAATGAGGACTGGAGGTGACGAGCAGGAGACGAAGCAACATCAGCCGTCGGTAAAGGAAAATGAGATGACGTAGAATCTGGAGGCACAGAAATAGATAAGTTGCACTGGGGTGGTGATGAAGCAGGAGATATAAAACAGTTGGTAGACGCTGGTACCGTGGAGGCGAAGAGCGGAACCATAGAAGTGGAGACCGCAGTCGAAAATGGAGACAATGGACTGACAGGAGCAGGAGATGAAGGCGGAGAGGGTGACTCAGGGCATTTCAACGAGATCTGGGCAGAAGACGGGCTCGATGGAGGCGTGCAAAGTGGTGTAGTAGTAACAGAAGGGAGAACATCCAGGAGAGCTGTCGGTGGTACATGATCAGGAAAGATTTTCTGCTGAGAAACACGTGAAGTAGAAGAATCAGGAGCCGAGAACAAACCAGTCGAAACCGGAAGCTGCGAATATGTAGAAGGAAAAGTCGACAAAGAGGTGGATGATAAAGAAAAGTCACACGATTCTGGCAAGGCAAAAGGGCGAATGGAAGTCGAAAAATTCCGAGTTGGGCAAGAAGAACTATGGTGACCGGGCAATTTGCAAGAAAAACAATGATAGGCGGTAAAAACATTGACAGTGCGAGTGTGTGGACCGCAATAACGAGGAAAGCTGTCGGAGAGGAAACAATGGACTGCTCGTCAGGAAAAACGACGAGAGCTTGACGTCGAAAACTATAATAGGGACGATTCCCTTGATCTTCTGAAGCAGCAGGCAAAGTCTTAATAGGGCCGATAACTAAACCACATTGAGAAAGGAAAGCATGCAGTAAATAGTTGGAGAGTTCAAGAAGAACTGGGGATAAACTAACGAGAGTAGGGCAATGAGCAAGAGAAATTGCGAACAAACTTTGGTCGCCGACTGAAATTGGAGAAGAAAGAACCAACTCAACATGAGCGGGATTAGAAAAATAAACCAACACCGAGCAAGGCTTTCGTGCGATGTGCGTGATGGCATCAGGTGGAACAATCTGATGGAGTGCTGAAGTGTAAGCTGTAAGTTTAGTATGTGGAAGCGCGGAATATTTTACTCCGAGAGCTAAAGAAGCGAAGAAAGACTTCCCCGGTGACGAGGACTCTAATAAATGAGCTGTTAAAACGGAGCCGGTACGAGAAAACCGGAAGCCCAAGGCAGTTGAGAGAGGATCTGAGGTTAAGGCAGTGACTGCGGGCGTAGAGAGATGAGTTGAACTGTCAAGTAGTACATCCGGAGGAGGCGTCAGTGGTTGAAGAAAAGCAGTAGACATAGTACAAATCAGAAACTGTAAAGCAAAGCAGCACAATCTCGAGAGCGTAAGACGATGGAGATGGCAAAAGGCACATAAAGAAGGCGGACGATGGGAAGATGCGAGGTAATGACGTCACTGGAAGAACGGCGAGAGGCAGATGGAGCACAGTAACAATGACGTCACCCAAGGACCGTAAACGGGAAGGCATGTAGATAACAGGAAAATAAGCAGTAGTTATGACGTATAATAGCGATGGAAGTGATTCCGCTCCTATGTCTTGACCTTTGACCCCATTTCGCCCATTTTCAATAGGGTTTGTTCCTAAGTAGTCCCCTACCGCATACTAAACTTTCATCGAAATCGAACCTTTTTTACGTTACTTATGACGCATAAAAGCAGTGGAATGGATCCCGCTCCTATGTCCTGACCTTTGACTCTATTTCGTACACTTTCATTAGGGTTCCTTCCCAAGTATTCCCCTACCACATACTAAACTTTCATCGGAATCGAACGATTTTTACGTGAGTTATCGTGCGGATGGACATATGCACAAAACGCGTGACGTAATGAGGCTGATGGGAATCGCGACTATCTGTTCGTAAGAGTGTGACGTCATAAAACTTTAATAGGATCCACACACACAACGCGTGACGTAATGAGACAGATGACGTAACCGCGCGCTAACATTTTCAAACGCGAGATTGTGACGTCATCAGTATCCTAAGCATTAGCAACATTAATGGAACGACGCCATGACACTAAAAACGTTATAATTCGAGGTGGTTATTTAACCCACTAAACGAATTTTCCTAAAATCGAGATCAAGCTAAATCGATTTCTAGTACCAGAAAACGGTAGGTTAACGACTTTCATCTAAATCCTTAGAGCCGTTTTCAAAATAAATTTTAAGTGGCAAATCATCAAAGTCCGCCCCGGTGGATTCTGAACGTTCGTCCAAGTAGATTGGAGCCGCCCCGCTGGCTCAGTTTTCTAAGCGACGGTTTATGATCATTCTTCATTCAAGAGTCCGGTTTCGAATCCTGCGAAGCAAGGATGTTGTTTCTGTCTTACGGCACTGGCACTCTCCCTTCCCTAGAACCAGTGGCTCTAAATTAGGGACGCGGCGACTCCTTATAGCCCATTGAGTTGCTCACGGTAATCGTTAAACCTTTAATTAGCCGCCCCGGTGGCGCAGTGGTCTAAGCGATGGCCTCTGATCATTCGTCCGAACGGGGTCCGGGGTCGAATCCCGGTGAGGCATGGATGTTGTGTTTGTCTTACGGCACTGGCTCTCTCCCTTCCCTGGAACCAGTTACCCTAAATTAGGGACGGGCGACTGCTTATAGCCCATTGAGTTGCTCACGGTGGTCGTTAAACCTCCAACCAAAAAAAAAAAAAAAAAAGAAGAAAAAAACCTTTAATTAAAAAATAATAGTAATAATAAGAGATAGAACCGGGCTTGGGGAGGGGTGCGATGCGTGGATGGCGGGTTTATCTCGTTCTCTCCCTGGAACCAATGACCACGACTTAGGGAAGGGCGCCTGCTTTTATCCTATTGAGTCACTCACGGCTGTCGTTAAACCTCGGCTCCTCTTTTCCCCCAATAGTCAAGCTTCAGAAAAGCGGATTTTGTTCTCAGCAATTTCCTCTTAATTATGGCCTTCCTCGATCCATTAAAAAATAACTCCTTTCAGAAGGGGAATGCTCCTGCAGTCGAATTCTTTGGATTTCTTCTCAGAGCATTTCCGAGATTGCAAGGCTTGGGGATTACGCACGGTCAGCCGTGATTACTACTTTCAAAAAGTGTCCGAGGAGGGCAAAAACCTCGAACCGCCGACAAGGTGTGGACCTACAACGGCTCATCGATGATAGATGTGAGCGAAGGCTGTCCGTATGGTACGAGTCAACAAAATGATACTGAAGACTGGATAAATGCACTATATTGACAGAAGTCACCAGACACCTAGAAGGAAAACACAACATAGCATTTATTGACATGCATAAGCACGGTGTCGGTCCACTTTTGACCTTAATGCAGCAACTGACCCTTCGAGACATGCTTCCGACAAGCTTTGGAACACAGCGCTTCCATTCAGTATATAATGCTGTCGCTAATTGGTGCTTAGTAGTAGTAGGTCTTGGTTCTAAACTTCTTATACGACGCTCTATGCATCCCATAGGTTCTCTATGTGATTAAGATCAGGGCTCTGTGCTGGCCAGTCCACACACCATACGGAATCACACGCTGTAACAGTCCTTGCTTTATGGCTCGGTGCGTTTTCCTGCTGGCATCAACAAGACTCGGTTCCATTGTATTGCCACAGAGTTGGTAGGGCATAATTGTCCAGAATATCAAAGTAGACGTGCTGGTTAACAGGTTTGTCCACGATAACCAATGGGCCGAGACCATATCACGAAAAAACACCCCCATACGACCAAACTTGACCGTAGGAACTGTGGAAAACAGCGTTCTCCCGGCTGCAGCAATACCCACACACTGCCATCAGACTGATGGATCATATTTCTGGATTCTTCAGCCCACAGGACCTGTTTCCGTTGATCTACGATCCACGATAAATGTCCTTTACACCATGTTACACGACGAGTAGCATTCCGAGTGGAGATGAAAGGCTTACGAGCAACCGCACGACAACGGTATCCCATGGAATGAAGTTCTGTGCGAATGGTACGTGTGCATACCGAGGTTTCAGCATTTTTACTCACCTGTACACTGAGGTGTTGTGCAGTACTCCGTCGATTAGCTGTAACGACTCTCCTGAGTCTTCAACGTCCTCTATCACTGATTTGTTTCTGTTTTTTTTATTTGCCGGTACGTTTTGCTGCTTCAGGCACGCCATGTGTCTTCCACTTATTCAGTACATTCAAAACAGTTGACTTGGGTATGTTTAAATGCCTCTCGATTTCTCTTATGGACAACCCACTAATATAATACACAACAATCTTTCCCTTCTCAAAATCAGTTCTCTCCCGCCGCGACATTTTCACTCAACCTCACAGTGCCATATTAAAGCGTTCAGCTACTGGCTTGTTTTTATACCGTTTACAGCTGCACCACGCATATTAACAACGCAGCGGATCCTTTCATTTGCATTTGAAGGTGTGTCCAGTGACTTCTGTCAATATAGTGTAGAGTACTATGAAAATGCAAGTGCAAAAATTCGGCTGTTTGAAAATATAACACACATAAAAATTGGAAAGGGAGTGAGACAAGGTGACACCATATCTCCGAAGCTCTTTAATGCCACATTGGAAAATGTCTTTCAATCACTGAACTCGGAAAACAAAGGGATAAAGATTAATGGAGTTTATCTAACCCACCTTCGTTTTGCTGATGATGTAGTCATTTTTGCAACTACCCCATCAGAGCTACAGAGTATGATCCAGGAACTTGCTGACAAGAGTAAAGAAGTGGGATTTGAAATTAACTTTCCGAAGACAAAAGTGATGTTCAACGCTTTTACAAGAAATGAAGATTTATCGATTGATGGACAAAAGCTGAAGATAACAGACACGTACGTTTATCTTGGACCGCTGATATCAAGTAAGGGTCACATTGATGAAGAAATTAATCGGCGTACAAAACTTGCCTGGAGAGCTTTTGGAAGAAACAGCATAAGTTTCAAGCAATATGCCATTATGTCTTAAAAGAAAAGTGTTTGATCAATCCATCCTTCCAGTGCTTACGTATGGTGCAGAGAAGTGGACCTTAACAAAAAGAGACATACAAAGGCTGTAGACAACTCAAAGCAGCATGGAAAGGTGCATGCTTGATGTAACCAGGAGAGATAAGAAGAGGAACTCGTGGATCTGAAATATGACAAGAGTGGAAGACATCATGATCATAGTTAAATCTCTGAAATGGCAATGGGCTGGACATACTGCCAGAAGGACAGACCATCGATGGACAGCCGAAATTTTAGATTGGATTCCAAGTGACAGGAAAAGACCCAGAAGGAGACCACATGGGAGATGGGTGGATGAAATTCGAAAGTATGCGGGAGTGACATGAAGGAGTCTGGCACAAGACAGAACGTTGTGGAGGAAACTTTGGGAGACTTTTATCCAGCAGTGGATTGATAATGGTTGACAATGATAAATGATGATGACTCCCGGATATAGCCGCTGTTAGGTATCCGGCCATACAATGTAGACAATATAGTATGGAATTATAGTGGATTTTAATCTTAATGTTTTAATCTATCACCAGTTTTAAATATCAACTATAGTATTTTAACCAACGTAGCGGATATTAGCAAGTGATCATGGAACATTTCTGTCTTCGCGTTTGGATGGACTATACGTGTTTATATTACTACGCTGGACAACAGAAAGGCGGTGAGTGTTACACAGTTGTTGTGTTCTGGACTTTATCAAGTACTTTATATTTGTTGCAAGCTAGTTAATAAGTAACACTAGAGACTGGGCTGTTTTCGAATATTGAATTACATCAAACTATTTCCGCATATCAGATGAGACTATAAGTGCCTTTTCAGTACTACTGTCGATAACTATTCACCATCTGAAATGTTGTTCATGTCTTCATCAGGTTATTATTCTTGGTTCTTATGTGTTGTATTTAATGTATATATTCAGTTGAAATCTATGTCATGCTTTATAATTCAATTGTTTTGTATATATGTTCGCCTTAGTTTGGTATAATGGTTTTAATTTGGTTTAATTCGGGGTGTTTCATTTTAGCGTAAGGCTTAATGCGGTATTCATCGCGGACGTGCGTAACACAGTAAAGTACTTCGGAAAGTCATTTCTTTATATTGGACAAATAGAGCTTGTGTATGAGTGAATGGTGTTTTGTCAAAATGATTTTCTACTGGTGCAGGAGTCAGACAAGGGTGTGGAATGTCACCATGGCTGCTTAATGTATTTATAGATGCGTGCATGCATGATGCCAAAATAGATAATACTGGTTTATGTCTTGGTGATATCTCTGTGTGCAGATTGCTGTATGCTAATGACACTGTCCTGTTTGCAGAAAGCAAAAGTGAGTTGCGGACTATGTTATCCCGGATGTACAATGTTTGCATGAAATTCAATTTGAGTGTAAATACGGGCAAAACAAGGGTTATAGTTTTTCAGAGAGGAACGGGTAGTACTGAATGTAATACACTGGTGCGCAAAAATTAAGGACGAAGAAGAGAAATTGTCATAACAGCGGAACAAGCAGGCAGAACGGACCGAAAGACCACCGGAACGGAAGGGCATGCGCATATATGCAGCATGACGTAGGGGGTGGGGGTGGGTGGTGGTGGGTAGGGGGACAGTGTCGGAAGGGTATAAAGCACACGGGCGGTGTACGATCAGCAATTCGGTGAAAGCTACTGCATGGTGTACATCGGTTTGAACGACGTCGAGTTGATTCCACCATGTGATATGGCCAAATGGCAATCCAGTAGACGACATCTGGATGACTTTACCCGAGGTCGCGTCATTGGGAGGTTGGAAGAAGGTCGAAGTGGGACGAGTATGGCCGAGGAGTTCGGGATCGCTCACAGCATCGTTTCACGAGCTTGGAGAGCATTTCAAACGACAGGAACAGCTGTCCCAGATTTTAGCAGTGGTCATCCACGAGCAACCACGGCGGCGGACGACCAGTATATTGTCCTACAGGCGAGAAGAGACAGACGGCAGACAGCGGGTAAAATCGCAAGACACGTGCAACAGACAACTGGACGTCCGTTATCGCGTTTTACCGTGGACAGGTGGCTGCACAAAGGTGGTCTATTTGCACGACGACCAGTACGGTGTGTGCCATTAACGCCTGCTCATCGGAGACAGCGGTTTCTGTGGTACCAGGAACACAAGAAATGGGCACATCAACAATGGGGTCGAGTTCCCTTTACGGATGAAAGCCGATTTAGTCTGACGAACGATTCTGGACGTATACACATCTGGAGAGCAGGTAATACGCAATCACACCTCCAACAGCATCGAAAGAGACCGGTTTGGAGGTGGCGGAGTTCTCGTTTGGGGTGGTATCATGCTTGGTAGCTGCACTTATCTCCACATCTTCAAAGGAGGTTCAGTCACTGTTGTCCGCTATTGTACCGAGGTCATCCTGTCTCACGTGCGTCTGTTTAGAGTTTCTGTGGGTCTTGATTTCCTCTTCATGGACGACAACGCTACACCTCATCGTACAGTGGCTGGAGCAGAGCTGTTGGAGAGTGAAGATATTCAACGCATGGATTGGCCCGCAAGGTCCCCGGACCTAAATCCAATCGAACACGTGTGGGACTATCTCGGGAGACGCTTGGCAGCACGTCACCAGCCGCCAGCAACGATTCCGCAACTGCGATTGGCGCTACAAGAAAAATGGGCCGCGATGCCTCAACAGCTCCTTGACAACCTCGTCCTCAGCATGGACAGACGTTGTAAATCCTGCAACGCAGTCAATGGTGATCATATCGCCTACTAAAGACTGGATTTTTCTTGGCAGCCGCCTGTCACATGGGTGTTTCTCTCTTCTGTCCAGTTGTGCTTGAAGCTACCTTTTCAGTAAAGTGCCTTGGTATCCTTTGGATTCCTTGTTTGGGCGGTTTTGCTCACTTGTCCCATATTCTTACATCTTGGGATCTTATAGTATGATTTGAGTCGATGTGGAGCACTTCTGCACGACGTTACATTCGAAAACCCGTCTCGTCCTTAATTTTTGCACGCCAGTGTATAAGTCTAAATGGCACAGTGACTGACCAGGTGAATGAGTTTGTGTATTTAGGAAGCATGTTTGACAGAGAGAACAAATTGGATGGGGAAATTAGTAGGAGGGGGAATTTTTCATTGAAAGTTATGGCTACTTTGGAAGTTTTTCCCAGGAATGATGTGTTCTCAAGAGAGTCCCACATGGCTCTGTATGAAAGCGTAATTGTTCCTACTCTGGTGTATGGCAATGAAACCTGTGTACTACAAAAAAACGGCATGGAAGTCGTTTGTGTGCTGGAGAAAGGCGTTACTTACGGGAAGTTTGTGGCAAGACATGTTCTGATTTTTTGCTGGAGAAATGCGTTACTTACGGGAAGTTTGTAGCAAGACACATTCTGATTGTGTGAGGAATGAAGATGTGTTGCAGTTGCGTAATGTGAAGCAAAATGTTGTTAGTAAGGTGGAGACTAATATGCTTCGGTGATTTGGCCATGTTGAAAGAATGAGTGATGAGATGCTTACTAAGAAAATCTTTTTAGCCCAAGTGGCAGGAAGGAAAGGCAGAGGAAGGCCAAGGAAATCATGGGAGGGTCAGATTCAGGAGTGTCTTCATGAGAAAAAGATTATGAGTATTGAAGTATAGAAGATCTCGTGTACGGCGTGTGATGGATGTCAGTGAAGCCCGAGCTGTATGTCAAGATTCCCGTAAATGGAAATGTTTGATACGGCAACAGTAAGTAAAAATTATCTGGTAGTTTGTATTTCGTTGCTCTCCTTCCTGCAAGTGTGTTCTCGAGCTCCTCAATTTTATCCCAGTTTGCTCGGCTGAAGTGCCCATTTTACTCCTGTTTTTGTGCTCCATTCGTGTATTAGGATATGTGCTACATTACTCACTACTTCTCCGAGCCGGAATGTGCATATTTATATGTTATTCCATGAAAATATTACCTGCTGACTACGTCCTACTGCGTACTGAAGTCTGCGCCCTGTGTTCAGTTTCTGGTGTCTGCTCTTCCTGTTTAATGCACCTCGTTCACGTAATACGCTGCTTACTTTTGCCTGTAGTGACTCGCCTTGACTTTCTTCTGTTTCTGCACCAGCTCTTCCGATCAGTTGCCTTCTAAGCTTCTTGTTATCTACACTCCTTCCCGTTCGCGTCACCCTCTGATAATGGTCCTTGGGGGACATCATAACCTTGCATTTTATCATCGTATTTCGTTTTTTTTTCTGTGCCTTTGCTATCTATTCTGTCTTACATTTTATGCGATTTTGCTGCTTTGATCTACAATTGGCCGCCCCGGTGGCTCAGTGGTCTAAGCGATGGCCTCTGATCATTCGTCCGAAAGGGGTCCGGGTTCGAATCCCGGTGAAGCATAGATGTTGTGTTTGTCTTACGGCACTGGCTCTCTCCCTTCCCTGGAACCAGTGACCCGAAATTAGGGACGGGTGACTGCTTATAGCCCATTGAGTTGCTCACGGTGGTCGTTAAACCTCTAATCAAAAAAAATCAACTCAACTGTCTTCGCACGCAATCACTGCCTTCCCCTTAGATCCTCTCTCTACTGCATTGGGTTTCCAGATTTCTCGTACTGGCTCTACTTTAATAGCTCATTTATTGTTCCTCGCCACCCGGTCAGTCTTTTCTTGCTTCTTTGGCTCTTGGTGTAAAATATACAGCGCTTCCACATACCAGGCTTACAGCACTTTATCAGGTAGTACCGCCTGATGTCATTACGACATCGCCCGTAAGCCCCGTTCAGTGATTGTATATTTTTCCAGCCTTGCTCAAGTCGAGCTGGCTCTGTCTTCTATTTCAGTTGGCGACCAAAGTTTGTTCGCAATTCCTCTCGTACATTGTCCCACACGTATAAGTTTGTCTCCGGTTCCTCCTGAATTATCCAATGATTTATTGCATGCTGTCCTTTCTCAATTTGGTTTGGTTATCGGCCCTATTCCGACCTTGCCCACTGCTTTAGATGATCAAGGGAATCGCCCTGTTATAATTTTCGACGACAAGCTCTCGTTGCTTTTCCAGACGAACAGTCCATTACATCCTGCCCGACAGCTTTCCGCGTTATCTGCGTTCCACACACTCGTACAGTAAATTGCTTTACTGACTATCATTGCTTTACTTGTAAACTGCCTGGTCACCATAGTTGTTCTTGTCCAGCACGGAATTTTTCGTCTTCCATTCTCTCTGCTGCTTTGCCGGATTCGTGCGATTATTCTTTATCATCCACATTTTTGTCGACTTTTCCTTCTACGACTTCACAGCTTTCAGTTTAGAGTGGTTTTTTCCAGGCTCCTGATTCTTTTACTTCACGTGTTTATTCGGAGGATACTTTCCCTGAGCATCTACAACCGACCGCTCTCCTGGGTGTCCCCACTCCTGTAACTACCACTCTACTGTGCACGCCTCCATCGAGTCCATCTTCAGCCCAGTACTTGTTGAAATGCCTCCAATCACCTTTTTCACCTTCGTCTCCTGTCCTTGTCTGTCCTTTGTCTCCATATTTGGGTATGGTCTCTTTTTCAGTGGTACCGCTCTTCATTTCTACGGAGGCAGAGTCTTCAGTTGTATTTTATCTCCCGCTTCTTCACAGTCCCAATGTCATTTATCCGATTCTGCGTCTCAAGTCTCTACCTTGTCAAGTCCAAAGTGCATCGATTCACCTTTTTCTGTCCTCTCTTGTGATACTATTCCTGTTGGTTGTTCATCGCTATCCAGCTATGTTCCTGTATCACTACGTGCTTCTTTTCCTGAACCATCGCCTGCGATGCTGCCTGACATACCTTATCCTCCTTCATTGATGGCTGCTAATGATTCGTCGCCTGCTCATGTAGTCCTGCTCTTCCTCCTTGCTGCTCCGGACACGACTTCAAGTTCACCACCGTGTTCCTTTCCAGCCAGTCCATCTTCTCCTCGGTCCTTCACTGACTGCCCTGCGATGTCTTCTGGGTTACCTGCTCCGCCGACACCTGCGCCGCCTGATGATAATCCCGTAACGCCCGTTTTCAGCTCTCTTCTGCCGATCATCTTTGAGAGTCCTTCATTGCCAGCAAATGTTGTTATGCCCGTCGAACCTGCATTTTCCGACCTCCAGTGTGCTGAGTGTCCTTTCCGACGTGTCTTCTTCCTCTACAGCTGCTCCTGTCGTCTCTCCACCAGCTTCAGCCTCTGTTCCTGTCTCACCGATGGTTCATGCCAGTGGTTCTGTACCCGTACAACATCATGTTCCTCTGTCATCTTCCCCGACTTCTGCAGCTAGTGCTTCCCTATTTTGTGAATCTTCTACGGCTCGACGTTCCAGACTGTGGCGTAAGCCGTTTCCTAGACTTTCTTCGCACCAAGACTTTGATTTATATGATGAATATGTCCTGGCTTTTCACCATTGGTTTAAACGTGCTCTATATAGAGATCCTTATTTCTCCAACCTTCTGGATCTAGTTCCTCGTGAATCTACTGTCTTTCAGGATGTGAGCCCTACGACTCTTGCTTGACTTTTAGCCATGATTAATGTCCTGTGTATTTTCTGTTACTCATGTCATCTCTTCGTCTGAGAGAGTGGCCTGCGAGCCCATTGAGGATTCATATGTGTTGTTCTCCTGACTACCGCAAGTGTTTGTCTGTGACTATGCGCACTCCCTTCATGGATTCTTCCCGCTTAATGTCCTTTGCATTTCTGTTACTCACGATATCTCTTTGCCTGAGAACGTGGCCTGCGAGCCCATAGACTCTTTATACGTTTTGTTCTCCGCTATGTCTCAAGTAAATGTCTGTGACTATGCCCATGCCTTTTATGACCCATAGCTCAAGTTATATGGTCCCGTTTTATTGTAAACTATTAGTTGTCTAATAACACGATATTGAAATTGTATTTCTTTGTGGAGCTAACCTCTGAATCTCAGAGAACTGCTTAGTGATATGAGTGAGAGTAAGAGAGAGAGAGAGAGAGAGAGAGAGAGAGAGAGAGAGAGAGAGAGAGAAATGAAACGAATTTCTATTTGTCATAACCCTAACATTTATTTCCACGTATTACAGCATAAAGAACAGTTCGTTCTTGAGCTAAATACATATGTTCTTTCCTGTTGCGCCATGTAGACAGCTGGGTACTTGTGCTTCGTATACCTGGAGAGGTTTTGGCACCAGGTTGCATCATGGGACTAAAATATGCCTGGTGTGGAAATGTGATACTTTGGAAAATATTCTGCTAGAAATCCTTGTGTGCAGTTATTCATGTGCAAAAACCTATAGCGTCTACCAGCTACCTAAACATAATTGCAGACCAGATACGTCCTTTCATGTCAACGGTGCTCCGCTCTGGTAGTGCTTCCTTTCAGTAGAATAATGCGGCGTGCCGCACTGCCGGAATTGTTCGAGAACAGTTCGCGGAGTGTGAGAAAGATTTTCCGGTATTTCCCTGACCTCCAAACTCCCCAGACTTTAATCCAATCGATCATCTGTGGTTTGTGTTGGAACAGCAAATCCGATCTGCGTAGCCTCAACCTCGAAATTTAAAAAAGTTAAAGAATATGGTTGTAATCGGTTGGTACCAGATTCTCCGAGACACCGTTAGAAACGTTATGGCTCATCAGATAGGAACTGTGCTTGCAGCACGTGCAGCACCAACAGCGTATTAGACAGATGGTCACAATGTTTTTGCTCTTTGGTGTGTTACTTCTTCGTGGATTTCTGTTATGTGTATCACCCACACTATTTCTGATTTTCCGAAAGCACAGTTTTCTGCTAAGCGCCGTAAATTTGTATTTGCACTTTGTCGTAATTTAATAGGTAGGATAAAAAAATGGAATTAGGCATGACCAAGCTGTAGTTTTGCATAGACTCCATGATGTGAGAGTAACCTTAAATACATACGAAACCCCTTTCACCATTTATCTTTATGATTACAATACTCCAACTCTAGATTTAAGACACTCTCCAACTTTGCCATTGATATTTTAGGTCAATTTATATTTTCGGAGCTCGGGAGCTAAGTTCACAAATTCGCCGCTAGAGTCGCTGTCCTCAAGATGATAAGATCGGCACCCTGTAGAGATGGGTCGGAAATCATGTCACTGAAGAGTCACTGTCACTAATAGGACCAGTGGCTAAAAGGGACACTCTCGGTGACCATGGGTGTTCTAAGAAAAATATCCCCTCTGCAGGGCAAAAAAATCATTCCAAAGCTTCTACCAAAGCAAAAAAATCATTCCGCAGTGCAGTTTTTGGCTAGCTTTTACGCAAGCTGTTTCATTGCTAGAACGGAGGGGGAAATAACTGAAGGATCAGCTGGAACTATCGGTGGTTCTTTGTTCAAGAACATTTTATTCCCCACCCTCTCTCACAGGACGGATTGTTTTATTGCACCAGCAAACGATCAGCTGGCCGCCTATGTGAACATCTTGCCTTACAGCTACGTTTCTCTTAATTTGGACGGTATTTTCGCCATCCGGTTTGTAGCGAACCCCTCGAAAGCTGAGCGGCTACCACATCGGAATTTCTACCGCATCCGCGCATCTGATAGTCACGGAATAATTTTATAGTCCGCTTCAAAACAAGCGGTAAGACAGCCGGAAGATTTATTGCTTCGGCGGAAAAACTATGCTTGTGTGAAACGGGTATAAGGGCTGTTTATCGCTCTATACTCGGGGCAAAATCAACCTAACTATCGAGTGGAAGGTACACAGTATGTACTTCCATTGCATAACATAGTTCCAATCTAAAAGCTTCTACTCCAGCTTGAACTGGGACTTAAAAAGTGCATAGTTGTTCTAAACGTTGTGCATACGTACAGTAAGAAAATAAAGGTCTTTGTTTGGATGGCATTTCTTGAAACACAAATATTCTCGTTTTTGGTGAGGTCATTGCCACGTGTGTGTCAGTCTTTCTTTCCCCATTTGATTGGGAGTTTAAAGACCACCGTGAGCAACTCCGTGGGCTATAAGCAGTCGCCCATTCCTAATTTAGAGCCACTGGCTGCCGGGAAGGGAGTGAGCCAGTGCCTTAAGACAAACACAGCATCCATGTCTCACCGGGATTCAAACCCGGATCCATCCCGAAGGAATGGTCAGTAGACATCGCTAAGACCACTGCGCCACCGGGGCAGCCTGTGTCGGTCTGTCGTCTTTGTTAGAGAAATATCCAGAGGGTATTTACTGCGAGTGAGAAAGTACTTGATTTGTCTAATGGTTTAGGAAGGGACGCTAAGCATTACCTTTTTTCTTCCTGAGGCGGAAAAGGGCTAAATGAGCGGGAGGTTTCGTCCGTTCTGTCTCCCGTTACGGTGGTACATCCTCAAGGTTTGCGTGACGGTCTCCGACAAATTACATCTCATTAGTACAGACGAGATAAGCCATGAGATCTTTTCGGTGAAAAGGTTTTTCCAGCATCAACTTCATAGTCACGTTGACATTGCCCCGGGTATAGATGACCTCAGCGAATAGTGCCTGCTCCTGTTTCATATTGTACATTTCAGAAATGGTGATTTTGTCACTGTTAAGTAAAGGCCTGATGGATCCGGCGTTGGGGAGCGCCGGTGAAGGAGTTTGGGTTAATGGAGAGAGGATAAAGCCATTACGTTTGCTGATGACCAGGCAATAGCATCAGGATCAGCCAAATAATTACAGCGCATGATGTCAAAAATACACAAAAATGCAGATATCTATGGAATGAATATAAATAAAAACTAATGGTAATAGGGAATAGTTACAAAACAGGCTCCTTAAAATTGAAGGACAAAACATCGAACTAGTTAAATCATTTCGCTATTTAGGTCAAATTATTACTGAATGTACGAGATGTGAAAAGGAAGTTAGAATGAGACTGTGAATTCCAAAAACGGCTTTTAGAGAGAATCAAAGACTTCTGACAGCCAAAAATATAGATCTAAAACTGAGGAAGAGAATTTTAAAGGCATATGTTTGGCCAGTAGCTCGGTTCTGAGACATGGGCACTGACCAAGCGGGAAGTGAAAAGGCTGGAGGTATTTGAGATGTGGAGCTATAGAAGAATGGAGAGAATAAGTTGGCTCGATAGAAAGATTAATGAGGAGGTCTTGGAGGGAGTGGGAGTACCCAGGAATCTTATCAAAATGTTAAAGACAAGAAGAATGTTATGAATAGGACACATATTGCGCCATTGAGGCCCGATTCTGAAAGTTTTGGAAGGGAAAATTCAAGGCAAGAGAGGAAGAGCCAAGGAATAGTTTTGCGGCACAGTTACTCCAAGACACTAATACTAGGACATACTATGATTTGAAAAGAACGGTGGAGAATAGAGAGGAATGGAGAGACAGAGAACATCAACTGAACAACTAGACCTTGGACAGAGTAACCAAGAAGAAGAAGTAGAAAAACTATTATTCTCAGCCTGTCTTCTTGACAGCTGCGTCACAGCTGTGATAAACGGTGATTTTATCACCGTTTAAAGTCACCATTTGTTTCGTGGAACTGCCACCGTTGTCCCTGCGACATAAAAATCACTGTCAAGCCCAGCTCCAGCCCCTTGGCGCTTACACCAGTTCCATTTTTCCACATCGTCATGAGTCTCCCTTTGCTTGCGATGCGGCTCGTGCGCGACTTTACTAACACACTGTATATTACTGTAGGAAAACATTTCCGGCGTGGTGTTGAAATGACTTTCTTAATGTTAATAAGAATCGGCTATAGAACAAATTTTCACATTTTGGTCACCCATTTTAATTGCGCAATTTATCATGAAATCCGATTGTTGAAAGGGGGTGGGGGTGGGGGTGAGGGGAGGATCATTTTTTTCTATTTTATAATTTCGTAAATTAGTTTGTCTCATTAAATCGTGTTTTCATTCCATTGTATTTTTATTACTTTGTACTGAAGCGGCCGCATGTGTTATTTAAATTTTTGATATTTGATACATTCCGTTTTGTTTCAACGTCTTCTTTAATGAGCGTCAGATTTCTAATAAACATTAAAACACACACAAAAAAAGGATTTTCTGTATCTTTATTGTTTTATTTATTCCCTATTAATGACGAATTAGTTTTCAGTTTGACTTTTAACCGGCGACCAGTCATTTTCGATTTTCAGTAAGCTTGGATGTATGTTTTTTTTTATTTATATATATTAGATCCGCTTATGTCTCTAATGTGTCATGCTCGCTTGTCAGGTTCAATTTGCTGCATATTGATGCTTTGCACAGTTTTGTTTTACGACAACGCTGTTGAACAAAAATGAAAAAAGTGAAAAAAAGAAATCACAGCTAGGGTAATTAAAGTCGCATTACAATATTTCATTTGCGGACGATCAAGTTATTTTTGCGTCGTCTTAATGCAATGTTAATAAGCACTGCTTCATTACAATAAATCTTGAGTTGGTTTTATTTTTTTATCTTTCTTATTTATCGCGATCATAAAGCCCAGAAGGAAACTCCCTGAAAATGTTTTTTAAATGAAGATGAAGGTTCTGTTTCGTAACCAATAAGAAATGAATGATCCAAGTTGTAAGGTGCCCTGTTCAAAATACTGCATCATGGTTTGCTTCCACAGACCGTACTCCGACAACCTATATCCGTTTGGTTAATACTGTATTCATTGTGAAAAATTTGGATACCGAGCAGGGAAAAATATTATTTAAATTATGAAGAACTGTGAATTTTCAATAATTTGCAACGGTAAATGTTTTCTTTTTCTTACTTTTTGGTTCTTTACACTTTAATACCCTCTGATAGTTGATGTATACTGCAACGGTGAAAATATTTTTATTTGTTTATTTATTTACTAGCCCGTCCTAGGACGGTTGTTTTTAAACTTTAAATAAATATTAATATACAGGATATTTTGCCCATCCTATGACGAAGTGAAATTTTCAATTAAAGCAGATTGAAAAAATAATAAAATAGACGCCAGATTTCTGTAAGGAAATATAGTAAAAGCTTATATAGTAAGACCGCATTCATGTTAGGACTAAAAATTTTATGCTATTTATATCCGTTTTTCAAAAGACCTCGCCATAAATAACATTCTGTGTAAAATGCTTGTTGTTTAACAATTGTAGGTTACAGCGTTTAGATTTTTGAAATGTTGCAAAAAAAAAAAAAAAAAAAAAAAAAATGTGTAATATAATCAGCACTAAACTCGAAAATTTGTTTTCGTGTAAACTTACCTTAATGATTTTTACTTTAACTATTCGCTTCAAATTACTTTTTCTCCGGCACACTTATTATTCCCTTCACGGCTTGTTTTAGACTGTCCTATCCGACAGTTAGTTTGAAACTTCATACCAAAGCTTTTTGTACAAAATAATGCGACATCTGGTATTACAAATCAGGACTATCTAAATTCTCGACAATGTGCTATTGGTTTGAGAATCGCTTTAATGTAACAAAACAGAAGAGACAAGCAACATGGAATCGTCTCAAAGAAAAAAAAAGAACAGGAATGATACAAACTGATAAAAGCGATGATATGTTCATTGAATGAGTAATGACAAATTTATGCAAACAGAGTAATGCTTGAGGAAGAACAAAATGATCACAGGCGGGGCACCGCAGTGCGAAAGAACATCAAAAAGTTAATGCATAGTCTTAACTCACCGTGAGATGTAACGGACTTGCTGTGACAGCGAGACACGGGGTCACTGGCGACCACGTAGCATAGAAGGAGCTTTCACAGCATGCGGAGAAGGCAGACTGTTACTCCTGCTGTAAGCGAGAGAGGAGGCGATTGCAGAAATGTCCGAGTAGGGCAGCACTGGCTTGAATGGAAGACGCAGGAGGAGGTAGACTGCCGAGTTGCTGATAATATAGGTAGATGACGTGTTTCACCAACACAAGCACGTCAAAACACACTGGTGGAAGGATCACAGGCGGATGGGCACAGTGGAAAAGATGCTGGTATGCTGCAAAAGTGAGGTCGACGGTGTAGGAGCGACGAGCGATGGAGAACGCCAGATGTAGCAGAAGAAGTACCACAGAACAGTAAAGGTAGACGTGCGGGACGTCCGCCTCCTGCGCGCAGAAGGAGCGAAGAGGAGAAGAGAGAAGTGTCATGCGGTGGAGAAGGAACGGAACGTAGAGCCGGTTATGAAGGAAGAGCCAGTGGGTATTGAGTTCAAGCGGGGACGAAGGAGGGGAGCGTGCAGTAGCCTAGACAGTAGAAACAGTAGCAGGAGGGACACCGTGGATGGGGAGAGGCGAAGGGGAAGCAGAGAATGTGAGAAACCGATAGAGGGATTTAGTAGAGAACGAGAACAGAGGAAGATATAGGTCAGAGACACGCAGAAAGAAGGGGAGTGGTTGTGGAGCAAGAAGTACAGAGACAAGGCCAAGAAGAGTTGCGAGATCAGGAAACTGAGAAACGATGACACAGCAGAGAGAATCGAAGACGTAGCCAGCTGAAGGAGAGGAGAGAATAGCAGGCGGAAGGCTAGAAAAGGTGCGCCAGGAGAGGTCAGGGTTAGTAAGGTCGCGGACCGTTACTAGCCCAGCACGAAGCCAGGAGAAGAAAGCGAAGCAGGGAAGATGAGGAGGACGAAGTAGCGGGGAGAAGAAGAGAGGTTCAGATAGAAGGTCGAGATTAGAAAAGGGAGAGGAGCGAACAAGAGGGATAGAACGCAGAAAAGTGAGGGCCTCAGAATAGGCAGGAGGTAGTTTGGTGGGAAGAGAAAGAAAGCAATCCATTAGTACCAGAGAGGAGGTCGTGCACATCGACGGCCGACGGAACAGGAGCAATGAAAAGACGGAGGAACATGACGATGCGGCTGGCTCGGCAGTAGAGCTGAACATCAATGAGCCCAACTCCACCACTAGCTGGAGGAAGGCAGAGCTTGGTGACAGCGACCTAGTGATGACCGGACCACACAACACGGGTGAGACAACTGGTGATTTCTCGGAGGCAGTAAAGTGGAGGAGATGACGTAATCCAGGAGTACTGACACAGAGAAATAAGATGGGTGCGTGCAAGGTTGGCTCGTTGATAAAGCGACGTGCAGAATTGGCCACGGCGCCAATAGGCAGCTGCTCGAATGAGACGTGAACGATGGTGGCTGTTGAAGAAGTTTGAGGCGAGCCGAGAAACACCCCGAGGAAACGCTGAGCCAAAGAGGACCAGGTGGCCCCCCACGGGGAGTCTGTACGACCAGACCACGCACCGCACCACAGTACAGTGGGACGACATCTGCTTTTAGATGCAATTTTGGTCACTTTGACATCTCAAGACTTCAGTTTTTATTGTAAGTTAGAACGTTTAGATAGATAGATATTTTTGAAAATGTGTAATATAATCAGCACTAAACTCGGAAAGTTTGTTAAATTAAAAAAAGTAAAAACTAATTAAAGCGTGCAAATTAATATTCGAATTGTGCTAAATTAAACTAATATACAAACGCAACTTCCTGTGACATTAAGAATTCAATTAGAACTTTGTAGATAGCATAAACTGAACTCGAGTCATTAATAATCCAGTGTCTTTAAATTAACACGGGATCACCTTGACATCTAAAAGGGAACGCGTGTTATTATTATACGGCAGGCAATCACTTTGGCCGCCCCGGTGGCGCAGTGGTCTAAGCGATGGCCTCTGATCATTCGTCCGAACGGGGTCCGGGTTCGAATCCCGGTGAGGCATGGATGTTGTGTTTGTCTTACGGCACTGGTTCTCTCCCTTCCCTGGAACCAGTGACCCTAAATTAGGGACGGGCGACTGCTTATAGCCCATTGAGTTGCTCACGGTGGTCGTTAAACCTCCAATCAAAAAAAAATCACTTTGTCATCTCGAAAGCGCACAGGAATTGATCGATACGTGATGGCGCAACAATGCAGACGTTGTTGTGACGTCAAGCGTTACAGACAGATAAAGAGAGAGAGACTGAGAGAAATATCTGGTTGTTAATATGTATTATTTATTTATTTATTTATTTTGATACTTCACAACTTTCTACGTGGCAAAATATTCCTTAACAGAATACGGAGGGATACCTAGCATTGCATGGATATGAAAATTGTTCTAAGTCGCAGAAGTAAAGAATTCCAAAGCTTTGCTGCGGTGATTTAGTTTTGACAATTCACCTTTTATACTTCGCAGTGAGGAACTTCTGTAATATTCCGCTTTAGTGAAAACTGTTTACTGCTTTGCAACTTCAAGTTATTTTTGCCGCTTTGCAACACTTAGTTATGACATACTTCCAGTGGTGAATAAATCTTGATATTTTTGTACAAGTAGCGAACAGAGATGGAAACGGGTCACGCGTCAGAAGGTCGACAATTTCCTGCGGGTCAAACGGTTAGGGTCAAGGTGATCCTGAACCGATTTCAACCTGATTTTATTTCCGTTTTAGTTTTGAAAGGAAAAATATAATATTTCAAGGAAAAATTCGCAGTATGGAATTTGGTGCTCGATGCTGACGCCCGAGGAGTGAAAAATTATTTGTCATGCAAAAATGTTTCCGCCTCTTTCTTAAAGCAAATAAGATTTCCACAAACCGACGACACGACGCCGGTGTTAGACACACCGACACCATATCGGTAACCTATACCTCCTTTGCGTTTGGTTTCAGTGCGGTTGTACGTAGCAAGGTGCGTCCAAACGCCTGCCGCCTGCATCTCTGCTGATACACTCTTTCACACCCTGCGTGTCTCATTGTAATACTCAGGGTTACTTTTCACATCGCATTTTTTAAATTGAGCATTCAGAGGTTTTCGTTCGACATGCTAAAAGGGATTGAAAAATGGTCGAGGCCAACAAATACGTGCTTCTTGAAAGCAAAAAGAGGAGGAGTGAATAATGAAAGCTGGTTCGTCTCATTAAAGAACCGGAATATGTTAAACAACAACACCAATTTTCACAGTTTGTGATGAATTGAAAGCTTCCAAAACGTGAATGTTGATTTCATGAGCGCTCCTTCCTCCTGAAGGGCAATGATGAACTCAACATCCACGTTTTGGAAACTTTCAACTCATCACAAGCTGTAAAGATTGATGTTGCTGTGAAACATATTCTGAAGCTTGATATGTTATCACGAAAACGGCAAAAACTGAAATTTAACGTTCAGCAAGTTATTTAATACAAAAAGTTAGACTGTAGCGCCATCAGAATTAAGTGGAACAGCCTTAACATTACTGCGGAGGACTTCTGACTCTCGCAGATGTGTTCGAAAGCATGTGTGCAACACTTAGGTTATGTAAAGAACGATAGCTTCAACATTTTTAATATATTAATAATATATTTAAGGATCCGGGACGGGTTCAATTGCATGACATCCGAGTTCAAAAATTTTGACACTTTTCCAACTCTCAAAGCGAATAATTCGTCGAATTTCGCAGCGAACGTCTATATATTTATTTTGGGATTTAGAGACCACTATGGACAACTCTTAGGGCAGAAGTAATCATTCGACCCTAATTTAGGGTCCGGTGGTTGTTGATTTTGAGGGTTTAACCAAGACTTTGAGCAACTCAATAGGCTAAAAAGTAACCCATCCCAAATCTAGTGTCACTTGTCTCAGGGCCGTTAGACAAATACAATATCAATTGTTCACAGAGGCAATGTACATTCTTCTATAAGGTACCCATTGTTGTAATGAGGATTTACTAACAATAATACCTTCATCATGGAGACAATTTATAAGTACTATGCCACCGCCTATTCATGAACATATATATCGATCAAACGCTTTTGATGATATGTGTTTGACTTAAAATTAGACCTACATTGATAACTATGTACTCATTATTACTGTCACTACATTGTATAATGTGTTCAATTATATATTTCGAGTTCACTTGTTTAACATCTTAAAATTTAAAATGTTTGCTGTTCCCTGAGAGTGGTGTAGCTTGTTTGTAACTTTACAGCATTATGTTGTCAGGACAACGTGGCGTGAACTTTTATATACAAGTGCGTGTCTCTGAGGGGGCACACGACATTATGGCTTGAGAATGAGCTCCAGTGGGAGCTCGAAAGATCTTGCCTTTTCAACTTATCATCTTATCTTTTACGTGTACTTTGTGACTTGACTGTAATAAACTTACTGCCAATGACTTAGTTGTACATAATGGACATGTTTTTAATCGTGTCAGACAGTTGTAATTTTAAATGTATATATTTTTAAAGCACGAAAAGAAGAAATCTTTAGCTTGAACAATATCCGTGCCTCTTCCGTCGGGATTTGAACCAGCACCCACTTGCACGAATAGCCAGTGGTCAGCGATTAGACCACTTTTTCATCTGATCTGCCTAATTTTGACCTGGATTTATCTGAGTATGCCAACCTTTCACCCCCGTGTTTCCTCAATGTTATCTTTCCTATGGGTGTTGGTCAGTTGCACTCATGAAACTCCGAAAAGAGTCAGTTGCACTCATGAAACTCCGAAAAGAGTCAGTTGCACTCATGAAATTCCGAAAAGAGTCATTTGCGCTCATGAATCTCCGAAAATAGTGAGTTGAGGTCATGAAACTCCGAAAAGAGTCAGTTGCACCCATGAAACTCCGAAAAGAGTCAGTTGCACTCATGAAACTCCGAAAAGAGCCAGTTGCACTCACGAAACGCCGAAAAGAGTGAGTTACACTCATAAAACTGCGAAAAGAATCAGTTGTAGTCAAGAAACTCTAAAAAGAGTCAGTTGCACCCATGAAACTCCGAAAAGAGTGTCAGTTGCACTCATGAAACTCCGAAAAGAGTCAGTTGCACTCATGAAACTCCGAAAAGAGTCATTTGCGCTCATGAATCTCCGAAAATAGTGAGTTACGGTCATGAAACTCCGAAAAGAGTCTGTTGCCCTCATGAACTCCGAAAAGAGTCAGTTGCACTCACGAAACGCCGAAAAGAGTGAGTTACACTCATGAAACTGCGAAAAGAATCAGTTGTAGTCAAGAAACTCCAAAAAGAGTCATTTGCACTCATGAAACTCAGAAAAGAGTCAGTTGCAGTCCAGAAACTCCAAAACGAGTCAGTTGATGTCAAGAAACTCCGAAATGAGTCCATTGCACTGAAGAATCTCCGAAAAGAGTCAGTTGCACTCATGAAACTACGAAAAGAGTCATTTGCGCTCATGAATCTCCGAAAATAGTGAGTTACGGTCATGAAACTCCGAAAAGCGTCAGTTGCCCTCATGAAACTCCAAAAAGAGTCAGTTGCACTCACGAAACGCCGAAAAGAGTGAGTTACACTCATGAAACTGCGAAAAGAATCAGTTGTAGTCAAGAAACTCCAAAAAGAGTCATTTGCACTCATGAAACTCAGAAAAGAGTCAGTTGATGTCAAGAAACTCCGAAATGAGGTTAATTGCACTGAAGAATCTCCGAAAAGAATCAGTTGCACTCAAGAAACTCCAAAGAGCACTGACAGCCTCTCCTAGCTTATGAGCAAATTTCATTCAAGAGATTCCCCACTCCATTCCATCTTTCCCCTTCCCACAGAGTTTCTCCATGGAATAGAGATTACTGCACTCAGAGACTATGATAAAATATTTTCTGTTGTTGGGAAATAGCGGTTATGGATCCGTAAGTACGTGTGTGTGTATATATATATATAGGTATGACATTACTTTTTTTTTATGTACGTACATAATATATGATCTTGTATTTCTACCTAGTAAAGTCAACAGAGTCTGTCAGCGTCGCTCAGGGAATATCACGTGGAGGTTTATGCCCGAAAAGGTTTCTTATTTTAATTTATTTTTTTCAGTTTGTTTGTGTATTTATTTTCTAATCGGTGTTAACAGTCGTTCCGAAACGTCGTCTGTTGTCTTTCGCTCAACACTACTTGATTTGATTTGAGGGGACAGCAGTTTTGGTGGGTCATGATTGTGACACAAATCAGATTGTAAAATGCCTGAAGTACTAGTGTCCACGTACAGTTGTGCCAAGCATTTTCTTACTGTACAACCAATGCCACTTCCATCCTATCTGTGTTGCCCCATCTTTAGAGAATTTGTGTCCTAAATCTATGAATATTTTTTTTTCGCCGTACATAAACTCCATGTTACCTCTAGAATCACTCTTTGATAAATCGTGATGTACTACAGAGGTGAGCACGGGTCAAGGCGAAAAATCTGCAGCGATACATTCCATCGGTGTAACTTAGTCTGTTAGAGAAACTCACTCCGGTTTTGATAACCGTCACCAACAAATTCCTGTTTTCACAGAATGATGCAATAATACCACTATTTTTCAGTGAGTCGTTGGAGCATTGTCCAGCATAGAACATCTCATGCGGGAGGCTCTGTGTTCCAAATACCAGGTTTCCACATTTCCCCTCCAGTAAGCAAGGGCTGAGTGCGTATCGTCGATCGCTTTGTTGTCTTCCTTTCGAGTGCAACCAACCTACCAGATAAGGATCAGAGATTAGGTGTGAGTGCAACTGACCCATGCCTTTCCCTATGAGTGAAGCTTGATCCTAGTAGTCTGCACGGGCTCTGTCCGGTTCGTAAATCGTGATACTGATCCAGTTAGTTAGCTGGGTGTGGTTGTTCCAACTATATTACACTAAAAGCGCCAATGATCATACAAAAGCGCCCTCATCTTTCCACGAACTTGCCCTTTAAAAAAAAACAAAAAAAAATCCAACTGTTTGAGAACCACAATCTTCGAATTGAGTTACGTTTTCCTGTTATTAACACATTTATGTTATTTTTCAAAACAAACTACCGCTTCTGGCAATTATGATGCGGGATTTTTGAAATCGAAGTAACACAAAAACGTTAGTTTCTTTGTCGTTGTTTTTTAAGCGGCGTAGTTTTGGCATGGACGTATTATCTGCTGAAACTTAATTTTTAACTTTTTTAGCAGATAATCCGCAAATTATATGCCGAAAAATACGGTATTTACTGATAAGCACTATTAAATTAGCAATATTTCAATGTACAAGTACGATAGAAAGACGGATACGGGGTACAATACTTTGTGGCTTTCCCTGTGCGCAGAAATGCCTAGTTTCGCTTCTGGATAGAATTGTAGATATTTATTTGTGTCCACATCTATGTTGCTCAGAGTACTCGTTCAAACATTATTAAATATAATGTCTGAAAACAAATTTGCCTGTAGCGGAACTCGTATACTCAAACTTCTGTTCCGGAGCAGAATGCTTTCCCAGAGAAGCTACACAAACAAGTGCATATCACTTCTACTTTCTGAGCAGAATGCTTTCCCAGAGAAGCTACACAAACAAGTGCATATCACTTCTACTTTCTGTCTTGATAAGTACGTCTGTTCTGCAGTACGTCACATACACTATATTGACATAAGTCACCGGACACCCTTTCAAAATCAAATGAACGATCCTCTGCGTTGTTAAGATGCGCGGTGCAGCTGCAAACGGTATAAAAACAAGTCTTCAGCTGACTGCGATTATATCGCACTGTAAGGTTGAGTCAAAATGTCGCTGCAGGAGAGAACTTACTTTGAAAAAAAAGACTGTTGGGTGTTATATTAGTCGGTTGTCCATAAGAGAAATCGAGAGGTGTTCAAACATACCTAAGTCAACTCTTTTGGATGTACTGAATAAATGAAAGACACATGGCATGCCTGAAGCAGCAAAACGTACCGGCAGACCAAAGAAAATCAGTTAATACAGGACGTAGAAGCCTCAGGAGAGTCGTTACAGCTAATCGACGAAGTACTGCGCAAGACCTCAGTGTACAGGTGAGGAAAAATGCTGGAACCTCGGTATTTACACGTACCATTCGCAGACAACTTCATTCGATGGGTTACCGTGGTCCTGCTGCTGCTCATAAGCCTTTCATCTTCACTCGGAACGCTACTCGTCGTTTAGCATGGTGTAAAGAACATTTATCGCTGACCGTAGATCAATGGAAACAGGTCCTATGGACTGATGAATCCAGATACACGATCTATCAGTCTGATGGCCGTGTGTGGGTATGGCGACATCCGGCGGAACGCTATTTACTACAGTGTACAGTTCCAACGGTCAAGTTTGTGGCTGGCATTGTACTCGTGTGGAGGTGTTTCTCGTGGTATGGTTTCAGCCGATTGGTTTTCGTGGACATACCTGTTAACCAGCACGTCTACTTTGATATTCTGGACAATTATGTCATACCAACTCTGTGGCAATGCTATGGAACAGAGCCTTGTTGCTACCAGCAGGATAATACACCGAGCTATAAAGCAAGGACTGTTACGGCGAGGTTTAACGATAATTCCGAATCGTATGTGGGTTGGCGAGCACAGAGCCCTGATCGTAATCCCATAGAGCACCTATGGGATGAATTAGAGAGCCACATAAGAAGTTTGGAACCAATGCCTACTACTAAGCAACAGTTAATGGCCGCATTATGTACTAAATGAAACAGCATACCTACCGCTGTGTTCCAAAACTTTGTCAAAAGCATGTCTCGAAGGGTCAGTGCGTGCATTAAGGCCAAAGGTGGTTTCAAAATATCTTTATTCAAGGTAGAAATCAGGAGACGAACTAATAAGGACGTCTTAACACAAATAAAATACGATCAAAGATCGTTAAACCACTAAAATATATATACAATTATACAACATAGTGCACAAGTTGAAAAATGGAGCAAACACACAGCTCGTGATCAATGATAAGCGACAAGCATGTCTGGGCATCTCCAAACACAACAGAACCAAATTAGGAAGGATTTTAACAAAAACTGATTGCACATTAGTGCATTGCTGTGTGATTAACAAACTTGTTCAAGAAAATATTGAAAGCTTCATGAGACAACATTTCTCTTGCAAAAAAGTACAATAAGACAGGGAGTTTTAACACACCATAGTTACAAGAATGTACAGTACAAAGCAATTGACAAACTGATCATAAGACAAATCAATGGAATGATGAATTTCAGGAAAAAAAAATTGGACTTCCTGATGTAAATATAATATATTACCTGTTCGGCAATATTCAAAAACAATGTACAAATATACAGAACAGTGTAAACATGTTAGGAATCAAAATAGGCCCATATACAGAAATGCAACACTATTCTGTTGACCAGATAGAAAATTTAAGTAGAATAAGAAAACTCACGATGAATTAAGCTTTAACGTATTCTGATTCAAAAAGGTCAAATATCAAATCTGCCGACAGTCAGGTGCAATGCCCTTGGCGAGCTGGTAAACCACGTGGCAGCCGGTGACCAGGTGGCAAAGAACTGGCTCTCCCGACGCTGAGTAACTGCAACAGAATATTCTAGCCGAAGTCGAGATGTCACGCGGTCGCAGAAGTGGCATAATAATGCCGTAGAAGCTTTATGCACAGTCAGAGGAGTAGTCAAATCTCTGCAGCGTTGATGAAACACGTAGATTACATGCTTCACTAAAATAAAAATATACGCACAGACTGATGGAAACTTGACTGGGGAGAGTTCTGTAGCAGAAGAGTCCGATATGCATCAAATGTAAGATCTGCTGTAATGGAACATTGGGCTATAGTAAATGCCAAGTTCAGCATTGGGAGTAATATAAAACAGTGTTGATAGACATGGGAGACATCAGCCTCCCGAGCATAGAAAGGGCAAAGAGGGTAATCGAGAAATCACATTCGGAAAAGAACGGAGGGAACAGGAAGGCGGCGATGGAGGAAGAGCCAATGGGTATTAATTTCTAGAGGAGCAGAAAGAGGAGATAGGGCGGCGGACCACACCGTCGTAGTGGCCGAGCTGGAGGAACATCAGGAATGGGGAGAGGAGGAGAAGAATGGGACATAGAGTGGAACCGATGAAGAGCTGATACCGAGAGAGAGGAAATGGGACGAGCTGAGCCAGAAGCAAGCAAGAAAAGTGGAAAGGGGAGAGAAGCAGAAGGAATAAAGGAAAGACCTGAGTGGGAAGCAAGATGAGGAAATTGAGAAATGATAAATGAAAGAATATAGTCGTAGATGTCGCGAAAGGAGGAGGAGAGGAGAAGATAGGGAGGAAGGCTAGGGAAGGGTCGCCAGGCAAGGTCAGGGTTAGTGAGATCTTTAACTGTTACTACACCTGCTCGGAGCCTAGAAGGATAGGCAAAGTACGGAAGATGAGAGGGATGTAGAATCGAAGAATAAAAGAGGGGTTCAGCGAGGAGCTCAGTTGTGGGATCAGGTGGGGAACGAGAGAAAGGGAGGGAACGAAAGAAAGTTAGAGCTTCATGGTAAACAGGGGGAAGTCGAATAGGGGTGAGGAGTCGGTGGTCCATGAGTAGTAAGGAGAGAAAGGAAAAGCTAGGGTTGCTCGGGGAGGCAATGACGTCCCTAGCTGAAACGGCATCGGGTACTGGCGATGTGAAGAGGCGGAGAAAAGTGGTGATTCTGTCGGCCTTGTAGTACTCCTGTGTATCAATGAGTCCGATGCCGCCGTGATCCGGAGGAGGCAAAGCTTTGTGGCACTGACCCAGTGGTGGCAGGTCAGTATAAGAGAAATAAGATATCGGGTAATTTCATGAAGGCGGATTTGTAGAGACTTGACACCAAGCCAGGAGTGTGTGCACAAGGAAATTAGGTAAGTTAGAAAGAGGCGAGCTCTCTGGAAGAATGATGAGTAGAACTGGGCGCTCCTCCAGGAGGCAGTTGACCTGAGAAACGTGGGTGAATAGCATTCCACGTGCAGAGGGGTGCAGCTTGCAAGGAACCAAGATGAACTCCAAGGAAGTGCTGTGAGATGGACGACCAGCTTGCTCCTGAAGGGGTGTCTACACGATGTGCCCATGAGCCGCACCATAAACCGGTGCTTTTAGATGCGTTGAGCGCTGCACCGAAGCATGAGGCATAAGCTGCGAATAGACGTTGGAGACAAAGAAACTGTAAGTCATGACGGATGCAGATAATGACATCATCTGCGTATGCGACAGAGGTAGTGGCATGATGTCTTGTGCAGGCAGAGAGTGGTGGCAGAACTACGTTAAAGGATTGGTGTACAGATCATAGGATTGCAAAGAGTTGTCTGGAGAGTCGGCAACGCTGCCGCAATCTCCGGCGGAAGAGAATGGGCGCTGTGAGAAAGGTGGGCAGTTTGACCTGGAGAACGGGGTCTTGATAGAGTGAGCAAAGAAGTGAGACAAAGGGAGGAGGAAACCCGAAGCGAAGGAGTGTAGCCGATAGATAGGAATGTGAGATATTATCAAAAGCGGATTGTTGGTCAAGAGAGAGAAGGGCCAGGGGTTCGGAGCGAGATCCGGCAACATGGATTAGATCGTTAAGTAGATGGATATTATGAAGAAGTGAACGGCCGGGAACTGTGTAAGTTTGATTGGGGGAGAGAATGTGAGAGAGAATGGGGTTAAAGCGTTGGAAAAGAAGTTTAGTATAAAGTTTATAATCTAGGTTTTAGAGGGAGATAGGGCGCCAATTCCCCAGGTCAAAGAGATCACCTTTCGTAGAGAATAGGACAACATATGCTACTGTGAATCGCCTTGGTAGACGGAATGATTGAAAGCAGCAGAAAGTGCAGAAAAGAGAAACGGTAGAAGGAGAGGTAGGAAGGTTTTGTATAAGAGGAAAGTGAGGCCGTCCGGTCCCGGTGCGGCACTAGAGTTTAAAGAAGAAAACGTAGAAGATAGTTCAGAGAACGTGGGAGGAGGGAAGAGGCAAGATGGGGAGGAACTTGTGGTAGATTAGAAAGAAGTGATGCCAAGGCTGAAGAGGATGGTGGAGAAGATTCACAGAATTTCTCTGAATAGTACTTTCGAACTTGGGAACATAGAGTGAGTGGGTCATCAGACACCTCTCCTGATGGGATGCGAAGGTGCCGAAGTGAATTCGATGCTGTGCGTGTTTTTTCCATGGACGTAAGGAACTCGTAATTGGATGCGTCTGGCGATAGATGTTGTAGCCGGAGACGTCGTAGAGCTTGTTGAGCCAGAGGAAGAAGACGTCGTGGAGCTTGTTGAGCCAGAGGAAGAAGACGTCGTAGAGCTTGTTGAGCCAGAGGAAGGAGGATTGATCGCAGTTCTTCCTGATAGTAGCAGAAGAGAGGATCACTTAGGCTTAGGATGGACAGCGTGGAACGGACTTGTTGAGACACATGTTCTGAAGCGTTTTTGCTTTAAAAGAAAGTTTGCGAACGTGGAGAACGAGTTCCTGTTTAATTCCCAACCATAACGTTAGACCACAAGGAGCTGATTGAAGTTGAGGTCGTTTGTCCTCAAGGAAAGAGCGTACTGAAGTACAGAAGTCTTGATCTGTGAAAGAGTCCATGGTCAAATTGCACGGGGTTGTGCTGGAACAGCTTGAACAAGGAGAACGATGGCGCAATGGTCAGAAGAAGCTGTAGGAGTGATACTAGATTCTGTTACAGCTGTGAAGAAGAGTAGATGAAGCAGTATCTGTCAAGACGAGCTGTGTACGGATTTTGATTATGTTGCGAGCGCCAAGTATGTGCAGTCGATGAAGGATGGAAATGGCGGTGAACATCAATGAATGAGTTGTCGAAGATCACTGACTGAAGAATATTCACCGGCGTTCTCTGAAGGAAGGAGATCGGTCCAGTGTAGGATTCAGAGTACAATTGAAATCCCCTCCAATTAAAGCATGATCTATGGGGGGGGGGGAATGCGAGATAAGGCACGACGAAGGCGAGTAAAATATATTGTCAAGTAAGTTGAAGAGCTTAGGATATAAATATTAAAGATATGATAACATCTGGAAACTATGGTGAATGATGCACACTGTAATAGGTCTCGACATAAGTTTCGAACAGAAAAAGAGGTGATAATGGAGTTGAAAGTATGGCGGATACCTGTAGCTAGACCACTATGGGGTGATAGTTGATAGGCATGGTGAAATGTGTAGTTCCACATGCGCCATCGTGAGGATATCGTAGTGGATTGACAATTTATCTCTTGTTGTAAGAGAAGAACAGCTCCTAACAGAGTGAGATCTTCATGTACCAAGGCATTAGAAAATGGGGATGCAAATCCCCTGCAATTAAGTGAAAACTTAATTGAAGACTTTTCTCCATTAATGTTTGCTGAAGAACCTTGACAACAGGAGGAAATGATTTGCGTCGATTGAAATAGGTTTTAGCCCACGGATGTTCCTTGCGAAAGCGGGAGAGGCATTGATTAATGACTTGGATCTGATCAAGCACTAGATGGAGAAACGATGCGTACTTTGAGAGTAAAGCATGCGTTGTAGGGTAGTCTGTCTTATGTGACAGGTATTGATGTAAATCTTCATATGAAATCGGCCCAGTAGGAACCGAGCCATCCTTAAGGTATTCGACAAGATCCTCAAATTTGAGAGGAAGCTCTTCGTCGGCCTGGAAAAAAGAGGTAGCAGTCTTCGATGGTGAATTCTTACGAGAGGCACCACCAGCACGGGGAGAGCTACGGGCTGATGCGGCAGTCTGCTTCTTCGGTGGGCGTCTTGGAGAGGATACTCGACGTTTCAGCGAAAGCTCAGTCGAGCTCTCATCAACCCGAGATTCGTGGCCAGAAAATCCCTCATCAGCAGATTTAGAAGTATCGATGATAAGGGCAGTGGAGAAACCCCTGAAATGGACTCCGCTACAGAATGACGACGCATGGGAAGCGAACAATTAAGTTAGGGAAAATCCAGTGGCTGATCGAAGGAAGGAGCCTCCGTAGACACGCGTTAACTAACTCCTGTAGTCGACTTTTGTGAAAGTTTCGACTCTGAAGCTTTCTGTGCAGTGGAAGAAGATGTTGCTCTGCTCAGAAGAGGGCCAGAAGTTGTAGGAGGATTAATAGGAGCCTGTGATGCTAGATGTGGGCAATGCACCCGTAGATGATTCTCTCCGTGGCAAAAAGTGCAGTGGAGGAAGGTAGTCACTTCAATTCTCCTACGTTGCTGTCCACAATGAACGTTGAGCACCTCTGGGCAGGCGAGCAAGTTTTATCAGATGGAAAGATTACTCTTGCACTTCGACGAAATCCCCTATGGATTTATCGTCTCTATCTCTCGGCGCAGCTGAAAGAGTAGTAACGGACCCAACAAATCGGCCGAACTTACTGAGTACAGTGCACAGCGCAACGTCTGATACCTCAGGTGGATCCGGATGAAATGTAACCTGGATGGGACGCTGAGAGACAGGTTCTGGTAGAAGATGAGCGTCTTTGAGGGACAATCCTTCTGTTAAGACAAGATCCGCATGCTCTTTAAAAGCAAAGTACACTAACACAGCTCGAGGTTTTCGAGCCATGTGAGTAATACTGCCTCCAGCTGGAAGTATATGCTTGAGAGCCATACTATATTCTTTCAACTTTTTGTCTGGGAGCGCATCAAAACACACCCTGAAGTCCACTGTAGAATAGAATTGTTTTCTAACTGGGGAATCTTCCGGAATATCTATAGTGGCAGTAGTGCCATTAACACTGACGTACGGGTCTGCTAGGACTTCTGCAACAAACTTGGAAGGAGCTTTTGTTCCAGTAAGAGCGGCAGAGTATGCCCTAGGAGCAGGACTCAAGCCTGAGGGCTGCGACGCAACGTGGCTGTCTGCAACCGGTTGTTTGAACTGAGCTGAAGTAGAGGGTAAATTAGCAGCGCTCTCAGACATATCCATGTCTTCACGTAAAGCAACAGAGTGTTGTGCCGCACTGAAGTCACTGGTCGAAGCAGGGCAAGAAGCTTGAGCTGTAGTAGAGGAGTCATTTTCCACTTCTAGTGTTTGGGTGACGTCATCTTCAAGCATTGGAGGAAATTGGTCTCGTATCGAGGAGGAGGCTGCAGGAAATGCCTTGCTGATATGAGTAGGGATATCGCTCTTATCAGCAACCGCCGCCATTGTTAATAGCGAGGGCTACCTGAGGAATCGACCAGCTCGGTCGACAATTCAAATGATGATAACAGAAAATATAAACTACTCACCAACTTGGGAGATGTATCAAAGCAAAGCACAAACCTTCAGCTTGAAGGAACACGAAAGGAAAATGACGAACCACACGATAAAACACACCAAATAGCCACAAAATACATAGCTCAGAAAAGCGTGACTTAGGCCAAGGTGGTTGGTTGGTTGGTTGATTGGAGGTTTAACGATCACCGTGAGCAACTTAATGGGCTATAAGCAGTCGCCCGTCCCTAATTTAGGGTCACTGGTTCCAGGGAAGGGATAGACAGTGCCGTAAGGCAAACACAACATCCATGCCTCACCAGGATTCGAACCCGGACCCCGTTTGGACGAATAATCAGAGGCCATCGCTTAGACCACTGCGCCACCGGGGCGGCGGCAAAAGGTGGACCGACTGAGTACTAATGTATGTCAATAGATGCTATGTTGTGGTTCTGTTCTAGGTGTCCGGTGGCTTTTGTCAATCTAGTGTATATCCTCCCTCCCCTTGAGAAAGGGCTGGAATGGAATCGTAGGTTTCCGAACCAGCCGGCAAACGTTGAAGGAACACACTGTAGAAAAAGAAATTCTAACTAATTCGAGACGATGTATGAAACAAATAGCACACATTTTTCGGAGAACCAAACTGCCAGTAGATCCCTTTTTATGTTCGGGAGCCAATGTGTAATCACAGATTTGCCTGTGATTAACTTGAATCCGCATCCTTCTGCGTCAGTGCCGAGTACTTTCCTAATTAATCGACACCGACGAAGTTTATCGATGCAACTTTGTGTATTGATATGTACGTCACCTCTGTAGTAAGTCATAAATGGGAATGAACTGACATTCCAGTGGTGCGCAAATAAAGACGTGAAAGTGTTTGTAAGATGCCATGTTTCTTTCCGTAGAATCTTGAATATTGTTTTTGGCATGGGCGATGTATGCTCAAGAAGCTCATTTTTTTTTTAAGGTTTAACGACCACCGTGAGCAACTCAGTTGGTCTATAAGCAGTCGCCCATCCCTAATTTGGGTCCACTGGTTCCAGGGAAGAGAAAGAGCCAGTGCCGTAAGACAAACACAACATCCATGCCTCACCGGGATTCGAGCCCGGACCCATCTCGGACGAATGGACATAAGCCATCGCTTAGACCTCTGCGCCACCATGGTGGCAAGAAGTTCATTACGAACAATTGCAAAGACGTATGCTGAAGCATAAAAAAGTTCTAAATTATTTGCTTGTAATAGAAATAATACTGATCTTTTTTTATTAACGTAATATTATAATTCTAAATGAAACGTAGCCAACGCTACCCGGGCATGACTTTTAAGACATTTGGAGATTAATATTAGATCGTTGTAGGTTCAAATGTTTAAGTGCACTTAAAACATTAGATCCAACTGTTTTTTAATTGTTGTAGGTTCAATTGTTTAAGTGCACTTAAACATTCGAACCAATTGTTTTTCAATTGTTGTAGGTTCAAATGTTTAAGTGCAGCCCAAGTGGAGTGGCCTAAGCGATGGTTTCTGATGATTCGTCCGAAAGAGTCGGGGTTCGAATCCCGTGAGGCATGGATGTAGTACAGTATTTGTCTTACGGCACTGGTTCTTTCCCTTCCCTGGATTCAGTGACCCCAAATTAGGGACGGGAGAGAGCTTGTAGCCCACTGAGTTGCTCACGGTGGTCGTTAAACCTAAAAAAAAAAAGTTTAAGTGCACTTAAACATTCGAAGCAGTTGTTTTTCAATTGTTGTAGGTTCAATTGTTTAAGTGCACTTAAACATTCGAACCAATTGTTTTTCAATTTTTGTAGGTTCAATTGTTTAAGTGCACTAAATAAACATTCGAACCAATTGTTTTTCAATCGTGGTAAGTTCAATTGTTTACGTTTACTAAACATTTGGAACCTACAACGATTTAATATTAATCTCCAAACATCTTAAAAGTTATGCCCGGATAGCGTTGGGTTCCTTTCATTTAGATTTTTAATATTACTTTAGTAAAAAATGTCTGTTTTATTTCCATTACAAGTAAATTATTTTGATTTTTTTTGTATTTCAAAATGCGGCTGTGAAGAAAATAAAACGCAAGCGGGTAACGACACAGTTACAAGTCATGGCAGATGAAATGATGAATCCATCCAACCCCCGAATCATTGATGAAACATAAATGCTAAACGATACGAGTACCCAATCTCTCCGAGATTTGTTTCCCCTTTCTTCTTAACTTTTTTTTAATGAAAAGTGCAGTGCAAGGATCCAGTTTTCTTAAAGTCAACAGAAATACACGTGCGAAGCAATGGAAAACCTGATCTTTCTCAGGAAACGAGCAGGGAAGCAGGCGCAAGAAACAATGGAAACCATTTCACGCTCCATTATGTACATAGATCTTGCTTTTCTCTGACAGTCGATTCCTCTCTTTCGATAATGCACACGAAAGCCTACTTCGTACATTTTCAAGACGATGTGGCTGATGATTTCTTTCAAGATGTTTCCACCGAGCAGAGTGTTCTGTTATCAACCCCTTTGTGATAGACATTGTCCGTCTTTTCCTTGAAAATCACTCCTTTTTATCAGAGAAGTTTTAATGTCCTGTTTCTCATTTCCCGACTACGGCAAAAAGCCCCGGCTGATATGCACCTGAATAACATTCGAGGATATAAAGCCGATACCGTGAGAAATATTCCAGATTTTATTCCACTTTCTTGAACTCCACATTATAATTAAGGATTGAAGTTTGTAGAAATGATTTCCTGAATAAGGTACTGGGAAAATAAGATTTCCAGTAGGGAATCAAAAGGGCTTCAGTGAAGTAATTCCTGTAATGAGGTTGTTGTTGATTTCAAAGCTGGAAATATTACCTTTATTTATACAGTGGTTGGACAAAATAACGTGAACACCTGGGAAATAGGCGATATGTATTTATTAATAAAGTGTTTGGTTTGCCTTTTATAGTTTCCAACCTTCTTGGAATAGATTCATACAGGTTTTGAATAATTTCCAGTGGACTTTTGTTCCATTCGTCGATCAAAGTATCATATAAATCTTTCAGATGTGTTGGAGGAGGGAATATGCTTCTCACTCTGCCCTCCAATGCTGCCTTCAATGGTTTGATGGTATTCGAGTTAGGTGATTGAGCTGGCTAGAGCAGATGTTGAAGTTCATATTAGTGCTTCTCAAACGAAAACTAAACTGGCCTGTCTGTGTGAATGGATGCATTATTGTATTGAAACATGGCATCATTGTTGGAAAACAAAATTTGGACCACAGGATGCACCTCTTCATCTAGAATGTCCAAGTACTCGCTGGGAACAACTCGATCATGCCGCCCCCGGTGGCGCACTGGCCTAAGCGATGACTCCTTTTTATTCGTCCGAAAGGGGTCCGGATTTGAATCCCGTGAGGCATGGATGTTGTGTTTGTCTTACGGCACTATCTCTCCCAAAATTAGGGGGTCAGGTTCATTTGCCCGACGTTTACGGCACTATTTCTCCCTAAATTAAGGGGTCTGGTTCATTTGCCCGACGTTTAAGTCACCGAAGGATCACTTGACCGGAAATCACTTCACCGAAAGATCACTTGATCGAAAAGTTCATTTCACCGAAGGGTCACTTGATCGAAAGGTACATTTCACCGAAGGGTCACTTGATCGAAAGGTATATTTCACCGAAGGGTCACTTGATCGAAAAGTTAATTTCACCGAAAGGTCTCTTTACCAAAAAGTTCATTTTATCGAAGGGTCAGTTTATCGAAAACTTTGGATTTCATTACAGGATCTGTTGAAACATGGTGCAAGTTCGGCAGACAGACCACCGAAACGTTAAGGGATTATACTCAAATTGCACTTTTGATTTCTCAGTGTCACAAAGAACGCAAAGATTTAGTTTTAAGACAATTCTTTTTTCTAAGAGAATAGGCCTCGGATTAGGTCTTTTTAGCAAATTTTAATCATGTTCACAAGGTGTACATAAAAGTCATGTTCAGTACTCATGCTCTTTTCCTTTTTTTTTTTTTTTGATTGGAGGTTTAACGACCACCGTGAACAACTCAATGGGCTATAAGCAGTCGCCCGTCCCTAATTTAGGGTTACTGGTACCAGGGAAGGGAGAGAGCCAGTGCCGTAAGACAAACACAACATCCATGCCTCATCGGGATTCGAACCCGGACCCAACTCGGACGAATGATCAGAGGCCATCGCTTAGACCACTGCGCCACCGGGGCAGCGTACTCATGTTCATAAGGTTTACATAAAAAATCAAATTAATAATGTTGGACATTTTTCAGGCAAAAAGAATCAATTTTATGGCCCTAGGTCTCGGCTTAGGTATTTTTAGCAACTTTTAACCGTGCTTGCTCATGTTCATAAGGTTTACATGAAAGGTTACTTTACATTTTATGTAATGCTTATGAAAATTAGTAGGGTTAAAATCTGTTAAAATAGCCTGTATCTAGGCCTACGGTCAAAAAATTAATGTTTGGTGGTTGAGTAAAAGTGGAACATTGTTTACTTGATTGATTATGTTGTAACCCTTGGGAATATTAGCTCGGAGGATTAAAATTTGACAAAAAGGCACAGATCTAGGCCTTATAATTAATGTTATATTTCGAAAAACCTACTCATGGCGAGATGTTTTATAGAAATTAAAAGTGTATTTTTTATAAAATCCGATAATGTTTAGGTGGCCAGTTTTTCAAAAACCCGCACCACACTCCAGCAAATCTCTAAGAACAAAATTCTAAGTTTTCGATTAACTGACCATTCGGTGAGATGATCTTTCGATGTAATAAACTTTTCGATCAAATGTCCTGTCGATGAAATGAACTTTTAGGTGAAGTGACCTTTCGATGAAATGAACTTTTAGGTGAAGTGACTTTTCGGTGAAATGAACTTTTCGGTCAAGTGACCATTCGGTGAAATATACCTTTCGATCAAGTGATTTTAGGTCAAGTGACCTTTTGATCAAGTGAACGATACTCAAATTAGGGACGGGCGGCTGCTTATAGCCCATCGAGTTGCTCACGGTGGTCGTTAAACCTAAAATAAAAAAAAAATAATAAAAAAGAAATGGTTTTCCTAGAGAAAGTGCAGAGTATTAATAATTAAATTCTGACAGCATTCCGAAATCCTAATTTAAAAAATAGCAAATCTTATTTCAAAGCTTTATTCAGACAAATTTCAACATAAGCTTCTCGTATATTATTCTGTTTAACCGTTTGATATTCTTTAATCATCCTTGTGTTTTGCCGCCTAGGTGGCGCAGTGGTCTAAAGACCCGGACCCAACAAGCTTATGATCATTCGCGCTAGTTGGGTCCGGGTTCGAATCCCGGTGAGGCATGGATGTTTGTGTTTGTTTTTCACCACTGGCTCTCAATATGTTACATGTCCAACACTGGTTATCTGTGTACATTGGTCATTTAACATACTGCAAAATCCATGTTTGATGTATACTTGTTCACAATGTGTTACTTGATCACCATCTCTATATCTGTGTAAACTGATCATTTGGCATGCTGTCAACCATGTATGATTTGTACTTGTTGCTGTGTTATTTCTGTCTCCTGTTTATATCTGTCTTTATATCATTGTACCACCAGATCCAATGAATCATTTTTAAACCACCAATCAAAAAACATCCGGCCGACCGAATGCCAAGATATCGCCACCCAAACGATCACAGATCAACACCCGTTTTGACAGTTAGAACCAGACATTCCTAATCGTAAGCATCCTTGGTGGGTTCTCCATACATAAACCCTACCTACTGTTGGGAATAATGTAAATGAGAACTCATCATTTCCTATCACAGATTTCCAGTCATCAGCTGTCCACGTTTTATGCTCAGGACATCAGGACACCACTTTTTTCACATTATAGCGTTGGTTTCCATTGGTTTCCGTGATTATTAGCAACTGGAACTATTCCATGGAAGTTGGCTTTGTGAAATTCTATGCGGACTGTTTTCGCAAAAATAGGGTCTCCCTGGTGGATATTGGGTCATTCTGCAACTTTTGCCGCTTTAGTTCTGTGTTGTTGAGGCGCAATCCTTATTAGCGTTCCAAGGTCCCTCTGATTCAATATCCGTTTCCGCCCACTATTCTTCTTCGCCGATGAAGTCTTGCCATGCTTTGTGTACGCAGTCATAACCGCAGAGACTGCGTCTATTCAAACACCAAATAATTTAGCTGTTATAGTCACAGACGTTCCTGCTAAAAGGACTCCCACGATTTGTCTTCTTTTGAAGTCTGTCAGGTCACCCCTTTCACCGGCCGTTCGTACAAACCGGTGCTGTAAATAACCTGTACTACCCTGGCATTCAGCCTAAAGAATATATACGAAGGAAAAGTACCCAAAAGATAGTCACAAAGTTCGTTTTCTTTTCAGTGTAGCCTACATGAATAATATTAACCCCTATAATCATGGTGTTCATTTAATTTTTTCCCATCCCCTGTACAAATATATTCAAACGAAAGATAAACAAAAGATAATCACAAAGTTCGTTTTCTTTTCAATGCTGCCTACACAAATAATAATAACCCCTATAATTGAGGTTTTCACATTATTTTGCCCAACCCCTTTACAAATATACAGTAAGGGGAAAATTAATAGCAACTCTGGACATTTTTGAAGTTTTTGAGGTTTGAGTGTTGCTACAAATATAAATATGCAGAGAATACGGACAATATGTACATCAAATTTTGAAGATGACAATCCGATTTTTGGCGTAAATGTGACAAGGATGGTAAGTCAGATAATATCCGAAAACTTGAAAATTTTCGAATATTATCTGACTTACCATCCTTGTCACATTTACGCCAAAAATCGGATTTTCATCGTCAAAATTTGTATTATATGGCGTAATCCCGTATTTCTTTCCTAATATGTACATCATTGCAAAGCAAATTTTATGCAGAATCCAAATCAGGTTACAGAATGGGAATAGCTTAAATAGGGCTCAAGTTATGAGCAGAAATGTGCAGTGAAGGAAGCACATGTCGGTATGTGAAATGTCATCGTCGTTGCACAAGGCGACGGAGCTTTCTCCGACTTCCGGGTACATGCGATATAAAGGGCAGCCGAGGTACCTGGGGTCATTCCTAAAGTTTTCGGCTTGCTCGTAGGTAGTCGGTCGCATTGCTGTGTGTGTAGGCATGCGTGCTGTGGACTGCAGTGCAAATCTGAAGTTTGTCCTTTCCGATTACAAACTGTGTTGCAGGTATGGGAAGATTAGGTGATGTTTCACCAAGAAAGGCTTCCAGAAAGGTGACATTAAGCGACAGTGGCAAAAGGAATGCCGAAATTTCCCGCATGACTGGGGTGCACAAGAGTACTATTGGACGGCACCTGGAAAAGATCCGTGATATGGATGGTATCAACAATTGCAGACTGGGTAAATGTGGCCGAAAAAGAAAAACAACGTCGAGAACTGACAGGGCCTTGCAGCAGTTATGTCTGCGAAACAGGTTTCAATCGTCAACAGTTCTTTCCAAAGAATTGTGGAAGAGCTGTGGTGTTGCTGTTTGTCCTCGAACAGTGATGAACAGGTTACGTGATGTGGGTCTGACGTCTCATAGGGCGGTTAAGAAGCCCTTGCTAACCCATATGCAACGTAAGAAACGCGTAGAATGGGCTAAGGAACATCAGGACTGGAGCACTGATCGGTGGCGTCAAGTTTTATTCAGCGATGAGACCAAATTGAACATTGAATGTAACGACGTGGGGTGCCGAGTATTTTGTTGACGAAACGAGGCGTTGAATCCCTCTTGCACACTGAAGACCGCAAAGTACCCAGCCAGTGTTATGATTTGGGGATGTTTCGCTGCTGCTGGAGTGGGCAGAATCCATGTGTGTGACAGCACTGTTAATGTTCAGGTGTACAAGAGTATCCTCCAGGACCAGATGGTTCTTTCGGAATGTGATTTGTTCCAGGGTCAACCATACATCTTCCAGGACGATTCGGCCCCATGCCACCGTGCAAAAAGCGTTAAAGCTTATGTGACGTCTTTAGGAAATGTTGTGCCTCTACCTTGGCCTGGTAATTCCCCAGACTTGAACCCAATAGAGAATTTGTGGCGCATTCTCAAAAGAAAGGTGCACGACAGGCACCCCACAAGTAAAGTGGAACTCATTAACGCCATTACTCACGTTTGGAACAACTGCATGTCATCCGATATGTTGGGTACCTTGGTTGACTCCGTGCCCAAGAGATGTGCAGCGGTCGTTAAATCCAAAGGTCACCCAACAAAATATTAGGGACGTTATTTCTTTTCATGTCATTCCGTTACTTTGCCATGATTTCTGTTTCACAGCACATTTCTGCACATAACTTGAGTTCTATTTAAGCTATTCCCATTCTGTAACCTGATTTGGATTCTGCATAAAATATGCTTTCCAACGATGTACATATTGTCCGTATTTACTTTTGTAGCAATACTCATACCTCAAAAACCTCCTAAATTTCCGGAGTTGCTAATAATTTTTTCCATACTGTATACAAAAGAAAGGTCCATCTGTAAACCACTTTTGGTACGTACTCACAACAGCGGCTCCAGAACAACCCAATAAGCAGCGCCGTTTTCGAGATCGTAGTTCCGAGGTTTCGTGCCATTACAATTTGTCCTTTATCAAACTCTGATAAATCTGAAGCTTTTCCCATTCTGACTCCGAACACTCTACAAAAACTCTTCGAAAGCTGATCCTCGGATGGTACATATGCTGTTCTGTGAACTTCACCTGCGCCACCGTTCGGTCTCCAGGCGCGTGGATTTCTCTAGGCTGGAGGTGTTCATAATGTAATGCCTCATTGGTGTATATGCAGTTGTATTTCGCTCACAATTTTTTTAATTTTGATTGGTGGTTTAACGACCACCGTGAGCAACTCAATGGGCTATAAGCAGTCGCCTGGCTCCAGTTCAAGGACATTGGTTCCAGGGAAGGGAGAGAGCCAGTGCCGTAAGGCAAACACATCATCCATGCCTCGCAGGGATTCGAACCCGGACCCTTTTCGGACGAATAAACAGAGGTAATCGCTTAGAGCTCTGCGCCACCGGGGCGGCGCTCACAAATTCAAAAGCTGTTTACGAGCAGAAATAAAACGTCTTTGTAATGTGGCGAAATATCATCGATTCGGATGTCACCTTAAACATCACTTGTCTTTTTGCTTATGAAACTTGCTTTTCATCATTTTTAAATGGCAAGGATTTACCCCATGACAGGTTGTATTCTTTTAATCCATAAAATTTTTTTCTATATTTTGCTGCGTTCGTCGCATTTCTTTTACTCAGAGATCTTAGCTTTTGTAAGTTATAGTAATTTTTTTCTGTCATATAAATATTTCGATTTAGTGGTAACAGCGTCCTATCACATAAATATTTCTACGAAATGATCTGCTGCTCGGTACGCACATTCCCCATGAAACAGCCTAAATCCTGTAAAACTGTTGTAAAACAAAAAACGTTTCACGCGGATGTTTGCATAAACACTTTTCTTCTCGTCTTCACGGGCGATGAAATTTGCAGCTGCGTTGATCTTTACGATCCTTATTCAATTTAAGCAGGAAATTCTTTCGGTAGTCGGATGAAAGATGTGAGAGTTTCTCACATTGATCTCTCCGTTCGCAAACAAACGCTGCGTGTTACCGTCTTCGGATATGTAAAACGGATTACTCTTACTTTATTGTCGAACAGAAAATACCCTTTTTAATCTACGTTCATCCACGTAGCAAAAGGATTCTTTCTTGGAGTTTACGAGCAAATGTGAAGTTTCACTAAAACTGACGATTTTTGTTTTAAATTGGGAATTTAAATTGGATTTTAAATTGAAATCATCTTATCCACGAAAGATAGTTCTTCACTAGACAGGAGTTACGACATTTGTCTTATATCTTTATTTTTATAAAACGGCTATGGTTGCTTAACGGTGTTAATGGGAAACACACTGATGACGTAGTGTACTATTTCGTGTTAGAGAGCAGCTATAAGCAGTTGCCCGTCCCTAATTTTAGGCCACTGGTTGAAGAAAAGGGAGAGATATAGAGAACGAGTGCTGTAAGATAAACACATCATCTATGCCTCACCGGGATTCGAAACGGAGCATATCTTGAACAAATGGTAAGAATTCAAATGGTATTTATTGAGAAACAAATATCTACAAGGATAAAGATTAATGGAGATTATCTAACCCACCTTCGTTTTGCTGATGACGTAGTCATTTTTGCAACTAGCCCATCAGAGCTGCAGAGTATGATCCAGGAACTTGCTGACAAGAGTAAAGAAGTGGGATTAAAAATGAACTTTCAGAAGACAAAAGTGATGTTCAATGCTTTTACAAGAAATGAAGATTTATCGATTGATGGAGAAAAGCTGGAGATAACAGACACGTACGTTTATCTTGGACAGCAGATATCAAGTGAGGGTCACACTGATGAAGAAATTAATCGGCGTATGAAACTTGCCTGGAGAGCTTTTGAAAGAAACAGCATAATTTTCAAGAGCAATATGCCATTATGTCTTAAAAGAAAAGTGTTTGATCAATGCATCCTTCCAGTGCTTACGTATGGTGCAGAGACGTGGACCTTAACTAAAAGAGACATACAAAGGCTGCAGACAACTCAAAGCAGCATGGAGAGGTGCATGCTTGGTGTAACCAGGAGAGATGAGAAGAGGAACTCGTGGATCCGAAAAATGACAAGAGTGGAAGACATCATGATCAGAGTTAAATCCCTGAAATGGTCAATGGGCTGGACATACTGCCAGAAGGACAGACCATCGATGGACAGCCGAAATTTTAGATTGGATTCCAAGGGACAGAAAAAGACCCAGAAGAAGACCACATGGGAGATGGGTGGATGAAATTCGAAAGTATGCGGGAGTGACATCGAGGAGACTGGCAAAAGACATACCGTTGTGGAGGAAATTTGGGGAGACCTTCGTCCAGCAGTGGATTGATAATGGTTGACAATGATGATGATTTACAATCACCGGGTTGTCGTCGCGCGTTGGCGATCCCATCATGGTTTTCACCTGATAAAGCAATTAACAGAAGTAACAAAAAAGTGACGCATATATAGGACTGTTCATAAAAGTCAGTGAAAGTCTGTCGAGGAGCGTTCAAATTTCGAAGGAACAAAACACAAAGTGATCAATTTGTTGAAGAAATGTAGGAAAAACACACTGATGAAGAAGGGGGGGGAAGCCAGCTTGATGTTGGGTGCCGGCTTCGCAGAAAAAGTACGTCGTGGGAAGCGCTATGATTCACTGTGAAGGAAGGAGCTCATCATAGGAAGACGCAAAAAGTTCAGCGATGACTACGCACAACACGAAGCGACACTGCTGAATTCGAGACCCACTGGTGATGAGAAGGTGAAGGAAAGATGGCAAACATCAAGCAGTCAGGACGAGATGATAACCAAATAGTATGGTGCAGTCACATACCTCACTCACGGTGATCACTGGAGAGAATGGAACACAAATACAGCAAACCGGGCAAGGACACAAAAATGAACATGGTCCAGGAGATTTCAGGAACTATCGAGGTCACGGACTCCATTCACAGCTGAGCACAAGAAAGTGAAGCTTCATGAGATTCTCCTGCTTCAATACTTTATGCACTCTGGTTAGTTCAATGTTATCACAAAATGAATTCGTAATCCGCCGAGATGAGCCACCAACAACAGTCGCAAACGCAAGCGGGGGGGGGTCGGAATGGACACACATCACTAGCCCTAACACTAGAGTTGGTTCCATCAGTATATGGGACGTTTCTTGGTAGATGACATAGTGGAGATATCTGGAAGCACAGGTGAAGAAGCAAACACATTCAACGCTGATGAATGCGAAATGGTAGAACTAGAAGACGATGAAGCAGCATGTGAAGCGGTAGAGACGATAGCAGAGGTTGCGGCCATCTCGTCCACAAACCCTAACGTTGTTTCTTCTTTTATTCCAGATAGAAGAGGAGGATTGAAATCACCACGACTGCTCTTATCTAGTGTTTTGTGTGCATTTCCAGCAGACTCAACTCCTTCAGGCCCAGTCAACCGATACGTCACGCGAATGATCATTTTTTCTGAGTTGTGCGGATTTTCTACCTGTTTCCAAGATTTTAGCTGAGATAGAAACATTGACTTTTAGTAATCGATTTCTTCCACTGGAGTAATACTCCTTTGGACGTTTTGTCGTCGTGACTTTCTTATACTTTCTGTTTCTTTTTAATAGAGTTGGTTCCATCAGTATATGGGACGTTTCTTGGTAGATGGCATAGTGGAGATATCAGGAAGCACAGGTGAGGAAGCAAACACATTCAACGCTGATGAATGCGAAATGGTAGAACTAGTAGACGATGAAGCATCATGTGAAACGGTAGAGACGATAGCAGAGGTTGCGGCCATCTCGTCCACAAACCCTAACGTGAGCGAATCCTGCACCTTGCAACACTCAAAAAGATAAAACAACAAACCTGTGGCTGTCCACAATCACTGCTTGTGAAGTGTAAATGCGTGTAGAACACGACAAAACGATACCAGAAACACTTAAACCAACACAAAAATATACAAGTTCAAGCAAGAATCGACTATCACTCGGGAGCTATATGCGTCTTGTCCTTATCAGAAGCCACCGCTTAAACCACTGCTCCACCGGGCTGCTGCGTATTTCAGAAAGTAATGAAGTAAGGAAAGAAAACGAAAGATTATGGGAAGAAAGAAGATTTCATTTCCCTCTCTCTTTTTCTCAAGTGTCGTTTAAGACATTTATAAAGATGTTAATTCTTAGAGGGTGTGAAAACACAAGTTTGTTCGCGACGCTCATCGAATCCGTATCCCCCTCACTCCGGAGTAAGTTGCTCTCCCGACTGAGCTACGCGGAACGAATGTCTCGCTGCAGATTTGTGGTCTTGACACATGTTTTCACTTCTGTCATACGTCACAAGGGTCAGTCAATAATTGCTCTCAATGCATTAGCAAATTATACTCTGTAACAAAAAATAGTCGGGCGCGTCTATGTAACAATAAAACACCCTCCAACAGTAGTCCTCGGAATATTGTCCAGGATCAATGTTTGTTTCGAACCCAGGGGTTATATTTTCAAAAAGACGTCCTATTCACCATCATAACAACTTAAAATACGTTGGCAGATTCTCAAACGGTTGCATTTGTAAACAAAGCGAGATTAAATGGAGGGCTATTGGGGTTGAAGCCACAGGATGCAAGGTTAGGCCTCCACTGATATCTCTAAAAAGAATTTTGTATCGTGCACTTGCCTTGCTTGCGTTTAACTTTCCCACGGATTTAAAATACCTTTTGCTAATGGCAAGCTTGAAAAATGTTTCCCCTTATTTGAGCGCTACAAAATATACTACATAGTGTGCCCATTAAGTAAAGAAAATGATTTTCATGGGCAAGCCCTTTAAATAAAGGTAATAAACGTGTTTATAGTTTTGACTACTATAGTGTGTTTTAATCGCAGGAATAAATTTCGAATCAGGTGAAAAAGCAGTTTTCATGTAGCCGCCGTTGAAGTAAGATTGTGTGAGTGGAGCGTGTCAGACGTTGCGTAATGGAGCAAAGATTTGTGATGGAATTTTACTGTAAAGTATATAAAAGTGCCACGGAAGTGTACCAAGACCAAGACATGCTTACGGTGATGAGTGACTAAGTCGTGCACAGGTATTTCGCTGATTTTCAACGTTTAAAGATGAGAGGCAGTTGCTAGAGGATGTAACGCGTACGGAGCGTTTAGTTTCTGCACCGACAAATGATAATATGGTGAAGGCAAAGGAAATTGCTTCCCATAACAGGATTGGGGGACCGAAAAGTAATGGCGTTTTGGGAGGGCTAAGTTTGGGGAGCAGTTGTGAGGTGTTTATGTACGTTCAACGTAAAGTAAACGTATTTACAAGTGAATGAACTATTCGCCTTTAACGTATCTAGTGTTTTTGTCTCCTAGATTTGCAGAACAAAATGAGTGACATAAAACCCGAGGATAGCCATATTCCTCATCGTATGCTATATGAATTTCACAAGGGAAAAATGCAACTGTGACCTTTTAACTTGTTTTCTGAATGATTTAAATGTCCGCTAGTGCCAGCCTTGGTCCGCCCAGTTCCGGTCGGGTAATTTTAGCATCTCTGAGGCCCCTCGTGCAGGAAGGCCCATAGGTCCTCTCTGATGTCCCTCGTTCAGGGAGGTCCATGACCTGCTGCGAGCAGCCGGTGAGGAACATCCTCGTCAAACCATTGATGAATTATCCAAACATTTTAATTCATCATGGTCTACTGTTCAAGAGCACCTGCAACAGATAGGGAAGGTCTATAGACAAGAAGTTTGGGTCCCACACCAACTTTCACCTGACAACAAAGTCCAGCGTTCCATCATCTGCAAATCTTTGCTCAGCCGACAGGGAAAAGGATCCATTTCTTCATCGAATTGTTACTGGAGATGAACGGTGGGTTCGTTACGTGAGCAACAAACGCAAATTCCAGTGGCTTTCTCCAGGTCAGACATCAATTCCTACTCCAAAACCAAGCCTACACCCCAAAAAGGTTTTGCTCTGTGTTTGGTAGACTACCTCTTGCATAGCTCACTTTGAGCTCTTGAAACCCGGATAGGCCGTAAAGGCAGATCTCTATTGTCAAAAACTGGACAGTTTGAAGCAAGGTCTTACGGTAAAACATCCAACACCGGTCAACCAAAAAGGTATCATCTTCCAGCATAACAACGCGAGACCTCACACGGGCCCAGCAGACAATCAGAGGTTTTGGCTGGGTAGTTCTTCACCATACCCCTTATTCCCCTAACATTGCCCCATCTGATTGCCATTTGTTCAGATCTCTGCAACACTTTCTTAATGGGAAACGATTCCACAATATTGATAATGCCAAAACGGCGCTCTCGGAGTTCTTTGCATCACAGCCAACGTCTTTTTATAAAGACAGCACTGAAAGTTTGGTTTCACGATGGACAAGTGTGATCAATAATGATGGAGATTATACGTTGTGCGATCAAAAAGTTTCGAGACTAGCTACGTAGCGCACCAACGGATGACATTAAGTGGGTAAGCGAGAAACGGTCGAGAGCAGTGTCCTTCATGAGTCATTGTTCCGAGTGTCGCCGTTCTGTGAACATCGCGAGCTGTGCTACACGATATTTGGTGACCACGTGCAGAACACAGCTGCGATTTCGGTATAGACTGCAAACTAGAGCAACAAGCGAACATCAAATCCCGCGTCAAACTGGGCAAATAGGGAACCAACGTTCCTGTTGCGGGTCATCACTGGGGACGAGATTTGGTTCTACGGTTACGACCCAGAGACCAAACACAGTCTTTGCAGTGGAAGAGTCCAGCATTTCCATGACCGAAGAACACCCAATAGGTCCGGAGCGCAACCAGAAGCATGCTCATTGTGTTCTTCCACATTTGTGAGGTTGCGCACCGTCAATTTGTAGCTCAGGGCTAGAACGTCACCGCCCTTTTTTACTGCGATGTTCTGCGGCGTCTTATGGAGGACATTCGCCGCAAATGACCTGCATTGTGGCGCAGGGGCGATTTCTTGCTCCATCACGACAATGCAGCAGCTCACAGAGCGTTAGCCACACGCCAGTTTTGCAGCCGCAACAGCATGGCTACCCTTCCTCACCCGTCTTACTCGCCGGATTTGGCCCCCTGCGACTTCTTTCTCTTCCCGAAGATGAAGCTGAAGCTCTAGGGTCGCCGTTGTGAAACCGTGGACGAGATCCAGCGCGAATCTCAAACGGTGCTTGACACGATTCGCGAACAGGACTTCCAGGGAGCGTTCAAACAGTGGCAAAAACTTTGGCAGCGGTGTTTCGCTGCCCAAGGAGACTTCTTTGAGGGAGATCATCGCCAGACTTAAGTAAGGTAAGTCATCATCATCATCATTGTCAACCATTATCAATCCACTGCTGGACGAAGGTCTCCCCAAGTTTCCTCTACAACGGTCTGTCTTGTGCCAGTCTCCTCCATGTCACCCCTGCATACTTTCGAATTTCATCCACCCATCTCCCATGTGGTCTTCTTCTGGGTCTTTTCCTGTCCCTTGGAATCCAATCTAAAATTTCGGCTGTCCATCGATGATCTGTCCTTCTGGCAGTATGTCCAGCCCATTGCTCGTTCGTGATAGACGTAGTGTTGGTGGCTCCAATATTTTATGCGTTTTAGTGTGGAATACCTTGTCCCTCACTCACCTGTTGCGTGTCCCGGCTGTCTAAAGGTACTGTGTACGTTTTGAGCTACTTTTCTAGCGTTCTCATCCTCATATTAGTTCATATTCATCCGTTTTCTTATCGTTTGCTCGTTTATTTACGTTTGGAAGCTGCCAACATGGCGGCTTCCGGTATTTCGTTATTATCTATGGGCGTGGCGGATGCACGTCACGTCACACTTCCCACGTCCATGGAAGTTAACATACTCTCGTTATCAGATGTGTCTGCTCAGATGCCTTCCCAGCTTTCTAGTACTCCTGCACCGGTGCCTTCACTGGACTTGGCTGCGCTTTCTTCTTCAGCTCCTGCATCTGTCTTGGTGCCCTCCCTAGGAACTACTGATTCTACTGCCTTGCCTTCGGCCTGTGCTTCTCTTCCCTCACAGCCTTCTGTGCCTGCCGGATCCGAACAGACTTCTCTTCCGAAAATGTCATTTGCCTCTAAAGTGCAACGAGGCGCTACTTCTACGTCCGATTCCTTTCAACCGGATGGTCTTTTGCAAGCAACACCTATTATTCAGGTATCCAACCACAAGGTGAAGGTAACGATTGATGACAATTCGCAGATTGGCCGTGAGTTCCATAACCTCCTGGATAGAGGTGTGCTCTTTCATGCTTTACCAAATACTCCATTGCCACGCTACATGGAAGCCCTCTCTGTACATGTGTCGTCTGCGTCCATTGCAGGAATTTCCCGTACTCCTCGGGGTATTTCGGTACAGTTCAATCACAAGGAGGATGCTGACTTTTTTCTAGCTAACGGACTTTCGATTGGGACAAACCATCTCATCCCGTCGCCTCTTTCCAAGAGACCGGTGAACATCACGTTCTATCCTGTTCCACAGGAAGTGCCGGATACTGCACTTCCTCTCCTTGTCAGTCATGTTCGTAAAATTGTTGGCAAGGTCCGTCGCCTTTCTGACGCTCCCCGCGGAACTCGATTTGCACATGCTACAGGACCTCGCCGTCAGTTATTGGTCGTCTTTCCCACCGAGAAAGCCTTGGCGGATTGCCCTACAGAAGCTACTGTTGAAATTGGCGCACGAACGTACAGTTTCAAGATTTTCACTGCTCACTATTGTACACACTGTTTAACACAAAATCACACCACTGCCTCCTGTGACCGCGTTCGACGTGGACGTTCATCAAGTTCGCATCCCACTGCTGACCACATTGGTCTTTCTACTATCCCCACTACCGGTAGTTTGCCTGACGCGAATTCTTCGTTTCTCTGTCAGACGAACATTTCCGTCACGGACAATGCTGCCTTTCCTCCTCTCCCGACCCGTACGATTGTGCATCCACCTTCAAGGTTGACAGAGTTGTCTTCGACTACAGATGTGTCTACAGCGGAGTGTTCCGATCCGGGTGTGTTGAGTGGTGGTTTGGCGGATCGGCCGTCTGGCTCTTCTCCTAGCCTCTCGGATATCGGATCTCCATATACAACCTTGTCTACCATACCCTTGTTGCAACATCTTCCTGAAGCCTCGGCTGTTGTACCAGTCTCCACTAAGGCAGCTCAGCTACGTACTGCTTCTTCGGCGACGTTCGTTTCCTCGTCTCCTGACTTTGGAGGTGAGCCTGATCCACTAATGGATACATCCGCCTCAGCTACTTCTTCGAAGCGGATTGGAACTTCCAAAGGCGCTGTACAACAGAAAAAGTTAAAACAACTTTCTGTGCCACATTCTGAGGATTCCTCTAGTATTCCCGAGGTTTCCGGTTCCGGTGTTTCTCCACCTGATGTTTCTTCAAACAGTATGCTTCTCCGCTCAGGTCCTGTCAATCCTCTCTCTGATGCTGAGGTTCTACAGACAGTTGATACGTTTCCTCCAGTTCCTGGCCCACTGTCCAGACAGCAACTTTTACGTCTTTTTCAACCTGCACGTACGATTGTTGGTTCTGAAGAATTCCTTCACTCACCTGATCTGGACCTGTATGCAGCGGTAACGCAATTCGAAGCTTATGTGTCACTTTTTAAATCTCTGTGTGCCACCGATCCTCGGTATCAAGCCCTTTTTGAGACGTTATACGCGCCGTCCCGCCTCCTTGAAGGAGCTCGTTGAGAAGCATATATGTGATACCTTCTATCCTTTTACCGATGACCTTTAGTTCTCATCCTCACACCGATTACTTTTTGTTCTCTCAATGCTAGAGGATTTGCGAACCCGTTCGCAGCTTCCCTGGTTTTGCAGACTTTAGTTCATGTTGTTTCAGATGTTTTCCATGTGTGTTTTTACTGTGATTCACAAGTCATGTATTGTAAATTTGCTTTATTTGTGTGTTTGGCTGTGTTTCACAAGTAATGTATTTTAAATTTGCGATAATTGCGTGTTTTTGCTGTATTTTCACAACTAATCGGTCTCGTTACTTGTGTGATCTCCTCATTATCTCATCATTATCTTATCTGTTGTTTCCTGAATTTGTGCCTGTTTTTAAATTACCTATAATTGTGAGTGTTTGCTGTGTTAGTGCTTTCCTCTATCGCAGATTAGTATAGTGGTACGTTTGTCACCTTTGTTATTTTTATATAGTTGCTGAGGTACTCCATGTTGTTTTGCTCTCTAACCAAATTTCAGTTCCGTTCGGTTGATTTATGATAGCATAGTACATTTCATGCATTTGTGCACATGTGTTATAGTGTTTGACATGCCGTTAGGTCTTTATTTGTTCGTGTGCATATTCATTTCCTTTCTGTGCAACGTTGTGCTGCATCGTAGATATACTTACTTTCCGCACTGTTGTTTTCTGTACTGCAGCTTTTAATGAATCTCCTATGTCTGTATTTCGTTATAGCAATAAACTGGGTACCACTATGGTACCCACAGTTACCAATACCAATACCATTGCCATTTCAGGGATTTAACTCTGATCATGATGTCTTCCACTCTTGTCATTTTTCGGATCCACGAGTTCCTCTTCTTATCTCTCCTGGTTACACCAAGCATGCACCTCTCCATGCCTGCTTTGAGTTGTCTGCAGCCTTTGTATGTCTCTTTTAGTTAAGGTCCACGTCTCTGCATCGTACGTAAGCACTTGGAAGGATGCATTGATCAAACACTTTTCTTTTAAGACATAATGGCATATTGCTCTTGAAAATTATGCTGTTTCTTCCAAAAGCTCTCCAGGCAAGTTTTGTACGCCGATTAATTTCTTCATCAATGTGACCCTCACTTGATATCTGCTGTCCAAGATAAACGTACGTGTCTGTTATCTCCAGCTTTTCTCCATCAATCGATAAATCTTCATTTCTTGTAAAAGCATTGAACATCACTTTTGTCTTCTGAAAGTTCATTTTTAATCCCACTTCTTTACTCTTGTCAGCAAGTTCCTGGATCATACTCTGCAGCTCTGATGGGGTAGTTGCAAAAATGACTACGTCATCAGCAAAACGAAGGTGGGTTAGATAATCTCCATTAATCTTTATCTCCTTGTTTTCCCAGCTCAGCGACTGAAAAACACCCTCCAATGTGGCATTAAAGAGTAAGGTAAGTACTTTGTCGTATATCATCCTGGTCTCGGAACTTTTTGAATCGGACCTCGTGTAATTGATTAAGAAATAAATTTCTTCTCTTACAAGCAGTGTTTCTCTTTTTTTCCAAAAACGGCACTACTTTCCGGTTCCTCCTAACACTAAGCTACTCGCTGAACAGCTTAGTGTCGGTAAGAAAACGGCCAGTATAGTTTTAGGAGAAAATCTGCACAAGAGGAAGATATGTTCAATGCTTGCACAGCACACGTTAACGGGGCCGCACGCTGTGCGATGCCTGTGAAGCAGTTCCTGTCCTCGAAGTCGTTTTTTGTGATCGAACATCCACCCTACTCGCCAGATTTCGCTCCCGTAGACTTTTTTCTCTTCCCAAAGGTAAAGTGTGCCTTGAAAGGGAAGCACTTTAGTGACATTGAAGTCATCCAACGAGGTGTGACCAACAGACTGAAGAAGGTTCCGGTTCAGGACTTCCACCATGCCTTCGAACACCTGCACGGAAGATCTCGCTGTTGTGTGAAGTTGGAGGGAGTTTATTTTAAATCTGTGTAAGTGACAGTTCAAAATACAATTTTTTTTGTTTTGATATGACAGTTTTTTCTCATTACTTAACACTGCGTAGTTACTGAAACACTCTATCCACTGTTCTGGGCAGAAGGAATTTTTGTTGTTTTATTTTCTTTGTTTCCAGAACGCCATAAACCAATATTTGTGTTATTGCAGTTTCTCATGAAAGAATCCAATGGCTATAAAAGGAAAGATTTTCTGGACCCTGACCCATCTAATCAGACTCTTTCCTCCCTGCGTTCAGTGTGTTGTCTTCTGAGGTTTGAAGCGACGCGACAAAGTGAGAGATTGCAACAATGTTTTTAGTTAAAAACGATTGATTTTGGTAATCCGGGTGCGAAAAAATAAAATAAAAATACAATTATTGATTTATGCTTAAGATATGTAGATGATATCTTGATATTTGGAAATATTATTACACAGAATTGCATTGCTTTGTTAATAAATCTTCTCAATTATATCCAGCAATCAAATAAACCATAAAATATGAAAATAACAGCCAGCTACCACACTGAGAAAAACGTTTTAATTCAACAAAAAATTTATTTTGCCGATTTACAGTCAACAAAATGTTTTGTTGAATTTGCAAAATTATTTTGTTGAAGATTGTTGTTGATTTAACAAGATTTATCGTTATCACGACAAAACGTTTTGTTCATTTAACAAACTGATTAGGTCAATTTTTGAGAATTTTGTTTGATCCAACAAAACATATTGTTATCATGACAAAATGTTTTGTTGCTACAACAAAACATTGTTATCGTGACACAATAAGTTTTGTTGCTATAACAATACGTTTTGTTGCAGCAACAAAACATTTTGTCATGATAACAATATGTTTTGTTGGATCATACAAATTCCCCAAAATTGACCTAATCAGTTTGTTAAATGAACAAAACGTTTTGTCGTGATAACGATAAATCTTGTTAAATCAACAATAATTTCAACAAAATAACTTTGAAAATTCAACAAAAAATTTTGTTGACTGTATATCAACAAAACGTTTTTCTCAGTGCATATTCCTGGATATCAAATTGATAATGATACAATAACGGAACATGAGGTATACAGGAAACCAACGTATGTATCATCGGAAAGAAAAACGGTATTTTCCATTCATCCATCTCGTCCGTCCACGGTGGGTTTAGTCCCGCAAAGACGACTATGCGCCCTTGAGGGTTACTGGCTAATCAATGCAGCCGGCTTGCCATTCCTCTGCTGTATACAGATAAGGGACAAAGTGCGTCCAGGGCCGACTTCACAGGGAACCATCTACGCATTCGCGTCCCCAACCACATGAAGCCTGCGGAAAAACCGTAGACTAGATGGCCGGCAAACCAATATTTGATTCGAACACCAATCATAAACGTCCACCTCCCACACAGCCCATAGCGACATAACCAATTGGGATGCCGGTGGTAAACGGTGTTTTAAATTGCAAAAAAATTGATCTTTTTATTGAAGTAATATAGGAAATTTCATAACAATATAGCGTTCTCATATTCTCGAAAAGATGAGTAATTACACTTATAAACAAAATAAAGCATTGTCATTTTCCCTTAGAATTAAAGCTAATATTTCAATTACATACGGTGTAGAGTAAACAAAAATGATGGAAAAAATTCTCTCGTTACTACGGTGCAAAATAATTATTACTATATAAGCATAAGTTGATTCTTCAATAGGACATACACTGAGTGGCCACTTTATTATGACCACCCCCTCAGAACTTCGTTGGGCCACCTTTTGCCTTTAATACTGCGTCGATTCTTCGTGGCATGGACTCCACGAGATATTGATAGGGGGTTTGTGGAATCTGAAACCATGCTTAATGAATAGCACTTTCCAGGAGTGTGAGATTGCAAGGTTGTGGATCCAGCTGTCTGATGACTTGTTCAACTTCATTCCACAAATACTCAATGGGGTTCAGATCTGGAGATTGTGGGGGCCACCTAAGCAAAGTAAACTCACCGGCATGTTCCTGATACCAATCATGTGCAATACGAGCACTATGGCAGGACGCATTACCTTGTTGAAAGTAGCCATCGCCATTGCGATAAACCATCCACATGACAGGATGCACTTGGTCCGCAACGATGTTTAGATATGGTGTGCCAGTCAGACGTTGATCAACACGAATTAAAGGGCACAAAGCATGCCAGGAAAGCATTCCCCAAACCAAAACGTTGTCTCCACCAGCTTGAAGGGTTGTAGTAATGCTTTTGGGGCCAATGCTTTCGTGCTGTTTCCGCCAAATTCTCACTCGGCCATCGGCACGGTGCAACTGAAAACGTGATTCATCGGACAACATAATTTGTTTCCAATTATCGACTGTCCAATCCTAGTGCGCCTGTGCGAACTGGAGACGTTTTCTCTTGTTAACTGCAGACAGCAAAGGTGTTCGAACAGGCCTTCGGCTGCCATATCCCATCCGATGCAGTGTACGGAGAACAGTGCGTGTAGAGATCATTTGAGGAGATCCTTGATTAAGATGGTCTGTAATTTGCTACACTGTTGCCCTTCTGTTGTCTGTTACCAGTACGGACACGCTCCGTTCCGCCCGAGCAGTCACTAGTCGATGACGACCACACAGGTTGCACGTAGAGACCCAGTTTTTTTGGCGGACAGTCCAGTCTTTAAACACTTTAACAACAGCTGCTCTGGAACATTTCACGAATGCGGCGGTTACGATTATACTCGCTACATGGCTCCGAGCTCCTACAATCATCCAACGTTGAAAGTCCGTCAAATCGCATTTTTTATCCATCTCGTCACCTAAAAATCACTTTTACTACTGTCGCAAGCACTAAGCTTTCCCTTTTTATACTAGCCTCGCCCTCTGGTGGCAACAGCATGCAGCCATAGCTCATTTGCTTAAAACTGTCAGGTGGTCATAGTAAACTGGCCACTCAGTGTATAAAATATACAACAGAGGATTTCGTTTTTATACGTTACTGTTATGTAATTGTATTCTATACGCTATTACAATATATTTGCATACGTTACATTACAATTACTTTACATTTTACCATGGGAACACATTTTAAGTGTAATAATAGTAAAGTTTTGACATTACATGTTTTTGCGTTTATACTGTTGTTCAGGAGCATCTTTCTTGATGGACCAACAGTAGTCAGCAAGCATTGCTTCGTTCCACTGTGCACTGTAATGGTTCTCCATGACAGATATCTGCTGGTGAAATCGTTCACCATGTTAGTCACTAACTGTTCACATATTATTGGAAAAAAACCTAATTGAGAATGAAGGAAATTCAGTTTTAAAGACATGTGACAACCCAACTTCTGAAAAACTTTCACCAGCTTTTATAACTATGTTCTTATAGTTTGCAGCTTTAGTATTTTCAAGGAAATTTGCGCAACATCCTTGAATTCCAGCCATGCTTCCTTTTCTAGTTTTAGAACACTTTCAAAACGGTCATTTTGCATGAGCTTCTGATTGTCAGGACCAATAAATACTCCTTCTTTTATTTTAGTTTCCGATATGGAACGGAAGAGGAAGAAATCTCGGATAAAACAAAATGCCTCACTGTCCCAGTCCAAAGCTTTAACAAAAATGTTTATCAATCCGAGTTCGATGTGCAATGGTGGAAGAAGTATGTCTGCTGCTGGTACAAGAGGCTTGTTTACTACGTCTTAGGACAGGGCTTCACAGACTGCCGTGAAGGACACTTTCTTTCATTGTAGCGTTTCTCTTTAGCGCAACTGTCCCATTCGCAAAGGAAAGATGATTTTTTAGTATATCCCAGTTGCATTCCTAGTAAAATCGAAATGACTTTCAAGTCACCACAAATTTTCCAATGAAAGTCATTTTACTGCAGCACATGTAATAGATTTTCAAGTTGTGTTTTTTTCCCGTGAAGCATATCCAACAAGAATGGAGTTATATTTGTTGCCAATGTGTAACAGTACTGCTTTTAAACTCACTTTCGTAGCATCAATAAACAGTCGCCTTTCCTCTGGCTTTTAGATACAGATCTAAAAAGGACATCAGGCTGGGAATATTCCTTGCAATAGCATATCTTGCCATCTTTTTCATAGAAGCGAATGAAGCCTTTGTGTCAGTCACGATACACGGTATGTATATCATTATCCAATACATTCCAATCCTTAAGCCTTAATTCAGGCAACGCGATTTTTTTTGATTTTTTTGCTTGATCCCATATCACGAACGAGGTCACTGATCTCTGCTTGGGTAATCATGTGAGACGTGTAATGTTTCTCTGATGGAATATAAACCTCGTCTTTTCCACTTTCGTAGCTAGTTGATGGAATGCATTCCTACTCATCTGAAGGATAGTTTACAGGTGGTTGTGGTACAGGATGCGCATCACTGTGAGGCCTTGTAGCGGAGCCGATGCTGGGATATTGCACATGTGTTTGCTTCTTAAAATGAATTCCATTTACTGCTGGCGTAATAGAAAAGTAACAATCCGTTACATGATCTCTAGGTTCCCTTGAGATCATCGGTATGGCGAAAGACATCAATGCTTCCTTTCCTCTTAATCCACTCTCGAAGCCGAATCGAGCAGCGTTCACAGCAGAATTGTGGCGTTCATGGCTTATCCTGCTCGCCAATCTGGCATCGAAAATAATGTTTATAGGCTGTTCTAATTAAAGAGGCTATGCGTCTTCTACGTTTAACACTCACAATTCGCCACATATATATAACAAAAACTATTACTAAAATTCACGCATTTACGAGACATAATGATTGCTAAATAAGTCTCAGTTCGTGAGCTCATTACATGCTACACTGATCGCTGTTATATCTAAATGAACGAAGCTTTTCAGCACTGCGTCTCACTGTCTGACGTAACCTGCCTCACTGTCGCCTATACCTATTGCATCTTCATCTTTTTATGATTGCTTTCAATATCCCCGAGGGTATATGTTTATTGAAATTAGTACCAATTTCCCTGGGAAAACTTTTTGGTGATCAGTGTTATTTTTGACACGGCGCTTTTTGTGAAGTACATACTGCTTGAAGTATACCTCGAATAAGTAAATTAAAAAAAGGAGGAAATCAGCATGACAAAACATAAGATCATGCCGAATTTTTTTCAATCCACCGGACGCCAATATTGATACGATTTCATTAAATGAAATCATTTAAAAAAGAAGAAAAAATATCAATAACAAGATCCTTTTAATTTCCTGCGGAAATTCTCAGTTAATTACCGAAATTGAAAAAGAAACGTACTAAATAAATTACTCGCACTATTGAAAGTTCTCACGTTTTGACAGAAATGGATGGCTGAATTAATAAGCAAATGAATTGCCTCTCGTTATTAATAACCGCTTTTCGGCATTTTGTAATATGCCAGCGTGCCTGTGATAAATCCTTCATTACGACTAAACGCATTCAAAGGAACTTTGAAACGCGTGTCGAGGTACATCCATTTTAGGAGTGATTCAATTTCTCCCTTGTAGTGCCGCTTACCTCCTTTCAAGCATTTGGTTCTGCATCATGTATATGTGCACGAGTGCGTGTATATGGCCGCTTGCTTGATTCTCATCCAATCACGATAGGCGACACAGAGAGAGAGAGAGAGAGAGAGAGAGAGAAATCCTCGTCTTCCGTGTCGTTGCCACCTTTCGGGCAAGAAGGGGGAATCTTCCGGTATTAATTGGAATCTGCCGGGGCCACCCACACACACCTTGCGTATGACGCGGAATTAATTAAAAATCATCGGAACGCCGATGGCGAGCTGAAATTACTCTCATGAATTCATGAGCGAAGCTCGTCTCTCTGAGCGATTAAAATGTTTCATCGTATGGCAGTGCACGTGAAGGGAGAGTCTTCTTTATATTTTAAATCGATTCTCGTTCAATATACTGCCCCTCCCCCTTCTTTTTTTTTTTTTTTTTTTTTTTTTGGAACCTGCATTCCTATCTTTCTTCTCTTTTTATTTATTTTTTATTCAGGACTCTGCGCAGCCGTGTTTCGATTGTGTGTACTCTGCCCATCTGTATGTATTCATTAACCAAGGTTCTTTAAAAAAATAGTAATACGGTTTTTATTCATCGACAGAAATGTAGATAATGCAGTACACTCAATTAAAGTTTTAATTAGTGAATTAATTTGCGAACATGAGTTCATTTTGTTCGTCTTTTGTTTACCATACGTATGCTTGCTCAGAAGTACATATTATCATAACCTAACTTAGTTAATGAAGTTTGTTCTCTAGGAGGGGCGGGGGCGGGGTGGGGTGGGGGTTAAAGACCACCTTTGAGCAGACAATTCCCCAAAGAAATCTTCATTGCAATTTAAAGTTAATTGATTTGAAGGATGACAGGAAACCACAAAAATTGCAGAACAGATATATACGAGATATGACAGTTTAATTCCCAGAACAATGGCGTAGTGTCGCCCTTGTGGCGATGCAAGCGAAATCACGTGCTTATTCGTGTCCCCACGAGCCCCGCCCCCGCCCCCATCGCAGTACGGGGGGCTCATGGTTAAAAAGGCCTCTAGCCTGAGCAAAAAGAGTTTACAGGCCGCGGGTGGCCGAGTGGGCAACGTTCGTGACTGCCACGGGAAGGGCTTCAGGTTCGATCCCAGGCAGGTACGAACGCTCGATCCACTAAATGCCCGCCGTGCGTCGGATGTGCACGTTAAGCCGTCGTACCCCGGGTACTGGCCCCCCGGTAATAAATAAGGACATCTTTCTCCCCCTTTCTACCTCGCTTCCGTGTCACTTTCCTATCGGGCACTCTAGCCCAAATATCCTAGCTCCCTATTTCTAAGGGTTGTTTAAGACCTGGGGTCAGACACTCCCTTCCTAAAATCCTCTACATAATTATCAAAAAGATTTTGCAATTTTTTTTGCAGAAACTTCGTATGAAATTTTTTAAAGAAATAACCAAGAATGAAGGCAGCTTTGAATGAAGTATTAAGAAGAAATTAATTTTTTTTTTAAGTAAATACGTAAAATCTTTAGAAATCATTTTCGTTGCTTTAGTTCATAAAATCTGGACGCTGGGAAAGCAGCTATTCAAAAGAACTTGAGGCCACTTGTCATATAATAGCCCTTGCTGTCACAAGGAGACTCATGTTCACTGCCCTTGCAATAAATAGTTTCTACGCAGGTACTTTAACAAGAGAATGTGGAAGAAATATCAGTTTAATGAGAGGAATTTTTGTACCAATGAGGTGTTATGTATTACAGTTGTTATGTAATACGAAGTCCGATCAAAATGTTCCGAGAATAGGCCGACGTACAACAAAGTACTTACTTTACTTACGTCTGGCTATGATCTCCCTCAAAGAAGTCTCCCTGGACAGCGATACACCGCTGCCAGCGTTTCTGCCACTGTTGGAACGCTCCCCGGAAGACGAGTTAGCGAATCGTGTCAAGCACAGTCTGAGATTCGCGCTGGATCTCGTCCACGGGTTCAAAACGGCGACCCTTGAGCTTCAGCCTCATCTTCGGGAAGAGAAAGAAGTCGCAGGGGGCCAAATCCGGCGAGTAAGACGGGTGAGGAAGGGTAGCCATGCTGTTGCGGCTGCAAAACTGGCGTGTTGCTAACGCCCTGTGAGCTGCAGCATTGCCATGATGGAGCAGGAAATTGCCCCTGTGCCACATTTTAGGTCGTTTGCGGGGAATATCCTCCCTAAGACGCCGCAGAACATCGCAGTAAAAAAGGGCGGTGACGGTCTGGCCCTGGGGGACGAATTCACGGTGCACAACCCCACGAATGTCGAAGAACACGATGAGCTTTTTTTGGGGGTTGCGCTCAGGACCTTTCGGGCTTTCTTCGGTCGTGGAGATGCCGGGCTGTTCCACTGCGACGACTGTTGTTTGGTTTCCGGGTCGTAACCGTAGACCCAAGTCTTGTCCCCAGTGATGACCCGCGACAGGAACGTTAATAAATTCACCACCTGCTGATCTTGACAGAGTTCGACACGGAGCGCCTTCTGTTCGGGGTTCAGAATATTTGGCACAAACTTTGCAGAAATGCGGTGCATGTTAAAACCTTACACCATAATTTCTTGCACTGTTCCGTATGCCACATTTAGGATGATAGCAATTTCTTGAATGGGTCTCCAACGATCGTCATGCTCCAGTTCCCTAATTTTGTCCACGTTTTCGACGGTTTTGCTCGTGGACGGGCGCCCTGACCTCACGTCTTCTTCCGGTGCCGTTCTGTCGATCTTGAAGCGCGAGTTCCACTCAAACACCTCGCACGACTCATTGCTTCATTGCCATAAGCCTGCCGCAACACTTCATGCGTCTCCTTTCTCGACTTCCCGAGTTTGACGCAGAATTTGATGTTCGCTCGCTGCTCTAGTTTGCAGTCCATACCGAAATCGCAGCTGTGATCTGCACGTGGTCACCAAATATCGTGTAGCACAATTTCCGACGTTCACAGAACGACGCCACTCGGCACAATGACTCATTACGGTCACTGCATTTGACCGCTTTTCGCGCATCCACGTACTGCCATCTGTTGGCGTGCTACGTACCTAGTCTCGGAACTTTTGGATTGCATTACGTATCCATCCAAATATAATAAACCACAAGGTGTTCTTCGCTGGATCGAAAAATCAGAGACTAGTGAGATTTTTGTTTTATAAAACAGTCAAAAGATTATTTTTTCTATGTGCAAAACGCTGTGGCAATATGTCAAGCGTATTTGTTGTATTCCAGAGTAAATAATTTGAGTAGTTTTACGTTTTTTGTGCTATACTTCTTAATCGTTACTTAGTTATTTGCTTACTTATGTTCTGACATTTCATATAAATCAGAAATATCATTGGACACTGGCACACAGCACTTGCATGTTTTGTGTGGGCAATCGTGAGGCATTTCAAAAAGCAGTCTTAGTTCTTTGAAATAATGAATTTTGCATGATATGATTAACTTTGACGCAAGTACACTGAAGTGCCATAAAAACTGATACAGACGAGCTTATGCAAAATACATAGCACCGTCACCTATGCGCGAATTCGGTTGCGTCCGCCAGTGCGTATATAAAGCGATAGACAACCTTGCCAGCTGTCAGAGCTGTTTTCGGTATGAGAATGACAAGTAATAACAATTTAAGCGATTTTCAATGGGGTGTCATAGTTGGCGCTCGTGAGATGGGTCTTATGTATTTTGGAGGTAGATACGAGGTTCGGATTTTCACGAACAACCATTGCAAGAGTGTACCGTGACTACAAGAATTCCGACAAAACCTCCAACCTACGATACCAGTGTGGCCGTAAAAAGACATTGGGTGAACGAGACCATCGTCGGCTGTCAAGAATCGTTTCACGCGACACTCTCGCAGGTAGCAACGGAATTCAATGCTGGAGCCTCAAAGAGCATCAGCGTCTGGACTGTGCACCGTACCCTGCACGATATGGGCTTTCGTAGCCGACGCCCAACTCGTGTCCCCTTGATGGCTGCACGACACAGAGCTATGCGCCTCGCTTGGGCACGGCAACACCGCCACTGGATACTTAATGACTGGAAACAGGTAGCCTGGTCTGACGAGTCGCGTTTCTAACTGTATCGGGCAGATGGAAGGATTCGTGTGTGGCGCAAACCCCATGAAGCCATGGATTCCGCCTGTCAACAGGGAACTATACTGGCTGGTAGGGGTTCGGTAATGATATGGGATGTGTTTAGCTGGACTTCACTGGGATCCCTGGTACGTGTAGAACCGTCTGTGACCGTCCAACGCTATGTGTGCATCCTTTCTGACAAGGTACACCCGTTCATGTCCTGCATTCATGCTGATTGGTTGGGCCTGTTTCAACAGCACAATGCACCTCCACACAAGTGTCGGGACGCCACATTATGGTTATAAGAGCATTCATCTGAGTTTGGGGTGTTGCCATTCTCACCCAATTCCCCAGATCTGAACGTGATAGAACACATTTGGGATGCCATGCAACGCACTATCGAACACAGGAATCCGAGACCTAGGAATACACCCGAATTGTGGAAAGCTCTGCAGGAAGTATGGTGTGCATTGCCTACAGAATATTTTCAAAAGCTAGTGGAGTCCATGCCCCGTCGTATTTCTGCTCTACTGCGCTCCCGTGGGGGACCTGCCAAGTATTAGACTGGTGTACCAGTTTTTCTGGCACTTCAGTGTATTTTGTGTAGTAATTTGTATCGGAGACCAGGGCAATCATTTAAATTATAACTTTTACATTTGTGTTTCACCCAATATATTGAAATAATTTTGATTACACCCGTAAAGTCTTTTTAATAATATGGAAATTAAAATTTTGAGTAATTGAAAGATAATAAATTTTTGCAAAAGGGCCTCGAAAACATTTTTTGCGGGGGACGGGCCTCGAGCTTTTCCTCTAAGCCACTGGTGTCTGGACATGTGTCAAGCAGTGCATGCATTAACTTCAGTCTAGTAGAACCATTCGTGAGTAAGCAGTTGTGAAACCAAGGAAAGCCCACGTGTGAGTTTTGTTGTAATAAGTGATAGAAATTAAGAGCCACGCACTAGCATCAAATTCTGTGTGAAGATCGGTAAAGGTTCTACGGAAACGTCAGACCAATTAAAAGTGACATATGGTGAGGACACTAAGAAAGATCAAGTGTCTTTGAGTGGCATCAAAGCCGAAGAAGGCACACACGAGACGCTCGCAGTTCAAGACCATACCTGTATGTGTTACTCTATCGCAAAGAGATAGTTCATCACGAATTTTCTGAACGGTGTCAAACGGTCAGCCAACAGTGCCATGGAGGGGTGTTGAAAAGGTTACAGAATTCTGTTCAAAGGAGACGAACAGAACTGTGGCCTGACATTGCCCCAAATCATGATGTGCTCACTGCTCGCGAAGTCCTGGCTCAACTACCAAACTGGATCATCCACCCTTTTCACCTGACTCAGCCCGTTGTGATTTCTGGCACTTCCCAAAAATAAAACCTTCCATGAATGGACGAAGATTTTCAGACATTCCTAATACCCAGCTTAACGTGCCAAAGGAACTCAAGAGTATTCCAGAAACGGAGTTACAGGTAGCTATGTTTCTAGCAATGGCAGCAGCTTCTGACTAACTGCATAGTTGCTGAAGAGTATTACTTCGAAAGAGACAGTAGCCGATGGTGTACATGTACGCACTCGTTTTTTCTACAGGTGCATTCTGGGAGCTAAATTGTCACACGTCTTACTAACGTGAATTACATACAGTAGAGTTACATTATTGTGACTACCTCCTACTTTTGACGTGAGCAGCGCGTAGCCAATGAAAGAAGGCACGTGTCGTGAGCTGGTTAGAAGAGTACATAAGGTGTTATGCAGGCAATCTGAAAATATAGCACTCGTTGCTGTCATAGATAAAAGGGGGGCGATTTATCAGATTTGCAAGAAGGTATGATTATTGGCTTTCGGGGCACGGGTGGCAGTATTTCTGAAAAACCGCAGTTTGTGAACTGTTCGCGTGCTGCTGTGGTTAAAATGCATCGTGACTGGAGAAAGGGATCCACTGCGAATAGGCGACGTGGAAACTGTGGAGCACCACGTGCCATTGATGTGAGAGGTGAACGTCGGCTTCATAGGTGCGTGAGGGCCGATCGACACGCTATAGCGCAGCAACTCACTTGCCGAATGAACCAGCGGGCTACCGGAAGTGTGTCTAAAACGACGGTTCAGCGAACTCTACTGCGTATGGGGCTCCAATGCAAACGGATGATCACTGTACCTATGCTAACGAAGGTGCATTGGCAGAAAAGGCTTACATTTGCAGGGCAGAATCGTAATCGGACATCTGCTTATCGGCAAAGGATTGCCTTCTCCAATGAGTCACATTTTCTGCTTCATCGAACGGATGGACTTTGGCGTATAAGGCGACAAACATTGGAGAATAAACACTCTTCAACCATTGCTGGCAGAACACAAGCTGGGTGATAGGGGCAGCGTTATGGTCCGGGGAATGTTTTCGTGAAATTCTATGGGTCCACTCATACCTGTGAAACGCACTATGGACCGAATTCGTTATGAATCCATCCTTACACACCACGTACACTCATACATGCTAAATGTCTTCCCTGAGGCGGATGGGATCTTTAAGCATGACAATGCGACCTGTCACACAGCTAGAAATATCCGAGAGTGGTTGGAAGAGCACGATGAAGACTTCAAAGTACTTTTCTGGCCCCCTAATTCCCCAGACTTAAACCCAATTGAGCATCTGTGGGACCACCTCCATCGTGTTGTTCGCTCTACGGATCCTCCACTACGCACCCTCCAGCAGCTGTCAGATGCACTGCAGTCAGCATGGCTATACAAAACTGCGAACTCCTTCCAACATCTTATTGAGTCATTCGCAGCCCGTCTAGCTGCTGTCCGCGCTGCACACGGCGGTTACTGAGGATATTAGCTGGTGGTCACAATAATGTGACTCGACCGTGTAGTTACGTTATAGAGTCCAGTATGCTAATCTCTGTAATTTTTTTCTTCACAACCGCTATGAGCATTAGTTTCACACAGCAATATGTAAACAGTATGCAACAGTGTGTAGGACAGGCATCTTTCAAAGCAATGATCGAGTTCTTCACTGATATAGTGTTTTAGGACTACAATTTATCTCAGTGGGTGCCAAGTTTAAGAAAGGATGTTAGTTTTGTGCTTTTGATCTAATTATCTCCCTCCTTCCTAGGTTAATAAATCAAATTGCGCTAAAGTGTTATTTTTTTTTTCATTGGGGGTCAATGGGCCATAAGCAGTAGCGCATCTAAAATTTACGGTCACTGTTTCCAGGGAAGGGAAAGAGCCAAGACAGTAAGACAAACACAACATCCATGCCTCACGGGATTCGAACCTGGACCCTTCATGGAGGAATGATCATAAGCTAACGCTTAGAAAACTGCGCCACCGGTGGTGGTATTTGAGATTACGGTTGTAGAGTTTTATTCAGTAATTTCAAATTCAGGGGGATCAAGTGCTTAAAAGATTTGGGAAGGGTGTTGTATAAAAGTAACGTTTTTGAACAGTGAACATTGTGTATTGAAATATTCAAGTATTGCGTTTTCGATAGAAGGTTCCTCAAGATACAGCTGAGGATAACTGAGCTGCAGAAAATAAATTTGATTGATACTTTAAAATAAAAAAATATATAGAGAGTCAATTCTCGATGTACTGTCACTTTTGCATAACGCCACCCCTTGGGTCTGAACAGGCGTTACTTGATAGATCGCCACCCTGGATGCCAAAGGGGGTCCTTTGGCATCCACCAACCGCCGGTATACACTGTATTTTCAAAAGTATTCGGAAACTACCAAATGTTTGCATAAGTGCAAAAAACGATTACGCAGGAAGGCGCGCTGTGTGCGGAGCAGGTGCGTATTCAAAGCTGAGATGTTGTGTTGTGTCATTAGTAACTTTGAAGAGGATATGTGGCTTGGACTTTCCGAGTTCCAGCATGGGCTGATCATAGGATGTCATTTTGAATAACGTTTATGTACGGAGCATTGCAGCTAAACTAAAGATATCGAAATCTATTGTTCTTCCAACTGTTAATTTCGGCGAAGGCTCCAGCATGGTATGGAGTCGTTTTTCGTGGATGAGACTCGGTCCGATGGTTGTTATACCACACACCATGAACTCTGAAGTGGACCTCGACGTTCTGGATAATTCTGATCTACCAACAATGTGGCAGTATTATGAAAATGACCGTTGTCTCTTCCAAGCAGATGGAACTCCCTCCGCACTGCACGGAGTGTGCAGGACAGCTTTCTTGAAAAAGGGGTGGAATTGCTAGACTAAAAAAAAAATAGAATTACAAATTTTGAAGATGGCAGTCCGTTTTTGTGTGTGTGTGTGTAAATATTGGTAAGTCAGATAATATCCAAAGACTTGAAAATTTCGTCGTAATGGAGCGGGAATCGAATCCGCGTCTCCCAGATAGCGCCCGGGTATGCTATCCTCTACACCACCCAGAACGACCAAATCTCAAATTTCCGATTAATTTTATAATAACCATCCCAGGATTCGCTGGTCAACCGGCCGTTAAATGGGAGACGCTGGTTCGATTCCCGCTCCAGGACGACGAAATTAAGTTTTCGGATATTATCTACTTACCATCCTGGTCCTATTTACACCAAAAAAAGAAAAAAGAAAAAAACGGATTGTCATCTTTAAAATTTGTATTATATGGTGTAATCCCGTATTTTATTCATGACAAAAATGGAATTGCTCGATCTTCTTGAGTTCATTTAAAAAGGCCGCCCCGGTGACGCAGTGGTCTAAGCGATGGCTTCTGATCATTCGTTTGAAAGGGGTCCGGGTTCGAATCCCGTGAGGTATGGATGTTGTGTTTGTCTTACGGCTCGGGCTCTCTCCCTTCCCTGGAGCCAGTGACTATAAATTAGGGACGGGCGACTGCTTATAACCCATTGAGTTTCTCACGGTGGTTGTTAATACTCATATCAAAAAAAAAATTCAGACAGATGCTCAGAGCTCTGATTTTTTTTCTTGCGATTTAAAAACAAAATTGTGGAATTGCTTAAAAGATTTGGAAGAGTTGAAAAGATTTAGGAAGGGTGCTGAATAAAAGCAAATTTTTGGAAAGATGGACATTTTATATTAAAACATTCAAGTTTTGAACATACTTAAATATTGGCCTGCTCGGAGTCCTGATCTTAATTCCATAGAACATTCTGGGATGAACTGGAACGACGGATACAAAAACGACCACAACGACCACCTTCGCTCTCCAGCCGGCAGGAGCTTTGCAGGACGAATAGTGAACCATTCCTGTCGAGACTTTCCGGAAATTGGCGTGTTGTCGCTGCCGTACAAGCAAAAGATAGACGGGCCAACTACCAATTGCGATAATACACTTAAATGCAAGAAAAACTGGTACACCAGTCTAATACTTGGTAGGTCCCCCACGGGAGCGCAGGACTGCAGAAATACGACGGGGCATGGACTGCACTAGCTTCTAGAAATATTCTGTAGGCAATGCTCACCATACTTCCCGCAGAGCGTTCCACAATTTGGATGTATTCCGAGGTCTCGGATTCCTGTGTTCGATAGCGCGTTGCTTGACATCCCAAATGTGTTCTATCACGTTCAGATCTGGGGACTTGAGTGGGAATGGCAACACCCCAAACTCAGATGAATGCTTCTCTAACCATAATGTGGCATCCTGACACTTGCATTGTCCTGCTGGAACAGGCCCAACCGACCATCAGCAGGAATGCAGGACATGAACGGGTGCACCTCGTCAGAAAGGATGCGCACATAGCGTTGGCCGGTCACAGACGTTTTCAGATGTAACAAGGGTCACAGTTAAGTCCAGCTAAACATACCCCATACCATTACGAACGCCCCCCCCCCCCCCCGGCCACCAGCCTGGACATTTCCCTGTTCACAGGCGGGATCCATGGCTTCATGGGGTTTGTGCCACACACGAATCCTTCCATCTTCCCGATACAGTTGGAAACGCGACTCGTCAGACCAGGATATTTGTTTCCAGTCATCAAGTGTTCAGTGGCGGTGTTGCCGTTCCCAAGCGAGGCGTATAGCTCTGTGTCGTGCATCCATCAAGAGGACTCGAGTTGGGCGTCAGCTCCCAAAGCCCATATCGTGCAGGGTACGTTGCACAGTTCGGATGCTGATGCTTGTTGAGGCTGCAGCATAGAATTCCGATGCTACCTACGAGAGTGTAGCCTGAAACGATTATTGACAGTCGACGATGTCACGTTCACCCAATGTCTTTTTACGGCCACACTGGTATCGTAGGTTGGAGGTTTTGCCGAAATTCTTGTAGTCACGGTACACCCTTGCAATGGTCGTCCGTGAAAATCCGAACTTCGTTTCTACCTCTGAACTACTATGGCCCATCTCACGAGCGCCAACTATGAAACCCCTTTGAAAATCGCTTAAATCGTTACTACTTGTCATTCTCATGACGAAAACAGCTCTGACATCTGGCAAGGATGTCTATCGCTTTATATACGCTCTGGCGGTCGCAACCGAGTACACGCATAGGTGACGTTGCTCTGTATTTGGCATCAGCTCGTCTGTGCCAGTTTTTCTGGCACTTCAGTGTACACTGTACATCCGTTGTCCAAAAACATTGTGGTGTGCGAATACTTTTGATAATATAGTTGATGTACCGCCATTTGCAAACTGCGTGAGAAATCGCGTCTCCTTTTTCGAGTTGGCAACAGTGCGAAAGATAAAAATAACCACGCAAGCGACTAAGTGAAAAAAGGAAGTATCTATGGCAACAGTTATTAGCCGTGGCAGACGATTCTGGTTTTGTTATTCCGCAGCTGTTTAAAGTGCGTCTGCATTTGGCCACACATCTATGGAGGTGAGTGATTCAGGGTTAAGAGTGAAATGCATTGTGGGATAAAATTTTGCTATCGTTATGGGTTAAACGGCTCGAGAAACAGTTCACTTAAGGAAAAAAAGCTTACGAAGATAAATGCTTGGATGAGTCAACGATTCTTAGATGGCACTATGATTTCAAAAAAGGGTGTTTGTCCGCAGAACTCGCTCCTAGGCCTGGTCGACCTGAAAGTGTTGTTACGGAGCGTATTGTTCACTCTGTTTGGGCAATCCTGCAAGAAGATCGACAAATGACGTATGAAGATATAGCTGCGTGAACTAATATTTCAAAAACGTCGGCATTCCGCATTCTACGCGACAAATTACCGCTGCATCGTATGTGTTCTAGATGGGTACCTCATCACCTGACGAGAGAGCAATTGTTAGCCAGAGTTGAGGTGTGTCATGAGTGGAAACAAATGATCGCAAAGGATCCAAACTTTCTAAACACAGTAATAACTGCAGATGAAACAAGCGTCCGCTATTTCGACCCCCTCACGAATCGCGCGACGAGTGTCTGGAAACACACAGGCTTGCCTCCTCCGAAAAAGGTCCGCCAAACCAAATCAGCCGGGAAGGTGATGATGATAATTTTCTTTGATCATAAAGGTGTAATCTACCGACATGCCGTTCCTCCACAAATTACTGTCAGTGCTGAGTATTGCATTTCAGTCTTGAAGTGTCAACTACGACACATATCGATTATGCGACAGTAACTGGTGGGCAAATGAACCCTACACCATGATACTTGTGTTCAACAGTTTCTCACGAAATGCAGTATTGAATTCTTGCCACAGCCTGCCAACAGTGCTGACTTCCCCTTGTACGGTTTCTGGTTGTTTCCAACAAGGAAGGAGAAGTTCCGTGGCGCAGTATTCAACACAGAAGCTGACGTTATTCAAGCTGCGCAGGGGTCGCTAAAACAGCTTCCACAAAAAAGCCTTCGCGACATGCTTTGTTGAAAAGTGGACTGAACGATGGGACCATTGCATATCATCCGAGGGAAGATACTTTGAGTAAAAACAACATATGTTTTGCTGTATTTATACACTTAAAAGCAATTGAATTAGAGACAGCTGGCGTTATGCAAAGTTGGCGCTGTGGCGATCAGCGATCCAACACTATAAGGAGTGATGCGACGGTAATCAATAAGAGTCGGACGCAGTATGGGTAAGACGAAGGATCTAAGCGTATTTGATCGTGGGAAAATTGGCTGGGCCCAACGAATGGGTCACTATATCTCGGAAGTCGTGCAGGCACTATGATTTTTACGAACCACTGTGTCGCGGGTGCACCGTGAGTACATCGAACCCGGTAAAACCATCCCTGCAATGGCCAACTGCCGTGGGCAGCAGGGTGTGGACGAGCTGGGTCATCGTCGGCTAGCTCGCATTGTAACAGCGGATAGACGGGCCACAGTTCAAGAAACCACTCGGCAATTTAACGCTGGTGCGCAAAAACGTGTAAGCAGACACACCATCCAGAACCATCTCCTCGCTATGGGGTACAGAAGCCATCGTCCCACGAGGGTACCGCTGCTGACCGCACATCACAGGGTGCAAATATTAGCATGGGAGCGGGAACATCGCCACTGGACCCCAGACATGTAAGGAAATGTTGCCTGGACTTATGAGTCGAGATTCACGTTGGTACATGCGGATGGCAGGATACGAATACGGCGCAACCACATGAAGCGATGGATCTGTCTTGCCAGCAGGGTACCCTTCAAGCTGGTGGGGGTGGCATTCCTGTCTGGGGACTATTTACGTGGACTGAAATGGGACCCCTGGTACATGTGACATCGTCCCTCACAGGTCAGCGTTACCGGGATATCCTAGACGACCATTTGCTCCCGTTTGTGCGTCTTCAACATCCCACTGGGGACCTCATCCTGCAACAAGACAATGCACCGTGCCATCGCTCCCGAATTGTATCCGAACGGTTGGATGAACACTCCACCGACGTGACCTCGTTTCCTTGGCCGGCAAGGTCACCTGACCTCAATCCCATCGAGCACATCTGGGATGCCATCGAGAGAGATGTTCGAGGCTCTGACTCCCCTCCATCAAATCTTCGTGAACTGTGGGAGCTTGTTTAAGGGTCGTGGATCCGTATGACTTCCCAACGCTTCCGGTGTCTTGTCGAGTCCATGCCGAGACGAATCGCCGCCGTCATCAGGGCGAAAGGTGGTGCTACACGTTACTAGACAGGTATCTCTAATTCAATTGCTGTTCAGTCTATTTCTTCATTCGGTGTGATTATAATCTCAGTGTTTATGGACCGGCCGTTGTAGAGTGTGCTTTGGAAATGGTTGGATTACGATCTCAAACACAAATGAAAATAAAAGGTTTTTGAAAAGAAAGTTAGATATGCAAAATTATTTCAAGTAATTTTATTAATTTTCGCTTAATGAAATTTTAATAACGTAACAACAGTTGTATCGTAGTACAGAGCTGAAGCACATGTCAAGGCGGCAAATTTACAGTGGCAAACTTCGTCGGTGTAGCTTAATTGGGAAAGCATTCGGTTCCGGAGCAGAGGAGTGAGGATTCGTGCTCCTCCACCGACAAATTTCTGTTTTCATACTGCCGCCCGATTGTGGAAATCGGTCTACTCGCCTTTGGATTCTTCGAGAAATGTGTCATATTTATTCCACACATCGTCAGGAATTAATTAGAATTCCTTCTTCTACATTGAGCTCTCGTTCAAGCGTGCTTTGCCCCAGTGCGTTCTCACGGTGGTGATAGGGGGTGATATATGTGACGTACTAGAGACGTGAAGCACATGACAAGACGGCAAAGTTGCAGCAATAAATTCCGTCAGTGCAGCTTAATTGGCACAGCATTCGGCTTCGGAGCAGGAGGATGCAAGTTCGACCTCCATCACCGGCAAATTTGTGCTTTGACACTGATTTCATTCATTTCTAACAAAAATGTTAGATTTGTCTTTCTACCAATCTCCGCATTTAGTACATACAGAAATTTCGGAGATGGAAACAGATACTTCAAATTGCGTTCCCACTTAGTGCACAGCATATAACTGCATTCTTTTGAATCATCATGTTTTTAATGTAATGCTAATTATGATTTTCGATTAACTGTAATTAACAAAATTCGAACTACTTAAGAATAATCATGAGCATTTTCCTTCCAGGTCATTGTGATTTCGGCATGCTTTCGAATTTAATTCATCCATCTCCAAAGTGATCTACAAAACTTATGGCTCTTCTTTTGTCCCTTGGTATCCAGTCAAGCACTGGTAAAAAAAATCTTCTTAAAAATGAGAACCTGAACCTACCCGTTTCTTAAAGTACAGTCGTATAGTAAATGAGTACATGACATGCTCAAATATAAGTAACCATACGTACTTAGAAATAAATACGTCAATAAATATAATCTCGTATTACTTCATTTTAGATATTATAGATTTCAAGAGAAATTGTTTAATAAATGTGTAATGACACACATAAATATTTAATACAACGAAGTCATTGATCACAAATAATTTAATTATGCGCAAAATATCGTTGTGTACGTTTTTACATTAACTATATGTGTGTCAATCTCATAAATAATATATTGTCACTTCATCACTATATTTAACATAAAATCGTGCGGTCCATTTGCCCAGCATGTGACAACGAGTGTATCTATTATTCCGGATGTGCCATCGAATAACATACTTACAGTTGATTCTATGAAAAAATGAGCATGTGTGGAGTACACGTATTCCAAATTTGAAATCGAGCCGCGGATGGCTTAGTGGTTAGAGATTCAGACTATTGATGGAGGGATCCCAGGTTCAAACCTAGCCTGGTAGTATGAATTTCCAACAATCGCTGAATATCCGCCGTGCATCGGACGAGCTCGTTAAGTGGCAGCCTACGGGTAGGAATCCCCCGGTTAAAGATCCTACTCCCCCCCCTCATTTCTCTCAAGTGCTTTTGAAAGGGTAAGGGCTGTCTCATCGAGCGTCCGAACGTGAACCCGTCTCACTCTGGAGCGTGGCGTCACCGTGATGACACCGAGTAAAGCAGAAGCAGCTTAACAGTTAAAGAAACATAGGGGCGCGTGCATATTTGCATTTCAAATTAAGTATATATAAACAATTTATCAGTTTCATTACCCGTTATTGGCAATCTCAGCGGTCCGCTCTCCCTCTTGCGGCAAAAGGAAGAATTACTGTAGTACGGGTAACGTTTTCGGCTCAATGCTTGGCTGTTGGTAGATCGCTCATTACGTTCAGTTGTCGTAGTTTGGTGTATTTTTGCATTCATTCTGGAATTAGAGTGTTGTATAATGGAGAATTCCGTGAAGAAGAACAAATCATATTGTTGTGTCCCGCAATGTCGTTCCCAAGGTTTCAGCTATGGTTTTCACAAGTTAGTATAAACGTTTGTGCCTTGCGTTTGAAATCCTTCCAGTGAAATGCTACTAACCTAGTAACGTCTTTGAATGAATAATAAACAAGGCAGCATGTTTTTATTGCATAGTAGTAATTAAAAAATCCGCATTTCTACATAATCTTGAAAACAAATAATTGCTATTATCCGTATAAATTTAAACTTCATTATGGAACAAGATTTGCAATGTTCTGTCAACAGTCATCGGTTCAAAAACGCAGAACCCAATGATGATCAACAATTACCAATTCACAAACACTTTTAAGAACAGAATGTTCAAAAATTACAAATGTTATTGTTGACAGTATTGAAAATGGGTCCTGAGAAACGTCAAGTGAAACGAAATGTCAGCTTTTAATAGTAATCCGGATTAGAACACCACTGTCGGTATTACTATATCACTTTCCTGAAAATGTAAAAATAAAAATTACCTGTTACAGTAAAGCATTACTGCTACACAGTGCTTACACGTTCCACTTCTGCCCGCTTTACAAGAGCACTCAAATGACTTTATAGAAATTTCACTGTTACTTGTATCTAAAACACCGTTGATGGAGTGAGGCGACGACGTTATTGCCGTGGACTGAATGCAGTGCGAAACTATGAGGCCGCCCCGGTGGCGCAGTGGTCTAAGGCGTTGGCCTCTGATCATTCGTCGGAAGGGGTCCGGGTTCGAATACCGGTGAGACATGGATGTTGTGTTTGTCTTACGGCACTGGCTCTCTCCCTTCCCTGGAACCAGTGACTCTAAATTAGGGACGGGCGACTGCTTATAGCCCATTGAGTTGCTCACGGTGGTCGTTAAACCTCAAAAAAAAAAAAAAAAAAAAACTATGAGAATTTCTCTTCCATCTTCCTTCTTAATTCCACAAGAAATTATATGGCCTACATTAACAATCACTTCCCCTTCTTTAAGGCATCTTGAATTTTTGGAAGCGTCCACAAATTTCATTATTTCAAGGATTGAAAGCGACAAACCAGCCATTCTAACATTCGACTTTATGGAAACACGTGCGACGTTACCCGTACTAGAGAAGTTTGTTTACGTTTGTGCAGCGCCCCCTATAGTTCGTTGAGGTTCCCAATTGTGTCTGTTTAAAAGTTCAATTATAATAAATGAATGCTTAATCTAATATAGAAAGCAATGCAGTTGGTCTATGAAATAGCTCCACAAAATGTTCAAGAAATGAATCGGGTCTGCAAAAATCCAAATCTTTGAGACGTTGATTAAAGGATGCGTAAATATCGACTTTTCAGGCGAAATTAACAATTCCTTCCATAACGTCATACAACATCCCAAATCTGAAAGCACTGCTTCAGCTATTCCCCCCATTTTTTCGATCTCAAAGAGAAACTTTTTATTCATTACGCGTTGAAAATCAAAATAAACTGGTTGCTTCTGTGCAGGCGAAATTCCACTGACTAGGCCGATTAAGACTTTAGAATATGGACCCAGAATCTGATCAATTCCTGTGTCATAGCACATTTTGCTGTCAATGTGTATTTCGTCAAAGCTAAGAACGCAAAGCTCCTCATTTTCTGATAGGTTTTTACTACGTTTCTTCATAAGAAGCAGAACGTCGTGGAGAATTCCAGGACGACAATTAAATTCCGCACACCATCATCGTTTTAACGAGCTTGCACTTGGTAAAGCGATCAAAATGTTATCCTTCCAGAAATCATAAGCTTTTCTAGAAATAGCTCTACTCAGTATGCCACCAGAAATTAATATTAATATCTTCTTCTGTCCACTTGCTTCTTTTCTTTTGCGTTGCGATGCATTCTAGCTGTGAAGGCATAGAAATTTTTTGAAGGTTTACGTATTTCCATCTGTTGTAGTTTTTTTTACGTGTTTTTGTAATAGTATTTTTCTCATTAACAGCATCTCCGAACGGTTGTTCTTTAAACGTTACTTTTTAGCACTTAAAAGTCTATGGAAATGTTTGTTTTTCTTCTTTAAGGTATCTGTTTTTCCATCATGCTAACTCTTTCAGTGAGAATTTTGTTTTTAGTTTCCATTTTTGAGCAAGACATGCATACTGTTGTGAATGTTATTTCTTCTTCTGAAAGTTATTTTTCATAGAAAATAACGTTCTCCACAACACGTATTTTTTTGTCTAAGTCCTGTGATTCGATTCAGAGCTTTCGATGTGCACACCTTTATATTTGCCTTTGTTTTCGTGCATTACCGAGTACGCTGGTTGATCTTGTACATTCCAAATTCAAACTCGGCACAGCTGTAGGTTCCAGAATTTACGTTCTGGAAGTTCAAGCAAGCGACTTTTCATATCATCTTCATAGTCTGAACTGTGGAAATGGTAGCTACAAATTCTTGCTGTTTCAGCTTTAAAATTATCTGCACGCATGTATTTAATAATCCATTGCTTTACCATATTCTTTTTATTCACAGGGAAAACGTGATAAACCATACCACGGTCTTTGGTTTTCTTATGCGTATTTTTACAACTAGCCACTGCAGAGGATGAAGGCATTTTATGAATTAAAATAAATATAAACAAGACACGTTCATTCACAAAGAAATGTGAGTAACAAAAAAATCACTCCGTTCGCAGGTTTACTACCAACAGGATAGAAAAGTGCTTGTCCTCGCCATGACGTCACAGTGGCCATAAACGGCTCCCTCACCGGGGCTGAAACAAAGGAATAACTCAGCTCTTCTCTTGCTCTTCTACGGACCTGATTTCTCTCTGCCTTCTATGTTCAAAATCGTACGCTTGTACGGTGGCGCCATCTAGTGTGCTGTCTCTCTCACTTACAAAATATCCTGTCAGAATCGCAACATTCGCTCTAACTTCCTTTAGTTTATATTCCCTGGCTGAAAGGGCACAGAAACTGAACAAAGTTAGAGCGCGTATGTTAGAAATATATGGATTTTTTGAGTACATGTATTTGAAATATGTATACTCAAAAATGAGTACATATATTTCAAATTAGAAACTCTAGATATACTCAAAAATGAGTACGCGTCTTTTTCAAAAATGAGACACAAGTACTCGGAGCTATTATAAGCCCAGAATGTACTCAAAAACGCGTACATTTTGCTTATTTCTAAGTACCAATTTTTAACAGTGAGTATTTATAGTAGTAGATCAGTGGTCAGTTCTTTTAACGATACAGTATAACTTCATTTATACGTTTCTCATTTATACGATTTTCTCATTCTCCACAACATGGATCCTTCAGAATCAACTCCCTTTCTTCCTAAGGAAATTCCTACGTAAGTTACTTCCTTTTTACATAAAAGAAGCTTCTTCGCAATTAACTTCGTTTCTTCATAAGGACGTTCTTTTATACATATCTTCGTTTCTTAATGAGGAGGTTCCGTTGATTAATTTCTTTCTTCTTAATTATTTCCCTTTGTGCTTTAAGACATTGCTAAATAACAAACTTTGTTTCTTCCAAATAAGGATAATTAAATTTCTTTCCTAACGTGGTGGTTCTGTTTTAATTAACTTCGTTTCTTCTAAGGAGTTTCCTTCATAAGTAAATTCCTTTCTTCATCGGAGGTTTCATTAAAGTCAACTTCATAAAGATGTTCCTTTGCAATTAACTTCATTCCTTCGTGAAGAGGTTCCCTTATAGTTAACTTCCTTTCGTCATAATTCGCTTTCTTCATTTATTAAGCCATTTCCACATAAGTAACTTATTTCTTCATAAGGAGTTTCCTACGTAATTAACTTCCTTGCTTCATGGTGAAGTTCCATTTTAAAGAACTTCGATTCTTATAAGGAGTTTCCTTCATACTAAACTTATTTTCTTCATCGGGAGATTCCATTTAAATTAACTTAGTTTCTCCTAAGGAGTTTCCTTTATAATTAAATTCCTTTCTTCATGGGGAGATTCTGTTTTAATTGACTTCGTTTCTTGTTAGGAGGTTCCACCATAATTAACTTCTTTTCTTGATGTAGGTTCCGCTTTAATTAACTTCGTTTCTTGTAAGGAGTTTCCTTCATAGTTCGCATTCTTTCTTCTTGGGAAGGTTTCATTTTAATCAAATTCGTAAGGATGATCCTTTATAATTAACTTCGTTCCTTCGTGAAGAGGTTTCTGTAGAGTTAACTTCCTATCTTCATAATTAACTTTATTCGTTTATTAAGACATTTCTTCATAATGAGTTTTCTTCATAAGTAGCTTCCTTCCTTCATGGGGAGGTTCCATTTTTAATTGATTTCCTTTCTTCTAAGGAGTTTCCTTCATAATTAACTTCCTTTTCTGATGGAGGTTTCATTTTTATTAGCTTCGTTTTTTCCTAAGCAGTTTCCGTCATAATTAACTTGCTTTTTTTTGTGGGGAGATTTCATTTTAATCAACTTCGTTATGATATTCCTTTATAATTAACTTCATTTCTTCATGAAGAGTTAATTATGAAGGAATAAAGTTTCCATATAGTTAACTTCCTTCTTCATAATTAGCTTCTTCCCTTTATTAAGGAAAGAAGTTAATTATGAAGAAAGGAAGTTAACTATAGCTACACATGTAACTTATTTTTTCAATAAACAAAGACATCGCTCTTTCCAAGTTTAGCAACGCACAGCAACCGAAAAATTGTTATTCGGCCACCGCCGGATGTTTAATGCCCACCAGATGAAGACGTCTCACAAATTGTTTAATGCCCACCAAACGGAGACGTCTCAGTAGCTGAGCCCATCTTAAGGATTTCTAAAGTCAGATGCTCACAGAAAAATGCACATAGCGCCGTGGATTGTTGGCCACCGTGGTGTAAGGCTAACGCGCTCTGCTAGATATCGAGAGATCCGGGATTCAGTTCCCCGGCGGCGACCGAATAACAATTTTTCGGTTGCTGAGTGTTGCTAAACGTGGAAAGAGCGATGTCTTTGTTTATCAACTGACCCCCCCCTCCCCCGTATTTGGAGGATTTTCACTCATTTTTTCATAAGGATTTTCGTAACTGCATTTCTTCATGTGGACGTTCCTTTATAAATAACATGTTTTTACAATAAGAGTTGCTTTCGTAAGCAACTTCGCTTCTTTAAAAGTAGGGGGCTTCATAATTAACTTCTTTTTCTCGTCAGCAGGTTCTTTCATGATTAACTCCCTTGCTTGAAAGGGTCTTTCCAACACAAGAAATTTTACTTCTCCATAAGGAGGCTCCTTTGAATTTTTTTCTATTCAGATAGTTTCCTTCAGATTTTTATTTTTAGAGTACTCACCTTGCATAATTAATTTTGTTTCCTTATATATATAGCGGATCTTTCGTAAATATCTTCTTTTCTTCATATGGAGGTTGCTTCCGAACTCACTTCCTTTCCTGGGAAAGATATTCCTGCTGAAATAAATTTATTTTTGCATAAGAGAGATCCTATATAATTAACTTCGTTTCTTCGTAAGGAGGTTCCTTTGAATTACTACTGCATTTGTTCAAAATAAACATAGTGTTCAAACTCCCCACTTGGTTTGAACGTCGAAATTTCACCTCAGAAATTTTATTTTCCGATAAATTCTCTCCTGCTAAGCCCATTTTGACAGTGAGAAAGACGATAGGACGTCACGTGAAAAGAAGGTTGAAAAACAAAAGATTACCGCCTTAAGATCGTGCGAACACTTTCCCACTTCCAGCTGTGTGAGATTTTCTCGGACCTTAAGCAGTAAAAAGGAACTTAGGAGCAAAAGAATTGCACTCTTTGCCCGTGACCCGTGAGATCTGATCGAGTGACCCCGTCGGACGTGTCTGAAGCTTTTTTTGTTTCCATTGTCCAAGGCAATTGCACGGGCTCGTGATTCCCGCCGTTTGGTTGATGGCGCGAAAAGGCAGTAGAATGAGTGTGTGTGTCACGTGGACCGCACTGGTGAGCTACGACCTGTCATTGGCAGTCCCTGGGATCACTTGTCACGTGATCATGGCGCCAAGTGAGGTCGGAGATCACGAACTCCTGAAACAATCAAAAGGGGGTTGAACACAAAGGATGCAGATGTCGGGAGGAGGAGAGATTTCCTTCCAGCATGTTTCTATTTCTTCAGCTATGCCAGTTGTGGAGTGATGCACTCCTTTGACAGTCGCATTGAAATATCTGTTTTACTCTTCCGTTTCTTTTCTTTTTTTTTTTTTTCTTTTTTTCTTTTTTTCAGCAGCAGTCAAGAATGTGATAAACTGTTCATACACACACAGCGCTTTACTTCAATTTACTGAGGATTGATGTTTTATATCCACATCTTTTCACTGGAGGAAATCCAGAGGGAGTAGGGAGTGGGGATTGAACTGCAAAAATATACCATCAGAAATCATGTGAGGTGGTGCATTCAGTGGAGGTGGTCCACTGACGCACCCACGGTGGAGGGGGGGGGAGGGGCTTTGGAGTTTAAACCTTACACTAGCCCCTGTATCTATCTATCTAACTATAATATAGATTCATGGAGATATCATTGTCAACCATTATCAATCCACTGCTGGACGAAGGTCTCCCCAAGTTTCCTCCACAACGGTCTGTCTTGTGCCGGTCTCCTTCATGTCACTCCCGCATACTTTCGATTATCATCCACCCATCTTCCATGTGGCCTTCTTCTGGGTCTTTTCCTGTCCATATATATATTGTAACGTACCAGGAGGTGTGTCGTACCTGCCCGAAGGACGCACACGACGTAAAGGCAGATAGGAATCAGAATAAAACGTCCGCGTAGCTCAATTGGTAGAGCAACTTATTCCGGAATGAGGGGACCCGGGTTCGAATCCTGGCGTGGACAGGAATGACGGAGAAATTTACTTCGTTATAATGGCGCCCGAACAATCCGGATGACCCGACCGTTCAAAATCTCGCATTGGTGTGATGTTATTTCCACACCGCGAGATAGGAAAAATAAGAGAATCCTTTCTCCAGCACTTCGAAAAAAAAAAAAAAATAAGGGGAGATGATGTAACGTACCAGGAGGTGTGTCGTACCTGCCCGAAGGACGCACACGACATAAAGGCAGATAGGAATCAGAATAAAACGTCCGCGTAGCTCAATTGGTAGAGCAACTTATTCCGGAATGAGGGGACCCGGGTTCGAATCCTGGCGTGGATAAAAATGACGGAGAAATTCACTTCGTTATAATATATATATATACCCTCCCCCCTCCAACAGGAATTCCTGGTTGCACACTACAGTAGTGGCCAAAATTGTGGAAACATTTTTGAAAAAAATGTATTTTCGAGGTTTTATGGCTCATAACACCACTTTTCTTTTCGAGTAATATCATAAAACTATATATCATTCGAAAGATGATTTCATCATGAATATTGTACAACAACGGTTGTCCAATTATCTCTATTCTATGAAAAGTTATAGCCAAATAACCAGAAAAAGGTTGATATGAAGTAGCTTTCCTTCATTTGAATGTAGCCAATGAGCATAAGTGTTTAAAGAGCCAATCAGGTGTCATCTTGTTTTGGCAGTGAGCCAATCAGGTCACAGTAGGACTCAGCTATTGATGTCATGTATTGAAGCTGAGAGGAGGACATTTGTCAGTGTCTTATGTGATTGCTATCAAGTTAAGTTTTTTTTTTTTTTTGTTCTTTCATTTAGTGAACTTGTAAAACGTAATAAAAGTAAAGAAATGAAGCAAAGAATTTACTGGTCACCCAGAAAGCGATCTAAAATAGTACTGTTAAGTAAACAAGGCTTTAGTTATGAAGTAATTAGAAGAAAAATCGGTAGAAACTTAACCAAAGGTGGCATTTCTAAATTTTTGAGGAGGCATAAGGAGACTCAGTCACTACAAAACCAGACTGGTAAAGGCAGGAAAAGGTGCACAACAGCAAGTCATAATAGAAGAATTAAGAGACTGTGCCTAGGTGACATAAGAAAATCATCTGGGCGTATACAAGATAAAATGGCGCAATGCAGTGTGAAGTTGAGTGCAAGGACTGTTCGGCGCAGACTGCAGGAATTCGGTCTAAAAGCTAGAATTCCACAAAAAAAGCAATTTTTATCTCTCAAACGAAGGTTGAAAAGATTAAACTGGGCTAAAACCCATGTTAACTGGACAGCGAAACAATGGGACAGTGTTATTTGGAGTGACGAGACCAAAATCTCCGTTTGGTAGTGATGGCATAAAATACGCAAGGAGAAGAATCAGAGAAGATTTGCATCCTGATTGCATTACATGTACCGTGAAACACCCAATTAGTGTTATGATCTGGGGTTGTATGAGATCAAAAGGTATCTGCAGAATTTGCGTGATCAATGGGAATATAAATGTCCAAAAATACATTAATGAAATACTTGAGCCCAAACTGAAGCCTTCCGCACGTGATCTTTTCCAAGATAATGAAGCACTTATATTTCAACAGGATTCAGCTCCATGTCATGTCGCTGCTGTGTGCAAAAAGTGGTTTCAAGCTAATCATATTTCTCTGCTGGAATGGCCTGGGAAAAGCCCAGACCTTAACCCCATCGAAAATCTATGGAGCAGACTAAAGAAACTTGTTAGTCAGAAGAAATCCAGCAATAAAACACAATTAATAGACGCAATAATTCAATCTAGGTTTCACATTATAACAGCTGCAGAACTAAAACACTTGGTTCATTGCATAAGAAAGCGTTGTACGGCCGTAATTAACGCTAAAGGTTACCCAACTAAGTATTAACTGACATGGTGAGAATTTTTGTATATCTCATTATTTCTATGTGTTTCACGTTTCTTCTTTATAACTGCTGTTCTAACCCGAAATCCTTCATAAAAGTTATTGCATTACATTTATGATGAAATTATCTTTCCATTGTTATACACAATTTTTTGGTATTACTCCAAAAAACAGTGGTGTTATGAGCCTTCAAACCTCAAAAATACACTATTTCCAAAAGGTTTCCACAATTTTGGCCACTAATGTATATACTGTATGTCAATAACTGCTATGTTGTGTTTCTCTTTTAGGTGTCCGGTGAACTTTCGTCAATATGGTGTATATATATATATACGGTCGAGTAGCATTATTCTGACCACCAGCTAATATCTAGAGTAACCGCCGTGTGCAGCGCGGACAGCAGCTAGACGAGCTGGGAGTGACTCAATAAGGTGCTGGAAGATGTTCACAGGTGTGTGGAGCTATGGACTACAGTGCATCTGACAGTTGCTGGAGGATGCGTGGTAGATGATCCATAGAGCTAACAACACGATCGAGGTGGTTCCACATATGCTCGATTGGGTTTAAGTTTGGGGAATATATATGCTCAATTGGGTTTAAGTTTGGGGAATATTTGGTTTCAGCAGATCAAAGCGGACTTCCACCCTTCCCTCCTTCTAATCGGGTGTCAACTGCCGAGGCACCCACTTTGCACGCACTTTCCGATACCCTAGTTCTTCCACCATCTTCTATAAGGCATTGTGACCCCAGTCCAGTTGTGTAACACGCTCACGGATTGTGACTCGTCTCTCTGCGCGAATCAATGCCATAAAGAAGAAGTCTTCCACCATCTTCTGTATGGCATTGTGATCACAGTTCAGTTGTGTACCGAGCTCACGGATTGTGACTCGTCTCTCCGCGCTAATCAGTTCATCCACTCGCTAATGATTCGAGTCAGTGGTCGCGGATGATGGTCTCCCACTGCGTGGTTTGTCCCCAGTACTATTTTCCTCTTCTATAAACTTCCTCATGCATCTGAGCGCATTGCTCTTGTCAGTGGTGTCATCTCCGTGAACATACTGTAGTCTTCTGTAAATGTCGGACAGCCTGCACCCTTCCTTCGACAAGAACTCAATGACGGCACGTTTCTTCTGCTTGGAATCCATTTTTCACCTGCAATAAAGAAGGGTTACTATAGAGGAAGAGTTACTTTACCAACATATGCAATTTGAACGCCGTCTGTCAGTTAGTAAAAAAAGTTATGTCCACTTTTGCATTACTTTCGGTACAACCCTCGTAGCAATTAAGAAAACAGATAGGCTTTCGGAAAGGTCCCAGATGGATGCTGAGAATCGTTCTTAAATTGAGCCCGGCAGTAGTTCATGTTCTGAAGAGATGCATTAGTTATGAGAGGTTTGTGGCAATCTACGTTATAATCACGTGACGAATGGAGGCGTGTTGGAGGTGTGTAATGTGAAATGAAATGCTGTTAGAGTCGGGTAGAGTTAAACATTCGGAACCTGGTTTGGCTATGTTGAAAGAACGCGCAACGGCGGAAAACGGTAACGTCATTCTCCCGAGTGATAAGAAAGATTAGTCTCTATTTTTTTTTTCATATTTTTGTACCTGCCTCTCCCACGAAGAGAAGTAGTTTCAGAAATATTAATACCTATAAAGGTATTACTGAAACTACTTCTCTTCGTGGGAGAAGCAGGTACAAAAATTTCTAAAAGAGAGAAAGGTAATGAGCGCATAATAAACAAGTTAGTAAAATCATGCAATGCATTGATTATGATACGCTTTCCAACACACCAGAAATTTTTTTTTTTTTTTTTTTGATTGGAGGTTTAACGACCACCGTGAGCAACTCAATGGGCTATAAGCAGTCGCCCGTCCCTAATTTAGGATCACTGGTTCCAGGGAAGGGAGAGAGCCAGTGCCGTAAGACAAACACAACATCCATGCCTGATCGGGATTCGAACCCGGACCCCTTACGGACGAATGATCAGAGGCCAGCGCCTTAGACCACTGCGCCACCGGGGCGGCCATACCAGAAATCATTACTCAAGTTATGAGGATAATGGCTGTGTAATAAATCTCAGTCCTCTGCCTTGACCTTTGATCCCATTTAGATGATTTTCAACAGAACCGGTTCAGTATACCTCCGAAATACCATGATAAAGTTTTGGCACAATGGAAGCATTTTTACGTAAGTTATGATGCATAAGGGCTACGGAATTGATCCCGCTCCTGTGTCCTAACCTTTGACCCTATTTCTCCCATTTTCAGCAGATTCGTCCCCAGGCAGGCCCCTACGACATACTAACATTTTATCCAAATCGAAGAATTTTTACGTAAGTTATGACGCATAATGGCGATGGAAGTGATTCCGCTCCTATGTCATGACTTTTTACCCCATTTCGCCCATTTTCAATAGGGTTTGTCCTCACGTGGTCCCCTACCATATACTAAAATTTAATCGAAATCGAACCTTTTTTAGGTTAGTTATGACACATATGAGCAGTGGAATGGATCCCGCTCCTATGTCCTGACATTTGACCCTATTTCGTTCACTTTCAATAGGGTTCCCTCCCAGGTGTTCCCCTTCCTTCCACATACTAAAATTTCATCGAAGTCGAACGAATTTTACGCGAGTTATCGTGCGGACGGGCATACGCACACAACGCGTGATATAATGAGGCAGATGGGAATCGCAACCATCTGCTCGAAAGAGTGTGACATCATAAAACTTTAATAGGATCCACAAACAACGCGTGACGTAGTGAGTCAGATGGCGTGACCGCGTGCCATGTCACGTCATACGATTTATGAGCATGGATAACATTAATAGGACGCCATGTCACTAAAAACGTGATAATTCTGGGTGGGTATTTAACGCACTAAACGAATTTTCCTGAAGTCGAGATCAAGCTAAATTGATTTCTAGCACAAGAAAACGGTAGGTTAACGACTTTAATCAAAATCCTTAGAGCCGTTTTCAAAATAAAATTTACATACATACAAGAATTCTTCTTTTAATATTATGGGATAAGGGCGATGGAATGGATTCCGATCCTATGTTCTGACTTTTGATTCCATTTCGTCCATTTTCAATAGGTTTTGTCCCCAGGTGGTTCCCTACCACATACTAAAATTTCATCGAAATCGAACCATTTTTACGTACGTTATGACGCATTAATGCAATGGAATGCATCCCGCTCCTATGTTTTGAACTTTGACCCCACTTCATTCATTTTCAATAAGGTTCATTCCCAAGCGGTCCCTTTCAATATACCAAAATTGCATCGACATCGAACCATATTTACGCAAGTTACGACGCAACAGAGTAATGGAATAGATCTCGCTCCTATGCCTTGACCTTTGACCCCATTTCGTCCATGTTCAATTGGGTTCGTCCCCAGGAGGCCCCCAGCACATACTAAAATTTATCGAAATCGAACCATTTTTACGCGAGTTATCGTGCCGACAGACGGACGGAAAAAGCTGGAGCATATATGCTTCTTCAACCTACTGTTGGAAAGCGTAAACAAGTTAATAAAATCATGCAATGCATTGATTATGATACGCTTTCCAACATACTAGAAATCATTACTCAAGTCATTGTTCAAGTTATGAGGAAAATGGCTGTGGAATAAATCTCATTCCTGTGCCCTAACCTTTGATCCCATTTCGATTATATTCAACAGAACTGGTTCAGTATACATCCGAAATAACATGATAAAGTTTTGTCGCAATCGAAACAATTTTTTACGTAAGTTATGATGCATAAGGGCTATGGAATAGATCCCGCTCCTGTGTCCTAACCTTTGACCGAATTTCGCGCATTTTTAACAGGATGCGTCCCCAGGCAGGCCACTACAACATACTAACATTTCATCCAAATTGAAACATTTTTACGTAAGTTATGACGCATAATAGCGATGAAAGTGATTCCTCTCTTATGTCATTACCTTTGACCCCATTTCGCCCATTTTCAATAGGGTTTGTCCTCACGTGGTTCCCTACCACACACTAAAATTTAATAGAAATCGACCCTTTTTGTACGTTAGTTATGACGCATAAGAGCAGTGGAATGGATCCCACTCCTATGTCCTGACCTTTGACTCCATTTCGTTCACTTTCAATAGGGTTCTTTCCCAGGTGTTCCCCTATTACATACTAAAATGTCATCGAAATCGAACGATTTTTACGCGAGTTATCGTGCGGACGAACATACGCACACAACGCATTACGTAATGAGGCAGATGGGAATCGCGACCATCTGCTCGCAAGAGTGTGATGTCATAAAACTTTAATAGGATCCACGCACAACGCGTGGCGTAATGAGATAGATGGCGTGACCGCGCGCCAACATCTAATGGCACGACGCCATGACACTTCACTAAAAACGGGGTCTCTCGGGGTGGTTATTTAACCCACTGAAGGAATTTTCCTAAAGTCGAGATCAAGCTAAATCGATCTCGAGTACCAGAAAACGGTAGGTTAACGACTTTCATCAAAATCCTTAGAACCGTTTTCAAAATAAAATTTACAAGTAATTTGCTTCCTGTACTTCGAATGGAAAAATTTCTGTACACACTTTCTTCCCAATTAATGCGTTCCCAAGGATGAAAATTTGAACATCGATTAAAATATCTTCATTTTATAACTTGCAATACTTAATATTTTCTAAAACATAACAATAATTATGCAATCTAACATTTGTTTGTCTACTGACGTCATGAAAATGCAGGTCGCGCCAGCTGTTTTCTGGACAATTAATGCGTTCACAAGGATGAAAATTTGAACATCGATTAAAATAGCTTCCTTTTATAACTTGGAATACCTAATATTTTCTAAAACATAACCATAATTATGCAGTCCATCATTTGTTTGTCTACTGACGTCATCAAAGTACAGGTCGCGCCATTCTTTTTCTGGTTTCAACACCACCAAAGGAAAAGTTGTTGATTTTTAATGTAATTATGGTTATGTTTTAGAAAATATTAAGTATTTAAAATTATAATAGGAAGTTATTTTAATCGATGTTCAAATTTTCACCCTTGGGAACACATTAATTGTGAAGGAAATGTGTACAAAAGTTTTTCCATTGGAAGTATAGGAAGCAAAACTTGACGTCCATCTTAATAATATGGAATAAGGCCGATGGAATGGATCCAAATCCTGTGTCCTGACCTATGACCCCATTTCTTCCATTTTCAATTGGGTTCGTCCCCAGGTGGTCCCCTACCACATACTAAATTTTCATCGAAGTCGAACCATTTTTACGAAAGTTACGACGCATAAAGGCAATGGAATACATCCCGCTCTTATGTCCTGACCTTTGACCCCAATTCGCCCATTTTGAATAGGGTTCGTCCCCAGAAGGTCCCCTACCACATAGTAAAATTTCATTGAAATCGAAACATATTTACGAAAGTTATGACGCATAAGTGCAATGGAATGGATCCCGCTTCTACGTCGTGACGTTTGACCCCATTTGTCCCATTTTCAAATAGGATTCGTCCCCAGGTGGACCCCTACCACATACTAAAATTTCATCGAAATCGAACCATTTTTACGCCAGTTATCGTGCGGACAGACGGACGGACGGACAGAGCTGGAACACATACGCTTCTTCAACCTACGGTTGGAAAGCGTAAAAAACTTTGGTTACGAGACGTAAAATTGATGTCAATGAAGCTCAAGTTGTGTGCCAAAATCGCTGGAAATGGAGGCTCGTGATATAATACATCAACAGTGAGTAAAATCTAACATCGTCATTGACATTGTTGCGGCATATAATCTTGCTTTGAGAAAGCAAATTTTAAATCTTAGCTTAATGGTATACTGTATATATATATGTATGTATGGACACTCAATGGACAAAGTATTAAAGATACCTACCTAATAGCGTGTTGGTTCACTTCTATCGCCAATAACAGCCTGTACATACCGAGGCATCGACTCCACCAGATACTGGAGGGTTTTCGGAGGTAATGCTAGTCATGCCTCTGTTGCAGCTTTGTCCACAACTCCTCCCGATACGTCTGTCCAGGATACATGTATCTGATGTTCCGCTCCAGAGAGTTTACACAGGGTTTTAATCCAGGACGTTGAGGGCCGCTGGATGGTTCCAAACTCAGATGAGTGTTCCTCGAGCCATGTCCGGGTGGTTGCGGCCCTGTGGGGAGTCGTATAGTCTTTCTGAAACAGACCACCGGCTGCATAATGATGGAAGTACATGAAAGCGTGTAGGTGATTATTCAGCAGATGTTCGTAGCGCGTAGCGGTTAAGGAGCTTTCCCCGACACAGTAAGGGTCCTAATGTGTCTCATGCGAAGGCTCCCGAGACCATCACTGAGCCACCACCGCCTTAAACAGATTCGACTTGGCACGACGAGGTTACGGCTTCATGCTTTTAACGTCACAGCCGCATCCTCTTGTCAGCTCGGTACAGCTGAAAGCGGGATTCATCTGACCACACGACGAGACGCCACTCTGCAGATGTCCAGTTTTGGCCAGGCGAGGCGTTATGTCCGATGGTGAGCAGTCAAGAGTGGCACACGAGTAGGATGTTGAGTCCTGTAGCCCAATGTATGCAGTATGAGTCGTACCGTTCGCTGGCTGACGCTGTTTGTGCCTCCGACATTTAACTTAGAGGTGGTTTGCGCTGCCATTGCCAAACAGTGGGTCCGTACGAGCCTGAATAGTCTACGTCGACCTGGGTAATCAATGGCGTGTGGTTGGCCTCTGCTTGCTTTCTGAACGCTTGTGCGTCCGTCGATGGCATACCCGGGGTACACCCTTGATACTATTGCCCTCGGGAACCTAAGGGTTCTTAGCACGTGAGCGATAAAATGACCCACCGGACTTGCACCGACAACACATCCACGATCAAGGTCTCTCAGATCACCACGTTTACCCATGTTCGTCGATCGCGATAGACAGTTAGAAGGACCTGCTGTCAGCCTACTTATCGCCAGTGTTCGGTTTGGGCTTGTTCCACTCAGCGCGGGGGATTCCCATATCAACTGCCCGTCACCCTGTCTCTTATGTTTTGTCTACTGAGTGTATATGTGTAGAGTTCAGTAAGCCCTAACTGATTTGCATCTTTTATTCAGGCGATATTGTACCGTCGCATTTTTTTTTTTTTTTTTGATTGCAGGTTTAACGACCACCGTGAGCAACTCAATGGGCTATATATATATTTTTTTTTATTGAAGGTTTAACGGCCACCGTGAGCAACTCAATGGGCTATATATATATATATATATATATATTTATTGGAGGTTTAACGACCACCGTGAGCAACTCAATGGGCTATATATATATATTTTTTTTATTGGAGGTTTAACGACCACCGTGAGCAACTCAGTGGCATCGTGAGCAACTCAATGGGCTATATATATATTTTTTTTTTTGATTGGAGGTTTAACGACCACCGTGAGCAACTCAATGGGCTATATATATATATATATATACATATATATATATATTTTTTTTTATTGGAGGTTTAACGACATCCGTGAGCAACTCAATGGCACCGTGAGCAACTCAATGGGCTATGCATATGTATATTTTTTTATTGGAGGTTTAACGACCACCGTGAGCAACTCAATGGCGCCGTGAGCAACTCAATGGGCTATATATATATATATATATATATATTTTTTTTGATTGGAGGTTTTACGATTACCGTGAGCAACTCAACGTCCCTAATTTAGGGTCACTTGTTCCAGGGAAGGGAGAGAGCCAGTGCCGTAAGACAAACACAACATCCATGCCTCACCGGGATTCGAACCCGGACCCCTTCCGGACGAAAGATCAGTAGCCATCGCTTAGACCACTGCGCCACCGGGGCGGCCCGTCGCATTTTGGCGTAATCTCCGGCAACTTCAGTTAACTTAGCAGATCTGTGTCCTAGCTGTGATAGATCCATGTCCTAGAAACGTGCTATTTGTTTTCAGAATGCGTTAGATTATGCAAAACCTCCACAGACTGAAATTATACGTTAACGAATATTGGCTCGCTCATTTAAAACTCAGTCATTGAGTGTAATGCTCATTCACCATTTTCACCTCCGTTACTAACTACCTAAGAAACAAATTGATTTGTGGAACAGCAGAAATTTATATACAATGTCATTTTTTTGCTGAAACGATGGGAAGTGATGCACAAAAGCGTTTCGTTAAATGTGCAAACACATGTTTGTCCGTGACGTGAATCGAATCCGCGACCCCCTCACTACTCTGGGGTAAGTTGCTGTCCCAACGAAGCTATACGGGCCAAATATATTGCCATAGATTTATCGTCTTGACACGTGCTCAAATTGCATGCGTTATTGCAGTCTATATTCTCGAGCTGGAGGCGATATTTCGTAGAGAAATGACTGGTTAAATTTCTGACATAACTCTTCTTCGTCATAAAACATTTCGTTCCCCATTGCATCAAAATGAACCATAAATTCATTGGAATTTGATGAGTGATAGAATGACCACATCAAAGGAACCCCTCACAATATATCATAATGTTAAATGAATCCTCTTATTTCACATAATGTAATACATTTACATTTTCTTAGCTACACCAATCGTAAGCATCTTCAAAATCATTTTTCGAATGTGCCATTAACCAAAGTAATAAATCGCACGAGTGGGTTTGTTATTTCTGTATAGCTTTGTTGTTCTTCTCGGGCTCAAGTCAGTTATTTCCGTTTCTTGCGGAATTTTTTCAAAACGACATTTTAAGCCATTTTGCATTACTTAATGGCTATCAGCACTTTGTGTGTTTCTTTTCTTGTTCTCTCAAATGCTGTGTATTCATGATACTGCATTTACGCAAATCAGAAAACGAAAATATTCCATCTCATATCCTTTGGGAGTTCTTTGTCTCTGCAAATGTATCTCTATAAACGTGCCATTTGCGTCGAAGATATCTTCAAAGGCATCCAACCGAAGCTACACTATCACCTTCCGTTTTTCGCGAGACCATTAAGCACTTTCTCCTTTTATTCCGAGCGATTAATCGGTCTTTAGTGTTCGTCCGTTTGGTGGACCACAAAAAGAGATGCCATGAACTCCACTAATACATGAGAATCATCTGGAATATTTCTGAAAAGCCTGCATTTCTCTCCACGTAATTAATTCATTGTTCAACAACTTGAAGTAACAACTCACTTGGAAAAATGTTCCCGTTCCGAATTATGCATTATTTACTGATTACGACGTGATAGCTTTGCAGAAAGGCTTTGTTCGCAGCGAAACATTTCTTTATTTATTTTGTGAATGTATTTCCGAAAAGGAGAATCCATCGAAGTTCTTTCCGACTTCTGAATTTCCATCTAACCTTTGTAAAATTATTTGCCAGATAATGAGAAATACTGTCGTTACAAATAAGCAAACACAATGAAAAGATCACCCTCGGCTTTATCCGGAATAACTGGTAACAAAAGAAAATTACTTTCTCTTGAAACGTAATTTACATTTTCCCTTTTAAAAGAATTTCATTTTAACGGATTTAAAGCCGCCCTGCGAAATATCTCACTTGATTGAAAATATTTGAATTAACAAATTTACGAGATACAATGCACAGAAGAGAAATGAAGAATTATATTCTTTGCGCTTTGGTTTCCTTCCAAGCATACACTACTACGCTTCATTTGAAAAATAAAAGTAATATCGAACAGAGTTCATTGATAAATCCGATCTCCACGTTATGCACAGCTTTAGTATCAGGTTCGCTAATTTTAAGTCACACTAGAGGAATACTGCGTACCATATTATAAAAGAAAATTTCATCAATGACTTGTTCCTTAAACAGATGGGAACTTATAATTAATTCCTGGGGCAAGTAGTTTCTTATGATTCCACTTGAATTGCTTTACAATTTGTAAAAGGACTGTTACAATCCACAAAAACGAAAGAACATAATTTAAAAATCGACGTCGTGTAAAACTTTATCATATGGTTGTACTAAACCCGCGAGAGAACAGATTCCCTGAACAAATTAAATATACATATAAATATCAGGGGTATGCAAAAGTTTCCGCCGCCCCCGCAAGCGGGCGCTGTAGGGTTGCAACCGGCCGGCGCTCCGTGCTGTCAGTTTATACATGAAGCCAAGCCTGGCGGTCAATAAAGTTCATTTGCGGCACTGTTTCTTATTCATGTTTAATTTAAGAAAAAGTGCAGGTGAAGCATATGGTTCAATATGTCATGCGTATGGCGAAACGGTTATGGATGAGCGGACGTGTCGAGAATGGTTTGCCAGGTTTAAGAAAGGTGATCCAAGCTTGGAAGACAAGCCACACGTGCAAATAGACCGCAGGAACTCGCAGACGAGGAGCTGGAATCGCTAATGCAAGACATTGCCACACAATCGACAATGCAACTAGCGAAACGTTTGAAAGTGGATCAATCGACGGTGGTACTGCTTCTACAGGCACTGGAGAAGATCCAGAAGATTGGTTAGTGGGTTCCGCAGACTTTAACGCAGCGTAATATTAGTAAACGATTGGGCATCTGCATGTCGTTGCTGAAGAGGTTTCAAAGGAAGGATTTCTTGTCGAAGCTTGTCACCGGGGATGAAAAATGGGTCTATTGCGACAACCTCGTACGCAAGCGATCCTGAGTCGACCCAGGCCAGCCATCAACATCCACTACAAAACAGGATATCCGAGAGAAAAAGGTGCTGTTGTGTGTGTGTGTGGTGGGATATGCATGGAGTGCTGTACTTCGAACTGTAGAAACGGGGTGAAACGATCACGGCACAACGATATAGCGATCCGTTGATAAAACTGAACTCCGCAATCGAGAAAAAATGTCCATTGAAGGGTAAAGGACGCCGCCCAGTAATCCTGTTACACGATAATGCCAGATCACATGTCGGTGTAGCCACGAAATCAACCCTTGCGCATTTACACTGGGAGATTTTACCGCAGCCAGCTTACTCCCCGGTCATTACACCCTGAGACTTTCATCTGTTTTGCTCAATGCAACATGTCCTAGACCAACAGCGGTTCACCACAGCGCCAGAGGTAGAAAATTTCGTCACTGCGTTCTTCAGCTGAAAACCGGAGCCCTTCTATCACAGGGACATTCATTTGTTACCTGAAAAATGGCCAAAGGTCATTGATGCTAACAGCCAATATTTCGTTGAATAAATGTGCACTGGTTTCCTGATTATTCCTGTCATAAAACGGCGGAGACTTTTGCATACCCCTAATAAATACACCGGACAAAAGATTACGGAATGCTGATTGAAACAAGAATATAAGTACAAAGTTAATGAACGTAGCGAGTTGTGTATAAATACTGAGAGTGAAACTGCTGGATTATGATTGTGGATGTCGGAGGTATGTGTTTAAAGCTTCTGTGGCATTCTGTATTTCCTTTAAGAGGTACAACTATGGGTCGTCCAGGTGACGTTACTGAATGGCAAAAGGGGGCCATTGTTTTTGCCCGAGAATAGTGTCATTCCTTGCAAGAGGTGGCGAAGTTTCTTGGACTGTCCGAGAGTCAACAGTCAGTAGAGTCCATTTTCAGTAGAAGAAGTATGGAAGCTGTCACTGTAAGCGGAGCAACTGTGGTAGAAGCTCTATGAAGACAAATCGGAATCGCAAGCGTTTGGGACGATTAGCAACTACTAAACGTTTCCAGATTCGCAAAGAACTTCTTGAACAGTACAATGCTGGACCCATAAACCAGTCTGAGAATGAACGCTACGGAGAGAATCGCATGTCTTGGGCATTTTCAGTCGTGTTGCCATGATACGTTCGAAGTTGACAACTATATAGAAAATAAAACTTTACTTCGGCGAAACAGCATCGTCACTGGACTATTGAACAATGGCGACGAGTAATATGTATCGATGCATCGATAAATCCATATTCTGCTTGTATTCCAAAAACGGTAGCTCCAAAGTCATGCAGAAGGATAGAGAAGAATTTAACCCAGAATGTTTCCAAAGCTCTGTGCAAAAACGGGAGATGGAATTGTCATGCTTTGGGGCTGTATTTCAAGTACTGGAGTTGAACCATTCGTTGAGAAGTCTAATCGCGTGAAATCTATGGATTATGTGTCACTTTTAAATAATGCATTGTTGCCATTTGTCCTGGTTTTGGAACATGTAGGACGCATAGTGAACTCTTGTGTCCATCGAGAAAGAATTGTGCTTGATTGGGTTAAGAACATGGAGAGACATTTCACATTTCAATTGGCATGCAAATTCATCCAATCTCAATGTGTTTGAAAATTCTGGGACACCTTAGGCCGAGGAGGCCGAGAAGAAGAAAAATCTGGGCCGAGAAGGAGATCTTTCTCCTTCTCGGCCTTCTCAATTTACACTGAAGAACAATTGAATTAGAGACAGCTGGCCTTATGCAAATGTGGCGCTGTGAGTGGCCCTGTAAACGGAAACGACATGACTTATGCAGCGATCCGACAATATAAGGAGTGATGCGACGGGAATCAGTAGGAGTCGGAGGCAGTATGGGTAAGACGAAGGATCTAAGAGCATTTGATCGTTGGCAAATTGTCGAAGCCCGATGAATGGGTCACTCCATTTCGGAAGTCATGCGGGCACTGGGATTTTCACGAGCCACTGTGTCACGGGTGCACCGTGAGTACATCGAATCCGGTAACCCCATCCCTGTAAAGGCCAACTGCCGTGGAGAACAGCGTGTGGATGATGGGGGTCATCGTCGGTCAGCTCGCATTGCAACAGCGGATAGACGTGCCGCAGTGCAAGAAATCACTCGGCAATTTACCGCTGGTGCACAAAAACGTGTAAGCAGCCACACCATCCAGAACCATCTCCTCGCTATGGGGTACAGAAGCCATCGTCCCACGAGGGCACCGCTGATGACCGCACATCACAGGGTGCAAAGATTAGCATGGGCGCGAGAACATCACCTCTGGACCCTAGACATGTGGAAAAATGTTGCCTGGACTAATTAGTCGAGATTCACGGTGATACATTCGGATGGCAGGATACGAGTACGGCGCAAACCACATGAAGCGATGGATCCTTCTTGCTAGCAGAGTACTCTTCAAGCTGGTAGGGGTGGCATTCTCATCTGTGGACTGTTTACGTGGGCTGAAATGGGACCCGTGGTACGTGTGACATCTTTCCTCACAAGTCAACTTTACCGGCTCCTGGACGACCATTTGCTCCCGTTTGTGCGTCTTCAACATCTCACTGGAGACCTCATCCTGCAACATGACAATGTACCGTGCCATCGCTCCTGAGTTGTATCCGTATGGTTGGATGAACACTCCACCGACGTGACCTCGCTTCCTTGGCCAGCTAGGTCACCTGACCTCAATCCCATCGAGCACATCTGGGATGCCATCGAGAGAGATGTTCGAGGCTCTGACCCCCCTCCATCAAATCTTCGTAAACTGTGGGAGCTTGTTCAGGGGTCGTGGATCCGTATGGCTTCCCAACGCTTCCGGTGTCTTGTCGAGTCCATGCCGAGACGAATCGCCGCCGTCATCAGGGCGAAAGGTGGTGCTACACGTTACTAGACAGGTATCTCTTATTCAATTGCTCTTCAGTGTACTATTATGTCTTAAAAGAGAAATATTTAGTCAATGCATCCTTCCAGTTCTAACTTATGTAGCAGAAACATCGACCTTAACTAAGAAAGATATACAGCAGATATAGACAACTATAAGAAGCATGGAGAGGTGCACGTTTGATGCACGAATATTTATGCAAACTAGCCTCTTGACAGGAAATCACTGTTATACCAAACTCTTTCTTACTAGTTACATACACTAGCTTGCTATTAATATTCAAGCATCTGCAAGTCAACAAATATTTATATTTAAAGAAGGAAGATTTCTCCTTTCACGCATCCAGCAATCGGTTCGCCCCAGAGGTTCTCTAAAGAGTTCAGATCAGGACTCTTGCCAAACCAGTCGAAATTTTTGATGGCCATGTACTCAAACACGTCTGTCGAAACGGGAGCAGTGTGGCTTACCATTAATATCATAGCATCTGCAAGTCAACAAATAATTTTTATTTAAAGAAGAACGATTTTTCCTTTCACGCATCCGACAAACCAGTTCGCCCCAGAGATCCTCTATAAAGTTCAGATCAGCACTCTTGGCAGACCAGTTCAAAGTTTTGATGGCTATGTCCTCAAACAAGTCTGTCAAAACGGGTTCGTTGTTCTGCTAATAGATGTTAGGGGTTTTCGCAAAGTACTGCCCTAACTTTGGTAGTGTATAGTTATCCAGGATATCAAGGGAGAGCTCAGTATGCATGGTTTTGCCTGGCCGCGGGTGGCCTAGTGGTTAGCGTTCGTGACTGCCATGGAGATAACCTCAGGTTCGATCCTGGGCAGGTACGAACGTTCGAACCACTAAATACCCGCCGTGCGTCGGGTGGGCACGTTAAGCCGTCGGACACCGGGTACTGGCCCCCGGTAATAAATAAGGGCGTCTTCCTCCCCCTTAAATGACCACTGCGATACTGTTGCCGTGCTTTCATTTTTTAAAGAAATTGACTTTTTTAAACGTATTTAGATTTTAGCCCTATCATCATTCTCATTCCTCAGTTTTACTTAATCAGCTAGTTTTTAACCATTGTACCGTGTTTTTGATACTGTTTGTTTCATTGTCTTTTTAGCCCTTCCATCACTCTCATTCTTCAGTTTTATTTGATCAGCCAGATTTTAAGCTTTATACCACGTTTTTAATACTGTTTGTTTGTCTTGTGGCTGGTGCTCTTTGGCCAAACATGGCCCTTGCGCCATAAAAATCAATCAACCAACCAACCAACTTCCTCCCCCTTTCTACCTCGCTTCCGTCTCACTTTCCTATCGGGCACTCTAGCCAAATCTCCTAGCTTCCTATTTGTAAGTGTTGTTTAAGACCTGGGGTCAGACACTCCCTTCCTAAAATCCTCTGCATATGATCTGATCTGATCTGCATAGTTTTGACCAAAACGACTAATGAACCCAAGCTCAGCCACGATATATAATAAAGCTCCATACCGGCACACTCTCTCGACCATACTTCATTGTCAGGGCAATACAGGGTGACAACCGTCACTCTCAAGAACGACCATATGATTAGTACTCTTAACTTTGGAACAAGGATTCATCTAATTCCCTATAGCTACGGTCCTAGTACGTTGATCATTACACGAAACAATGCTTTTAAACAACTACTAATAGAAGGATGATGGATCTGTTGCATCCGAGATCCTCTGGGTTCCCTTATCTATGTAGCATGATTCTTGCAACATTGTTCCAATCATTGAGTCATCTAGAGAAAACTTGGGTCACTGTAGTTTCTGTATCTTCATTGGCTCATGTAAAATGTCCACGGAAATTTTACTTTCTCCTGGAGCTCTTGCCCATTTCATGTTTTTAATTGTATGTGCAACTCGTGCTGGGAGAACTGGAGAAACTTTGGTTCTAGTATATCTCTTTATGCCTGTAACACATGTGCAAAGGGCATCCTGAAAGTAAAGCTTCTTTCCTCATAAGATTTTTATTGGTAGCAGCAAATTTGCGAAACTTGGTGACAAAATACTTGGACATATTGTTAATAATGTTAGCCTGTCCATCATATTTTTTAATGTGCTTGCTTTCTTCATCAATAGTTTAGCGTCTGTCACATCGTCGAAACGTTCCCCACAAAGGGTGTTTTTCAAAGAGACAAACAGGAAAACGTCTCAGGGAGCAAAATCAGGACTGTAGGGGTTGGAGCATCACCGTCCATCCCATTTTGGGAATAGCCTGTAACGTCTCCATTGAGATGTGGGGACGTGCTTTATCATGGTGTAAAACAACACTATGAAATGTAATGTCACGTCTTTTCCTTCTGATAGTTTCCTTGAGATTCCCCAATGTCTGCACATAGTGAGCACTTTTTATTGCTTCACCTCCGTTCGAGGAAATCAATCAAAATGACACCACATTTGTCCCAGAAAATTGTCACCCATCACTTTCCCTGCGGAACGAGTTGTCACCTTTTTCTGTCGAGGTTAAAGATGTGCGGTGCCATTCCATTGACGCACGTTTTGTTTCTCGGTCATGGAAGAATACCCAGGTTTCATCCCCCGTCACAATATTAGAGAAAAACACCTCACCCACCCTCTCATAACAGTTCAAGAGGTTCCGGCACATGTGCACCCTTTGCTCACATTATTCACGAATTAGGTTTCTTGCGAACCACTTTGAACAAATTTTTCTGTTGCCCAGATCCCTAATTGATGTTTCCATAGCACTATAACCACAATGAATTGCATCACACCACTCTTAGATGTTCACAAGATCATCAGCTGCAATGAGATCTTTCACTCATTGCCTGTTGGCATCTGTCACTGCATTTGCGGGTCTTCCACTCCGTTGTTTGTCCGACACTGAACTATTTCGCTCTCGAAACCCCTTTCATTCATCTTTGGACATTACTGATATCGATTGTGGCAGCTCCATACACCGCCACGAATCTTCTGTGCATTTCTGGAGCCTGACATCTATCTTTTTCCAGGAATTCAATTACGGTTCACTGCTTTTCTCTGTCATTCATGATCTTTATTTCCGATTCTGAAAAAAAAATAGCTCCCACATTGATCACATATTATAAGTACATGCCAGTGCAGTTTTACTAAAATCACTTTAAAATTTCAAAAGTTATTAAGGAGGAGGTATTACTTTCAGGATGCCCCTTGTACAACCATTTCATATATTTTTGTGTAAAACTCTTACGCCACGATTTAATCTTACAGTACTATCTTTTTTTTCTGAGTGTCTTATTCTGTTTTCTTCCTTTACTGAGATGACCCATTGTTTTCTTTATGCTTTGGCGGTTTCCAATTGCTTTCTTTTCACTAGTTCACAGTTGAATTGCTTAGGTCTTCAGTGATATCTCTTCCCACTGCTTTTCATAACTCTATATTATCGAGAATGAAAGTTGCATTTTCTTTATTGATCTTTATTTCCCTTCTTTTCTGCTCGCACAGTTTTATTTGTTTTGAAATTTTCTTCATATGCGATTTGCTTTTAGCACCACTTATTTTTGTCGCAGTTTTCCATGAGCACGTTTTCCTGTTAACTTCGAAGATGATTTACATCATCTTCTATTACAAACAGTTCTACTCTGGGTAATTTTTTTCCAGCTACATGTCACTGCATTTACATTCTTACTGTAAACCCTTTTTGTATGCGCGTGCATGTGTGTGTGTGTGTGTGTGTGTGTGTGTGTGTGTGTTCGATAACATTTACTACAGTTCGGGCTAGGGATCGTTGTGCTCTGAGAGAAAGAAAAATAGAATTATCTTTCTTGTTTTTAAATGTAATTTTGTATGATTTAGCATACGAGACTGTTTTTACACTTTGTAGTTGATAACCAGTCTCAGTAATTGGGTCTAGGAGGAGAGTGGGGACTTAAGAGGTCTATTTATTCCGTTCTTGGACAGAAAATGCCATAGGCCTCGTATTAAATGTGGGTTTCTGTGGAGAAAGAAAAGCTTGTTCAAGGACTATAGATACTAGATAGTAGATAGCCCGCCAACTAAAATTTTCCCCCTACCTTCACGCAGCAGCAACCTGCTCATTATGTTGAGCAAAGTACGTAGATTGCAGCGACTCCCGATCTTTGCGGTTTTCCGCCATCTGAAACAGTTCAGGAAAAAACGAACGGTAAGAAAAAATCGTGCAACTATACTATAGAAACGAAGTTCTCTTTCTCACTTCCCAGTTAAGAATGGATTCGGTTAATTGCAAGAGGTGGAGAGGGTGGAAGTCTGCAAGTAGAATTGTTTTTTTATTAATGCCTAAACAGGTTAGTCATAGTTTTCGGGTTCGTTCGGCACTGGGCTCTATCTTGCAATATTAAATCGGGGCGGGCTTGGACTGACATACTACATTTTCAGACGGAATCGAGTTGATATATTACATGTTAGGATGGACTTAGGCTGACATTCTGTGTGCTAAGGATGATCTACTGCGTGCTCGGGCTGGCATATTACGGACTCGGGCTGCCATACTACGGGTTTGGACAAACTCAGGATGTGGTACTAAGAGCTCAGACTGACCCCAGCTGACATACTAAGGGTTGGGGCGGGCTTGAGGTGACATACTAAGGGTTGGGGCGGGCTTGAAGTGACATACTAAGGGTTCAGACGGGTTCAGACGGGCTCAGACGGACTCAAGGTGACATACTAAAGGTTCAGACGGGCTCAGACGGACTCAAGATGACATACTAAGGGTTCAGACGGGTTCAGACGGGCTCAGACGAACTCACGGTGACATACTAAAGGTTCAGACGGGCTCAGACGAACTCACGGTGACATACTAAAGGTTCAGACGGGCTCAGACGGACTCAAGCGGACATAATAAGGGTTCAGAAGGGCTCAGATGGATTCGACCTGACATACCGAGGGCTCAGACGGGCTCGAGCTGACATATTAAGGGCTGGGACGGGCTTGATTGACATACTACGAGCTCAGACGTGCTCGAGCTGACATACTAAGAGCTCACACGGACTTGAGCTGACATAATAAGAACTCACACGGACTCGAGCTGACATACCAAGTGCTGAGACGGTCTCGAGCTCACATACTAACTGCTCGGACGGGCTCGAGCTGACATACCAAGTGCTGAGACGGTCTCGAGCTGACATACTAACTGCTCGGACGGGCTCGAGCTGACCTACTAAGAGCTCAGGTGGGCTCGAGCAGACATACTAAGGACTCAGACGGACTCGACCTGACATACCAAGGGCTCAGACGGGCTCGACCTGACATAAGAAGTGCTGAGACGGTCTCGAGCTGACATACTAACTGCTCGGACGGGGTCGAGCTGACATACTAAGAGCTCAGGTGGGCTCGAGCAGACATACTAAGGACTCAGACGGACTCGACCTGACATACCAAGGGCTCAGACGGGCTCGAGCTGACATAAGAAGTGCTGAGACGGTCTCGAGCTGACATACTAACTGCTCGGACGGGCTCGAGCTGACATACTAAGAGCTCAGGTGGGCTCGAGCTGACATACTAAGTGCTCGGACAGGCTCGCGCTGAAAAACAGCGTTTCGCCTAAAAAACAGAGCCTTTTTGAACTTCCGTTTTGCTTTAAAACAGAGCAAATCGACATATACTGATCGATGTAGTAGGAAAAGACAGTAAAAAGCAAGCAAAGATTAATTTTTCTAGAAACATTCATTAAACAATGTGTGACGTTATACAGAGGTAAAGCACGTGTCCGGACGACAAATCTGCAGCGATACATTCCGTCTGTGTATCTTAGTTGGGAGAGCAACTTACTCCGGATTGAGGGGGCACAGACAGATTTGTTTTCACAAATGTCAGGTCCCTGTGTGTGTGTGTGTGTGTGTGTGTGTGGGTGTGTTGTCTCCTTTGGACACAGAGTTATTTTGCTGAATATCTCCGTAATCCGCTGTCGTTACATGCGCCGAATTTTCTGTAAATGTTCACGGTTTCTTTCTATGTTAACTAACTTCATTTTTTAGCTGTGCTGTAGATTCAACTTTAGTCGATATAAAGAAATATGACTGCATACCTTTTTCAATGGAAATCATTGTTGTTTTAACCCGCTGCAAATAACGCAGATGGAATATACATATTATATGATATCTCCCTTGACTTTCTCATTAATTTTCTGCATTCTTTTTAATGCTACAATTCAAAATTCACGCACGTTATGGAAAAGTATTTGCTTTTAATTCTAAGTGTTGCGTGGCATGATTTACTTTTTCTGAAGGAAAGGAGAGGGATTTGCATAAATCATTACCGTAATTTTTTTGAAAACACAAAGAATCCATGCTACTATACACAAAGCTGGCTCATTTTCAGCAACATGTTTCATACGTTTATATATATAAGAAAAAGAGTAAACATGTTCCTGACAGGGCATTTGGGGCGTCCATGTGGGTTATTTTAATATGCGAAAACCTGGAAGTGACATTGGATTTTTTACTGTGTGCCAAACACATCAAGTTTTATCTCCATTTGCTTCAAGATTCTCTACGTGTGGTCATTAGTAATCAGTTTGTGAGAAAGGCATGCATCATCATTATAGTGATAAATATACCTTGTCATCTAAAGTCATCAGAAGAATAAAACGCGCTTTAATGACATGAAAAAGGCGGGTAATGACCATTCAAAAAACATCCCATTTCGTATTCACGACTGGTTTTTTTTTAACTTATTTAGATTTGACTAATCACTTTGTATGACTTCTTCCTGGAGCTAACTTCAATTGTTCTATCATGTGCTGATATCGCACAATTTCTTTTAGTTTGAGTTAATGTACGATTGAAATTTTTGCTAGTCTTCGTGCTACATTGAGAAATTTAGAAAAAAGTTGAAAAAATTATTGCTGGGCACCAGAGGACTCAAAAATATGTGTAAAAACGTATCATTCTATACTACAACGGCCTTTCCATAAAAACTGAGAGTAAAAATCACAGAAAAGGGAAGAAATATAGGTACAGCAAAATATATGCTATTCTTTCTCAAAGTATCTTCCATCGGATGATATGCAACGGTTCTATCGTTCTGTCTACTTTCCAAAGCATGTGACGAAATTATTTTTGAAAGCTGCTTTAACGACCCCTGTACAGCTTGAATAACGTCAGCATCTGTGTTGAATAGTGCGACACGGGACTTCTCCTTAATTGTTGGAAACAACCAGAAATCGCACGGGGGCGAGATCAGCACTGTAGGCAGGCTGTGGCATGATTTCAATACTTCATTTCGTGAGAAACTGTTGAGCATATGTAGGAGGCGTTATCATGGTATAGGGTTCACTTGCCCACAAGTTACGGGAGCATAATCGATATCTGTCGTAGCTGACACTTCAAAACTGAAATGTAATACTTAACATTGATAGTAACTTGTGGAAGAATGGCGCGCTGGTAGACTACAGCTTTATGGTCAAACAAAATTAGCATCATCACCTTCCCAGCCGATTTGGTTTGGTGAACTTTTTCCGGAGGATGCAAGCATCCAGACACTCGTTGCGCATTTCGTGAGGGGGTCGAAATAGTGGACCCATGTTTCATCGGCAGTTATTATCGTGTTTAGAAAGTGTGGATCCTTCGCAATAATTTATTTCCACTCATGACACACCCGAACTCTGGCTAACAGTTGTTCTATCGTGAGGGGATGAGGTACCCATCTGGAACACACACGACGCAGCAGTAATTCGTCGCATAGAATGAGGAATGCCGGCGTTTTTGGAATAATACTTGACGCCGCTGTGTCTTTACCTGTCATCCGTTGATCTTCTTACAGAATTGCCCAAACAGTGTTAACAAAACTTTCCGTAACAACACTTTCAAGTCGATCAGGCCGAAGAGAGGGTTCTGCCGACAAATACCGTTTTTGGAAATCGTGGTGCCATCTAAAAATCGTTGACTCACCCAAACATTTAACTTTGTAAGCTTTTTTTAATTACATTAACTGTTTCTAAAGCCGTTTTACCCAAACGACAGCAAAATTTTATCGCAGAATACATTTCACTTCTTAACTCTGAATCACTCATCTCCATAGCTGTATAGCGAAATGCAGACGTACATTAATGAACTGCGCAATAACACAACCAGAATCGGCTGCCATGACTAATAACTGTTGCCATAGATACTTCCTTTAATTCAGTTAGTCTTCTGCGTGGTTAGTTTTCGCCTTCGTACTGTTGCCAAGTCAAAAAAAATGCTCTGCGTTTCTATGGAACGGCCTTTGTATTAGGGGTATGCAAAAGTGTCCGCCGGCTACGCTAGCGGTCGCTATAAGGGTGGGTCTAACCGGCCGTCGCAACAACAAATTGGCTTTGCTCTGTTTTTAAGCGAAACTGAAGTTTTCCGTGCTGTAAATGGCGCAATTCTCGTAACCCGTAAAGTTGATTTCACGCAGGGGCGCAACCAGGATAGGGTTCTAAGGCTTTGAACTTCCTCCAAAGCCCATAGTTTTGTTTATTTTTCTTCTCCACTGTTCCTTTTTTTTACGCTTTCCAACAGTAGGTTGAAAAAGTGTATATGCTCCAGCTTTGTCCGCACGATAACTCACGTAAAAATGGTTCGATTTCGACGAAATTTTAGTATGTGGTAGGGAACCACCTGGGGACGAATCCTATTGAAATGGGTGAATCAGGGTCAAAGGTCAGGACATAGGAGCGGGATCCATTCCATTGCTCTTATGCGTCATAACTTGCGTAAAAATTGTTCGATTTCGATGAAATTTTAGTATGTGGTAGGGAACCGTCTGGGGACGATCTCTATTGAAAATGGGTGAAATAGGGTCAAAGGCCAGGACATAGGAGCTGGATCCATTCCATTGCCTTTATGCGCCATAACATGCGTAAATATGGTTCGATTTCGATGAAAGTTTAGCATGTGGTAGAAAACTACCTGGGCACGAACCCTATTGAATATAGGCGAAATGAGGTCAAAGGTCAGGCAGGGCATAAGAGCGGGATATATTCCATTGCCCTTATGCGTCATAACTTACGCAAAAATGGTTCGATTTCGATGAAATTTTAGTATGTGGTAGGGTACCACTTGGGGACAAATCCTGTTGAAAATTGGCGAAATGGGGGTCAAAGGTCATGACGTAGAAGCGGAATCCATTCCATTGCCCTTGTGCATCATAACTTACCTAAAATGCTTGGATTGCGACAAAACTTTATCATGTTGTTCCGGAGGTATAGTGAACCAGTTCTGTTGAATATCAACGAAATGGGGTCAAAGGTCATTGCACAAATGCCAGATTTATTCCACAGCCATTATTCTCATAATTCGCGCAAAACTGCTTCTATTGCAACAAACCTTTATCATGTTGTTCCGAAAGTATAGTGAACCGGTTCTGTTGAATATCATCGAAATGGGGTCAAAGGTCAAAGCACAGGAGCGAGATTTATTCCACAGCCATTATCCACATAACTTGAGTATTAATTTTTTATGCTATGTTGGAAAGCGTATCATAATCAATGCATTGCATGATTTTACTAACTTTTTTTTTTCAATTTTCCTCTCAATGTGCTTTCTTAAGACAACCCCGTAAACGTAAAAGTTTCCATATTTTCAGGCTTTGTATCTGTAACACTGGATAACACACAATTTGATAGCGAATCTTTACTAATTTCAATGTGCTGAACACGAAAAATGACAAAATCAGTCGGTTGACTCTCATTTAGAAGAAACTCAGTCCGCAGCATATTGCATCAGCCCATTACACCCACCACCACCAGGAGCTATTTCAACATTGTCTGGTGCAATGCAGTTGAATCATGACATCGCTTATGTAAGATGATGCAATCATTAGTATAAAGTGAAGTCTCGTAGGGCGACTTCCTGGGCTACATTTCCATTTACTCTGGGACATATGCACAAGTGATCCCTGCAGCGTAAATCCAGCAGTAGTGATGTCTCGTAACTGAGTAATAGTCCAAATAGCTTTTGTAATATTTGCGCGGAAGTGACGTATGGAAGCCAGGAAAAGGCCATTACTCCGATAGGGAAAAAAACGCGTATAAGCTTAATTTCGGATGCAGGATCGTGGACCAGGACAAGGTATGGGCCCCACACATATGCTGCGGTACGTGTGCTAGAAATTTTCCGAAGTGGATGAAAGGCGGTGAAGTGTCGGTGTTGTTTGCTATTCCTATGCTTTGGAGGAGCTAAGCAATCATGCAAATGGCTGCTGCTCCTGCATGGTACCACCTGTTTCGGGAGGCGTCACGAGCAAAAAGAAGTGGACAACAGCGTTCCCGAATATATCATCTGCTATCCGACCAGCTCCTCACGGCGAAGAACTTCCCGTTTCCTAACCTCCAAAAGAATTTTCTATAGTTTCATAGGACAATGAGAACGGAAGCGAAATGATGCCGGATTCTCCTAAGTCTTCTGCGTTTAATAATGATCTATATGTCAGCAACGGTGACCATCTGCTCCACACATTCTCACACAAGTAGAACTGAGAGATCTTGTTCGCGATCTGGCCAAAGCGGAGTTACTGGCATCAAGACTTCTACGATGAAATCTCCTCAAGGAAAATAAACGAGTGGCTTGGTTTCTCACTTTTCATGAACAGTTTGGGCTTTATTTCCGAAATGAAGATCAGCTCTTGTGTTCTGCTACGATGTAGAGGGCCTGATGAATTCCCTTCGAGTCAAACACGACCCGTACAAATGGAGACTGTTCATGGAATCGAAGAAATTGATTCTCAAGGCGGTGTTGCTGCATAATGGAAACCAGCTTCCATCTCTTCCAGTCGGACACGCTGTCTACATGAAAGAAACCTACGAAACCCTAAAACAGCTATTGGACTGTCTTCAAAGTAGAAAGTGCGACTGGCATCTTTGTGCTTACTTCAAATTAGTGTCTGTATTGATGGGTCTGCAGGTGGGATATACGAAGTTGTGCAGTTTTTTGTGCGAATGGGACAGCCAAACAAGGAATTTGCACTGTGTGAAGAGAGACTGTCCTGCGAGCAAATCTCTGACGGTCAGAGAGAAGAATGTGCAACACCCAGCACTGGCAGAAACACGCAAAATTCTGTTACTACCCCAACACATCTAACTCGGTCTGGTAAAAAAAATGTTTCTAAAATCCATCGACCGGACTAGACTAGCCTTCAAACACCTGGCTGAAAAATTTCTCAACTCTCGGAAATAAAAGAGCCGGATTTTGTGGGTCCTCAGATCCGAGAGTTCTCCATTGACGTGTTGTTCCACAACCTCCTACAGGGTGATGAGAAAAAAGCTTAGGATGCATTTCGTCTGGTGTCATCTAACTTCCTCGGAAATGTCAGGGCAGAAAACTACAAGGAACTGGTTGAGGACATGTCTTTGTATCACAAAATTGGCTGCAATATGTCCTTAAAGATTCACTTGCTTTATTCACACTTGGATTTCTTTCCGGACAACTGCAGTATGGTTACGGATGAGTATGGTGAACGTTTCTATCAGAAAATTGCAACGATGGAGAAAAGATACCACGGAAAGTGGTCTATTTCTATGTTGGTTGACTACTGTTGGACGCTCGCTAGAGATGATCGTGAGCAGCTTTACAAGCGACAGGCGAAGCGACGTCGAACGTAGAAGCGGACATGTACCAATACATGTAAGTACGTACAAGAAACTATCGCATATCTCTCACAAACCGTAGACAAATTTTGCAATTTCATTGTCAAATTTACGTTCAGTACCTCAAAAACTATAATAAATTATTATTTTAATCTTGGGGGCAAGACGTTTGTAAAACTTTGTTGTCCAATGTCATCTAAGGAGAATTTGTAGTGATCTCTGTACTTTGTGGATCATACTGTAGTAGTTTTTTTTTCCCAGTTTGGTGCATTACTTTTTCTGGTAATTATTTCTTCTAGTATATTTTATACACCCGAGTAAGTTAAAAGTTCGTCCCGCTTTGAGTTACACGTAACGTAATGCTGGGCCTTCATTTTTATACCAAACGCGCGCCAGTCTCGCCTGGGTATCGCGATAACCTGGAACGTACGAGACTGATCACGAGCATTTGGCACGGAGCCACACTGCGTTATCACGTAATCAGAGGATGGAGGCCGGTAAACGTGCTGTTCTGGTGCTCCTACGCCATTATTATAAAAAAGGGTTGAATGTTGCAGCAGCAGCAGCGAGAAAACATTGAGTAGTTGAATGCTTGGATACAGTGGAAGGCAGCACTGAAATAAAATAGTTCCGGCATTTCAGTGCTAAGGACATCAGTCCTAAAGACAAGCAGAGGTCAGGACGTTTAACGTCCACCGACAATGACACCCTGGTCGAAAATGTGACAGAGAATCCCGGTACAATTGGCAGCTGAGATGGGGTCTTCCCATTCCACCATTGATCGTCACTTGCAAGAGCTTAATTTCTTCTCAAGCTCGTTCGAATCGGGCCGCCTGGGTGGCGCAGTGGTCTAAGCACTAGCTTATGATCATTCGTCAGTGAGGGGTCCGAGTTCGAATCCCAGTGAGGCATGGATGCTGTGTTTGTCTTACGGCACTGGCTCTCTCCCTTCCCTGGATCCAGTGACCCTAAATTAGGGACGGGCGACTGCTTATGTGTTTATAGCCCACAGAGTTGCTCACGGTGGTCGTTAAACTTTCAATCAATCAATAATAACATTCGAATGTGTTCCCTGTTCATTAACAACCCAGCGGGCGAACAAGGTGTAACTCTTTGTTGCAAATTTTTGTCAAATTCATAGGATATGTTTTGGCTTCGTATCGTCACAGATAATGAAAAGAGGGTATTCGATAATTCTTTAGTTTTTTTAGCATCAGTTGCTGAGGACATATAAAGAAGCACAGCCGCTGGTGTAAAGCCGCAGCCGCAGGCAGTTCAAGAGGAAAGCCATGCTGAGCGATTTGTAGAACTGTGAGAGTCGTGTGTACTGGTAATTCATGTCAGATGGTCAGACTGTGTAAGGAAACCTCTATGTGAACAACTGCATCGTGTCCATGATGCTCTTCAGCAAGCGGTCATCAATCGGAAGCGGGCGTAGTTGAAAGTGAATAATGTCTCATATCACATCTCTAGCGTGGAAGCCAAGAAATACGTTATTGGATGCTGTTAAGATCCTACCCAAACTTCCATACAGTCCTCATGTCACATCTCTAGCATGGAAGCCAAGAAGTACGGGATTGGATGCGGTTTAGATCCTACCCAAACTTCCGTACAGTCCTCATGTCACATCTCTAGCGTGGAAGCCAAGAATTGCAGGATTGGATGCGGTTCAGATCCTACCCAAACTTCCGTACAGTCCTAATGTCACATCTCTAGCGTGGAAGCCAAGAAGTACATGATTGTATGCGGTTCAGATCCTACCCAAACTTCCGTACAGTCCTCATGTCACATCTCTAGCGTGGAAGCCAAGAAGTACAGGATTGTATGCGGTTCAGATCCTACCCAAACTTCCGTACAGTCCTCATGTCACATCTCTAGCGTGCAAGCCAAGAAGTAAAGGATTGGATGCGGTTCATATCCTACCCAAACTTCCGTACAGTCCACATGTCACATATTTAGTGTGGAAGCCAAGAAGTACAGGATTGTATGTGGTTGAGATCCTACCCAAACTTCCGTACAGTCCTCATGTCACATCTCTAGCTTGCAAGCCAAGAAGTAAAGGATTGGTTGCGGTTCAGATCCTACCCAAACTTCCGTACAGTCCTCATGTCACATCTCTAGCGTGCAAGCCACGAAGTACAGGGTTGGATGCGGTTGAGATCATCCCCAAACTTCCGTACATTCCTCATGTCACATCTCTAGCGTTGAAGCCAAGAAATACAGGATTGGATGCGGTTGAGATCCTACCCAAACTTCCGTACAGTCCTCATGTCACATCTCTAGCGTGGAAGCCAAGAAGTACAGGATTATATGCGGTTGAGATCCTACCCAAACTTCCGTACAGTCCTCATGTCACATCTCTAGCGTGCAAGCCAAGAAGTACAGGGTTGGATGCGGTTGAGATCATCCCCAAACTTCCGTACATTCCTCATGTCACATCTCTAGCGTTAAAGCCAAGAAGTACAGGATTGGATGCGGTTCAAATTCTACCCAAACTTCCGTACGGTCCTCATGTCACATCTCTAGCGTGGAGGCCAAGACGTACATGATTAAATGCAGTTGAGATCTTACCCAATCTTCCATACAGTCCTCATGTCACATCTCTAGCGCGGAGGCCAAGAAGTACATGATTAGATGCGGTTGAGATCCTACCCAAACTTCCATACAGTCCGAACCTTGCGCGTTAACCGACTGCTACCTTTATTCACCAATGCAGAGTGGCCAGACATCCGGCTTTTGGAGGACATGTCTTCCTTTTCTTACCATGTCTTCCTGTTCTCCAGGCATTAAGGAAAATAGCCCAAATGTCCGACTTTTTCAATAAGGAATAATTCAAATACATTTTGATCAAATTCCTCTATTGCAATCATATATGCCATCAAGCCACCGCTAAAATATATTCATTCATTTCTGGAATTCTTACTCGCGCCCTCTCTCCTTTCCTCGGTCAACCAGTTTTTTATTGCAGTCCTACAGCTGCCTGCTGCAGTGAATCACTTGTGATCTCAGAGAAAACCCGCCAGTGCGCGTTAGTCTGTCCGCCATTCATCGCACATGGACGATGGACAGTGTAGTAGTGTACACAGTGAGCTCATACTGCTTGTTTTGTGTGTTGCGAATCGTTGCTGTGAGATTTGTCTTTTTATAATTCAGGTTTTTTAATAAATCAGTGAGGGACATACTTCTAGTTGAACATAATTTGAAAGACATGCATTTCACAAATGTTTGTTAAAGAAACCAGATTCACTGAAGAAAATCTCTTCCAGTGAAAAAGTGTAAGGAAAAATGTTCAGCAGACCAAAATCTTTGCTTCATTTTTAAAGTTGTACACGTATAAACTCTCAAACTGGAAAATTTAAATACAGAGAACGTGCATTCACATTCATGTTTGTACAAATTTATTGTGTCCTCCTCTTTTAATGAAAATGTCCTGCCATTCCAAAAAGTCATTTGGTCACCCTGCACCAAGGGGCCATTTCCTACAAGGACATCACTTCGCTTTAGTGGTTAACGTGCAATCGGGCAGTAGGAGGTTTTGTCCTCAAAACCTGTCAGATGGTACTGTCGTGGGATAGTGGCTTCAGTGGGACATTGGCAAAGGGCTATAAAAAGAACAAGAAAGATGGCACCGAATTTTTGGGTGTAATGAGCACGTCTTTTGAATCCGTTCTGACGCAAATTAAATTTATCAAAGCTATTCAAAGTCAATGGAACCGGTATGGAAAACAATAGCATCGTACTGAAGAAAAATGTTTTTCAATCGGGGTTTATTTTATCCCCCAGTTATTGCTGTAAACAGAATCGTGAGCTTACGTTCTCTAGTTGCAGACTTGTGCGTTAAAAAATATTTTAATTTATATGAGAAACATTTCGCAGCAGTAACGCTCTCCAGCAAAGAAATAATTTTTCAAATCGGACTGATAGAAGCAGAGATATGGACAAATATAAGATATGCATCTACGCCCCCTGGCGGGAGAACCATGCATTATCTTAGGAAGAAAGTATTCTCAAACGTTTTCTCGATGTTAGCTGTATCGGTCCAAGGAAAAAATGTTTAGTTGAGTTTTCAGGAGATCACATTTTGCTGCCAATACATCAGAAGCAGAAATTAACACTTATGCTCCTGGTGGCTAAACCATTATTTACCAAATATTAGAAATTATATAAAAAATTATTTTCCATCAGGTGTTGTATGCTATACAGGAAGAATTTATCAAAGCGGAGTTTTAGAAGCAGAAATAACGCAGAAAACGCGCTTTACCTTTGCGCCCCTAGCGGAAAGTCTATGATTTACATGAAAATTTTGAATTTCTGTGAGAAACATGTCGCAGCAGTAACGCTCTCCAGCAAAGAAATAATTTTTCAAATCGGACTGATAGAAGCAGAGATATGGACAAATATAAGATATGCATCTACGCTCCCTGGCGGGAAAACCATGCATTATTTTAGGAAGAAAGTATTCTCAAAAGTTTTTTCGATGTGAGCTGTATCGATCCAAGGAAAAAATGTTTAGTTGAGTTTTCAGGAGATCAGATTTTGCTGCCAATACATCAGAAGCAGAAATTAACACTTATGCTCCTGGTGGCTAAACCATTCTTTACCAAACATTAGAAATTATATAAAAAATTATTTTCCATCAGGTGTTGTATGCTATACAGGAAGAATTTTTCAAATCGGAGTTTTAGAAGCAGAAATAACGCAGAAAACGCGCTTTACCTTTGCGCCCCCTAGCGGAAAGTCTATGATTTACTTGAAAATTTTGAATTTATATAAAAAACATTTTGCATCGGAAACACAATCCAACAAAGAAGGAGCTTTTCAAATCGGACCCGTAGAAGTAGAGATATTGACAAAAATAAGGTATACATCTACGCCTCCTGGCGTAGAAACCATGCAATATTTTAAGAAGAAAATATTCCAAAATGATTTATCGACGTGAGTGGTATCGGTCCACAAACGAATTTTTTTCAGTCGAGATTTTAGAAGTTCAGATTTTGCTGCAAATGCATTAGAAGCGGAAATTAAGACTTACGCCCCCTGGTGGTCAAACCATTTCGTACGAAAATTAGGAATTATATGCAAATAATTTCCTATCAGGATCTGCATCTGGTGCAGAAAGATTTTTTCAAATCGAAGTTTTAGAAGCAGAGATATCGGAGGAAACGGAATTTACCGTTACGCCCCCTAGTGGAAAGTCTATGATTTACTTGAAAATTTTGAATTTATGTGAAAAACATTTCGCATCGGAAACATAATCCAACGAAGAAAGAATTTTTCAAATCGGACCCTTAGAAGCAGAGGTATTGACAAATATATGATACACATCTACGCCCAATGGCGGAGAAACAGTGCAATATTTTAAGAAGAAAAATATTCCAAAAAGATTTATCGACGTGAATGGAATCGGTCCACGAAAAACTTTTTTCAATTGATATTTAAGAAGCTCAGATTTTATGGCAAATACATCAGAAACAAAAAAATAACACTTACGCTCCCTGGTGGCAAATGCATTCTTTACCAAAAATTCAAAATTATATGCAAAAGATTTTTCATCAGAAGCTGTATCCTCTAGAAAAAACATTTTTCAAATCGGAGTTTTAGAAGAGGTACCGAGGAAATCGGAATTTACTTTTACATCTCCTAGCGGAAAATCTATGTGTAACTTGAAAACGTAACGGCACCTATAATGCTCTTCGACATAAATGGAATCGAAAGGTGAAATAATTTTTTCAATCGGGTATTCAGAAGCAAATATATGGAACAAAAATGTATTTTGAATTCGACATCATCTGCATTTACGCTCTCTAGCGGCAAAATTGTGCATGGTAAAAAACAAAGCAAAAAAAACGAAGGGTCATCATTCGCATATTTCAAGCTTCGCAATGCAAAGTGAATTTTTCAAATCGGACTAATAGTTGCACAGATATGGTGTCTAGAGACGGACGGACGGACAAACCGATATCATAAGCGCTATATTTGTTTACAAAAGACGTACTAAAAACGACCTGTACTTTCCAGAATGAGATGAGCGTGTATGGCTTTCTTGCATCATTAAACTTCTTAGCTAGAAACGAGAAGAACTTTTGGCTCCCCCTGATACTTATTCCAGATTACTTTGTTAGCTAACTTTTCACTTTGCAAACTATCAACAATAGTATTTCATCTGTTCTGGGTATATTCGTAAAAAATTATCAGTTATTTTCCTTGTCTTCAGCAATGTTAGTAGATGACAAGGTTATGGTCGTTCTGCACTTCTGCTGACTGCTTTGTGACGTCACTATCCCAATCGCCATCGTAAGACTGCCTAAATCCCACGTTTTATTGTATCTGCACCATGGCAGCGTGTCGGACTTATTATTCGTAAACCAGCTGGAATAATCTTCATAAATTCTACCAAATTTTGTAATGCATGATGTTTTCAATTCTTTATTTTTTATTTAAAAAATTTGGGGAATGCTGCCGACATGCTTTTCCGATTCCTCATACAGAAATTCTTTATTGTATGTATGTCAATGTCCTTCTGTGCGTTTTTCCTTCTAAATTTTTATAAAAACAGCAAAAATTCACCTTGTAACTAAGTTAACATTAAAAAGTATAACCTTTTTTCCGCCCTTTACGTAACAAAAATGTGTAGAGGTGTTTTTTTTTTTTTTGATTGGAGGTTTAACGACCGCAGTGAACAACTCAATGGTCTATAATCAGTCGCCTGTCCCTAATTCAGGGCCACTGGTTTCAGGGAAGGGAGAGAACCAGTGCCGTAAGACAAACACAACATCCATGCCTCTCGGGATTCGAACCCGGACCCCTTTCACACGAATGATCAGAAGCCATCGCTTAGACCACTGCGCCACCTGGGCGACCTAAAATGTTCACATGACTGTGAATTTCTTTCCTGTTCAATGTAAATGTGTTTTTGCATAAGCTTTTGTTCTGTGTTTGAGTTATAAAAAATGTTCACAAGACATCTTCCGCCATAGATACAGTTCGCATCTACGATTCACATGTTAGGACGGTGATGTCACTCAATGACGTCACGATTATTCGTCTGCGAAGAAGGCAGTATGAGCAAACCTATCTTTTAGTAGCATTTTGTGCTTTCGCGTGCATTCCAAGATCTTTCTGGCCGAGAAATAAATCGAAGGATTTGAGTTTCTTTACAGAGGTGTGGTTTTAAAATTGATTCTGTACAAATATTTATTTTTTCAAGGTCGTCGTCGTTGATTTGACTGTACGCCATCCAGTTATTTACTACTACTTATTGCAAAAAAATTTTTTTGATAGACTGCAGAGTGAGCCATGCACTTCTCATTTCATTTTCATTTATTCATTTTTCAGTTGCCACATATTACAATTCAAAATACAAACAATATAATCAATTACAAGAAATGTAGCAACCAGGAAGAGACGGGGAAAGGCCGTAAGGTCTGACATAGCCCTCCCACCCCTAGTACTAAAAAAAAAAAAAAAAAAGGAGACGAACAACAAATAACAATACAAAAGACAAGTCAAAGGCACATTGAATATAACTGAAAGATTAAATATATACATAAGTGTATATAGATGCAAGGTCTATTCATAAGCAGTGAAATCAATCCAGCGACCAGATCAGGTCAACTCAGCACTAATTGAGAGACTTGTTAATAAGGTGATGCTTGAATGTTTTTTTAAATAGGTCAAAAATGTTAATAGATTTTATGTCATAAGGCAAGGAGTTCCAAAGTTTTGGACCCGAATAATTAATATTCATTTTAATTGTTTCTGTCCGAGGGAAATTAGGTATGAGTGTTGATCGATTCCTGGTTTCATAAGTATGAGTACGAATATTTAATGATATTAAGTCATGGTATAAATCATTTTTAATTCTTCTGAACATTATTTTACCAAGATTATAGTCAAATAATTGTTTTATTGTAAGTATATTATATTTATTGGGATTTACTTCTGACCTGAAGGTAAAATTAGGTATAGAATAATTAAGAGTTTTTAGGTCTATTAATCTTATATATCTATTCTGTAATACCTGTATTTTTTTAAAATTATATTGTGTTGTTTGCCCCATGCCAGTATACAGTAATTTATATGTGTTTGTATTTGTGTGTAGTATAAAAGTATCATTATTTTAGGGGACAAATTTATCATAATCGTACTAACTACCCCAATGTTTCTAGATATATTTCTTGAAAGAAACGTCAGATAGTTGATGTCGCCGCCTGCGTGTGAGTATGAAAATATATAAAAATAAAAATTAAATGCAGCAGGAACCATTTGCACTAATCGTCTCCTAAGTAGCGTCTGATGGAAAAAGCAAAACAAAAAAATCAGCTTTTGTCCTGCGTAGCAGATAAAAAAAATCGAGAAAGTACCATAGTTCTCTTTGTAGATAATTTATGCTATGTATCTTTCGCATCCCAAGATCTTTCTGGGTGTGAAATAAAACGAGGTATTTCAGGGTATACCTTTATATACGTACAACATATTGCATTTATTCGCGACCCTCAAAACCACATCGAGCAACGGTCCGGTACGTACTAAGTGGAATTAAATCATGACAATAAATAATAAGGCTTATTAATTGCTGAACCTGAGCGGCACTTAGCCAATTAAAGAAGATACATGAGTCATAAAACTAAATATTTGCTAAACTATGGCGGCGGGAATAATATTTCGACTGTTTAGTTTTTCAAAAACAATATTTAGTTTTATTACTACTATTATTAAACATTATTCAGATTTAGAGGAACGTCACAAACGACCCTGACGCAGATGAAATGTGATGCATACGAAATTCCATCTGCGCATGCGCAAGCTGACCCCCTCCCCAAGATAAAAAGAAAAGCTGAATCCCAAGTGTGTTAGGCAGGGGGATTGGTAACTTTTGGTCCAGGATATCTACAGGTTACGCCCCATCGTGTGTACATCATTTTAAAGCTCTCGATAATAGCAGGTGATTGCCCGTTGGTGGAGGGGAAGTAAAATTTCGCTATAGCGCATACTTGACGGGAAAGACGCATACCATCAAAAGTGCCTTCTTGTAATGGCTTTTATCCCGTTTATTATAAGGTTCTCATAATTTACACAGATTACAATCAGATGTTCTTACGTTTATGTAAAACGTGGTGGCGCAGTGGTCTAAGCGATGTCTTCTGATCATTTGTAGATGTTGTGTTTGTCTTATGGCTCTGGTTCTTTTCCTTCCCTAGAACCAGTGGCCCTAAATTAGGGACGGGCGACTGCTTATAGCCCACTTAATTGTTAGCCCACTAAGCGATGGATTCTGATAATTCGCCCGACATGGGGTCCGGATTCGAATCCCGTTGAGAGGCATGGATGATGTGTTTGTCTTACGGCGCTAGCTCTCCCTTGCCTGGAACCAGTGGCGAGTATTTTTTTTTTTTTTGGTTGGAGTTTTAACAATCACCGTGAGCAACTCAATGGGCTATAAGCAGTCGCCCGTCCCTAATTTAGGACCACTGGTTCCAGGGAAGGGAGACAGCCAGTGCCTTTAGACAAACACAACATCCATGCCTCACCGGGAATCGAACCTGGATCGCTTTCGGACGAATGATCAGAGGCCATCGCTTAGACCACTGCGCCACCGGGGTGGCCCAAAATTACGGACGAGCGACTGCTTATAGCCTACTGAGTTGCTCACGGTAATCGTTAAACTTCCAATCAAGAAAAAAAGTAGAAAATAAAAAAATAAAACGTGATGAAACAATGTTCGGCAATAATTCAGTAAAATATATTGTTGAGTAACAATGAAATTGACTAATGTTTTCTCTCTTCATGGGACAGTATTCAAAAATCAGATTTCGACGATGGTTTTGACTATTTCCACTACCCATTTCCGTTATATCGAAATTTTATGCATGGATTTTTTTACTACTGTCCGGAAAGATACATAGCAACAAAATAAAAAAGAAATGATTTTTCCTCGTATAGTAGAAAAATTCCGGGTAGCCATTCACTTGTCTTTTCTTCGGTACAAGACTCACTTACTTAGGCAAAATCTTTGCAGATATCACAGATACACACGTGCCAGCTCCGAAGATGTAAGGGTAATTTCTTGAAAGAAACGTCATATAGTTGATGTCGCCGCCTGCGTGTGAGTATGAAAACTAATCGTGACGTAGTCTGTTGCTTAGCAACCATGTACTTCTGCTAGTCAGGGAAGCATGCATGCAGCGCATTAAGACACGCTTAAATAAGCATTTCCTTCTATAGCACTGATAATGATACCGTTATTTCGTGCGTGACGTCAAAGAATTTCAGTTGTCAGCTTTGCGGCTCTCCGTCACGTCTGCTAAGTGCTTTGTCTGCGGTAGACATTTTGTGGAAAGTCGTTTTTGATATCGTTAATTGAACGATGACTGATGTTCAACAAGATGACGATTTCGTTCATCTTAATGCGATGGTTTTCCTCGATAGCATGTCCAATCATTGAAATTGTCTGTGAACCAGTCGAAAGCATCTGTCTAGCCGGACAAACCCTTCCGAAAATTATGGCTCCAGTGATAAGCACGCTGACTGAAACACCCTGCAGTACTGTTTTCGATGAGTTTCGCACACTAAGTAATAACCGGATTACTGAACGCATCCTTTCCGTCATGAATGTTGGGCGGAATTTTGGACGTTATATATAGCAGAATGCGATTAAAAATGTACATTTGTAAACCGTAGCCCCTCAGAATACTGTTGCAAAGGCATAAACTTCATTTATAGTGAATGCGTCTCCTTTTCATTTCAATAGCTTCGGTTTCTTTTTTATTTTTATATTTTCTCTCAGAAGTTTTGACATTCTTTCTAACAAAATGGTCCCATCGAAAATATTATTATAATTTTGGAAAGAAGGGTTTGTCCAGCTAGACACATACCTTACTTATCATTCAAAAAACGTTACTTCATACACCTGCTTTAGTTCTCTATAATGTACAAGTTTGTCCGGATCACCTCACTCCGGAGAAAGATGCTCTCCCAACTGAGCTACACGATCATATGCTGTCTCTGCTCTCTGCCTTTTTCTGATGTGCGTCATACGGTGCAGGCAAGTCACATCTCCCTCGTGTTGGTAATACACTGCTGGCCACCCAAAATGCAACACCAAGAAGGAAGCATCCGATTGGCCTGAAATTCGCAGCATGCGTCGCCCGCGAGAAAGTACATGCAAATGATTAGCATTGCAGGGCATATGCAAATCATGTGCGCCCGGCACGCCACCGAGAAGCACTATAAGAAAGGTGCGCAGAAGGCGGGATGTAAGTAGTGGAAGTGTGTTGTGCTGCCGGATCTGTGCGTGGGAATCTTCCTGATGCCTCGTCTGCAGAATACGGCAGTCATTCCTGCACGTTTCGGAGTTCGACAGAGGAGGAATAGTGGATTATCGCGATAGCGGTTTATCGTACCGAGACATCGGCGCTCCTGTAGGACGACATACAGCCACAGTGAGGCGAGTATGGATTCGGTGGGTGCAGGAGAGACGGACAGACCGACGTGAGCGATTTTCCGCAGCCACGGCACACCACCGAACGAGAGGACCGGCATGTTGTGCGGCGGGCATTGACGGCTCACACCGCTACATCACGAACGTTAGCGCAGGAATGAGGGTGTGTTGCGCAACAACCTGTGTCAGCACGTACCGTTGGACGTCGTCTGCAGGAGCGGGGACTTGTCGCACGGCGCCCATTACTCCGATTACCATTGAAGTTTCAACACCGGCGAGTGCGGCGGCAGTGGTCCGTTGAAAGCCGCACCTGGACTACGGAATGGCACGACATTGTCTTCTCCGACAAATCCCGCTTCGGCCTGCAACACCACGATGGTCGGATCCGCGTGTGGAGGCAGACTGTATGACGCCTACATCATGCATCGCCATACCAGTCCGTCGCATGGCGTGATGGTTTGGGGCGCAATTGGATATGACACCCGCACCCCTCTGGTACGCATCGCCGGTACACTCAACAGACACCGCTACATCTGGGACGTTTTGGAGCCTGTAGTCCTCCCTTACATGCAGGACCTGCCAGCGGCCACGTTTCAACAGGACAATGCGCGTCCGCACGTGGCACGCGTCGTGCAACAATTCTTCACGGCCCACCAGGTGTCACTGCTGCCGTGGCCCGCCTGTTCTCCCGATATGTCGCCCATACAACACGTCTGGTCGCTGATCGGCACGTCTGCACCGGCAAGCAGCACCCGCGGCTACGCCTGGTGAACTGTGGCAAAGTGTGGAAGCAGCCTGGGCCGATATACCCCAAGCCCACATCCTAAGCCTCTTTCGTTTGATGCCGCGGCGTGTAGCGGCCGTTATTGCCAGCCATGTGGGCCACACGAACTTATGATGTCTGCGTGTTCCGCAAGTCGCACGGGCCTACAAGCTCAATCGTTTCATCTTTGTATCTGTTGTTATGTGTCCATTAAATCTGTCTTTGCTATCTCGTGTCCTTCTTGGTGTTGCATTTTTGGTGGCCAGCAGTGTAGATAAATATTTCAAACTGCAATAATTATTTTTCATTCAGAACGAATTTAAATAATATTTGAATGTGCATTTACTTGTTTCCAGAAACCCAATTTTTATTCAGAATTTTACCTCCAGGAATTATTGCTGGTAAAGGGAAAAGTAGAAACATGTCACCGTTTCTTTCAAATCATTTTAGAAGAAGAAAAAAGATTTGTTCAAAAGCATTTTTAGGAAAAATATCAGTTAAAAAGAGAATGCATTACGTCCCTTAGTGGAAAATCTGCACATTCTTCAAAATACGTTATGTGACCAGTGTTCTTCATACTGAATGGAATCAGTTAGAAAATTAACTGGATTTCTATAATTAATAGATAAAATGTCCAGAAATATAAACAGCTGCTACCGGAAGAAATTTGAGGTACTAAAACATGCATACGTTATAACGAAGTAAATTTCTCCGTCATTTCTGTCCACGCCAGGATTCGAACCCGGGTCCCCTCATTCCGGAATAAGTCGCTCTACTAATTGAGTTACGCGGACGTTTTATTCTGATTCCTATCTGCCTTTATGTCGTGTGCGTCCTTCTGGCAGGTACGTCGCATCTCCTGGTACGTTACATCATCTCCCACTTAATTTTTTTTTTTTTCGAAGTGCTGGAGAAGGGGTTCTCTTATTTTTCCTATCTCGCGGTGTGGAAATAACATCACACCATTGCGAGATTTTGAACGGTCGGGTCATCCGGATAGTTCGGGCGCCATTATAACGAAATAAATTTCTCCGTCATTTCTGTCCACGCCAGGATTCGAACCTGGGTCCCCTCATTCCGGAATAAGTCGCTCTACCAATTGAGCTACGCGGACGTTTTATTCTGATTCCTATCTGCCTTTATGTCGTGTGCGTCCTTCTGGCAGGTACGTCACATCTCCTGGTACGTTACAAAGTGCATATCTCTAAGCTGTTCTCTGATATTTAGTGTAGCTCCTCAAAGAAAACCCATCATGCAGATTAGAGTTTGAAACTGATTAAACTAGATTTTGCTTACTGCTGATCTATGAAATATGTTCGTTAACAGGATTTCAAAGAAAACTCGAGCTTCATTGACGTCCATGACACGTCTCATACAAGACCTTTTGTACTTCATACTTATTATCTCTTTCTCAAGCCGACATTTCTGATTCTGGTCCTCTCATGATTTACTTGGCCTGCCTCTACCTTTCTTTGCAACCACTTGGGCTGAATAAATTCTCTTAATTAGCATCTCACCCTCTTCCACAACATGGCCAAACCACCTAAAAATAATTTTTTCCATTTTACTAACGAAATTTTACTTCTCATTACGCATCTGCAACACATCTTCGTTTCTCACATTAACAGAAAGTGTCTTGCAGCAAACCCCTCGTAAGTAATGCAATTCTCCAGCACACAAACGCTTCTGTAAGAGGATTTCGCCAGTGATCACAAAGTAATCTCTGGCCAGGGGCACTACCTGCAGGTATCCGCTTTGACCTGGTCGTATAGAACGGGCAGAGGTTAATCGGCTTGCCTTGATTCATGATGCAAAGTTGCCAGCCTCGTTTAATACTGCAAAGTGGAAGCGTGGATAATTTTTGTTTCAGCAAACATATCCCATCAGTGTGTGAAGCGGGTTGGAGATCCAGTCCCAAATACTCAGCACAGACCCATTATCTGTCAGGTTATGGCTGCCATTAGACCAGCTATAGTCCCGTTTAGCGGATTCCATTTCAAGAAAGCTGACTGGCAAGGGTTTTCTCATGGTCTGGATGCTGTCGTGAAAGATTTAAAACCAATTTCTCAAAACAACAATAACTTTGTGAAGACAGTACAACGGGCGGCTCGACAGAAAATACCGGAAGGATGTAGAACTGTGTACCTGGCCAATATGAATAGGCAAAAAAAAAAAAAAAGATTTACTCTCACAATATACCATTCTATATAAGGAGGACCCTTTTCAGGAGTCGGTCATTCAAATGGGCAAGGAACTTGTGGAGCCGATTGAAAGGAGTAAGCCTGAAAAGTGGAGGACAACTATCGAAGGGCTTGATTTTGCAAACAGAAGCCATAAGGTATGGCGGCTATTAATGAACTTAGACAAGGATCCAATAATATCGAAGCCGCCACGGTGGCGCAGTGGTCTAAGCGATGGCTTCTGATCTGTTGCCTGAGATGGGGCCGGGTTCGAATCCCGGTGAGGCATGGATGTTTTGTTTGTCTTACGGCGCTGGCTCTCTTCCATTCCTGGAACCCGTGGCCTTAAATTAGGGACGGACGACTGCTTATAGCCCATTGAGTTGTTCACTGTGGTCGTTAAAACTCCAATAAAAAAAATATATCGAAACATACTTCTACAGTCACTGCTGATGAAATAGCTTCGCAACTTTTTCTGAATGGAAAGAGTAAGAAGAATAGTAAATATAATCAAAAAAGGAAGTGGACACATAGTAAAGAAAGAACTGTTGGAGAGGAGATTTTGATTACTATAAATGGGGTGGAAAGTGCTACAGTAAGGGCCAAATGCGGCAAAGCTGCTGCGGTTGATGATTTGTTGAATGAACAGATAAAACATTTTGGACAAACAACGAGAGAGTGGATTACGGCGTTATTTAATAACTGTGTCAGGCGCTGTCAAATTCCAAAGTTGTGGCGTAAGTCGAAAGTGATAGCACTGTTGAAACCAAGCAAAGATCCTGATGGTCCTCGTAGCTACCGATTTCGCTTACCAGTTTCGCTTTTGTGTCATTTGCACAACATTTTTGAACGAATTATTTTAAATACGCTTGTATCTCTGGTAGAACCAGAACTCATTCCAGAACAGGCAGGCTTTAGACAAGGTAAATCATGCACGGGACAGGTATTAAACCTTACTCAATATATCGAGGATGGATATGAACCAAAGAAAATAACTGGTGTGGTGTCTGTGGACCTGACTGCTGCATATGACACTGTAAATCACGGTGCATTTTTGTGTAAACTTAATAATATGATAAGGAATATGAAGCTAACTACAATTGTTGCAAAATTGTTAGCAAATGGGAGATTTTTCGTGGTCTTCCAGAATAAACATAGCAGATGGAGAGACCAGAAGAATGGTTTACCACAAGGAAATGTGCTCTGTCCTATGTTATTTAATGTTTATACTAATGATCAGCCCCATCCACGGGGCACTAGGTCATTTTTATGTGCTGACGATCTTGCATTGGCGGCACACTATGACAACCTTGGAGAGAATGAGAGTGCACTTACGAGGGCCGTTAATTGCTTTCAAGGATATGAAGTTAGGAATCAATTGGCCCTTAATCTAGCCAAGACACAGGCTACAGCATTTCATCTGAGAAATCATGAAACAAACAGAAAACTAACTACGTGTATAATGTTAAATGGCTCTTCACTTCCAAATACGGATTCACCCAAATATCTAGGAGTCGCGTTGGACAGACCTCTTACTTTGAGATGCACTTAGAGAATACTAGGCCGCCCCGGTGGCGCAGTGGTCTAAGCGATGGCTTCTGATCATTCGTCCGACAGGGGTCCGGGTTCGAATCCCGATGAGACATGGATGTTGTGTTTGTCTTACGGCACTGGCTCTCTCCCTTTCCTGGAGCCAGTTGCCCTAAATTAGGGAGGGTCGACTGCTTACAGCCCATTGAGTTGCTCACGGTGGTCGTTAAACCTCCAACCAAAAAAAAAAAAAGAATACTAGACAAAAGATTTATGCCAGAAATAATTTTCTTAGTAAATTTGTCCACTCCTCATGGAGAGCAAATCCCAGATTGGTGCGGACCTTGGCACTCGCTGTGTGCTTTTCTGCAACTGAATATGCTTGCCCTGTTTGGGCATGCTCGGCGCATGCCAAGAAAGTTGACATCGCTCTGAACGATACTTGTGGGATTGTTACTGGCTGTCTGGGACCTACGGCTTTAGAAAAACTCTATGTAGTGGCAGGATAGCCCCACTTGTAATAAGGAGAAAGATGCACTCGGATGTGGAAATTACAAAATATCTTAGAAATTTCAGACATGTTATGCATGGTTATATGCCCTGCCAGTCTAGGTTGAAATCAAGGAGAGGTTTTATGAAGTGTGCTGAAGATATCACTCAACCACCACACAGGGTACATGTGGACAAATGGACATCCGAACTTGGTGGAGTCGTCGAAGCCAGCGGAGGACATCTCTCCTGGACATCAATGGACTGTGTAAAGAACTCTTAATAGGCTGAGGACTGGCGTGGGCAGATCAAGAGACAATTTGGTAAAATGGGGTTTTCTTCGTTCTGAACACTATTTCTGTGATTGCGGGGATATACAAACAATGTCCCATTTATTACACTGTTGCCCAAACCCAGTGAGGTGTGATATGAAGGATTTACTGTTTGCTTCCGAAAAAGCACTACAATTCGCACGTTGTTACAGTTTGATGGTTTAAATAGTTCTTACTCGTGTATTATAGTATTTGAATTGAGACGTCTAAGATTTTGCACTGTGTTGTGTATGTTTTTACCAATTTGATTTTGTGATTATTCTTATTAATGTATTTTATAAGTTTATGGATGTACTGCGCTCGCCTCTGACACGAAATAAATGAATAAGCACACACACAACTCCTACGTCTCTTCTGCAGTATCCAGGTATCACTGCCGTATATCAGAGAAGAACCAATTACACTTTCATACAGAGCCATTCGAGACATTTTTGAGATCCCTTCGTTTCTGTGAAATGTTCCTAAAGTGGCTACGATTTTCAGTCACCTATTTATTTCACCACCAAGTTTGTTTACTCTGTAAACATTGTTTCCTTAATAAACAAATTCAACCACCGAGTCTGTCTCTTTGTGTCAACTAAAGTAATCTTTCATTCAGTACTAACAGTTCCTTACTGAAAAACTGAAACTTTGACATTCCCTCTATTTATGCTTGGCTTGAATTTCATACAAACTTCGTACATCCGGGACAACATACTCTGAAAATCACTTTGGCCAATAGGACTGTCTCATCAGCATATAACAATTTGCACGTAAACGGGTATTGCCTATTTTGGTATCAGGCATGTACACATCCATAAATACAACGGCGGTTTCATAAAAACTGAGAGTAAAATCACACACTGAAGAAATATAGATACAGCAAAATATTGTTATTCTTTCTCAAAGTATCTTCCATCGGATGAAATGCAATGGTCTCATCGTTCAGTCCACTTTTCAAAGCACGTGCCGAAGGCATTTTGTGAAAGCTGCTTTAGCGACCTCTGCACAGCTTGAATGACGTCAGCATCTGTGTTGAATGTTGCGCCACGGAACTTCTCCTTCCTTGTTGGAAACAACCAGAAATCGCACGGGGCGAGGTTAGGACTGTATGCAGGCTATGGCATAATTTCAATACTGCATTTCGTAAGAAACAGTTGAACACAAGCAGCCACTTGTGGGCGGGCGTTATCATGCTGTAGGGTCCACTTGCCCACCAGTTCCGGTAGCATAATCGATATGTGTCCTAGCAGACGCTTCAAGACTGAAATGTAATACTCAGCATTGACAGTAATTTGTGGAGGAACGGCATGCTGGTAGACTACACCTTTATCATCAAAGAAAATTATCATCGTCACCTTCCCAGCTGATTTGGTTTGGCGTAATTTTTTCGGAGGATGCGAGCGTGTGTGTTTCAAGACACTCGTTGCGCAGTTATTACTGTGTTTATAAATTTTGCATCCATTGTAACCATTTGTTTCCACTCATGACACACCTGAACTCTGGCTAACAATTGTTCTCTTGTCAGACGTTGAGGTACCCATCTGGAACACATAGACAGTGCGTCAAACAATTTTTAAGACTGGCGCTAGATTTCTGCCTACGGTGGCGCCACCAGTGTAATCGCGAATGCGTTATAAACCGTGACCATCTGCTTGCTTTCTGCCAAATATACTGCGCAGTTGTTAAAGTAACTCAAACGAAACGGCCGTTGATTAGAGAAGTAAATTTTTTCATTTTGAATTATTAAGATGGAACAAAGGGCTGTTATTAAATTTAACGCAAAACTTGGTAAAAGTGCCTCGGAAACGTACCAAATGATGAAACAAGTTTACGGTGAGTTTTGTTTAAGTAGATCAAACGTTTTACTGTGGCACAAACGTTTTTTGGACGGAAGAGATACGCTAGAAGATGATAAGCATACCGGAAGACCAAGTTCATATAGGACACCTGAGATTATTGAAAAAGTGCGTGATTTCGCGGCAAACAATCGATATGCGTCACTAAGAATGATGGAAGAGTCTTTAAACATCAACAAAGAAACAATTCAAACCATCCTGCATGAAGATTTCAGCAAAACAAAAGTCTGTGCTAAATTTGTTCCACACACGTTAATCAATGAACAAAAATCAAGGAGAAGTGTACATTGCAGAGACATCATTTCAGCCGCTGAAAATGATCCAAACTTCTTAAAATTGATTGTTACAGGTGATGAAACATGGTGTTTTCAATACGATCCTAAAACCAAGCGACAAAGTGCGGAATGGAAGTCAAAAAACTCACCACAAGCCAAAAAAACAAGAAAAGTTTCATCGAAAATCAAAACAGTGCTCATTACATTCTTCGATAGTAAGGGTATTATCCACAACGAATTTGTTCCAAGTGGACAAACAATTACTGATGACTTTTATTTAAATATTTTGAGCCGTTTGATTGGCAGAATTCGTCGCATTTGTCCAGAATATCGGGATGAAAACAGTTGGTGTTTGTTGCACGATAATGCACCCAGTCACACTTCACTTCTTGTTCGTAGATTTTTGGCGTAAAATAACGTCTGCGTGTTGAATCATCCACCGTATTCGACTGATTTAGCACCCTGCGACTTTTCTTTATTCCCCAAACTTAAAATGACGTTAAAAGGGTGTTATTTTGATGATATTTCGACCATACAAACAGCTTCAACGCGTGCTTTGGAGGCAATTCCGCAAAGTGAACTGGAACAGGCATTCGAATCATTATGAAATCGCTGTAACAAGTGTATTGAAGCCGGAGGGACTTATTTTGAATAACAAACCAAAACAAATTATAATTTCTTGTTTCTATTTCATTTTACAGACCCAGTCATAACATTTTTTTGCCACACTGTGTACGATGCAGCAGTAGTTTGTCGCGTACAATGTGGAATGCCGACGGTTTTGAAAAATTAGTTGACGCCGCTATGTCTTCACACGTCATTCGTCGATCTTCCTGCAGGATTGTCCAAACAGTGTTAACAATACGCTCCGTAACAACACATTCAGGTCGACCAGGCCTCAGAGCGAGTTCTGCCGACAAACGCCCTTTTTTGAAATCATGGTGCCATCTAAATATCGTTGAATCACCCAAACATTAATCTTTCTAAGCTTCTTTCATTAAATCAAGTGTTACTGGAGCCGTTTTACCCGAACGATAGCAATTTTTTTTTCACACAACGCATTTATTTTCTTAACTGTGAATCACTGACCTGCATAACTGTATGGAAAAATGCATACGTACTTTAAACGGCTGCGTAATAAGAAAGCCTGAATCGTCTGCTACGGCTAACAACTATTGCCATAAATGCTTCCTTAATTCGCCTGCGTGTTTATTTTGCCACTTCGCACCGTTGCCAACTCAAAAAGAAATTACTCTCAGTTTTTGTGGCACGGCCTTTGTAAATTAAACAGCCGTGGTGACATTACACAGCATTGTCTGACTCCTGGACTAATAGAAAATAATTTTGATAAAACATCGTTCACTCGCACACATGTTCTACTGCTAACACATATAGCTTTCACACTACGAAGGAGGAGATTCCTAGTTTTACTATATTTATTCAAGACTTTCCACATGAGTATCCTGTTTACTTTGTCATAAGCTTTCTATAAATCAGTAAAAAACTTTCTATAATGCAGTAAAAACTTTCTTGCCAACGGGCTCTTTTCAATCATCATACAAGTTTGATTAGTACAGCTCTTATGGGGCATGAACTACTAAAAGAGTTACTGCAACTCACAAATTGTAAACCAAATGTTCTTCCCAGCTGAAGAAACCCGAGCCCCCCCTCCTAAATTCTTAAATCGAACAGTTAAAAGAAAAGACAAACTGAAAAACGTGATATATCTTTACGTCTCCTTGATGGCGTGAGTTAATTAAAGGAAAGAATGGGTACAAATTATTTTTCATAGTGAAAGGTGTCCGTGAATTTTTAAAAAGTCAGAGATATGCACTAAGTCTTCTTTCTAGCGAAACAACAGTTTTTACGTATACGCTCCCAAGCGGAGAAGATGTAACATTGTTTAAAGAAAATAATGTCTGCAATTTTTACCGTAACAAATAGCAGAAAAAGAATTTTTTCAATGGGATTCATAAAATCTAAGTTTGCAAAGAGAAGTACATGCTGACGCCACCTAGCGTCAGGACAGTGTACTATAAAAATTATTGAGTATGCGCAAAACGATACACAAAATGAATGATACGTGGTAATAAAAGAGAATAAAAGGATTAGAGTCAATCATCCCTCTAAATGACCATTAAAATAAAAAGCTAAGTGAAAGCGTTTGACGGATATTTTTTGAGTATTATAAAAATTACGAAATAATGACTCAAACGTACAACTAGAAAAGCGCACACCATTTCGTATTCAGAAAATTTCCTTAACAATTTTTTCGCGGAAACAGATCCCTTTCACTGACCAGACCATCCCCAAGCTTCATTTGAAGTGAAGAATGACGCACACACCCAAACCTTTATCCCTTGGGTTGAATGGCCCGGCTTTCATGTACATTTTATCGCCAACGGCGTGAAGATTTGTCAATTGACGTCACTTGCGACTTCAGCCGGCTGACCGCGTGAGAAAGAAAATTTTGATAAGGGTATGAAGACTGACCTCTACTATCCACATGCTAAGCGAGACAATTAACAAAGTCTTGCATCGTGGAACACACAATGGAGTCATTCTCCTTCAAAGTGCACAGAAAAAGGAATGGGTATCTAAAATCAACAGTTGAAGTTAGGATGTTAGTAGGAAAAAGTCAGTTCTGTAAGGGAGATGGAGTTGAAGGAAAAAGGACGCGAACTTTTAGCCGAAATATACGGAATTCACAAATACCCCACTAGAAGTAATTTGCCAAAATAATACTTTCCGACCTATTCAGAGAAATAAAGATTTTACATGTAGCCTTTATTCATTTGTTTGTTCTCGCCTGTCCCAAAGACACAGGAACCCACACAGCACAGAACATTTCGTATGTGTTACAAGTACGTAGCACTGAACATGGAGACTTTTCAGATATGTAGCGCAATGTAACAGTAATGTTTCAAAAACCTTACAGTTACGTCAAAATGTCCTCAAACGTTACATAACTTTGAAACATAACCGATACGTTACAGTGAAAGGTCTTTGTAACTTCAACATACCAACTTCATGCTACTGTTACGTATTTAGAAGATACTTGTAACTTCCTTACATTACTGTTACGTTTTAAAGAGTTATTTGTGACATCACTGTTACGTATATACTACGTTGAACATTATAGTTTTAATAAACTTTGCAAAATTACAATAAAATATGTTACACTCGACAGCTGTTTCAAAAGCAACAACAGTCGTATTACGAGTTGTTTACGTTTTTACAGGTTCAACGCAATCCGTTGTCCATTGAGAACAGTGGCTCCGTTTATTGATAACAAAAGAAATAAAAATCGGTTCCAAATGAGGGTGTGGAATTTCTCTTAAACATGTGGAATAGCGAAAAAGGGAAAGAAAATCAAATTCGTCATTTGTCTAAATACCTATCAATATGAAATTTCTCAGCTTCAAGTAAACAAAACATGCTGGTATAGTATACTATAATACAACAACACAGCTATCTACTTAGATTTTATTAAATGCTTTTTAGAATTTAAAAATTATAATAATCAAAACAATCGCTTACTTTCAGATGATCTTGAATCACAAAAAAAAAAGGATGAAATATTAAATCAACTAACTAGCTAACTCGAGTACGACAGTATCACCAAAGAATATCCAAGTAGCACAGGGAAATAAGACTACGAGAGTGCTTTCGGTAAAATGGCATAAATCCGCATCCACGCCGTTGCCAAAGCAAAAATCTTAAATATCGTCGGAATGTAACATCAAGGTAGCAATTATGTACAATGGAAACTATAAAGCAGTTGTATCGGTGAATGCTATTTTTAACGTAACCATAATATACAGAGTTATGTTCCGAAATAGAAGTTGCTAAAACGTAATAGTAAGATATCTCTGAAAGTGTAACGAAAATGAGAGATTGCAACATTATTGATACATACATTATCTGAAACGTTTTGTGCTGTATGGGAACCTGCAATTCTTCTGATATCACAATTCTTCGGTCACCCGCAGATTTGGATCTCACACACCGTACAGGTGAAAATGTTTAACGGCATGGTACGAAGCAATAAGATTACACACAAAGACAGCTTGGGAGATGGCTAGAAGAAATTGAAGATCAAAATTGATCTATAACTTGGAAAAGAACTGCCCAAGATAATTGTTATTCAACAGTGGACCGGAAAGAGTTCACGATGTCAAAATAATTTTGGCATATACTAAACGTCAAGATGGCACTATCTTTTATTTGCTGCAAAAAATATTTCAATGTACATGATTTAATTCCTTGAGACAGTGATCAACCTTCTGCTGTGAATATAAATATGTCATATCAATAAGTGGCTGAGAAATCGCATAGTAAAGGCCTCCTGAAAATATAAAAATTCCGGCAGCACATCATTAATCATTATCAGCATCAAAGACTTGGTAATATCAATAGTGTTCACTAGTATGGAGGAGCAATCCATCAACAAGGTTCTGTCTGACAAAAACTCAGATCTCCCCATTCATGGCACCGAACATCTCATCTATCCTGGCTTCCTGTTTCATCATAATTTCCCGCTACAAAGGAAGGAGGGTTTTATGCATTTTTAGATACGATGTCTTCATATCGTTCATTTACTCCTAATAATTAATCCTTTCATTAATATATTATAAAATGTCCTAATCCAAAAGTTCAATATTCATCTATTGCCCTTATCGCTATTACTATATATGTGTGCATTCATTTATTTAAGGAAAAATAACATTGAATCAGATGCCCATCAGAGGGGAAATTGCTTTCATATTTCAATGAAAGTAACACTGAATGTCTTAGGGGTTTTGTCCTTACTAATCTTAGGAAATACAAGTAAATCAGATTTCTTTCGTTATAACATGTCTTGAGGATTTACCCTATATTATCAAAAGTATATGGACACTACCAAACATTTACAGAAGTACAAGGAACCGTTGCGCAGGAAAGTGCGCTGTGAGTAAGGGAGTATGTATTACGGGTATGCAAAAGATTCCGCCGTTTTAAGGAGAAAGGAGTCAGGAACAATTAGGAAACCAGTACACATTTATTCAACGAAATATTGGCCTTTAGCATCAATGACCTCTTGCCATTTTTCACATAACAAATGAATGCCCCTGTGATAGAAGGACTTCGGCTTTGAGCTGAAGAACGCAGTGACCAACTTTTCCACATCTGGAACTGTGGTGAACCGCTGTTAAGCTAAGTCATGTTACATAGAGCGAAGCAAATGAAAGTCTGAGGGTGCAATGTCCGGGGAGTAATCCGGTTTGCGGTAAAACCTCCCAGTGTAACTGTTCAAGGATTGATTTTGTGGTGGCACCGATATGGGGTCTGGCATTATCATGTAACAGGATAACTGGGCTGCGTCCTTGGCGTTTTTGCTCTATCCATTGGCGTTTTTGCTCGATTGCGGCGTTCGGTTTCATCGATTGATCGCTATATACTGTAGTTGTGCAGTGATTGTTTCGTTCGGTTTCAAAAGTTTGAAGTACAGCACTCCATGCATATCCCACCACACACACACAACAGCGCCTTTTTCTCTTGGATATCCTGTTTTGCAGTGGCTGTTTATGGCTGGCCTGGATCGATCCAGGATCGCTTGCGCACGAAATGGTCGCAATAGACCAATTTTTCATCCCCGGTGACAACCTAACACAAGACATTCTTCCCTTGAAACCTCTTCAGCAACGACATGCAGATGTCCAATCGTTGACCAATATTACGCTCCGTTAAAGTATGCGGAACCCACTTACCAATCTTCTGGATCTTCCTCAAGGTTTGTAGACGCCGTACAGCATCGATTGTGTCGCATCCTCTTGCAACAGCAATTCCAGCTCCACGTCTGCAAGTTACTGCGGTCTACAAGTACGTGGCTTTTATCCCAAGCTTAAATCGCCTTTGTTAAACCTGGCAAACCAACCATTCTCTACACGACCGCTCATCCATGTCCGTTTTGCCATACGCATGACATATTGAACCGTATGCTTCACATGAACTTTTCCTTAAATTAAACATGAATAACAAACAGTGCCGCAAATGAACTTTATCGACAGCCAGTTTTGGCTTCCTGTACGAACTGACAGCACGGGTCGCCGGCCGGTTAAACCCCTACAGCACCCGTTAGCGAGAGCGGCGGAGACGTTTGCATACCCCAGATATGTAAAGCTGAGTTGTTTCGTCTTGTTATCAGTAACTTTGAAGCAGAAATTCCGCGTGGACGTGGACATTCAGAGTGCCAGCGTGGGCTGTTCATTGGATGTCATTTGAGTAACGTTTCCATACGGAGCATTGCGGCTAAATTCAACATACCAAAATCGACTGTAAGTGCTGTCTTAGAGAGATGGAACAGGACAGTGCAACTACAGCAAAAAATAAAAATAAAAACGTTCATTAAGGCCCCACAATCTGACAGAATGTGACAGATGACTCATGGAAAGAAAGGCTAAGAACTTCCGTTCTTTCTGTGCCATTTCCATTGCTGCTGATGTAGGAAATGCTTGAAAGAAAATCACATGGCAGCCTGAAGCAGCAAAACGTACCGGCCAACCAAAGAAAATTAGTGATACAGCACGTCGAAGGAAATCAGTCATACAGCACGTCGTAGAAAATCAGTGATACAGCACGTCGAATAAAAGAAAATCGAACCAAAGAAAAAGTGATACAGCACGTCGAAAATCAGTGATACAGCTAATCGACAGAGTAATGCAGAAGACCTCAATGTACAGTAGGGAGGGCCGAAAAAAACTTTTTTTAATTTGCATATCGCCTAGTGCGAAAAAGTTGCAATTTAGGTCAACAAAAATAACAAAACATTTTTTTTTTAAATCGATCAATATCTTACGTCTCCGCATGGCACACTAAGTCCGCGTTTTTCCGACCGCATTGGGCCATAAGCAAAAACGGATGGAATTTTTTTGTAATTGAAATCGAGCAACCCCTAGTGCGGAAATGTGTCCTTTAGTGTTCCCAATAATAGTGAAAGAAAAGTTTTGAAGTTGATCAATATGCTATGTGTCCGCACTGCTCGCGAAGTTCACCATTTTCTTCCCACATCTGTCCCGTAGGCCTTCGCTAGGTAAAGTCATCCTGGTATGTAGGGCATCGGAAAAATCCTTAGGAAATTGCACTGGTTTGAGTGCACCATGTGTGTGCATGTGTAGTACACTCAGTTTTCTTTGCAATGTGTAGTGTGTAAGCTCTTTGCTTGCTTCCAATGTCACATATGGAAACAACCCAGAACTGACCACGAGGAGGTGGCTACTGGCAACACTTCAAGTTCCGCCAACCCTCCCTCCAGCTCAGAATTTTAATTCTACGTGGTATATCTTGCTCGGTAATCCGCTTTACTCGAAAAATGTGGCATTAATTGCTGTGATGCAATTGTTGCTCTTATGAACGAATCTGTAGCTTCAAATCCACACACTGAGGCAGCTGCTTCTGACACCAGTTTCACCCAACGTTCCACAGCTTGCGTGTGGCGGGGAAACTTGGTTATTTCTTCGCCAGCTGCGGCAGACGTTGCCATTATTTGATCCAGATCTTCGTCTGAGATGTGTTTTGTCAGGGGTGGTTGGGTAAGACGCGTTTTAGTCCAATCGATCATCTCATAATAATCATTAGCATCCAAATTTATTTGTGGCACTTCGAACTCTTTCATGAAATCATTCATTTGTTGTTGTCTAGCTTTCTTTATTCTTCTCCATCGGAAGGCTCTAACGTGGGTGCGTTCGTCCGCAATCATACTTAGCAATATATTCTCTGGATGACTGAAGAACGAGTTTCTCTTGATCACTGCATCAATGTCGTCGCCAATCATCGATGTGCTGCGTCTGGTTTGCAGTCCAGCCATCCGTTGTGAAAGCTACCCATAACAACGAGTCATTGTCGTCACCGCTTGGTGTGGTGTCACTCCAGAGCTGCGTGGGATGCCGAATGGAACAGGGTGGTGTTCAGCGATGAATCGCGTTTCTGTCTCACCACGGATGCTCGCCGTGTAAGAGTGTGGAGGCGACGTAGCCAATGGGCGGATTCCGGCGCCATTGTAAAGCTCCACATGGCACGGAAACGTGGAATCACGATGTGCTGAGTAATCAGCCCCAAAAGCCGCTCACCGCTGGTATGCATTACGGGCACATTAACGGCGCATGTTGACGAGGTGCTGCATCCCGCGGCACTACCGTACCTGCAGGACATCCCGACCGCCGTTTTAGTAGGATAATGCCGGGCCGTGTAGTGCTCGGATCAGCCTGAATGCTTTACACGGTGTGCTGATGTTTCCGTGGCCAGCACAATCCCCCGACCTGTCGCCCATCGAGCATCTGTGGGACACAATTGGAAGTCGGTTGAGTACTCTCCCACCCCCGCAAAATGAAGATGAACTGTGGATTCGGATCATCACCACATTGTCCACGATACCCCAGGATTCTATTCGGACTCTTACTGCCTCGATACCACGTCGTATTCAACGCTGTATTGCCCCAAAAATGGGGCCACACTCCTTATTGATCATCCTGTATATTCGACCACTGGAGCCTAGTCTGCATGAGACAATTAAATCATTTATTGAGGACCTACTTGGCTATCTGTGTGTGCAGTTTGGTCTGTTTTCGAGCATTCCTTCATGGTATGGCATTTTCTCGGTCAGGTAGTGAATATTGGAATTTATATTCCTTCCCAAGTCTTGTCTATAGGATTTCATGAAATTTTCTAATCGGACTACCTGAAGTGGAATAAGAAGATACACTCACGCACCCCTTGTGGTCGAAACGCGATTCAGGAAAACCAGAAAAGGTACGAATGACTTTGTTAATGACTAAACAATATGAAGTAAAAGAAATTACTCTGGAGTGCAGATATAAATACATCTGTATGAGAAAAATGCACTAAAACTGGAGCTCTAGAATTAATTTTGTACCTCCTGCAGGAGTTCTTTCCTGAAGGTAGTTGCATAGCAATTTGAGCAGAGATTTTAGATTTTTGTTTTGATCAGGCTTTGTAACAACACAACTTCCGATAGCTGTTGGATGATCTATTTTACTTGTTTTCAAGTTTTGTAAATGAGGATTTATTCGAAATTCAGGATGTGCGCACACAGCGTTCTAATTTAAAAGTCAACAATTTAAAGGTAATGAACTGTATCTTCAGTAGGGACGTTGAAAGGAGAAGCATAAATGAATAAAATACTCACTCCGTTCTCTGTTTCGAGAAGCATAAAATATTAAAACTTCCATGGAAACGAATTAAGTCAAGCTGAATTTGCATCGATTTAAATTCTCAGAAGCCGTGGGATTTCGCGGAATGTCTCAAGACAGTGAAGATTTTATTTATATTTTCCGGTCTTTTAAACTATTTTGCTTATCTTTCTTCAAGTAATATTTCATGCTGAAATTTCACGTCTTGTCTTGCTTCTGTTTTGAAACAAGATGGTTACTGATACCAAGAAAATTTTATGCGATGTCTTTTTAACGAAAAGTTTTTGAATCTCCTAGACATGGCTTTTCACTAACAAAGGAAAGATAAAATATATTTGTTTCTCCGAAATAGAAAATCCCAGTGGTTCATTTATTCTTCCTATGAAAAATGTAATTTTGCATTACAGAAAAAAGGCTTTATGTTGAGTTCATCTAATAAAATGCAGATCAGGAATTTTGTCTTAGAACTCACGGTAGTGAAGTGTGGCTTGTGTTTTGCTGCTCTCTCATAATAACCCACACGTGCAACTCACTGCGGATAGTTATGGCATTGGGTTGATGCGAATGAAGTGTCCAGCAAATGACCAACACACGTGGACGGCTAGAACGGAAAGTAGGACAACTTACCTAGGCAAAATAATCCCTATTGGCATCCACACATAGTTGCCATCTGCCCTGCAAAGCCATGATCCAGGAATGAAAAACGTCTTGTGGCTAGAACCCAAAAAAGCCATCAACTGCACTGCTGCTTTAGGCTATCACTGATTTTCTTTGGTCTGCCGGTACGCTTTGCTGCTTCAGGCAAAGTGTGCAAATTCTCTTAATTTTGAACATCAGTGTAGATTCATGTTCAGACCTATACTAAATACAAGTACACTGGCGTGGAAAAATTAAGGACGAGACGGTTTTTCGAAAGTAACGTCGTGCAGAAGTGCTCCACATCGACTCAAATCATACCATAAGATCCCAAAGATGTAAGAATATGGGACAAGTGAGCAAAACCGTCCAAACAAGGAATCCAAAGGATACAAAGGAACTTTATTGAAAATGTAGCTTCGAGCACAACTGGACAGAAGACAAAAACGTTCATGTGACAGGCGGCTGCCAAGAAAAATCCAGTCTTTAGCATGGGATATTATCACCATTGACTGCGTTGCAGGATTTCCAACGTCTGTCCATGCTGAGGACGAGGTTGTCAAGGAGCTGTTGAGGCATCGCGGCCAATTTCTCTTGTAGTGCCAATCGCAGCTGCGGAATCTTTGCTGGCGGCTGGTGATGTGCTGCCAAGCGTCTCCCGAGAGGGTACCACACGTGCTCGATTGGATTTAGGTCCGGGGACCTTGCGGGCCAATCCATGCGTTGAATATCTTCACTCCCCTAAAGCTCTGAGACAGCCACTGTACGATGAGGTGTGGCTTTGTCGTCCATGAAGAGGAACTCAGGACCCACAGCACCTCTAAACAGGCGCATGTGAGGCAGGAGAACCTCTGTACAATAGCGGACACCAGTGACTGAACTTCCTTGGAAGATGTGGTCAGTACGGCTACCAAGCATGATACCGCCCAAACGAGAACTCCGCCACCTCCAAACCGGTCCCCTTCGATGATGTTGGAGGAGTGATTGCGTGTTCCCCGCTCTCTCCAGATGTGTATACGTCCAGAATCGCTCGTCAGACTAAATCGGCTCTCCTCCGTAAAAAGAACTCGACCCCATTGTTGATGTGTCCAGTTCTTGTGTTCCTGGCACCACAGAAACCGTCGTCTCCGATGAGCAGGCGTTAATGGCACACACCGTATTGGTCGTCGTGCAAATAGACCACCTTAGTGCAGCCTCCTGGCCACGGTAAAACGTGATAACGGACGTCCAGTTGCCTGTTGCATGTGCCTTGCGATTTCTCCCGCGGTCTGCCGTATGTCTCTTCTCGCCTGTAAGACAATATACCGGTCGTCCGCCGCCGTGGTTGCTCGTGGACGACCGCTGCTAAACTCTCATACAGCTGTTCCTGTCGTTTAAAATGCTCTCCAAGCTCGTGAACCGATGCTGTGAGCGATCCCAAACTCCTCGGCCACACTAGTCACACTTCGACCTACATCCAACTTCCCAATGACGCGACCTCGTGTAAAGTCATCCAGATGTCGTCTACTGGATTGCCTGTTGGCCATATCACACGGTGGCAGCAACTCGACGTCGTTCAAACCGATGCACACAGTGCAATAGCTTTCACCGAATTGCTGAGCGTTCACCACCCGTGTGCTTTATTATACTCTTCCGACAGTCCCCCCTACGTGATGCTGCATATATGCGCATACCCTACCGTACCGTACCCTAGTCTATCTCCTGAGTGGTTTTTCGGTCCGTTCTGCCTGCTCGTTATGCTAATTTCTCCTCTTCGTCCTTAATTTTTGCACACCAGTGTATGATTGGCAACATCACTTTTTTACGCTTTCCAACCGTAGGTTGAAGAAGAGTATATGCTCCAGCTTTTCGCGTGTGTCTGTCTGTCTGCACGATAACTCGCGTAAAAATAGTTCTCTTCGATGACATTTTATCATGTGGTAGGGGACAACCTGGGGACGAACCCTATTGAAAATGGGCGATATGGGATCATTGCGTCGCCCTTATGTGTCATAACGTACGGAAAAATGCTTCGATTGCGATCAAAATTGTTTCGAATGGATCCCACATAGGAGTAGGATCCATTCCATCGCCCTTATGCGTCATAACTTACTAAAAATGCTTCGATTGCAACAAAACTTTATCATGTTGTTCCGGAAATACACTGAACCTGTTCTGTTGAATATCATCGAAATGGGGTTAAAGGTCATGGCACAGGAGCGAGATATATTCCAGAGCCATTATCCTCATAACGAGACTAAAAATGCTTGTATTGCGACAAAACTTTAGTTTGTTGTTCCGGAGGTATACTGAACCAATTCTGTTGAATATCATCAAAATGGGGTGAAAGGTCAGGGTCTATGTCCTGACCCCATTTCGCCCATTTTCAATAGGGTTCGTCGACAGGTTGTCCGCTGCTACATACTAAAATTTAATCGAAATCGAACCATTTGTACGTGAGTTATCGTGCGGACAGACAGACGTACGGATAAAGCTGGAGCATATACGCTCCTTCAATCTACGGTTGGATAGCGTAAAAAAGGAAGCAGATGATGAAATCGGGAAAATGGTTGCGTCAAGGTCAGACTCTCAGCAACGCAGTGTTGTCAGAATGATGCGCTGTCATTTGCTGTGTGGACGTGGGAGAGTTGGAAATGGAAGCGTGCAGCTACCAAAGTCGAGAAATCAGATCTTTATTGCAGGTAAAAAAACATACAACAAGTAAAACCACCGGAAAAAACATACCTCCGGCGTCACAATGGTTTTAATGTTTTATTGTTATTATAACAATAAAACATTAAAACCAATACCTGTGGGTACGAGAAGTCATGGCGTTAGACCAGCACTCGTACATTAAAATAGAAACTCTGCGGGGGAATCTCCGACACAGATCCACACTGCCTTGCAAGAAGTTTGTGGGGAAGGTACTCTTAATCGAAGCACAATTTCTTGCTGGGCATCGCATATTCGGGAGGGCCGAAGCAGCATTGAAGATTATCACCACTCAAGCCGGCCTCAAACGGCGACAGATAAAACATCAGTCACCATTTTTGCAACGCTTCTCTAAGAGAATCGCATTTTGAAAGTCGAGGTCGAGGAGATTGCTCATCAGGCAAATTTGTCCACCATGTCTGTTCACCGGATTTTGTCCGACTCATTGAGAAAATGAAAAATCGCCGCGCGCTGAGTACTCGCCCTTGAGCAGAAGGCTGCCTAGGCGAGTATCGCACAGGTTCGAAAGGGAAGGCGACACCTTTCTGAACAAAACTGTCGCAATTGATGAGACTTGGACCTGTTATTTTGAGCCGGAACTGAAGTCACAATCAGCAGAATGGAAGCATCCAAATTCCCCACGCCCCTCAAAGTGTCGTCGGCAACAATCCAAAGTGAAGCAAATGATGATTTTTGCGTACGATGCCCAAGGTGTTATGGTCCCTGATCGAGTGCCGGTAGGGCAAAATATCAATGCACAGTATTATCGTGACTTTCTGAGGACAAATGTGAGACCGAAAATTCGTTAAAATATTCCCAACTTATTGTAAGCTGGAGCGATACTGCTGCATGAAAACGCATCGTGTCATGGTGCAGCGTCGGTACGGAGACTCTTGCCGAAATATGGCTGGGAAACTTTATCCCACTCACCATACAGCCCTGATCTCAGTCCGCCCGACTTTAATCTTTTCCCAAAGTTAAAAAATCGGCTCCGTGTCATCCTCTACGAATCGCTGGACGAACTGTCATTGGACTCACGTGACCCGAGTAATACGACAGCTGAACAAAGATGGCGTACTACGGGGCGTTCAGGACCTACCACACCGCTGGCATGCTGTCATTAACAGCAGAGGGGAGTACATTGAAAGTCAATAAGGTAAGGTTTCTCCGTTACTTCACAATTTTCTCAAAATGGACAGTGTGCAGAACATTTGTTGGGACCCTCGTACCTAGTTAGTAACCGGTTGCCTCAATTTCTTCCAGATATCTGAGTTACACAGCGATATATTGATTCCAGTAAACAGGAAAGCTCTCCACAGGTATCTCCATCTATGCATTCTGCACTTCTGTCCATACTTTCGGCGCATTCCTGGGTGGAAGATCCGAAGCTTGAACGGACCTTTTTATTGCATTCCAAAGATTTTCGATAGGGTTCATGTTCGGTGAACGGAGAGGAGCCCCCGGGCTGGAAATTTCTGCGGAATGCTCTCCTAATCATCATTGCTCTGTGGGGAGGTTCATTGTTCTGCTGGAAGAATTTGTATTTCTGTGGTAAAGTGCATTGTTCTTCTGGATGAATCCATTACTCTGTGGGGGCATAACAATCATGAGAAGATGTAGATCGTTTGCAACGATGAACACGTACAGTGGAAACCAAGGTACCTCTTTTATCTGAGACGCACATGTTGACGTCTGGAACGTCTTGTACCTGAGACGCAGCAGACGTCTTAACATGTACCTGTTGAACACATTCCAGACCACCAGCGAGCCTCCACCAGCCTAAACATTTCATTGTTCGTATGCGGTGTCCTACGCTTCGTGTGGTTTGTGCCATATCTTCACCCTACCGTTTGCGTGAAATAACAGCAAATGGAACTCACCCTACCAGGAGGCAGGTTTCTAATCATCCAAGGCCCAGTGACAATGTTCTTTAGCCCAGTTGAGGCGTTCAGTCCGGTGTTGTGGCGTTAGCAATGGGACTCTGGCGGGTTGGCGTCACCCATAAGCTATTGTGGCCAACGATCAGCTGATGAACTTGGTGGAGATTTTTCGGGCACCTCTCTCATTGAAGTCGGTGGTTATTTGCGGCACTGTCGCTCTCCGGCAGGTTACATCTATGCGAAACAGACGCCGACTCTCTCATTCTTCCACCACCCTCCTCTTCCCATAGCGCTGTCCATGATGCCATGTTATTCGGGAATGGCGTATTCCAGATATGCATTTGATTCTGTCGAACGAGGAAACTGCAATTCCTATACCTTCTGCGCAATAGAGTGAGTCATGCATCAGGTACCCGCTGTCATTCCTCTTTCAAACTCTAATAACTCACGACATTTATCCAAACTGTCATCAAATTACCATCTACACGAATGCCATTATATTCTCCGACCTATACACCAGCCAATCGGCGGGCTCATCAATTAAAAAGAGGGGTGAGGGCGTCTTACTGCCTAGAAGCAAGGTACCAATGGCATGGTGATGTAACCATTCTTCTAAGAAGCCACGTCGCGAAGATCCATGCTAACGACTAGTAAGATTTTACGCTCATGCAAGTCTGCACAGGGTAAAAATGCCGCAGAAGTACCGGGTTCAAACTAGGACCACGTCTGATGCGTTTCTGTCCTCTGAGTGTGCTTACTGTTCTACAGATTTTCTTCAGTTTATAACATAGCGTTTCGATAGGCCTACTAACCGAAATAACGTTTACTAACTTCTGTGATGTATACTGTAATTTAACGTTCACTTTTAGTTCCTTTTTTATTTGTAAATTTGAGATTATTCTCCTTGGCGTTTTTCAAACTCAACGTTATATCTTCTCTCTCCTAAGAGTAGGGTTGGCAACACCTTGAGGTCGGAACGTGTGACGTGTGTATGGTCCGATAAGAAGTGGAAGATATATAATGTTTGAGTAGCAGCAAGGGGTGGAGATGGTAGTATGTTAATATAATAGTAGTTGCGGAAGTTGAGTTACTTGAAGTTGTGATTTCTTGACGTCTACCTATTATACAGGGTGTGTCTAAAGCCTTTCCCTGACTACGATAAATCGTATGAAATGAACCGAGCTAGTTAGACGCACGCGGTTTGGTGCATTGATTGGGTATTATTCTCAAGTTCTTTGTTCATTGTATATTTCGAACATTAGGTGGCGCTGCACGTCTGCAGCGTAGTTTGTTGTTGAAAGCGTCAGTCGGCGAAATGACGTCTATGCAGGAGAATGCTAATTGTGTTCAATAATTTCATGAAACCAATTCTGAAATTTCAGTGCAGCGGAAGTTTGGGCGTAAGCATAATAGAGCTCCGCCTGATGTGAAGAGCATTAGGATCTGGTATCAAACGTTTCAACAGACGGACAGTATTGGTGACCGTGAAAGAAGTGGAAGACCTTCCATTAGTGAGGAAACTGTCGACGCTGTGTGTAATTCATTCGTACGAATCCAGAGGAAATCAATTCGTCACGCCTCTAGTGACCTTGGAATACCTATGAAGAGAGTACACCGCATTTTAAAAAAGCGGCTTCGTTTTGTTGCGTACAAATAGCAAATTGTGCAAACCTTGGAACCTATTGATGGCCGCCCCCGCACTGGGGTGTACCTGTCCGTCAATTCTTAGAAGACAAATTCTCTAATACACTATCTACCAACAAGTAATTGGACACCCCTGCAATCGACGATATCTGCGGTCCTTATACACGTCACGGCCGCCGCCGTTAAATATCGTGTGGGAAACAACAACGCAACAAGTCGCATGCAAGATACCACGCAGTTCGGAGCTCTCTGTATTCAAGAAAGGTGTAATCGTCGGGTATCTCAGAAATGACCGATCCATACGTGACATATCCAGCGAGTTGAAGTACCAAAAATCGACAGTGGCCTACGTTATTGGCAAGTGGAAGATGAGAGGTGACTGTCGGAATGTGCCCCGAACCGGCAGACCCGCAAAACTGGGAGTTAGAGACCGACGGGTGCTGGCCAGAGAAATTCGGAAAAATCGCACCAAATCGATGGGCCACATCCGCGAGGAGTTTCAACGGGCATCCGGGAGTGTTCTTTCGATAAATACCATCCGTAAGGAAGCCCATCTGCTCGGTTATCATGGACGTGCTGCCACCCACAATCCTTTGATCGCCAAGTCCAATAGCGCTGATCGGCTAACGTGGTGCAAAGAACGTCGATAGTGGACAGTTGAACAGTGGAAACAGGTTTTCTGGAGCGACGAATCAAGGTTCACCCTCAAACGTTCGGATAGCAGGGTCTGTGTTTGGCGTCTGCCTGGAGAACGCCTCCTGCCGGAATGTATTGTGCCAACTGTGAAGTTCGGCATCGGGGGAATTATGCTATAGGGGTGTTTCTCCTAGTATGGCACGGGACCCTTGGTCGCAATTCCTGGTAGACTCAACGCCGAGACCTACTGCACCATTTTGGATGACCATGCGCTTCCTACATTGTGGCAGTTTTACGGGGTGGACCCATGTTACTTTCAGGATGACAATGCCACCTGTCATGTTGCGAGGTCCACCATGGCTTGGTATGGTGACAATGGGGTTAATCGAATGGACTGGCCTGCGCAGAGGCTGGAACTTAACCCTATCGAGAACCTCTGGAACGAGTTAGAGCGTCGACTTAAGGGGTACCCCCACCGTCCGAAATCGGTGAAGGAACTGACCTGTCTTCTCCAAGCCGAGTGGAAGAAAATACCGCTAACCGTCGTACAACGCCTGGTTGAGAGTATGCCCCGGAGAGTCGCAGCTGTAATCGCCGCTCGTGGCGGCTCCACCAACTAGTGAAGGTGAATAAACTTCGTTTTTCTTTGCTATCACAGGTGTCCAATTACTTTTTGGTAGATAGTGTAGATGGATATAAGCAGAGATGGTTCCATTCCCTGGTCACCAAGGTCCCCAGACATTACGCCCCTTGACTTCTTTTTATGGGGCTAGATCAAGTTTATGCAACTTGAAGATATTGACACTTTAAAGGGAAGAATAACTGAAGCGTTTGCAACTATGACAGATGACATGTTGTAGGAGACATAGAAAGAGACAGAGTACCGACTGGATATCCTCCGTGTCACATAAGGAGCCAACGTTGAGGTATACTGATGACCCGGAAAAAAATTCTGGATTTCAGGTACGTTATGTTGGAAAACCTTATGTGTCTAAAGAGCGTAGTTCATTTTATACGATGTATCGTAATCAGAGAAAGACTTTAGACATACCCAGTATATTTAGTGTTGGTGTTTCGTTTTTCATTAACTAAGTTCTCTCACATTAATTGAATTACGCCAATAATGAATTTTGAAGTTGTGAATCCGTTTATTGGTGTTAATATCACATGAATGGTAAGTCAGATAATATCCGAAAACTTGAAAATTTTGTCGTACTGGAGCGGGAATCGAAACCGTGTCTCTCGGCTGGCGCCCGAGTATGCTTCCCAGCTTCACAACTTCAAACTTTGTATTTTGAAATGATAAAATCCCGTATTTTATTCATCTATACGTCAATAGTATTGTTCAAGAGCGAGTCCTGCCAAAGGCTGAATAAAGACTAATTTTCTTAAATGACATCTGTTTCACTGTAGGCGAAGTTTTCGAGAATTGATTTATGTACTGTTCAGTCAGCTATATACACTACCGGACACCCAAAATGCAACAACAAGAAGGACACGAGATAGCAAAGTCAGATTTACTGGACACATAACAGCAGATACAAAGATGAAACGATTGAGCTTATATGCCCGTGCGACTTGCGGAACACGCGGACATCAATAGTTCTTGTGGTCCCCATGGCTGGCAATAACGGCCGCTACACGCCGCAGCATCGAACGAAAGAGGCTTTGGATGTGGGCTTGGGGTATGTCGGTCCAGGCTGCTTCCTCACATTGCCACAGTTCATCAAGCGTAGCCGCGGGTGGTGCTTGCCGGGGCATTCGGTTGCCGATCAGCGACGAGACGTGTTTGATGGGCGACAGATCGGGAGAACAGGCGGGCCACGGCAGCAGTGATACCTAGTGGGCCATGAAGAATTGTTTCACGATGCGTGTCACGTGTGGGCGCGCCGTGTTCTGTTGAAACGTGGCCACTGCCAGGTCCTGCAGGTTAGGGAGGACTACAGGCTCCAAAACGTCGTAGATGTAGCGGTGGCTGTTGAGTGTACAGGTGATTCGTACCAGAGGGCTGCGGGTGTCATATTCCATTGCGCTCCAAACCATAACGCCAGGTGACGGACTTGTATGGAGATGCATAATGCAGGCGTCATACGGTGCCGCCACACGCGAATCCGACCATCGTGGTGTTGCAGGCAGAAGCGGGATTCTTCGCAGAAGACAATGTCATGCCATTCCGTAGTCCAGGTGCGACTTCAACGGCCCACGGCCTCTGCACTCGCCGGTGGCGTAACGTCAATGGTAATCGTAGCAATGGGCACCGTGCGACAAGTATCCGCTTTTGCAGACAACGTCGAACGGTACGTGCTGACACAGGTTGTTGCGCAACACACCCCAATTCCTGCGCTAACGTTCGTGATGTGGCGCTGCGAGCAGTCAATGCCTGCCGCACAGCACGCCAGTTCTCTCGTACGGTGGTGTGCCGCAGTTGCGGCAATCTCTCACGTCGGTCTGTCCGTCCGTCCTGCACCCACCGAATCAATACTCGCCTCACTGTAGCTGGATGTCGTGCCACACGGGCGCCAATGTTTCGGTACGATAAACCGCTGTCGCGATAAGCCAATATTCGTCCTCTGTCGAACTCCGAAACGTGCTGGTATGACTGCCGTATTCTGAAGACGATACATCAGGAAGCTTCCCAGGCACACGTCCGGCAGCACAACACACTTTCACTACTTACACCCCGCCTTCTATGCACCCTTCTTATAGTACTTTTCGGTGGCGTGCCGGGCGCATATTATTTGCATATGCCCTGCAATGCTAATCGTTTGCATGTCCTCTCGCGGGCTACGTATGCTGCGAATTTCAGGCCAATTGGATGCTTCCTTCTTGGTATTACATTTTGGGTGTCCAGCAGTGTATATACACGAACATTATAGTTCCATTGCCTTCTAAGGGATAAGTACATAAAAAACAAGGTACACCAACTGAATTATACAATGAAACATTTTAATTCATTCCTATTTAGCTTCACGTCGTGTTTATGCTGTATTTTCACCTAGCAGTATGAAAAATCCTGCGTTAACAAACAGCATATCTATTTGAGCTACTGGAGCAAAAAAATAGTGTTTACTCCTATTTCACGTGCTTCCAGGCTTTGGAGTCTTTATGTTGTAGGAATCGTTCGATGGTTTCTATGCTCAAAATGCAAAACAAAGAAATTGCTATAGAAGCTCAGAGCAAAAACACATGCATGCAACAGGCTAAGTCCAAACCACCGTAACGCCCTACATAGCAATAAAAAAGACAAAACAATCCTAACTCGACCTTTTTCTAATACAGTTAAGACAAAGCAATTCGCCGACGCAGTTAGGGCCCTGAGGCCCAGGAAGCAATTAAATAGAAGAAGCAACACTAAGTGTCGGAGGTACGGATAATTGTCGCGAGAGGAGAATAAGGGATGTAAGAGAGTTGAGAAAACTCAGGGTGTACTTATTCTGAGGAATAGAACAGCTTGGAAAAACACAGTGACGAACGGAATACAAATCGGAATTAAACAACAAAAAACTAAGAAAAATCCAACAGTATAGAAAATGAAAATAATACAGTAGAGTCTTTATATAATACTTCCATTTAACGACATTTTCTATTTAATGAAATTTTCCGCAGAATAATTTACATGTAAATTAATCTCCATATTACAAAAATCAATTTCTATAAAACAAAGTTCTTTTGGGCTAAAAATTACCATTTTGTGTTTAAAAAAATTTTTTACCGTTTTTTTAAACACTCGTCCTTAATTCCTTATCTTGAAACTCTTGGTTCTACATAAGGAATTAAGGACGCTTTGCTACATAATTCTTCCTCTAGTGGGAAACCACGTGGGTTGTCGTATCCATGGAGAATTGACGAAGCAGCTGTTTTTCCAAATATGGATGGAAAGTCTAAGGTAGGAACTGCATTTCACAGGCAGTAAACGTATTGTGGGCCTCACTCTGTAAAACTTACGTATTCATTCTCATTCAATCAGTACGTCGTGTCGAAATATCAAAAAGAAAATGACCGTCTCTTGCGGATAAAGTGAAACTTTTAGAGGACGTTGATCAAAGATAAAGAAGAAAGCTGTGGCTATAAAGTAATAAAATGGCAGCAGCTGAAACATAAATGAAGTGTTGAAGAAAGTGCGAAGCTCTTTGATTTTAAAGTTGATAAAATCGGTGTGATTGCTAATTATCCTAATGAGAATGACATCTTGCGTCCCACAAGGGTACCGCTGCTGACCGCACATCACAGGGTGCAAAGATTAGCACGGGCGCGAGAACATCACCACTGGACCCTAGACATGTGGAAAAATGTTGCCTGGACTAATTAGTCGAGATTCACGCTGGTACATGCGGATGGCAGGATACGAGTACGGCGCAAACCACATGCATGAAGCGATGGATTCTTCTTGCCAGCAGGGTACTCTTCAAGCTGGTGGGGGTGATATTCTCGTATGGGGACTGTTTACGTGGACTGAAATGGGACCCCTGGTACGTGTGACATCGTCTTTCACAGGTCAACGTTGCCGGGACTTCCTGGACGATCATTTGCTCCCGTTTGTGCGTCTTCAACATCCCACTGGGGACCTCATCTTGCAACAAGACAATGCACCGCGCCATCGCTCCTGAATTGTATCCGAATGGTTGGATGAACACTCCACCGACGTGACCTCTCTTCCTTGGCCAGCTAGGTCATCTGACCTCAATCCCATCGAACACATCTGGGATGTCATCGAGAGAGATGACTCGCCTCCATCAAATCTTCGTGAACTGTGAGAGTTTCTTAAGGGGTCGCGGATCCGTATGGCTTTCCAGCGCTTCCGGTATCTTCTCGAGTCCATGCCGAGACGAATCGCCGCCGTCATCAGGGCGAAAGGTGGTGCTACACGTTACTAAACAGGTATCTCTAATTCAATTGCTCTTCAGTTTAAAATGTAGGGAAGAAACTATAAGAAACGCTGAAGCGGCTATCAAAAAAGCGTTACATGAAGAAATGCTAAAAGCGTTTGATATGGTTCGACGAAGATTAGTTTCAAGAAAATATTGCAAAAATCGAAATGAAACATTTTTGTGAACACCGGATTTTCCGGCATTTACAAAAATGTGAAAATTCGTATGAACAAAATATGTTTTATAAAACATTTGTACAGAGTAGAATTACAGATTTTTGTACAGTTTAAAACTAGTACATATATTATTGGAATAGTAAAAAGGAAAAGTAAGATTTAGTCTTCGTTTCCGTCTCGTCATTAATTTGTTTATTCAACATATTCTACTTCTATGGAAATATGCATAATAAAAAGATTTGAATTCGTTTACGAAATGTTGCTACTCAAAAGTTCAATTTACTGTTCAAATTCATCTACATTTCAGGGTATTTTTCATTTTATTTGATTAAGGTTTTACAATATAAGTTCATTTCTATTTAACGAATTTTCTTTTTAACGAAGTTTTTAAGGGGAACTTCGTTAAATAGAGACTATATCAGGTAAATATACGAAATAAGGCCTAAAGGTATATGGTGGTTGTGAAACCTGAAAAGTTCTGAGAAGTGAAAACACGTTTACTATATCGTTTTTTTCTTTCCGTTAGTCTATACCAGGAGAGAAAAATTTATTTTGTATAGGAATACATTATGCATGGTGTTGAAATATACGTCCTACACGGAGAATGTTCGATGTAACTCTCTCATTTGTTCCTTGTGTCCATCTTAAGATATCAGATCTGTTGGTGATCATACAATACAAAATGGTTTCAGAAATGAGTGATTAAGGTCGTTATATTAGTGGTCGATTGGAAACAGATCTGATGGGATTCTAAGACATTTTTTATTTGAAAAGCCATTATGGAAATGTTAGCTGTTTATAGGACTGGCATTAATCTATTGAAACATTGTATTGCCTGTGTTCCCTAGAAATAGGATGATCACGGGATTTGAGACACATTCAACTCAATAAGATGTTGAAATACTTCTTTCCGTAAACACAAGAGTTAGAGTTGTTCTGTCATACCGTATGGCTTCTCCTCATGCATCGGTGCTTTGTGTGTACCTACACATGCCACAATATAAAGTCGTGCATTCTTTATAAATAATTATAAAAAGTCACCGTCTCTGCATGAACAAATAAAGAGGCAAATTCAAAACCAACGAACTCAGAAGTCATCAACTTTCAGTCCATTAGTTTAATCTAAGGAAATACATTAGTACACTGGTGTGCAAAAATAAAGGACGATGAGGAGAAATTAGCATTACAGCGGAACGAGCAGGCAGAATTGATCGAAAGACCACTCAGGAGAGACTAGTGTCCGGTACGGTAGGGGATGCAAATATATGCAGCATAACGTAGGAGAGTGGGAGTGTCGGAAGGGTATAAAGCACACGAGTGGTGTACGCTCAGCAATTCGGTGAAAGCTATTGCACGGTGTACATCGGTTTAAACGACGTCGAGTTGCTGCCACCGTGTGATATGGCCAACAGGCAATCCAGTAGACGACATCTGGATGACTTTACCCGAGGTCGCTTCATTGGGAAGTTGGAAGAAATTTGAAGTGTGACTGGCGTGGCCGAGGAGTTCGGGATCGCTTACAGCATCGTTTCACGTGCTTGGAGAGCATTTCAAACGACAGGAACAGCTGTCCGAGAGTTTAGCAGTGGTCGTCTACGAGCAACCACGGCGGCGGATGACCGGTATATTGTCCTACAGGCGAGAAGAGACAGACGGCAGACAGCGGGAGAAATCGCAAGGCTCATGCAACAGACAACTGGACGTCCGTTATCGCGTTTTACCGTGGCCAGGAGGCTGCACTAAGGTGGTCTATTTGCTTGACGACCAGTACGGGTCGTATATGCTCCAGCTTTGTCCGTATAAGTAAAGCATACCAGGCGTTTTCCAGACAGTAACTGGTTCAGATTTAACGGAAGAGGACTTTGCTCTCGGATTTGTTTTTATAACGTGTCCCACACATAAGCACTGCGGTTCACATCTGTGCTCTTTTGTGGCCAGGGAAAATGGTGGAAGCCACTGTCATGCTCGCTGTACCACTGCTGAACACATCTTGCGGTATGTCCATGAAACAACAATCACCTAGACAAAAAGTCAACATTGCAGGATGGATTTGATCGGAAACAATGTTCAAGAAATCCTTGCAGGACACCCAACTTTCCAGCAATATCAGGAGACCCGTTCCGTACTAACAGAATGTGCCCCACACTATGACCTCTGAAAACACAAATTTGTCGGTGACACGATTGAAAACGCGTCTCTTCGCTCCGGAGTGAGTTATCTTAACGCCTAAGCTACACAGACGGAATGTATCGCTACATATTTGTCATCTTGATACGTGTTTCACCTCTGTGTATGTCACGTTATCTATCTTTTAATATTTTTTTGTTTTGAAGAGAAGAAGGAACCTTCCATTAATTCCAGAAGATGACTGGAACGAACATCACACATTTTTCGAAGAACCCAACAGCCAATAGGTCCATTTTTACGTTCGGCTTCCAATATGGAAACAGAAATTTGTCCGTGTCTCCTCGCTCTGGAGTGAGATGCTGCTATAACAGACTCGGCTGACCGACGGAATGTCCCCGCACGGGGATAACTGGTTTTCCAGTTATTTGGGGAGCGGCGCCCCCACGGCCCGAGCTGACCTTGTGACTGGTCAACATCTGATGTCATGCCACAGCTTGTTTTTTTCTTATTTTGGTGCTGTTGGTGTTTGCAGGGACGGCTGTTCATCCAGCTGTTGGGGAGTCGCGGCCCCACGTTCCCGAGCTGGTCTTGTGTCTCGCTTTTTCGTTTTTATTTATTTTCTCCACTGGCTAGTTGCCCGTGTTGTATCCTCTACCTAATCGCTACCACGTTATGTACTTACACCCCGGTCTTGTGGTTTTGTTACCCTCCACCACTAACTGATTTATATTAACCGCTCAGTTCGTAGGTTGCTGAGATTCCGTTTAGGTTCCCTGCCAGGATTTGTCTTCTTTGGATTTCTTTTTTTTTCCTTTTAGCTGGTTTGGGTGCTAGACCTACCTGCATGTTTGCCGCGTGCGGAGACCCGTGAGGCGGAAATGGGATGTCTGGCGGCTGAGGTCGCAGGAGACCGGTTAAGTGCCTCCTGTGTACCAACACTCCTCTTCGACCCCGGCTTCGCTGTAAACGGGAGGCTAGAGCCTAACCCACCTCTGGTCAGAAGTCTTGTACCAAGTTGTGTGCAGGGCTTTAGCGGCTTTTTGTCGTATTGCACGGCAGGGTGAGCCCGGGGGCTGTGGGATCATGCCAAAGGCGTTGGCATGACGGTACCCGGAGGCCGAAGTGTCCGCCGAGTGCGTGTAATCACAGCCAACGGACTATATTTGCAACTAAGCTCTAGAACTGTGTCTTGCGTCATGTGTTTGGCTTGCGGACCTCCAGTTCTCCCCTGTTGGGCTCGATTGTGGGCGGAGTACGTTGCTGATGAATTTTTTCTTACTCCCATGGGGAAACATAAACCCTCCTCAAAATTTAAAAAACAACAGGATATGGTGATTGATCAGGGGCCAAATTTGCCTCAACCACCTCCCACACATAACACACTGAAGAGAACTTTCGTTGAAAAACGACATCACCGCGACGTATCTTTAGATCCAGGTGTTGAGCCGTCAGCTCAGAAACGTCGCATTACACTTGCAGATTCGATACCTCAAGCTACTTTTCTCGTCATTTCTTCTACTGACCAGATGTTGAAACTTTCCTCAAAGTCTCCTTTTTTCATCTCGAAGGCACTTGCGGGTGTTGCTGGCTCTTTGAAGTCAGTGAAGAAGCTACGCTCTGGTGACCTGCTTGTGGAAACTTGCACTCTCTCTCAGAGCAAATCTCTTCTGCAGTTGACCAGACTTCAGGATATTCCAGTTCAAGTGACGGCACATCCGTATCTCAACACCTCCAAGGGAGTCATTTCTGAGCCCGACTTGTTGGTCTGCGATGAAGATGAACTTGTGTGTGAACTTGCTGATCAGGGTGTCATAGCTGCCCGACGCATGACTTTCAGGCGCGATGGCGCGCTGATCAAATCACGAAATGTTATTTTGACTTTTAACAGCCCGAAGGTACCTACTGAAATAAAGGCTGGTTACTTGTTATGTGCAGTTCGTCCTTATATACCAAATCCTCTACGCTGTTTTAAGTGCCAGAGGTATGGACATTCCCAGCGGTCCTGTAACAGTGTTGCGAGGTGCGCCAATTGTGGTTCCTGCGACCACGAAGGGACTGGATGCACTTCAGAGCCCTGCTGTGTAAACTGTGGTGACTCCCACGCTGCTTATGCCAGGTCCTGTTCGAAGTGGAACGACGAGAAGGCGATCCAGCGCCTCAAGACCCTGGAGGGCCTCTCGTACCCTGCTGCCAAGGCCAAGTTGGGTATTCCCAACAACCGACAGCGTACTTTTGCCGCAGTTGTTCAGTCTCAGCCACAACCCGTGCAGCCTTTTGTTCCGCGCCCTGTAGCTCTCGCCGCACTTGCCAAGCGATCTACAGCTGAACAAGCGACACAGGTGGATTTCACCGAGCTCCAGCTTATTCGACCAGCTGCGTCTTCGCCTCTCTTTGAAGACGCCCGCCTCTTCCGGTTCCCAGCAGACAGCCTGCACGTGCGGAAGACCCGGCCCTCAATCCGCAAAGGTGTGCGGTGTCCATCAAACTGTCTCGGCCTCAGCGAGGTCCCCACCCTCACCCAACATTATAGAAGAACACGGGGGGAGGAGAGTGACAGTTCGTCCCCAGCCTCTACCAGCATTGCAGAGGAACATGGGGGGAGGAGAGTGACAGTTCGTCCCCGCCCTCTGCCAGCATTGCAGAGGAGTGTGGGGGGAGGAGAGTGACGGTTCGTCCTTTTCCATTAGTAAATATGTTACTTTTAATAAACTTCATTAACTACCTTTTCTTCACTGCTTTCTTCATACTCTTTTTCAACTTTTCCCAAGCCTGTCTGATCTTAATCATTTTCCACGTTTTTAAAAATCTGTGGCTGATCGTTCTTTGTCTGGCGCTCTTTGGCCAAACCTGGCCCTTGCGCCAATAAAATCCAACAACCAACCAACCAACCAACCGACGGAATGTATCGCTGAAGATTTGTGGTCTTGACACGTGTTCACCTATGTCGTAAGTAACAGCCCCCCCCCCCTTTCGAAATTTGAGTTGCATTTACAAGGCAAGCTTGGTCCTTTGCTTCGTGAAACTCCCATCGAACTCTCTGCCTGCCGTTGGTGAATAACAAAGTGTACCGGCACTTGTCGGACGACATATCTTTTTCGAGTCTTCCATTGTCCAGTCATGATGTTCCTGACACCACTGTAAACGAACATTTAGGTTCTTTGCAGAAATGAGTGGGTTTTGCATAAACGGGCTACTGCCAATACCGATCTTCTTCAAGTCCCTATGCATAGTTCGCTAATATGCGGGGTCGGAACAACCTTCATTGATTGCATCGGTCAATTGCGCACACAGGAAGTCCTGTTTCTTCGAACAAGATTTATCAGACGACGGCGATCTCGCTCCCGACGTATTATCTTTACGCCACAGTTATGCCTCTCGGACAAGGAATAGGGGTTATCTCCCCCATGATTAAATATCCGGGATATCTCACTGTTTGAGAATCCAGTCAATTTTTAAAATCGTCGCTCCAGTCAGATTGGCACCCATAATAAGCTCTTTATCGACCTCCGAAAGATCCTTTGTTCTTCCCGTTGTAATCTAAACCGGCAAGCAGCAGTTGTAGCGTTCTTTACTATTTGAAACGTGTATATGTGGAACACTACATACACTCCATTCTTCTTATCCACTCATTCTAAGTGAAGCAGGAGTCTCTCAAATAAAGCTCAAGAAACACACTCACGGACAATGCAATTTGCGCACCAAGCAGGAAGCATTGGATTGAACTGAAATTCTATGGACGTAATGATGCAGATGAATGATACACATGATAGCAAAAACAGAGTTGCAGGACAATTACAGAGGGCTTTGTGGCACGCAGTACAGTCATCTTAAATAGTACGTCGCACCGCCTCGTGCGGCGATACATGCTGCCATACGGTCCGGCATGAAGACGAACAGACGCCTGATGTTGTCCTACGGCAGACTGGGCCACACGTGTTTCACGGTGTTCTCCAAATCCCGGATAGTGCGGCACGGCGGCAGCCGGCGTTTCAACTGGTCTCGCACATGCTCGATAGGGGATATGTCCGGGGAGCGTGCAGGCAATGGAAGTGTCTCGACATGACGTAGGCAGTCCTGGACAAACCGAGCCGTGTGCGGGATGGCATTATCCTGCTGGTATAGCGCACCTGGAATCCCGGACAGGAATGGGAGCACATGGGGCCAGTAGGATCTCATCCACATACCGTTGGTCCGTCAATGATCCACGTACCACTACTAGAGCTGATCGTCTATCTTAGGCAATGGCTCCCCAGACCATAATGCTTGCAGTAGGGGAGGTGTAGCGCTCGATAGCGAGGTTGTGATTGCGCCGCTGACCCGGCGACCTCCACACCCGGACAGGTAGACCATCTATCCCCAAACCGAAGCAGCATTCATCTCTAAACACCATACATCGCCAGTCTGTGGCGTTCCACGTCGCTCTGGCCTCGCATCACTACACACACGGAGCCGGCGAAGCTCCGGTGTTAATGGCAACGCACGTAAGAGACGCTGGGGTCGCAGTTTCGCTTCCGCGAAGCGTCGGGAAATGGTTCATGGGCACACAGGAGCCGCTAGATCTGCGTTTATAGTGGACTGGGTAATCGTGGGATCCGTTCCTGCCTGGCGCACGATCCGTCGATCCTCTTTACCGGTAGTCCTTTTGGTCCGTCCGGAGCAACTTCACCGTGTGGCAGTGCCGTCACGTGTCCCCTGCTCCCAACACAGTCGGGTGGTATGGCCAGAACGATCCACGTGGTGGGTTATACGTCGCACCGACCACCCTGCGGTTTTCAGCCCGATGATCAGGCCTCACTTTCAAAATCCGTAAGTTGCGTAAATCGATTTTACTGACATGTATCCGGCGTTCTTGTCACTCTGTACTTTTGCTTGCGTCGGCCGGTGCTTTTCGCTTTCATAGGGCATCGACTACACGGCAGTTTATAAGGCTGCCGGTTCGTGCTTGCAGCGCCAGCACAGAGTGTGCGGTCATGCGCAGTCACTCCAAACGTGGATCATTTGCATTTCAGGACGCACTCTAGCTATTTGCAAAGTTTCGCGGTTGTAACATGCTTTCTTCTAGGTGTGCAAATTTCATTGTCCGTGAGAGTAGTTACTTAGAGTTATAATGAATATCGCTTCTACTAAGCTAATTATAATGAATTCAATGCTTCTTCTAATGGTTGTTGTTTGTTAATTATATCATGAATAAACTTTCCTGTTAGTAGTGTAGTAATAATAATAAACAAGCTTTTAACTGCTAGTAATGTTGAAGTAGTAATTAAGATGAATAAAGTCTTATGCTGGTTGTTAATAATAATCAACTAATGAGATAAATCTAACAGCCAGACAGAGGTCTGACAGTACTATGAGCTGAGAAAAACGTACTTACTAAGACAATCTTTTATTTGGTAAACTTCTATTATTTATCCACACTCCCTTCATCGGTCACACAACTACTCGATATCCGGCTCTCACATAAACGAAGATCTCTTTACACACGAAACAAAGCTCTCACCATACAACAACAGCTCTCTCTATACAACAACAGCTCTCTGGCACATAAACAAACGCTCTCTCTATACAACAACAGCTCTCCCTGGTATCGTTGAACGCGCCTATTTATACTGGCTACCACCACGTCATGACTTACACTCATTGCCAGATCTCATTCAGCGGGTGAAATAACTTCTCGTTCAGTAAGAAGATAATTTACATAGTAAAATAAAATAACCAGAGATAGTAAAAATCAAAAGGAAAGTGAATCTAGAGTATACGTTACATAGTGCTTCGCTTTTTTCTGTCAATATCTCATAAGCACAACTCAAGCAGAACTTGATTCATAACACCACTAATATTTTGAAGCTAATTAATGAAAGTTGGTAAGCAGAAAGCTTGATGAACAAACTGCAACACTAAATGTATGACAACAAAATTCGAAGGCGCAGAGAACACCGCTTCAGCCTAGTGCTGCTTCCACGATTATGATATCACACCACCACACACCCTTTTTTGCTGCTTGCTTCAACATTATATAGATCGTTCTTATCTGTCAATGCACACACGTCAGCCACACTGACCTCAAAACTGTTGCCGAAATAATTCAACGGGTGAGAAAGTATAACGTAGAAAACGCTTAAAGCAAATGTACGAAATTTGCATAGAGAAAGAAACTAAAATGAAAGTTAAATTACATTATACGTCATACATTCTTAAATAGTTGAGCTGATCTTGTGATGACGAACGTATTTTTCACATACGCCGCGTGGAAGACGTTACATACATAAAGTTTTCATGTTCAGTAGCCGGAGTGTGTATTTGATACACTCTGCTCTTTTCTCTTTCGTCAGTCGTTCGACTGTGGACCAAAGGAAATCACTAACACCACTGAACGCTTTTCAAGACTTGAATCCTCATTGAACGACATCAGATTTTCATGGCGATGTGTCGAAATAAAAGGTAAACTGTTAATTCAAACTCAAAATAACAACCTTAATTGTCTGATAACCCAGTGTTCTAAAAATGACACGAGGCATAAAAGTATAATTAGACTGAGCAGAAATGGTTGTTCTGTTTCTATACACCATCCCTCTTTTGGCGGCTTTCTTTCACTCTTACCGAAAGAATCGAGTATTTTGTCTTCATTTATTCTTTTTGCAATGTATCCAGCATCAGGGAACTGTGTGTACCTGCTGGCTAATTTGTTCACTACTGTTAACTTTGGGGTTCACTAACCTTCATGGGCAAATCGTATAGGTTTAAGCAGTCTCGCAACCCTAATTTAAGGTCACTGGTCCTAGTGACAGGACAGAGCCGTAAAACAAACATACCATCCGCACCCTCCATCGAGACTTGAACCCTAGCCCAACTAAGATGAATGATCAGAAGTCAGATCCTCTGAGCCCTTGGCTACTGAGGATGTATTCACGATTGTTTGGAGAAGACATTCCACTGGCGGACTATTCGTCCTATCTCTCTCTCTCTCTCTCTCTCTCTCTCTCTCTCTCACACACTCACTATTTGTTAGATGTATTGCCGGTAATGTCTGAAATTAGGCATTGTACAGAATGCCCAAAATGGGACGTCAAAGTATGAAGCGCTTAACATTTCGCACATCTCCTAGGCATTCTATGCAATGCCAAAAGGCAGATCGACAAAGTATAAAATAATCCAGCCAGTGACTTTTTTTCCTCACGTGGCGAGACGCGTGACTTCAATGCTCGCAAAATTGAACGTAATTTTTAACTGGAAATACAGGCCAAAAAAAGGAAAATGGACTCTGACAAAAAATTTCTTCTACATCTTTGGGGTCCACTGTCCCAATTCCTATTCCTGATGTCGATAAGAGACGGGATGACTCGTGCAATATCTTGGCAATTATTATGAGTGTGACAGAAAACGGTTTGGTTTTTACCGACTTGGAAGTACTCGAAGAATTTTGAACCAACTCTATGACAGATTACAGTTCACTTTATGTCAAAAGGACTTGCTCAGAATTGAAGACGTTCCCTACCACGAAATTCCTTTTAGAGCAGCTGCTATTGCTCAGTCCACAGGAAGTGATCAAGGATTCGTGAGGTGTATGTGCAAAACCAAGCGCGAAAATGTGAGGTGATCTTCTGTGAAAGAAACAATTCAATGTAATGCAAATTGCAATTCTAGCCTTTCCTGTTAGTAAGTCAGTGCTAGTCTTTTTCTCTTGTTCTTTCAGTAAAAAAGTCGTATGCTTTACTTTGTATTTCTTCCTTGATTTTCATATACGTCTTTCCGATAAAGGCCTTTTCATGATTCTATTTTCATACTGTGCCTAAATAGTACTTGTCATTTTATATAAAGCCTAGGATTTATACACTGAGCAGCCACTTTATTATGACCACCTGACAGTTTTAAGCAAACGAGCTATGGCAGCACGCTGTTGCCGCCAGAGGGTAAGGCTAGTATAAAAAGAGAAAGCTTAGTGCTTGCGACAGTAGCAGAAGGGATTTTTGGGTGACGAGATGTGTAAAAAATGCCATTTGACGGACTTTCAACGTGGGATGATTCTAGGAGCTCGGAGCCATGGGGCGAATATCACCGAAACCGCAGTATTCATGAAATGTTCCAGAACAGCTGTTGTTAAAGTGTTTAAAGACTGGACTGTCAGCCCAAAAACTGGGTCTCTACGTGCAACGTGTGGTCGTCATCGCCTAGTGGCTGCTCGGGCGGAATGGAGAGTGTCCAGACTGGTAACAGATAACAGAAGGGCAACAGTGCAGCAAATGACAGACCATCTTAATCAAGGATTCCCTCAAATGATCTCTGCACGCATTGTTCGCCGTACACTGCATCGGATGGGATATCGCAGCCGAAGGCCTGTTCAAACACCTTTGCTGTCTGCAGTCAACAAGAGAAAACGTCTTCAGTTCGCACAGGAGCACAAGGATTGGACAGTCGATAATTGGAAACAAATTATGTGGTCCGATGAATCACGTTTTCAGTTGCAACATGCCGATGGCCGAGTGAGAATTTGGCGGAAACAGCACGAAAGCATGGAACCCAAATGCATTGCTACAACCCTTCAAGCTGGTGGAGGCAAAGTTATGGTTTGGGGAATTTTTTCCTGGCATGCTTTGGGCCCTTTAATTCGTGTTGATCAACGTCTGACTAGCACATCATATCTAAACATCGTTGCGGACCAACTGCATCCTGTCATGTGGATAGTTTATCCCAATGGCGATGGCTACTTTCAACAAGATAAGGCGTCCTGCCATAGTGCTCGTATTGTACAGGATTGGTTTCAGGAACATGCCGGTGAGTTTACTTTACTTAGGTGGCCCCCCACAATCTCCACATCTCAACCCCATTGAGAATTTGTGGGATGAAGATGAACGAGCCATCAGACAGCTGGATTCACAACCCTGCAATCTCACACTCCTGGAAAGTGCTATTCATCAAGCATGGTCTCAGATTCCACAAAACACCTATCAACATCTCGTGTAGTCCATGCCACGAAGAATCAAAGCAGTATTAAAGGCAAAAGGTGGCCCAACGGAGTACTGAGTGTCCACTCAGTGTATAAAATCCCTAGGAAAAGTATATACAATATTGATATAGCATGAATATTTCATACTTTGCCTGGAAAAAGTCCTGCATTCTATAGATTTCCTAGGCATTCTGTACAATGTCTGCTTTTCACACATTGCCGGTCACAGATACACGGAGTAATAGATATTTTAGGCATTTTTCTGTAATAGAAAGAGAAAGAGTGAGAGAAGAAAGGAAAAAAATATTTTAGTTAACAAATAGTTCACAATTTCCATGTAAGAAGCACAGGAATGCAAAACACCCGAATGAGGGAAAGGGGGAGGGGCGGTAATACACGTCCTACGGGTCGAGCGGTGCCTTCGTTGTACCAGCGAACTTAAAATCACTGCCATAGCCGTCTTTGCAGGGCTTAACCCGCTTGGTGGACGGAATAGGTGCGCTACCAAAAGGCGCCTATTTCGTCCGCCCAAACGGGTTGAGCCTCGTAAAGACTGTTATAAGTGCGTCTTACACACTTAAAGGTACACTATCTACCAACAAGTAATTGGACACTCCTGCAATGGACGATATCTGCGGTCCTGATACACGTCACGACCGCCGCCGTTAAATATCGTGAGGGACACAACAACGCAACCAGTCGCATGCAAGATGCCACGCAGTTCGGAGCTCTCTGATTTCGAGAAAGGTGTAATCGTTGGGTATCACAGAAATGGCCGATCCATACGTGACATATCCAGCGTGTTGAAGTACCCAAATTCGACAGTGGCCTACGTGCTTGGCACGTGGAAGATGAGAGGTGACTGTCGGAATGTGCCCCGACCCGGCAGACCCACAAAACTGGGAGTTAGAGACCGACGGGTGTTGGCCAGAGAAATTCGAAAGAACCGCACCAAATCAATGGGCCACATCCGCGAGGAGTTCAACAGGCATCCATCCGTAAGGAATCCCATCTGCTCGGTTATCATGGAAGTGCTGCCGCCCACAAGCCTTTAATCACCAAGTCCAATAGCGCTGCTCGGCTAACGTGGTGCAAAGAACGTCGACAGTGGACCGTTGAACAGTGGAAACAGGTTCTCTGGAGCGACGAATCAAGGTTCACCCTCTACCGTTTGGATGGCAGGGTCTGGGTTTGGCGTTTATCTAGAGAATGTCTCCTGCCGGAATGTATTGTGCCAACTGTGAAGTTTGGCGGCGGTGGAATTATGCTATGGGGGTGTTTCTCCTGGTATGGCACGGGACCATTGGTCGCAATTCCAGGTAGACTCAACGCCGAGACCTACTGCACCATTTTGGATGACCATGCGCTTCCTACGTTGTGGCAGTTTTACGGGGTGAACCCATGTTACTTTCACGATGACAATGCCACCTGTCATGTTGTGAGATCCACCATGGCCTTGGTATGGTGACAATGGGGTTAATCGAATGGACTGGCCTGCGCAGATCCCAGACCTTAACCCTATGGAGCACATCTGGAACGAGTTGGAGCGTCGACTTAAGGGGTGCCTCCACCGTCCCAAATCGGTGAAGGAACTGACCTGTCTTCTCCAAGCCGAGTGGAAGAAGATACCGCTAGCCGTCGTACAACGCCTGGTTGAGAGTATGCCCCGGAGGGTCGCAGCTGTAATCGCCGCTCGTGGAGGCTCCACCACCTATTGAAGGTGAATAAACTTCGTTTTCCTTTGCTATCACAGGTGTCCAATTACTTGTTGTTAGATAGTGTATTTTTTCGTACATAGTTTACTGGTACAAAATGCTTTTACAGCAACAACACAAAGCCAAGAACAGTTTTCATAGTGCAAAGTGAGGCTCACTTTGCCTGGAAAGGCACAGTACACAATAAGAGTTGTGACAACATAAGTGCACCGGCAAAAAATTAATCACCCCAGTCAGAACTTACCTAATAACGAGTGACGGCGCCTCTTGCCTTGATAACAGCATGCATCCGGTTTGGTAGAGACTATACGAGGTTGTGGGTGTATTGAATATCGATTTTCAGCCAATCGTGCGTCAATTAGTCCGGACGTTCTGCAAGAGCACGTAGGTGTCTGTACCGGCCTTTCTCCTTCTGTTACAAATAATCCCACATATTTTCAATAGGATTCAAATCTGGGTATTTGGGAGACCAGCCAAGGTGAGACAGTGTTGGTGATTGTTCGCCGTGCCACTCAGACACAGTTTTAATCCTGTTCGCACGGCAATTACCGTCTTGGAAGACAGGGGTGGCAATGGAATGCTGCTTCTGGAGATGAAGGGCAAAGGGCAACACTTCGTCATTCAGAATGCGGAGGTACGCATTCTGGTTCACATTCATCGTCACTGGAACGAGAGGACCCATTTCGTGGTACGAAAAACATTCACAAAACATCACAGAACTCCCTCCAGGTTGAACAGCACCTTAGACACAATCCGGATTAAAGGCTTTGTGACTTGCTGTTAAAAGAGGCTTCTTCCGTGGTACTCTGCTCCAGATGTCCTTCGGATGCAGTTCTCGTCACAATATCTTTTCGGAAATTGGTTGGAGTGGACTTTCACTAACTGTTTGGAGCAATTGTTGCCCGGTTTGAAACCGATTTGCAGTTACTATGCGTGAAACATGGTGGCAGTCCCTGTTGGTGAGAATCGCTTTCCGGCCACAGTTACGTCGCCGATTTTCAGTTGACTGCGATCTGCAGCACTGTTTGTAGACCCGCTGGACAGTACACTTCGAAACACCAACAAATTGGACGACTTCATACACTTTGTGTCCGTGGGTACGGCCAAGCACGGTGGCTCCTTTTTGCCACTCAGTAATGTCTGTAATACGACCCATATTGCAGACTAAATTGAACGTATACGTTACTCTTCACCCCTACACGAGACAGAAATATTGCTGTAGACCACGTGAGTGCTATTTATCTTCCAACAATGCTATCACGGCGCCCTCAGGGCAATCGGTATTTCCCTACTGTCATTTCTGTTAGGGGTGACTAATGTTTTGTGCGGTGTGCTTATCATTATTCCATACAGCGGCTTCAATTCTTGTAAGTTACAACTGCAACTCTGAATCCAGTTGGAAAAAGAAAACATTAAATGTAAAGAAGGATCGAATAGGATTTCACACTTGACGGAATAAGTTACTAATCCCATTTAGAAATTTGTTGGTTTTTATTCGGGGTTTAACGACCGCCGTGAACAGCTCGGTGTGCTATAAGCAGTCGGCTGTCCCTAATTTAGGGCCACTGGTTCAATGGAATGGAAAGAGCCAGTGCCCTAAGACAAACACATCCCCCAAACCTCATCGGGATTCGAGCCCTGACCCATCTCGGATGAATGGTCAGAAGCCATCGCTTAGAACACTGAGTTACCAGGGCTGCTCCATGTACAAGAGCAGTTCTATGTATTCATTCAGAAACGAGACTGAAGCTTGAAAACGAACTGGGAGCAAAGAGCAGCTTGGGCAAATTGACAAATCAATAACGTGCATCATTACACATTCAGACTGACAGAACACAATTATTGTACCTTAAACACACAAAGGCCGTCATTGCAGGCTACAGGATCTGTTGCATCACGGCAGAAGGTAATCTTTTTTGGAGTCAGAAGTTGCAAATTAAACGATAACAATATGAAGAAGTTGCGACAGTGGTTAAAGAATGGCACACCAAATAGCAACCCGGCGAAGTTGTCTGCTAACTTGACAGAAACTGCACACCGCGTTTGGCAGTAAATCCATGCTATGCAGACATCCCAAAGTTGAAGTCTGATAGCGTAAATATTTCTGAAAAGTATCATCCTCGTGTATTGTATTCAGGATTGTGCAATTACGTGTAAAAAAAGGTTTTCTACGTGACACGTAAATTACGCGCAAAAAACGCGTAAAATACGTAAAAAACGTGTAAAATAGGTAACAAAATAAAAAAAAACATGGTTTTGTGCTGTTAATTAAATGTCTATGTAATTTTGTGCTGTTAATTAACTTGCAATCAGTATCGAGAAAAATCTGGAAAGTTTGGAGCGCTTATGAAGAAGGGTGTTAAATCACCACAGACACCTTGGTACTTCGCCAGTCGGCACCATTAGGAGTTATCAGCAGTTGCTTTGAAGTTAATCAACATCCCAGCATCTTCAGCCCAACTTGAAAGGCTTTTCTCTAATTGGTCTTTTGCCCATAATACTACAAGACACCGGCTCAGCTTCGAACGTTCGAAGAAATTGATTCAAATATATTATACTCTTAAGTTACAAGATCATAACAGTGAGGATTATTAGTGTGATTAAGGGTGTGTGAGAACTGAGAGTCACAATTATAAACATTTAAAGAGTTACATTTAAAACAAGTAGTTTAATGTTTTGTCAAACCTACAGTTTTTTTCTTTCAAGGGTATAAGTATAGCACAATCAATATGAAAAACATTTAGAGTTTTAAAAGGGTAAAATTATGATTTTGAAGCGTACACCTGGATAACATATCAAACACAAATATTATTAAATGAAAATGTACAATATTTTGTATTATAGACATACCATTGACATTCATGTCAAAATATTATCTTTGGTGAACAAACTGAACATAAAATTGTTTATTTTATAGAATTACATAAATAGTAAAATACACTCGACGAATTTGAAGCTGTTAATAAAATCTTGAATTCTATTCAATATGCATTGTAATTTTTATCGATGCTAGTGCAAGAGGTAGATTATTTTCTCCATTTTTAATATACAAGAAAGAACAGATACATTATAATTTCTAAAACGAAATCTGTTCATAGGTGGCTGAGCTGTATGAACATTAAGAGAATAAGGATTTCGTAGGGAAATATACAAGAAATTTTAAGCTTAAAATGTAATATAATTAAAGTGGCTTTTATATTATATTATTTATACACACACATGAAAAAAATAAGTTTTGCGTAAAAAACGGGTTTTCTACGCCAAGTAAATTACCTGTATATTACGCGTAATTTACGTAAAATACGTAACGAGTAAATTACCTTACCAGCCCTGATTGTATTCATACGCTATTCGAGACAAGAAGTGTTAATCGAGCACCATGCAAATTCTTGGATATATGTCAAAAGTTGGGTTCGTAGTTTCGAGCTAATACGTAAAGGATATAAAAGAACAAGAAAGCTCGGAGTACCGGTCAAAATCCAACGCTTAAACCACTGTGCGACCGTGTCGGTCCAAGCTCGGACAGAGCGGAGCTTCTGGGATTGGGTAGGAGCCATAGCGACCGGAATGGCGCTATTGGGTGTCTATGATAGGATGTCATATCCCTTTATATTATATCGTTGCATTCAATATGAACGGTGACGTCCAAGCAATGTGTGTCTCGTGACATTACGTCCTGCAAAGTGTTACTCTTCCTCAGCAGCCTTTACTGCGGTTATAACAAAAGTTTTACACACTGCCCATTTTTGAGGAAAGTATGAACTAACGGAGAAAACGTACCTTATTGCCGTTCAACGTACACCCATCCGCTACTAGTGGCAGCTTGCCAGCTGTAAGGTAGGTTCTGGATGCCCCGTAGTACGCCATCTTTTCAGCTGTCGAATTACTCGGGTCATGACCAATGACAGTTCGTCCAGCGATTCTCAGCGGATGCCACGGAGCCGATTTCTAACTTTGGGAAAAGATCAAAGTTGGGTGGACTGAGATCAGGGCTGTATGGTGGGTGGGATATAGTTTCTCAACCATGTTTCGACAAATGTCTTCGTGCCGACGCTGCTCCATGACACGATGCGTTTTCAAGCAGCAAGATCGCTCCCGCTTCCAGCAAGTTGGAGCGATTTTCACGAATCTTAGGTCTCAACTTTGTCCTTAGAAAGAAAGGTTGCTTCGATCAAGAGTTCCTTCCCCAAAAACTTCTTGCAAGGCAGTGTGGATCTGTGTCCGAATTTTTCCACGTAGTGTTTCTATTTTCACGTACGAGCGCTGGTCTAACGCGGGACTCGACCTGAGGACCTGCACGCTTCCATTTACAAACACTCCCACGTCCACACAGCAAATAATACCGCGTCGTTCTGACACCACTGCGTTGCTGCAGGTCTGATCTTAACATGAGGCAATCATTTTACCCGATTCCATCATCCGCTTCCGTTTTGGATTAACCCCTGCAGAACTTTTCTTAAGGCATTTGTATGTGACAAATTATCTTTATCCTGCTCTCGTTAATTGAGCTTTCCTTTCTGTGAAATCTTTCACTTCAGAGCGATCTAAGAAACAGGAATAAAACTTTTCTATGGTAAAGTATTTGCGTTCAACAGAGAGAAAATACGCCATGATCTATGCGCAATTCATAATATCACCTTTTTAAAATACATTAGTATGACAGCATGAAGTTAGCAAGCTGTTTCACAGGCATGTTTGCTAGTAATTTTTAATAAAGATACCGCTTTTTACGCTTTCCAACCGTAGGCTAAAAAAGCGCATATGGTCCAGCTTTGTCCGTCTGTCCGTCCGCTCGATAATTAGTGTAAAAATGGTTCGATTTCGATGAAATTATAGTATGTCGTAGGGGACCACCTGGGGACGAACCCTATTGAAAATGGACGAAATGGAGCCAAAGGTCACGACATAGGAGCGGGATCCATTCCATTGCCCTTATGCGTCATAACTTGCGTAAAAATGGTTCGATTTCGATGACATTTTAGTACGTGGTAGGGATAACCTGGGGGCGAACCCTATTGAAATTGGACTAAATAGGGTCAAAGGTCACGACATAGTATAATGAATGGAATTCTCCAGCTGGACGTGTAGTGCAGGAAAGCTTACGTTAAGTCACGTTAGGGTTATTGAAAGGTTACTTGACGTAGCTAAAGTGTGCTTAATCTTCAAAGTGCTAGAGTTTGTTTAGGTAAGACACGCACGTGCAATAAATTCCAAGAATATGGAATTTATTTTTACTCAGCGTTCCTCATTATCTTGAATATCAGTAATATAACTTCGGTTTTAGTACATTAGTATCTTAAAGGCTCCTTATTAGAGCGGTAAACACAATATTTTCGAACTTAACCTAAACACTCAATGAAATAGGCTTAACGGCCAGACAGAGGTCTGACAATAAAATGAACTAAGTAAACGTACTCACTTTTAACCTTTTATTGGGGAGCTCCTGGTATTACTCAAATACACACTCCAAAATAACACAACTACTGATAGCCCGAACTTTCGTACTATCGTAGAAAAGTAGGTAAATCGCATATCAATAATCAGGAAGAACCTATCACATATCAAACGAAGCTCTCTGGTATATTTGAGCGCGCCTATATATATACTGCATACCACCACGTCATGACTTACACTCCTTGCCACATATAATTCAGCGGGAGAAACAACATCTCGTTAAGTGAGAAGATAATTTGCATAGAAAAATAAAATAACAAGAGATAGTAAAATCAAAAAGAAACTGAATCTAGAGTATACGTTACAATAGGAGCGGGGTCCATTCCATTGCCCTTATGCGTCATAACTTACGTAAAAATGTTTCCATTGCGACAAAACTTTCGATGTTGTTCCGGAGGTATACTTAACCGGTTCTGTTCAATATAATTGAAATGGGGTCAAAGGTCAGGACACAGGAGCCAGATTTATTCCACAGCCATTATCCTCATAACGTGAATAATAACTTGAGTAATGATTTTTGGTATGTTGAAAAGCGTATCATAATCAATGCATTGCATGATTTTACTAACTTGTTATGTTATAGGCTAACAAACTATAATGAATTAGCTTTATTTGCTTTCCGCTAAGCTAATTATAATGAATAAGCTCTTTCTACCAGCTGGCTAATGATAATAATGAAGCTCTCCTACTGAGCTAAGTATAATGCTTCTGCTACTGAATGATATGCTTGTACTAAGCTTCAAATAGTGAATTCAAATGGTTGTTGTTACTAGTTAATTAAGAACATGAATAAAGTCTCCTGCTAGTAGTGTAGTAATAGTATTGAACAAACTTATAACTGGTAGTAATGTTGCAGCAGTAATTAGAATGAATAAAGTCTTAACGCTGGTTGTTAATGGTAATAAACTAATGATATAAACCTAACAGCCAGACAGAGGTCTGACAAAAACTATTAATTGAGAAAGACGTACTTACTCAAAGCTCTTTTATTATGTAACTCTTGGTCATCCAAAGCACACACACACAACTTGTTTCACAATAATGAAGAATCAAACTAATCACATAGAACGAAACTCTCTCCTCTAGTATAACAACAAACGATCTCCCTATAACAACAAAAGCTCTCCTTATAACAACAAAATCTCTCCCTCGCTATCGATGAACGCGCCTATATATACTGGCTACCACCACGTCATGACTTACACTCATTGCCAGATCTCATTCATCGGGTGAAATAATATTTCGATCAGTAAGAAGATAATTTACATAGTAAAATAAAATAACCAGAGATAGTAAAATCAAAAGGAAAGTGAATATAGAGTATACGTTAGAAAACGTATGTATCCTTTTATTATTGTTAACTGCTTATTTATCTTTGAGACGAGCTATACGTACGCTCTGTAGGCGTCTGTGGCTGTTGACTGCGCTGGTAGAACATTTGCTTCTTGATCAGTGACTTTTATTTCAGAATGATTTAAAGAAAATTTTAGCTGGTAAAAACTTTGTTTCTTACAAAGAACAGACGGAACGTCTGGAATTAAATACTGCATGGGTCGTGAATCACGTATCGCGTCCATATTTAAAAAGCACGTTTTCGCAAACGCGTAAAGTTAGAAAACTAGAAGCCTCAGCGCTGCTTTCAATAACGACAGCGTTTTGGACTCAGAATTCGTCCTTTTAATACAGAAAATTCTTCTTCTTCGAAACGATCAATACCTCCATTTTCCTCGGTCTCCGTAGCAATTAAATGGAGCGAGATGTCATTGGAAGAGATACGAGTTTCGTTTGTAAATCCCGCTTCTGCTTTCATTCCGAGGTGCCATTTCGTGAGGTCTTAGCCGTATCCACCTACCATGATAGGGGAAAGCTGCAAAGATCACCAGATAAAATTTGTCTTCCCAAATGAGGTGATGCAAAAATGAATTAACGTTGTTTAATGTACTCATCAGTGCTGAATGATTATAGATGTAGATGATGCTTGTAATGAAAATTAAAATCGTGAAAACATTATCTTCTAGAGCAAGAAGATCTTTTCAGATAGATGGCAGGATCCACAAGCTTTCTCCCTCTCTTCCTCTTCTTCTCTGGTGTTTTAAGAGTCATTTTCAGATGTAGGAGACCGAAGGTTATAAATAATTGGAAATGCTCTGGTTTTTGCGGAGAAAGGTTCCATTAGTGCTAGAGGGCCAGGTGATTTATTTTCCATCAGACTCACTACTTATCATTAGGAATAATTACATAATGCACCTAATGGAGAAAGAAGACAAACAGCCTTGGATGTAGAGCGTCTAATTTTAGCAACTGAACTTCCAGAAAACATTGCTTGTTTTTTCATTGAATCCTTAACGATGGACTACAGTGGTTGCATAAGTGGCAGATTTATCTTTCAATCCAACGGGGACCGACACGTTTTGTTGCGTACTGCTCTCCCAGTTCAGTGCTGTTATTTATTCTTTAACACAATTTAACACTCTTACCGATTCTTTAGCAGCATTTAATATTGATAAACTGATCACCGTTGTTTCTAAAACTCAGTGAATGAAATTTTCAAATGTTCGAAACACCAGGGGTATTTCTAAACATCTTTTCTAGTTGGCCTATTTTATTGTTACGCGCATCCCAAATTGTCATTGGCGTGCGGTTGTTGTATGCACTGTAAAAAATTGCCGTGAATAATCAGTGTTTCACCCGGATTAAGACAGCTTACTGATCGTAATTATGCCACCTGGCGGTCAACCACAAATTTTCGGTAGGTACAAGACATGTTCACGGTGTTTAAACTGTTACTGTATTTTAACCTTGACAATCTGGCAACGTTCTTCTTAAAGTGGTTACATACCTGTTTCTTCATGTGCAATCAGTCGACTGGCAACAACTCTGTGGGCAGCACGTTTTTATTTCCCAGTCAGCAGACATATTATTTATTCCCGGTCATTACACCTGTTAATGAGCATTACAGCATTAGACCTTTTTATTTGCCATTAGACATGTTAATGAACATTACAGCATTAGACCTTTTTATTTGCCATTAGACATGTTAATAAACATGACATGTATTATTATTTATTTTTAATTAGACATGTTAATGAACGTTATGGTCATTAGATGCTTTTATTTCCCGGTTATTAGACATGTTAATGAACATTACGGTATGGTACTGTGAAATTACGGTTTATTTACTGGCCACCCAGCTGGCGGTATATCTACCGTAATTTGACTCTGCAATTTTTTACAGTGTGCAACGCATGCATTGCATGCTCTAATTACGTGCAACAATTTACTCTCTGAAACCATTCAGAATTATACGAAGAAAAGTTTGTGCTGCAGTTTTTTAACGAAAAAATTTAAACTAAGTGCCTGGTTTTAGAAGAGTTTTATTTAAAACCAAATTCATGTAAATGTGTGCATTTTAGCCTGAACTGAAGGCGCGAATGCGGACCTAATTTTGTAAACCCGTACTCATGTGAGATTGGGCCATGTGAGGGAGCGTGTCCTTTCCAGGTAAGTAAGAACGGCAACCAAGAAATTCACTGCATCTGAGATTTCTGTTGCATTCAGGGCTTGGGCTGTCAACCTATCAGAGAACAGGGGTCCATTCCCTCTATCCCCCTATTTATTCCCACTCGGGTTGGGGCCTTCGTTATCTCCCATTGAAAACTAGTGGAAATGCGAAACAGAGTGTTGCATCAGCCAACGGAAAACTCGTTTTCTTTTGCCGGTGAATATCTGCGATCTCGTGCATAATTTCAAGGAATCCTTTCTTATTCAGTTCAAAAATTGAACATCTACATTTTCATACATTTCTTGCCTTTCTGAAGCGCTAAAATGCTTCAAGATAATTTAAGCCAGGGGTGTACAACCTTTTTCGAAATTGGGCCAGTAACTTCTTAGAAAACATTTGAAAGGCCACCGTAACCAACTTAAATATTGAGCAACAATTACCAGCTAAAAATGGGGTTATTTTATGTTTTTGTAAAGTATTGAAACCTATATGCATTTTAAACAATCATTTTATTAAATCATTCACATAATATTAAAATTATTCTTATGCAAAAAATAAACTTAATTGTTATAATAAAACTTTCTTTTTTACAAGAAGTTAAAGAGACAAAATTAATTAAAAAATTAAAGTTCCTATGAACTTTACACACCTGCAACACTAATGTGGTTTTTGAACCTGCTTTTCACGTAACAATTTGCCAATGTTGGATGTAATTCGCGATGTACTTAAAAGAAGCATATTACCAAGGTGTGCATCTGTGATAGATGAACGAAATTTACTTTTACAACATTAATGGATGAAAATGTTTGTTCACAAATGTATGTGGATCCGAATCTGCAAATGAACCTCAGAGCAAAGCCATGAAGCTCGGGAAACTGTTCTTTAGGGACGTATTTCCAGAACTCAATCAAATTAGGAGCAGTGGGTGATTCGCATTGTTCTTTAAACTTAACATTAAGTCCTGAGTGGCTTTGAATTTCTAATATTTCGATTTGCCTTGATGTGGTGGAATATTTATGTATATCAGACTCTGAAATACAAAATGGATTTATGAATAAATGTATGTTACTGCTTTCAGATTGAAAGGCAGAAAATCGAGTTGAGAATGACTCGTACAAAGATGTAACAGCTGATTTGTATTTTAAATGATCCACGGTAAAATTACTGTACTTACTTAAGATTTGCTGAATGGTTGGGAAATGATCGTTTGCCCTACTGTAAATTGTTACAAAACAATTTCAACTTTAATATAAAACTGTTGACTTGATTATATAAAAATAAAAGTAATAAAATGATGCCAGAATAAAATAAAATAAAATAAAAATAATTATTATTGTCAGTGAGAGTTAAATTAAAAAAACAAAGTTAGTGCTTGGGCTTCTGGGGAGGGAGGGGGGGGGGAGTGGTATTCAAAATATCGTGGCGGGACAATATTTGGCCCGCGGGCCTAGCGTTGGTCACTCCCGATTTGAGCAAACTGGAAAAGTGGAATAAAGAGACGGATGATCCAAAACTAATATCTTACGATTCCCTAAGTTTTACAGAAAAATCCGAATGTGTAAGCAAACCAATCTCAAACCCGAGTCTCTTAACATCGTCGTTAAGTATGCAAGTTAAATATAGAAATTTATTACATATTTCGACGCTTCTATTAACCAAACAGACAAGATTTGTCAATCATAAAAACTTAAGGTAGCAATCTTAAAAGCACGATAATTAAAACACTACGCAGACTTCCGATGAAGTGAAGAACTTATTTAATGTATGAGTTAAAAGATTTAAAAAAGCCATAAGAACTCTCGGTCTTCCTAAAGACCATCATCAGATGGATTCCATCTGATGATGATCTTTAGGAAGACCGAAAGTTTTTATGGCTGTATTTTTAATCTTATAACTTATACATTAAATAAGTTCTTCACTTCATCGGAAGTCTGCGTAGTGTTTTAATTATCGTGCTTTTAAGATTGCTACCTTAAGTTTTTATGATTGACTCATTCCGCACGAGAACCTGATATCTTATCTAGACAAGATTTGTATTGTTTCAAATCTCCAACGCTGTTTTGTTGACCATGTTTAATATTTTGTAAGGAAACTGTTAGAAACGGTTTACCCTTTCCTAAAGAAAAAAATGAAAAACCCAAAAATTACCAAAATTTAGATTTAGAGCAGTGAAAATATACTTATAATCCAAATTTATTGGCGTAAAACAAAAATCAGAGGTCCCAAGATTTCCCACATCAACCAGATGACTCTTTAAGTAAGGTAGACCCCAAAGGGTAAAAGTCTTTTCGCCTGGTAGTTTTCAAATCATAATCATCTCCCATAACTGTCCTATATGAAAAGCTCATGGGCTTAAAATTTTGTGATACAAAAAGCTTCGAATTTCTCGAAGGGAGCCTGAATTCACTCATCCCACTCGTTTTGATTTCCTTAATTTAAAAAGTGAATTAAGTGTGTTTTACTCTTCTTCCTGATTTAAGCGCTAAAACAATCTACAAATTGTTCAAAGATTTGCATGACCTTAGTTTGGATAAATGCTTGAGGGAACAAACACCGTGTGTCATTCATTTGTGCGAAAAAAATCTATTCACGGACTATACTCAGAGACAAGACATATTATCTAAAAAAGTTTTAATAACAATTGAAAAAGTTCTTCTGAAGATTTTGATGTGGAAGCCAAAGTAACGGAAGAATAAATAAAAGTCGCAGGAATGAATTCCGTTATAAATGACGTATGTTTTGTTTTTATTTAAAAATGTTTGTGTGCCTAAAAATAACGTTTACGGCACGCTACTGCAAATTGTACAAACGTAAGAAGAATCTGCGGCCTATTCTTTTTGTTTTTTTTGGCATTTCACTTTTGTACCATTATCCCAAACAGCCGGTCCTGTGGAGTAATGGGAAGAAGCGTTAGCTTCTGGCTAATCTCCTAATTTGGGAACAGATTTCAGTCGTGGCAGAAATACGGCTTTGGTTCCATTCCCTTTCTCTGGAATCGTTACCCGAAAATCAGGAAGGGCGTCACCATAGATCAGAAGTGACGAACCCTTTTGGTAACGTGTGCACAAGTTGGCAATAATTATCTAACATTCGAATTTGACCATCAGATGCATCATCATCAAACATTATAATCCACTGCTAGATGAAGGTCTCTCCAAATTTATTCCTCAGCTTTCTGTCTGGAGCCAGTCTCCTCCATATCACTCCAACATGTTTCTGAATTATCTCCCACGTGGTCTGTTTCTGTGTCTTTTCCTGTCCTTTGGAATCCAGTCTATTATTTCAGGTGGTTGTCCAACGGTGGTAACAGTTCCAGTAATATGTCCAGCTCATTTCCATTACCGGAAAATCATTATGTCATCAACTTTGTGATTTTTCTGTTCAATGAGTTCCTCCTCCTATCCTTCTTGGTTATACCAAGCATGGAACTCTCCATACTTCTTTCAGTTGTCTGCAGCCCGCTGTATGTTTGTTTTTTCAGATAAGGCCTATGTCTCTGTTCCATAAGTAAGAACTGAAAGGATGCATTGATTAAGTACTTTTGTTTTAAACTGTGGTATACTATCCGTTGATTTTATTGGCATAAAAGACAAACTGACAAGCCGAGCTTCCGCTTACCAAAGGGTGACTTCTTCAAGGCTGGATGATATTAACTTACACGGACCGAACTAACAGCAACATTTGAGAATATATACTTGCTTTCAGTTGACTTCAAATTGTGCAAAAACTGGAAAATGTGCACGTGAACAACTGTCAACAGCAAATGAGGCCGCAGTCGTTTCTCTGACTTCGGTCTCAATTTGGGTAGTGATGGTGACAGACGTTTGTATCCTGCCCACTACGGTGTCCCATTCTTTAGAGTAGACGAACTTCTCTTGCAAGGAAGTATTAAAGGTTTTATTTTTCCCATTTCTTTTGTGTTCAGCTACCCTGGTGCCAATCGATCTCTTAGTCATCCCTATATAGCATTACTGTGTTCCGTCAGGATATTTCAGCGATTAAAAATCCTCCAAACACGTAGCGTCAGTGAATAAAAAAAGACATCCCTCTTTCCATGTTTTAGCAACACACAGCAACCGAAACATTATTCAGCGAGATGAAGTAAACCCCTGCCTTCTAGTCAGTGTCGATTTCCTTCTTGGGGGAAATATTACTCATATTTGAGGAAGTTGTCGGGGTGGCAATGCCAAAACCTAGTTTCTTCATGGCATTTCTTACAAACAATGTGAAGCGTTGGATGTATGGCATTGATCCGATGAAATTTAAGTGGGGCTTGCGGGTCGGTGCACTTCATGCGGCCCTTTACCCTATAAAGGATTGAGTTAATGAGTTCTCTGCTGAATCCAGCGGATACTGCTTGATGAAAGATATTTCTGATTTCCGTTTCTTTAGTATCATTTTCAGAAGAAAACAAGATTGCTCTTTTTAAACGCGTTCGAAATTTTTCTTTAAAGACATAGCGGTAAATTGCTTTTGAAAATTGTACTGTTTCTTCCAAATGCTCCTCAACCAAGTTCCATACGCATTTTATTTCTTCTTCGATGTAGCCCTTATTTGATATGCATATATTTTACAAGTAAAACGTAGGCATCGGTTCTTTCTAGAATTGTTCCACTAATCGTGAAATCGTCAGTTATGTTATTATTTGTCCGATTTTCACTCACAAAGAGGACAAATACAAGCAGAGTGGGTCTATTGCAAACCATTTTACTTGTTGTATTTCTCAAATACTGATGTGTTCACTGGGTTTGTGAGGATTTCAGAAAGTGCCATATCTCGCAACCGCTCCGGGTGGCGCCAAACCGGCGTGAGAAGTATTATGTTAACACTTTTCACCGCTATTTTCGATTTTCGCCTGGAGTGGGGGTAAAACAATAGGTCTCTCTTCCTCGTCCTTCGGAGAGAGAAGTGATCAGGGGTGCTACCGTGGTGGTGAAACCATCCGCTCTTTGTTTGTCCATTAATATCGCTTCGCGTTACGGCCAGAGATAATCCTTTCGCGTTCCTTCTTACATGAACTAAACTAACTTTCGTGTTCTCGTCGTTTCACCAGAGGTGCTCTTTGGAGGCACTTTTTACTGAAAACACATTAAGTTGAAACAAATCCCCTTCGTCAGCTTTTATTGAAATTCTCTAAGCTATTCCAGATATTCGAAAAGATTTATACATATAACAGCGGCTTCATTTGACAATAACGATAGTCATTATATATTTAGTATGGATGTGGCTTGAAGAATCACATAACAAGAGACGATAATGCATGCTGAGTGCCAACGAAACTCTTTTGTATGGCAACGTGGGCCATAGACTCGCCACGCTTGTCTTCAATGGTCACGGGGATTTTCAATCCCTTCCAAAAAGGTATTCCAATCATAGAGTACCGCCGTATCAGAAGGCAAACCAATACTTGCGCAATCTTTCTAATTCACGAATATCATAACGTCTGGCATTCTGGGGACGAATGAACCTGTAGTATAAATAGTTGGTTCAGTTGAGAGGAAAGTTACGGACGTGATCAGCAAATTCAAGGATCTATCGGAGTGTACGGAAGGGCTAATTATGTGTGCATGAAGGGTTGGTGTGTCGATTTCGGAAATCGCAGTACTTGTAGATTATTCAAGGTTCTTCGTGATTTAAGAGTACCAGGGATGGTGCCAAAATGGCGAAAGGTGGATTCCAGAGGTGAACGACGGTAGCATCTGCTTTTAGAGGGCAGTCTGCTCAGAGCAGTTTCGCAGTTCACGGACCAATGCAGTACGGGTCAACTAGTAAAAACATCCTGCGTTACTATGCGTCGCACATAGGCACGAATATATTGCAATAGCTGGCGCCCTATACACCAATCTATCCTAACAACAGTCCATTGACCTAAGTGACTCTCCTGGTACCAACAGCATGCCATTTGGAAGACAGAAAATTGGAGTCAGTTGAGCTGGCCCGAAAAATAATATCGGTGTGTATTTCCTTTTGCCGACTGTAAAGTCTGTATTTGGCGTCAACAGCATAGGGCTTGGATACTTCACGCATGGTATCGACTGTTCATGCCAGTGGGGGAGTGGGGTAGTGTTATGATATGGGGCATGTTCATAGCTACCAGGTCACCTCGGTGCGTGCGGACCAACATAAGGGCGTCTACTACTAGCAGGAACTGCTGCGGACTATTTACGCCTCGCAGTATTGGACCTCCAACCACAGGGGGATTGGTTCATCCAAAACGATACCGCCCCTTGTCATGGGGCCCGCCTTTTGCTGGAATGGTTCCACGAACATAGGACTAATATGAGACATCTCGATCTCAATCCAACATTAATATTTTTCGGAAACTGTGGAAGGCCAAGTGAGGAACACACAGCCGTGCTCCATACTGGAAATCTGGACCGTAATGTAAGCAAGCTGGTTGTAGATTCACACGTAATTGAACAAAAACTTCGTGGAGTTGATGCCATGCCAGTTAATATCTATTCACCGGGACATTGGATATCCCACTATGAATTACGTAGGTGCTGGTGATTTAGTGCGTACTCAGTGTAGGTCGTAGGACAGGCTGGCCATAAAGTCCTGCCTTCATTAAGAAAAATGTTATTTAAGAAACTATGATAGGAAGTAAAAGCTGTATGTGGCATGATACATGTAAACTAAGATAGTTTTTTTTTCTACATTTTTAGTGCACCTCCGTATGAGCGCAGTTCGTGGCCGGGAGCACATCTAGTCGGTATTCTGTTTCTCGTTATGGTTTGCCTAACGTCTCTTTGGAGACTGTGGCCATAGCATTTGTCATCCTCCTCTTCAGAATTTCAATATGAGACACAAGTGTTTAATAGACTTTATCCTTGACATAATCTTACAGGAAAAAGTCTAGGGGTGTTATGTTGGGCGACCATGATGTTGGACCGTCCCTCCCAATCCATCTGTTGGGAAATGTGGTATTGAGGAATTTTTGAAAAGTTTATCCCCAATATGAAGGGGCACCATCCTGCTGGAAGATTACCCACGTTTGACATTCGTCCAATTGAGGTAGAACAAAAATCTCCGTCGTGTACAGGTACACATTTGCTGTTATTGTGCTTTCACAAAAAAGGAAGGTCCGTTGTGCATGGGAACACACGGACCTTCCTTTTTCGGTTTTACGGTTTCGTGACGAGCGAGAAGCTCTTTGATGGTCATTCGAGATCTGAGAGTTCCTCCGGTGTGCGGGGTGCCAATCTAGCATTAAGTTTTCGTTTTCCCAGATCCTCGCGTGCAATCTTATGACAGGTAGACTTACTGATGTCCACCGACTCAGCCAAAAGTCTCACTGTAATTCGGCGATCTTTCTTTAACTCATTCCGCACATCTTCGATTTTTTTCCGCTCTCCGCACACTGGAGGGGCGCCCAGATCTCGTACCATAATAAAAAGATTCCCGTCCGTCACGAAACCGTGCATATCATTCGAAAACTTTGCTGCAGGATAATGCTATGTCTCGATACGCTTCTTTTAACATTCTCTAAGTTTCAATAGCTGATTTACGAAGTTTCCAACAAAAACGGATGCTTATTCTCTGCTCTTCCATTGATAAAATAGAAATGAGACGAGAATGCATATTATGACTCCTTTTAATGGCGGTCTACTGCCTGTCTGTAACCATATGAACCGGTTTCCAGCTGTTCGCTGATGGAACTTCAGAAGGCATAAAACACCCTGTACTTTGCAGAATGAGGTGAGCATGTACAGAGAAGGGCTGGTCCTTAGCGCTAACTCCTCTGAAGCAGGAAGTAGGAGGTGATGACGTAGTCATGCTGCAGCAGTATCATGGTGGTGGGTTCTCTGAAGCCACTGTTGCACGGGGAGTGCAAATTAATCAGTGAAAATGGCAAGAAAAATGACATAAACCTGAAGCCCTGGAGTAAAGGGAATGAGAACGAACTAAACTCTCTGTCATGATCATAATAGAACGAACTAACTCTCTGTCATCATCTAATCAGTGAAAATGGCAAGAAAAATGACAAAAACCTGAAGCCCTGGAGTAAAGGCAATGAGAACGAACTAAACTCTCTGTCATCATCATAATATAAAAGAAACAAAATATTCTTTAAACATATATTTCAAACATTACACGATTGGGCATATCGAATTGAGTCTTAGTGTAAACACAGTTGTCACATTTCTTCAAAGTTTTTAAGTTGCTTTTTCTTTTCTAATATACTTGTACTTTCATCTTGCTTTTTAATTGCTTAATTTGAGAAATTAGAGATCTCCCAAGGTGGCCCATCTTTTCGATCGTTGAGCAGAAACTGCTATATCAATTTGTTTTCCTGCCTTTTAATTTGGAGATCTTTCTCAAGTGTTCAGTGGTTGTTTTTTTTTACATTAAATTATCATTAATCATTTGTAAAAAATTGAAGTTGCGGTATTCTATCGTCTGTACATTGCCACTGATTCCGCATTTCGTACTCCAGTGTCCGTTTCACCCTTAGTATCCAGATTAATTTTCTTCGGGCTTAATTCACTTAACTGTTCCAAAGTACTTCGAACACATTTTGTTTCCCTGTGCCTTTGCGTTATTTCTTGAGGATAATTTAAAGAAGGTACATTTAAGCTGGTCACAGGGTCAGATTTGAGTACCTTTCGAAAAGGCAATCCCTCTGAAATGTTCGCTACAAATTCTGGCGTACTTAACGTTAACAGAGTCCAGTCTTCGACACTTTTTTTATGTATTCCTTTACCAGCACTGGTTTATTTCAGAAAAAGCACACAACACAGTATTTTGTCCTTTCCGGTACCTGTGTTTATTCCGATACGTTGCAACGGCACACGAAAACATTTGTTAAAAAAACAAAATGGCGCACCGATTTACTCGGCTAAACTAACCATTTATATGCATGCATACATCAGATACATTATTAAATATTCACACAATTAATTTTTTTACATGTAGTAAATGTATCGCAAACGACAAAATAATCTAGTTTGATGATATAAAGCGCAAGCTAGAAAACTCTTCTCGCAATGACAGCCCAGCAGCACTGGAGATGTCCAATCAGCACAGTGACGTCACAACTGACCCCTCAGCCTCTCTCATGAGGACCGTGTCGGTATTCGGTTTTACAAAGCAACGGACCACCGATGGCTTTCTTGCACCATTATAATTTCTAGCGAAACAAAATTTTGACTCACCCTAGCAAGCCTGTATTTTTTGCTTAACCTGAAAATTTAGAATTTAAAATTTACTTTTGTAGAACGTACTGTTTTCGGCCAATTCTAACGAAAAGTATTCTTTTTTTAGTGATCCCCTCTTCATAGCGCCTATCTGCTTATTTTAGATGTTACTCATTATTTATACCGAAACTCTTGAGCTCTTGTTTTTCTGTGGAAGAATTTTTCACATGAGATTTTAATGGAAGACGCATTAGTGTCTAGCGGCTCTCTATAATTCTGAAGACGGTTCAATCATATTTTTCTCTTCAGCCTGCGTAAAATTCTGGCGTGAAGTGCCGACAGAGTCAAATAACACGGCTCATTGAACAAGTTAATGAAGAACTTGGATTATTTCGGGGCCATGCGAAGCGATTCTTTGCTTAATAACAAGGTGGGGGACAGCATATGAAGTAATAAAGTCGGAAACGGTTATGAGAAGAGGCACAGATCCGGAAGACGCCTTCCAGAAGAAGACGGAGAAGCTAAATAAATATGCTCGACTGAAACAAAAACAAAAAAAAGACTAAGGACCAAGTAAAATAGAGTTTAATTAAACTGGCAACAGCTGCTGGTACCGCAACAGTACAAAGCTTAAAGTAAAACTTCGCCGGAAAATGACAACTATGTTCCCTGTCACGAACTACAAGGCTGTTTGGAACAGTAATTACTGCTTTTATATTCTTTTTCCACTCTTGAAGCATCTCCTCGAACGGGACATACACCTCTAACAACACTGAAACAGGCGGAGTTTCTTCTTTTTTTTTCCACCCACAGAAAGTGTTTTGTTTGTCTTCTTTGTTATCTGTTCCTTGATTAACTCGATGTTCAATTATGCGCTTTCCTCGGAGCAGACGATTTCCGACTTTTTGCGCGTTTGTTTTCGTGAGAATAAAATTACATGTAAATAATATTCATTAAGATTCGGTTTGCCGGTTGAGTGTCAAAGAGTACTGGTAATGGAATTAAAATCGCTGTTCAAAGGCATAGAACACAGAGAAGCGAACTTCGTGTAAGAAGGGTTAATTCGCTCATCGAGAATCTACTAGGAAATTTATTTTATTAGCGTTGCCAACGATGCGTACCACCAAAAGAAAGTTTCACTTCATTTGAGAAATGAAGATTATTGAATGGTAACACCAAGTGGCAACACCTGTCATCGGTTTACCGAAGCTTCTGTTTATAATAATAGATAAGCAAACGGCCCTTGTGAATCATGTTGACATGCAGGAAAAAATGTTTCAGTTGTTTAATCATGTTTTCGCGAATTCTTCATATTAAAATCTCTGATCATCGTTATTTATTGGATGAACAAGAGACTTGGAAGTTTCACCATCTTAACCCTAAACCCTTTCAGTGGAAGACAAATTGCTGTATGCCTGCTTGCTTCAGTATCAAACAAGGAATTTTTCGCATGCCTCTTTAAATGCATTTAATTCATTATTTTTCGCAACAAAATTAATGACTTCAGTTATATTTCAATAAAACTTTGTATAGTAACACATCAAGAAATCCCCTTCTGCGATTCGTTGTTAACACGGATTCACATTTTCCTTTCTACTCTCCCAACTCCTACAACTTAGGACAGTGGGGATCTAGGTACTAGAATATACTTCAGTGCTCTTTTAAACGATAGCATTCACTGCCTTGCTATATTATTATTATTAGGCATATCCTCATTCTATGTACAAATGTGGTTCCATAAATAAGGTAAGATGACGTGCGGTATCAAATTTCTTCACGCAGCAATAAAGAGATAAAATACATGCGCACAATCAAGGAGCCAGGAACATCACTTCGCCACCAGAGGTCTCTGAGTCCATTCGTTTACTAGAAATTGCTGTTGAAAAATTGCCGAGTTACTGTCAACACGGTCACAAGAGGAAATTCGAAACTAATGTCATTTTGTTCATGCACAGAGTGCTCTGCGAGGGAAGATTATTAGGAGTTAGTAGAAGTGTACTTCGAAATTGTGGTGTCACGAAAGCTGGTGTGGAAATGACGGTAGGGGTTTGCAAAGGGCAGGAAGGCGTTATCCAAAGAAACAGAGGTCTCTCAGCCCCTTTGATTACTAGGAACTGTTGTTAAAAAATGGTGAGTTATTGTCAACACCGTCATACGAGGAAATATGAAACCAATTGGGTTTTTCTTTCATGCAAATGGTGTTGCTGCAGTGGAAGTCTATCGCCGGTTAGTGGAAGTGTACGGCGTGATGTCAAGGAAGCAGGTATGGAAATGATGGAAGGAGTTTGCAAAGGGCACGACAGACATTATCGAAGAACCAGATGTCTCAGAGCTGTTTTGATTATAGAAACTGTTGTTGAAAATGATGAGTTATTGTCAAAACGGTCACACGAGGAAGTATGAAACCAATTTCGTTTTTGTTTTTGTTTTTTCCATTCAAATGGTATTGCTGCATTGGAAGTTTATCGCCAGTTAGTGCAAGTCTACGGTGTGATGTCACGCAAGCAGGTGTGTAAATGATGGAAAGGACTTTCAAAAGGGCAGGACAGATGTCGACGACAAACCTCGAAAAGTGCCAAAAGACCGCCATTCGAGAGGACATTTTGTGGGTGGCGGACGCTCTCATTCGCAACAAATGGGGCATTACCGTGAGGAGACTCATAAATTTTGGTATGTAGTGCACACTGACCAAATGCATTATTGGAAAATTTGTGCTAGATGGGTGCCTAGAAATCTCACAGAAGAACGTAAGTAAGAAGAATGTATCTGTTTCTCTCGCGCATATGTGATGCGCTATCATCAGCGAGACGAAAACGACTTGAGCGCATTGTTACGGCAGACGAAACTTACTGCATCGTGCCCACGAGAACTAACTACGTGAAAGCACCCGTCATCTCCACCTGGCAAGAAATTCAAGACGTCGCCTTTCAACTCAGTAATCACGGCAAATGTGCTTTAGTATTTTCGTGGAGTGCTTCTGATTGAATTGCTGGATTGCGATGCAAGTATAGCAGCAGAAAGTGATGATCAGACACTTTACATGTTGCGCGATGACATTCACCGCAAGAGGCTTGTTCTGTTGAGCAAAGGTGGTGTCATTTTGCTTGGTAACGTCAGGTCACAAGCAGCCAAAATCGCCCCTCAGTGGTTTCGGTGATATTGATGGGAAGTTTTGGAACACCCCACCTGACTTCGCACCCTACGATTGTTGTCTGTTTTACTCTCTCAAAGAAATCGCATCTCGCGAGGATTTTGTTACAAGTGCAGATGTGAGGCAGTCCGCAACAGTGTGGATGTACCCCACAGAACCTCGATTTTTACTTCATTCACGATTTGCTCACGTGCCACTGTAGAGAGAGGAACTGTCGTCCAACTGTGTTCGTCCGCGGCTCATTGATTCCACAGAGGACCGGAGGCTGTCGCGCATTGTTCACAGCGAACACAGGGCAACAGTGTAACAAATCGCCCAAAGCTACAACAGTGGTGATCATTGCAATGTGTCACAGCACACAGTTCATCGCAACCTTCTGCGCATGGGCCTGCGTAGCCGAAGACCCAGCCGGGTCCCCATGCTCACTGCTCGTCATCGCTAACAAAGCATGAAATGGGCCCAAGATCACCGAGATTGGAAGAAAGTGACCTGGTCTGAAGAATCAGGATTCCTGGTGTATTACGTAGACGGCCGATTGCCGACACGCCTATTATACCAACAGAGGCTATGACACCCCCCCCCCCGAATGCAGTGTTGCGCGGAAACAGGCAGAAGGCTGCGGTGTTATGCTGTGAGAGATGTTTAATTGGGTCATTTTGGGCCCAATTATTCTCATCGCACAATCCCTGACACCTGTCTGGTATCTGAACATCTTTGCGGACCAAGTTCACCCATTCATGGCAACTGTGTCCCTTGCTGGTGATTGTTATTACCAACAGGATAATGCGCCATGCCAGACTGCCAGAATCGTCAAGGAGTGGTTCGTGAAACATGCTGGTGATTTTCTATTAATGCCTTGGCCTTCAAATTCACCTGACATGAACCCAATGAAACATTTGTGTTTCGACATGGAATAGCGTGTTCGCTCTTAGTCACGAACACCCCGAAATGTACAGGAACTGGAGGACTTGCTGTTGACATTATGGTACCAGATACCCCAGGATACCTATCCCCACCTCATCGAATCTCCTCGGCGAGTGGCCGCTGTTTTGGGGCTAAAGGGGGCCTACCGCTTATTAGGTAGGTGGTCATTATGTAATTGCTCGTTTGTGTATATTGTCTTACTAGCATAAGTTTTTCGCTTGTTTTTTATAACTTTTTAAAAGCTTTATTTTTGTTCATTGTTTCTTTTATAGGAATGGTATGACCATAAACTGATGTGGGATCCCAAAGAGTACGGTGGTGTACAACATTTGTACGTACCAGCGGAGCAGATTTGGCTGCCTGATATTGTTCTCTACAATAAGTACGTATTATATATATTTTTAATTTTTATTCTAAAAAGTATCACTTTTTTTTTCTTCAGGACGGATTTTATGAGTTCCTCTTATACATTACTCGTTCAGTTAGTTTCAATGGCAAAATTGGATAAATATTTTAATGTAAAATTTACTTGATAAGGTCTTTTAATTATCGGCATCCATAAACAAGTCAGTAAAATGATGCAATGCATTGATTATGATACGCTTTCCAACATATCAGAAATCATTACTCAAGTTATTACGCAAGTTGTGAGGATAATGGCGGTAGAATAAATATCGCTCACATGACCTGACCTTTGACCCCATTTCGATGATATAAAACAGAACCGGTAAAGTATACTTCCGGAAAAACATGATAAAGTTTTGTCTCAACCGAAGCATTTTTACGTAAGTTATAACGCATAAGGGCGATGGAATGGATCTTGCTCCTACGTCCTGACCTTTGACCCCATTTCGCACATCTTCAATAGGATTCGTCCCCAGTAGTCCCCTACCACCTACTAAAATGTCATTGAAATCGAATCATATTTACGCAAGTTATGACGCATAAGGGCAGTGGAATGCATCCCGCTCGCATGATCTGACCTTTGACCCCATTTTCAATAGTGTTCGTTCCCAGGTGGTTCCCTACCACATACTAAAATGTCATTGAAATCGAACCATATTTACTCAAATGAAGTCTCATAAGGGCAGTGGAATGCATCCTGCTCTTATGTCCTGACCTTTGACCCCATTTCATCCATTTTCAATATGGTTCGTCCCCAGGGTTCACCTACCACATACTAAAATGTCATTGAATTCGAACCATATTTACGCAAGTTATGACGCATAAGGACAATGGAATGGATGCGGCTCCTATGTCCTGACCTTTAACCCTATTTCGCCCATTTTCAGTACGGTTCTTCCTTAGTTAATTTCATATCATATACTAAACTTTCATCGAAATCGAACTACTTTTACGCGAGTGTTCGTGCGGACGGACAGACGGACAAAGCTGGAGCATATACGCTTCTTCAACCTGCGGATGGACATTCCATTATTCCGCGTAGGAGAACGACGTAGGTTTTACTTTTTCGTGTTAGTCACACAGTTAGCAAACTTACCTATTTTGCTAATTAAGAGAGAAAAAAATCTTATGATCCTGGACTTATGTGGCATATAACTCTGGGTAAAAGGTAAGGTAAATGTATATTCGACGAAGGGGTCATATGACCTTACATTATGATGAGGATACGGTCGCGTGAAAAGATTTTCTCCACAGTGTTAGTAATTCTTTATTTTTTTTTCAAAAATCTGAGTAAACTTCGGCATAGCAGCTCTAATATGATACCCCAAATCAGCACAACAGGCAAAAAATTAGTCACCCCTTGTAGAACTTACCTAATAACGGGTGACGACACCACTTACCTTGATAACAACATAAATTCGATGTGGTAGACGCCCCACGAGGTTGTGAATGTATGGAATATCGATTCACAACCAGTCATGCGTCAATTGGTCCCGAAGTTCTTCCAGAGTACGTGGGTGTCTATTCCCGCGTTTCACTTGTTCCAAATGATTCCACAGATTTTCAGTAGGATTTAAATCTGAAGATTTGGCGGGCCAGTTGAGGTAAGACAATGTTGCTGATTGTTCATCTCACCACACAGACACAGTTTTAGCTCTGTACACACGGCAGCTGTCGTCTTGGAAGACAGGAGTGGCAATGTGATGCTGGTACTGGAGATGTAGGACAAAGGGCAAAACGTCGTCATTCGGAATACGGAGGTTCGCATGCTGGTTCAAATTCATCGTCACTGCAACGAGTAGGCCCATTTCGTAGTACAAAAAAACATCCCCAAAATATCCCAGAACCCCTCCAGCTTCAACAACAGCTTCGACTCAATCAGGATTAAAGGCTTCATTGGGCCTGCGATGCACTCGTTGCCTCCCATCACTGGAGTACAAACAAAAACGAGACTCATCAGACCAAATTACTCGTTATCAATTCTTCACAGTAAAGCTTTGGTGACTCTGAGCCCATTGATAACGAGCGACTTTGTGACTTGCTGTTAAAAGAGGCTTTTTCCGTGGTACTCTGCTCCAGATGTCCATCGCATGCGATTCTCGTCGCAATATCCTTTCAGAAATTGGTTGGAGTAGACTTTTTATTGACTGTTTGGAGCAATTGTTGCCCGGTTTGAAACCGATTTGCAGTTACTATGCGTGCAACATGCCGACGGACCATTTTGGTGGGAATCTCAACAGTTACGTCGCCGATTTTCAGTTCACTTCGAACTACACCACTGTTTGTAGACGCGCTGGACAGTACGCTTCGACACACTAAGAAATTACATCAGAGTTGTGTCCGTGGGCACGGCTAAACACGATTGCCACTCAGTAAAGTTTGTCTTACGACCCATATTTCAGACTAAATTCAGAGCAACACGTTGCTCTTCACCACTGCACGAGACAGAAATGATCCTGTAGAACACGTCAGTGCTATTTATCTTTCAACTATGCTATCACGGCGCACTCTGTGCAACCTGTAACTTCCTACTGTCATTTCTAATAGGGGTGACTTATTTTTCTTCCGCTGTGCTTATTATACATCGTACCTGTAAAGTAGATGAAATAGATACAGTATCTATTGAGTGGAGCTGACGAGGTCATGTTCAAAGACTTTGGTATCTGCACAGTAGATGAACATTCCGTATCCAGCGCATACGATACGTGCACGGAGAATCAAACGGTTAGGTTCCTTCACAATGGAATCAGTATATTCACATTGGATGAAGAGTGTGCGTTATCTGTAAGTAAATAAGGCAAATACGGGACTAAGTAACTGTTACAGTATTTGTACAGTTCATGAAACAAACAGGTCCCTGTACATTGTATAATGTACGTATATGCATAGTGCATGAAGCAGATTTTGTATCTGTTTCGAAATGTGATCTGCGGACCACACTTAATAATTTTCCTCTCGAGCCGCTCTCTTCCACCACTGGATGTGGCGTGGTTTCAACAACTGGTTCCCGTGTTAGGACAAAGTAGGAATATCCACTTTTCATCACCTGTGATGATGCATCGCCAGATCTTATCGCCCTGTGCGTCTAGCAGGGACCTGCGGCAGAGAGTGAGACGTTGGACCGCCCACTGGGGAGTCAATCCACAGGGAATCATTCGATGGTAGATGGTAGAGAAACCAAGCTGATGCAAGTGACGAACGATTGTGAACTCTTCTTCCTGGAGTGGCTTCATACTCTGGTACCAATGGTAGGACAACATAGGAATATCCACTTTTCATCACCTGTGACGAGGCATTGTCAAATGTTATCGTCCTGTTGGTTTAGCAGCAATCTGCGACAGAGAGTGACACGTTGGACCGCCTGCTGGGGTGACATTTCATGGTGAATCATTCAATGGCGGCTGGAAGGAAAACCACGCTGACGCAAGTGACGAACCATTGTGTATTGGGAAAGCCCCAACTCAGCTGCCAGTTTTCGAGTACTGGCACCAGGATTCACCGTCACAGCTTCGGCGATCGTGTCAGGGATTTTGGTTGGTAGACGCCCTGACCTCGGCTTTTCTTTCAGACCACATCATTGAAACGCCGGAAGTAATTTCGTGCAGTGCTGCTGTGCACTGCTTCCTAGCCTTTAACTACACAAATTTCTCTGGCTGCTGTGCTTCTCCACTTTTGTTTTCAATATTAACGTCGGAGCACCCAAACACGAAGTTTATCGATCTCCATCCTCTGCTCATCTGGAAACGCAATGTGGTTACGTCCGAAATGCTCGCCATCAGCTTGCGTGTTCTACGCCAATGTGGTACCCATTCGACAATGGCACGCGTTCTGAACCGAAATGGAATCCTGATATTACATGTAGCTTAAAACGGGACGAACTTTTGACTCACCCTTTTATTTAAGAGATAGACATCTACATAAACATATATGTAATGTAATTATGGAAATATCCTTATTTTTTTAAAAGCAGGATTAATTATCTGGTATTGATAAAGAAAGGCTTTAAACATGCTTAGCTGAAAGGTTGAAAACAGAATTAAGCTCATAAGACAGAATCAGAAAATTTGGAAAACATATTTTCCGATACGGAAAGCTTAAAAGTTATTAATGTCACTGCATCTCGTATTAACGAATCAAACAGTCGTTTTCTGACCAGCAGCAACCGTGTTCTCTAAGAAAGAAGTCTGTAGAGCTCCATAAATTTATTCCAAGAATTATACTACTGTGTCTTCTAATGTCTTTTCAGATCTCACAGAGGTGATGTATAGAGGGAATTTATTTTTAGTATTTCTGTAAATACAACACAGAAAAAGATGATTTACTAGGTTTGAGGATAAATAATACACCACATAGTGAACTGTGATGCACAAAAGAATCGAAAAACCCTATCAGAAACAACAGAAACGAACTTCTTGATCATCAGCTCTGTTCAACTGTCGAATTTACTACTCAAAACGAATAATTAACTTCAGTAGGTTAATTTATCGGAACTATATTTTACATTCGAATTTACTACTCAGACAGAATAATTAACTTCAGTAGGTCAATTTATCGAAAATATTTTACTTTCGAATTTACTACTCAGAACGAATAATTAACTGCAGCAGGTCAATTTATCGAAAATATTTTGCGTCCGAATTTATCATTTAGAATAAATAATTAACTTCCGAAGGTCAGTTTATCGAAAATATTTTAACGTTCGAATTTACTACTCATAATGAATAATTAACTTCAGTATGTCTATCAATTTATCGAAAATATTTTAACGTTCGAATTTACTACTCATAATGAATAATTAACTTCAGTATGTCTATCAATTTATCGAAAATATTTTACATTCGAATTTACTACTCAGAATGGATAACTGCAGAAGGTCAATTCATCGAAAATATTTTGCGTTAGAATTTACTACTCAGAATGAATAATTAACTTCAGAAGGTCAATTTATCGCAAATAATTTACGTTCAAATTTACTGCTCAAAACGAATAATTAGTTTCAGTAAGTCAATTTATGGAAAATATTTTGCGTTCGAATTTACTACTCAGAATGAACAATTAACTTCAGTAGGTCAATTTATCGCAAATAATTTACGTTCGAATTTAGTACTCAGAACGAATAATTCACTGCAGCAGGTCAATTTATCGAAAATATATTGCGTCTGAATTTATCATTTAGAATAAATAATTAACTTCGGAAGGTCAGTTTATCGAAAATATTTTAACGTTCGAATTTACTACTCATAATGAATAATTAACTTCAGTATGTCTATCAATTTATCGAAAATATTTTACATTCGAATTTACTACTCAGAATGGATAACTGCAGAAGGTCAATTCATCGAAAATATTTTGCGTTCGAATTTACTACTCAGAATGAATAATTAACTTCAGAAGGTGAATTTATCGCAAATAATTTACGTTCAAATTTACTGCTCAAAACGAATAATTAGTTTCAGTAAGTCAATTTATGGAAAATATTTTGCGTTCGAATTTACTACTCAGAATGAACAATTAACTTCAGTAGGTCAATTTATCGCAAATAATTTACGTTCGAATTTAGTACTCAGAACGAATAATTCACGGCAGCAGGTCAATTTATCGAAAATATATTGCGTCTGAATTTATCATTTAGAATAAATAATTAACTTCGGAAGGTCAGTTTATCGAAAATATTTTAACGTTCGAATTTACTACTCATAATGAATAATTAACTTCAGTATGTCTATCAATTTATCGAAAATATTTTACATTCGAATTTACTACTCAGAATGGATAACTGCAGAAGGTCAATTCATCGAAAATATTTTGCGTTCGAATTTACTACTCAGAATGAATAATTAACTTCAGAAGGTGAATTTATCGCAAATAATTTACGTTCAAATTTACTGCTCAAAACGAATAATTAGTTTCAGTAAGTCAATTTATGGAAAATATTTTGCGTTCGAATTTACTACTCAGAATGAACAATTAACTTCAGTAGGTCAATTTATCGCAAATAATTTACGTTCGAATTTAGTACTCAGAACGAATAATTCACTGCAGCAGGTCAATTTATCGAAAATATATTGCGTCTGAATTTATCATTTAGAATAAATAATTAACTTCGGAAGGTCAGTTTATCGAAAATATTTTAACGTTCGAATTTACTACTCATAATGAATAATTAACTTCAGTATGTCTATCAATTTATCGAAAATATTTTAAATTCGAATTTACTACTCAGAATGGATAACTGCAGAAGGTCAATTCATCGAAAATATTTTACATTCGAATTTACTACTCAGAACGGATAACTGCAGAAGGTCAATTTACCGAAAATATTTTGCTTTCGAATTTACTACTCAGAATGAATAATTAATTTCAGAAGGTCAATTTATCGCAAATAATTTACGTTCGAATTTACTGCTCAAAACGAATAATTAGCTTCAGTAGGTCAATTTATGGAAAATATTTTACGTTCTAATTCACTACTCAGAACAAATAATTAACGTTTGCGAACACAGATGAGGAAACTGAATGGTGTAAAAAAATTCTCCTTAAGAAAAGCATATGGACGCCAGAATAGTTTTTTTTTCGGTCGGTTTTGTAAAAGGCAATCTTCTGACTTTCCCATTCGTTGTTGACACCCAAGTACAAATAGAAACCTCTGCACTGGGTCTTCAACTCGTTTTCTGAATCGATGTGTTTCTGTAAGATAAAAACATTATTAAGACGTTTTGCTGCATGAAATATTCAAGAAGCGCAGTGTGTAATAAATGTGTGTCTCGCAGCATATGTGGTACATCACCGTAGATTATATGTACCTCCGAAAAACACTTCGTATCCCGAGGGACGCTGCAAGTTTACTTTTTTTTTCTCTTCATGTTTTAGAAATACGAAAATAAAGCGAAAATTGAGCACTTTTTCCAGTGAAACTGGTGAAACGAAAGAAAAAGTCAGCCTTACTCCAAAATAAATCCATCTTCTTCATTTTTTGCCTGACGTGGCGCGAATAGGGATAAAGATGCAGAAAGATTGGAGAATGCAACTGAAAAATGAGAAAAATATTCTTGTTTTCGATCTCGTTGAATCTCAGAAAAAGGACGAATTCACTGGGGAATAGCGATAAGACAGGGAGCTTAAAGATGTTCCATTACTTGTTTTTATCGGGTAGCTGAAGTTTGCTTTCAAAAAAAGATATGTTTAATGAATTTTGTACAGAGTATTTATTTTATAACAAATATTGGGAAAGCATTGAAAGACATTTCTAACAAAGGATCATCCGCCAAATTTTCCTGAATGTGACGAAGTTAGAAATTATGCTTCAGTAAACATTCCATCCTTTAATTACTTTTTTGCACTTTTTGTCTGTTCTTTTGCTAACAAATTCCACTTTGGTTAAGTCTTAAATTAAGTCTTTATCACGTCGGCTTCTAGTAGTGAGAAGTCAGGGTTCGAATATGCGATGAAAAATCAATTCTTTTATTCTGATACTTTTCCTCTCAATTAATCCCTCTCATCCCTGAATCATGGATGAGAGGGATTTATTGTGCTCGCGAAATTACTCTGAGGTGCCAAAAAACTGGGACGAGCACTATCGTTTCCATTACATGTTACCACGTCCACGTGGTAAATGATATCGCCCGCAAACGACGTATATACACTGAAGATCAATTGAATTAGAGATACCTGTCTAGTAACGTGTATCACCACCTTTCGTCCTGATGACGGCGGCGATTCGTCTCGCATGGACTCGACAAGACACTGGAAGCGTTGGGAAGCCATACGGATCAACGACCCCTGAACAAGCTCCCACAGTTCACGAAGATTTGATGGAGGGGGGTCAGAGCCTCGAACATCTCTCTCGATGGCATCCCAGATGTGCTCAATGGGATTGAGCTCAGGTGACCTAGCTGGCCAAGGAAGCGAGGTCACGTCGGTGGAGTGTTCATCCAACCATTCGAATACAATTCGGGGGCGATGGCGCGGTGCATTGTCTTGTTGCAGGATGAGGTCCCCACTGGGATAATGAAGACGCACAAACGGGAGCAAATGGTCGTCCAGGATATCCCGGTAACGTTGACCTGTGTGGGACAATATCACATGCACCAGGGGTCCCATTTCAGTCCACGTAAACAGTCCCCAGACGAGAAGGCCACCCCGCTAGCTTGAAGAGTACCCTGCTGGCAAGGAGGATCCATCGCTTCATGTGGTTTGCGCCGTACTCGTATCCTGCCATCCGCATGTACCAACGTGAATCTCGACTCATCAGTCCAGGTAACATTTTCCCAAATGTCTAGGGTCCAGTGGCGATGTTCCCGCGCCCATGCTAATCTTTGTGCCCTCTGATGTCCGGTCATTGTCCTCGTGGGACGATGGCTTCTGTGCCCCATAGCGAGGAGATGGTTCTGGATGGTGTGGCTGCTTACACGTTTTTGTGCGCCGGCGTTAAATTGCAGAGTGATTTCTTGCACTGTGGCCCGTCTATCCGTTGTTACAATGCGAGCTAGACGACGATGACACCGCTCATCCACACGCTGTTGTCCACGGCAGTTGGCCCTTGCAGGGATGGTTTTACCGGATTCGATGTACTGACGGTGCACCCGTGACACAGTGGCTCGTGAAAATCCCAGTGCCTGCACGACTTTCGAGATGGAGTGACCCATTCGTCGGGCCCCGACAATTTGCCTACGATCAAATGCGTTTAGATCCTTCGTCTTATCCACACTGCGTCCAACTCTTACTGATTCCCGTCGCATCACTCCTTGTATTGTCGGATAGCTGCATACGTCATGTCGTTTCAGTTTACAGGGCCGCTCAGAGCGCCACATTTCCATAACGCCAGCTGTCTCTAATTCAATTGCTTTTCAGTGTATTGAGGCAGATATCTCCGCAAGCTTAAGTAGTAGCATTCGTAGTTCAGATGGCAGCTTATTACATTTTAAGCGATTTAGAACGTGGCATGTTACTCGGCGCCGGGAGATGTCTCACTCCATCTTGGAAATTACCACGAAATTCAGATTTATGCGGTCAAAATTTTCAAGGGACTACATAATCTCAGGGGGAAAATCCAGAGGACAAGCGTGGTGGGGCCGTAAAGAAGCCCTGGACAATCGTGGATAGGTGCATCTGGCACGCATCGTAACGTTCACCCGGCGTGAAACATGCTATCGCCAGCAAACATCAACGTTTTACCAGCTCAACGTTCTGTGTTCTAGGGGTTCCGGTGCCAACGGCCCACCCTGATGACACAAGGTTTTACACCTCGCCTGGGCTCAGGAGCACCGCCATTGGACGCAAGATGACTGGAAACGTGTAGCCTGGTCCGACGAATCGCGGTACCAACTGTTTCGGGCAAATGGCCGACTACGGGTGTGGCGACAACCCCAAGTGGCAATGGATTCCGCGTGCGTGCAAGAGACAATTCAGGTCCATGGTGGATCTGTTATGCTGTTGGGTGTTTTGAGCTGGCACGCATTAAGACCACTCATACGCCTACATACTGGTGTGGCCGGTGAAGGCAACGTAACCATCCTTGGGGATCCTTTGCAGCCGTTCATGTCATGTAACCACTCCGACGTGTGCGATCTCTTTCAACACGACAATGCGCCACCGCGCATGCCCACCGTTTCCGGGTTTTGGCATGCTGACCTAGCCCTCGCGTTGTTGGGATTATTCTAAATGTCAGCTACAGCAAAGGTGGTTCGCTCACGACCACTTCCAAATAAATGGCGCACTTTATATTCGCCAGTAGTCGTTTGATGAGAGAAATGTTCACGCGAAGCACACGGGAGCAAAGGGCAGACTATTTGAAGGTCAAAGACGCGCCAGTCCTTATGAGAATAGATAACAGATTGTTGAGAAGATTTAGAAACTCAGCTGGAGACGCAGTGGTGCCCCCAAGGTCACTTCCAAATAAATAACGCACTTTATATTCGCCAGCAGTCGCTTGGTGAGAGAAATATTCACACGAAGCACACTGGAGCAAAGGGCAGACTGTTTTAAGGTCAAAAGGCACGCCAATTCTTATGACAACTGATAACACATCGTTCAGAAGATCTTAAAAGTCACCTACAGCGAAACTGGTGCGTTCAGGGTCACTTCGAAATAAATGGCGCTCTTTATATGAAAAGTCTGAGAGAAATACAACCAACGACTGGTTAACTATATAAATACTTTAAAATTGTTAAGCGAATAGTTGTGGATAATTGAAAGGGATTGCCAAGAGTCAATCACAGAGAGATAATTGTCTAGGGGATGCAAGAACAGGGTTCCCTCACAAAGTGTGGTGGCGAAATGACAAAGCAAAAATGACTCATGAAAATGTCTTGGGCCATTGCCCGTGAATCGATCGAAAACAAATCCATAAGCATGTCATACACCCCAAACTACAGGTTTCAGAAAGGGGGCTGGTTGCGCTGTTCGAAATGGTGATTCAAGTTAATCGTTTCAGTTTTGATGGAGGGGAAAACGCAGAGCGGAGATGTTTGCACTCTATGTCGTAAATCTCGATACACTCAGTTTTTCCTGATCATTTACCGGGAAGATTGACTCTGATTTTTTTCTGGCTGATTGATACTGATTTTTCCTGGCTGATTGACACTGATTTTTTCCTGGCTGATTGGCACTGATTTTTTCCAGGCTTATTGGCACTGATTTTTTCCTGGCTGAGGGACACTGGTTTTTTCCTCGCTGAAAGACACTGATTTTTTCCTGGCTGATTGCCACTGATTTTTTCCTGGCTGATTGCCACCGATTTTTTCCTGGCTGATTGCCTGCTGAAATGGCTACAACAATGCCGAAGCACGTGCTTTTTTGAAACGCTAGAGAGAAGATGCTTAAATGTGCTGGTGGTTCCCACTAATTCAATTGAACCTATTCTTGGGGAGTCACGTGCTTCGACCCAGTGCCACGATGTCCGTGTCAGGAGGATTAACCCTTCCTCATCATACCGTGGGTCATGGAGTACAAAATAAAGGACAATCATTGGTGACGGGTTTATGGTCAGTATTGCTGAAGTGAGAAGTGGGAAGGAATTGTTTTTAATAAATTCCAGTCACTTTGTTAGCATTTTTGCTTGGGGGGACGTAGAAAATCTTTGGCCACATTTGGTTTATGCACATCAGCTGCTTAAAGTGTTAACTTAACTTCCTGTGAATAATTGTGTTGGAACCGAATAATAACTGAATTATGACCACGCTTATTAAAAGTGTATGCAGCACGTTGACCACGTGATTTTCGAGAGGGGCGCGATTGGTCGACCGACGTAACATATATATGTATAAGGTGTAAGTGAAACAGTAGGTAGTAAAACTCGGAGCGTGATGAATAAACGGAAGGATTAATCGAACTTCGAAAAAGGACAGATTGTGAGTGCTTGGAGATCATGAGCTTCGATTTACCCAAAGGGCTGAACAGGTGGGTTGTTCGCTAGACACCGTAGTTAAAGTCTACCAGCGCAGACGTAACAAGTTAATAAACTCATGCAATGCATTGATTATGATACGCTTTCCAACATACCAGAAATCATTACTCAACTTATGACGATAATGGGTGTCGAACAAATCTCACTCCTGCGACCTGACCTTTGACCCCATTTTAATGATATTAAAGAGAACCAGTTTAGTATACTTCCGTAACAACATACTAAAGTTTTGTCCCAATCGAAGCATTTTTAGTCAAGTTATGAGGATAATGGCTGTGGAATAAATCTCGCTCCTGAGTCCTGACCTTTGACCTGTTTCGATGATATTCAACAGAATCGGTTTGGTGTACTTCCAGAACAACATGATAAAGTTTTGTCGCAATCGAAGCATTTTACGCAAGTTATTATGCATAAGAGCAATGGAGTTGATCCCACTCCTATGTCCTGACCTTTGACCCCATTTCGCCCATTTTCAATAGGGTTTGTCCCCAGGTTCTCCCCTAACACATACTAAAATTTCACCGAAATCGATCCATTTTAGCGCAAGTTATGATGAATAATGACAATGGAATGGATCCAGCTCCTATATTCTGACCTTTGACTCCATTTCACCTATGTTCAATAGGATTCATTCCCATGTGGTCCCCTACCACATAATAAATTTCATCGAAATCGAACCATGTTTACGCAAGTGATGACGCATAAGGGCAACGGAATGGATCCCGCTCTTATGTCCTGACCTTTGACCCCATTCCGCCCATTTTCAATAAAGTTCGTCCCCAGGAAGTCCCGTACCATATACTAAAATTTCATCGAAATCGAACCATTTTTATGCGAATTATCGTGCGGACGGAGAGACAGACAGACGGACAAAGCTGGAGCATGTACACTTCTTCAGTTCAACACAATTTCATTAACAAGGTTGGGTTCAGGAGGCGAACATGGGCGTCCTGGTACATATATTGTACGGTAAAATATACAAACTCTAAAATTCTATGTACATTATATACAGCACGATGTATTGATTCACAAAGGAGCCTCGTGGTAAGAGGTGCAGGCATTTTGCACAAGAACAATAAGAGAGATTGTCGAAACATTTCGTCTCGAAGCATAAGTATATTATAGTGCTGACAAATAACAGAACGAGAATGTTATAATGAAGCACTGTACAAAAGGAGAACTGTAGATGACAAAGTAGACAATGTGAAACCTAAGGCAAACGGAATTACGATGTCTTAGTACTGGTAGGAAAAATTATAATCAAAGAGAAAACAAGTAAGACTATATACATTTGTACAGTATGGTGCATATATATTCACATGTGTTAGAAGATATAAGCTGTATGTTGAAGTTTGATTCCGAAAACCAATGGTGAGCATGCACGTTGAACTGAAGTTCAACAGAGCTAGGAGCAACGAGGTTATAAACTACCGACAGTCAGTTGTAACGTCGCTGGCATGCCGGCGAACCAGGAAGCGGCCGGAGACCAGGTGGAACGGAAATGTTGTTCTCTCTGTTGGGCGACGGCCACAATATTCTCTAGACGAAGTCTTGAGAGGAGACGCTCCCGAAAGTGGCACATAAGTTCCACAGAAGCTTGGTGGATGGTATAAGGAGATGAGATATCTCGGCAGCGCTGATGAAATACGTAAATGACGTGTTTCACCAGGATGAAAATATATGAGCTGATGGGTGGAAGCTTGACTGGCGGAGAGACCTGCAGGAGGAGTGTCTTATAGGCATCGAAAGGAAGATCAGTTGTGGCTGAACGTTGAGCAATGGAAAATGCAAGATGGAGTAGTGGAAAGAGGATGACACAATGTAGATAAACGTGAGAGACATCAGCTTCTTGAGCACAGAAGGGGAAAAGAGGTGAGTCAAGAATGGTCATGCGGTGGAGGATGAATGTAACGGGAAGGCGGCGGTGGCGAAAAAGCCAGTGAGTGTTTATTTCAAGAGGAGCTGAAAGAGGAGAAAGGGTGGCAGACCAGACAGCGGTGAGAGAGGATTGGGAGACATCAGGGATGTGAAGGGGAGAAGGAGAGTGGTATTTTAAAAGTAACCGATAGAGAACTGAGGTTGAAAGAGAGGATAGTGGAAGTGTAGATCAGCCGACTGAAAGAAAGAAAGGAAGGGGGAAGGAGGCGGAAGGAACAAAGGTCAGGCCGGTGGTGGTTGCGAGATGAGGAAACTTAGCAATGATGGTAGAGAGTAGGGAGTCATAGACAGAGCGAGAGGAGGGTGAAAGTAGAACGGTGGGTGGGAGGCTGGCGTAGGGTCGCCAGGACAGATCTGAGGTTACAAGGTCTTTGACGGTTACAACTCCGACTCGGAGCCAAGAAGGATAGGCGAAGCATGAAAGATGAGGGGGTGAAGAAGAGAGGAGAAGAACTTGGGTTCGGCAAGAGGTTCAGTGATGGAATCGGGTGGGGATCGAGTGAGCGGAGAGAGCGGAGAAAGGTATGAGTCTCCCGTAAGGAAGGAGGAAGGCGAGAGTGAGTGGTAGTACGGAGGTCCATTAGAATGAAAGAAGTGAAAGTGAAATTAGTGTTGCTCGAAGAGGTGATGACATTCCTTGCGGTAACGGCGTCGGCAACAGGTGAGGTATGAAGACGGAGAAACGAAGTAATCCGGAGAGCTTGATAGTACAGTCGTGTATCAATTAGGCCAATGCCACCTTGGTCAGGAGGAAGGCTGAGCTTGGGGGCACTGAGCCAGTGGTGTCCGGTCCAGATAACTGAGGTGAAGCAGCGAGTGATATCATTGAGACGAAGAAGTGGGGATTTAGTAGCAAGCCAGGAATGTGTGCACATGGAGAGAAGATAGGTTTGCGCAAGACGTGCACGTTGAAAATATGAGGTGCAGAATTGCGCTTTTCGCCAAAAAGCAGTTGACCGATGAAGACGTGGCTGGATGGTATTCCACGTTGTGCTGGAGGCTTCACCTGGGACGCCAAGATGTACGCCAAGGAAACGTTGAGAGGCTGAAGACCAGTGCGCTCCCCATCGGGAATCCAAACGGTCAACCCATGAGCCGCACCACAGGCCTTTGCTTTTTGTTGTACTAATCGCAGCTCCGGAGCAGGAGGCGTAATCGGCGAAAAGACTTTGGAGCAAAGAAAACTGTGAATCCAGGCGTATACAGAAGGTAACGTCGTCTGCATACGCCACGGAAGTGGTGACATGGTGTCTCGTGCGGGCGATGAGTGGCGGCAGGGTGGCTTGAAAGGAGCGTTGAACGGAGCGGAGAAAAGGATCTAAGGCTATAGCGAAAAGTTGACCGGAGAGTGGGCAGCCTTGCCTCACTCCACGGCGGAACAGGATTGGTGCTGTGAGAAAGGTGGGCAACTTGACCTGGAAACTGGCGTCCTGGTAGAGGGAGGTGAGGAGAGAAATAAACGGAGATGGGAATCCAAATCGGAGAAGTGTGGCGGAGAGATAAGTGTGGGAGATATTATCAAAGGCGGACTGTTGGTCTAAAGAGAGGAGGGCGAGGGGTTCAGAGCGGGAGCGCGCAAGGTGAATTAGATCAATCAGGAGATGGATGTTGTGAGATAGGGAACGGCCGGGAACTGTGTAAGTCTGGTTAGGGGAGAGGATGTAAGTGATGATGGGATTTAGTCGTTGTGAAAGAAGCTTGGTATAAAGTTTGTAGTCGAGATTCAGTAGGGAAATTGGGCGCCAGTTCACCAAGTCAAGGAGATCACCTTTTTTGGGGAAAAGGACAACGTATGCATTGTGAATCCCCTCGGGAGAGGAGATTAAGTAAAGGCAGCAGAGAAAGCGGATAGGAGAAACGGAAGAAGAAGAGGCAGAAACGTTTTATAAAAGCTAAAGGTTAGGCCATCCGGACCCGGAGCGGCACTAGAATTCAGAGAAAAGAATGTAGTGTTTAGTTCAGAGGGCGTGGTGGAAAGGAGTAGAGAAGAAGCGAGATGGGGGGGGGGGGACCTGAGGTAGATTAGAAAGGAGAGAATCCATTGCTGCAGAGGATGGTTGAGGAGGTTCACTGAACTTCATGGAGAAGTACTGACGGACATGGGAACAAAGCGCAATCGGCTCATCTGATACCTCTCCAGAAGAAAGGCGTAGATGATGAAGTATGGACGAAGCTCGTCGGGTGTTTTCCACCGACGTCAGGAACTCATAGTTGTGAGCATCCGGCGTCAGGTGTTGCAAACGAAGTCGGCGGAGAGCTTGTTGCGCCAGAAGAGTGATAAGAGATCAAAGCTCTTCTTGAAAGGAGGAGAAGAGAGGATCACTGAGACTGAGCATGGATAACATTGAACGAACATAGTCTAGGCGCATGTTCTGGAGTGTCTTTAGTTGGAAAGACTAGTTTCGGACATGCAGAACGAGCTGTTGCTTGATCTCCAACCGAGAATTTAATCCGCAGAGTGCGGATTGAATCTGCGGTCGTCTGTCAATCAGGAATGACCGGACCGAAGAGCAGAATGCCGGGTCGGGGAGAAGTGCATCATCAAATGTCCACGGGCGAATTATCCTGGGTTTGAATGGTGCAGTATGGACTATGATGGCAATGGCGCAGTGGTCAGATGAGGCCGTGGGATGCACACTCGATTCTGTCACGGCAGGAAGTAGAGTACTGGAGGCATAAAACCTGTCAAGGCGGGCTAAGAAAGGATTTTGCACGTGAGAGGAGCGCCAAGTGTAATTAGTCGACCATGGATGAATATGCCGATGTACATCATGAAGAGCGTTGTTCGTGACAACTGTCTGGAGCAGGTTCGCCAGGGCATGGCGGCGCTCTCTATTTGTAGAAGACCTATATAGAAGAGGATTCAGGGTACAGTTAAAATCCCCACCAACGAGAACATGATCTGACGGTGGGATACGGTCGAGTGCTCTGCGAAGACCCGTGAAGAGAACTGATAAATGTGTTGTAGTGCTTGGAATATAGATATTGAATAAATGATATCTGGAAGACGCGATGGTAAAGGATGCATGCTGTAAGAGATCTCGACAAATATTTCGCACAGAGAGGGATGTGATAATAGAATTGAGAGTATGACTAATGCCGATGGCAAGACCGCTATGAGATGTTAATCCATAGGCGTGATGAAACACAAAGTTCCACTGGCGCCATCGAGAATAGACGGTAGGTGGTTTGCAATTTGTCTCTTGAAGGAGGAGAATATCAGCCCCCAACGGGTTGAGGTCTTCATATGCTAGAGAGTTGCTGAGGGGGAAGCGAATCCCCTGCAATTAAGTGACACGATCTTGAATTGTGGGGTTCCTTGCCTCTAGCTGAAGATCTTTCAGAGCTGGAGGAAAAGATTTGAGACGATTATAGAAAATTTGTGCCCACGGATGGGTGGGAACATTCTGGCGGCAGAAATGCGACACATTGAAGATATGCTCCGGCACAAGTTGGCGAAGCGATGGATTCTTGACTGCTAAGGCACGCGCTATTGCGTAGCTTGTCGGATTCGTTAAGTATGTATGGAGATCAATGTATGAGAGTGGTACGGGAGGTATATTGGCTGTCTGGAGAAATGCAGCGAACTCTTTGACCGTGGGAAAGGAGACTTCGGCTGGCGAGGAGTGTCGAGGAGAACTGCTGGAGAGGGAGGTTGAACGAGGTGAAGTATAGTTTTGCTTCTTTGCTACTCGCCTGCTGCGGCCAGAGCCGCGGCGCTTTAGTGGAGGCTCGGTCGTCTCATCCTCACACTGCGTCTCTGGACCAACGGACTCCACATCAGCTGTTTCGGAGGTTCCAGTGGTAATAGCTGGTTGTAAACCCTCTGAAAGGGACTCAGTGGTGGAGCGACAACGTTGCGGGAGTGAGGAGGCAATTGTAGGAAAGTCCTCTAGTGAAAAAGAGGAAGCGGCTGTGGGAGCGTTGCGTTGACCAACGTCTGTAAGCGGACTTTTTCATCATATCTTGGCTCCGATGCCTGCTGTGCTGAAGTAGATTGTGTAGTACGCTTCGAGGTAGGAACAGTACCTGTAGGAGTGCCAGTCAGAGTCGGTGGAACTTGATGTGGGCAGTGCACGCGAAGATGGTTTTCGCCATGGCAAAGCGTGCAGTGCAAGGAGGTAATGACGTTGATTCTCCGACGTTGCTGGCCACACCGTACGGTTAGGATCTTCGGGCACGCAAGCAGATGATCGTCCGACGGAAATATGACACGGGTACTTCGACGAAACCCTGCAATGCATTTGTCATCGGGATCTCTGGGCGCCGCCGAAAGGGTCGTTATTGGTCCAACCACTCGGCCAAATTTGCTGAGTAAAGTGCATAGAGGGACATCTGAGACTTCAGGTGGGACTGGGTGGAAAGTGACCTGGATAGGTCGCTGTGCCACAGGTTCAGCCAGAAGATGCACATCTTTGATGAATAAGCCAGCAGTCATCACAAGGTCTGCATGTTCTTTACGGGCAAAATACACTAATACGGCCCGTGGCTTTCGAGCCATATGAGTGATATAAGCTCCTGTAGGAAGCATCTTCTTTAGGGCAATACTATATTCCTTGAGTTTCGTGTCTGGTAATGCATCAAAACAGACACCGAAATCCATTGTGGAGAAAAATTGTTTCCCGGCTGGGGAATCCTCTGGGATATCGATGGTGGCAGAACTACCCTCAACACTGACGTAAGAGTCAGGAAAAACGGAGTGAGAGAGATAGAGTTGGCAGCGGAAATATATGACACAGTGCTGATTGCTGGTAGCGGCTTGGTAAACTGAGTCGAGCCAGTAGAAGGCAACGCAACCGTGCAATCGGTCACATCCATAGCTTCGGCAAATGAATCAGGGACGTGCGTCAAGGTAACGTCACTCTCCTGGACAGGGATATCAGCTTGAGCTTTTGCAGAGGAGTCGCGCGTCACATCTTGAATGCGTATGACGTCTCCGACAGGCATAAATGCTTATTTGTCTCCTGAGAGTGAGGAGGAGGAGGAGGTTGAATGAGCATCCCTGATGTGGGCGTGGACATCCCCCTTCTCAGTGCCTGCCATTGAAAATGGCGAGGACTAACTTAAGGATCGATCAGCTTGATCGAAAATAATAAAACGCTGAATGCAAACAAAATATGCAACTCACCGACTTGGGAGCTGAGCTAAAAGAATGTACAGATCTTCTTCTTGAAGGGGAACACAAAAATAGGAACAAACACTCACTATATACTTTCAAAAACTGGGCACAAACACAGAGCTCGAAAGGAACGTGACTATATCGGTTATACACTTCTTCAACCTACGGTTGGAAAGCGTAAAAAATGGTCAAACAACGGCCCGGAGGCAAAACTGCGCAGGGCAGCGAAAGGTTGATGTGAGAGATGGCCGCCGGGTCCAAGAACTCGTACAGGCCAACAGAGGCAGCGCTGTTCACCAGCTGAATACCCAATACAACAGAGGTCAATATGATTTGGAAACACTATTTAATGCACGATGTATAATAACTTGTGATGCAAACCATCTGGTTTTAAAGAGAGCTTTACTAAAATATAGACTAAATTATTATACCAATTAAACAGCACACAACTAAACGAGATCTTTCGACCTGACATTTAAGTCATCTTCAGGTTTTTCTGAAAAAACACTGTGGTCATAGATGGTCATATCTACCAAGGCAAGAATGACGTATCGCGACAATGCACATGCGCACCAAATGATACAAAATACATCACCAAGAATGAAATAATACATGGTCTACACTAAAAATACTATTTACAATGTAAGATAGTTAGAGTTTTGTTTAAGTCATAAGTCTGCTGTTCATTCTATATTTATTAATACACGATTTCCATGCGGTAGGTATCACATATGGCATATCATCATTGCAACATTTTTCTTGCATGACATAGATATAGATGTTTTCGGCGAATAATGTCTTGTTTTTATTATCCGCTGTTGTTATTACTTTAACTGCATCCTAGTTTGGATCATATGTTCCAGTTTCGGCATAACGGGCTAAAGCCGTGGTTCTCAACCCTGTACGAATATCACACTGCTGTTCACCAAAAATGCAACACCAAGAAGGACACGAGATAGCAAAGCCACATTTACTGGACACATAATAACAGATACAAAGATGAAGCGATTGAGCTTACAGGCCTGTGCAACTTGCGGAACACGCAGACATCAATAGTTCGTGTGACACCCATGGCTGGCCATAACAGGCGCTACACGCCGTGGCATCGAACGAAAGAAGCTTTGGATGCGGACTTGGGGTATGTCGGTCCAGGCTGCTGCCACACGTTGCCACAGTTCATCAGGCGTAGCCGCGCGTGGTGCTTGCCGGGCCACTCGGTTGCCGATCAGCGAACAGACGTGTTCGATGGGCGACATATCGGGAGAACAGGTGGACCACAGCAGTAGTGCACCTGGTGGGCCGTGAAGAATTGTTGCACAATGCGTGCCACGTGCGGGCGCGCATTGTCCTGTTGAAACGTGGCCCCTGGCAGGTCCTGTATGTAAGGGAGGACTACAGGATCCAAAACGTCGGAGATGGTGCGGTAGCTGTTGAGTGTACCGGCGATGCATACCAGAGGGGTGCAAGTGTCATATCCAATTGTGCCCCAAACCTTAACGCCAGGCGACGGACCGGTATGGCGATGCATAATGCAGGCGTCACACAATCTCTCGTCGCGGTGCCGCCACACGTGGATCCGACCATCGTGGTGTTGCAGGCAGAAGTGGGATTCGTCGGAGAAGACAATGTCGTGCCATTTCGTAGTCCAGGTGCGCCGTTCAACGGCCCACTGCAGCCGCACTTGCCGGTGGTGGAACGTCAATGGTAATCGTACCAATGGGCACCGCGCGACAAGTCCCCGCTCCTGCAGACGACGTCGAACGGTATGCGTTGACACTGGTTGTTGCGCAACACACCCAAATTCCTGCGCTAACGTTCGTGATGTGGCGGTACGAGCTGTCAATACCCGCCGCAAAGCATGCCGGTATTCTCGTTCGGTGTTGTGCCACGGCTGCGGCAATCGCTCACGTCGGTCCGTCCGTCCCTCCTGCACCCACTGAATCCATACTCGCCTCACTGTGGCTGGATGTCGTCCTACACGGACGCCGATGTCTCGGTACGCGATAAGCCACTATTCGTCCTCTGTCGAACTCCGAAACGTGCTGGAATGAATGGCATATTCTGCGACGAGGCATCAGGAAGCTTCCCACGCACAGGTCCGGCAGCACAACACACTTCTACTACTTACACCTCGCCTTCTGTGCACCCTTCTTATAGTGCTTCTCGGTGGCGTGCAGGGCGCACATGATTTGCATATGTCCTGCAATGCTAATCGTTTGCATGTCCTCTCGCGGGCGACGCACGCTGCGAATTTCAGGCCAATGGGATGCTTCCTTCTTGGTGTTGCATTTTGGGTGGCCACCAGTGTATACATGCTCCAACATGCAACTTTGGACGCTTCGCTGCGTGGAGCCTCTATATGCTTTTTCGACCCGGCTAAGGTACCGGAGTGTGAGAGTTATGGAGTATACACCATGTTTTTGTTCCATTGTTATAGAATCACGATATAGCCAATCACGGGATAGGATTCTTAACCTCCAGATTCGCTAAACATAAATGCCGGTTGCTTCGACTAGCGAATCCTGTGATGGTTAAATTCAAATTGATCGGAAACTTGAAACTTGGTCGTTCTGGGTGGTGTAGTGGTTAGCATACCTAGGCGTTTTCTGGGAGACGCGGGTTCGAGTCCCGCTCCAGGACGATGAAAATTTTCAAGTTTTCGGATATTATCTGACTTACCATCCTTGTCACATTTACGCCAAAAATCGAATTGTCATCTTCAGAATTTGTATTAGCCTAATAATAGAGAATAAGTTTTTTGTTCTCACCTTAAAGTCCAAAGTAAACCTCTTACATATGTTTTTCATCGCGATCACATATTCAGGTGTACAGTCCATTGGACCAACGAATCTTGCAGTTCTAGTTTCTTGCTGCAATGAGGTAAAAAAACAATCTTTGGTGATTCGCTAAATGGGGTCTCACACATTCGCGTGTGTATCCGTTTGCAATAGCTGTATTAAAAATTTATTTTAGTTCTCAGCGTTGTTGTTGTAAACCAGATGAATGCGTTTAATACTCTACGAATTAAATATCGAAATGCAGCTAACTTGTAAGATGAGGGGTGGAAAGAGGATTTTGGAATAATAATGGGTTGGTAAATAGGTTTTGTGTAAACGGAATAAATCAATTTAGATGAGTTAGGATCTCTTTTGATGAAATTATCTAGAAACGAAAGAGTAAACTGCATTCCACATTCAAGTGAGAAATTAATAGTTGAATATTAGTTTGATAGAATCAATATTGATTAATCGATTGGCCTTCGAAAGGTCCCGATACCAGTCCGATAGGGCACTTGTGGGGCCCTATGGAGCGGTATATCAGGCGTCTGGATAAATCAATCATCTCCATACCTGCATTGGAGACAGCATATTGTATTCTGCACGAAAAAGTCCAGATTCTTGAACAACTGAGGTCAATCGGAGCCTGCATCGGACTTGTGTCTATGCGTCGCACTCTCGCACGTATGGGCTATAACAGCAGTTGACCCCGACGACATCCTCTCCTAAATACGGATCATCGGCGCAAAGACTCGCTTGGTATAAAGGTCAAGCAACTTGGTCTTCCGATGACTGGAGAAAAATGTACTGGTCTGACGAGTCACGTTCCTTACTCCATTCCGTCGATGGTTGTGTAGGTATTTAACGCAAACAACATGAGCCACTCGATCCATTCTGCATGGTGTCCATAACGCCAGCCGGTGGGAGCGGTTGTATGGTGTGTAGCATGTTTACCTGACAGGAACTTGGACGAGTTGTGCATGCGAAACACCGTATAACTGGTGCCCACTATCGTGAATTGCTTGCTGATTCTGTACATCCACCAGTGTTTCACTTTTGCCCAAATGATTATTGTGTCTTCCAAGATGGCAATGCGCCGGTCCACAGGTCCACTGTTGTGCAGGAACGCTTTGAGGAACACAGTTCAGAATTCCAGTGAATCTATTGGCCTTCGAACGGCCCCGATATCAATCCTATAGGGCACTTGTGGGACGCTATGGAGCGGCATATGAGGCGTCTGGATAAACCAATCGTGTCCATGCCTTCATTGAAGGCTGCAGTACGCACACCTTGGTTGACGGGCAACACCTCGCAACTGCTTCCGCCATCTTATTGAATCGATGCGACGTCCTATAACTTTTGTACTGATGGAGAAAGGAGAACCTACGAAGTATTAGATATGTAGTCCATACCTGCATTGAAGGCTGCATTACACTCAGCTTGATTTGCTAGCCATACCTCTCAACTGCTTCTAGCATCTTATTAAACCGATGCCTCGTATTGCTGTTGTAATAATGGCAAAAGGAGAACCTACGAAGTATTAGGTAGGTGGTTATTATTCAGTATGACTCAATGTAAATGTGCCTTCCCGAAAATCCTCAGCTTATTTAAATCGGAGCTTGTTATGGGGGATGCCACTAAATTTTACTTTAATTAAAGTGCAAGCCTTCCCTCCTACTGTGGTTATCAACGAAAGGAATTTGCACCTATGAGCTCGAGTGTTCACGCGGTACACCTAAATAAATAGGGGCTACTCCGAATATTCCAGTAATCTTAATGGAAGCTCGCAGCTACACTCCGAAGTATATATCAATGTGATTTATTTAGCTGTATATCAGATTTTTATTCTGTCAGAGAACGTTATGTGATTCATTTAATTGTGTGTCAGGTGTTTATTCTTTAATTAATTCTTACTTAATAATTCATGCGACGATAAATAACATAAAAGTTTCGTAGTTGTGTGCATGGCTGTTTCAATCTAACTATTTCTGAATGATTTAGGGAGCGTAGACAAAATACTTTTCACTTAGTTACGTATCAAGTTATTATTCTTCAATTAACGTCATGCTAATAATTTTCACAAGGTAAAACAAAGCAAAATCCATTGATAAATGAATGTTGCTTCGTTGTGTTTACACTACGAAGAAGTTGATCAAGATAATTCACAGTGAGTGGATTTGTTATTCCTTAATTAAGTCTTAATTATTTACTGGACGAAGATTCATTCAATTTATTCAGTAAGAGATTTTTTTATATTTTTGAATTAGACTTGTTATGTTTTAAATATTAAATTATTTATATTTGTACGTTATTTTTATATTGTATTTAAATTCTTATGTAATATAAATGCTAATTACAATCAAAATGCAAATTAAACTTCACAGAAGGGCATTTAGTATGTTATATCTCTGGAAGATTCGGCTGTTTGAGAATACAGCACACATAAAAGTTGGAAAGGGAGTGAGACAGGGTGACACCATATCTCCGAAGCTCTTTAATGCTACATTGGGGGGGTGTCTTTCAGTCACTGAGCTGGGAAAACAAGGGGATAAAGTTTAATGGAGATTATCTGACACACCTTCGTTTTGCTGATGACGTAGTCATTTTTGCAACTACCTCATCAGAGCTGAAGAGTATGATCCACGAACTTGCTGACAAGAGTAAAGAAGTGGGATTAAAAATGAACTTTCAGAAGACAAGAGTGATGTTCAATGCTTTTACAAGAAATGAAGATTTATCGATTGATGGAGAAAAGCTGGAGATAACAGACACGTACGTTTATCTTGGACAGCAGATATCAAGTGAGGGTCACATTGATGAAGAAATTAATCGGCGTACAAAACTTGCCTGAAGAGCTTTTGGAAGAAACAGCATAATTTTCAAGAGCAATATGCAATTATGTCTTAAAAGAAAAGTGTTTAATCAATGCATCCTTCCAGTGCTTACGTATGGTGCAGAGACGTGGACCTTAACTAAATGAGACATACAAAGGCTGCAGACAACTCAAAGCAGCATGGAGAGGTGAATGCTTGGTGTAACCAGGAGAGATAAGAAGAGGAACTCGTGGATCCGAAAAATGACAAGAGTGGAAGACATCATGATCACAGTTAAATCCCTGAAATGGCAATGGGCTGGACATACTGCCAGAAGGACAGGCCGTCGATGGACAGCCGAAATTTTAGATTGGATTCCAAGGGACAGAAAAAGACCCAGAAGAAGACCACATGGGAGATGGGTGGGTGAAATTTGAAAGTATGCAGGAGTGACATGGAGGAGACTGGCACAAGACAGACCGTTGTAAAGGAAACTTGGGGAGACCTTCGTCCAGCAGTGGATTGATAATGGTTGACAATGATGATGATGATGATCTCTGGAAGATATTAAACGACCTGATAGCTTCTACGCAGCAGTTTTTGGAGTTCAATAAGTTGGTCTACAGCAAACTTTTGGCGTTAAGCAGCCAATGGCTTAGACAGCACTGGGCTATCAAGCCTCTCCCGAAGTGTTGTGCCTTAATTTATTTATTTCTCCTTATTCTGTTATTAAAATTTTCCTGATCCCTTTTGGGCGGGATAGGGGTTGTTCATGAAAGGCAAAACAAGCTTGCAACCAATTTTTACACATGAAGTACAGCTCAGAAGAGAGAAAGAATGAGAGAGGAATGGAGAGAGACAGAGAAAGAGAAAAAATAGAGAGGGGTAGGAAAAATAAAAAATAGGGGATAGATAAAAGGAGAAAAAAAGAGAGAAAGAGAGGGGGAAGAGAGAAAGAGAGGAAGAAAGAAAGAGAAGAAAAAGATAGGGAGAGAGAAGAAGAACAGAAGTGAAAGATAGGGAGAGAGAAGAAGAACAGAAGTGAAAGATAAGGAGAGGGAGAAAGAGAAGAGAAAGATAAGGAGAGGGAGAAAGAGAAGAAAAAGAGGGAAAGAGTAGAAAAGCGAGGAAGAAAGAAAGAGAAGAAAAAGATAGGGAGAGAGAAGAAGAACAAAAGAGAAAAACAGAGGAGAACGATAAGGAGCGGGAGAAAAAGAAGAAAGAGAAGAAACAGAGAGGGTGACGGAGAAATAAAAGAAAAGAGAGGAAAAGATAAGAAGATAAGAAGAGAGAGAAAAGGAATTAATAAGGATGAAGATAGAAAAAAAGAATAAGATAGGGATAGAAGGAAAGGGAACAAAAAGGTAGGGAGTAGAGAAAGAAAAGAAAAAGAGATGGAAAATAGAGGAGAGGGAAACAGGAAGAAGTCAAGAGAGAGAGAAAGAGAAAAAAGAGAGGAAGAGGTGAAGAGTGAGAAACAGAAGAATATAGGAAGAGAGAGATGGTGGGGGAGTAAAACAAAGGACATCGCGCAAAAGTTCAAGCTTTCTGCTATGAAACAACGGCTCAACTGATAAACAAACTTTTCTTCTAAAGCGACAAAACCGGATAGAAATGCCCACGTCATAGCTTTTAAATTCCCTTTTCCTGACTATTCCTTCGTACGTTGACTATTGTTAGAGATCTCTTCTGTTTTGACACGTTTGGACCAGTGCTTAGTTACTGTTCAATTTTTGGAGTCCCAGCCCGAAGTATTTCAGCCGGAGAAAGAACTTTATATTGCTAGATAGCGTCTGGCCCGAATGAGCCGGAAAACTATGATTAACCTATTTCGGTATAAATAACAGATATCTCTTCTTCTTTTCTTCCACTTTCTCCTCTACCTACAATTAACCGCTGCTGTTCTCAACTGGGGAGTGGAGGAAGGACCTATAACTATTTCTATAGTAACAGCTGCACAATTTTCCTGTACCATTCGTTTCTCTTGAAATGCTTCGAGTGGCCAAACAACCGGAAAAATCGCGCACCACCGAAATTTAGGTGCTTTGCTCAATAGAATAAGCACGGAGTTACCGCGTGGAGGAAGTGGTGGGCACAGAATTTTCACAAGGGAGGGGTCCAACGAGAAATCCACGGTAAAAACCAAAATGCGACATGATGATTGCAGCGTGCTCACGAAAATTTGATAGTCATTGTAAGGCATACAGAAAAATAAGGACCATTACAAAAACTAGTGAAAATATTAAATTTATAAAACCAAGTGCAGAAGGATACATTTTTAAATTTAGCATTAGTCAAAGTAACGTATTTTGGGGGAATCTTCATCAGATGAATGAAAGACAAGTGCACCCTTTGGGGGGTCGTGAACCGACGAACCCTCCCCTTGTATGAGCCACTGTGTGGAGATAAAGAGCAAAATTTCATCGGCATGCTATCTCCTGTCTATTATGTGTAGTTCTTGAAGAAGCTTTTCTTTCTCTGCAGAAATCCACTGATGCGTAGCCGATGGCATTTGCTACCCAAGCCCGGAATAAATGACCCTCTCAAGAGGGAAATTTAGTGGTGAACAGTCCCCAATTCGCGCCCAAATCCAGTATCCGAAGAATTATCCTTATCAACGTATGCAAAGTCGTACAAAATTACATTTAAAAAAAAAAAAAAAGAACAAGAAAATTCTCTTAGAGCCCAAGCACGTTTCGGGTGTGGATCCATTTCATTCAAATTTCAAAATCTCCCGCCTCGTACAGATATAGTTTCTATTGAAAAACGTGTTATTCACATCATTCCTTCTGAGACGAAATGATCCTTATCAGTATCTTTCCATATTTGGTCAAAAACGTGGCTTTCTTCAGGAAATCATTCCAGCAGACCGAAAAAACACATATGCATAAGTCCCGATGTCTTCCAGTGCCATTTTCTGTGACTACTTTACACTGAGTCCTTCGAACATAGTTTAATCCCAAAGCAACGGTCGCCTGTTCTAAGTACAATGGCGGAAGGAGGATTTACCCAAAGTCAGGGCGTTAGTGCCTACTGCTGCTGACTGCTCAAAAGAATGATTTCAGATTTCCAACGAATATACGTGAACACATTCCTAATATGATGTTTATTTGTATCTCAGCGGAAGTTTTTTTTCTGCTTCGTTAAACATTAAGAGATGCATTTATCGGCACAAACATTATATTGAAAAAGTTACTGGACACCCCTTCAAAAGCCAATGAACGGATCAGCTGTGTTGTTAAGATGCGCGGTACAGCTGTAAACGGTATAAAACAAGCCTGTATCTGACTGCGATCATATTGCACGGTGAGGTTGAGGGAAAATATCTCAACGGGAGAGAACTGACTTTGAGAAAGGAAAATATCTTGGGTGTCATATTAGTGGGTTATCCATAAGAGAATCCGAGAGGCGTTTAAACATACCCAGGTCAACTGTTTTGGATGTACTGAATAAGTGGAAGACACATGGCGTGCCTGAAGTAGCAAAACGTACCGGCAGACCAAAGAAGTGATAGAGGACGTCGAAGCCTCAGAAAAGTCTTTACAGATAATCGACGCAGTATTGCACAAGACTTCAGTGTACAGGTGAGTAAAAATGCTGGAACCTCGGTATGTGTACGTACCATTCGCACAGAACTTCATTTCATGGGCTACCGTGGTCGTGCGTCTGCTCATAAGCCTTTAATCTCCACTGGGAATGCTCTCCGTCCTTTAGCTTGGTGTAAATAACATTTATCCTCGACCGTAGATCAGCGGAAATGGGTTCTATGGACTGATGAATCCTGATGTACTATCCATCAGTCTGATGGCCGTGTGTGTGCGTATGGCGGCAGCCGGGGGAACGCTATTTACCACAGTGTACTGTTCCTACAGTCAAGTTTGGAGCTGGCAGTGTACTCGTGTGGGGGTGTTTTGGTGGGATGGTCCAAGCCCATTGGTTATCGTGGAGAAACCTGTTAACCAGCATGTCTACCTCGATATTCTGGACAATTACGCCCTACCAATCCTGTGGCAATACTATGGAACCGTGCCTTGTTGGTAGCAGCAGGATAATGCACGGATCCATAAAGCACGGACTGTTACGGTGTGGTTTGACGATAATTCTGCATCGTGTGTGGACTCACCAGCACATAGACTTGATCTTAATCCCATAGAGAACCTATGGGATGAATTAGAGCGCCGCATAAGAAGTTTGGAACCATGGCCTACTACTAATCAATAGTTAGCGGCAGCATTATGTACTGAATGGAAGCGAATTCCTATCGCTGTGTTCCAAAACCTTGTTGAAAGCCTGTCTCGAAGGGTCAGTGCATGCAATACGTCCAAAGGTGGACCGACACCGTACTGATGTATATGTCAGTAAATGCTATTCTGTGTTTCTCTTCTAGGTATCCGGTAACTTTTGTCAATATAGTGTATTCTTATCATGTGTTGTTTAGTTTAGTTTAAGACAAAGAGGTGGACGCCAATTATCGAACATCACCCACACGGAAAAATGGTTTTGGCTCAGGTTTTTCTATTTCAGGGTGACTAACCACCAAAATAATAATTCTGGTTACGCTACTGACAGCAGCTTTTCTTTCAAACACTCGTCCGCGTATCGTAGTTGAATTACTGGTGGTACGTTGTACAAACTATTCCGCGGATAGAATCGTAATGCGAAAAACAAAAAGTATAAAATTAAATAACTTATCCTGCAATATCAAAACTTTGTTCACCGATATATCCTTCAATTTTTCTCTGTTATGACAGTAATAACGTTTGTCGTATGCTTCATTTAGGCTCATTTCGTTTCCAGTAGAGACACAGTTTATAGTGATAAATAAGACAGTGTGTTGCTAGTTCTGTGGAGCGGTTTCCATTCCTCATCCAAATTCACATGTGCGGCATAGGGTAAAGCGTTTTTTTTTTTTTGGCATTCATTCACGTTTACCCGTCAAACTTTTAAAAATATTCCATTATACTCATAAAGCCACGTCAAAAAGTTTCAATATTTATTTCTAAATATTAAAGTGTAAGGAGACGTAGAAATGCAAGGAAAACTATTTATAAGACTAATTAAATTTTAAAGCTTATGACGAAGAAGTCTTGTCTTACTTCTACGTTATCTTAAAGCATCAACATACTAAGAAATAGTTCCTAAATGAAAGAAACCTTAACGGCCAGACGAAACATGTAAACAACAGAAGTCAAACTTACGGAAAAAGATGCTTTATTCAGGATGTAGCAAACACAACGTAGCATTCATAGCACATTGCACTAAACTCTCCTCACACCACACAACGATCTTTAACACAACGCTCTTTTCACAACGCTCCTTTCAATAATCAGTTTACAACCCAACGCTCTCAAGCAATATATTAGTCGTCGTTTTTATATCTTGTTCTTATGAAAACTCAGGCATACGTCACGTTCATTCAACCTCAATTGTGTTGCCAAACGTATTCGTTTGAGAGAAAGATATCACGTTAAGAGTGAAGAATAACAGAATAAACTCAAGACTTACATAGGGAAAGTAACTAAAAAGGAAAGTTAATTTAGAATATACGTCACAAGCTTGAAAGTACGGTCAACTCTGCTTATAGAGAACCTCTGCGGACTCGCATATTTCGTTCACTGTACCCGAGGTACACTAAAACGGAAGTGTCTTCCTTTAACCTCAATTGAGTGAAATGATGAGCAAGAAAATAAAATATGTACTTATGTATTTAAAAAATAATATTTTTATGTGCGTAGTGTATGTTCATTAAATTAAGTAAACAAAATTAATTTTATATTACCTTCATTAACATGAAAGTAGTCTGTTATGTGCCGCTTCTTGCTGCAAACAGTTTTAATAAATATTTTCTCTATGTCCTTTTCAAGAGTCTGTGCTTTTGATACACTCGGTTCTACATTTTCCATACATTCTAGGAACTTTAGCACAATCCTGACACCCTCCAACTTCTTTTTCACTGTTGGAACACGTTCTTTATTATCGTCCTCATCTCCTCATCATCTTCAGCCTCCTTTCTTCCGTGCTGGAACCGCCATTCACAGCCTCGACAATAGCTTCATCCGACGGGATTTCATTCGTAATAACTTCACAGTCAACATCGATAAAATCTTCAACTTCAGTGGAATTTGCACCGATATGATGAAGCAGGTCATTGAGAGGAACACCATCCTCTTCTTCGAATGCCACACGTCCAGTAGCCAAACCAGACCTCCGGAAACAGTTTTGTATAGTGACAGTTGTGACGTATATTCTAAATTAACTTTCCTTTTTAGTTTTTTTTCCCTATGTAAATCTTGAGGTTGTTCTCAGTTATACTTCCCACTTAACGTGATATCTTTTCTCTCAAACGAATGCTGTTGGCAACGTAATTGAGGTTGAATGAATGTGACGCATGCCTGTTATGAAATAAGAACGAGAGATATAAACAACGATACTACAGTTGCTTGTGGTGGTGGTGGTGAGTGGTGGAAAGTGGAATGTGGATTTGTGTTATGTGATTTCTATAGTACCCTGCAGTGCTACTGTATAACCTGTGCTAGAGAAATAGAAGTCGATATCCGTAAGTTTGGCTTCTGTTTTAAATGTTTCGTCTGGCCGTTAAGGTTTAATTTAGGAACTATTTCATCGTATGAGTATGTTTTTTTTAAATAACGTATCAGTACAAAAAGACGTTTACGGTATACAATTGACACACTCCTCCACACTTTGTTTCCAAAACGTACAGCGTTCAGAACATTTATTGATGTGTTATGCTTTGATTCCAAGGCTTGGATTAAATGAAGCATTACGTACTTTCTGAAATAGGTTTTAAACCTTCAAATCACACCTTGGTCCATGGGTTGGAGAACTGACGTGGTGTTGGCAGGCAGGAACACCAGCTTGATATTGAGGTTTTTAATCCTACCTTTGTCCTTCAATGCACTTAAGGAGTAGTAGGCTTACAATATTGTTCACAACACATTCTTTCAAGTTTTTACAAGAAGGTTTGTTTTGAAATAAGTTACAATTTTATGTAACAAATGCATTCTTTTCTTTGGAGTTTTATTTATTTAGATTCACTATAACCGAAGTTGAAGGTTCACTACAAACAAAAATTTTAATTTACATTTTCGATATTGCGGGTCGGGACCAATGATTTAGGTTCACTATAGCCGAATTTTTACTATAACAGAGTTCACTATATCCAGAGTTGATTGTATGTATTCTGTTGCCGTACAATATTTTTGTTATACAAGTTACATAACAAATTATTTTAATCTCAGCTATTCAATTCTAATACACTTCTGCGCAGCCCCGGTGGCGCAGGGAATCTAAGCTCTAGTTTCTGACATTCGTCCGAGATGGGTTTGGGATCGAATCCCGGTGAGACACAGATGTTGTGCTTGTATTACAGCACTGGCTCTCCCCTTTTCTGAAACCAGTGGCGCTAAATTAATGGCGGACGACTATTTACAGTCCATTGAGTTGTTCATGGTAGTCGTTATACCGCAAAAGAAAGAAAGTGCACTTTTTTTTTATTTCAAAAAATTCAATTAAATATTTAATGTTCTGCACTACACGCAAAACGACGTGCCTCACTGACTAGCCGGGTAGTACTCGTGTGCATCGAATGCCTAACCAGTTGTCCACAACTAACAAATGTTTGAGAAACACTGGTCTACTATCACTAATGGCGAAGGAAATGTTAAATGTGAAGGATAGTAAAGAGAATGAATTTTAACCAAAAGACCGAATTGTGTTAGCAAATATTAAGCATCATATAACCTGAATTAAGGCTGACTCTGACGTTTCAGAGAAACTGCAGAAGCAAGTTCGGAAAGGATCAAAATCACAAGAGACCCATGGATCCGTGATTTGGAGGGCATTACAAAAACTGCTCTTGCTAAGAAGTATCACGCCTCAAAGACAGCTGAGTTAGACTAGGTTTAGAAAGCCATCTGAAAACTGTTCATGTCTCACGAGTGGTCATAACCGCTGGTTTCCAGCTCGTCATTCGGGTTCCAATCCTGGATTCGGCATAAGCACTGCCCTTTCTCCTAATATGCTGGCTCTCAGCCTTCCCTGGAACCAGTGGCCCCAGATTGAGGTCGGGAGACTGCTTATAACTCTCTGAGTTGCTCATTGTGGTGGTAAGCAAAGATCTCAAGCAAGCAAAAATATAGCGCTCTAACTGCTGAGCCGGGGGAGGTCTTTGTGAAGCAGGGCAGTAGAACCTTCGTGCTGTAGAAACATTCAAAATGGTATATTTCCTAAATTGCACGATATATTAAAAACTTAGGAAAGGTAAAATCCTTCAAGTTTAAAGTATTTAATGCTAAAAATATATAGTTACATTACATTAGCACTTTCGAGCACACACGTGCTCATCATCAGATGTAATAAAAGGTTATAAAACGTAGATTAAGCAGTTTATAAAGGCATTAAGCGATACGTAGGTTTGACGTTGGTGTGATTTGTCAAAAAGGTCAACGTCATTGCGTGATTTCGTTAGAGGTTGGGCCAAGGATGGAATGTCCGTGAGGGTTCATTATTTGACACTATCTGTGAAAATCTTGTAGCAATGGTTTCCAAGGTGTAGGGATCTCAAGCGGAAGATAGTCATTGCAGCAATTGTCATCGCTGTGATAATTATATAAAATTTCTGGAATAGGTAATTGGGCTTGAGATCTTGGTGTTGTGAGAATGATAGCTGCACTCCAAAGTGGAAAACACTGGCTTTCATTGGTTAAACGTGAAACAGCCGTAGCTGTAGAGCTGGATCAAACGCGTTATGAGTGTTCCTTGATTCTGCTAATTAGGGATCCTTTGGTGGAACCTATATGGATTTTGGGAGGAAGTGTCGGATCCTTTGGTTGTAGAGGATTTGTATATATGCCGTGCTTGGAAGAGGTGCCCACTGTGTCTCGGTCTTTCCTGATAAGAGACATAATACACTGGCGTGCAAATATTAAGGACGAGACGGTTTTTCTCGTGTAACGTCGTGCAAAAGTGCTCCACATCGACTCAAATCATACCATAAGATCCCCAAGATGTAAGAATATGGGACAAGTGAGCAAAACCGTTCAAACAAGGAATCCAAAGGTACAAAGGCACTTTATTGAAAAGGTAGCTTCGAGCAACACTGGACAGAAGACAAAAACGTCCATGTGACAGGCGGCAACCAAGAAAACTCCAGTCTTTAGTAGGGGATATGATCACCCCTGATTTGCGTTGCAGGATTTTCAACGTCTGTCCATGCTGAAGACGAGGTTGTCAAGGAGCTGTTGAGGCATCGCGGCCCATTCCTCTTGTAGCGCCAATCGCAGCTGCGGAATCGTTGCTGGCGGCTGGTGACGTGCTGCCAAGCGTCTCCCTATAAGGTCTAACACGTGTTCGATTGGATTTAGGTCCGGGAACCTTGCGGACCAATCCATGCGTTGAATATCTTCACTCTCCAATTGCTCTGCGACAGCCACTGTACGATGAGGTGTAGCATTGTCTTCCATAAAGAAGAACTCAGGACCCACAGCACCTCTAAACAGACGCACGTGAAGCAGGAGAACCTCGGTACAATAGCGGACAGAAGTGACTGAACCTCCTTGGAAGATCTAGAGGTCAGTACGGCTACTAAGCATGATACAGCCCCAAAAGAGAACTCCGCCACCTCCAAACCGGTCTCTTTCGATGATGTTGGAGGTGTGATTGCGTGTTCCCCACTCTGTCCAGAATCGCTCGTTGGACTAAATCGGCTCTCATCCGTAAAGAGAACTCGACCCCATTGCTGATGTGTCTAGTCCTTGTGTTCCTGGCCCTCAGAAACCGCCGTCTCCGATGAGCAGGCGTTAATGGCACACACCGTGCTGGTCGTCGTGCAAATTGACCACCTTTGTGCAGCCTCCTGGCCAAGGTAAAACGCGATAACGGACGTCCAGTTGTCTGTTGCATCTGTTGCATGTGCCTTGCGATTTTTCCCGCTGTCTGCCGTCTGTCTCTTCTCGCCTGTAGGACAATATATCGGTCGTTCGCCGCCGTGGTTGCTCGTGGACGACCACTGCTAAACTCTCGGACAGCTGTTCCTGTCGTTTGAAATGCTCTCCAAGCTCGTGAAACGATGTTGTGAGCGATTGGGAACTCCTCGGCCACACTAGACACACTTCGACTTTCTTCCAACTTCCCAATGACGCGACCTCGGGTAAAGTCATCTAGATGTCGTCTACTGGATTGCCTGTTGGCCATATCACACCGTGGCAGCAACTGGACGTCGTTCAAACCGATGTACACCGTGGAATAGCTTTCACCGAATTGCTGCGCGTACACCGCCCGTGTGCTTTATACCCTTCCGACAATCCACCCCCCGTCATGTTGCATTTTTAAAACCATATTTTAATAAATCACCATATGTGATACATAGTTCGAGGCAAGCTTTAGATATCATTAGGAACTTTAAAGTTTACGGGCCTTACATATTGGCTTCACTGGTTGTGAACCCATTGTACCCAAGCGTATCTACTGAGGACGCCCATAATGTCATACAGTAGTAGGCGTTCTGACAAAATGCTCCCCTCTACATCAACTAGAAATTGAAGCCATCTTACAAGCTTTAAAATTGGTAGCAATGCGATTTTACTTTAATTTCAATAATATAACATATCAGCAACTGGCAGATGCACCAATGGGATCGCTGTTCCCGCTATATTGGTTGACGCAATATTACAAGATATTAAATGTAACATTATTCTTAATAGCACATTTCGTCCTGACTTATTCATACGTTATGTCGATGATGTACAAATTATTTGGTCTCATCCCATCTAACTGTTACAATGTTTTTCAGAACAACTATCTGACTACTATCCAACTACAGTTTATACAATTGAACTTGAAAATTGCAATTCGTTACCATTTCTGGATATTTTGCTTACACGTGATTCTGCAAGTAATTCATTGACTTATTCTGTACATAAGAAACCAACTGCTAATCCCGTACTTAAACCTTTTAAATAATATCTCCCATTTGGATATAAATTGGCAGGTTTGCGCTTTTATGTGAATCGAGCATTCACGCATACCTCCGCTAAGAAACTTCGAAAGGCAGAGCTAGACTTGGTTCAAGAACTTGCGCAATACTACGATTACCCCGATTATGTAATAAGGAACCTTATTAGGGCACGGCATAGGGATGACACCACTACATTACGGTTGGACCACCCAAAACCACGTTATGCAGGATCTCTGGATTTCCAACCGGTGGTAAATCAACAGTTACACAATATATGTTAAAAAGAAACATCAGTTGACCTTTGGGGTTAAAACAACAAGTATTTTCGAAATGACAAAGTGCGATCGCGACCCCATTCCGTATATAAATAGACATGGTGTATACATGATACCATTATTGCCAAGTGTATCGGGTCAAGAAGCCAGGGTATATATTGGATTAACCACAAGAACATTGGGAGTACGGCGTAAGGAGTACAAATATCATATCAGAAAAGACAATTTGAATACAGCGTTGGCCAGGTTTGTAAAAGATGAAGATTACAGTCCCCAATGGGAAAACATAAGACATCTATCAACCACAACAGGGAAAAGTGATACGTGGTTCACGGAAGCAATGTACATTCTGCTATATTGTACCCATTGTTGTAATGAGGATTTACCAACAATAACACCTTCATCATGAAGACAGTTCATACGTACTATGCCGGCCCCTTTTCATGAACATATATATCGATCTAACCCTTTTGATGACACGTGATGGACTTAAAATTAGACCTACATTGATAATTATATATTCATTATTACTGGCACTGTATTGTATAATGTGTGCAATTATATCTTTACAAATTACCTTGTTTAACATCTTAAAATTTAAAATGCTTGTTGTTCCCTGAGAGTGGTGTAGCCTGTTATAACTTCACAGCATTATGTTGTCAGGACAACGTGACGTAAATTTTGTATATACGTGCGTGCATCTGAGGGTGCACGCGGCATTATGGCTTGAGAATGAGCTCCAGTGGGAGCTCGAAATATCTTGTCTTTTTAACTTATCATCTTTTAGCCTTTTACCTTATCCCCTTTTATTTGCACTTTGGGACCTGGTTGTATTAAACTTACTGCCAATGACTCAATTGTACGTAGTGGAGATGTTTTTAATCGTGTTAGACAGCTGTTATTTTAAATGTGTATCGTTTTAAGCACGAAAAGAAGATATTTTTAGCTTTATCCTTTGACGCAGTTGGTGGAATATGTTCCGGAAAATGTCCCCATTTTTTTTTCTTTGCTTTCAATCGAGCAGTGTCACCTTGCAAAGGACATTCGCGAACGTTATATTCCGGTAATGAATCTTCCGCAATACTCAAACGAAAGTCGCTAATACCTTTTCGTTTTGTGTCATACATAATTTTGGAATGTAAAATATAGCTGTTGAATATAGCGATGTCTGTTATATAGAAAAACATTTTTCATATGGAAAAATATTTTTCTATACCCTTTTTTACATTTTCGCATTATGGAAAAACCATGCAAGCCCCTGATCTTGTCTATCAACGACACTCATATTTTGATTGTACTCAGCTACACATGCTGGCTTTATCCCACTTTCTTCGCCACCGCCTTTACATTTCTTTTCTTTTTCCTGTGTTCATCATATCAGCTGTCAAGTGTTTCGTACTGTAACGTATACTCTATATTCACTTTCCTTTTGATTTTACTATCTCTGGTTATTTTATTTTACTATGTAAATTATCTTCTTACTGAACGAAATATTATTTCACTCGATGAATGAGATCTGGCAATGAGTGTAAGTCATGACGTGGTGGTAGCCAGTATATATAGGCGCGTTCATCGATAGCAAAGGGGAGCGTTTGGTGTTGTACGGAGAGATTTTTTTGTTATAAGGAGATCGTTTGTTGTTATACTAGAGGAGAGAGTTTCGTTCTATGATATTAGTTGGATTCTTCATTATTGTGAAAAAAGTTGTGTGTGTGTGCTTTGGACGACCAAGAGTCGCAAAAAAAAAAAAAAAGATTTGAGTAAGTACGTCTTTCTCAATTAATAGTTTTTGTCAGACCTCTGTCTGTCTGTTAGGTTTATATCGTTAGTTTATTACCATTAACAACCAGCGTTAAGACTTTATACATTCTAATTACTACACTACTAGCAGGAGACTTTATTCATGTTCTTAATTAACTAGTAACAACAACCATTTGAATTCACTATTTGAAGCTCAGTAGGAAAGATTCATTATTATCATTAGCTAGCTGGTAGAAAGAGCTTATTCATTATAATTAGCTTAGCGGAAAGCAAAATAAAGCTAATTCATTATAGTACTTATCATAAAAACTTCCTTTTTCTTTTGCACCATTTTAGAGCCAGTAAACCTTTGCTAGGCATGATTCTAACTTCTCCGTTTTTCAGTTTACAGGATACAAGATTACTAGGAAAATTCAATCTAGGTTTACGTAAAGCCCCTACACCGTCTTTATCGTTTGCCAATAAATGCATAAATAATTGTGGAGACGAATAATAGTTGTTCATACATAATGCGTAGCCTTTTCCTAGAATAGGTTGTGCTAATTCCATGACGACACTTTCGGAAGCAGGCATGTTCCTTTGTGCAGATCTATCTTGACCGATATACACTGAAGTGCCAGAAAAACTGGTACACCAGTCTAATACTTGGTAGATCCCCCACGGGAGCGCAGAACTGAAAAAATACCAAGGGGCATGGACTCCACTAGCTTCTGGAAATATGCTGTAGGCAATGCACACCATACTTCCTGCAGAACGTTCCACAATTCGGGTGTATTCCGAGGTCTCGGATTCCTGTGTTCGATAGCGCTTTGCATGGCATCCGAAATGTGTTCTATCACGTTCAGATCTGGGGACTTGGGTGGGAATGGCAGCACCCCAAACTCAGATGAATGCTCCTCTAACCATAATGTGGCGTCCCGACACTTGTGTGGAGGTGCATTGTCCTGTTGTAACAGGCCCAACCCATCAGCATGAATGCAGGACATAAACGGGTGCACCTCGTCAGAAAGAATGCGAACATCATATAGCGTTGGCCGGTCACAGAAGTTTGTAGACGTACCAGGGGTACCAGTGAAGTCTAGCTAAACACAATCCATACCATTACGGACCCGCCACCATCCGGTACAGTTCAATGTTGACAGGCGGGATCCATGGCTTCAGGGGGTTTGCGCCACACACGAATCTTTCCATCTTCCCGATATAGTTGGAAATGTGACTCTTCGGACCAGTCTACTTGTTTCCAGTCATCAAGTGACCAGTGGCGGTGTTGCCGTGCCCAAGCGAGGAGCATAGCTCTGTGTTGTGCACCCATCAAGGAGACTCGAGTTGGGCGCCGGCTCCCAAAGCCCATATCGTGCATGGTACTTTGCACAGTCCGGACGCTGATGTTTGTTGAGGCTCGAGCATTGAATTACGATTATACCTGTGAGAGAGTTACACGCCTATCGCGTGAAGCGATTCTTTACAGCCGACGATGGTCACGTTCACCCAATGTCTTTTTACGGCCACATTGGTATCGTAGGTTGGAGGTTTTGTCGGAATTCTTGTAGTCACGGTACACCCTTGCAATGGTCGTCCGTGAAAATCCGAACTGCGTTTCTACCTCCGAATTACTATGGTCTATCTCACGAGCGCCAACTATGACACTGCGTTGAAAAGCGCTTAAATCGTCATTATTTGTCATTCTCATGCCGAAAACAGCTCTGACAGCTAGCAAAGATGTCTATCGCTTTATACACGCACTGGCGGACGCAACTGAGTACGCGCATATGTGACGTTGGTATGTATTTTGCATAACCTCGTCTGTACAAGATTTTCTGGCACTTCAGTGTATATCTTGAAGCATATACAATATCCCGAATTTTTTTTTTATTGGAGGTTTAACGACCACCGTGAGCAACTCAATGGGATGTAAGCAGTCGGCCTTCTCTCATTTAGGGTCACTGGTTCCAGGGAAGAGAGATAGCCAATGCCGTAAGACAAACACAACATCTATGCCTCACCGGGATTCGAACTCGGACCCCTTTCAGACGAATGATCAGAGGTCATCACTTAGGCCACTGCGCCACCGGTGGCGGCATTCCGAATTACATTCTCATACTTTATAAAATGTTATGCCGAATCGTACTCTTTTGCATGGAATGTACTGGACATAACTTAGTCGTCCTTTGAATTTCAGAATTTCATCAGCGATTTATTAATACACACCTTGTTCTCTGATGTGTTGAGATCACAAAACTTTTTATTCAGATAACTTACTATATTTCTGATTTTTCTTATTCTATAAGAATTATCGGACGGCCGTCCCGGTGGCGCAGTGGCCTAAACGATGGCCTCTGATCATTCGTCCGTAAGGGTTCCGGGTTCGAATCCCGGTGAGGCATGGATGTTGTGTTTGTCTTACGGCACTGGTTCTTTCCCTTCCCTGGAACCAGTGACCCTAAATTAGGGACGGGCGACTGCTTATAGCCCACTGAGTTGCTCACGGTGGTCGTTAAACCTCCAATAAAAAAACAAATTATCGGACTTTGCATTACCTGAAAAATGTAGATATCTTGATATGGTTAGAAATCATTTGTACAGCATAATTTTCGAGAATATAGGAGTGTGTATGATTTCTGTTTTGGATCAGTACAATTGTATCTTCTGCTTTTTTACTTGTGACATTATGAATCATAGTGCGAAATATGCTTTCATTTCATTATAGTCACGGCAAACCATTCTTGATCTATCTTTTTCCTTCTAAATCTCTTACTGTTCATCACTATATTTCCATAACGATTCGTCTCTTTCACTGTATTTATCCAGAATTCCTTGTCCATTACTGCATGGAAAACGCATAAAGAGGTAGGATTTTTCCTAATCTATGTAAAACTGTTATTTACACCAGGGACATTCCTTAAGGATTTCACATTTGGAACGTTTATGCTTTCTTTCCAATTCCATTGTGGCACAGTTGTACTACCAAATTTCATCATCAACACTTGATACGCGTCTCACACGCTTCCTACGTCTTGGTTGAATAACGCTGTCTTCACTCTATACATCTTCGTCACTACTACTTCTACTATAATATTGTACATCATATGATTGTTAACTCCTAATACTTTCTACATCGCTTCCGTACACATGCGTTGAACTCATACCGGTGTCGATCGAACAACTTTCTCTTTTGCCCTGTGATTTTCAATTAACGAATCTTTCTAGTCCCCAGACTTCAGACTTGCATTATGCTGTATGGTGCCTAACACAATCTTGTGACGTATAACGAAGTAAATTTCTCCGTCATTTCTGGTCTACGCTGGGAAACGAACCCAAGTCCGCTTATTCCGGAACAAGTCGCTCTACCAACTGAGCCACGCAGACGTTCATTCTGATTGCTATTTGCCTTTATGTCGTGTGCATCCTGCTGGCAGGTACGTCACATCTCCCCCTCCCCCAAAGACGGCCGGGGGCATGGCCCACGGGCAAGCCGTGACCATGAATCGTTGCAGGCAGCCATCGACTGTAGAACGTGCACTTGAGAACTTCCAGTCAATCTGGTGTGTGGAATACAACATCACACATTTTTTTATTCGAAGCGCTGGAGAAGGGATTCTCTGATTTTTCCTATCTCGCGGTGTGGAAATAACATCACACCATTGCGAGATTTTGAACGGTCGGGTCATCCGAATAGTTCGGGCGACATTGTAACGAAGTAAATTTCTCCGTAATTTTTGGTCTACGCCGGGATTCGAACCCGAGTCCGCTTATTCCGGAACAAGTCGCTCTACCAACTCAGTTACGCAGACGTTCATTCTGACTCCTATCTGCCTTTACGTCGTGTGCGTCCTGCTGGCAGGTACGTCACAGACGCGATAAATGCAAACAAGGCATATGCGTCAAACAATGTAATCTACGTTTCCACACGTAACAGGATCAGACCGGCGGTTATCGATTCAATTTATCTGTATATTATTATCCATTCCTATGGAAAAAGTATATGATTTACACAGACGAATAACATTAAAAGTAGAATAACTATGAGTAAGAAAAACGTGATGAATAGCTTCCAAAATCGCAGGACGTCTCCGAGACGTCATAGTCAGGTTTGGGGTCCAAACACCATGACGTTTCCGAGACGTCATATTAGGTGAATGGGTTAAGTAAATGAATAGTGTTAAGGTCGTAGTTCAGGGCTCCAACATAATCTAACTATATAGTTTTAGCATTAAATCTTTTAAACTTCAAAGTTTTTAACTTTCCTAAATTTTCAATATATCGTTTTTCTTTGTAAAACATTAAAGAATGCTTTCTAGCACATCTTTGCGTGCTCATAGAATCAGTGCATCCACCCCATGGGCGCCGATTTCACCAAATTATTGGGCGGGGAGGCAGGTATGAATAGATCAGACATGGAGGGGCACGTCTCTTCCATTATCAGAAGGAAAATTAAACAAGTTAGTAAAATCATCCAATGCATTGATTATGATACGCTTTCCAACATACCAGAAATCATTACTCAAGTTATGAGGATAATGGCTGTGGAATAAATCTCGCTCCTGCGCCCTGACCTTTGAACCCATTTCGATTATTTTCAACAGAACCGGTTCAGTATACCTCCGGAACAACATAAGTTATGACGCATAAGGGCAATGGAATGGATCCCGCTCCTATGTCTTGATCTTTGCCCCCTTTTAATCCATTTTCAATAGGGTCCGTCCCTAAGTAGTCCCCTACCAAATAGTAAAATTTCATCGAAATCGAACCATTTTTACGCAAGTTATGACGCATAAGGCGATGGAATGGATCCCGCTCCTATGTCCTGACCTTTGAACCCATTTCGACCATTTTCAATAGGGTTCGTCCCCAGATGGTTCCCTACCACATATTAAAATTTCATCAAACTCGAACCATTTGTGCGTGAGGTTTCGTGCGGACGGACGGACAGACAAACCGACAGACGGACAAAGCTGGAGCATATACGCTTCTTCAAACTACGGTTGGAAAGCGTACAAAAATGGACAAAAAGATAAACTACGAGATTGGACTATATTTTGAACGCACTTCTAATTGCTCATTATCAAATGAACAATTAAACAAATGTTGTTTTGCTGAATATTAATATTTTCAAAAATAAAATTCAGCCTGTGATTATATAAAAATATCCGGAGATGTTATTTCCATACGTTTATAAAAAATATGAGAAATTAGTGGGGTTACTCAAACAAAGAGCAAGAAGCAGAAAAAAATAGGTAAAGACGTTAGAGGTTATACCCTTCTGTATTTTTATTTATTTTATTTTTGATAATTGTTTTACATATTTACCACTTATCATGAGAACATGCAAACACAATCCCTGCCGCTCCGGTGGCACAGTGGTCTAAGCGATGGCCTCTGATCATTCGTCCGAAAGGGGTCCGGGTTCGAATCCCGATGAGGCATGGATGTTGTCTTTGTCTTAAGGCACTGGCTCCCTCCCTTTCCTGGAACCAGTGACCCTAAATTAGGGACGGGCGACTGCTTATAGCCCATTGAGTTGCTCACGATGGTCGTTAAAAATCCAATCAAAAAAAAAATAAAAAAAAAACACACAATACTGGTCTGGCAACCCTGTTTTTTATCAAATGAGCAATGCCAAATATGGAGGAAAAGTTAACCATTTTTTTTCATTATTCATTTTTTGTAAATTAATATTGGCTTCATAAGACCAAAACGATTATTTAATTAAACAGAACGAAAAATATTATGTGGGCACTGCCCCCCCCCCTCCCTGAGTAAAATTATTGGAGGAGAAATATTTACCTTGCCCCCCCCCATAGTAAACGCCTGTACGTCCGTGTACAACATTTCTGTGTATCTATATATGGCTCATATGAAAAATACCTGTTGTATTGGTAAGTTGGAACTATCAGAACGTAAATCGGAAGATGAGGGTTTGATTCTCGCTGCAGGGATACGCAATTTTCAAGTTTTGATGCCTACATGGGAAATTGCAAAAAATGTGGCATCTTTTTACTAATACCGTACAGCCTCATTAATCCGCACCCCATGAAGCCGGACTTCGCCTAACCCGGACAGCCCTTTTCAAAAAAATAAAACACCTACAATCACGAATAAAAAGCTGAGTTATGGGCGCGAGACTGCAAACTACGCATTTATCTCCCTGGTGCACCTGCCGTGACTCAAACTGTTTCTCTACTCCTCCTCAAAGCTACTCTATCGTTTGTGTGGGAGGTGCGTCTGTCAGTCTGTAGCTTTGTCTGATACGTGGCGCATCACGTGTTGTGTTCCACCGTATCTTTATTTATTGCGATTTTAAAAAACCTGAAGTTCAGAAAAAAGATGGCGCGACCTGTACTTTGATGACGTCAGTAGACAAACAAATGTTAGATTGCATAATTATGGTTATGTTTTAGAAAATATTAAGTATTCCAAGTTATAAAATGAAGCTATTTTAATCGATGTTCAAGTTTTCATCCTTGGGAACGCATTAATTGTCCAGAAAAAAGGTGGCGCGACCTGTACTTTGATGACGTCAGTAGACAAACAAATGTCGGATTGCATAATTATTTTAATGTTTTGGAAAATATTAAGTATTCCAAGTTATAAAATGAAGCTATTATAATCGATGTTCAAGTTTTCATCCTTGGGAACGCATTAATTGTCCAGAAAAAAGATGGCGCGACCTGTACTTTGATGACGTCAGTAGACAAACAAATGTTAGATTGCATAATTATGGTTATGTTTTAGAAAATATTAAGTATTCCAAGTTATATAAAATGAAGCTATTTTAATCGATGTTCAAGTTTTCATCCTTGGGAACGCATTAATTGTGAAGACAATGTGTACAGAAGTGTTTCGTTAGGAAGTATAGGATGCAAAATTACTTGACGTCCACCTTAATGCAGAAAAGAAAGCAATTGTTGTGAAAAGAATGTGGATGCCTACAGATCAATCCCTGGACTATGCGGTTTATTAAAAATAATCCTTTCTCCGTACTTCTCGATTAACTGTGCGAGGGATTGAAATTCAGGCTGCAGCGTAAAGATTACCTAAGCAGTTGTGAATTAGCAAATTTAAAGTCAGTTCGGGTTGGCTCTTTAGGTTCAGAAGGCGTCATAACAAATAGAAAACTGTGTGGTGAAAGTTTCAGTGCAGACGCTGAAGCTGTGTTCATGGCAAACCTCGTCTGCGAACCACAAGAGCGGCCGGAAAACGACCCTGACTGATGGAGACATGACAGCATTAAAGATAATTGTTACCCGTAATAAGAACACCACTACGCCGAAAATTAGTGCGGATCCCAATCTGCATCTCCAGTCCCCAGTATCAACAAAAACAGTGCGCAGGGAACTGCAGAAATAAGACAGAGCTGCTATTGCACAATCTCTGGTGTCCCAGATGAATGCACAACGGCGACGGCAGTGGTGTCGGAAACCTACAACATAGACTTCTGATGCATGGAAGCGCGTAATATTGTCGGATGAATCCACATTCGCCCTATTTACAATTGCAGGACGTGTTTACCTTTGGAAAACACCATCAGTAGCGTACAACCAAGACTTTACGCTCCCAACAGTTCAGCATGGTGCTAGTTCTGTCATGCTCTGGGCCGTCATACCGTGGTTTTCAGAAACTTTTCTGATCACTTTGAAAGGTCGCATGACTGGAAGGACATGGAAACTGTATTGGCGAAGCAAGTCCATCCAATGGCTCCGGCATTGTTTCCTGCAGAGGATACCATCTTTCAAAATGATAACGCCCCAATTCATAGAGCTCGGAATGCTCAATCGTGGTTTCAGGAGCATGAGGACATACTTCCACACCTTCCTTAGCCTTCCCAATTACCAGAATTAAACATCATCGAGCCACTGTGTACCGTGTTGGAAAACAGAGTAAGATTCCTTTCCCCTTCTCGTGCATATCTCAAGGACCTGTAGCAGTTTCTGCATGAAGAATGGTGTAACATCCCACTAACCACCATCCAGGACATGTATGCGCACATTTGAAGAAGGATTCATTCCATTTTGAATGGCAAAAGTGGTCCCACACCCGAAAATTGTGATTCTCATGTATACACTACATTGATGAAAGTCACCGGATGCATAGAAGAGAAACACAACATAGCATTTATTGTCATACATTAGTACGATGTCGGTCCACCTTTGGATTTAATGCATGCACTGATCCTTCGAGACAAGCTTTCGACAAGGTTTTGGAACACAGCGATAGGTATGATCTTCCATTCAGTACATAATACTGCCTCCTTGTAATGTTCATCTATATTGTCCGTGTCGCGAATATTTTCCTGACGTGACTGCTTACTATGATGCTCTTCTAGCCTGGGATCTTCACATTGCAGAAACCCTATGTCTGTGCTGGTTTATTTCTCTTCTCCTGCTCATGTTGCAGAATTTCTTTCTACCAGTATGTTTCTTGGAGACCGAAGTCTGGTTCCGGTGCCTTTAGCTCACTGCCCGGTGCTTCTCACCACGTTTCCGGTACCTCCAGAAGTGTCTGACGATTTGTTGTTCGTCTTTCTTTCTCAGTGTGGTCGCGTTGTTGGCAGTGTCCGCACGCCCCCCCCCTCGCACCAACCGATCAAGGTGATCGTCCGTATTTGATTTGTCGACAACAAGCTCTCGTCCTTTTCCTGATGTGTACTCCATTACTACTTACCCTACTGATTTCCGGGTGTTCTTAGGTCATCGCACGATTGTCAGCAATGTGTTCACCGCTTATCATTGTTTTTCGCGTAAAGCTCATGGCCATCATCGCTCTCAGTGCCCGCTCTCCACCACCAGTTCCTCTGCTGTGCCTGCGTCTTCTCTCTTCACGAAGCCAACGCCCTCTGCTACAGCTGTGGTATCTTTTACGCACTCGATCGTCAGTGCCTTCGTCTGGCTCCACCTTGCCCCTCGCACCAACCGATCAAGGTGATCGTCCGTATTTGATTTGTCGACAACAAGCTCTCGTCCTTTTCCTGATGTGTACTCCATTACTACTTACCCTACTGATTTCCGGGTGTTCTTAGGTCATCGCACGATTGTCAGCAATGTGTTCACCGCTTATCATTGTTTTTCGCGTAAAGCTCATGGCCATCATCGCTCTCAGTGCCCGCTCTCCACCGCCAGTTCCTCAGCTGTGCCTGCGTCTTCTCTCTTCACGAAGCCAACGCCCTCTGCTACAGCTATGGTATCTTTTACGCACTCGATCGTCAGTGCCTTCGTCTGGCTCCACCTTGCCTGCCTCTTGTGGACTTTTTCTGCTATCGTCTGTGGTGCCCTCGTCCCATCCTGCTGCCTCCTCTTCCCAAGGTTTCTCCTCTTCTGCACAGCCTTCTCAGCCTACCGCTGCTACTCCTCTACAGACCTGGGCCTCGGTGATGATATCTATTGATGACAATCCGCCGTCATCTTCGGATCATTCTTCTGTCAAGTACTCCTCGGATGCCTCTGGTGTTGAGGCCGTCATCGCTCCTGCTGTTTCTAGGCACACTTCCTCTCCTTCTCAGACTACCACCTTGCTCGAGGAGTATGATGCTTTCTCCCTGCCAGCCTCTCCCGATGCTTCAGTTGCATTTTCGCTCTGCGCTCCTGGTGATGTTTCCGAGCCCCGCGAGTCCATCTCTACCTGTTTGCCTGTTGTGTCTGCTCTTCCGTCTCCTGCTCTATAATCTTCTGTCACCTCTAGGCGTGCTATTTCCAAGAGGCGCTGACGTCGTTCTTCACGTCAATGTTACAAGAAGATTGCCCCTTCTCCGGAGTTGCATGATGCTAATCAGCCTGTAATGTTGCCGCCTTATAATGTTCATCTATATTGTCCGCATAGCAAAGATTTTCCTGACGTGACTGCTTACTATGGTGCGACCTGCCGATTCGTCATCGAGCCGGGGAGCGAGTTTTGCGAGTTTGATTGCGATTTTTAGTTTCGTTGCGTTTGAGAAAAGTGAGCACCGCTCACCCCGCGAGAGAGGATTCCTTCCTCCCTCACAAAAAAATTTTTTTTTTCTTTTTCGAACTGAAAGTGTTTCGGTGCAGTCAGATCAGTTCGGGACTTAGAATAAAAACGCCCTTGTCAGGGCGAAGTCCCAACTGACCGCAAACTCGTTTGTGAGGAATAGCGAGTACGTCGACGTCGTGCCGGTTCGGCCAGTGATAGGACTATTTAATCCGTCACTGGGCTGAAGCTCACGCGCCCGGGTTTTCTGAGCGTTACCTTGAGTGGGAGAACCCCAGGGTGCCCACTCAGGACTCAGAAAAAACTTTGCATCTCTCTCACAGAGATGCAAACCTCCCAAAAGGGAGTGATGCTGAAGGGGTTTCCCACAAATCCGCTTTGAAATCAAAGCAAACCACAGCCCTATCCACCAAGGTGAAACCCTCGGAGGTCCAGGTAGTGGAGACATCCTCTCCTAAACCCGTTACCTCCCGGTCACCAAAGGCCTCACCGATGGTGACCTCGGAGCCCACTCCGAAGGCCAATCGGGGGTAGAGACTCCCCTAGCAGGGGCCACTAGGGAGTTTCTAACCCTGGTGGAGGGCTGTGTAACAGAAATTGCAGTGGTCTTGGGCTCACTACCCAAGACGGCAAGCAAGGCTGCGGTGAATAAGATCGCGGCGGTGTTGAGTAAAATTCAACACATCTGCACTCAGCAAGGGATGCTGACCTCAAAGCTAGAGGGCAAGCTTGAGGAGAGGGTGGAGCGTCACCCCCCCCCCTCAGTAGGACCTTTGTCCTACCCCGCCGCAGCCAAAATGGGTGCCACGAAGGAGCAACGGTCTGTGCCGTCACCCAAAGCGAACGTTGCAAAGAAGGTGGTGCCAGATAGGAGACACGTGCTCCTTATCTATCCCACCGATGAAGGCAAAACGTCTGACGACGTAAAGGCAACACTCCTATCCGCAGTGCGGCCAGCAAAACTGCAGATAGGAGTCAAAGGCGTTCGCAAGGTTCGAAACGGAGGGGTGGCGGTAGAGTGCTCGAAGAGCAAGGATATCGCCAAGCTAGAAGGCGAGCTGCGGAGCAATCCCTGACCAAGGATTGCACCCACTCTAACCCCCCCAAAAGCGACTCCCGCGTCTAATTGTTTATGGCGTCGAGGGGAGGTCTAGCGAGAAGACTTCGAGGCCGGTGTTAAAGAGGAAAACCCGGACCTCGAAGGGGATTTTACGGCGAAATTCGCCATCAAGGCCAAAGGGGGTAAGGCCTACTGGGTGGTGGAAGCCGAACCCCTGGCCTACAGATTACTGATCAAGCGAGGTCGACTCAACTTGGGATGGTCGATCCTGCGCTTGAAAGAGTTTGTGAGAGAAGTACGGTGCTTCCGGTGCAACAGCTTCGGCCATTTCAGGAATGGTTGCAGGGAAGCAGAGGACAAGTGTGGACAGTGCGGTGAGACAGGTCACCGGCACAAAGATTGCACTGCTGCTCCGAAGTGCAATAACTGCACTTCGGCGAACAGGCGGTTCAAACTGAAGCTAGAAACAGTCCATTCTAGTTTCAGCAAGACTTGTCCCTCCTTGATCAGCGAGTTGGAGCAGCAGAGAAGCCGAACTAACTATGGTTGATCGTCTAAGGACAAGTACCGGTCTTAGAGTACTCCAGCTCAACGCTCACCATGCGAGAGCTGCAACAGGGCAGATTCTTAAAACTGCCAGTGAAGTCGCAGCGAAAATACTGCTGCTGCAGGAACCGTACCACTCCCATGGTAGGGTAGCGGGGTTTCCCAACTCCTCACGGAGGTACTACTCTCGATGCGAAAAACCAATGGTAGCCACAGTCGTTCTTGATCCAGATCTGGGAGCTCTGGAGTTGGAATGCACATCCAATGTGGTGGCATTGGGCATTGAGAGCAGTAACAGAAAAATCTTGATTGTTAACGCATACTGTTCACCGTCAGGTGTTCTCTCAGACGTGCTAAATTCTATCTCTCGGTTGCTGGATTCCCACCCGCAGCACGAGACTATCATTGCAGGCGATTTTAACGCGAAAAGTCCCCTCTGGGAAGACCAAGAAGAAGATGGGCGAGGTAGTGAATTCCTTGACTTCATCATTTCTTCAGATCTGACGATCAGGAACGACCCCGACAGTGTTCCCACGTTCCAAGCTGCCACTGGGACGTCGTGGGTCGACCTCACCCTCACGAGGACATCGGTTCTCAACCTCCTCCAGAGCTGGCAGGTACTGGACGATGTGAGTTGCAGCGATCACCTTGCTATAACCTTCACGATAGGGTTTGAGAAAATTGGGAAAAAACCCAGGTCTAGGTCCGACGCCCGGAACCTCAAATGGTCGAAACTCCAGGGCCGACTATCAGATCTGCTAAGAGGTAGAAGTGCAGCAGATCTCGATGAGGTAGAAGATCTCAATGAATATCTTGGTAATCTTACCAAAGAGATAGTAGAGACTTGTGAAGGTTGCAGGAAAGCAGGGTAAGGGCAAGACCCCTGCTCCCCTGGTGGTCGGAAAATCTGAGCCTTCTGCGACGGAAGGCCAGACGCAGCAGACGAAGAATGCAACGCGAGAGATTTGACCCAGACAGGAGGGAGCGCCTGAAAAGGGAATATAATCTCTCCAACGCTATGTATCGCAAAGCAATGGTAGCATCGAAGAGAGAGAGTACTGGAGACAGTTGTGTGAGACGACCCCTGTCGGCAATCCCTTTGGGGTACCGTACAGGGTGGCGAAGGGCTCGATCACCGGTCCACTGTTACTGGCATCCGTCAGAACAGAGAGTGGCACCAACACCGCCACTCTGCAAGACACAGTGGAAGTGCTCTTAAACCACCACTTCCCAACCGATGAGGAGCCGGGGGACTCCCCGGATCAAATATCGATCAGAGAACACTTCAGAGAACCTCCAGACACGGTTGACGACCCGCCCTTTACGAAGGCGGAGATAGGTGCTGCAATTAACAGCCTAAACAAAGGCAAGGCACCAGGCATAGATGGGTTGGACCTCTCGATCATCAGAGAGGTGTTTCTAGCCAACCCTGGGTACTTCGCTACCCTGTTTAATAAATGCCTGGAAAGAGGTTGTTTCCCATCATTGTGGAAAACTGCGCTGCTCGTCCTCTTCAGCAAAGGAAACAAGAGTCGAGCAGATCCCGCAGCCTATAGGCCGATTTGCCTGTTAACAGCATGGAGTAAGGTGCTGGAAAAGGTTATTGTGATCCGAGCAACCCATTACCTAGTCGGCCTAGGTAAGCTCTCCAGCCGCCAATTCGGTTTCACGCCGGAGAGGTGTACCGGCCAAGCGCTGGTCAGCCTTACTAAGCAGGTAAAGCAAAATCGTGCACAGGGAAAGCACACCTGTCTCGTCTCGTTGGATGTGCGGAGCGCTTTAAACAACGTCTGGTGGCCACTGGTGCTGAACCGTCTGAAAAGACTTGGAAACTCCAGGAATCTGTTCCTGTTAATAAGCGATTTTCTCTCGCATAGAAGAGTAGAGTTTGAGGTCAGAGACAAGACCTACAGCAGGGAATACACCAAGGGGTGTCCGCAGGGCTCTTGCTCGGGCCCCTTGTGGTGGAATGTGGTTGCAGATACCGCACTTGCGCTTCCTCTGGAAGACGGGGTGCAGCTGCAGGCCTACGCAGATGACCTCATGCTAATAGTGTCAGCATTGGTAGGCATGTGATTGAGTGGAAGGTACACACCGCTCTCTCACAGCTAGATAGATGGAGCAAGGAGTGTAAGCTCTGCTTCGCTCCCGAAAAGATGACACTAATGCTAATAGCAAAGAAGGGGGAACTGATCACCCCACCAAAGTGTCGCTTCAATGGGCATACTATCAAAGCGGTGAGATAGATGCGGTACTTAGGAGTCATCCTTGACACCAGATTGTCAGGGCTACCGCATCTTCGCTTCTTGAAGGACAGATGCACCAGCATTCTAAATAAGATCAACGGAATGCGGCTGCCTGGGCCAGCCAAAAAGGTGCTCTATAAGCGAGGGGTGGAGCGCATATTAACATATGCGTGTCCCGCCTGGTGGTCAGATACCGTTAGGATGAGAAATGGTATTAACCAAATTCAGCGCATGGCGCTATTGGGCATGACGAGGTGCTTCCGCATGACCTCCACAGCAGCGCTCCAAGTGCTGGCTGGGTGCGAACCGGCGGACCTGGTCGTGGCGAGGGAAGCAGTAATGCAGACCCTCCGCGCACGGGGACGATGTTACCTTCCTAGGACACCAGTATCGGTCGTCCGAGGTGGAACTTCTGAGAATGGACTGGACTTGCCACCCAGCCAACGAGCTTTGTCTGAGTTGGGACAAAGCTCTCCCCACAGGTCAGGGGAAGGAACTGTACACGGACGGTTCTAAAATAGGCAGTAGTGTCGGCGTAGGTTTCTGCGTGATCTCGGATGGCAACGAGATGCACGCGTATCGAATGAAACTATCGCCCAATTCCTCTGTCTTCCAAGCAGAGTTATTGGCGATCAGAGAAGCACTGCGTTGGGTGCTTGCTATGAACAGTGAAGGGGCTTATAGCATATACTCTGATAGCCAAGCGGCCCTGAAAGCGCTTGGTCATGTTCGGGAGTAAGACTCCCCTTGTCAGAGAGATAAAAGCGCTATTCAAGTCAATGGAGAGTAGGAGGGTTGCCTTCCACTGGATCCGAAGTCATGTCGGTACAGTTGGAAATGAACGTGCAGACCAGCTAGCGAAGGAAGCTACTGGTAAAGATGACATAGATTTTCAGATGCGAACGCCGCTGCAAAGCGTGCGGACGCAACTGAAATCAGCCACATTGGTGGAGTGGCAACAGAGATGGGATGAGGGGGATACGGGTAGAAGAACATGCCGTATCTTCCCCGAATCTCGATAAGGCGCATTGAGAGTAATAGCTTCCTCAACCAAGTACTAACCGGGCACAGAGTATCGCCGGAGTACTTCCGCAGATTTGCGGTTAGGGAGCGAGTGTGCATGTGTGGTGCCCAGACTGCAGATGTCGCACACATGATTCTAGAATGTGCTTATCTGGCAGGGAAGAGAGCAACGTTAGTGCCAGAATTGGCAAAGACGAGGGACTTCTCGATCCTGCTCGCCTACCCAAGAGCGCGACAGGGGCTCATCGAGATGGTCAAGTACCTCAAAGAGGAACAGGCCGTCTACCTAATAGAGGGGTGACCGAAAAAGAAAGAAGAAAGAAGAGGGGTGAAACCGAGAAGAGAAACCGATGTCTCGAGTCCAGAGTCATCACCACAGAACAGACCCTAGTCCTGTGGCAATGTAAATAATGTAAATATTTAAATATTTTTCAATGTGAGAGGGCCCATTGAGCAAAGGACTTGTTTCCTACGCGGAGATGGGTTTCTCAGTGTAAATAAATATGCTGGTATCCATGTTTCTGTTTGAATAAAGGGCGGACGCCCCAAACAGTTCGCGCCAGCAATTGATTCTCCCAGTGAGGGGCAGAGAATTTTTCCATCCCCTGCCCAAATGGCACGCACACCCGGGTCATGACGGAGAGGTGAGAAGTGCCGGCCCACGGGGGTAGCAGCAGGTCTACGGACCGATTCTGTCCGGATGGGGGAATGTCGGATCCTGGCAGGATTACTCGCAACGCCGTCACTAAAAATCTTTTGAGAGAGTTCTTTTAACCCTGTGGAGTCCGCAATTGGACGGTACAGGTTAATGGTCATCAGCTAGTCTTTACTATGATGCTCTTCTAGCCTGTGATCTTCCTCCTGATGACTATGCTTCTGAACTCTCTGCTGCCTCGAGATCCCCTTCGGGGGCCTTTGCTTTTACTTCGGGACTCCCACCGTGATGCTCTGTTGTGACTGCCTCGTGACTCTTGCATTTCGTGTTTTGGACAATTGATGCTCCGCCTTCTGGCCTATGCCTGGGTTCTTGTGCTTTGTATTTATTACTGTTACGTGCTTTGTATATATATTTGTTATTGCCCGTTTTCTGCCATGTATTCTCCTGTTTTTTCTGTACCTGCCCCAGAGCCTCAATAAAGCTATGTTTAAACTTTGTTTTATGGCTCGGTGCATTATCTTGCTGGTACCAATAAGGCTCTGTTCCATAGTATTATCACAGAGTTGGAAGGGCATAATTGTTCAGAATATCAAGGTATACGTGCTGGTAAACAGGTTCGTCCACGATAACAATGGGACGGGACCATACCACCAAAAACACCCTCACACGATCCATCAGACTGATGGATCGTGTATCCTGATTCATCAGTCCATAAGACCCGTTTCCACTGATATACGGTCCACGGTAAATGTTCTTTACACCATGCTAAAGGACGAGTAGCATTCCGGGTGTAGATGAAAGGCTTATGAGCAGCCGCACGACCACGGTGACCCATGGAATAAAGTTTTCTGTGTATGGTACGTATACATACCGAGGTTCCAGCATTTTTATTCACTTGTACACTGAAGTCTTGTGCAGTACTCCGTCGATTAGCTGTTACGACTCTCCTATGGCTTCGATCTCTTCTATCACTGATTTCCTTTGGTCTGCAGGTACGTTTTGCTACTTCAGGCAGACGATGTGTCTTCCACTTATTCAGTACATCCAAAACGGTTGATTTGGGTATGTTTAAACGCCTCTGGTTTCTCTTATGGACAATCCACTAATATAACACCCAACAATCTTTGTTTTCCCAAAGTCAGTTCTCTCCAACCGCGACATTTTCACTCAACCTCACAATGCGATATTATTGCGGTCAGCTGCAGTCTTGTTCTTATACCGTTTGCAGCTGTACCGCGCATCTTAACAACGCAGATGATCCGTTCATTTGCTTTTGAAGGGGTGTCCGGTGATATTTGTCAATATAATGTGTATATACAGTATATATATATATGGGTTGTCGGAAAAGTCATGACGCATTTTGGCGGTTGGGCGGTTTTGGAAGTACTAGAATCATGCGCAGCTCTGTTATCGCTATGACATTCGACAGGTGCAAGTTCTAGTTGCAGTCTAAAAGGAATAGTGAGCGATTCGGTTGATTTCCGGAGATTTGACATCAAGTTGAAGATGATAGACCAAACTGTGCATTTTCGCCATATTTTACTGTTTTACTTCCGTAAAGGTAAGAACGCGCGTCAAGCTTGTGAAAAGTTGCGCGAAGTGTACGGTGATAATGCTCTACAAGAACGTCAGTGCCAACGGTGGTTCACAAAATTCCGTGCTGGTGATTTGACCTCAACGATGCGCTTTGGTCCGGTAGGCCAACCGAGGTTGATGATGACCAAATCAAGGCATTGATCGAGTCAAACCCATTTTACACGACATGAGAGATTGAAGACACATTGCACATCCATCATTCAAGCGTTCACGAGCTCCTGAAGAAGCTGGGATACGTAGGCAAGCTTGATGTGTGGGTTCCTCATGTACTCAAAGAAGCTCAATTGACGCCGCGTATAAAGATATGCGACATGCTCCTTAAACGTGAAGAAAACGATCCTTTTTTGAAGCGACTAATAACTGGTGACGAAAAGTGAATTCTGTACAACAATGTGCTGCGCAAACGGTCTTGGTACGGACGTGCTGCTTCGCCTCAAACGACATCCAAAGCAGACATTCATCAGCGGAAGGTTCTGGTGTCAGTCTGGTGGAATTTTAACGGTGTCGTGTTTTTCGAGCTCCTACCACGGAACCAAACAATCAATTCCAATGTGTACTGTCGGCAATTGGATAGTTTGAACGAATCCATCATTCAGAGACGTCCAGAGCTCTCTCATCGTAAAGGTGTTGTGTTCCATCACGACAATGCGAGACTACACACAAGTTTGATCACCCGCCAAAAATTATTGGAGCTTGGGTGGGATGTGTTGCCACACCCAGCCCCCTCGCCTGACCTTGCACCGTCAGACTTCCACTTGTTTCGCTCTCTTCAACAGTCCTTCCGTGGTATAACGTTCAATTCAAATGAATCTGTAAATCAGCACCTTGTACAGGTTTCCGCCACGAAAGACAGGTCCTTCTATGAACGAGGCATTCTGCAGCTCACTGAAAGATGGCGAAAGGTTGTCGAACAAAACGGGCATTATATCATTGATTGATCTTTGTTCTTTCTATCAATAAATGACCTTTGCAAAACATAGGTAAAGTACGTCATGACTTTTCCGACAACCCAATATATATATATATATCTTAATTTTATGAGAATCCCAATTTTCCCAGTTACCATAGCGATCATTCTTCGGTTCAAATTCAATTTTCGAAATTTTCTTTTCTCCACTTGTTGCACAAATTCCATCTTACACAGTTTGTTGCTTTCGAAATCGACATTGATTGAAACTGTGTTATCGTTTGATCTTAGGTCATTTATCTTCCTTATCCTTATCTGACGCCGTTGTCAATTCTGTGCAATGCCCAACGCATGACATCTTCAAAACAAAAGTTTGTAGCGATATGAGAAAATAAATACATTTTTTGATCCATTACGTACTCCTCAGTTTTGTTAAATAGTGCTCATATCTGACTTTCTACTGTAATAGAGATCCAAATTTTTTTAATGTTGCCCACAATTCAACAATTATAACTACACACATTTGAATTTTTTAGTAATGACGTGTACGTTACGGGTCCATCTTTCTTAAGTGACCCCAACTTTACCTTCTTGTTGCTGATTTCAAAAGTTGTTCAAAACATCAAATGGAATTAGCAAGGAAAATAGTATAAACGTCATGCATAAATCAATTCTTTTGTCATGTATGAGCTGAATTGATTGCGCAATTTCTACCACGATCGAAAAAACATTGGGGATATCATAAAGCAAATGTTTCAGAAGAGCGATTGTTATACCACACAGGTGCTCAGTGTGATCAAGGATTGATTAGCCTATGCTTTGGACGTGCATCAGATAATTGATCATATTTACTTTCCTGGTCATCTAAATCACCCTTGACGGGGCAATATCTATAATGAGCCGATGCGTCGTGAATGAAGGAAGATATATTTTTGGTTCAAAGATATATGGCGTACTTAGAGCATGCAGCCGATAAGTTCAGTTGTTTTACTGGATATGCATCTGAATACATTTTTAATTTTGCCACACTGAAGTTTTTACGTAAATAAATTGTTAAAAAGATCTATGTACGCATCGTTGATCATATGCAGTTTTCTGCGTTGGTGAATAGCAGTGAGGACCGCCGCGGTGGCCTAGTTGTCTGAAGCGCTGGTTTTGAAACAATCCTTCTGGATGAGCCCTGGTTTAAGTTCCGAATGAGGCATGGATGGTGTGCTTGTCTGATGGCCCTGTACCTTCTTGTGAATCAATCGCCCAAACTAGAGAAGGCAACTACTTATAGCCCTTAAAGTTATTCATATCATTTGATTAACCCCCAAAAACAAATAAGAATGTAGCGAATTTTCCATTGCCAAAGTACCTATTCAGATCATTTAGGTCAAGTGCGTTTAACTGCTCTTGACGTATTCAAGAGAATTCTTCTACTGTAAGAGGTCAAATGTGTCTGGAAGTCCCTCTCAGTATTTCAAAAGAACAAAGTTCATATGATCTTCGTCAAGAGATTTCAGTGAAAGATTACTGAAGTGGATAGTATAAATAACCACCATTTCTTGCATAAATGCAATGACGGAACGCGGCCTATGACTGCAAGTTCTAGTAAATTGTGACAGCATCGTATTTTCTGTGGGTGCATACAGCGGTTCAAGAATTTCATGCTGATTGTACGCAAAATTTGGTGTAAATTTAGAATTTGATTCAGCTGCCAACAAGACCCCGAGTTCTAAACATTCGTTGTAGCAATATTTAAAACTCGGGTTCTTCAGGTGCTAAACGCATCTAGGTTCAAAGCCCATCCGGGTTCTTATTAGAACTCGGATGTGCTTAGCACTGCATGAATAATAGTTCCCATTTTTGTAATGTTCTCACAACTGCACCTACGCTTTATCGAAAGTGACCACTATCCACTATCTTACACTAGATGGTGGCGATGTACACTATACTGATAAAAGCCACCAGACACCTCTTCAAAAGCAAATGTACGGATCCGCTGCGTTGTTAAGGTGCGCGGTACAGATGCAAACGATATAAAAACAAGCCTGAAGCTGAACAAAGAAGTCCGGTTGCCGATCTAAGGACGGCCGGCAAGCATAAAAAATTACCGAACCAATTTTCAAACCTCAAAGGAGAAAAAAAACCAACACTCACACAACAAAAAACAGTTCAAAAGAATTCATTCTAAAGACAGTAGCAAGCAAAATAATGACGAACATCCATTACACCACTAAACTAGATGGAATATATATCATCATCATTGTCAACCATAATCAATTTACTGCTATACGAAGGTCTCCCCAAGTTTCCTCCACAACGGTCTGTCTTGTGCCACTCTCCTCCAGGTCACTATTGCATACTTTCGAATTTCATCCACCCATCTCCCATGTGATCTCCTTCTGCGTCTTTTTCTGTCCACTGGAGCCCAATCTAAAATTTCGGCTGTCCATCGATGGTCTGTCCTTCTGGCAGTATGTCCAGCCCATTGCCATTTCAGGGATTTAACTCTGATCATGATGTCTTCCACTCTTGTCATTTTTCGGATCCACGAGTTCCTCTTCTTATCTCTTCTGATTACACCAAGCATGCACCTCTCCATGCTGCTTTGAGATGTCTGCAGCCTTTGTATGTCTCTTTTAGTTAAGGTCCACGTCTCTGCACCATACGTAAGCACTGGAAGGATGCATTGATCAAACACTTTTCTTTTAAGACATAATGGCATATTGCTCTTGACATTTATGCTGTTTCTTCCAAAAGCTCTCCAGGCAAGTTTTGTACGCCGAATATTTTCTTCATCAATGTGACCCTCACTTTATATCTGCTGTCCAAGATAAACGTACGTGTCTGTTATCTCCAGCTTTTCTCCATCAATCGATAAATCTTCATTTCTTGAAAAAGCATTGAACATCACTTTTGTCTTCTGAAAGTTCATTTTTAATCCCACTTCTTTACTCTTGCCAGCAAGTTCCTGGATCATACTCTGCAGCTCTGATGGGGTAGTTGCAAAACTGACTATGTCATCAGCAAAGCGAAGGTGAGTTAGATAATCTCCATTAATCTTTATTACCTTGTTTTCCCAGCTCAACGACTAAAAGACACTCTCCAATGTAGCATTAAAGAGCTTCGGAGATATGGTGTCACCTTGTCTCACACCCTTACCAATTTGTACGTGTGTTGTATTTTCAAACAGCCTAATCTTTGCACTTGCATTTTCATAGATGTTATTAATAATATTAATGTATGCATCTTCAATACCGCAGCATTTCAGAGCCATTGTAACTGCTGATGGTTTCACCGAATCAAAGGCTTTTTCATAATCGATAAAAGCCAAGCACAATGGAAGATCATATTCCCTCGCTCTTTCAATTAGTTCTCTCAGTACGTGGATATGATCTATTGTGCTGTAGCCACTCCTGAATCCAGGTTGTTCTTTCGGTTGAGCCATGTCCAGTGTCACCTTCAAGCGATGTGAAAGAACTTTAGTGAATATTTTATAAACCACTGATAGGAGGCAGATAGGTCTGTAGTTCCAGAGATCCTCAATGTCACCTTTTTTATGAGGCAAAATCATTGTAGCGTTGTTCCAATCCTCAGGAATCTTACCTTCATTAAGGTATCGAGTGAAAATTTGGGCGAGTACTGTTTCGATTTCTCCACTTGCTTCTTGTATGATGTCTACAGTAATTCCATCTTCTCCTACAGCTTTCCCCCGCTTCATGTTCTTGATTGCATGTGCAACTTCTGCTGGAAGGACTGGAAGAACTCTGGTACTGGTACCTTTCATGATGTCTGGAGTACATGTATCATCCCTTTTTTATATTTTGGAGTAGAAATCTTTCACGCTTGTCAAAATTTCGCCTCTATATCTTGTTACAGAACCATCTTCTTTTCTCAGTGCCATAATCTGTTTTCTTCCCTTACTGAGATGTCCCTTTGCTATCTTTAGGCTTTTGTTGTTTTCAATTGCTTTCCTCACTAGTTCACAGTCGAATTTCCTTACGTCTTCAGTGATACTTTTTCGTACTGTCTTGCACAGCTCAGTATATTCCACTTTGGAAGTCACATCTTCTTTAGTTGTCCTCATTTCTCTTCTTTTTGGCATCAACATTTTGGTTTTTCCTCATAATTTGTTCGCATGCAACTTGTTCTTTTACCCAAATAATTTTGTTGCTGTTTCCATAAGAGCTTTGGTTACTTTTCTGTTAACTTCAGAAATATCCACTTCTGCCGATGTTAGGCCTTCTAAAGCAGATAATCTGTTCTTTAGTTCCAACTTGAAGGTATTATGGTGTTTTTTAAGGTTGGTTATGTCAATACATTTTGTTTGTCTTATGAACTAGCCGCGTTCACGTTTAGAGTTGAGATGCATCTTACATCTCACCAATCTATGGTCACTACCTGTGTTGAACTTGTTTAGCACACTGCAGTCTTCTATGACGAATTTTTTGTTACACATAATAAAATCAATTTCACTTGTCGTTCCATTTGGATGTCTCCATGCCCATTTCCTCTGTGGCTTTTTCTTGAAAAAGGAGTTCAAGATGAAAAACCGTTCTGCCTCTGCAAACTCAACGAGAGTATTTCCACGCTGTTTTCTGTTGCCGAGACCGAATTTACCTACTGAAGTTTCATTCTGTTGCCGTTGCCCTATTTTTGCATTGAAATCTCCCATAAATATCTTCAAATGCTGCTTACCTTTATTATTTAGATGACGAATTTCCTCATAAAATTCTTCAATTTCTTCTTCAGGATGACTTGTGGTGGGTGCATAAGTTTGAATTATCTGAGCCTGGTATCTTCTCGAGAGTTGAATAAGGAGTAGTGCAACTCAGTCAGAGTAATATATATATATATATACGGGATGTAAGGTCAGGTGATGCGTAACATCACAGCCTCGCCTTGACAAATGTCAACCCCGTCTTCTCGTGGTACATCCTGTTCCCACTAAAGGGGCTCTGACGACCGCGAATAGCGGTATAACTATACCATCGGGATTAGAGGAAATGATATACCACACTCACCAACCCGCTTGGGCAGCGTGGTGAGTTATGGCCAAACCCCTCCAAAATGACTCCACAACTTAAATCTTGGCCCTCAGTCTCCGGCAGCTGGAATGTACCTGGCCAAGGCAGCGGCCAGTGCGACACGAAGGCAGAGGGTGCTAAAAATCCCCGGAGGACCGGACTAGGCTGCCATCTGATGCTGACCTTGGCTACGTATAATCGACGCTCCTTATCTTCTGATTCAAGGCTTCTTGAATTGGAAGAGGAACAACAAAGGATCAAGTGGGACATCGTCGGGCTAAGTGAGGTAAGGAGAAAAGGAGAAGATCTCATTGAACTGAAAAGTGGACATCTCTTCTACTATCGTGGGACTGATACTGGCAGAACTAGTGGTGTTGGATTTATAATAAACAAGAAACTGAAGGATAAAGTTGTAGAAGTTGAAAGTTCCTCTGACAGAGCTGCACGACTCGTTATCCAACTCTCGAGAAGATACCAAGCTCAGATTATTCAAACTTATGCACCCACCACAAGTCATCCTGAAGAAGAAATTAAAGAATTTTATGAGGAAATTCGTCATCTAAATAATAAAGGTGAGCAGCACTTAAAGATAATTATGGGAGATTTCAATGCAAAAATAGGGCAACGACAACAGAATGAAACTTCAGTAGGTAAATTCGGCCACGGCAACAGAAACCAGCGTGGAAATACTCTCGCAGAGTTTGCAGAGGCAAAAAGGTTTTTCAGCTTGAACTCCTTTTTCAAGAAAAAGCCACACAGGAAATGGACATTTAGACATCCAAATGGGACGACAAGTGAAATTGATTTTATTATGTGTAACAAAAAATCCGTCATAGAAGACTGCAGTGTGCTAACCAAGTTCAACACAGGTAGTGACCATAGATTGGTGAGATGTAAGATGCACCTCAATACTAAACTCGAACGTACCAAGCTCATAGACAAACAAAATGTATTGACATAACCAACCTTAAAAAACACCATAAAACGTTCAAGTTGGAACTGAAGAACAGGTTCTCTGCTTTAGAATACCTAACATCGGCAGAAGTGGATATTTCTGAAGTTAACAGAAAAATAACCAAAACTCTTATGGAAACAGCAACAAAATTAGCAGGATCTAAGAACAAGTTGCATGTGAACAAATAATCAGGAAAAACCAAAATGTTGATGCAAAAAAGAAGAGAGATGAGGACAACTAAAGAAGATGTGACTTCCAAAGTGGAATACATAGTGCTATGCAAGACAGTACGAAAAAGTATCTCTGAAGACGTAAGGAAATTCAACTGTGAACTAGTGAGGAAAGCAATTGAAAACAACAAAAGCCTAAAGATAGCAAAGGGACATCTCAGTAAGGGAAGAAAACAGATTATGGCACTGAGAAAAGAAGATGGTTCTGTAACAAGAAATAGAGTCGAAATTTTGACAAGCGTGAAAGATTTCTACTCCAAATTATATGAAAGGGATGGTGCATGTACTCCAGACATATGAAAGGTACCAGTACCAGAGTTCTTACAGTCCTCCCAGCAGAAGTTGCACATGCAATCAAGAACATGAAGCGGGGAAAAGCTTCAAGAGAAGATGGAATTACTGTAGACATCATACAAGAAGCAAGTGGAGAAATCGAAACAGTACTCGCCCAAATTTTCACTCGATGCCTTAATGAAGGAAAGATTCCTGAGGATTGGAACAACTCTACAATGATCCTGCTACGTAAAAAAGGTGACATTGAAGATCTCAGGAACTACAGACTTATCAGCCTCCTTTGAGTGGTTTATAAAATCTTCACTAAAGTTTTTTCACACCGTTTGAAGGTAACACTGGACATGGCTCGACCGAGAGAACAAGCTGGATTCAGGAGTGGCTACAGCACAATAGATCATATCCACGTACTGAAAAAACTGATTGAAAGAGCGAGGGAATATGAACTTCCATTGTGCATGGCTTTTATCGATTATGAAAAATCCTTTGATTTGGTGAAACCATCAGCAGTTACAATGGCTCTGAAATGCTGCGGTATTGAAGATGCATACATTAATATTATTAATAACATCTATGAAAATGCAAGTGCAAAGATTCGGCTGTTTGAAATTACAACACACATAAAAATTGGAAAACGAGTGAGACAAAATGACACCATATCTCCGAAGCTCTTTAATGCCACATTGGAAAATGTCTTTTAATCACTGAACTGGGAAAACAAAGGGATAAAGATTAATGGAGATTATCTAACCCACCTTCGTTTTGCTGATGACATAGTCATTTTGGCAACTACCCCATCAGAGCTGCAGAGTATGATCCAAGAACTTACTGACAAGAGTAAAGAAGTGGGATTAAAAATGAACTTTCAGAAGAGAAAAGTTAAGTTCAATGCTTTTACACGAAATGAAGATTTATCAATTGATAGAGAAAAGCTGGAGATAACAGACACGTACGTTTATCTTGAACAGCAGATATCAAGTGAGGGTCATATTGATGAAGAAAATAATCGGCGTACAAAATTTTGCCTGGAGAGCTTTTGGAAGAAACAGCATAATTTTCAAGAGCAATATGCCATTATGTCTTAAAAGAAAAGTGTTTGATCAATGCATCGTTCCAGTGCTTACGTATGGTGCAGAGACGTGGACCTTAACTAAAAGAGACATACAAAGTCTGCAGACATCTCAAAGCAGCATGGAGAGGTGCATGCTTTTTGTAACCAGAAAGATAAGAAGAGGAACTCGTGGATCCAAAAAATGACAAGAGTGGAAGACATCATGATCAGATTTAAATCCTTGAAATGGCAATGGGCTGGGCATACTGCCAGAAGGACAAACCATCGATGGACAACCGAAATTTTAGATTGGATTCCAAGGGACAGAAAAAGACCCAGAAGAAGACCACATGGGAGATGGGTGAATGAAATTTGAAAGTATGCGGAAGTGACATGGAGGAGACTGGCACAAGACAGACCGTTGTGGAAGAAACTTGGGGAGACCTTCGTCCAGCAGTGGATTGATAATGGTTGACAATGATGATGATGATGATGATGATATATATGTATATATATATATATATATATACACTGAAGTGCCAGAAAAACTGGTGCACCAGTCTAATACTTGTTAGGTCCCCCACGGGAGTGCAGGACTGCAGAAATACGACGGGTCATGGACTCCACTAGCTTTTGGAAATATACTGTAGACAATGCACACCATACTTCCTGCAGATCGTTCCACAATTTGGGTGTATTCCGTGGTCTCGGATTCCTGTGTTCGATAGCGCGGTGAATGGCATCCCAAATGTGTTCTATCACGTTCAGATCTGGGGACTTGGCTGGGAATGGCAACACCCCAAACTCAGATGAATGCTCCTCTAACCATAAAGTGGCGTCCCGACACTTGTGTGGAGGTGCATTGTCTGTTGGAACAGGCCCAACCCATCAGCGTCAGAAAGGATGCGCGCATAGCATTGGCAGGTCACAGACGTTTGTAGACGTACCAGGGGTCCCAGTGAAGTCTAGCTAAACACACCCCATACCACTACGGACCCCTCACCAGCCGGTACAGTTTCCTGTTGACAGGCGGGATCCATGGCTCCACACACGAATCGTTCCAACTGCCCGATACAGTTGGAAATGCGACTCGTCAGACCAGGATACTTGTTCGCAGTCAGTCATCAAGTGTCTAGTGGCGGTGTTGCCGTGCCCAAAGGAGGCGCATAGCTCTGTGTCGTGAACCCATCAAGGGGACTCGAGTTGGGCGTCGGCTCCCAAAGCCCATATCGTGCAGGGTACGTTGCACAGTCAGGACGGTGATGCTTGTTGAGGCTCCAGCATTGAATTCCGATGGTACCTGCGAGAGTGTTGCATGCCCATCGCGTGAAACGATTCTTGACATCCGACGATGATCACGTTCACCCAATGTCTTTTTGTGGCCACACTGGTATGATTGATTGGAGGTTTTTGCCAGAATTCTTGTAGTCCCTTGCAATGGTCATCCGTGAAAATCCGAACTTCGTTTCTATCTCCGAAATACTATGGCCCATCTCACGAGCACCAAATATGACACCGCGTTGAAAATCGCTTTAATCGTTATTACTTGTCATTCTCATGCCAAAAATAGCTCTGACAGCTGGCAGGGATGTCTATCGCTTTATATACCCCCTGGCGTCGTATATATTTGCGCCCCGGCGGCAACCGAGTACGCGCATAGGTGACGTTGCTATGTATTTTGCATAAGCTCGTCTGTACCAGTTTTTCTGGCACTTTCAGTGTATATGTACACAATATGTATATATTATTACAAAGCAGATTAGTCCGGTGGTTGGGTCCGCGTCAATTAAAGATCCGGGTTGGGTCCAAATATGTGACATCCGGGTCCGAGTCCAAACTTTTTGACCCATTTCCCACTCTGGTATTCTGTAGGCTTGGATCCTCTCCAACACCTTGTGGAATGTGCGCCAAAGCGCATGCGTGATGTAATTCGAGCTAAAGGAAATCCAATCCGGTATTGAATAAAAATGTGTAGTTCAGTGTCCGATATGTGTACGTCATAAAACTGTTACTTCACACGCTGGTGTAATATCATCGGGGAAGCAATATTCTGGCATGAAGCAAATGCTGGAAGACACGGAAATCTAATTGCTACAGCCTAAATATTTATCTCCCAGGTAATGGAGATAACATATGGCATGTGTTACGCAACATGAACAGCGTACATTAAATATCAACATTAATCAGTTGTTGAATTAACTACATTTCATTATGTTTTATACCTGCCATTTTTGAAGGAGCTGGGATAGTAGTTATATAAAAACAGTGACTTCCATGAAAATAATGTTTTAAGTAAGTGATATTACGTAGCAGACAAAAATTCTTAGTGTGCCGCGAAGAATTCTTTTGGGAGGATATATAGTAAAGAACTTCATCAAAAACTACACAGAAGGTACAATGCCACGATGTTTTTCTGAGTATATTGGCAGCATCATCTTTATCTGTGGGAAAAACAACTTTCTGTCCGGTGCTAAAGGCGGAAGAAATTGATGTCGCCTGGGGAGATTTTCTTTCAATAGAGTCTCCAGAAAAAATCATCCAAGGAAGGTGGATAAAAATGCGGCTCTAGACGGACAACAACCCAACGTCTTGGGCATTAAGGGGAGAAAATGGGAGCTATGTTGCGTGGATTTTATTTGAAAACAGGTACTGCTCTCACACACTCTCTCTCTCTCTCTCTCTCAATCTCGGAGTTTCAGTGAAAGCATGGACGTAGAATAAATGTACTTCTCTCAGTCGGTTGTTTATTTTTTTCCCGCTATTGCCTTTTACTGTCGAAATGTGTCCACCTTCATAACATGTTCCAAAATAAATATGTCTCAAATTATTTGCAAAACGTCAGGTGCGTTGCGGTTAAAAGGAGAGTTATAACTGAATTTTCGGATGTAAAGAGCATATCTTTTGACCGGAAGAAAGCTTGACAATGTAGTAATAAATCCAATATTTGTTGCCGTACATAATCTTATAACTATGGGTTAATAATAGATAACAAACTGTTTGCCATAGAGAAGAGAATCCGGTGCAAAAATAATTTTTACTCCACTGTTTCCTCTAGATGCACAGAAAAATGCGGGTCAACGTTACTCTATTGTACCTTTACCCTTTAAACGGCAGATGTAGCTGAAACAAATAGTGTCAGAAATTTTCAGCGCTTCCCAAAACCGAAATGTTCACATGGTGGCCGTATTTAACGAAAGTTAGCGCAAAACAATTCTGCTTTTCCAAGAACTAGCCTATAGTCCTTTATTCTTTTCTCCAGAACCCAAGATATGATGGAGAAAGTCTAGTTCCTCTGACATGGTCATCATGCCACTGGGTACAAGCGAGTTATTCAAACATCTTATCTTGCCTGTTTTAGGTACTTCGTCATTGTTATAGCCTTTTAGCAGGTAATCAGTCAAAAAAGAGTTGTGTAAATTTAACCGGTGTTACCTCCCAGCAAAAACAGTGTTGCTGTGCCAAGCCAGCACTGGCAGCAGTGGGCCAGCACTATGTTGCCTCTGCCAAAACGTCAATAAAAATATCCTGGCGGCCACCACATGGGCCATCAGTTCAGGCCAGCATCAGTTGTCATATGCCAGAACAGGGCTATCAGTTATTCATCACAGGCAGTGGGTGCCACAAGCGGCCCTGCAAGCATATGCCATGAATGATGGCTAGCCTAATGTGGTCCGCTAGTTTTCCGGCAGTGGCAGCTGGCAATTACGTGAGGTAATTGATGGCTTGCCGAATCTTGTCCGCCAATTCCACAGCAGTAGCCATAAAAAGAAAAAGAAAAAGATAACCATAGTTTCCCAATGGCACACCAGTAGCAGCCAGCAATCACGTGCCGTAACTGATGGCTTGCCGAATCTTGTCCGCCAATTCCCCAGTAGTAGAAAAAAAAAAAAGAGAACCGCCGTTCCCGAAGGCACGCCTACTACATAACATACTGAATTTCCAGAAACATTTACGCACTTCCTTTCGTATATTAACGGAAAAACTCCGTTCTCACTTTTTCCGTACCCTCATGACGAGAAATTGCCAGTAATAGGAGCGATTGGCGAAAATACTTGAGGTTTGTTTTAAATTTCAATCTCCTGTCAAAGGAACTGATTTTGAAGTACCGTAGCGAGAACTGATATTGTATATAGCATATCGCATGAATTTTGTTTATTGTGACACAGAACATTTAATCTTTTCTCCCCGATTTTGTGCACCAGATATTTGTATATTGTGTAACTGTAAAAAACCGGATTCTTATTGTACAGGTGATTATACGATGTCTGTGTATCAGATTTCGGATCCCTTAAGACAAAAGCTATTGTAGCTATCAAGAGCAAATTTTTAGATTTAGGAGTTTTGAGAAATAATACTATACAAAAGTACATTCCCCTTTTTTTAAACGTAATTGGAAGTAATTGTAAGTTTAAAAAGATCAAGTCACAAAACATTTCGTTGCTTCGAAAAATCCCCATGAAAAATGCTTAATTTGTGAAACGTCCTCCTACAGAAAGGCAAAAATATTACAAACCTATTCAGGAAAATAATAAACTAACATAAAATAAAATAAATAAATCGCTCGCATAAATGACAAAAAAAATGTCACATGATTTGCATATGCCCTGCAATGCTAATCGTTTGCATGTCCTCTCGCGGGCGACGCATGCTGCGAATTTCAGGCCAATCGGATGCTTCCTTCTTGGTGTGGCATTTTGGGTGGCCAGCACTGTAGTATGGGGGCAAACTACTAAGACTAATTTATATAAATTGCAATCATTATAAAATAGGATGGTCAGAATTTTAAATAATTTTAGGGGAATTAACTTGAATATTTCTCAATATCTAAAAATCCATAAGAATTTATGTACGGATAAATTCTTATGGATTTTTAGATATTGAGAAATTACGGCAATTTCGATTATTAGGATTCATGTTTAAAAGAATAAAAGAGAATAGGTATCAACATTTAATTCAACTGAACACTGTAGGTCACGACTACCAAACAAGAGATAGAAATGCATTTTTGTTACCAATGCCTAACACTTTAACCGAAAAAAGATTTATTGATTACCAGGGATTGATGTTATGGAATAACCTACTTTGTGAATTAATACATATTACTAATTTTAATTATTTTCGAAAGCAACTAAAAACATTTTGCTAACAAATTAAAATATAAAATTCTATGGTAAAATTTATTAATCAGACCACATATGAGTTAATTTTATGTGCAGGACGTTTGACTTGACTACCTACCTTAGGGGAATTGGGATTCACTCAGGTTATATATGTATAGCCTTTTACTCAATTTCCTGTTCTGTGGGTTACCCTGTACATAAGTATTCACGGTATATATGTTGTTTTTCTTAATACTATATGTTATAAAATTAATTTTGAAATGAAATATAGTCAAATGTAACCCCATAACGAAATAAATGAAATGAAATAAAACGTCCGGCACCCCATATTCATAGAAATGGTGTGTCAACGCCAAATACAATATATTATTAGATAATTGATCACAAAGACTACAGTCTTGTGACATTTATATATATATATATTAAGGTAATACAACGTAGTTTGTCACAATTATTTATTTTTTCAAGTCGACCATGGTTTCGCTAGGTATTGACCTAGCTTCATCAGGACGAATGACACGTAAATATTCAAATTGTATATGACATCATAAATGGTGTTTACAGTCACGTGTTTTGGTTAGATGCTTCCACGCGCTTGATAGAAATGGCGTGGATACCATGTCATTAACAAGTTGCGAAGACTTCTGATATATATGGAAAGCTTCCAAAATATCAGTTTGGTGGTTGAATCTGGCTTGTCAATTAGATTTGCTTCTTCAAAGAGAAAAATGTGGTCCTTTTCGTAACAGTGTTTAGCCATCGGTGACTTCTTTATGTCACAATTCCGAATGTAGGTCTTGTGCTCCTTCAATCGAAAACGCAAGGCTCTACGGGTCTGTCCTATATACGAAGGGCCACATTCACACGGAATTTGATAAATTTCCCACGAGTTTTTGTCTTCAACATAGTCATTTGATCCTAAAAATCTCATTTTGTTTATGAGTTTAAAAATCACCGTAAAATTAAAGGTTTTGAGAATTTTTGTAATTTTGAAGGCAATGTCACGGGAAAATGGAATAATGGCAAAATATTAAATTATTTCGCCATGGGCGCACCACAGTAGCTAATGTGGAGATAGGCTTCGGTTTACGGAATTTTGTCAGAGCCTTGTCTATAATGGAAGGGTTGTATCCTCGGTCTACTGCAACACGTTTAAGGAAATAAAGTTCTTTTTCCAAACCGTCTTTATCTGAACATATATGTATCGCGCGATATACGCAAATGTAAAAGGCGCTGAGTTTTTGTTGATAAGGGTGATTGAACTTAGCATGTGGAGGGGAAAAAATAGCGAACTGCTTACGATAAATTGTGGTTGCGAGAGATCCATTTAAGCGAGTTACCAGGACGTCAAGGAATGGTAGGCATCCGTTATTTTCAGTTGCGTAGCTGAATTGAAAATGAGGATCAATGGAATTTATAAGTTTGACTAATTCCGGAATTTCAGAATGTTTTCTCTTCCATAGAACGAAAGTATCGTCTACATATCGTATCCATAAGTCAAATTTCACAAGTTTTAAAAGTTTTTCTTCAAATCGGCGCATGTAGATTTCACATAATATAGTTGACAGTGGGCTGCCTGTGGCTAGACCTTCCGCCTGTTCATAAAACGTTCCACGGAAAGTAAAACTGTTCTGTTTTATGCAAATGCCCACTAGTCTTTTTATTTCTTCAACTTCAGGTTGGCTGTAATGATGCTCTACAAGACTTGATTTTAAGAAATTCAGAGTTCCTTTTACTGGAACATTGGTGAACCACATCAAAGGATAGCATTAGTTGATCTACGTATGGGTGTAGTTTGAGTCGATTGGTAAACTCAATGGAAATTTTTCACAGATGTTTCGTTTGGAGTGGCCAGTGTAGATAATTTTGAAGATAAGAACTTCGATAACTTATATGCTGTTCTGCCAATATTGCTTACTATAGGCCGGAAAGGAATTCCAGATTTATGTATTTAAGGGAGAGCATAGAATCTCGCACAACGGGCGTAGGAAGGTTTAAGTTTGTTTTTTATGTTTTGGTTCAGAGTTTCTGAGTTTTTCATCAATTCTGTATTTCTTTCAATGTTTATATGAAGGATCATTACTTATTTCTTTGTAAGGTCCATTCGAAATAAGATTTTTGACTTTATTATCATAATGGTTTTTGTCTAACACAACCACCTGACCTCTTTTGTCAGCTCTAGTGATGATTAAATTTGAATTTGAGCGCAATTCTTTAAGCGCATTCATTTCTTTGGTGGTTAAATTTGGTCTAGGTAATGTAGCGTGATTTGCGGGTATCACTTAGCTGATACAATATCTAACTATTTCTTTTTCTTCAAAGTTTACGTGTCATTCGTCCTGATGAACCTAGGTCAATGAACAGCGAAACCATGGTCGGCTTGAAAAAATAAATAATTGTGACAAACTACGTTGTATTACCTTAATATATATGTATTATTAGATAGTTCGGTGCATTCACTATTAGTACACTTAGGAATAAAATGGAGTCTACAGCACTTTCAAGAACAGTTAACGCAGGAACACACTATCCTGAATGGAACGCCGTCAGTATTTTGGCTACGGCTAAATCCAGACGATCCTTACTCTTAACTGAAAGCCTGTTCATCCAATCATTTGGGGAAAGTGCTGTAGCGATTAAATCCCCCTCTGTGATACGAATGCCGTGGACTAACCTGTTGTGACACGTGAAAAATGGACGAATGCACCGAACTATCTAATAATATATTCAAATTTGGCGTTGATACGCCATTTGTATGAATTCGGCGTGACGAACGTTGATGTTGAGTACGTCTATTACCTTCGACCAAATTACGCCATAGACACCTGATGGATTCTTGTATATATAAATGAGTTCCTACAGCACAAGTTGAGCACTCTCGACCTAATGATGATGTGCCGGGCACTTCGAAAGATCTTGCGGAGTTAATCATGTTTTTTAGTATTAAAGATTTTTAACAACCGTACGTCTCTTTTTTTGATTGGAGGTTTAACGACCACCGTGAGCACCTCAATGGGCTATAAGCAGTCGCTCGTCCCTAATTTAGGGTCATGGGTTCCAGGGAAGGGAGAGAGCCAGTGCCGTAGGACAAACACAACATCCATGCCTCACCGGAATTCGAACCCGGACCCCTTTCGGACGAATGATCAGAAGCCATCGCTTAGACCACTGCGCCACCGGGGTGGCAACCATACGTTTAATGCTAGTTTTTAATAAATCTATTGTATTTCGTGCACAGACGGCTATGTATTTAAGTTATTATATTAGGCACGAAGATTTAACAAATATCAAAATAGTATTTAAATGTTTATATAGGCCTCTAGTACGCAGAGATCTGCATACGGTCTTTTAGAATTCTTGTAGGTGTGTTTATTTCATGTGAGATGCATGTGCTGCTCAGAGCCGCCCCGGTGGCGCAGTGGTCTAAGCGATGGCTTTGTAAAGGTTGTGTTGACCTGTGCTCCGTGTTTGACCTGCGTTTATTGGTGTTCTTTTGTGTGTGTGCCGTCATTTTGTGTATCTCTTGTGTTGTGAACGTCTCCTGTGTCGATTGAGTCCGACTTTGACGTCCTGTAAGTAAAACTTTACTTGTACTAACTCTTTTTCCGTCCTGGCTTTGCCCAGGGTCGGGTTTAGCAAGCCAGCCATTGCAAATGGCGGCGACCGCATCTGATCGGCCAGGTCTGAAGCTTGATAGCAAAGCTCCGCCCCCACCTGGCCACGTTCGGTCATCGTCACTACCACACGCAGCTGGTTTCCAAGCCGCGTTATCTGATGTTACCACTTCTTCTTCCAACTTTATGGATGTTGATTTCCCGACATTTTCCACCACCGTGACGTCATTAACTTCTTCAGTATCCGTTGCCTCTGGTACTTCATCTGCTCCTGCGAGCACTGCGTCTCGACCTTCCCCATCTCCGCCCATTACTACGGCAACTCTACCTTATGCTTCCGTTGTGAAGGGTACCAGTTCATCTTCCTCTACAGCGCAGAATCCATGTACAACGCCTCTTGATATGATTGTCACTAGAGACAACAAGAAATTACGCATCGAAATTCCGGAAACTTCAGCTGCTGGGCAGGAGGTTTTACGCACACACAAACTTGGCATATGTTTTGATGCCCTCCCGGACACCAGCCTTAAGAAATACTCCTTAGCCGTCCGCCAAATCCTCCCTAAGGGAGCGATCACCCATATGGCGAGGAAGCCTAGGACTGTTCTCATCTATTTTGCGAAGCCAGAGTTTGTGGAGCGCGTCTTATCTGACGGACTGCATGTTGGGGATCATACCTTACTGGGAGTCCCGCTCACGCAGCGCCCCGTACTTGTTACGTGCTACCCCGTACCACCAGAAATCAAGGACCATTACTTAATGGCGGCCCTTTCCCGTTGTGGAAAAGTAGTTGGATCCATTTCCACTCTGTCTTCCGCACCAACAGACCCAGATGACAGGAACATCTTAGGTCTGCGTCGCCAAGCAAGGATCCTGTTTCCTACTGAAGATGCCATTGCTGATTGCCCTACTGACCTCACTGTGGTTGTAGGGAAGCAGATTTTCCGGATCGATATCGTTACTGCCTTGCATTGTTTTAAATGCAAGGCATATGGCCACATCCAATCACGTTGTCCACATGTATCTTCCTAGCCCCCTATTTCCATACCACCCAAAGTCAACACCCCAGCCTCAACACCAGTTTCTCTGGTAACACCAAGTTCGGCTCCAACACCAGTTTCTCTGGCCACCCAAGTTCGGCTCCACAGACGTCCTTGATCCCTTCTACTGTTGTTCCAGATGATTCTCCCCCAGCAAGTGAAGATTCATCATCAGTCTCCAAGTCTTCGATATCTACTACAGGTACTTTGGCCACCTCTCCATCGTTGGACCCACTTGCTGCTGTGGTACCTCTACGTTCTTCGGAGGGTATTCTCTCCGAAAAGGAATGGCAACCCCTCCGTCGTGTTGCTTCATCTTCTTCCGTTGGATCCCCTAATGTGGAGTCAGATCTAACTGTCCTACACCCACCAGCTTCTTCCGGCGTTCCCACGTTGAAACGTACCAGACAGAGTTCCATCTCGCCAGTGACGTCTTCTCCACGCTGCTCTCGTTCCCGTTCGCCAATTCGACAGTCTTTCTCTCCAACAGCAGTTCCTACATCTCTTAAGTCCCCAGCTGTTCCAAAGTTGTTGGATCAAAAGGCTTTCGCTGAATATCTGGAAACTTTCCCTGCATTAGATGGGCCGCTGGCGCCCTCTGATCTGGCTCTCATTATACTCAATCAACCGTCACGTCCTCTCAAGCAGCCAGACTGCGTTCAATCACGTAATGCTCAGCTTCCCACTATTATCACCCAACTTCAGAATCTACTTGCTCTTTTGCCAAAAATTAACACAGTCACTAATGCGCAGACATCTAACTTAAAGAAACGTGTAACCAGTCTTCACAAAAGTGCTGATAGTAATATTCAACCACTACAACCTCTTTCAAGTTAAAATTACTTTCTTTCAACTGTAAGGGATGCTCCGTCCCTCCTACCAATGCGTTAGTGTTTGAAGACATTACACCGCATGATGCGGATATATTATTGCTACAGGAGAATAACTGCCATCCCAACACTCCATACCACCGGTGGCGAACCTGGCCATTTCAATTCTACCATGCCCATCGACTTAGTCTTCACGCAGGACTTGCGGTGGCCATCAATTTTCGTCTTCGATCCTTCATTACTGATATCACGGTCAAACCGATTTATCGTGACCTCCTGCAGCTTCTGTCTTTCCGACTTCACAACTTCCGATACCATATCTTCAACATCTATGTTTCCGGCAATCAACAGTATGCAGACTGTCTTTTTGAGCATTTTGTTTCCTGTGTTCAAGGTCTTCCGGCCACTGATATTGTCATCTTAGGTGGTGATTTTAACTGCACCCTTGACCCATCCCTCGACAGATCGGACGGTTCCACGGATACCAGGTATTTCCTTACCAGAGCACTTTCTACAGCCATCAACCAGCTACAACTCCAAGATGCTTTTCGACACCTGCACCCATTTCTTCGTTCGTACACCTGGCGCTCCTACTCCACTTCCTCCCCTACAACTGCCCGATTTGACCGGTTTTATGTTTCTTCCATTCTTCTTCCTTCAGTTATCTCCCTTTCTCACACACCAACAGTTTTTTCCGACCACAGCTGTGTCGTAATGTGTCTTCACACCGGTCCATCTCCTCGGCAATACTACCGTACTTGGACCCTTGATGATGATCTTTTACTTGATTCAACTTACGTAAATTCCATCCAATCGCAGCTCCAACAAGCCTTATATACGCTCCCTTTTGCTTCTTGTCCCTTGCAACACTGGTTAAATATCAAATCCCAAATTCTTCTTTATACCAAGCAATATTCCCACGAAAAACGTACCACCGCCTCTATGAAGATTGATGCTGCACGCTCGATTTTTTCCACCCTTGATCTTGATTCTCCGCTGTTTTCTCATTACCAAGCTGAACTTCGTGCCTTGCTACTTCCTGTCTCCCAACAAGCTTTTCACCGCCTCAAGCTCCTTTATCTCCAGCCAAATGACTATCTATGTGAACAGGTTCAACAACTCTAATTCCACAAACGTTCTGCTCATCACCTCCGTAATCTGAAGTTACCCGATGGAACTGTTACTAATGACCCCACTCTCATTTGCTCCGGTGTTAGAACATATTTCCAGTCACGTTTTGCTCAGTTCCAGTCAAGTTCTCCGCATGCTGATTCGATTCTTCGTGCCTTACCACATATTCCATCGCATCTTGTTACATCTCTTTCTATGCCTATCACCCCAGCAGAAGTAGTACAGTCACTTGTCTTACTTAACTGTCACTCGTCACCTGGTCCTGACGGGTTGACAGTTAATTTCTTTCGTACGTTTTCCTCTTTCTTACACCCTCTCCTATTGCCTTGCTTTACAGCTGCTTTTTCCTTATCTGTTCTTCCCCCCGCTTTTACTCTAGCTCACATCATTCTTCTTCCAAAGAAGGGGTGTCTGCTGGAGTTGGATAACTGGCGTCCTATATCCATCCTTAATGTTGACTACCAGATTTATACTAAAATACTCTCTCTTCGATTGAACCCTGTCCTTCCCACCGTCATACATCCCGACCAAACGTACACCATCCCTATCCGAAGCATTCATACTAATATTAATCTCCTCCGTGACTCTTATTGCCTTGCCCACCTTTCCTCCGAACCTTTAGCCTTCCTCAATCTTGATCAGAGGCAGGCCTTTGATAACGTGAGTCATCAGTGGCTTGCCTCTGTGCTCTCTGCCTTCGGTTTCCCATCTGTCTTCATCACAGCCGTCCTTGCCCTGTACCAGGACTCAGTTGTCCATATCCGGACGGCCTCCTTCCTTACAGCCCCCATTCCGTTTTGTAAGGGCATCCGTCAAGGATGTCCTCTTTCCGGACAACTTTTCTCTCTAGTCTTTGAGCCTTTTCTTTGCTCTATCCGTTCTCTTCTACAACCTCCCCCCTCCACCATTCGGCATAGCACCAGGCACCATTCTATCGTTCTTACTGCCTACGCCGATGATATCACCGTTCTCATCCGAGAAGAATGGCAATTCACAATTGTTCTTGCATGGTATCAAGTGTATGCTGCGGCTTCCGGCGCTTCGTTAAACCTTTCAAAGTGTACAGGCTTGTGGTGTGGCTCCTGGAGACATCGCCCCGATACACCGTGGGGCGCTCATTGGACTTCCACCAGTCAAAAGATACTTGGGGTGCACATTGGCAGCCGGGTCTCAGCAGCGGCTGCCACCTGGAGACCCCTCGTCAGGAAACTACGTCACACCGCTGCTTACTGGTCCAAGCTCAAGTGCTGTTTGACCTACCACAGTCGTGCACGGCTTTCTGGCACCCACATCCTCTCGTTAGTTTATCATTCCTGGATTGCACAACCGCCACCAGCCTACGTTCAAACAGCAACAACATCAGCAATGCTCAGCATTGTTTGGTCATCTACTCATTGGTTATCTTCCTCAGTATTGTCTCTACCTTCGACTTGTGGTGGCCTCAATATGCCAGAGATTACCGTACGTTATAAAGCTGTAAGAATTTTCAATTTCCTCCGTTTGACAGTTCAACCAGACTCTTCCGCTTCCATTCTTCTGCTTAATGTTCTGAATTCCCCCCTTAATCCCTGCCTCACCGTCCATCTTCTTCTCAAGATGGATATTCACACTGTCATTCCCCCCCGTTTTCCTCTAGTCTACCATGAAGCTGTTCAGTTCCTTCGTTCTTTACCGCTCATTCGTCAACCCCCTCTTCCACTCTTGATCTTCTTTCCGAGCCTCTTTTTTCTCCTCCGTCCTCCACCCCCCTACTGCCAACTTTTTCTTTTTCCCCGCATGGCTACACGCTGGTGTAGTCTCCGTTTCCCAACTGGTCCTCCCCGATTTTTCATGGAAACCCGTTTCCGAACTTTTTCCCACCCTACCACCCTCGCCCGAACTCTCTGATAACTTCCTCCAACTTAAACATGCTCTTCAATCACCTTTTCCTTCCCTAGTCGATTCCTCTGGCCTCCTTTCCGTTTCCTCTGCCTCTCTCCCTTTTCCGTTCTTCCTTCCCTTTTCCGGTGATCTCCTCCCTCTCCACAGTCTTTCCACCCGCACCCTGTACCGTTTTCTCCGTTCTTCTTCTGCGGTACCTTGCCCTATTCCCTCTGTTCCTTCTTTTGCACTAACCTCAGTCTGGTCTACTGCCCAACATTCACCGGCCCTCTCCTCAGAACTTAATGTGCATTGGAGGTTTTTGCACAATCGACTGCCTGTCCCTTCGACTTTGTTCCGGAGAAATATAGTATCATCAGATCTCTGTCCTTTTTGTAACGTCGTTGGAGACGTCTTACACATGTTTGTTTACTGTCCGACGCTGCTCCCACTATTTCACAGTATGTTCCATCTTGCACATCCTTCTTGTACCATTGATCTCATCCTAGAAGATTATCGTTTCCTCGGCCACAGTTCTACAAGTTTCTGCTCTATTTTACCAGTTTGTTCGTATTTATTTATTCTAGCTAAATATATTATTTTCTCTCACCTGCTACAGTTACAAGATCCAAATCCTATTACATTCTCTACCTCCTTGGTTGCACACTACCGCAACAGGGTTAAAGCCAGACTCACCCTGGAATATTCCTTGGCGAAAGATACGGCACGGTTACCTGCCTTCTTCACAACATGGTCGCCGTGTCGTCCCTGGTTTCAGTTTTCTAGTGCCCAGACTGTTCATCTGCTGTTTTAATAAACCTACGTCGGAACTTTTAATTTTTACTGTTCCCTCACCATGTTTTCTCCTGGAACTGGATTGTGTTTGCTTCCTGCTAATGTCACCTTTTGTACACAGTTCTCTTCATCCGCACAGTGACTCTCTGCCACCAGTGATTCCCATGTCACTAGAAGTGCACAGTTTTTTTTTCTGTAAATTTTTTCGCTCCAGTGATGTTCCAAGACTTCGATGAATATTTATCCCAGAGCTACTGCTGTTTACAGCAAATAATGCAATGCCTGTCATTGCTTATCTGTACAATTATCATTTCATTGTAAATATCTACATTTTGTTTTATTTCTCCCCTTCTCTCACACTGCGTGTGAGGTTGGGGATGTTCTGTTGTGATTCTTTTACGTGAATAAAAGCGAATATTGAAACTAAGCGATGGCCTCTGATTATTCGTCCGAACGGGATCCGGGTTCGAATCCCGGTGAGGCAGGGATGTTGTGTTTGTCTTACGGCACTGGTTCTCTCCCTTCCCTGGAACTAGTGACCCTAAATTAGGGACGGGCGACTGCTTATAGCCCATTGAGTTGCTCACGGTGGTCGTTAAACCTCCAATCAAAAAAAAAAAAAAAAAAAAATGTGCTGCTCTCCTTACCATTCTTAAAAGAGCTTTGACAACCACTAGGATGATTCCAAGAACACTACTGGATGTACTATTCTTTTATCGTTCCTAAATTAAAATTAATGTTATGAACAACAGCATATCGTTAGAGACTTAGACTGTAGTTTTACGAGGAAGTGCATATGTAAATTGACTCCAAAGTCAAGGTTTTTATTTTGGTCATTTTTGCAATACGAGAAAAAAAGTTCCGTAAACTCGAAACTGGTGCGAAGTTTTCTCAAGCAAAAATGATTCTTCAATAAATATTTCTTCAAGTATGAATCGCCAGGGGAAGGTGTGGAGTTCATATTCAAAGTCTGAGATAACCCTGAGCTCGCAGCCTGATTTATTGCAATATTCTGCCACCTTCTATGAAGTTTGCATCAAGTTCTGTGCCAAGCTGGCCTCGCGGCAGCGACGCATTGATCTCTGTCAGCGAGATACTCGCTGGAGAATCTCAGGAAATCCGCTCCCAGATACCGACAGAAAATGATATTTTGATTTCTTTCCACACGCATAGATTTAGCAGAGATATGATATTTGACCCCCGAACCCCTGCTGTCGCTTGGAATTTTAACTTTCAAATTTAAAATAGATAGTAGAGTTTTTACTCTGCTTCACACAACCTATATGTCAGAAAATAATACTCCCCGCCTAACGTTTTTTAGAATAATATTACAAAATAGCTCGCAACTGCAATTTTGTTCTTAGGCACATCGAAATGCATTTCTTCACTTTAAATTTCTTCTGTTCGTAAGCGTATCGAAAAATTGCTTTTCTGAACAGCCAATTTTCATGTATGTGAGCAGTTGGCCACATGTATGAAACTTTACTCAGGCATATGGGTGCCCCAGATAACGAACGAATATCTGCGCCCTCCGTGTTAAATGGACATTATTCCTTGATGGTCATCTACAGTTTTCATTTTTTCTAAATTTTTTCCAAAATTCGAGGAATAGATATTTAATTTGTAAAACAAATTCCAAAATTATAGGATATAATTAAAGTTGAATGCATAAAAGTATGGGACGTACTCTTTTTCTCGTGTCTGGCTGAAAATTTACTTGATTCCTTATTATTTTCTTTCTATTTTTGTACTAGAACTTCGTTTCGTTACGGCTAATGGCCTGATCCCCATTGTTTTCTACTAAACAAAGGGAATTTACGTGTAGATGCTATCAGGGCTTCAATATTCGAAAGAGAAAAATACTGAGAACGATTCGCTGACCCAAAGTCAGCAGCAGATTAGGAAAACAGAACGTGAAGCATAAAGCTTTGCGCAATCAGATATGTACAAAAGGTAACAGTAACACATTTGTAGGCCCTTTAATAAGTACCCTTATTTGTTAATTGCCAGCAAAAATCGCATTGCGTTCAAAAAGTTCTTGTAGAGTAGCAAAATCCGTTTATTTACTGACGTAAGACGTATATAGATTTTCCAAGCTTCGCTCTCCACAGGGAGGCGTTTTCAAGACAATAGGTAGACATAAAATGACCGGGAGGCTTTTTCAAGGCAAAAGGTAGACTTAAAATATTTGGGAACCTTTTCAAGACAATAGGAAGACAAAATGTCTAAGAGGCTTTTTCAGGGAAATAGGTAGACATAAAATGTCGACCGGGAGGCTTTCTCAAGGCAATAAGTAGACATAAAGTGTCTACCGGGAGGCTTTTTCAAGGCAATAGGTAGACATAAAATATCTGGGAGGCCTTTTCACTGCAATAGGGTAACAAAATGTATACCAGGAGGCTCTGTTCAAAGCAGTGAGTAGACATAAAATGTCAAGGTGCCTCTTTTGAAAGGCAATAGGTAGATATAAAATGTCTGGGAGGCATTTTCAAGGCAATAGGTAGACGTAAAATGTCGGGGAGGACTTTTCAAGGCAATGGGGAGATAAAATGTCAATGATAAACAAAGACATAACTCTTTCCACGTTTAGCAATTCACAGCATCCGAAGAATTGTTATTCGGCCACCGCCGGGGAATTGAATCCCGGATCTCTCGATATCTAGCCGAGCGCGTTAGCCTTACACCACGGTGGCCAACAATTCAAGGCGCTATGTGTGTTTTTCTGTAAGCTTCTGACATTATAAATCTGTAATATGGGCTCAGCTACTGAGACGCCTCCATCTGGTGGGCATTTACAGCACTGGCTATATATTAATTATAGGAGTTAAATCCAAAGGGCGAGATCCAAAGTTAAATCCAAAGGGCGAGGTGTCAGGGAGGCTTTCTCAAGGTAATAGGTAGGCAAAAAATGTCTACCGGGAGGCTTTTTCAAAGCAATAGGTAGACATAAAATGTCTGGGAGGCTGTTGCAAGACAATAAGTAGACAAAATATCAACCGGGAGGCTTTCTCAAAGCAATACGTAGTCATATAATGTCTCCCGGGGTGCTTCCTCGAGGCAATAGGTACACATAAAATGTCAGGGAGACTTTTCAAGGTAATATAATAGATAGAAATAAAATATCTACCAGAGGCTTCCTCAAGGCAATGGGTAGACATAAAATGTCAGTGAGACTTTTCAAGGTAATATAATAGGTAGACATGAAATATCTACCACAGGCTTTCTCAAGGCAATGGGTAAACATAAAATGTTGGGGAACCTTTTTCAAGGCAATAGGTAGGCATAAAATATCTACATTTTACCTTGAAAAAGCCTCCCAGTGGAGAGCCAAAATTTGGCGAATCTACTGTATACGTCTTACGCCAGCAAATAAACGGATTTTACTATGTGATAAGCGCTTCTTGATGGTGCACAATCTGGTGGGCATTGAACTAATATTATCGTCTTGCGTTGCTCGATACGAAGGTAAAATTCTGTTTCGTCGCTTTTGTATTAGGTAGTTGCAGATGAATTGTCGGATTTCGGTGTCCGTGCAATTGGCAGGTAATTTAAGAATTAACACTCTGCTCGATGTAATTTTAGATATGTAAATTTAAAGCGCCATGAAACGCTGGTCATTTCGTTAGTGGTATCAGGCTCAAATGGACTGTCCTACAGTGAAGAGTACAATGGATCTGAGCCAAATTCGTCTCATTTTTAGCAGGTTTTTGTAAAAAAAGATCGTGCTTATGTTACCGGTTTGTTTCTCCGTCCGTCCTTCCGTCTGTACCCACAATATCTCTGCAATTATTAGTCCGATTTGAAAAAATTATTTTTGCGTTGGGAAGCTTGAAATATGCGAATGATGACCCTTTATTTCGTTTTTTTTTTTTACGATGAATAATTTCGCCGCTAGAGGGCGTAAATGCGTCGAATTCAAAAATACGTGTTACTCCACATATTTGCTTTTAAACATCCGATTGAAAAAATTATTTTACCTTTCGATTCCATTTATGTCGAAGAGTATTTTAGATATAGTTCCTTTTTCAAATTACGCATAGATTTTCCGCTAGGAGACGTAAAATAAATTACATTTTTCCAGATAACTCTTCTTCTAAAACTCCGATTTGAAAAATTCTTTCTGCACTAGATACAGCTCCTGATGGGAAATTGTTTGCATATAATTTCTATTTTTTGTAAAAAAATTGTTTGGCCACCAGGGGGATTAAATCTTAATTTCCGCTTCTGATGTATTTGCAGCAAAAAAAAAGCTTCTAAATTCTCGACTGAAAAAAAACGTCGTTTGTAGGCCGATACTACTCATGTCGACAAACCTTTTAGAAACATTTTTTCCTTAAAATAATGCATGGTTTCTACGCCAGGGAGCGTAGATGTATATCTTATTTTTGTCAATATCTCTACTTCAAGGAGTCCGATTTGAAAAATTCTTTCTTTGTTGGATACTGCTTCCAGTGTGACAGGTTTTTTATATAATTTCAAATTTTTCAAGTAATTCATAGACTTTCCGCTAGGGGGCTCAAAGGTAAATTTATTTTTTCCCTATATCTCTGCTTCTCAATCTCCGATTTGAAAAATTCTTTCTGCATCGGATGCAGCTCCTGGTGGGAAATCCTTTGCACGTAAATTCTAATTTTTGTAAAAAATGGTTTGGCCACCAGGCGGCGTAAGCCTTAATTTCCGCTTCTGATGTATTTGCAGCAAAATATGAGCTTCTAACATCTCGATTGCAAAAAGAGTCATTTGTTGACCAATACTACTCATGTCGACAAACCTTTTAGGAACATTTTCTTCTTGAAATAATGCATTGTTTCTACGCCAGGGGCGTAGAAGTATATCTTATTTTTGTCAATATCTATACTTTTAGGAGTCCGATTTGAAAAATTTCTTCTTTGTTGGATAGTGTTTCCGATGCGAAATGTTTTCCCTATAAATTCAAAATTTTCAAGTAATTCATAGACTTTCCGCTAGGGGGCACAAAGGTAAATAGCGTTTTCCGCGTTATTTCTGCTTCTAAAACTCCGATTTGAAAAATTCTTCCTGTAGGGCATACATGACCTGATGGGAAATATTTTGTACATAATTTCTAATGTTTGGTAAAGAATGGTTTGTCCACCAGGGATAAAAAGTGTTAATTTCTCCTTCTGATATATTTGTAGCAAAATCTATGCTCCTGAAAACTCGACTAATTTTTTTTTTCTTGGACCGATACCGCTCATATGGAAAAACCTTTTGAGAATACTTTCCTCCTAAAATAATGCATGGTTTTCCCACCAGGGAACGTAAAGCCACATCTTATTTTTGTCGATATCTCTGTTTCTAAGAGTCCTATTTGTAAAATTATTTTGGTGTTGGAGAGCGTTTCCGGTGAAAATGTTTCTCATATAAATTCATGTTTTTCTTAACGCACAAGTCTGCAACCAGAGGGCGTAAGCTCACGATTCCGTTTAGAGCAATATCTGAGGGATAAAAAACGCGATTGAAAAACTTCTTTCTTTCGTCAGATACTATTGTTTTCCATACCGGTTCCATTGACTTTGAATAGCTTTGATAAATTTGATTTGCGTCAGAAGGGATTCAAAGGACGTGCTTATTACACCCGAAAATTCGGTGTCATCTTTCTTGTTTCATATCAGTATGAACTTCGACACCGACCATCAGTGGTAGCTACCCACCAGTGTTGCCAGAAACCTTTACTTGAAATCAGTAAACCAGAGCTCAAAAAATCAGTACATCAGGTTTTTGTCTTAAAATATATTCACCACCTGGCAAATGTTATGCAGCATTAGACGTAATCCAATTAAGAGGTAAAACTTGAATCTGCTGATATTGCAAATAATACCAGTACTCGCTCAACTACAATGGCCGTTCCATAAAAAATGGGTATGAAATCACACAAAATGAAGAAATATAGGTACCGCAAAGTATATGTTATCCGTTCTCAAAGTATCTTCCTTCGGATTATATGCAACTGTCCCATCGTTCAGTACACTTTACAAAGAATGTGGCAAAGCCATTTTGTGGAGCCTGTTTTAGCGATCATTGGGCAGTTTGAGTAACGTCAGCATCTCTGTTCAATGTTGTGCCACGGAACTTCTCCTTCATTGTTGGAAACAACCAGAAATCGCACGGGGCGAGGTGCGGACTGTAGGTAGGCCGTGGCATGACTTCAATGCTTCATTTCGTAAGAAACTGTTGTACACAAGCAGCCCCACCTGGGCGGGCGTTAACATGGTGTAGGGTATACCTGCCCACCAGTTCCTGTCGCCTAATCGTTATGTGTCGTCGCAGACGCTGAAATGTAATACTTAGCATTGACAGTATTTTGTGGAGGAACGGCATGCCGGTAGACTACACTTTTATGATAAAACAAAATTGTCATCATCACCTTCCCGGCTGATTTGGTTTGGCGGACTTTTTTCAGAGGAAGCGAGCCTGTGTGTTTCAAGACACTCGTTGCGCGCTTCGTGAGTGGGTTCCGATAGTGGGCCCATGTTTCATCGGCAGTTATTACTCTACTTAGAAAGTTAGGATACTTTGCAATTATTTGTTTCCACTCATGACACATCTGGATAACGATTCTTCTCTCGTCAGGTGATGTGGTACCCATCTAGAACACACACGATGCGGCTGTAATTTGTCGCGTGGAATGCGGAATGCCGACGTTTTTGAAATATTGGTTTGCACCACTCTGTCTTCACATCCATCATTCGTCGATCTTCTTGCAGGAATGTCCATAAAGTGTTAACAGTACTCTTCGTAGCAACACTTTCAAGTCGACAAGTCCTAGGAGCAAGCTCTGCCGACAAACGCATTTTTTTGAAATCATGGTGCTATCAAAAAATCGCTGACTCACCCAAACATTTATGTTTGTAAGCTTTTTTCATTACGTCAGCTGTTTCTGGAGCCATTTTACCCAAACGATAACAAAACTTCATCGCACAACGCATTTCACTTTTTAACTTTGAATCGCTCACCTCCATAGCTGTATGGCGTCAGACGTACCTTAAACAACAGCGCAATTACAAAACCAGAATCGTCTGCAACGGCTAATAACTATTGCCATAGATACTTCCTTAATTTAGTTAGCCGTCTGTGTGGTTATTTCCCCCCTTAGCACTGTTGCCAACACTAAACAAATTGTTCTCAGTTTTTATGGAACTGCCTTTGTACTATTAAACACTGGTCAGATCAGATCATATGTAGAGGATTTTAGGAAGGGAGAGTCTTACACCAGGTCTTAAACAAACTTTAGAAATAGGTAGCTAGGAAATTTGGGTTAGAGTGTCCGATAAGAAAGTGACATGGAATGGAGGTACAAAGATGGAGGAAAACGCCCTTATTTATCACCAGATGGACAGTACACCTGGTCCGACGGCTTAATGATCATCAGATCAGATCGGATCACATGTAGAGGATTTTGGGAAGGGAGTGTCTGACCCCAGGTCTTAAAGAACCCTTACAAACAGTAAGCTAGAAGATGTGGGTTATATATTGAATTTTGAGAAACAATTCAATTTAAAGTGCGCATTTACATTTGAAACTTCAGTTGGTAAATTCGCCTATGGGTACAGAAATCAACGTGGAAATGCTCTCGTAGGATTTACAGAAGCAGAAAGGTTTTTCACCATGAACTATTTCTTCACGAAAAGGCCACACAGGAAATGGACATGGATACATCCAAATAGGACGACAAGTGAAATTGATTTTATTATGTGTAACAAAAGATTCGCCATCGAAGACTGCAGTGTGCTAAACAATTTCAACACAGGTACTGGCCATAGAATGGTGAGATGTAAGATACGCCTCAACACTAAACTCAAACGGGGCAAACTCATAAGACAAACAAAATATATTGACATAACCAACCTTAAAAAGCATTCCAATACCTTCAAGTTGGAACTGAGGAACAGATTCTCTGCTTTAGAAGGCCTAACATTGGAAGAAGTGGATATTTCTTAAGTTAACAACGAACTCACCAAAGCTCTTATGGAAACAGCAACAAAAATAGGTGGTATAAGAGCACGTTACATATGAAGAAAATTTCGGGAAAAACAGAAAATGTTGATGCAAAAAGAAGGGAGATGAGGACAAATAAAGAAGACGTAACTTCCAAAGTGGAATACATAGAGCTATGCAAGACAGTGTGGAAAATATCACTGGAGACATAAGGAAATTCAATTGTGAACTAGTGAGAAAAGCAATTGAAAACAACCAAAGCCTGAACAGGTCAAAAAGATGTCTCAGTATGTGAAGAAAACGGATAATGGCACTGAGAAAAGAAGATGGGAAAGAAATAGAAGCGAAATTTTGACAAAGGTGAAAGATTTCTACTCAAAACTGTATGAGAGGGATAATACATCTACTCCAGATATTACGACAGATACCAGTACCAAAGTCCCTCCAGTCCTTCCTGCAGAAGTTACTCATGAAATTCGAACATGAAACGGGGAAAAGCTCCAGGAGAAGATGGAATTACCATGCACATTATACAAGAAGCAAGTGGAGAAATTGAAACTACGCTCGCCCAAGTTTTCACCAGATCTCTCAATGATGGGAAGATTCTTGAGGATTGGAAAAATTCTACAATGATGCTGCCACATACGAAAGGTGACGTTGAAGATCTCGGGAGCTGCAGGCCCATCAGACTCCTATCAGTGGTTTATAAAGTCTTCACTAAAGTTCTTTCACATCGCTTGAAGGTAACACTAGACAAGGCTCAAACAAGAGAAAAAGCTGGATTCCGAAGTGGCTACAGCACTGTAGATCATATTCATGTACTGAGAGAACTATTTGAAAGAACAAGAGAATATGAACTCCCATTATGCATGGCCTTTATTGATTATGAAAAGGCTTTTGATTCCGTGAAACCATCAGCATTTCAATAGCTATGAAATCCTGCGGTTCTTAAGATGCGTACATTATTAATAAGATCCATGAAAATGCAAGTGTAAAGGCTCGGATATTTGAGGCTACAGCACTAATAAAATTGGAAAGGGAATGAGACAAGGTGACACCATATCTCCCAAACTCTTTAATGCCACATTGCAAAATGCCTTTCAATCAATGAACTGGAAAAACAATTGATAAAGATTAATGGAGATTATTTAACTCGCCTTCGTTTTGCTGATGACGTAGTCATTCTTGCAACTACCCCTTCGGAGCTGCTGAGAATGATCGAAAAACTTGCTGACAAGAGTAAAGAAGTGGGAATAAAAATGAACTTTCAGAAGACAAAAGTGATGTACAATGCTTTTACAAGAAATGAAGTTTTATCGATTGATGGAGAAAAGCTGGATATAACAGATACGTACAGTTATCTTGGACAGCAGATATCAAGTGAGGGACACATTGATGTAGAAATTAATCGGCGTACAAAACTCGCCTGGAGAGCTTTTGGAAGAAACAGTACAATTTTTAAAAGCAGTATGCTATTATGTCTTAAAAGGAAAGTTTTTAATCAATGCATCCTGCCAGTGCTTACGTATGAAGCAGAGACACGGACCTTAACTAAAAAAGATATACAAAGACTGCGGACATCTCAAAGAAGCATGGAGATGTGCATGCTTAGTGTAACCAGAAAAAATAAGAAGAGGAACTTGTGGATAAGGAAAATGACAAGAGTGAACGACATCATGACCAGAATGAAATTGCTGAAATGGCAATGGGCTGGACATGTTGCCAGAAGAACAGACCACAGATGGGCAACTGAAATTTTAGACTGGATTCCAAGGAACATAAAAAGACCCAGAAGAAGGTACCGTGTGAGATGGATGAATGAAATTCGAAAGCATGCCGGAGTGGCATGGAGGAGACAGGCTTTAGACAGACATTTGTGGAAGAAATTTGGGGAGACCTTCATCCAGCAGTGGATTGATAATGGTATATGATTATGCATAATTTAATAATTAGATATTGAGTTTCGAATTTATAGTTCAAAGCAAATTTTTCTCGGCCAGGTTCAAGTCGGGTCGGGGTCGGGTAAAATTATAGGTCTGGGTCTGGTCCAGGTCCAAAATTTTTGACCTGTTTCCAACTCTCGTCACCACCCCAATAAACCAGTCCAACCTGCTAGCACCCAAGAACACATAGGATCCACTATTTGCTCCGTCCCTTGTTTAAATTGCGGGACTATAGAATTAAAGGTTTGGCTTCCATACTATCAGCATATGGAATCTGTTTCTCGTGCTAACGAGGGCTACAAGTAAAACTCTTCCTAAACAGACGAAAGGCAAACACACTGCAGCACTGTTGAATATTTTTCATCACAGAAAAACTAGGGCCCATCTCCATATCTTCAAAAACCTACAGAATATAGGGAGAAGATCAGCATTAAAATAATATTAATGCCACGCTAATATTATTATATTAAAACTAAACATATTAGTGAAAATGTGTAAGATTCGTTGCAAATGAAATTTAATTAAATTATTATTTTAATCGTTTTAAATTCAAAAGGGAATTGAATTCAATATGACAACTATCAATTTTAAGTGACTGCCAGGTGGAAAAAAGTTAGGCTTTGTTCAAGTTCCCCCCCTCCTTCCCGAATGTTCTTAGTTGAGCGACACTCCTCTGACGCACAAAGGAATAAAATGGAGAAATACATCTCAGTAATGTCTTCCTTTAGACGAATGAGAACGAGTTTTCTTTCAAGCTGGAATTGTGAAGCGGAGATGTCAGCTTTTGAAGACGGAGACGCAAAGGAAGAACAGTTGGATACGCGACGCAAACTGACGTCCAACGCGCGAGCATGCGGCATTGAATTTCACGCGAAGAGCAAGGATTCTGAAGCATGTTAGCTACCTGGAGTAACTGATTATGACACAGTTATGTTTATTGACACTGCAAATGCCGTTCTAAATGAAAATTGAAAAACAATAACTTATTCGTTCTACTGATATCATTTCCTGCCTTTTTTGGGGGGGGGAGGGGTAGCACGTCGTTTGTGAAAAAAAAAACGTGCATGCTTATGGTGTCACATTGGCCGTTCAACTGTCTGTGGAAACCATATCGCTGCAACTATTGCGTACTTCGATTGGAAAAATTATTTTTTGCACCGGGAAGCTTAAAACGTGAGTACCACGATCATTGCTTTATGTTTATTTTCCGATGCTCCAAAAATAATGCACGATAAAATAAAATAACAATGTTTATTCACAATTAAATATTTATTTTAACGCCTACTATAGCTTCGCAGAATATAATAATGCACGATTTCCGCGCTAGGGTGTGCAAACATTTAATTTTCCTTTGTCGATATCTATGCTTTCAAAAGTCCGATTTAACTAGAAAGTAATATCGGATACCAATTACTTTGTGTAACACTTTGCCTGTACTCGCGGATTTTTTAAACTTCACAGTTCTAGCGCTGTTCTGTATTCTTTTTTGCAACTGTTTCTCCGTTTCTGAAAATCCTGTTGGGCCGCCCCCGGTGGCGTAGTGGTCTAAGCTAAGGCTTCTGATCATTCGCCCGCGATGGGTTCGGGTTCGAATCCAGGTGAGGCATAGATCTTGTGTTTGTCTTACGGCACTGGCTCTCCTTGTCACACGTAATTTCGTCAAACGGATGAGTTCATGAGAGGTATTCATCGAAGGTCTTCAGTGGCCCTAAATTAGAGACGGGCGACTGCTTATTTATTTATTTTTTTTTTTTTGAGGTTTAACGACCACCGTGAGCAGCTTATAACGAAGTAAATTTCTCCTTGCATTTTCGGTCTACGCCGGGATTCGAACCCGAGGACGCTTATTCCGGAACAAGCAGCTCTACCAACTGAGCTACGCAGACATGTATTCTGATTCCTATCTGCCTTTATGTCATGGGCGTCCTGCTGGCAGGTACGTCACATCTCCCCCCCCCCCCGAAAGAGGGCCGGGGGCATGGCCCACGGATCAGCCGTGACCATGAATCGCTGCAGGCAGACAACCACTGTAGAACGTGCACTTGAGAACTCCCAATCAATCTGGTGTGTGGAATGCAACGTCACACACATTTATTTTTCGAAGCACTGGAGAAGGGATTCTCTGATTTTTCCTATCTCGCGGTGTGGAAAGAACATCACACCATTGCGAGATTTTGAACGGTCGGGTCATCCGGGTAGTTCGGGCGCCATTATAACGAAGTAAATTTCTCCGACATTTTTGGTCTACGCCGGGATTCGAACCCGAGGACGCTTATTCCGGAACAAGCAGCTCTACCAACTGAGCTACGCAGACATTTTATTCTGATTCCTATCTGCCTTTATGTCATGTGCGTCCTGCTGGCAGGTACGTCACAAACTCAATGGGCTATAAGCAGTCGCCCGTCCCTAATTTAGGGTCACTGGTTCCAGGGAAGGGAGAGAGCCAGTACCGTAAGACAAACACAACATCCATGCCTGACCGGGTTTCGAACCCGGACCCCTTACGGACGAATGATCAGAGGCCAGCGCCTTAGACCACTGCACCACCGGGGCGGCAGGCGACTGCTTATATCTCATTGACTTGATCATGGTGGTCATTAAACCCTCAATGAAAAAAACAGAAAATCCTATTGGAAATTTTCTGTTTTTACTATATGTCATTCACTACAGTAATGATAAGAGATACACTGCCTGACAGAGAAAATGCCACACCACGAAGACGTTAACGCAGCTCCGTGCAAATTGCAGGTGGGTGCACACGTACAAATTATGCAAATGATTGCATTTGCAGGCCAATCGCACAAACGGCGCGCGGGATGTAAGTGGAAAACCAGCCGGTGAGGCCATCAGCCGATACGTCTTTACTGCCGCGAGAAGTGAGTAGTTCTGCTGTAACCTTGTCTAGAGAACGAACAAGTGGTGCCAATGCCCTTAAGATAGCGTCGCACGTGATTTCGTCAAACGGTTGAGTTCACGAGAGGTGTCATCGTAGGCCTTTGTACCGCCGGATGGTCCTTGCTTCGTATTGCACAAAAACACAACGTGATGCCACAACAGTCAGTTGCATTTGGAGACAGTGGTCCCAGAAATGATCTGTGCAACGTCGTATGGGGACCGGAGAACGGAGACGGACGTCCGAGCGTACGAATCGTCGCATCCGACGTTATTCTGTAGCAGTCCCACAGGCCAGAACGGCAACATTTTACGGAGTATACGGGGAAGCTTAGATGCTCCAATATTGACGCGGACAGTGTCGCGCTGATTGGCTAGGTGCGGTTTGCCGTGCAGCTGTCCGTTGCGAAAGCTACCCTTAACAGCTAGTCATTGTCGCCACCGCTTGGTGTGGTATGGCTCCAGAGCTGCGTGGTGTGCCGAATAGAACAGTGTAGTGTTCAGCGATGAATCACGGTTCTGTCTCACCACGGATGATCGCCGTATTGGGATCTGGAGGCGACGTGACCAACGGACGGATTTCTTCCGCCATTGTGAAGCGCCGCACGTCCCGGAAACGGGAATCATAGTGTGGGGTGCTATCAGCACCAACAGCCACTCACCGCTTGCACGCATTACGGACACACTGACGGCACGCCGCTATGTTGACGAGGTGCTGCTGCCCTTGGTACCATCGTATCTGCAGGGCATCCCAAACGCCGTTCTTCAACACGATAACGCCCGGCCGCGTACATCTCGGATCAGCCTGAATGCTTTACACGGTGTGCGGATGCTTCCGTAGCCAGCACGATCCCCCGACCTCTCGCCCATCGAGCATCTGTGGGACATGACTTGACATCGATTGAATACCCTCCCACGCTCGCAAAATGGAGATGAACTGTGGTCTCGGATCAACACCACATGGTCCACGATACCCGAGGGCTCTATTCGGACTGTCATTGCATCAATGCCACGTTGGATTCAATTCCTCAAAATTGGAGCCACATATCGTATCGATCATCCTGTATATTCGGCCATTGAAGCCTAGTCCGTATGTAACAATGAAATCAATTGTTCAGAACTTACTTGGCTATCTGTGTGTGTAGTTTGGTCTGTTTTCGAGCATTCCTTTATTTTGTGGCATTTTCTTTGTCAGGCAGTGTATTATCCTCTTTAAATGACACATAGTTTTCCCTACTGAAGAGCTTAAATGTCAAAAATTTTATCTCGCTTTCTGTTCTTCCAAGTGACGTATTTGAAAAATTACTTTTCCTCAGCGTACCTTTTCTTATGAATACTTTTCGCACATTTTCCACTTTCCCAGTTTTCAAAAGTCTTCTGTCTGAGAGATGGTATGAAATTACATCATTGTTTCTCCGTATCTCTTCTTTTCACTGTTCGATTTGAAATCCCTTTGTCTGTGATATCTTCCTTCAGCTGCGAGAAACTTTTTTGCTGAGTTTGTTTATTTACGCAACGTACTATTCAGTCGCTATAGGAGAAAGAAACTATTTCTATTTCTAGGTGTGTTACCTATTGATCAAATCTTTTCTTTTTTTAAAACGGGTTCCATTGACTATGAATAACTTTGAAATCAATATTACACAAAAACGGGCTCGTTACAACCAAAATTTCGTTATCAACTTTCTTGTTTTTCATCTGTGTGTGGGTATTATAGCTGGATTGTCATACATCCGCAAATTACTCCGCACTAAAAATAAGCAATTGCGGTAAAATTGGTACTAACCAAAGGAATGTGAATCAAGAAGCAACTGCATGGCTGACAGTTAGAAACCTGCTCAAACTACACTGGTTTCCGTAAATTAACGAAACAAGTTAGTAAAATCATGCAATGCATTGATTATAATACGCTTTCCATCATACCAGAAATCATTACTCAAGTTATGAGGATAATGGCTGTGGAATAAATCTCGGTCCTGTGCCCTGACCTTTGACCCCATTTCGATGATATTCAACAGAACCAGTTCAGTATACCTCCGAAATAACATGATAAAGTTTTGTCGCAATTAAAGTATTTTTACGTACGTTATGATGTAAAAGGGCTATGTAATAGATCCCGTTCCTGTGTCCTAACCTTTGACCCAATTTTGCCCATTTTCAATAGGATTCGTCTCCAGGCAGGCCCCTACAACATACTAACATGTCATCCAAATCGAAGGATGTTTACGTAAGTTATGATGCATAATGGCGATGGAAGTGGTTCCGCTCCTATGCCCTGACCTTTGACCCCATTTCGTACATTTTCAATAGGGTTTGTCCCCAGGTAGTCCCCTACCAGGTACTAAAATTTCATCGAAATCGAACTTTGTTTACGATAGTTATGACGCATAAGAACAGTGGAATGGATCCCGCTTCTATGTCCTGACCTTTGAACCCATTTCGTTCATTTTCAATAGGGTTCCTTCCCAGGTGTTTCCCTTCCACATACTAAACTTTCATCGAAATCGAACGATTTTTACGCAAGTTATCGTGCGGACGGACATACGCACACAACGCGTGTCGTAATGAGGCAGATGGGGAATCGCGACCATCTGCTCGAATGAGTGTGACGTCAATAAACTGTAATAGGATCCACACACAACGCTTGACGTAATGAGACAGATGGCGTGAACACGCGCTAACATATCAATCGCGAGATTGTGACGTCATAAGATTTCAAAGCATGTATAATATCAATGGGACGACGTCATGACACTAAAACCGTGTTAATTCGGGGTGGTTATTTAACGCACTAAACGAATTTTCCTAAAGTCGAAATCAAGCTAAATCGATTTCTAGTACCAGAAAACGGTAGGTTAACGACTTTCATCAAAATCCTTACAGCTGTTTTCAAAATAAAATTTACATACATACAAGAATTGCTCCTTTAAGGTGGACGTCAAGTAATTTTGCTTCCTATACTTCCAATGGAAAAACGTCTGTACACATTTTCTTCACAATTAATGCGTTTCCAAGGATGAAAATTTGAACATCGATTAAAATAGCTTCATTTTATGACTTGGAATACTTAATATTTTCTGAAACATAACCATAATTATGCAATCCAACATTTGTTTGTCTACTGACGTCATCAAAGTACAGGGCGCGTCATCTTTTTTTCTGGTTCCAAAACCACCAGAGGAAAGTTATTGATTTTTTATAATTATGGTTATGTTTTAGGAAATATTAAGTATTCCAAGTTATAATATGAAGTTATTTTAATCGATGTTCAAATTTACATCCTTGGGAACACAATAATTGTGAAGGAAATGTGTACAAGTTTTTCCATTGAAAGTACAGGAAGCAAAATTAATCGACGTCCACCTTAATAGTATGAGATAAGGCGATGGAATGGATCCCGATCCTATGTCCTGACCTTCGACCCCATTTCGTCCATTTTCAATAGGGTTTGTCCCCAGGCAGCCCTCTACTACATACTAAAATTTCATCGAAATCGAACCATTTTTACGCACGTTATGACGCATAAAGGCAATGGAATGCATCCCGCTCCTACGTCCTGACCTTTGACCCCACTTCACCCATTTTCAATAGGGTTCATTCCCAGGTGGTTCCCTACAATATACTAAAATTTCATCGACGTCGAAATATATTTACGCAAGTTATGATGCATAAGGGCAATGGAATGGATCCCGCTCCTATGCCGTGACCTTTGAGTAGTTCAAATCACGAAAACATTATTTGGACTATACAGGAACATGTCAAGAAATATGGTACAGGAACTCGATGGGGAAGTCGCTTTAATATGATGTCTGATCACCTTTAACAGTAATACAGCCCCGACGTTGCTCATTATGATGGTGTCAATTAACTCATAACTCAGTCGGCATTAATGACCATTGTTCTTGCAAAGCAGTCACAAGCTCCTGTAGGGTATTGGGTGGCAGATTGAGGTTAGCAACACGTCTACCCAGAGCATCCCAAACATGTTCAATAAGATTTAGGTCCGGAGATCGAGCTGGCCATTCCATACAGACAATGGTTTCCTCCTCAAGGTATTGCTGCACGAGGCGCGCTCTGTGCGTGTTTTCACATTATAGTCCTGTAGGAGAAACGTTTCTGCTATTGATCCTTCATAAAGACGTAAGTACATATGGATGCAGGATATCATCTCTATGTCTCTGTGCAGTCAAGTTACCACGTGGCAGGAGATAGAGATTTATTCGATTACCTAAAGAGATGCCAGCCCAAACACACACACACACACACACACACACACACACACACACACACACACACACACACACACACACTATCTCCACCATAACGATCTCTTTTATGGATGTTACTGGGACGATAGCGGGTTCCTTGCTCTCTCCAGATCAAACAACCTCTGGAATTGCTCATATGGAAGAGACTCCAACTACTACGGATTTTCCGTAGTCACTACCGAAATCGTCGGCCGCTACGGATTAAAGAACGCATCGGATATGCTACGAAAATCGAAAATAGAAATGACCTTTTTAACGATGCTGTGCGTAAAGTTTATGTTCATGTTTTCCAGTTTATAACATTCATTAAACATTTGGGAGAGTGTTTCTTGAATGTTGTCAATAGTGTTGCATTTCTTCCATGATTTTACGCTTTCCAACCACAGGTTGAAGAAGCGTATATGCTCCAGCTTTGTCCGTCTGTCTTTCCGCACGATAAGTCGCGTAAAAATGGTAAGATTTCGATGAAATTTTACTATGTGGTAGGAGACCACACCTGGGAATGAACCCTATTGAAAATTGACGAAATGGGGTCATATGTCATGACATAGGAGCGGGATCCATTCCATTGCCCTTAAGCGCCATAACTTGCGTAAATATGGTTCGATTTCGATAAATTTTTAGTATGTGGTAGGGGACCACCCGGGGACGAAACCTATTTAAAATGGGCGAAATGGGGTCAAAGGTTTCTTGAATGTTGTCAATGTGTTGCATTTCTTCACCGGTTCGAGAGTTATTCAACAGCCATTATCCTCATAACTTCACTAAAAATGCTTTTATTGCGACAAAACTTTAAAATGGCCGCCCCGGTGGCGCAGTGGTCTAAGCGATGGCCTCTGATCATTCGTCCGTAAGGGGTCCGGGTTCGAATCCCGGTGAGGCATGGATGTTGTGTTTGACTTACGGCACTGGTTCTCTCCCTTCCCTGGAACTAGTGACTCTAAATTAGGGACGGGCGACTGCTTATAGCCCATTGAGTTGCTCACGGTGGTCGTTCAACCTTCAATCAAAAAAAAAAAAAAAAAAACTTTAAAATGTTGTTCGGAGGTATACCAAACCAATTTTGTTTAATATCATCGAAATGGAGTCAAAGGTCAGGACACAGGAGCGAGATTTATTCCACAGCCATTATCCTCATAACTTGCGTAATGATTTCTGGTATGTTGGAAAGCGTATCATAATCAATGCATTGCATGATTTTACTAACTTGTTTAATATGTTTTGGATGTCTAAGCGTCTCTGGCCACGTGCAGAGTTATCGCGGCCCATGGAATTCGAGGAATGTCCTTAAATTTTAGTTCCCTTTCCAGAGCTTGGTAAGTCCCTAATTTTTGGTATTTTTGCGTTAAGTCATGGAATAGTACTGTAATTCTTTTTTTGCAATTAACAAATAGCAGAAAGGCAGCACCTATTTTTTTTTATATTCTTTTTTGCGGGTTGAAGACGACTATGAACAACTTCCAGTCTGTGTAGGCACGTACTTTGTTTACCCATAAAGTTATCCTTGGGACATACATTGATTTTTGAGGTAAACTAAAAAAGATATATATATATATATATATATATATATATTGGAGCCAATTATTGTTTCTCACAAAATGTGTTCAATTTATAGGCACTTTTTTAAGAAAAATGTGCTTTTTTTATGAATTTACACTGCCATTTTGCTGCGCTGGCAATGTGTTTTTTTACGTTTTCCAACCGTAGTTTGAAGAAGCGTATATGCTCTAACTTTGTCCGTCTGTCTGTCCGCACGATAATTCGAGTAAAAATGGTTCTATTTCGATGAAATTTTAGTATGTGGTAGGGAACAGCCTGGGGAGGTACCCTATTAAAATGGGGGAAATTGGGTCAAAGGTCAGGACACTGGCGCGGGATCCATTCCATCGCCCTTATGCGTCATAACTTATGTAAAATGGCTTCCATTGCGACAAAACTTTATCATGTTGTTCTGGAGATATACTGAACTGGTTCTGTTGAATATCATCAAAATGGGGTCAAAGGTCGGGGCACAGGAACGAGATTAATTCCACAGCCATTATCCTCCACTAAAAATGCTTCGATGCGACAAAACTTTAGTATGTTGTTCCGGAGGTATTCTGAACCTATTCTGTTTAATATCATCAAAATGAAGTCAAAGGTCAGGGCACAGGAGCGAGATTTATTCCACAGCCATTATCCTCATAACTTGAGTAATAAGTTGAGTAATGATTCCGGGTATGTTGGAAAGCGTATCATAATCAATGCATTGCATGATTTTACTAACTTGTTTTTTTACCGAGTGCGTAATACAATTTGTTTCATTACTACTGAAAAACTCTGAAAACTACGGATTTTTTTAGTGTTTACTACTGAAAATTTGCAATCAGGGTCGGAGTCTCTGATGTGGATGCAGATGCCATCTGTATGTCTAACTATATCTCGATTCATCAGTGAAGAGTACAGACCGCCATTGACTCTCACTTAGGGATGGGCGAAAATCCTCGATTTGTTTTTGAACATCGATGTTTTGCCACCTATCGATGTTTTACTCTCGATGATGCAGAAGCCGATACATCAAATAAACATCTGGTTTTCGTGACCGATGTTTGCAACTGGTAGATAATATCTTCTACGAAAAGTAAATGCATTTCTTTTTGTTACATTCTTATAAAGAGGAAAGAAATATCACCTTCCCATTGGCTGTTTTAGTTGATTCGTTGGCGAAAAACTAAATCTTTTCCTCGAAGGCATGTGAGCCGATGCATCGAAAAAACATCGAGGTTTCTACCGATACATTGAAAATAACATCGAGCGTTTTAAAAAATATTATTAGTTACTTGGGGCTGAATTGGTGAGCAATCATCATTATATCGAACAGAGATTTTACCCACCGATATGCCGATTCGCTGCTGCTGCTGATCAAGAAGTGAGAAATCTTCGACTTGTTAGCAAGGCATCGTGGTTCACACCGATACATCGAAAAACATCGAGGTTTTCACCAATACATCGGACTTTTTAACAAATATATATTACGTTAATAGGTGTTGCATATCACTGTTACATTGAACAGAGATTTTACAAATCTATTGCCCATTCACTGCTCCTGGTAGAAAAGTGAGAATTCTTTAATTTATTAGCAAAACATCGAGGTTCCCACCGATGCATCGAAGTAAAATCGAAGATTTCACGATGCATAGAGCATTTTAACAAATAATATGTTATTGGGTGTTGAACTGGTGACTATCACTGTTATACACTGGAGTGCAAAAATTAAGGACGAGACGGTTTTTCGAATGCAACGTCGTGCAGAAGTGCTCCACATCGACTCAAATCGTAGATCCCCAAGATGTAAGAATATGGGACAAGTGAGCAAAACCGTCCAAACAAGGAATCCAAAGGGTACAAAGGCACTTTATTGAATAGGTAGCTTTGAGCACAACTGGACAGAAGCCAGAAACGTCCATGTGACAGGCGGCTGCCAAGAAAAATCCAGTCTTTAGTAGGGGATATGATCACCCCTGACTGCGTTGCAGGATTTACGTCTGTCCATGATGAGGACGAGGTTGTCAAGGAGCTGTAGAGGCATCGTGGCCCATTCCTCTTGTAGCGCCAATAGCAGCTGCGGAATCGTTGCTGGCGGCTGGTGATGTGCTGCCAAGCGTCTCCCGAGAAGGTCCCACACGTGTTCGATTGGATTTAGGTCCGGGGACCTTGCGGGCCAATCCATGCGTTGAATATCTTCACTCTCCTAAAGCTCTGAGACAGCCACTGTACGATGAGGTGTAGCTTTGTCGTCCATAAAGAGGAACTCAGGACCCACAGCACCTCTAAACAGGCGCATGTGAGGCAGGAGAACCTCTGTACAATAGCGGACACCAGTGACTGAACCTCCTTCGAAGATGTGGAGGTCAGTACGACAACTAAGCATGATACCGCCCCGAACGAGAACGCCACCACCAAACCGGTCCCTTTCGATGATGTTGGAGGAGTGATCGCGTGTTCCCTGCTCTCTCCAGATGTGTATACGTCCAGAATCGCTCGTTAGACTAAATCGGCTCTCATCCGTTAAGAGAACTCGACCCCATTGCTGATGTGTCCAGTTCTTGTGTTCCTGGCACCACAGAAACCGCCGTCTCCGATGAGCAGGCGTTAATGGCACACACCGTACTGGTCGTCGTGCAAATAAACCACCTTTGTGCCGCCTCATGGCCACGGTAAAACGCGATAACGGACGTCCAGTTGTCTGTTGCATGTGCCTTGCGATTTCTCCCGCTGTCTGCCGTCTTCTCGCCTGTAGGACAATATACCGGTCGTCCGCCGCCATGGTTGCTCGTGGTCGACCACTGCTAAGCTCTTGGACAGCTGTTCCTGCCGTTTGAAATGCTCTCCAAGCTCGTGAAACGATGCTGTGAGCGATCCCCAACTTCTCGGTCTCACTAGTCACACTTCGACTTTCTTCCAACTTCCCAATGACGCGACCTTGGCTAAAGTCATCCAGATGTCGTCTACTGAATTGCCTGTTGGCCATATCACACGGTAGCAACAACTCGACGTCGTTCAAACTGATGTACACCGTGCAATAGTTTTCGCCGAATTGCTGAGCGTACACCGCCCGTGTGCTTTATACCCTTCCGATCCCCCGTCCCCTACGTCATGCTGCATATATGCGCATGCCCTACCGTTCCGGACCCTAGTCTATCTCCTGAGTGGTCTTTGGGTCCGTTCTTCCTGTTCGTTCCGCTGTTATGCTAATTTCTCCTCTTCGTTCTTAATTTTTGCACACCAGTGTATTAAAGAGAAATTTTACAAATCGTTTGCCCATTTACTGGTACAGGTTGAAAAGTGCGAGTTCTTTAGTTTATTAGCAAAACATTGAGATTTACATCAATGCATCGAACAAAAATAGAGGTTTCTACTAATACATCGAACATTTTAATAAATATTATTAGTTACCGGGTGTTATTTGTGAGTAATCAATGTTGTATTGAACAGAGATTTTGCGCGCCTATTGCGTATTTACTGCTGCAAATTGAAAACAACGAATTTTTCGGCTTATTAGCAAAAACATCGAGGTTTTCACCGATACATCGAAAATTTCCACCGATACTATCGATGTTTTGGGAATAAGTAACTACCGATGTCGATCATCGATGTTCCCCACCGATGTGCCCATCCCTACTCTCACTCCAGCTAACATGCATGCGTACCCAACTCAATCGCTCACTAGCGTCTCTAGACAGGAATGATTTCTTATGGGAGTCTTACTGCACATGCTCACAAACATTGACGCTTGATGATCTCGGGAACTTCAGTTTCGGGGGTCGTACACATATTGCATTAATGAAGGCGGCAGCCCGACTTCTACTCTCGAACGCAGATGTTGTTTATATTTCTTTCAGGTCGGTAGGCATCTACTTTCATGCGCTGAAAATAAGCAGTTCGAAAAAAATTGAAGTACGTAAGTCGAACGCTACAACTACAACTGCTCTCGTGTGCAAAAGATAAGTAGTTCGAAAAAATTTACGTCGAAAGCCACAACTGTTTCTTGTGCTTATTGTAAGCGTGAGTTTTCTGAGAAAAGTAATAAAAGTAATTTATCGAGGCACGTGAAAAGTTTCATCTTCATCCTAGAAATACTTGGAACTTCAGGCAATTTTCACTATGGTCTTTGTAATCAGAGATTCTGGTGTATATACGGACATTGAATTACAATATGAACAAACTACATTTCACTCTATGGAAGATTTTGCACTTTGAAAGGTGAGATAGAACGCGAGACTCAGTCCTATTTTGTTAAACAGACAGGAAATAACAAAACAAAAAAGAAAAAAATGGCCGACGATGACACAGCAATGTATTTTTCCTGTCATCAGAGACGCATGTACGAATGTAAAGTGCAAGAAGAAAGAAAACGGCGTTTAAAATGTATTGGGACTTGGGAGCCAGAAAACTTGTCCTGCCAACATGTTTGCATGTGTTCAGCAAGTGAATGCTGCTACTGAAATTGTTGTCACTTATCAATTTGCGGAATAGAAGTCGAATGCTCCGCTGACGAAATGTAAACAACACCTGCGTTCGAGAGTAGAAGTCGGACTTCCGCCTTCACTGATGCAATATGTGCACGACCCCCGAAACTGAAGTCATTGAGATCATCTCCGTGAGCATGCGCAGTAAGACTGCCATAGGGAATCATTCCTGTCTAGAGACGCTAGTAACCTGTGCCGTGCTGTCAGGGGGCACACAAAGTGTTGATCGTCGAGCATACAGACTTCCTTCATGAAGCCGTCTGCGTACGGATGAAGCTGATATCAACCTTCCAGTACCGGCAGCAAGGGCAGATATGACCTAAGTTGGTGTTGAGGTCTTCGTGTGGTTAACTGCAAATAACGGTCGTCAACGGCAGTTGTTGCTCTAGGGCAGGGGTGCACAACCTTTTTATAAGTGGGGGCCAAGTTTATTTTTACATAATAAGTGGCGGGCCGCAAGTTACCTTTTCACATAGGCACTTGCCAAACCCTACCGCTAAAGCTAATTTTACTATTATCCGAATAACCTATTTTACCAGCAGACAAAAAATGTGTTTCAATACCATTTTTGTGTCCTCTAAATGGTTTAAATCCATTTTTGAAGTTTTTTGGCAAATTGCGTTATTAAGTTATCAAATTACTGATTTACAATCAACTTACTCCTAATTGAAAAAGGTTTAGGGGTATATAAAATAAAATAATACTATCACAAGGTTGTAAAATTTTTATTTTTACAAAAAACAGAATTCTTAACATCAAAGTATATAAAAAATTAAAATCAGTATATCGTCAAACTGACCATCAAATCAAGTAGTAGCCTAATGCTCCAAATGAGATGCTTGGCATTGTTTATTTTTCAATAGTCTGTCAATATCAGGTTCAATGTTAGAGATGGTAATGCGCAAGTTTCCCTCCAATAGTGTATCACTTAAACGGGAACGACACTTTGACTTTATTTGTTTCATCAAAGAAAACGATTGCTCGCATAAGTAGGTACTTCCAAACAACGTTGCCGTTTTTAAAGCATGATCTTTGAGCAATTTCATTTCTTTCGGTAAGTAATTTTTGTAAAATTCTAGGAGAGAAACTTCAGAGTATTTTGTTTTTAACTCATTGTTACACTGAAGATCAATTAATTCCATCTGGAAATCTAGTGGCACTGACGCAACGTCAGTAGTGAATGGTAGAGAAAACATATAAAACAAAACCTCAAATTTTCTTATATCTTCAAATCGTCTTTTAAACTCATTGTGAAGGTCCACTACAAGAGATGCATATTTAGCCACATTTACATGGAATTCAGAACTTTCAACAAAACTTTTCATTGTTGGAAAATTTGCTAGTTAACGAAACATTTTTATAATTTTCTTATTTCAACTAGGGCCTACAATAATGGGAAAAAATCTCATCATTCACAATATATATATTCACGTTTTCAATAGTATAAAATATTTATCCGCGGGCCGCATAAACTGACTTTGAGGGCCGCAAGCGGCCCGCGGGCCGCGGGTTGTGCACCCCTGCTCTAGGGCTTCCTTGGCTGTACCTTCTAGACGCTGAATATGTTCTTAGAAATGCATTCGACACCCTGTGGATTACAGAAGGACTCACATTGAACCATCTAGCCGCATCTGTTTGACTCTTGCCTGTCTCTAGGCGTCCAATGGCTCGACATCGCAACACTTCTGGTAAATGATGTCTCAAACTCATTCCTTCACGATGACTCTCTCCGATTTTTCCGATCGCAATTTCAAACACGAAATCTTAGCACTTTGTGAAACGCGCATTTTTATGCTGGTTCCTGCTGACATTGTCCGATTGTAGCTCCACTACTTTACTTGTGATATTCTGAGCTGTCAGTGGTTTTTATATCACATACGCAAGTTTGGGGCAATTCCGATTATTTTTGTCTGAGTTATTGCAAATTTTCAGTTTTTTCCTTAATTTTTGGAAACCAGTGTATTAAACGTATTGTACATCTGAAATTTAAAAAAAATTGGAATCTTTGGAAGGCAGCCGTGTTGCGTCGAAGTAACTAATCTGGAACATTATGTTTTATTTTTTTTTAATTTGGGGGGGGATATTTTATTTAATGTAAGTTTCGTGGAAATTTAGAAGAATAATGCTACCTCGTGGATTTTTAATTCTGAGTGTTCCCCGTGGCAAAATGTCAGAAGTCTGGTTTCTAGTTGTGCACATAATTTGTTGCGTAGTAAGTAGTATTTAACCAAAACCAAAAAATACTCAATTAGGCTTGGAGAAGCCTAGATCCGGCTGTTAAATGTTCTGTAAATAGAAAGAAATTTTGTAAGTTGCAAAAACATTGGAATATATTGCTAGCAAACGTATGCACGAACTTAAAAACATGAGCTACAAAAAACGAGAAATTTTAAGCGAAGTGTTTTTCATCATGAATGCTACTGATGTAAAAGGTTCACACTATTAAAAATTATTTTACACTTTTGAAAAAGTCGAGCAGACAAACCGAATTGCTTCTCTTGGCCGTTGAGCAACACTTGACCTATGCTCCTGCGCAAAAATCTTCGAATTTCTTTTTAATGGGTATACCTTCATGCATTTGTTCAATCAAACTAAAGAACTTACCATTGTACAACACAAATTTGGGAGATGTGAATCCGTTAAGATGGACGTCAAGTAATTTTGCTTCCTATACTTCTAATGCAAAAACTTCTGTACACATTTTCTTCACAATTAATCCGTTCACAAGGATGAAAATCTAAAAATCGATTAAAATAGCTTCATTGTATAACTTCGAATACTTAATATTTTCCAAAACATAACCATAATTATGCAATCCAACATTTGTTTGTCTACTGACTTCATCAAAGTACAGGTCGCGCCATCTTTTTTTCTGGTTTCAACACTACCAAAGGAAAAGTTATTGATTTTTAATATAATTATGGCTATGTTTTAGAAAATATTAAGTATTTCAAGTTATAATATGAAGTTATTTTAATAGATGTTCAAATTTTCATCCTTGCGAACACAGTAGTTGTAAAGGAAATGTGTTCAAAAGTTTTTCCATTGGAAGTATAGGAAGCAAAATTACAAGACGTCCACCTTAATTGTTGTAAATATGACATGGATATTAAGACAGATAATACCCGAAAACTTGAAAATTCCGTCATCCTGAAGCGGAAATCGATACCCCATTTACCGGATAGCGCCCGAGTATGCTAACCACTACACCACCCAGAACGACCAAGTTTCAAGTTTCCGATTAATTTTAATATAACCATCACAGGATTCGTTAGTCGAAGCAAACGGCATTCCTATATAGCGAATCTGGAGGTTTAGAGTTAATTCCCGTGATTGCCCGGAGACGTTAAATATCAATGAATGAAATACGGGATTGCACCATTGTACAATACAAATTTGGAAGATGGGAATCCGTTTATTGGTGTAAATATGACATGGAAGTTAAGTCAGTAATAGTTTTGAAGATGATAATCCGTTTTTGAAGATGTGAATCCGTTTTTTGGTGTAAATATGACAAGGATGGTAAGTCAGATAATATCCGAAAACTTGAAAATTTCGTCTTCCTGGAGCGGAAATCGAATCCGCGTCTCCCAGATAGCGCCCGGATATGCTAACCACTACACATCGGTACAGATAGACATACACATATACATACAGTATTGACATCAATCTGTACTATGTATATCCCAGCAAAAACAGTCTTTCTGGGCCATTGCTGGCATCCAGCCCTGCCAGTAATGGCCCAGCACTATGTTGCCACTGTCGAACCGTCAGAAAAATGTCCCGGCGGCCAACAGACGGGCCAGCAGTTCAGGCCAACAGCTGGCCAACAGTTGGCACCCCATCAGTTGTCATATGCCACAACAGGGCCAGCAGTTGTCCATCACAGGCAGTAGCTGCCATAAGTGGCCTTTCAGCGGCACTGCAAGCATGTGCCAGAAATGATGGCTAGCCTGATGTGGTCCGCTAGTTTGCCGGTAGTGGCAACCAGCAACCACGTGACGTAACTGGTGGCTTGCCGAATCTTGTCCGCCAATTTGCTAGTAGTAGCCATAAAAAAAAAAATCAAGGGTGACCCACAGTTTCACAAAGCTTTTTTTTGTACCCTTACGAAATTTGTGATGTTATTTATGCGAATCGATTGGGTGTATTTCATGGCTGTAATCTAGTATTTCATGGCTTAATCTGATATCTTCGTCCACGTGGAATTTCATTAGGAAATTAATTCACCTCTCTACATATGGATTTTTTTTTAACATCCACTAAAATAACACGATGGCGATAGCGTCGTCTTCATCTAACTGGTACCATGAGTTGCTTCTGTGCATGCGCAGTCCCGTTGCTTCCACCTGCTGTTAGGGTTGCATTGGTTGCCAGCAACGGGCCACTAGTGGCACTTGATTGGAAGCGCACAATTCATGGTGATGCTGCAGGGCCTTCAATGGCTCGCCAACTGATAGCGCTGCCACCAACAGACCGATGCCCGGCCGTGAGCGGTAGATTTCAGCCAGAAGTGACCCATCACTGCCAGCTGGTGGCCAGCAGTTTCCCAGCACTTGTGTTTTTGCTGGGATATACATATACATAATGGCTTAACTGAGTTAATAGTAATGTTAAATCAGTTAAGTCATGGATCTTAAGTCAATAAACGTATTCACATCTTCCAAATTTGTATTGTACAATGGTGTAATCTCGTATGTCATTCATTGATATTCTGCGCCTCCGGGTAATAACGGAAATGAATTAAAACCTCCAGATTCGCTATATATGAAAACCGTTTGCTTCGACTAGAAAATCATGAGATTGTTATATTCAAATTAATCGGAAAGTTGAAACTTGATCGTTCTGGGTGGTGTAGTGTCCAGCAAACTCGGGCGGGAGACGCGACTTCGATTCCCGCTCCAGGAAGACAAAGTTTTCAAGTTTTCAGATATACCAATAAATGGATTCACATCTTCGTATTGTAAAGAATCATGTGTTGGAAAATCCACGTTATTATACTGAAGCTTTAGAGAAGAATTTTTCCTCTTTTGTATGTTCCTTGGCTTGTACTTACCCGTTCCTCCCAGGCAAAATGGAAAGAAACTAAATTTCCTGATCTCTGTATTATGTGATTTGGGATTAATGACGTTCTATTTAATATCCTAATTTTTTCCCCAGTGCTGACGGGAACTATGAGGTGACGATTATGACGAAGGCTATCATACACAGCACGGGACGTGTCGTCTGGAATCCACCGGCAATCTACAAGAGTTCCTGTCAGATCGATGTCCAATACTTTCCCTTCGACCGACAAGTATGCCTGATGAAATTCGGATCCTGGACTTATGATGGATTTCATGTAAGAAGGACTCATTTCTATGTAAATATCTGCTTCCTTATCTGCACCTCAATGTCCGGTTTATTAGCAAGTTCTTTTCCAACTTCTCATTCTTCCAATATCGGAGGTACTTTCCTGTGAACCGTTTTTCTTTATGAGCTAAGCGATTAGTTTGCCTATATTTCTATACCACACTTCCCGAAATTACTTGTAGCTCTACTGGGTTAAAATCTGCCTAATTTCAATTGTTGGGTTTTACGAAGCATATACTTGCGATGTTATTAATAATAAATATTATTAATAACATCTATGAAAATGCAAGTGCAAAGATTCGGCTGTTTGAAAATACAACACACATAAAAATTGGAAAGGGAGTGAGACAAGGTGACACCATATCTCCGAAGCTCTTTAATGCCACATTGGAAAATGTCTTTCAATCACTGAACTGGGAAAACAAAGGGATAAAGATTAATGGAGATTTTCTAACCCACCTTCGTTTTGCTGATGACGTAGCCATTTTTGCAACTACCCCATCAGAGCTGCAGAGTATGATCCAGGAACTTGCTGACAAGAGTAAAGAAGTGGGATTAAAAATGAACTTTCAGAAGACAAAAGTGATGTTCAATGCTTTTACAAGAAATGAAGACTTATCGATTGATGGAGAAAAACTGGAGATAACAGATACGTATGTTTATCTTGGACAGCAGATATCAAGTGAGGGTCACATTGATGAAGAAATTAATCGGCGTACAAAACTTGCCTGGAGAGCTTTTGGAAGAAACAGCATAATTTTCAAGAGCAATATGCCATTATGTCTTAAAAGAAAAGTGTTTGATCAATGCATCCTTCCAGTGCTTACGTATGGTGCAGAGACGTGGACCTTAACTAAAAGAGACATACAAAGGCTGCAGACAACTCAAAGAAGCATGGAGAGGTGCATGCTTGGTATAACCAGGAGAGATAAGAAGAGGAACTCGTGGATCCGAAAAATGACGAGAGTGGAAGACATCATGATCAGAGTTAAATCCCTGAAATGGCAATGGGCTGGACATACTGCCAGAAGGACAGACCATAGATGGACAGCCGAAATTTTAGATTGGATTCCAAGAGACAGGAAAAGACCCAGGAAAAGACCACATGGGAGATGGGTGGATGAAATTCATAAATATGCGGGAGTGACATGGAGGAGACTGGCACAAGACAGACCGTTGTGGAGGAAACTTGGGGAGACCTTCGTCCAGCAGTGGATTGATAATGGTTGACAATGATGATGATGATGATGATGATACTTGCGATTCAAATGTCTGGGAAAATAGTATGCTTCTGTACCCTTCTACGAAAACTATACTTCATTTTCTTGAATACCTTTCGGTAAAATACACTGGCGGAAAGTGAAAAAAAAACACCAAGAAGGATTTGGCGGACGATCATGAAATGTATATATGTTAATGGGGTCGAGTTTACGTAGATGTGATGTTAATTTAGGGACCAACTGGTCAGCGCTTACGCCACATGCAGCACGGCATAATATGCAAATTGTCGTCGGTGGTATTTAATCAGTATGGCGAAGTGAATGTAATCAGTCGTCGACGTACGGACACATGCGAAGACCCTGAAGAAGCAGCAATACCTGGACATGGAAGACGTGTACGATTTCAGCAGGTATCGAACTTTGAGCGAGGTCGTTTAGTTGGACTCCGCGAGGCCGGGTGGTCATATCGTCGTATTGCGGAGGGAATTGGACAGGAAGTATCGGTGGTGGTACGATGGTGGCGTAGATGGTCCGAGGAACATTCCCACACGAGAAGACGTGGAACCGGGAGTCACAGACCAACTGATGAGCGGACCGATCGACGCATAAGAAGAGAGGCGTTGTCAAGCAGAACATCCACTGCGATGCAAATCCGAGCTTCCGTTGCACCTGAGGTGGCTGTGCGAACAATCCGCAACCGTCTACTGGATGCAGGACTACGTGCACGTGTGTTTCTGGCATGTGTACCTCTGACTCCAGCCCACCTACAGGAACGGCTGCAGTGGTGTCGCCAACGTCTGCACTGGAGAACGCAATGGCTATCTGTCGTGTTCAGCGATGAAAGCAGATTCTGCTTGGGAGCCTCCGATGGCCGTATGCGTGTTCGCAGACGCACAGTGGAGCGTCTCCACCCTTCTTTCATCCGCCGGCGACACACAGGGTCTACACCTGGTCTCCTGGTGTAGGGAGCGATCAGATATCACTCCCGTACACAACTAGTGTTTGTACCGGGTACGTTAAACAGCACCTCCTACATCAACAACATCATTCATCCCGTTGTTTTGCCATTTGTATGGTCGGTCCATCGTGCTGTTTTCCAGCAAGATAACGCACGCCTACACACGGCACGTGCAACGCAACATGCACTTCAGGGTGTGAGACAACTTCCATGGCCCGCACGTTCACCGGATTTCTCCCCATTGAGCACGTGTGGGATTTTATGGGACAACGACTTATCCGGTCTCGACGGCCAGCTACGACCATCCCAGATTTACGCGTCCAGGTTGAGGATGCTTAGAACTCAATATCCCAAACTTACATCCAACATCTGTACGACAGAATCCATGCCAGAATTGCACAGTGTGACGCAGTTCATGGCGGTTCAACCTCGTACTAACCATGTTACATGGAAATGTTATTTTTTAGATTACCAGCAAATACAGCTGTATTTTGCCATAATGTTTTGATCACGTCATCCTCTGTATTCCATTATGATGCTGTATAAATTTCGTTGGTATCAGACGTCTCCTTCTTGGTGTTCTTTTTTCACTTGCCGCCAGTGTATATTTTTATTGCACAGAACTGAACACGGGATATATTTTTTAATATCTTTACATTTTCACTTGTCACAACGTTTCGCTTTTCAAAAAAAGAACTACTTGGTAAAGAATTCTTGTAATGGGCAATTTGCGGTACGCATTCGATTGGTTTAACTTTGCACAGACTGCACCATGTTATTGTGTGTTTCATGCACCCCACAGTGGTATACCTTCACCCCCAAACATAGCAGTACAGCAATACAGCGGTATAACAGCACAGCTTCTTCTACAACTGACTGAAACTTACACTGAAGTAGTAAAGAACTGTGGCCACTGTTCCTTTTGAAGAAGAATTTACACGATAAATTTCAGTTGTACGGAGGGACAACTAAGTGTGGTAAGTTTATGGGATGCAATATTAGGAACAAGAGTAATTTTCTTGAAATTTCGTTGAATTATACGTAGCTTAGCTGATGAACAGCTGAACTTTGGTTCTTACTTTCTGGTAATAGCACGCCTAGTAGGCCGTGTGCGTAGTACCGAAGTGAATGTACCTACGGAGTGGAAAAGTGAAATAAAAACAGAATCGCAGCACTCAGAGACTGAATGAAAATGATTACGAGGGTTCTAGAACTACTTTAGCTTGCTGATTTGCTGCCTGGCTTGAACGTCCTGGCCTTACCAGTTCAAGGCGGGACACAAAAGACCGATTTCTAATTGAAAAATGCTTCGTGATTAGCAGAAGTTGCGTATAGAAGTCGATGGCCTATTCGCCATTTGCTCTTACTTGTACTTTAACAGACATAAAAAAAGAACTGCAGGTTTCTTGATGTCAGTAGCATCTAGATTAGAATGTTCATTCTGTCTTTCTTTCTTTATTTATTTATTTGCAGCATGAATAGCCCCAATGGATCTTCTTTATTCACTTCACTCTCTTCTGTCTTGTCTCGACTCGCATTTCAACTTCTCTTTCACATCGAGATTCTGGCAGGAATTGCAACCCCTAAAGTCTGGCGAGAGATCACCACTTGCTTCAAATTCACCCATATGACACAAGACAAAGATCACTAGATGTTTGTACAACTATCAGCAAAAGAACGACTGCATTCTAGGAAAAGGTTTCTTCGTACTGGAAAGGAGGTTATAATCCCATCAAAAGCCAGACTTGATATCTGATGTACAAGAGTACAAAGGGATGTCTGGCTTACAAATGCGGAACAAGTACCATTTGGATATGAAAAGGGGTGCCTAATATGGAAATATCAGAAGCTCCTACAAACTGATGTTTCTGGAACGAAGTACAATCTTAAATGGTGGTACTTCTTGCCTGGTGATAACCTCCGTTGCATCTAAAATGTGACACATAGAAACCAACGTCTTTTACAGTGTACAGGGGGCCCATAATGTTAACAGAACTGCTTAAATGTGGGCAGCAGTCGTACGATTGATATGGCCCGTTTTGGGGTTGAGGCTTTTTTTTATTGCTTGCTTTGTACTTTGTGATCTATTTTGAGTTTAACTTTGTTCTTTTTTTCTATTCCTCGTAGTTTAAAAATAACTGCTCTTTGCATACTGTTCTTATGATGCAAAACAAATTAATGTCTTTGTTGATATAGTCCTTCCATATCAACTTAGGCCATCCTATAGTTCACTTTCCATGAAGCTGCATGTATATACAATGCTGGCTACCCAAAATGCAACACCAAGAAAGAAGCATCCGATTGGCCTGAAATTCGCAGCATGCGTCGCCCGCGAGAGGACATGCAAACGATTAGCATTGCACGGCATAAGCAAATCATGTGCGCCCGGCACGCTACCGAGAAGCACTATAAGAAGGGTGCACAGAAGGCGGGGTGTAAGTAGTGGAAATGTGTTGTGCTGCAGACCTGTGCATGGGAAGCTTCCTGATGCCTCGTCACAGAATACCGCAGTCATTCCAGCACGTTTCGGAGTTCAACAGAGGACGAATAGTGGCTTATCGCGACAGCGGTTTATCGTACCGAGACATCGGCGCCCGTTTGGGACGACATCCACCCACAGTGAGACGAGTATGGATTCGGTGGGTGCAGGAGGGACGGACGGACCTACGTGAGCGATTGCCGGAGCCGCGGCACACCACCGAACGAGAGGACCGGCAAGTTGTGCGGCGGGCATTGACGGCTCGCACCGTCACATCACGAACGTTAGCGCAGGAATTAGGGTGTGTTGCGGAACAACATGTGTCAGCACGCACCGTTTGACGTCGTCTGCACGAGCGGGGACTTGTCGCACGGCACCAATTGTTCCGATTACCATTGACGTAACACCACCGGCGAGTGTGGTGTTACGTCACCACCGGCGAGTGTGGTGTTACGTCAGTGTGGTGTTACGTCAGTGCAGGTGCGGCGTTGAACGCCGCACCTGCACTACGTAATGCCACGACATTGTCTTCTCCAACGAATCCAGCTTCAGCCTGAAACACCACGATGGTCATATCCGCGTGTGGCGGCACCGCGGCGAGAGACTGTGTGACGCTGGCATTATGCATCGCCATACCGGTCCGTCTCCTGGCGTTATAGCTTGAAGCGCAATTGGATATGACACCAGCCCCCTCTGGTACGCATCGCCGGTGCATTCAACAGCCACCGCTACATTTCTGAAGTTCTGAAGCCCGTAGTCCTCTCTCACATGCCGGACCTGCCAGCGGCCACGTTTCAACAGGACAATGCGCGCCCGCACGTGGCACACATCGTGCAATAATTCTTCAGGGCTCACCAGGTGTCGCTGCTGCCGTGGCCGACTGTTCTCCCGATATGTCGCACATCGAGCACGTCTGGTCGCTAATCGGCAACCGAGTGGCCCGGCAAGCACCACCCGTGGCTACTCCTGATGAACTGTGGCAACGTGTGGAAAAAGCCTTGACGGGCATACCCCAAGCCCACATCCAAAGCTTCTTTCGTTTGATGCCGCGGCGTGTAGCGGCCGTTATTGCCAGCCATGGGGGCCACACGAACTATTGATGTCTGCGTGTTCCGCAAGTCGCACGGGCCTGTAAGCTCAATCGTTTCATCTTTGTATCTGTTGTTATGTGTCCAGTAAATCTGGCTTTGTTATCTCGTGTCCTTCTTGGTGTTGCATTTTGGGTGGCCAGCAGTGTAAATGTGCATATCATGCACTCTGTTTCTCTTCCCCAAGCGTGTGTATGCCTGCTAATTCAATGCTCATCTGTATATGTCAAGAAACTTCTCAATGTCAAACCGAACTGCCAAACCTTGTCAAAGATCTGGCAGCGGTAAGCGGTCTTGAGATCCACTATAAATTCCGTGGCTTAGATGGTGCAAAGATTCTCGGTTTGTTGGCGGACAGTATTAATCATAATTATCTTGACGATAGCAGTCGTCACAATATTTCTTTTTTTAGAAGACAAATTAGAAATATTTGGCTGGTAGTGGGAGGAAATCAAGTAAATGTGTATGATTGCCATATCTTCTTCTCCTTTTTCAATGATTCAACAGCCCTGTGTGAGCCCTGGCTTTCTCAAAGAGTTTTTCCGCTTAGATTTCTTAACGAGAGATGTTTGACGATGTGGGATCGTTAGTCCCACGGCCAATCCCCAGCCTGGAGGACCAAGGAACAAAGTGCGACCGTGGTCGCCTTCACTGGGAACCATCCACACACTCGCGTCTCCAAACACAGGGAGTCTGCGGAAAACAATGGAAAACACACAAAGACGATGCTTAGCAGGACTGAGATTCGAACACCCTTCAGAAACGTCCGGCTGCCACACTGCGCATAGAGATATTACCTACTGTGCTATGCATGTCCATAATTGCTATATACAACGGCCGTTCCATAAAAAATGAGAGTACTGTATATGTTATTCTTTTTTAAAGTATCTTCCTTCAGATGATATGCTACGGTCCTATATTTCAGTGCACTTTTCAAAGTATGTGGCGAAGACATTTTGTGGAAGCTGCTAAAAGAGACCCCTGTACAGCTTGAATAACGTCAGCATCTGTGTTGGACGCTGGGCCACGAAACTTCTCCTTCATTATTGGAAACAACCAGACATCTTACGGGGCGAGGTCATGACTGTAGGCAGGCTGTGGCATCATTTCAGTGCTGCATTTCGTTAGAAATTATTGAACATTAGCAGCCACATGTGGTCGGGCGTTAACATGGTACAAGGTCCACTTGCCCACCAGTTCCGGTCGCTTAATCGATACATGCAGTAGCAGACCTTCAAGACTGAAATGTAATACTCAGCATTGACAGTAATTTATGGAGGAACGGCATGATGGTAGGCTACACCTTTATGATCAAAGAAAATGACCATCATCCCATTCCCAGCTGATTTGGTTTGGCTGACTGTTTTCGAAGAAGGCGAGCTTATGTGCTTTGAGACACTCGTTCCGCGCTTTGTGAAGGGGTCGAGATAGTGGGCCATGTTTTTTCGGCAGTTATTACCATGTTAAGAAAGTTTGGATCCTTTGTAATCATTTGTTTCCACTCATAACAAACCTGAATTCTGGCTAACAATTCTTTCCGCGTTAGGTGATGAGGTACCCATCTGGAACACATATGATGCAGCAGTAATTTGTCGCGTAGAATGCGGAATGCCAACGATTTTGAAATATTAGTGGACGCCGCTATGTCTTCACACGTCATTCGTCGATCTTCTTTCAGGATTGCCCAAACAGTGTCAACAATACGTTCCGTAACGACACTTTCAGTTCGACCAGGTCTAAGAGCAAGTTCTGCCGACATACGTCCTTTTTTGAAATCATGGTGCCATCTAAGAATCGTTGACTCACCCGAACATACTGTATATCTTTGCAAGCTTTTTTCATTAGATCGACTGCTTCTGGAGCCGTTTTACCCATACGATAGCAAAAATTTATTCCACTACGTATTTTGCTACTTAACTCTGAATCACTCACCTCCGTAGCTGTATCAAAGAATATCTAACTGATAAGAAGGTAAGGCTCAGCGAGACGTAACTAGCGCCACTATATTATGCGGCAAAGAATTACTACACAGAAGCCAACATTACAGGCTGATGCCGCAGGATGCCGAGCAGACTGAGTTAGACTGAGCATGCGTGTTTGTGTTCAAAGAATATAAACGCTTGTTTGTGTTGGCGTTTTGTTCAAAGGTTTTGTTGTTCTCATCTAGATCTGCGTTTATATTACAGCCATGAAATACACCCACTCCATTCCGATGAATAACAATTCATGGAATGGAGTGGATGAATAACAAGAACAAATTTGAAACCGTTTGAAACAAATATCCTGGAAAACCATTAAAACAACGTTTGCTGAAAAAAAAGCTGTCGTTACGTTGAAAAAATTAATTTATCAATTATATGAAACTGACTTTTATGAAAAATACCTCGTAATATTGTAAAATGAAAGAGGGAAGCATTCGATTACACAATGCATACCAAACAGACAGCTTTAAGCATACACTCAATCGTGGCGAGTTAGTACGGTCGGTAGAGACCTCAGCTATCACGCCAGCGGCCCAGGTTTGAACCTACTCAGATACGAACGGATGTTTTTCCGATCTGTTGAGAAAATTTCTCCAGCGCAGTGCGTTTAATTTACAAACTTCGGAAGGGTAGAAAAAAAAATGTAGCTTTGGGAAACTGCGGTTGTCTTTGCTTTTTTTTTTTTTTTTTTTTTATTATTATTATGGCTGCTACTGGGAAACCAGCCTCAGCATTTTTGACATTTAAGGTATATTGTAAATATGAAATTCATGCCAAGCAACCTGGTATTACTACGGTACTTAAAGTGAGAATAAAACTGCTAAAATTTCCTTAAAATAATATTAATTGCTAATGTATATATTTGTTTCACCAAAAGAAGGGACAGGAGGGATACTCAGAAAAGAACAACAAAAAAAAAAATGCTTTAGTAGACCCAATGAGACCGAAGGAAACAGTCGCAGATCAAAGCTTAGCTTCCTTTCCGTGAAATAGGCTTCCCGTCCCGTGTCTCCTACGCTTTTTGCGCCTGAATGTTAACTTTCCCGCAGAGCATCTGCTGCCGCATTACATGGTGGCGCTGCTGTCGCCTGTTTTACATTATCTCTACGAGAGTTGAGCTTCTTCACGCGAAGCGTTTATTTTCTTTGGCTGTATGGCGAAACGCACTTTAAACAACTGCGCAATAGCAAAACCAAAATCGTCTGCCACGGCTAAGAACTGTTGCCATAGATACATTTTTAATTCAGTTAGTCGTCTGCGTGGTTATTTTTTCCCTTCGCACTGTTGCCAATTCAAAAAAAAAATACTTTCAGGTTTAATGGAACGGCCTTTGTAAAGTAATAATAACAAAATTCTGGAACATTATACCGATCTCGAAAAATTACACAGTTCCCAGAAAGATGTACATTCACCTATTACACTGCCCAGCACACATTTTGGTGCCTTGAAAGTTAAAACTATTCTTGGCTATATTTGGGACGCTGATTCCAAAAATGGCATTAGTTTTGCCATTTTAATAACAGGAGAATGCTCGACCACATGTGGTCTATTAGGTCCAAGACATTTTCCATGTACGGCAGATGCCGCTTCTTTCCTGGCTTGCACGTTCACTGGATATATCATCGATTGAACATGTCTTGAACATGGTAGTTAAACGACTGGCCGTCAAGCGCCTCTGCCATTCATCACAGATGAACTCTGGGGTCGCATAGAAGCAGCCCGGCAGTCTTTTCCACAGGACGGTATCAAAAACCTTTTCCATTCAATGCTACGCCGTGAAGAAGATGCTGTTATTTTTGCTCTAGGTGGTTTCACACGAAGCGAAAAAATCTTGTATAGCTCAACAAATGTGATATGTTATCTCCTGTAGCATGATGAATCTGTGATATAAATTTCATTTCGATAGCGCGATTCTTTCTTAGATTTGCAATTTTCGTAAACAGTAGTGTATTAGAACGAGTAGAACACCGTAATATATTTAATTAAGCAAAACATTTCACTCTAAGAATACTTCAAGAAATCTATTTACAGTTTCAATATTTTATCCCTACTTTGCAAGTTTCCTCAAGATCACATGAAGAACTCTCCATCCAATAATGACTCTCAACAGAAGTTACCACAGCCCACTGGAAACAATAGGCCCTGAAACGAACGGCTGCCGCTGAGGTCATGTGACCAACTTAGTCAAAGCTTTTAGACTCAATACCGTGTATGTGTCGTCTCAGCTATCAGTAATGTGTTGATGGGCTGAGATAATAGCGGGAGAACTTCATAAAACGTGTATAACTAAGTAAATTTCTCCGTCATTTCTGTCCACGCCAGGATTCGAACCCGGATCCCCTCATTCCGGAATAAGTCACTCTACCAATTGAGCTACGCGGACGTTTTATTCTGATTCCTATCTGCCTTTATGTCGTGTGCGTCCTTCTGGAAGGTACGTCACATCTCCTGGTACGTTACATCATCTCCCCCTTATTTTTTTTTTTTTTTTTCGAAGTGCTGGAGAAAGGATTCTCTGATTTTTCCTATCTCGCGGTGTGGAAAGAACATCACACCATTGCGAGATTTTGAACGGTCGGGTCATCAGCATAGTTCGGGCGCCATTATAACGAAGTAAATTTCTCCGTCATTTCTGTCCACGCCAGGATTCGAACCCGGATCCCCTCATTCCGGAATAAGTCACTCTACCAATTGAGCTACGCGGACGTTTTATTCTGATTCCTATCTGCCTTTATGTCGTGTGCTTCCTTCTGGCAGGTACGTCACATCTCCTGGTACGTTACACGTGAGCTGATGGAAACTTCGAAGATTGTGTTGCAATATGTATAAAATGTGCTAGAATTTAGTTCAGAGATTACTTTGAAAGTTTTACACAAAATGAAAGAAATGCTAATGTTTTAACGAAACTGACAAAGTACGTATTTGCGAAGTTTTCGCTCAGAATTCCAGCTGATGGGAACTTTGAAATTTGCCGCACAAAATAAATGAAATCTGCTGTTGTTTTGTTGACAAATTACTTATAAAGTTGTGGCACGAAATGCGAATATTTTAATGTTTTTGATGGCATATGTCTTTGTCGATTCCAAAATGGCGGCTTGTTTACAATTTTTGTTTCGCTCCTGAGGAACTCCCTGTCAAATTTTTGCGGCACGTTTTTCAATTTCCTTCTATTTTTATTAAAGGACTTTGCTCCGCCGCCATTGCCGAAGTTCCTGCGTCAGTATTTTTGGTTTCTGCCTATACCTGTAATTTAACATTACCGGTGTGCGGTGTCGGTGTGTTCCTTATTCATGGATAACTAAAGAAAGGTAACCTACGTACTTTTTGTATTTCTTTTGCTTGACGTGAACCTATTTTCAGAGGTTTTTTTTACTGTCGTTATTTTTTGGAAAGGCGGACTTTTGTCGTTTGAATTATAGCACATAGTAAATCTACCACTAAGGAAAACAAAAGCAGTGCAAAAAACGTTTCCTTAAGATGTATACATCTTACCGAAATACTAAACCGTTAAACAACTAAGATAGCTTTATCAACAAAACACATGAGTAAAAAATCCTTTTTTAAATGTATATATAAATAACTAAACTTTGCACGTTACATTACTTAAGACAGAAAAGGAATTTTATATATCAGTAACAGAAGGAACCAGCAGGTAGAAGTGATAACGCTCCAACATTTTCTTCTGTTGTAGTGGTAAATGAACAATGTATGTTATTACGAGTGTTAATTTGTTTTCCTTTGGAAAGAAAATAACAATAATAAATCAAAATAACTTCACAGCAACATACTAACGGACTAATGGACTTCACCTGCAGTTCGGAGCATGGAAATTGAGACCTTCTTGGTCACATGACTAAATCGCTTCAGGGCCTCTTGTTTCCAGTAGGCTATGAGAAGTTACCGAGGCTGACGAGAAAGACAGGCTCCGGTGCGAAAGGGCATCGCCGAGATCACGTGACCAACTTAGTGTTGTTGCCTCTGCTTGGGCTGCCGAGAGCAAACGGTGACCGAGTAGAGAGCTATTTTTATCAACACGCAACGAATAAAAGGTGCCACATCTAATCATTGCATATTAATTTCAAACTATTAGAGAATAAAACGTTTAAAAGGAACATTATTAAAATGTGAGTTCTACTGAACTTAATCGTTTACACTACTGAATTAATTTTTTTTCGTTTTCCGTGTAGTATGGATTTTCGCGCTTAGCCGTTCCTTTAGCAAAGTCGTATCAAGAGACATATTCGAAAGTTTTGTTGCTCGTTTTAATGAAATTAACTATATTTTCTTCGTTGTCCGTGTAGTTCATTTTTTTTCTTTTTGCCTTCATGATTTTCTAGCAACACTGAAAAGCAAATTCGTTTAATAAATAGCGTACAGAATATTAATAGCAAACGGAAAACGTCAAGCGAAATCATATTGAGGTCGAAGAAAAAGTGTTCCCTCATATACATATCTCTGGCTAAAACGTTCCTTACTAAATTAAAAAAAAGTTATATTTTTTTCTTGTTCTGGAAAAAATAAATTTTTGGATATTATTGCATGTATTTTGTTTAATGGGGTTATTTCTAAGACAATGCTTCTGTACACTAAAAGTACATAATTTGGAAATAATTCCTTCTTAAAAAAAATGCTTAGGATCGCTTTTAATACAAATCATCTGTCTGTGCATTAGAGTTTATTTTACTTATTCCTACTTGGGGGAAGAAAAAAAAAAAGAATCCTTATCTGTATATATTTCAACACTTTAAAATTATGTGATAACCCATTCTGGCACAAGCTATTTTCTTGGTAATTGAGAAAAAAGTTTAATGAAGGACACTGTCACAAAAAATGTTCTCATTGTTTTGTGAAAAATTAATGCAAGAACTTTTTTTCATAAAATTATTCATTTTTGTCACTATTAAATTTTCCTTTCATTTGTATTTCTAAATTTACAATTACTATAATTGAACACTGTTAGATAAGCCAAAAATTGAAAAAAACTATTTCCATACTATAATTTAATTCAAACTATAGCTCAGTAAACTGAATTCTTGCTCACCATTCACAGAAATTTAATTGCATTATGAGCCAATAAGCAATCTGAAATTGCAGATTTAGTGCTACTGACTAACTCTTTCATACCAGAAATTTGAAAATTTCATCGCCGTGGAGCAGGAAGCGAACCTGCATTTCCCGATTTCCATTCGAGCATGCTACCGTTACACCATCCAGGATGAGGAAGTCCCAAACATCCGGGTGATTTAATCTGAATAATCTCAGATTTTCGCCCGTCAAAGCGAGCCCTGCTTCATCGTAGCTCAGCTATTTAGAGTCAGGTCGATGCTTAGCAAATTCCCAGTTATTCAGGTAAACATTGTGGAAGAAATATTTCTTCTTATTATATGTGGGAAATATATCTCTATAATCAATCTTAAATCACTTATTTACTGTTACGTAACTGAAATCAAACGATCGTCCATGGAATGGAAACATGTCACCTCTCCAACAAGGAAGTCGTGAAAAGTCCAGCTGTCTCTGTCTGCGGGAGAGGTCATGACGACTGTGAATCTGTTGTTTACACAGAATTTCTGTCAAAGGAGACGACCATCAATAGTGACTCATATTACCAAACACTATTAAATTTGTGAAATTCAATTAAGGACAGATGCCGGGGTAAGTTGAGCGAAGGTGTCACTCTGCTGCCCAACAATGCTACACAGCACGGAAAACAAAGGGAATTGCTGCAGTCATTCAAGTCGAAGCTGTGGCAACATCCACCTTACAGCCCCAACTTATCCCCACACGACTACTATTTGTTCGGTAAAATGAAACAGGACCTTAGTGGACAACGATTCTCAACCAATGAGGCTGTGAAAAGTGCGGTCCTTAACTAGTTGCACCAAACTGGACTTTTTCTGTACAGGTATGAGAAAGTTAATCGCACATTCCGATAAATGTTTACAGTCCTTAGCCGACTATGTCGAAAAATGAATTAATATTGTACCTTTAAACCAACATACATCCCCTGAGTATATCTTTGTTTTTTATTCAACTGTGTAACTAACTTTTTGATCCACTCTCATATTATTAAAGCACTTTGCTGCAATTCAGAAATTAAATTTTTAGTTTGTTTTAAAAATTAGCATAAATACTACATTTGGAAAAAGTATCAACTTACCTATTGACTATCAATTTTTCTTGTATCTTCAAGCGGAACGAAGTCAAAAATACTATTAAAAATAAACAAATGGGTCCATTCTTTTACATAAATGTACCTCAAATGTCTGTTTCAAATAGTTTGAAAGAAGGAAGTCATCACAAGCTGCAACAGTATTCAGCTTCAGATTGTTTACCCCAACTTTCCTTACGTGATAGCATTTGCAACAAAGTTATAGATACACACAACAAAATAAATAAATAATTCTTGCTAACCAATGGCAGAAATTAAGACATCTGTTTCAAATAGTTTGAACCATCACAAGTTACAACAAAACTATCTCAGCTTTAGATCCTCCAGTATGTGTTACCATCTGAATATTTTATGTGTGAGTTGTGTCCATTATTTTCTTTACCTAAAATCTACTTTTGTAATGTTCATACCTAACTGTGATCTACTTTTTTATAAAACATATTTGATATCACATTTTGGATTAGACAACATTTCAACAGTATAAATAATTATTTCCCACACATTTCTAAAGGAATTAAGCAGAATTGGTTAGTAGTTTTTCATAACACTAGGGAATTTATACATTTTACTAACATTCTTTACTAGAAGCCAAATTTGCTCATTATGGTAAAATAAAATTTTTACTTTCAATATACCTACTATAAATGTCAAGCTAAGCACTAGTACACACACACACCAGTGCTGAGACGGGCCGAGCACGAACCGGCCGCTGACTGCGTAATACTTACTGGAGTTCGGGCTTGGAGAGAGGGGAAGAATTTTCTTCCTTTTTCTTTTAATGTGATTTTATATGATTTAGCACACAAGGCTTTTTTACACTTTCTAGTTGTTAAAGAGAATTCTTCAGCAACTGGGTCTAAATGAGGAGTAGGAATTCTGCAGGGCTATCCATTCCGGGCTTGGATAACAAAATACCATAGGCCATGAATTACAGGATTTCTGCCAATGATAAGTTTTAAGAAGTATAGATAGTAGATAGCAAGCGGACGGAATTTTGCTGCCTACCTCAAATGGGGAAGCTCCCTGCTAATTCTATTGAGCAACACACGACGTAGTTTGTTGTGCCTCCAGATGTTTCCTGATACCCCCCCCCCCCCCAAAAAAAAAACATTTCAGGAAGAAATGAATGGTTAAAGAAACTATAGAAATAGATAGACATCCCTTCCCCACTCCGCAGTTGAGAAAGACATCGGTTAATTGCATGGGTAGGAAAGAGTGGAAGTCTGGAAGACTTTTTTAATGCCTATACAGGTTAATCATAGTTTTCGGGCTAGTTCGGGCTGACATACTTCAGGCTCGGGCTCTTAAAATTGAGCCCGAACTCAGCTCTGACACACACACAGTAGCACTTCAGTTAGTTTCTCACACGTGTTTTTATCAAAAATTTTATGGCAATGAAGTCATAGTGGCAAGTATGAAAAATAAGAGAAATTTCCTGGAATTTTTTAGTACAGTATTAAAACGTAAACAGAAATGCTACAATATTTCTAACATTTATTAATCTGGAAACAAGTGACATGGAACTCGTACGGATATGGTGTCTTTGAGGGACTAGCCAGACCCCATGACGCGAAGCAGTACAGCATCATCTTCCACGGAAAGAAAATAGTCCATTGATTTTCAAATGAATTTGGACTGATGAAATCAAAACTGCTATTAAATGAGGACCTCTGGTCCATTTTGCTGCGAAACGGCTTGGCAAATTAAGATGCATATTTTGGGATAGGAGAATATAAAAAAGGTATATCACGGGCACATTGTGTAAGACGGGCAACCACTGCACAAACAGTATTAGTTCCAATTTGAAAAAAAAAAAAAAAAAAAAAACACCACCAAAAATTAAATACCAATCTTCAGTACATAATGCCACCACCACTCAGCATCACTATGTGAATAATATTTGATGAAGCAAAAAAAAGATCGGAAATATGTTACGAGACGCTAACTGAAGTACTGCTGCCTGGTATACAAGTTTCAAATAAAATGAAGCCAAATATGACGGATCTTTACTTTCCAGTTTCAAAGATAACTTTTCAGAAATGTTGTCTTCATTTACCACAGAAGAAAACAGAAGAAAAATACAGAAGAAAAATACATTTCAATGCTTTAACCAACCTGGCTATACACTTTACATGCATATAAAATATTTGATAAGTTTGAACTCTTTTTCCTATCTCAGGACTTACTCTGTGCACACTATGCACTAAGGAGACGCACACAAAACTAAGCGTTCAGACTTTCAACTTCTTAATTTTTCTTTCACGTGATTTCAAATCATTTCGGTTATCATGTTTATCTTTTACTAAGTTGTTCAAGAGTATTTTGCAGCTGAGGAGAGTTATGTTTTCCTATTTAATTTTCAAGCTGCTCATACAGTTTTCATAGCTACTCGAATACTTCATTTAACAGAAAATGAACAAAGAAATCTAAAATCAGAACTTTGTCTGTTTAAATGTATGTAGCAGATTTTGTATAAGACAAAGTTTGTCTTTTACAAAATCTGCTGCATACATTACTTTGGTATGGCAAAAGTTGTAACAGTCTCCTTTTGACTTCTATAATTTGACTTGCAGCCATTAACACTGCAACACCGTTGCATGGGAATTCCTATAAAAATAATTATACCTTTTAATACAAGTGAAGAACTAGATATGAAATTTTTAATCGAAAGTAGTTCCCGGTTTTGTACAGTTAGAATAAAGTTGATCATGCAGTTTTTCAGCATAATCTGTCCACACTGTTCAGACATCTTTAGTAAATTCAATCAGACAAATGCTATATCACAGTTGCATTAAGTTACGAAATTAAAAAATGTCCTCTTTAATTCAGAGACACATTACAATGCAACAGTTCAAGCATTAATTTCATAAAGATAGGGCTAACGATTGTTGGAGATGCAAATGTTATACAAATTACGAAGGCTAATTTCCTGAAAAGTTGCCCTGATTTCTGGTAATATTCATGCTCTATGTGAATCGGCATTGGCAAAAAATATTAATTATTATATTTGAAATAAGAATTCAACACCACAGAATAACTCACTTCTTTATACTTTACTATTCATGATACATGAACAGATTTCAACACGTGCGAAACTAAGATCTCTACTCATTAAACCAATAATTATCACTAAAACTAAATAAAACGTTTACTAAGAATTAACCTCATCTTAGAAATATAAAAATACCTACCTCACAAAACTATACGTGTATCCAAATGACAATAAACGGAACACTCACTCACTCATTACAAAATAACTGTGAACCAATGATGCAATGCAATGGCTGTTCAACGATTGACTTGGCGATAGCACTAAGTTGTGCACGTGACTATTTCGCACCGTAGCCTGTCTTTTTCGTCAGCCTCGGAAGTTACAGACTGACGTCGTATGATGACGTACGTTATCTTCTACGTCATCACAACGACTTTCATCTAGTAAATATAAACTCGTTACTCTCCATCTGTAATATAGTGAACATCTGAGGATGAACCCACTGTGGTTTCGAAAGGTCTCATGTTCATATGTGTTTTAAACTTTTTAGTATTAAACTAATTTTTAACTTATATAAGCTTTAGGAGTTCATCAAGTTTTTTAAATCGTATAAAGACGGTACGTGCTCTATTAGTTCTACATTACTACACGAAAAACATATTCTTCAGTAGTGTAATAATGAAGGCTTTTCCCATTCTAAGCATTTCTGCTTCATTTTGTACGTGGAATTGGTGTTTAACGCTCATTTAAATTCTAAGTTTATGAACCTTAGAAAATACTTTTTCCATAGCACGTAATTTTTAACTTTAGCTGAAGTGAAATTAGCTTCGTTTCTGTGAAATTAGCTCCGTCATTTTTGTTTTCATGAAATGATTACTGAAGTAAGAACAATGTTCCATCGCATATTCGGGTTGATTGGGCTGATTAAAAGTTTAACGACTCCCGCGGGCATCTCTGCGGTTAGGAGACGCCTGTTGTTTCCTCTTTACCATATTTGTGGTAAATTTATTTCTGTTTTATAGAATGGGATGATTAATGTGTTTGTGAGCGTTAACGTATTCCCTAAGCGCGAGTCCTGGTGCAAAAAGCCAAGTGGTTTGTTTTGATAAAACAGAAGAACTAAGAAACCCATTATTTTTACACGAAATAAAGCTGGGTAAAATATTGCGCCCATGCATCGACGACTTCGCTTTGCATAGTGTTATTTCTGAGTAACGAATTAGTTTTGCAATTTTTTTAACTATTTATTTCTCCTGCATTTGAGAGGCAAAAATTATTCTTCGTGAATAATAGTTGAGTTCCGGATATACTTGATAAAAGGAATAATACGTATGGTTTGCCAGCGCTCGGCGTCATTTCGGTAGAATGCTTTATTTGTGATAAAACTCATTATACATCATGCGACACGAAGCTTGACTTCCATTTTTAAAAACACCACCTACATTTTTTAAACTGCACGTTTTATAGGGTACTAGAAAAATACAGCTGCTCAACACTCACATTCGATGCATAAGCGTCTTACAAGCTCATATCCTACTTGTAATTTATTCTTACCGCCCCGAAACTTTAAAAATCAAAACAACGTAAGGATTCTCCTGAACATTACAGTCAATCGTATTGAATATTCCAAGCAAGCAGATTATAAATTCTGAATTTGCTTGAAACTGAATATAATAATCAATGCGGTTGACTGCAAATTCAGGAAAATCTTTATTACCTTGTTTTGATTACTAAAGTTTTGGTGTGGTAAGAATGAATCACTTTGATTATTCTATCGATTTGCCTTGTATTATGAAGAATATTTCTTCCTTCATTGATTGATCAATCGGATTGTTCAACAAATTTGGACAATTCTGTTTGTCATTGTTTGACAGGTGTTTCTTGTAGATTTTGGCAAGCAATTTAAGGGAGTATTTTTTAAAAATAATTCTCATCTTTAGATTTTAAGAATTTCATATTTGAAATTTTATTATTTTCGTTGCGAAACCAGTAAAATGTAGTGCATTTTATACACTTTACACCAATAAAATGACGGTACTCCTTAATAATACAGTGAAACACCATTAACGAACACCTCCGAACAACGGCAAGTTTTGGTTGGCTCAGAACAGCTGCCGTAGGATTGATATTAACGTTAACCTCCGAAGAAGGAAACCATTTAACAGCGGTCAACGGACACACTAGTCAGCCCGAAGGAGAACTAATGGACACTCTAGTCAGCCCGAAAGGAGAACTAATGGACACCCTAGTCAGCCCCGAAGGAGAACTAATGCACACCCTAGTCAGCCCGAAGGAGAACTAATGAGCACTCTAGTCAGCCCCGAAGAAGAACTAATGGACACCCTAGTCAGCCCGGAAGGAGAACTAATGGACACCCTAATGAGCCCCGAAGGAGAACTGATGGACACCTTAGTCACCCGCGAAGAAGGACTAATGGACACCCTAGTCAGCCCGGAAGGAGAACTAATGGACATCCTAGTCAGCCCGGAAGGAGAACTAATGGACACCGTAGTCAGCCCCGAAGGAGAACTGATGGACACCTTAGTCACCCGCAAAGGAGAACTAATGGACACCCTAGTCAGCCCCGAAGGAGAACTGATGGACACCTCAGTCACCCGCGAAGGAGAACTAATGGACACCCTAGTCAGCCCGGAAGGAAAACTAATGGACATCGTAGTCAGCCCCGAAGGAGAACTGATGGACACTTTAGTCACCCGCGAAGGAGAACTAATGGACACCGTAGTCAGCCCCGAAAGAGAACTGATGGACACCTTAGTCACCCGCGAAGGAGAACTAATGGACACCCTAGTCAGCCCGGAAGGGGAACTAATGGACACCCTAGTCAGCCCCGAAGGAGAACTAATGGACACCCTATTCTTTGGATTTTACGTAGTTCCTTCGGTACTTCGGAAAGAGAGATAAGATCGATACAAAGAATATTTATTGCTAAAGGCATAATGGGTTGAATTACTGCAGGTACAGTGAAATGGTATGTTTAATGAACAGAAAGGAGTTAAAAGTTTAGTTTTACGTGAGGCGAGCTTCACTTTCCATGTATCTTTCAATCGCCCACGAGGGCTGCAATGGTAGTTAATGGGGCTTGAAATTTTGCCCGTTGAGTGCGATGTTTCTTAGTTTGGTCCGTGTGGGCTCTGTTTCTGCTTTAAGGCACGCGTCCAGCTAACTGCGCAGTTACGCTTTAGTATCTGACATTTTTCTTTCCTGTAGCATACCCTAACCGTAATCTCCTAGCTTGCTATTTCTAAGGGCTGTTTAACACCAGAAGTTTGACACGTTTTGATGTAGAACTACGTCTTGTAGTACGATAAAGATTAGTGGTGGATGCGACATAACTGTGTTACCGATTTCAACTCGCAATACCACAGGGGGTTATCGGGAGCGTGGCAACGGCACTAGTATCGTTTGATAACGCATAGATGACATTATAAGGAGTGGGGCCGGCAAGTCAATGGCAGTTCGTGATAGCGCACCGAAGTGGATGGTAATTTTTGTGCTCTGCGCCGCGAGTATACTTTTGTTTTCAATACTTCTGGACAAAAGGAGATTGAACATTGATTTTGGTATGTAATTAATGTTACCATAGTGGACTAGTAGTGTGAATTGAAAAAATTGCAGTTGCAACTGTTAACAATAATAATACCTCCCGATGTGCTGACTCGTAGTTGGGCACCGGTTACCAAGCTGCAGAAATCTTCACACGCACGATGACGATACATAAATCGTAGGGCGGAACATTCTCTCAAGTGGTGTTTTAGTACAACAAGTTTTAGACCAGCAGCTGATTTATGTAGCATTATACAGAGTCACATCGATTGAACGGTCTCTTCTTAACCAACGCCAACGATGAGTTTACATTACCACACGGTGGAGAATAACAATCCTAGACTACAGGATTTACGATCCGAACTAATGCAAAGACCAGAACACCATCGCATGTAAACGTTAGGTGATCAGGTGCTCGTAGTTCCTAATTTAACCGCGCCGACAGATCTACGCTTAATGAATCACAATCTGCAGAGTCTAATGGCGCAGAGTAAAGACATCGAGACTGACCCTGTCTTGAGATCGGTGGACATCCTAGCGTTGAACGAAACTTGGATGGATCACACAAGCAGAATGATCATAAATATCGAGGGTTTCAAATGCTTGTCACAGTATTAGCGTGGAACAATAAAAGCAGGCTATGGGGTCACGGTTTACGGGAAAAAGGATGCTGTCACCACGGCTTCGTCGCACATGCTGGTCAAGTGGGATAAAGGAAACACTTCGATGAAGGCAAAACTAATGTTTTCCCAATGGTGTGGGATTTTCCTGCCTGTGCTATTTTTAGACTAGCTTCGAATGACGCTTCAACTGCCTTCTCATTAACAGCCGAGAAACACGATATTTTCCACCCACTTTTCGCCACAAAAATTCCACACTCTTGTTTTGTAAACTGTAATGTTTTGTTTTGAAGTGACGCTGGAGGAGTGATAGTTTCATGCAGCCTTTGGACAATGTTTCAAAACAAATTACGCTCTGGGGAATAGGCTCATTTTCCTCACCTGTGTATGCAAGTACAAATGATAAATACACTCATCGTCAAAAAAATAGTTTCACTCAGAAGGAAGCAACTGACAGAAATGAAACTTGGTGGGTAGATTTGACGTCGTAAGACACGCAAACGATTCAAGTATCATGCTCTGCCACGCATGTGACACCAGCAAGGAGGGGTCGTGGCGCTGTGTCTGACCTGCTATATAAGGTCGTCCCGTTGCTCGTGCTTGCCATTCTGACTCGTGCTGTTGTGCTTGTTTCATCCTTTGTAAGTCACGTATGCCTCGGAGAAAGGTTCCGAAGCAATTTGAACAGTTTGATGAGTTCCAGAGTGGCCGCGTCGTTGTGGACCAGGAAGCGGGATTGTCTTATCGCCGTACTTTGCACCATACCGGTCGTGCGGATATCACCATATCACGCTGTTGGTGCCAGTGGATAGAACAAGACACGCAGCAGCGACAGGAAGGGTTTGGGAGACCTAGACGAACCACGGAGAGAGAGGACTGACTGGTTGTCCGACATGCGCGGAGTGACACAACAGCCGCGATTGCGGATATTCAGCGAGCAGTGGTGCCCTCCATGCATCGTCCGATTAATGCCAGCACCATTGGCAGACGACTGCACGACGTAGGACTACACGCACGCAGACCGTTACAACGACTGCCCTTAACACCACTGCATCTTCTCCAAAAATTGAAATGCTTTCGTGTCAGACTGTCATGGAGCCACTCAAAATGGCAGCATGTGATATTCAGTGACGAGTCCCGCTTTTGTCTTTGAGGAGACGACCACCGAATGCGTGTGTGGAGGCACCGTGATTAGCGCCAAGATGAACGGTTCGTTGTGGAGCGTCACACGTCCAGAAGGCCTGGTTGTATGGTGTGGGGCGCAGTTGCCTACGATGCCCGATCACCTTTGTTCATTACATGCACTTTGACAGCCCAACGTAACGCTAATGACGTCCTGCAACCAGTGGCACTACCTTTTCTGAACGCTCACTCCGGTGCGATTTTCCAATAGGACAACGCTCGCCCGCATACTGATTCTGTATCGAGAGCTTGCCTTCAAGGTACTGACACTCTGCCATGGCCAGCCGTTTCGGCCGATCTATCGCCGATTGAAAATGCGTGGGATGCTATTGGACGCGCTATTCTCACTCCACCCCTACCGTACAATCTGCAGGAATTGCGTGAGAAGATTCAAGTTGCATGGGATGGCTTATCGCAGGAACCGGTACAACTCCATGCCGAGACGTCTGGCATGGTGTGTGAGCAAACATGGCGGCCCGACGCCGTACTGAGAGACACTACTTATTGGCGTGTAGCTCAACAAATATCGTCCATATGAGTCTCAATGTTTAATCATTTATTGTTCCTGGTAGCCTTTACCTTCCATTGCAGTACGACACGTCCTGGGTGCAACTATTTTTTTTGACGATGAGTGTATACGGAGTCATACTTCCGCTTGACGACCTTATTCTGTTTACTTGGCCTTGGGTTAGATGTGCGTGTCGGTGTGGACCAACTAAGCCACTCTACGTCTGCACTCGCTATCGCTGGCATAGAATCACGTTTTGATGTTTCACTAGCATTATCCTTTCTTGGCAGGAGTACGTGAAAACCATTTATCCACACCCCATTACAACCTATCTTTTACCCCAAACACATAGGCTCTTCTTTTAGTTCAAAACACACAGATTCGTAGATGTGGTCTATCTTAAAATAGTCCAAATATAATTAGTAACAAGAACAACAAAACCTACTGTTTAACTACAGACCCTACACTGTTGAAAATTGTGCACCACAAAGGTGGTACAGCAGTTGCACCACCTTTTTTGGGACAAAAGTAAACCAATGCGTGGCACATGAAACGCACAAAAGTAGCACCATTTTTTGGTGCAACTATTACCGCACCCTTTACTAGGGTTCCGCGAACCATTACTACGTCTTATTCTCCCTATAGTGGGATTAAGTGAAATATCCAAACAAAATTTACATAACCAAACCACTCCCGAATTCAGCCTAGTGGTGTCAACGATGAAATTGAGTTCCCTATTTCAGGGTCTCCAAGCCCAGGGTCGGCTTAAGCATTGTGTTTGATATATTTTTCTCTTTTTTTGATTGGATTTTTTTAATGATTTATTGGACCAGGTGGTACAGACATGACAAACATGATACAGATATTTCACAGGATTATAACGTAATGTCTTTTTCGTGAGCAAGATTGACCTTACGCTAAGTCTAAAACCATTAAATAAGAATACGATACAATAGTTTACGGCCAGACGAAACATAAACGGAAGTCAACTTACGATAACTTTTTATTGATCCAGCGATCTATAACTTCAAATTATTCACAGCAGATAAACTTCACATTATTCTTAGCGATCCAACGTCTACACACAAACGTCCACCTGAGCAACAATTTGTATCGTCCTTTTTATCTATTCTTTATTATCACATTCATACGTCACTTTCTCGCTGACCTCAATTGTGTTGCCAACCTCATTCTCGTGAGAGTGAAAAGATATCCCGTTAAGTTTGGAAGTATAAAGGAGAACAAACTCAAATTTACATAGGAAAAGGAACTGAAAATCAAAGTTATGTTAGAACATACCTCACATTTGTCCACGCCGGCCATCAGATCCGACTCCCCTCACTCCGCAGTAAGTCGCTCTCCCAACTTAGCTACGCGGATATGTGCTCTCATTGCTATCTGCCTTTATCTCATGAGCGTCCTGCGGGGCAGGCACGTCACAGGATACAGAAATTACACAGCAACAAGTACAAATCATACATGATTGACATGTATGATTTGTACTTGTTGCTGTGCCAAATGATCAATGGACACAGATATAGCCAGTGTTGATCATGTAACACATTGTGAACAAGTATACATCAAACATGGATTTTGCAGTATGTTAAATGACCAATGTACACAGATAACCAGCATTGGACCAGTAACACATTGAGAGCCAGTGCCGATAGACAAGCACAAACATGCATGCCTCACCGGGATTCGAACCCGGACCGAACTAGGGCGAATGACCATAAGCCAGCGCCTCAGACCAGTGCACCACCGGGGCGGCGTGTTTCATGTGGAACAGCCATGGGTTTTCCACGCTCTTCCATATGCCGCTAAGAAATTAAAAGTTTAAAGAGAAGCATGCGAAATTTTGATCACTGTTGTGAAACCTCGAAGTGAAGTTAGAATTATACTCAAGAGTTATTTGCTGATTGAGTGAAATGACACAGGTAAATACTAAAATAAAACAGTTTATTCTTTAAAAATTTGTCTTAATGCTAGGTACATGTGTACCGGTAAAGTTCTTTATACTTAAAAGATTTTGGTAACCAAGGTATTTAGAGATTTCGGTAAGCATGATATTTAGAGATTTTGGTAACCAAGATATTTTAAACATATATGTGTATGCTGAGGCACATCAGCAATTTTATCCGTAAATTGAAGTATTTAATAAATTTTGAAGATGTGAATCCGGTTTTTTTTTTGTGTGTGTAAATATGACATGGATGTTAAATCAGATAATAGCCGAAAACTTGAAAATTTCATCCTCCTCGAGCGGGAATCGAATCCGCGTCTCCCAGATAGCGCCCAAGTATGCTAAACACTACACCACAAAGAACGAGTAAGTTTCAAGTTTCCGATTATTTTCAATATAACATATTTACACACACAAAAAAAAACGGATTCAGATCTTCAAAATGTGTATTGCATGCTGTAATATCGTATTCCATTCATGATTTATGTGCTCCTCCGGGTGATCACGGGATAGGATTCTTAACTTCCAGATTCGCTAAACATAAATGCCGGTTATTCGACTAGCGAATCCTGTGATGGTTATATTAAAAATAATCGGAAACTTGACTCTTGGTCGTTCTGGGTGGTGTAATGGTTAGCATACTCGGGCGCTATCCGGCAGACGCAGGTTTGATTCCCGCTCCAGGACGACGAAATTTTCAAGTCTTCTGATGTTATCTGACTTACCATCCATGTCATATTTACACTAAAAAAAAACGGATTCACATCTTCAAAAGTGGTATTGTATAGTGTTATACCGTATTCCATTCATGAATCAATTATATATTTTGTTCAATGCTTGAAGTAACACTTAGGTGCTCTATCTACCAACTAGTAATTGGACACCCCTGCAATCGACGGTATCTGCGGTCCTGATACACGTCACGGCCGCCGCCGTTGAATATCGTATGGGAAACAACAACGCAACCAGTCGCATGCAAGATGCCACGCAGTTCGGAGCTCTCTGATTTCGAGAAAGGTGTAATTGTCGGGTATCACAGAAACGGCCGATCCATAGGTGACATATCCAGTGAGTTGAAGTACCCAAAATCGACAGTGGCCTACTTGATTGGGAAGTGGAAGATGAGAGGTGACTGTCGGAATGTACCCCGACCCGGCAGACCCACAAAACTGGGAGTTAGAGACCGACAGGTGCTGGCCAGAGAAATTCGGAAGAACCGCGCCAAATCGATGGGTCACATCCGCGAGGAGTTTCAACAGTCATCCGGGAGTGTTCTTTCGATGAATACCATCCTTAAGGAAGCCCATCTGCTCGGTTATCATGGACGTGCTGCCGCCCACAAGCCTTTGATCACTAAGTCCAATAGCGCTGCTCGGATAACGTGGTGCAAAGAACGTCGACAGTGGACCGTTGAACAGTGGAAACAGGTTCTCTGGAGCGACGAATCAAGGTTCACCCTCTACCGTTCAAATGGCAGGGTCTGGGTTTGGCGTCTGCCTGGAGAACGCCTCCTGCCGGAATGTATTGTGCCAACTGTGAAGTTCGGTGGCGGTGGAATTATGCTATAGGGGTGTTTCTCCTGGTATGGCACGCGACCCTTGGTCGCAATTCCTGGTAGACGCAACGCAGAGACCTACTGCACCATTTTGGATGACCATGCGCTTCCTACGTTGTGGCAGTATTACGGGGTGGACCCATGTTACTTTCAGATGACAACGCCACCTGTCATGTTGCGAGGTCCACATCGGGTTAATGGAATGGACTGGCCTGCGCAGAGCCCGGACCTTAACCCTATCGAGCACCTCTGGGACGAGTTGGAGCGTCGACTTAAGGGGTGCCCACACCGTGTGAAATCGGTGAAGGAACTGACCTGTCTTCTCCAAGCCGAGTGGAAGAAAATACCGCTAGCTGTCGTACAACGCCTGGTTGAGAGTATGCCCCGGGGGTCGCAGCTGTAATCGCCGCTCGTGGAGGCTCCACCAACTATTGAAGGTGAATAAACTTCGTTTTCCTTTGCTATCACAGGTGTCCAATTACTTGTTGGTAGATAGTGTATTTACGCTGAGATAACTGGGAAATAGACCCTATATATCACATGCGAAGCTATGAGGTATGAGTTAAAAAGTATCTTACTCACTCTTCTTGGGTCGTCGGTCCTTACCTGGCCGGACGAAGATTATGTGCTCCTGTGATCCACCTGTAAATCTCTGCCCTATCTCCGATGCGGTCCTACATACATCACTGGGTCTCAAAACTTAGAAATATACTCAAACTGACTCCTAACACTTATCGCGTAGCTCCGAAGCTCCTGCTTCGTAAACTCTCAATCTTTAGTTTTATTTCCCCATTTACTATATCCATCTCTGTTGTGACGAGGTACATTTCTCCGTCATCTTTGTCAACGCAGGGAATTAAACTAGGATCCCCTCACTCCGGAGTAAGTTGCTCTCCCAACTGAGCTACCCGGAGATATGCTCTCGCTGCTATCTGCCTTTATCTCATGTGCGTCCTGCTGTGCAGGCAAGTAACACTGTACATATGTTTCTTTTTACCGTTTATTTTTTCTTACATCCATCTTCGACCCGCAGTCATTCTCCTTAGGGGGGTGGGGGCAGGGACTACCCAACATGGCGTCATGGCGAACAATTGGTCTCCCGCTGCCTCCTACTTACGTGATTCGTACTTTCTCCGAAATTCCTTTGTTGGGATTCGCGGACGTCCCTTCTTTGAAAACTGGACTGGCTTTGAAATATTGTCCTCTAACATGTCAGCTCTTTCTTTAACTAAATACCTTTCCTTTTTTTACGAACGCGCCTTAACTTTCACTGGCTTCAGTTGTCACGTATGGAATTTCCATTACGTGCTGTTTACAGGTTTTCGCGCTTGACCGGTCGTTGGCAGAGATGCTTCCCAACACGTACGCTTCGGGCGGGTGGACGTCAAGGAGAAATTTTATGCCTTCCTTTCTTTGAAAATCACCGAGGGGTCAAGTGAAATAATTGAAGGCTGTTGATTGTTGCTGTTTTTGCTGGACTTTTGGCATTGTACCTAGGCGAGCGCCTGAGAATTTCGGGGAATGAAAAGGTTTTTTGTAACACCTGGGTACCAACTTCGGACGCTCGCCTTCAGCGTACTGCGTCTTAAAGACTGGGTGAAAGAAATATTTTATGGCCTGAACTTCTTTTAAGACCAATAATTAAAAATCCAATTAAAGTCTCTGCTCGACTTTAATTAGATTTTTAATTAAGGTTTTGACTAAAAAAATTATTAAGACTTAATTTTCATATTGCCTAATTACTTAGATCAGGTGTTCCCAAACTTTTTGAGACCGCGCCTCCCTTCACATGTCACATTTTCCGGGCGACGCCCCTGTACCCAAAATTAAAAAACAATTGCCCAAATTCTAGTTTGTGGTATTTTTGTAAAAGAAAATAGTCATTTACATTACTAGCTTGTATTCTTTTTAATGTAAAAATACAAAATTAGAAAAAAATTGCAGAACTGAATAAGAAGAAATTGATGAGACAGTCATATTGCTAACACTGTTCTTTTGGCTTTCACATTTTTGCAGTAATTTTAGAAACTACGTAACAGAGGTATTTGCGTCTTAATGGGATGGGGGAGCTTGTTTTCCGTCACACAAAACATTGAATTCGGGGACAATGTTCGATACAGCTTCGCGGATCTCCTTCTCAACGTTAACTTTGCTTCTATAACTGGATTTTATTACCGCTAGAGGTGAAAATCCTGCCTTGCAAATGTAGGATGTGGCAAAAGGGTTGAATTACTCTCACGGCTTTCTTACTCAATTCTGGGTACTCATGTGGCAGAGTTCCGGAAGAGAATGTAATTTTCAGTGTGGAGTCTGAAGAAATGTCTATTAACTGTGCCTGCCGGTCTCGTTCATTTCGTCGACACTATATACGCAAACAGTCGATTTCTAAAAAACCGAAAACAAGTTTGGAACCACCAAATTTGGTATACTATCTCATGGTACTTTCGTAGACCGTACACGGTTTTTGGAAGGCGTCGGGGACCTGGGTCAAGAGGGCCCCATACAACATTTTCGTAAAATTTACAGTTTTCAATCTAGAACCATCAAATGTGGTATACTATCTCATGGTACTCTAACTGAGACCGTACACAGTTTTTGGAAGGGGTCGGGAACCGGGGTTAAGGGGCCGCCATACAATATTTTTGTAAAATCTACAGTTTTCAATTTAGAACCACCAAATTTGGTATACTAACTCATTGTACCCTTACACTAACTTAGACCATAGACGAAAGGGGTCGGGGACCGGGGTCAAGAGGGCCTCATACAACATTTTCGTAAAATCTATAGTTTTCAATTTAGAACCACCAAATTTGGTATACTAACTCATTGTACCCTTACACCAACTTAGACCATAGACGGAAGGGGTCGGGGACCGGAGTCAAGAGGGACCCATACAACATTTTCGTAAAATCTGCAGTTTTCGAATTAGAACCACCAAATTTGGTATACTATCTCGTTGTACTCTTACACCAACTTAGACCATAGACGAAAGGGGTCGGGGACCGGGGTCAAGAGGGCCTCATACAACATTTTCGTAAAATCTATAGTTTTCAATTTAGAACCACCAAATTTGGTATACTAACTCATTGTACCCTTACACCAACTTAGACCATAGACGGAAGGGGTCAGGGACCGGAGTCAAGAGGGACCCATTCAACATTTTCGTAAAATCTGCAGTTTTCGATTTAGAACCACCAAATTTGGTATACTATCTCGTTGTACTCTTACACCAACTTAGACCATAGACGAAAGGGGTCGGGGACCGGGGTCAAGAGGGCCTCATACAACATTTTCGTAAAATCTATAGTTTTCAATTTAGAACCACCAAATTTGGTATACTATCTCATAGTACTCTTACACCAACTTAGACCATATGCAGTAGGGGTCTGGACCCGGAGTCAATGGGGCCCCATACAACATTTTCGTAAAATCTACAGTTTTCAATCTAGAACCATCAAATGTGGTATACTATCTCATGGTGTTCACAAAGTATTTATTCAAGGAATGTACATGAGACGAGCAAGAGAAAAAAGTCAAAAAAAAAAAACAGTGACACATGAATGCACTATTTACAGATGACAGTAGATACCTATTTACAATATATACAAGACATTCAGATGTAAACAAGTCTTGAGGAGATCATAGACGCTAGGTTGAGCAGATATGGCAAGAGTTTAGGTAGAGAGGCACAGAGTAAAATGTTATATAGTCTTATGAGCACGAACTGTACTGTGCAGCGAAGATGGAGTCCCAGCAACCCCAAGGCCTCTGGGGACCATGGAGAGAAGAAGCTGGGTTCGCTTGAAAACGCCACGGCACCGTTATGAAAACAAGATAAGTACATGTACATGAGACGAGCAAAAGTAGAATGTCCCGATAATTGTGACATAGAAATGGGATACATACAGATTACTGTAGAAACAAAGAGACAATATAGTTGCATGACATTCAGTTGGAAATAGATATTCAGGAATCTTGTGGAGATAAGACATACCTTGTTGAGCAGGTGTGACGAAGGTTCGGATAAAGAGTCACTGAGTTAACTGTTAAATAGGCATACAAGCACCAACTGTAAGATGCAGCGAAATCGGTGTTCCAGCAAACCATGGGGCTGCTGGGGATCATGTAGAGAAGAAGATGGGTTCACTTTGTCGAGCAACGGCGGTGTGGTGTTGACAAAGTATTTATTCAAGGAATGTACATGAGACGAGCAAGAGAAAAACGTCTCAAAAAAAAAACAGTGACACATGAATGCACTATTTACAGATGACAGTAAATACCTATTTACAATATATACATGACATTTAGATGTAAACAAATCTTGAGGAGATCGTACACACTAGGTTGAGCAGATATGGTAAGGGTTCAGGTAGAGAGGCACAGAGTAAAATGTTATAATATAGTCTTATGAGCACTAACTGTACTGTGCAGCGAAGGTGGAGTCCCAACAACCCCAAGGCCTCTGGGGACCATGGAGAGAAGAAGCTGGGTTCACTTGAAGACGCAACGGCACCGTTATGAAAACAAGATAAGTACATGTACATGAGACGAGCAAAAGTAGAATGGCCGATAATTGTGACATAGAAATGGGATATGTACAGATGACTGTAGAAACAAAGAGACATTATAGTTGCATGACATTCAGATGGAAATAAATGTTCAGGAATCTCGTGGAGATAAGACATACCTTGATGAGCAGGTGTGACGAAGGTTCGGATAAAGAGTCACTGAGTTAACTGTTAAATAGTCATACAAGCACCAACTGTAAGATGTAATGAAGTCGGTGTCCCAGCGAACCATGGGGCCGCTGGGGACCATGTAGAGAAGAAGCTTGGTTCACTTTGTCGAGCAACGGCGGTGTGGTGTTCACAAAGTATTTATTCAAGGAATGTACATGAGACGAGCAAGAGAAAAACGTCTCAAAAGAAAAACAACAGTGACACATGAATGCACTATTTACAGATGACAGTAGATACCTATTTACAATATATACATGACACGTAGATGTAAACAAATCTTGAGGAGATCGTACACACTAGGTTGAGCAGATATGGCAAGGGTTCAGGTAGAGCAGCACAGAGTAAAATGTTATAATATAGTCTTATGAGCACTAACTGTACTGTGCAGCGAAGGTGGAGTCCCAACAACCCCAAGGCCTCTGGGGACCATGGAGAGAAGAAGCTGGGTTCACTTGAAGATTCAACGGCACCGTTACGAAAACAAGATAAGTACATGTACATGAGACGAGCAAAAGTAGAATGACCGATAATTGTGACATAGAAATGGCATATGTACAGATGACTGTAGAAACAAAGAGACATTATAGTAGCATGACATTCAGATGGAAATAGATGTTCAGGAATCTCGTGGAGATAAGACATACCTTGATGAGCAGGTGTGACGAAGGTTCGGATAAAGAGTCACTGAGATAACTGTTAAATAGTCATACAAGCACCAACTGTAAGATGCAATGAAGTCGGTGTCCCAGCGAACCATGGGGCCGCTGGGGACCATGTAGAGAAGAAGCTTGGTTCACTTTGTCGAGCAACGGCGGTGTGGTACTCAAGGCGTAATCGAGAAAGGAGACATTCCCGAAAAAAACTGAGCAACGCGGCACTTGCGTGAAGTACCGTAGGAGGCGCCTCCCGAGTACGACACTGTTGATGATAGACGTATATAACATGCTTCACTAGCACAAAAATGTAGGTGCACACTACAGGGAGTCTGATTGGAGGCACAAGGTTGAGCAACAGCGTTCGGTAAGCACTGAAGGAAAGATCAGTTGTACAGGATCTTTGCGCAATCGAAAACGCAAGATTCAGCATTGGTAGCAGTATAGTACAATATTGATAGACATGACTCACATCTGCCTCCCCGGCGCAGAAAGGGCAGAGTGGGGAGGAAAGAAGGGTCATCCGGTGCAAGATTGAGGGTACGGGAAGACGGTTATGTAAGAAGAACCAGTGGGTGTTGATCTCTGGGGGTGTAGATAGAGGAGAGAGGGTGGCAGACCACACAGCAGAGAGAGCGGAAGACGGGATATCAGGGATAGGTGTAGGCGTAGAAGAGCGGGAGAGAGAGAGAAATTTGTAAAGAGCGGATGTGGAGAAGGAGAAAATCGGAAGATCTATGCCGTGAGCCGACAAGAAAAAGGGGAGGGGGAGAGACGCGGATAGAACGGGAACGAGACCGGCTGGGGAAGCAAGATCGGGAAAGAGAGAAATAAGGGATGAGAGTAAGGAGGTGTGAACCTGAAGAGCATGGGGTAGAGCACGAATAGCAGGAGGAAAGTCGGAGAAGGAGCGCCAGAGAAAATCAGGGGTGACAAGGTCTCGGACTGTGACTACTCCGGCGCGGAGCCAGGTGGGGAAAGCAAAACAGGGGAGGTGCGGAGGATGAATGACGGAGGAGAAAAATAGAGGTTCTGAGAGTTGTTCTGAGGTTGTAGCTGGTGGAGAGCGAGACAGAGGGAAAGAGCGAAGCAAGGTGATAGCCTCCCTAAAGACAGGAGGTAAGTTGGAAAGGAGGGGGCAGTGATCCATTAAAAGATAAGAAAGAAAAGTAAAGTGGGGATTTCGCGGGGAGACAGTGACGTCCCGGGTTGTCTCCGCAGGCAGAACAGGTGAAGCAAGAAGGCGAAGAAACGCAGACACTCGGAATGCCTGATATTATAACCGCACGTCAAGCAGTCCAATACCGCCATTCTGAGGAGACAAGCTGAGAAGTGAAGCATTAACCCAATGATGACCAGCCCACACGATATTGGTTTCGCACTGGGTGATTGCAAGAAGACGATAGACAGGTTGTTTGGACGCAAGCCAAGAAAACGTGCACGTGGATATCAAATGTGTTCGAGTGATCTGGGCACGCTGGTACAGAGAAGTTCAGAACTGTGCTTGTCTCCAGTTGGCAGCCGTGCGCAGCAGGCGGGGGTGCATTGCATTCCACGTTGTCGTCGAGACTGTAGGAGGTTTGCCCAGGTGCACTCCTAGAAAACGATGTGAGGATGTGGACCATTCGGCTTCACAAGGAGAGTCGGTTCGACTAGCCCACGACCCACATCACAAGCCAGTGCTTTTTGACTTGTTGAGCGTGGCACTAGAACAAGAGGCATACCGAGCGTAGAGGTGGCGAAGATTGCAGAATTGTGCATCTTGTCGAACACAAAAAGTCACGTCATCAGCATAGGCAACATAGGTGACAATATGATGGCGAGTGCTGGCGACCACTGGAGGCAGAGAAGCATAGAAGGATCTGTGAACGGAGCGGAGAAAAGGTTTGATTGCAAGAGCGAAGAGCTGTCCGGACAAGGGGCAGCCTTGCCGGACGCCGCGACGGAAAGGAATTGGCGCTGTGAGAAGGGTGGGCAACCTGACGTGAAAAGTGGCGTCTTGATAGAGGGAGAGGAGAACAGAAACAAAAGGAGGTAGAAACCCGAAACTATAAAGTGTAGACGAGAGGTAAGCATGAGAAATATTGTCAAAAGCGGATTGTTGATCGAGAGTCAGCAGAGCAAGAGATTCAGAGCGAGATGGATTAGGTCACTGAGAAGTTGAACGTTATGCGAGATGGAGCGCCCTGGGACAGTGTAGGTCTGGTTAGAGGACAGGATGTGGGGGAGGATTGGATTAATACGGCGCGAGAGTAGTTTAGTATAAAGCTTGTAATCAAGATTCAGAAGTGAGATGGGATGCCAGTTCCCCAAGTCTACGAAATCACCCTTCTTGGGGAAGAGGACTATATGGGCAATTGTGAAACTCCTCGGAAGGGTGAATAGGTGGAAAGCAGCGGAGAAAGCACTAAGTAGAAAAGGGAGGAGGGCTGGGAGGAAAGCTTTGTAGAAACAGAAAGGAAGTCCATCCGGGCCAAGTGCAGCCTTGGAGTTCAGAGAAGAAAACGTCTCGGAAATCTCTGTTAGCGTGGGAGGCCGGAGGAGAGAATCAGAAAAATAAGAGGGGACTTGAGGTAAAGCAGAGTGTAGACCAGATAAGGCAGTGCTGGAAGGAGGAGAAGTCTCACAAAACTTCGCTGTAAAATAGCTGCGGGCAACAGAGCAATGAGTAACTGGGTCAGAGGATACCTCGCCGGTAGAGAGGCGGAGATGGCGAATTGAAGCAGAGGCATGACGCTTAGATTCAAGATTGGAAAGAAACTCATATGTGCAATCATCGGGTGCGAGATGCTGTAATCTCATCCACCGAATGACCTGTTGTGCAAGTGGCTCTAGGAGAGAATTCAGTTCAGCCTTATACACAGCAAAAAGAGGGTAAGCCATATTTACAAGGGAAAGCATCGTACGGATGTGATCCAAACGCATCCTCTGTAGCGTCGTGATCGTAAAAGCCTGATTTCGCACATGAAGCAAGAGGCGATGTTTTACCTCCAGCCAGAAAGTCAGGGCACACGGCGCAGACTGCAGTTGCGTGCACCATTCGGAGAGGAAATGGCGGACTGAAGAGCAAAAACCGGCGTCATCCAAAAGAGCGGCATCAAATGTCCACGGCCGGGTTGTCCTAGGCTGTGCATGAGTGTGGAACACGGTGAGAGTGATGGCACAATGGTCGGACGACGCAGTGGGCTGGCAACAGGATGCAGAGATCACTGGAAGAAGTATGGACGTTTGAATAGTGAACGTGACATGTTGTAAGAGATCACGACAGAGATTTTTTACAGAAAAGATAGTCATCGTAGAACGAAAAATCGAGCGTACCCCGACGGCAATGCCACCATATGATGAAAAGCTGAATGCGTGGTGGAAAGTAAAATTCCATGATTGCCAACGGGTAAACAAAGTGGTAGGATGACAGTTCGTCTCTTGTAAAAGTAGCAAGTCCGCACCCATTGGGGAGAGGTCCTCAAAGGCTAAGGCGTTCGCAAGTGGTGTCGCAAAACCGCGACAATTAAGTGACGTGACCTTGAACTTTTAGGTCTGTCGGCGGATGTAAGATGTGTTGACTTGCAGTGGCAAGAACATGTAGGCGCTGAATAAAACCCAGACCCCACGGAATGTCATCGACGTTCCGCCGAAGAGTGTGCATAAGAGAATCAAGTTGACTGAGAACCCGAGGTAGGGCAGCTTCATACTTTAGGAAAAAAACACGGGTAGTGGCCGTGCTGGTGGGACTCACTAAATATTCAAAAAGATCTACGTAAGGCAGTGGCTCAGCGAGAAAAGCATTCTCTTGAAGGAGATTAGTGAAGTCCTCTAACGAGGGGGAAACATCCTCCGTCTCTGGTTCAGTCCAGGCTTGTACTTGTGAAGACGAAATGCCACGTCGAGAGAAGATCGCGCGAGTAGCCGGGCGATTAGACCGCCTTGTGAACAAGTGCGGGGATGAGGACGTCTTAGACTTCTTCAACTTCTTCCGACAGTAGACACTGCGTTTGCCAAAAATTGTGGAGGAGCCAGCTGGTATAGAAGTTTCTGTGCTGGAAAGGGTATCGGCTGCTGGATCTGCAGTGCCAACGGTAAACACCGACGACAGATTATCAGTTAAATCTGTAGGAGCGGAAAATACACGCTGCGGGGGCGCCGTAGGAAGCGTGGGAAAATTCCGGTTTGTAACTGAAAGTGAGTCTGCCAAAGACGTTTGTCGACCAACGGCTGTAGGCTGACGTCGGGAAGATCTGGGTCATGCAACCTTCCACTCGTGTGGAGACGTTGACACGGCAGTAACAGGAGGGACAGAAGGTGCCACAGCACTTGGCACGGATGTGGAAACAGCACGAGTGCGATTGGCTCGCACATGACTCTCACTTTGACAAAGGGTGCAATGCTGAGAAGTGATGATCTCGATACGACGTCGCTGTTGCCCACAGCGCACGGGAAAGACGGTTGGACAGGCCTGAAGATGAGTATCGGACGGAAAGAGCACCCGAGCGGTGCGACGGAAGCCACGAATGACTTTGTCTTCGGGGTCTCTGGGTGTCGCCGAGATGGTTGATATGGGGCCGACCACTCGGCCGAACTTACTGAGTAGCGTGCAATGAATTGTATCAGAAACTTCTGGCGGAACAGGGTAGAAAGTCACCTGCACGGGGCGGTGCGCGACTGGTTGTGTTAGTAGATGTAGATCATTAATGGTCAGTCCTGCTGTCAAGACGAGGTCTGCATGCTCCTTTTTCTTGAAGTAAACCAGTACGGATCGTGGTTTTCGGGCAACATAATCTATTGCATCCGCCGGTAAGATGGATTTAAGAGCTCGGCTATAGAGCTGAAGCTTTGTATCCGGCAGCGCATCAAAACATACGCCGAGTTCCATCGTTGATTGTAGTTGACGGCCGGCTGGTGAGTCTTCGGGAATATCTATCGTGATAGACAGAGCTCAAAAAACACACATCACAATCTCACGGTACTCTAACTTTGACCGTACACGGTTTTTGGAAGGGGTCGGGACCAGGGGTTAAGGGGCCGCCATACAACATTTTCATAAAATCTACAGTTTTCAATTTAGAACCACCAAATTTGGTATACTATCTCATTGTGCTCTTACACCAACTTAGACCATATACGGAAGGGGTCTGGACCCGGAGTCAATGCGGCACCATACAAAAGTTTCGTAAAATCTTCAGTTTTCAATTTAGAACCACCAAATTTCATATACTATCTCACGGTACTCTATCGTAGACCGTACACGGTTTTTGGAAGGGGTCAGGGCACGAGCTAAAAGGAGCCCCATACAACATTTTCTCAAAAATTTCCATTTTTTACTGAATAACTGGAACACAATTCTGCACTCCAATACCTTATTTGCGGTCCACGTTAGAGTACCATGAGATACTATACCAAATTTGGTGGATCTGAATTGGAAACAGTAGATTTTACGAAAATGTTGTATGGGGCCCTTTTGACCCCGGTCCCCGATCCCTTTCAAACACTGTGCACGGTCTAAGATGAGACAATATACCAAAATTGGTGGTTCTGAACTTTTTTTCGGTTTTTTGGGAATCAACTGTTTGCATTTATAGTGTCGACGAATTGAGTGTTGACGAAATGTACCTGTCGACAAAATAAGTTGTCGACGAAGCGATTGTGAACGAAGTGAACCAGACCAGTTCCTGCTCAGCTGTAGTGAAGGTTGATGGTGGATCTGCTATAAACGGTTCTGTAACCTAATTGTGTTCATCTGTTTGTGGAGGAAAAAATTGTCAAACTGAACGTTGATTTGACGATAGATGCTCCAAAATCACAGATTTCAATTTCGCATTTAACAGCATCTCGTTTTCTTGTATACACTTGTGTAACATAGGAAAACATTCAAAATCACCTGATTTCATATTGTTCTTCCACAGAAGTAGCTTTCTCTTAAAAGCCAGAATCTTGTTGGACTGCTGTTATTATGTGCGTGATTCTTTGCCCTGGAGGCTCACATTCAGAGAATTCAGCATGTGTTGCGTTTCATTATAAATTACAAGTTTTGGTTTTTCCTTTTAGTAATGACACCCCAGACCATGACTGGCGACCCCCTAGGGCGTCGGGACGCACAGATTGGGAAGCTCTAACTTAGATTAAATGTTATCGGAATACGAAGGATTTCGCTGTAACACAACATACTTCAAAATGTTTAACAGTGTATGTGTCAATTGCGCGATGAAAACTCAAGAATTAATTGGTTCTGCGTCATAACTCCTGCAATCGGTGCAACTTTTCAGTAATCAGCTTGGGCTCCAAAACATATTGCATGATATTCCATCGTGCTTTTGTGTATGTTTTGCATCACACAGTGGTTTACCCTTGCCTTAAAAGATATTGCATCTCGCGTATAACCACTTTTTGGTGCAATAATTCGCAAAATGTTTAACAGTGTATGTAACTTTTGCGTCCCCAAAACTGAACAATTAATTGGCTCTGCGCCATAATTCGTAAAAGTTATCAAACACCAAATTCTTCTCAAATAGGTATTTAACTAGATCTGAGTGACTCCAAATCTGTTAGTCATTCAGTCAGTTGAACGTACGCATATTTTGTGTTATCAGAACCGTCTATCAATTTTCCTAGCGCCGTTAAAATTCGTGAATCGATTAATCAGTTTGTGCATTTTACTAAATTGCAATCTTCGTGTAATGTTAAATTCATTTTACTAAAAATTGTAGAATTTTAAAATAGTAGAAGTACATAATATATATATAACTAGAACCTAATTTAAAATTTTACCGTTAGAAAAGCTCCAGTCGCCCTATCTAGAATAAGGACCTTTATTTACCTTAATGGCTATATTATAAATTGATCTCTCTCAATGCTAATGACAGATAAGGACACGTGATACCAAGCAGTCTCGCTTCAATTCATTAATCACCTCAAGTGCATTACTGCCAAGACAACAAACAAAACAACCGAGGAGTACACAAGAGGGTTTTCTCAACATTCCCATGGCAACAAACGAGAGAAGGGGAGAAATTACGGAGGAAAAAAAGAAGTAGGAAGGAAAAGCAAAGCTTTGCGGTTTCACGAGTGGCAGGGAGCGAAAGTGCAATACTGATGTTGTTTTATGGGTTTTTCCCAGAGAGCTGGCCAACCCTGCTCTCTCTGGGTTGCCGTTGACTTGAAGGCAATCTGCTTTCTATCCGAACAAAACGCATTAGCCGAACGTTATCTTTTGTCGACAGAAAAGCACGATCACAATTTATCAATGCCCGGAATGCGGATGATCGTAGATAATCGCTCAGAATTTTCTCTGATTTTTCCGGACTCTCTTCCATTATTAATATTCGGAAAAGCTTGTATGCATTCATGTATTTATCGGTTTGTTTTTTTCTTTCTTCTTGTTTTGGATTTTTCGTTGTTTACATCCTTTTCTACAGTTGATTTTCTATTCTCTTTTTTTCTTTTAGTCAATTCGCTTTTCTTTTCATCTTACCAAAAGGAAACATCATAGATCAAATAGATGTCTCTTTTTGTTTGTTTCTTTCTTTTTTTTTTTTTTTTTGTCTTTCATTTTCCTTTCTTAAATTAAGGAAATCTGATACAGTAACTTATGTCTGACAACAAATTCTGGGTTATGAGATTCTTGTATACTGAACGTATACTTCCGCTGGGATTGAGGCTATTTTTCGCAGAAGTTGTTAAGTTGAATTCTTCTAGAACCTAGCCTTTCGCAAATTTAGCTGTTGCCGGGTTTTCATTACCTCGCGCTTGGGTTCGATATAATTGTCTTATTGTAACTCTGTATCATCATCATCTTCGTCAACCACTGCTGGATGAAGGTTTTCCCCAAGTTTCTTCCACAAAGGTCTGTCTTGAGCTAGTCTCCTCCATAACACTCCGGCATGCATTGGAATTTCATCCACCCATCTCCCACGTGGTGTTTAGGGTTTTTTTCATGGAATGTATAAAAGAATATCCACGGTAAAAACGTCCACGGAAAGAATGCCCACGGAAAAAATACCCACTTTTCCAAAAATAGGAAAAATGCCCACGAAAAAAATATGTCAACCGTCGACTGATAAGATGTTATAAACGGAGTGTTAGGGGTCGTATAAATATTGCGGTTTCTTGGCCACTTCACCTACCTAACGAAATGGGTGTATTAGAACTGGCCAACCGAGAGCTGGCCACCCGGAGACGTTTCACGGGAGAACTGGCCACAAAAATTTTAAGGGGCCGTATAGAAATTGCGTTTTTGACCGATTCGTGGCCACGTCCGTAGTGGTTGGTTATCTGAGTCACATAAAGTTTCCGTAATTCCGTGTTTTCTTAATTGTGATATTTAACGTAATTTTTTATAAAAAATGTTCATGATCTAAAACTCAACAAAACATTTTCAGGGTTTATAAACTACAGATAATTTGCGGGCATCTGCTACCGCAGAAAACCCCCTGTGGAAGGGGGGAAGGAAGGTTAATGCTAGAAATATTAAATATGAGGAATGTGTAGCCCAACCGAGAGAAGATTTTCAGTGTTTTCGAGCTACACCTCAACAAATTCTCTGAGGGCACGTGCAAATGCAGGAAACCTGTAGGGGGAGGGGAGGGAGACTTAATACCGAAAATATAAAATACAGAGGATTTGTAGAGTTGTAGTTTGTAAACGGTGAACATCTCCGGATCGGGCCAAAAATTATTTATATTTTATATTTTGGGGATTACGCCCCCCCCTCCTCCCCGGCAGGTTTCCTCAAGTTTGAACATGCCTGCAGATAATTTGTTAAACTGTAATTTATAAACTCTGAAGTTCTTTTCTTGAGTTACAGATAATAAACATTTTTATTAAGAATTACATTAAATATCGCAGTTAAAAAAATAAGAAATTACGGATTCTTTACGAGACTCAGATAACCAGCCTCTGACAACGTGCCACGAAGGGATCAAAATGGAAATTTTTATACGGCCTCTTTAAATTTTTGTGGCCAGTTCTTTTACAGCCCTCTGGTGCACCGTGACACCAGTACTTAGCCTATGCGATGCCTCGTTTGTGAGTTCATTTTATTTTACCGTGTGTTTTGAGCCTCTTACAGTTTTTAAAGTTGCTTCCCCTGTTATGCGCCACTCCCTAATCCCGCGTGAAAAGAATGCTGGAGATTCTTTGCCTTATGAGTTGTTACTCTTCTTGAAAAAGCCAAGCACACACACACACACACACGCATGTTCATTGGAACAAAGGACGCCTTCCGCCATTTTGAAAAAAAAATACGATGGCCTTATAATGCTAGATAAAGTTATATGGCTAAACGGAGGAAACATTCTGATTACTTTTCTCTGTTGCTTAATTGAAATTAAGGTATTTTTTCATGAAATTAAGAAAGACCTCACTTTTTCTGTGGGCATTTTTTCCTATTTTCGAGAAGTGGGCATTTTTTCCGTGGGCATTTCGCCCTCATACCCTCTTCATGTCCCTTGGTATTTAGTCTAATAATTCGGGTGTCCACCTGTAGTCTGTTCTTCTGGCAACATGCCCAGCTCATTCCCATTTCAGGGATTTTACTGTGATCATCATGTCTTCCACTCTTGTCATTTTTCTGATCTACGAGTTCCCCTTCTTTATCTTTCTTAGTTACACCAATGCTCCTTGCATCTCTCCATGCTGCTTTCAGTTACCTGCAGCCTTTGTATGTCTGTTTTTTCTTCGTAGTTGTGGTTCTTGTCTATGTTCCTTACGTAAGAACTGGAAGAATCCATAGATTAAGCACTTTCTTTTTAAGACATAATGGCATATAGCTCTTGAAAATTGTGCTGTTTCTTTCAAAAACCCTGCAACCGAATTTTATACGCCCGCTAATTTTTTCATCGATGTGACCCTCGCTTGATATCTGTTGCCCAAGGTAAATATAGGTGTCTGTTATCCCAGCTTTTCCCCATCGAGCGAAAAATACCCCATTTCTTGTAAAACCATTTTACAATGGTTTTGTTTTCTGAAAGTGCAGTTTTAATCTCATTTCTCTACTCTTGTCAGCAAGTTCCTGGATCACACTCTGCAGCTCTGAAGGGGTAGTTGTAAAAATGACTCTCATCCACAAAACGAAGATAGGTTAAATAACTTCCATTAATCTTTATCGCCTTTTTCCTAGTTCAGTGATTGAAAGCATTTTCCAATGCCGAATCAACTCTTACAATACAAAAAATATACAGCCAAGAGTAAAATTGTAGTTTCAATTAATATGTTTTGCTAAAGCTTGTTATGCTAGTTGTCCTTGAATTGATATTAATTGTGTAACTATCACCTTACTTTCCTCTTGTTAACTGAATGTTTCATTTCCTATGACTTACGCTTCCCACCTAGGAAGCCGCTCCTGCTTCCTTACTCCCAAGCTTTTCTCTCGACCGCTGTCGAACTTACTCTACGATCTCTGTCGACTTTGACGCCGGACTGACCGGTTACTTTTTTTTACGCTTTCGAACCGTAGGTTGAAGAAGCGTATATATTCCAGCTTTCTCCGTTTGTGTCCGTCCGTCTGTCGGCACGATAACTCGCGTAAAAATGGTTCGATTTCGATGAAATTGTTGTATGTGGTAGGGGACCACCTGGAGGAGAGCCCTGTTAAAAATGGGCGAAATAGGGTCAAAGTTCATGACATAGGAGCGGAATCTATTCCATTGCACTTATGCCACATAAGTTACGTAAAAATGCTTCGAATCGATGAAATTTTAGTATGTGGTAGTGAACAACCTGAGAATGAATCTTACTGAATTAGGCGAAATGGAGCAAAGGATAGGACACAGGAGCGGAATCCATTCCATTACCCTTATGCGTCATAACTTACTTAAAAATGCTTCGATTGCGACAAAACGTTATCATGTTGTTCCGGAAGTATACTGAACCGATTCTGTTGAATATCATTGAAATGGGGTCAATGGGGTTAGTCGCACAGGAGCAAGATTTATTCCACAGCTATTATGCTCATAACGTGACTAAAAATGCTTCTATTGCGACAAAACCTTTAATATGTTGTGTCGGAGATATATGGAACCGGTTCTGTTGAATATCGTCCAAATGGGGTCAAAGCTCAGGACACAAGAGCGAGATTTATTCAACAGCCATTATTCTCATAACTTCATTAAATATTCTTCCATTGCGACAAAACTTTAGTGTCTTGTTCCGGAAGAATACCGAACCAATTCTGTTTAATATCATCGAAATGGGGTCACAGGAGTGAGATTTATTGCACAGCCATTATCCTCATAACTTGACTAAAAATGCTTCTATTGCAACAAAACTTTAGTATGTTGCTTCAAAGGTATACTGAACCGGTTCTGTTTAATATAATTGAAATGCGGTCAAATGTCAGGACGCAGGAGCGAGATTTATTCCACAGCCTTTACCCTCATAACTTGAGTAATAACTTGAGTAATGATTTCTGGTATGTTGGAAAGCGTATCATAATCAATGCATTGCATGATTTTACTAACTTGCTTACGCTTTCCAGGTTGAAGTATATATGATCCAGCTTTGTCCGTTCGTGTGTATGTTCGTCCGCACGATAACTTACGTAAATATGTTTCGATTTCGATGAAATTTTAGTATGTGGTAGGGAACAACCTGGGGATGCACTCTGTTTAAAATGGGGGAAATGGGGGATCAAAGATCAGGACACAGGACCGCGATTCATTCCTTTGCCTTTATGCGTCATAACTTACTTAAAACTGCTTCGATTGCGACAAACGTTTTGTATGTTGTTTCGGAGATAGACTGAACCAATTCTGCTTAATATCGTCGAAATGGAGTCAAAGGTCAGGGTACAGGAGCAACATTTATTCCACAGCCATTATCGCCGTAACTTGACTAAAAATGCTTCTATTGCGACAAAACTTTAGTATGTTGTTCCGGTGGAAAACTGAAGAAATTCTGTTAAATATCATCGAAATGGGGTCAAAGGTCAGGGCAGAGGAGCAAGATTTACTCCACAGCAATTATCCTCATATCTTGGCCAAAAACTTGAGTAATGATTTCTGGTATGTTGGAAAGCGTATAATAACCAATGCATTACATGATTTTACCAACTTGTTTACGCTTTCTAACCGTAGGTTGAAGAAGCTTATATGCTCCAGCTTTGTCCGTCTGTCCGCGTGATAACTATTTTAAAAATGGCTCGATTTCGATTAAATGTTGGTATATGGTAGGGTACAGCCTAGGTCAGGACATAGGAGGGGATCCATTCCATCGTCTTTATGCGTCATAACGTACGTAAAAATGCTTCGATTGCGACAAAACCTCATCATGTTGTTCTGGAGATGTACTGAAATATCATATCTGTTCTGTTCTGTTTAATATCATAGCATTTGAAATAGGGTCAAAGATCAGGGCACAGGAGCAAGATTTATTCCACAGCTGTTATCCTCATAATGTGACTAAAATGCTCCTATTGCGACACATCTCAGTATGTTGTTCCGGAAGTATACTGATCCGGTTTGTTGGATGTCTTCAAAATGGGGTCAAACGTCAGGGCACAGGAGCGAGATTTATTCCACATCCTCATAACTTGAGTAATGGTTTCTGGTATGTTGGAAAGCGTGTCATAAGCAATGCATTACACGATTTTACTAACTTTTTTTTTTTTTTTGTCTCGCCTCTTGTTGTTTTGAAAAAGAACCACTGCAACGCCAGAAATGAAATAATTATGCTGTCTGGCTTCAATTTCGTTCACTGTGTAACTGTTTCTAAAGGATGAAGGAAAAGTTAAAGAGTGCAATATAGCAATAAACGCTTGCTGAAACAGCTCCTTAAATATAACAAGCTAGTAAAATCATGCAATGCATTGATTATGATACGCTTTCCAACATATCAGAAATCAGTACTCAAGTTATTACTCACGTTATGAGGATAATGGCTGTAGAATAAATCTCGCTCCTATGACCTGACTTTTTACCCCATTTCGACGATATTCAACAGAACCGGTAAAGTATACTTCCGGAACAACATGATAAAGTTTTGTTTCAATCGAAGCATTTTTACGTACGTTATAACGCATAAGGGCGATGGAATGCATCCCGATCCTATGTCCAGACCTTTGACCCATTTCGTCTATTTTCAATAGGGTTCGTCCCCAGTTTGTCCCCTACCGCATACTAAAATTTCATCGAAATCGAACCATGTTTGTGCAAGTGATGGCGCATAAGGTTCATGGAATGGATCCCGCTCCTATGTCCTGGGCTTTGACCCTATTTTGTCCATTTTTAATAGGGTTCGTCCCCACCACATACTAAAACTTCATCGCATCGAAATCGAACCATTTTTACGCAAGTTATGACGCATAAGGATAATGGAATGCATCCCGCTCCTATGTCTTGACCTTTGACCCCACTTCACGCATTTTCAATAGGGTTTGTCGCCAGGTGGTCCCCTACCACATACTAAAATTTCATTGAAATGGAAAATTATTTACGCAAGTTATGACGCATAAGGGCAATGGAATGGATCCCGCTCCTATGTCGTGACCTTTGACCCCATTAACCCCATTTTCAATAGAATTCGTCCCCAGGTGGTTCCTCACTTCATACTAAAATTTCATCGAAATCGAAAATTTTTTACACGAGTTATCGTGCGGACAGACGGACAAATTTGGAGCATATACGCTTCTTCTTGGAAAGCGTAAAAAAGCCGAGCAGGTCTTAGAACTGCTGTTTCCCCCTCCTACTAATGATGATGCCCTCGCTGATAGCATCTTGAATACCGTCATGAAGAAATTTACCATTTTTTTATGATGACAAAGAAACATCTACTAATAAATATTCTATTCTAGTTTTGGAAACGAATGATTTCCAAATTCTCCGTAACGCAGCACTAGATGAAAGGCGCAAGTGAAACAATTCTTTGGTAACGCGGAGGTTTATGTTGCTTTTTAGTATGAACTTTCTTCCAATTGTTCATATCATCTTATATACAGAGGATGATCACACACTTTTAGAGTATTTTGATGAGAAATTACAAAAAATAATTTCAAAAATTAAAAACTGGCAACAGCATGTTAGATGAACACGAAAAAGAATCTGCTGCAGTGAAATATCGTCTGTTTAGAAAAGGGAGCACGTAAACAACCTGTGGATAGAAGATTATGTTTTGGCTCTTAACGAAGAGAAATATTCGCATTCTGTAATTAAAAAACGCTTTGAAAATCATGAAATTAGCATTTCTAAATGTAAAATAAGCAATATGAGTAATCATCATCATCATCATTGTCAACCATTATCAATCCACTGCTGGACGAAGGTCTCCCCAAGTTTCCTCCACAACGGTCTGTCTTGTGCCAGTCTCCTCCATGTCACCCCTGCATACTTTCGAATTTCATCCACCCATCTCCCATGTGGTCTTCTTCTGGGTCTTTTCCTGTCCCTTGGAATCCAATCTAAAATTTCGGCTGTCCATCGATGATCTGTCCTTCTGGCAGTATGTCCAGCCCATTGCCATTTCAGGGATTTAACTCTGATCATGATGTCTTCCACTCTTGTCATTTTTCGGATCCACGAGTTCCTCTTCTTATCTCTCCTGGTTACACCAAGCATGCACCTCTCCATGCTTCTTTGAGTTGTCTGCAGCCTTTGTATGTCTCTTTTAGTTAAGGTCCATGTCTCTGCACCATACGTAAGCACTGGAAGGATGCATTGATCAAACACTTTTCTTTTAAGACATAATGGCATATTACTCTTGAAAATTATGCTGTTTCTTCCAAAAGCTCTCCAGGCAAGTTTTGTACGCCGATTTATTTCTTCATCAATGTGACCCTCACTTGATATCTGCTGTCCAAGATAAACGTACGTGTCTGTTATCTCCAGCTTTTCTCCGTCAATCGATAAATCTTCATTTCTTGTAAAAGCATTGAACATCACTTTTGTCTTCTGAAAGTTCATTTTTAATCCCACTTCTTTACTCTTGTCCGCAAGTTCCTGGATCATACTCTGCAGCTCTGATGGGGTAGTTGCAAAAATGACTACGTCATCAGCAAAACGAAGGTGGGTTAGATAATCTCCATTAATCTTTATCCCCTTGTTTTCCCAGCTCAGCGACTGAAAAACACCCTCCAATGTGGCATTGAAGAGCTTCGGAGATATGGTGTCACCTTGTCTCACTCCCTTTCCAATTTTTACGTGTGTTGTATTTTCAAACAGCCTAATCTTTGCACTTGCATTTTCATAGATGTTATTAATAATATTAATGTATGCATCTTCAATACCGCAGGTTTTCAGAGCCATTGTAACTGCTGATGGTTTCACCGAATCAAAGGCTTTTTCATAATCGATAAAAGCCATGCACAATGGAAGTTCATATTCCCTCGCTCTTTCAATTAGTTCTCTCATCACGTGGATATGATCTATTGTGCTGTAGCCACTCCTGAATCCAGCTTGTTCTCTCGGTTGAGCCATGTCCAGTGTTACCTTCAAGCGGTGTGAAAGAACTTTAGTGAAGATTTTATAAACTACTGATAGGAGGCTGATAGGTCTGTAGTTTCCGAGATCCTCAATGTCACCTTTCTTATGTAGCAGGATCATTGTAGCGGTGTTCCAATCCTCAGGAATCTTTCCTTCATTAAGGCATCGAGTGAAAATTTGGGCGAGTACTGTTTCGATTTCTCCACTTGCTTCTTGTATGATGTCTACAGTAATTCCATCTTCTCCTGGAGCTTTTCCTCGCTTCATGTTCTTGATTGCATGTGCAACTTCTGCTGGAAGGACTGGAGGAACTCTGGTACTGGTATCTTTCATGATGTCTGGAGTGCATATATCATCCCTTTCATATAATTTGGAGTAGAAATCTTTCACTCTTGTCAAAATTTCGCCTCTATTTCTTGTTACAGAACCATCTTCTTTTCTCAGTGCCATAATCTGTTTTCTTCCCTTACTGAGATGTCCCTTTGCTATCTTTAGGCTTTGGTTGTTTTCAATTGCTTTCCTCACTAGTTCACAGTTGAATTTCCTTACGTCTTCAGTGATACTTTTTCTTACTGTCTTGCATAGCTCTATATATTCCACTTTGGAAGTCACATCTTTAGTTGTCCTCATCTCTCTTCTTTTTTGCATCAACATTTTTGGTTTTTCCTGATAATTTGTTCATATGCAATTTGTTCTTAGACCCAGCTAATTTTGTTGCTGTTTCCATAAGAGCTTTGGTTACTTTTCTGTTAACTTCAGAGATGTCCACTTCTTCCGATGTTAGGCCTTCTAAAGCAGAGAACCTGTTATATGAGTAATAAAAGAGAGAAAAGTCGTCAAGCACTGCCTTTAACAGGAAGAACAACAAACGAATATCCAAATAAGGTACGTACTTTTACGACTATTTCAAAAGTCTGGTCTTCAAAGAAAATGCAGCGACCAAAAGAGAAATCGCTAAGTCGTTAAAAATATCTGTATCAACTGTAAACAAGGTTTTAAACAAAGATTTGAATCTGGAAAACATAAAAAAAAAAAAACCATAATGTTCACCGCTTTTTGTCTAGGCGCGTGGTTGAGCGCAAAACACGGTGTAGACTTCTTTACGAAAATCCCTTACCAGACAGATGAAAATTTATTGTGACTATTGATGAAGCATGAATCTACCTAAACGACTGTAACAAAAGAGGTCGATTTACAATTCACAATCGCAAGAGAGCAGCAAAAGACTTGCAAACTTGTTTCCAGAAATCCAAAGAAAGTTTCAGTAAAGGATTCATGATTATTGCTGGTATCTCGTACAATGGGAAATTAAAGTTAAGAAAAGTTGAAAAAAATGCTAAAACCAATTCTGCATGTACCAAAACAATATTTTAAGTCCTATATTTAAAAATGAAGTACCATTCCTTTATCCATAAATTCTTGAAAGAGTAGAACCGCATAAGGATAAGGCTCCCAGTCTATACATCCAAATCTACCACTTTATTTCTTGGAAAAATTAAAAAAAAAAAAAAGACAGGTATCAAATCTTTACCTTTTGCTCACATTCCTTCAAAGTCACCTGATCTGTCACCAGTGGACTATTGTGCCTTAGGACTGCTAAAACGAGCGCTTTCTAACGGAAACCTAAAACAGTTTTGGACAGTGGAACAGTAGTAGAATAACATACCACTACCGATTTTAAGAAATGTCCTGTTAGCTTGGATATCTAGATGTTGTTTCATATTTTTGAGAAAGGGTTTTCAGATAGGATATTTGGGAATGAAATAATTTTTATTGAAACACTTTCTTCAAAGTCCGATAAATGCTTCCGTTTACCCATGACGCTCCGAATTTTACTACTTACTTCTCACCTCACGCCTTATATATGCTACATCGGTTGGCTAATCGCGCCCTTAAACAAATCACGTGGTCAACGTGTCGTATCGTCTTTTCATGGGGGTGGATATAATTCAGTGATCACTCGGTGTACGTGCCTTAACCTAATTTAACAGCTTAAAAGTGATTTATTCTATTTTTAATAAGCAACCCGCGGCCTCATCTTTACTATGATGAATCTCATTATCGAGGCGGTTGAAAGGCGTTTCGTTCATCAAAATATTGGCATTAAATGGGCTATCAGGGTTTTTTGAAAACTTAACTGTTTCCCATCTGGTTGTTCCTGATAGTAGCGAAATCAAGATCCCGTCAAGTGCTGCATTTATCTGTGAGTATTGGGTACGGCCCGTCCCTGGCTCAACCTCGATACTGGTTCCCTACTACACTATCTTTCTTACGTATGCCCGCAGGCCCTACTGAAAGTCTCTCCCTCCCTCTCTTCCTCTGTCTCTCTCCATGCCTCCCTCTCTCTTTCTCTCTCTCGCCCTGTCTCTCCCTCCCTCTCTCTTTCTCTCTCTCGCCCTGTCTCTCCCTCCCTCTCTTCCTCTGTTTCTCTCCATGCCTCGCTCTCTCCTCTCTCCTCTCTCTCTCTCTCTCTCGCGCGCGCGCCCTGTCTCTCCCTCCCTCTCTTCCTCTGTCTCTCTCCATGCCTCCCTCTCTTCCTCTGTCTCTCTCCATGCCTCCCTCTCTTCCTCTATCTCTCTCTCTGCCTCCCTCTCTTCCTCTATCTCTCTCTCTCTCTCTCTCTCTCTCTCTCTCTGTTTCTCTCCATTTCCTCTGTCCCTCTGTTTCTCTCCATTTCCTCTGTCTCTCTCTCTCTCCCACCTTCTCTCTCTTTCTGTGTCTTTCTCCATGCCTCCCTCTGTTTCTCTCCCTCCCACTCTCTCTTTCTCTCTCCCTCTCTTTCTCCCATTCTCGTTCTCCCTCTCCTTCCCTTCCTCTTTCCTTCTCTCTCTCTCTCTCTCTCTCTCTCTCTCGTAATTCAAATCTGCGTCAGTCAAAAAATGCGTCTCCCCATCCGTGGCTTTTCCCTCTGGGAGTACAAAAAATCGGGCGTGTGAAACTGGTCCTGACCAACAGCTTTCCCAAAAACTTTGTTTCCGTCAATTTGTTATTTCTCAGAACAGCCAGAAACCGTAATACCATACAGAATCACTAATTCAGTTGTAACACACTTCCTATTTCCACATTTGTAAATTTTTTTATTGGAGGTTTAACGACCACCGTGAGCAACTCAATGGCTATAAGCGGTCGCCCGTTCCTAATTTAAGGCCACTGGCTCTAGGGAAGGGAGAGAGTCAGCGCCGTAAGACAAGAACAACATCCATGCCTCACCGGGATTCGAACCCGGACCCCTTTCGGACGAACGATCAGAAGCCATCGCTTAGACCACTGCTCCACCGGCGCGGCCATTTGTACATCCCACAATTCCTTGGTGCTTCTTCCTGCCGTTTAGCCAGTTTAACAGTGGCTTTCACACTGCCAAGTGTCATTGGAAGATTCTTCCCCAATCGGTAGTTTATTCCGTTCGCATGAAATACGTTTCTGTTTCGACGACATGCCTTCTTAAACCTGGAAGGCTCATGTTCCTCTTATTTTATAAAAGAATTTTCCTTTGAAGTAATGGCCATTAAATATACACTATATTAGTAAAAGCGTTCGGAATTTTTTGTACAAATGTCTTTATTGTCGCAATTAGTAGTTAGTCGGTCTATCTTTTGCTTGCGTGACAGCGGGAAGACGTCGAGGCACACTATCGATCAATTTGCATATTGGTCTCGACAGGAATGGCTCGCCATTCGTCCTGCAAATCTGCAGCCACAGTGGAGAGCGAAGACGGTTGTTGAGATCGATTTCTTATCCGTTGCTCAAGTTCATCCCAGAGGTCTTCTATGGTATTAAGATCAGGACTCTGAGTTGGCCAGTCTAACCATTCCACCTCAGTTTCAAGAAACCACTCCTGCACATGCCGTACAGTGTGGCAGGGATCTTGATCATGTTGGAAGAGATGATGGTAATTTATGTAATACAGCCACATTGTTGGTTGGGCAGAATTATCCAGAAGGTCGAAGAACATTAGTTAATGGTTTGTAGTATAATAACCAACGAGACGAGTCCCATCATCGAAAAACAACTCCATACCATGATGAAGCCTCCGCCGAACTTAACATTTGGAAGAACACAGTACGACGAAAATCGTTAGCCGAGCTGCCTTCAAATCCAAACACGTCTATCAGATTGAAAGAGTGAAAAGTGTGACTCATCACTCCGAAGAAGAGCTTTCCAGTCTTCCCTAATCCAGGAACGAAGAGAGATACTCCACCTCAAACTACACTTCGCTTTCACGGAAGTTACCACTAACGGTAGTGGTAGTGTAGTGGCTTGTGTGCCGCTGATCTACCATAATAACTTACACTGTGTAACTCTCTGTGGATAGTTACGATACTAACCGAGCTATTACAAGCATTTCCTACTTCGGAAGCGATGGAAACGACCGAGGAGGAAGAACGGTATTTCTTAGTATATCTTACCATGGCTTTTTTGTCACGTTCAGTTAGTTTGTGCAGCCTTCCTTATCGGTTTTATTATCTGTACTTGCACTGTTCTGTTTCCATCTTTTCACGATTTTGATATGATCAGTTTAGCTGCAATGCTCCGAATGGAAACGTTATTCAAATGACATCCAATGACCAGCTCACTCTGGAACTCAGAAAGTTCACGTTCACGCGGCATGTCCGCTTCAAAGATACTGATAAACCAACATCAGGTACCGTATTTGTCATTTTCTTGTAGGACTTCCGTCCACAGTGAGTAGAGTTTAGGTCCAAGCCACCTACAGCGAGATCGCTTTTTGGGCAGGACACAGAAACGGAAGGAATGAGAGCAAGTCTAGCGACTTTGACAGAACAGTTTGTAGTAAGATTAGAGTACAGTAGATGGCGCCACCGTACAAGTACGATGGTGCACATAGAGGGGTGAGAGAATTTCAGGGGGGACATAGGAAAGGATACCCAATTAAACAGTTGGTCTAGCCTGGGGGCCGTCACTTAACGTGCTCGTCAGATGCACGGCGGATATTCAGCGATTGTCAGTAAATCACACCATCTCTGAAAGATCAGCCCAGGTTCGAACCTGAGGACCTTGCATTGATAGTCTGACTCGCTAACCACTAAGCCATCCGTGGTCCTACTGATTAAACAACATGACCATGATCATATGTAGAGGATTTTAGGAAGGGAGTGTCTGACCCCAGGTCTTAAACAACCCTTTGAAATAGGAAGCTAGGAGATTTGGGCTAGAGTGTCCGATAGAAAAGTGACACGGAAACAAAGTAGAAAGGGAGGGGGGAAGACCCCCTTATTTATTAACGGGGGGGGGCAGTACCCGTGGTCCGACGGCTTAATGTGCCCATCCGATGCACGGCAGATATTTAGTTAATCGAGCGTTCGTACCTGCCTGGGATCGAACCTGAGGTCCTTTCCACGGCAGTCTCGAACGTCGCCCACTAAGCCACCCGCGGCCCCTGATAAAACAACAGAACATCTCAGCTCTATATACCTACCTCCCCACTCACAGCGCACCTTTCTGCGCAACCCTTTTTCGTACTTATGTAATTATTTGGTAGTGTCCGAATAATTTTGATAATATAGTGTACGTGTCACAAATTACAGTATGCCTTATTCCATGTCCATTAATTAATTCCATTATTTAGATACCATATGCGATCAGATCATATGTAGAGAATTTTAGGAAGGAGTGTCTGACCCCAGGTCTTTTTTTTTTTTTATTGGAGGTTTAACGACCACCGTGAGCAACTCAATGGGCTGTAAGCAGTCGTCCGTCCCTAATTCAGGGTCACTGGTTTCAGGGAAGGGAGAGACCCAGTGCGGTAAGACAAACACAACATCCATGCCTCACCGCGATTCGAATCCGGACCCCTTTCGGACGAATGGTCAGAAGCCATCGCTTAGACCCCTGCGCCATCAGGGCGGCCCTCAGGTCTTAATCAACCATTAGATATACGAAGGTAAGAGATTTGGGCTGGAGCGCCCAACAGGAAACTGATACGGAAATGAGATAGAAAGGGGCCCTTATTTATTACCGGGGGTGGAAGTACCCGGGGTCCGACGGCTTAACGTGCCCATCCGTACCTGCCTGTGTTCGAACCTGGGTTTCTCCGTGGCAGTCACGAAAGTTGACCACTAGGCCGTCCCCGGCTTTTAAGTACATGCCCAACATTCGAATAACTTATATAGTCATTTAATTTGCGCCGATCGTTAAAATCTTGTATATAGTTAAATGACAAAATGCTGGCATGACCTGAATTTGTGTGTTTGGAACATCTTTTCGCTACTCTGAGCATATGTCGATTTGAAATCTGTTGTACTCAATAGTTTTTAAATATTTTTTGTTTTTTTGTTTTTGTGGTTTAACAAGCTACTGGAAGGTGCTATAAGCAGTCGGCCGTCCCTAATTTAGAGCCACTCGTTTCGGGGAAGGGAGAGAGCCAGTACCGTAAGACAAACACAACATCCATCGCTTACCGAGATTCGAACCCGGACCCATATCGGACAAATGGTCAGAAGCCAGTGCTTAGACCGCTGTGCCATCAAGCCGATATACTCAAATTTTCGGTATCAAATCAAAGTTAACTAACCAGCCATTTGTGATTTTCTTGTAAAAGACATTACGCAAAATTTAACCGAATGTAAGGTTCTGATTTTTTTCTTCTCTTGCTCCTTTCAGGTGGATCTCAAGCATCAGCATGAAGTAATTAATTCCGCGCATGTATCTCGAGGAGTGGATCTCAGTGAATTCTATTTGAGTGTCGAATGGGACATAATGGCAGTTCCAGCTACTCGGAATGAGAAGTTTTATTCTTGCTGTAACGAGCCGTACCCGGACATCACTTTCAGCTTGACTCTGAGACGGAAGTCTTTGTTTTACACTGTAAATCTCATTATTCCATGCGTTGGAATATCTGGACTCTCCGTTGTGGTATTTTATCTCCCCTCAGAAAGTGGAGAAAAGGTAAAAGTGAACATTAGGTATTGTGATATTGTCAAAAAAATTTTACGTATTGCAAACATTAAAGACTTTTTGTTTTTTTACGCTTTCCAACCTTAGGTTGAAGAAGCGTAGATGCTGCAGCTTTGTCCCTATGTTGGCCTGTCTGTCTGTCTGCCCATCCGCAAGACAACTCGCGTAAAAATGGTTTGATTTCGACGAAATTTTAGTATGTGGTAGGGGATCACTGGGGACGAACCCTATTAAAAATGGACGAAATGAAGTCAAAGATTAGGACATAGGAGCGGGATCCATTCCATTGCCCTTATGCGTTATAATTTGTTTCGGATGTATGATCACTATGAGCTTCTAATGCTCCAAAGAATCGTCTTTCCCTAATTTAAGGCCCCTTGCTCCAAGGAAGGGACGGCACCAACGCCTTAAGGCAGAGATGTGCAAACTTATAGGAGGTCCAAATGAAAAACAAGTTAGTAAAATCATGTAATGCATTGATTATGATACGCTTTCCAACATACCAGAAATCATTATTCAAGTTATTACTCGAGTTAAGATAATAATGGCTGTGGAATAAATCTCGGTCCTGTGCCCTGACCTTTGATCCCATTTCGATGATATTAAACACAATTGGTTCAGTATATCTCCGGAGCAACATACTAAAGTTTTGTCGCAATAGAAGCAGTTTTAGTCAAGTTATGAGAATAATGGCTGTGGAATAAATCTCATTCATTAATGTCCTGACATTTAACCCCATTTCGATTATATTCAACGGAACCGGTTCAGTATACCTCCGGAATAATGTGATAAATCTTTGTCGCAATCGAAGCATTTTTACGCTACGTTATGACGCATAAGGGCAATGGAATGGATCCCGCGCCTATGTCCTGACCTTTAGTCCTATTTCGCCCATTTTCAATAGGGCTCGTCCTCAGGTTGTACCCTGCCACATACTGAAATTTCATCACATTCGAATCATTTTTACGTAAGTTATAACGCATAAGGCAATGGAATAGATCCCACTCCTATGTCCTGACCTTTGATCCCATTTCGCCCATTTTCAATAGGGTTCGTCCCCAGCTGATCCCCTACCACATACTAAAATTTCATCGAAATCAAACCTTTTTTACGCGAGTTATCGTGCAGACGGACAGACGAACAAACATACAGACAGACAGACAGACAAAGAGACGGACGGCGAAAGCTGGAGCATGTATACTTCTTCAACCTACGGTTGGAAAACGTAAAAAACAAACTTTTGGAAACACTTTTTCCTTTAATTTTTCCTCAAAATTCATTTAGAAAATGATAAACACACATGATAGACTGGCATGAATAAGTTTAAATACATTGAGAATGCAAAACAATCATATATACCTACTAAATTTATTTGAAGATAAGTCAGAAATTAACCCGTAAGGAGCTGATTCTCAAAAGAGAAGACAGATGCTGATCAATAATTCGTTTTTTAAGATCACTCGCCTAGAAAAGTTGGCAAGGTTCAGCAACCAAGTCTCAACAAGAAAAACTATTTCCCACGTGCATATATCGTCACCGCTGTCAGACGGTCGCGATGCAAGTGTCCCAATACCACCACCCCCTCTCCCCAGGCATCAGTGGACATTTTATCATTAAACGGGGTTGTTCCTTTTTTCGAGATTAAATAAAGATAGGTTGAAACACGCGTCGTAATCATATTGAAAAGGACAGTTTTGATAGGTGAAATGGATCGTATCTTAAAACTGTACCCAGAAATTAATGAGGAATGTTTCAGAATAGAACGAGCAATGTTTTCCAGATTAAATGGTGTGTCATGACTAAAAGGAGCAACACTTTTAAATTATTTATCCTGTGGGCCCGACCGAAAACACCGGCGGGCGGTAGTTTGTTCATCCCAGCCTTAGAGTAAAACCTCATCCACGTAAACTATAAGATTATTAGTCGAAGCTGGGGAACAATTTTTTTCTAATTTTCTGTTGCCTGAGATTATTCAACTGATTGTAAGTATTTTTTCAACACTCATATTAAATCCGAATTCGGTTTTCCACTACATACTCTAGTTTTCATGCAATTTGAAACTCGTGACTTTCGCAAAGAAAGAAGGACACCCATTATTACTATTTACATTAGGGATAGCTTAAGAACTAGGATTACATCTACCCTAACCTTAGACTAATTAAGCTAATTTTTTCACAAACATCAATGCTCTTTATCTTTACTGCTAATTTTGGAATCTAGAGATTTTCCTGGTTTACACAAAAATTACACTTGATATTTTTTTTCAGATCTGATCATGGCTTCTTCAAGAAAACATAAATGAGCAATTAATCCTGATGCATTCTGTTATGTATGTGGCTGCTACACATTTCTTCGTCAAAGGCGCAATAAAACTTCGTTTGTGAGGCGTGTCTGTAAAGCCTATTTTACGCTTTCCAACCGTACGTTGAAGAAGCGTATATGCTCCAGCTTTTTCCGTCCGTCCGTCCGTCTGTCGGCACAATAACTCAAGTAAAAATGGTTCGATTTCGATGAACTTTTAGTATGTCGTAGGGGACCACCAGGGGACGAACCCTATTGAAAATGGGTGAAGTGGGGTCAAAGATCACGCCATAAGAGTGGGATCCATTCAATTGCCCTTATGCGTCATAACTTGCGTAAATATGGTTCGATTGCAATGAAATTTTAGTATGTGGTAGGGGACCACCTGGGGACAAATAAAATTGAAAATGGGTGAAGTGGGGTCAAAGGTCAGTACATAGGTGCGGGATGCATTTAATTGCCCTTATGCGTCATAAGGTGCGTAAAAATGGTTCGATTTCGATGAAATTTTAGTATGTGGTAGGGGACCACCTGGAGAGGAACCCTATTGAAAATGGGACAAATGGAGTCAAAGGTCAGGACATAGGATCGGGATCCATTCCATCGCCCTTATCCCACACTAATAAGGTGGACGTCAAGTAATTTTGCTTCCTATATTTCCAATGGAAAACCTTTAGTACACATTTCCTTCACAATTAGTATGTTCCCAATAATGGAAATTTGAACATCGATTAAAATAACTTCATACTATAACTTGGAATACTTAACATTTTCTTAAACATAAGCATAATTATATTTAAAAACAATAACGTTTCCTTTGGTGGTGTTGAAACCAGAAAAAAGAAGGCGAGACCTGTACTTTGATGACGTCAGTGGACAAAAAAATGTTGGATTGCATAATTACGGTTATGGTTTAGAAAATATTAAGTATTCCAAGTTATGAAATGAAGCTATTTTAATCGATGTTCAAATGTTCCTTCTTGGGAACGCATTAATTGTGAAGAAAATGTGTACAGAAGTTTTTCCATTGGAATTATAGGAAGCAAAATTACTTGACGTCCACCTTAAAGTAGCATTTCTTGTATGTATGTATGTACATTTTATTTTGAAAACGGCTCTAATAATTTTGATGAAAGTCGTTAACCTACCGTTTCCTGGTACTAGAAATCGATTTAGCCTGATCTCGACTTTAGGAGTTTTCGTTTAGTGGGTTAAATAACCACCCCGAATCATAACGTTCTTAGTGTCATGGCGTCGTTCCATTAATGTTTACAATGCTTAGAAATCATATGACGTCCCATTCTCGCGTTTGAGAATGTTGGCGCGCGGTCCCGCCATCTGTATCATTACGTCACGCGTTGTGTGTGGATACTATTAAAGTTTTATGACGTCATACTCTTGCCAACAGAAGGTCGCGATTCCCATCTGCTTCATTACGTCATGCGGTGTGTGCTTATGTCCGTCCGTACGATAACTCGCGTAACAATCGTTCGATTTCGATGACATTTTAGTATCTGTTCGGGTATAACCTGGGAAGGAACCTCATTTAAAGTGAACGAAATGGGGTGAAAAGTCAGTACACAGGAGCGGGATCCATTCCACTGCTATTATGCGTCAAAACTAATGTAAAAAAGGTTCGATTTCGATGAAATTTTAGTATGTGGTAGGGGACCACCTGGCCACAAACCCTATTGAAAATGGGCGAAATGGGGTCAAAGGTCAGGACATAGGAGCGGAATCACTTCCATCACCATTATGCGTCATAACTTACGTAAACATGTTTCGATTTGGATGAAATGTTGGTATGTTGTAGGGGCCTGCCTGTGGACATATTCTGTTGAAAATGGACGAAATGGGGTCAAAGGTTAGGACACAGGATTGGGATCTATTCCATAGCCCTTATGCATCATAACTTACGTAGAAATGCTTCGATTGCGACAAAACTTTATCATGTTATTTTGGAGGTATACCGAACCGGTTCTGTTGAATATCATCGATATGGGATCAAGGGTTAGGGCACAGGACCGAGATTTATTCCACAGCCATTATTCTCATAACTTGAGTGATAACTTGAGTAATGATTTCTGGTATGTTGGAAAGCGTATTATAATCAATGCATTGCATGGTTTTACTAACTTGTTTGAAATTCCTCTTGGCAACCAAGACAAGAAATGGGCTTCTCATATTGTGTGTCGTAATTGTGATCAAATGCTTCATGACTAGACAAAAGAAAAACGAAACGGTCCACCTTTTGCAGTCCCCATGGTTTGGCGAGAACCCAAGGACCACATAACAGACTGCTATTTTTGCCTGGTCGACACGAAGGGTGTCGGCAAGAAAAACCAGTATAAGATCTCCTATCCCAGTATCCCCTCAGCAGCTACTCCTCACTCTGAGGAACTCCCGGTTCTAGTTTTTAATGGTTTTGCCTCATCTGAAGATGAAGGCAGTGAACATGATCAGGAAGAGCACGAGGGTTCCTGATAACGAGCTTTAAGAAATGTTTTCAGAATCTGATGACTCCTCATTTGATACCAAATAGTCATCAGCCCCTCAGCAGTTTAGCCAACCGGAATTGACTGACTTAGTGCGTGATTTGGGATTCTCCAAGAAAGCAGTTGAGGTATTAGCCTCCTGCTGCAAAAAATGAAAAAAAGCATATTCACCGCTTTTCAAAAGTTTCTCATTTCCGAAAGCGGGACCAGATTTTTGAGGAATTTTTTTCAGAAGACAAGCAGTTTGTTTACTGCCACGATAGTTCAGATCTTCTCAGGCAATTAGGTGTTACCTCGTATAGTCCAAGAGAAGGGCGCTTATTTCTGGACAGCTCAAAGCGTAGCCTTAAGTGTGTTCTCTTGCACAATGACAATGTTTATGAACCGGTTCCAGTTGGTCACTCAGTGCATTTGCGAGAAGAACATAATGACATAAAAATTATCATTGACTTACTCAAATATCCCGAGCAGAACTGGACCATTTGCGTAGACATGAAAATGATCACCTTCTTCCTTGGTCAACAGAAAGGCTTCACGAAGTTTCCATGCTATCTGTGCATGTGAGACAGCCGAGCGCGAGAGAAACACTGGACCCAGAAGGAATGGCCCCTCCGTGAAACTCCAGAAGCAGGCATAGCAAACATTGTAAACGACCGAATCGTCAGCCGAGAGAAGATTATTTCCCTCCACTCCATGTCAAGCTCGGCTAGATGAAATAGTTCGTGAAGGCATTAAGTATTGATGGTGTATGTTTTGAACCTATAGGTTCTACTTTTCCTGCTTTGCCTTTCGAGAAGAGCAAAGCAGGTGCGTTCGATGGACCTCAAATTCGTGCCGTTGTACTTGATGAGGAATTTGTCAGGAAGATGAATGGCAAGAAGAAGGCAGCATGGCTGTCTTTCGTGGCAGTTATACAAAACTTTCTTGGTAACAAAAAGGCAGATAACTACGAGGTTCTTGTTACTAGAATGCTGTTGTCTTTTCGCGATCTTGGGTGCAATATGAGTGTCAAACTCCATTTCTTGAATAGTCACCTTGATCAATTCCCCGAGAACCTTGGAGCTGTTGGTGATGAACAGGGTGAGCGCTTCTATCAAGACGTCGTGACGGTGGAACAGCGCTATCAAGGGCGATGGGTCAATTGTTTGATGCTCCAGCAGACTACCGCTGGATCATCAAACGAGATTGCCCTGAGAAAGTTCACAAACGGCACAGCTACAAGCAGAAATTCTTGCCTGAATAGGGCATATTTGAACTTTGCATCCCATCCTTATCAGTTGTTCTGAATCACCTATGATCTTTATGTCGAAATATATGTTAATTTAAAATGAAAAACATTAGTGCATACTCATAATATTTCGATGACAAGTGGTGATACGTATTTTACTCCACACAAGCGATTTTTTTTGCCTTTTTCCCAACTTTAATGCATATTGGGATGCTCCTACACGTTTTTGTGAAAACATAAAGAATATATCTTTGCCAAGACGGTTGTTTAAGCCTAATTTTAAGACTGCGTGACCATAAATTCCTCAGATAGACTACGCCATCATGCGAGAGGCGTCAAAATTTCGCGAAAAAATGAAAATGTTGATTTGCAAAAAATTTAGAGCTTACAGATAAAAACTAACTTCAGATTTGAATTCAGTACACGCAAATTAGGTAAGACAAACTGCTGGTAACAATCCAACAAAAACTTTTTTCCCCAGTGTAATTATTCATAAGCATATACACTATACACCAGCAAGTAATTGAACACCCCTGCAATCAACGATATCTACGGTCCTGATACACGTCACGGCCGCCGCCGTTAAATATCGTGTGGGAAACAACAACGCAACCAGTCGCATGTAAAATGCCACGCAGTTCGGAGCTCTCTGAAAGGTGTATTCCTCGGGTATCACAGAAATGGTCGATCCATACGTGACATATCCAGCAAGTTGAAGTACCCAAAATCGACTGGGGCCTACGTGATTGGCAAGTGGAAGATCAGAGGTGACTGTCGGAATGTGCCCCGACCCGGCAGACCCACAAAACTGGGAGTTAGAGACCGACGGGTGCTGGCCAGAGAAATTCGGAAGAACCGCACCAAATCGAAGGGCCACATCCGCGAGGTGTTTCAACAGGCATCCGGGAGAGTTCTTTCGATGAATACCATCCGAAAGGAAGCTCATCTGCTCGGTTATCATGGACGTGCTACCGCCCACAAGCCTTTGATCACCAAGTCCAATAAGTCCAATAGCGCTGCTCCGCTAACGTGGTGCAAAGAACGTCGACAGTGGACCGTTGAACAGTGAAAACAGGTTCTCTGGAGCGACAAATCAAGGTTCACCCTCTACCGTTCGGATGGCAGGGTCTGGGTTTGGCGTCTGTCTGGAGAACGCCTCCTTCCGGAATGTATTGTGCCAACTGTAAAGTTCGGCGGCGGTGGAATTATGCTATGGGGGTGTTTCTCTTGGTATGGCACGGGAACCTTGGTCGCCATTCCTGGTAGACTCAACGCCGAGACCTACTGCACCATTTTGGATGACCATGCGCTTCCTACGTTTCCGGCAGTTTTACGGGGTGGACCCGTGTTACTTTCAGGATGACAATGCCACCTGTCATGTTGCGAGGTTCATCATGGCTTATTATGGTGACAATGGGGTTAATCGAATGGACTGGCTTGCGCAGAGCTCGGACCTTAACATTATCGAGCACCTCTGGGACGAGTTGCAGCGTCGACTTAAGGGGTACCCCCATCGTCCGAAATCGGTGAAGTAACTGACCTGTCTTTTCCAAGCCGAGTGGAAGAAAATACCGCTAGCCGTCGTACAACGCCTGGTTGAGAGTATGCCCCGGAGGGTCGCAGCTGTAATCACCGCTCGTGGAGACTCCACCAACTATTAAAGGTGAATAAACTTCGTTTTCCTTTGCTATCACAGGTGTCCAATTACTTGTTGGTAGATAGTGTATAATATACAGGGTGTTCGAGGATTATTGGACACATTACAAAATTATATAAAACAAAACATTAAACAGATAGAAACAAACTGACTGTACTAACTTACAATGTAACCACACAAGTTAATAAATTTCGATGTGAGAACTCATGGTTGCTCGTAGTACGTACAAGCGATACTCGATTTCTTGCCATGTATTGGCAAGCATCTGAAGAGTTATAGAATTAATAGCAGCTGTGATACGCTGCTTGAGTTCCCGCAAATCAGTACAAGGCGTCTGTTAGACACGATCCTTCACATAACCCCACATGAAATAATCCAATGGAGTTAGATCTGGAGAGCGAGGAAGCCACGGAAGGCGACCACAACGCCCAATCCATCTGTTGGGGAAATGCTCATTTGGGCTCTTACATACACACGTTGACGAATGCGGTCTTGTTGGAAAACGACGTTGTCATATCTTTTGATCTGGGGTATAACGAAATTTTCTAGCATATCTAAGTAAATGTCACCATTTATGTTTTTTTCGCAGAAGAAGAAAGGGCCAATCACTTCTCTTTTTGATATGGCGCACCACACATTAACTTTTGGAGAATCACGTTCCAGTTCAATAGTAGCATGAGACGGTTCACTGCGCCATATCCTACAGTTGTGACGATTCACAATACGTGATACATGAAATGTGGATTCATCAATAAACATTACAGTACTGAGAAAGTTTTCGTCGTTTTCCACTCGATTTAGCATATCCACAGCGAAATCGTATCGCAGTGTGTGAACATTTGCATGCATCTTTTGCACTAATTTAATTTTATAGGCATGAAACTTTAATTTCTTGTGGAAGATATCGTAAACTGTCGATTTCGGAATGAACAGTTCTCTGCTTGCTTTACGAACGGATTTCCTGAGGCTTCGTCGGGAACTTTCTTTAACTTGGTCAACCGTCTCACCGTTGACGCTAGGCCTACCGGCTCCTCCACGATGTTTCACATTGCCAGTTTCTTTAAACTGTTTCATTCATCGCTTAACTTGATTCGCTGACGGAGGATTACCACCATACTCTAAACGGTACCGTCTTTTAACTTTAATTACAGACTTTAATGCCGCAAGCCATAGCACACACATCGTCTTCTGCTGTACGGATGACATGACTACGGATTACGCATTTCTCATACGTTCCTCATCAGGCCACACGTAGCGCCATCTATCGGATTCTGGGAATGACAATTCTGCTAAACAAAAATACAGAAACCGTGTTAGTAATACGTGACATAGAAAAACAGACAATGCTCATAGTTTTTTTTTGTACATATGTACAAATATATTACGGGAACATATAATACACTTACTTACTTACAGAAAGTTTAAAAATGTCGTTCTTCACATAACCTTACTGTTTTACACATATTTTCAAACACATCTGCGGGAGTCAAAAAGTCCCTCCGCAGTAATGTGAAGGCTGTTCCACCTAATTCTGATGACGCTACAGTAAAATTTTTGAATTAAGTAACTTGTTTTATGTTTAGTTTCAGTTTTTGCTGTTTTCTTGGTACATATCAAGCTTCAGAATATGTTTCACATCAACACCAATATTCACCAACTTCTGATGAGTTGAAAGTTTCCAAAATGTGGATGTTGATTTCATTATTCCCCTCAGAAAAAAAAAACATTCATGAAATCAATATTCACATTTTGGAAATTTTCAACTCATCACAAGCTTGTCAAAGTTGATGTAGCAGTGAAGCAAATTCTGGTTCCTTAACGAGACGAAGCAACTTCCAGTATTCATTCTTCCTCTTTTTTGATTTCAGCAACATGAATTTGTTGGCGTCGACGCCTTTTTCAATCTCTTTAATATTAAATTTATGCATATTAACAAACAAGGCATTAATTCCGACATGGCGTGCAATCGAACGAGATGTTAGTACGTCAAAGGAAAACTTAAGAATTCTCAATGCAAAAGATGCGATGTGAAAAGTAACTCTCAGTCTTACAATGTCACATGCGGGGTGTGAGAGAATGAATCACCAGAGAAGCAGACGACAGTCGTTTACCTGTATCTTGCTTCGTACAATCGCATTAAAAACAAACGCAAAGGAAGTATCGTTTTACGATATGATATCGTCGGTCAGTGAAAATCTTCTTTGCTTTAAGAAAGAGACGGAAACATTTTTGTACGGCAAATCATTTTAACTCCGCTGACACCAGCATCGAGCACAGAATTCAACAGTATGCCTTTTTCTTTGGAATATGTATTTCTTTTTTCTTTTCGAAAGTGAAGCGGAAGTAAAACCGGGTCGAAATAGGGTCAGGAGCACCTTAACCCAACCTGTTTGACCCACAGGGAATTGCCGATCAGTTGATCCGCTTACCCGCGACCCGTTTCCATCTCTGGTACTTTCTACTAATAACGCGGATGAGTCAGTCCAGTCCAACGACTTGGGCGTCTCTGAAAGATATTTTATTGTTGTTACCTGTGCTCAACAACAGCCCTGAGTACCACCTGTAGCTATAAGCAGTCGCCCGTCCCTAATTCAGGGTCTGCTTTATCATACAGGTGTAAAACCTTCCGGGATTCGAGACCCCGCCCATCTCGGCCGAATGGTCAGAAGCCATTGCCTCAGACTACTCCGCAGCCGAGACGGGTGAGTCAAGATATTTTGATTTAGTTTGCCGTGATTTTTCTGTCTTCAGCTATGACTTGCGCATCAGACAGGCGCACAATCCATGCCTCTCTCGGACTCGAGCCCATCTCGAAAAAATAGTCAGAAGGCAGCGCTTCAGTCCCCTCAGTCTAGTCAAAATATTTTGATTTAGTTTGTCGTGAATTTTCTGTCTTCAGATATAACCTGTGCTTCAGACAAGTACACCATCTGTCTTCAGATATAATCTGCGCTTCAGACAAGTACACCATCTGTCTTCAGATATAACCTGTACTTCAGACAAGTACATCATCTGTCTTCAGATATAACCTGTGCTTCAGACAAGTACACCATCTGTCTTCAGATATAACCTGCGCTTCAGACAAGTACACCATCAGTCTTCAGATATAACCTGTGCTTCAGAGAAGTACACCATCTGTCTTCATATATAACCTGAGCTTCAGACAAGAACGCCATCTGTCTCCAAATATAACCTGCTCTTCAGACAAGTACACCATCTGTCTTCAGATATAACCTGTGCTTCAGACAAGTACATCACCTGTCTTCAGATATAACCTGCGCTCCAGACAAGTACACCATCTGTCTTCAGATATAACCTGTACTTCAGACAAGTACATCATCTGCCTTCAGATATAACCTGTGCTTCAGACAAGTGCACCATCTGTCTTCAGATATAACCTGCGCTTCAGACAAGTACACCATCAGTCTTCAGATATAACCTGTGCTTCAGACAAGTACACAATCTGTCTTCATATATAACCTGCGCTTCAGACAAGTACACCATCAGTCTTCAGATATAACCTGTGCTTCAGAGAAGTACACCATCTGTCTTCATATATAACCTGAGCTTCAGACAAGAACGCCATCTGTCTCCAAATATAACCTGCTCTTCAGACAAGTACACCATCTGTCTTCAGATATAACCTGTGCTTCAGACAAGTACATCACCTGTCTTCAGATATAACCTGCGCTCCAGACAAGTACACCATCTGTCTTCAGATATAACCTGTACTTCAGACAAGTACATCATCTGCCTTCAGATATAACCTGTGCTTCAGACAAGTACACCATCTGTCTTCAGATATAACCTGCGCTTCAGACAAGTACACCATCAGTCTTCAGATATAACCTGTGCTTCAGACAAGTACACAATCTGTCTTCATATATAACCTGAGCTTCAGAGAAGTACGCCATCTGTCTTCAAATATAAGCTGCGCTTCAGACAAGTACACCATCTGTCTTCAGATATAACCTGTGCTTCAGACAAGTACACCATCTGTCTTCATATATAACCTGTGCTTCAGACAAGTACGCCATCTGTCTTCAGATATAACCTGTGCTTCAGACAAGTACGCCATCTGTCTTCAGATATAACCTGTGCTTCAGACAAGTACACCATCTTTCTTCAGATATATCCTGTGCTTCAGAGAAGTACACCATCTGTCTTCATAACCTGTATTTCAGACAAGTACACCATCTGTCTTCAGATATAACCTGTGCTTCAGACAAGTACACCATCTGTCTTCAGATATAACCTCTGCTTCAGACAAGTACACCACCCATGCTTTACCCAGGACTTTAGCCAATGCTCAGATGTCAGGGCCTCAGACCTCTCGGGAATCGGAGAGGTTTAGTTACGTTATTTTGATTTCTTTTCCCGTGGATTTTCTGCCTACAGCTACAACCTACGCATCAGACAAGCGCATCATCCATGCCTCACCCGGAATTCCAGTTTGGTCCCATCTAAATAGAATAACCAGTAGCCTGTGCTTCCCACCAGTCACAGACCGAGACGATTGAATCAAGATATTTTTATTTAGTTTGCCGTTTATTTTTGGTCTGCAGCTATAACTTTATTTTCATTTATTTCGTTATTAAACGGATGACATACTGAATTATATTAAAATTTAAATATAATAATATGATTGCAGAATTTCTGACTTTCAACTTTAATAAAGACTGCAGCAGTCAAGACACAGTGCAGAGAAAAACTACACTGTAACACAATCAGTGATTGTGTTACAGTGAGTTTTTCTCAGTGCGCAGCTGAAATATCTTCCGCGCAGTAAGCATTTTAGATTAAAATTCCCAAATTCCTAATTAATTTTGATAAATCGAAAATCAATTACCTGCAAAAATAGTAATAAATAAATACAATTCGGGTTCTCAAAAGACAAAACAACGCTTTTCTTAAATGCCGTTCGCCTCCTTGTAAATTCATCTCATTGTCATCTTCATTCTCAAAGGCTTCTTGAAAAGTACCTTCGTGCGAACAGATAGTGAACGCGAGAATGCGGATTAGAGGCAAGTATTCAGCCCATTAAAAGAGGCAGATATTGAGTCCTTATTCAAAACAGCACATCAGCGCCAGCCAATCACAGCAAACCATAACCAAATTCATTGTACTAAATAAGGCAGCAATGCTAGTTGGCATGGAAAAGGCATTCCGGTCAGTTAAATTGTGAGTCGGTGGTAAAAGGGTTTTGCTCAAAACTTTGTCAGATAATAAGACAAATTTCTTCCAACATCAAAGTCGCTTTTTTTTTTTAAATTAATTGCGGAAAGAGCAGTGATTAAAATAGGGGGGGGGGGTTTAGAAAAGAACAAAGGTTTCAATCCAAGTTCCAACTTCAACTGCATTCGTAAGAGAAGCTGAAAAATTTAAATTTTTTGCGTAAGCGGTTTTGATGCCATCCCAGCTCATTGGGCAGGCCGCTTTGAGGGAATATTGATTGGGAGAGAGATATACCCTAAAGTGCCAGATAAACTGGTACACCAGTTTAATACTTTGTAGATCCCCCACGGGAGTGCAAGACTGAATAAATACGACGAGACATGGACTCCACTAGGTTCTGGAAATATGCTGCAGGCAATGAACATCATACTTCCTGCAGAGCGTTCCACAATTCGGGTGTATTCCGAGGTCTCCGATTCCTCTGTTCGATAGCGCGTTGCATTGAATCCCAAATGTGTTCTATCACGTTCAGATCTAGGGACTTGGGTGGGATTGGCAACACCCCAAACTCAGATGAATGCTCTTCTACCCATAATGTGGCGTTCCGACACTTGTGTGGAGGTGTATTGTTCTGTTGGAACAGGCCCAACTCATCAGCATGAATGCAGGACATGAACGGGTGTACCTCGTCAGAAAGGATGCGCACATAGCGTTGGCCTGTCACAGACGTTTGTAGGCGTACCAGGGGTCCCAGTGAAGTCCAGCTATACACACTCCATACCATTACGGACACCCCACCAGCCTGTACAGTTCCCTGTTGACAGGCGAGATCCATGGCGTCATGTGGTTTGCGCCACTCACGAATCCTTTCATATGCCCGATACAGTTGGAAACACGACTCGTCAGACCAGTCTACTTGTTTCCAGTCATCAAATGTCCAGTGGCGCTGTTGCCGTGCCCAAGCTAGGCGCATAGCTCCGAGTTGGGCGTCGGCTCCCAAATCCCACATCGTGCAGGATACGATGCAAAGTCCGGACGCTGATGCTTGTTGAGGCTATAGCATTGAATTCCGATGATACCTCCGAGAGTGTTGCACGCCTATCGCGTGAAACGATCCTTGACAGCCGACGATGATCACGTTCACCCAATGTCTTTTTATAGCCACACTGGTTTCGTAGGTTGGAGGTTTTACCGGAATTCTTGTAGTCACGGTACACCCTTGCAATGGATGTCCGTGAAAGTCGGAACTTCGCTTCTACCTCCGAAATACTATGGCCCATCTCACGAGAGCCAACTATGGCACCGCGTTGAAAATCGCTTACATCGGTATTACTTGTCATTCTCGTGCAGAAAACAGCTCTGACAGCTGGCAATGATGTCCATCGCTTTATATACGCACTGGCAGCTGCAACCGAGTACGCACATAGGTGACGTTGCTATGTACACTGACGGAACAAAAATCCCAACACCACGAAAAAATAGATGCAGTGGAATGAAATGGCGGCAATACATTTGTATAGGTAACATATTTAATCGATTAAGGTTTCAAGATCACAGATTAATGTAAGCGCGATAAGAGCCATTTTAAATGTGAATTGCTGGTACATTAATAACCGGTGTAACCGCCAGAATGTTGAATGCAAGCACACAAACGTTCATGCATTGTGTCGTACAGGTGCTGGATGTCAGTTTATGGAATGGAGTTCCATGCCTGTTGCACTTGGTCGGTCAATACAGGGACGGTTAATTCTGGTTGGGGGTGACGGTGGAGTTGTCGTCCAATGATGTCCCATACATGCTCGATTGGTGAAAGATCTGGTGATCTAGCAGGCCTCGGCAACATGTCGACACTTTGTAGAGCATGTTGGGTTACAACAGCGGTATGCGGGCGAGCGTTATCCTGTTGGAAAACACCCCCTGGAATGCTGTTCATGAATGGCAGCACAACAGGTTGAATCACCAGACCGACGTACAACTGGGCCGTCAGGGTGCGTGGGATAACCACGTGAGTGCTCCTGCTGTCATAGAAATTTGCTCCCCAGACCATAACTCCAGGTGTAAGTCCAGTGTGTCTCGGCCGCAGACAGGTTGGTTGCAGGCACTCACCTGGCCTCCTTCTAACCAACACACGGCCATCACTGGCACCCAGGCAGAACCGGCTTTCATCAGAAAACGCACCAGATCTCCATTCCGTCCTCCAATGAGCTCTAGCTAGACACCACTGACGTCGCAAACGGCAGTGGTTTGGAATAAGTGGAATGCACGCTACAGGGCGTCTGGCTCGGGGCTGTCCTTCAAGTAACCGATTTGCAACAGTTCGTTGTGTCACTGTGGTGGCAACTGCAGCTCGAATTGCTGCCGCAGACGCGGTACGATGCGCCACGGCCATACGCCGTTCACGGCCGTTTTCCCTCTCAGTAGTGCCACGTGGCCGGCCGGAACCCGGTCTTCTTGAGGCAGTACCTTCCCTTGACCACCGCTGCCAACAATCATGCACAGTGGCTACATTCCTGCCAAGTCGTTCTGTAATATTGCGGAACGAAAATCCACCTTCTCGTAGCCCTATTACACGACCTCGTTCAAACTCCGTGGGCTGTTGATAATGGCTTCTTCGTCTTCTTAAAGGCATTCTTGACTAACATCAACACACTACGTGGAATCTCAACGATAACTAACGCTCACGAACGTTACAGCGCGTATTTACAGCAAACCTGTTTCGCATGTTCTGAGGGCGCTACTAGCGCCACACGTATGCGCCGAGCGCGAAATTTGCATAGACGTCATCTTACAGATGTATTCTCACTGCCTACCAACTGTCGTTTATCTAACACAACCCCTTCTTGGTGTTGGGATTTTTTTCCGTCAGTGTATTTTGCATAAGCTCGTCTGTACCAGTTTTTCTGGCACTTCAGTGTATATTAGGTTATCCCAGCAGTAATGTCGTTTTGCGCACGTCCAACAGTAGTGAGCTCCTGGTGCCCAGACTATAACGTCGACCACGGTGAGTATATGAGGGACTGTACCTAAAAGGCGTAGGAAATGGCAGTGTCTGAAGACCACATTAGGCACATTATGGTGCATGAGTTCCACCATCAACATTCAGCGACGGTAGCAACACGAAACATCAATGCCGTATATGGACCGGGTACCCTGGAGGTCAGGAAATGTCAACGCTGGTTCCAAAAATTTAGAAGGGGGTCACCTACCTCAAGGATATGCAGCGACCCGTACGGCCTGTTGAGCTGGATAATGACGTACTGAAAGCTGCTGTTGAGGGAAATCCGCAGGCAACAGTCGAGGAATTGTCCACATTTGTTCATTCAACCCATTCCGCTATTAACGGCATCTGCAGGACCTCGGTTATGTGTCGAAACTGGATAAGTGTGTGCCCCATGATCTCACTCCACAACAGCTGCAACCGCGTGTGGACATTTGTACTTCTTTGCTCTCCCGTGAAAAAAGGGAGCCGTTTTTGCTCAGAATTGTCACGGGCGATTCAAAAGGGATTATTTATCACAACATTAAGCGTAAACGGCAGTGGCTTCCCAAAGGGAATGTGCCTGCAGCAGTGGTGAAACCAGGACGTTTCCCACAAAAGGTTTTGATGTCTGTGTGGTGAGATATGCAAAGCATAATCAATTACGAGCTGCTGCCACCCAACAAAACCATTACAGGGGAAATCTACTTTCAGCAGCTGCGGCATCTAAGCACTGATTTGCAGGATAAACGTCCAGCACTCGTGAATCGTAAAGGCGTGTTGCTTCACAGGACAATGCAAAACCACACAGAGCGAACATGACCAGTGCCACTTTTCAGGAATTCCGAATGGGAAAACTTCCGCATCCAACATATTCCCCTGGCATCGCCCCATCCGACTACTACCTCTTTCGTAGCCAGCCTGTAAAACCATCTTGCTGGGACTACACTTCGAAATGTGGAGGAGGTACGGCGAACCCTTCTGCCTTTTTTGCATCGACACCCATGGAATTGTACAAGTCTGGGTTTTAAAACCTTGTCGATCGATGGGAGAAGGTTATAACTACCGAGGGTACTTATTATATGGATTAAAACATCTGTTCCAGGTACGTTTTTCTTTCTTTCTTCACACTTTGCAAAAACGACAGTATTTTGGGGATGACCTGATAGTTCGCCCAGCTGAAAACAGGCAGCCTCAGAGACTGGATATAAACAAAAACACACCGAGATACGTGGATCTCTGCGTGCTTTTTGTGAGCACGACTATGTGTGTTTGTGTGTGTGTGTGTGTGTGTGTGTGTGTGTGTGTGTAAGAATGCATAATGCATAATTTTAAATTGAGTTTCAAATTTATAGTTCAAAGCAGATTTGTCCGGGTCAGGTTCGTGTCGAGTCGTGTCCGGGTCCAAAATTGTTTACCCTTTTCCAACTCTGGCAGGAACAGAACTGCTACGCCAATCCATTTTTGCTGTGCTTACTGCAGCTACCGTAAGGACGGATTCAACTTCAACGGTACGCAAATGGCTACATGAAGAAGGGCTCTATGCTAGGCGGTCCGTAACGTGAGTGCCTCTAACATCCCGCCACAGAAGGGAACGTTTGAACTGGGCGCGCATGCATGTGAATTGGAGTCCAAGTCAATGGATATATGTACTGTTCATTAACGAGTTTACAGAGTGTTTCTGAGCGAATTTTCATTTGGAGAGAGCCAGGGACGAGATGTCATCTCTCTCGTATCCGTGAAAGGGACACGGATGGTGGATATGGAGATGAAATCCCGGACTCCTTTGTAGGGCCGTATTCAGGTACAATTGGCGTCTCATTCACACTGCAAGCCGATAATGCGATCCCCACACAGCGCGGCTGATACAGTAATACCTTGAAAAAGAGACTAATGACCAGCATGCTCTCCTGACCTTAACCCAATCGAGCATGTGTGGGACGCTCAAGGTAGGCGTGTTGTTACCCTCAAAACCCTCTCCCCGAACCCTGTAGGGACTTCAAACTGCTTTGCTACAACAATGGGTATTGCTACCTATGGATATCATAGAGACCATTATTAACAGCATGGAACGTCGCTGTCGGGTCTGTATTGCTGTTCGGGGTAATCACATTCTATATTGAGGCAATTTTAATTCAATTTTTGGAATACTGATTTATGATTTTTTTATAGCAAATACGAAATTTAAAAGCTTTGTATAAAATGTTCTTTAGATTTTCTGTACTATGTGATACAATGAAGATTTTCACCAAATTTCATGCAAATTTTGCATATGTTTTGAGTTATAACAATTTTTCCATTTGTTCCTTAATCTATGGAAACCAGTGTAGTTGTTCGCAAATGTTGTGAATTCTGTTGTCATCAAAAATGCAGGGTGATTCATAAAGAAGTATACAGTTTCAACGCACTATAAAACAAGAACAATGTAAGGTATTTTATGTTACCTGTAACAGAATTGTAGGGGAATGTTTCAAGTTTTTTTTTGGAGACAGTCACAGATGTTCTATGTGTGCACCCTTAGTCACACGATACACATCGAGCCGGTAATCCATTTCCACCCAAACACGAGGTAAGATATCTGAATCAAGTGCAGTGATAGTGGCTGTGATACTCTGTTTCAGCTACGCTAGATAAATAGGAGGAGGTCAACAGGAGGCTACGCTAGATCAACAGGAAGGGGATCAACAGGAGGGGGATCAACAGGAGGCTACGCTAGATCAACAGGAGGGGGATCAACAGGAGGCTACGCTAGAACAACAGGAGGCTACGCTAGATCAACAGGAGGATCAACAGGAGGCTACGCTAGATCAACAGGAGGGGATCAACAGGAGGCTACGCTAGATCAACAGGAGGGGGATCAACAGGAGGCTACTCTAGATCAACAGGAGGGGGATCAACAGGAGGGGGATCAACAGGAGGCTACGCTAGATCAACAGGAGGCTACGCTAGATCAACAGGAGGCTACGCTAGATCAACAGGAGGCTACGCTAGATCAACAGGAGGGGAGGTCAACAGGAGGCTACGCTAGATCAACAGGAGGGGGATCAACAGGAGGCTACGCTAGATCAACAGGAGGGGATCAACAGGAGGCTACGCTAGATCAACAGGAGGGGGATCAACAGGAGGCTACGCTAGATCAATAGGAGGCTACGCTAGATCAACAGGAAGGGGATCAACAGGAGGCTACGCTAGATCAACAGGAGGGGGATCAACAGGAGGCTACGCTAGATAAACAGGAGGGGGATCAACAGGAGGGGGAGGGGCGAATTAACGCTTTGTGGCTTTTCCCCCACAGGGAAAAGCCACAAGCCGTTAAGTCAGGACTTCTGGGTAACCATTGGTCCAGTGGCATGTTGTAGTTCGTGGCTCGTCCAATCCATCGGTAAGTAAAAGTGTCGTATGACTAAGGGTGCACACATAGAACATCTGTGACTGTCTCTAAAAAACTTGAAACATTCCCCTACAATTCTGTTACAGGTAACATAAAATATCTTACATTGTTCTTGTTTTATAGTGCGTTGAAATTGTATATTTCTTTATGAATCACCCTGTATAATGCTCGCAATTTTCAGGAAATAGGTGGTAACACCTTTTTCCTGGGGCTAAGAAATGGGATTCTAATGAATTTTCCGACAGTGGGTATGCACAGCAGGCTCTTGTTTTGTGCAGTTGCAGTAATTAGCAATAATCTGCTCGTTCCATCGTCCCTGATACGCGTGTTCCATTTCTTGAGTTCTGTTGCAAACTTTCGGAGAATTCCTCTCTCAAGACACACAAGTTCATATGTTTGATGATCCTATTCCACTCCAAAAACCGCAACTACTCTGGAATGTCTGTCACAACTGTTTTCGTAGTCCGGATCAGGATTTCAATAATATTTATTATGAACAGAGGCTGCAGGCGACGTGCAAACTAATGTAGCAAGCTTTTCGAGACTTGAAATTACGCCACTTCGAGGTCAAAATTACCTCCTTTCGAGTTCCACTGAAATAATACGTGATTTTAATTTCTCACACACCACTGTTATAGGGAAGCATGGTGATCGTCAAAAATCGCATTTCGGGTTTTTGACATAATTTTATTCAAAATGTAAAACCTAAGTAAATACCCAAGAACCATAGATTGTGAATACCAAGTAAAGCGTAAAGGTTATATGAACACCGATAACACAACACTCTAGAGAAATGCAGAACGAAAAACAAACTAGCACAGAACGAATGAGAACCGGATAGTAAACGTAACAATACAATGAAGTTTTAGGGGTAGGGCTTCGAAAAATTCCGTTCAAAGTTAAACGCTCAGAGAACTCATTGCGACAGAGCACAGATGGTTAATCAGCTCTTCATCCTAACAACATGTTTGGAAAGGTCATGGAGGTTAGGTATATCAGAATATTGTTTACTACACTGCCCTAGTCTTATTAGGGAACTTGAGCAAAGAAAGAGCCGGGTCAAGCAACTATGGTTGACAGGTGGTTGTACTCTCGGAGGTACGTTGCTCTCGATATTGAGCTTTTGGGTCTATAGACCAAGATATTTTTGATGACCCTGGCCCGGGGTCATCACCACAGCACTGGCCCTAGCGCTGTGGACTATGTAAATATTTCTGTGTAAACAATGTGTTTTCAGTGCCTGAATATTTGTGAGAGGGGTGCATGAGACCCTCGTAGTGTAATGAGAGTGTAATTTTTGATTAGATGCCGAATAAAGGACTTTGGACCAAAATCTCGCGTTGGCGGGCGATCTTCCGACCACGAGATGGGATATTTTTGAAAAGTTGCTTGCCCCAACTGCTCATAGCACGTCGCACACACGGGTTGTGACAGAAGGGTGTAAGGTACCAGTCCTGTGGGGGAGGCAGATCCCCACAGGTCTCTAGACCAAATCTGTCTGAATGGAAGACTGTGGTTTCCGGTGATTGACGGGCTAGCTGTCGGAACGCCGTCAGAGATCCTATTAATCCCAAACTATTCGAGAGAGTTCCGCATTTCCCTGCGAGGTCTACATTAAGACGGTGCAGGTAAAGTCATCAGCCTAGGTTACTACACGTTCGAGCCACATTATTGTGCCTGCCAGCTAATATCCAGAGTAACCAACGTGTGCAGCGCGGACAGCAGCTGGACGGGCTGGGAGTGACTCAATAAGGTGCTGGAAGGTGTTAACAGATACTTGGATCCATGCTGACTGCAGTGCATCTGACAGCTGCAAGAGGGTACGTGGTGCAGGATTCATATGAACGAACAACACATTCAGGTGCTCAATTGGGTTTAAGTCTGGGAAATTAGGAGGCCAGAGAAGCACTTTGAAGGCTTCATCGTGCTCTTCCAACCACTCTAATACATTTCCAACTGCATGACACGTCACATTGTCATGCTGGAAGATCCAGTGCGACTCAGGGAAGACAATCGGCATGTATACTTGAGTGTACGTGGTCTGCAAGGATGGATTCATAACTAATTCGATCCATAGTGCCTTCTACAGGTATGAGTGGACCCAGAGAATGCCACGAAAACGTTCCGCAGACCATAACGCTGGCCCCAACATCTTGTGTTCTTCCAGCAATTGTTGAAGAGTGTTTGTTCTACGATTTTCTCTCCGTATACGCCAACGCCCATCCGTTCGATGAAGCAGTAAACATAACTCATTGAAGAAAGCAATACTTTGCCAATCAGCGGAGGTCCAATTTTTTACTGCCGTTCAAATGTAAGCCTTTTCTGCCGATGCACTTTGGTTATCGTAGGTGTAGTGATCATCCGTCTGAATCGGATCCCCATATGCAGTAGAGTCCCCTGAAATGTCATTTCAGACACACATCCGGTAGCCCTGTGGTTCATTCGGCCAGTTAGTTACTATACTATAGCACTATAGCATGTCGATGTGCCTTCACGCACCTTCGAAGCCGACGTTCACTTCTCACATCAAAGGCGCATGGTGTTCCGCAGTTTCCACGTCGCTTATTCCCAATGGTGTCATTTCTCCAATCACGATTCACTTTAACCACAGCAGCACGCGAACAGTTCACAAACTACGCTGTTTCAGAAATAGTTTTTGCAAATCTGATAAATCGCTGCTTTTATCCATGATAGAAACGAGTAATATGTTTTCAGATTGCCTACAGCACACCTTATATACCCTCGAAGCCAGCTCACGACACGTGCCTTCATTCATTGGATACGCGCTGTTGACGTCAAAAGTAGGAGGTTTTCACAGTAACGTTACGCGACTGTGTATTTATCCATTCACTGTTTTAGAAAATTCCCTTCATGGATATGAGATGTTTAGACCTCACAGTGTATATTACCCTGTACCCCGTTAACTGTATAGAATACTGTATGAGACTAACCGAAGTCATTAACAAGTAAGTAAAATCATGTAATGCATTGATTATGATACGCTTTCCAACATACCAGAAATCATTACTCCAATTATTACTCAAGTTATGAGGATAATGGCTGTAGAGTAAATCTCGCTCCTATGACCTGACCTATGACCCCATTTCGATGATATTCAACAGAACCGGTAAAGTATGCTTCCGGAACAACATGATAAAGTTTTGTCTCATACGAAGCATTTTTACGTAAATTATAACGCATAAGGGCGATGCAATGGATCCCGATCCTTTGTCCTGACCTTTGACCCCATTTTGCCCATTTTCAATAGGTTTTGTCCCCAGGTGGTCCCCTATGACATACTAAAATTTCATCGAAATCGAAACTTATTTACGCACGTTATGACGCATAAGGACAATGGAATGCATCCCGCTCCTATATCCTGACCTTTGACCCCACTTCACCTCAGGTGGTCCCCTACCACATACTAAAGTTTCATCGAAATCGAACCCTTTTTACTCGAGTTATCATGCGGAAGGACAGACGGAAAAACTTGGAGCATATACGCTTCTTCAACCATCGGTTGGAAAGCGTAAAAAAGATAATTCTGAAGGATGTAACTTTCTTTTTCAGTTACAATTTCTATTTTATACATCCCCCAGAGCATGAATTTACGCCCTTGGAATAACCATTGTCGGGGGATGGGGCAACCCCCGCCCCCTTTAACTACGGCCTTGGTCCGGATTTTTGCAGTTACCAAGAAATGTATTTAACTTTCAGCCATTCAATGCTTCTTTTTTCTTAATCTGTAATATTCTGCGCAAAGGTAGTGTCTTTAATCAAGGTTCACATTTGAACATCGTCAAATATTCCTCCTTTCAATTTTGCTTCAGACAAGGAAGTGAATCTGGATACAAGCATATACTGAACACATCTTTCAACGTTTTTCGAGAGCATTAACGAACTGCTCTGTGAATAGGTCGGATGACTTTCTGTGGTCTGACAGAACTTTCGTTTATCACATTATTTGTGCGCAGCGCCAAAGTAATTCAACGTAGCCAACTATTTTTTGTCCAGTGTTGGTCTCACGCCTTGTTATTATGCAGTCCACTTCCTTTAGAACGAAATATTACCAATATATTTCGTTAAAATGAAATTTCGTAAAAAGGAAATTAGAAATTTGTCCAAACAATTTCAATGTACATATTTAGAAAACTGTGAAAGAAAATATCATATGCTGAATTTTAGCTTTCATAATGTAAAAATACACTTTAAACAATAAGTGATGTGCATTCACGGAAAATTCCTGAAAATAACTTGCGGAAAAGTTGCAGGTAAAACTGTCCGTCTTTTAACCGAATTTGCGTTTTTAAAAGTGCCCTTTTTTACGCTTTCCAAAAGTAGTTTTAAGAAGCGTATATGCTCCAGCTTTCTCCGTCCGTCCGCACGATAACTCACGTGAGAATGGTTCGATTTCGACGAAATTTTAGTATGTGGTAGGGGACCACCTGGGGACGAACCCTATTGAAAATGGGGGAAGCAGGGTCAAAGGTCAGGACATAGAAGCGGGATACATTCCTTGCTCTTATGCGTCATAACTTGCGTAAAAATTGTTCGATTTCGATGAAATTTTAGTATGTGGTAGGGAACTACCTAAGCACAAACCCTATTGAAAATGGGCGAAATGGGGTCAAAGGTCAGGCAGGGCATAAGAGCGGGATTTATTCCATTACCCTTATGCGTCATAACTTGCGTAACAATGGTTCGATTTCGATAAAATTTTAGTATGTGGTAAGGAATCACATGGGGACGAATCCTATTGAAAATAGGTGAAATTGGTTCAAAGGTCAGGACATAGGAGCTGGATCCATTCCATTGCCTTTATGCGTCATAACTTGCGTAAAAATGGTTCGATTTCGATGAAATTCTAGTATGTGATAGGGAACCACCTGGGCACAAACCCTATTGAAAATGGGCGAAATGGGGTCAAAGGTCAGGCAGGGCATAAGAGCGGGATATATTCCATTGCCCTTATGCGTCATAACTTGCCTAAAAATGGTTCGATTTCAATGAAATTCTAGTATGTGATAGGGAACCACCTGGGCACAAACCCTATTGAAAATAGGCGAAATGGGGTCAAAGGTCAGGACACTGGAGTGGGATCCATTCCATTGCCCTTGTGCATCATAACTTACCTAAAATGCTTGGATTGCGACAAAACTTTATCATGTTGTTCCGGAGGTTTAGTGAACCGGTTCTGTTGAATATCAACGAAATGGGGTCAAAGGTCATTGCACAAAAGCCAGATTTATTCCACAGCCATTATTCTCATAACTTGCGTAAAACTACTTCTATTGCAACAAAACTATATCATGTTGTTCCGGAGGTATAGTGAACTGGTTCTGCTGAATATCATGGAAATGGGGTCAAAGGTCAGGACACAGGAGCGAGATTTATTCCACAGCCATTATCCACATAACTTGATTAATAATTACTGGTATGTTGGAAAGCGTATCATAATCAATGCATTGCATGATTTTACTAATTTGTTTTTAACTTCCGTATTTTCACAGATCTTCCGTAGTCAGTAATTCTATTTTATTTCAGAAAATTCCTTTCCAAAGTTTTCCGTGTTTAGACTGAAATTTCGAAAAACCAAAAAGTCGCATGGATATTTAAGCCCTTACTTACCCGAAAGAATCGTTTTGCGCCAGTAGTGATGATCGAGACTGAGTTTTTCAGGTTGAAGCCATCATAACCACTGACCAGGAACGGCACAGGAACCTGAATCACACATTCAACGTAAATAACTGCGCAAAGGTGATATAAATATTTTTTTCAGTCTTTCGAGTGATTTAATCATTTTATTTACGATTTCCAACCGTAGGTTAAAGAAAGGTATATGCCCCAGCTTTGTCGGTCTGTCTGTCTGTCCGTCGCACGCTAACTCACGTAAAAATGGTTCGATTTCGATGAAATTTTAGCATGTGGTAGCGGACAACCTGGGGATGCAACCTTTTGAAAATTGATGAAATGGTGTCAAAGGTCAGGACATAGGAGCCGGATCTATTCCATTGCCCTTATGCCTCATAACTTGCGTAAAAATGGTTTGATTTCGATGTAATCGTAGCATGTGGTAGGGGACAACCTGGGAATGAACCCTTTTGAAAATGGATGAAATGGAATCAAAGGTCAGGACATAGGAATGGGATCCATTCCATTGCCCTTATGCTTCATAACTTACGTAAAAATGCTTCTATTGCGACAAAACTTTAGTATGTTGTTCCCGAACATATACTGAGCCAGGTCTGTTTAATATCATCGAAATGGGGTCAAAGGTCATGGCACAAGAGCGAGATTTATTCGACAGTCATTATCGTCATAACTTGACTAAAAATGATTCTACTGCGACAAAATTTTAGTATGTTGTTCCGGAGATATACTGAACCAGTTCTGTTAAAAATCATCGAAATAGTGTGAAAGCTCAGGGCTCAGGAGTGAGATTTATTCCACAGCCATTATCCTCATAACTTGAATAATAACTTGAGTAATGATTTATGGTATCAACTGACAATAACTTTCAATTATCTTTAAGAGAAGGTGCAGTGTAGTGTTTTATGATATTATTTCACGAAACTTTTAAATATAAAATTTACTCTAAATAGCTTTGCAACTTTTGACTGAAGTATTCCGCAGACTGATACATAGGCATCGTACATTCACCTGTGCAATCAGTTAAGTACCAAGTTTCTTACAGTAATACAATATATAATTGCTGGTGCACAAAACGAGAGGAAGCAGAAGGAATATCCTGTGACTTAGTAACAAAAGTTCATGCGATGTGCAATATTCTACATACTATGTACAATATATAATACATACTATGAACAAAATCCGATATCCCTACATACCTTCGAAATCAAATTCTTCAACAGACTATGGTGATTTAAGTTAATCAAAGTGGAGCAGAAGGAATATCCTGTGACTTAGTAACAAAAGTTCATGCGATGTACAATATCTTACATACTACGTACAATATAATACGTACTATGTACATAATGGGAGATGGGTGGATGAAACTCGTAAATATGCGGGAGTGACATGGAGGAGACTGGCACAAGACAGACCGTTGTGGAGAAAACTTGGGGAGACCTTCGTCCAGCAGTGGATTGATAATGGTTGACAATGATGATGATGATGTACATAATCCGATCTTGCTACATACCTTCAAAATCAAATTCTTCGACAGACTATGGTGATGTAAGTTAATCAAAGAGGGAGCAGAAGGAATATCCTCTGACTTAGTAACAAAAGTTCATGTGATGTACAATATCCTACATACTATGTACAATATATAATACATACTATGTACAATATCCGATCTCGCTACATACCTTCAAAGTCAAATTCTTCGACAGACTATGGTGATTTAAGTTAATCAAACCCCCCAAGTGACCCTGTGAATCTTTCCTATAACCAGAAATATTTCGCCATATGGTTACGGATAAAGTGAAAACGGAGTTTCCCGTTATTTTATTATAAGAAAGGAATTGCTGAAAGATTTCTGGAAATTCAGAATTTTCCGTTAATACCTCTTGAAAACGGTAATTTCCCGTCAATATAAGAAAGAAATTGCTGAAAGGTTTCTGAAAATTCAGAATTTTTCTTGCGTACGAAAATTCCGTGAAATTCAGAGTTTTTTCAGTCATTTCACGGAAAAAGTTGTAAGAGAAATATGCTTCTTTCATTCAGGAAATACATCACGGCTCGTGAATTTCAGAATTTTTTTTTTTACAGTGTAATCGAAATATACACAATGAAGTTGTCAAATGAAAAAATAAAACCTTTACTTTCCCATTTACTTACATATCCTTTTGTTTGCGTAAAAAATCTGTGATATTTTTTTTTTGAAGAACGCAATTTGTAACTACATTTATTAAAAAGTTCTGCAAAGAATGCAAATGATAGAACATATTGTCCGGAAAAATCATTTGCGATGACACAAAATCACGAACTTTTTCCGAGCACGAAAGTGCTTCTGAAGCGCTTACATTTGGCAAAAGGTACCCTTTAACCAAAAATTTTCGTTACAGCTTTCAACATTTTAATTTTTATTGTTGGTTATTGCCTGGATGCTATCGGCATTGATTATTTCGTGCGAAGTAAACACATTGTCATCTGAAAGTCCCTAACCATGCATTTGTCTAGGTACAGTAGTGCTCTCAATGCATCGAGAGAAATATTTAGTGACCTTGATATAAACAATGTGGATAAATGGGATTCTAACTAGGAAACGGTTTTCTTAATTTGAAAAAAAATTTGGGCAATGCAGCAAAATTTCATTAAACGCCTTCAAAGCGAATAGATTGGTCTTTAGATTTTAGACGTACAGAGCCGGTCATGGTGAGTTTAGGTACGTTGCCCTTTAAATCAGCTATATACACTGAAGAGCAACTGAATTAGAGATACCTGTCTAGTAACGTGTAGCACCACCTTTCGCCCTGATGACGGCGACGATTCGTCTCGGCATGGACTCGACAAGACACCGGGAGGGTTGGGAAGTCATACGGATCCACAACCTCTCAACAAGCTCCTACAATTCACGAAGATTTGATGGAGGGGAGTCAGAGCCTCGAACATCTCTCTCGATGGTATCCCAGATGTTCTCGATGGGATTGAGATCAGGTAGCCTAGCTGGCCTGAGAAGCGAGGTCACGTCGGTGGAGTGTTCATCCAACCATTCGGAGGCGATTCGGGAGATGCATTGTCTTGTTGCAGGATGAGGTTTCCAGTGAGATGTTTAAGACGCACAAACGGGAGCAAATGATCGTCCAGGATATCTCGGTAACGTTGACCTGTAAGGGACGATGTCACACGTACCTGGGGTCTTATTTCATTCCACCTAAATAGTCCCCAGACGAGAATGCCACACCCACCAGCTTGAAGAGTACCCTGCTGGCAAGAAGGATCCATCGCTTCATGTGGTTTGTGCCGTACTCGTATCCTGCCATCTGCATGTAACAACGTGAATCTCAACTCATCAGTCCAAGTAAAATTTTCCCACATGTCTAGGGTCCAGCGGCGATGTTCCCGCGCCCATGCTAATATTTGCACCCTGTGATGTGCGGTCAGTAGCGGTACCCTCGTGGGACGATGGCTTCTGTACCCCATAGTGAGGAGATGGTTCTATGGTGTGGCTGCTTACAGGTTTTTGTGCACCATCGTTAAATTGCCGAGTGATTTCTTTCACTGTGGCCCGTCTATCCGTTGTTACAATGCGAGCTAGCCGACGAGGACCCCGCTCATCCACGCGCTGTTGTCTACGGCAGTTGGCCCTTGCGGGGATGGTTTTACCGGATTCGATGTACTCACGGTGCACCCGTAACACAGTGGCTGGTAAAAATCCCAGTGCCTGCACGACTTCCGAGATGGAATGACACATTCGTCAGGCCCCGACAATTTCCCCACGATGAAATGCACTTAGATCCTTCGTCTTACCCATACTGCGTCCGACTCTTACTGATTCCCTTCGCATCACTCCTTATATTGTCGGATCGCTGCATACGTCATGTCGTTTCCGTTTACAGGGCCGCCCACAGAGCCACATTTGCATAACGCCAGCTGTCTCTAATTCAATTGCTCTTCAGTGTATATATTTTAGTGATAATATGCTTATAAGTCATTGAACCCTGAAAGCATATGATTAAAATGACATTCATTGTTTCTCTTAACGTTGATGAAAAATCAGTATGAATTCCGTGAATTCAAAGTGAGTTATTTGTTTTTCCGCTAACATTTCTGGCGATGTTTAACATTCTCTTTTGAGCATGGTTGTAAATTCAAGAGATTAATTCTTCGTTTTCCGAGAGATCAGCATAATTATTTGACTGATGTGTATAAAGCTCCGTTGCTTGCCATTGGTCATGCATTTATGCTTTCATTCCGGCGAATGTTTTAATCTTTTAATGCCCCTATACACGTCAGTAACAATTGCTTTTATTAAACAAAAATACCTTTTATCCCAACCTGCTTTCTTCTAATCCCACTCATCTCAAAAATCTGGCGCATTTACATTTTCGGCTGAGATAAGCATGGCATCCAAAAGAATTTTACTGTCAAACGGAAATTTTTGCATGGGTGTTTATATGTGCGGTATTTTCATTCTTTTAACATACTTGTCATCATAATCCCATTGATCCATCTACAGGGTGTCCACAATGTCCTGTTCCCCCCCTGTAATAAGAAATGTAAGTGCGCTATGTATCCGTTGTATGATGTATATGTTGAGTTACGGTCTTTATTGTGTTTATTTACAGATTTACAGATTAGGTACCGGAACCATGTGTGATACCAGCGAATACACCCTGGAACCGCGGATTGTTGTCAGTGTCTGGGTACACGAACGTCCACACACAAGGAAGACAATGCGTGACGTGCGTGCCGATTTCCAACAACGATTCGACAAAGAGGCCCCTCCAAAACAGACTCTTCTGCGGTGGGAACATAAACTCTTCGAAGTAGGTAACATCTCAAGGATAAACCACTAACGGGAAGACCATCAACCAGAGTGCAACGGCATCAAGCGGTCGAGGAATCAGTTATCAGGTCACCGACGAAGTCGCTCCGCAAACGATCAGCGGAGCTTAGAATACCACGATCGACACTGCATAAGCACATAAAGAATTACCTGAATTTGCACGCATATCGCCTGATGTTCGTTGAGGAGTTATCAGACATCGATTTAAACCGCAGACGGAATGCATATGCAATGATGCTTCAAACATTTGCCACAATCCCAAAACGTAGAAAGGTCATTTTTAGTGATGAATGTGCGATATACCGCAGCTGTCGATCACGGAAAGTTGTGTTCTTGTCCAAGGAAAACCCACATTATGTCGAAGAATTAGAACATCCTCCTCCGCATGTCATGATATGGGCTGCAATGAATAGTCAACATCTGTTTGGACCGTATTTCTTTGGTGGTCCAGTTAATCAGACAACTTATCTGGACATGCTGCAAACCTGGTTCGTGCCACAACTTGGAAATCTTGGCATTTTGAATGACGTATGGTTCCAACAGGATGGGACACTCGACCATTACGCAATTGCTGTTCTGTAATACCTTGGTGAGGTCTTTCGGGATCGTTGGATCGGCCGAGGTTCGGCAGTGCTGCCCGCTCCACTTGAATGGCCACCTGGAAGCCCATATCTCTCAACGTGTGATAATGCCCTTTGGGGTTTCATAAAGGAGGTTGTTGCACAGCCGTACTACCAAACCACTGATGAACTTAAACAAACAGTGAGACGTGCTTTCTCTCGTATCAACCACAACTGCTTCGGACAACGTCCCACAGACCATGGCGCAAAATTATTTTCTGTCACGAGAATGACGGAGCTCAAACGGATCCACTGGATGTTTAAGGATGCCTCAACATATAAATCAACATATACGTCATACAACAGATACATAGCTCACTTACATTTCTTATTACAGGGGGGAAACAAGACATTGTGGACACCTTGTATAATTTTGTATTTTTAACACGTTTCTTGTAAAATAAGTACATGCTTATACATACAGAGTCGTATCAGAATAATATGACCACACTTGGCCGGGATGACAGTGGTACCAGCGGTTCCAGGACGTACAAGAAAAACATCCCCCAGACATGCGCACTGCCACCGCCGGCCTGTACTTGACCGACAAGCGGGTCCGGGTGTTGGTTCAAGTGTGTCTGTCACCGCCTGACTCTTAATCTGGGGAGTAGAAGTCCCGATTCATCGGAGAAGGCAACCTTTTTCCACTCTTCCACTGCCCAATGACGGAAGTCCGTGTCCATTGGCAGATGTCGTTGCCGTTGGACATGGTTAAAATGGCCACCTTGACGCAACGTCGACTCCAGAGACTCATGCGTAACAGGGTTCGCTCTACTGTTATGGGGACACGTACCTGGGTGCCCGAGCGTTCATTTGCGTGATCAATAATAAATACACAGTTGACGTGGATTAGGAAAATCAAATAGAAGTCATCGCTCTTTCCGCGTTTATAAGTGGGTCACGGAAAAATTATCATCGGCCGCCACCGGGAATAGAACCCAGGATCATCCAGTTACGCGCCGGACATGCTTCCATTGCACCACAGCGGCCTCGAAATTCTCCAGACTCACATACGACAAACTGCCAAACCACGTGGCAGGTTGCTTTCTTTGGAGCCCCGCACAACGCTGGGAATTCACCAAAGATGAACAGTAACAACTGAACAAATAACTAGAAGGCGATAATTGGAAGACCGGGGTTCGATTCCCGGCGCGTAACTGGAAGTCCCTGAGTTCGATTCTTGGTGGCGGCCGATGAGTATTTTTCCGTGACTCACTTATAAACGTGGAAAGAGCGATGACTTCTATTTATGCGTGGTCAATTGCTAAACTGTTGCCCGTCGATTGCCCTGTACCAGTCGAAGGTGGGGACGTTGTCCTCTAGAGTCGATGGCTTTTGGTGCTTCACAGTTATGACGCCGGGAGGTACTCGGTGTTCCAGCCCACGAAGTCTGCTGTTTCCACCCTTGGCGGAGTAACCGATGATCATTCCTTTTTCAACGTCCGTCAAATCACTATATCTGCCAATTGTGCTCACGTTATTCTCAATGGCTCATCTGTCCTGACCGGCCGCTTTTATCTCCGTGTGGTCGACCTTGTCACGTGCACTCTGTTACGCGCTTGGGCGGGTACTCTGTGATTCCGGGGTTGGTCAGATTATTCTGGTACGAGCGTTGAATTAGAACCTTTTATTTAACACCGGTTGGACCTCCTTTAGCCTTAATTACAGCGCGTATGTGGTTTGGCATCGGTTCCACAAGGAGTTGGAGTGAATCTAAGTCTACAACATACCAGACACACCATACAGTCTTTTAACTGGTTCAGATTTGACGGAAGAAGACCTTTCTCCCGAATCTGTTTTTCTAAGACATCCAACGCATTCTCAACGGGTTTTAGATCCAGGAATTGTGGTTAGGGAAGATGGTGAAAGTCGCTGTCATGCTCGATGAACCAAGGCTGGAGGCATCTTGCGTTATGGACAGTAACATTGACGTCCATGAAGCAGCCGTCACCTGCTGGATGAGAGGTCGACATTTCAGGATGGACGTGATCAGCTACAATGTTCAGATATTCTTTGGAACACAACCGGCATTCCAGTAATTTCAGAGAGCCTGTTCCATACGAGCAGAACATACCCCACACCATGACACCTCCTCCGCAACCTTACGTTATGTTCACAAGGCAAGCTGGGCCCATTGCTTCATGGGGCTCTCACCAAAGTGCCTGCCTACGGGAGAACACAAGATGTACCGCGACTCGTCGGACCACATGCCTTTTCTCCAGTCTTCTAATGTCCAGTCACGGCGTTCCTCACACCACTGTAGAAGAACATTTCGGTTTTTGCAGAAATCAGTGGATTTCCGTATGGGCATGTGACTGCCAATACCGATCTTCTTAAATTCCCTGCCCATACTTTGCTGCGAGGTACAGATCGGAAACAGAATGCTTCGGTCAAGTGCTGCACACAGGAAGTCCTGCTTCTCCGTTCAATCCTTCTCAGACGACAGTGATCTCGTTCCTGACAGATTGTCGTTCCGCCACGGTTGCGCCTCATAAAAAAACCAATGTGGGTTATGTTTTTTACTATTTAAAGAAATGGGATATTTCACCTTTTGATAAACCAGACATCTCTGCTGTTTTCAAAATCGTCGCTTCACCTAGGTGGGCACTCAATGTAAGCCTATTATCAAATTCCGAAAGGTCCTTTGTTTTTCCCATTGTGATGAACACTATTGAAGATTACTGACTAACAATAGTCTTAAATAGTTACCTTGATCATGTGGTGAAGCAGCGGACCATACATTTTGTATGTACGCTGCGTAATGACGTTTATGTACATTTTCATAGATGTTTCTAATTCAGTAGCAGGTGTGTCTAATATCACTGTGTCTGTCCCTCCGTCCCACCGTATATGGACTCACAACTCAAAAAAATTGTAACAGTTGAGAAAAAGTTATTTCTGCAACTATTTGCCCGGATTTGAAAATTTCTTTTTGCATTGGTAGGCCCGAAATGTGAGATCGATAATCCTTGCTTTCACGTCCTTTTCGAATGCATAACTTCGCCGCTAGAGAGCGTAAATGCAGATGTTATCGAAATCAAAATGCATTTTATTCCATATCCTTCCTTCTAAATACGCTAATGAAAAAAATATTTTGCCAGTTTCGATTATAACGCAAACTATTTTCGGTGGAGTTAATTTTCAAATAACGCGCAGCTTTTCCGCTAGGGGGCGTAAATATAAATTGCCATTTCTTCGATATATTTCCTTCTAAAATTCCCATTTGAAAAACTATTTTTTTGCGGCATATGGATTTCGTAAAGAGGAAATATTCCGCATATTAATTCTAGTTCTTTGCCACAAAAAGGGTGTAAGTACATATTTCTGTTTTTGATGTATTTGGAACAATATTTGCACTTCTGAAAATGCTATTGAAAAATTCTTACGTAATCACATGCCTTCCTCTCTCAACGAAAAACCTTTTGAGCGTATTATGTGCTAAAAATAATGCTTTTTTTTTTTCGCCACAGGTTGTAGATAAATAAATTTTCCTCCTTGTCTCTGCTTCTAATAGCTCTGTTTGAAAAAAAAATTAAATGTCGTGCAGGTTTTCTGGTGCGGAATGTTATATAATTGTAAATTTTTTCTAACTCAAAAATTTTCCACTAGGAGGCATAGGCTCACGTTTTCGTTTACAGCTTATATGCAGCAATATCTGTGGGTCTAAAAACCCAATTGAAAAAAAAAATTTGGGCTCAGCTGCCACTAACTGCGGAATAACTGATGTACATTTCCTGGCTAAAAGAATACACAACTTCTCTGCTAGGGCTCGCAAATGTTTGATGTGTTTTTCTGGATAACAGACTTTTCAACCCCTAGTGAAAGCACGTAGCTATTTCTTATTTGGGGTTTCTTATCAACTGTAGAAATCCAGTTTTTTTTCTTTGTTAATAGTTCTATTCATTGTGAATTGCCTAACTCACACTGCGAATTGTAAATTATGCGCAGCTTTGCTTCAATGATGTAATTATGTTCACTTTTTTGCTGATTTCTTAGATTTTCTAAAAATTTATTTTGAATAATTTTTTTTATCTCCCTGTATGGAAGTATTCAGAAAACGTGATTAATAGAACTGAAAATGCGGTATTCTCTTTTTTGTTCATATTCTTTCCGTTTTCTGAAAACACGAGTATGAGCTGAATTTTTTCAACCCGCTTGATTAATCTGATAAATGAAATGTCAGCCTTAATTTGCACATCACAAACCTACAGTAAATCCTCTGAATTGCGGACACAGTGGGACTTCAACATTTGTCCATTATTGGGAGATGTTCGCCATTTGGGAGCCTGACTTCTGAGCTCAACTAGGCTCACGGTACAAGTAACTTCATATAAACTACGTACCAACTACACTATATTGACAAAAAAGTAACAAAACACCCCTTCAAAAGCAAATGAACTGATCAGCTGCGTTGTTAAGATGCGCGGTACTTCCGCAAACTGTATAAAAACAAGCCGGCAGCTGACCGCGATCATATCGTACTGTGAGGTTCAGTGAAAATATCGCGATGGGAGAGAACTGACTTTTATAAGGGAAAGATTGTTGGGTGTTATATTAGTGGGTTGTTCATAAGAGAAACCGAGAGGCGTTTAAACATACCCAAGTCAATTGTTTCGGATGTACTGAATACGTGGAAGACACATGGCATGCCTAAAGCAGCAAAACGTACCGGCAGATCAAAGAAAGTCAGTGATAGAGGACGTCGAAGCCTCAGGAGAGTCGTTACAGCTAATCGACGGAGTACTGCTCAACACCTCAGTGTACAGGTGAGTAAAATTGCTGGAACCTCGGTATGTACACGTACCATTTCCAAAGAACGTCATTTGATGGGTTACCGTAGTCGTGCGGCTGCTTATAAGCGTTTCATCTCCACTCGGAATGCTACTCGGCGTTTAGCATGGTGTAAAGAACATTTATCGTGGACCGTAGATCAATGGAAACGGGTCCTATGGATTTATGAATCCAGATACACGATCCATCCATCTGATGCCCGTGTGTGGGTATGACTACAGCCGAGGGAACGCTATTCACCACAATGTATGGTTCCTACGGTCAAGTTTGGAGCTGACAGTGTACTCATGTGGGGGTGTTTTTCGTGGTATGGGCCCGGCCCATTGCTTATCGTGGACAAACTTGTTAACCATCACGTCTACCTCGATATTCTGCACAATTACGCCCTACCAACTCTGTGGCAATACTATGGAACTGAGCCTTGTTGGTACCAGCAGGATAATGCACCGAGCCATAAAACAAGAACTGTTAAGGTGTGGTTTGACGATAAATCCGTATCGTGTGTGGACTGGCCAGCACAGAGGCCTGATCTTAATCCAATAGAGCACCTGTGGGATGAATTAGTGTGCCGCATAAAAAGTTTGGAACCGAGGTCTGCTACTAAGCAACAGTTAGCGGCAGCACTATGTACTGAATTGAAGCGCATACCTATCGCTGTGTTGCAAAACCTTGTCAAAGGCGCATGTCTCGAAGGGTCAGTGCATGCAATAAGGCCAAAGGTGGACCGACACCGTGCATGTCAATGAACGCCATGTTGTGGTGTTTCTCTTCTAGGTGTCCGGTGATTTTGACAATATAGTGTATATCTCGTATGAATAAAAGGATGTTTTTTATTAAATGTATTATTTTTTGTCATTGTTTTACAGTGAGAAACAGTACAGTAGTTTAAGATAAACACTACATGTGTATTTTTGCTTTAAAGTACAGTACATGCAATGTACTTATTTCGATTCAAGTTGTAATATACCTAAGCAAAAAAAAAATACACTGAAGTGCCAAAAAACTGGATCGCTCTTTAATATGCGTTCGTCATCCTCGTGATCGGATAATGGAACAGCGCGACGAGACGATCTCCCTGTAGTACTGCAGAAACAGTACACACCGAGCTTTCCACAATAACAGTCAATCTGAGACTACCATCGCTAACGCCTATTGCACTATGGAGCGACTGGGAAATGGCAGGATCTTGTTGATTCCCGGTTACAAAAAAGACGGTGCGGAATTTTTCTTAATCTTCCGGGACTTTTATTGCGTATATATTTTGATTTAAATATTGTATCTGTTTTTTACACAAACAAATTAAAAGTAACCAAATTGCTATTTGAAATCCTAATCAAAACTTTTCCTGAAACAACATCCCTTCCCGACAAGCACGACGGTACAGGTGGGCTGAGGTGGGCTGCAGCCCTCCCAACTTTTAGCCCCCCAAAATATTTAAGCTGTTTGAACATATATATATGGTGCAATAGCATTACGTATGGCTGGTGCAACTGTCTAAAATGTTAAGGAACTTGTATAAATATACCTGAATTTTTCGAATTAACAAAAATGTTGTTGTGTAAAATGAATTTTTTGTTGAATTTAATGTTTGTGCTTCTAAGAAATGGAGGGAGTCCTTTGGGCGAATTTCTAAGAAATTAATAGAAATACCATTTTTATAATTTGAAAGATGAGCAAGAGAGAACATGTTCCTTGTCAGGTTACAAACTGAAATTTATAAACAGCCTTATGACAGAAAAGAAAGAAAGAAAAATTACGTAAGTAAGCTAAAATTGCGAAGAAATGGTAATGTGTCATAGATTCGTATCCATGATTCCTACTACATACGCTGAATAAATACTACGTACAGTATGCACCGGAAAACCTTTTTTTGACTAGAGATAACATTATCAGTGTCGGGTAAAATCCGCATGAACCGGAGTTTTTGCCAAACTTTTTGCCTAGCACTTAAACATTTATGCTCCCGCCATCATGCTTAGACTCCCTAATAGTCCACCCAGTTCTAATTGGCAGGCGCAACCACTGCTTCCCGGCTGTTTGATTTGTGAAATGCTGGAAAAATTAAGTAAAGAAAAGAAATGTGACAAATATAATGGTCTTTTAGATTTAAATGTTTCGTTAAGTGAACGACACATAATGTAGAAAAAACTAGTATCCATTATAAATGCTTTCATCTTTGATTATGTACTAGCATTATCCGGATTAAATCTTCATGATCCTTAAAGGCTAGCCTATTAATGAAATATAAAATAAAGATTTAGAAATTCAAACAATTATTAAATTAAGCAAATGCTCATCTGTAAAAGAAATGTGACATTTCCTCAAATAATCGCTTGTTTTAGCACTCAAAGTTTCTGGTTCCAGCACAAAACTTCAGCTTTACAAAATGCTAACTTTTAGCTGTTGTAAAGTTTTTTAAAATATTCGTAAAGCTCGAGAAAATAGCGGAATTCTAGTATTAAAAAGCTTCTCAATGAGAGAACTAATGTTTCACTGAGAATCAAAGTTGTCTTCAGTGAATTTTTTCTCCATTTCTAAGAGCACGAACTTGACATTTTGAAATCCAGTTTTAAAACCTTTGAAATGAACGTTTTGAAAGAAGTGGTGCTCGTGACTTCAACCTGAAGTTAATTCTGATTGAAACAGTTACCAATCTCTCTCGATGAATACTATCTTCGTGCATTGTTTATGATCAAATTCGTGGTTTACACGTCGGTAGAGGAAAGCGCTTGAGGTAAATTGTGCATGACCAAACGGCTTACGAAAGTAAAATATCAATAATATAGCATTTTGCTATTCTCTTGCTTTTACAATTACTCATCTTCCTTGTGACGGCATTAATCTGTCCGAACATACATATTTCAGCTTATCTTTAAATTCACGAAGAAAGTCTTAGCTAATGGAACAGAGCAATTTTTATCTAGAGCTTACCAGAGCAACACCTCCGAAATGTGGCATGTTTCTTTGATAAAACTGTAATTACTAGAATGCCGTTGTTGCACGATATAAGATGAAATTCAAATTTAACGATGAAAAATGATTTTTACTTACACTGAATCAAAAGCTGACAGTCAAAATCACATCACTAGATCTTTCGTGCTGGCTCCCAACACATCCTCAGGTGAATTCTAAAACAGGTATTGTAAAAATTTGAAAAGAGTCCACCGTGGAACATCACTTTTGTTTATATACATCGCGTTCAGCTCCCGAATGACTTCAAAAAACGTCACCATACTCTGACTTATGATTGTTGTGTCTTAATTGTTATTGGGTGAGTTCAGAAATAAAGTTCGAGTTATCGGTTTATTTGCTTCTTCTTGTTCGAAATTAACTGCATCCAAGTTGGAGGTATGAATCTGGTTACTTCATCGTTACAACATTTATCAGCGTTATTGACGATGTGTAAACTCTCCGCTAGCAAAGTCGCATTTTTGTCTTTGTGAGAAGAAATAACTCTTGCCTCATTCCACAGAGGGATGTGAGCTCCCTGGTTAACTAATCTTGCAAGTGCTGTAGAGTTTGAATGTGTTTTGACACTGTACTTGTGTTCCGCAATACGAAAATTCAAATTCCTCATGGTGGATCCAATATAAATTCGATCTATGTCAACGGTATCCAGGGCCTGTAAAGGTATTTTGTAAACTCCGAATCTGCTATTACTCGGAATTGGGTCCCGATCTTTTTCAATAGTTGACATTAGGTTGTTCGTTTTAATTCCAAAGTCCAAGTTTTATTTTTTAGCTTTTGCTATCTTGATTCTGACTGAGTCTTGATCAGAAGAAGGTAATGTACTGATGATATTTTCAACTTGAGGAATAGTTTTAAACAAATTAATATGCATTTTGGGAAAAGCGAATTTTGGGCCCCTTTGTAATGCTAAAGCTTGTAAGTCATTAAGTTGCAAGGAACTAAGGTTTATGTAGGTTGAATGGACTGACCGGTTAACTGGTTGATACATGGAATGCCTAGGTTGTACTTCGTCAGCGACTAGATTTCGAAGTTTATGAATTTGACGACTCTCATAACGTTTTGCCTCTATGTTGAAAGTGGCTAAGTAAGATATTAGTAGCCTGTCTAAAATAATCGGATGGGTGGTTCTACAAAGCCTTGAAATTGGTTTTCAAACGAACTTATATCAAATTTCAAAATGTCATTTACGAACAACAGGAAGGAGCACCTATGGGCTCCCCACTCTCACCTTTCCTGGCAGAGATAGTATTACAAGATTTAGAGGAAAGAGTTTTACTGCTTACTCCTGTAGCTCCGTGCCTATATCTACGATACATAGATGATATTCTTGTTTTTTGGAACCATGACGTAAATTCCTTATATGAATTTGCTGAACTGATGTCTTCGCAGATTGCCTCAATTAATTTTACAGTTGAACTGGGAAAAAATTGTACTTTACCTTTTTTAGACTTTCTGTTGAAGAGAAACCCTATATCACAAATTATTTCTTTCTCAGTATACCGCAAGCCCAGTGCAACATCAGCAATTATACCATATTATTCAGCACATCCTAATACATATAAACTATATGCATTCCAGTTTCTCATCCGTAGAGCATACACACATTGCTCAAGCATTACTGCTAGGAGACGAGAATTAAATGAAATAAATGCCATAGCAGATGAATATGGGTACCCCAGAAATATTGTAAACCGGGTCCATCGAAAAATAAGAAGCACATACTTTTCTACATTAACTAAAGAACCCAATCAACGCAAATATGCTGGATCAGTGGACTATATTCCAAAAGTTATGAATATACTTAAATCTTCCTTTAAAAAATACAACTTGGATTTTGGAATTAAAACAAATTACCTAATGTCAACTATTGAAAAAGATCGGGACCCAATTCCGAGTAATAGCAGATTCGGAGTTTACAAAATACCTTTACAGGCCCTGGATACCGTTGACATAGATCGAATTTATATTGGTTCCACCATGAGGAATTTGAACTTTCGTATTGCGGAACACAAGTACAGTGTCAAAACACATTCAAACTCTACAGCACTTGCAAGATTAGTTAACCAGGGAGCTCACATCCCTCTGAGGAATGAGGCAAGAGTTTTTTCTTCTCACAAACACAAAAATGCGACTTTGCTAGCAGAGAGTTTACACACCGTCAATAACGCTTATAAATGTTGTAACGATGAAGTAACCAGATTCATACCTCCAACTTGGATGCAGTTAATTTCGAACAAGAAGAAGCAAATAAACCAATAACTCGAACTTTATTTCTGAACTCACCCAATAACAATTAAGACACAACAATCATAAGTCAGAGTATGGTGACGTTTTTTGAAGTCATTCGGTAGCTGAACGCGATGTATATAAACAAAAGTGACGTTCCACGGTGGACTCTTTTCAAATTTTTACGATACCTGTTTCAGAATTCACCTGAGGATGTGTTGGGAGCCAGCACGAAAGATCTAGTGATGTGATTTTGACTTTCAGCTTTTGATTCAGTGTAAATAAAAATCATTTTTCATCGTTAAATTTGAATTTCATCTTATATCGTGCAACGACGGCATTCTAGTAATTAGTTTTATTGGCAGGAATTTCGTCAACGACTTCAGTTGATAAAACTGATTTCCTAATTTAAATGCCTGAAAATTCATTTCAGTGGTGTGTTGAATGTGGAGCATATACGGATTACCTGTTTGGTTTCACTGGATCTAATAAATATTCCCCAGCCCAAAATTAGATGTGTAAGACCTTCGGTTTACTGAAAAATGAAAATCCTTGTTCTTTTATTCCTTAACGTACAAGATTTTTAATTTTCTTGCCTTATGAAAGAAAAATATTCACAACTTTATTCTGAGTACAAAAGGTCCTTGACACCACGATCTTCAGTTTGAAATATCGTGTCCCGAAGTAGAACTTTTGAAGGTAGGTACTCCGTCTTTTCCCCGTTGACACCACCATTAATCATAGGAAAGCAGAACCTAAACGCTATCGAACGAATAAACGTGTTAATCCCCATGCTTCGATCAAAAATAAAAATAAAATAGTTAAAAAAAGTTAAAAGTTATTTCCAATTTCTAAGAACATATGTCAAACTCTAAAGGAGGAAAATTGAACTTCAAAGCTTACTGTCAGTTAGTTCCATAGTTTGTGAGCAACTGTACTTTATAAATGCTTCGAACTCCGTATAATTAAATTTCCTCGAATCTCCGTTTTCCATTGTAAAATAGTCAGCAATTAAACAGGACGGAAACAATTTATGGTTATTTCCTGTCTTACTAACATGCCTGATGTCAGGGTTTGCAAGGGAAAACCAAATCCATTAATACAACGACAAAGAACGCGTCATGTCATCAACATCAAAGTGATCCTTTCACTTACTGAGACATAAAGACTCCTATTTATTTCTATCTGTTACGGCCTTGTGATTTCTAACTCATTTATTTTCAGAAGATTTGATTTAAGCTTCTGTTTAATTCTTTCATCGTTTCATCTACGAATAATAGATTTCTCCGTGCGTTATTCAGCTCATTTTTTTCTCTTTTGTGTACCTGTTCTCCATTTGTTTTCAACATTTTATTTAATCATCATTTTTTTTGTTGGAAATTAAATTCCCGTCTAGGCTTTTTTACTCCATTTATCCATTTGTTCTTCATCGGATCTGAACTCACCTTATTCGTCTTTCTGGATTTCAACATTTCAGTTCATCTTTTCACATCGGATTTCATCATTAGATTATGGAATTTCATCTGCGCTTTAAATGATTTTAACATTTCATTTCTCGATTTGCTCCAAATCGAATTTCCACTTTACACATAAAGCCCCCGGGATATTAACTTCTAATTTCTCCACATGTTCGTGATCGGGTTTAAACTATCCACTATTGCTTACTGGATTTCAGTTCATTTCTCTGTCTGTTCATCAGTTTTCAGATATTAAACTGTGCTGCACTAGGTCCAGCATCTTAAGTGTCTATTTGTTCTTTATCGAATTTAAGCGTCCTGTCTCTGCCTCACTGAGTATGATATCAATGTTTCTCATTTCTTCACCGGATTTCAACTTTTAATCTACGCCTAACTAGATTTCAGCATTCACATATCTTCGTCATATTTCCATCATGTGAACCCAACAGAATGTCTATATTTCTTAACCCCATCTGTTAAACACCTAACGACTTTATTGGGGAGGGGAGGGAGGAGAGATGTACGACCACCCGTGAGCAACTCTAAGAACTATAAGCGGTCACCCGTCTTTACTTTAGAGCCTCTGGTTCCAGAGAGCAGATAGAGCAAGTTCCATTGGACAAGGACACCACCCATAACTCATCGAGGACTGGAACCCATTTCGGATGAATGAAAGAAGACAGCGCCTCAGATACCTCAGCTAACGGGACCGCCCTAAGCATTTGACATCAACATTTCTCACTTCGTTCCATCTCTTTGTTTGTTTTCCTTCTTGTTTTGGCATTTCATCACGTTTTTCTGCTTTCTGTAGTTGCCATCTTGGGTTGAAAACAGATATCACGGAAAGTAGAAGGAACTACGAAATACACTGAAGTGCCAAAAGTCATGGAACACTTACATAGTATCGTGTGCGACCTCCTCTAGCCCGGCGAAGTGAAGCAACTCGACGTGGCATTGATTCCACAGGTGGCCAGTAAACTTCTAGAGAGACGTTAAGTCATGTCATCTCAACAGTCGCCCACAGCTCCCTGGTGTTGCAAGGTGCAGGATCTTAGGTGCGAATAGACGTATCCACTATGTTCCATAAGTGTTTTATTGGGTTTCTGACGTGTAAACGTGGTGGCCACACCATCCGTCTGTACTCTCCAGAATGCGCCAGACATGCATCATTGCAGGTATTCTCCAGCATTGTGCGGGGCTCCAAGAAGCGACCTGCCATGTAGTTTGGCAGTTAGTCGTATGTGAGTCTGGAGAATTCGAGGCTGCTGTGCTGCAGTGGTAGCATATCCGGCGCGTAACTTTAAGACCCTGGGTTCGATTCCAGGTGGCGGTTGATGAGAAATTTTCTGTTACTCACTTATAAACGAGGAAAGAGCGATGACTTCTGTTTGATGTTCCTAATCCACGTCAATTGTGTGTATTAATTTTGAAATGCTTGCCATTAAAATTTATTTTTACAAAATTCGTGTTGATCACCATGCAACGCCGCCCCGGTGGCGTAGTGGTCTTAGGCGATGGCCTCTGATCATTCGTCCGAAAGGGGTCCCGGGTTCGAATCCTGGTGAGGCATGGATGTTGTGTTTGTCTTACGGCACTGGCATGGATGTTGTGTTTGTCTCCCTTCCCTGGAACCAGTGACCCTAAATTAGGGACGGGCGACTGCTTATAGCCCATTGAGTTGCTCACGGTGGTCGTTAAACCTCCAATCAAAAAAAAAAAATCACCATGCAATTTTTTCTTGAACTTAATATCAAATTGTCCAAAAATGACTCTTTCTGAAACCCAAGATATTACATATAGATATTAGTTTTGGAAACCTTTTTGTTTTTAATATAAAAACTCTTTGTTGTTTTGGGAATGTCTGTAACGTACTTATCTGAGAGATGAGGCAGATGACGAAACTGCAAGTTTGCGCGAGCGTAGTTCAATTTGCCGGCGTAGTTTAGTTGGTAGAATGTCCATCTTCGGAGAAGGAAGATGTGGATTGAAATCGAATCACCAGAACAAAAGGGATCGTTCGCTATATTAGCGCCCGAACGTAAAATGAATCTCCTGGCTGTATGGCACGAGAAAAGTGTGTGATGATTCTTCCACACATCGTCTGAAACTAATGAGAAACACTTCTTCTACAGCAAGCTACATGGGGTTGTCCAAAATAATGGAAACACCTTGAAAGAATAGGAGTTACGCACCTAATATGGTGTGGGAGCACCCTTGGCATTTAAAACTGCTTGAATCCTCCTTGGAATGGACGCATACAAGTCCTGGATGGTGGTAAGTCGTATGTTGTACCATTCTTCCTGCAGAAACTGCTCCAATTCCTTGAAAGACGCCGGAGGAGGATAACGGGATCGCACTCTGTTTTCGAACACAGACCACAAGGACTCAATGATGTTTAAGTCCGGTGATTGTGCAGGATAGGGAAGGTGTGCAACTTCATCCTCATGTACCTTAAATCATGATTGAACAGTTCGACTTCTGTGAATCGGGTCATTACCATCTTGAAAGGTGCAATCCTCTGACGAAAACAACGTCTGCGCCATTGAATGCGCGTGGTCGGCCAAAAGAATGACGTAGTCACCGCTAGTGATCCGTCCGTGTGAGGTGATAATGGTACCTGCTGCAAACCACGAGATCATGGCCCAAACCTTTACGGAACCGCCCGCATGCTTCCCTGTAGGAAGGAGACAGTCTGGGTTGTAGGCTTCTGCGGGGGTTATCCACACGTAAACCCGTCCTGTGGTGAGGAATAGGGAGAAACGTGATTCATCGGAAAACACGACATGTTTCCAGTGATCCGCAGTTTATGTTTTATGTTCCTGGCACCACTGTAGTCTCCGTTTCATATTCACCTGTGATACCAGGGGTTTTGCAATCGCAGCTCTGTCGTAAATATTGTGCTTATGCATGTCCCTTCGCACGGTATAAACCGACACTGGGTTTTTGAGATGTGCATTAAGTTCAGCAGTCACTTTCGTCGCCGTGGTCTTCCTCTTTGCGGTCACAATCCTCTTTAATATCCTCCTGTCTCTCGCATTGGGTTTGGTTTTCCTTCCACAGTTGTGTCTCGCAGATGATGCTGTGCGGTGAACATTGTATGCTGTCATGACCTTCGACACGGTGCCTCTCGATACCGTCAATACATGTGCCACTGGGGTTACCGAAGCACTAACCAGACGGGCTCCTACTATTTGCGTTCTTTGGAACTTCGACAGGTTACTTATTGTGCCTTCAGCTGGAACGAAATAATGCAATCACACAGACCCTTGAGACTACAGGCAATACGTTTTTACAAAAACAAAATTGTAGCTATATGTTCGTCTTATTCAAAAAGCAGCACATACAAAAGTCACTGTTTTCGGCGAGGTGTTTCCATCATTTTGGGCAACCCCTGTACTTCAAGCATGATTTGGCTGCTGACCGGAAAACCTGCGATTGTGTGTACCCGCCTTTCTAAAGGGGGTACATATTTGATGCATCTACCTCAAAGGTGCCGCATGTGTCGAAACGGCAGATTGCAGTAATATGCCTTTGCCAGTGTTGTTCAATTGTTTGAATGTCCGACTCCGGAGAAAGAAGATATGTTTTCTAATCCCATCACCGGCAGAAACGTTCTCGTTCGTTATAAGTCTGGGAAGCGCAAGTCCGGTATAAACTATAACTTAATTAATATTTGTTAAATGGACGACATGTAAGTCTGATACAAATGTTTTTCTTTAGGGTTAAACTCGTTATGATCTGGTCCTACATTAGTTTTAATGATGTCAGAAAATCTCCTGAGACGGCGCAAAGCTCATTGCTTACAATCTGATAATAATTGGACTTGAAACTTTTCCACCAGTTTTTAGATCATTTTTCTTTTCGCGCCATACTTTGTCATTTGTTCATTTACAGAATTTGGTTTTAATATATTTCGCTAGTTTTGGTAGATTTTTTACTTTCTTCCTCAAAATATTCAGGGATGTTAGTTGCATACATTTGGAAATGAAGGCGTTCTTGTACATACATTGCAAGACAAGTATGTCGTTCACATTGTTGAATATTCTCTGGGACCAAAATTGTTGAATATTTTCTGGGACCAAAATTGTTGAATATTTTCTGGGACCAAAATTGTTGAATATTTTCTGGGACCAAAATTGTTGAATATTTTCTGGGACCATTGTTGAATATTTTCTGGGGTCTGTTTTAGTATTACTGTGAGCGACGACAAGCTGCATTGGTCCGTTTGGTGTGGTTTTGAAGGTCCGAACCAGTTGAAAAGAACCTGAACAAACAGTCGAAGTTTTATTTATTTTTTATTTGCTCTGGAGTTTAACGATCACGACGAGCAACTCACCCATGGTCTATAAGTAATCGCCTGTCCCTAATTTCAGGCCATTCGCCCCAGTGAAAGGAGGGAAAGCCAGTGCCACAGGACAAGCACACCATCCATGCCTCATTCGAGATTCGAACCCCGACCATCGTCGGACGCATGGTTAGAGATCAGTGTCCCTAAATTAGGGACGGGGGACAGCTTATAGCCCTTAGAGTCGCCCATCGGGGTCATTAACCCCTACACACGCACACACAGACACACACAAAAAGACAAATGGGGCGCAATAATTGGCGGTTTTTCCCCGGGCGCAGAAATATCTAGTTACGTTTCTGAATGATGTGAGAAAACACAAGTTTGTCCGCGTCCTCTCACTCCGCAATAAGTTGCTCTTCCAACTGAGCTACGTGGACAGAATGTCTCGCTGCATATTTGTCGTCTTGAGGCATGTTTCACCTCTGCAGTACGTCACAGATGTATATATTTTTTAAAGCTTACCATTAGTAATATTTTCTATGAGAAACCTAAGCTACACTCTGATTTGAATTGTTGTTTAGATATTGGGTAGTAGAACGTAAAGTATATGCATTAATTTATACGTCAGTAATTTATATATTTGCTTCCCATTGAGATAACATGCAATGTCCCATTAGTTTTGTTAACCGATATACACTCACAGTTAGCAGACAAAACATTAGAGATGGAGGTCATGGGCAGTTGACATGGGCATTGGAACAGACCAAAACCGAAAATAGATAGATAGGCGGATTAGAGTGCTTCGAACAGTGTATCGCAATTCAAGGGTAAACGTGGTGATCTGGGCGACTTTGATCGTGGACGCATTATTGGTGCAAGATGGCTCATTCTATCGTGGTTCCCGAGAGCATCCGTATTAAGGGTGTACCGTGAGTATACCGTCGACGGATGTACCAGCTCCCAGACAGCAAACGGTATCCCATCACACGCAATTGATGACCGGGACAGACCGACCACTCGACGTAACGTATGTTAGCTCGTACAAGCAGACGGTAGCCGACCACACGCAATTAGTGACAGGGACAGAGCGACCACTTGACGTAGGGTATCCAGGTTCGTACAAACCAAGCACTAGGCTCGTACGAGCAAACGGTATCCGACCAGACGCAATTGATGACAGGAACAGAGCGACCACACGTCGTAGAGTATCCAAGCTCGTACAAACCAAACACTAGGCTCGTACAAGCAAAGGTAGCCGACGACACGCAATTGATGACAAGGACAGACCGACCACTCGACGTAGAGTATCTTGGCTCTAACAAACCAACCACTAGGCTCGTAAAAGCAAACGGTAGCCGACCACGCGCAATTGATGACCACCGGGACAGACAGACCATTCAACGTAGAGTATTCAAGCTCTTACGAACAAACGGTAACTGACCACATGCAATTGATGATTAGGGCAGACCAACCACTCGAAGTACAGTATCCAGCCTCGTACAAACCAACCACTAGGCTCGTACGTGCAAACTGAAGCCAACCATACGCAGTTGATGACCAGGGTAGACCGAGCACTCGGCGTAGAGTATCCAGGCTCGTACAAACCAACCACTAGGCTCGTACGAGCAAACAGATAGCCGACCACACGCAATTGATGACCAAGGCAGACCAACCACTCGAAGTAGAGTATCCAGGCTCGTACAAACCAACCACTTGGCTCGTACAAGCAAACGGTAATCTACCATACGCGATTGATGACCAGGAAAGACCATCCACTCGACTTATAGTATCCAGGCTCTTACAAACCAACCACTAGGCTCGTACGTGCAAACTGAAGCCGACCACACGCAGTTGATGACCAGGGAAGACCGACCACTCGACGTAGAGTATCCGGGCTCGTACAAACCAACCACTAGGCTCGTACGAGCAAACAGATAGCCGACAACACGCAATTGATGACCAAGGCAGACCAACCACTCGAAGTAGAGTATCCAGGCTCGTACAAACCAACCACTTGGCTCGTACAAGCAAACGGTAATCGACCATACGCGATTGATGACCAGGAAAGACCATCCACTCGACTTAGAGTATCCAGGCTCTTACAAACCAACCACTAGGCTCGTACGTGCAAACTGAAGACGACCACACGCAGTTGATGACCAGGGAAGACCGACCACTCGACGTAGAGTATTCGGGCTCGTACAAACCAACCACTAGGCTCGTACGAGCAAACAGATAGCCGACAACACGCAATTGATGACCAAGGCAGACCAACCACTCGAAGTAGAGTATCCAGGCTCGTACAAACCAACCACTTTGCTCGTACAAGCAAACGGTAATCCACCACACGCGATTGATGACCAGGACAGACCGACCACTCGACGTAGAGTATCCAGGCTCGTACAAACCAACCACTAGGTTCGTACGAGCAAACAGATAGCCGAACACACGCATGTGATGACCAGAGCAGACAGACCATTCGAAGTAGAGTATATATGCACGTACAAAACCATTCACTAGGCTCGTACGAGCAAACGGTAGCTGACCACACGCGATTGATGACCAAGGCAGACCGACCACTCGAAGTAGAGTACACAGGCTCGTACAAACCAACCACTAGGCTCGTACGAGCAAACGGTAGCCGACCGCATGCAATTGATGACCAGGAGAGACCGACCACACGATCTAGAATACCCAGGCTCGTACAGACCAACCATTAGGCTAGTACGAGCAACCGGTAGCCGACCACACGTAATTGATGATTAGGGCAGACCAACCACTCGAAGTAGAGTATCCAGGCTCGTACAAACCAACCACTAGGCTCGTACGTACAAACTGAAGCCAACCACACGCAGTTGATGACCAGGGTAGACCGATCACTTGACGTGGAGTATCCAGGCTCGTACAAACCAACCACTAGGCTCGTACGAGCAAACAGATAGCCGACAACACGCAATTGATGACCAAGGCAGACCAACCACTCGAAGTAGAGTATCCAGGCTCGTACAAACCAACCAATTGGCTCGTACAAGCAAACGGTAATCGACCATACGCGATTGATGACCAGGACAAACCAGCCACTCGACGTAGAGTTTCCAGGCTCGTACAAACCAACCACTAGGCTCGTACGTGCAAACTGAAGCCGACCACACGCAGTTGATGACCAGGGAAGACCAACCACTTGACGTAGAGTATCCAGGCTCGTACAAACCAACCACTAGGCTCGTACGAGCAAACAGATAGCCGACCACACGCAATTGATGACCAAGGCAGACCGACCACTAGAAACAAAACAACCACTAGGCTCGTACGAGCAAACGGTAGCCGACCACACGCAGTTGATGGCCCGGGGGTAGACCGACCACTCGACGTAGGGTATCCGGGCTCGTACAAACCAACCACTAGGCTCGTACGAGCAAACAGATAGCCGAACACACGCAATTGATGACCAGAGCAGACAGACCATTCGAAGTAGAGTATATATGCACGTACAAACCAACCACTAGGCTCGTACGAGCAAACGGTGGCTGACCACACGCAATTGATGACCAAGGCAGACCGACCACTCGAAGTAGAGTACCCAGGCTCGTACAAACCAACCACTAGGCTCGTACGAGCAAACGGTAGCCGACTGCACGCAATTGATGACCAGGAGAGACCGACCACTCGACATAGAATACCCAGGCTCGTACAGACCAACCATTAGGCTAGTACGAGCAAACGGTAGCCGACCACACGTAATTGATGATCGGAACAGAGCGACCACCCGACGTAGAGTATCCAGGCTCATACAAACAAACCACTTGGCTCGTACGAGCAAACAGTAGCCGACCACTAGACGTACAATTTCCAGGCTCGTACAGACCAACCACTAGGCTCGTATAGACCAACCACACTAGGATCGTACGAGCAAACGTAGCCGACCACAACAAATTGATGACCGGGAGGAACCGACCACTCGACGTAGAGTATCCAGGCTCGTACACACCGACCGCTTGGCAACGGAGGCGCAAATCACATTCAGGTTAAATGCCTGAGGCACAAGCAACGTCAGCAAACGAGTGGTACGACGCATGCTGCACACACCTTCTGCTACGGGAGCAGACGCCCTACTGGTGTGCAACTGTAGACTTCTCGACATTGGAAATTACGCCTCGCTTTGTGCTGGGAACATCACAACTGGAGCTCTACAGAGTGGTGACGCGGCGTATTGTCAGATGAATCCTGTTTTCAGTTGTACTGAGCTGATGGGAGCATGGGGTGTGGCGTCGTCAGCATGAGGACATGACCCCGTCGTGCCAGCTCGTCCCTATTCAAGGTGATGGTGACTCTGTGACGGTTTGGGAGCCTTCTCATGGGACACATTATGTCCCTTAATATGTCTGTCGAGTTCCTTAACAGCTGCACGCTACCAGCATGTTCTGGCTGATCACCTACACGATTTCATGACTTTCGCGCATCCTGCGGCTAATGGTCTGCTTCAGCGGAACAAGGCTCCATCCCTTCAGGACACAATCTCCCTTTGCATTGCTCGAGGAACACTCATATGAGTTGGGCAATGGCACCCAAAGTCATGCCGTGGAGCGCAACAAGAGATCCATGGATCCTGTCTCGAAGTCTCAGCAATGGCACCCAAAGTCATGCCGTGGAGCGGAACATCAGATCCATGGATCCTGTCCCGAAGTCTCAGCAATGGCACCCAAGGTCATGCCGTGGAGCGGAACATCAGATCCATGGATCCTGTCCCGAATTCTCAGCAATGGCACCCAACGTCATGCCGTGGAGCGGAACATCAAATCCATGGATCCTGTCCCGAAGAATCTCAGCAATGGCACCCAAAGTCATGCCGTGGATCGGAATATCAGATCCATGGATCCTGTCCCGAAGTCTCAACAATGGCACCCAAAGTCATGCTGTGGAGCGGAACATTAAATCCATGGATCCTGTCCCGAAGTCTCAGCAATTGCCCCCAAAGTCATGCCGTGGAGCGGAACATCAGATCCATGGATCCTGTCCCGAAGTCTCAGCAATGGCACCCTAACGCCATGCCGTGGTGCAGAACAACAGATCCATGGATCCTGTCCCGAAGTCTCAGCAATGGCACCCAAAGTCATGCCGTGGAGCGGAACATCGGATCCATGGATCCTGTTCCCGAAGTCTCAGCAATGCCACCCAAAGTCATGCCGTGGGGCAGAACAACAGGTCCATGGATCCTGTCCCAAAGTCTCAGGAATGGCACCCAAACGTCATGCCGTGGAGCAGAACAACAGATCCATAGATCATGTCCTGAAGTCTCAGCAATGGCACCCAAAGTCATGCCGAGGAGCGGAACATCGGATCCATGGATCCTGTTCCGAAGTCTCAGCAATGGCAGCCAAAGTCATGGCCTCGAACATCAGATCCATGGATCCTGTCCCGAAGTCTCAGCAATGGCAGCCAAAGTCATGCCGTGGAGCGGAACATCAGATCCATGGATCCTGTCCCGAAGTCTCAGCAATGGCACCCAAAGTCATGCCGTGAAGCGGAACATCATATCCATGGATCCTGTCCGGAAGTTTCATCAATGGCACCCAAAGTCATGCCGTGGAGCGGAACATCAGATCCATTGATCCTGTGCCGAAGTCTCAACAATGGCACCCAAAATCATGCCGTGGAGCGGAACATCAGATCCATGGATCCTGTCCCGAAGTCTCAGCAATGGCACCCAAAGTCATGCCGTGGAGCGGAACATCGGATCCATGGATCCTGTCCCGAAGTCTCAGCAATGGCAGCCAAAGTCATGCCAAGGAGCGGAACATCAGATCCATGGATCCTGTCCTGAAGTCTCAGCAATGGCACAAAAAGTCATGCCGTGGAGCGGAACATCAGATCCGTGGATCCCGTCCTGAAGTCTCTGCAATGCCACCCAAAGTCATGCCGTGGGGCGGAACAACAGGTCCATGGATCATGTCCCGAAGTCTCAGGAATGGCACCCAAAGTCATGCCGTGGAGCAGAACAACAGATCCATGGATCATGTCCCGAAGTCTCAGCAATGCCACCCAAAGTCATGCCGTGGTGCGGAATATCAGGTCCATGGATCCTGTCCCGAAGTCTCAGCAATGGCACCCAAAGTCATGCCGTGGAGTGGAACAACAGATCCATGGATCCTGTCCCGAAATCTCAGCAATGGCACCCAAAGTCATGCCGTGGAGCGGAACATCGGATCCATGGATCCTATCCCGAAGTCTCAGCAATGGCACAAAAAGTCATGCCGTGGAACGGAACATCAGATCCATGGATCCTGTCCCGAAGTCTCAGCAATGGTACCCAAAGTCATGCCGTGGAGCGGAACATCAGATCCATGGATCCTGTCCCAAATCTCAGCAATGGCACTCAAAGTCATGCCGTGGAGCGGAACGTCTGATCCATGTATCCTGTACCGAAGCCTCAACAATTGCAACCAAAGTCATGCCGTGTAGCGGAACATCAGATCCATGGATCCTGTCCCAAAGTCTCAGCAAAGGCACCCAGTCATGTCGTGGAGCGAAAACATCAGATCCATGGATCCTGTCCCGAAGTCTGAGCAATGGCACCCATAGTCATGCTGTGGTGCGGAACATCAGATCCATGGATCCTGTCGCGAATCTCAGCAATGGCACCCAAATCATTCCGTGAAGCGGAACATCAGATCCATGGATCCTGTCCCGAAGTCTGAGCAATGGCACCCATAGTCATGCTGTGGTGCGGAACATCAGATCCATGGATCCTGTCCTAAAGTCTCAGCAATTGCACCCAAAGTCATGCCGTGGTGCGGAACATCTGATCCATGGATCCTGTCGCGAAGTCTCAGCAATGGCACAAAAAGTCATGCCGTGGAGCGGAACATCAGATCCATGGATCCTGTCCCTAAATCTCAGGTGGAGATGTGAACAATGCTGAACGAGGTATGGCTAGTATTACCTCCGGAACCCCTTTGGCATCCGGTGGAGTTGACGCGTCAGCGTGTATAGCCTGTTATTCGCGCTAGAGGAGAACCAGCAGGTAGGTGTCTCTAATGTTTCGTCCATTGAGTGTACATTCAAACCTGAACTACCTATTCTTGAATTCAGAGACTACAGTCTTCTGACTATTACAGATATTAAGGTAATACAAAGTTTGTCATAAATATTTTTTTTCAAGTCTACCATGGTTTCGGTATGTATTGACCTAGTTTCCTCAGGACGAATGGCACGTAAATATTCAAATTGCATATGATATCATAAATGGAGTTTAGAGTCACAGGTTTTAGTTAGTTGCTTCCACGCACGTGCTGCAGTACAGCGAGGAGACTAGCCTTTCAAGGCTCTAAAAAAGTTCCGGGAACCGAAGCCTATCTATACGTTAAATCCTGTGATGCGCCCATTACGAGAGAATTTTGCCATTATTTCATTTTCCCATGGCATTGCCTCCAAAATTTCAAAAAATTTCAAAAATTTTAATTTTAGAGTGGTTCTTAAACCATTAACAAAATGAACTTTTTTAAGATCAAAGGACTATGTTGAAGGCAAACTCTCGTAAGGAATTTGACAAATTCCATGTGAATGTGGGCCTTCGTATATAGGACAGATTTGTACAGCCTTACGTTTTCGATTGAAGGAGCACAAGATCAATATTCGGAATTGTAGTTATCGATGGCTAAACACTGTTACGAAAAGGAACATGAATTTCTCTTTGAAGAAGCAAAACTAATTGACAAGCCAGATTCAACCACAACGCTTGATGTTGGAAAGATTTCCATATACACTGACGGAAAAAAATCCCAACACCAAGAAGGGGTTGTGTTAGGTAAACGACAGTTGGTAGGCGGGTGAGAGTACATCTGTAAGATGACGTCTATGCAAATTTCGCGCTCGGCGCATACGTGTGGCGCTAGTAGCGCCCCTCGGAACATGCAAAGCAGGTTTGCTGTAAATACGGGCTGTAACGTTCGTGAGCGTTAGTTATCGTTGAGATTTGACGTAGTGTGTTGATGTTAGTCAAGAATGCCTTTAAGAAGACGAAGAAGCCATTATCAACAGCTCACGGAGTTTGAAAGAGGTCGCGTAATAGGGCTACGAGAAGGTGGATTTTCTTTCCGCAATATTGCAGAACGACTTGGCAGGAATGTAGCCACTGTGCATGATTGTTGGCAGCGGTGGTCAAGGGAAGGTACTGCCTCAAGAAGACCGGGTTCCGGCTGGCCACGTGGCACTACTGAGAGGGAAGACCGCCGTGTACGGCGTATGGCCGTGGCGGATCGTACTGCGTCTGCGGCAGCAATTCGAGCTGCAGTTGCCACCACATTGACACAACGAACTGTTACAAATCGGTTACTTGAAGGACAGCTCCGAGCCATACGCCCTGTAGCGTGCATTCCACTTACTCCAAACCACTGCCGTTTGCGACGTCAGTGGTGTCAAGCTAGAGCTCATTGGACGACGGAGTGGAGATCTGTTGTGTTTTCTGCTGAAAGCCGGTTCTGCCTGGGTGCCAGTGATGGCCGTGTGTTGGTTAGAAGGAGGCCAGGTGAGCGCCTGCAACCAACTTGTCTGCGGCCCAGACACACTGGACCTACACCTGGAGTTATGGTCTGGGGAGCATTTTCCTCTGACAGCAGGAGCACTCTCGTGGTTATCCCACGCACCCTGACGGCACAGTTGGACGTCGGTCTGGTAATTCAACCTGTTGTGCTGCCATTCATTAACAGCATTCCAGGGGGTGTTTTCCAACAGGATAACGCTCGCCCGCATACCGCTGTTGTAACCCAACATGCTCTACAGGGTGTCGACAGTTTGCCGTGGCCTGCTAGATCACCAGATCTTTCACCAATCGAGCACGTATGCGACATCATTGGACGACAACTCCAGCGTCATCCCCAACCAGCATTAACCGTCCCTGTATTGACCGACCAAGTGCAACAGGCGTGGAACTCCATCCCACAAACTGACATCCAGCACCTGTACGACACAATGCATGAACGTTTGCGTGTTTGCATTCAACATTCTGGCGGTTACACCAGTTATTAATGTACCAGCAATTCACATTTAAAATTACTCTTCTTGTGCTTACAATAAGCTGTGATCTTGAAACCTTAATCGATTAAATATGTTACCTATACAAATGTATTGCCGCCATTTCATTCCTCTACAACTATTTTTTTCGTGGTGTTGGGATTTTTTTTCCCGTCAGTGTATATCAGAATTATTCGGAACTTGTTAATGACATGGTATCCACACTATTTCTATCAACCGCGTGAAAGCAACTAACCAAAACCTGTGACGGTAAACACCATTTCTGATATCATATACAATTTGAATATTTGCGTGGCATTCGTCCTGATGAAGCTAGGTACTGAAGTTTAAACTTTCTTTGAACTGAAATCGGCCATATACTGTATCTCTGGAGACAATGTGTAAGTGTAAAACTGACTTTGATAAAGCTTATTTAACACGATTTTGGCGCAAATTGTTCACACATGACATAACCTCTACATTTTGCTGTTTCTCCACAGGTGTCGCTAAGTATTTCGATTCTTCTATCCCTGACGTTCTTCTTCTTGGTACTTGCTGAAATAGTGCCTTCGACGTCTTTAGCAATGCCACTTTTAGGGAAGTACTTGCTGTTCACCATGATTCTGGTAACACTGAGTGTCTTAGTGACCGTCGCAGTTCTCAACGTGCATTTCAGATCTCCTTCTTTCCACCGAATGCCGCCCTGGGTCCGCCGTTTGTTCATCCGAATGCTTCCAAAAGTTCTCCTAATGAGACCACCACAGTTCACTGACACCAGAGCGGTGGAAGAAATGGCGAAGAGGAGAGCTTCGAAGTCGACGAATAACCAGCGCTCTACAACCCTCAGAGTTGTGCAAGAGACCTCACGACAGCTGCAGTCGACCCTGAGTTGTTCCTCCGATGAGATTATCATTCGGGACTTAGACTCCAGTCCTGGTGTCATGGAACGCCGGAGGTATCCCAAGCAAGTCCTCAGAGCTATACATAATGCAATGTTTATTGCCCAGCATATTGATAACGAGGACGACTTCAATGCAGTAAGTCCAAATATTTGTTAACTTGTCTATTGATAGTTCTTTCTGAAGCACCACATTAATCGCTGCACTGCAATAACTCACTTTAGGGTTACCTTTTTTTTATTGGAGGCTTAACGACCACCGTGAGCAACTCGCTTGGCTATAAGCAATCTCCCGTCCTTCATATATTAATTAACAGCCACTCGTTCCGGGAAAGGGAGAGATCCAGCAGCGTAAGATAAACACAACGTCCATCAGTCACCAGGATCCGAACTAGGACCCATCTCGGACCAATCTTCAGGAGCGAGCGCTTAGACCACTGCGCCCCCTGTGCGACGATTACATTTCTAGATAGTGGTAATCCTGCGTGATAACTGAAGATCTTGATAACGTTATTTCCAGCTTTTACTTCGTTTATGGAATACGATGTTGGAAGAGGTGGCTACGTAACTACTTTACACTTCCAGAAATGACGGAACAATTCCAATTCAAAAATTCACGGCATTCAAAGTTCATTATATTGAATATCAATAATAATAAACTTTGAATGCAAAATTCTATCCTATTGAAGATCTTGTACTTCAATACGGTTTCAATGTGTATTGTAGTGTTCCTAGGTTTTAAAAATGTAGCTATACGCGCAGGGTCAGTTTACCTAGAACACCTCCTTACGTGAAGCTTGTTTTTAAATATCGTTGTTGGTTCGAATTAGCATCAACCCCGGGATAACTGAACTTCAATATCGTTAATTAAGCATTCAAATTTTACTTCAAGAAAAAGTCAATAGTTCTACTAACAACTTTTCAACTCTTTATTCCAGTCAGCCAATCAGTAGTCCCTATTCACGTAACGTTGATAACGAATATCACGTCCACGACAGTGAAAAACATCTCAATAATCACTCTACAATCACCTCAGACGTTGAGCATCTCATAACAATATTAATAAGAACTTGAATTTTAATTTATCGTGAGTTAGTAAATGCCAAATTAGTTTAAAAACTTCTTAAACGAAATTCACGGTCCAGTCACATTATTGTGACCTGCAGTTAATATCCAGAGTAACCGCCGTGTGCAGCGCTGACAGCAGCTAGATGGGCTGGGAGTGACTCAATAAGGTGCTGGAAGGTGTTCACAGGTATGTGGAGCCATGCTCAGTGCACTGCATCTGACAGCTGCAGGAGGGTGCGTAGTGGAAGATCCATAGAGCGAACAACACGCTCGAGGAATTCCCACAGATGCTGAATTGTGTTTAAGTCTGGGGAACTGGGGAGCCAGGGAAGTACTTTGAAGTCTTCATCGTGCTCTTCCAACCACTCTCAGACATTTCTAGCTGTGTGACACGTCGCATTGTCGTGCTGGAAACCCATCAACCACAGGGAAGACAATCAGCATGTATGGTTGTACATAGTCTGCAGGGATGGATTCATGACGAATTCGGTCAATAGTGCCTTCTACAGGTGTGAGCGGGCTCAGAGAATTCCACGGGAACATTCCCCAGACCATAACGCTGCTCCCACCAGCTTGTGTTCTGCCAGCAATGGTCGAAGATTGTTTGTTCTCCGATGTTTCTCGCCTTATAGCCACCATCCGTCAGTTCAATGAAGCATAAACCGTGACTCATCGGAGAAGGCCATCTTTTGCCAATCATCGGAGGTCCAATTCCAATACTGCCATGCAAATGTAAGCCTTTTCCACCGATGCACTTTCGTTAGCATAGGTGCAGTGACCATCCGTTTGCATCGCAGCCCCATACGCAGCAGTGTTAACTGAACTGTCGTTTTTGACACACTTCCGGTAGCGCTCTGGTTCATTCGGCCAGTGAGTTGCTCCACGGTAGCGTGTCGAGCAGTCCTCACTCACCTTCAAAGCCGACGTTAACCTCTCGCAACAACGACACGTGGTGCTCCGCAGTTTGCACGTCGCTTATTCGCAATGGTGCCATTCCTCCAATCACGATGCATTTTAATCACTGCAGCACGCGAACAGTTCACAAACTGCGCTGTTTCAGAAATACTTCCACCCTTGTCCCGAAAACCGATAATCGTCTCTTTTTGCAAATCTTGTAAATTGCTCCTTTTATCACAGTTGGGTCACAGCAACGAGTGGTATGTTTTCAGATTGCCTATATCACACCTTATATACCCTCTAAGCCAGCTCACGTCATGTGCCGTCAAAAGTAGGAGGTGGTCACAATAATGTGACCCAACTGTGTATATTCTAACACAAGGTAACTAATGCGAATCAGATTAACTCAAGACAGATCAACTAAAGACAGCCTAACAAGCAAGATCGCTCTCTCACAGCTTTGCCCTCAACTGAGCCACCAACTCATAGTGCATCTAAAACTTCGTCTTTTGTAAACTCTAATAAATCCTTGGTTTTCCCCATTACGTCCGTTACTTCGCTCTCAACTGAGCCACCAAATCTTCGTGCCTTTAAAATTTCGTCTTTTGTAAACTGCAATAAATCCTTTGTTTTCCCATGGCGTCCGTAACTTCGTTCACAACTGATCCACCAACCGTTCGAACGTTTAAACTTTCGTCTTTTGTAAACACCAATAAATCCTTGATTTTTCCCATTACGTCCGTAACTTTGCTCTCAAGTGAGCAACCAACCCTTCGTGTGTCTAAAATTTCGTCTTTTGTAAACTTCAATAATTCCTTGGTTTTTTTCCATTACTTCCGTAGCTTTGCCCCCAGCCATCAGCCGTTTGTGTGTTTAAAATCTCTTCCTTTGTGAGCTCTAATAAATCCTTTGTTTTTCCTATTACGTCCGTGACTTCTTTCTCAACTAATCCTCCAACATCTTACAGATCCTTTCAACCTACAGGCCCAGCTTTTCATCTTTTTGCGCCAGTATCGAGTGTAATTCACTTTTCTTAGCGGTGATGGTAATTCAGGGATCACTCGGAGCTAATGTGCAACATCTGCAAAAAAACAAGAAAGAGAATAACTCACGCGACTTTAATATGCGACAGTTTTTAGACCTGTTTAGGCGGAGTGAAATTGTACAGACGCAGATAGATGCCTTGGACATGCAAAACGTATGTGAAATGATGTGCAGGAATAGAAAATTAAATTGATGCCAGTTGGAAAGTGGACCACAAGAATCTATGTAGACACTGGGAAGATTAGTTTTAAAAATGGGGGTTGGAAAATTGGGAGATAAAGTTCAAAATGAAGTGGAGTGAGACAGCGTGGTGTTTGCAACCAAATTCTTTGGGGACTGAAAGAGATAAAGAAAAAATCAGTGTTTGCAAACACTCCGAACAACTGGAAACTGTAACAGCTGGCTAATAACCATCCGTTCTTAATTTAAATAACCACGTTTCATTAAGATTCGGATACACAGTGTTTAACTATAGATATAACGTCTTACATCTATTAAATTACACGACGTGATGTTTTCCCACTGGCAGGAAAATTATATATTTTATGAAGATTAAGAGTTCTCTTGCTTTCATTATTCACACTGCGCTATAAATTCATTTCATCATTAGAATAAGAACAAGTAAAAGAAATCTCTGCGGAAATGAAAAACCGGAAATATCATCTGGAAAACTAATAAAACGTATTTCTTTCAGAAAGCTGCTTAATAAACAAAGAAGGAAGGCTGGCTTCGAACCAGAGTCCTTCGGGACCCCAGACAAAACGTAATTCCCACTTGCATAACCATTTAATTTTAAGAGTTGTTTACGATACAATGAAAAAGATTAAGCTGTCTTCTAATTTCGTGTAATTATCTTTCTTTTTTCTTTCGCGGAATTAATAGATTGTGAGAAAAATTAACAGCTCTTTTTTTATCAGCAAATTGCGAAAGAATGCTTCTTCATAATGAACCGAATTTTTTTTATCTTAAAACATAGAAGGACGCGACGTATTCATAGCACGACATGGTCTAAGCTCAAATATTTAACTCAAAATCTTGTAGTTTTCTAAAGGACAAGTGTACTACATTCTTTTTCTACCCACGCGTAAGCATAATAGATACGTACAGGGGTGAGGTGGAATAATGTGAACAACGCGCTCAGAGACGTGACTTTTAATGCAACTGCGTAAGTCTCAGTACGCAAAGGCATCACCACCTTTTGATTGTAAAAGCTTTGTTGAGAACCTCAAGATCCTGTTTAAGTGTATTTTTAAACTGTCTTGTTGCAAAATTTCGTTCACACCAAATGAGCAAACTCACGGACTTCGAAAGAGAGCAAATTGTTGGTGGCCGGTTTGTTGGTGCCTCCGTGACAACAGTCGTAAGGGTACTGGGGATATGGAGAGTTACAGGGTGTCCACAATTTCTTGTTACCCCCCTTTCCCACCTGTAATAAGAAATGTAAGTGAGCTATGTATCTGTTGTATGACGTATATGTTGAGTTACATGTTGAGGCATCCTTAAACATCCAGTGGATCCGTTTGGGCTCCGTCATTCTCGTGACAGAGAATAATTTTACGCCATGTTCTGTGGGACATTTTCCGAAGCAGTTGCGGGGTGATACGAGAGAAAGCACGTCTCACTGCTTGTTCAAGTTCATCAGTGGTTTAGTAGCGCTGCTGTGCAACAGCCTCCTTTATGAAACCCCAAAAAGCATTATCACTCGTTGGGAGATCTGGGCTTCGAGGTGGCCATTCAAGTGGAGCGAGCAGCACTGCCGAACCTCGGCCGATCCAACGATCCCGAAAGCCCTCACCAAGGTATTCCCGAACAGCGATTGCGTAATGGGCGGGTGCCCCATCCTGTTGGAACCATACGTCATTCAGAATGTAAAGATTTCCAAGTTGTAGAACAAACCAGGTTTGCAACATGTCCAGAACAGTTGCCTGATTCACTGGACCATCAAAGAAATACGGTCCAAACAGATGTTGACTATTCGTTGCACCCCTTATCATGACATGCGGAGGATGATGTTCCAATTCTTTGACATAATGTGGGTTTTCCTTGGACCAGAACACAACGTTCCGTGAACGACAGCTGCGGTATATATCGCACATTCATCACTGAAAATGACCTTTCCACGTTTTTGGGATTGTGGCAAATGTCTGAAGCATCATTGCACTTGCATCCCGTCTGCGGTTTAAATCGATGTCTGATAACTCCTCAACGAACATCAGGCGATATGCGTGCAAATTCAGGTAATTCTTCATGTGCTTATGCAATGTCGATCGTGGTATTCTAAGCTCCGCTGATCGTTTGCGGAGCGACTTCGCCGGTGACCTGATAACTGATTCCTCGACCGCTTGACGCCGTTGCACTCTGGTTGATGGTCTTCCCGTTCGTGGTTTATCCTTGAGATGTTGCCTGCTTCGAAGAGTTTATGTTCCCACCGCAGAAGAGTCTGTTTTGGAGGGGCCTCTTTGTCGAATCGTTGTTGGAAATCGGCTCGCACGTGACGCATTATCTTCCCTGTGTGTGGACGTTCGTGTACCCAGACACTGACAACAATCCGCGGTTCCAGGGTGTATTCGCTGGTATCACACATGGTTCCAGTACCTAATCTGTAAATAAACACAATACAGACCATAACTTAACATATACATCATACATCAGATACATGGCTCACTTACATTTCTTATTACAGGAGGGAGGCGGGGGGGGGGGTAACAAGACATTGTGAACACTTTGTACTGTGTCTAGCGTCATGACAACATACCGTGTTCGGAGCAAAACCTCGTCTGCGAAACACAAAAGCTGCCGAAAAACGACCCTGACTGATAGAGAGAGCCCTGAAAAAAACTTTTTTGTTAATTCAGCAAAAATATTGTTAAAAAAACCAAAACATGTTGTCGATATAGAGTCAACAAAAATGTTTGTTTAACTTACAAATTTATTTTGTTGAAAATTATTGGTGATTCTACAAAATTTATTATTATCATGACAAAACATTTTGTTCATTTAACAAAATAATTTTGTCGATTTTGGGGAATTTGTTTGATCCAACAATATGTATTGTTATCGTGATAAAACGTTTTGTTGCTGCAACCAAACATATTGGTATCGTGACACAGTAATTTCTTGCTCCAACAAAATTTAGAGTTATGTTGCTGGGCCACTTTGTCCCTAAACTGTTTTACGATGGCAACACTCTGCCGGTGCAGTAATTTTAGGCGGTGCCCTTCGACCCGGGGTGTCTGCAATTTTTTCTCCGCTCCATGTTTACTTTCTAGTGGTGTTTAAATGAATTTAGACGGTGTTATGTCACCAGGAAATTTTTTCGGAACGAGTGAAAACTCTCTCATCGACCGAGTTTGAACCTGAGACCATTAGTTTAGTAACTTGGCTTGCTAACCACTCGGCTATACCTGCTCTTGCAACCAGTCGCATTTTTTTTCGCTTCCGAGTGAGTCCTAACGTGGTTGTTTATATTGTGTTTTTCATCTGTTTTTTTTTGCAATTTTTGATTTTACGTTTTGTTTTGTTTTTTAATTGCAGGTTTAACGACCACCGTGAGCAACTCAATGGGCTATAAGCAGTCGCCCGTCCCTAATTTAAGGTCACTGGTTCCAGGGAAGGGAGAGAGCCAGTGCCGTAAGACAAACACAACATCCATGCCCGAGCGGGATTCGAACCCGTACCCCTTACGGACGAATGATCAGAGGCCAGCGCCTTAGACCACTGCGCCACCGGGGCGGCGATTTTACGTAGTGTTCTGTGTTGTCTTCCTCACAAGGTGTGAGGCTGTGTGCCAAGCGTGCACCTATTTTTTCACTTTTTTATGTTGTGTGTGTTGCAAGTTGCAACACACAGGTAACGAAGATCAGTGGCCGAGTTGGCTACGACCAGTGAATCGATGAATGCTGTTCCTTCGTCTGAGTACTCTTCTGCTGATGTTTCGCCTTCGTCTGTTTCAAGCTCTGCGATTAATATGGCTGGAAGTTCACCAAATAGTGATACTTCGTCGACTACTACGAATGTGAATTCCACAGGGTTGGTGACTGGGTCGAGTGTGCCCGGCCCTTCTCAAGTTGTGTCTAAATCGTTTGCTGCTGCTACTGATACGAGTTCGACTCCTTCGGTTGTTACGGGGACTTCGCGTCCCGAGTTCGAGCGCGTGACTTCTTTACGGATTACACTTCCAAATGCCTGTCCTCAAGGTAAGGAACTTTCATCTGCTTTATTATTGAGTGTATTCATCCCGGCTTTGCGTGACACCCCTCCCTCAGTAATTTTCTGCTGTTTCTGCTGTAGTTCCTAGCACAAGTATTGTGTCAGTTATACGCTTGGGAGGGGGGTGTGGTGGTCCACTTCACCCACCAACAAGCCGTGGACAAAAATCTAGCCTTTGGCATTGACATAGGCTCCATTCACCTTCAGCCTGTTGCTGCTGCGCAAAGACCTGTGACTGTAACCCTTTCACCAGTGTCAACCGCTATTCCCGATTCTATTTTGATAGATGCTCTAAACACCATGGGGCGTGTGGTGAGCACCACTAAGTACCTGCCAGCTGCTGCTCGTGACTCCCCCTGCCCCACGTTCAGGGCGGACGCCGACAATATAGGGGGATTTTTCCGACACCCAAAGCCATTGCCAACAGACCCACCGCTTTAGATTTGGACACAGAGGCGATTACATACATCTTCAACCTGTTTGCTGGTGTCCAGTGCTTTCGTTGCAAAGGTGGGGACACCTTGCAACTGGCTGCCCCCATGCTTCACCTGGTGCTGGTCCTACTTCATCTTCGGCTATTTCTTCTGATGCTGCGGCTACAGCCCCAGTGGTTACTACGCCTGCAGTTCCAGCTTGTACCCCCAGCCTCACCTCTCAACATGTTCCTGCAGACTCACCAGTGGTCTTCAATCTAAAACCTTCTGTTGCTGCTCCGGTACCGTCTTCTGATGATGTCCGCCAGTTTCCTCCATTGCTACAATCGGGGAGAGGGGGAGGTCTCGCAGCTCCCAAACCCCGGAGGAGCAAGCGCCCTAATTCACCAGGAGCGTCGATTCACCAAGCACGTTCATCTGACCGTCTTCTATCTAAGAAGGCTGCTTCTTCATCATCGGTCTCACCCGGACCGTGTGAAACCACGCCTCCTGTCTCTATTCCAAACCGTTTTGCTTGCCTGACAACCGATGACCTGATGGATGTCTCCGTTCCAGCCTCTGACGACTTGCAGCTTTCAGATTCGGACGATGACTCCCTCTTCCATACTCTACCTGAGATAATGTCTATGTTTGAAGATCTTGATGTACCGTTACCACCCGTCGCTTATACCGACCTGTTAGCCTTGGTTTCCCGTCTTAGATGGGCTAAATTTCTCACCTTACCATATATTAAGAGTAAACTCTCCCAATTACCTGAAATGATTCGCCACCTAACACAGTTTCACGAGATTATTCTTAATGTTGCTTTGCCAGTCGGTAGTAAGCAGTGCTCCCGCCGACTTGATTATTTGATTAACCTTCTGAAGGCAGAACTGGAGGGTTGGATGCAACCACCTAGTGATGTCTCAGTTGACAATAAGTAGTTTCAACTGTCGAGGACTAGCGTCTTCAGCCCCGAACGCTTTGGTCTTCGACGACGTTCGTTTTCTGACGGTTAATATCCTCCTCCTCCAGGAGACGAACTGTACCTTGGCGACCGAGTATTCCCGCTGCATACGCTGGACCTACACTTTCTACTATAATTACCAGTCCCACATTGGCTCCGGTTCAGCAATTGCCGTTCATGTTCGCTTTCACGCTCTTATTTCTGACATCGTTGAGTCACAGAGTCTGCTGGGTTCTTTTCAAGGTATCTCTTTTTGTTATCTTTCTTCTCGTATTCATATTTTCAATATCCATATTCCCCAATCTTCTGCCGATGCTGACTGACACTCTTCTTCAACATCTTATCGCGCTTCTTATTCTTATCCCACCTTCTGAAATTGTTCTTGTTGCGGGTGACTTCAACTGCACTCTCCAACCGGGCTTTGACCGTGATGGTTCCATGGAGAGTCGCCCTGACCTCTCCTCCCAACTTTCTCAAATCGTCTGTAATTTTGACCTTATCGTTGCCTTTCGTTCCCTCCATCCACAGTTCCGTGAGTAAATTTGGTTTCTCCCTGCCACTTCAGCTCGTGATGTGGCTAGACTTGACCGTTTTTATGACTCTAGTTTCCTCCGTTCGTCCCTCGTTGAAGTCACTCATCATCCCTCTGCTTCATCTGACCACCGTTCCGTTCTCCTGCGTTTCTTTTTGCCTTCTTCCATTGTCCCTTGTTCCTTGGTCTGGTCTCTCGATGATTTTCTCTTATCTGATCCTGCTTTTAAAGCTGAATTCCAGTCTATTATTTCTTCTTCGATTTACGAGCTTCCTTTCTCCGACGTCCTAGTAGCTCTGTGGCTTTCCACAAAACTTTCCATCATTTAGTTTGCTCGCCATTTTTCTTTTTCTTCCCGTTCGCGTCGATTTCATGATTTAGATTCTCTTCGTCGTAAATTACAATTCCTCTCCCCGTCTGATCTTTCATATGCCGTCCTTCAATCCCAGCTTCATAGTACTTTGACTTCTTTCGCTTCTTCGGCTCTCAACCGGTTGAAATTCTCACATTTACGTTTCCATGACGACCTGTTTCAGAATTTGCGACCCCTCTAAACTCACCGTGCTAAGAGTTATACCCTCTCCTTTCTTTCGCTACCAGGAGGTTCTACAGTTACGGATCCGGTTCAGTACTGTGATTTGACTTTTCAGCACTACACTGAACGATTTCAATCCCGGATCTTGCCGCCAGCTGCAAATTCCCCTCTCTTGTTCAAGCTTCCTCGGGTTCCTTCTTGTTTTCTTGACTCCTTAGATTCTCCTATCTCTCCATCTGAAGTTCGCTCAGCCGTTTCTAGTCTTAATGATCGTTCCGCCAATGGTGCGGACGGTCTTCCGCTATCTTTTTACAAGACATTTCTTCCTGCTCTTCTTCCTCTTTTCGTTGCTTGTTTCAACTCTATCTTTTCTTCTTCTGCTTTCTATTCATCGGACTTTACTTTTGCCCTTCTTCGACTCATCCCCAAATCTGGTAACCTTGGACTCTTTTCTAACTGGCGCTATATCTCTAATCTTAAAACCGATTACAAGATGTTTGCTAAAATTCTGTCCTTTCGCCTCAACCATCTTTCACAGTACAGTATTCATCCTGACCAGACTTCTACTATCCCGACCTGTTCGATAGCTTCTAACATTACTGCCATCCGTGACTTATACTCTCTTGCTTCTCGTCTTTCTGGACCGCTAGCTATCTTTAACCTCGATTAGAAACAAGCATTCGATTCTATCCACCATTCTTATCTCTTCGCTGTGCTTCAACCTTTATTCTCAGTCATCTTTCCGGGTCCGCACTTCCTCCTTCATGACTGCTGCCATCCCTTTTTCGAACGGGATCCGACAGGGATGTCCCCTGTCGGGTCAACTGTTCACCCTTTCTCTTGAATCTCTTCTCATTACAATTCGCACTCGTTTGCTGTCTGACATTCCTGGAGGCGTTGCCTCCACACTTCACCACCGTACGGTGTTGTCAACGTTTGCGGACGATTTGACTTTGTTTCTGCGGTCTGAGCGGGCATTCGGTTTCGTTCTATCCATTTATCAGGAGTATGCTACCACTTCAGGTTCCGAACTCAACACGTCAAAATCAGTTGGCTTATGGGCTGGCTTGTGGTCAGCTCGCGATGATCGCGCCTGAGGTGCTCGCTGGTCGATCACGGCCATTAAACTTCTGGGTGTTTACATTGCCAGTCCGGTGGCAGTTGCAGTCCACTTGGACACCTTTGGTTCACGAGTTAAATCGTCGTTTGGCTCCCTTTCGCCGCTTTAAATTGTTTCTCTCATTTTTCAGCAGAGCGCATCTTGTTTCCACCTTTCTTCTCCCAGTTCTTTCCCATTCATGGATTGCCCATATTCCCCCTCCCATCTTTCTCCGTCACGTGCAGAGAACATTGACAGATTTTACCTGGGACGTCATTCTTTGGGTCCATCGCTCCACGCTCGGTCTTCCTCTTTCTTATGGTGGCCTTTCTCTTCCTGACCTTTCTCTCAAATCAAACGCTTTCCGTCTTCAGCACTTTCTTCGTAACTTTTCCCTTCCCTCACTACTTCTATGACTGTTGTTGATACTTTACTCTTTCCTCGCAGCCCTTTCCTCTCACTTGTTACTTTCATCCGCATGGACCTCTTCCCCCTTATTCCCAACCATTTTCCCGATACTTATCGATCCGTCTTCTCCCTCTGACACTCCTTATATCCAGTTCGCTTCCCCCTCCTCGACTAACGATTTCCTTGCGGAACCTCTTTTCTTTTCTTCTGCTATCCGTTCCCCTACCTCCGAGTACCTGCACTTCTCCACCTGGTTCGCCAGTGGAGTGGTGCAGGTCTCTCAACTTGTTGATTCTTCTCTCCGATGGAGTTGAGCGCGATGGTGAGGTGTATCTCCCGCAGATACACCTCACCATCGCGCTCAACTCCGTTTAATTCACTCTTGTCCTCATCGTCCATATCCGTCTCTTGTTTCTTCTTCCGGCCTCATTCCCTCTACTTCGCCGTCCCTTTGCCTTCCGTTTCTTGTTTTTCTCAACGATTCCCCTTTCTTTCTGCATCGGGTCTCAGCCAAACTCCTATACCGCCATTTTTTAACTTATTTTTTAGCTCCTATAAACAACGGGTAGAAACTGAAAATTTATTCTTCCGACACCGCTGGGATCGAAAGCCAGATCTCTCGATAACTAGCCGAGTGCGTTCGTTTTACGCTACGGTGCCAACAATTTACAGTGCTATGCGTGGTTTATCAGTCAACATCTGGCTACACAAATCCGTATTGATGGGCTCAGCAGCTGAGATTTCTCCACCTGGTGGCATTTAACGGAACATCATGTTTAATTATAGCTGATAAATGCAGTATATCAGCTATCAATACGGATTTGTGTAGTCAGATGCTGACTGATAAACAACGCGCAGCGTAAAGAGAACGCGCTATGCTAGTTATCGAGAGATCAGGGATTCGATTCCAGCGGTATCGAAGCAAAGATTTTTCAGTTGCTATGCGTTGTTTATAAAATAACGTGGATAAAGAGATGACTTCGTCTATTTGCATTATCTCTACGTATTTGAAATATATTCACCAGTATAAATGCTTTTAAAAATGTGCGTTCTCTTCTTCGATTATCGCCATTATATCCATTAACTTCTACACATCTTTTTAGCAGGTCTTTTGTAAAAAAGAAAGGTCTTAAAGTATCACTTTGTCCGTTCGTTTGTGGACACCATATCTCTGGAACTATTATTGCGATTTCAAAACTTCTTTTTCCATTAGGAAGCTTGAAATGTATAAGAACAATGATCCTTGCCTTCCGGGCTTTTTCCGATGCACAACTTTGCCGCTAAAAGTTGTAAATGCAGATGATACCGAATTCAAAATACATTTTATTCCATACAGTATTTGCTTCTAAATATCCGTTCGAAAAAGTTCCTTGTTCCCTTCGATGCCATTTATAGCGAAAACTACCCTCGTCGTCAAAACATAGTTGCACCCAGAAGGAAGCAACCGACAGGAGGGAAACTTTGTGGGTAGGTTTGATATCGTGAGACATGCAAATGATTCAAGTATCACGCTTGAATAATTTGCAAGCAAGGAGGGGTTGTAGCGCTGTGCCTGACAGGCAATAAAAACTCGTTTCGTTATGCGTTCTTGTCATTTTGACTCGTTCTGTTGTTTTGGTTACATCTTTTGCAAGCGAATTATGCCTTGGAGAAAAGTTGAGAAGCAATTCGAGCAGTTGGAGAAGGACCGCATCGTCGGGCTCCGGGAAGCGGGTTGGTCTTATCGCCTTATTGCGCCCCATACTGGTCGTGCGGATCACCATAGCACGCTGTTGGAGGCAGTCGATAGAACAAGACACGCAACAGCGACAGAAAGGGTCTGAGAGACCTAGACGACCCACGGAGAGAGAGGACAGACGGGTTGTCCGACATGCGAAGAACTGTAACGTATACTCTATATTCACTTTCCTTTTGATTTTACTATCTCTGGTTATTTTATTTTACTATGTAAATTATCTTCCTACTGAACGAAATATTATTTCACCCGATGAATGAGATCTGGCAATGAGTGTAAGTCATGACGTGGTGGTAGCTAGTATATATAGGCGCGTTCATTAATAGAAAGGGAGAGCGTTTGTTATTATACGGGGAGCGTTTGTTATTGTACGGAGAGCGTTTGTTATAAGGAGAGCTTTTGTTGTTATACTAGAGGAGCTACGTGTTATTTGAGTAGCGGTGTGTGTTGATACCAGTTGAAGTTGATAATAAAAAGATTTGAGTAAGTACGTCTTTCTCAATTAATAGTTTTTGTCAGACCTCTGTCTGGCTGTTAGGTTTATTTCAATTAATATTACTATTAACAACCAGCGTTAAGACTTTATACATTCTAATTACTACACTACTAGCAGGAGACTATATTCATGTTCTTAATTAACTAGTAACAACAACAATTTGAATTCACTATTTGAAGCTCAGTAGGAAAGCTTCATTATTATCATTAGCTAGCTGGTAGAAAGAGCTTATTCATTATAATTAGCTTAGCGGAAAGAAAATAAAGCTAATTCATTTATAAATGGCGCCCGAACTATCCGGATGACCCGGCCGTTCAATCTCGCATTGGTGTGATGTTCTTTCCACACCGCGAGATAAGAAAAATAAGAGAATCCCTTCTCCAGCGCTTCGAAAAATAAAAAAAATGTGTGATGTTGCATTCCACACAGCAGATTGACTGGGAGTTCTCAAGTGCACGTTCTACAGTGGATGGCTGGCTGCAACGATTCATGGTCACGGCTGACCCGTGGGCCATGCCCCCGGCCCTCTTTCGGGGGGGGGAGATGTGACGTACCTGCCAGCAGGACGCACACGACATAAAGGCAGATAGGAATCAGAATAAATGTCTGCGTAGCTCAGTTGGTAGAGCGACTTGTTCCGGAATAAGCGGCCTCGGGTTCGAATCCCGGCGTAGACCAAAAATGACGGAGAAATTTACTTCGTTATAGAACGTCATAACAGCCATGACTGCGGATATTCAGCAAGCAGTGGTGCCCTCCATGCATCGTCCGATTAGTGCCAGCACCATTGACCCGACGGCTGCACGACGTAGGACTACCCGCACCCAGACCGTTACGACCACGGCCCTTAACACCATTACATCGTCGCCAAAAACTGCAATGGTGTCGTGTCAGATCGTCACTGAGTTACTCAGAATGGCAGCATATGATCTTCAGTGACGAGTCCCGCTTTTGTCTTAGAGGAGATGACCACCGAATCCGTCTGTGGAGGCACCGTGATCAGCGCCAAGATGAACAGTTTGTTGATACGCCCAGAAGGCCGGGTGCTGTGCTGTGGGGCGCAATTGCCTGCGATGCCCGATCACCTTTGCTTATTACAGGCACTTTGACAGCCCAACGTTACGTTAATGAGGCCCTGCAACCAGTGACCCTACCTTTTCTGAACGCTCACTCCGGTGCGATTTTCCAATAAGACAACGCTCGTCCGCATACTGATGCTGTCTCGAGAGCTTGCCTTCAAGGTACTGACACTCTGCCATGGCCAGCCGTATCGGCGACCTATCTCCGATTGAAAATGTGTGGGTTGCTATTGAAAGCGCTATCCACACTCCACTCCTACCTCACAATCTACAGGAACTGCGTGAGAAGATTGAAGCTGCATGGGATGGCTTATCACAGGACACCATTATGAACCTATACAGCTCTATGCCGAGACGTCTGGCATGCTGTGTGAGGAAACATGAAGGCCCGGCGCCATGCTGGGAGACAATCCTTACTGGCGTGTAGCTCAATAAATATTGTCCATATCAGGCTCAATGTTTAATCATTTATCGTTCCTGGTAACCTTTACCTTCCTCCCAAATAGCATTGCAATCCAACACGTCCTTCTGGGTGCAACTATTTTTTTTGACTGGGAGTTTATTTTGGATACAGTTTCTTTTTCAAGTAATTTGTAGAGTTTCCCGTAAGGGGCGTGAAAGTAAATTTCATTTCCCCTGATATCTCTGCTTCTAAAAGTCCGATTTGTAAAATTCTTACTATGTCGGATACAATGCTGGTGAGAAATGTGTAGCATATAATTTCTAATTTTTGGTAAAGAATGGTTTGGACATCAGGTGGCGTGAGTTTTTATTTATGCTTCTGATACACGTATATGCAACAAAATATGGGCTTTGGAAAACCTTTTGAGAATACCTCCTGCTTAAAATAGTGCATACTTTCTCCATCCATGTCCGTAGACCAATCTCTTATTTTTGTCGAAATCTATGCTTCTAAGATTCCGATTAGAAAAATTATTTTTTTGTTAGAAAGCGTTTCCGATGCGAAATATTTCTCTTAAAATTTCAAATTCTTCTTAACGCACCACTAGATGGCGTAAGTTCACATTTCCGTTTATCTGCGGGACTGAAAACCCGATTGAAATATTTTTTCCGGCAGATACTACCAACTATGAAAGCACTTTGTGTGTAGTTTCTTTCCAAAATAATTCACAATTTTGTAGCTAGGGGGCGCAAATATTTAATCTGTTTTTATCAATATCTCTGCTTCTGTACGTACGATTTAAGAAATTCTTACAACACCGGAAGCCTTTTACCTTGTGAAAAACGTTTAGGTTTGTATTTGAGGAGTTTTATAGTTCGTAGTTCTGTCGGTAGGTGGTGTTTGTTTACTTTACTTTACAGCTGTATCTCCGCTTTTAAAAACCGTGTGTAGAAATTTCTTTAATTGCTGCATGTCATTCTCTACAATAAAGATTGGGAGCATTATCCTCCATAAATAATATACAGTTCTCCTGCTAGGAGGCTCAAACATCAAAATCTTTTTTCTCGCTATCTCTGCTTCCGAGAGATGTATTTCAAAAATTCTTTCGCCTTAGCGTAGCTGTTCACAGAAATACTTTTCGCTTATTTTCAAATTCTCCGTTATACAAAATTCTTCCAGGCGTAGAGTTATGTCATGTTTCCTTTTATATGTCTTCGTTTAACTGTCCGATTTGAAAAACATTGTCCCTGATACCTTCCTTCTGCTGTGAGAAACTTTTTGTGCGTCATTTGTTAATTTGCGCAGCATACCTTTCAGTCGCTTGTGGAAGAAAGAAGCTGTTTCTATTTCTGGATGTTTTGTCGATTATAGGAACGCGGTTGACGTTTATTTTCTTACCGGTTCGATTGATTTTGAACAACTTTGATAAATTCTATTCGCGTCGGAAAGGATTCAAAAGACGTGCTCATTACAACCGAAAATTCGGTGTCATCTTCCTTGTTTGTTACTGTCAATGGAAAATTTAATGTTGAATCATTCTCCTTTGACTTGGGTTTACTGTCAATGGAAAATTTAACGTTAAATCATTCTCTTTTGACTTGGGTTAACTGTCAATGGAAAATTTAATGTTGAATCATTCTTCTTTGACTTGGGTTTACTGTCAATGGTAAATTTAATGTTGAATCATTCTCCTTTGACTTGGGTTTACTGTCAATGGAAAATTTAACGTTAAATCATTCTCTTTTGACTTGGGTTAACTGTCAATGGAAAATTTAATGTTGAATCATTCTTCTTTGACTTGGGTTTACTGTCAATGGTAAATTTAATGTTGAATCATTCTCCTTTGACTTGTGTTAACTGTCAGTTTTCTATAGCCGTCCCTGTGGCGCAGTGGTCTAAGCGCTGGGTTATATAACTATTCGTCCGAGTTCGAATCCCGTTGAGGCATGGGTGTTGTGTTTGCCTTACGGCGCTGTCTCTCTCTCCCTTCCCTGTAACCAGTGACCCTAAATTAGAGACGGGCAACTGCTTGTATCCCATTGAGTTGCTCACAGTGGTCGTTAAACCTCCAAACAAAAGAACATTTACTATAGGACGGTGGTAAAATAGCAAACGAGAAAGTATGTACCAAGGTGTGAAGTGCGGCTGTTTCTTCGCGAGCTCTGAGGGTACAACGTAGAATCGTTACCTTTTATCCCATGGTGTCATTAGCAGTTGAGCTGTGGGCAGTTACGTAACGCATAGGAATAAGACCGTATAGGTATAAGACCGAAAATAAGAAGTACTGCTACATCATCATGTCCTCTGACAATTTACATTCATTATTCTTTTCTCAACATTTAACGACCATAGTGAGCATCTGCGGGTGTTAGCAGTCACTTATCCGAAATTCGGGGCACTTGCATCAGTGAAGATGAGGCATAGCCATGGGGGCGGATTTAAATCGGATAGCTGGCATCCGTGGGTAAAAGGAGGGACGCAGACATTCTCAGAATTATATATCTATACTTTTTGTTTTCTTTGAGGAAAGAGGTTTTCTTTGGCTGGATGGTCAAAGGAAACCTCTTTTTTACCGGTTCGATTGATTTTGAATCAATCGAACCGGAAAAAAGTGATCAACGGTTTTGACTGTGGTGGAAAATTTTCAGGATTGATCTCAGGCAAGTACGGACGCTAGAACCATTTAATATCCGCCCTGCGTCGGGTGGGCACGTTAAGCCGCCGGACCCCGTGTACTGGACCCCAAATCTATTGGGTAGGTGCGAATGAAATGTCCGGCAAAGGACCAGCACACGTGTACAGCAAGAACGGAAAAGTAGAGCAACTTACCTATGCAAAATAATCCCCCTCCGCATCGACATATAGTTGCCATCTTTCCGGCCAGAGCATGATCCCGGAACGAAAAAAAGTATTTTGGCTGGGACCCGACGAAGACATCAAGTGCACGTTGAACCTCGCTGTCTGTCGCGAACTGTTTCCCGGACAGGAAGTGATCCAGGCGATAATACAGATAATAGGCTGTCGGAGATACGTCCGGGTTATAAGAAAGATGAGGCAGTGCTTCATAGCCCAAGGCACTTAGTGTCAGCATCGTTAGTTGTGTGACACGAAGGCGCGCGTTGTCCTGGAGCAGAAGAACATCATGTCTGTTGACCAAAGCCGGTTATTTCTGCAGCAATTTGCGGTGCATCTGGTGTAATTCAGCACAATAACGTTCTGCAATGATGGTTTCTCCTCTTGCCGAGAAACTCCGGTGAATTATTGCGGCTGTGGATCACCAGGCAGGGAGCATCATCTTCTTGGTGTGTAGAGGTGGCTCAGGATGCCGTCCAGCAGGCTGTACCTTGCTTAACTATTGTGCAGATCGTTTCCGATTATCGCAAAGGACCCACTGCTCGTCGCAGGTGACGATTCGATGCAATAGAGATTCCTGTTTATTCCTGGAAAACAGCGACGTGCAGACTTTCAAACGTCTAGTCTTGTTGGCAGTTGTCAACTCATGCAGCAACCACGTGTCCAGCTTTTTTATCTTACGCAGCGCAGCCAGACGCCGACAAACTGTCGTGTGCTGGACACTTACCTCTGCCGCTGTCTCACGACACGTTTTTGGGGGTTCGCTTCAACCACACGTAACAGAACGTCGTCAGAAACAGCAACATGTCGGTGACGACGTTCTTCGTTTTGCAGGTCCGTATCTCCGTTTCGAAACTTCACAAACCATCTCCCAATGGCTCGTTAGCTGGCTGTATTCTGCCTAAGCACTTTGTTAACGTTTCGAGCGGCAGTTCCTGCAGAATGGCGTAGCTTAAATCCAAACAGGAAGGTGACCCTCAAATCCGGCGTTTGCATGTTTCCTTTCCAAGCCACGTTACGTCCAAACAAACCACGCCTGAACCTAGTTCTTCTCACAAATGCTAGCTATTTATAGTAACTGTATGGCGTAATACCCGCAACACCTGTGGGTGGTTCCATTCCGCTGTGGTGGGGTCCTGTTTCCCCTGCTTTTTCTCACCGGACATTTCATTCGCACCAATCCAATAAATAAGGGCGCCTTTCTCTCCATCTTTCTGTCTCGCTTCGGTGTGACTTTTCTGTGGGGAACTCTAACCCAAATCTTCTACCTTTTTTACTTCTAAGGGTTTTTTAGACCTAAAATCCTCTGCGTAAATCTCTCTTTGAGGGAGACACATATTTGCGAAGTATAGCTGATATTTCCGAATGAACAAAAATTCCGCTTACTTGGAAATAATATTATATCTAAATTTTCAGTGATTTCTATGCTTATTTGATCCCAGTCTGTTTTTCGACCATCTGCGTACGTATGTGTGTGTATGATCAATTGACTAAAATTTATCAATGCATACGATGCATTTCCTTCGTAATTTCCTTTCCGTAGCATCGGTTCTCATTAGCTTCAGAGCTGTTTGGACAGAGTTTTCCATACTTTCTGTCACCATTTATTTGCTGAAAAGATTGAAACGTTTCAATCTGATAAATAAACAACGGACGACGGGTCGTATAAATTCAGATCACCCAACGCAAACGTACATCGCCGAGCGGAAAGTTTCATGCTGGTTAGTAAATGAGACCGAATCCTTAGTGTAATTAATTTTAATGCAACTTCAGATAAATGCTCATTTGTCCACAGCTGTAAAGAATTTCATCTAAAGCTGACTGTTTACGTTAGCGGAATAACTTTTCGTAGCATGGAGCGGAGCAATTTCCATCCTTTTCAATGAATGAGCTTTGGCGCATGTTTCAGTTACTGCGTCATGGTGGCTGAATTCATAATGCCACCTTTGCATAAGCGGGAATTGTTTGTTAAAGTTCTGTTCAGTGAGAAAGATGTTTTCATCACATTCATCGACTTACTTTGAATTCAAAATTCTGGACATTAAAATTTGCTGATTGGGTCAGTTCTGTTGATACATACTGTATTAAGAATTTCAAAATATATTCTGAGAAATTTCCACTGACACGATGGGCTTTGCGTAAAGTTTAAAATACAGGGTGTTTCAGATGGAAGTCACACTTTAAAAATAGATCAATCGTTCGACTTAATAACTAAATAGTAATACACCGAAGGGCAATTGAATTAGAGATACCTGTCTAGTAACGTGTAGCACCACCTCTTGCCCTGATGACGGCGGCGATTCGTCTCGGCATGGACACGACAAGACACCGGAAGCGTTGGGAAGCCATACGGATCCACAACCCCTGAACAAGCTCCCACAGTTCATGAAGATTTGATGGAGGGGGGGTCAGAGCCTCGAACATCTCTCTCAATGGCATCCCAGATGTGCTCGATGGGATTGAGGTCAGGTGACTTAGCTGGCCAAGGAAGCGAGGTCACGTCAGTGGAGTGTTCATCCAACCATTCGGATATAATTTGGGAGCGATGGCACGGTGCACTGTCTTGTTGCAGGATGAGGTCCCCAGTGGGATGTTGAAGACGCACAAACGGGAGCAAATGGTCGTCCAGGATATCCCAATAACGTTGACCTGTGAGGGACAATGTCACACGTACGAGGGGTCCCATTTCAGTCCACGTAAACAATCCCCAGACGAAAATGCCACCCCCACCAGCTTGAAGGGTACCCTGCTGGCAAGAAGGATCCATCGCTTCATGTGGTTTGCGCCGTACTCGTATCCTGCCATCCGCATGTACCAACGTGAATCTGGACTGGACTCAACAGTCCAGGCAACATTTTTCCACATGTCTAGGATCCAGTGGTGATGTTTCCACGCCCATGCTAATTTTTGCACCCTGTGATGTGCGGTCAGCAGCGGTACCCTCGTGGGACGATGGCTTCTGTACCAAATAGCGTGGAGATGGTTCTGGATGGTGTGGCTGCTTACACGTTTTGGTGCACCAGCATTAAATTGTCGAGTGATTTCTTGCACTGTGGCCCGTCTATCCGCTGTTACAATGTGAGCTAGCCGACGATGACCCCGCTCATCCACACGCTGTTGTCCACGGCAGTTGGCCCTTGCAAGGATGATTTTACCGGATTTGATGTACTCACGGTGCACCCGCGACACAGTGGCTCGTGAAAATCCCAGTGCCTGCACGACTTCCGAGATGGAGTTACCCATTCGTCGGGCCCCGACAATTTACCCAATATATTAGATGCGCTTAGATCCTTCGTCTTACCCATACTGCGTCCGACTCTTACTGATTCCCGTTGCATCACTCCTTATATTGTCCGATCGCTGCATACGTCATGTCGTTTCCGTTTACAGGGCCGCCCACAGCGCCACATTTGCATAACGCCAGCTGTCTCTAATTCAATTGCTCTTCAGTGTATAACTACGTGTAAACGAGTGGTTAACAATGGGGAAATGCCTTACCATCACATCAAGTGCTGAATGTGTCCCCCTCGTCTTCGAGACTCATTTGCACACGTTTCACCATGTTTTCTGATACACGCTTCCACATGTCTATGTCAATATTTTTCATGTACACCCTCTAGCGGTGAAGATATATAACATAAAATCAGCAGAAAGCAAAGATCAACTTTATCGCATTTTGGGCTTCCCAATGCAAAAAGAATTTTGAAAATAAGAGTAACAGTTGCAAAGATACGGTGCCCACATACGGGCGGACAAAGTGATATTTATTATAAGCACGTTCCTGTTTTCACAAAAACGTGCTACAAAAAAGTAGCGATATCCTGTTTCAGTATTTTATGTCTCATGCCCGAATTTAATGGAAGCCGAGCATGAGAGATTCATAAAGAATTGTTAAAGTTTTTATTCTCCTGAATCGCATTTAAACACATATTTTACTCACTTTCACGCCAGTTACTAAATCTGAAAATTTATCTAAAAATGCGAAATTTATTAAAGCTACTATTTTGCAGAATATATAAGTGAGAAACACTATAAACGAGTTCCAGAGTTGAAAATCCAAAGGTCACCAAGTTAAAATATTTCTCACAGCAATACTATTCAAACTAAATTTCATGTGGATCCAAGAGATCAAATCTCATAATAAGTACTTATAAATTATAGCAGTATTCTTTCACATCTTTCAAACTGATCTGTCAAAACATCTTTGCTGGGTTGGGGGGGCAGAAAACCACACGGAGCAGGTTTTATACAATTTATTTAGAATCTTTCCATCAGAGAACACTCTGAAGAGGCCCATATTGAAGTGATTCTTTAAAAATGAGAGAAAAGGGAAAAACAAAACAAATAACAATGAAAGAAAGTGAAAGTACGCAAACAATGCAGTCACAGGAAGAGAAACAGTTTCCAACACATGATAACTCTGGATCCTACTATGAATTCGTGACTTATTCAATATTATTCTGTTCCAACATTTTATTAATAATATCATTTCCTTTTCTATAAGCTATTGCTTTTAATGCTATCAATTTTTTAAGTTTTATTTGCATCACATTTCCTATTTTCAAATTTTAGAGCTCTTCGAAAATCGCATTTTATTTGCTCCGAATTTCGATATTCCTGATTAAATGAAATTAAATTTCTATTTTTGCTGAGAATATATTTTTTTGTTTTGAGGTTTAATGACCACTGTGAGCAACTCAATGGACTATAAGCAGTCTCCCGTCCCTAATTTAGGATCACTGGTTCCAGGAAAGGGATAAAGCCAGTGCCGTAAGACAAACACCAATCCGTGCCTCACCGAGATTCGAACACGGACCCCTTTCGGACGAATGATCAGAGGCCATCGCTTAGACCACTGCGCCACCGGGGCGGCTTTTTTTTTTTTATTTTTATGAGATAATGAATTGCATTATTTTTTAAATTACTGTATTTTAAAATTACGTGATATAAGATTTGCTTACTGTCAAAACCCTCCTTTAAATTTAAGCAATTCTTTAACCATGTGCAAATGGGGTTTTTTTCCAAAATCAAATTCAAAATAGCGCCATCCTTTTCAGTCTACTCTTAAGAAATGGAAAGCTTTCGTTGAATGAGAAAGGAATGTGCTTCAGAAGTAATACTTGGAATTTATGTTATGAAAAACGTGGAGGTAGAAATATATTGTGTTACAGTCGTATGTAATTCTGAAATAAGGCATCTCGATCCCCTGAGAGTTATTAAATTATGAATAGCAGATCCACTAATCTCCTAAGACCATTTCCTGTACAAAGAATTCTTGGGAAATTTTTGGAAACACGTACCAATTGAAACATTTAAAGCTTGAATGTTTCTTATTCAAAATGAATACAAAACTACCTTTCGCTATGAAAAGGGAGCAGATGATTTATCTCAGAAGGAAAACCGAAATAAAGCAACTTTATATATTTCTGCACAACAAAGCAGCTGCCGACAAGAACTTTCTGTTTTATTAGTACACCAGCTAACGCAAAAATTCGGAACAGCGAGCATTTTTTAAACAAAAACTTTAAATAAAATTGAGGCATATTCTTGGAACCAGGTGTTAGCAGGATATTGATTCTAAAATAAATTCAAGCTCTCGAAGTACATCTTCGTGTTGAACAAACACGTTTCAACGCAGGAGTGTCTTAAATCTTGAAGCGGCCGATGCATGTGAAACCAACGGTGCCGAAAATTTTAAATTTTCTGCGCTTCGCCAAACAGAAGTCTTCACATAGCGACCGGGTTTTACAAAAGCTCGAAAAAACAGTTCCTTACACCCTTGTATCTCAGCTGTATCAACGATAGATCTGGCAGAAGTAATAAATACACCCTGCTTGTCCTCTTTTTGTTTCTTCATGGCCCAAGGCATAATGGGAAAAGGCTGGTCCTCTGACACGAACATCATGCCACTGAATAGAAGCATGTGAATCAAACCTCCTTTATTTCCTTTCTGAGGTTCATTGTCATTGTTATAGCCCTTTAAGCACGTAAATATTTCAGAAAAAGGATTAGTGTCAAGTTTCTCCCCCTAAATGACCACTATGAATAACCAAAATTAAGAAACCTAAGCTATACGCAACTTTACTCGTTCCAGCCACGTTCGGCCCACTTAGACAGCGAAAGCATTCGTTCGAGCGAATTTCATAGGTCGAACGAGTGCTTTTCGGTTAACGTGTAGGGGAAAACGGGAGCTTCAGCAGAAAAAGTTCTGTTATAAAAAAATTTGAATCTTCACTCACATATCTGTGATCGTGAGCCCTAGCATACAACAACACGTGATACCTATGTTTTTAGATGCAACTGTAATACCTTTCTCACATAAATGGCTCATTCAAACATGTAAAATGTCTCGTGAGCCCGATATATATAATTTAACTAAGGAATACCAGTTGGTCGAGCATCAATTAGTGGTCCATTGAAAGTAGGAATGGCAGAAGGTGGGATTAGAGCAATTTTAAATGTGGCATACTAGTTGGCACCAAGCGTGATGGTCCGTGAATCTCCAAAACAGCCATCTTCCAGGGCTTTTCATGCACAACCGTAATATGGGATGACACGTAAAGCACCTTACAGAAGTTGGCGATCCTTTCAATAAAAACTGCTGGTGAATCAGAAGGTTCAAAGGAGACTCGTGAGAATATGCAAGCGAACATATAAAACACTGCCCAACAAATAACTGAACACTTCAACGCTGGTGTATCGAGGATCATCTCCGACATGTCCGCAACACGTATTGGACAATGTCGCGAATGGACTACCAAGTCGCCAGTCCCCTTTGACTCCTCTGATCCACCAGCTATTTTTATCTCCAAACGCAACACGTACTGGACCATGTCGCAAATGGACTACCAAGTCCCTAGTCTCTTTTGACTTCCCTGATTCACCAACTGTTTTCATCTCCAAACGCAACACGTATCGGTCCATATCACCAATTATTTTCATCTCCGAACGCAACACGTATCGGACCATATCGCGAACCGACTACCAAGTCGCCAGTCTGCTTTAACTTCCCTGATCCTCCAGCTGTTATCACCTCCGAGCGCAACACGTATCGGACCATGTCGCAAATGGACTACCAAGTCGCCAGTCCCCTTTGACTCATCTGATCCACCAGCTATTTTTATCTCCAAACGCAACACGTACTGGACCATGTCGCAAATGGACTACCAAGTCGCTAGTCTCTTTTGACTTCCCTAATTCACCAACTGTTTTCATCTCCAAACGTAACACGTATCGGACCATTTTGCGAATGGAATACCAAGTCGCCAGTCTCCTTTGATTTCCCTGATACACCAACTGTTTTCATCTCCAAACGCAACACGTATCGGACCATTTTGCGAATGGAATACCAAGTCGCCAGTCTCCTTTGATTCCCCTGATACACCAACTGTTTTCATCTCCAAACGCAACACGTATCGCACCATTTTGCGAATGGAATACCAAGTCGCCAGTCTCCTTTGATTCCCCTGATTCACCAACTGTTTTCATCTCCAAACGCAACACGTATCGGACCATTTTGCGAATGGAATACCAAGTCGCCAGTCTCCTTTGATTCCCCTGATACACCAACTGTTTTCATCTCCAAACGCAACACGTATCGGACCATTTTGCGAATGAAATACCAAGTCGCCAGTCTCCTTTGATTCCCCTGATACACCAACTGTTTTCATCTCCAAACGCAACACGTATCGGACCATTTTGCGAATGGAATACCAAGTCGCCAGTCTCCTTTGATTCCCCTGATAAACCAACTGTTTTCATCTCCAAACGCAACACGTATCGGACCATTTTGCGAATGAAATACCTAGTCGCCAGTCTCCTTTGATTCCCCTGATCTACTAGCTGTTTTCATCCACAGAATCGCCCATTGCCACAAGTTTTTCGTGTGTCGCACCGTCCACGGTAAACACTTTCTAGCAGCCCCGGTGGCGCTGTGGTCTAAACGATGGCTTATAAGATTCGTCTCAGTAGGGTACGGGTTCGAATCCCTGTGAGTCATGGATGTTGTGTTTGTCTTACGGGGCTGGCTCTCTCCTTTTCCTGGAACCAGTGGCCCTAGATTAGGAACGGGCAACTGCTTATAGCCCATTGCGTTGCTTACAGTGGTCGTTAAACCTCCAATAAAAAAAAAACACTTTCTACGCTTCTTATAAAAATTTTCAAAGGTACGGTATGGGACAATTTAATTCCTGAAATGTATCTGTTGAAAAAATGTATGCATACGTGTTCACTAGATGCTACTGTCGTCATCGAAGAAATCCTCTTCCGCAGCTATTCATTTAGTTAGCCACTGTTGCCATTGCTGGAAACATACCTGAAACTCTTTTATTCTGGAGCACGATTGAGTTCCTTTGTCACGTTACTCTGGATGTCTGAAAATCTTCATCTTTCATTGCAGTTTTTACTTTCGAGAAGAGCCAGAAATCACAAGGAAGTGAGTCATGTAAATAGGGTGGATGATCCAATTTAGTAATTTATTTCTTAGCCGATGTTTGTTCCTCTGTAAAGATTTGAGAACAGAGCCTTGCAGAAATTTTCTGTATACCCAATTCCTCTGTTAAAATCTGACTTACTATTTATTTATCTGTTCGTCTTTAATTCCTCTGTCATGCATTGCATCGTCTGACAGATGTCTCTCTGACAGCACCGAAGTCCGTATAAAATATGACAAAGACAATCTTATATAAGTCAAGAATCAGATATCACAAAGACAATGGCTAAAGGAACTGTTTAGGAAGGGTTAAGACTTTTATTAAAGGAACTGTGCCTCTGGCCAGATAAATTAAGGCTATTGCTAAAGAAATTGTACCTCGAGCTAGATAGGTTAAGACTATTGCTAAAAGAACTGTGCCTTGGCCCAGATAATTTAAAGCAATTGCTAAAGGAACTGTGCCTAGCTGTGCTTTGGGTCAGATGTGTTGAGATTATAGCTAAAGGAACTGTGCCTCGGGTTAAATGGGTTAAGACTATTGTCAAAGGAACTGTGCCTCGGGCCAAATGGGTTAAGACTATCGCAAAAAGCTGCTTCATGCCAGATGGCTTAAAAATATTGTTAAATAACTGTGCCTCGGGCCAGATGGGTTAAAGATATTTCTAAAGAAATTGTACCTCGAGCTAGATAGTTTAAGACTATTGCTAAAGGAACTGTGCCTCGGCCCAGATAGGTTAAGGCAATTTCTAAAGTAACTGTGCCTAGCTTTGCTTGGGTCAGATGTGTTGAAATTATAGCTAAAGGAACTGTGCCTCGGGTTAGATGGGCTAAGACTATTGTAAAAAACTGCTTCGGGCCAGATGGGTTAAGACTATAGCTAAATGAACTGTGCCTCGGAATGAATGGGTTAGATTTCTGTTGGTACAATGTCCCGCTTAAGTCAAAGCAAAGGAGTTAAAATTTAGTTATACCTGAGGCCGAGCTCCCTTCAATGTTTTAGTCACCCATTGGATCTTCAGGAGTGGCTTCCGGTTACTGGAGTGTTTCCGGTTGGAGGCGGTATCTCTTGGTTTCGTCTACGACTGTTTTTTACAACTTTCAAGAGCACTACCTTCTAATTGTGCAATTATACTTCACAGTCAAACACCTTTTTTTTTTGCTTTCCTTTAGCGTAGCCTACTCTAATCTCCCAGCTTGCTATTTTTAAGGGCTGTTTAGAATCTAAAATACTTTACATCATGATTTATTAATTTGTTATGCTGTTTTATTCAGCATTCGTAGAAAGTAACGCATCTGTTTCCCTTTCGCATAAGCTTCGTACACTTATTCTGCTTTTGTACAAAACGCAACGGTTTAGCTGTGTCAACACTTTGCCTAGCCTCCGAACAATGGTCACTTTTATCTGGTCTGAGTAGTGACGGTTATTCGGATATTTCACTGTATTAGTAATGAGCAAATAATTATTAAATAATATTAGATCAAAACTACAAATTAATGATAACATCAGCTCTATGGACAAACATCGCCACATAGATTCTTGTCATCTCGAAATAGCATCTTTTTGCATTCGAGTAACGTGCGAAACTTTCCATGCATTTTCTGCTTTGCACGATGCAAAATTATAACAGAGCTCTGTGGCGGATTTCCTTTTATTTTTAGAAGATGCCGTAAATAGTTCGATGAAAACAGCAGAAGCGACAATAAATTTCACTGCAAAATTGGAAGGGTTTTAACGCAGTTTGACAGAAGAGTTCAAAACAGAACCTTCCGCTGTAAATAACTTTACTGATTTTTTGTATTGCAGGGAAGCCTGTTTTCTATTTAATCTAGTGATTCCACAGAATTTGTTGGAAATATTTTTGGGATGTAAGAGTTGTTTTCCGCACGAGTTACTGTGCGGAAAACAACTCTTACACCCCTGAATTCAGATCTAGGCTTCAGGAAAGTGCAAGAAGTCGTGCTCGAGTTACTGTTCTACAGGAACTCTTCCTTCATTGAATTTCAGAACTAAGATCCAAGAAAGGTGCAAGAGGCTGCGCACGAGTTACTGTGCGGAAAACAAATCTTCCATTTTTAAGTTAAGGGTCCAGTCTCCAGAAACCGGTGGTAATCAAACTGATGGATAAAGAGCACATGCACAACTGTGAAGACTATACGTGCTAACTAACATCAGTCAACTTCTGAACATATCTGAATTTTTTTGTCATTACAGATTTTAATCTATTAGGAAATGTCCAAGAATTTTGTCTTTCCAAATTTAGGTTTTCCATATTTTAATAAACCCAGTTCATTTTTTTAAACAAGGCTCTTAGTCATTCAAGTTTGTAAAACGTTGCTAAAAACTTTCCCCATCTGATTATGAGTAGGTTCCTGATCCTCTCATCGATTGATTAAGCACAGATTTTCTGAGCGGAAACGAACTATCTGATATTTTTGCTTGGGAGGCTTGAAAAGCGCGGAAGATCGCAGCTTTTTTTTTTTTTTTTTACGTGGATCTTTCTTCTTCATGTGATTATTTTCTTTTGCATCTAGGGGTAGTGGAATTTAATCCTTCTCAATATGTAGCCAGCAGTTCTCGATAAAGAACCGGAAAAAAAAACAATGGAAAAGGGGGCGGTATCCGATAAGAATTTTTTTTTAAATTCCTCTGGAAGAAAGGATTTCACGAAAAGCAGTATTCTGAACCTCCACAGTATAGTGGCTGTCTCCCGCCGAGAATTTTTCCACCACTTTAGCAAATTGCGTTTGTTGCCAAAGTGTATTCCTTCATTCGCTTAGCTTTTTGTTTGCTTTATTTGGCCGCGTGCCCGCGCATGGACCAGAGAACGCACAAAAGGCAATAAAACAAAGTTTATTGTATGTATATCAGGAAACCTTCTCCGAAATTCCCATAATTTATACTAGGCTCAATGCATGCCGTACAATCCGGTGTTTGTTTTCGCCACTGCAGAAATTTCCCAAAGAAAAATCTTGTAATTTCAACCACATTCCCAGAGGGGCATTGCGTATGTCACGGGCTTCAAAATAATAGCCCCTGCATTGTGGGGATGACGAGAATTCTTTTATTTGCCGTTGTCTTTCAGAAGTCGCATAACAAATGAACACCTCGGAACTTGTATCTCATTTTTCTCTGCTGCATTTCTAACCCATTTGAACATTGGAGTGCAGATATTTCTTAGATGATTATTCTAGTGTTCACCTAATTTTCGAAGCCCAACATTCTCCGAAGTTGGGTAACTGTCTAAGCACAATGCTTCTTCTTGGAGGGTTTGAATTCTGCGGTGTAAATCAAAGTGAATAAATTTATCAAAATCTCGCCATGAGGTCTTCGTTGTACAAGCAACAAAAGCCATCAAACATTTCATTCGCACGTCGTAGCAAGCAACCAGTTTGCAGTTCACTGTCTTTTCATGTGTGGAATGAAACTTTCCTCCATTTTTGCTTCTCTTTACCCAAATTATTTTGCGTACGAATAAAATACTGTGTGCCAACCAGCTGACGTAATACGTTTGAGCAACGGTCTTCATTTTCCCAAGGGATAGTTTTAAAGAAAATGAAAATACATAAAACTACTTCAAAATATTTGATACTGGGTTTTAAAAATATAAATTATTCCCTTTCCCATTAAAAGAACTCTCGAAATTTTAGATTATGATTATTCATGATGCGTAACATTTACGAGTCATACAATATAAACCACCAAACGTTCTTTGCTGCATGAAGTCAATTTTTATTCAATTTTGTTAAATACACTTGTTCGGGAAATGCGATTTCAGGTTTATACACTGGTGTGCAAAAATTAAGGACCAAGAGGAGAAATTAGCATAACAGCGGAACGAGCAGGCAGAACGGACCGAAAGACCACTCAGGAGATAGACTAGGGTCCGGTACGGTAGGGCATGCGCATATATGCCGCATGACGGGGTGGGGCAGTGTCGAAACGGTATAAAGCACACGGGCGGTGTACGCTCAGCAATTCGGTGAAAGCTATTGCACGGTGTACATCGGTTTGAAGGACGTCAAATTGCTGCCACCGTGTGATATGGCCAACAAGCAATCCAGTAGACGACATCTGGATGACTTTACCCGAGGTCGCGTCATTGGGAAGTTGGAAAAAGGTCGAAGTGTGACTAGTGTGGCCGAGGAGTTCGGGATCGCTCACAGCATCGTTTCACGAGCAACCACGAGCAACCACGGAGGTGGATGACCGGTATATTGTCCTACAGGCGAGAAGAGACAGGCGGTAGACAGCTGGAGAAATCGCAAGGAACAAGCAACAAACAACTGGACGTCCGTTATCGCGTTTTACCGTGGCCAGGAGGCTACACAAAGGTGGTCTATTTGCACGACGACCAGTACGGTGTGTGCCATTAACGCCTGCTCATTGGAGACGGCGGTTTCTGTGGTGTCAAGAACAAAAGAACTGGACACATCAGCAATGGGGTCGAGTTCTCTTTACGAATGATAGCCGATTTAGTCTGACGAGCGATTCTGGACGTATACACATCTGGAGAGAGCAGGGAACACGCAATCACACCTCCAACATCATCGAAAGGGACCGGTTTGGAGGTTGCGGAGTTCTCGTTTGGAGCGGTATCATGCTTGGGAGCCGTACTGACCTCCACATCTTCCAAGGAGGTTCAGTCACTTGTGTGCGCTATTGTACCGAGGTTCTCCTGCCTCACATGCGTCTGTTTAGAGGTGCTGTGGGTCCTGAGTTTTTCTTTATGGACGACAACGCTACACCTCATCGTACAGTGGCTGTCGCAGAGCTGTTGGAGAGTGAAGATATTCAACGCATGGATTGTCCCGCATGGTCCCCGGACCTGAATCCAATCGAATACGTGTGGGACCTTCTCAGGAGACGCTTGGCAACACGTCACCAGCCGCCAGCTGCGTTTGGCGCTACAAGAGGAATGGGCCGCGAATCCTCAACAGCTCCTTGACAACCTCGTCCTCAGCATGGACAGACGTTGTAAATCCTGCAACGCAGTCAGGGGTGATCATATCCCCTACTAATGACTGGAATTTTCTTGGCAGCCGCCTGTTACATGGACGTTTCTGTCTTTTGTCTAGTTGTGCTCGAAGCTACCTTTTCAATAAAGTGCCTTTGTATCCTTTGGATTCCGTGTTTGGACGGGTTTTCTCACTTGTCCCATATTCTTACATCTTGGGGATCTAATGGCATGATTTGAGTCGATGTGGAGCACTTCTGCACGACGTTACATTCGAAAAACCGTCTCGTCCTTCATTTTTGCAGGCCAGTGTATTATATGAAACAAAAAAATATATATATTAGAAAATGTAGCTAAGAATGACTTGTGCAGCTCGCACTCTATACCTACAAATATTAATCGTTTTAAATCAATGGGTATTTTTTCATTTTAATACAGAAAAACAATGTATATAAATGCAATATTATTTATAACTTAAGGTCTACTATAGCTTCGCTGCAACTACGGTCTAGCTTCATCAGTTCTTTGGCGTGTTAATTTGTTGCTTGTGACTACGTTGTTAATTTCGCGTGCCACATTTCACGTGGTGGTTTTGAAAAATGTGAAATGCTTCTAAAAATTTAAGATCTGATAATGATCTACAATAGATCTTTCTAATAATTTTGTGTCATCAAACAAAAATTGGCGGTTATTTTCCCAACAATGCTAGGCTCTGGAGGATTTATTGAGCTCACGCTTTTTAACATGCGAAAGGTGTTCTTTTTTTCTTTTCGTTTGAAGGTTTAACGAACACCATGAGCCACTGAGTGGGCTATAAACAGCCTCCCGTCCCTATTTTAAGGCCACTGGTTCCAAGGAAGGAGAGATCCAGCCAGCTCCGTAAGACAAGCACAACATCCATGCTTTAACGGGATTTGAACCCTGACCCGTCTTGGACGAATGATCAGAAGCCATCGCTTAGACAACTGCACCACCGGAGAGACTGCGTTCTTTCAAACTGAATTTAAGGAATTTTGATTTCTGGCAGGCCACACTGATATCTGTTGTGATAGGTTCCCCAAGAGGTTTTGTCAGGAATTGGGCCTTTTTTTTTGTAGAACAAATCCTCTTAGTCATAGCAGTAAAGATCATTTTGAAGTTTGACGATCTAAGAATTTTAGATATCTTGAAACAAATTTCAGGGATCAAAAGAAAAACTGTTAAGTTTTGACGAGTGTTTGGAGAGATCGGGGTCAAAATAGATTTATATTGAGGTCTTACAAATTTTTCATAGCTCAGTCTATTACTGAGGGTTTGAAGCCTGTGTTGGTAGCCCCTGTTGTAGCCTCAGTTGTATTTTTCATCCCTAAGATTTGTTTCAAAATATCTAAAATCCTTAGATCATCAACTTTCAAAGTGATTTTTGCTCCTGTGAGTAAGGTGTTTAATTTTTGCTGTACAGGAAAGAAAGAGACCCAGCTCCCGACAAAAACTCTTTGGGGATCTGCCACACATCCAGTGTCAGTGTGGTCTGTCGTACATACGTCACTCACCAAGATCCCTCAAATTCAGGTTAAAAGAACACCAGTCATATAGTAAAAAGTGTGTGCTTAAAATTTTTCCACAGCCCAGCAGTGTAGGAAAAATAACCACCAATTTTTGTTTGATGAACGTAAAATTGTTGGATGGATCTGAATCACTGCATGTTTTTAATTGAAGTAACCTCTTTTCAGCTGTTTTTTTCTTTTGTATATGGCCCTTGATTCCAGTAAAATTTGATCTAATTACCATTCTAAGATGCTGTATTGGAATCTGTTGTTAGCTTTTCCCGAGCCCCCTGAAATGTCGGATCAAGGGTCAAATTCTTCGATGATATATGGCTCGTCTTTCGTAAAATGTGTATAAGTGAGTCAAAAGTGAGTCCAATTTTCGTTGCGCCCCCATTACTCTGTGTGTGTGTGTGTGTGTGCCAGCGTCTACTAGGTACCGCGATAACGTGAAACACACAAGGCTGATGACGTGCATTTAGCACAGAACCACATTGGGTTAACAGCTGAAAAAAAGATAAAGGTGCCGCCTCGGTGGCTGAGTGGTCTAAACGATATCCTCTGGTCATTCGTCGGAAAGGGGTCCGGATTCGAATTTCGGTGAGCCATGGATGTTGTATTTGGCTTACGGCACTGGCTCTCTCCCTTCCGTGGAACCAGTGACCCTAAATTAGGGACAGGCGACTACTTATAGTCCATTGAGTTGCTCACGGTGGTCGTTAAACCTCCAATCAAAAAAAAAAAAAAAAAAAGATATAGGTCGACAAATGTGCTGCTCGGGTGCTGTGACGCCATTACTGAAAAAGAAAGTTAAACGCGGCAGCAGCAATGGGGAAAAATTTGTGCAGTTTAAGGCGAGGGAAAACAGTGAACAGCAGCACTGCACGGAGACGGTTTTCGGTGTTTAAATGCTGGTGAAAGCATTCTGGAAGACAAGCCAAAGTCAAGACATTCAATGATCGCAAACGCTGACATACTAGTCGAAGATGTGACAGCAGAACCCGGTACCAGTACACGTCAATTGACAACTGAGGTGGGGTCTTCCTATCCACAATTGTTCCTCACCTGCACCAACTGGCACCACAGCAGACGAAACAACGTGTCTCTATCTTTCGAAGACTGCTGAAAATTCCAAAAGACGATAGCTTTTGGTTTTGTATCGTGCCAGGTGATGAAAAGTGGATATTGTTACATTATCCACCCTTTAGTAGGTGGATAACGAGTGAGTAGTTGAGGCAACTCCAAGGACCACAGTCGGTGGTGTAAACAAGGAGGTTTGACAAGAAAGTCATGCTGGACATTTGGTAGAATTGTGAGGATTCTGTGCACTTGGAACTCATACCTTATCGTCAGGCTGTGGACGGGAACTTCTATGTAGAACAATTGTAGCTAGTCCGTGATGCTCTGCAACAAAGCTACTCAGCGCTCTTCAATAAGAAGCCGGCGTTATTACGAGTGATAAGGTCTCAAATTACACCACCGGAGTGATCGGCCGGGAACTACAGCAATTGAAAGACATTTAGATCTTATCCCATTCTCCGTATGGTCCGGATCTGGCCCCAACCGATTACTCCAATTTTACTCCATAGCCCATTTCCCACTTGAACGGTACTTCGCTTCACTGGCGGATACAAAATCTAGAATCAGAGAGCTACTCTGGTGTTGTGGCTCTCGTGGAACGTAGGTAAAGAACTATAAAAAACAACCGCATGCAATTTGCAGGATGAGGTGAGTGTGCAGGAACTTCTTGCATCATTAAGATATTTACTTGCAAACGGGACGAGTATTTGACTCACCGTAGTACTTACTGCCTTAAAGATTCAAGGGAAAATTCAAAAAAGCAATCCAACATTTGTTTGTCTACTGACGTCATCAATGTACAGGTCGCGCCATCTATTAACAGGGGTGAACATTACTCAAAGAAAGTGATTGATTTTTAATATTATTATGGGTACGCTTTAGCAAGTATTAAGTACCCCTTACTATAACTTAGGGTTAGTTTTATCGATGTGAAAATTTTCGTCCTTGGGAATACATTAATTAAGAAGATAATATGTACAGAAATTTTATCATTGGAAACATAAGGCAGAGATTTTTGATAGAACCACCTTAATCCGAAATATTTTAACAAAAGCCTAATTTTACATCAGTGGAAGAGGAGCAATTGAATCAGAGGAGCCGTCAAAGGCATGACAGTCTTGTTCCTCAATCGAACGCAAAAACAATTTTTGAAAAAAGAATTCCAAAGAAGCCAAAATGAACTAATTCCAAACGCTGCCATGCCGATTCTTCCCGTAGCGAGAAAATATGGTAACAGTAAGTCCAGGTAACATGTTGAGTGTTTTGACAGTAAAACTACCAGTTGTTGAAAGGATTTCATCCAATTTTGAGAACATTAAACCGCAATTGTAAGTTTAATGGTGCTTCTTTTTTTAACCATTAAACACCAATTATAAGTTTGCGGTGCCTAGAAGAAATATTTTGCGTTTCTTGTAGGCAGAAGAAACAATCTGCGTCTCTTTCTAGGTAACTAATCTCGCAGAAACTCCTGTTTGCCCTACCTAGAGGAAAACCTCTGCTTTGTAAAAGGAAAAAGTGCGCGGTATTTTGCGTAATATCTCCAGCTACCGCGCGCGAAAAAATTAATTTTCCTAATCCGGCTTTTAAAAGTGAAGGACACAGTATTTTATTGTCACCAAGCAGAAAAGCTGTGCATTACAGGAATCCGGAAGTGCATTAATCGTCAGCCTCCTGCGGAACCCTAACCGATGTAAAACCAGTTTCTCAAATCAACTCATATACCGAGATATCACGTCCAGATTTGAAAACGGGTCAAACATTTTGGATCCGGACCCAGATGGCACATAATTGGACCCGACCCGTACCAGGATGTGACATAATTGGACTCGACCCGTACCAGGATGTGACATAATTGGACCGGACTCGTACCTGACCCGGACATATCTACTTTCAACTATAAATTTGAAACTCAATTTATAATTATACATAATCATATATATATATACAGTAGTGAACAAAAGTATTTGGCGAAACACTTTTTCGACCATATTTTTTTTTTCTGCTGGACCAAATCTGTTCATTTTGGGATATGATATGTGTTGATTCGTGGGTTACAATGCCTCGTAGTTTGTATTTCGCTCAGAGCGAATTTGTTGTTCGAAATGGGCCATATTCAAGAGTCGCCAATTATTACCCATTTGTTTGCTGCATGTATTAATGTTTTTCTTGTGATCTTTGTGGGTTTTGTGATGTGTATGTAGTGTGATAATAAGTCAATCTTAGGTTTTCAGAAATGAGTAAAAAGGTGGAGATCCCTGTTGGAGCTCGCCAGGTGGCCGTGAACATGATGGAATGCAGAATGCGCGTCACCGACATTGCGAGGGCCCTGAAGATTCGACACCAGTCCATTTCAGCTGTCTTGCAACGTTATAAGAAGACTGGGACCGTCGAGAACAGTCCACGATGCGGTAGGCCTCGCTCCACTACGTTGCGTGAGGATAGACGCATCCTCCGTCGATCTCGTGATGATCCCTCCTTGACTGCTGTGGACATCGCCACCGAATTCCGCGACAGCGACGACCTGAACGTCAGCCGAATGACCATCTTCCGTCGTCTCATTGCTGGTGGATTGAATAAAAGACGCCCTGCCAAGAAGCCACTCATCGGAGTCAAGAATCAACGAGCCAGAGTCGCGTCCGCGCGCCGTCGTCGATACTGGACAGCGGCGGACTGGAGTAAGGTGCTTTTCACGGACGAGAGCAAGTTCAACTTGTTCGGAAGTGATAGCATCCGATACGTACGACGTCCGTGTGGCCAGAGATTCAACCCCCAGTTCATTCAGCCGACTGTCAAGCACGGAGGAGGATCGCTGGTGGTTTACGGCGCCTTCTCTCACAATGGAATGGGCCTCATCATCAAGATTGACGGAATAATGACCTGCCAGAGCTACACGAGCATGCTCATCAACGATGTCTTCCCATGGGCAAACCAGAACATGCCACGCGGATGGATCATGCAGCAGGACAACGACCCGAAGCACACCTCCAGAGTAGCGAAGGTAGCCTTCCAGCAGCAACAGGTCACACTTCTAGACTGGCCAAGCCAATCTCCACACCTCAATCCCATCGAGCACATGTGGGAGGAGCTGGAGAGACGATGTGCGAAGAAAACCTGCCGGAATAGGGCCCAGAAGTTCGATCAGCTGCCTGCAGAATGGGCGCGAATTTCGCAGGTCACAGTCGAGAAGCTAGTGGACTAGATGCCGGCCCGTTGTGCAGCTGTTATTAAGTCTCGTGGTTATCCCACTAAGTATTCGTTATTGTTTTGTCGTTTTCTCGTACTTGTTTTCTGTTATCGTTGCATTAAATGAATGTGATACACACCTGTTTTGTTAGTCAATTTGTATGATCTTTGCGATTAAGCTCGGTACCTGATCTGTGCTAAGGTTTCCGATCCATCTGCATATGGGTCATGTTTACAACTGAATAACACATATCATATCCCAAAATGACCCGATTTGGTCCAGCAGAAATAATATTACGGCCGAAAAAGAGTTTCGCCAAATACTTTTGTTCGCTACTGTATATATACACAGGGTGTTCAAACAGTCTCTCCGCAGTGAATATCGTAGGTTATATGGTTGTAAGTTATATACATGGTAGAGTCACATTATTGTGACCACCAGCTAATATTCAGAGTAACCGCCGTGTGCAGCGCGGACAGCAGGTAGACTGGCTGGGAGTGACTCAATAAGGTGCTGGAAGGTGTTCACAGGTATGTGGAGCCATGCTGACTGCAGTGCATCTAAAAGCCGCTGGAGGGTGCTTGGTGTAAGATCCATAGACCGAACAACACAATCGAGGTGGTCCCACAGATGCTCAATTAGGTTTAAGTCTTGGGAATTAGGGAGCCAGGGAAGTACATACCTTGAAATCTTCATCGTGCACTTCCAACCACTCTCGGACATTTCTAGCTGTGTGACACGTCGCACTGTCATGCTGGAAGATCCTATCTGCCACAGGGAAGACAATCAGCATGTATGGGTGTACGTAGTATGCAGGGATGGATTCGTGACGAATTCGGTCCATAGTGCCTTTCATAGGTATGAGTGGGCCCAGATAATGCCGCGAAAACATTTTCCAGACCATAACGCTGCTCCCACGAGCGTGTGTTCTTCCAGCAATGGTTGAAGAGCGTTTGTACTCCGATGTTTCCCGCCTTATACGCCGACGTCCATCCGTTCGATGAAGCTCAAACCGTGACTCATCGGAGAAGGCAATCCTTTGCCAATCAGCAGAGGTCCAATTCCTATACTTCTCTGCAATGGTAAACCTTTTCTGCCGATGCACCTTCGTTAGCATAGGTGCAGTGACCATCCGTCTGCATCGGAGCCCCATACGCAGCAAGGTTAACTGAACTGTCGTTTCAGACAGACTTCCGGTAGCCCCCTGGTTCATACGGCCAGTGAGTTACTGCATTGTAGCTTGTCGACCGGCCCTCACGCACCATCGAAGCCGACGTTCACCTCTCACATCAATGGCACGTGGTGTTCCGCAGTTTCTACCCCACTTATTCGCAATGGTGCCATTTGTCCAAACATGATACACTTGAACCACAGCAGCACGCGAACAGTACACAAACTCCGCCGTTTCAGAAATACTGGCACCCTTGGCCCGAAAGCCAATAATCATCCCTTTTTGCAAATCTGATAAATCGCTCCTTTTATCCATGACAGCAACGAGGGATAGGTTTTCAGAATGCCTACAGCACACCTCATATGCCCTCCAAGCCAGCTCACGACACGTGCCTTTTTTCATTGGCTACGCGCTGTTTACATCAAAAGTAGGAGGTGGTCACAGCAGTGGGACTCGACTATGTATAAACTGAAACGCATAATTTACTCACTTACTTACAAAAAGTTTTGAAACTGTCGTTGTTTACAAACACATCTGCGACAGTCAAAAAGTTCCACTTAATTTTGATGGTGCTACAGTTAACATTTTTGTATTAAGTAGCTTGTATGTTTAGTTTCAGTTTTTGCTGTTTTCTTGGTAACATATCAAGCTTCAGAATATGTTTCACAGAAAAACAATTTTCCCCAGTTTCTGATAAGTTGAAAGTTTCCAAAATGCTGATGCTGATTTCATCATTGCTCCTCATAAGGAAAGAACACCCATTAAATGAACATTCACATTTTGGAAACTTTCAACTCATCATAAGCTTGTAAAAATTCGTGTGGCTGTGAAATGTATTCTCGTTTCTTAATGGGACTAAATTACTTCCAGCATTCAAATTTCTCTTTTTGTTTTCAATAAGAGTGTTGGCCTTGATATCTTTTTCAATATCTTTAATATATTTAATGCATCCACATTAACAAATAATGCATTAATTCCGACACGACATGCACTGGAACGGGATGTTAGCACCTCAAACGAAAACCTGTGAATTCTCAGTGCAAAAGATGCAATGTGAAAAGTAACTCTCAGTCTTACAATGTGACCCGCAGGATGTGAGAGAATGAATCAGCAGAGAAGTAGGCGACAGGTGTTCGCCTGTATCTGGCTTTGGACAATCGCACTGAAAACGAAGGCAAAGGAAGTAACGTTTTACGATATGGTCTCTTCTGCCGGTGGAAATTTTCTTTGCTTTAACCCTTTAAGCGGCTGATGTACTATGCTTGAACTAAACAGTGCCAAACTTTTTGCTCTCTCCAAAGAGAAATATTCACATAGTGACGGTGTTTTATGAAAACTACGGTAAAATAATTTATCTTTACCCCCTCTCATCTCAGCAGCTGCGAAAGTAAACATGTCATAGGTAATAAACTCCCCCTTGTAGTCCTATATTCCCTGTTTCATGACCTAAAAGTTGATAAGGAAGGCCTAGGCTCCCTAAAACGAACATCATGCAACTGGGTAAGAAAAGAAAGTTACTGAAATGTCTTCTCTCTTTTTCTTTGAATTCCTCTCCACTGTCATAGTCAATTATCAGTTAATTTGTTGTCAGAATAATTTGGTGTTAATCATACGCCTGAATTACCAGTCTGAATAACAAATCTAAGGTTGAAAGCAACTTTTTTCGATGCTCTGGTCTTCAAGGTAACTCATACCATCGGCTTTGGGACCACTAAACATACCCTAAATTAATTCGTTCCAGTAGCGTTCGGCCCACTTCTTAGACAGCGAATATACTCGCTGGAGTTGAGTTCAGTCCGTTTTGTTAACTCCGAATCAACTCGTTCCAGCCGGTTAAAGGGTTAAGAAGAAGACGGGAATATTTTTGTATGACAAATTATTTTTCACTCCGCTGACACCAGCATCAAGCACAAAATTCCACAGTACTCTTTTTTTCTTTGAAATATATTTTTTTCTTTTCACAAATAAAACAAAAATAAAATCGGATCGAAATCGGATCAGAAACACCTTGACCCAACCCGTTTGACCCGTAAGAAATTGTTGACCCGCTACCCGTGACCCGTTTCCATCTCTGATCACGTCTACATACGCACAGACGGTCCAAATTATGTTATAGGAAAATACTTGGCTTGCTTTTTTAGCAAAAGACAACATAAAAGATGATCTCGTTATGATCAACTTTCGGAAATAATGTCTCTGAAACAAGAATTTCAAACTCAGATGTAGGTTTAACAAATTCCATGCAAAGCGCCCTCATCTGCAACAAGAAACAAAAAAAAAAAAAATAAGAGACATATGTACTCCTGGAAAACATTTTCGGCGGCAGTATTTCTAGATTGTCAAGAAAACGCTCCGGAAAACTTGTGAGGCTGAAGCTGCGATAAGCTTGTTCGATGCAGTTCGCTATCCGACGCTTTCTGTTGACATCTGGGAGAATTATGCCTGAATAGCTTTACTGATACAGGTCGGCAGCTTCTTTCATGAGGCTGCACCGAAGTGTGATGTGGCGATCTCTAATATATGTATGAGCGCCTCATATTTTTTAAAGACGCTAAAAATGAACATTGGAGACGGCGCTTTCAGTCTCCTTCTAAGCGATTCAACTGACATTAGCGTCACAAAGATTCCCGTCATCATGATAATATATTATAGCAGCAAACGGGAAGCCATTTCTACATTTTTATTTTTCGTAGTTTAGCTAGAGAGTGGTAGAGCTATCGCTGGAAGCAAGGGCGCTCATAAGGGGGGGTCGCTCGACCCCCTCCCCCGCCGTTGGTATAGCCAAAGTTTTGATAAATTTAAAACACTAAAATAGACGAAACCTCTGAGCATTTTTAAAAATAATAAGATATTAATGACTGATTGTATCAATTATAATGTTTGACGGCCAGAAGGAGGTAAGGATTTTTCTTAGCCCCCCCCTCCTCCCCTAAAAGTACTCATATGCGCCACTGGCTGGAACTGTGATATAGTCAAAATTTTATTGGAAACGTTATATAGAATGAAAGTGGTTGTTTGATCACTGGTGAAAATATCGGGGTAATTGATCTTTACGAATTGAAGTTGCATCTTGGCTCTAATACGCTGTTTCCCACCTCCTGAAGAAAGCTAGTGTCGTACGTATGCTCAGAAATATTCCTTCAAGTACTTATTTCTTGTTAAAGGAAACTTACAATTGGTTTAGCCAATTCTTTACCACCACAACAAGCACAAAAGGCACTATGCGTATATGTAGCGGCATTGCATATATTTTTAATCTGTATAAAATATGACAGAGAGATCACCATCGTTGGCTCTCTATAAGCAGTGGGGTTGACGGAATTATTAGCCTAGGGCTTGAACTGAAAGGATATACAGTACATTATATTACCAAAAGTATTAGGACACCACAAAATTTTGGGAATTGGCTTTATTAACTCAATTAGTAGTTAGTCGCTCCACCCATTGCTTTTATGACGGCGGAAGCACGTCGAGGCATACTCTCAACCAATTTTGGGTAGGAATGGCTCGTATATTCGTCCCGCAAAGCTGCTGCAAGAGTGGAGAGCGAAAACGGGTCGTTGTGATCGATTTCGTACCCGTCACTCGCGTTCATCCCAGAAGTGCTCAATCGGATTAACATCAGGATTCTGAGCAGACTAGTCTAACCATTCCACCTTATTTTCAAGAAACCAGTCCTGCACACGCCGTGCAGTGTGGCAAGGATCTCGATCGAGTTGGAAAAGACAACGGTCATTTTCGTAATACTTCCACATTGTTGGCAGGGCTGAATTATCCAGAACATCGAGGCACACTTTGGAGATCATGGTGTGTGGTATAAAAACCAACGGGCCGAGTCCCATCCACAAGAAACAACTCCACACCGTGATGGAGCCTCCGCCGAACTTAACAGTTGGAAGAGCACAGTCCGACGAAATTCGCTCGCCGAGTTGTCGCCATTACCAAACACACACATCAGATTGGGAGAGTGAAAAATGTGAGTCATCACTCTAAAGAGCAGCTTTCCCGTCTTCCACAGTTCAGGAACGACGGAAGACACACCACTCCAAGAGTGAAAAGCGTGACTCATCACTACAAAGAACAGCTTTCCAGTCTTATAGCGTTCAGGAACGACGAAAGACACACCACTCCAAGAGTGAAAAGCGTGACTCATCACTCCAAAGAACATCTTTCCAGTGTTCCAGAGTTCAGGAACGACGGAAGACACACCACTCCAAGAGTGAAAAGCGTGTCTCATCACTCAAAGACCAGCTTTCCAGTCTTCCAGAGTTCAGGAACGGCGGAAGACACGCCACTCCAAGAGTGAAAAGCGGACAAATCGCTCCAAGGAACAGCTTTCCAGTTTCCAGGGTTCAGGAACGACGGAAGACATACCACTCCAAGAGTGAAAAGCGTGACTCATCACTCCAAAGAACAGCTTTCCAGTCTTCCAGAGTTCAGGAACGACGGAAGATACACCACTCCAAACAGGACTTCGCATTCACAGTAGTGATGTGTGTCTTGTGTGTCGCTACTCTACCATAATTCCCTACACTGTGAAACTCTCAGCGAATAGTTATAGTACTAGCCGAGCCATAACAAGCAGTTCCTACTTCAGCAGCGATGGAAGCGGCAGAGGAAGAACGGAATTTCTCAGCATTTTTTACCATCAAACAGAAGTCATCGCTCTTTCCACGTTTATTAGTGAGTCACAGAAAAATTCTCTTTGGCCGCCACAGGGAATCGAACCCAGGGTCTTCCAGTTACGCGCCGCATATGCTTCTACTGCACCACAGCGGCCTCGAATTCATCCAGACTCACATACACCAACTGCTAAGCCAATTGGCAGATTGCTTCTTAGAGCCCCGAACAATGCTCTGGGGATTCACCAAAGATGGTAAGCAGCAACTGAACAAAATAATTAGAAGGCGAATGAATAATTAATACAAACATTTGACGTGGACTAGGAACATCAAACAGAAGTCATCGCTCTTTCCCCGTTTATAAGTGAGTCACGTAAAAAATTCTCAGATTTCTCAGAATTTTTCCGTGACTCACTTATAAACGTGGAAAGAGCGATGACTTCTGTTTGATGTTCGTAATCCACGTCAAATGTCTGTATTAATTTCTTACCATGGTTGTTTTGACACGTTCTATCAGTTTGTGCGGCATTCCTAAATGCGTGTTGTTGTTTTTTTTTTTTTTTTTTTTGCTATAGTTGCACCGTCCTGCATTCATCTCTTCAAGACATCACATACAGTCGGTTCTGGATGTTTAGTTTAGCTGCAAAGCTTCCATTGGAAATGTTACTCAAATGACATCCTATAACCAGTCCACGGATGTAACTTGGAAAGTTCACGTCCAAGCGACAAATTTCCTTCAAAGTTATTGATGACACGAGAAGAAGAGTATTTCTATCCTAGGTTGAGAGACCCGAACCCACAGCGTTCTGCGCCTTTTGTCAGGTAAAAACGAAAATAAGAGAATTGGGAACAGAGTGCCCTAATAGAACAGCATGAAAGAAGAGTACAGAAAAATTAGAGAAGAAGGAGTATACGGTTTCCCGTTAAGTATTGAAGTTGAAAGCTACCCTAAATACTTACCTGCAACAAATCGCTCCGAGCAATTAATCCCGCAGCCTATGTCTGGCTGCAGGAATCAGGGAAAAGACAGGGATAAGGGGAACCTGAGGGAAAAAAGCACACAAGAAAAAATCCCACAGAGAAACACCCAGTTCTCTCACAAAACCCTGAATTGAGTGGCACCCGAAATCACAGAATTGTCGTTTGCTCAGTTTCCAGGTAGGAGTCGGCTATTTGCCTTGCTTCTCAGGGGCTAATTAGAGAAAGAGTTTTTCTATTTAGCTGGTGGGGAGTTTTTTTAACAACTATGTTTCTTCAATGTGTCACCTTTTTTTTTTTTTTTTTTTTTTTTAACAACTAGTTTTATTCACATGTGTGAAGAATACCCTCTGTACATTAGTCCCAATTATTATTTTTTTGTTTGCTAGTGTAGCTATGAATTGGGCTCTTTTCTGGAACTTTATTCAAAATAACTTTTTAACCTTTTATATCTGTCAGTATCTTTGACAGTATAATTAAGAGCCTCTCTGACCAGAGGATTTGGATGAATCTTAGCTTTTTCATAGTACCTTTTAGCTAAGTCGTACATCGTATAATGGATAGAATTAATATTTAGCATACTGCGGATGGCATGATTTGAAGTTCTTCCATGAAGTCCAACCATCATACGTAGGGATTTATTTTGAAAGGAGGTAATTTTATTTTTCTGCTGTTTGTTGCAGTTACCCCAGATAGGACAGCCATACGTAATAACAGGGCTGATACAGGCTTTCCATATTAAAGTTTTACTTTTCCTGCTATCTCGTTTATTTTTTATTATTGGCTGGAGACTTTCTCTGATCTTAAGAGCTTTGGTCAGCGTTTCTTTAATATGCTTGTTCCAGTTCAGGTTGAGATCCATTATAAGCCCTAAATATTTAACATCTTTTACCCCAGGTACTTTTTTCCATACATTTCTATTTCAAAGTCTGGATTGTATTTATATTTGATCCTAGAAAATAGAATTGCTTGGGTTTTTTCAGGATTGATTTTTATTTTCCAATCTAAGAAATTCTTCTGAAGTTGTTCCACATAATGTTGCAGCATAAAACTTGCTTGGTTTTTATTTTTGGAAGTACAAGCAAGTGCAGTGTCGTCAGCATAAGGAGCTGTAGTCAGATTCCTGTAATTATAGTTGGGAAAGTCTGACGTAAAAATAGAGTACAGTGTTGGCGCGAGTACACTGCCTTGCGGTACACCAGCTTCGATTTCTTTTAACGATTTTTTCCCATTGATTTTTACACAGAATGTTCTGTTAGTTAGGAATGATTTGATTATATGAATAATCCAGGGTGGGAAATCATGTGCTATTAGCTTGTAGATAATTGCCTCATGTGGACATTTATCGTATGCTTTTGTCACATCTAGAAATATGGCTGCTGTGTGTTCTTTTTTTATTATTCCTTCCGCACATTTTTCAGTTATTCAAGAGAGTCGATGCACCGTGGTGTTTATTTCTAAAACCTCCCTGAATAAATGGAATTACTGGGAATTCCTCACAGAATTGTTGCATTCTAATAAGAATTACTTTTTCAGATATTTTTCCCATAGTTGGGAGCAACGAAATAGGTCTGTGATTTTCTGGAATAGCCGGGTTTTTACCAGGCTTGGGAAGTAAAATTACCTCAGCACCTTTCCACTCATCTGGAAAGTATTTTATTTCAAAAGCTTTATTGTATATTTTAGTAAGCGTGTGCACATATGCTTCCGGTAATTTTTTCATGATTTTATTATTAATACCGTCCTTACCAGGTGCCCTTTTATTCCTGAGTTTGTTAATATGAAACCGTACCTCCCTGTCACTAAGAGGAAGTGGGTTTTCAAAGTCGGGTGGAATATATTTCTTTCGGCTCTTAAAAGGGCTGTTGCAATGTTGTTGTTTTTTCACAGTCGGATGCTGTCCGACTTTTGCAGCTTGTTCTGGGTTTGCGGATCTAAGAGAGGTCGTAGCACTTCCCACTTTAAGTTGCTCCTTTTTCTGTATTTTTCCCCGGTTTTGTTTTTAATCACACCATTCTGGGTTTCTTTTATTTGGGTATGTTTTCACAGGGTTTTTTTACTGGTAAATTCCTCATAGAGTTGTGCACTTTGTGCAATTACTCTAGAGTTTTCGACATCCCCCACATGTTTAAAATAAGTATCCAAGGCCTTTTGGGTTTTGATGGATGTATCCCTTTCAGGGATATCATTTATTTTAAACTGTTTTTCGAGTGAGTTTGCAAAAATGTCCGCTTTTTCGTCGTCAGTTCTAACAACTGTTCCATCTCCTTTCTGAAGGGGTGGGAGTAATTTGACATTTTAAATTTTCAAGCTCGACGTAAGATTCCATAGGGTCATTTTTTTATCCGAATCTTCAGTGTAGTCAATATGAGCTTCCTCTGATACTTGACCCCATGACCCATTTTCGAATTTTCTAATTTCTCTTTTAATTTGTCTATTTAGGGAGCAATAAAGGTCATAGAACGTTTTAGTTTTATAGAACGTTTTAGTTTTATTCCACTTGCTTCTGTACCTATTTTTTTCTTTAATAAAGTCCAAAATTTCTTTGGGTAAAGAGTACGGATTTTTTTTCTCTTTGGCAGGAGTTTGACATTCTTCCATAATTTTTTTAATTGCGAGGTTAAAGAGTTCAATAGCTCTGTCAATTTCTTCTTTGCTATTGAAGTCTCCTATTACTGGAGGTAGCACTAATTTAATTTTCTCTTCAAATTGCTTTAAATTAGTGACCATTTTGGGTGCTACCGTCACAGTTTTATCAGTATAAAGCTGGAGGTGAAAGGATTTGTGGTCAGAGGAGACCGCTGCCGCAGTGTACATTACAAAGTAAAATTTATTATTCTTCAAGAGCGCAAAATCTAGTATGTTGCTAGTTCCTCTGAGCGCCGTTCTTGTGGGTTCAGACGGTGCTCCCAAATCAATGTTTTTGTTTAAGAGATATCTGAAGATATTGTTTCAACTTTTATTAGCCTAGGGCAGTACCAATAGCGGTGTTTACTATTAAAATCTCCTGCTATGAACGTGGGAATATCTTCCTCGAAAAGATCAGCTTTATATACGTGCCTCCCCACTCCCAGAGCACCTGCTTGTGCAACCGTTCTTTGCACTTATGCAAATATTTGGTGGTACCCTTATACGTTTAATAATATAGTGATTGTAGAGGTATTAATAATATTTCTGGTCGCTATGAAATAAAACGGACAGATGACCATACAAATTTTGAAATTGACAATCTGATTTTTGGCGTAAATATGACAACGATGGTAAGTCAGATAATATCCGAATCGTCCTGGAGCGGGACTCGAACCCGCGTCTCCCAGAAAACGCCCGGGTATGCTAACCACTACACTACCCAGAACGACCAAGTTTCAAGTTTCCTATCATTTTGAATATAACCATCACAGGATTCGCTAGTCGAAGCAACCGGCATTCATGCTTAAATGTTTAAAACTGGACTGTCTCGGGCGGAACAGAGAGTGTCCAGACTGGTAACAAATAACAGAAGGGCAACAGTGCAGCAAATTACAGACCATCTTAATCAAGGATCCCCTCAAACGATCTATGCACGCACTGTTGGCCGTACACTGCATCGGATGGGATATGGCAGCCGAAGGCCTGTTCGAACACCTTTGCTGACTGCATTTAACAAGAAAAAACGTCTCCAGTCAGGCGCACAAGGATTGGACAGTCGATAATTGGAAATAAATTATGTGGTCCGATGAATCACGTTTACAGTTGCACTATGCCGATGGCCGAGTGAGAATTTGGCGGAGACAGCACGAAAGTATGGACCCCAAATGCATTGCTACAACCCTTCAAGCTGGTGGAGGCAACGTTATAGTTTGGGGAATGTTTTCCTGTCACGCTTTGTGCCCTTTAATTCGTGCTGATCCACGTCTGACTGGCACATCATATCTAAACATCGTTGCGGACCAAGTGCATCCTGTCATGTGGATGGTTTATCCCATTGGCGATGGCTACTTTCAAAAAGATAATGCGTCCTGCCATAGTGCTCGTATTGTACAGCATTGGTTTCAGGAACATGCCGGTGAGTTTACTTTGCTTAGGTGACACCCACAATCTCCAGATCTGAACCCCATTGAGAATTTGTGGGATGAAATTGAACGAGCCATCAGACAGCTGGATCTACAACCCTGCAATCTCACACTCCTGGAAAGTGCTATTCATCAAGCATGGTCTCAGATTCCACAAAATACTTATCAACATCTCGTGGAGTCCATGCCACGAAGAATCGATGCAGTATTAAAGGCAAAAGGTGGTCCAACGAAGTACTGAGGGGGTGGTCATAATAAAGTGGCCATTCAGTGTATATATTACGCATGATGCATGAATTCCATGATGTTATTGTGCGGTCGGTAACACTCAGGACAGAAGGCTTTTTTTTATTATTATTACAGGTTTACGACCTCCGTGTGCAACTCAATGGACTATACACCAACCCGTCCCTAATTTAGGGTCACTGGTTTCAGGGAAAGGAGAGAGCCAGCGCCGTAAAACAAACACAACATCCATGCCTCACCGGGATTCGAACCCGGACCCGTCTCGGATGAATGATCATAATCCATCGCTTAGACCACTGCGCCACCGGGGCTGCGAAGGCTTTGTTAATACTTTCTCATGGACAGAATTAGAATCATGAATAACTCATTGCAAAAAATAAAGTTCCATTTCACAAGTAAGCCAGCTTAACGAAAGAAATGCTTTTTCAAAAACGAACATAATTTCTCTTGAAAAAGCTGAAATTTACATAACCATCATAACCATCGCGTTTTTGCAATAATCTTTACGTAATTCCAGTGTATAAATGTTTGTTCAGAATAATATTATGTTACTAATCACATCAAATAAATCATTACCTAAATTAATACTTCAATTCAGCGTCTGTTTTCGAAATCAAACATTGGAACAGAAAAAATTGTTTAAAAGCTGATAAAACGACCACTATTAAACATTCTAAAGCACCGCCGTAAAATGCTTTTGAGTAATTTTAGAAATCTTTCCTTCTCGTGTTATTAACATTATTCATAGTTTTTTTCCCCATTTTACTTACTACACTACTCACTAAAAGTATCAAAACAATACGAAAAAAGGAACTTTTCCAAAATTTTTAAATTTAATTGATAAGAAGCATTGAACGATGTACTCAGATTAAATTATGATAACAAATCACTGTTTACCAAAATATTCGAGTCTGCTTTTTCGACGAAATCCGTTAAGATATTCGTATGTGATTTTAAAAGAACAGCATAACACAAAAACTAATTAATACAGTAGAGATTTCAAGGGAAATAAACGACAACAGGACTATTCTGCTGTAAATCGTACGACTGGTCACCCTAATTGAAATTAAATTTCTTAAATAATATCGCAAAGAACTATACACCAACTATACATAAGATAGTGTAACTATACTAGTTACCCAAATTTATTGGCGTAGATAAAATCAAAATTTTCAAGCTTTCGCACATCAACCAGATGGCCTTTTCAAGGAAAGTAGACAGCAAACTGAATAATAGAACGCTTGAACAATTTGAACGCGGTGACTTGACTTCACAATGAACGAAGAGATGCAAATGTAATTATTCAATAAAAACACGAGGCATCATATTCGTTTTGCACGCGGAATCCTTGGAGGAAAGCAAAAGGCATTCACTATTTGAAGAATTGGTTCCAAATTTGTGGTAACTAGCCAGACGCTATCATTGCAGGCTTCATTGTTGGTAATGATCTCCAATGTTTCCCGAATGGCTGTAGATTTAGGGGTGGAGTAGTAAGCTAATTTCTTTATGTCATCCCACATAGGATGAGCAGGCTTGAACTGGACTTCTCTTGATATGGCAGTGGTTAAATTGCCGTTCTTTATGGCCCTCTTATGCTCGATGGCTCTAATTCTAAATGAACGTTTGGTCATCGCAATGTAGTATCGCATGGAGCCGGAGCCACCCGGATATTGTAGAAGGATGGCATAAACATCCTTCTACAATATCCGGATGGCTCCGGCTCCATGCGATACACGTTGAAAAAACGACAGTATTTTTGGGATTACTTGATAGATGTAAGTTCGTATCCAGAGATATCAGACAGAACATTTCAGAAAGAAATAATTTTATTTTAAACATTGATTATATTGCTTGAAAATTGTTCTAAAAATGTGTAAACATCTGTATTTCTCATTTGCCTTGTAAAACACTTCACATGCTGTCATAAAAATCGTAATAAATATTTCGGAATTTCTCCCTTGAATTGTCCGCTAACGATTGGCATATGTCACTGATGATTTTCTATTTAATATTTTTATTCCACTCACTTTTCAATTGTACGTTTCGTAAAATTGCTTATTTTTGCTTTAAAAATTGGGATTTCTTGCTTTAAGAAATTAATAGGATTTCCTTATGCATTTTGGCAAAATACAAGGGTTTAATACGAGAATTAAATTAAAGCACCAATGATTATAGAAGTACTAATATCAATGAGCTTATTTCTTTCCTCTCGCCCATTTTTTCTTCGTTATTTAATGGTACCCAAGAAAACAATTTTGGTTACTTCTTTCTTGGGGAATATAAAGCAATCTACGTAGGTGTCGTGATTTACTGCGCAGTTTCTGGCCTCTTAAATCGCCGCATAGCAATTTATAATATCTGAACTTCACAGGGTTGAATAGCAAAGTGAAATAATAACGGCTATTCGGACATTTCAGTGTGACCACAATGTGGTGCACGAAATTATTCCCATAGGTTCAATGTTAAAGTATATGCAGTTGGATGTTTTACCGTGTCCGCTATTTTTCTTTGAATAGCGCTAAAAAGTCGATATCAACATAAAACATCATAAACACTCAGTCAGTTTCAGGATGATATTTCTTAACAGATCGGCTTTTGAAATCGCCACTTATCCATCTCACTTTATTTTTTTCTGGGAATTGCTTACAAAAGAAAGCAAAAAGAAATAACACACGGGAAAACATTAAAATATGTATGTTTATTTCTCACTAAAAGGATCAGATATCGGTAAATAAAATCTACTTGAGTTTAACCTGTATACGTGGATCATTTCAAAACTTTTGCACGGTATAGGTTATCTCTTAAAAAACGAATTTTTTTCACAACATGCCTTTGAAGTAATCTCCATGTTTCTTTATGGCAGAAGCCCAACGTTTGGGTAAGTCTTGTGTTCCAGTCAGGACACCTCCATTGTTGAGGCGTCAGTTTACTCGGGTCACCTCATTAGAAACATCCTGAAAAGTATTGAATCGTTTCCCACGGAGTGGCTTCTTCAGTTTTGGGAACAAGTCATAGTCTGGTGGGCTCATGTCAGGACTGTACGTTTGGGCAAGTCTTGTATTCCAGTCAGGACACCTCCATTGTTGAGGCGTCAGTTTACTCGGGTCACCTCATTAGAAACATCCTGAAAGGTATTGAATCATTTTCCTACGGAGTGGCTTCTTCAGTTTTGGGAACAAGTCATAGTCTGGTGGGCTCATGTCAGGACTGTATGGCGCTTGGGTAAGCTATTCCTATCCATACTACTCCATAATGTCTGTCTCTGTACGGGCAACACGCGCCCTTGCGCTGTCGTGCAAAATGATGGCACCAGCTCCGAGCATGTCGGGCCTTCTTTGGCGAAACTTTGGGCGCAAAACATTTCGCAGAAACCTTCTGTAGTATTCTGCTGCTAGAGTGCTCCCCTCTGGCACTCTGTCTATTGATATCACCCCAACTGGTCATAAGCCATAATCATCATCTGCTTAACCTTTGATTGTTCGCAGCGGAATTTTTTCTACCGAGGTGATTCTGGATGTTTCCACTGAGAGGACTAAGATTTCGGTTCTGGTTGTAAATTTTGTATCCCGGTTTGGTCTATACCAACAATTCTCTCCAAAACCTGCTCGCCTGCTGTTTCGTACAGCTGGAAGCAATTCTTCTGCGATCCCTTTGCGAACTGCTTTTCACTCATATTGTGCGGAACCAATTTGGCAGCCACTTTTCTTTTCTGTAATTTTTCCGGTAGGATTCGGAAAACCGAAGCGGTAGACATGTTTGCTTTATATACAATCTCTTCACATGTTTTCCGTCGAGCTTCTCCCAAAATGCTGTTGGGTCGCCCCGCCGGCGCAGCGGTCCTAGTGATGGCTTCTGATCATTCGTCCGAAAGGGGTCCGGGTTTGAATCCCGGTGAGGCATGGATGTTGTGTTTGTCTTACGGCACTGGCTCTCTCCCTTCCCTGGAACCAGTGACCCTAAATTTGTAACGGACGACTGCTTATAGTCCATTGAGTTGCTCACGGTGGTCGTTAAACCTCCAATAAAAAAATGCTATTGACGACAACCACAGATGTGTCGCCCGTTGCGTCAGTTGGTCGGCCGCTTCTTGGATCGTCTTCGATGCTTTCCCGACCTTGGCGGAAAGGAGAAGCCCACCGTGACGCTGTGCTGCGATCCACTACACTAACTCCACAAACTTCACAAAAAGCTTTATGAATTTCGGTAGGGCATTTTCCTCGCAAAGTTCTAATCTTAATGCAGAATTGTTTATCACTACGCGAGATCTGAACTGTCTCACTTTCTACCTGCATTTCTAAGCAGAAGTTTTTGGAACAGAAACAAATTAACCAGCAAACGTAGACACAAATGAAGTCTGACTCACAACTGACACAACGCCTGCGCACTGTACAAAACTTTTGAAATGACTTAAGTATATTAAAGTGATACAGCTCAATACTGTAATTATTAAACATATTGACGATTTTGCAATAAAACTTAGTAATGCAAATGTAAAAAATTATATACTTCAAACGGATTCTAATGTTCATATTTTTTTATATTTATCAAAACAAATGGCAAAGCTCAACGAATTAAATAAAGGGGATTATAACCCTCTTGGTAGCCGAGCAATCTTAGGCTTTGGTCTCAGATCAATAATCCAGGATGAATCCAGGTCCGACCCCAAATTTGGCATGGATGCCGTGCATGTCCGATGCATATGGCTCTCTCCCTTTCCCGGAACCATTGGCACCAAAATAGGGATACCGGCTTATAACAGCACTTAGAGTTGCCCGTGGTGGATAGTGGTCGTTAAATTCCTCCCCTTTAACCCCAGAAAGAAAGGTGCTGATAAACATTATCAAGACATAAGGAAATAAAATGGCAACACTAAATAGTAATACTTTCAAAACAGTCTTTCAAGTTGAACAGATATATTTTGTAAAAACAAATGGTAACTCTAAAAGATTACGATAAGCATTAGATAGGCATGAAACAATAGCAAACAACAAAGTTAAATTATTGATTATCAAACAACATAACGGAAAATATTTTTCATGTGATATGGTAATCATCAGGTCCCGGACTTTGATGGAATTTGCATTTTTTGCCATTTTTTTGCATTGGGCTATTTTTTTATCTTTTAAGGCATTTTTGGAAGTTTTGGGACTTCTTTTATACGCTTTCCAACGGTAGGTTGATGAAGCGTATATGCTCCAGCTTTGCCCGTCTGTCTATTTGTGCGCACGATAACTCACGTAAAAATGGTTCGATTTCGATAAAATTTTAGTATGTGGCAGACGACAATCTTGGGACGAATTCATTGAAAATCGGCGAAATGGAGTCAAAGGTCAGGACATAGGAGCGGGGATTCATTCCATCGGCCTTATGCGTCATAACTTACGTAAAAACGCTTCGATTGCGACAAAACTTTATCATGTTGTTTCGGAGGTATAGTGAACCAGCTCTGTTTAATATCATCGAAATGGGGTCAAAGGTCAGGGCACAGAAGCGAGATTTATTCCGCAGTTATTATCCTCATAACTTGACTAAAAATGCTTCTATTGCAACAAAACTTTAGTATGTTGTTCCGGAGGTATGCTGAACCAATTCTGTTTAATATAATCGAAATGTGGTCAAAGTTCAGGGCACAGGAGCGAGATTTATTCCTCAGCCAATATCCTAATAACTTAACTAAAAATGCTTCTATTGCGACAAACTTTAGTATGTTGTTCCGGAGGTATACTGAACCAATTCTTTTGAATATCATCGAAATAGGGTCATAGGTCAGGGCACAGGAGCGAGATTTATTCCACAGCCATTATCCTCATAACTTGAGTAATAACTTGAGTAAAAATGCTTCTATTGCGACAAAACTTTAGTATTTTGTTCCGGAGGTATACCGAACGAATCATTAGTCAGGGTATGGAGGAGGGTTTGCCTGCGCGCGATTACTGGTATGTTGTAAAGCATATCATAATCAATGCATTGCATGATTTTACCTACTTGTTTATATTTTCGGAGCATTTTTTTTTTTTTTTTTTTTGCTGTAGGTCATTTTTTTTCATTTTCTGCCTTATTTTTAATAAAAAATTAAATTGTCATAAGAATTACGCTTTCAAATTGCAACACTCAAACCAGCATTGCCATATGTTCAAAGCTAAAAACCTTCAAAAGTAGCTCATTCTGGCAAACAATGTTTGGTGTCGTCCAGTTTTGGGGAAAGAGGATCCCCACTGTTCACTTTTGAAAGGGACTGTGGCGAGGGTAGTGAACAAAAGAATTCAAATTCAGAGCTTCTTGTCTTGTACTGTTGCTGACATTCCAAACCCTTTATTTACTACCTGACAAGTATTTACTAGCCCTTTTTCTTTTCTTCTGAGGTTTTATAATGCATTTTAATATAAAGAAAGGTTTATGAATTATCTAAGATTGAAGTTATTTAATTTATAATTAAAAAATATATATCATAAAAACTATTTAATGGGTGTTTTACTACAAAATTTAAGGGTATTTTTTCATATTTTTAAGGTCATATTATAGTAATTTGTAGGTCATCAGCATCCGAGCCTTTGTAATCACCATCAGTAACCATCATCAATTTCTTCCACAACTCTCTGCTTTGAGCAAGTCTCCTTCAAGTCACTGCAGTATGGTTTCGAATTTTACTCACCCACTTTCCACGTGGTATTTTTCTGTTGTTCTTTTTTTCTACCTTGGTATCAAGTCTATTACAATGATACTTGTTTAAGACGGAACCTGCGTGAAACGAAAGCCTTACACAGAGAAAGCGAGAAAGCTATGGTGAAGTAGGATGACTATTTACTACATGTATATTCGTAAAATGGGGATAAGGTCGGAGCTTTTTTTTTTTCTTTTTTCTTTCTTTTTTTTTCTTTTTTTTTCTTCGGACAGGTAAAATTGCACGTATTTTGTTAGTGGTAAATATTTGCTTTGGCAACGTGTACGTGACCTCATTCCGAATAAGAACAACATCCTTCGGAGCGGTGAAATCTCACACACTTTCACTCAGGCGCAAAACGCAAATTATAAAGCTCTAGGTCTGAGCATGTCTAGCAATTATTCTGTCTGTGGTTTTCACATTCGCAACGATTGCATAGCGAGTCAAGTAAATACTGGTCCACTGTTGTTTAAGCACAAACCCTTATTTATAAGACCTGGGCCTTTTTAACAGTTTTTAAGAGGGCGTGCTGAAATTTGTTTTATTTATCTTTTTATTTATCTGGGGTTTCTATGCTGTATAAGCAATCGCCTGTCCCTGTTTTAGGGCTTCTGGTTCCAGAGAAGGGAGAGAGCCAGTGCCGTAGGACAAACACAACATCCATATCTCCCCTGGATTCGAACCTGGACCTTCTTGGACGAAAAGTCGGAAGTCAGCGCTTAGACCGTTGTGCCACATGAGTGGCTATGAGTTTAGCACAATAAGTCAAGGTTATAATATTTCACTTTTACTCAGTTATCAAACGTTAATCAACAGGCAGTAAGCACAGCTCGATTTAACAATTTTTAATTCACCGTGCTCAAATTCATGAGTTTGACATAAAGATGAAGTTAATTGTGTTGCATTTTTAATCCGACAAAAACAATCATTTATAGGCCTTAAGCTTAGGCCCTTTTAGCACTCTTTAATTCGCTGAGCTCGTATTCATGAGATTTACATAACAAGCAAAATTAATATTTTTACGCTTGTTAAATATTTCTAAAAATACCCTGGCGTAGAGCCTTATGTTAAGCCGCAACACTGGTGACTTTTTATGCAAACCTTATGAATATGAGCACGGCAAATTAAAATTTCCAAAACAGACTTGGCCTGGCGACTTCTGCTAATACTTGGTGCCTGAGTAATAGCGCAACTTTGTTAACTCGATTTGCTGTGCGAATCTTATGAATATAAGCACTGCGCCTTTAAAAAACTCTGTAAAAGTTATTAAAAACGCCGAGGCCTAGGGTCTTGCAATTAATGATTAGTGCCTAATTAAAAACGTAACATTATTAACTTGATTTTGTATGTCAATTTTATGAACATGAGCGCATAGGATTAAAAACTGTTTGAAATGCCCAAGGCCTTAAAAATTAAAAAAATGTTTGTAAGGCCCAAGGCCTTTCAATTAATGTTTTGTATTTGAGTAAAAGTGGAATTATTTGTTATCTAAACTCTATGAATCTGAGCACGGCGGATTCAAAAATGCTAAAAAGGCTTAGGCTTAGGCCTGGTACACACGTAAAGAGTAACTTGTTGAGCCCCTTCTACTTGCTGTTATTGCCTTTTAACAAAAACCCAATATTTGGGTTGTAATTTCAAATAAAAACAAAGGGTCCGCGGCCTAGGTTTTGTAAACAGCTGAGGACAGATCTGTAAAATTCCTTTTAGTAACTTTTTTATCGCATGTTTACACCCAAAATACATTTAGGTTTTAACTTCAAATTTTTTTAAAAAGACCCAAGGTCTAGGAGCTTTGTAAACACCTGAAGACTGATCCATTGAGTATCTTTTATTGCATGTTTACACAAAACCAATAATTAGGCCGTAACCGAAAGGCCTCCGGCGTAGGTGCTTGTTGAACATCTGAAGATTGATCCGTGGAATCCTTTTATTAGCTTTTATGCATGTTGTCACTCACCAAATATGTAGATTGTAATTTCGGATCTTCAGAACAGCCCCCGGCCTAGGTGCCTTGTAAACACCTGGAGATTGATCTGTTTAATCCATTTTACTAGCCTTTATAAAATGTTTGCTCGTACAAAAAATTAAGGTTATAAATTCTAAAATGGCGCGTTGTCTAGGTGCCTTGTACATATGTGAAGGCTGATCCGTTGAAAGCTTTTATTCTCTTTTGGATCAGTCTTTCAGCTTTGTAAGCACTGGGAGACTGATCCGTTGGGTCCCTTTGGTTAGCTTTTGCTTCACGTTATGACATGCACAGTACTGGAAATGGGTATTATTCACTGCCGGGACCCAACATACAAGTGAATGCCATAAAACTTTAATGAGCACTAACCCATGAGCAGTAGATATTAAACCATATATTGAAATTTCATTATTGAACTTTGAAATGACCGTTATCTGAAGTCAAAGTTGTTTTCTTTATTCAGAAACGAACAATTCATACAAGATGGCGTTATTAATTGGTATGTATAATGCATTACAAAATGTTACCTTTGTTTTGATGTTTCATCACTCTCGGGACGTGGATTTTTGCTCCCGGAACGTGGGTTTTCGCTCCCGGAACGTGGGTTTTCGCTCCCGGAACGTGGATTTTCGCTCCCGAAGCTGGGTTCCACTGCGTTCCGGCCCGTTTCCACCACTGGATATACTAGTACTTTTATTAAAATCCTAACTCAAGATTTAATGAGTCGAAAAGCTTCTAAATGTCCCTTATGTCATTAGGATCTTTCATACCCTTTTATTTCACTAGGAAATCTCCTACACTTTGTTTTGTGCCACAGGGAAAACTCCTACACTTTGACTCGATCTCCGAAGGAAATGCAATTTGTGTGCATTGACTTATATGAGAAGGTACAGGAGTTTTCCACGATATAGCAGTTTTCCAAGTGATAGAAGAAAGTGTAGGAGCTTACCTATGTAAGAGTTCTCCGCTGTGGCAGTTTTCCTGGATTTATCTTACACTGCTTCAGCTCTGGTTGAATATTTGGGGTTGTAATGGAGAAAATTATCGGTGCAAATATACCGACATCTCGTCAAGAGCATACATACATTCAAGGGTCGCTGCAATCCTAACGGCCAAAGTTGGCCCAACTACTTACTGATTTTGGCTTATAAATGCTCTTGTTTCCTTTCGACTTTGAATCCGAATATTTTTTTCCTAATAGTGTATCATGAAGCTATTTAATAGTAAAACTGCGAATCCGAAAAAGCTAGGAGGAATGGGAAAATCTTGTTTTTTTTTTTTTGTTTTGTTTTTTTGTTAAAAATATGACTGAAGAGGAGACATTTCCAACTCAACCAAAAAACCGCGATATAAAAACGAGTATTCATTACCTCATGCATCCAAAAAATAGTGCACTATTGATTTAAATATATTTACCGATGGTGTTAACTTGTTCACTCGTGGTTCTTCGTGATAAAATTGTTTCCGACGACATTAATACCAGTTCCTTCTCTTTATTAATTTTTATGTCTTTCCGAAACAAAACTGTTAGCGTGTTAACTCGTAATATCAACATTTCATCTTGCGCGCATTCGCCTTCCAATTCATAACAAATTGCTTTCGATGATAACATGTTTCTGTCAAACTGATGATGTGTATGTGCTTGCTCATGAATATTTGTTTTTTCTTTTTCTGAAAAACTGATTACGTTAGCAGGATTACAGAAAATGTTGAGATGCAATGGGGAAAATTTATTATGTATGTATTTATTCGCCGGTCCATTTTATTCTCTGAAGGCACGACTACAATTTTCTTTCAGATGTCATTAATATCACTTTCTCAGCGTACTTTTTACGACATTATAATTCCATCCGATATGTATTATTTACGAGGCATCTGCCCAGGAGAACCTATTATTTTAGCAAGTTTACCTGACGCCCACGCGACCGAGTGGTCAGGGGCGTAGATTTCTGACTTCTCGTCCGAGCTAACCCTGGTTCGAAGCAAGGTTTGTGTGTTTGCTTTACGTCGTTGGCTTTCTCCCTTCCTTGGAACTAGTGACACTAAAATACGGAAGGGCGCCTGCTTATGCCCCTTATATAATTCTAGTCTTTAACATCCTCAAGCCCCCAAAAACCAAAGAGTACCTTGGTCCCCGTTCTGGTCGTTAACATCCCTCAACCCCCCCCCCCCCAAAACGAAACAGTACCTTGGTACTCTATGTAGATAATTTATGCTATGCGTCTTGCGCATGCCAAGAAATTTGTGGGTGTGAAATAAAACAAGTGATTCGAGAGTCAACATTTATTTATGTACAATGTATTGCATATTTCGCCGCATTCACGACCACATCGAGTCACAGACAGGTACATATTAAGTAAAATTAAATCATTACAACAAACAATAAGGTTTCTGAATGTAGTGGTTACATGGAATACAATGAAAATAAGCTAATAATAGCTGTGACTTACCTGCACCGTAGGACGCACATGAGATAAAGGCAGATAGCAGTGAGGCAGATGTCCGCGTAGCTCAGTTGGAAGAGCGACTTACTCCGGAGTGAGAGGACCTGGTTTCGATGCCCGGCACGTACAAACTTCTACGTTATAATGGCCCCCGAACTTCCAGGATGACCCGGCAGTTAAGTTTCTCGCAATTTTTTTCTTTATTGGTGGTTTAACGACCACCGTGAGCAACTCAATGGGCTATAAGAAGTCGCCCGTCCCTAATTTAGGGTCACTGGTTCCAGGGAAGGGAGAGAGCCAGTGCCATAAGACAAACACAACATCCATGCCTCACCGGGATTCGAACCCGAACCCCTTTCGGACGAATGGTCAGAGGCCATCGCCTTAGACCACTGCGCCACCGGGACGGCTCTCGCAATGATGCGATGTACTTTCCTCACTGCGAGACAGGAAAAATGAGAATCCCTTCTTCAGTGCTTCGAAAAAATAAATCGGTGTGATGTTACGTTCTACACAACAAATTGTCTGGGATTTCTCAAATGCACGTTCTTCATGGGATGACTGCCTACACGACACATGGTCTCGGCTGACCCGTGGGTCATGCTTCCGGCCCTCTTTTTTTTTTGGGGGGGGGGGGGCGGGGTGAGATGTGACGTGCCTGCGACGCACATGAGATAAAGACAGACAGCAGTGAGATCATATGTCCGTGTAGCTCAGTTGGGAGAGCTACTTACTCCGGAGTGAGGGAACCCGAATTCGATGCCCGGCGTGGACAAACTTGTACGTTATATAGCATTACAATGGCTACCATGTATCTGTGAAGAATAATTTCTTCAGGGAAATTCGTTTCCCAATTGTATATGACGCACTTTCATCACTGGAATTTGAGACCTAAATCCGACCCTAGATGTGAGAAAAGGTCGTGAGATGCTACGATGGGGCATTGAATAGCTTCGACTAGCGAAAACCAGAAGGTTCTCAGATATCTAGACTCAGTTGCTTAGAATATCCTTGCCCTGGGTAGTGTAGTAACTAGCATGCTCAACCGGAAATCGGGAGGTCTAGGTTTGATTTCCACACCTGCCGATGGGGACGTGCAGGTTCAAGGACAATGTCATTTTCAAGTTTTTTGAATAAATTGGTTACATGGAATATAGTGAAAATAAGCCAATCATAGCATTAGGTTTACTAATTCCTGACATTGAGTGGTACTTGGGTAGGTGTTTTAATGAATGTTATTGTCATAAAACCATTGAAAGCGGACAGGTGAGTCATAAAAGTAAATATATACTGAACTATGGCTGCGACAAAAGTATTTAGACTGTTTAGTTTTTTCAAAGCCAACATTTCTTTTTATTATCATCAATATTATGTATTATTCAGAAGTAGACGAACGTAAAAAAACGACCCTGACACCAATAAAATGTGAAGTAGCTACGAAAGTTCATCTGCGCATGCGCACGCCATAAACCGACCTCAAGATGGTAAGACAAGTTAGTAAAATCATGCAATGCGTTGATTATTATACGCTTTCCAACATACCAGAAATCATTACTCAAGTTATGCGCACAATGGCTGTGGAATAAATCTTTCCTGTGTCCTGACTTTTGATCCCATTTCGGTGATATTCAACAGAATTGGTTCAGAATACCCCCGGGTCAACAAACTAAAGTTTTGTCGCAATAGAAGCATTTTTAATCAAGTTATGAGGCTAATGGCTGTGGAATAAATATCGCTCCTGAGCCCTGACCTTTGATTCCATTTCGATGATATTCAACAGAATTGGTTCAGTATATTTCCAGAACAACATTATAACGTTTTGTCGCAATCGAAGCCTTTTTAGGTAAGTTATGACGCATAAGGGTAATGGAATGGATCCCGCTCCTATGTCCTGACCTTTGACCCCATTTCACCCATTTTCAATAGGGTTCGTCCTCGGGTGGTCCTCTACACTATGCTAAAGTTTCATCGAAATCTAACCATTTTTACGCACGTTATGACGCATAAGAGCAATTTAATGGATACTCCCGTTGTCCTGACCTTTGATCCCCCCATTTCTCCTATTTTCAATAGGGTTCGTCCTCAGGTGGTCCCCTAGCACATACTAAAATTTCATCGAAATCGAACCATTTTTACGCGAGTTATCGTGCTGTCGGACAGACAGACAGACGGACGAAGCTGGAGCGTATACGCTTCTTCAACCTACTGTTGGAAAGCGTAAACAAGAAAGATGACACCGAATTTTCGGGTGTCATCTTTCTAGAAGTTTTTCAATCAGGTTTTAATCCCTCAGATAAGGTTTTTAATCCTTCAGAAACACGTCTTTTGAATCCGTTCTGACGCAAATTAAGTTTATCAAAGCTATCCAAAGTCAATGGAACCGGTATGGAAAACAATAGTATCTGACGGAAGAAAAAAATTTTTAATCAAGTTTTCAATCCCTCAGATATTGCTGTAAACGGAATCGTGAGCTTACGCTCTCTGGTTGCAGACTTGTGCGTTAAGAAAAACATGAATTTATATGAGAAACATTTCGCACCGGAAACGTTCTCCTACACAGAAATAATTTTTCAAATCGGTCTCTTAGAAACAGAGAAATCGACAAAAATAAGATGTGACTTTACGTCCATTGGTGGGAAAACCATGCATTATTTTTGGAAGAATGTATTCTCAAAAGGTTTATCCATATGAGCCGTATCGGTCCAACAAAAGAAAAATTTAGTCGAGTTTTCAGGATCCCAGATTTTGCTACACACACATCAGAAGCAGATATTAACACTTATGCCTCCCTGGTGGCCAAACCATTCTTTACCAAACATTAGAAATTATGAGAAAAATATTTTCCATCAGGTCTTGTATGCGATACAGGAAGAATTTTTCAAATCGGAGTTTTAGGAACAGAAATAACGCAGAAAATGCAATTTACCTTTTGTGCCCTCTAGCGGAAAGTCTATGAATTACTTGAAACTTTTGAATTTATAGGAAAAACATTTCGCATCGGAAACACTATCCAACAAAAAAGGAATTTTTCAAATCGGTCTCTTAGAAGTAGAGATATTGAAAAAATAAAATATACATCTAGCCCCCTGGCGTAGCAATGTTCCTAAAACGTTTGTCGACATGAGTAGTATCGGTCAACAAACGACTTTTTTTCAATCTAGATTTTAGAAGGTCATATTTTGCAAAAAATACATCAGAAGCGGATTTTATTACTTACGCCACCTGGTGGCCAAATCATTTTTTTACAAATATTAGAAATGATGTGCAAAAGATTTCCCATCAGGAGCTGTATCCGGTGCAGAAATTGTTTTTCAAATCGGAGGTTTACAAACAGAGATATAAAGGGAACGCAATTTACCTTTACGCCTCCTAGCGGGAAGTCTATGAATTATGAAAAACATGTCACACTGGAAACACTATTCAACAAAGAAGAAATTCTTCAAATCGGACTCCTAGAAGTAGAGATATTGACAAAAATAAGATATACATCTACGCCCCCTGGCGGAGAAACTGTGGAATATTTTAAGAAGAAAATATTCCGAAAAGGTGTATCGATGTGAGTGGCATCAGTCCACAAAATAATTTTTTCAATCGATATTTTAGAAGCTCAGATTTTTTGGCAAATACATCAGAAGCAAAAATTAACACTTACGCCCCTGGTGGCTAAAGTATTCTTTACCAAAAATTAGAAATTATATACAAAATATTTTCCATCAGGAGATGTATCCGCTGAAGAAAACATTTTTTAAATCGGAGCTTTAGAAAAGAGTTATCGGGATAAATGTAGTTACTTTTACGCCCCTTAGCGGAAAATATATGCGTAATTTGAAAAAGTAACTATATCTAAAATACTCTTTGACATAAATGGAATCGAAAGATAAAATAATTTTTTCAATCGGATGTTTAGGAGCAAATATGTGGAATAAAAAGTAAAAAAAAACGAAATAAAGGATCATCATTCTCATATTTCAAGCTTCCTAACGCAAAAAGAATTTTTCAAATCGGACTAATAAATGCAGAGATATCGTGGGTACAGGCGGACGGACGGACAAACCGATAACATAAGCACGATCTTTTTTTACAAAAGACGTGCTAAAAAACTGAATCGCAAGTGTGTTAATGATAGATACTGGTAACTTTTGGTGTAAGATATCTACAAACTACACCCCATCGTGTTATACGTCATTTTCAAGCTTTTGTTAATAGCAGGTATTAATCCCTTGGGGGAGCCAAATGAAACCAAATTTTACTACAACGTATTGTTTTCTAGATATTTGAGAAAATCAATCTAGTTGGCTCACCGCCTACAGCATCAAAATGCATTCTTGTAATGGCTTTTATCACATTTATCATCAGGTTCTCGTAATTTACGTAAATTGCAATGAAATATTGTTACGTTTATGCAAAACGTGATGAAATAATGTTCGACGACAGTTTAGTTACATATATTGTTCAGTAACACTGAAATTAACTGTTGTTACGTCCCTTCATGGTACATGTTCAGATTTCAACAATGGTTTTTACAATGACGCACCGTTACCCCTTTCCGTTATATCGACTTTTTTTTACTTGATTTTTCTTTACTGTAGTTGGGAAAGACGTGTAGCATAATAAAAGGGCTGCACAATGATTTTAAACTGTATTTAACTAGCTGAAAATGTCAATATGTTTATTAGGAAGTCTGCTTTGATAAATTATATAATCATCTTTCCTCATGTTTCCATCTCGAAAAACTAATAATAGTGATCAGTTTGTCTACGAGGTCAATGTTTTGAGACGTATTCCTTCAATTTAATCTTCGTTTTGAGTTTCTGTGTTCTTATGTAAATTCGGTTTCTACTCGTTAAATTCTGACTTACCGACACATTATTTCCCCCGAAGAACGTTCTAAGTTTGGCATCACTGGCAGTGGGTCAGAGGTCAATAAAACGTAATCGCTGAATGTAGAAGGTGAGCAAATAAATAAACAAAGACATCGCTCTATCCACGTTAATCAACTAAAAGCAACCGAAAAATTGTTATCCGGTCACCGTTCGGAACGTACCCTAGATCTCTCGATATCTAGCCGAGTGCGTTCGCCTTGCGCTACGCTGGCCAACAATCAACGGCGCTATGTGTGTTTATCTGTCAGTTTCTGACATTACAAATCAGTAGTATGGGCTCAGCTAATTAGACGTCTCCATCTGGTGGGCATTAACGGCACAAGCTATATACTAATTGTAGCAAATAAATCCAAAGGGCGAGAACAATAGTGAAAAATCTTCTAAATACGTGGCGTCAGGGAATAAACAAACACATCGTTCTATTCACATTAATAAACATATAGCAACCGAAAAATTGCTATATTGCTATGTGTTGATTAACGTTGATAGAGCGACGTTTTTGTTTATTCACTGACGCTACGTATTTAGAAGGTGAGAAGTTTGAGACAGCGTTTCGTAGGTGTGTATTTTGTGATAGCAACTGGTTGACGATACGAGCGTTGTCAAGATAACGTCTCGTTAGCAATGAGAATATTTAGTTAGAACCACTTGTTAACGATACGTGCTTTTGGATATATCGACATGTTGTTAACGCATCTCACAAAATATAGTGACTAATGAATGATTTGAAGGCAGCCACTGTATTCTGGGTAGAATTGTTCGACTGTGCCGAAGTGCTATTACAGTAAATAAAAGAGTGGATAAGTTCATGTTTATTCATTCCCTACGTTGGTCGTTTGTGTTGTTGTGTGTTAACAGTGATTAACATTATGTTCATAAATTCATAGCTTAAGCAAATTAGCATTTAAGCATGTTAATCTTACAACTGCAGCTTACACGTAAGCCTTAATTCTACTGTTGCAGGGAAGCCAACTGCAATTACAAACGTCATAGTGTCTAGAAATAATAAAATGTTTCCTCTTAAGGTTTCGTTTATTTCTGTGTCGTCTGGCATGCACCTCTAGTTCAGCTTTTTTCTTGAGTTCCTGTCCTCCTATGAAAATTTGTTTCATTATCATTAAATATTTTTCTGACTAACTTTGCAGAGTACCGTCCGATGAATTTTAATATTGGCAATCCTGACAGGGCAGAGTCAAGAGGGGCAGGTTACATAGTTCAACACTCTAGATATAAGAGCTTAATGTTCAGTCGTAAGAGAACAATTTTATTGGAGAGTATTCTGTGTGCATCTCCAGTGAGCGATTAGTGTTTTATGTGCCATCCATAGAGAGCGATAGAGCGAGCTAAGAAAGTGAATCATAAGTTCGTAGCGCTTCGCGGTACAAATGGAGAAGCTCCGCCGAACGTGTGCAACATGCGCAGTAAAGTGGAATGTGTCCCACGCCTGATTGGGTGACGTGCTCCTCTGCTCAGACAGGTAGGCATGCGCCGGGCCCAACACTTGTGTGCCACTCAAGCGAGACGAGAATGTCGGAGGAGAAACTTGTTGTTCGTGTGCTCGTACGCTATTATTGGAAAAAAGGGTTGAACGCGACAGCTTCCACGAAGGAAATTTGTAGCATGGCAGGGGATAGGACATAGCACCCTGCAACAGCAAGAAAATTGTTTGAACGTTTCCGGTCCGGAGATACAGAGCTCGTTGACTAATCGAAGTGTGGGACACCAATCACCTCCAACACCGAAGCCCCGCATCTAGCTCTTGAACAGCACCCAGGAACCGGCGCCCAACGATTGACAGAGGAGGCCCATGTATCACAAAACTCGTGACCTACACCAGCTCGGTTTCCACTCCAGACGTCCGCGAATGGTACCCCATGAGTTGAGCCCAAAGCAAGCTGAGCAGCGTGCCACTTTGTGTCGAGAATTGCTGCAAAATCCGCGTGATGACTGGTTTCGGCGGAGAATCGTAACGAGTGATGAGAAGTGGTTCTTCCTACGTTATCCTGATACCCAAAAGCAATAGCTACGGCAAGGGGATGCGGCTCAAGCAAAGGATTCAAAGACGACGTTTTGAAATGAAGACAATGTTGTGCGTATGGGGGAATTTCGAGGGTCCTGTCCACTGGGAGCTTGTGCCACATGGTCGGGCCGTTAATGGGGACCTGTATGCCGATCAGCTGCAACACGTGCGCGACGTTAAACGCCAGCACTACCCCGCAATGGTGAACCAAAAGAAGGTCCTTTTGCAATTCGACAAGGCCCCATGTCATAAATCACTGATTGCCCGCCAGAAAATTCAGGATATTGATGACGTCGAAATCATACCACAGCCAGTCTATAGCCCGGATCTTGCCCCATTGGATTTTCACCTGCTTCGTTCTATGACGCACATCTTGGCCGGCAGACGGTTTCATTCCTTGGAGGTTGTGAAAAATGGCATCACTCAGTTTTTTGCATCCAAGCCAGCGGCCTTGTGTCGCAATGGTATTACATCATTGGTTGAACGTTGGCGAAGGACCTTAGACTCTGATGGACTGTATTTTACCGAATAGCCATATGTGCTCAACATCTGGTACCGGACCGAAAATTGTACCACAAAACGGTACGAACTGATGACTCATCCTGGTATATTGATGTATTGAGTGAGCATTCACGTAGAGTAAAACCTCCTTGAAGGACACTCCATTTCAGCAGACAGTTTTGTTACTCCAGTCCAGCTAAATGTATATTGTGGTTTGAAATGTATGATTTTGTATATTTACTTCCAAATAGAGGATCCTCCGAATAAGTGTCAGTGATCTTGGTGATGAAACATTTGAAATCCTGAACGTTCAACTACTTCTGAATGACTAATTAGTGGCGTACTGACTGATACATATAGTTCTATTTAACGCATCTTGTTGTACCAAGAACTATTCGTGGATGATTAATTAGTGGCGTACTGACTGATAGAAATAATTTTATTTAACGCCTCTTTTTCTATTTAACGGCTACTTGTGGATGACTAATTAGTGGCGTGCTGACTGATACAAATAGTTCTATTTAACGCCTCTTGTTGTGCGAAGAACTACTTGTGTATGGCTTATTAGTGGCGTACTGACTTATATAAATAGATTTAACGCCTCTTATTTTGTAAAGAACAACTTGTGGATGACTAATTAGTGGCGTACTGACTGATGCATATAGTTCTATTTAACGCATCTTGTTGTACCAAGAACTACTCGTGGATGACTAATTAGTGGCGTACTGACTGATACAAATAATTTTATTTAACGCCTGTTTTTCTATTTAACGACTACTTGTGGATGACTAGTTAGTGGCGTGCTGATTGATACAAATAGTTCTATTTAACGCCGCTTATTGTGTCAAGAACTACTTGTAAATGAGTAATTAGTGACGTACTGACTAATACAAATAGAACTACTTGTGCATGATTAGTTAGCGGCGTACTGGTTGATACAAATAAAGTTGAAACCTGTAAGTAGGTTTCATTCACTGAAATTTGGCCGTTGTATTATTGAAGTGACAATTTATGTATTTTAAGTCCTTCAGCTAAAACGAACTACTGATAAATATCTGGGTATCCAAGCGTTGTTAAATTCAATCAGTCATTTAAAGTCTACACGCTTTAAGTGAAGAATCAAGTCAAGTTAAAATTAACGTAACGTAAGTGTTCAAATTAACAATCCATATTAACCATCACTGTCAAAAGATTTCTGTAATTCACGCACAACTTTTCGTGATTTCTTTCGTTAAATTAACTATGCATATTTCTGAAACAACCTTTCCCCTGAATTTCAGAAACCTGAAATTAATAATTCGTGAAACCTGAATTTCACGAATTTTTCGTACGCCAGGTAAATTCTGAATTTTCAGAAAACTTTCCACAATTCCTTTCTTATATTGACGGGAAATTACCGATTTCAAGATGTGTTACCGGAAAATTCTGAATTTTCAGAAACCTTTCCGCAATTCCTTTCATATAATAATGGGAAAACGCTGTTATTACTTTTTCCGTATCCGTATGACAGAAGTTTTCCTCTAACAGGTTCGATTCCCGGAAATACTTAAGGATTCTAAGTATTCCCTGGTGCGATTCAGGGAATACTTGAGGATTCTGTTAAATTTCAATCGTCTGTCAAAGCATCTGATTTTAAGGTTCTGTAGCTGAATCGGATGTTGTTGATAGCATGTCGCTTAAAATTTTAGTTATTGTGGCACTGGATATTCCTTCACCTCTAACCCATTTTGTGCACCAGGTAGTGTTTATTGTGTTAGTCAAAGAAACCTTGCTCTAAATTACTGTAAATGTGATTATAAGATGTCTGTCTATCAGTGTGTGGAGTCTTTAAGACAAAAGCTATTATAACTATCAAGAATAAATTTTATATTTACGAGTTTTGTGAATTGAAATTTTAAAGCAATACATTTCCCTTTTTCTTAAAAATAATTAAAGTCATTGTCAGTTTAAAAAGATCTCAAGTTCCAAAAACATTCTGTTGCTTCGAAAAATCACTCAATTTGTGATGTTCTCCTACAAAAAAAAATTATTACACACAGATATTCAAAAATCAAAAATAATAATAAGCTCCAGCAGAAAATAAAATTACTAATTCACTCACATTAGTCGCAAAACAATTTTCGTTATTGCATAATTACGATTTTACCTTCACCATCACGTACGAGTGTTTCTGGCTCAGTAGTTAAAACGCGTGTTTCCTCGTATGCGAGCCAAACGACCTCGGAACGGATCTCGCTAGCGTAAGGGCCAAAAAATTCAGGTTGTTCGATTTTGTGAAATTTTGGTCTAAATACAGAAAAACATTAAACGGATTTTTCTGAAAAAACGGAATTACTGATGAAAAATCTGTGAAAATACGAAAGTTAAAAAAAACAAGTTAGTAAAATCATGCAATGCATTGATTATGATACGCTTTCCAACATACCAGAAATCGTTACTCAAGTTATGTGGATAATGGCTGTGGAATAAATTTCGCTCCTGTGCTCTGACCTTTGACCCTATTTCGATTACATTAAATAGAATTGGTTCAGTATACCTCCGGAACAACATACTAAAGTTTTGTCGCAATAGAAGGATTTTTTGTCAAGTTTTGTGGATAATGGCTGTGAAATAAATATCGCTCCTATGCCTTGATCTTTGACCCTATTTTGATGATGTTCAACAGAACCGGTTCAGTATACCTCCGAAACAACATGATCAAGTTTCGTCGTAATCGAAGCATTTTTAGGTAAGTTATGACGCATAAGGGCAATGAAATTAATCCCGCTCGTATGTCCTGAGCTTCCGACCACATTTCGCCCATTTTCAATAGGGTTCGTCCCCAGGCTGTCCCCTACCACATGCTAAAATTTCATCGTCATCGAACCACTTTTACGCGAGTTATCGTGCGGACAGACAGACAGACAGACGGACGGACAAAGCTGGAGCATATACGTTTCTTCAACCTACGGTTGGAAAGCATAAAAGAATGGGAACTTTTAAAAACAAAAATTTCGTTAAAAGACTGACACCAACCTGCAACTTTGCTGCAGTCTTAGGAATTATCCGTGAATTCATACCATTTAATATTTACAGTGTATTACATAATAGTCGGCAAGCAAACTTTACAAGTGACGTTACTGATTATTGTAATGTTCGTCTAGAAAACTGAAGGTTTCATTGTTTACTCGAGTGTCCTTGCGTACTTCTTTCTTGGCAATCACGTTAATTTTTTCCGACGATTTTTATGCAGTTTATTAGAGATATTTACTGCTCCTTTATTTTTTCCATTGTCTTTCCTTTTTTCATGTTGAAAAGATTTGTTAATGATATTTTTATTGTCTCACTCAAATGTGCCTTAAACTTTTTTCATCTGCCTTTCAGGTCAAAGATGATTGGAAGTATGTGGCAATGGTGTTGGACCGCTTGTTTCTCTGGGTATTCACTTGCGCATGCGTTGTGGGCACTGCCGGAATCTTCCTTCAGGCACCACTTCTGTACGATAATGAGAAGCCCATTGACATCAGCAGCTCCAAAGTTGCTCAAATTAGTATCAACAGCATGGAGTGGACGGACATATGAAGTCTGCAGGCAACACTGGATGCGTCTGTTCTCACGAGCTTAATAGCAAGACTGAGTTGTTGTAGTAAATAATGCACTCGGTGTTCCAAACACTAGTAGCTCATTAGAGAAACGTATGTGAAACGTAGGCGTTACCTCGAACAATTGTTAGATCCTCTATTCATTCATTGAACGACAGTTGATTGAAATACATACTACACGTTGGTTAATGAAGCCCATGTATCAAAAGCAGGTGAGCCTCTCAACAACCAACATTTCAAGCTGGCTGCGGTGACCTGTGAACTTCATTGAACTTGCGGCTCAAGGGCAAAACTACCTTGATGCATGATTCGTGAGGAAGTGTTTGTTCTCATGGATGATCTGTCTCTAAGGGTATTGTTCGAGAGGAAAGTGTGGTCAAAATTATGAATCAAATTATGCTGAAGAAAGCGATTTGAGACAAGTTGGTTAATTGTATGAGTAGTTAAATATCGAGTGAGATCCACTACCAAACTAACAGGGATAATATCCACCATCTTACCGGTGCAATGTCGTAGATTAATCACAGCAACTTCACCAAAACTTGAAATAAACTTGCCACCTAATGGTTTCACCTCAAAGTACGATAACTTTACATTTACCACACGAATTATAACTACGTAAACTATTTTGTCCAAGAATAACAAGAAATTCTACAGTAATTTTTTGTTAACTCGACAATATTATGCTCAGCATGTACTCTGATTTCAGGACATTTACTCTTCGAAATGCAGTGCTTTATAGCAGATTCTCAGTGAAGTGTTGCAACTTCGCATCATTGTGTCGATGAAGTGTCTTATTTTAGTAGTTCGCACTATTCCAGCTCCTGTTTAAAAGATAAAACGGTTCTGGCTTGCGACCTTGGTTTCAAATCCGCATAGGACACTAATTGGACCTGCTGAGGTCTCGGAGCTAATAGATTAAAGAAGAAAGTCAAGAGTACTCTTTCTAGATAATACGTATATGCTATGCATTTTGTTGATTGTGAAATAAAACGAGTGATTCGAGGGTATACGGTTATTGACGTACAACACGTTGCATTAATTCGCGTCACTCACGACCACGCAGTGCTCTGCTAAGTGAAATTAAATCATAACAGCAAACACTAAGGTTTATTAATTCCTTAATCCCTGTTATACCCATGTTGGCCGTACGGGCTAAATCCATCAGTGAATCTAAGTTCCTGACAGTTACTTAGGAACGTGGATTGATGAATATTGTTTTCATAAAACCAAGGAAAGAAGATATGTGAGTCACTAAAGTACGTATGTACTAAACTATGGAGGCAGCAATAGTACAGTGGTGTGCAAAAGTATTGTATCACTTGCAAAAACGGTAAATTTTAAAGTTAACTCTATGTTTAACTAACTAATCTTAATAGTTATTTTATCATTTATATGTCATTACATGCAAAATTTAATGGAGATTTCTAAAATGTCTTACTTTTTCTTGCAGCTACTTTTGTTTTTAAGATACGTTACAAAACTCGTGTCTAAATCGAAATTATTATGAAAAAGATCCTTTATCCAATACTTAAGTTCGCAGTAATAAATCGTTTTTGTAATTCATAAGGAATGAAATAGCATTTAAATACAGAAATATAATGAAGTAAAATTATAAAATGTGTCTAATACACGATCGAGTCACATTATTGTCACCACCAGCTAATATCGAGAATAAACACCGTGTGCAGCGCGGACAGCAGCTAGACAGGCTGGGAGGGACTCAATAAGGTGCTGGAAGGTGTTCACAGATATGTGGAGCCATTCTGACTACAGAGCATCTGACAGCTGCTGGAGGGTGAGTGGTGAAGGATCCATACAGCGAACAACACGATCGACGTGGTCCCATAGATGCTCTATTGGGTTTAAGTCTGAGAAATTAGGGGGCAGTGAAGTACTTTCAAGTCTTTATCGTGCCCTTTCAACCACTGTCTGACATTTCTAGCTGTGTGACACGTATCATTGTCGTGATGGAAGATCCCATCCGCCCTAGGGAAGACAATCAGCATGTATGGGTGTACGCCGTCTGCAAGAATGGATTGATCGGTCTCTAGTGCCTTCCACAGGTATGACTGGAACCAGGGAATGCCTCGAAAACATTCCCCAGACCATAACACTGCTCCCAGCAGCTAGTATTCTTCCAGCAATGGTTGAAGAGTGTTTGTTCTCCAATCTCTATCGCCTTATACATCAACGTCCATCCGTTCGATGATGCAGTCAACGTGACTCATCGGAGAAGGCAATCCTTTGCCAATCAGTGGAGGTCCTTTTTCGATACTGCCGTGCAAATGTAAGCCTTTTCTGCCGCACCTTCGTTAGAATAGGTGCAGTGACCATCCGTCTGAATCGGAGCCCTATACGCAGCAAGGTTCGCTGACGTGTCGTTTTGGACACACTTCCGGTAGCCCCCTGATGCATTCAGCCAGTGAGTTGCTCGATCGATCAGAGTAGATAATCTGCAGCGTGTCGATAGGCCCTGACGCCCCTTTGCAGACGACGTTCACCTCTCATATCAATAGCACGTGGTGCTCCGCAGTTTGCACGTAGTTTATTCGCAATGGTGCCATTTCTCAAATCGCGATACACTTTAACCACAGCAGCACGCCAACAGTTCAAAACTGCGCTGTTTCAGAAATATTGCCATCCTTGACCCGAAAACCGATAATAATCCCATTTTGCAAATCCGATAAATTGCTCCTTTTATCCATGACAGCCCGAGTGATAAGCTTTCAGACCAGGTCAGATCATATGTAGAGGATTTTAGGAAGGGAGTGTCTGACCCCAGGTCTCAAACAATCCTTGGAAATAGGAAGTTAGGAGATTTGGGCTAGAGTATCCGATAGAAAAGTGGCACGGAAGCGAGGTAGAAAGGGGGGGGAAGAAGACGCCTTTATTTATTACTGGGGTTGGTCAGTACCCGTGCAACGGCTTAACCTGCTCATCCGACGCACATCGGGTATTTAGTGGTTCGAACGTTCGTGCCTGCCCAGGATAGAACCTGAGGTTATCTCCATGGCAGTCACGAACGCTGACAACTGGGCCTCCCGCGGCCCCATAAGCTTTTCTTTCATTGGCTACGCGCTATTGACGTCAAAAGTAGGAGGTGGTCACAATAATGTGACTCAACTGTGTGTACTGTTCCTTTAGCTTTTAATCACAACTTTGCATCTTATAACGAAATAAATTTCTCCGTCATTATTGTCCACGCCGGGCTCGAACCCGGGTCCCCTCATTCCGGAATAAGTCACTCTACCAATTGAGCAACGCGGACGTTCGTTCTGACTGCTATCTGCCTTTATGTCGTGTGCATCCTGCTGGGCAGGCACGTCACATCTCCCTCACCCACTGCCCCGAAAGAGGGCCGGGGGCATGGCACACGGGTCAGCCGTGACCATGAATCGTCGCAGGTAGCCATCAGCAGTAGAACGCACTTGAGAACTCCCAGTCAATCTAGGGTGTGGAATGCAGCGTCATACACATTTATTTTTTCGAAGCGCTGGAGAAGGGATTCTCTGATTTTTGCTCTCTCGCGGTGTGGAAAGAACATCACACCATTGTGAGATCTTGAACGGCCGGGTCATCTAGAAAGTTCGTGCGCCATTATAACGAAGTAAATTTCTCCGTTATTTTTGTCCACGCCGGGGCTCGAACCCGGGTCCCCTCATTCCGGAATAAGTCACTACCAATTGAGCTACGCGGACGTTCGTTCTGACTGCTATCTGCCTTTATGTCGTGTGCGTCCTGCTGGGCAGGCACGTCACAATCTTCCTTTCATACTCTGGTTTTGTAATAGATTGGGTTGAACATTACGATACCAAATTTGAATTACCTCTTCAATGAGTTGGATTTCGGTTGTTGGCTTCTTTTTTGAATCCCAAATTTATGATCGGATGACTGTGGTGGGCAATCTAGATGCTGAACACATTTTGTTTTCTGAAACCACTTTTTTTCTACTTTAGTACGATGACAGGGAGCATTGCCATCTTGAAAAATAAAACTGCCATTGTAAAGTCTTCTAGATCGGCGACGGACAACACGTGGATCGCCGAATCATTTTTGATCGATCGCTAACGTTTTGCGAAAAAAATATAAAATAATTCAGTGAGTTTGCAAAAATGGAAGATCTTATTCAATTTGCCATTTACCCATTCAAGGAGGACACTGACCCACAACCGATCGCAAGTAAATTTGCGGAGCTGTTTCAACTGGACAAATTTTCACTGGAAAATGAAATAATAACACTGCGGTGTGATATATTTCTGGAAGCCAGACCTTCAAAAGATAATTTCAGAAATTTTGTTTTCAACGAAAAGTACTCCAATATGAGAAAATGTAGGGAACATTTACATTCCTGCTTCGGGTTAACATATTTATGCGAATCAGCATTTTCTTACTTACAACAAACAAAAAATAAACATCGCTTAAATCTGACTGATCAGCACATGTAAGATTGCTTGACATTGGCGTTGTCCGATTATACTCCAGAAATGAAGGCGCAAACTTCACATTAGTTTTTTACTCACCATAAAAAATAAACATTTGTTCATAACCTTTAAATATTTACTAAGGCCTATGTATAAATATCGAATAAAAATCATAAAGCAATTCAAATTGTTTTATTTACCTCAAATACATGCATAAAATCGATAGGTTTTGTTTAATTTATAACGAGGATAGGTAAAATCGATAGGTTTTACCTGCAGGACAAAAACGATATAAATATTGCGGGAAGCGACAAATTTTGCAGGAAGAAATTTGAAATTGTGAAGTAGAGTATATCACTTAGCGTCGAGGGGGAAAATGTATGTAGATTTTGGTCCCAATCAAGTTGGCCACCCGTGTTCTAGATGATGATAGCATCTTGTTTTCTAATATCCAGATGTATTTCTGGGCATTTACCGTACCATCGATAATATAGAGGTTCCCAATGCCTTGCTTTTTTTTTTTGCAGTTAACAGTGGTTTGCAGCCACGTAAGTAATAGTGAAGCAGCTTCCTCCTAACATTAGATGTACTAACAGTAGCATTGGTCACTTCAGGCCATCTTTGAAGCAATTCAGGTGAATTGACCCTCCTGTCGGCCAAGCGTAGCTTTCTGAGCACTCCGTCCTGCCTGGTTGTAGTTGATCTGGGCTATTGACTACGACGCATGTGTTTAATATCACCAGTGTATTTTACTTTCTTCGGCAGCCTAATAAATGTAGATTGATTACAGCCCACTCTTTCAGCGATTTGCGTTGAAGAATATCTCACTTCATGCAGAATAACTACTTTTACTCTCTCCGCTGCGGAAAATTCCGCAGTGTTAACCATTATTGAGGTCTTAAAAAATTATTGAGGTCTTAAAAAACCCTTAGAAGTAGGAATTTAGATGATTTGGGCTAGAGTGCCCGATAGGAAAGTAACACAGGAACGAGGTAGAAAGGGAAGGAAGACGCCGTTATTTATTATCGGGGGAAGGGCAGTCCCCGGGGACAGAAGGCTTAACGTGCCCATCCGACGCACGGCGGATATTTAGTGGTTCGAGCGTTTGAATCTGAGGCTCCTCCATATCAGATCAGATCATATGTAGAGGGTTTTAAGAAGGGAGTGTCTGACCCCAGGTCTTAAACAACCCTTAGGAATAGGAAGCTAGGAGATTTGGGATAGAGTGCCCGATAGGAAAGTGACTCGGAAGCAAGGTAGGAAAGGGGAGGAAGACGCCCATATTTATTAACGGGCGAAGGGCAGTCCCCGGGGACCGACGGCTTAACCTGCCCATCCAACGCACGGCGGATATTTAGTGGTTCGAGCGTTCGAACCTGAGTCTCCTCCATATCAGATCAGATCATATGTAGAGGGTTTTAAGAAGGGAGGGTCTGACCCCAGGTCTTAAACAACCCTTAGGAATAGGAAGCTAGGAGATTTGGGAATATTTAGTGGTTCGAAAGTTCGTACCTGCCCAAGATGGAACTTGAGGTTATCTGCATGTCAGTCACGATCGCTGACCACTAGGCCCCTCGCGGCCCACAATGCTCCAGTAGCTCTGCGTCTACTCTTATAAAGGCTGCAGTAGGATTAGATTCCAGCCAATCAGGTAAAAGAATGTCTATGATTGGCTGTAACAACTGATACGCAGCTAAAGTGAATTTCACTGTGTGTTTCAAACCCCAGATTTTATGTCATATCTTAAGCACAAAAGTAGCTACAGAAAAATCTAAGACTTTTTTTTAAATTTCATTAAATTTCGCATCTAATGGTATATGATGAAATAACTATGAAAATTAGTTAGTTAAAAAGAGTTAAACTTAAAAATTCACGGTTTTTGCAGGTAATGCAATACTTTTGCACACCACTGTAAGTATTTGGAATGTTTAGTTTTCCGAAAACAGTTATTATTATTATTATTATTATTATATATTATTCAAATTTAGACGAACATAAGAACTACCCTGACACCGATGAGCTAAGAAAATCCATCTGCGCAAGCTAAAAGCAACTAAAGGTAAGATTTTAGCTTGCGCTTTGCGCAGATCGATTTTCAAGCTATACAGCTAAGAAACTCCATCTGCGCATGGGCAAACTAAAATCTTACCTCAAGAGAGAAAAAAAGCTGAATCGCAATTGTGTTCGTGAGGAAGATTGGTAAATTTTAGTTTCGGACAGGTAACATTTACATCCCATGGTGTTGTGCATCATTTTAAAGCTTTCGTCAACAGCATGTTACCCATCCTTAGGGGTTCGAAAGGAATCCAAATTCTGCTACGACGCATTCGCTACTGCTGTCGGGAAAGATGCATAGCATTTAAATGCATTTTTGTAATGGCTTTTATCGCATTTAGCGTCACGTTCTCGTAATTTACGCAGATTGAAATGAAATATATTGTTACGTTTATGTAAAACCTGATGAAATAATGTTCGGCGTTAGTTTAGTGTAATATATTGTCAAGTAACAATGAAATATGTGTAGGTTAAACCAGGTGAGGGTCAAGAGAAACCAAATTTCTCTAAGACGCACCGTTTTCGAGATTTTTGAGAAATCAAGACTTCCGTTATCCATTTTCATTACATCGAATTTTTTTACTTGGGATTTACCTTACTACTGTCGGGAAAGATGCATATCATCAAACACCATTTATAGGTACTGATATGTCTGGTCCGCAGTGATGTTAAAATATCTCGTGATATACCGATGCTGTTCCAGAGTTATTAAGTAACTCAATGATTGCCGCGAAAACAGATCCGATTCCATTACGTCACCTCTTTTGTGAAGGTCATACTAGGCGCCTGTGATTCATCGATTCGTGACGTTGACGCCATATGCTTCCCTGTCTTTCCACGAGCATTTATTTGCTGAAGAACGTGATTCGCCGCCCCGGTGGCGCAGTGGTCTAAGGCGCTGGCCTCTGATCAATCGTCCGTAAGGGGTCCGGGTTCGAATCCCGGTCAGGCATGGATGTTGTGTTTGTTTTACGGCACTGGCTCTCTCCCTTCCCTGGAACCAGTGACCCTAAATTAGGGACGGGCGACTGCTTATAGCCCATTGAGTTGCTCACGGTGGTCGTTAAACCTCCAATCAAAAAAAAAAAAAAAAACGTGATTCAGTGAACTAGGAGACAATTTTCCAGTCTTCAGAGGTTCAGTTTTGGTGCTTTTGCACCTAGTGGATACGAATTTGTCGGTTTTTAGCAGAGATGAGTGGTATACAAACGGGACATTTGCTGTTAGTGTGCGACGTGTTGCGTATGCTGAATTTCTGCTCTCGATACAGCCGCTGTACTACGTAGTTTCTTCCCGCAATGGAGATAGTCTGTTACCGCGTACAATCCTCTCCGGCTCCGGTCACCCTCGAACGTTTAACAATCGTTTCAGTCCACAGGAAATCCGCTAACTGCTTGTTTTGTTGTTTCTGCTCAACTCATTGTACACCTTCGATACAGCTGTTCTTGCATAGCCGAGAAGGTTTGCCATTTTCTAGATGCTTGCCCCTGCTCGCCAGTGCTCACATGTCAAAGTCGTTTAAATCAGGTGTCTTTCCTATGATGCCTCTATTTGTGCTCGGTGCACATTTTAATCCTTTTGCAGTGAGTTCTTGTAAAGTTATCTCGACATCATAGTTTCACACGTAAGTGAGGATGACACGTGTCTGATTGCTATTGGGCGTTCCTACTAAGTTGCTACTTCAGTGTAATGCCACAGTCGCAACCCCGTTGCCGTAGTGGTTCAAGCGCTCGTTTCTTACCATTCGTCCGTGGTGGGTTCAAGTTCTGGTGAGGCATGGATGTTATGTTAGTCTTGCGTCTGAAACCAGTGGCCCTTAATTAGGGACAGACGACTGCTTATAACCCATTGAGTTACTCACGGTGGTTGTTAAACCTCCAAAAGCCGCCCCGGGGCGCAGTGGTCTAAGGCGCTGGCCTCTGATCATTCGACCGTAAGGGGTCCGGGTTCGAATCCCGGTCAGGCATGGATGTTGTGTTTGTCTTACGGCACTGGCTCTTTCCCTTCCCTGGAACCAGTGACACTAAATTAGGGACGGGCGACTGCTTATAGCCCATTGAGTTGCTCACGGTGGTCGTTAAACCTCCAAAAGCCGCCCCGGTGGCGCAGTGGTCTAAGGCGCTGGCCTCTGATCATTCGACCGTAAGGGGTCCGGGTTCGAATCCCGGTCAGGCATGGATGTTGTGTTTGTCTTACGGCACTGGCTCTTTCCCTTCCCTGGAACCAGTGACACTAAATTAGGGACGGGCGACTGCTTATAGCCCATTGAGTTACTCACGGTGGTTGTTAAACCTCCAAAAGCCGCCCCGGTGGCGCAGTGGTCTAAGGCGCTGGCCTCTGATCATTCGACCGTAAGGGGTCCGGGTTCGAATCCCGGTCAGGCATGGATGTTGTGTTTGTCTTACGGCACTGGCTCTTTCCCTTCCCTGGAACCAGTGACACTAAATTAGGGACGGGCGACTGCTTATAGCCCATTGAGTTACTCACGGTGGTTGTTAAACCTCCAAAAGCCGCCCCGGTGGCGCAGTGGTCTAAGGCGCTGGCCTCTGATCATTCGACCGTAAGGGGTCCGGGTTCGAATCCCGGTCAGGCATGGATGTTGTGTTTGTCTTACGGCACTGGCTCTCTCCCTTCCCTGGAACCAGTGACACTAAATTAGTGACGGGTGACTACTTATAGCCCATTGAGTTGCTCACGGTGGTCGTTAAACCTCCAAAAGCCGCCCCGGTGGCGCAGTGGTCTAAGGCGCTGGCCTCTGATCATTCGACCGTAAGGGGTCCGGGTTCGAATCCCGGTCAGGCATGGATGTTGTGTTTGTCTTACGGCACTGGCTCTTTCCCTTCCCTGGAACCAGTGACACTAAATTAGGGACGGGCGACTGCTTATAGCCCATTGAGTTACTCACGGTGGTTGTTAAACCTCCAAAAGCCGCCCCGGTGGCGCAGTGGTCTAAGGCGCTGGCCTCTGATCATTCGACCGTAAGGGGTCCGGGTTCGAATCCCGGTCAGGCATGGATGTTGTGTTTGTCTTACGGCACTGGCTCTCTCCCTTCCCTGGAACCAGTGACCCTAAATTAGGGACGGGCGACTACTTATAGCCCATTGAGTTGCTCACGGTGGTCGTTAAACCTCCAATCAAGAAAGAAAAAGAAAAACCTCCGAAAAAAATAATGGTAGTACCACACTCGCCTTTGTCTTTGAATAAAACAGTTATTGAAAATGTCAGAACCGCAAAATCAAATATAAAGATATTGCCATTACACGTACATACATATCACTAAGCTGTTCTCTGAGATCCAGAGGTTAGCTCCACAAAGAAATAAAAACTACCTGATAAATTTTTAACTGATTATTTATTTACTGTTGCCGTATCAAACTTCTCCATTTACAATGATCCCGACATACAACTCTGTCTTCACTGACATTCATTACACGACGTACACGAGACCTTCTATACTGCATACTCATAATCTTTTTCTCATGCAGACACTCCTGAAACTGATCCGCCCATGACTTCCTTGGCTTTTCTCTGCATTTCTTTCCTGCCACTTGGGCTAAAAACATTTCTTAGTAAACATCTCGTCACTCATTCTTTCAACATGGTCAAACCACCGAAAAATATAAGTCTCCACCTTGCTAACAACATTTTGCTTCACATTACACAACTGCAACACATGAAAAGCGCCTTTTTTTTGTAACGATGCAATCAATATGTTGAGTGTAATATTATTAATCTTTTCTGGTTAGTACTAATAATTTATTAGTTGTAATTGTTTTGTTTTTCATGCATTCACTGTTTGGCTGTTTTACTTACTAGCTTAATTCGCATTCTGCAATTACTTGAAAATCACAGTGGATGAATACTGGGATCTCTGTGTGAGTACAGAGGAAATATGTTAAAAAATCACAGTTAATACTGTGATCTCTCTGTAAATACAAAGAAAATAGGCTGGTGGGTCACAGTGTTTAAATACTGCGACCTCTCTGATATATTAGAGGAGAAAGCTGAAGATACTTTTCTTGGGTATTTTACTCCTGAAAGCAGTCCTTTGCAAAGCAACTTGAAGAACGTTCCACGAAATGCACTCACCGTTTTGCGTATCTCCAAGATGGCCAGCTAACCTCGGGGTGTCAGCGACACAGAACACAGATTCCAAAGGCGTGTCCTCAAAGTCCAAGGGCGGCGAAAAGGAATTCCACTAGCAACGATAACTTTACACGGGGCTAAAATAGTATTACTTACTTCATGCAAATAATCTACCATTCACCCGTACGGTCTGAATTTCGCAGTTGAGCCCCCACACCACGACAGACTTCTTAGGGGCATACAGACTCCTTAGGGGAGCTAAATGCTTCGCACGCTGCATTACTCTTTTATGTGTGGTAAATACTGTGACCTCTCTGATATAACGCCACCACTGCTTTGGCGGATACTACAGCGCCACCCGTCACCCGAGTCTATTTTATTTGGACGACCCATATATTTTCATAACTTTCCAGTAGGTGGCAGCACTAAGCTCGCTGTTGTGCTTCCAAACATGTCGTCGCTTTTGAATGTGTCTAGGTTGAAGGAAGAACTGTTTGATGTGTATTAATTAAGAACAAAGTGTTTTACGATTTCCGCGATTTTCACCGAGCCACAGAGGGATAGTATGGACATCAATTTCGGTCACAACAGATTCCCGGAACTCGCAGTCCACTGATGTCGATGTCAGGCTACTGGGGCTTCCCACGTTGAAGACAAACGGATAAACAATTTAGAAAGTTACAAAGTCGCCAATGTTTCTTTGTTCCCCTGGCCTGAGAACCCATGCAAAAACTGCCATAATAGCACGTGCAGTATCGTCACTTGCCGGAACTTTTTTTAATAGGAACTATAAACATGCCCCTACATTTTCTTTTGGGGTGGTGGGAATGTTTTATCATCCCACAAATTCAGTTATAACACTATTTTAATCAGTTCTTACACATTTCACCATACACTGTGTTGTGGAGATCTGTCTTCTAAACTTTGGAAAGCTCATGGAAAAACGCAATTTCGAGTCATTTACCCAAAGACAGCATAATAATAATATTTAAGTCTTCCTTCATCCACTGACCAAGTAATTTGATAATAAATGTTCGTTGGCATTTCGAAGCATTTCATTGTAGTCTTGTGAAAGTGACATCATAAATTCCCTAGTTTGTTATAATCAAAAACCGTTTTGAATTTGTGATATGTATGCTTCGTGATTAAAAGTTGTTGAAAAAAATATTGTGAGTTTGTGTAGTTATTGATTACGTTGTAGTATTTTTTTCTTTCAATAAAATGTCTGTAACACTACGAGTATATCAATAAAAAAGGAGAGTTACCATTTGATATATACTATCTACCAACAAGTAATTGGACACCCCTGCAATCGACGATATCTGCGGTCCTGATACACGTCACGGCCGCCGCCGTTAAATATCGTGTGGGAAACAACAACGCAACCAATGGCAAGCAAGATGCCACGCAGTTCGGAGCTCTCTGATTTCGAAAAACGTGTAATCGTCGGGTATCACAGAAATGACCGATCCATACGTGACATATCCAGCGAGTTGAAGTACCCAAAATTGACAGTGGCCTACGTTATTGGCAAGTGGAAGATGAGAGGTGACTGTCGGAATGTTCCCCGACCCGACAGACCCACAAATCTGAGAGTTAGAGACCGACGGGTGCTGGCCAGGAAAATTCGGAAGAACCGCACCAAATTGAAGGGGCACATCCGCGAGGAGTTTCAACAGGCATCCGGGAGTGTTCCTTTGATGAATACCATCCATAAGGAAGCCCATCTGCTCGGTTATCATGGACGTGCTGCCGCCCACAACTCTTTCATCACCAAGTCCAATAACGCTGCTCGGCTAACGTGGTGCAAAGAACGTCGACAGTGGACCGTTGAACAGTGGAAACAGGTTCTCTGGAGCGACGAATCAAGGTTCACCCTCTACCGTTCGGATGGCAGGGTCTGGGTTTGGCGTCCGCCTGGAGAACGCCTCCTGCCGGAATGTATTGTGCCAACTGTGAAGTTCGGCGGCGGTGGAATTATGCTATGGGGGTGTTTCTCCTGGTATGGCACTGGACCTTTGGTCGCAATTCCTGGTCGACTCAACGCCGAGACCTACTGCACCATTTTGGATGACCATGCGCTTCCTACGTTGTGGCAGTTTTACGGGGTGGACGCATGTTACTTTCAGGATGACAATACCACCTGTCACGTTGCGAGGTCCACCAGGGCTTGGTATGGTGATAATGGGGTTAATCGAATGGACTGGCTTGCGCATAGCCCGGACCTTAACCCTATCAAGCACCTCTGGGACGAGTTGGAGCGTCGACTTAAGGGGTGCCCCCACCGTCCGCAATCGGTGAAGGAACTGACCTGTCTTCTCCAAGCCGAGTGGAAGAAAATACCGCTAGCCGTCGTACAACGCCTGGTTGAGAGTATGCCCCGGAGGGTCGCAGCTGTAATCGCCGCTCGTGGAGGCTCCACCAACTATTGAAGGTGAAAAAACTTCGTTTTCCTTTGCTGTCACAGGTGTCCAATTACTTGTTGGTAGATAGTGTATATTACATTGCTTTTAAAATTGTACTATTCCTTCCTAAGGCTCTCTGTAGTGTGCTAGTTGTTCGTCGTTTGTATTTCAAGTTACGTAATATTTTTTTTTACGTAAGAGGATAGTGTATGAGTAGATGACTTTTCCTTTCTACTACACACTTCTTAGTAGCTGCCACCAGACCAATTTCTTTACTTACATGAACCGAGCACCTTACCTTACTTAGGCGTTCGTCCGAGGCATGGTGAAGCTTCTGTGAGTGATATGATACAGAGCTGCGAAACAATTTCAATCTGTATATGGTTTTATTTACATTCCGTCATAAATGAGCAGTTTCACTTCCGAAAATTTATCTCAGTTTCTGGAGCAGATTCAGCACACAGTTGCATTACCAGCATGTGCATATGCTGGAGTTCAGTTCTTGTTGAGATACAAAATCAAGCACTCAGTTCTTGTTGAGATACCATGTCAAAAGCAACACAGTTCTTGTTTAGATATAAAAGCAACACAGTTCTTGTTTAGATATAAAAGCAACACAGTTCTTGTTGATTCAAGAGCAACACAGTTCTCGTTGAGATACAAAAGCAACACAGTTCTTGTTGATTCAAGAGAAGCACAGTTCTTGTTGATTCAAGAGCAACACAGTTCTCGTTGAGATTCAAGAGCACCACAGTTCTTGTTGATTCAAGAGCACCACAGTTCTTGTTGATTCAAAAGCACCACAGTTCTTGTTGATTCAAGAGTAACACAGTTCTTGTTGATTCAAGAGCAACACAGTTCTTGTTGATTCAAGAGCAACACAGTTCTCGTTGAGAATTCAAGAGCAACACAGTTCTCGTTGAGATACAAAAGCAACACAGTTCTTGTTGAGATACAAAAGCAACACAGTTCTTGTTGAGATACAAAAGTAACACAGTTCTTGTTGAGATACAAAAGCAACACAGTTCTTGTTGAGATACAAAAGCAACACAGTTCTTGTTGATTCAAGAGCAACACAGTTCTTGTTGATTCAAGAGCAACACAGTTCTTGTTGATTCAAGAGCAACACAGTTCTTGTTGATTCAAGAGCAACACAGTTCTTGTTGATTCAAGAGCAACACAGTTCTTGTTGATTCAAGAACAACACAGTTCTTGTTGATTCAAGAGCAACACAGTTCTTGTTGATTCAAGAGCAACACAGTTCTCGTTGAGATACAAAAGCAACACAGTTCTTGTTGAGATACAAAAACAACACAGTTCTTGTTGAGATACAAAAACAACACAGTTCTTGTTGAGAAACAAAAGCAACACAGTTCTTGTTGAGATACAAAAGCAACACAGTTCTTGTTGAGATACAAAAGCAACACAGTTCTTGTTGATACAAAAGCAACGCAGTTCTTGTTGAGGTACAAAAGCAACACAGTTCTTGTTGAGATACAAAAGCAACACAGTTCTTGTTGAGATACAAAAGCAACACAGTTCTTGTTGATACAAAAGCAACACAGTTCTTGTTGAGATACAAAAACAACATAGTTCTTGTTGAGATACAAAAGCAACACAGTTCTTGTTGATTCAAGAGCAACACAGTTCTTGTTGATTCAAGAGCAACACAGTTCTTGTAGATTCAAGAGCAACACAAAAATATGATTCAAGAGCAACACAAACTAAAATACATCAGAAATGGTGTCCCATCTTCTAGCTTGTTTTAATTTTTCACTTTTCCGACCCTAAAATCTCCCAATTTTTCTCACGTCATCACACTCTCCAACCAAGTTTCATATCTGCAGTCCAAGGTAAACATAGGAATCGGTTTTCTCCAGCTTCTTCCCATCAATTGATAAATCGTCATTTCTTGTAAAAGCATTGTATGGGTAAATCAGTTTTGTCTTCTGAAAGTTTATTTTTAATTCCACTTCATCGCTGTTTTCAGCAAGTTCCCGGAGTATACTCTGCGGCTGTGAAGGAGTATATAGCAGCATATATATAATATCGTTTGCTGATGACGTAGTCATTTTTGCAACTACCCCATCAGAGCTTCAGATTATGATCCAGGAACTTGCTGACAAGAGTAAAGAAGTGGGATTAAAAATGAACTTTCAGAAGACAAAAGTGATGCTCAATGCTTTTACAAGAAATGAAGATTTATCGATTGATGGAGAAAAACTGGAGATAACAGACACGTACGTTTATCTTGGACAGCAGATATCAAGTGAGAGTCGCATTGATGAAGAAATTAATCGGCGTATAAAACTTGCTTGGAGAGCTTTTGGAAGAAACAGCATAATTTTCAAAAGCAATATGCCATTTTGTCTTAAAAAAAATTGTGTTTGATCAATGCATCCTTCCAGTGCTTACGTATGGTGCAGAGACGTGGACATTAACTAAAAGAGACATACAAAGGCTACAGACAACTCAAAGCACCATGGAGAGGTGCATGCTTGGTGTAACCAGGAGAGATAAGAAGAGGAACTCGTGGATTCGAAAAATGACAAGAGTGGAAGACATCATGGTCAGAGTTAAATCCCTGAAATGGCAATGGGCTGGACATACTGCCAGAAGGACAGACCATCGATGGACAGCCGAAATTTTAGATTGTATTCCAAGGGACAGGAAAAGACCTAGAAGAAGACCACATGGGCAATGGGTGGATGAAATTCGAAAGTATGCGGGAGTGACATGGAGGAGCCTGGCACAAGACAGACCGTTGTGGAGGAAACTTGGGGAGACCTTCGTCCAGCAGTAGATCGATAATGGTTGACAATGATGATGATGATGATATATAATATATATCACTTTTCAATTGCAATATATCTTCATCGAAAATTATGATGTTTTATCAAGTAAAAATTTATAATGTTTTTAAGACCTTTAAATTTTTAAGAGTTTTAATTTATATGCTTCTTGTCTCTGTGAAAAGAACGAAGGTATTTTATCTGAATTATACAGTATCTTATCTCAATTATACGATTTCATTGAACTTTTTATTTAGCATTATTAGTATTTTGAAAACTGATGACCGAAAATGGTGCTGCTTTCAAAGGAACTATTAGTTCTATTAAAACTGGATAAAATAGTACTTCACCAATCTAAACCAGAAGGCACAATTAAAGGTTCTAAAATACATCAATTACGAGTAGCACGTACCGAATTCATGCTGCAAACATAACACTGGAATTTGACGAAAGCACTTTCCCTAGGAACAGCTCATGACACAAAAGTTCTGGCTGTATCATCCCATTCCATTTCATCTCTTCGGTCTTGGTAGGTCGACAGTTAGTTTCCAGATTTGTGGCAGGATGCAAAGAACCCAAAATAAATCAGAAAAGAGCTTTATGTTTCTGTTTAGAGGTTTGAATGACTGCGCGAGATCTCCGTCAGATGGGTGAAGTCATCCTAATATGTCCTCTCCCCTAGATAAATGTTCGGACTTCGGAACATTCTCTCCCACCCTACACCAACCCTCGAAGAAAACGAAAAAAACCCACCATGCGAGAGACATTCTATTTTCTACGGCATGTGTTAGATATTTCATGATACTTTAGCGTGGTGGAATCGTTTCATGACTTTTCGGCAATTTTAGCCTTAATGTAAGATAATGACATAGAAAAATGGCTTCACGCTCCGTGAGGGAGAAACGTTTGCTATTCAGCTTCCCTCCGTCATTACTCTGTAAATAGAAGTAATCAGTTCATGGGATAATTAATTTATGAACATAAGGAGGGCATGGGCATAGATAAGGACACACTGGTAGATGCAATCATGTGATGCGTGGTAGAGTGTGTGAAAACACAAGTTTGTCCCCTCACTCCAGAGTAAGTCGCTCTCCCTACTGAGCTAGGCGAACAGAATGTCTCGCTGCAGATTTGTCGTCTTGACACATGTTTTCACCTCTGTTGTACATCACATCATCTCCCTCTTAATTTTTTTTTTCTGTGAAGCAGAGTAGGAATTTTTCATTAATTCCAAACAATGTGTGGAACAATCATCATGCATTTTTTGAAGAACCCAACGGCCAGTGGATCCATTTTCCACAATCAAGCGCCAATATGAAAACACACGTTTGTCCGCGACGGGCATCGAAACCGTATCCCCTCACTCCGGGGTAAGTCACTCTCCCAACTGAGCTACGCGAACAGAATGTCTCACTGCAGATTTGTCGTCTTGACACATGCTTTCACCTCTGTAGTACGTCACAAGTGTGTCTGTACTTTAAGTTCTAGGCTAACAGTTGAGTATATCTATGCAGAAAAAAAAAAAGATCAGTTTTGTATTGTAGCATCAGGAGAATTGCTAATGCATGTTAAAGTTCGACTGGTTTCGACCAAAAGAAGTAGAAGCCAAAAAAACTAACAAAAGAAAAAAAAGCTTACAAACGTGATGATTACTAAGATCCTGTGGCTTAAGGCACTCATAGGAGCTCCACAGGTTAAGCACTGCTGCTTGCGTCCTACACGCAGTTTGACTGAAAGCAGTAAATGGAAACGCAAAACCTGAAATTATAAAAATTTCTATTGCACTGACTTCCAAGGAAATTTAGATACATGACGATATATCTGCTCGTGCATACGAGGAGGTGAAAAGAATGGCAATCAGGTTTGCACTACCTTTCCATATTTATACGAAGTACTACAGATTCAATTTACAGTGCAATGAAACCTCTATATTCGTCAAATTCAATATTCGTTACATGTTTTCGGCAAAAAAATGCTCCGATATTCGTCCAAAAAATCCAATATTCTTCATGAAAAGTCACATAGCCATCCTAGCTTCGTGCACTCGCCCACGCAGTCAACCAGCCCTGTTTGGTAGCCCAGCAGTTTGCCTTGTGAGATAATTCAGTGTGCATCACCTGCTATTATCTCTTTGAATGTGCTTTTTAATTTCGCAATGTTTTGCAGTTATCTTTGTAAAAAGAAGTGACCATGGCCCCAAAAAAGTGTAGTGAACAACCAAAAAAGAAAGCTGTGAGAACTACAAGTGAGTTGAAAAAAGAAGTCATTGCTAAGTCTGAAAGTGGAACACTTCTTTCCAACTTAGCGTTAGAATTTAACATGCTGAGAACTACGGTAAGCAGCATAATTAAATATAAAGAAATAATTAAAGCGGCTGAAGGGGCAAAAGGTGTGAAAGTTATTTCTGATAAAAGATCACAAACGTATGAAGACATGGAAATTTTTTTATTAGTAGAGGAGAAGCTCTAAATATGGGCGACCACTTTCATTTGAGGATCTACAGGCATACCCGTTAAAGATTTTCTAGATTGAACACATTAAAATACATCGGAGACTTGTTTCCCGTGTGGTATCGGGTTGACGTAATTTTTTAAAATATCGGTTATGTTGGAAATGAAGGTTTTACAATGAGACACAAAATGATGACTTTTGAAAGCAATGTCCAAATATGGGTTACCCTCAAAATATCCATGAAAAGAAATACAAAAATAGCAAAAGAGAAAAACCTTTTTGTAATGCAAATAAGTGCCTCAGAATACATTTGAATAACAAAATGAATTTGATAATACAAACATCTGCTGTTTCGAACATAAAAAGAATTCACATATTTGTCATTTTAAATACATAAAAGAAATCAAATTGCTGGGTAAAGGATACTATCCTTCGATGTTAAAGGTCTATTTTCAAAAGTCTCAGATGTAATGACACTTTTCGGCACCTGCACAATCACTGTACGCCCACATATTGCATTGTACACACGTCACCCACAGTTCACCCTTTGAGTCTTCAGAGAACACAGTCCACGGCAAAATAGGCAGCTCGCATCCTTGTCGTTAGGATAGTCCCCTTGAGGTATTTCAATTGTTGCTGTCACTGTCATCCAGAGGAGGATCAACAGGGCCAAAATCATCTTCTGATTCCGATCAGAGCCGTTTTCGTTTTGAAGACCGTATTCCTCTAGTAGGCACTGTTTCACTAGTTGACGCTATACCTGCAGTTGGAGATTTTGAAGCAGCCGATCGTTTATATTGATGAGTAGGTCTACATGTCACCCTCAACTTGCGTTTGTTGGCTGCACATGTTTCCAAAGACAGAGACAATGCTGCTTTGTACGGTTCTTCAGTGATAATTTTATTTAAACCCCACCGGGTAGCCCGTATTTAGACCCACCGGCTAGCTCGTATTTGGACCCATTGCATACGGACTATTTGAGGGTTGGCAGCCAGTACCGTACATTACTATTGAGTGAAACATCTACGCTAAAACGAGCTCAAGATATATTTAATGCTGTGCCCATACTAAAATAGCTTTAAGTTTAACGGAGTGTTGTACATAAAACAGAATGCACATACCTGTCGAAACTTCTGCTGTGATGCAATAGGCAAAATGACACGTTATCAAATATTGCTTCTCGATCGATTGCCTGCTGTCAACAAAATAACAAAATACCCATGTTCGTGAGGCACCGTTTCACACTATTTCCACCAGATTACAGCAACAATCAAACGCTGCCCGTATTGAGACCCTAGGCCATATTTGGACCTTCTCCTCTATGGATTACAGAAAAGCAAATGTCTGGTGATAGTATTTCCGCTCAGGTCATCATCGCTTCTAAGTATGAGATTCGTATGAGATTCGGGGATGGGAACCGATTATTCCAGTTTCAGTTAATTCCTATGGGAAAAATTGATTCTATGTTAGTCCAATTCAGTATTCGTCCGTCCCTCAGGAACGGATTAATGACGAATATAGAGGTTCCACTGTATATTCTATAAGTGTAATTGGGCAGTTCCAGTATGAATGATAATATATACGAGGCATGTTCAATAAGTAATACCTCCACGCAAAGTGTTTCGCGCATGACTTGTTGCCTACCAGCCAGGCAGATGGTAAACAATTCTTTGTGCCACTAGCTTCATTTTACTACGTAATAGAAATCAGTACATCTATTTGTTCCTACTTAATTGTGTTTAAAATGGATAATTAGTTTTTAACTGTTTTGAGGGGTGTCAAATAACGATCAGTTGTAGAGTTTTTAACTCATGAAAATGTAACTCCCAAAGAAATTCACGCTAGAGTAGTGGCAGTTTATGGTTCTGGAACGTTGGACATAAGCACTGTTCGTCGTGGGTAAGAAAATCAAAGGACAGTCAGCCGAGGAGTGGGAAGTCCGTAATCGCAATTTGCGATTTGAACATGCAAAAAGTCGATGAGCTTATCAGAGAAAATCGAAAGTAAGTAACACAAGAATAACTCAGCGAACAATAGCAGATAAGCTGTACACTAGCTTAAGTAGTGTCGATGACATTGTTAACGTTTTAGGATACAACGAAGTGTGTGTTCATTGGTTACTGCGCCAAGTAACGACTGAAAGGAAGAAATTAAGACTTGAAACATACCAAAGTTTGCTTGTCCGCTATGAAAACTACGGAAGTGACTTTCTCCAAAGCATTGTGATTGGTGATGAGAGTTGGGTTCACCATAATGACCCAGAAATTTAAACATTAATCGGTGGAACACCGACAGCTATCTTCTCCTCGATTGAAGAAATTCAAAACTCAAATTTCTGCCGGTAAGTGCATGCTATGCTTACTGTATTTTGGGACTACAGAGGCATCATTCATCAGGAGCACCTAGTCAAAGGTGAGACTATCAACTCTGAGAGCTACGTGCATACCTTAAAAAAGTTAAAGGAAACAATAAACCGCGTGCGTGGGGAAAAATACCAATAATTCTGCAACACAACAATGCGAAACCCCACTCCAATTCTTTCACTTCAGATGCCATACAGAAAATAGGGTTTGAGGTTCTTGAACACCCTCCTTACAGCCCGGATTTGGCGCCATCTGACTTCTGGTTGTTTTCTACTCTCAAGTTACATCTAAAAGGAATTCATTTCACCTGTGACGAAAATGTTCAAGCCGCTACGAGAAAATGGTTCCGAGAACAACCTGATGATTTTTACAGAGATTTAAAAAGCTTGTTAAAGGTTGGCGTATTTGTATCGAGCGTAAGGGGGACTACATAGAAAATTAAAATGTATGAATTAAAGTAGGAATTCTGAACTTTCTTCTTGATTTGTTTCAGTTTGATATCTTGATACTGGAATTGTACATAGATGTGGAGGCATTACTTTTTGAATACCCTCTGTATTATTGTTATTCTGATAATAAATATTGTTGTCTGAATGATGGTGAAATATGTGTCCTCATATCATCATAAGCACCAACAATTCTCTACTACTGAATGGAGGTCCCTGAAGTCTCTTTACTACTAGGCCAACCTAGGCCGAGGCCAAGGGCCACTAGGCTGAGGGGAAGTGCTAATTTCTAAAAGTATTTCATGAGAAGCAATTATTTTCACTCTTTCCTAACCTGGACATTGCGGTAGGAATTTTCCTAAGCATGATGTTCTTTAAAGAATTAAGAGCTATTTTAGGATCTCATTCACGGATTTGAGGCTGTCCAGTTTGGAAAGTTGTGTTTCAAATATTTAACATGTAAAAGAATTTTTTTTTTGAAGTTGTAATTGAACACTTTGCTGCTACAAAAGCCCGTCGAATATGCTTGTAAGAGAAAGAATCATCCAAAAGAAAAATTCAATATAAAAAACAATAGTTCAAGGTGAATTTTAAAACTTTAATGCAGTCAGAATTTCTAGATATTTTTCCTTATTTTTACACTTAAATTTATTACGGTTTGTAGCTACTTCATTGGCATCTCATTTAAATATAGAAAATAAATATTTTCCCTCTCTTAATGATTTGTATGATAAAACATATGTGCAGTTTTAAAAAAGAGTACACAAACATAAATGCAAATAGTCTAAGTGATCTGATGCACTTAAGTTTGTTAAATATTTTCCCGTATATATTCTCAATTATTTTTTATGGCCTCTAAGGAAGGCTGGCCTAGGGACCCCATAAATTTAAAATTCTCCAATGGTTGGAAAACGGCACTTTGCATCATGATATTTGCAACTTGCTATAAAGTTGCACAGCATAGAAAATAAAAGGCGAAAGAAGCAAGATGATTGATGCTGTTTGTTGTTAATGTGAGCATTAATATTCACAAAGAAGTAACATATTGAGTAAGGAACGTAAATCTGGAATCAGTGTTGAAAAAAGAACTATATGAAAGGAGACATTGGGTGCAGAAACAAGCGGGATGGAAATACTAGAAGAAATCATTTGATGCGCTCATAAAAGACTTAACAAGGAAAGCAACCTTTTCAGGAATCTATGAAGAGCAGCTAAAGTTGTGCAGTGCTATGGCTTGTCCAATGACAAGACGTATGGAGATAAACGAAAAATTCCAAATATAACGTCCTGGAATATATGGACTTATGGCTCTTGTGGAACGGATAAAATTATAGATGCGTTGTTAAGAGCAATAAATAAAGTAAGAGAGATGTGGAAGAAGCCCCGAAGAAGCAAGCCAGCGGTGGTTACGACAGGCATTCAGAGGCATGAAGGGTGCAAGAGATGGGGAGTTATCAAAATGGAGCCACGTAACAGAGAAATGCCTTAAGATGAGGTGGAGAGTTTGCGTAAATAATGATATAAAGTAACAGAATTTAAAGAGAGGGAGAAAAAGAGATATAGTGAGAGAGAGAGAGAGAAAGAGAGTCACACATACTGCCTTAGATGTTGACCGATGTCTTTAATTTCGATGCCAGAATAATTTATAATTACGATGAAGCTATATAATGAGAGCTCTAGCAAACATTCAAACACTTGTACAACCTATCCGGTGAACAAATAGTCTGCAGCACTGGCTTTCGGCCATTCTTCCAAGATGAGCCCGAGTTAGAGTCCTGGATATGGTCTTGGTAGCGCGTTTGTCTAATGGCTCTGTTCCTCCCTGGAACAATCGGCTCTAAATTAAAGACGGGCAACTGCTTGTAGACCTATCATGGTGGTTGTTAAGCACTGAAACAAAAGAAAAAAGGCACTTATTCATAATGATTTTAGACTTTTTCCGAAAAGAATGGTATCACAAAGAAACATCAAGGTATGTGTGCTAACTCGTTCAGTCATTTATGCAGATTCTAATGCAAGCATTGCAAAATCTTTATAGTAATGCACTGTTGCTGTTTATTGAAAATGCAACAACACGAAAAATTTGTGCGATTGGACTGCAACTCGCAGGATGGGTAGGTCACGTGAGGAGGTACAGTGGGTAGGTCACGCAAGTGATTTTGGCCAGACACGACCTTATAGGTGTTCCGCAAGACGTATAAAAGAATGACGCACAGAGCAAGTAGACGTAGCGAGTTCGCAGGGATTGTGGCAATAAAGGAATAGTAACTGAGTATGTCCCTTACCGCCCTGGTGGCGCACTGGTCTAAGTGATGACTTCCAATCATTCGTTCGAGACGATTCCGGGTTCGAATCCCGGTGAGGTGTGGATGTTGACTCGTCTTACGGCGATGGCTCTCTCCCTTCCTTAGAACCAGTGGCTTTAAAGCAGGGACGGGCGACTTCTTCTAGCTCACTGAGTTGCTCACCTTGGTCGTTAAACCTCGAATAATAAAAATGCCCCGCCGCAGCAGACAAAACCCGTATGTACAGTTGACGGACTTTAGTGAGGCCGATGTGTTAAACTGCAAGAAGGCGGACTTTTTCTCGGCAACATCGCCAATTTTGTTGGACTAAACGCGAGAACAGTGATGTGAATATGGCGTCCGTGGGAAAAGGTAGGTCTGACGCGCACCACATCAGGAACTTTTAGCACAGCGATGGACGAACGAACGCGAAGACCGTCAGCTCCTTTCTGTGATTGCCACTTCCCGACGGTTAGCAAAAGGGTGGAGGTCTGTATCACATAAAGAGTTGTCTGCAAGCTCTTTTCGTCGTCGTTTCCTTCAGAGAGAAATCGCCGCTCACCGTCCGTTGCTTGGACATCCTTTGACCTTAAACCACAGACGTCAGCGGCTGCAAAGAGACCCAGAACGCAGACACTGTCGTGATGAAAGGCAGGGCATAATGTTTTCCGACGAATCGCGGTTCAACCTAATGACACATGATGGACGTATCATTTGAAGACGAAACCGTGGTGAACGGCTGCTGGGGGCATGCAATTTGCAACTTCGTATGGGTGGAACACCGGGCACTCTGGTGTGGGGTGTTGTTGGGTTCCATTCAAGTTCCCGCTTCTTACTCGTTACAGGAACAATGGGTTCTACGTCAATTCGTCGCGTGCGTCAATTCGTCGACTGCGTCAATTCGTCGACTGCGACGATTCGTCGCGCGTCAATTCGTCGCCTACGTCAATTCGTCGCGCGTCAATTCGTCGACTGCGTCAATTCGTCGCGCGTTAATTCGTCGCGCGTCAATTCGTCGACTGCGTCAATTCGTCGCGGACAAATTCGTCGAGTACGTCAATTCGTCGACTACGTCAATTCGTCGCGTTTACAGATTTTGGTTACATACAAAACGAATGCAGGAAAACGTACGATTTCGAACGTCTTGCTCCCTGATCAAATTTATAAAGTTTGGACACGCAGACAGGATAGGAATATTACGTTTTTCTTTGGCACTAAAAATATTAGACGGTAAACGGTTTTTGGAACGGGGCAGGGCCCGGTTGGTCAGAGCCCCCATATACAAAATTTTCGTAAAATCTACAGTTTTCAATTCAGAACCACCAAATCTGGTATACTATCTCGTGGTATTCTAACTTAGACTGTAGACGGTTTTGGGAAGCGGTTGCAGAGAGGAGGGGGTTACAGCCCCCCCCCCCTACAGAATTGCCGTAAGATATAGTTTTCAAATTAGAACTACCAAATTTGGTATGTTATCTCAGGGTACTCTAACTCAGACGGTTTTTGGAAAGGGTCAGGAGCCCGGTTGGTCAGAGCCCCCCACACTACAGTTTTCAATTCAGAACCACCAAATCAGGTATCCTATCTCATAGTACTCTAACTTAGACGGTTGTCTGTTTTTGGAACGGGTCAAGGCCCGGGGAGTCAGAGCCCCCTCCCCCCATAAATACAAAGTTTTCGTAAAATCTAGTTTTCATTTCAGAACCATCAAATTTGGTATCATGAAACTAACTTAGACGCTAGACGGTTTTTGGAAGGGGTTGGAGCCCGCGGGGTCGGACCCCCCCCCCCTCTCATAAAAAATTTCGTAAAATCTACAGTTTTCATCTTAGAACCACTAAATTTGGTATACTATCTTATGGTACTCTAACTTAGTCGGCAGACCGTTTTCGGAACGGGTCAAGGCCCGGGGGTCAGAGCCCCCCACATACAAAATTTTCTTAAAAACTACAGTTTTCAATTCAGAACCACCTAATCTGGTATACTATCTCATGGTACTCTAACTTAGACGCTAGACGGTTTTTGGAAGGGGTTGGAGCCCGGGGGTCAGACCCCCGAATAAAAACTTTTTCCTAAAATCTACAGTTTTCAATTTAGAACCACCAAATTTGGTATACTATCTCATGGTACTCTAACTTAGATGCTAGACGGTTTTTGAAAGGGGTTGGAGCCCGGGGGTCAGACTCCCCCGAAAAAAACTTTTTCGTAAAATCTACAGTTTTCAATTTAGAACCACCAAATTTGGTATACTATCTCATGGTACTCTAACTTAGACGCTAGACGGTTTTTGAAAGGGGTTGGAGCCCGCGGGGTCGGGCCCCCACCCCCCCTCATAAAAAATTCGTAAAATCTACAGTTTTCATCTTAGAACCACCAAATTTGGTATACTATCTTATGGTACTCTAACTTAGACTGCAGACCGTTTTTGGAACGGGTCAAGGCCCGGGGGTCAGAGCCCCCACATACAAAATTTTCTTAAAAACTACAGTTTTCAATTCAGAACCACCTAATCTGGTATACTATCTCATGGTACTCTAACTTAGATGCTAGACGGTTTTTGGAAGGGGTTGGAGCCGGGGGGGTCAGACTCCCCCCGAATAAAAACTTTTTCGTAAAATCTACAGTTTTCAATTTAGAACCACCAAATTTGGTATACTATCTCATGGTACTCTAACTTAGACGCTAGACGGTTTTTGGAAGGGGTTGGAGCCCGGGGGTCAGACACCCCCCGAATAAATTTGTTTTGTAAAATCTACAGTTTTCAATTTAGAACCACCAACTTTGGTATACTAACTCATGGTACTCTAACTTAGACAGTAGGCCGTTTTTGGAACGGGTTGGAGCCCGCGGGGTCAGAGCCCCCACATTAAAAATTTCTTAAAATCGACAGTTTTCAATTCAGAACCACCAAATCTGGCATACTATCGCATGGTACTCTAACTTAGACGCTCGACCGATTTTTTGGAACGGGTTGCAGACCCGGGGGTAAGGGCCCCCCCCCCACATACAAAATTTTCGCAAAATCTACAGTTTTCAATTTAGAACCACCAAGTTTGGTATACTATCTCATGGTACTCTAAGTTAGACGCTAGACTGTTTTTGGAAGGGGTTGGAGCCCGGGGGTCAGACCCCCCCCCCCGAATAAACAGTTTTTCGTAAAATCGACAGTTTTCATCTTAGAACCACCAAATTTGGCATACTATCTCATGGTACTCTAACTTAGACAGCTAGACGGTTTTTGGAAGGGGCTGGAACCCCGGGGTGAGAGCCCCTCCGCCTCCTCATAAAAATTTCGTAAAATCTACAGTTTTCAATTTAGGACAACCAGAATTGGTATACTACTTATGGTTATCTAACTTAGACGGTAGACGGTTTTTGAAAGGGGTCGGGGCCCGGGTCAAGGTAGCCCCATGCAAAATTTTCGTAAAAAGTTCCGTTTTTTACTCTTAAGAATACCCTATTTACGTTCTAAGGCGCTCTTTGGCCCTTTGAGGGCCTTGCACCATAAACCATCAACCAACCAACCAACTAACTAACCTACGGTCTAAGTTAGGGACTGTAGATAACAATAAAGTGCAAAAATATGCGTTTAATGGTGTATTAAAAACACAAATCTATATAGTTTAGCTTTCACTACCAACGAACGGCTTATCAGAAAGAAATATAATGTAATGTAAACAGAGAGTTCCAGATATTCAAAATTCAAAACGGTAAGAAAAAGATTATCAATGCCAATGTGAAGTCGTATGCATGCGACATCACATAGGTAAATTGCATTTCTGTGTCGCGGGATTCACAGAAGCACACGCCAGATGTACGGCAGTTCTATAGATGTCTCCTAGAAGGTAAGTATTCCCATTCCTTTGATGATCAATGCCAATGTGAAGTCGTATGCATGCGACATCACATAGGTACATTGCATTTCTGTGTCGCGGGATTCACAGAAGCACACGCCAGATGTACGGCAGTTCTATAGATGTCTCCTAGAAGGTAAGTATTCCCATTCCTTTTTCTTTCTTTTTTGGTTTCGCAAAATTAAATTAACTAAATCAAAAAATTTAAAATAAGTTTACTGGAAAATTGCAGGAATATCTTCTTCATTCATTAACTTTCACCCGCTGAACTTGGTGATTCCACAAATAGTAATATTTACCTGGCAAATAACTGGTATCCCTGCTAGTACAAATTATATTAATGATTTATTTGCGTCCAGTTCAATCTAGTATGTCCATAAGAGCGTTAGGGGCCGTATGAAAAATACATTTCAACGTGTGCCGCTACGGCGGCGGAGTGATCTAGGCGCTGGCTTCTGACCACTTGTCGAGAAGGATCCTGGTTCAAATCCCGGTGAATCATGGACGTTGTGCTTGAATTCTGGCACTGGCTGTCCCCCTTCCCAGGAACCAGTGGCCCAAAATTGGGAATGTCCGACTGCTTATAGCCCACTGAATTGATCACGGTGGTCGTTAACCCCCCCCCCAAGATTGCGACGTGTCCATTGCTATTTGTTGTGGACCGTACAAAAAGTATGTTTTTGATATCAAGGTGTCCACTTCCATGTAGGCTGGCCATAAAATGTTAGGAGACCGTACAAAATTGCACTTTTGTTTTCACCTTGTCAGCGCTTCGGTATATGGTTGAAGTATACGTATATATAGTTGGGCCATTTCAGCACGTAGTTTGGTTTATATAGAAAATCAAGATAATGTTACATTTTTACTCAGCTACAACACATTAATCCCGAAGGCTATTTGTTGAAATCTTTAATCCGCAGTGCTCATATTCACAACGTTAACATAACATGTCAAGTTATTAATGTTGCAGTTTTACCCTGTCACAAAACTTTAGTTACAAGACCTTAGGCGTAAACTTTTTTTAGGAATTTTTAGTCCGATGTATTCATAAGGTTTCGATAACATGCCAAGTTTATGGTACTGCGTTTTGACTGAGGCACAAAAATTAATAAACAGGCCTTAAGCCCTTTTATCAGTTTTCAATCAACCGTGCTCATATACATAAAATTTTCAGAGAAAGTCAAGTTTACTGTGTTGCGCATTTACTCGAGTACAAAACTATAAACAGCCATTAACTTTCACCCGCTGAACTTGGTGATTCCTCAATTCATCCATTAACAAGTCTTTTAAGTGATTGTATGCTATGGTCATATTGATAATGTTTGATGACAAGTCAGGTTAATGATGTTGCACTTATTAAAGACTTAAAAAGGTGTAGAGGCTAGTAATTATTATTTGAAGTCTAAATAAAAGCTCATTTTTAACATGACTCGTCATGAAATCCTTGTGAATATGGCATTTATTTTATTTTGTACATTTTACAAAGCGTATGCATTTTTTTTTTTTGGCATTTGTTTTAATTTTGTGTTGTACTTGTTACATAGCGTTTCGCATTTTTGTAATGCTTGTGACTTGTGATTGCATTTTGAATTTTTATTTGTTTCACATTTTGGATTGCATTTTGAATTTTTATATGTTTCACATTTTGGATTACTTTTTGACATTTTATGTTTTTGACATGCTATTTTGAAAATTTTGTCTTTTTTAATTTTGCGTTGGTTTTACATTCTTGCATCTTCGGCGGAATTACATTCTTGAAAAATTCAAATACAAGTTAGTAAAAGGTATAATTCAATTAGTGAGAAATACCAGCACATTTTAGTAAAGGGTAGAATTATATGAAATTCCTCTTAAAATGTCCAGCATGTTAACATTGTCTCTGTGCACCAAAGAAGTTCGAATTCCTTTTTATCTTGCCAGCGTTTCTCTTCTGGGTGGATTTGTTGGAATCTGTGCTATCACTCTTTCGATTTTAGCCATAGTTGTTCTCTGCTCTTTCGCAATTTCACTGATTATTTCGTACAGTCACAGTTTTTTCTCACCCAGAATTGTATTCCAGCGTCTGTCTAATCTTTCAAGTTCGTTTTGTGTTCTGGGAAAGCCAAATAAATTGTTTTCACTAACTGACCAAATTGTTGGCGGGAACAGCGGAGGGCTTCTGCTTGGATTGTTTCTTCTGCTTCCACAAAATTTTCCAAGAACATAATTTTCCTCAAACCACTGAACTACAGAATCTGCATATTCTAGTAAAATTGATTTCACAAAATGAAATGCCCAAAACATTAAAAAAACTGCAACCACACGAAACAAAATACCCAAAACATGGTAAGAAATTCTGTTGAAAGCACAATGAAGGTATACGATAGGAGAAATATATGTTTTTAAAACTTAATACAAGTGTCAAAACTGAAATAAAAAGAAAGAAAAAAGAAATATTCCAAATTTCATTGTTACTTTAGATATTTTGACCTGTTGACATTTCGTAAATTGTACTTGCACTCGGTCAAAAAATATTACTTACAAGGACTCTTTAATAACTTTTAATCGCTGTGGTCGTATTTATAAGGTTTGCATAACAAATCAAGTTAATAATGTTGCGCTTTCACTTAGGTACCAAATGCTAATTATTGGCCGCTAGGCCTAGGCCTTTTAAATAATTTTTGATAAGCGTAACACTCTTAAATTGATTTGTCATGCAAACCTCATATAATCACAGCATTATAAAAATTACTGTAAATGCATGTGCCTAGGTCTCGGGCGTAGCTATTAATGCTTTGTGCTCGAGTAACATTTAAACAGAATTCATTTTATTTTCTATGAAAACTACATAAATATCAGCTCGGAGGACTGAAAACTATCAAAAATCTCTAGGCCTATTGTCTGCTTAATAGTTCCAACCTCAGAAAAGCGCATTGCAAAAATCATGGACTTCTATGAAAACATTATGAAAATTAGCACGGCACACTGAAAATTGCTAAACAGGCCCAGTCCTAGGGTTTTCTAATTATTGTTTTGTACCTGACTAAATGTGTAACATTATCTTTAGTTCTTACTAGCAGGGGTACCCGGTATTTCCCAGGTAAATATTACTATTTCTAAAATCACCAAGTTCAGCGGGTGAAAGTTAATGAATGAAAAAGCTATTTCCGTAAATTTCCAGGAAACTTATTTTAAATATTTTGATTTAGTTAATTTAATTATACGAAGCAAAAAAGAATTTACATTATTTACAGTACATTGTATTTCTGCCTGATAAGGCAACCGTTGGTGGTGAAAGCTAACGTTTATTAATTTGTGTTTTTAATACATCATGAACCGGATATTTTTTCACTTTATTGTTATCTACGGCCTCTAACCTAGACCGTAGGTGCGGTAATGGAGTGCTGTATTGGGATGCAGTTCTTAAGAGTAAAAATTGTAATTTTTACGAAAATTTTGAATGGGCCCCCTTCACACCGGGCACCGACCCTTTCCGTCTGCGGTCTAAGTTACAATACAATGAGGGAGTGTACTAAATTTGGTCGTTCTAAATTCGAAACTGTAGGTTTTACAAAAATTGGTATGGGGGAGGGCTCTGAACCCCTGTCTCCAACCGTTTCCAAAAATCGCCTGCATTCTCAGTTAGAGTACCATGACATAGTATACCAAATTTGGTGGTTTTAAATTGAAAACTGTAGATTTTACGAAAAATTTTTATGGGGAGGGCTCTGACCCCGTGCCTGACCCGTTCCCAAAACCGTCTACCATCTAAGTTAGAGTACCATGAGATAGTATACCAAATTTGGTTGTTCCAAATTGAAAACTGTAGATTTTACGAAAATTTTGTATGGGGGAACGATCTAACCCCGGGCCCCAACCCGTTCCGAAAATCGTCTACGGTCTAAGTTAGAGTACCATGATATGGTAAACCAAATTTGGTGGTTCTAAATTGAAAACTATAGATTTCAAGAAATTCTATATGGGGGGGGGGGGCTCTGAACCCCGGGCTCCGACCCTTTCCAAAAAAACCATCTACCGTCTAAGTTAGAGAACCATGAGATAATATACCAAATTTGGTCGTTCTAAATTGAAAACTAGTTTTCACGAAAAATTTTTATGGGGTGGGGGGCTCTTACCCCGTGCCCGACCAGTTCCAAAAACCCTCTACCGTCTAAGTCAGAGTACCATAAGATAGTATACCAAATTTGGTGGTACTAAGTTGAAAACGGTATATTTTACGAAAATTCTTTGGGGGAGGGGGGCTCTTACCGCCCGGGCCCCGATCCGTTCCAAAAACCGTCTCCCGTCTAAGTTACAGTTTCATGATACCAAATTTGGTGGTTCTAATGTGAAAACTATAGATTTTACGAAAATTTTGTATGTGGGGGCTCTTACCCCTCGCGCCTTGACTTATTCCAAAAACCGTCTAGCGTCTAAGTTAGAGTACCATGAGATAGTATACCAAATTTGGTGGTTCTAACTTGAAAACTGTAGATTTTACGAAAATTTTGTCGGGGAGGGCATTCTAACCCCCCGGGCGCCGACCCGTTCCAAAAACCGTCTACCGTCTAAGTTAGAGTGCCATTATATAGTATACCGAGTTTGGTGGTTCTAAATTGAAAACTAGATTTTACGAAATTTCGTATGAGGGGGGGGGGAGAGCCTCTGAACACAGGGCTCCGACCCTTTCCAAAAACCGTCTACAGTCTAAGTTAGAATACAATGAGATAGTATTCCAAATTTGGTGGTTCTAAATTGAAAACTGTAGGTTTTACGGAAATTTAAAATTTTGTACGGGGAAGGGGGAGTAGGGTTTGCTCCGACCCCCGAGCCCCGACCCGTTCCAAAAACCGTCTCCCGCTAAGTTAGAGTTTCATGACACAAAATTTGGTGGTTCTGAATTGAAAAATAAAAATTTTAAGAAAATTTTGTATGTGGGAGGGGTCTTACCCCCGGGCCTTGATCCGTTCCAAAAACCTTCTACCGTCTAAGTTAGAGTACCATGAGATAGTATACAAAATTTGGTGGTTCTAAATTGAAAACTATAGATTTTACGAAAGTTTGTGTGTAGGGGGGGGTAACCACCCTTGCCCCGACCCGTTCTGAAAACCGTCTACCGTTTAATTTAGAACACCATTATATAGTATACCCAATTTGGTAGCTCTAAATTGAAAACTTTAGTTTTTACGAAAAAAATTTATGTGCTGGGGGTCTCTGACCCCGTGCCCGACCCGTTCTAAAAACCGTCTACCGTCTAAGTTAGAGTACCATGAGAGAGTATGCCAAATTTGGTGGTTCTAAATTGAAAACTGTAGATTTTACGCGGCATTTTATGGGAGGGGGGCTCTTACTCCCGGGCTCCAACCCCTTCCAAAAACCGTCTAGCGTCTAATTTAGAGTTTCATGATACCAAATTTGATGGTTCCGAAATGAAAACTAGATTTTACGAAAATTTTGTATGTGGGGGCTGTGACCCCCGGGCCTTGACCCGTTCCAAAAACGGTCTGCAGTCTAAGTTAGAGTACCATAAGATAGTATACCAAATTTGGTGGTTCTAAGATGAAAACTGTAGATTTTACGAAATTTTTATGAGGGGGGGCCGACCCCGCGGGCTCCAACCCCTTTCAAAAACCGTCTAGCGTCTAAGTTAGAGTACCATGAGATAGTATACCAAATTTGGTGGTTCTAAATTGAAAACTGTAGATTTTAGGAAAAAGTTTTTATTCGGAGGGGTCTGACCCCCGGGCTCCAACCCCTTCCAAAAACCGTCTAGCGTCTAAGTTAGAGTACCATAAGGTTTTCCTGCATTCGTTTTGTATGTAACCAAAATCTGTAAACGCGACGAATTGACGTAGTCGACGAATTGACGTACTCGACGAATTTGTCCGCGACGAATTGACGCGCGACGAATCGTCGTGGTCGACGAATTAACGCGCGACGAATTGACGCATGCGACGAATTGACGCGCGACGAATTGTCGTAGTCGACGAATTGACGCGCGACGAATTGACGCAGGCGACGAATTGACGTAGTCGACGAATTGACGCACGCGACGAATTGTCGGGACACCGGAACAATGACCAACCAAAGTTTTATCCCGGAAGCTGAAGACGCTGAAGGACTGCCATATCTTCAGCGGTTTATCCCGGAAGCTGAAGACGCTAAAGGACTGCCATATCTTCAGCGGTTTATCCCGGGAGTTGAAAAATGACCAGCCAGCAGTTTATCCCTGAAGTTGAGGGGCTAAAGTGCTGCCATATCTTCAGAGGCCCGGGAGTTGAAAAATGACCAGCCAGCGGTTTATCCCCGAAGTTGAAAAATGACCAGCCAGCGGTTTATCCCCGAAGTTGAAAAATGACCAGTCAGTGGTTTATCCCGGGAGTTGAAAAATGACCAGCCAGCAGTTTATCCCCGAAGTTGAGGGGCTAAAGTGCTGTCATGTCGTCAGAGGTTTATCCCGGGAGTTGAAAAATGGCCAGCCAGCAGTTTATCCCCGAAGTTGAGGGGCTAAAGTGCTGTCATGTCTTCAGAGGTTTATCCCGGGAGTTGAAAAATGGCCAGCCAGCGGTTTATCCCGGGAGTTGAAAAATGACCAGCTAGCGGTTTATCCCGGAAGTTGAAAAATGACCAGCCAGCGGTTTATCCCGGGAGTTGAAAAATGACCACCCAGCAGTTTATCCCCGAAGTTGAGGGGCTAAAGTGCTGTCATGTCGTCAGAGGTTTATCCCGGGAGTTGAAAAATGGCCAGCCAGCAGTTTATCCCCGAAGTTGAGGGGCTAAAGTGCTGCCATACCTTCAGATGTTTATCCCGGGAGTTGAAAAATGACCAACCAGCAGTTTTCCTCCGACGTTGAGGGGCTAAGGTGCTGCCATAACTTCAGAGGTTTATCTCGGAAGTTGAATGGCCAGCCAGTGGTTTACCTTCAAAGTTGAGGGGCTAAAGTGCTGCCATACCTTCAGAGATTTATCCCGGAAGTTGAAAAATGACCAACCAGCAGTTCATCCGGAAGTTGAAAGATGACCAGCCAGCGGTTCATCCCGGAAGTTGAGGAGGTTAAAGTGCTGCCATATTTCTATAGAAAATGGCAATCTGGTGTGGGGTGCTACTGGGTTCCATTCACGTTCCCGCCTCCTACTCCTTACAGAAACGATGACCAGCCAGCGGGTCATCCCGGAAGTTGAGGAGGCTAAAGTGCTGCTATGTCTTCAGACGGTCCACACTGTCATCTTTCAATAGGAAAATGTCCGAATATACGTGGCGCGGAATGTCTTGCAGCTCCAGGATGCCCGAGATGTGCCGCGTCTTCCTAGGCCAGCGTGATCTCCTGATTTATCTCCCATTGAACAAGTGTGGGATTTGGTCACTCAACGCCTGGCCTATCAGACCCCTCCAGCAGTTACCAAGATCAACTTTGAATACGAATTGGGACAGCATGGAATGACCTTCCGTTGTGCGACATTCAGAGCCTCTTCCAGTCGATGTTACGCCATGTACGAGTATTTATATCCGTTCGTGGTGGATACACAAGGTACTGAATATTCTGTGTTCCATATCACTTATAAATCTGTCCTTCTGGTCACTTACGTCTTGTATCATAAACATTGTACTCAATAAATCTCTCATCGATATCTCAGGCCTTTCTTGGTGTTGCATTTTCAAAAGACAGCATTGTATGTAGTATTAACACCTCATTTTTATTTATATGATATATGCGTTAACAAATTTAAATTCCAGCTTCACTTATCGTCAAATTGAAATTAAACATGCTCACCTACGATTGAAAGGCATATTCACAGTCCTTGTAATACGTTTAGTATAAATACCGCGAGGACGCCAAATCTAATTAACACACCAGAATGTTGCATTAGCTTATTTTAAAATTAATTAGAATATCGGAGATAAAGATTTTAAGACACATTTCTCTAGGGACATTCATTTTTCTTAAATATTTTGAACAGTTTAAAATAGAATTGTACTATCATATCTTTGCAAATGAATTCATACAGAAGATGACTTCGCTATCTTTTAGTGCATTTCAGTGAAGTTCAGAAGCCCAGTATGCGAGACAGTGACCTAATTTTTTTAGCACGCCTTTTGTAAAAAAAGATCGTGCTTATGTTATCGGTTTGTCTGTCCGTCCGCCTGTACCCACGATATCTCTGCAACTATGAATCCGATTTGAAAAATTCTTTTTCATTGGGAAGCTTGAAATATGCAAATGATGATCCTTTATTTCTTTTTTTTTTTACGACGTACAATTTCGCCGCTAGAGGATTTAAACGCAGATGATGTCGAATTCAAAAATACGTTTTAATCCACATATTTGCTTCTAAACATCCGATTGAAAAAAAATTTTATCTTTCGATTCCATTTAAGTCGAAGAATATTTTAGATGTAATTACTTTTTTCAAATTACGCATATATTTTCCGCTAGGGGGCGTAAAAGTAAATTACAATTTTCCCGATAACTCTTCTTCTAAAACTCCGATTTGAAAATTTTTTTCTTCAGCGAATACACCTCCTACTGGAAAATCTTTTGCATATAATTTCAAATTTTTGGTAAAGAATACTTTGGCCACCAGGGGGCGTAAGCGTTAATTTTTGCTTCTGATATCTTTACCATAAAATCTGAGCTTCTAAGATATCGATTGAAAAACTTCTTTCGTTGACTGATGCCACTCACATCGACAAACCTTTTCGGAATATTTTCTTCATAAAATATTCCACAGTTTCTCCGCCAGGGGGCGTAGATATATATCTTATTTTCGTCAATATTTCTACTTCTAGAAGTCCGATTTGAAAAATTCCTTCTTAGTTGGATAGTGTTTCTAATGTGACATATTTTTCATATAATTTCAAAATTTTCAAGTAATTCATAGACTTTCCGCTAGGGGGCGTAGAGGTAAATTGCGTTTCCTCCTATATCTCTGCTTCTAAATCTCCGATTTGAACTTCTTTCTACACCGGATACAGACAGCTCTTGATGGGAAATCGTTTGCATATAATTTCTAATTTTTGTGAAAAAATGGTTTGGCCACCAGGGGCGTAAATCTTAATTTCCGCTTCTGATGTATTTGCAGCAAAATATGAGCTTCTAAATTCTCGATTGAAAAAAACGTCGTTTGTAGACCGATAGTACTCATGTCGACAAACCGTTTAGAAACATTGTCTTCTTAAAATAATGCATGGTTTCTACGCCAAGGGGCGTAGATGTATAACTTATTTTTGTCAATATCTCTACTTCTAGTAGTCCGATTTGAAAAATTCCTTCTTTGTTTGATAGTGTTTCTAGTGTGACATGTTTTTCATATAATTTAAAAATTTTCAAGTACTTCATAGACTTTCCGCTAGGGGGCGTAAAGGTAAATTACTATCTTCCCTGTATCTCTGCTTCTAAATCTCCGATTTGAAAAATCTTTCTGCACCGGATGCAGCTCCAGATAGGAAATCCTTTGCACCAGGTAGCGTAAGCTTTTAATGTATTTGCAGCAAAATATGAGCTTCTAAAATCTCGATTGAAAAAAAAGTCGTTTGTTGACCGATACTACTCGTGTGTCGACTAACGTTTAAGGAACATTTTCTTCTTGAAATAATGCATGGTTTCTACACCAGGGGGCGTAAATATATATCGTATTTTTTTACGCTTTCCAACAGTATGTTGAAGAAGCGTATATGCTCCAGCTTTGTCCGTCCATGTGCATGTCCACACGATAACTCGCGTAAAATTTCTTCCTAAAATAATGCATGGTTTTCCCACCAGGAGACGTAAAGTCACATCTTATTTTTGTCGATATTGTTTCTAAGAGTCCGATTTGAAAAATTCTTTCTGTGTTGGAGAGCGTTTCCGGTGCGAAATGTTTCTTATATAAATTCATGTTTTTCTTAACACACAAGTCTGCAACCAGAGTGCGTAAGCTCACGATTCCGTTTACAGTAATATCTGAGGGATTAAAAACCCAGACTGAAAAACTTCTTTCTTCCGTCCGATACTATTGTTTTCCATACCGGTTCCATTGACTTTGAATAGCTTTGATATATTTAATTTGCGTCAGAACGGATTCAAAAGACGTGTTTATTACACATGAAAATTCGGTGTCATCTTTCTTGTTATATTTAAATTTCAGTTTTCACGAAATGTGAAAAATAAATGAAATATTTTTAAATTGCGTGTAAATATTTTACGAACTTGTATCAGTAAAATATAATTCTCACTTCATTTATTTTCGGTTTCTTGCACCACCGAAAGGTGTTCCTTTCTGTTGAAAGGGTATGACGATAATTTTAATATAACAAGCAGTGTATAGTATCTTCATCATGCAGCATTATTGTCTATATATCACTCAATAGCATTTTTTTACTCTACTGTCAAAAATATTCTACTATGTCTCCTTCCGCAAAGACTAATTAAACATAACACCATCGTCCAGCTTTGGCTTGATTCCAGTATTGGTACTTATAATAATACTATTCCACAGATTTGAGATGCCGTAGGCGTCTCATAGGATATGGACCTCGGCATCTCTGCAAGATCTCAAACAGCTCAACCTTCAGGAATCCTGACAATAGGAAAGTAGTCCTTGAATTCTCTATAAAGGGAATTAACAGACAATAGTCATAGTAACAAGACGACAGGGAGATCTGACATGTCAGGAAGATGAAAGGATTACAAAATATGCTTTCAGTAATCCTCTTGGAGAACCGGATTTCACCTCTAAGCTGAAGATCTCATATTGTGGGATAACCAATCCGAAATGCGAAAAGGATTAGACCTAATGCATTGCGGAGTAACAACAAAGGCGAACACTTCTTATATTAGACTTTCCGTCTGGAAATGAACAGTTGAAAAGTTAGCGATGTGTTAGAGAAGTCAAAGAAATTCAAGACAGGAACGAGAAATGATGTCAAGTCATAAAAGAAATGTGACAATGTCAGAACGATATCTCATTCACCGGTACCAAAGAAGCAATCGCATTGAACTAAGAACAGAGGCACAATTCCCCAGCTCTTAAGAATAGAGAAAAGCAATTAAAAGTACACTAAGGTGCCGATTTATTAGGTTCACCGACCTCGTCATAAGAACGGCTCATTCTAACACGCAAGACGTGCGCATGGCGTGCGATATACACTCCTGTTTGAGAAAATTGCAGCACCAAGAAAGAAGCGGGCTATTCATATGAAATTTATATCACAGACTAGCAGGGGTACCCGGTATTTCCCCTGGTAAATATTCATGGAATCAGCGGGTGAACTTGGCATTGGCATTGATCATCCTTTTGTTATCGTTTTGAATTTTGAATATCTGGAACTATCTATTATATTTCTGATTGATGGAGCAGCCTGTTGGTGGTGAAAGCTAGCGTAAAACTAAAAAATGGAACTATTTACGAAATTTTTTATGGGGGCCTTTTCATCCCGGTCTCCGACCCCTTTAGAAAACCGTCTACGGTCAAAGTACCATGACATAGTATACCAAATTTAGTGGTTATAAAATGAAAACTGTAGGTTTTACGAAAATTTTGCAGGGGAACCCATTGATCCCTTCTAAAAATCGTCTACGGTCTAAGTTAGTATGAGATAGTATACCGAATTTGGTAGTTCTAAATTGAAAACTGTAGAAATTTTCTCGAAAATTTTGTATGGGGGCCCCGCTGACCTCCCCGGGCTCCGACCGCTTCCAAACACCGTGTACGGCCTAAGTTAGAGTACCATGAGATAATATACCAAATTTGGTTGTTCTAAACTGAAAACTGTAGAAATTTTTCCGAAACTTTTGTATGGAAGGCCCATTGACCTCCGGCTCCGACCCTTTCCAAAAACTGTCTACGGTTTAAGCCAGAGTATTATGAGATAATATACCAAATTTGGTGGTTGTAAATTGAAAACTGTAGAACTTTTTACGGAAATTTGAAATTTGTAGAAATTTTAACTAAAATAACGAAAATTTTGTATGGAGCTCCTTTGACCCTCCCCCGGCTCCGATCCCTTCCAAAACCCTTCTACGGTCTAAGTTAGAGTACCATGAGATAGAACACGACATTTGGTGGTTCTAAGTAAAAAACTGTAGATTTGTATAGAGGACAAACAAACAAATATACAAACTTTCACTTTTATATACAGTATATAGATATTTTTGGTTTTTCCATTAGGTTATTGCTTTTTTGGTAAACAATATTTTTGGTTTTTCCATTAGGTTATTGCTTTTTTTGGTAAAAAATATTTTTTTGGTTTTTTCATTAGGCTATTGCTTTTTAGTAAACAATATTTTTCACGGAAGAGGAATGGAAATACTTACCTTCGAGGAGACATCTATAGAACTGCAGTACATCTGGCGTGTGCTTTTGAGAATCCCGCTGAACTGAAATGCGATGTACTTATGTCATGTCGCGTGCATGCGACATGACATTTTCATTCATCATTCTTTTGTTTACCGTTTTAAATTTTTAATATCTGGAATTCTCTATTTACATTACATTGTATTTCTGTCTATCGGGTATTAGAGTGCTGAATTCTGTTGCAGTTGTTAAAAGTAAAACATAGAAATTTTTTTACGAAAATTTTGTATAGAAGCCCTCTCACTCCGGGCTCCGACCCCATGAAAGAACAGGTCTATGGTCTAAATTAGAGTACCATGAGATAGTACACCAAATTTGGTGGTTCTAAATTGAAAACAGTAGGTTTGTATAGCGGACATAAAAACAAACAAACAAGCATTCAATTTGATAAATAAACTCCTTCAACAAAAGTAGAGGGCTGATAGTACACATCAAGACGAACAATATTTGCAATGGAACCTAGGGCCGCATTCCATTCCTAATGCCAGAAAAGAGCACGTTTAAAAAAACTTCTAGCAGGCACATGGAGTTCCAACCAGTGCATGAGAAGCACCAGATGCAAATCAGGTGCGCTAAACACGTGCGTAGACGGTGAGGAGCAAACATTTAAAAACGCATCCGAACTCATTTAGCGATATTACCGTGCGAACATCACATGAGAATTGACGTATGCGTCTGACCTGCGCAGCGAATCGTATGTTCCTGGAGCAAGTGCTTCCCTGTCTGTTGCAGGATGTTCCACTCACCACACGGAGGGGCATGTGGTTTATGCATGATATGGCCCCAGCACACTTTGCCACCGAGGTCCGATACTTCCTAAATGCGATATATCCCGGGCGGTGGATTGGACGCGGTGGACCTGTGACTTGGCCTTCACGCTCCCCGGACCTTAATCCACTGAACTTCTTCTTCTAAAGGCACATGAAAACGTTGGTGTATGAGACACCTGTGGAATCTCTGGAAGATCTTGTCGCACCATTCGATGCTGCTGCGGACAAGATCGACACCACATCGGGTGTCTACGAGAGGGTGCGACAGTCCTTCATTCGCCAGTGTGGGCTGTGCAACGACGCCCTTGGACGCCAGTTTGAGCAGCTCCTTTGAGTCTTTCTCTGATGCTATCGGAATTCGGCAATTCATAAATTAGGTATGTCTCTTTGTTTTCATTGTTGAAGGCTCTACGTGAGTATTTAACTTTACTCTTTTCTGGCACTAGGAGTGTCGTATCATAAGAAATATCACCCTGTGTAGATTTCCTATGTTACGGGAAATCACTGATAACATTTGTAGTACAAGAACTTTTTCGCTTCAAACATTCAGTATCGTGTGAAGCCATCTCGAACAACAACAATAGTCTCTACGCGGCGTAGCATTGAATGGAAAAGGTTTTTGATATTATCCTGGGAAATAGCTTATTAGGCTGCTTCTATGCGAGACCAGTGTTTATTTGTGGTAACTGGTGGAGGCGCTTGATGGGCCAGTCGGTTAGCTACTATGCCTCAGGCATTATCGATCGGGGACATATCCGGCGATTGTGCAGGCCAGGGAAGAATCAGTATCTGCCGTGTCTTGGATATTCTGGGCCACATGTGGCCGAGCATTGTCCTGCTGGAATATAGGACAACTCTGAAGGAAGAGAACACCTCTACCTCTAAGACATCCCTGATGTATTGCAGACTGTTGAAGGTTCATTCAATTCATATGAGATCGCGAATTGAACCCAATGACGCCCCAAATCATAACGCTTGGCGTTGGGCCGGTATGACGCTGCAAGGTGCCGTTCACCGCGATGGTTTTGAACACGTATGCGACCATCATGGTGTATCAAACTGAACCGTGACTCGTCGGAAAATATGACCTATTACCAATCAGCGCGCCAATGTGTGTGGGTTCGAGAACCCCATTGCAGCCTGAGGCGTCTTTGATGGAGGGTGAAAGGAATGCGCAGCAATGAGCTGCTTGCGACCAGTCCTTTATTCAGCAGACGACGTCCAACAGTGTTGGATGACAAAGCCTGACCTAGAACAGTGCAAGACGGCTGCGCTAACACCGTGTATGTCGCTTTGCGATCGGTCACTGTAATGCTGTGAAGGTGACACTCATTCCGTGCAGTCGTACGATTTTGCGATCCATTTCCCGGATTTCTGTGCGTACGAGCCTCATCTGTTCACTGAAGCCACGTTAGCATCACTCTACTGGAGTTTCGTCCCGTATGAATGTCACTCTACTGGAGTTTCGTCCCGTATGAATGGCACTCTACTGGAGTTTCGTCCCGTATGAATGGCACTCTACTGGAGTTTCGTCCCGTATGAATGACAATTTCGCGGTAGAAAAATTCAGCTTCTCTCATCCCAACAACCCTTCCTCGCTCAAAGTTCGTCAGGTGTTCATAATTCAACCTTCTTCGGGGACGGGGCATAGTGAGACACAAGAAACACCCTTTCGATTCAATGCCGGCTCTTTACTGATTACAATATCTCTTTTGAGCCAACTCTTCATACCCAAGACTGGACAGTTCAGAGCATCAGCACCGGACAGTTCAAACCGCATGAGTATTTTCACTTACATTTTAGTCATTAGCATATCCCAACCTATTGCACATATCCTGTACGTTTCAAGCGAATACCAGCAGTCCTTCATGGTGTTAAATTTTCACAAACAGTGGTATTTTGTTATTCAAAATTATCGTTTAGGAGAATAATCGACCCTAATCATTTCTGACTGATTCTTGCGTGCTGAAAGGGCTACAACAATTCTGACGCCCCTAAGAAAGTGGAGAAAAGATGCTTGAGTCAATTGCTTCTATTCATACCCTGCTATTCGTTTTTTTATCACAGACTGCCGTCTTGTGACAATTATATAAATTAAGATAATGCAACGTTTGTCACAAATATTTATTTTTCAAGTCGGCCATGGTTTCGCTGGGTATTGACGTAGCTTCATCAGGACGAATGACACGTAAATATTCACATTGCATATCATATCATAAATGGTGTTACAATAACGGGTTTTGGTTAGTTGCTTCCATGCGCTTGATAGATATGTTGTGGATGCCATGTTATTAGCAAGTTGCAAAAAATTATAATATACACTGAAGTGCCAGAAAAACTGGTACACCAGTCTAATGCCACCAATTTTACTGAAGGAAGGTGGGTTATAGGTAAGTTCTCCACGGATGGGATGATGGACCAATTCATTTCGCAAATGATAATCTATTGTTTCTAAAGGCGAACAGAATTGAATAAAATTTGGAAGACTAATGGAAGTGCCAAGTCTTGTTGCGTAATGTATCACGCACAACGAAAGGAAATTTCTTTCTATTTGGCAGCTAAGGCCTTTCCATTCGTGACTTTACGAATGCCGAATATTCAGCTGCTGAGACTGTCACAGATACGATCACCCAGCAGCGCTGAAACTTGTGAAAGTTCTTAAGTCTTTCAGCGGGCGGAATCGCGGAACCAAAGGTTGCCCAACATTTTCCGCACCCCGCAAAAGAAATGTTCACTTAGAGGCCGGGTTTTACGAAGGCTTCCGGGAAACAATTCCTTTCTCACTCTCATCTCAGCGGTATCGAACATTAACCTGCCACGAGAGATAAGATCTCGCTTTTAGTCATTAATTCTTTGATCCATGATCCCCAGCATTATCAAAAGGAGCGAGTCCTCCTTGACACTGACACCGTACTACTGGGTAGAAGCACGTGATACAAGCATCTTCTTCCTCTTTTTTACGCTTTCCAACCGTACATTGAAGCAATGATATCCTCCATCTTTGTCCATCTGTCTTTCAGTCTGTCCGTCTTCCTGTACACGTGATAACTCACGTAAAAAGGGTTCGATTTTGATGAAATTTTAGTATGTGGTAAAGGACTACCTGGGAACGAACTCCATTGAAAATGGGCGAAATGTGGTTAAAGGTCAGGACATAGGAGTGGGATCCATTCCATTGCCCTTATGCGTCATAAACTGCGTAAAAATGTTTCGATTCCGATGAAATTTTACTACGTGGTAGGGGACCACTTGGGGACGCGCATACTGTTGAAAATGGGCGACATTGGGTCAAAGGTCAGGACATAGGAGCGGGATCCATTCCATTGTCCATATGCGTCATAACTTACGTAAAAATTCTTCGATTGCGACAATACTTTATCATGTTGTCCCAGAGGTACACTGAACTGGGTCTGTTGAATATAATCGAAATGGGGTCAAAGGTCAGAACACAGGAGCCAGATTTATTCCACAGCCATTATCCTCACAACTTGACTAAAATTGCTTGTACTGCAAAAAAATTTTAGTATGTTGCTCCGAGGTATACTGAACCAGTTCTATTGAGTATCATCGAAATGGGGTCAAGCATCATGACATAGGAGCCATATTTATTCCAAAGACATATTATCCTCATAACTTGAGTAATGACTTCTGGTATGTTGGAAAGCGTATCATGATCAATGCATTGCATGATTTTACTAACTTGTTTGTTTTAGGTTCGTTAGCTTTGTTAACGTATTTTTAGAAAGTAATCATTTATAAACAAGTTAGTAAAATCATGCAATGAATTGATTATGATACGCTTTCCATCATACCAGAAATCATTGCACAAGTTATGAGGATAATGGTTGTGAAATAAATCTCTCTCCTGTGCCCTGACCTTTGACCCCATTGCGATTATATTCAACAGAACCGGTGCAGTGTATCTCCGGAACAACATGTTAAAGTTTTGTTGCAATCGAAGCATTTTTACGTAAGTTATGACGCATAAGGGCGATGGAATGGATTTCGCTCCTATGCCCTGACCCTTTTTCGTCCGTTTTCTACAGATTTCGTCCCCAGGTTGTCAACTACCACATACTAAAATTTCATCAAAATCGAACCATTTTTACGCGAGTTATCGTGCTGACAGACAGACAGGCAAACGGACAAAGCTGGAGCATTTACGCTCCTCCAACCTACGTTTGGAAAGTATAAACAAGTTGCTAACATCATGCAATTCATTGATTATGATACGCTTTCCAACATACTAGAAATCATTACTCAAGTTATTACTCAAATTATGAGGAAAATGGCTGTGGAATAAATCTCACCTCTGTGCCCTGACCTTTGATCCCATTTCGATACCGAACTGGTTCAGTATACCGCCGAAATAACATGATAAAGTTTTGTCGCAATCGAAGCAATTTTACATAAGTTATGATGAATAACGGCTATGGAATAGATCCCGCTTCTGTGTCCTAACCTTTGACCTCATTTCGCCCATTTTTCAATAGGATTCGTCCCCAGGCAGGTTCCTACAACATACTAACATTTCATCCAAATCGAAACATGTTTACGTACGTTATGACGCATAATGGGGATGGAAGTCATTCCGCTCCTATGTCTTGACCTTTGACCCCCATTTCGCCAATTTTCAATAGGATTTGCCCCTAGGGGGTCCCATACCACACACTAAAATTTAATCGAAATCGAACCCTTTTTTACGTTAATTATGACGCATAAGAGCAGTGGAATGGATCTCACTCCTATGTCCTGACCTTTGACCCCATTTCGTTCGATTTAAAGAGGGATCTTTTCCAGCTGTTCCCCTACCACATACTGAAATTTCATCAAAATTGAACACCTTTTACGCGAGTTATCGTGCGGACGAACATACGCAAACAACGCGTGACGTAATGAGGCAGATGGGAATCGCGGCCATCTGCTCGCAAGAGTGTGACGTCATAAAACTTTAATAGGATCTACACACAACGCGTGACGCACTGAGTCAGATGGCGTGACCGCGTGCTGACATCTAATGGAACGACGCCATGACACTACATTAAAAACGTGGTAATTCGGGGTGGTTATTTAACCCACTAAACAAATTTTCCTAAAGTTGAGATCAAGCTAAATCGATTTCTAGTACCAGAAAACGGTAGGTTAATGACTTTCATCAAAATCCTTAGAGCCATTTTCAAAATAAAATGTACATACATACAAGAATTGCTCCTTTAAGGTGAACGTGAAGTAATTTTGCTTCCTGTACTTCGAATGGAAAAAATTTCTGTACACATTTTCATCAAAATTAATGCGTTCCCAAGGATGAAAATTTGAACATCGATTAAAATATCTTCATTTTATAACTTGCAATACTTAATATTTCCTAAAACATAACCATAATTATGCAATCCAACATTTGTTTGTCTATTGATGTAATGAAAATACAGGTCGCGCCATCTTTTTTCTGGACAATTAATGCGTTCACAAGGATAAAAATTTGAACATCAATTAAAATAGCTTCATTTTATAACTTGGAATACCTAATATTTTCTAAACCATAGCCATAATTATGCAATCCAACATTTGTTTGTCTACTGACGTCATCAAAGTACAGGTCGCGCAATCCTTTTCCTGGTTTCAACACCACCAAAGGAAAAGTTATTGATTTTTAATATAATTATGGTTACGTTTTAGAAAATATTAAGATTCCAAGTTATAATATGAAGTTATTTTAATCGATGTTCAAATTTTTATCCTTGGGAACACATTAATTGTGAAGGAAATGTGTACAAACGTTTTTCCATTGGAAGTATAGGAAGCAAAATTACTTGACGTCCACCTCAATAATATGGGATAAAGGCGATGGAATGGATCGCAAACCTATGTCCTGACCTTTGACCCCATTTCGTCCATTTTCAATAGGGTTTTTCCCCAGGGGTCCCCAACCACATACTGAAATTTCATTGAAATCGAATCATTTTTACGCACGTTATGACGCATAACGGTAATGGAATGCATCTCGCTCTTATGTCCTGACCTTTGATCCCAATTCACCCATTTTGAATAGGGTTCGTCCCGAAGTGGTCTCCTACCACATAGTAAAATTTCATTGAAATCGAACCATATTTACGCAAGTTATGACGCATAAGTGCAATGGAATGGATCCCACTCCTACGTCGTGACCTTTGACCCCATTTGTCCCATTTTCAATAGGGTTCGTCCCCAGGTGATCCCCTACAACATACTAAAACTTCATCGAAATCGAACTATTTTTACGTCAGTTATTGTGAGGACAGGCGGACAGACAAAGATGGAGCATATACGCTTCTTCAACCTACGGTTGGAAAGCGTAAAAAACTAGCAGTCGTGCCCGTTCCCCGATCGGTGAATCAACATTATCATTTCTTTAGCACAAAATTTAAGAAAGTGAAATGTTATTAATGGAGAGAAAAGAAATTTAAGATCCGTAACTACTTTACGATTTAGAACAGGGTCGTGTAGGATTTGACATAAAGCGGTTGCAGGCTTTGGCACCCGCTTAATTTTACATCAAATTTTCATAAACTTTTTACAGCATTTCAACGTTTCTGCTGTAATTATCTTTAAACTTATCAGCTTTTTGAACAGTAAAGCTGAAAGGAAACGAAGAAAGTGACGAAAGGATGTGACCGTTTCTGCTTTCCGTTTTTTCCTCTTTTGTTGTTACTTTTCATCTCATTTGAAAGTGCTATTGCTCAGTGACTTTTAGAGCTAGAAAGAAACTGTTAACGCCATTTGTGGTTTTTTAAGGTGCTGATCAAAATGAGATATCACAAAATGGGTGTTTCCATTGGAAACTTCCGTAATTTGTGAGCTGACACCGTAACCACGAGACTTCCGGAGTTAATTTCCTCCACCCGGTTAAAGAGTAAACGGTCCAGCAAAACACTCGGTTTTGGAGGAGGGGATTTTCTCTTTTTAGCACGTCTTTTGTAAAAAAAGATCGTGCTTATGTTACCGGTTTGTCCGTCCGTCCGTCTGTACCCACGATATCTCTGCAACTATTAGTCCGATTTGAAAAATTCTTTTGCATTGGAAAGCTTGAAATATGCGAATGATGATCCTTTATTTCGTTTTTTTTTTTTTACGATGTACAATTTCGTTGATGCCGGGGCGTAACTGCAGATGATGTCGAATTCGAAAATACGTTTTATTCCACATATTTGTTTCTAAACATCCGATTGAAACAATTATTTTATCTTTCGATTCCATTTATGTCGAAGAGTATTTCAAATATAGTTACTTTTTTCAAACTGCGCACAGATTTTCCGCTAGGGGCCGTAAAGGTAAATTGCATTTTTCCCGATAACTCTTCTTCTAAAACTACGATATGAATAATGTTTTCTTCAGCGGATTTAACTCCTGATGGAAAATCTTTTGCATATAATTTCAAATTTTTGGTAAAGAATACTTTAGCCACCAGGGGGTGTAAGTGTTAATTTTTGCTTCTGATGTATTTGCCATAAAATCTGAGCTTCTAATGTATCGGTTGAAAAAATTCTTTCGTGGACTAATGCCACTCACATCGATAAACATTTTCGAAAAATTTTCTTCTAAAAATAGTCCACAGTTTCTCCGCCAGGGTGCGTAGATGTATATCTTGTTTTTGTCAATATCTCTACTTCTAGGAGTCCGATTTGAAAAATTTTCTTCTTTCTTCAATAGTGTTACCAATACAAAATGTTTTTCCTATAAAATCAAAATTTTCAAGTAAATCATACTTTCCGCTAGGGGACACAAAGGTAAATTGCGTTTCTGCGTTATTTCTGCTTCTAAAACTCTGATTTGAAAACTTCTTCCTGTATCGCATACAAGACCTGATGGAAATAATTTTTCACATAATTTCTAATGTTTGGTAAAGAAAGGTTTGGCCACCAGGGGGCATAAGTGTTAATTTCTGCTTCTGATGTATTTGTAGCAAAATCTGGGCTCCTGAAAATTCGACAAAACATTTTTTTTTTTTTTTTTGGACCGATACCACTCATATGGAAAAACCTTTTGAGAATACTTTCTTCCTAAAATAATACATGGTTTTCCCACCAGGGGACGTAAAGTCACATCTTATTTTTGTCGATATCTCTGTTTTTAAGAGTCCGATTTGAAAAATTCTTTCTATGTTGGAGAACGTTTCCGGTGAGAAATGTTTCTCATACAAATTCATGTTTTTCTTAACGCACAAGTCTGCAACCAAAGGGCGTAAGCTCACAATTCCGTTTACAGCAATATCTGATAGATTAAAAACCCGATTGAAAAACTTCTTTCTTTCGTCAGATACTATTGTTTTCCATACCAATTCCATTGACTTTGAATAGCTTTGATAAATTTAATTTGCGTCAGAACGGATTCAAAAGACGTGCTTATTACACCAGAAAATTTGGTGTCATCTTTGTTGTTGTTGATTATAGTTGAATAAAATGAAATAATCTGTTATGACCAAGTATTATTTTCTTTGAAATTAAATCTATGGTTATATTCAGTTCAGTCTCTATTTAACAAAGTTCCATTTTTTTGGAAATGTGATTTATTGGTTATTGCTGTGAACACGTAGCTATAACTTTTTCCAGCAACACATTTTAGTTTTCTGTAATGATAATATTTTCGTAGATAATATTTGTGTATATTCGAGTAGTACCATGTGCCGTACCATCACGTCATGTCTCTTCTTACGACATGCTTTCTCTTTTTATCTGAGTTTAATTGTTTCCCTATTTTTCTTCTGATGATTTTGTGTATATTTAAATTTTAGTAATTTGTTTTTTCCATCCATGTTTCATTTTTTCTCCACTATATACACGATTGAGTCACATTATTGTGACCACCAACTAATATCCAGAGCTACCGCCGTGAGCAGCGCGGACAGCAGCTAGACGGGCTGGGAGTGACTCAAATAATGTGCTGGAAGGTGTTCACAGGTATGTGGAGAACACCACGATCGACGTGGTCCCACAGATGCTCAATTAGATTTAAGTTTGGTGAATTAGGGGACCACGGAAGTACTTTGAATTCTTCATCGTGCTCTTCCTACCACTCTCTGATATTTCCAGCCGTATGACACGTCCCATTGTCGTGCTGGAAATCTCATCTGCCCCAGGTAGGACAATGAGCATGTCTGGTGTACCTGGTCTGCAAGGATGTATTCATATCGAATTCGGTCCCTAATGCCTTCCACATGTATGAGTGGACCCAAAGAATGCCACGAAATCATTCCCCAGAGCATAACGATGCCCCCACCTTATTGTGTCCTTTCAGCAATGGTTGAAGAGTGTTTGTTCTCCGATGTTTCTCGCCTTATATGTTAACGTCCATCCGATCGGTGAAGCAGAAAATGTGACTCACCGGAGAAGGCAATCCTTTGTTAATCAGCGGAGGTTCAGTTCCGATATTGCCCTGGAAATGTGAGCATTTTCTGCCTTTGCACCTTCGTTAGCATAGGTGCAGTTTCCATCCGTCTGCATCTTAACCACATGCGCAGCAGTGTTCGCTGAACTGTCGTTTTGGGCAGACTTCCGGTAGCCCCCTGGTTCATTCGGCCAGTGAGTTGCTCCACTGTAACGTGTCGATTGGCCCTCACGCACTTTCGAAACTTCTCACATCAATGGCAAGTGGTGCTCTGCAAGTTCACCTCACATCAATGGCAAGTGGTGCTCTGCAATTTCAACGTCGCTTATTCCCAATAGGGATATTTGTCCAATCACAATACACTTTAACCGCAGCAGCACGCGAAGAGTTCACAAACTGCGCTGTTTCAGAAATTCTGCCACCCTTGTCCCGGAAGCCGATAATCATCATTTTCCGCAAATCTGATAAATTGCTCCTTTTATCCATGACAGCAACGAGTGATATGTTTTCAGATTACCTACAACACACCTTATATACCCTCCAAGCCAGCTCACAACACGTGCCTTCTTTCATTGGCTACTCCCTGTTGGCCCCCGGTGGCGCAGTTCGTAAGGGGCCCGGGTTCGAATCCCGGTGAGGCATGGATATTGTGTTTGTCTTACGGCACTGGTTCTCTCCCTTCCCTGGAACCAGTGACCCTAAATTAGGGACGGGCGACTGCTTATAGCCCATTGAGTTGCTCACGGTGGTCGTTAAATCTCCAAAAAAAAAAAAAAAAAACTCCCTGTTGACGTCAAAAGTAGGAGGCGGTCACAATAGTGTGACTCGACTGTGTATAACACTACTTCTGCTTTTGGGGCAGTGTAAAAATCATGTGATTTTGTGCAGAATATGAGTGCCGTAAAAGAGGTCCAAGTAGGATAGACGATGACTGTGTCGTGTGGTGTATTAACAAAAAGTAGAATTGCGGCATTATAACCCTTGTTGGCATCCACGCAGTCGTTCCAAAAGCATTTATATAAAGAAATTCCTCACAATGGCACTTATCGTCATAATATTGATTATAACGCGCAAGATTATTTAATAATAATATAATTTTTATGCAATCATAATATTATTTTAATAGTAACACAGTTAAAAGACGAACACATTACAATAATAACTATAGTAAGTTAAATTTTTTCAGTAATATTAATATCTTCATAATACTAATCAATGTGTTGTTGAGGAAGGACACAGTGTTTTATAAATAGATATAATATAACTGAAAAAGGCAGATACACCGTACAGAAATAAACGACGGAATCTCATTTGGGATGTGTGCTACCTGGAGTACTTTACAAGTGAGATCCTATGTATAACTTTCCGTTTTTATTTAGTTTACCTTGCTGAAATTTTGGCTGTCTCTTGTTATAATTTTTACGCTAAACATTACGTCAAAACTCTCAAGAGTTTATTTCTTTAAGTCGCACTGGAAACTAGTCTAGTCAATCAGACTTAAAAAAAATCAAGATCGCGCAGCTGAATAACAGGTGTTAAATGTAAGACCTAATTGAAAGTCACGGTCAGTTTAAAAAATCCTCAGTTCCATAATATTCGATTGCTTCAAAAATCATGATGAAAATGAAGTATATTTTGTGTTAAGTCCTCCTGCAGAAAACATTGAAATTCATAAATATATTTAAAAAAATAATAGGCTTCTACTGAAAATGAAATTGCTAATTAATCTGCATTGGTAGCTATGAAAATTTCATCATTGTGCGATTCGGGTTCTCCTCATTCTACCTTAAGCATGATCACGGGCGAAATGTCTTTCAAGGGTCGGTAGCGCTCCTAGCTTCCAAAACATTCAGTTGCTTTGAAAAGTCATAAAGCAAATGCAATTTATGATACGTCTTGCTGCAGAAATAGTAAAATTAGTTATTATAAACCCATTTAAAAAAATAAGTTCCCCCAGAATAAAAATGACAAAAGAACTCGCATTAACAGCGAAAAACATTTCGTCATCGCGCGATTCGAGTTCCCTTTATTTCTACTTTAAATGTGATCAGTTGGTAAGTGTCTTTCTAGGTCAATCGGTCGCGCTAGTCGTTTGTGTTTAAGACACACCGAACTCGACCCCTTCTAGGGGCAAAGGGAAAGGATATTTCCTTTCACTTCGTATTTCAGGAAAAAATCCCAAACTAAAGGACTGAAAAAACCAAAATCAAAGTTTTGGGAAACTACGTAAATTTATGTGCAAAAACGGAAAACCCCAGAACTGACTTTTCGGAAAGAAAAGAAAACAAACAAGGAAGATGACACTGAATTTTCGGTTGCAATAAGCACGTCTTTTGAATTCGTTCTGACGTAAATTAAATTTACCAAAGCTATTCAAAGTCAATGGAACCGGTAAGAAAAACGATAGCATCTGAAGGAAGAAAGAAGTTTTTCAATCGGATTTTTAATCCTTCATTGCTGTAAACGGAATCGTGAGCTTACGCCCTCTAGTTGCAGACTTGTGCATTAAGAAAAACATGAATTTATATGAGAAACATTTCTCACCGGACACGTTCTCCAACACCGAAAGAATATTTTAACTCGGACTATTACAAATAGAGATATCGACTTTACGCCCCCTGGTGGGAAAACCATGCATTATTTTAGGAAGAAAGTATCCTCAAAAGGTTTTTCAATATGAGCGGTATCGGTCCAAGAAAAAAAATGTCAGTCGAGTTTTCAGGAGCCCAGATTTTGCTACAAATACATCAGAAGCAGAAATTAACACTTACGCCCCCTGGTGGTCAAACCCTTCTTTACCAAACATTAGAAATTATGTGAAAAATATTTTCCGTCAGGTCTTGTATGCGATACAGGAAGAAGTTTTCAAATCGGAGTTTTATAAACAGAAATAACGCAGAAACGTAATTTACCTTTGTGTCCCTAGCGGAAAGTCTATGATTTACTTGAAAATGTTGGCCGCCCCGGTGGCGCAGTGGTCTAAGGCGTTGGCCTCTGATCATTCGTCCGAAGGGGTCCGGGTTCGAATCCCGGTGAGGCATGGATGTTGTGTTTGTCTTACGGCACTGGCTCTCTCCCTTCCCTGGAACCAGTGACCCTAAATTAGGGACGGGCGACTGCTTATAGCCCATTGAGTTGCTCACGGTGGTCGTTAAACCTCCAATCAAAAAAAAAAAAAAAAAAAAAAAAAAAAAAATGTTGAATTTATATAAAAAGCTTTTCGCGTCGGAAACACTATCCAACAAAGAAGGGATATTTCAAATCAGACTCCTAGAAGTAGAGATACTGACAAATATATGGCATACATCTGCGCCCTCTAGCGTAGAAATCGTGCATTATTTTAAGAAGAAGATTTTCCTAAAAGGTTTGTTGACATGAGTAGTATCGGTCTACAAACGACTTTTTTCTTCAATCGAGAATTTAGAAGGTCATATTTTGCTGCAAATTCATTAGAAGCGGAAATTAAGATTTACAACCCCTGGTGGCCAAACTATTTTTTTACAAAAAATTAGAAATTATGTGCAAACGATTTCCCATCAGGAGTTGTATCCGGTGCAGAAAGAATTTTTCAAAACGGAGATTTAGAAGCAGAGATATAGGGGGAAACGAAATTTGTCTTAACGGCCCCTAGCAGAATGTCCATGAATTACTTGAAAATTTTGAAATTATGTGAAAAACATGTCACACTGAAAACACTATCCTACAAAGAAATAATTTTTCAAATCGGACTCCTAGAAGTAGAGATGTTGACAAAAATAAGATATACATCTATGCCCCCTGACGGAGAAACCATGGAATATTTTAAGAAGAAAATATTCCGAAAACGTTTACCGACGTGAGTGGCATCGGTCCAAGAAATAATTTTTTCAATCGAGATTTTATAAGCTCAGATTTTATGGCAAATATATCAGAAGCAAAAATTAACTCTTACGCCCCCTGGTGGCCAAAAATTTGAAATTACATCCAAAATATTTTCCATCAGGAGTTGTTTCCGCTGAAGAAAGAATTCTTCAAATCGGAGTTTTAGAAGAAGAGTTATCGGGAAAATGTAATTTATTTCTACGCCCCCTAGCGGAAAATCTATGCGTTATTTGAAAAAGTAACTAGACCTAAAATACTCTTCGACATAAATGGCATGTTTAGAAGCAAATATGTGGAATAAAACGTATTTTTGAATTCGACATCAACTGCATTTACGCCCTCTAGCGGCGAAATTGTACATCGTAAAAAAAACGAAATAAAGGATCATCATTCGCATATTTCAAGCTTCCCAATGCAAAAAGCATTTTTCAAATCGGACTAATAGTTGCAGAGATATCGTGTCTACAGACGGACGGACTGACGGATAAACCGATAACATAAGCACGATCAATCTTGAAAGAAATACGGCATTACGCCATATAATACAAATTTTGAAGATGATAATCTGTTTTTTATTTTAAATGTGAGTCAAGGATGGTAAGTCAGATAATATCTGAAAATTTGGAAATTTCATCGTCCTGGAGCGGGACACGAATCCGCGTCTCCCAGATAGCGCCCAGGTATGCTCCCGCTCCAGAACGGTGAAATTTTCAAGTTTTCGGATATTATCTGACTTACCATTCTTGTCACATTTACACCAAAAATCGGACTGTCATCCTCGAAATTTGTATAAGCACGTTATTTTTTTACAAAAGACTTGCTAAAAACAGTATCAGTGACACAGGAAAATCTATCGAAAAGCTGAAGTTCTGTATTTACAATAGAAGATCAAAAAGTAACGCACAGCAATTTTTTTCTCCTTGCAGGTTGCAGTTCGGCAGACAACGAGTTTGGATACCGCGCTACAGACCGCTTGCGCTGGATCAGGTGCCGCCCTGATGGGAGACAGTTGAACGACGGCACAAAGATATCGCGTTTTTTAGCCTCGTCTCCGAATGAAGAGCAACGCGGTATAGTCCGATATTTTGGGGCTAAACGGAAAACTCCGAGCCGCCCCGGTGGCGCAGTGGTCTAAGGCGCTGACCTCTGATCATTCGTCCGTAAAGGGTCCGGGTTCGAATCCCGGTCAGGCATGGATGTTGTGTTTGTCTTACGGCGCTGGCTCTCTCCCTTCCCTGGAACCAGTGACCCTAAATTAGGGACGGGCGACTGCTTATAGCCCATTGAGTTGCTCACGGTGGTCGTTAAACCTCCAAAAAAAAAAAAAAAAAAACTCCGACGGAAATTCCCAATGAAATGGTCGAAGTGCATGGTGCTGATTGCCTGGACCGCAGCAAAATCTCCAGATGGTGCAGTTTCTTTGCAGAGGGCCGTGGCAACCTTACTGATTCGCCACGTTCCGGTCGACCTGTAACTGCGTCATCAGCTGCGACTGTGAGAGACTTTGAACAGGCAGTTCTGAGTGGCCGGCGGATCCATCTGCTCACATTGACACAGAAGTTCAAAATTTCGTACAGTATAGCGTACGATATTGTGCATGACAAATTGCAATTTCGCAAGGTCAGTGCGCTTGGGTGCCTAAGAACTTGACAGACGACCATTGGACAGAGAATGATGTCCTCCTTGGACCACTTGATGCGTTACGCAGAAGAAGGAAATGAATTTCTGGCAGGTGTAGTAAGGGGCGATGAGTCTTCTACCACTACATTGCCAAAACAAATAAGGCCAGTATGGTGTGGAAACATTCCGACTCCACGCAACCAAAAAATTCAGAATAACCCAATCTACCCAAAAACACGTGACGGTGTTCTTTGGCATGCATGGCGTTCTTCTGACGGAGTTTCATTCAACGGGAATTACTGTGAATGCCAAAGCCTAACAAACCCACTAACAAAGTTGGGTCGTGCACTTCGTGGCAAAGGACTCAAAGAAGACGCTGCAAATGTCAGACTGCTTCATGTTAATGCTTGCCCGCATGTTAAACAAAACGTTCGTGGTAAAACTGCGCAATTTGGTTGGGGGTTGCTCCAGCACCCACTGTATAGTCCAGATCTGGCTCCTTCGGACTTTCGTTTGTTTGGTCCCTTGAAAGGTTTCTGTGCGGCCAAAGCTTCGATTCGGCTGACGAAGTCAAATCGGTTGTCCGCAGGTGGCTATACGCCCAGAAAACAGACTTTTATGAACAAGGTATGCTAACGCTGGTTCCACTCTGAGATAAATGTCTTGAGCGTCTCGGTTCTTATGTTGAAAAATAGCTAAGAAATGTAGTTTCACTGTGTATATGCTTTGTTTTACCTATCTATTAAACTGTTCCTAAAAAAAATAGCGTGCGTTACTTTTCGATTCATTCTCGTAGAAGGAGAAACTTTTCAAACAGAAAATTTCGTTAAAAGTCTCAGACCATAGCGGTAGCTTTGCTGCACATTTTTACAGGGTAAAGAAAAGAGTTGCATCAGAGTCACATTTAATGTCGTTTGATGCTGCGTTACATTGTTGAAGACATACATTTCCATCACACGAGATGTTTGACTTAATCGCTTTCTGATATCACGTGAAGTGATCCATTTTAATTTCAAACCAGGGGAAATTACTGTATGCTTCATTCCATCCCAAGCTGGCAAGCAGTTCGCTCAATGGTGAGAAAGTCTATGATTACTTTGACAGCCATAATGGCATCACAAATAAAGGCAACTGATAATGCCGGATCAGAAAGGGACCCGGCGTCCAACAGCAATGGAAATGGATCAGAAAGGGACCCTGCGTCCAACAGCAATGGAAATGAATCAGAAAGGGACCCTGCGTCCAACAGCAATGGAAATGCATCAGAAAGGGACCCTGCGTCCAACAGCAATGGAAATGGATCAGAAAGGGACCCTGCGTCTAATAGCAATGGAAATAGATCAGAAGACACAAGCAAAAGACAAAAGACCGGTCGAAGCAAGGTTCGCAAGTCCAAGAAGAGAAGATCTTCAAGAAACAAGGCCAAGACCTCTCGAAGTAAACGTGTGGGGTCGAAAAAGACAGCTTCCCGCCGAAAGAAACTGAACTATACGTTCCAAAATTGTGTGACCAAGATATCGAAACAAATACACACAGCATCAGAGCTTAGCCTGTCGAGAAGGGGAAAGCATGCCATGGAAGACTTACTCAATGATGTGTTCGACGCGTTTTGTGAAGAAAGCAGACGGCTGTTGAAGTCAAAGAAATGTAAGACTCTCACAGATGAAACAATGCGCTATGCGACGCAACTGATCTTGCCAGGACAACTTGGAAAATTCGGACTAATGCACTCCCGAAATGCAGTTACATTGTACAAGGAAAGTAATTAAGCATTCAAAAGAAGTCCCAAATTTTTTATTCGACAAGACATCCTTAATTACAACCCAAAAAGCCTGTACTGATTTTCGATGGCAGTTGTGCAAGAACTTTCAGAATTCTACCCTACATTATGTGTTTCTCAGCATAGAACACAGTTTGGTTCCGCAAATGTGGCAGACAGTATGAGTCTATGGTAAACATTTCAAAATTTAAAATGCAAATTACTTCTGCATCATGAAGAAGGAATAAATAAAATAAAACTCATCGCTTAATTTATTCTTAATTATTCATATTTTAAGATTGTTACTCTTATTGTAACGGAAATATTGCTCATTTAAAAACAATGCCTATTCCATTCGTTTCGTCCACAAATTATTAGAAAGCTATAGTGTTTCTAATCGCTTGCAATGGGTCCAGTTAAAGTTTCTGTCTTAACTAAACTTGTTAAACATAACTCATACTGTAGAAATTACTTAGTGAATGAAAGGCCAGTGTGAAAAGAATCGGCAAATTTGCGTGCTATCAATTTCTTGTTTATTTTCCACGAAGTGAAGTTTCAGTTATCTTTAGACTTTAGTCCACCATCCTGAGATGGCCATTAATCAAATGGCTTTTGATATCCATCACATATATTAATATATAAATATTGGGGGACCTTTCCTGTTATCTGCCTGCCACTATTTGACTTCCGAATAAGAACGCTTTCAAATAGTTCCCGATATAAAATGACACTTTTTGACTTCCGAATAAGAACGCTTTCAAGCAGTTCCCGTTTTTGAGTGTATCGTTCAGCTTTGTTTACATGAAACCTGATCACACCCAACATAAGAGAAAGTATTTCACGATAAACGTTATGAAGTTGTTTTTGTTGCTATATAAAATGGCACTATAAATAGCAAAAACCTGCTTATTCACTTTTTAATAAAATTTAAACTGTTTAAGAAATATCTAAAAGAAAAAATTATACAGTATAAGAAAACAAATCGTTCTTCTTTGTTTACATGAAACCTGATCACACCCAACATGAAAGAAAGTAGTTTACGATAAATATTATGGGAATTCGTTTTTAGTGGTATATAAAATAAGTAGGCTCTTGCTATTTATAGTGTCATTTTATATCACCAATAAAAAAATTCCCATAACATTTATCGTAAATTACTTTCTCTCATGTTGGGTGTGATCAGGTTTCATGCAAACAAAGCGGAACGGTACACTCAAAATCGGAAACTGCTTGAAAGCGTTCTTATTCGGAAGTCAAATAATGTCATTTTATGTAACAATGAGCAAAAGCAAACAGTGGCGGGCAGATAATAGGAAAGGTCCATATAGGGTGACGGTCTTCCGATTTCAAACTCTTTCACGTAAAAATGTATTTTATTACTACGGTACTTGTGATGTTGAGATAGAATCGTGACAAAGCCAAGCCAAACGTTCAGCGAGACAGTTGTAGATCTTAAAATAAAATATTTAATTGTGAACAAAAATTGGTTATTTATTCTACCTTTCACGTAGCTGACGAATTCGCGTGTATCACTGCGCTGTGTTTACGTGCAACCAACTCACGCCCACCATCAACGAGCAAAGAAAGTAGTTCGGAAATATTTTTTTTACAGATCTCGAAAACATAATTTAACTTAATTATAAATACACCACACCGTGAATACTCAAGAGACGCATATAGCGAATTAAATCTGTTTACTTTTGTGCTGTAGCATAAAGATTAGCCAAGCTATCGCACTCCACTGGGAGGATTTTTCAGAGAAGAAGTGCATTAATGGGCCTCTCCTCTATGGAATAGTATTAGAAGAATTACCCTATACACGACCTTTAAAGAGACTGCCATCAGGGAAACAGTAGAATTCCTCCCTATCCAGCAAACTAGCTTGCAATGATGCAGTTTCTACTGAACTACCAAGGGTTTAGCATGCGTTATTAAAAGATGGAAACACATCGCGTCGCACCGTATAATTGCGTGATAAAAATTCGTTTAATATGTCACCCACGTTATTTTCAAAAAATCATCTTTGTTCCTTAGGTGTTTCAATTTCCTGCATTCTTATGTCTACCATTGCCTTGAAAATGCCTCCCAGTGGAGTGCGAAAGCTTGGAGAATTTTTGTGCTTGCTATAATACAAAAACAAACGGATTTAATACGCTATATGCGTCTCTTTGAGTATTTAGATCTCGAAACATCTCGAAATAAGTCATCTGCCATCTGCACACGATCGTAATGGAATCCAAATTGAACAATTGAGAGGTTAAAAGCACATTAATTTAATGAATGACATATCTTAATATTTTATACATAACATTAGATCTTTCTAATGTTATGTATAACCTTTCAATTGCTGTGCGTTTTACCTCTCAGTTGTTTAATTTGGACTCCACTACGATCGTGTACAGACGGCAGATGACTTGTTACGAGATACAACGCTATACGATAGAACTTCACTAGTGCTAGTAGTTGTTTTACAGAAATAAAATGTTGAATAATAAATAATATAAATATTTATTGCTAGTTCCTTTGCCCCGTTCACGGAACTTCTTGATACTCTGATAATCGGAAAGCTAGCAATAACGCAGGAAAAGCAGCGTTTATATTCTTTTGAGGAGTTAAATAAAGTCGTTCTATGTACAGATTGGAAAACATGATTTTGAAAGACATTTATTTTGAACACACTGCCATTCATCTGCGGGATTATTCTACTATTTGCGAAATTAGTATTGTGCGCAGTGTTTTCTACGCAGGAGTTTGAAACTGCAGAGAGCTAAAAATAAGTGGAAGTCAGCAGCCAATCGGAACGAATGGAATCATGGGTAAATTTTAAGCGAATAAAACGTGTATTTTAGTAATATTTTATGTTTATTTAGCCTAAAACTAGCTGAACATATGTGCGTAAAAAGAAATATGTCATTATAGAGTTTAAATTAGTATTTTGGTTTGTCCGCATACAATTTATGCGGAGTTGCTTTCTTTGCTCTTTGATTGTGGGTGTGAGCCAGCTATATGTAAACATGGCGTAGTGTTACACGCAAGGTCGGGAACCACGTAAAAGCGTTCGTAAGAGGAAGTACTGCCAAAGTGCTATGCGTATCGTTCCGCCGCAGTTGCCGGTGGGTTTGTTTACGTTCCAGACCGCGGTATTCCGTGTGTCACTACACGATATAAATAATTCCTAAATGAAATGTAAAATTGAGTAGAAAAAATAAGTGCAGGACTTTAAAAAGACATTAATCCGGTTTTTACATATGTAAACGGTATCATACAGGATCTGCCGAACTTTCACATGACAACGAGTGGTTTTATCAAGGCGCTGAAAACAAGTAGGCCTACAGGAGAAAACTGAAGAGCGTAAATAAATTGGGTGATGGAAAGAGTGATGTTCCTTTACGATGTCTTGGGAGCATAATAATCATACGTGCGTGTTATTACCGATGTCTGAGCTCCCCACAGCTAAAGATATAGCTAATAGAAGTTCAGAAAATTATCGCGTTGTGTTACACGAAGAGTATCTCACATTCTATTCTTTGTATCGTCCTTGTGTTTTATTGAAATTATTCCAATGTTTCTAAAAAATCCGTCTCTCTTTTGCATTCTCCATAGTTGTGCTTCCAAATCTGAGGACATAACTGACAAAACGTCAGAAAACCATCACCTAGTGCCACACTGAGAGTATACCATAATTTATTCTTTTTATTTTACCCATATTTCAATGAAATTATGTGTACATTGAAGAGTCAAAAGTCGTGAGATAGCAGTATGCAAATTTTAACTGGTGCTGCCGTCGTATAAAGTCTTCGACGCACGCCAAGTTTTTTATCAGTTGCGAGGTGGGATCTCGTGAGTCAGGTTCAACAACCGCCAATAGGATTATGGCCAGACGAGGTGAATTATTGGAGTTTGAACGAGGCATGGTAGTGGGAGAGAGACGGATGAGACATTCAATTTCCGAAGTTGTGTGAACATTCAACATTCCTCTATCAACGGTGTCACGTGTGTACCGATAATACCTCATGAAAGGCATTATCACCCACTGTGGACAGCGCAGTTGCTGATTCATGCTAACAGACAAGCGACACTGGCTCAAATAACATCTACATTCAATGCAGGAGGTACCAGAGACATATCCATCAGGTCAGTGCAGCGTAATTTAGCGTCCATGGAGTATAGGAGCAGAAGACCCACCAGAGTGCCTCTGTGAACACCACGACATCGGACACAGCACCTCACCTGGACTTGTGAACGCGGTAATTGGACCCTGGAAGACTGGGAATATGTGGCGTGGTCCGATGAGTCACTCTACCAGTTATTCCGAGCTGATGGTAGGGTTCGAGTGTAGCGCAGAGATCATGAGGCCATGTACCCAAGCTACCAACAAAGCACTGTGCAAGCTGGTGGTAGTTCCATACATGTGTGGGGTGTCTTTACTTGGCACAGTTTGGGTCCTCTGGTCCTTGTAAACATGTCATTAACGGTTAATCGCCTTGTTACTCTGCTGTCCACCAGTGGCCCTAAATTAGGGACGGGCGACTGCTTTTGTACCATTGAGTTGCTCATGATGGTCGTTAAACACCAAATCATACACATACATTATTGTGACAAAAGTCACCGTACACCTAGAAAAGAGAAACACAACGTAGAATTTATTGGCATACATTAGTACGATGTCGGTCCACCTTTGGCCTTAATGCATGCACTGACACTTCCTGACGTGCTTTCGACAAGGTTTTGGAACATAGCAATAGGTATGCGCTTCCATTCAGTACATAACCCTGACGCTAACTGCTGCTTACTAGTAGGCCTTGGTTCCAAACTTCATCTGCGGCACTCTAATTCATCCCATTAGTGCTCTATGGGATTAAAATCAGGATTCTGTGCTGGCCAGTCCACACACGATACGGAATTATGGTCAACCCACGCCGTAACAATCCTTCCTTTATGGCTGAGTGCATTATCCTGATGGTACCAACAAGGCGCGGTTCCATAGTATTGCCAGAGAATTGGTAGGGCATAATTGTCCAGAATATCGAAGTAGATGTGCTGGTTAACAGGTTTGTCCACGATAACCAATCTCACGGCTGGCGCCATACCCAAACACAGCTATCAGACTGATGGATCGTGTATCTGAATTCATCAGTCCATAGGACCCGTTGCCATTGATCTACGGCTTACGATAAATGTTCTTTACACCATTCTAAAGGACGAGTAGCATTCTGAGTGGTGTCGAAAGGCTTATGAGCAGCCGCACAACCACGGTAACCCACGGAATGAAGTTCTCTGCGAATGGTAAGTGTACATACCGAGGTTCCAGTATTTTTACTCACCTGTGCACTGAGGTCGTGTGCAGTGCTCCGTCGATTAGCTATAACGACTCTCCTGAAGCTTCGACATCCTCTATCACTAATTTTCTTTGGTCTGCCGGCACGTTTTGCTGCTTTAGGCACGCCATGTGTCTTCCACTTATTCAGTACATTCAAAACAGTTGACTTGGGTATGTTTAAACACCTCTCGGTTTCTCTTATGGACAACCCACTAATATAACACCCAACATCTTTCCTTTATCGAAGTCAGTTCTCTCCCGCCGCGACATTTGCACTCAACCTCACAGTACAATGTGATCACGGTCAGCTACAGGCTTGTTTTTATACCGTTTGCAGCTGTACCGTGCATCTTAACAACTCTGCGAATCCGTTCATTTGCTTTTGAAATGGTGTCCGGTGGCTTTTGCCAATATAGTGTATATTCAGACATGAGATCATTGCTGCGATACTTAACTCGTGTACACCAGAGTTTAGGATCCTGTAAGAAGACTGACTGACAAGAAAGAACGATATTCATTCGCAAATATTTCTTGAAACGGTGCTCTTTCGAAACTCGACTCCTTCTAGTAGTTGCGTGTGCCATTCCGAATGTTTGACATCAGTGTGCCGTATATTACCGGGTAAGGTAACAAGCTCCGCTGCTACAGGAAGATAGTAAAAATATTGCCAACCGGAAAAATCACTGTTACAATTCTAAGCAGTTTTCTTCGAAGTAGAATGTATTTAAATTATGAAGGGAATGGTGAACAAATTAACCATTCAGCTGCAGAACTTGGTATCGGAGCTGAATGGTTAATTATGATGTTCCTGAGTTATTTCTTCCATTCTGTTGACTGAATTAATTTAACTAACTCCAGAAAGGGGTCTGAATGCTGCCTTTTACATATACGTCAAGGCAAAAATTACAGCAGCCTGTAAGCTATTTTTGCTTATAAAAAAAATACGTGGAGCGTTGAAATTATTATTTTTCTGTATAAATATATTCCGCATGAAATTTCGGTGATTCAACGCGATTGTTGTTATAAATAAGATTTGTTATTTTTCGTTAGATATTTGTGCTTCACGACAATCGTTAGAGTTAGTTCGTTCTTAACGTTTTTCGTTACTGTCTCTTACACTTGGAAGTTGTAAAAGATTGAAATTCATTTTGGGCAGCTACTAGATTTTGTCTACATTGGTGTTCATCGTAAGATGGTAGAATAAAAAGGATAAGCCGTAAGTCTACCTTTACCATCAGTTTTGTCTAGCAATGATTTATTGCACCCTATGTAACTTTTGAGCTGATGGTAAATATTTTGCTACCTGAGCTTTGTTGGAAAGTGTAGTTATGACAATTATACTGAAATCGAAATTAAAAGGAAATGTTCTATTTTTCACAATATTTGCTGTTTTTTCTCAGAAAAGGAGTGGTATTATTGTTTTCTATGTAGATCTCTGGCCGCCTTAACACGTTCTTATTGGATTCAAATTATAAAATTGACAGTTTAAATAATTTAATGTGATGAAGGTTAATATTAATATATAAGGTAAACATTAGATCTTTCAGATCCGCAACGGACCCATTAGTAGCAAATTGGAACTGAGTATGAATTTAAATACAATAATGAGAAGTGATTTCATGATAGCATCACATGCACGTGATGGACATCATATCTCATGAAAGATTTGATAACATCGATATATATATATAGTACATGTCAAGGAATGTTTTTAAAATATTATATATGAAGGAAAAAGAGATACATTGATGTTATATTGGTGCTAGGGAAGGATCCAAAACAGGCTTTCCTTAAAATTGAAGGACAATGCATCGAACAAGTTAAATCATTTCGCTATTTGGGTCAAAATATTACTGAAGATGCGAGGTATGAAAAGGAAATTAGAATGAGACTGGTGACGGCAAAAACGGCTTTTAGAGAGAATCAAAGACTACTGACAGCCAAAAATATAGATCTGAAACTGAGGAAGAGAATTTTAAAGCCATATGTTTGGTCAGTAGCTCTCTACGGTTCTGAGACATGGACATTGACCAAAAGGGAAGTGAAAAGGCTGGAGGCATTTGAGATGTGGAGCTACAGAAGAATGGAGAGAATAAGCTGTCTCGATAGAAAGACTAATGATGAGGTCCTGGAGAGTGGGAGAACCCAGGAATCGGATCAACATGTTAAAAAGAAGAAGAATGTTATGGATGGGACACACATTGCCCCATTGAGGCCCGATTCTGAAAGTTTTGGAAGGAAAATTTCAAGGCAAGAGAGGAAGAGGACGGCCAAGGAATAATTTTGGGGCACAGTTACTCTAAGACACTAATACTAGGACATACTATGACTTGAAGAGAAATTTTGGAAGGGAAAATTCAAGGCAAGAGAAAAAAGAGGACGGCCAAGGAATAATTTTGTGGCACAGTTACTCCAAGACACTAATACTAGGACATACTATGACTTGAAGAGAAGTTTTGGAAGGGAAAATTCAAGGCAAGAGAGGAAGAGGACGGCCAAGGAATAATTTTGTGGCACAATAACTCCAAGACACCAATACTGGGACATACTATGACTTGAAGAGAACGGCGCAGAATAGAGAGGAATGGAGAGACAGAGTACATCTACTGAACAACCAGTTCTTGGACTGGGTAACCAAGAAGAAGATATTGATGCGTTTAAAAGAGCATTAATCTTATATATAAAACACAAAACGTCTGTTTGTCTGAAGCAGCAAACACTCTCGAATGCCGAACTGTGGCATCGTAAAATTTGCATAGCTTATTAATACTGGAATTTCCAGGTCAAAGCAACTATTTTAAGATCTCTACGTTGTTCCGTTTACGAGTTATGAATTAATTAATAAGCTAATCAATAAAGTCAGCGTCGTTTGCAACGTCATCATCGTTAACCTGTTCCAAATCTGACAGCACGTGACTGCATTAATCGCCGCAGCACATCCACAGGTGTTACTATTCTTTGAGAACTGTGCATAAAAAATGCAAAAACGAACTTTGCGAAATCTTAACGAAGCGGGCTGAAATTCGTATCAACACCATGAATTGGTAATAAGAGGAGTCCCTCAAATTTTCACCGGAATCCGGTCAAAAATTTTTAAAAATAGGCATAGAATTTTTAATTCATCGGTAAACAGAAATATATACGCATAAACGGTAAATAAAATTTTGACGGCTAATTTAAAAAGTTATTTACCGATTCAGGCGAAATTCGGAGGTCATGATCCTATTAACGATTTATGGTGTTCATTAACATTTCAGCCAGTTTCATAAAATATTCGCAAAGATACGTTTTTAACTTTTTTATCCCGAAGATTCGCCCCTTAAATACGTCTGAAACTGAAAGCACGTGATGCATTTCATCGTCGATAACAAATTGTTAACGAATTTTGTTCAGTCAGTTTTCTAACGCTGTGTCTCCTGGACGCGTGTTAAATCATTCGTAACGCTTTTGGTCCGTTTGATTCTACAGATTCCATACATTTTGTACCGGCCAAAGCCGGGTAGTAAAGCTAGTATAACATAAAAACAGGCTCATCAAAGGTTTCCTTATCACGGTTACCACACAATGGATCTCATTACCCATGTTTGAACAAAACCAACATTCTCACCACACCCTACTCAAAAGCATCAATCCTGCTAATAGAAAGCCTATTTATTCACAAATATGGTGAAGAATGTAAAGACTGCAAAATTTCAGGAATAGGATTCGTCGGTGTAGCTCAAGCGGTAGATTATCCTACTCCGGAGAACGAAGATGTTAGTTCGAATTCCATCACCGGCAAAATTTGGGCTTTCACGCTACAGACGATAAAGTTCAACAACGTGAACATTTTTTCAGTGTTTGGTTGACTTCTACGTAGGAGATATGCAGTACGTGAGAAATGGCTTGAGGAAGTGGTTCCGTCAATCAGCAGTAAATTGTGTGTACAGCAACAAAGGTGAGCTCAAGATAGGATATTAAGGCAAGTTCTGTTTAGAACAGTTTGATCATAATCAAACAGGCTGGCTCTGCAGATTGTATAATATTCACTGCTAAAAAGTATACCCCAGGGGGATGAACCTGCGGCCTTCTAGGATATTAAGTGCTGCCCTTTGAGTGAATCTAAATTTTGTAGAACAAATCCTTTCATTTTTATTAATATATTTTTGTTCGTCTTTTATCATTTTCAATATAATCTTAAAATGAGCGTATTTAAAATACCAAAGAGTAAAAGAAGATTCAACGAAATAATGCTCCCCAACTGACGACCACAATGTAAATAGTAAATCTCTAGCTGTAAAGCCCGTTGAGATAAGAATACAACAGGTTCTAGATATCACTTATTGCTATTCAAGCGTTTATTAACGACGGTGGAAAATATCTTTGCACACGATATTTTTTGTAAATATATTTTCGAAATCTGGAAGTAGTTTTCCTTGTTCTTGCCTATGGACTACTTTAACTGTGACATCAAACTGTCGAACTCTTGACAATGCAACATAAAATTGTCCATGGCTGAACACTGGTTTAGGAAGCTAGATATCTACTTTCTCCAGTGTTTGACCTTGAGACTTATTAATGGTCATAGCAACGGCAAGTTTTACAGGAAATTGTCGTTGTCTTAATGTTAATGGGAGGTCTATATCAGTAGGTGCGAGGTCAATTCACGGAATAAAAACAGTTTTACCACATGCTGAGCCTGTGAGTACTTCTGCAATGATCAAATTGGGTTTTAGTTCTTTAACTCCATTGCATAAATCAATGTCTTGTTCCGTTGCATAAACCTCGTTGTGTATAGAGGTTTCTCAGGAGCATGATAATAGCTCCAATCTTCAACTTGAGTCTGTGAAGTGGCATTCCTGATGGAGTTTGCTTATTTATAAACTCTATGGGATAATACTGTTCAATATTTTCGTTGCCATCGGCATCAATTGAATAATAGCTTAAGTATGTGCTTGATGTCCCCTCTGAGAGATCGTGAACATTCTCATTTAATTTGTCAACATTAGAGTTTTTGGGACACAGAATGGCTTTCTTTGCAAATGTTTTAAAATCAGAAATTTTCAAGTTCTCATGTGTGCAAATTCTTCCCAAAGATGGGATTTATATTTTTCAAACAATTCTTGTGCATCGGGTGGTGAAGCAAAGACAGGAATGTATACAAATAAATCTCACAGTTGTCGAGGCATGCTGCAAACTAATGCTTCATCTATGGTTTTCTCCCATATTTCATCATTCTTAATTAAATCTTTCTGCAATGCAGCTTCTTGGAAGATATCATATGTAATTCCATTGACTGTTCTTAAATCTGTAAAGCTTTTCGATCCAGACACATAAAGTAGCAGTAGTCTCAAACAATATCTTTCTGGATCAAAGCCAAGGTTGACTGAATACATTCTTCCAATCACATTATCTACACTACGTTTTCGTTGGACCCATTGTCTTTCTTTTTGATTGAACACATAATGTCTTGGCATGTCCCTATATGAAATGGATTGCGCATCTTCATTGCCCTCATTTAGTTTGAACCATGCTGTCAGCATTGTATCTCTCTGAGCATTATAAACAACTGCATTTCGATGATTTTTTAAACGTTCCTGATTAAAGGTAATATTTTGTTCTTCAGGAAGGTGAACAGGTAATCTAACTATTGTATGAGATTTCTGATGCATATCATAACCAAATATTCGCCACATTGCCTCAGGTGCGCTAACGTATCGGGAATCAACATGGCTTTTTACTTCGTCGTATTTGGTATTGTGCTCTGTTATATGCACATTTTCACAGTCATGACCTTTGTATACGTACTTGAAAATGTATTTCACACTTTTCATAGTAGCGCACACCTCGACATTAATGTGGAAATTGTACATTAACAGAAGATACGGATTATAAGAGATAATCCAGCTGTTATCAATAATTTTACCACGTACAGTTGTGGTTGCACCATTCTTTCCACGGCGATATAAAGGACACCCGCCTTTGTTAGCTACTGTTTCATTTTGGAAAGACTTCGAAAATTGCTTGGCACATTTGCCATCTTCCATACAGGGTGAATTGTGATTATTTCACCACACGGGCCATGAACCATGTGTTTCGCAACAGTTGCATGTAAAACTGGTAAATGCTCTTTATCTGGTAGTTCTGCCGATATAATTTGGTCAGTTTTCTCAGGCAATGTTGGTTTGTCCTCTTCTTTCAAAATCAAGAATAAGCCCTCTCTTTTTTGGAATTCGATTACATGAACTTCGGCCACAGGAACTCCAAAATTATGCCTGTTGATTATATCATCCACTAATTCTTTCAACTTTAATTGAAGACTCTTGCAACTAAAACTGGACGGTTTTCGACAGATTAACCGTTCAAGTTTTCAGTAATTTCTTCCCATTTCGGGTTGCAAGTCATAGTAAGGTAAAGATCAAGCTTGACATACTTTCTGACTATCACCATCGCATCCTGATAATTTTGCACCATATTTCGTGGACTACCTTGAAATGAAGATGGCAAAATAAGGCTTTTCCAGGAAGAAACTCATCATCTCCAGCATTCTGAATTTGGTCCATCAGATCTTTATACTTTTCGACACTTAACTGAGACTGATTTTGTCGTATGTAATTCAGTGCATTAGCTTCCATTTTTACATACGCATTAACAGTGTATTGCTGCGTAAGCTTTCCTTCGCTTAATAATGGATAAAATTCGTCGCGGATCGAAAGACGATGTTGTAGTATTGCATTTGTGTAACCCTTGACTGTGGCTTTGTACATTGGTTAACAACACTTAGTAAAGACATTAGTCTATGTTGTAATGGAATGTCAGTTGACCTTGTGAGGTAACACATCTCTGACTTCATGTGAGAATTATTTGGATCTGATGACGTCACACCAGCAGCTGTGTTCTTTGATGCTGTGACAATAAAAGAACGTGATATACGCGTGAACTGTGCGCATGAAAGTCATGACGTCACCTGCACGAAAACACGAAAGGCTAATCGTGACGTCACAAACACTTGTTTCTCGGTTGTTGCTATGACGACTTAAAAAGTGATCCAGGTCGTCGGCAGCTTAGCCTTTTATATATAAGGATAATTGCTATTTTCACACCTGCTACGCTCATGATTTCGCTCTATGGCACCTAAAGAACTACAGATGAGATTCATTGAGCTCACAGAAGATGACCTTTTAAAATCCTTATTCGACGCTATGAAAGATCCAATTGAAATATGGAAAATCTGCAAGAGAATACCCGCGCTTTCGGCAACATGCACGAAAAATGCTTTTTTGCTCTTCAACCACTTATTGCTGCGCATTTACATTCTCCTACTTATTCCAAATCAAAATGCCCGTAAGTTCCCAAATGAAGGATACTTATCTAGAGGATCACCTAAAAGTGCGGACCTCTATGTTTCAACCGAATATTCAAATGCTTTCCAACAAAAGGCAGGCACAACAAAGTCACTAAAAGATTAGTTAGTTTACAATTAACTTTTTTACCATTTTTGGAATTAGTACATACGAGGTGTAGTGAGATTTTTACAAAATAATGTACATTTAGAAGTATATCTAATTGCAGTTTCTTGAATGAAGCCTTGTTAGATTACAACTAACTTAATGCGGCCTTCCAACATGAAAAGTTTCCCCACCTCTGGTTTAAGCTAATCTTAACGGCATATCACACTCTTGAGACATAGGTTCGAATTCCAGATAAATTATGGATGTTGGCTATGTTCTTAGTGACACTGGTTCTTTATTTCCCCTGGAATTGGTAGCTTGCAATTCAGAATGATACTGGTTCTTCCTTTCCCCTAAGATCAGTGGGTTTAAATTAAAAACCACGTTGGATCTTTGTTTTCCTGGGATCAGTGGCTTTTGAGAAATACACTGGTTCTTTCTTTTTTCCCCTGGGATAGGTGGCGTGCAATTCAGAATACACTGGTTCTTTCTTTTTTTCCCATGGGATAGGTGCTTGCAATTCAGAACTACACTGGTTCTTTCTTTTCCTGGGATCACTTGGTTGCAATTGAGAACTGCATTAGCTCTTTCTTTTTCCTGAAATCTGTACCTTTTGGAAACGACAGTGGTTCTTTCTTTTCCCTGGGATTAGTGGCTCGCAATTCAGAATGACACTGGTTCTTCTTTTCCCCTGAGATCAGTGGGTTGTAATTAGAAACTACGCTGGATCTTTCTTTTCCTGGCATCAGCGGCTTTGGAAAAATACACTGGTTCGTTCTTTTCTTCCCTAGGATAAGCGGCTTGCAATTCAGAACTACACTGGTTCTTTCTTTTCCCTGTGATCACTTGGTTGCAATTGAGGATTACATTAGCTCTTTCTTTCTCCTGGAATCAGTGTCTCTTGGAAACGACAGTGGTTCTTCCTTTTCCCTGGGATCACTTGGTTGCAATTGAGAACAACATTAGCTCTTTCTTTTTCCTGGAATCAGTGTCTCTTGGAAACGACAGTTGTTTTTTCTTTTCTTCGGATCACTTGGTTGCAATTGAGAACTACATTATTTCTATTCGCTGGAATAAGTGGCTTGCAATTCAGAACTACACTGGTTCTTTCTTTTCCTTGGGATCACTTGGTTGCAATTGAGAACTACTATAGCTCTTTCTTATCCCTGGAATCAGTGCCTCTTAGAAACGACAGTGGTTCTTCTTTTTCTGTAGGATCATTTGGTTGCAATTGAGTACTACATTAGCTCTTTCTTTTCCCTGGAATCAATGCCTCTTGGAAACAACAGTGGTTCTTTCTTTTCCCTTGGATCAGTGGCTTGTAATTCAGAAAGACAATAGCTTTTCCTTTACTCTGAGATCAGTGGGTTGAAATTAGAAATTAAGCTGGATCTTTCTTATCCTGGAATGAGCTGCGGTTGAGAAAATATTGCGAACTTTCACGCTTTCAGAAAAGTCTCGAAACTCTCACGATTTGTATTGCGAACTGTCACGCTTTTGTTTTCCGTCCAACGTTGTGCTTGGACACCATTTCAAGTATTTTATGTACGATGTATGCTTTGTCTTTTGAAATTTAAAGTAAACTAGGTGTGCATCAGCGCACCTACATGATGCTGTAGGGAAAATGCTGTAAGTGTGCTGATGCACACCTATAACATTTATGTACACTTATAGCACTTTTACCTCACAATCAGGAACACTCAATTTCAGCAGCTCAAAATTGGGCTGTAGTAGAGGTCGCTTAACCCCGTTCCTTAACCATTTAGCGAACATAAAACCCAAAACGCCTGAATATGCAAACCACCATAGCCACCCTAAACGCCTTGCTAGAGTGAGTAAGATTTCCTACCTTTACATTTTCTTTAAATTTGAGGGATCATCAGGGGTCACATTCAGTCATCATTATTGTAACTAAACATAGATGCGAACCAACAGACAGTTCTGGGCGTTATGGTATTTTAGAGTGATACAGAGTTTTAGGGTCATGGTCGTTAAAGGGTTAAAGATGGAATTATGGCCGTTTAATCTGAGTACTGCGCCTGTTCGTTTTTTACGTATTTTTCTGCTCCACACATCAGGTATCAAAACTTTTCTTAATGCCATAATTTAAAACTGCTAAAGATGCAGGTAAGTCAAGTTTCGCAAGTAAAATTATAGTAATCTGTAAGAGACACGAGGGTGCAATGTAATATCTGAAAATTTTCTTCTTGGAAGATGAACGATTGACAGTAGAAATACGCTTTAGTAGTTCATAATCAGCCTTACTTCGACAGAATGTGAGATATGCGTTGATCACTGAAATAGGGTGTTTACTATCAGTTTTCACACCCCTCTCAGTGCATGAGATTAGTGTGTTTTTAATGTCTTCGACTTTCAGTCTGACAGACTGCAGTTTATTCAGACTTCTTTAGCCTGCAATTTGAGGCACTAGAGCTCATGAAATCACTCCACATCTGAAGCCCAAGAAGAGTCACTTAAGCCCCTTAATCTTAAGTGCAACCAATTGCTATTCACTTAATTTCTTCACTGCTTATTATAATAGATAATCATTTATTCAAATCTCCTCTCTCTAGTCTGTTCGATGAATATATGTTCAAATCTCATTGCGCGTTCAATCACTTGTAGGTCATTCATTTGAGCCGTTTCCCAATTTAGTCTCGCCTACTGTCATTAATTTAAACATCTCCTGTCCAACCGTTGAGTATTTATTCTCCTCATTCTTCACAATTTCTTCAACGCTGAAAGGTATCGTAACTTTGCGAAGGAAAAGGCCAAGTATGAGTTGTTTACTAAAAACGCAAACACGTCCATATTACATGCTAAGGCTTAGTTTTCAGAAACCACGTTTTTCTTAAGAAAATCCTTCAAAAGGCTCAGAGAAGAAAGTGTATATGCATTAGTGCACTTCATATGAAGTCTCTAAAATATTTAGAGAGTGGCACATTAAAATCCTTTTTTGGCTCATTTATAATGCATGTTCTGCTGCATGGCATTTTGTAGGAAAACAAAACAACTCTCGAGATAGATAAAGAAAAACGATTTTCTCTGCATCATACGACTTGCAGAGGAAGACAAAGCGAATATTTCGTTTGTGAATAGAATATTAGCTAACATACTGCTGTGTCGTTCTAGGGGCGTCACGTCATCAATTTCTCTTTTAATATCAATGTCTCTTCCTTGTGCGGAAAATATTTCTCTTCTCCTGACACGGATGTTATTAAGATGAGTGTTGTGTAATCTCAACTCCAATAGTCACTTTGTTTTCCTGTTATATAATTTAAAATGCGTAGTTCAAAAATTCAGTTACTTAGGTAATTTGAAGCGAAGAATGTGTAAATCAGCGTAAGAATACTGTACTTAATAGAATACTACCCTAAGAATACTGCACTTAATAGTTATACTATTTAAGTGCAGCGTAAGAGCTGTTTACTCACCGCAGACGTTCAAGTGAAAGGGCTGTTCTTCTTTATTTCTTTTATTACCGTCTGCAATTTAGGGCCACTGTTTCCAGGTCATGTAAAGAACCAGTGCCATAAGACAAGCAACCCAGCTATGGCACGTGCGGGATTCGAATCAGGGGCTATGTTTGTCGAATTCTCAGAAGTCAGTGCGGTATGTGAACCAGCTGTACAAACGGTGTCCTCTGATAAATGGGTTTATCAAAATAATGGAAACACTTAATGCTTACGGATAACTTTTTATTAATAAGTTTACACCCACCTTGGGCGCTGTACGATGGCTAGCGGTATTTTCTCCCACTCGGCTTGGAGAAGACAGGTCAGTTCCTTCACCGATTTCGGACGGTGGGGGCACCCCTTAAGTCGGCGCTCCAACTCTTCCCAGAGGTGCTCGATAGGGTTAAGGTCCGGGCTCTGCGCAGGCCAGTCCATTCGATTAACCCCATTGTCACCATACCAAGCCATGGTGGACCTCGCAACATGACAGGGGACATTGTCATCCTGAAAGTAACATGGGTCCACCCCGTAAAACTGCCACAACGTACGAAGCGCATAGTCATCCAAAATGGTGCAGTTGGTCTCGGCGTTGAGTCTACCAGGAATTGTGACCAAGGGTCCCGTGCCATACCAGGAGAAACACCCCCATAGCATAATTCCACCGCCGCCGAACTTCACAGTTGGCACAATACATTCCGGCAGGAGGCGTTCTCCAGGCAGACGCCAAACCCAGACCCTGCCATCCGAACGGTAGAGGGTGAACCTTGATTCGTAGCTCCAGAGAACCTGCTTCCGCTGTTCAACGGTCCACTGTCGACGTTCTTTGCACCACGTTAGCCGAGCAGCGCTATTGGACTTGGTGATCAAAGACTTGTGGGCGGCAGCACGTCCATGATAACCGAGCAGATCGGCTTCCTTACGGATGGTATTCATCGAAAGAACACTCCCGGATACTTGTTGAAACTTCTCGCGGATGTGGCCCATCGATTTCGTGCGGTTCTTCCGAATTTCTCTGGCCAACACCCGTCGGTCTCTAACTCCCAGTTTTGTGGGTCTGCCGGGTCGGGGCACATTCCGACAGTCACCTCTCATATTCCACTTGCCAATCACGTAGGCCACTGTTGAATTTGGGTACTTCAACTCGCTGGATATGTCACGTATGGATCGGCCATTTCTGTGATACCCGACGATTACACCTTTCTCGAAATCAGAGAGCTCCGAACTGCATGACATCTTGCATGCGACTGGTTGCGTTGTTGTTTCCCACACGATATTTAACGGTGGCGGCCGTGACGTGTATCAGGACCGCAGATATCGTCGATTGCAGGGGTGTCCAATTGCTTGTTGGTAGATAGTGTACAAGCCATAGACATACGATAATGTAATTTAGGTCCATTTTCTCTGTAAAATACAGGGTGTCCATAAAGTATTTCCCACATTACAAAATTTGATATAAAAAATGTATTACAGGTACAAGAAAGGAATTGCACGACAATGATGGTGCACAAGTAAAATTTATTTTTATCAGTGTCAGTGCACCTCTACATGGGCGCGATTTTTGGCTTGGAGGACATCTAAGCGATATTCGATTTCACGCCAAGTTTTGTTTGACATCTCAGCAGAGACAGAACCAATGACGTCCGTTATTCTGCTCTTCAACGTTTCGACATCCGGAACACTGCTAGAGTAATTAATACAGACATTTGACGTGGACTAGGAACATCAAACAGAAGTCACCGCTCTTTCCACGTTTATAAGTGAGTCACGGAAAAAATTCCCATTGGCCGCCTCCGGGAATCGAACCCGGGGTCTTTCACATACACTAACTGCCAAGCCAACTGGCAGATTGCTTCTTGGAGCCCCGCACAGTGCTGGAGGAATTAGAGGCTGTTGCGGTCCAGTGGAAGCATATCCGGTGCGCAACTGGAAGACCCTGGGTTCGATTACCGGTGGCGGCCAATGATAATTTTTCCGTGACGCACTTCTAAACGTGGAAAGAGCGATGACTTCTGTTTGATGTACTGCTAGAGTAAAACTTGGTCTTTCACATAACCCCACAAGTAAAAGTCTAGAGGGGTCATGTCCGGCAATCGAGGTGGCCATGTCATGGAACCGTCGCGACCAATCCATCTGTCTGGAAATGTGACATTCAGGAACTCACGAATCATTGTTGACCAATGTGGTGGGGCACCGTCTTGTTGGAAAATAACCGAAGGTTGGAGTGCATGCAACTGAGGTGCTACAAAAAGTTCCAGTATGTCCAGGTACACGTTACATGCTACTGTGATCTCTGTACAAAACGGGTACGATGATTGTGTCATGCATCAGGCCTCACCATATGTCCACTATTAGGCTAACCCTTTGTTGTTCGATGACATAAAGGGGATTTTCTGATCCCCAGATTCGCACATTGTGCAGTACCAGAGACGTGGAATGTGGCTTCACCTGAGAAACAGACACTGTGCAGATAATCACCATCATGAGCTATGCGCTGCAACATCTCCGTCGCAAATGCAACATGGAAAGGCCAGTTATCAGGCTGAAGAGTTTGAACTATCTGTACCTTGTAAGCATACAGATGAAAACGTTTGTGTAAAATTTTGAGAACCGTGGCACGGGGATTCCCAGTTTCCAGTGAAGCACGACAAATGGATTTCTTAGGGCTTCGCAGAAATATCTCCTGAACAGCTGCAGCTGTCTCTTGTATAACCGATGGTCGGCCCACTCGGGGCAGGTCGCCAATACCCCTATTGTTTTAAACTTTTCATACTAAGCTTTTATGCTTTTTTGGTCCAGAGGTGATCGTCTGTACTCTTTTTGAAATGACGATGGACGGTAACTGCCGATTTGATCGCATGGAACCACAACACGCACGCCGCTTTTTCTTGCATGAAAACCATTGTCGATGAAATGTTCCTCTTATTCAGCAGTAGCGCTCACCTAAAGAACAGAAAAAACAACTTTATGAGTGCTGCTACATCACGTTGCGAACCATTTCATTTTATCTTATATAGATTTTTTTATATTAATTTTTGTATTTTGAGAAAGACTTTATGGACACCCTGTATGTCCCAGCTATGCCAGTGATGTTGAAGGTGGAAAGTGTGATCTGTCCTTTCGCTCCAGTAGAACTGAGGTATGAAGAGTTAGGTGAGCGGGGTAGCTGCTCGACTTCCATTTTTTTTAATTGGGGGTTTCACGAGCACTTTGAGCAGCTCAATGGGCTATAAGCAGTCGAAAGTCCCTAATTTAGGGCCACTGGTTCCAGGGAAGAGAGAGAAAGCCAGTGCCGTAAGGCACACACACAACATCCGTGCCTCACGGGATTCGAACCCGAACCCCTTTTGGACGAATGATCAGACGCCATCGTATTAGACCACTGCGCCACCAGGGCAGCCTGTTGTACGACATCCCCAGAGTCCAGAAAATACAGCTTGACATGTTTTGTACAATACAGGGGTGCATTGTTTGATTGAAATCAGGGACGGTTATTAAGGAACAATGCCAGCAACATTTGGTGCAGGTGGTCTCTAAGAATGGATTCGTATGTTGCAGATGTGACATGACCCCGGTCTTAAGAAATTCCATGATATTGTACCCCACAACATCAGGGATACACTTCCATGCTTCACAATCAGAACCAAACAGTCGGGGTGGTACGGTTCTGCAGACTATACGACACATTTTTGCTCTCAATAATCTTTAATCAGAGTAAGTTGAAATCACATATGAAAAAAAGTGTATGAACTACTTCTGCACGTGATCTTCAGATTTATTGAGACACTTGTTCCATCAAAGTCAATCCGTTCTGCTAGTGAAGAAGTACGTGCCCATACGGCTAACCAACAGCGCAGTTCCTGGTGAACTTTCCTTCGAAATCCAAGGATATTGTGGGCAAAATTGTGGATTTCGAAACGTTGACCTCTTAAGAAAAACATGTTGTTTTTCTTAACACATACGGGACACTGAATTATAAAAATGTATGCAGCTGTACGTAAACGTCACTTACGCAGCATATATACAAAATGTGTGGTCACGTAGTTATATATTTTGCATATGCAAAATACGTGGTGAGTAACCACGTGATCTATGCAACTAATTTAAGGCTGCTGCTCGCAACTAATCGTCAGTAGTGTTGATCACAATGGGAAAAACAAAGTAATTTCGGAGTTCCATATAGGGCTTATTCTGGGTGCCCACCGGCTGAAGCGACGATTTTGAAAGCAGCACAGCTGACTGATTTCTGAAAAGGTGAGATACCCCGGGTATTTAGTAGGTGATAAAAAAAGGCACATTTGTTTTCTAAGAGACGTAACCATGGCGCGACGATAATTTGTCAGGAACGAAATCGCCGTCGTCTGAAAAGGCTGGTACCGAGATACAGCACTTCCTTTGTGCACCAATTGACCGAATCATCCAGTGAAAGTGGTTCCTGATCCTCTATCTCAACGAACTCTGTGCTGAGATTTGAAGAGAATCGGTTTTGTCAGTCGCATGCCTTTACAGAAACCACTGATTTCTGCGAAGAACTGGAAAGTTCTTCTATAGTGGTGTGAGCAGTACCTTAAAAGACACTGGAAGACTGAGTGAAATTCATATGGTCCAACCAGGTGAGGTAAATCTTGTTCGCTACCGACAGTAGGCAGATAGTTTTGCTGGAGCCCCAGGAAGCAATGGATCTAGCTTGCCTTGTAAATACAACTTATGGTTTTGAAGGTGGTGTCATGGTGTGTGGCGCATTCTGTTTGTACAGAACAGGTGCCCTGATATTGCTGGAAAATCAGATGACCTCCAAGGATTATCTGAATACTACTGCCGATCAGGTCTGTCGTGCAATTTTGACATTTTATCCAGCAGGTGACGACTGTTTCATGGACGACAATGTCTATCGCTCAAGGTATGTTCAGCAGTGGTTAACTGAGCATGATAGTGACTTCCACCATTTTCCCTTGCCATAAAAGAACCCGGATCTGAACCCGTTGAGGATGTGTGGGACATGTTAGATAAACAGATCCGAGAGCAAAATCCTTTTCTGTCAAATCTGAGCCAGTTAAATGGCTGTCTGGTGAACACCTGGTATGCTGTAGACGTAGATGCATTTCAGCGTCTTGTAGAACCTAAGCCAAACCACGTACCTGCTGTAATTTGGGCTAAAGGAGAACCAACCAGGTATTGAATAAAAGTTTCTAATTCAGTGGCCGGTATGTGTAATTGGTACTCAAAAAAAGAACTGGAAATTCTGCTCTTCTCACTTGTAGAAAGAAGAATTGCCGTCCCAGTAGCGCAGTGGTCTAAGGCGAGGTACATGCGTTTATGTCCTGAATTCATGCTGATGGGTTGGGCCTGTTCCAACAGGACAATGCACATCCACACAAGTATCGGGACACCGCAATATTGGTAGAAGAGCATTCATCTGAGTTTGGGGTGTTGCCATTCCCACTCACGTCCCCAGATCTGAACGTGATAGAACACATTTGGGATGCCATGCAACGAGCTATCGAACACAGGAATCCGAGTCCTCCGAATACACACGAATTGTGGAACGCTCTGCAGGAAGTATGGTATGCATTGCCTGCAGCATATTTCCAGAAGCTAGTGGAGTTCATGCCCCGTCGTATTTCTGCAGTCCTGCGCTCCCGTGGGGGACCTACCAAGTATTAGGCTGGTGTACCAGTTTTTCTAGCACTTCAGTGTATATTAGGACTCCTGTTCAGGGTGGAAAATTAGAGCGCGCAAGGCGCAAAATGCGACAGTAACTTTTCGTTCTGCGACAAGTATTTTGAGCACGAGTGCAAATTCGCGACTGCTTAAACTTGTAAGAAATTGAAGAACGGAATTACTACAGTTTCCACGTAAGCATCTTCCAAATGTTCAGTCTTACGTTTGCAAAATTTAATGCTTGCGTACAATTACAAATATTTTCAGATATTTTATTGGGTATTAGTGAAACATTCATTAAGTTTCCTAAGGCCTTCAAATCTTATGTACTTACAGTACTTATGTGGTCATATAGGACCCCAAAATAAATAAAATATGCAACACTTACCAATTACTCAAAACTTATAATCACTAAAGGTGCTTCATATATAATCACTAATTCCAATAAAGTTTGCGTCCGCTCAATAAACTTGGTATCCTTGGTATTCTTCAACCATTTAGAGACGCATTTAACATATTTTCTAAATCCTTAGTTTCCCCAGAAAACATGTTTTTCTTTCCAGCGTCATCTCCTGCTTTATCTCTGGTCCTCTCTATTTTAATTTGACCCCTTATGCCTCTTTCTATTAATGGGGTTCTAGACTACAACTTTTGAATTCTCGGACTTTTCATCCTCTCTAATCTCAGAGTTTACGCAGTTTTGCTAATTGGATTATCAGCTAACTCGAAATATTACCACCAAGGAGTAATTCCAAAGTAGCCCAGATATTCTCCTACGAAGGAGTTCTTTTTCTTATCATTATTCTCAATGTGTTCTTGTTAAAAAAATAAAAGGGAGAATCTAATTTCTTTTTCTTTCATGCCGGCACTTTCTTCCCCTTTTTATTCCTCTTAAATTGAATAATGCTTCTCTCAGAAAAACATTATTCAATTCGCTTGCAGCATCTGAGCATCTTTGTTGATTAAATTCAACACTTTATGGCTAAAGTTCATCTTTAAGAAGAATAATACACCTGTTCACAACGCCCTTGTTGTCACCGTATGGCTCAAGAAATACACGGACGAGTTTTTCCTGCTTCAGTAACTCGCACAATCCACGTATTTTAACCCCATCATGCATCTCTGGGAGGAGTCGTAACAACTCGATTTGCAAAAACTCAGCCACTCAAACATTTCCTCATGGTACAAAATGTTTTGCACAGTACTTTCAATATCTGGTATGTTCGATATGCAGATACATTCGTGCCGTTCTACAGGTCACGTTTGGGACCACATAGTACTGTGCAGGTGTAACTAATAAACTGGCATCACAGTGTGTATTAGACCAGGCGGTTCCTTCTAGCTTTATGCTCAAAGAGACCGCTTACCCCTTCTTCTCTCAAAAGAAAAAAAATGCGTAAATTTTGGCAACAGGCAGAAACTATTTTAATAATCTGAATGCTTTCTGTACAATAAAACTACGAAATGCATTTCCCTTCAACCTTATGACATAGCTTTGTGAATTAGGAGCAAAAGCTCTAAAACTGATAAAAAGTTATTACAATGCAGAGAACTGAACAATTGGTTACTGCAATTTTAGAAAACAAAAATAAGAATTGTGTTACGAACCACAACTGTAGAGTCCCGACGTCTTTATAAATTAGCTGATAACAACAGAAATTTGTCCAACTCTTAAATACGTATCTCACTTGTGGTTTTCTTTTTGACTACAAAACACAAAATATTTATAAGCGCATTATTCCATTGGCAGAAAATCAAGATTTTTTTTTTCTCCTGAAAAGTTCTTTGACGCCCTTCATCGTTTCCAGTGAAAAGCCCAAGAGAGATGACAAATTATTTCCCATTGTTTGTTTTCTTTCCAAAAGGAGAACATTCTTTCTTCTATGTTGTTTAAAACTTGATATAGAGACGTCATGTGTTATTTCTTCGCCATTAAAATAAATCGCGGCTAAATGGCAACAAAATAGCGAAGCACTTCTGCTTACATCATTTGTTATTGAAACGAATAAAAGGCATTTGGTGTAAACTAGTTTTCACGGAATCAATAAGAGACAACTACTGATGGCACCATCTGGTCGAGTAGACAGAGGTGCATGCTTCTGACCAGTCATCCGAGATGAGTACGGGTCCAGCCCCGGATGACGCATAGGGTGGTGTGTCTCTCTCATCACGTTTGCAATGTCCCTTTCCTTGAACCAATGGTCCAAAATTAGAGATGGGTGAATACTTCTAACCTTAACAGTTGCTCATTGTGGTCGTTGAACCCCAAAAATAAAAAAATAAAAAAAACTGCTGATGCCTCATGGCTTTTAATGAAATGGAGCCTCATTTTCTTTAGTTTTGCATAACGCAAAATTCATGAATGGTTTATCTAATTTTTCCCTAATATTGAGTTGATGCATAAGTTCATGCCGTTTTATTTCACGAGTATTTCCCAGGTCAGTAGTGACGGTGCAGATGGCCAGTTGTATATCAAAATGTAACCAGTAATATCTTGTATCTGACACATATTGCGTTGTGTGATTGTGACAAATGTTTTTGTTTTTTTGTTTTCAGGTCCAGAAGTATTCAGTGTCAAGCAAAGAGGAATGAACATTTCCGACATCTGATCCTCTACGAGTTTAACAAGGAATCCACATCCCCCGTGGCTATTCGACAAATTTGTGCTGTGTATGGGGAGGCCGAGGATAGCCAGAAAATGGTTTGAGCGGTTCCGAGGTTTCAATTTTGACCTCAACTACTCTCCAAACTCAGGTCGTCCATCTCACTTTAACAAGGACCGTTTGAACCATTACATCCACTTGGATCCGCGTTAAACCACGCGAGAACTCGCCGCTGAGATGGACTGTGATCAGGTCACCATGGTGCGAGACCTGGAACGTATGGGAAAGGTCCAGAAATTGGGGTATTGGGTGCCTCACACTATCACCGAGGACAAGAAGAATCAGCTTGTTGCCATATGTGGTTCCTCGCTCGCTCGTTATCGCGAATGTTCTCAGCAACAGAAACCATTTCTATCACGTATTGTTACTGGAGATAAAAGTGGCGCCTGTACGTAAATTTCATCGGAAGGAATGGTTAAGCCCAAGCAAGATTGCCCACACCACGTCCAGAACATGACCTTCATCCTGCGAAGATCATGTTGTGTGCCTGGAGGGACGTAGAAGGCATTATTCACCGCGAAATGCCGCCGAGGAATCGGACCATCAACGCTGCACTCTATTGTGAGCAACTCCGCCGTGTGAAGGGAGCAATTCAGCAGAAACGGCCACATCGGCGCCATGGTGTCCTTCTCCAACATGATAACGCACGCCCTCACAGTGCAAACATGATCAAAATACCCATTTAGGATATGAAATGGCAGATCCTTCCACATCCGACCTATTTCCCAGATGCCACATCCCTTCAGATTATCACTTGTTCTGATCTCTGTCGAATGCATTCCGTGGCAGAACGTTCAACAATGATGTTGATCTACAGAATTTTCTTGATGGTTTCTTCTCAGCAAAGCCTGCACGTTTTTTCAAGAATGGCATTGCAGACCTATCAAGACAATGTGACACCATTGTAAACATTGGGGAACAGTACATAGTTGATTGATTCCGTTTTCCCTTCTGATGCAATACATTCCTGTAGTGCGGTAAAAACAACAGCATGAACTTATGCATCAACCCAATAGCTCGACCACGAAATCACGCGAACCCTCTCAATGAGCACTTAACCCGGGGATGGTGAACTTTTTCCAACTAGTGTGTCCCTTAAAGTTTGCTTTACTGATTTCAAGCTTCCAGTGTGCCACCTCCTGTTTCCATTTTTTTTTTTTTTTTTTCATTAACATTTCGCCATGAAATGGTTTTGCGAATACCATAAAAATGGCGTTAAAAGAATAAGTCAGTAGGTGAGTTTTAAGACTAAGACAATTTCAATTGAACCTGACTTAATTTGCTAGAAGATAATTGAAAAATAATGCTTACATAATCGCATTAGGGTGAAACTTGTTTCTAAATGCTACTAACCAGGCCATTCATGTTCAGTTTTTTTTTTTTTTTCTATTTTGGTTGGTGGTTTAACGACCACCGTGAGCAACTCAATGGGCTATAAGCAGTCGCCCGTCCCTAATTTAGGGTCACTGGTTCCAGGGAAGGGAGAGAACCAGTGCCGTAAGACAAACACAACATCCATGCCTCACCGGGATTCGAACCCGGACCCCGTTCGGACGAATGATCAGAGGCCATCGCTTAGACCACTGCGCCACCGGGGCGGCCATGTTCAGTTCATAGCATGTTTTCTTCAAGGTTATGCTATGAACCTACTACATTACAACCATTTTTGCCCACACCATTTCGTTTCACTGCTTCCATCGATTACGTCCCTTCAATTACTCAACCTCTTCGCAACATTTGCCGGAAATTGGGATTGGATGTCGGCACACGCTCCCTTAATATCCTACCACTTGTTAAAAAGGACAGGACCCCGACGGATATTTTCCAAAGATGGGGTGTCTATTGTGTTCCATTAAAAGATGTTTTCGGAACTACTCAATCTGTCTATATAGGATGGAGCGGACGGAATTTGTCTTGCAGAGTAAAGGAACATAAGTATAATATCCAGACAGGAGGTACCAACACAGCACTTGCTAAAAAAGTAACAGAAGGGATTTTATATCCAGACTGGGAAAATTTTAAAATTCTGGTTACCCCTAAAAATTGTAGTACGCTGCTTCTTACTGAGAGCATGTTCATTTTTCATTCACAAAATATTTGTTGTAATGACTATTTGCCTTATGAGCTCCCAAATGCCTATAATTTATTAATTAACTCTATTCCTAGGGGCTTTGAATTACCCGTAACCGTGGGATAACGTGCTGGGAGGAATGTCTTCCTTCTTTGCATATACACTGACGGAAAAAAATCCCAACACCACGAAAAAATAGTTGTAGAGGAATGAAATGGCGGCAATACATTTGTATAGGTAACATAACTAACTGATTAAGGTTTCAAGATCACAGCTTATTGTAAGCGCGAGAAGAGCCATTTTAAATGTGAAATGCTGGTACATTAATATTCGGTGTAACCGCCAGAATGTTGAATGCAAGCACGCAAACGTTCATGCATTGTGTCGTACAGGTGCTGGATGTCAGTTTGTGGGATGGAGTTCCATGCCTGTTGCACTTGGTCGGTCAATACAGGGACGGTCAATGCTGGTTGGGGGTGACGCTGGAGTTGTCGTCCAATGATATCCCATACGTGCTCGATTGGTGAAAGATCTGGTGATCTAGCAGGCCACGGCAATATGTCGACACTCTGTAGAGCATGTTGGGTTACAACAGCGGTATGTGGACGAGCGTTATCCTGTTGGAAAACACCCCCTGGAATGCTGTTCATGAATGGCAGCACAACAGGTTGAATCACCAGACCGACGTACAATTGTGCCGTCAGGGTGCGTGGGATAACCACAAGAGTGCTCCTGCTGTCATAGGAAATTGCTACCCAGACCATAACTCCAGGTGTAGATCCAGTGTGTCTCGGCCGCAGACAGGTTGGTTGCAGGCGCTCACATGGCCTTCTTCTAACCAACACACGGCCATCACTGGCACCCAGGCAGAATCGGCTTTCATCAGAAACACAGCAGATCTCCACTCCGTCCTCCAATGAGCTCTAGCTTGACACCACTGACGTCGCAAACGGCAGTGCTTTGGAGTAGGGCATCTGGCTCGGAGCTGTCCTTCAAGTAACCGACTTGTAACAGTTCGTTGTGTCACTGTGGTGGCAACTGCAGCTCGAATTGCTGCCGCAGACGTGGTACGATGCGCCACGGCCATACGCCGTACACGGAGGTCTTCCCTTTCAGTAGTGTCACGTGGCTGGCCGGAACCCGGTCTTCTTGAGGCAGTACCTTCCCTTGACCACCGCTGCCAACAATCATACACAGTGGCTACATTCCTGCCAAGTCGTTCTGCAATATTGCGGAAAGAAAATCCACCTTCTCGTAGCCCTATTACACGACCTCGTTCAAACTCCGTGAGCTGTTGATAATGGCTTCTTCGTCTTCTTAAACGCATTCTTGACTAACATCAACACCCTACGTCGAATCTCAACGATAACTAACGCTCACGAACGTTACAGCGCGTATTTACAGCAAACCTGCTTTGCATGTTCCGAGGGGCGCTACTAGCGCCACACGTAGGCGCCGAGCGCGAAATTTGCATAGACGTACTCTTACAAATGTACTCTCACCGCCTACCAACTGTCGTTTATCTAACACAATCCCTTCTTGGTGTTGGGATTATTTTTCCGTCAGTGTATGTACAACAACCGACTTTGACTGCGTTCATGTGTGTGTATATATATTATGCGGATCTTGTCAATTTGGCTGTTCCATCTGAAGATGGGCCATGCGATGGCCGGAGAGTACTCATGTCTTTTAATCTGTTTTTTTAAATATCATAAGGTTTTATTAAATTGATGTCTCATAATGTGAGTTAATTTGATTTAAGCTAAGCCGAGTTTTATTTTACGTTCAATTATCCGCACAAAGACGGCTTTTACTCGTGAGAGTAGTAACAGGCTCTATTTTATTTAAGTCAATTCCCATTTTTACTAAAAGTTTCTGCTTCACTTCGCACATTATATATTTCCCTGTGATCGTAGTTGGCAAACTCAACAATTTAATTCACGTAATTATAAATACACCATACTGTGAATACTCAAGCGACGGATGTAGCGTATTAAATCCGTTAATTTTTGTGGTGTAGTACGCACAAAGATTCGCCAAGCTTTCACCCTCCACTGGAAGTCATCTTCAAGGCAATGGTAGACATAAAAATGCATGAAATTGGAACACATAAGGAACAAAGATGATTTTTGAAAATAACGTGGGTTACATCACGAGCGTATTACACGAATTTTTAGCACGCAATTATACGGTCTTTTAATAACGCATGCCAAACCCTTGGTAGTTCAGTAGAAATTATATCACTGCAAGGTAGTTTGTTCGATAGGATTTCGACTGTTTCCCTGATGGCAGTCTCTTTAAAGTTCTTGTAAGGAGCAATTCTTCTGTTCCGTAGAGGAGAGGCCGATGAATGCATGACTTCTCTGGCGATAGCTATACTCTACATGTCCTGGTTGACACTTCGCACATGCTCTTTACATCTAGTGTCCAATGATCGCTTTGTCACATCACAAAAATAAACAGATTTAATACGCTATATGCGTCTCTTGAGTGTTCAACAATTTATTTGATTCCTCCCTCATTACATTTCCACAAGGAAATCTAACAAAAGCAACTAACCTTGCTTGTGACGTCACAGCGGGGGTTTCATGAAGACATACTAAATGCATATTGGCGTTTTCCAAATCAGATTTAATTTGTTCCTAAACACCTTCACTCATTCTTGTTATTCTATCTTTGACAGTGCTCCTCCTGGCTGGCATTTCCTCAATTCCATTCAGAATTTGTTGCTTATTGGGGAAATTTTCAAATAATGTGTCGGACGTGGTTGAGAAAGCCGCCATCAAAAAATCACCGTCACAAAGGGGTTTCCCATGCTCTGCTGAACAGCGAGATAGACAAAAACTAGCAGCGGTGATATTATTCCTTGGCCTGAAAGAAGATGCGAAACAGTTTAATTGCTTTTCGTATTGTTTCACTTTTTTGTGAAATGTACTCCTTTCTTCATTTGACATAGAACAAAATATTTTATAATTCCTCTCAAAATCACGGTTTACATTGAATACGCGGGACACAGCTGTTTCCGTACACAGAAAGCTTTATTGTTTCAGTTTTTTTTTTCAATCACTCCGAACTCTGATGTCCACTGTTCTTGAATACTCGGCCACTATCTCTATTGTTTTTGTTAAGTTCCTGTCTTCCCAGCACCGAAGACATCTTTTCATGGTCCGCATACAAACACACCAGCAAAGAAATAATTTCAATACACAAAAAGAATAAGCAGCAGCTACTCGTACAAGCAAATGAACCTTCCCTGACAAACTGAAGCTCTGGACTGGCGTCGCAGTGTTGCCAATTTATAAATCTGATGTCTCTCCGTCCATTGTTTATTTTCAGTTCTCTCAACGCCGTCTCATGCGCGTCTTCTGGTCTGATTTGTTTTCTTTCCCTCCCGCAAAGGTGAGGGGCGGAGAGAGTGAGGCTCGAGCCGAAGCATATGCGGACGTCTCGTGGTGGAAGTCCGCAGGAGTGGAATGATAGAAAGAAAAATAATAACTGCGTGTGCGTGACGCTTGTCCTTTGGAAATTAATGCATAAGGCGATTAAATAAAGTTTGGTTGATTTACTACCGCTTTGGAGAACCCTTCCTGGCTGGATTAAATTTCTTCTGAGAGCTCGGTAATTTGCAAGAACGCACTACAGACATTCTGTCGAAAACTTGTTGTTTTCAAAAAAATAGATTTTATTTAAACTTTATTTTTTCATACCGGCGTGACACCCAAATTGTTTCCGTGTGTTACCCAGTGACACGCGTGTCATAGGTTCAATATTCTTGTCTTAGCCTAACGTACCACATGTGGCAATCGTGTAACATTAATTTTCAACGGATTTCTCTGCAACCTCAATGTGTTTCGCATGTTTTCGTTCCAATTATGGTAGTCCTTTGTATTAAAGAGCTTCATCGCGTTCTGTAAACTACTAGACATAGAAAATACCTTACCAATCAGGAATGCACAAAATGACACGCAGGTGGTAAAGTTGCGGTATAACTTTTAGGGGATTATATGGATGTCATTGGCGAAGAAACAGTATAGTGTGACCTGAGTTGACCGTCATGCTGGGCTATGTATTTGGCAACGTGGAGTGCCACGAGTGGGAAATATCCCCTCATGGTTACTAGATGTCACATTCAGGTCATGATGACCTGTTCGTGGTGACATCTTGGTCATTGCGACCTGTTCCTGTTCATCAGAAATCATCGTGACCTGTTCCTGTCCATGAGAGATCATGGTGATCTCTTCGTGCATCGTTGATCTGTTGGCAGAGTGTGCGCTGGCGTTATCTTGTTGAAACAAGGCATCAGGCACATCACGAAGAAGACACGGCAGCAAAACGGGCTGCAGAACCACATCATCGCATCATCGTGCTGCCATTGTACTTACTATACCGACCAGCGGTGAACGTCTGTTGAAATTGACATAGCTCCAAGCCTTGAGATCAGGCGTAGCAGCCGTATGACCACACGAATGATCAGCACGGTGACCACGAAATCTAAAGACTATGAATCGCCGATAGTCAGCGCAAAGATAGAAGCGAGATTCGTCGCTGAAAGTGACATGACCCTGTTCTTCCTTACACGCACGTCTGATACCGCACTACTGCAATTTTCTGCGACTGTGTGTTGCGGTGAGTGACAGTTCTTTACTATTTGAAACGTGTATACGTAACTTACGGAACACTATGTGTCGCGCCGGTGGCGCAGTGGTCTAAGCGATAGTTTTTGATCATTCGTCCGAAATGGGTCCGTGTTCGAATCCCGGTGAGGCATAGATGTTGTGTTTGTCTTACGATGCTGGCTCTCTCCCTTTCCTGGAGCCAGTGACCCTAAATTAGGGACCGGTGACTGCTTATAGCCCATTGAGTTGCTCACGGTGGACGTTACACCTCCAATAAAAAAAGAAGAAACACTATGTAAAGTTTGCTCTTCTGATTGGCTCACTTTAAGTGAAAATGAGTCACTCAAATAAAGTTAAAAAAATATTTACTTACAGTTCGCTTTTTATTCAGCCACACTTCACTAATTAGGATACTTTTAAATCATAGTTCCAGTCATAACAATAGGCATACGTAGTGCAATCAAAACGTTCCGAGATTAGGTACATAGCGCGCCAACAGATGGCAATTCGCGGATGCGCAAGCAGCGGTCAAGGGCAGTGACCTTCATGAGTCATTGTGCCGAGTGGCGTTGTTCTGTGAACATAGGGAGCTGTGCTACACGATATTTGGTGACCACGTGCAGAACACAGCTGCGATTTCGGTATGGACTGCAAACTAGAGCAGGGAGCGATAGTGAAATTCTGCGTCAGACTCGGCAAATCGGGAACGGAGACGCACGGAGATGCATGATGCATACCCATAATCTTGCGGCAGGCTTATGGCAATGAAGCAATGAGTCGTGCGAGGTGTTTTGAGTGGTACTCGCGCTTCAAGAGCTGCAGAACGGCACTGGAAGACGACCAGAGGTCAGGGCGACCGTCAACGAGCAAAACTCCCAAAAATGTGGACAAAATTAGGGAACTGGTGCATGAGGATCATCGGAGAACCATACAAGACATTGCTACCATCGTCAATGTGTCATACGGAACCGTGCAAGGAATTCTGACGTCGGTTTTAAAATGCATCGCTTTGCTGCAAAGTTTGTGCCGAAGATTCTGAACCCCGAACAGAAGGCGCTCCGTGTCAAATTCTGTCAAGATCTTCTTCAGCAGGTGGTGAATGAACCAACGTTCCTGTCGCGGTTCATCACTGGGGACGAGACTTGGGTCTACGGTTACGATCCGGAGACCAAACAACAGTCGTCACAGTGGAAGAGCTCGGCATCTCCACGACTGAAGAAGGCCCGACAGGTCCGGAGCGCAACCAAACGCATGCTCACCTTGTTCTTCGACATTCGTGGAGTTGTGCACCGTGAATTCGTCCGGCAGGGCCAGACCGTCTCCGCTCCTTTTTACTGCGATGTTCTGAGACGTCTTAGGGAGGACATTCGCCGCAAACGACCTGAAATGTGGCGCAGAGGCGATTTTCTGCTCCATCACGACAATGCAGCCGCTCAAAGAGCGTTTGCAGCAGCAACACTTCCTCACCCGCCTTACTCGCCGGCTTTGGTCCCCTGCGACTTCTTTCTGTTCCCGAAAATGCAGCTGAAGCTCAAGGGTCGCCGTTTTCAAACCGTGGACGAGATCCAGCACGAATAGCAGACGGTGTTTGACACGATTCGCTAACAGGACTTTCCGGGAGCATTCCAACAGTGACAAAAACAATGGCAGCGGTGTATCACTGCCCAAGGAGATTACTTTGAGGGAGATCATAGTCACACTTAAGTAATATATATTGTTGTATATCGGCCTAGTCTCTGAAACATTTGATCGGAATATAGCTGTAAACATTCAACTCGAAGCGTACAAAAATAAATTAATAAAATAAACGCGAAAATAAATAAATAAAACCGAAAATATTATAAGTAAATACCTTAAAACCTAAACGCGCAAAAGCAGCGGAGAAGAATTCTCAGAAAAGCAACCGAAACAACATGGCACATATTTGAACAGAGCCAAACACAGAAGAAAAAATCACACTGCATACTAGCAGGAAAAAAACAAAAATTGCAGAAAATTGCAGAAAATTCAGAGTTTTGGCTTTATTAAGGACCAGTAAAGCACAACTTTAACTCATATCTACAAAGACCAAGTTAAACATGGGTTTTTGCTGGCATATATGCATATAAAGTACTAATGATTCCCACAAAATAAAAAAAACACCTTCTAGACCAAGAAAAGGTAAAAATGAAATTTTTATTACACATTGTTTCGTTCATGACATATATGACCCAAGCCACAATGACCCCTCTTCAACAAATCCAGGAAAAACTCATATAGTGCCAAAATGCAAAAATTAAAAAAATGTCTAACATTGCCGGGAGACACGTTAAGACTTTATACAAATGAAACGTGATTCAAGTCCTGGGAAATTACTTAAATATTAAAAGAAAACTTTACTTGAAAGTACAAAACGACGAAGAGTTCCTTCCTCCAACACACAAACTTCAGGGCAACAGATCCACGAAGCCTTTCAACGAGAAGCATGCTACCAAAACAAAGTCAACAGGGAAACAAAAGCCAAAGAAAGAAATTCAAGCCTTTTTAAATAAAAAAAATGCACCAGTGTGTTGAAATTATAAAAAAGAGCACAAACGAATGTCACCAATGACAAAAAAGCAAAACGAAAACACCAAAAGGGATAAAAGAGAAATTTTAAAACGAAACAACTTACCAAGGAGACAAGCACAGCAAAAGACCTCCACGGAAGGACCAAACATGACCGTTCAAACCTCCCACCAACCAGGAAGCTCACTCTGGTGCCGAGAACGAAGCCACTGCAAGGGAGGACTTTAGAAGACATTACAGGCCTCAGAAATCGGCAATATCCCAATCAAAACTCCCAAATGAAGAAATAATCTGATTGTTTGGAAAGAGCAAAAAACTCAACAGAATACAAGAAAAATGTCATCAAACACAACCAAACTGTATTTAAAGTTATTCACTTGTATTAAAACACCTTAAAGTGAAACTACAGATATTTTCTAATTATTTATAATTTTTCTTAATTTATACTATTTTTATGTTTGCTGTTCTTCAGTTCGAATAACAATTTTACATTTTCTGCATTTTTAGAATTTTTTATTTTAATATTTCATTATTTTTATTTTTATGATGAAACTGTTTTGTCCATAGAACCAAAGGTTCCAAAAAGGTAGTTAATATGTATCCACTAGACCAACTTCCAAATAGGTTTTCATTGGCTGGCCAGAATCATTTTATTAACTGCGATGCAATTAAATTAGATTTGCTAAACTAAATTTATTTTTAAGGACTATTTTTCTTAAGGATGTTTTAATAAACTTAACTGGTACTTGGTTCTGCAGAAAGCTATTTATGAGAAAATTTATGTGGCTGAGGAAATCTGATGACTGGTTTCAAATTCTGGCCCTTAGTGAACGCTGAAAGAGAATGAACTCAAATTTACATAAAGGAAGCAACTAAAAATGAGAGTTAATTTAGAGTATACGTCACACATTTCCTAAAACGATTTTTTTTTTTACATGCGATCGTAACTAACTTTTCGACTGCCCCACGTATGAAAATCTGTTGACGAACTGTGGGATTAACACCTCCATCAAGTCATAACATAACGTCATTGAACAAACATTTAACAGAAAATTTATTTTGTACAAAATCTTTGTGAATACGAGCAATTCCCATAAGTTTATCCTAGTTCCCCAAAAACCGAGATGGCTGAACGCGTCATGTGTTTTAACTACTTAAATATTTGGGTGGTGAGAGCTAAAAAGGGGATAAAAGAATTTAGCTGCGCTGAATCCCTCCCGCAGCATCGTGCCCGACTCCGATGAAGTTCATTAAAATTCTGATAACGTTAGGCCGTTCAGTGAGATGGGCATAAGTTCAGGGCTTCGGAAAGATGAGGTTATCCTTCTGCGTAATAACTTCAAACATACCCCCACAGGTTTCAAGGGAAACATTATAGAAAATTAAAAACTAAATAAGAGGTTTGAAATATACATTGTAATTTAACAATGGCCCATTTTGATACGTAATTAAGTATTAGAATAAGAACTTGACATTTTCACATTTTTGGTGTGACATTTTTTTCTTTCTTATTTGGCATTTTCGCTTAGAATTCAGCAAAAGAACAAAAACGAAAAACATGCCTTTCCCTTATAAAACTTTAATATAAAATCCTTTCCCACAAATGCACATTCCAAATAAAATTCTGTCATATTACACAATCATTATGCCTATACTTTTTTTCCAAAAAAACAACAACAAAGAAAACGTATTTGCAGTTCAAAAATTATATTTGTATTACTAGAAATATTGGTTATCTCTTCCAATTCCTATGTTTTAGCTGAACTTCACTCGGAACAGATGACCAACATATTCTATAACTTTTAAAACAGTCCTTAAAATTTCTTAAAATTTATTTACAGTCTGAAAATTAAAAAAAACAATTGTTTCCCTGAATATCGGTTGTCGTCTGAAGTCCATGTTTCGTCCAAAATCCATCGAAAACCAAATGAAACACACACAGCTTTGGTAATCACATCCAATTCCCATTTTTTGGCTGAACCTCATTGGTAACATACAGTATAAACCACCTGATTTTTTAGCATTTTAAAACGGTCCTTAAAATTCTTCAAAATTTATTTATAATCTGAAAATTAAATTCTTGTTACTATAAATACTGGTTACTGTTTAAAGTCCATGTTCTGGCTAAACTCCCTTGAAAATTCAGATGAATGCATAGTAAACTATGTATTTCATCTGGATTTCGAGGGAGTTTAGCCAGAACATGAACTTCCAACAGCAACCAGTGTTTTTTTAATTTTCAGACTGTTAATAAATTTTAAAGAATTTTAAGGGCTGCTTTAAAAGTTAAAGACTTTGTAGTTAAACTGATCCCTATGTAGTTCACCTAAACCGGAGGAATTGGAAGAGATAACCAGTATTTCTTGTAATATAAATATAATTTTTTGAACTGTAAATACCTTTTCCTTGTTGTTGTTTTTTGTTTTGTTTTTTTGGAAAGAAAAAATGATTGTGTAATGTGACAGAATTTTATTTGGAAGGTAAAATTGTAATACAGAATTTTATATTAAAGTTTTATAAGGGGAAGACCTTTTTTTTTTTTTCTGAATTCAAAGCGAAAATGCCAAATAAGAAGGAAACTAGTGTCACACGAAAAATGTGAAAATGTCAAGTGGTTATTCAAATACGCAATTACTCATCAAAATGGGCCATTACTGAATGACAATGTATGTTTTAAATTATTATATTATGTGTAATATGAAATATGTGCACCTAGTCAAAAGATAGGTATGTATATGAAATATTAGATAAGAGGTGTTTTAACGTGGTGCTTACAGCCCTGACCTCTCGTAACATGACTTTCATGTCTTCGGCTGCGCCAAAAAATCGCCACAACGCAGGGCGACATTGTGCAAGTGACTAACTGCCCGTCATTGGTTCCATGCTTAGGCAAGATCATTTCATGAAACCGGAATCCTTTTAAGTTCTTTAAACGCTACATGACATTTAATGTCTTGTGAAATTTGTATGAGATGTTAAGACGGCAACTGTTTCATTTGACTGTATCAAATATTTAAAGAATTTCATATATTATTTTTCATTGCACATAACTCCACAAAAATTCCGGAAATTAAGTTTAGTCCTATAAATATTCAGTGACGCATTTTAAATGAAAAGTCATACAAACTTCAGAACGTAGAAGTCTATTCATTGGCTTTCTCGAAAACTTTCGTGAATTTTATTGAATTTAATGGAAGTGATTTCCAAACGCAGAAACAATTAAGAATCTCCTATTTTTGTAAGAAAAGAATGAATAGTAACATTACATTACTTTTCTTTTTTTTTTCTATTTGCACAGCCCTTTCTTTTCACATATTTTTTTAAATCTTGTACATTTATTCGCAAAATATATTGGATAGCTACCAATTCAAAACAGCAGGCGAGCACAAATTCTTAGCGATCATTCCTATAAGAGAGGAACAAACGTCGAGTGGATGTATTAAAGAAGAATTGTTTCAATCATTTTTATCCAAAAAAAATGGAAGTTTTGTATCTTTTATTCATCGAGTTTTGATACGATATTCATTATTCGTAAAATTTCTTTGTTCTGCCTTTATTGAAGACCCAATGTAATTATTTGCATATAAGAGAGAAGTGGAATTAACCTGGATTTTATCTAATCACATTCATTTCTTGTATTTTCAATTCAATCCAGTTTCTTTTGAAATGGTTTTGCTGCTTCTGATTGTTCCTTCTCATTTGTTTCTTCTATCCCGGGTTTTTTTAATTAGAGCGAAATATTATCATCAATATATCATCATGGCTGGGTTGTCTGTTATTGATGAAAGAACAAACGGAGAGATAAAAAATTATTCAAGTGTCGGCGAAGGGCTACGTAAACACAACAGAACTCTTTAACATCGTATACTTTTCCGAACAATGAAATAAAAACGAAATAAATCCGAAAAGAGCTTTGCGGAAGGATTACATGTTCATCGTAATTTGCATATTCGTTTAGGAAGAATCGCATCGACAGAAGCAGCTTTCCTAACCACGATATTCGAATTTAATGAGAGGTAGCCTCGACGAGAGAAAGATGCAGCGATTCTCATGGAATTCTTATTCCTGTGTTTATTGATTGGTAGCAAGAAAAAAACCAAAAGATTGAGAAAAAGACAAAAAAAAAAAAACAGTCTGGGAGAAGAACGAAAATTAAAAAAAAAAAAAGCTGTGGTTTAGAATCCTGGCAACACAGTACTTCGGGGTTTAACAAAGATACAAATTCCATAAGGTTCCCACACCCAATTTATGCCCTTCCTTCTCAAAGACAAAAACACATAGCCAAACCATTTTTTCAAAGTTTATTTGCATATAAGGCTATGTACTAGGTGGAGTACATACCTAATTTTTATGACCAATGACAACTGATTCGTTGAGCCTAAAATATAATACTAATATAATAATTCAACATGATAATTAACACAGAAATCAGATATCGCTGATTCATAGCTTCAACGGCGTATGCCGTATATCATCATAGTGAGGACCTTCATGAAGTATGCCGTACCAACATCATAGTGAAGACCTTCATGAAGAACACCTAGCGATTACTTTAATTACAGTCGGGAACTTCACAACTGAGGAGTGAATAATCCGTTCAAAATGGAAATAGATAAGTGCTCCAAAACATGTACGGAAGACTGTGGTAGATGGTAACTGGTTGACAAGGGTTGGAAATGAATATTTTATTATAAGGCTTATAAAGTGTACATATTTCTATTTGACCTTTTAACTGTTTTGAATCGGTTTTAGTGAAGTAGATACTGCTTGCACTGTGTCTACATCTCAACTTATTGTCGGGAGGTGAAATAGTGAACGCAAACTACAGTTGGAGGTGAAATAGTGAACGCAATCTACAGTTGGAGGTGAAATAGTGAACGCAAACTACAGTTGGAGGTGAAATAGTGAACGCAAACTACAGTTGGAGGTGAAATAGTGAACGGAATTCAGTGGATAGGGAACAATTAATGACTATATGTGAATTTGAATTCACATATAGTCATTAATTTTTGATTGAATTCAGTGGATAGGGAACAATTAATGACTATATGTGAATTATAATAATTTCGAAACATTATTGTAGTCAGACTTTTATGTAATAGTGTGATAGCCTTTAAGGATATTGAGTCTTAGTGTTGTTATACACTTAGTTCACTGCGGACAATTTGAATGGCAATACCGAACTGTTGTAATGGCTTACAGGGATCTTTAATACAGCATTTTCATTATATAACAAATAGAATTGATTTAAATGCGAATATACACTGGAGTGTCGGGAATAAATAGTGAAACTATATGATTAACTGTCGGCTGGTCATTATCGACACAGTTATGAATCAACGTGAGTAACAGTATTATTATACGGCATACGTCGTTGAAGCTATGAATAATTCACCACGTATGTATATACTTTCATGTGTTCGCCTTATTGAGGTAAACTTTATGAAATGTAAATGAGAGACATATCTGAATTGACTGTATTTTTACTGTTCTCACGTAATATCAAACACTCAGAAAACTTGAAAATTTCAGTGATTGATATTACTTGAGAATAGTAAAAATACAGTCAATTCAAAGATGTCTGATTGCCGTGTTAATTATCATGACGCATTTTCCGCGTACCATGAGAAGAATATTTCTTCCACACTATATACCTGAACAACTGGCGATATGCTTAAAACTCTAGATGGCAGCACTGTTTGCTTCGATTAAGAATGCGGTTGGACTACTTTCCAATGTTCTTCACACTCAGGTACTTGGGACGTCCTAGTTGGTGTCCTAGTTGGTGTGACAGATAGCATGCTCGAACGGTAATCGGGAGATGCGGGTTCAATTCCCGCTCCTGGACGTTGAAATTTTCAAATTTTCTGATGGGATTGATATTACGTGAAGAACAGTAAATGCAGTCATTTCAGATATTCCTGTGTTAATTATCATGACATGTTATCCACGTATTACGAGAAGAATATTTCTTCTACACTAAATAATAGTTCAAGCAGCAATCTGAATACTTGACACTCATGCACATTCCATAAACAGGAGTTCAAAACACACACACACACACACACACGTCTATCTACGCTGAGTCAGGAACCAACACTACAACCGTTTATTTCCTTATCATTAGCAATATCTCCTCAATGGCAAAGAGCTCGTGACAAATTGGAACTCATACTTCACGCGACCAGCTACGTGCGCTCTCTCTCTGTAAGCATTCCTTTGTTATGCACTGAGCAAGTGCTATCTGCGCTACAGTTATCTGTTACAATATACTTCAGCTGGTGTTCAATGCAAGTCACAGCGCTTTGTGTGCCAAGGGCTGGAGCATGCGCACTGACCATGAAGTCAGCTAAGCAGGAATTCCATTGCTCCCGCGGTCTCGTCTTTGTGCTCCTTACGAAAGTTAGTTGCTTTATTATTTATTTATTTTTTGAGTTAAAAGTGTGAGGTCTTGTAAATTAAAAATTGTGTTTGTTACTGAGTTTAAAAAATTATCTGCTTCTCTAGAAGGAAAAGGATTTTTGCAGAACACTATAATGAGCCAATGTATTTCGACAACGTTATTTTGCGCTTTGACAGTACGTTTTCGGTTAAAGTAAACAACAAAGGCGTCTTTTCCTCCGTAGCGGTTTGTAACTGTCATAATATTTGTGAACATTGATTAATGTGTCTCAAAAATGTCTCACATTGTGATCAATCACTCAGAAATTTTCTAACGCAATTTCCGGATACGAGTTTTAATGAACAAATGCCAGGTGCAAAAAAACTTCGGTACGAAATTTAAAAATTCACAGCTGATGTTGAAATTCATATCTGAATTTCAAAACAAGGTATCAAACAAAGAGACGGGCACTATAGCTTTAGTTAAAAAGAACTTGTCATTTTTATTTCGTATCACCTTTAAGGTACTCCACTTCCGCGTGAATACACCGTTGAATTCTGATTTTACACTGGTCCAAGCAGTACCGTAAATCAACTGGTTTCAGAAGCGTGGTAGTTCTCTTTCTTTTTCACCAGAGTTACGGACTCAACAAGGGTGCTCTTAAGTGCAGATTTGTCTTTAAGGAAAATAAAAAAAAATGAGTATGGAGTCAAATTTAGAAGAGAGTACACAGGATTTCAAGCACTGTGCTGCGTTTCTCGGCTAATAATTGCTTTCCGCTGAATGATCTGGAGCTTTGTCGTAATGAAGAATGAGACCATTCATCCACAACTCTGGCTTCTTCCTTCTGAGTCACGCTCTCAAAGTCATCAGAACCTGCATATGCTGGTTCAGTCTTGCACCATCTGGAATTTACTCTACCAAATTTACACATTTACACGACAGAGAAAACCATTTACATGACCTTGAACTGGGAGTTCTTTTTTATTGTGCTTTCTTCAACCTTGTTAGCGTTGGTGTTTTCCAGTGCATGGACCGTGTCTTCTTTTCAGGGCAGTATTAGAAGATTGAGATTTCATCACAAGTGGTAACTCTTTCTAAAAGGGCGAATTTTCCCAAAATGTCAGCATAAATGCTCTTGTGATTTTCTTCATGTTCAGGTGTGTGAAGCTACGGGAACAATTATGCACAAACCTACACCGATGAGTAACTCCATTATGACCACCCCCAGCCTAAAGAAATGAGCGCGCCTTGAGACCGAACGGTAGCGCAGGTGAAGTTCGTAGAGCATTATATATACAATCCGAGGATCGGCTTTCGGTTAGTAGAGTGTTCGGAGTCAGAATGGCTAAAGCGGCCGATTTATCGGAGTTTGATAAAGAACAAACTGTGATGGTACAACGCCTCGGAACTACAATCTCGGAAACGGCGCGGCTTGTGGGTTGTTCACGCGCCTCTGTAGTGAGTACGTATCAAAAGTGGTGCACAGATGGCCAAACGACGAACAGTCGTCCAGCTGTGTGTCGTCCGCAGCTCACTGGTGCAAGAGGGGAGCGAAGACTGTCGCGTATTGTTTACAGAAACCACGGAGCAACAGCGCGACAAATCACGCACAACCACGACATTGCTGATTAGGGCAATGTGACACAGCACACAGTTCATCGCAGCTTTCTGCGCATGGTCCTGCGCAACCGAAGACCAAGCCTGGTTCCCATGCTCACTGCACGCCATCGCCAACAACGATTGAAATGAGCCCACGATTTGGACCTTGGATGATTGGAAGGAAGTGGTCTGGTCTGACGAATCGAGATTCCTCGTGCAACACGTAGAAGGCCGAGAGCGGATAAGCCGATTACTAGCGGACCCATGGCAGCTGGATGCACTGTTAGGTGGAAACAAGCCAGCGGCGGCGGTGTTTTCTTGAGACACTTTAGGTCCCATCGCCCTAATAGCACAATCCTTGATAGCTGTCAGGTATCTGAACAACGTTGCGGACCAAGTTCACCCATTCATGGCAACTGTGTTCCTTGCTTGTGATAGCCATTACAAATAGGATAATGCGCCATGCCACACTACCAGAAGCATCAAGGAATGTTTTGAGGAACATGGTGGTGACTTTCTGTTAATGCCCTTACCTCCAAATTCACCTGACACGAACCCAGTCAAGCATTTGTGGTTCGACTTGAAAAACCGTCTTCGAGTAAAATCACTACCACCAGCGATATGTACGGGAACTGGAGGACCTGCTGTTGATATTATGATACTACATACCCCAAGATACCTATCAGCACCTAATGAAATCGATGCCTCGCTGAGTGGTCGCTGTCTAGCAAGATAAATGGAATCCTACAGCTTATTAGCTATAGGTGATCATAAAGTATAATGGCTCATCCGCGTATATCACGCAGTTTTTCATATAGAATTTCCCTTAGTGTCTATTCGTCAATAGTTAGCATTTTTGATATTCTAATACTCAGCTGGCGAAATTTCGAGCAACAGTATTTCGTAGATGTTATCTATCCACATTGTCTTCTGTTTTTGATGTGCTCGGGATCCCTGAGGTTCGTCGTCTTCAGTGTCCTCCCAGCCTTAATGTTATGGAAGAAAACGGGTATCTGACTGGAATTCTTCCTCGTAAGCTTCATTTACCATATGAAACGTTTCGATAGAAATTTCTCGTTTATCCATTGCTTAGTTCTTGAAAACAGTATTTGCCCAAAGCGCGGCAAATAACAGGTCTACTTTCATTGACACGTGTTATGGAACAACGAGAGAGAGAGAGAGAGAGCGTGGTGAACCACCAGATAAGGAGCATCATCTTCTCGGTGTGTAGAGGTGGCTTACGATGGTGTCCAGCAGACTGTGCGTTGTTTAGTCATTGTGCAGATCGTTTCTTATTATCATAAAAAACCCACTTCTCGCCGCAGATGATGATACGATGCAGTAGAGTTTTCTATTTATTCTTGGCAAGCAGCGACATCCAAACTTCCAAACACCTTGTCTTGTTGGAAGTTGTTCACTCATGCGACAGCTACATGTCCAGCTTTTTTATACTACCGAGCGCAGCCAGATGCCGAACGACTGTCGTTTGGTGGACACCAACCTCTGCTTCTATCTCACAACACGTTATTCGGGGGTCTGCTTCAAATACACGTAACAGAACATCGCCAGAAAAAGCAACAGATCGGTGACCACGTGCTTCGTTTTGCAGGTCCGTATCTGAACTTCGAAAATTCGCAAATCATTGTCGAATGGTTCGTCCGTTGGATGTATTCTTCCCAGACTCTGTGTTAACGTTTCGAGCGGCAGTTCGTGCAAAATGGCCCAATTTAAATCCAAACAGGAAGATGACTCTCAAATCCGGCGTTTGCATGTTTCCCTTGCAAGCCACGTTACGTCTAAACAAACCACGCCTGAACCTTGTTCTTCATACACATGCTAGCTATTTACATTGAAGAGCAATTGAATTAGAGACAGCTGGCGTTGTGCAAATGTGGTGCTGTGGGCGGCCCTGTAAACGGAAACGAATGACGTATGCAGCGATTCGACAATATAAGGAGTGATGCGACGGGAATCAGTAAGAGTCGGACGCAGTATGGATAAAACGAAGGATCTAAGCGCATTTGATCGTGGGAAAATTGTCTGGGCCCGACGAATGGGTCACTCCATCTCGGAAGTCGTGCAGGCACTGGGATTTTCACGAGCCACAGTGTCACGGGTTCACCGTGAGTACATCGAATCCGGTAAAGCCATTCCTGCGAGAGACAACAGCGTGTGGATAAGCGGGGTCATCGTCGGCTAGCTCGCATTGTAACAGCGGATAGACGGGCCACAGTGCAAGAAATCACTCGGCAATTTAACGCTGGTGCACAAAAACGTGTAAGCAGCCACACCATCCAGAACCATCGCCTCGCTATGGGTTACAGAAGCCATCATCTCACGAAGGTACCGCTGCTGACCGCACATCACAGGGTGCAAAGATTAGCGTGGGCGCGGGAACATCGCCACTGGACCCTAGACATATGGAAAAATGTCGCCTGGACTGATGAGTCGAGATTCGCGTTGGTACATGCGGATGGCAGGATACGAGTACGGCGCAAACCACATGAAGCGATTGATCCTTCTTGCCAGCAGGGTACTCTTCAAGCTGGTGGAGGTGGCATTCTCGTCTGGGGACTGTTTACGTGGACTGAAATGGGGCCCCTGATACGTGTGACATCATCCTTCACAGGTCAACGTTACCGGGATATCCTGGACGGCCATTTGCTCCCGTTTGTGCGTATTCAACATCACACTGGGGACCTCATCGTGTAACAAGACAATGCACCGTGCCATCGCTCCCCAATTGTATCCGAATAGTTGGATGAACACTTCATCGACGTGATCTCGCTTCCTTGGCCAGCTAGGTCACCTTACCTCAATCCCATTGAGCACATCAGGGATGCCATCGAGAGAGATTTTTGAGGCTTTGATTCCCCTCCATCAAATATTCGTGAATTGTGGGAGCTTGTTCAGGGGTCGTGGATCCGTATGGCATCACAGCGCTTCCGGTGTCTTGTCGAGTCCATGCCGAGGCGAATCGCCGCCTTCATCAGGGCGAAAGGTGGTTCTACGCGTTACTAGACAGGTATCTCAAATTCAGTTGCTCTTCAGTGTATAGTAACTGTGTGACACAATACCCGCAACTCCTGTGGGTGGTTCCATTCCGTTGTGGTTTTCAAAATCGCTTTATTGGAACAACTAAAGGGCACATGTAAGTCAAATATATACGGTGAGAGGAAATATGGAATGTCATAAGCAAAGTACATGGAGTAATGCAGGGCAATTAGCTTGAGATAGTGATATAAACACTCTAGGCGATACAAATACATGCGTGAGCACAGAAGCACAAGAAAATGGCATTATGAAGAAGAGGATTTGCATGGAAGATACACATTCGCTGTATGGAAACAAAACGGAATAGGCTCGCAAGCCAGGCAATACAGGAAATAACAGGACATGGAAAATTAAAAGTTAGTGTCGGAGACAATACCGTTATTCACACGGTTGTACCATCGGCAGTCAACGTCGAGGAAGGCATCTCGAGAGGCAAAGGCAAGTTCGTCGGGAGGAAGAGGATATCTAGGGCCAATAAAGATCGGAGGATCTGGTAAATTTAGCGGAGCAGCAGAGTGGCGGTGCCACTTACGGCGAGACGCGCGCCTTGAGCGTGTCTGGAAAGTTCCGTCAAAGGAAAGCTGCAGGCAACGACTCAGCGGCAAACAAATACTCTGGAGAAGCAATAGGCGTTGGCAGTGGATCAGAAGGAGGTGCATATGATGAAACTGAAAGTGGTTCTGCCGATGAAGGAGCGACAGCAGAGATTGACACAGATGAAGACGGAATCACGCACTGGAGGCTTGAGGATGCAGATACCACAGGCATGGTGTCGGGCAAGTTAAGCTGATTCCGCTGTGTTGGTGCTCTGTGTCCACTGCTCGTTTGCTCCGGACATTTCATTCCACCAACCCAATGTTTTACGCCAATAAATTCGGATTACGAGCGTAGTTTTACTATTTCAAAACATCCGTTCTTCATTTTCCTCGAGTACTTTCCTCACAAGTATGTAAGAGAACATACTGTTAATTTCAAACATTTTCTTTTCTCCACTTCTCTTCTGATCTTCGTACAAACAAACTTGCAAATTATATCTCATTCCTATTTCTCACATTTTTCCCTATCGTAGTATACATCCGGTGAAGCAAAAGTCTCAAGATTTTAGAATAAGAACTCGAAACACCACCTAAAATCTAACCTTTTTCAAGATTTTTATCCATATATTTTTTTTTTATTTTCAAATTTTCAAATGGATAGAAATTTTGCATTAATTCTGAGAGAACATTGTTGCTTACTTTGTCTATAGCAATCGCTTGCGCTAAATGCAAGTGGCACTGAAAATTTGATTGTAAATCTATACATGTTGTTCGTGGCAAAGACATTTTCTCTGGGTGGTATTAGTCTTGTCTGCGACGAAGCTAAGAAAAATGTGCATAAATTAAAATTTTAACACTGCTTCAAATCTACGAAGATGCTCAGCTATACGCGCTAAATTATTAAGATATACACTATGGTTTTTGGGAACTGCAACACCAAGAAAGAATCGAGCTATTGAATTGAAATTTATATCACAGATCCCTCATGTTACAGAAGATAACTGATTATATTTGAAGAGCGACGCAAGAGTTTTTTCGCTTCAAAACTCGGTACCGTGTGAAGCCACCGCCAGCAACGATAAGAACCTTACACGGCGTGGCATTGAATGGAAGTGGTTTTTGAAATCCTCTTGGGGAATTTCTTTTGTTCATTGAAGGTTTAACGACCACCATGAGCAACTCAATGGGCTATAAGCAGTCGCCCGTCCCTAATTTAGGGTCACTGGTTCCAGGGAAGGGAGAGAGCCAGTGCCGTAAGACAAACACAACATCCATGCCCCACGGGATTCGAACCCGGATCCTTCTCTGACGAATGGTCATAAGCCAGGGCTTAGACCACTGCGCCACTGGGGCGGCTCCTTGGAAATAACCTGCCAAGCTGCTTCTATGAGAAACCAGAGTTTATTTTTTTATTTTTTTGATTGGAGGTTTAACGACCACCGTGAGCAACTCAATGGGCTATAAGCAGTCGCCCGTCCCTAATTTAGGGTCACTGGTTCCAGGGAAGGGAGAGAGCCAGTGCCGTAAGACAAACACAACATCCATGCCTCACCGGGATTCGAACCGGGATCCTTCTCTGACGAATGGTCATAAGCCAGCGCTTAGACCACTGCGCCACTGGGGCAGCTCCTGGGGAATAACCTGCCAAGCTGCTTCGATGAGAAACCAGAGTTTATTTTTTATTTTTTTGATTGGAGGTTTAACGACCACCGTGAGCAACTCAATGGGCTATAAACAGTCGCCCGTCCCTAATTTAGGGTCACTGGTTCCAGGGAAGGGAGAGAGCCAGTGCCGTAAGACAAACACAACATCCATGCCCCACCGGGATTCGAACCCGGACCCCGTTCGGACGAGTGATCAGAGGCCATCGCTTAGACCACTGCGCCACCGGGGCGGCAGAGTTTATTTGTAATGACTGGCGGAGGCGCTGGAGGGGCTGATCGCTCAGCTACCATTTCCGAGGCATGTTCGATCGGCGCCAGATCTTAGCGAACGTGCAGGCCAGAGAAGAAGTGGTATCTGCGGTGCTGTAAGAGGTCTTCGAATTCAGGGCCACATGTGGCAGAGCATTGTACAGCTGGAATACAGCGCCAGGGCAACTCTGAAAGAAGGGTATCGCATCTGGCTTTAAAACATCCCTGATGTATTGCTGGATGTTAAGGGTTCCCTGACCTGTATCAGACGAGATCGTGAATTGAATCCAATAGCGCTACAAATCATGACCGTCGACGCTAGGACTGTATGACGCTGAAAAGTGCCATTCACCGCGATGTTTTCCGGCCATCGTGGTGCATCAAGCTGAACCGTGACTTGTCAGAAAACACGACGTGTGGATAATCAGCGGGCCGATGTTTGTGTTTGAGACCCCATTGCATCCTGATACGTCTGTGGTTGAGGGTTAACGAAATGCGCAGCAGTGGGCTACTAACGACTAGCCATCTGTTAAGCAGAACACTTCGAACTGTGTTGGGTGTTGGAGGACAGAGCCTGACCTGTGACTACTGCTGCTAACACCGTTGATGTCGCTGTGCGATCGGTCACTGCCATGCGGTATAGATCTTTTTCATCCCGTGCATTCGTGTGATTCTGCAGTTCATTTCCCGGATTTCTGTGCATCCGAGCATCACCTGTCCACTAACGCCACTTTCGTATCACTTTACTGGCATTTCGTCCAGCACGGGTGGTAATTTCACTGTAGGAAAATCCAGCTTCTCTCATCCCAAGAATCATTCCTCGCTCAAAGTCCGTCAGATGTTCATAATGCGGCCTTCTTCGGTGACGAAGTAAAACACAAGAAACACGCAAGAAGCATAGTAAAACACAAGAAGCACCAACAAGTATAGTAAAACAAGAAGCACCAAGACGCATAGAAGATATGGGGATCATCAGCGTTAGATCATCATCAGTATAATCATTAGCCACAAGAAGCACCAAGAAGCATAGTAAAACACAAGAAGCACCAAGAAGCATAGTAAAACAAGAAGTACCAAGAAGCATAGTAAAACAATTAGCACCAAGACGCATAGAAGATATGGGGATCATCAGCGTTAGATTATCATCACTATAATCATTAGCCACAAGAAGCACGAAGAAGCATAGTAAAACACAAGAATCACCGAGAAGCATAGTAAAACACAAGAAGCACCAAGAAGCATAGTAAAACAAGAAGCACCAAGACGCATAGAAGATATGGGAATCATCAGCGTTAGATTATCATCACTATAATCATTAGCCACAAGAAGCACGAAGAAGCATAGTAAAACACAAGAAGCACCGAGAAGCATAGTAAAACACAAGAAGCACCAAGAAGCATAGTAAAACAAGAAGCACCAAGACGCATAGAAGATATGGGGATCATCATCGTTAGATCATCATCAGTATAATCATTAGCCACAAGAAGCACCAAGAAGCATAGTAAAACACAAGAAGTACCAAGAAACATAGTAAAACACAAGAAACACCAAGAAGCATAGTAAAACACAAGAAACACCAAGAAGCATAATAAAACACAAGAAGCACCGAGAGGCATAGTAAAACACAAGAAGCACCAAGAAGCATAGTAAAACACAAGAAGCACCAAGAAGCATAGTAAAACAAGAAGTACCAAGAAGCATAGTAAAACAAGAAGCACCGAGACGCATAGAAGATATGGGGATCATCAGCGTTAGATTATCATCACTATAATCATTAGCCACAAGAAGCACCAAGAAGCATAGTAAAACACAAGAAGCACCGAGAAGCATAGTAAAACACAAGAAGCACCAAGAAGCATAGTAAAACAAGAAGCACCAAGACGCATAGAAGATATGGGAATCATCAGCGTTAGATTATCATCAGCATAATCATTAGCCACAGGAAGCATAGTAAAACACAAGAAACGCCAAGAAGCATAGTAAAACACAAGAAACACCAAGAAGCATAGTAAAACACAAGAAACACCAAGAAGCATAGTAAAACACAAGAATCACCAAGAAGCATAGTAAAACAAGAAGCACCAAGACGCATAGAAGATATGGGGATCATCAGCGTTACATTATCATCAGCATAATCATTAACCACAAGAAGCATCAAGAAGCATAGTAAAACAAGAAGGACCACGACGCATAGAAGATATCGGGATCATCAGCGTAACATTATCATCAGCATACTCATTAGCCACAAGAAGCACCAAGAAGCATAGTAAAACACAAGAAGCACCCTTTCGACTCAATTTAGGTTCTTCACTGAAGGCAACATCTCGTTTGGGTCAGCTCTTTACATTCGAGATCTTAAAGTTCAGATGGCTGTGCTTCGAAACTGCATGAGCATTTTCACTGACGTTTTAATGATTTACATGTCCCAACTTGTTGTACATATCTTCTAAGCTCCTAGCTAATACCAGCAATACTTCATGGTGTTGCAATTTTCAAAACCTGTAGTGTATTAACATATAGTTTGTGAAAGGTGCGAATTTAATTACGATATTTATGTCCTCATTAAGCAATGTGTGACGTGCCTGCCCCGCAGAACGCACATGAGATAAAGGCAGATAGCAGTGAAGCACATGTAGCTGAAGTTGGGAGAGCGACTTACTCCGGTATGAGGAGATCCGATTTCGATACCCGGCGTGAACAAACCTGTGTTTTCCCATTGGCGCCCGAATTTCAAGGATCACCTGGCCGTTAAGTATCTCGCAATGGTATGATGTTCTTTCTACACCGCGAGACAGGAAAAATGAGAATCCCTTCTTCAGTGCTTCCAAAAAATAAATGTGTGTAATGTTATGTTCCACACACCAAATTGTCTGGGTGTTCTCAAATGCACGTTCTTCATCGAATGACGGCCTACAGCGACACATTGTCCCGGCTGACTCGTGGGCCATGCCCCGGCCCTCTTTGGAGGAGAAGAAGCTTCCTTATAACACGGCACAAAGTAATGCTGTACAAGACGGTCGTCAGGGCGGTGCTTACCTACGCCTCCTCTGTCTGGATTGGTATTAGTAGGAATCAGCGAGAGAGAATCGAGAGGGTGCAGAGCCGAGCACTTCGAATAATCACTGGGGCTCCCCCCTTGGATCCCAGTTAGGAACCTGAGGAACAGACTTGGAATCGAGAAGGTACATGAGTTTTCCACCAGCCTCGTCAAAACGTTCTTCAAGAAAAGCGGAGACTCACCCTAATGAACTTGTTAGGGGTGCGGTTGATTACAATCCCAGCGAATCCCTTAGGTATCCCAGAACTAAGGCGGCGATCGTTGACCCCCTTGACAGAGAAAGTAATTTTGTGAACACTGGTGGGTGTCAGACAGACCACCACCCCCTTCTTTTTCAGATTGGCATCGAGATGGTGAAAACGGATTCTGCTCGGGCACTTGGATTTGGTATCGTTGAGTTTCAGTCACTCCCTGGTGCGTCGGCCGCCGGGTGGTGTTGTGGGTCCCTGTGATGTTGTGCGGAGCTTCGTTTCCTTTGCCTCCTTCCCCACGGACTAGTGTCACGGATCACCCTCTCCTTTCACTACATTTTTCTGTTTGTTTTTCCTATTGAGTTCATTTACTCAGATCTCCTAGCTTCCTATTTCTAAGGGCAGTTTTAGACCAGGGGACAGCCACTCCCTTCCTAAAACTTTTTCAAATATGGTGCTATTGTGCCTGCCCCTCAGGACGCACATGAGATAAAGGCAGATAGCAGTAGCCCAGTTGGGAGAGCGACTTACTCCGAAATGAGGGGACCCTGGTTCAATGCCCGCGTTGGACAAACCTGTGTTTCCACAAATGGCACTGCTAAATTGTACATAAATATCTTTAAACGTTTATTTTTGCTTTTTAAAGTTGAGGACTCGTAATTCTGTGGTCGTTTCTATAATCTCTGCGAAATCAAATATCATGCTCAGTTATGTTGAACTTAAAATGACTGTTTCAAATAGATGAGATATTGCAAAAACAAATGCATTATTAATAAAATTCGACTCTCGGAAGTATATGGCAAACCTTTGCTTATGTTTCTTACGAAAAGCGTGCTCTGCCATCCTGGAATGCGCGAGGAAAAAGACAAACTGGGAGAATACAATATATTCTGATTCATTATTCAAAGTGTTTCGTCCATAGAAACCGAGAAAAGAATTCGTGTTGATTCATCACATTGCCTTCTCATTCAAAGCTTCTTATGCATATAAAAGCAAGTGGAGAATATTTACCGATTCAGAGCAAACGTAGTTATTCAAAGTTCTCTATGCATCGGAAATGCCTGTGGACTGCACACTTCTTTTTTTGTGCGTGGAAACAGTCGAAAACCGTGTGTTATTATTCATATTGGCTCATAATGAACAACAGGAGAGTATTGCTTTCCATGCGCAAATACATGCAGAGAGTTGCCGTTCACAGTTCCAGCTAGACAACAAAACGACTGAATGCGAAGTGATTGAGATAATACAAAGACAATTTTATGTGAAATAAATAATATTTTTCTTTTTTATATTATTCTAGCTTCTATGTAACCACTCGCTGGGTACTCCCTCAAGTCCATTGATGGGACAGCGGTTTATGTAGTAAGAGAGATGTGATAGCTCGGAGAGCAAATCCTCTCCGTGCCGGGATTTGACGAGTATCAGGTTTCAGAATCTTGCGCCTTTGAACATTCCACGACAAGATTTAAAAGATCATTTTTTTACATAGAAAATAACTAGAGACTGTACTTAAAATACGTAGTATACCTATACTAGTAATCCGAATTTCTTGGCGTACAATATAAAATCAAAACTTCCAAGCTTCGCACATCAGCCAGATGGCTTTTTCAAGGAAGGCGATCTGATTGCAGTGGCGTATCTACCATCCCAGCAGCCCCCGAAGCTGCGTGGGGCGCAGGTAACGACGGGGCGTACTCCATCTTCCAGTAATGGTTTTATGAAAAAATCCGAGCGCATACGAAAACAAACAAACAAATAATTAATCCAAAAATCCCCATTTCCCTTTAATACATACACTGGCGGAAAGTAAAAAGAACACCAAGAAAGAATTGGCGGACGATCATGAAATTTAAATATGTTAATGGGGTCGAGATTACGTAGGTGTGATGTTAATTTTGGGACCAACCGGTGAGCGCTTACGCCACACCACGGCATAATATGCAAATTATCGTCGGTGGTATTTAAGGAGTACGGCGAAGTGAATGTAATCAGTCGTCGGCGTACGGACACGTGCGAAAACCCTGAAGAAGCTGAAATGCCTAGACATGGAAGACGTGTACGATTTCAGCAGTTATCGGACTTTGAGCGAGGTCGTCTAGTCGGACTCCGAGAGACCGGGTGGTCGTATGTCGTATTGCGGAGCGAATTGGATGGGAAGTATCGGTGGTGGTACGATGGTGGCGTAGATGGTCCGAGGAACATTCCCACACGAGAAGACGTGGAACCGGGAGTCACAGACGGACTGATGAGCGGACCTATCGACGCATAAGAAGAGCGGCGTTGTCAAGCAGCACATCCACTGCAACGCAAATCCGAGCTGCCGTTGCACCTGAGGTGACTGTGCGAACAATCCGCAACCGTCTACTGGATGTAGGACTATGTGCACGTGTGCCTCTGGCATGTGTACCTCTGACTCCAGCCCACCGTCAGGAACGGCTGCAGTGGTGTCACCAACGTATGCACTGGAGAACGCAGTAGCTATCTGTCGTTTTCAGCGATGAAAGCAGATTCTGCTTGGGAGCCTCCGATGGCCGTTTGCGTGTTTGCAGACGCACAGGGGAGCGTCTCCACCCTTCTTGCATCCGCCAGCGACACACAGAGCCTACACCTGGTCACCTGGTGTGGGGAGCGATCGGCTATCACTCCCGTACACAACTAGAGTTTGTACCGGGTACGCTAAACAGCACCTCCTACATCAACAACATCATTCAGCCTGTTGTTGTGCCATTTGTAAGGTCGGTCCATCGTTGTGTTTTCCAGCAAGATAACGCACGCCCACACACGGCACGTGCAACGCAACATGCACTTCAGGGTGTGAGACAACTTCCATGGCCTGCACGTTCACCGGATTTGTCCTCCAATGAGCACGTGTGGGATTTTATGGGACAACGACTTATCCGATCTCCACGGCCAGCCACGACCATCCCCGTTATACGCGTCCAGGTTGAGAATGCTTGAAACTCAATCCTCCAAACTTACATCCAACATCTGTACGACAGAGTCCATGCCAGAATTGCAGAGTGTTACGCAGTTCATGGCGGTTCAACCTCGTACTAACAATGTTACATGGAAATGTTATTTTTCAGTTTACCAGCAAATACAGTTGTATTTTGCTATAATGTTTTGATCACGTTATCCGCTGCATTCCGTTATTATGCTGTATAAATTTCGTTGATATCAGACGTCTCTTTCTTGGTGTTCTTTTTTCACTTTCCGCCAGTGTATATGCATGTAGCTTTGCCTAAATAAATGTCAAGTTTTACTTTTAAAACATTGGATGCCCTACGGAATAAATTTATTCGGCTCTTGCGCTCCGGGTTGTAATGCAATCGCTCTGCAATGGGTTGTAATACCATCGTTGTCCAATGGATTGTAAACGATACTAACGCTGCCCAATCACCCTCTCAGGAAAAGTACGGGACCACGTGGGGATTCCTCGTTGAGGATGTGAGAAAAAAATCAGTCACCAAGGATTACGTACACGACAGGCACCAACAATATTTATGAACAGCAGCCGCAGATCTGTGTGTAAAAGAGGGTGATTTCTTCAAGGGATTTACAGTATTTTAGTTTTGGACAAAACAATTACACATTGCTTAGCTCTTGGTTCTCCTTTATAGTAAGTATGTCTATCTCATTTACTGTGTGGAAACTTTAACATACAAGTGAACGGCATCCATTCGCAAAATGTCACAAAAGCGTCCAAGTGGAGCATAGTATCGGCGAAAGCAAAATGAGCGCGCGAAGAAATTTCCAATGCTCGACCAACTCTTTTTGCGTAGAATCAATTAAACCCAAGTGCCGTTGTTGATTAAAAGAATTGATGATATGTTTAGCACGTTAACTGCTCAAACTTTAGAGGCAGACATTTCACATAAACTAAGCACTTCAGAAACAAGTGAAAGTTAAATGGGTGATTATGAAGTCCCATAGTTATTGACTTTAACCATTAAAGCCGCCCCGGTGGCGCAGTGGTCTAAGGCGTTGGCCTCTGATCATTCGTCCGTAAGGGGTCCGGGTTCGAATCCCGGTGAGGCATGGATGTTGTGTTTGTCTTACGGCACTGGCTCTCTCCCTTCCCTGGAACCAGTGACCCTAAATTAGGGACGGGCGACTGCTTATAGCCCATTGAGTTGCTCACGGTGGTCGTTAAACCTCAAAAAAAAAAAAAATTAACCATTAAAGTATCATCATCATCATTGTCAACCATTATCAATCCACTGCTGGACGAAGGTCTCCCCAAGTTTCCTCCACAACGGTCTGTCTTGTGCCAGTCTCCTCCATGTCACTCCCGCATACTTTCGAATTTCATCCACCCATCTTCCATGTGGTCTTCTTCTGGGTCTTTTCCTGTCCCTTAGAATCCAATCTAAAATTTCGGCTGTCCATCGATGGTCTGTTCTTCTGGCAGTATGTCCAGCCCATTGCCATTTCAGGGATTTAACTCTGATCATGATGTCTTCCACTCTTGTCATTTTTCGGATCCACGTGTTCCTCTTCTTATCTCTCCTGGTTACACCAAGCATGCACCTCTCCATGCTGCTTTGAGTTGTCTGCAGCCTTTGTATGTCTCTTTTAGCTAAGGTCCACGTCTCTGCATCATACGTAAGCACTGGAAGGATGCATTGATCAAACACTTTTCTTTTAAGACATAATGGCATATTGCTCTTGAAAATTATGATGTTTCTTCCAAAAGCTCTCCAGGCAAGTTTTGTACGCCGATTAATTTCTTCACCAATGTGACCCTCACTTGATATCTGCTGTCCAAGATAAACGTACGTGTCTGTTATCTCCAGCTTTTCTCCATCAATCGATAAATCTTCATTTCTTGTAAAAGCATTGTACATCACTTTTGTCTTCTGAAAGTTGATTTTTAATCCCACTTCTTTACTCTTGTCAGCAAGTTCCTGGATCATACTCTGTAGCTCTGATGGGGTAGTTGCAAAAATGACTATGTCATCAGCAAAACGAAGGTGGGTTAGATAATCTCCATTAATCTTTATCCCTTTGTTTTCCCAGTTCAGTGATTGAAAGACATTTTCCAATGTGGCATTAAAGAGCTTTGGAGATATGGTGTCACCTTGTCTCACTCCTTTTCCAATTTTTATGTGTGTTGTATTTTTAAACAGCCGAATATTTGCACTTGCATTTTCATAGATGTTATTAATAATATTAATGTATGCATCTTCAATACCGCAGGATTTCAGAGCCATTGCAACTGCTGATGGTTTCACCGAATCAAAGGCTTTTTCATAATCGATAAAAGCCATGCACAATGGAAGTTCATATTCCCTCGCTCTTTCAATTAGTTCTCTCAGTACGTGGATATGATCTATTGTGCTGTAGCCACTCCTGAATCCAGCTTGTTCTCTCGGTTGAGCCATGTCCAGTGTCACCTTCAAGCGGTGTGAAAGAACTTTAGTGAAGATTTTATAAACCACTGATAGGAGGCTGATAGGTCTGTAGTTCCTGAGATCCTCAATGTCACCTTTTTTATGTAGCAAGATTATTGTAGCGTTGTTCCGATCCTCAGGAATCTTCCCTTCATTAAGGCATCGAGTGAAAATTTGGGCGAGTACTGTTTCGATTTCTCCACTTGCTTCTTGTATGATGTCTACAGTAATTCCATCTTCTCCTGGAGCTTTTCCCCGCTTCATGTTCTTGATTGCATGTGCAACTTCTGCTGGAAGGACTGGAAGAACTCTGGTACTGGTACCTTTCATGATGTCTGGAGTACATGTATCATCCCTTTCATATAATTTGGAGTAGAAATCTTTCACTCTTGTCAAAATTTCGCCTCTATTTCTTGTTACAGAACCATCTTCTTTTCTCAGTGCCAAAATCTGTTTTTTCCCCTTACTGAGATGTCCCTTTGCTATCTTTAGGCTTTGGTTGTTTTCAATTGCTTTCCTTACCAGTTCACAGTTGAATTTCCTTACGTCTTCAGTGATACTTTTTCGTACTGTCTTGCATAGCTCTATATATTCCACTTTGGAAGTCACATCTTCTTTAGTTGTCCTCATCTCTCTTCTTTTTTGCATCAACATTTTGGTTTTTCCTGATAATTTGTTCACATGCAATTTGTTCTTAGACCCAGCTAATTTTGTTGCTGTTTCCATAAGAGCTTTAGTTACTTTTCTGTTACTTCAGAAATATACACTTCTTCCAATGTTTGGCCTTCTAAAGCAGAGAACCTGTTCTTCAGTTCCAACTTGAAAGTATTATGGTGTTTTTTAAGGTTGGTTATTTCAATACATTTTGTTTGTCTTATGAGCTTGCCACGTTCGAGTTTAGTGTTGAGGTGCATCTTACATCTCACCAATCTATGGTCACTGCCTGTGTTGAACTTGTTTAGCACACTGCAGTCTTCTGTGACGAATTTTTTGTTACACATAATAAAATCAATTTCACTTGTCGTCCCATTTGGATGTCTCCATGTCCATTTCCTGTGTGGCTTTTTCTTGAAAAAGGAGTTCAAGATGAAAAACCCTTCTGCCTCTGCAAACTCTACGAGAGTATTTCCACGCTGGTTTCTGTTGCCGTGACCGAATTTACCTACTGAAGTTTCATTCTGTTGCCGTTGCCCTATTTTTGCATTGAAATCTCCCATAATTATCTTCAAGTGCTGCTTACCTTTATTATTTAGATGACGAATTTCCTCATAAAATTCTTCAATTTCTTCTTCAGCATGACTTGAGGTGGGTGCATAAGTTTGAATAATCTGAGCCTTGTATCTTCTCGAGAGTTGGATAACGAGTCGTGCAGCTATGTCAGAGGAACTTTCAACTTCTACAACTTTATCCTTCAGTTTCTTGTTTATTATAAATCCAACACCACTAGTTCTGCCAGTATCTGTCCCACGATAGTAGAAGAGATGTCCACTTTTCAGTTCAATGAGATCTTCTCCTTTTCTCCTTACCTCACTTAGCCCGACGATGTCCCACTTGATCTTTTGTAGTTCCTCTTCCAATTCAAGAAGCCTTGAATCAGAAGATATGGAGCGTCCGTTGTACGTAGCCAAGGTCATCATCAGATGGCAGCCTAGTCCGGTCCTCCGGGGATTCTTAGCACCCTCTGCCTTCATGTCGCACTGGCTGCTGCCTTGGCCAGGTACATTCCAGCTGCCGGAGACTGAGGGCCAAGATTTAAGTTGTGGAGTCATTTTGGAGGGGTTTAGCCATAACTCACCAAGCTGGCCAAGCGGGTTGGTGAGTGTGGGATAGCATTTCCTCTAATCCCGATGGTATAGTTATACCGCTATTGGCGGTCGTCAGAGCCCCTTTAGTGGGAACAGGATGTACCACGAGAAGGCGGGGTTGACATTTGTCAAGGAGAGGCTGTGATGGTACGCATCACCTGACCTTACATTAAAGTATATTTTACCGAATTCTTTTCTGGCGATAAAATGTATATTCATGCTCATGCATCAGTCTGCGCACGATGTTAATCCGGGTTGGCTGATTGATAACCTCACATTATGTACCAAAAAACGTTTAAAAATTAAAACTACACGTCTCTAGGTATTTCATTTATTTTCCCTGACATCCTTGTCGACCTCCTAACCCCCCCCCTCCTCGTGTTCAAAAAACATATCCTCCCTCGTGTTCAAAATCCTGGGAAAATGTATTGCGAGGAGCGGGGGCGCACGTTGTGCTGGTTACAACACTGTCTGGTTGATGAGCGAAAGCTTGAAAACTTTAATTTCTATTCCAAGACATTCGGGCCGCCCCGGTGGCGCAGTGGTCTAAGCGATGGCCTCTGATCATTCGTCCGTAAGGTGTCCGGGTTCGAATCCCGGTGAGGCATGGATGTTGTGTTTGTCTTACGGTACTGGTTCTCTCCCTTCCCTGGAACCAGTAACCCAAAATTAGGGACGGGCGACTGCTTATAGCCCATTGAGTTGCTCACGGTGGTCGTTAAACCTCCAATCAAAAAAAAAAAAAAAAAAAAAGACATTCGGATTACTAGTATATTGGGTTGGCCAAAAAGTGTTGGCAGCATTGCATCGTGTTTTTGCTCTGCGATTTTCTTGTGATTTGTAGTGTGTTATTGGACTCTTCGTTCCTTAATTTCATGTTTTTCTTTCTTTTTTTTTTTTTTTGATTGGAGGTTTAACGACCACCGCGAGCAACTCAATGGGTTGTAAGCAGTCGCCCGTCCCTAATTTAGAGTCACTGGTTCCAGGGAAGGGAGTAAGCCAGTGCCGTAAGACAAACACAACATCCATGCCTCACCGGGATTCGAACCCCAACCCCTTTCGGACGAATGATCAGAGGCCATCGCTTAGACCACTGCGCCACCGGGACGGCTAATTTCATGTTCGCCTTCGGTATAAAGGTATCGTACTTCGTTTTGCTTCGCTCCTGAGGCGCCGAGTGCCTATTTTGTTGTAATTCATCTTGTTTACGTTTGGCCAAGCTGGTCAAGCTCGCTACTGGGCGCCTCCATTAAAGATGGCGACTTCCGGTGGAGACGGTGATAGCCCTAATCTCTCTTCCTTTTCTGTTGCCCCATATGGGGGTGCTGCCAAGCAAGCGTCCGCTCGTGGCGGTGCCAATTTGCCTTCCCCAACTACGTCACATCTCCCGGCTTCCGCTATCGGTGATGACGCAATGGACATCACTGGAAATGCAGCCTCTTCTACACTGCTGTCCACCCAAAATGCAACACCAAGAAAGACACGAGATAGCAAAGCCAAATTTACTGGACACATAACAACAGATACAAAGATGAAACGATTGAGCTTACAGGCCCGTGCGACTTGTGGAACACGCAGACATCAGTAGTTCGTGCGGCCCCTATGGCTGGCAATAACGGCCGCTACACGCCGCGGCACCGAACGAAAGAATCTTTGGATGTGGGCTTGGGTTATGTCGGTCCAGGCTGCTTCCACACGTTGCCACAGTTTATTAGGCGTAGCCGCGGGCGGTGCTTGCCGGGCCACTTGGTTGCTGATCAGTGACCAGACGTGTTGGATGGACGACATATCGGGATAACACACGGACCACGGCAGCAGTGACACCTGGTCAGCCGTGAAGAATTGTTGACCGATGCGTGCCACGTGCGGGCGCATTGTCCTGTTGAAACGTGGCCGCTGGAAGGTCCTGCAGGTAAGGGAGGACTACAGGCTGCAAAACGTCGGAGATATAGCGGTGGTTGTTGAGTGTACCGGTGATGCGTACCAGAGGGGTGCGGGTGTCATATCCAATTGCGCCCCAAACTATAACGCCAGGCGACGGACCGGTATGGCGATGCATAATGCAGGCGTCATACAGTCTCTCGCCGCGGTGCTGCCACACGCGCATCCAACCATCGTGGTGTTGCAAGCAGAACCGGGATTCGTCGGAGAAGACAAATTCGTGCCATTCCGTAGTGCAGGAGCGGCGTTCAACAGCCCACTGCCGCCGCACTCACCGGTGGCGTATTGTTAATGGTAATCGGAGCAATCGGCGCCGTGCGACAAGTCCCCGCTCCTGCAGACGACGTCGAACGGTACGTGATAATTCCTGCGCTAACGTTCGTGATGTGGCAGTGCGAGCCGTCAATGCCCGCCGCACAACATGCCGGACTTCTCGTTTGATGGTGTGCCGCGGCTGCGGCAAACACTCACGTCGGTCCGTCCGTCCCTCTTGCACCCACCGAATCCATACTCGCCTCACTGTGGCTGGATGTCGTCCCACACGGGCGCCGATGTCTCGGTACTATAAACCGCTGTCGCAAAACCAACTATTCGCCCTCTGTCGAACTCCTAAACGCGCTGGAATGACTGCCGTATTCTGCGACGAGCCATCAGGAAGCTTCCCATGCACAGGTCAGGCAGCACAACACACTTCCACTACTTACACCACGCCTTCTGTGCAACCTTCTTATAGTGCTTCTCGGTGGCGTGCCGGGCGCACATGATTTGCATATGCCCTGCAATGCTAATCGTTTGCATGTCCTCTCGCGGGTGACGCATGCTGCAACGTTCAGGCCAATCGGATGTTTCCTTCTTGGTGTTGCGTTTTTCGACGTCGTCTGCAGGAGCGGGGACTTGTCTCACGGCGCCCATTGCTCCGATTACCATTGACGTTACACCACCGGCGAGAGCGGCAGCAGTGGGCCGTTGAACGCCGCACCTGGACTACGGAATGGCAGGACATTGTCTTCTCCGACGAATCCCGCTTCTGCCTGCAACACCACGATGGTCGGATCCACCTGTGGAGGCACCACGGCGAGAGACTGTATGACGCCTGCATTATGCATCGCCATACCGGTCCGTCGCCTGGCGTTATGGTTTGGGGCGCAATTGGGTATGACACCACGCAATTGGATATGACACCACAGCCACCGCAACATCTCCGACGTTTTGGAGCCTGTAGTCTTCCCTTACTTGCAGGACCTTCCAGCGGCCACGTTTCAACAGGACAATGCGGGCCCGCACGTTGCACGCATCGTGCAACAATTCTTAACGGCTTATCCAGGCGTCACTGCTGCCGTGTTCCGTCTGTCATCCCGATATGTCGTCCATCGAACACGTCTGGTAGCTGATCGGCAACCGAGTGGCCCGGCAAGTACCACCAGCGGCTGCGCCTGATGTACTCTGGCAACGTGTGGAAGCAGCCTGGAACGACATACCCCAAACCCACATCCAAAGCCTCTTTCGTTCGATGCCGCGGCGTGTAGTGGCCGTTATTGCCAGCCATGGGGGCCACACAAATCATTGATGTCTGCGTGTTCCGTAAGTCGCACGGGCCTGTAAGCTCAATCGTTTCATCTTTGTATCTGTTGTCATGTGTGCAGTAAATCTGGCTTTGCTATCTAGTGTCCTTCTTGGTGTTGCATTTTGGGTGGCCAGCAGTGTATTTTAAAGATAGTTGATGTATACTTCATTATTATTAAATAGCTAGAGACTGAACTTAAAATAGTATAACTATACTAGTAATCCGAATTTCTTGGAGGAGAATAGAAATTCGTTTTCAAGCTTTCGCACATGAACCAGATGGCTTTTTCATGGAAGGTTGGCTATTTAATGTGCGAAAGCTTGGAAACTTTGATTTTTGCTCTATGCCAACACATTCGGATTACCAGTATAGTTATACTATTTTAAGTATAGTTCCTTATTAGTAATTAGCTAAAGACTGTTTTTCACTCGTGCTATGCCTCGGAAGGACCTTCCAAACGAAAATTGGCTGATACAATCTTTCTCTGCACAGAAAAAAAAATGAAAAAAAAGTGCTTCACTGAGTCGGCACGTTATTTAGTATACCTTCACATTAGGTGCAAGAAAAGTAGTCACAAGTGGATCAGTTATTGAAATCACAGTTGCATATTAAAACAAGAAAGATGACACCGAATTTCCAGTTGTAATTAGCACTTTTGTTGAATCCTTTTATTTATGGTTGTTTTTTCAATCGATTTTTCAAACCTATTCGTAGTAAATGGAACCAGTTAGAATATAAAACCAACCGAATTTCTAAAATCGATAAAACATCCAGAAATACAAACAGCTACTTAATCCCATTAGCGGCTAAAACGTGCATTGCCAAATTTAGCAGAAAGATCACAAAATTTTCTCATAACAGAAGCAAGATGTCAGCGACGAAGCGATTTTCAAATCGAAGAGTTAAAAGAACCAATAGAGGAGGAAACATAATAGAGCCCTACGCTCCCTAGAAGAATTTTATATATTGGAAATGTTGAAAATATTCGAATTCTTCATAGCAAAAGCGATGCTAAGAAAACAGAATTTTTCAAATACTTCTCCCGGAAGCAGAGATAGAGAGAAAAAGTTTTTACCTTTACGCCCCTAACAGGAAAACTGCGCATTATTTAAAGAGGATAATGCTCCCCGTCTTTATTGTACCGAAAGGCATACTGTAAAAAAAGAAAAATACATTTTTCAAATGGGTTTTTAGAAGTGAACATACAGCTCCAAACAAAAGCACACAAACACCACCTAGCGACAGAACGGTGACTAAAAATATCTCCGCAAGTACAAGCAGCCAAAAGTGTTCCAGAAAGTAAATGGCGTCCGGTGTAAAAAGAATTTTTAAATCGGGCATTTAAGAAGCAGAGATATCGGGAACAAGTTAGTAAAATCACGCAATGCATTGATTATGATACGCTTTCCAGCATACCATTAAATTATTACTCAAGTTATGAGGATAATGGCTGTGGAATAAATAGCGCTCCTGTGATCTGACCTTTGACCCCATTTCGATTATATTAAACAGAATTGGTTCAGTATATCTCCGGAACAACGAACTAACTAATTAATACAGACATTTAACGGGGACTAGGAACATCAAACAAAGGTCTTCGCTCTTTCCACGTTTATAAGTGAGTCACGGAAAAATTCTCATTGGCCGCCACCGGGAGTCGAACCCAGGGTCTTCCAGTTACGCGCCGGATATGCTTCCGCTACACCACAGCGGCCTCGAATTCCTCCAGACTCACACACACACTAACTGCCACGCCAAGTTGGCAGGTTGCTTCTTGGAGCCCCGCACAATGCTGGGGATTCACCAAAGATGATAAGCAGCAACTGAACAAATAATTAGAAGGCGAATGAATAATTAATACAGACATTTCACGTGAACCAGGAACATCAAACAAAGATCTTCGCTCTTTCCACGTTTATAAGTCAGTCACGGAAAAATTCTCATTGGCAGACACCGGGAGTCGAACCCAGGGTCTTCCAGTTACGAGCTGGATATGCTACCGCTACACCACAGCGGCCTCGAATTCCTCCAGACTCACACACACACTAACTGCCACGCCAAGTTGGCAGGTTGCTTCTTAGAGCCCCGCACAATGCTGGGGATTCACCAAAGATGATAAGCAGCAACTGAACAAATAATTAGAAGGCGAATGAATAATTAATACAGACATTTCACGTTGACCAGGAACATCAAACAAAGATCTTCGCTCTTTCCACGTTTATAAGTTAGTCACGGAAAAATTCTCATTGGCAGACACCGGGTGTCGAACCCAGATTCTTCCAGTTACGAGAATTTTTCCGTGACTCACTTATAAACGTGGAAAGAGCGGAGATCTTTTTTTGATATTCCTGGTCCACGTTAAATGTCTGTATTAATTATTCATTTTCCTTCTAATTATTTGTTCAGTTGCTGCTGTATAATAATGTTGAATACTCTCTTCTCATGACGCTGGATTGGCAGAGATGGCCTAATTCGGTGGCCAGCCCGTTAACCGGATATAACCCCGTTGGATTTTATATGAACGATTTATCAAAGACAGAGTACACATAACAAAGGTGAATGATTCAAAGGGCCTAAAGGAATGGAATGTGAACGCTATTGCTGATGATGATATGGATTTATTATAACAGATATGGCAAGGAATCGGGTACTGGATCGATATCCTCCGGGCAACTAAGGGGTAAGATATAGAAGTGTATTAGTTTATATCATAAAAATAAACTTTATATGTTTACCTTTCAAACGCAGCAACTATTTGTCTGTAAGTGCTGTACTTATTTTTTAATAATTTTCTAAAAGTAGAGCATAACTGCTGGACCACGATGTACCCAGACATGACATAGGTAAAATGTCATTACTTATTTATTTTCTGTCCGCATGGAATGAAAAAGACTTGTAGTTCTAGCTGGATTTAATATCTGGTAGCCATACCCTTTGCAGGACGCTTCGGTTGCGCAGTGTGTCTAAGCGCTGGCTTATGATAATTCGTCCGTGAATAGTCCGGGTTCGAATACCGGTGAGGCATGGATGTTGTGTTTGTCTTACGGCACTGGCTCTCTCCCTTCCCTGGAACCAGTGACCCTAAATTAGGGAAAGGCGACTGCTTATAGCCCATTGAGCTGCTCACGGTGGTCGTTAAACCTCCAATCAAAAACAAATATACCCTTTGCAGCACATAGGCTTTTCACAATGTCAGGCATTGTGGAAATGAGATTTTTTTGTTTTTCTTTTTTTGACTGGAGGTTTAACGACCACCGTGAGCAACTCAATGGACTATAAGCAGTCGCCCGTCTTTAATTTAGGGCCACTGGTTCCAGGGAAGGGAGAGAGCCAGTGCCGTAAGACAAACACAACATCCATGCCTCACCGGGATTCGAACCCGGACCCCATTCAGACGAATGATCAGAAGCCATCGCTTAGACCACTGCGCCACCGTGGCGGCTGGAAATGAAATCAGCAATTTGAGCCCACGATTCAGGCCAGAAGATGTGCCTCGTTAGTTAGTATCTGTGGCATCCATCGTAATTTTCCATCCAATATGACCCACAGGTGTTCAGTTGGGTTCATATTAAGGCTGTGGCTTGGCCACGACAGTTTCCGGATGAGGTTTTTGTTTGTACCATGTTTGGGTAAGTTTTGCTCTATGACATGGAGCCCCATCCTCCATGAACAAGGAGATAGCCTTTGATATCAGACCACTGGAGAATATTGGTAGCAGACCAGTCTCAAGGATGGTTACGTATTTTTGTGCATTGATGTTGCCTTCACATTCTATGAGGACTGAACAGTCATCCATTTGGCTCCCATATCATGTCTGAAAGACCGCCATGTTTCACAGTTGGCGGTAGGCGCTTCAAGCTGAATTCCTGGCTGTGCAATCGCCACATCCAAGCCAGGCCACTGTCTGAAAATTGTGCAAATCGGGACTCATCAGTGAATATGACAGTGTGCCAAATGCTAAGTGCCTCTTGTTTTCAGACAGGCCTTGCCACTGTCTGAAAATTGTGCAAATCGGGACTCATCAGTGAATATGACAGTGTGTCAGATGCTACGTGTCTCTTATTTTTAACCTGGCCCTGCTACTGTCTGAAAATTATGCAAATCGGGACTCATTAGTGAATATGACTGTGTGCCAAATGCTAAGTGTCTCTTATTTTCAGACAGGCCTTGCCACTATCTGAAAATTGCGCAAATCGGGACTCATCAGAGAATATGACTGTGTGCTAAAACGCTAAGGGTCTCTCAATCATGTCTGTCACCCATGCCAATCTGTGACGAATATTTGCTTCTCGCAAAAGAGATATACGTGAAGTCGCACTTCCATGATAGCCAAATCTGTGAAGATATTACTGAGCAGTTCTGGCACTGACTTGGAGCCGTTCTGCGATCTTAGCAGCTTTGCTACGAGGATTGGTTTCCACATAGCGCTTGACAGCTCAAAGACAACTCTGTGGTGGCCCAGGGCTACCTTACATGTTGCAGCTGCTTCCTTGCCTGCTTTCTTGAATTCCACTAGCACTCTATTAACTGTGGCAAGAGGAATTTGCAATTTGGCAGCAATCTCACGGTGGCTGGCTCCGAGATGCGATTGCCACACGATTCGTCCTCTCTTAAAGCCGCTTAGTTTCTTGGCTTCCTTGGGTGGAGGCATGTTCGTTTGGTGTCACCTATTCACTGGTGTTGTCCTCAAAGGCGCATCCGGAATAACGAAACGGGGGTAGGGCATTTGATATCAGGGGGTAGCTGATTTTTTTATCACTCTGTCTCTAGTATATACACTATATAGACAAAAGACACCGGACACCTAGGAGAGAAACATAACATAACGTTTATTCACATACCTTTGCACGGTGTCTGTCCACATTTGACCTTATTGCATGCACTGACCCTTCGAAGCTCAGTGGTTGGGTTTTAAGCTCCGTGATTTTCGTTGCTATAAGGTGTTTATTGAGTGCTTTAGTTTCTGTGGTTGCGTGTATCTTCAAGTTGAAAGTCCACGCTTTACGTTCGTGTATCTCCCAGGTTGGTGAGTGCCATATTTTTTCATTATTCACTGTTTTATTTTTCAACCGAGCTGGTCTTTTTTCGTTAAAGTCTCGCCATTGCTTCGATGGCGGAGGCAGACAAGGGTGACGCCCACATCCTTATTTTGGCAGATCAGCCAGCACCCTCTTCTTCTTCTACGGCGGCAGCTCCTGCTCAGCTAAATGAGGTGGCTCCCGAGCGTCATTGCGACGTCATGGATACCTCTTCTTCTCCAGCAATAACTTCCTCCCTTCCCACCAAGTGCGGTGGTGCCAAGTCTCCTATCTACATCTCAGCAGATGATGACGTCTCCGTGATCAGCGATACTGAGCTCATAGCTTCTACTTTTCATCAACTTTCTGATCCGCCCTCACTGCTAGGAGCCGCTTCATCGAGTTCTCGACCCATGCCTGCCCAAGCATCCTATGCTTCTGCAACTTCTGGGGTCCTCACACCCCCAGTTTCATCTGCTATGCCTTTTCCTGAATCCTATGTCACTGTCGTCGGTTCTACTGCTACAATTGACATACCAGAGGATTCCCGAGCTGGTCACCTTTTTTCCTCCACTATGGAACGGGGCGTCTATTTTGATGCGCTTCCCGACACTAAGCTGTGGCAATATAGCCGAGTCCTCAAAACTATCTTACCAAAGGATGCAATAGACTTTGTAGCTCGAAAACCCAGATCTGTCTTAATCTATTTTAAGGATAAAGCGCATGCTGACCAGGTCCTTACGGAAGGTCTAACTATCAATGACGTGCATCTGTTAGCACAACCGGTTGCGCACCGCCCGGTGCAGGTGACCTTCTACCCCGTACCACCAGAAGTATCCGACGCTGCACTTTGCACCTTGCTCAGCAGGTACGGCAGAGTTGTTGGCTCCATAACAACTCTCTCTGCGGCTCCCAGAGATCCTGAAGACAAATCGATTCGAGGTTTTCGCCGCACTGCTCGAGTCCTCTTTTCATCTGATGCTCAGCTGAAAGCGGTTCCGAATGTTTTGCACATCCGCTGTGGACAGCAACGCCGAAAAGTTGAGATAATCACTTCACAGTATTGCACTATATGTCAGAGCGAAAGTCACATAAGGGCTCAGTGCCCACGTGCCTCCCTGCAAACAGCTCCACACACTACATCTTCTTCTACTTTGTCCACCAACGCTTCACAGACTTCTTCCTATTCGAGGAAAGTCGCGGAATCAAGATCTTCCAAAAGTCAGCTTACTGCCATTGGTCAACAAACGACTTTGATGCCTCCACCTCCTGCTGATCCTAAGAATTTTCCCAGGCTTCCAAAATCGACTCCCCCTTGTACTTTTACAACCACTGCTGATGTACATGTTGACCACTCCTCAGCTTTTACCGTTGGCTCCATGACACGAGTCACAGGTAACGCTTCGGGTTCAGACTCTCCAGACGATCATGAAGCTTTAGTGGTTGCTGGAAAACGCAGTGGTACTACTCGCTCCAAGACGAAGAAGTCAAAGACTCTGGCGTCCCGAAGATCATCTCGCTCTTCTACCCGCTCATCCTCTCGCTCCGTCAGCTCTCGACGACCGTTCTCCAGGTCGCCTCTACACACTTCCTCTGAGACAGCATGTGAGGGTGCCTTTCCCTCACTAGAAGAATTCACAACTTTTCTTGCTGAAAATGCTTTCCCTGCTGAGCCTCTGCCATACGAGGACGTGCTGGATTGCCTTTTAGGGTCCTCTAGCCCTTCCTCAGCACGCACTTCCATTCAGCAGTATGAAGCAGCTCTTCCACAAGTGCTGGTTCAATTACACTCACTTGAAAACACTCTTCGGCGCACTGCGGACGAGGTCCCGTGGAGTACTTGTTTTCTCCGTCGACTCCACTCCATCACTACAGCCAGTCAATTCCTACTGCATCCCACAACTAACCTAGACATTCAAGGTGGTGTCACTTAATTGTCGCGGTTTTGCGACACCTCTTGCGAATGCGCTGGTACGAGAGGATCTTGCTCCGCTGAATGCTGATATATTACTTCTGCAGGAAACAAACTGTACTTCCACCACTCAATTTCATCAATGGCGTCAGTGGGTTCATACTTTTCATCACGCCTACAGCCAACTGTCGCGTGGTGGTGGCATGGCAGTTGGTGTTCACTCACGTTTTCGTTCAACTCTTTCCTCCTTTTCAGTGAAAAACTTATGTCGAGACTTATTACAACGAGTCTCTTTCACCGTCGCAGCTGAAAAATTTCATGTATTCAACATTTATGTTCCTTGCACTCCTACTCACGTGCCAGAATTGTTTGCAAAACTTCGACGGGCTCTGTCACGTATTCCCATCACCGACCGGGTACTTATCGGAGGTGACTACAATTGCACTCTACATCCCCTAACTGATCGCTCTTCTTCCTCCAGAGAACACCGTACGGAAGTAGTACATCTCTTACAGTCTATCACTTCAGACTTCTCACTAGTAGATGTTCAACGCCATTTGTCACCAACCCAGACTACACATACATGGCGTGCACCAAGAGCCATTGATCCTCCTGCAGCAAGATTGGATCGCTTTTATGCAACTTCTCTTCTTCTACCAGCAATATCAGATTCATGCTGTACACCCACAGCTTCCTCGGATCATTGCGCCATTGCCATAACAGTTTTTGCTACTTCAACACAGCCACGTACAATCCGGCCTTGGACTTTTGACGACACTCTTTTAGATGACTCAGCCTTCTGCTCATCGGTGCGAGATTTTCTTGCGGATTGGCGTACAAGGCTTCATTCTGCACCGTGCCCCCTAAACGTTTGGTTGGAAGTAAAACGCCACCTCATATTACTGGTACGAAACCTGTCATACTCGATCATGACACAACGGAGCATGCGACTTGATCATACTAGGCAAATGCTTTCTTTGCTCAATCTTGCTGATCCCCTATTTCAAGTCTACCAGGCAGAATTACATTCACTTTTGGTGCCACTTGCAAAACAAGCCCTTCAACGCCTTAAACTACAACACCTGAAACCTGATGCTTGTTCGTACGAATTCCTTACGTCACTTGAGTCAACTCGCCGATCCTCTTCTGTTCTGCAGCACCTTCGTCTTCCAACTGGAGTAATTTCATCCGAACCAGTTCCAATTTGTTCTATGGTACGTAATTTCTACATTTCAAAATTTTGTGAAACTCCTCCTCCCTCCCCTACGGCTTCTGCTCTTATGTTCTCTTCTTTGCCTCAGGTCCCTTCTCATCTTTCAGCCAGCCTCCTCCATCCTCCCACTTTAACTGAGCTCTCTGACACTTTCTCGTCCTTCAACCCCCGGGCTTCACCTGGCCCGGACGGTCTCCCTGTTTCTTTCTATAAGGCTTTTCTTCCTGCCCTCCTTCCATTTCTCCTCTGTGCCTTTTCTACTGCCATGCATCTTACATCTCTTCCAAGGAGTTTCACGCTCGCACATGTTGTACTTTTCCCCAAGAAGGGTGATCCGCTTGACTTGGGGAATTGGCGTCCCATCTCACTCTTAAATACTGATTATAAACTCTATACTAAATTTCTGTCCCGCCGGTTTAACCCCATACTCCCTCATATTCTCTCCACTAATCAAACCTATACTGTACCCGGGCGCTCCATCTCCCATAATATTCAGCTTCTTAATGATCTAATTCACCTCGCCCGCTCTCGCTCAGAACCCCTTGCTCTTCTTTCCCTCGATCAACGCTCAGCGTTCGATAATATTTCTCATGATTACCTTCTTGCTACATTACTAAATTTCGGATTTCCTCCTTCCTTTGCTTCTCTTCTCATCTCCCTCTACCGGGACGCAGTTTTCCACGTCAAGCTGCTCAACCTTCTCACAGCTCCCATACCCTTTCGTCGCGGCGTGCGTCAGGGTTGCCCCTTATCCGGGCAGCTCTTCGCCCTCGCAATAGAACCTTTTTTACGCGCAGTCCATCGATCCTTCTTTGCTTCACTACCACCGGTGGTAGCCAGCACACGTCATCATGTTGCTACCTATGTTGCCTACGCCGACGATATTACATTCTGCATTCGGCAAGACTCACAATTTCACGATCTCCACAATCTCTACAATACCTACGCCTCATGTTCCGGAGCAGCGCTAAACACAACGAAAAGCACAGGCCTATGGACCGGTTCGTGGACTAACCGCACTGACTCTCCTTGGGGAGCAGAGTGGTCCAACACCTCTCAACGATTCCTAGGAGTCCACCTTGGAAAACCAGCAACTGCTTCACTCGTCACCTAGACGACTCTCCGGCCACGCCTACATCGCTCGGTCGCAATCTGGCGGCGCGCACAATTCTGCACCTCCGTCTTTCAAAGAGCACGTCTAACGCACACTTACCTGCTTTCAATGTGCACGTATTCCTGGTTGGCTTCGAAGCAACCAGCACTACGTCTTCTTGAACTCACCCGCTGTCAAACTCAGGTTATCTGGCCCGGCCATCACTGGGTCGGAGCACCTCAACTCAGCCTGTCTCCTTCCAACGGAGGCATTAGTCTACCCGACGTCAGATCCTATTACAAGGCTTATCGTGTGTCTACGTTTTTACGATCACTTGCGGCACCTGCTCCCTCTGCAGTTGCTGCTCGTGATGTCATAGTATCTCCGCATAACCCATGCTTTACTCTCCTTTCGTTCTTACTCATGGACCACTGTCCCCTTCTCACACTTTTCCCTCCTGTCTACAAAGAGGCTATCTCCTTTCTTCGTTCCCTCCCTCTTTCTCGCTCTCTCCCTGCCTCCACAAATGACCTACTTTCCGAACCTCTTTTTTTTTTCTTCTCTGCTACACCCTCCCCATCTCCCATGTTTTGCTTTTCCTTCATGGCTCAGAGCTGGAGTCGTTACTGTCAGCGATCTTGTTACCACCGATCTTTCCTGGCTCCCCTTCTCTTCTCTACCCTCTGCTCTCCGTTTCAATGCCAACGCTCACTTTGTTCACAACTCTCTTATTTCTACTATAATCTCCCTGTTCCCTGAGCTTGCTACTCCCTCAGGTCTCATTTCTGTTCACTCTGCCTCTCTCCTTCTCCCATTTTTTCTGTCGTCCATTGGTCCACCTCTTCCTCTTGTCTCTTTCTCAACAGCTGATCTCTACCGTTTTCTCTCTCGCTCTTCCGCACCTCTTCCCATTTCTGGTATTCCACTTTCTTCTACCTCCGCAGTGTGGCCCGCTGCGCTTTCCCCACTTTCAGCACCCCTTGAAGTCAATTCACATTGGCTTTTCTTACACAACCGCCTCCCTGTGCCGTCGATTTTACATCGCATGACCATTTTATCTTCACCCTCCTGTCCGTATTGTGGCGAGGAGGCTGACGTTCAGCATGTCTTCATGTATTGCACAGTATTATTGCCAATACTCCATCTCGCTTTCACGCTAGCGCAACGATCCTGTGAGACCGTCCTCACCTTCAGCGCCTACCGAACACTACTTCTGAACTCTTCTCGCCCTATTCACCTTCCGGCAGTCTGCTCCTACATCTTCGTGCTTGTAAAACATATAATTCACGTGTATCATCTTCAGCGTCCCCCCGAAGCTTCTACTGACATAAATAAAGTCAGTACTGCGTTACTTTGTCATTTTCGTAATCGCCTACTCTCCCGCCTTCGACTAGAACTTACCACTGCAGTTGCACGCTGCAGTGAACCACAGTTCCTATCAACTTGGTCACCAGCAACCACTTGGTTTGCAGGGTCGCCCACAACGCTTCACCTTACAGTCGGAACTTTTGTTTCACCTACCTCCTGATAGATACAATTTTTTGCCATGCTGACTTGTCTTCAATCTCTGCTTCATCAGAGACTATTTTTTGTCTTTTTCCGACAAATTATCATACATAAACTGTATTCTCTCACCACTATATTGAGCTTTGTGAATAGGTCGTTGTGTCAGCTACAAGCACCTGTAAATCTTCTTTTCATATGTCATTTTGAGACGATTTTTCTATACACATTTCCTGTTTTTTTTTTTTTTTTTCTTGCTTTGCAACTGAGTGCAATCTTGTTCCTCAACATTCACTGTACTATATTATTTGTACTCTCTATTTTATCAGAATTTTTTTGTTTGTCTCACTATTGTACATCACTTTTAGTAGATCAATTATTGTATAGAATCCTATGAATTGTTCGAAGCATGAGCTACTTATAATTGTCAATTTCTTTTCACGCTTTTTTTAAGACTCTGTTCTCATCCTCTTCACATGTATCATTTCGTGTATAACTCATGTGTAAATTTTTTTGTTTTTCATTACTCATCTTGCTGAATTATGTATTCTCTCTGCGATGTCAGAGATTATTTCTTTTTACCACCTCTGACAAATCAATATATATAAATTGTAACTTCTCATTGTACAGAATCATGTATATAGGTCGTTTCACGAACCACAGACATCTGTAAACTTTGTCGTTTTTACAGTATATTCTTATCTTCAATTCCTGATTCAACAGTGTAATTTTACTTTTCAACTGTATAAATTTGTGTTCTCCAATACTCACTGTGATGAGTTGTGTCTTCTCTCTGTATTTTCAGAGATTATTTTTTCTTTTGTATTCTCAGGAAAATTATTGTATATAACTATTTTTCATATCACCGTTGTATGTAACATGTAGTACCGCGAGCCACATTCATCTGTAAATTTTTCATCATCTGTCTTTCGAACTTTCGATTTCATGTTTGTCCCTTGATCACCTGCAACCTCCTGGTTTTCCAGGTCACCCACAATGTTTCACCTTTCGGTCAGAACTTTTTTTTCATCAATATTGTGTAAAATTTATACTCTATAGTGCTCATCATTCTGGATTGATTTTACTCTCTGTATTACCAGAGATTCATATTGCCTCGCCAGATTTCTACTGCACTTAACTGTTGTCATGCAAACGTTGCACCGAATCCTGTAATTAACGTAGCGCAAGCTGCACATTCTGTTAATTTCTCATCACCTGTCTTTTGAATCTATGTCTGCAAGCTCGAATTCTGTATTATTCCTTGCATCAATACTGTGCAAAATTAATATTGTATAACGCTCTTCTAGCTGAATTGTTCCTATTCTTTGCTTTGTCAGAGACTTTTGTTGCCTCACCAGACACTCGGGTGTAATTAACTGTTTTTTTACTATCATCAATGTACAGAACCGTGTAAATAAGCAGCAGCGTAAGCTACAAGCATCTGTAAATATTTTTTTTGTCATACATCATTTGAGATGATTTATTCAAGCACATCTCCTGTATCTTTCTTCTAATAAATACTGTGTGAAAACTGACACTTCGAGACATGCTTTAGACAAGGTTTTGGAACACAGCGATAGGTGTGCGCTTTCATTCAGTATATAATGCTGCCGCTAACAGTTGCTTACTAGTACGCCTTGGTTCCAATCTTCTTATGCGGCGCTCTAATTCCTCCCATAGGTGCTCTATGGGATTAATATCAAGGCTCTGTGCTGGACAGTCCACACACGATACGGAATTATCGTTAAACCACACCGTAACAGTTCTTTCTTTATGTTTCGGTGTATTATCCTGCTGGTACCAACACATCTCGGTTCCATAATATTGCCTCAGAGCTGGTAGGACATAATTGTCCAGAATATCGAGGTAGACGCGCTGGTTAACAGGTTTGTCCACGATAACCAATGGGCCGGGACCATATCACGAAAAACACCCCACACGAATACACTGCCAGCTCTAAACTTGACCGTAGGAACAGTACACTGTGGTAAATAGTGTTCCCCCGGCTGCCGCGATACCGACACACGGCCATTAGACTGATGGATTGTGTTTCTGGATTCATCAGTCCATAGGACCCGTTTCAAATAATCTGCGGTTCACGATAAATGTTCTTTACACCATGCGAAACGACAAGTAGCATTCCGAGTGGAGATGAAAGGCTTATGAGCAGCTGCACGATCACGGTAATACATGGATTGAAGTTCTCTAGAAATGTTACGTGTACATTCCGAAGTTCCAGCATTTTTACTCACCTGTACCCTGAGGTCTTGTGCAGTACTTCGTCGGTTAGCTGTAACGAATCTCCTGAGATTTTGACGTCCTCCATCACTGATTTTCTTTGGTCTGCCGGTACGTTTTGCTGCTTCAGGCACGCCACGTGTTTTCCACTTATTCAGTACATCTAAAACAGTTGACTTGGGTATGTTTAAACGCCTCTCGGTATCTTTTATGAACAATGCACTAATACGACACCCAACAATGTTTCCTTTCTCAAAGTCAGTTCTCTCCCGCCGCGACGTTTGCACTCAACCTCACAGTGCGATATGATCGGGGTCAGCTGCAGGCCGCTTGTTTTTATACCGTTTGCAGCTGTACCGCGCATCTTAACAACGCAGAGGATCCGTTCGTTTGCTTTTGAAGGGGTGTCCGGTTACTTTTGTCAATATAGTGTATATTTAAGTATACACGTACATAATAAAGTACATAGTTTTGTATTTATATAGAATATTTTTTTAATAAACTTCTGTTTCACTTGATTTTTATTAGGAAAATCAAATATTTTACTTGCATATTTTTCTAAAAAAGTTTCAGGTATGTTTATTTTTAAAGAATGGGGGTGGGGGCGATCGCCCCAATCGCCTCATGCTGGATCCGTCACTGGTTGTTCTGTAAACTATATTAAAGGGAATTTGAGCATGCAATGCAATATAGATTCCACTACATAGCAGAAATGACATTACGACAAGTGTCTGTTTATGTATGTCATGTCTATGTACTTTGAAGAACCTAAATCATAATAGATTAGGAAATTCGTTAAAAGGTAAGCGCGGTTCATCCGTGAACTCCATATAGCCTTTATTTTAATGACTTCTTTGGTAAATGATACTTTATTTATTCAACCACAAACATTGCTAATGTTACGGTGATCATGCGAAATCAGGGAGAAAATATCAAGCTTCCGCCTTCTCAATATTCTAAACGACTTTTCTTTCAGGGTTTTTTTTAGGTATTATAAAGAGTTAAAGAAAGCAACCGTTAAAACCTCAACGCAAAAGTTATCTGTCAAAATTATTTAGAATTATGCAACTGAAATCATATTTAACTTCTCAGAGTGCCCCCGTTTAAAATAAAAGTGGAAGAAAATACGTTTTTGATTCCATTTCTGGTCCTTTATCGCCAAGAGTCTTTTCATTTCAGTTGATCCATTCCATTTCAAACTCATATAAGAGATGATATCTTTATGAATGCCAAAACAAAGAATATAAGATTCAGAGATGCATGCAGTTGAAAAAAAAAAAAGTAATGAAAAATAACAATAATAAAGAGCCGCTGGTTGGAATTGCTATTGAATTTCAAGTAGCTTTCGAAAAGAAACTGTCAACAAGCGATGCCAAAAACGGTTTCCTAAACTTCCTCCTCTCTGAAAGACTACGTCATGCAATAGGAGATGAAAAAAAAAAAGAAGATTAAAGATATCAAAGGGAGTCTATTATGCTCTGATTTTACGCTTCTGTGCTCTCGAGACGCACATTGTTAGTAATTATTCTTCAGAAGGGATGAAAATATTCGCTTTACGCGAGGATGAGGAGGAGGCTTCTAAAGAGGAGAGCGAAAAAGCGGAGAAGAGAAGAACGTGGGTTCATCTCACGCCTTCCTCACTGAAAGGTGGGGGAGGGGGGGGATTCGCCCAAGATTTCTTCTTTCTCCCTTCTGATTCTTTTTTATTATTTTTTTTTCATCTTCTTACTTCTTTCAGAAAAGGGCCGCTTCAGTTTTCGGCCAGCTGGTGCCACTTGGCTGATATCCAAAGAGCTCAAAAGGCTTCCCAATATCCTCTGCGAAGGACATGCTTGCATGCAACAGAAAATCGAGTATCGCTGGGCAATCTGCGGAAGAACACATTCCAAGGATTTCGCAACATTTAAGCGACGCGGAACTATTTTACCCGACGTAGCGCATTCTTTATTAGCCCACTGGATGCCCAAAAGAGTTGGAGACAGACTTCTGAGAGAAATGCCAATAACGACACCAGGAGTAAAGTGGACGGTACGACATCCTTTATTCAGCCATGTTTTTCGTTACAAAAGAAGAAAAGGAAGGCCTCAAAAGATCGCATGGAAAAAGTTGTTCCCAATGCCTTCACAACATGAGAAAGTTCTAGTATTATTAGAAAAATGACCAGTATAAAGGAAACGTGGGATTTGTCTTAAAATGATCTACAAATTATATTTTTCGTTCCAACTCAAATTGTTTTTCAAACTGCGCAATGTACACTAATATTGGAAACCTAAAAAAGTTGAACATTTTTTTGCGATATCTCAAAAATTGTTTCACTTTTCAATGAACTTTTACGAGAGTAGATCTAAAAGTAACGCACACCATCTACTTTTTTTTTTTTTTTTTGCAACAGTTTAATAGATAGGCAAAACAAAACCATACACAGTGAAATTACATTTCTCAGCTGTTTTTCAACATAAGATCCGAGACACTCGAGACATTTATCCCAACGTGGTACCAGTTTTCCAGAGTGCTTCACTTGGGACTCACTCCCCTCCCCCTCCCAAAGTCGTAATTTTGAAATGGGAAAACATTTCAAGCTGAAATTTGAAGACGAAGTGCCTTACCTTTTCACAATCACATCGATATCAGAAAAGATGTTGAAATGCATCCAAACAAAGATCAACTATGCATCCAAACAAAGATAAACTGTGCATCCAAACAAAGATTAACTATACATCCAAACAAAGATCAACTATGCATCCAAACAAAGATCAACTATGCATCCAAACAAAGATCAACTATGCATCCAAACAAAGATCAACTATACACCCAAACAAAGATCAACTATGCATCCAAACAAAGATCAACTATGCATCCAAACAAAGATCAACTATGCATCCAAACAAAGATCAACTATGCATCCAAACAAAGATCAACTATGCATCCAAACAAAGATCAACTATGCATCCAAACAAAGATCAACTATGCATCCAAACAAAGATCAACTATGCATCCAAACAAAGATCAACTATGCATCCAAACAAAGATCAACTATGCATCCAAACAAAGATCAACTATGCATCCAAACAAAGATCAACTATGCATCCAAACAAAGATCAACTATGCATCCAAACAAAGATCAACTATGCATCCAAACAAAGATCAACTATGCATCCAAACAAAGATCAACTATGCATCCAAACAAAGATCAACTATGCATCCAAACAAAGATCAACTATGCATCCAAACAAAGATCAACTATGCATCCAAACAAAGATCAACTATGCATCCAAACAAAGATCAACTATGCATCCAAACAAAGATCAACTATGCATCCAAACAAAGATCAACTATGCATCCAAACAAAGATCAACTATGCATCCAAACAAAGATCAACTATGCATCCAAACAAAGATCAACTATGCATCCAAACAAAGATCAACTATGCATCCAAACAAAGATCAACTATGCATCCAAACAAAGATCAACTATGCATCCAAACAAAGATCAACTATGCATCCAAACAAAGATCAACTATGCATCCAAACAAAGATCAACTATGCATCCAAACAAAGATCAACTATGCATCCAAACAAAGATCAACTATGCATCCAAACAAAGATCAACTATGCATCCAAACAAAGATCAACTATGCATCCAAACAAAGATCAACTATGCATCCAAACAAAGATCAACTATGCATCCAAACAAAGATCAACTATGCATCCAAACAAAGATCAACTATGCATCCAAACAAAGATCAACTATGCATCCAAACAAAGATCAACTATGCATCCAAACAAAGATCAACTATGCATCCAAACAAAGATCAACTATGCATCCAAACAAAGATCAACTATGCATCCAAACAAAGATCAACTATGCATCCAAACAAAGATCAACTATGCATCCAAACAAAGATCAACTATGCATCCAAACAAAGATCAACTATGCATCCAAACAAAGATCAACTAAGCATCCAAACAAAGATCAACTATGCATCCAAACAAAGATCAACTATGCATCCAAACAAAGATCAACTATGCATCCAAACAAAGATCAACCGGTCGCTGCATATTGTCAAATGCACGCCTCAGCATGTTGGTATTTATTACTTCTATTTCCTGCGTGACTTTGTTATTTAGCTACCAAATAGTTCTAGGCTTATTGCTGCATACAATGCCTTTCAGATAACCACGTAAGAAGTAATCGGGTGGAGTTAAATCTGGAGACCTGGGCTGCCACAAACCTTTGCAGATAACCTGGTCGCCGAAGAAACTTCGAATCCCAGCCATGCTGGCATTGGAAGTGTGACAAGTCGCACTATCCTGTTGGAAGAATCCATTCTGCAGTTCAATATCATCCAGTTAGTTCACGAACTGCGTGAAGATATTGAAACACACTTCTGTGTTGGCAGCCTGTTCAAAGAAAATGGGACCGTCTTCCGGTTTCCTGAAATGGCGCACCATACGCCAATCTTTATGAGATGTATTATCTCCTCCTGAATGACATGGGGATTCTCACTCCCCTCTACCCGTGCATTCTGTGAGTTCACATAGCCTGAAAGGTGGAACCAGGCTTCATCCGTGAACCTCGTAATGTCTAATGCGCCTGAATGTTGACTAAACATTCCTTAAACCACCGGCAGTAAATGCGTCGCATGTCAATTGGTAACAGCTCATGAACAACTGTAACACGATATGGCTTCAATTTACCCATTTTGCAGCTCTCTTGCAGGTGGAATATGACAGTCCTGTTTCTTGCGACAGCCTGCGTAACGATTTCTTTGGAGACTGTGACAACCTCTTTTTCACACACTGTGCAGTGTTTTATGACAGTAAGGTTCGCCCTCCTGAATGCGTATCAACAATGCTTCCTGTTGTCTCAAGTTTCTTCGCAAGATTTGAAATCTTTGGCTTCGTAGGTGGTACCCGAACGAGAAATTCCTTCTTAAACTCTTTCTGACACTCTTTGAAAGGTTCCGAATTCCAATAACTTGGAGTGATAAACACGCACCCAGCAATCGTGAACACCATCGTTCACGACGCGCGGCGGACGAAGAGGATGGCGCGAAACCGTTTCCGCCAGACGCCATGTATTGTGGCGCCACCTGGGCACACGAGACAAACGGCGCAGACATATGGATGCGAATGTCAGAACATACGGCACTTCGTCTTGAAATTTCGGATTGAAATGTTTTCCATTTTCAAAATTATAGCGGTTTTTAGGGGGGGTGTAAAGTCCCGAGTGAATCACTGTACACGGTGATACCTTGTTCATAAAAGTCCGTTTTCTGGACGTAAACACGTGCGGACAACCGATTTGCTTTCGTCAGCTGAATCGAAGCGTTGGCCACCCAGGAATCTTTTCAAGGGATCAAAGAGATGAAAGTCCGAAGTAGCCAGCTCCCGACTGTACGGTGGGTACTGCAGCACCTTCTAGCCGTATTGCACAATTTTGTCACGAGCGTGATGTGCAACATGTGGGCGAAAGTTGTCATGAAGCAGTCTGGCATTTGTAGCGTCTCCGTTGGGTCTTTTGTCACGAAAGGCACGACACAACTTTGTCGATGTGTTTGCGTAGGTTTTGGCATTCACAGTGGTCCCCGTTAGATGAAACTCCACCAGGAGAACGCCATGCATGACCAAGAACACCGTCATGAGTTTTTGTTCAGATTGGGTTATTCTGATTTTTTTTTTTTTTTTTTTTTTTTGGTGGCGGGGAGTCAGAATGTTTAAACACCATACTGGCTATCTTTGTTTCGGGAGTGTAGTGGTACTTCCAGGACTCATCGCCCGTCATTACACCTGCCGGAAATTCGTGTCATTCTGCGTAACGCATCAAGTGGTCCAAGGATGACATCATTCTCTGTCCCATGGTCGCCTGTCAAGTTCTTCGGCACCCATGCGCACTGACCTTGCAGAATTGCAATTCGTCATGCACTATTTCGTACGCTATACCGTACGAAATGTTGAACTTCTTCACCAATGTGTGCGGATGGATCCCCCGGACATTCAGAACTGCCTGTTCAATGCCTCTCACAGTGGCGGGTGAGGACGCGGTCGCAGGTCGACCGGAACGTGTCGAATCGGTAAGGTTGCCACGACCCTCTGCAAAGAAACTGCACCATCTGGAGATGTTGCTGCGGTCCAAGCAATCACCACCATACACCTCGACCATTTCTTTGAAAATTTACGTCGGAGTTTTCTGTTTAGCCCACAAAAATTGGACTACACCGCGTTGCTCTGTATTCATAGACGACGCTAATAAACGCGACATCTTTGAGTCCTCGTTCGCACTGTCTTCCACCACGGCGACACCTGATCCAGTCAAACCGGTATATAGTGTGATATTCAAACTCGTTGTCTGCCAAAGACCATTACAACAATTAAAAAAAAGTATAATTAAAACGAGCAAGCACTCGCATTTTCCCAGTGTTCGTTCGCCGCACATCAGATGTTTCTATAGGCAGCTGATGAAATATCGAGAACAAATAACAGCCGCTAGTCGCAATATTTCCGATATTGTCTTTTTTAAAATGTAATCCTTAGAAAGCAAGCCTGTTAGTTGTTCCCGAACTTAAAAGCCCCTCAAGACTGCATAGTGCTCCTAAAGCGCGCATTGTTTCAATTACTGTTAAAAAAATCACGCAGATGGCAAGCAACTGCGTCCACTTGTTCCTGCTGTTGCTAGATGGCAGAAAAAAAGTAAAAGCGTTTTCAGAGACTTAGAATTACGCAGGTGCAAATGTTAAAATGTTATGGTAGTTCATGCGTAGAAGCACAAACAGTATTTTTTCTCTTTTTTTTTCTTTCTTTTTCATTTTTGCTACAAATGTGTATAAATAAAAGAACACCTGGTTATATTGTGCGAAATTTATTTTGTTATATTCTGAGAATTTCGTGGTTTAGAGAAAAGGAAAGTTCCCAAATCATATTTCTTCAGCGTACGCATGAAATAATAATAACACACTGTTACTTACTGTACTGGAACTCAAAATTTTTAGACCTAAATGAGAAGTGAAACTGGTTTGGCATTTTAAAATAATAATTTTAGGTTCGCAATGGAAATCTTAAAATTAAATTTCATACGATAGGACTCTAAATGAAAACTTCCGTGTGTCGTTTGTCTACGACAAAGTAGAACGGTTTTACTTTGTCGTTGATAAAAATTCCTGACGTAACGTTTTCCTGTTTCTAAAGAGTAATGCCTCTATGACGTCATGTCCGAATGATTTGGATGAGATGACGTCACACCAGCAGCCGTTAAAAATCGGTCTTTTTTTCTGTGATAACAAAGCAAAGTGGTACACACGTGTGCTGGGACAAACGTTCAAACGTTCAGACAAAGGAAATTATATTGCTTTAGATATTTAACAATTCAGAACTCTGAGGCTCACCTGTCATATGCAAATGAAATATAGTGGATCTGTTATGACGTAGCATTTTTCCAGGTATGTAATGAATTTCAAAAATTCAGATCTCTAAAATATGCCAGAGATCTTTAGGATGTATTAACTGTTTTATTCCTTTTCTGAATCTATACGCTGTTTCGGAAGAAAGGAATACTACGAAACCTTTGGAAGTTTAGCTGCTATATATAAATTTACTGTTCCAAGTTTTGATATTTATTCATTCTGTTGCTGAGACCTAACCAAACAGTGCTTTTTATTTATTTTATTGTTGAGTCTAAAGCAACGAGATCAATCTTTACTCTGCTACTGGCTTTTAACCAAACAATTTTACTTTTTTATTCTGTTGCTGACTCTTCAGCAAATAATTATACTTTCTTATTCTTCTGCAAATTTAAAACCAAACAGTTCTCTTCATGTATTCAGCTAATGTATTATCACAAGCTTATTCTGCTTATTTATACTTCTGCTGAATCCGAGCGAAGCAATTCTACTTATGTATTATTCTACTGTGTACTAACCAACCAATTCCATTTAGCTATTCTGCAGATAAATCCTATCCAAGTTCTACATCATAAAAACAAACCTTATGGCGGCTAAGGACACCTTCAAAAGCCCAGCTAGTACTCATCCTTCGAGTTAATGGATATTAAATATCCCAAAGGGAAAATCCAATTCCGACAGATGAATTCCAGAAATTTCATAGCACTCTATCTCGTCAGGGGAGTGTGGAGACGCAGAAAACGGAAAAGAAAGGCAAAATCCTCTTTGAAATGTTCTGCAACTATAGATGTGTAATTTCAGTTGGCGAATTACAGGTGTGCGGTAGAAAAGAAGCATCATTAGCAACTGTAGAGACAGGATAATAAACGATTTGTTACTGAAACACCTTTATGAGCAGTTGCTGAGTTGATTCTTGTATCGATGAGAACTGTGTCTTGGGTTGAAAACATTGGTGTAAGCAGGACAAATTAAAAGATCGGCGTGCTTCAATGATTACACTTAACAAAAGACGCAGGATATGTATGGCACATTATGTATGCCATAACTGGGGAGAGCACTGTAGGATCCAACATCTACAGAACCCGCTGTCCAAGGTTTTAAAGAAAATTAGATGACGAGCCACATTTTTTTGTAATACACTGAAGAGCACTTGAATTAGACAGCTGGCGTTATGCAAATATGGCGCTGTGGGCGGCCCTGTAAACGGAAACGACATGACGTATGCAGAGATCCGACAACATAAGGAGTGATGCGACGGGAATCAGTAAGAGTCGGACATAGTATGGGTAAGGCGAAGGATCTAAGCGCATTTGGTAGTGGGACAATTGTCGGGGTCCGACGAATGGGTCACTCCATCTCGGAAGTCGTGCTGGCACTGAGATTTTCACAAGCCACTGTGTCACGGGTGCATCGTGAGTACACCGAATCCGGTAAAATCATCCCTGCAAGGGCCATCTGCCGAGGACAACAGCGTGTAGATGAGCGGGGTCATCGTCGGCTAGCTTGCATTGTAACAGCGGATAGACGGGCCGCAGTGCAAGAAATCACTCGGCAATTTAACGCTGGTGCACAAAAACGTGTAAGCAGCCACACCATCCAGAACCATCTCCTCGCTATGGGGTACAGAAGCCATCGTCCCACGAGGATACCGCTGCAGACCGCACATCACAAGGTTCAAAGATTAGCATGGGCGCGGGAACATCGCCACTGGACCTTAGAGATGTGGAAAAATGTTGCCTGGACTGATGAGTCGAGATTCACGTTGGTACATGCGGATGGCAGGATGCGAGTACGGCACAAACCACATGAAGCGATTGATCCTTCTTGCCCGCAGGGTACTCTTCAAGCTGATGGGGGTGACATTCTCGTCTGGGGACCGTTTACGTGGACTGAAATGGAACCTCTGGTACGTGTGACATCGTCCCTTACAGGTCAACGTTACCGGGATATCCTGGACGACCATTTGCCCCAGTTTGTGCGTCTTCAACATCCCACTGGGAAACTCATTTTGCAACAAGACAATGCACCGTGCCATCGCTCCCGAATTGTGTCCGAATGGTTGGATGAAGACTCCACCGGCGTGACCTCGCTTTCTTGGCCAGCTAGGTCACCTGACCTCAATCCCATCGAGCAAATCTGGGATCCCATCGAGAGAGATGTTCGAGGCTCTGACCTTCCTCCATCAAATCTTCGTGAACTGTGGGAGCTTGTTCAGGGGTCGTGGATCCGTATGGCTTCCCAACGCTTCCGGTGTCTTGTCGAGTCCATGCCGAGACGAATCGCCGCCGTCATTAGGGAGAAAGGTGGTGCTACACGTTACTAGACAGGTATCTCTAATTCAATTGCTTTTCATTGTATATGAGAATGATGCAAATATAAAAATGTAACGATTAATATATGAAAACTTTAAGGGCTTTTAATTAATATTAGAACAATTGACATTTAAAATTCGACACAAAAACGACAACTAGCGTTTAATGAGAGCACTGTAGACCATTAAACTCTACTAATAGTTAATGCATATCCCCTTCGATGCTTGTTGTTGAAAGTCAAAATAATTGTTGAAGAGTAATGTAGTTACGCTCTTCCTCATTTTGATTTTATGTAGTTCATGTCAAGAAATGTCTTCTAATACTTCTAAACAGTGAAACAACTTTTATTCCGAAATCTCTTACGTTTGGGCCGCCTCGGTGGCGCAGTGGTCTAAGGCGCTGGTCTCTGATCATTCGTCCGTAAGGGGTCCGGGTTCGAATCCCGGTCAGGCATGGATGTTGTGTTTGTCTTACGGCACTGGCTCTCTCCCTTCCCTGGAACCAGTGACCCTAAATTAGGGACGGGCGACTGCTTATAGCCCATTGAGTTTCTCACGGTGGTCGTTAAACCTCCAATCAATAAACAACAATCTTACGCTTGGGTTTTTCTGAATGAAAAAAGTTTAAACAATTCTGCTCTAATGTCTGATAAAGCTCTAAAACTCATCTGCTTAATATTTGCATAACTGCATTTCATAATTGAGAGGGGGGGATGTACTTTTCCAACATTCAATAAATTACTGTAAATATATATGCTTGGTTTGAGTCCATCAACTTATTATTTATTGCTGTCATCAAGGTTCTAAACAAGAGTGTCTAGCTGACAGGCGCGGACTGGGCCGCCATATTTTGGGCCAGTAGAACTTACACTAACACAAGGAAAAAAAAAGGTACTTATATACTTGCACTTCAGTGTTCCTGCAGAAGAAAACCAAGTTATACTACACTACTCAAAGCAATTAGAGGATATAGTAGTTTTGTACGAAAACTGTGAGTGACGGAAAACTTCGGAGGTTGGAATAGGAACCACAGACATAGTACGCTATGTGAGAAGAAAAATATGGCCGAAGCAATTAATAATTTAAATTTAATCATTTTTGAGGAGACGAACATAAAGATGCATATTTATGAACATATCATAAAAATAAAAATAAAGGTAAATTTTTGCCAGAAAATTGGATTTAATAGAGGGTATAATTACCCCTGACCGAAAGCATTAGTACTCTGATTGATTCCATACCTCACAGGTATGGAATCAATCAGAGCAATAATGAGGGATTCGGGAATTCTATCCTACTCCTGCAGAAGAGCACATTCCAATTGCTGGACTGTTTGTGAAGGGGTTTGTCGAGCAGCAACCCTCCTCCCCAGGATGTCCCAGATATGCTCGATGGGGTTCGTGTCTGGGAAACATGCTGGCCACTCCATTCGGATGATTCCCACGTCAAACAGGAAGTCGTTCTCATATCAAGCGCGATGTGGCCTGTAATTATCGTCCACGAAAATGAATTCATCTCCGATTGCTGTAGCATAAGGGACGACTAAGGGTCTGAGGATCTCATTCCTACACCTCTGGGCAATAAGCGTTCCATTTCTGATAATGTACAGGTCGGTGCGACCGTTGATAGAGATACGGACCCACACCACCACTCCGCCTCCTGCAAATCGAACACATTTTTGCGCAAATAACGGTTTGTTACGAGTACCTCATTCCCTCCAAATGATGAGTCACCTATTGTCATGATGTAAAGTAAAGCGCGACTCGTCTGAGAAGTGAACATTGCTCCATTCATTTTATCTCCAACCTGCATGGTCCTGTGCCCCAAGTCTGCGGCCAGCACAGTGACGTGCGGTTAAAGAAACCCATACCATATCTCGTCGAGCATACAGTCCAACACTGTGGAGTCGGTTCCTAACAGTTTGAGTTGAAACATTTGTGCCAGTAGCCGTACGGAGTTCGCGTTGCAAAAGAGTGGCTTTCATATTCCGGTTTCTCCTGGCAGTCAGTGTTAAAATCTGGTCCTCAGTTCTTGATGTTGCTCTCCTACGACCGTGCCCTGGTCTTCGCCTTACATTTGCTGTATCTGAAAACCGATTCCAACGTCTGGAAATCACGCTTTGAGACACTCCGATGACTTCCGCTACTTGCGATTGGGTTTGACTCGCTTCTAAGCGACCGATAGCCCTCCAGACTACAGATTCGGGTAAATCACGTTGTTCGGACATCACATTCATCAATAACACACCTTCAAAGCATGTGAGTAGTTTTTATCCTGGACTAAACGATCGTACGATACACGCCACTTTTCATTTGCTGACGGAAACACGCTCTCTTTAACGTCACACAAAAAATTTTAAGTGTGCAAAAGTTTCATTCTAATCACTTTCCTTTACTTTCTCTTAGCATACAAACAGTTGATGTCAGTAGTTCATATCAAAACTACGATACCCCGTAATTGTTTTGAGCGGTGTAAAATGGCAAAGCTTGTTTATCATTTTGACGGCTTGAAAAAAGCTATGAGTAGCAAACGTTCTATTGAGCCAAACGCTTTTTAATACACCCCTTCCTCGAATGTCAAATTTAAGCTAACCCATTCCCTTTGAGCTGATATCCTCTACCTCAGTCCGCTTTTGGGAATTGCATTTGCAGTTAAATAAAATAATCAATACAATCTAATCAAATGTGCTATTAATAGTCTAGGATAGAAATTCGAAATTCATTGTGTGCGTCAATGCACTGAGTTTCACCAACGGCAAAATTGTCGTGTTGCTGCTTTTTATACGTATATGCTTCTTTTTTTAAAAAGATCTGCGTTTGATTAACTACTTTTTGTGCGTCCTTGAACTGCAGTTCTGAAACGTATTTCAGCTATACCCAAAATGTGTTTTTCCATTTGAAAGTAAATAAATAAAAATTCATTTTTGCGTTCTTTAAGTTCTCTTACTTTTTAAATTTGCACTTTTCTTTTTACAAAAAAAAAAAAAAAAAGAAAAGAAAAGTCAACAAACGCGCGATCGTGCCTTTGTTGAAGTCCAATAAATCCTCTGCTTTTCCCATGTTGAGACGAAATTACTGACGGAAAGAGCTCCAATCCAGATATTACAGTATATAAATCATTCGCGACCTTGTCATGTGACGTTGACTGAGATGGTTTTAATGTTTTGGCTAATCGGTGTATATGTTGATATAACGAGGTATACAGGTTGTATATTTTCCAAGAAGTATAAAAAGTCAAGACAAATTATTTTTATAAGCACGAAATATTTCAGCGTTGTCTGTGACCGTTCTGAGAAGAAAGCCCAGACGAAGCCTCCCAGCAGAATGTGAAACCTTGGAAAATACAGTGTTTGAATTTGCGCCATTGAAGGTTATTTTAAGCTCATATGAGTATTGTATTATAATATAATCTTTATATTTAAAATTGAATGTTTGTTTGTTTGTATGTCCGTTCTACAAATCTACAGTTTTCAATTTAGAACCACCAAATTTGGTATACTATCTCATGGTATCCCAAATTAGGCCGTCGACGGTTTTTTGAAGGGGTCGAAGCCCGGGGTCAAGGGGCACGCACCCACACAAAATTTCCGTAAAATAGTTTTCAGTTTAGAACCACCAAATTTAGTATACTGTCTCATGGTACTCTAGCTGATACAGTAGACGGTTTTCCGATGGGGTCGGAGCCTGGGGTCAAGGGGTTCCCCACACAAAATTTCCGTAAAATCTACAGTTTTCAATTTAGAACCACCAAATTTGGCATACTCTCTTATGGTACTCTAACTTAAACCTTAGATGATTTTCGGATGGGGTCGGAGCCCGAGGTCAAGGGGGCCCTCATACAAATTTTTCGTAAAGTTCCATTTTTTACGCTTTCTAACCTTAGGTTGAAGAAGCGTACATGCTCCAGCTTTGTCCGTCTGTCGGCACGATAACTCGCGTAAAAATGGTTCGATTTCGATGACATTTTAGTATATGATAGGGATCACTGCGAACGAACCCTATTGAAAAGGGGTGAAGTGGGGTCAAAGGTCAGGACATATGAGCGGGAGGCATTTCATTGCCCTTATGCGTCATAACTTGAGTAAATATGGTTCGAGTTCTATGAAACTTTAGTATGTGGTAGGGGACCATCTGGGGACGAACCCTATTAAAAATGGGTGAAATGGCATCAAAGGTCAGGACATAGGATCGAGATCCATTCCATTGCCCTTATGCGTTATAACTAGACTTAGGATTTTTATGGGCTGCCCACAACTTTTTTTTATGGAAAGCTAAATTTGACTTAAAAATGCCATAATACTCATACATATGCTGAAGTTAATTGAAAATCATTATTTTTATTTGCCCATAAATGCCCATATTTCAAACATCTGCCCATATTTTGGTGCAATTGCCCATTTTTCCCCGCATTTCAGTTATTAAATCACATTTTTAATATTTTTGTTAGTTATTTACATTTGGAAAAAAAATTTATAAAGAAAAAAATATGCTTCAAAAATGAATAAGTTGGCGAAACCAAGGGCAGAAGAATATAACTATAAAATGTACTTCAATTGGATTTTGGCAACACCAAGCTCACAAATACTTTATTTGGAATCTGGCAACACCAAGCCCAGACATACTTCCTTTGGAATCTGGCAACATCATGCAAATGGTGGTTGGTAGGCCTACCTTGTTAGCTAAGTTTTTGCTACTTTCTTTGAGTTTGTGTTAGTTTGCTACTACTTAGATTAGGTGTCTCTTAATTTCTAACTGAGTAATAAATTTTGCAAAATGCCAAAAGTACCAAAAGATAAGTTATTTGCTTTAGCAAAAATTTTTAAAAATGATTTTATAGAAGCAGATGGAAGTGTACTGAGGTGTAGTGTCTGTAATGTTACTAACAGCATAACAAAAAAGCACCAGAAGGATGTCACTGAGCAACATATAAAAGAAGGTAAGCACATAAAGCAGGTAAATCTCTCTACCTCTAGACAACCAAGCATTTCTAATGCTTTTCAAAACAGTCAGGATAAGGCAAATTCACTAAATGAATTTAATCAAGATTTAGCATCTCCATTTTTAAAGGCCATAATACCTTTAAATAAAACTCAACACCCTGCAATAATTAATTTCTTGGAAAAATGGACCGAAAAAATCAGTACCTTCTGAAAACACTTTAAGGAAGAATTATGTGAAACCAATATATGATTTAACTGTTAACTAAATCAGAGAGATAATTGAGCAGCACCCTGTAACTTTTATTTTGGATGAAGTAACAGATAACTACCAAACATATGTCCTCAGTATTCTAATTCAACCTCTAACTGGAGAGCCTTCAAAGGCCATGCTCTTTAAAATGTATGAATTGGAAAAAATAATTCTACAACAATAATGCAGAGTTTTCTGGATGCTTGTGGAAAATTATGGCCTGAGAGAATTAATTATGAAAACGTATAGGAAGTGGTGACAGATCAAGCATCATACATGCTGTCAGGTACCAATAAATTGAAAGTTTTGTTTCCAAACTTAAACCATGTGACATGTCTTGCACACGCCCTCCATAGAGTGATTGAAGCAATTCGTGCTGAGTATTCTGTTGCGAATCAATTTATATCTGAACTAAAAAAGGTCCTCACAAAAGCACCTAGTCGTATTGTTAGGTATAGAGAAGTAACAGGTCTGTGTCTTCCCCAATTTCCTGTTTTAACACGATGGGGAACATGGATTGAGTGCTGTACTTTTCTTTCAGAAAATTTTACAAAAATTAAAGAATTTATTCTTACTCTTGATTCTGAAGAAGCAGAAGCCATAAAAAAACTACAACAGATTGCCAATTATAATCTCCTTGAAAATGAGCTCTTTCGAGTGTACAGCTTTAAGCGCATTCCAATGCATATCAAACAGTTAGAAAAGGCCAACATCTCTAAAGAAGATCAGTGGAATATTATACAAAAAGTGGAAGCAAGTTTAAGTGGATTTGCTAAAAGAAAGCTCGAAGTCAGCCTATCAAAAAATCCTGATGTTGTAAAATTTGCTACTTGTCCAAAGGTAGACTTAAGAATTAAAACAAAGTATGCACCACTGACATCTGTAGCAGTAGAAATGTCATTTTCCATTTATAAAACAATTTTGACTCCAAATATACAAAAACCGTTATTTCAGAACAATGAAATGCTGAATGTGATTAAATTCAATTCCTTTTAGTAAGTGTAGCATTAATTCATTAATAAAATGTATCTTCGAGCATTAGAATGTTGGAATTCACTTTTTTACGTTAACGTGTATATATGTCCCCGGTAAAAGGTATGTTGCCCATATTTTTGCCCATATTTTTACCCATGAAAATCCTAAGTGTTGTTATAACTTACGTAAAAATGCTTCAATTGAGACAAAACTTTTCATGTTCTTCCGGAAGTATACTTTACCGGTTCTGTTGAATATCATCGAAATGGGGTCAAAGGTCGGGTCATATAAGCGAGATTTATTCCACAGACATTAAATAACTTCAGTAATGATTTCTGGTATGTTGGAAAGCGTATCATAATCAATGCATTGCATGATTTTACTAACTTGTTTACTTTTAAGAACTGCAACAAAATTCAGCACTCCAATACCCGATCTACGGTCTAAGTTAGAGACCGTAGATAACAATAAAGTGCAAAAATATCCGTTTAATGATGTATTAAAAACACAAATGAATAAACATTAGCTTTCGTCACCAATGGGCGGCTAACCAGCTTCATCAGGAAGAAATACAATGTAACGCAAATAGAGAGTTACAGATATTCAAAATTCAAAACGGTAAAGAATAGGATGATTAATGACAGTGTCAAGTCGTATGTACATTGCATTTCAGTGTCGCGAAATTCTCAGAAGCGCACGCCAGATGTACGGCAGTTCTATAGATGTCTTCTCGAAGATAAGTATTTCGATTCCTCTTCCTTTCTTTTTTGTTTTGTATAAGAAAATTAACTAAATATATATTTTTTTTATTTTTCACATTTGCAGCCATTTCGGCTCCTGTTTTCCTTTTCTTTTTTTTTTTTTTTTTTTCTTGGCAGAACTATTTCTGCATCAACGAGTCATTAGCAGTGCCTCGCATTCATTTTGAGGAATCCTGCTTTTCACATGGACAACTCTATGTCGCCTGCTCAAGGGTTGGCAATCCTAAAAATCTCTATATTTTTGCTCCCAATGGAAAAACCAAAAAATACTGTTATTCGACCACTGCTGGGATATTGAACCCTAGATCTCTCGATATCCATCCAAGCGCGTTAGCCTTACACCACGATGGCAAACAATCCACTGCGCTATGTGTGTTTTTCTGTCAGCTTCTGACATCATAAATCCGTACGATGGGTCAGCTACTGATACGACTCCATCTGGTGGGCATTAACGGCACTGGCTATATATTAATTATTACAGTGATAAAACGTGGAAAGAGCGATGTCTTTGTTTATTCACTGACGCCACGTATTTGGAGGATTTTCACTTTGCATCTCGCCCTTTGGATTTAAATGCTATAATTAATATATAGCCAGTGCCGTTAATGCCCACCAGATGGAGACGTCTCAGTAGCTGAGCCCATCTTACGGATTTATGATGTCAGAAGCTGACAGAAAAACACATATAGCGCCATGGATTGTTGGCCACCGTGGTGTAAGGTTAACGCGCTCGACTGGAAACGAGAGATCTGGGATTCGATTCCCCAGCAGTGACCAAATAACAATTTTTCGGATGCTGTATGTTGCTAAAACATACAGCATCCGAAAAAATAATATTTGCGAAAATCCTCCAAATACGCCACGTATTTGGAGGATTTTCGCAAATATTATTGTTAACCAAAAAGCAATAACCTAAATGAATTAAAATAGATTTCCTGGAAAATTTCTGGAATATCTTTTTCATTCCTTAACTTTCACCTGCTGAATTTGGTGATTCCACGAAAAGTAATATTTGCCCGGAAAATACCGTATACCCCTCCTAATATTTTTATAAAAGTTTAATTTTTATGCCTTTCGTTTCATTCAGATGCTTTAACCCTTTAGCAACCAGGACCCTAAAATCAGATGTTGCCCAGAATACCATAACGCCAGAAACTGTCTGTTTCGCTACTTCTCGGATTTTTGTTTCTCCTTTAAAGGGTAACAAAGGAAGAAGTCGTGCTGGGCTACCACACAAAACTTCCGATCTGTAGGAATGACGTGAATTGACCTTCAGGCGTTTCCCATGGTAATCACTGCATTCATCCCCGGAGAACAGCTGGGATGTGATTAAAGTGAATGATTTTACCATGGATAGAACCAGCTCTTGGTTCATTTTTTTGTTGGGTGACAGAAATGGTGACTGAGTGTGATTTCTGTTAACCTCAGAGAGGCCGCGCAAATTCTAAGAATATGTGGGTAGGAAATCTTACTCACTGTAGACGGGCGATTCGGGCAGCCGTGGTCATCTACATGTACGGGCGTTTTGGACAGTATTGGTCATTAAAGAGTTGAACTTTCATACCTTTTTTTTTTTTTTTGTCATACCCTTTAATACATAAAAATGATCAAAATGTCAACACGGCCATCTCGTGGTGCATCCTGTTCATCCTAAAGAGTCTCTTACCACCGCATAACTATACCACCACCGGGATTACAGAAAACGCTATCCCACATTTACCAATCTGCTTGGCCAACGAAGCCCCCCCCCGCCCCTTCAATCATTGCAAAACTGAAAACTTGGCCCTCAGTCCCTAGTAGCTGGAATGTGTCTAGTCAAGGAAAAGTATTGAAGTATGGTTGTAAAAACTGTACCAGAATGAGACTGGAGCTGTAGTTGCAATTCCAATGTTAATATATATGTATATTTACCGATAAAATGTCAGGTGATGCGTAAACAAATTTTAAAGGAACATGGAGTGACACGCTAAGACAGCCAGTTGTGGAAGAAACTTGGGGAGACCTTCATCCAGCAGTAGATTGGTAATGGTTGACAATTATGATGATTTCTTCATACCTTTTATTTCTTTCTCAGCTTTCAACTTTAACGCTTCTCATTTCTTTCTTATGCTTTAAACTTCCATGTCCTATGTAAATTTCGGATGCTTCAAACTGTTATTCCCTTCCTTTCTTCTTTATATTTCAAATTTTCGGGCTGTTTGACCCTTTCTTATGATAAAGATTTTTGTGTCCTTACTATATTTCTTTTATCGTCCAAAATATCACATACTTTGCCTCTTTCTTAAGCTTTAAACTTTAATGCATTTCGTCTTTTTTTCATGTGTTAAACTCTCAGGTACTTGGTAATTTTCCCATGCTTTAAACCTTCGAGGTAATCGTTCTACAGCCTGGCTGGGAATTAAAAACTTTGCAAGAAATTGCAATTCTGGACCGAGTTCCTTCGCATAGAGATAAAAGTGAATCTTCTCTGAATCGATCGGAGAAATTAATCAACATCATTTTCAGTGAAACATGAAGGATTAAGCTCAAAATTCTTTAATTCCCGCATTACTTGCGAAGGGTGTTTTTAATTTTATGTGGCTTTTCTGTATTACTGTGAGCACACATAATTCTTTCTTTACTGACAATGAAGAATGATTACTTCAATTAATAATTTAATTCCGCGGGTTCCTATCTCTTCGGGAATATTTTAATCAAATGCGTTCAGTCAAATTAAACGGCTAACCTTATAATTATTACTGATGTGATTTATTTTGTTTTTGGTAAATTTCCAGCCCTCATTGCACGCTTTTACATACATATTTTTTTATGTTTCCACCATTAAGAAGATCAAGACTAGATTATTGCTTTGCATTGGAGTCATAGGCCAAGGTAACATTCTAGATTTCTCAACTAAAAAAAAACCCGAAATGGTAATGGTTGCTTTTGAATAATCACAGACATCAAATTAAACATTTATACTCAGGTTTACGAAATCTCGAATTCATTGAATATTTTGTACAGATGATATCGCTGCTAATCGAATCACTAATTTTCTACAAAATGAAAAGATTTCGTATTTCACGCAGGATTGCGAGAGTACATTTTTCCAGCAAGGTGTAATTATTTCTTCGTGGTTGCCGAGCCCAAGTCAGTAACATTGAATTGAAGTACGCCGGGGTGCGTAAGTTAAGAAAGTTCCACGTGTAAGTGCTCTATTTTTTTTTTTTTTTTTTTTTTTTTTGAGGAAGAAGATTCCAATCAGAATTAGCACACGCGCACACACACTAGTGATAGACCATTAGTAATTGATTCGTTCACAACGAACGACTCTTCTCCATGAATGTTTCGCTCTCGCCGCTGTGAATGATCACTCAATCCGCCATTACTACAGTTATGAATGGTTCGTTCTCACCTCTCACCGCTGTGAATGGTCATTCAAACCGCCATTACTACAAGGGTGAATGGTTCATTCTCATCGCTGTGGATGATCATCCAATCCTTCATCACTACAAAGGTGAATGGTTCGCTAACACTGCTGCGAATGATTATTCAATTGTGTAGATAAAAGCACAATTCGTACAATATGTCATACAAAACAATATCCCCGTCTATGTATCTATTTACAAATTAAAACCTTCACTAGCACTTTCGGGGTAACTCTTACCCCATCATCAGGTGAACAGAGAGGTTAATGCAGTACTGACGTAGACCTTAATAGGAGCGCAGCAATGCACCATGTATAGTTCTCAAGCGTCACAAGGTTAAGATGTTGCCATCACAGCCGAGAAATAGATATAATTTCCGACTTTAGTTATACATAATACAAATTGTGTTACGCTGTTAAAATTGTCAAATTCAAATGTTACTGTTTTATTAAATTTATTTAATAATTATAATTTAAAGTTCAAATCGGCGACGTGGTTTTTCCAAACTTTTGGTATGTCCACTGGCGTGTTATCATTGCAGCACCTTTCCCCCAAGGCTTCAATGTACATACTTTCAGCAAGGTACAGTGAGTGGTACAAGGTACAGTGAGTTAAAAAAAGACCGGAAAGTCGTTTCCGTCCATTCCTCCGGAAAAGAAAATCTCTGCTGTGAACAAAATTATGCACTTTTCGAACCCAATGGCAAAAATTGTCCCAGTAAAAATCGGCAACAGTGATCTAAGCGCTGGTTTCTGACTGTTCTTCTGAGTAGGCCAAGGTTCGAGTCCCGATGAGGCACAGAGAGTTTGCTTGTCTCACAACACTGGCTATCTCCGTTCCTTGGTAGCAGTAACCCTAAATTAGGGAAGGATGATTGCTTATAGCTCATTGAGGTGCTCACGGTGGTCACCCAAATAAACAAAAATCGAAAAATATATGAATAATATTTTCAATCGTAAGTATTATCGACTGGGTAAAGAAGTTTTTTAAATGGAACTAATAGGTACAGAGATGCGACGGCAGGAAGAGCAGGCGCCCAAGCACCTTTCCTTTTAGGAACCAGTGAGAATTTTAATTTGCGATTACTTGAATGCATTTATCAATAAAAATGCATAATACTGTATTTTATTCAGACGTTTTAATTCAACTTGCTCAGACATCATACAGAGAAATTATGAGAAAATTACTTTCCCTTCATAATACTCACACGATCGAACTGAAACGCTTTGAGAAACGGACTTTTATCGCGAGGCTTAACAAAATTGCGTGTTTTCCTTTCACACGTGTCTAATGCATCAGCTTCGTGACTCGGCGAAACCATCCTGCTTCTTCTCAAACAAGCTGCAATTATCTGCCCGTTATTTTGTTGTTTTAAACTACTTGCTTTAAAAGAAAAACTTTTGCTCATGCTTCGGTACTCCAGAGTAAAACTATTTGCAAATTCATCATCCGAAAAAAGACTTTAACACGACAAAATGTCAAATATTATCAGCTGCCAAATGTTGGCAGCTAGTTTTTGGAGTTTGGCCAAATCTGTCCGTCTTCAAAACCGCGTGAATGCTCTAATGGCAACACTCTAATTATTTCTTGGAAAGTATCTCAATTTTTGGCGTTGGCATCTTCTGAAGCTCAACACAAAGCATCTCTGGTAAATTACCTCCACCATGGAGACTTATCGGATTGCGTGTTGGATTACGAACTGTGAAAAGGCTTTTGGTGTAGTATGTTACAAAGTAATTCGTAAAAATTCAAGACAGGCTTTCAAGAAACTTAAATCATTGGTTGAATTTATCTCAGAATAGTGAAGAATGTGTGGCATTTTTCTCATAAGACCTTTACGTCATTTTTCAAAATATTTATGTATTTATTTTCCTCACGTTTTCTACCGAGGTCTTTGAGGAGCATTATGGCTTCGAGAAAAATTATTCTATTCGCAACTGAGTTTCTGGAAAGAAAATAAAGAAAGCTAATGCAAAAATGTAGTTAAACTCGATTTTACTATATACACTTTTTTTCGTGAAGTGAGAAATGATGCGAGTAGCTTATAATTGATATCTTGCACCAGTGATGAAAATTCACAAACTTGAAAATAATACTATTTTAAAGCACAGGGTGATATTAAACATTTTACTCAGTCTATTTAGCACAATTTAAGAGAAAAAAATTACATAAAGTTTACTGCAGGTGTTGATACTGAGACCCTTCTGTTTTCAAAGAGAAAACCACCAGAAATGTCCGAATAAGATTCACTAAAGGTGCTTCGAATATAATTCATGAAATTTCAACGACGAAAATAAAAAAATAAATAAAAACTTATAATGAGTGAGCTTCAAAACTACTGTGAGTTTCTGGAAGAAACTTCTAGTTCTTTGTTCTAAGCCTCGTTTCGAAACCCTGTAAAGATATAATGTTGGGTTTGCTTTTATGAAAACGGTTCTCTACTGTTCCTGAAACTTATGGCCTTAAATCAGAACAATTGGTTCAGGTGTTTGTTCTGTAATACTAGTGGAGTACGTATAGCCAGATGTTTCGAAAACTAGTTGATAAATGTCACAACAATCAGTTGTTAAATTTTACAACTATCTATTTCTAAATAAAAAAAAACGAAAAAACAAGAAGCCAAATTTGATAATAACAAATTGCCGAATTTGGCAGTACCAGTGTCCAAATTTCACGAAAACCATTTCAAAAATTTCGGAATAGTCCGGTGCGAAATTTCACATAAACCAGCAGTCGAATTTTACAACTTGTTTGACGAATTTCACATAAGCCAACTGTCAAATTGCGTGATAATTAGTTACAAAATTTCACTCTAACTTTTCCTGAACTTTACAGAAACTCCATCGATTGCTAAATTTCGCAATAAACAGTTGCCAAATGCCATAGGAACCAACTGTCAGTTTTCATATACCACTAGTCAAAGTTTACAGACCTGTTTCATAATTTCACAAAAACTATTTACCAAATTTCACAATAGCCAGTTTCAAAATTTCACAATAGCCAGTTTCAAAATTTCAAAATAACCAGTTTTCAAATTTCACACAAACCAGTTGAAAATTTCAAATTCTACCATAATTTTTGTCGTTCTAAAAATTTATGGAAATATTTTTAGATAATTCATTTTAGGGAGACGGGTGGGTGACCTTCATTTGGGACTTTTCTCATCAACACCGTACTGCACGACTCATTAGTCACTAGAATGTTATCGTCTATTCTTAATGTGCGACTCATTAGTCACTAGAATGTTATCGTCTATTCTTAATGCGCGACTCATTAGTCACTAGAATGTTATCTTCTATTCTTAATGCGCGACTCATTAGTCACTAGAATGTTATCGTCTATTCTTAATGCGCGACTCATTAGTCTCTAGAATGTTATCGTCTATTCTTAATGCGCGACTCATTAGTCACTAGAATTGTATCGTCTATTCTTAATGCGCGACTCATTAGTCACTAGAATTTTATCGTCTATTCTTAATGCGCGACTCATTAGTCACTAGAATGTTATCGTCTATTCTTAATGCGCGACTCATTAGTCACTAGAATGTTATCGTCTATTCTTAATGCGCGACTCATTAGTCACTAGAATGTTATCGTCTATTCTGGATGGCAGTTAGTTTTACATCTTGCCAGGCGAAAATCAAAAGCTACTCTAGTGTGGCAGAGTGCATTTCCTTTTGGGCAAATTATATGTAGTTCTTATACGTTAATCTCGTTGCATTTTTTACACATGTACTATCTGTTAGTTCTCTTGGTTGTTTTCAATAACTGATGATTTTTGTCCCTCAGTTTTGATTAGTTGATCAGCAAGTGCAATTACAAGTTGAGCGTAATGGATCCTGAAGTACCTCCTATTTCGGATGTCTTCTGTCTTTGGAATTTTTGCATCCGATAACGTGACAGCTTGGAAATGGGATCAAGTCTAAACACTAAATCCGTTTACATTTCAAGAAACTAAAAAGATTTCGATATTTCAAGAATGCAAAGTACGATAGTTCGCAAATGATTTGTTCAAGAAGGACGATTCGTTTTGCAAACAATTCTTTTCTGAAAAGAATCGATACTGCAAAACAAGCGATTCCTTCAAATAATCGATCAGAATTACTTTTCACTAGACATCAAGTGTTCATTGGTTACTCTCGGTGTGGTTCACGTTCTGGTAAAAGAAAATGTAACCTTATTCAGAAGCGTAAAACAAATGCAATATACTACCTACGTCCAAAATGTTCCAAGAATAACGCAATAAAGAATATAAAATCGTACCATACTTCCGATTAATGCTGGTCACCTTCAACCTACCGTCCTTCCTAATCAACACAGTATCCAGCGTTCCTGAAGATCCCGAAAACAGTTCTGGAAGGCACTTTCCGGTATGTCTTCAAGTTGTTTTGTCACGGCTTCTTGGTTGGATGTAATGTCTGCATGACACTATGAGTGAGGATCGCACCATTCAGCGCTTTGTCGCTTGATTTGTGGATCATTCTGCTGGCACCATGTTTTGTTTCATCCCCTGCAGTAATTCTGCAGCAAAAATCAGGGTCCTCAGCTGTAGTGCCCAGTGGATCGAAACACATCGACGAACGAGCCTCCTTTTGGCCATCATTCAAATTGCGGGGTACCAATCTGGCATTAAGTTTTCGTTTTACCAGATCCTCGCGTTGAATCTCATGACAAATAGACTTACTGATGTCCATCGACTCAGCCAAAAGTCTCACTGTAATTAAGAGATCTTTCGTTCACTGATACCGCTCTTCTTCGATTTTTCGCGCTGTCAGCTCATTGGAGGCGACCAGATCTCGGATCATCATCAAAGGATTCCCGCTCGGCACGAAACCATGTACACCATTCGAAAACTCTGCTAAGGGATAATGCTGTGTCTCGAAATGCTTCTTTTAAGTTTGACTGATTTACCAAGTTTCCAACAAAGTAGTTGATTTACCAAGTTTCCAACAAAATGGGATGTGCATGCTATGACTCTCTTAATGCTCGCTTGCCGCCTGTCGGTACCGGTATAAGCCAGTTTCCAGCTTTTCGTTGATTGGCCAAGGACTGCTGTCTTCTGGCATACACGTGATGTTTTATCCCCCTACTGTTACGTAAGTTATGCGGTCATCTCTGGAACTTATTGGACGTAGGTTGTATTTCGTGAAAATTCCGAGTCCAACTTATCAAAGAAATGGGAACAAATTTTTCGTAAGATTTAAGAGTCAACGAACAACGCAAACGGAGTCTTTCGCCAAAATGATTAACATACGAAAAACAGAACGTCAGACCCTCAACCACGGTATCTCAGGTGACGTGTCGTAAATATAGTGGTGCACAGAGAACTACTGCGCGATGGCTGGGAACCTTCTCAGAGCTTTCTAGAACTTCCCATTTGTGACGTTATGTCGACGCTCGAAAGAGGTTTCGGATATTGGAGATTTCCAATTTTGGGAGGATTTTCAGATGACAAGTGCTGAACCTGTACATAGTTCCATCACTATCACTTTCCGATTTCAAACAAGTAAATAGAGATCTTCATGTGTTTAGACGAGAGAGGGAAAAAAAGCATTGTTTTGCTATAGTGTTCGTAAACCACATTTCTTCCCAGGAAGCGCAGAAAATTTTCGAAACCATTTGGTTCAGGCACATCTTCCTCTTAAAGGGTTAAATATGAGATTACATCCACAAAGTTTTTCAAGCATATTTAATCTGAAACAGTGCACACTGCTGAACGTTGAAAATTCCACACATGAACGAATGCTAATGAAACTTGCCACACATCTAGACAAGTAAGTGGCAAAGTAAGGATTTCGTTTCTCTGGGATTACAAGAAAAGCAATGGGCAAGGAAGCAATATAATGAGACCTGAGTCAGTAGGTCGTACGACCTCTACAATGGGTTATAAATTCTGCAATATACACAAACATCGAGTGAGAAAATCCTCGAATGGTGTCCTGATGTTTCGCTGATAATGCGTCATTGACCTGTGTCCACAATTTATCGACACTGAGAGGGGCTCGAGAGGATTCATTAAGGTGAATCCACCTAAAATCTTAGCCTTGTATTTCCAATGGGAAAACTTCTGTTGCCATTTTCTTCACAATTAATGCGTTCCCAAAATCGAAAATTTGAACATCGATAAAAATAACTTCATATTATAGCCTAGTATACTTAATATTTTCTAACACTTAACCATAATTATATTAAAATCAATAACTTTTCCGTTGGTGGTGTTCAGACCAGGAAATAGATAGCGCCACATCTACATGTGACTTACAAAATGCTATCACGTCACATTTTTTACACTTTCCAACCATAGGTTGAAGATGCGTACATGCTCCAGGTTTGTCCGTCTGTCTGTCAGCCTGTCCGCACAATCACTCGCGTAAAAATGGTTCGATTTCCATGAAATTTTAGTATGTGGTAGAGAACACCTGGGAACGAACCCTATTGAAAATGGGCGAAATTTGCTTCACAATTAATGCGTTCGTTCCCAAAGATGAAAATTTCAACATCGATAAAAACAACTGCATATTATAACCTAGTATACTTAATATTTTCTAAAACGTAACCATAATTATATTAAAAATCAAGAACTTTAACTTTGGTGGTGTCGAGACCATAAAATAGATGGCGCCACATCTACACGTGACTTACTAAATGCTACCACATCGCATTTCTTACACTTTCCAATCGTAGTTTGAAGAAGCCTATATGCTCCAGGTCAGGACATTGGAGCGGGATCCATTCCACTGTTCTCATGCACCATAACTTACACTGAAGCGCAATTGCATTAGAGACCGCTGGCGTTATGCAAATGTGGCGCTGTGGGCGGCCCTGTAAACGGAAACGACATGACGTACGCAGCGATCCGATAATGTAAAGAGTGATGCGAAGGGGATCAGTGAGAGTCGGACATAGTATGGGTAAGACGAAGGATCTAAGCGCATTTGATCGTGGGCAAATTGTCGGGCGACGACGAATGGGTCACTCCATCTCGGAAGTCGTGCAGACATTGGGATTTTCACAAGACACTGTGTCACGCGTGCACCGTGAGAACATCGAATCCGGTAAAACCATCCCTGCAAGGGCCAACTGCCGTGGACAACAGCGTGTGGATGAGCGGGGTCATTGTCGGCTAGCTCGCATTGTAACAGAGGATAGACGGGCCACAGTGCAGGAAATCACTCAGCAATTGAACGCTGGTGCACAAAAACGTGTAAGCAGCCACACCATTCAGAACCATCTCTTCGCTATGGGGTATAGAAGCCATCGTCCCACGAGGGTACCGCTGCTGACCGCACATCACAGGGTGCAAAGATTAACATGGGCGCGGGAACATCGCCACTGGACCCTATACATGTGGAAAAATGTTGCCTGGATTGAAGAGTCGAGATTCACGTTGGTACATACGGATGGCAGGATACCAGTACGGCGCAAACCACATGAAGCGATGGATCCTTCTTGCGAGCAGGGTACTCTTCAAGCTGGTGGGGGTGGCATTCTCGTCTGGGGACTGTTTACGTGGACTGAAATGGGACCCCTGGTACATGTGACATCGTCCCTCACAGGTCAACGTTACCGAGATATCCTGGACGACCATTTGCTCCCGTTTGTGCGTCTTCAACATCCCACTGGGAATCTCATCCTGCACCAAGACAATGTACCGCGCCATCGCTCCCGAATTGTATCCGAATAGTTGGACGAACACTCCACCGACGTGACCTCGCTTCCTTGGCCAGCTAGGTCACCTGACCTCAATCCCAGCGAGCACATCTGGGATGCCATTGAGAGAGATGTTCGAGGCTCTGACCACCCTCCGTCAAATCTTCGTGAACTGTGGGAGCTTGTTTAGGGGTCGTGGAACCGTATGGCTTCCCAACGCTTCCGGTGTCTTGTCGAGTCCATGCCGAAACGAATCGCCGCCGTCATCAGGGCAAGAAGGGGTGCTACACGTTACTAGACAGGTATCTCTAATTCAATTGCTCTTCAGTGTACGTAAAAGTGCTTCGATTGCAACAAAACTTTATTATGTTGTTCCGAAGATATACTAAACCGGCTGTTTAATATTATCGAAATGGGGTCAAAGGTGAGGGCACAGGAAGGATATTTATTCCACAGCCATCATCCTCGTGTTTTTTTGTTGTTTTTTTATTGAAGGTTTAACGACCACCGTGAGCAACTCAATGGGCTATAAGCAGTCGCCTGTCCCTAATTTAGGATCACTGGTTCCAGGGAATGGAGAGAGCCAGTGCCGTAAGACAAACACAACATCCATGCCTCACCGGGATTCTAACCCGGACCCCTTTTGGACGAATGATCAGAGGCCATCGCTTAGACCACTGCGCCACAGCTTATACTCATGTTAAAAGAATCGTAGATGCTGCTGATTTTTTTAACCGAAAATAACTTGAGTAATGTTAACAGTGATAGCTTGAGTAATGATTTCTGGTATGTTGGAAAGCGTATCATAATTAATGCATCGCATGATTTTACTAACTTGGTTTCAATAATTTCATTCATTTTTGGACTGCAATCAACACTTGTGTCCGTCCATGGGATAATCCGGAATGTTTAGAATGATTCGAGTCATTTGGATTAAATATTCTAACATTTATTTAGTTGAAATCGTTGCAGAGTGGGCTTGCTGGTTTATTTCTGAAATAAAAATCAGCAGCATCTACGATTTTGTTAACATTTTCAGCTAAATTACTATCAGAGCATTTAATCTCAGTCTATTCATTCTAAACATTCAAATCATTCTAAACAGGCCAGGTTGTCGCATGGATACACTCAAATTTGGATTCCCTTCCGAAAATTAACAAACTTATTGAAAAAAATCGACGTGATATCATTTAATAAGTTACATGTAGATGTGGCGCCATCTATTTTCTGGTCACACCACCACCAAAGCAACAGTTATTGATTTTTAATATAATAATGGTTACGTTTTAGAAAATATTAAGTATACTAGGCTATAATGGGTAATTATTTTTATCAATGTTCACATATTTATCCTTGGAAACGCATTACTTGTAAAGAAAATTGCTACAGAAGTTTGCCAATTGGAAATACTAGGCAAAAGATTTTAGATGAATCCAACTTACATTCTCTGACAGTGACGACTCACACGTTCTCGATTGGAGAGAAGTCTGGGGATTACGCTGGTCAGGTTAGCTCCTGGACCCCTTGCAAGCAGTGTATGCTCATGTTTGCAGTGTGTGGACGAGCGCTATCATGTTGAAACTGGACATCGGGGATACCACTGATACACGGCAGCAAAAACGGTGGACATTACTTCATGGACGTATGGTCTAGCTGTCATTGTACCCACTATACGTAGGAGCAATGGACGACTGCTAAAAATGATAACACCCCGAACCAGAAATGTGCAGATAATAGGATAACTTTCCATAAGTTTCCTCTGAAAAGGGTGAAACTAAAATTATCGTGCTACCTTCTAGCTGAAAAAGGATGTCGTCAATACATGATTAGAGCTTTTAATGTGTGTCCACTTAGACCTTCGTTATATATTAGATACATCGATGACATTCTGATCCTTTGATCGCATCACAAGGACTTAATTCCGTTTTTTTACTGATGTTTTATCAGCCCAATTTCATTCTACTAATTTTACCATTGAGTATGAATCTGACTGTACCCTCCCATTTTTAGATATTCTGATAAAACGTAACCCTATCACCAATAGCATTTCGTATTCCGTGTACCGGAAACCAACAGCTACGTTTGTCATTATCCCCACCAACTCTTCGCATCCCTTGAAGTGCAAACTCGCCTCGATTCCGTTCTTCGTAAAGCGTGCATTTACACATTCATCGAGTGTGCACTCGAGAAATCAAGAACTTGATCTCTTCTACCACAGGGCCGGGACGCACGGATGCAATAATGGTGTTGTTCGTAAGATCGTTAACAAGTTACTTCAGACTGATTTTACTACTCTCAGTAAGGAAATCAGACCAACGTGGTTTGTGGGCTGTATCGACCATATGCCGAGTGTTACTTCATCGCTCAGAAATGTGTATAAAAAGTGCAATTTGGAACTACCTCCAAGAACAGCATGTCATCGGTAAAGAAAGATCGTGATTGTGTTCCCATGTTGAATTTCCATGGTGTATATTGCATTCCACTAAGTCCTTTGGGCGATTCGGCTGTTCAACTCTCTTACGTAGGATCTAACATACGTTCTCTACATACGAGAATTGCCGAACACAAGTATTATATTAAGAATAACTTAGAGACTACTGCACTTGCTCGCACTGTCAATTCTGGTACCCATTACCCAGACTGAAACCAGGTTGGTGTTTTGGCATCACCATTTAAGCATAGATCTCTGTTATTGACTGAAAGTTTGTATATACACGCCTTTGGTCCTCGTTGTTGCAATGATGATTCCACACGCTTTATACCGGCACAATGGTCAGGATTATTTCGCCGGATGTGGACTCATTGATCATGTATGTATATATTCCATGATCTATTGTGATATATTTTTTTCCTTTTAGCACGCATTCGATTACGATTATATTACCTGTTTGTACCGATTCAAAACTGCTATCTTTGATTCACGCCTGCATATACTCACCTCGTTACGTGATTAACATCTGGTGATTCTGTGTATATAATTCGTGCGTCTAGTCCTACCGCTGGCTTTTTTATCTGAGGATGGAGTGCTGGGCACTCTGAAAGATCTTGTATTTTATCTATTTTGAGTAATTAAACGTTTTAATCTACATGTGTAGATATGTTTAACATCATTAATTGTGTATTGACGGCATCCTTTTTTAATTAGGATGGAACTGTTAAAGAAATGTTTACGTAAAATAAAATGTATTGATTTATATCCGAATGTGCTTTGCCAAATATGTTCTCTTCATTTAAACGAAGATCATTTTGTGTATTATATGCCACTAGGACTCGTCCTACACAACAGCAGTCTTCATACATCGAATACAAAGTTGTCTTCATGCATTTTTGTACCCATGATTTGTTCGTTTAGGAAATTTGTGACATAGCACTGTGGTGACGCAAAAGTCAAAACGGCAAGGTTGGTGTTTCAACAAAAACACAAGTGTTGAGAAACTGCTGGCCACTAGTTGGCAATGATGAGTCACTGCTGGCTGAAATCGGCAACTCACGGTACGGTAGCGATCCGTTGGTGGCAGAGCCCTCTATTGGCAGCCATTGATGGCCCTGCAGCATCGCCGTGAACTTCGGTCCTCCACGCAAGTGCCACTAGTGGCCCGATGTGGCAACCGAAGCTCCCCAACAGGAGATGGAAGCAGCGGGACTGCGCATGCGCTGAACAAACAGGTACAGAGTCTTTCTTGGTACCAGTTAGTTGAAGACGACGCCCTCGCCATCGTGCTGCTTTAGTGGATGTTAAAAAAAAAGCCATATGTAGAGAGACGAATTAATTTCCTAATGGAATGCCGCGTCGATGAATATTACCGTCGGATGAAAATGATATAAAAAATTAATGAACTGTGAGAAATAGTCATTTAATATCGTGTATTTAGTGAAACTCATTTCGTAGCGAATTTCTACGCTAACACACGAAGAATCGAAGATACAAACAGCCATGAAACACACTCACGTCATTCCCATGAATAACAAGAAATAATTTCTATATAACCTTCATACACTAAACCGCCTCAAACAGAAGTCCCGGAAAGACATTAAAAAATCGTTGTGTTAGAAAAAAATAAGAATTATACGAGTACAAAATAGATATTTTCGTTACAAAATTATCTAGTATTTGAAAAAAAAAGCAATGCTATGTGAATATAATGTACACATTCATGCGTTGAATGCACAAGATTGGAGGAATTCGCTGTTTAAAATAACCGGACGTAAAATAAAATATCATTCCTATTTAGCACAAATGTAGCTTCGGACCGTGGAAAAAAGATACAACGTTAGAAATGCAACAGTATGTGACATGAATGTGTAGATATATTAATTAAACAATCGCCTTTGAAAAATAGAAGGACATCACAAACCTTTGGAAAACGTCTTTAAGTTGATAAGTCATAAGTTTGAAAGTCAATGAAGTTCCCTTAAGGTAAAAAAATCGTTACGTTGAAAAAATAAATTCATGAATTACTCTGCTGCCCATATAAAATGCAACACCAAGAAGGAAGCATCCGATTGGCCTGAAATTCGCAGCATGCGTCGCCCGCGAGAGGACATGCAAACGATTAGCATTGCAGGGCATATGCAAATCATGTGCGCCCGACACGCCACTGAGAAGCACTGTAAGAAGGGTGCACAGAAGGCGGGGTGTAAGTAGTGGAAGTGTGTTGTGGTGCCTGACCTGTGCGTGGGAAGCTTCCTGATGCCTCGTCGCAGAATACGGCAGTCATTCCAGCAAGTTTCGGAGTTCGACGGAGGACGAATAGTGGCTTACCGCGACAGCGATTTATCGTACCGAGACATCGGCGCTCGTGTGGGACGACATCCAGCCACAATGAGGCGAGTATGGATTCGGTGGGTGCAGGAGAGACGGACGGACCCACGTGAGCGATTGCCGCATCCGCGGCACAAAACCGAGCGTGAGGACCGGCATGTTGTGCGGCGGGCATTGACGGCTCGCACCGCCACATCACGAACGTTAGCGCAGGAATTAGGGTGTGTTGCGCAACAACCTGTGTCATCACGTACCGTCCGACGTCGTCTGCAGGAGCGGGCACTTGTCACACGGCGCCCATTGCTCCGACTACCATTGACGTTACACCACCGGCGATAGCGGTGGCAGTGAGCCCTTGAACGCCGCACCTGGACTACGGAATGGCACGACATTGTCTTCTCCGACGAATTCCACTTCTGCCTGTAACACCATGATATTCGGATCCGCGTGTGGCGGCACCGCGGCGAGAGACTGTATGATGCCTGCATTATGCATCGCCATACCGGTCCGTCGCCTGGCGTTATGGTTTGGGGAGCAATTGGATATGACACCCGCAACCCTCTGCTACGCATCACCGGTACACTCAACAGCCACCGCTACATCTCCGACAATTTGGAGCCAGTAGTCCTCCCTTACCTGCAGGACCTGCCAGCGGCCACGTTTCAACAGGACAATGCGCACCCACACGTGGTGAAGAATTGTTGCATCGTGCAACAATTCTTCACGGCCCACCAGGTGTCACTGCTGCCGTGGCCCGCCTGTTCTCCCGATATGTCGTCCATCGAACACGTCTGGTCGTTGATCGGCAACCGAGTGGCCCGGCAAGCACCACCCGTGGCTACGCCAGATGAACTGTGGCAACGTGTGGAAGCAGCCTGGACCGACATACCCCAAGCCCACATCTAAAGCCTCTTTCGTTCGATGCCACGGCGTGTAGCGTCCGTTATTGCCAGCCATGGGGGCCACACGAACTATTGATGTCTGCGTGTTCTGCAAGTCGCACGGGCCTGTAAGCTCAATAGTTTGATCTCTGTATCTGTTGTTATGTGTCCAGTAAATCTGGCTTTGCTATCTCGTGTCATTCTTGGTGTTGCATTTTTGTTGGCCAGCAGTGTATATGAAACGGACATTTACGAAAACGAACTCGCAATATTGCGAGGTTTTACATCGCGTAGGAAAGATACTCACCTCCAAGCGAACGGTCAAGCGTGGCAAACAAGTCCAGCGCTTAGAGCATTCACTTCACACACTAGCGGTCCTTGGTTCGATTCCAGGCAGATCCATCGGGTGATTTGCCGGACGTGTTGAAGAAATTTCCTTAGCGACATGACAGCATGTATGTAGGAATTTCATTGAAAAAAAAAGCAGTTTGTTTCGTGCCCTTGGTGAACTCAGATTTATTAATTTTTTTGCTACTGCTGGGAAATTGACAGACAACGTTCGGCAAGCCATCGGTTACGTCATGTGATTGCCGGTTGCCACTGCCGGGACACTGACGGACCACAGTAGGCTAGCCATCATTTATGGTACGTACTTGCAGAGCCTCTTAAGGCTGTCTTTGAATGGGTGTAAGAGAAATTCTATCCTATATCTGCAATGTAAATTCTTTTGTACACATTTTCTCGAAGACTATTACTTTGTAGTGTTCGAAATTTTGAGTACAAATAAAAACCAACCTATAGCTAATATGTGCCCCAGTTATTATTCCGAAAAAATTGCTAGAACTTTTTTTTTAAAATTACAATTAATCTGACTCGAAAGTATTCTAATTTGGGCGCTAGAGGGCGCGATAAGTTAGCTTAGTCGTTTTTCTGTCTGGAAGAAACGAAATCTCTCATTTCTGTCTGCCTTTTTTTAAATATCTAGGCCAAATAGAATTAATTAAATGGGCCCAAAAGTGAGACTGGAAACTTGTCTCCCATAAATAATATTAAATCCTAATTTAGGTTCATTTTTTGAAGAGCAAATGTGTACATTAGCAGAGAACCCTTGAATTTGAGACAGAAACTACGCCTACCTACTAAGCTCCACCCCAAAATAACGTCATTGGTTAAAACGTAACAGCACGTATTTTTTTTTCAGTGTGGAGCCAACGAGAGACCGCTTCCATTCTGAATATGGTAAGGTCTGCAGTGATTCGGTGACACCAACTTTTGGGACAGTCCCTCAAAACGTAAAAGCCACGGCCAAGGAATGATTTGTTGCGCCATCTATCGCAGAACATGAACCCTAAAACTCATTCAAAGACAGCCTTAATGGCCGCTTGTGGCAGCCACAGCCTGTGATAGATAACTGATGGCCCTGTTCTGGCATATGACAACTGAGCAAATGCCAAATGTTGGCCAGCTGCTAGCCTGAACTGCTGACCCATCTGGGTGCCGCCGGACATTTTATTGACGGTTCATGTAACGGCAACATAGTGCTGAGCCGCTGTAGGCACAGCTGGGAGCCAGCGCCGTTTCCGGACAGTATGACGCCCCGGACAAAAACGCTGATATGCGGCCCCCGTCATTGTTGTTCATTTGAACAGCGAAGATTGAATATATATGCACACACACACATATATATATATATATAATTGGAAAGGGAGTGAGACAAGGTGACATCATATCACCCAAGCTCTTTAATGCCACATTGGAAAATGTCTTTCAATCACTAAACTGGGAAAACAAAAGGGATAAAGATTAATGGAGATTATCTAACTCACCTTTGTTTTGCTGATGACGAAGTCGTTTTTGCAACTACTCCATAAGAGGTGCAGAATATGTATGATCCAGGAACTTGCTGACAAGAATAAAAAGTGGGATTAAAAATGAACTTTCAGAAGACAAAAGTGATATACAATGCTTTTACAAGAAATAAAGATTTATCGATTGATGGAGAAATTCGGCTATTTGAGAATACAGCACCCATAAAAATTGGAATAGGAGTGAGACAAGGTGACACTATATCTCCCAAACTCTTTAATGCCACTTTGGAAATTGTCTTTCAATCACTGAAATGGGAAAACAAAGGGATAAAGATTAATGGATATTATTTAACTTACCTTCGTTATGCTGATGACGTAGCCATTTTTGCAACTACCCCATCAGAGCTGCAGAGTATGATCCAGGAACTTGCTGACAAGAGTAAAGAAGTGGGATTAAAAATGAACTTTCAGAAGACAAAGCTGATGTTCAATGCTTTTACAAGAAATGAAGATTTATTGATTGATGGAGAAAAGCTGGAGATAACAGGTACGTACGATTATCTTGGACAGCAGATATCAAGTGAGGGTCACATTGATGAAGAAATTAATCGGCGTACAGAACTTGCCTGGAGAGCTTTTGGAAGAAACAGCATAATTTTCAAGAGCAATATGCCATTATGTCTTAAAAGAAAAGTGTTTGATCAATGCATCCTTCCAGTGCTTACGTATGGTGCAGAGACGTGGACCTTGACTAAAAGAAACATACAAAGGCTGCAGACAACTCAAAGACGCATGCAGAGGTGCATGCTTGGTGTAACCAGGAGAGATAAGAAGAGGAACTCGTGGATCCGAAAAATGACAAGAGTGGAAGACATCATGATCAGAGTAAAATCTCTAAAATGGCAATGGGCTGGACATACTACCAGAAGAACAGACCATCGATGGACAGTCGAACTTTTAGATTAGATTCCAAGGGACAGGAAAAGACCGAGAAGAAGACCACATGGGAAATAGTTGGATGAAATTCGAAAGTATGCGGGAGTGACATGGAGGAGACTGGCACAAGACAGACCGTTGTGGAAGTGGTTTGGAGAGACCGTCGTCCAGCAGTGGATTGATAATGGTTCACAATGATGATGATGATAATGTGCCACATGCATAACAAGTGCTTCCCTGATGACGACCGTTCGTGCATCTGCATTGTTTGCGGGTTATTTAGTGTATATTTTTTCCGTTTGTGTGTCTTGTCTTTTGGGGGCATTTGTTGTGATTTTGATCTGGGTTATGAGCTTCTATTTTGTTTTTGTGTATATATATATATATATACTAAAGAGGGATGTAAGGTCAGGTGATGCGCAACAACACAGGTTCTCCTTGACAAATGTCAACCCCGCCTTCTCGTGTTGCATCCTGTTCCCACTAAAGGGGCTCCGACGACCGCCAATAGCGGTATAACTATACCATCGGGATTAGAGGAAATGCTATCCCACACTCACCAACCCGCTTGGCCAGCGTGGTGAGTTATGGCCAAACCCCTCCAAAATGACTCCACAACTTAAATCTTGGCCCTCAGTCTCCGGCAGCTGAAATGTACCTGGCCAAGGCAGCGGCCAGTGCGACATGAAGGCAGAGGGTGCTAAGAATCCCCGGAGGACCGGACTAGGCTGCCATCTGATGCTGACCTTGGCTACGTATAATGGACGCTCCCTATCTTCTGATTCAAGGCTTCTTGAATTGGAAGAGGAACTACAAAGAACAAGTAAGACATCGTCGGGCTAAGTGAGGTAAGAAGAAAAGGAGAAGATCTCATTGAACTGAAAAGTGGACATCTCTTGTACTATCGTGGGACAGATACTGGCAGAACTAGTCGTGTTGGATTTATAATAAACAAGAAACTGAAGGATAAAGTTGTAGAAGTTGAAAGTTCCTCTGACAGAGCTGCACAACTCGTTATCCAACTCTTGAAAAGATACAAGGCTCAGATTATTCAACCTTCTGCACCCACCACAAGTCATCTTGAAGAAGAAATTGAAGAATTTTATGAGGAAATTCGTCATCTAAATAATAAAGGTAAGCAGCACTTGAAGATAATTATGGGAGATTTCAATGCAAAAGTAGGGCAACGGCAACAGAATGAAACTTCAGTAGGTAAATTCGGTCACGGCAACAGAAACCAGCGTGGAAATACTCTCGTACAGTTTGCAGAGGCAGAAGGGATTTTCATCTTGAACTCCTTTTTCAAGAAAAAGCCACACAGGAAATGGACATGGAGACATCCAAATGGGACGACAACTGAAATTGATTTTATTATGTGTAACAAAAAATTCGTCATCGAAGACTGCAATGTGCTAAACAAGTTCAACACATTTAGTGACCATAGATTGGTGAGATGTAAGATGCACTTCAACACTAAATTCGAACGTGGCAAGCTCATAAGACAAACAAAATGAATAGACATAACCAACCTTAAAAACACCATAATACCTTCAAGTTGGAACTGAAGAACAGATTCTTTGCTTTAGAAGGCCTAACATCGGAAGAAGTGTATATTTCTGAAGTAACAGAAAAGTAACTAAAGCTCTTATGAAAACAGCAACAAAATTAGCTGGGTCTAAGTAAAAGTTGCATGTGAACAAATTATCAGTGGAACCCAAAATGTTGATGCAAAAAAGAAGAGAGATGATAACAACTAAAGAAGATGTGACTTCCAAAGTGGAATACATAGAGCTATGCAAGACAGTATGAAAAAGTATCACTGAAGACGTAAGGAAATTCGACTGTGAACTAGTGAGGAAAGCGATTGAAAACAACCAAAGCCTAAAGATAGCAAAGGGACAACTCAGTAAGGGAAGAAAACAGATTATGGCACTGAGAAAAGAAGATGGTTCTGTAACAAGAAATAGAGGCGAAATTTTGACAAGAGTGAAAGATTTCTGCTCCAAGTTATATGAAAGGAATGATGCTTGTACTCCAGACATCAAAGAAGGTTGCAGTACCAGAGTTCTTCCAGTCCTCCCAGCAGAAGTTGCACATGCAATCAACAACATGAAGCGGGGAAAAGCTCCAGGAGAAGATGGAATTACTGTAGACATCATACAAGAAGCAAGTGGAGAAATTGAAACAGTACTCGCCCAAATTTTCACTCGATGCCTTAATGAAGGGAAGGTTCCTGAGGATTGGAACAATGCTACAATGATCCTGCTACATAAAAAAGGTGGCATTGAGGATCTCAGAACTACAGACCTATTATAGCCTCCTATCAGTGGTTTATAAAATCTTCACTAAAGTTCCTTCACACCGTTTGAAGGTAACACTGGACATGGCTCAACCGAGAGAACAAGCTGGATTCTGGAGTGGCTACAGCACAATAGATCATATCCACGTACTGAGAGAACTTATTGGAAGAGCGAGGGAATATAAACTTCCATTGTGCATGGCTCTTATCGACTATGAAAAGGCTTTTGATTCGGTTAAACCATCAGCTGTTACAACGGCTTTGAAATCCTGCGGTATTGAAAATGCATACATTAATATTATTAATAACATCTATGAAAATGCAAGTGCAAAGATTCGGATGTTTGAAAATACAATACACATAAAAATTGGAAAGGGGGTGAGACCAGGTGACACCATATCTTCCAAGCTCTTAAACGCCACATTGGAAAATATCTTTCAATCACTGAACTGGGAAAACAAAGGGATAAAGATTAATGGAGATTATCTAACCCACCTTCGTTTTGCTGATGACGTAGCCATTTTTGCAACTACCTCATCAGAGCTGCAGAGTATGATCCAGGAACTTGCTGACAAGAGTAAAGAAGTGGGATTCAAAATGAACTTTCGGAAGACAAAGGTGATGTTCAATGCTTTTACAAGAAATGAAGATTTATCGATTGATGGAGAAAAGCTGGAGATAACAGGTACGTACGGTTATCTTGGACAGCAGATATCAAGTGAGGGTCACATTGATGAAGAAATTAATCGGCGTACAAAACTTGCCTGGAGAGCTTTTGGAAGAAACAGCATAATTTTCAAGAGCAATATGCCATTATGTTTTAAAAGAAAAGTGTTTGATCAATGCATCCTTCCAGTGCTTACGTATGGTGCAGAGACGTGGACCTTAACTAAAAGAGACATACAAAGGCTGCAGACAGTTCAAAGAAGCATGGAGAGGTGCATGCTTGGTGTAACCAGGAGAGATAAGAAGAGGAACTCGTGGATCCGAAAAATGACAAGAGTAGAAGACAATCATAATCAGAGTTTAATCCCTGAAATGACAATGGCCTGCCTGGACATACTGTCAGAAGGACGGACCATCGATGGACAGCCAAAGTTTTAGATTGGATTTCAAGGGACAGGAAAAGACCCAGAAGATGACCACATGGGAAATGGGTGGATGAAATTCGAAAGTATACGGGAGTAACATGGAGATGACTGGCACAAGACAGACCGTTGTGGAAGAAACTTGGGGAGACCTTCGTCCTGCAGTGGATTGATAATGGTTGACAATGATGATGATGATGATATATAGCTCAGATGGGCAAACCTCAGTGATATACGTGCACTTCTTCGTACAGACAGGCAACACAAGTGATTTGGAAAAAAATTGCGATTTGTTCGTGGCACTAACCAGCCTCTCTCGCACTCGGGATCGGGAGAAATGTCGGCTTTTTTTTTCTTATTTTGTCGCAAAAGTTGCACCTTAACACCTGTTGCCTCCTCAGGAAATCGAAGCTACGAGCAAGGTTTGAAAAATAAAAAATAAGGCGAAAGGACTTCCAACTTTCTGCATTGACGTTTCTTCTTTTGTTTAAATGAAATAAATAACGTTCTGGTGAATAAGTTTGATTTTTTGTAAACCCAAAGGACCCTTAAGGCATTGAGGGCCCCAGTTAAGGTGGGGGGCCCTGGGCACCGGCCTCTTTGGCTCACCCTTTAAGTAGTCCATGCTTCTAGCCACTGTTTGTGATCGAGTGGGAAACATACGAGACAAAATTAAAACTACTCTACTTCTTCCTATTTATAAATACATAAGGTGCGTATTATTTGTGGTGTAGCAGCATGCCTCCTGGGCCCTTGGTAATGGTGGGCCTCGAGGCCCCGTTAAGCCCCCCCCTAATCCGGCCTTGTATGTGACTGCGAGTTGCAGTGATAACGAAGCTCAGTGTAGCTCACTCGGTATATAGGATAACTATATAGGATAACTATATAGGATAACTGGCGAGGATTCGAATTCCACCACCAGGAAAAAGGTTATACACGGTAAATTAAATTTGCCTTTTCCGTCCTGTAGTCCTTCTAATTTGTTGACGTACACCACGACCTTCAGATTACCAAAATTATTTAGCAGTAAGGGATAATCTATTATTGACGACACTGAATCACTAGGGATGTTGGTCCGCAACCTCCGACTTCTGACATCACCCCAATAAGCTCCATCTTAAAGTATTAAAAAGTTACCACAATTTATTTTCCAAATAAAGCAAATATTAATCTTTCATTTTAATAACGTCATCATATTAAAAATTCATTTTCAATACCACAGTTTTGATATTGGAAAAACAATACCTTCAGGGTCGAATCCTTAACGATATGTAAACGAGCAATCTTTCGTAATTTGTTTCTTTCAAAATGTTTTTAATAGCAAATCTTTTTTTATAAATCATTTTAAGACTCGGGCAGCAAAAAAAGAGACTATAAGTCTTTCTCTGGAATTCAATGAAATCTTTTAGCCACAGCAAAGGGCGGGAGCAACTCCTTTCTGGCACAGTACTTAAGAAAAGAGGGAAACAAAACAGAGCGTGGTCATCCGTTAACCCGAGTACCCAATGAGCGGCAAAAACCCAGATCACGTGATCGGCAATAGACAATCAACGAGAAAGAGTGTAAAGAAGCAGACATAACAGATGATGACGTCAATAATCTCAAGGGGTCTTTCGAAAGCGAAGACATACCAAGAGAGAGAGAGAGATGAAAGGGAATGGGAGAAGGAAAGTTAGGTGCGGTTGGCGTGTGACAGCGATGAAGTGGCCAGGAAGAAGGGGGGGGGTTGAGATTACCTACTGGGGGGAGGTATGAATTGAGGGGTCATCCATCATCTGGACAGGGGTTGTTCGCTTGTGAGGTTTCCAGATAGTTGCGTGCTCGCCAAGAGCGCCAGTTTCACATCATCACCTTTCGCTTCACACCTCAGAGATTCCATTTTTCACTCCCACCCCAGAAAAAAGTGGCCCAATTTCTCGTCTCCAGTTCTTCTCGGCATGCCTAAATCTTCTGGGAATAAGGTACGGCGAGACAAGGAGCTAGTAAAAAATGATCTTCATTTTATTAAAAATTGAGTACGGCTGCTCTTTCATGCGGGTTTGCGAGCTCGTTTGCCGTTATCACGTTTCGCTTTCTTTTAAAATCTTTACACATACGCAGAAATGAAATTTCGCAGGTGAATAACGCCCAAGTAAAGATCAATAATTGTAAATCTGCAGATGCAACGCAATAAATCGCAGATCTACGAAACGCATTCGTGAATTCCTCCTGCTTTGCTTTTTTTTTATTTGTAATTCTTAGAGCAACGTAATCCTTGAAAGCTGCACTTGCTCTCACATGAATTGAAATGCTTTCGCGGTGGAAGGCAGTGATGAGTTTTATTCTCCGAAATCTTTACGTTCTGTAAGAGAACAACCCCGCAGTTAATTTTTATTATATATATATATATATAGTTATATATCATCATCATCATTTTCAACAATTATTATCAATCCGCTGCTGGGCCGCTCCGGTGGCGCAATGGTTTAAGTGATGGCTTCTGATCATTCGTCCGGAAGGGGTCCGGGTTCGAATCCCGGTCAGGCATGGATGTTGTGTTTGTCTTACGGCAGTGGCTCTCTCCCTTCCCTGGAACCAGTGACCCTAAATTAGGGACGGGTGACTGCTTATAGCTCACTGAGTTGCTCACGGTAGTCGTTAAACATCCAATAAACAAAATCCGCTGCTGAATGAAAGTCTCCCCACGTTTCCTCCACAACTGTCTGTCTTGAGCCACCCTCTTTCATATTACTCCGGCATGCTTTCGAATTTCATCCATCCATCTCCCACGTGGTCTTCTTCTGGGTCTTTTCCTATCCCTGGTATTCAGTGCAAAAATTCGGTTGTTCATCTGTTTGCCGTTCTTCTGGCAACATGTTCAGCCCGTTGCTATTTCAAGGATTTCAATCTGATGATGATGTTTTTCACTCTTTCAAATTTCCTTATCCACAAGTCCCTCTACTTATCTTCCTCGTTACACCAAGTATACATCTCTCTGTTAACTGGCCCATGAATAAAAATTGTTACCTTTGTTAACTTGTTACTTCTCGAGGTTGTCGTTGTAAATAACAATGACAGTGCTACGTAATTGATGGTAATAATAATGAGTAAGAGGCTTAAATATTCATGCAATGCTTTTATACCTGTTAAAACTATTTATTCATCTCTTTGATTTCCGAGGGTATTTTCCATAGGCTTTTCATTTAACTTCCTATCCTTTTCTCCAAACTATACATTTTTATTCCCTATAATCTCTATTCCCGATGAATCTCTCGTGACGCGGAAAAAGCTCCCATTCCCCTGGTAGCTTAAGACGTCGTGGGCGAACACCTAAGGCGCTCCTCGCCTTTCGATTGCAACTGCTCGCTTCTTATATCTCGCGTTGACTGCCCAACTATCACTTTGTTCGGCGGAGAATTCACCCCCAGAAAGTGACCACCTCTCAAACCCCTTCGCCACCGAAATCTCTTCGAGATCGCCGGCGTCGGCTTCACAAAGCCTCCAAGTTGATATTAAACGACTCCTACGTTCCTTCCGGTTACTTCCAAGTAAAGATATCAAAGGTGCTAATTGCACTTGAACCAAGCTTCAAGCACAAAGACGAAAAATGCAAAAGGTTTTCCTATTGTCATACCATTGTAAATTGCTTTTAGAAAGAGCGTCTGCACGGCGCCATTGAGAAACATACTTCCTGACTGGGGTGACAAAGGTAAAAGTTTCCCAAACTTGTAGAACAAAGGAAAGGCAAACACGAGGCGAAAATGAAACGTTGTGAGAGATTTTCCCCTGCGAAAAAAAGCAATATTTCCCCCTGCGGAAAAAAAAATGAGACGAATGTAATTCGTGGATTTTTTTTTGCTCAATATCTACTTCTTGCCTAACTTTAAATGATGCTAAGCCTAGGACAACCACGTGAATTACACAAATCCAATTGATTTTCATTACATGGCTCAAACTTACCTACATGTGAAGGCTTACAAAAAAACTATATTTTCGAATGTTTCCATTTTCGCTTCGTTCTACATTTACATTGTGGAGACATTTCAGGCATAATTCATTAATGGCAATTGATTTAAACATAATTTGTACTGTAAGTGGAATAGAGCATGAACAAATAGTTTAACAAATCGTTTTCAGTAAGAAGAATGGTGTACTCACATTTGATGGTTAAATTTCTGTAACAACTCTATGCTTCTTTCAGTTGTTTGCAGCCTTTGTATGACTTTTTTTAAGTAAAGCCCATGTTTCTGCTCTTTGTATAAGAACTGGAAGGATGCATTGATTAAACACTTTTCTTTTAAGACATAATGGAATATTGCTGTTGAAGATTGTACTGTTCCTTCCAAAAGCTCTCCAATCAAGTTTTATACACCGATTAATTTTCTCTTCAATGTGACCCTTGCTTGATATCTGTTGTCCAAGGTAAATGTAGGTATCGGTTACACCGAGCTTTTCCCCCGTCAATCGAAAAACCTTCACTTCTTCCAAAAGCATTCTGCATCAATTTTGTCTTCTGAAAGTTCACTTTTAATCCCACTTCTCTACTCTTGTCAGTAAGTTCCTGTATCATACTCCACAGTTCTGAAGAGGTAGTTGCAAATATGATTACATCATCACCAAAAAGAAAACGACATACAAAATCTGCAGACAACTGACAGCAGCATGGGGAGATGCATGCTTGTTGTAACCAAGTAGGTTTGAATAGATGGAACGAGGATGACCTCACAAACTTGAAGTTTTTCGAGCAGACAACGCGGACCTGATGATCACACCCACTGAGACATTGCTTGTGCTTTCTCAATGCTGTGTTTAATTCTCAATCATCTCACCAACATGGCGGCAACGGCTGTAATTGGCTATGACGTCATGATCGTGACATGTCGGTGGCTTCATTTTGATTGCACTAGGGGAACGTCTGGCCCTTACTACATCTATTTTAACCTCCTTGGGTGCAACCAAGAAACATAAGAAGAGGAACTCGAGGATAAGGAAAATGACAAGAGTGGAAGACATCATGATCAGAATAAAATCCCTGAAGTAACAATGGTCTGGACATATTGCCAGGAGAACGGACCAGCGATAGACATCCGAAATTTAGACTGGATTCCAAGATACAGGAAAAGGCCCAAAAGAAGGTCACGTGTAAGTATAAACTGTTGGCTTGTGTGACGTATATTCTAAATTAACTTTCCTTTTTAGTTTCTTTCCCTATGTAGATCTTGAGTTTCATGTCAGTTATACTTCAGACTTAACGTGATATCTTTTCTCTCAAACGAATACGTTTGGCAACATAATTGAGGCTGAATGAACGTGGCGTATGTCTGTCATTAGATAAGAACGAGAGATAAAAGCTACGAGAAAACAGTTGCTTGTGTGGCGTGGTGTGTGGAGCGTTTAATGTGGAGTGTTGATACTGATTGCTGTATAAAATGCGAAGCGCTATGTTATGTTACGGTGTGCAGGAGAAATGAAGCATCATTTCCGTAAGTTTGACTTCTGTTTCTAAATGTTTCCTCTGGCCGTTAAGGTTTGATTTAGGAACTATTTCATCGTATGGTGATTTTTTAAAATAACGTAGAAGTACGAAAAGACGATTACGTTATACTTGTTTAATTCATGTATTGTGATGGACGCCAACTTATCAGAAGAATCGTTGATGTTTGCAGGTTCCTATCATTGGAGCAGTTCCCGCCAAATCTTTTCCTATCTTTACGTGGCTACATGCTCGCGTGAAATCCTTTTTCCTTCCCACCGAAGATCTCCGACAAGCCTTTTCGTTTAAGACTGCTACGTCCAAATTCCCTTTACGATCTGTCCCCTTTAATGTAAGAAGTTGTACTCTTAATTGCTTACTAGGATTATCCCTGGCGGGTTCTCTCTGTGAGGGAGAGTCATGTCCAACGACGGGGAGAAAGGGGATGTCCTTTTGTGTGTGGGAGGTCCGACGGTCGACGAAGTATGACCTTCGGACCTCCGTAGAGTTGTCAGACTTTTTGTTGCCTAAAACGTTTTTCACTAAATTCTTAAAAGAAACCCATGCGCGTTTATCTAAGTCATTCAAACGTCCTTCAAAAGTTTCATCTCTCATTAGTTCTCTAATTTTTGGTCCTACGAAAATTCCTTCTTTAATTTTTGCATCGCTAATTTTGGGGAATTTCTCCTTCAAGTACAAAAATCCACTTCCATTTCTGTCCATGGCTTTCACAAAACATTTCGTCAAACCTAATTTGACATGAAGAGGTGGGAGATAAATGTTTTTGGGATCAACTAAAGAAGAATTCATTACATTTTTTCAGCAGGTGTAAGAGATTTACGTGTAGGCCATGTCTTCTTTTTGAAATGACTTTTACGATCCCGGCTGTACCACGCGCACAAAAAACAGCAAAATTTTGGGTATCCTGACTGTAACCCGAGCAGCATAGCGATCACTTTGAGGTCTCCACATATGTTACAAATGAATTTTTCATACTACTGATTTTCATAGGTTTCTTTCATGATAATAGAATGTGCTAGTGGAACTGCTGGGAATTTGTTTCCATTGTGCAAAAAGACAGCTTTTAGGCTAGCTTTCGACGAATCTATAAACAAACGCCATTCCTGTGCGATGAAATATCAATACACTACACTATATTTCCTTCAGTTTTCATCAGTGTCCATCACTGATGAAATATCATTACACTACACTATATTTCCTTCTTGCGAGAAAAACTCCTTGAAATCTTCTTGACGATTTCGAAAGTTGCATACCCTAGTTCCGCGATCAAGAAAGTTCCACCCTTTTAGTCGTGATCCCAAAAGTTCTGCATGTTTTTTAGATAAATTTAAATCACGCACTAAATCATTTAGGTCTCTTTATGTCAATAAATGAGGCTCATTAGAAATGTCGAAATACGCATCATGCCGATCAGCGTGATTTTCTTTCTGTTCCTCTTCAGAGCTTAAATTTTCATTTATATCGGTTGATTCCAGGTGAGGTGGTATTGGCATATCATCACTGTGGAGAATATGTCGCATCGCTGAAGGTAAGTTGGGATATTTTGAACTGTGTTTCGACTTACTTGTGATTCCCTTTGTATTTATTATACAAAAATAACAGTACGAAGAATGATCGTTCGGCTCTCTCCACACCATGGGAACTGCAAATGGCATAAGGCGAGAACCGTTTGCCCACCCCGTTAAAAGTCTTGAACATGTAACACAACAAATATGTGGAGCACAACTCTTGTCCTGATCTTTTACTTTGCAATCAAAGTAAAGCTGATAACACTTTCGTATTAATGGGGTAAAGTCCCTTTGAGGTTTGAATGTCAATTAACCGCACACATAACAAAATGTATCCGGATGTTGAGGCACTTGCGTGGCCTTTTTCAGTTTTCACACACAAACAAAAGCTACTAATAAAAAGCAATAGCACAATGTTCACTTCGGCAGTCTACAGAGAACCGAGACATAAGACATAGTCGAGCAGTCGAGTGAGCAGTCGGAAAGGTTGTAGGTGGCGCCATCTCTATGGCTCATTCGCATGCGCGGACAGGACCCCTCCACCTCTTTGATAAAACACGAACGCAACAAAGTCTGTATGTCACCTGCAGCATTTTTTCTTTTATTTTCTCATATGAATAAACGATGCTATGTGCTCCAAGGCAATACTGGAATTATTTTTCGCTCGTGCCGGGCTCATTCCCTGACACTTACGACCGGCCCGGTCATAAGTGTCTGAGAATGAGCCCGGCACGGTCGTAAGCGTCTAGGAATGAGCCCGGCTCGGTCGTAAGTGTCTGGGAATGAGCCCGGCTCGGTCGTAAGTGTCTGGGAAAGAGCCCGGCTCGGTCGTAAGTGTCTAGGAATGAGCCCGGCTCGGTCGTAAGTGTCTGGGAATGAGCCCGGCTCGGTCGTAAGTGTCTGGGAAAGAGCCCGGCTCGGTCGTAAGTGTCTGGGAATGAGCCCGGCTCGGTCGTAAGTGTCTGGGAAAGAGCCCGGCTCGGTCGTAAGTGTCTGGGAAAGAGCCCGGCTCGGTCGTAAGTGTCTGGGAAAGAGCCCGTCTCGGTCGTAAGTGTCTGGGAATGAGCCCGGCTCGGTCGTAAGTGTCTGGGAAAGAGCCCGGCTCGGTCGTAAGTGTGTGGGAATGAGCCCGGCTCGGTCGTAAGTGTCTAGGAATGAGCCCGGCCCGGTCGTAAGTGTCTGGGAATGAGCCCGGCTCGATCGTAAGTATCTGGGAATGAGCCCGGCCCGGTCGTAAGTGTCTGGGAATGAGCCCGGCTCGGTCGTAAGTGTCTGGGAATGAGCTCGGCCCGGTCGTAAGTGTCTGCGAATGAGCCCGGCCCGGTCGTAAGTGTCTGGGAAAGAGCCCGGCCCAACACGGCCCGTTGTGTTGGTCTCTAAACTAAAAAACCCGACCCAGCTTGGGTTTTGCGCGGCAGCTCGGTATGGGCAGACCTCTAGGAAAGTGTTTTAGCGCCGCTAAGCCAAGGAGAAAAAAGTGTCTTGGAATTGCTAATGCTCTCTCTCTCCTCTCTCTCTCTCTCTCTCTCTCTCTCTCTCTCTCTCTCTCTTCTTTCTTTTTGTATTAGGGGTTTAAAGACCACAGTGAGCAACTCAATGGAATAAAAAAAGTCGCTCTTCCGTAATCTAGAAAAGAAATGCCGAGCTAAGGATGATTTTTAGATGACTACAAGCAGTCTCCCTTCCCTAATTTAGGGAAGCATGTATGCTTACAGTCTATGGTTCCAGGGAAGGGAGAGAGCCAGTACTGTAAGACAAACACAACATCCATTCCTCACTGGGATTCGATCCCGGACTCATCTCTGAGTAATGATAAGAAGCCATGGCTTAGAGCACTGCACCAGCAGGGCAATCTAAGGCTCTTCAAAATCACTGATATGTTGTACTGTAATGGCAGGCTTTATCAGTTTCCCATTCTTGTTTTATTCTCGTTTTTTTTTTTTTTTTTTTTTTTGTTTTTATTGGAGGTTTAACGACCACCGTGAGCAACTCAATGGGCTATAAGCAGTCGCCCGTCCCTAATTTAGGGTAACTGGTTACAGGGAAGGGAGAGAGCCAGTGCCGTAAGACAAACACAACATCCATGCCTGACCGGGATTCGAACCCGGACCCCTTACGGACGAATGATCAGAGGCCAGCGCCTTAGACCACTGCGCCACCGGGGCGGCTTTTATTTTCTTACTAGCCTTCACAGTGTTAGAATGCTCTACATTGCTCATCGATTTAGCTCGAGGTTAGCAAAATTGTCTGAAATCAGATAGGATGAATATACTCGCTGTCTAAGAAGTGGACCGAACGCAGGTGGAACGAGTGAACCTGTGCATCGGAAAGAGTCGCTTTGCCTTTAGCTTTGTAATTCGACGTTGGTATTTAGGAGAATGATAAGCACTAATCCTTTCTGATTGATTACTTGCTGAGAGGCATGTATAACAATGACAATAAACCTTAGAAAGGAGACACAAGATATTTCAGTCGTTTTTTTTTACCCAATATCATTATTTTGGTTGTGTCGGGAAAACTAGCCCTTCACTTTTAGGTCATGAAGCAAAGAATAAAGAACCGGTGACAGGTTTACGACAGGTACTGCTCAGAAGAGAGGAAGAAATAAATTGTTTTGTCGTGCCTTTTGCCAATCCCGGCAGATATGTGAGCATTTCTCTTTGCCGTAAGCAGAAAAATTTGAGTATCATTCGGTTCAGGTGCTTCGGCCACTTAAAGGGTTAATAGGCAGTCACTTGTAATATATATATTTTTTTTTATTGAAGGTTTAACAACCACCGTGAGCAACTCAATGGGCTATAAGCAGCAACCCGTTCGTAATTTAGGGCCATTGGTTCCAGGGAAGGGAGAGAGCCAGCGCCGTAAGACGAACACAATATCTATACCTTACCGGGATTCGAACCCGAACCCCTCCGGACGAATGATCAGAAGCCATCGCTTAGACCACTGCGCTTTGTAATATTCTCAGCATCGATCCGCGGCTTTTAGCTAGAATTCTCATAAGCGTTTCCGAAGGCTGTACTGCATTGCATTACTCATATTATGATTTTTCCAACAGAATAGCATGGCGAAGAATTTTTAAATTGAAAACTCGCATGTTACAAAAAAAAAAGGACGACCATGTCGGTATTTTAAACTAGATCGACACCAATATTTTTTTCGCTAAATATTAATATATTTATATTACCTTTTCCAAATATCGATAGAAAATAGAACTGGAACGAACTTAACTTTTTTTTTTTTTTTATGCAATGCATGATATATTCTTTCTTCATAAATTTCACATTCTTTTGAAGTAAAATATCTCTATCGTTTATAGCCCAATAAAAAGTTTCTTATTGGCAATAATATCCCCAAAGTCCCAAAGTACCCTTTTCTACATTCTTATCTAATTTGTGGATCAAAGCTTTAAAAGAACGGCTGCTTTACAGACATTCGCAAAAGAAAGACTGACATTTTTGAAGCACCGCTTCTGACAAGGTCTAATACTAGTTGACGTGCAACGACTGCGAAGGGAGCTGACGGAGGAAACGTAACAATTGTAAGAATTTCTTCTTTTATCACGCGTCGAAAAAAGTTCTCGAAGAAACAAACGTAAACCGTGACACACGGGATCGCTGCCTTCTGCCTGTGAGTTAAGATCCACGTCACGTTGGCATAACTCGATTTGTTGTTTAAACTCTGCTGAACGTGCTGCAATAGGTCCGCAAAGCAAACTCCGAAGGCTCCTAATTAAGGGAAGCTCGCCGCAAGATTCTATCCAAGCCCACAGAGATATGTCCTGGAATCCTTTCCGAAAATTCCTGTCGCAGTCAAAAGGTGAAATTTTAATAAAAAATATTCTTATTCTTTGAACTAAAATCGAATTATTTAAAGAAATGACGATGTTAAGTCATACAAGGATAAACCTAACAGATTTGGTGTGTTTAAGAAAATCTTGTAATGGCACATGTTTCCATCATGGGCATAGTGAGGTCAAGCAAAAATGATAATCCGCCCCCCTCCTTTTTTTCTTTGAATGAACATTTAATTTCAAAAATCTCACTTTCACCACATTTCACATATACACGAACAAGAAAATCCTCCCTCAATCATCATAAGCGTAGACTTTTTCCAAAAGTTGGGAGGGACGTGGTTGGTTGTAATGATTAAACGAAGTAACGTCGAAAATCCGAACGTCAAAAATCCAAACAAGCTCCCTTCCACTTTTTTTTTTTTTTTTTTTTTTTTTTGTGGTGGAAAGTTTAAGTATAAGTATACTCCGTTCATTTTAATACTGTACTAGTTTAAGTATAGTCCGTTCGTTTTAACTTGGCACTTGATAATAACGGAATCCCTTAGTTTTGGGTGTGCAAGCATTTTAAGGGGGACGTGTCGAAGGTGGAGATGACTTCTGATACTCAGAGACAAAAGGCAAAAATTTCCCCAGTCATTTGTTCCCTGAGGGGCAAAGATTTTAAGACCCATTGCCACGGCAGTACCACCCTTGTTTCATCCCTCAGCTCCATTGTTCACTCTGAGCCGGAAGGAATGTTATTTCCCCTGCACTCAGCATAAAGTACACCGCTTGGCAATGGGAACCAGCTTGTAATGATTGGTAAGGTTTGGAATTTGTACTTTATATTTAAAATTTTCCCAGCAGTACTGAAAATGGCAAACTTGTTTCGTATTGCATAATAACAAAAAAAACTTTGACTTATTTTTTATTTTTTTGTATACAGTTGCTTATTTTTGGTACATGTATTTGGATAATATAATGTAGAAATGTTAGCGTATTTGTATTTTTTTACATGTTCGATAATCCGAACACACCGAACATCCAAACTAACAGTGGTTCTAATTAGTTATGGAAACAGCAACAAAAATAGGTGATACTAAGAACAAGTTGCATATGAAGAAAATATCAGGAAAAAAAGTTTAGTTTCAGTTATAGTCAAGATCCAAGGAAATATCTTTTTTAAAGTTTAGTTTCAGTTCTAGTCAGATCCAAACCCTGTGGCCTCATTTTTAGAGACCCCCTCCTCCCTCCCCAATTTTTATAATGCATTGTGTCCAGCAAAACAGAATGTACTATGTGGTCCCATAAAATGTGGAGGCCCAGATCTGCAGGTAGGCCAAAAGGCTCCTCATGTGTAAATCATCTGACTTGGGGGGAAAATAGTAAGAAATGAAGAAAAAAAAAAGAAAAAACAGAAACTCACCAATAAATTGGCACTATTTGCCTTCATATTTCCCACGCGAACGTTTAGTTAGCAAACGGTCCTGCGAACAGTCCGGACTTTAGCGAACGGTTTGCGTTAACCGTACTAAACCGGATACATATCACCCCTGTAAAAATGCACTAATCAGTTATGCTGATTTTTAGTTTAAATTCTAGAAGAAATGAGCTATTGAAATTAGAAAAAAAAACTGGCTACATAGCACCCATGGAAAATGCAGTACTCAGTTATAATGATTTTCACTTTGTGTTCTAGAAAAATGAGCTCTTGAAATTCAAAAACTGGCTGAATATCACTCCTGGAAAAAAGTACTTAGTTACTCTGATTTTTTTCTTAAATTCTAGAAACAAACGGCTCTTGAAATTAAAAAAACTTCCGAAAACTAAAGCCAAAAGTTGAGGGTAACGCATCTGCTCTATCCCACGATTAAACTCCTGAGCTTTTCTCTAAAATACATAAATCTCTGCTAGGATCTGACATCTAGAACATAATATATCGCTAATCTTTGCCCGGAATATCCTTACAATAGGTCACTAGATATAAGCAAAAGTCAGTGGTGTAGCGTGAAAGTTCATGTTCGAAAGATAAATATTAAATGTCGTGAAAACTCAAGACGATCAGAAATGTGGAAGTAAATTTTTGCAATTTTCATGACAACCTTTATTCGAAAAATAAATTTCTGTAATTCAGAAGTGGTATCGAACACAAACAAGAATGATTACACCGAATTGTTTAGAATACTTTATTGAATCCTTTCCAACACAAAAGGAAATTTCCAAAGTGAATTTGTAGGAAAGGAAAAAAATCCGCGAAAAATAAATTGCATTTCTCTTTTTTATAGTAGCCCCTAGTAAAAAACACTGCGTATTGTTTAAAAATGTTCAACAGAATTTTCACAGTAAAATGATTGCAGAAGAAATACCTACTAAAGAGCTATGAAAATTTAGGCTAGCATAAGGGTCTTTGCATAAGACCCTCATATTATTAATAATTCGCTTTGCATAAGGATTGTCGTAATCCAGTGAGCATTTAGCTTATATACAGTACATAGAAAGTATAGTCATACGATAGAAGGCATACATACGTAGAAAGTACGTATATATATATATATAAAGTATGAGTATATAAATAAAAAGCATATGCATAGAAAATATATACATAAAAATGTATATGCATAGAAAACATATACATAAAAGTATATAGTGGTTGCAGGATCTCATTAACATAACGTTAGGCTGTCAAAATGCCTGTAATGAACACCAAAGGTGATCTGGCATCGTAGGCAATTGCACCCCACACCATGACGCCAGACCTTCTGGACGTGTTACGCTTGACAGCAAACCGTTCATATTGGTGCCTCCACACCCGGATTCGGTGGTCGTCTCCTCCAAGACTAAAGCGGGACTCGTCACTGAAGATCACCCGCTGCCATTCTGAGTGGCTCCATGACAGTCTGGCACGACACGATTGCAGTCTTTGACGACGATGCACCGGTGTTAAGGGCAGTCGTCGTAACGGTCTACGTGTTTGTAGTCCTACGTTGTGCAGGCGTGTGCCAATGGTACTGGCAGTAATCGGACGATGCATGGAGGGCACCAATGCTCGCTGAATATCCGCAGTCGTGGCTGTTGGGTCGTTCCGAGCATGTCGTACACCCCGTCGGTCCTCTCTCTCCGTGGTTCGTCTAGGCCTCCCAGACCCTTCCTGTCACTGCTGCATGCCTTGTTCTATACACTACCGCCAACAATGTGCTATGGTGATATCTGCATGACTGGTATACGCGCAATACGATGATAAGAGCATCCTGTGTCCCGGAAGCCCGACGATGCGGGCCCTCTCGAATTCCTCCAACCGCTCGGATTGCCTCCAAATTTTTCTCAGTGGCATACTTTACTTGCAAAGGATGCAACCAACACAAATGCGCGAGTAAGAATGGCAAGCACGCGCAACGGGACGACCTTATATAGCCGGTCAGGCACAGCGCTACGACCCCTCTTTTCTTGCGTCACATGAGCGGCCGAGCGTGGTACTTGAATCATTTACATGTCTCACGATGTCAAACCTCCCCACCAAGTTTCATTCCTGTCGGTTGCTTCCTTCTGGGTGCAACTATTTTGTTGACGATGAGTGTACATAGAAGATATATGCATAGAACGCATATACTTAGAAAGCATGTACGTAGAAAACATGTACATAAAAAAACATAAACGTAAGACGAATATACAGGGTTATTCAGAAAGAATCATCCGATTTCAGAAATTTATTTATATTTCGAAAAATTAACAACACAGAATGATAAGTAATACGTCAGTGAAAAGGGAAAATGTCTAAGTTTTTTTTACAAATGTTCGATATGACTTCCTTTAGTCACAATATAATATCAACGCGATATGAAAATTCCTGCCGAACATGGTCTAATGTGTCATTGGTAACTGTTTCTAAAGCAGCAGAAATGCATTGTTTAAGTTCGCATAGAGTTGTTGGCAAAGGAGGCACAAACAGCTGATCTTTTACATAATCCCAAAGGAAGAAGTCGCATTGCGTCATATCAGATGACAGCGGAGGCCAGCTGTGTAACACCAAGTCATCTGGTCCACTTCGACCAATCCAATTGCGGTATAGCTCCGTGTTAAGAAAACGACGAACCTCTGTAAGTCTTCAGTGCTTAAAAGTTATGCAATTTGTACGGCTTGTAACACAATTTTTTCCTCAACACACACCAAACAGTAGGTTGAGGAATTCCCACTTCTCGACTAGCGCTAATGATCTTTTTTCGGGTTGCGTACAAGTCTCTCTCACTCTTTCAACATTCTGTGCAGATACGCGTGGTTGCCCTGGACTTTTTCCTTTACAAAGACATCCATTGTCCTCGAACAAATGATACCACCTGCGAATACTATGAGCGTCGGTGGATTAATTTGGTACTTTCTACGAAATTCACGCTGAACGGTGATTACCGACTGACATCGTGCAAACGAGAGCACACAAAAAGCTTTCTGCTGACTAGACGCCATTTTTACTTCTTCGCCAAAACAGCTTCATAAACGACACACTAGCGCCATCTATTCTGCACAATCTAAAACTTAGACATTGTTCTTTTACATTGATGTATTACTTATCATTCTGAGTTGTTAATTTTTCAAAATATAAATTTTTGAAGTCGGATTATTCTTTCTGAATAACCCTGTACATGAAAAGTATATACATAGAAAACATATTCATAGAAAGCATTCACATAGAAAGTATATCCACAGAAAGTATATATGATGCATACAAAGTACGTTGAAGTGCCAAAAGTCATGGGATAGCCGTATGCAAATCTTTAACTGGCGATACCGTCGTATAAACGCTTCGATGCACGCTACGATTCTTATCAGTTAGGAGTTGTAATCTCGTGAGTCAGGTTGAGCAACCGCCAGTCGGATTATGGCAAACCAATGTGAATTATCGGAGTTTGAACGAGGCATGGTAGTGGGAGCATAACTTGCAAGCACTGAAGACTTACGGAGGTTCGTCGTTTTCTTAACACGGAGCTACCCCGCAATTGGATTGGTCGAAGTGGACCAGATGACTTGGTGTTGCACAGCTGGCCCCTCCTCGGTCATCTGATATGACACCATGCGACTTCTTCCTTTGGGATTATGTAAAAGATCAGCTGTTTGTGCCTCCTTTGCCAACAAGACGGATGGGTCATTCAATTTCCGAAGTTATGCGAACATTCAACATTCCTTGATCCATGGTGTCACGTGTGTACCGAGAATACCTCATGGAAGGTATTACCATCTACCGTGGACACCGCAGTGACCGACCATGGGTACTGAATGATCGTGACCAGCGGCGTCTGACCAGGATTGTCCGTGCTGACAGACTAGCGACACAGGCTCAAATAGCATCCACGTTCAACGCAGGAGGTACCAGAGACATATCCCTCAGGTCATTGCAGTGTAATTTACAGTACATGGGGTATGAGAGCGGAAGACCCCTGTGTCCGATACCGTGGTCTTAACAAAGGCGAATGTCATTGATAGAACAATATCAATGACATTTGCCTTTGTTAACACCCCGATATCGGACACAACTCCTCACCTGGGCTCGTGGTCACGGTAACTGAACCCCGGAAGAATGGCAACATGTGGCGTGGTCCGATGAGTCACGTTAGCAGTTGTTACGAACTTATAGTACAGTTCGAGTGTGGCGCAGACCCCATGAGGCAATGGACCCAAGCTGTGAACCAGACACTGTGCAAGCTGATAATGGTTCCACACATGAGTGGAGTGTCTTTACGTGACACGGTTTGGGTCCTCTGGTTCTCGTAAGCACGTCATTAATGGGTAATCACTTTGTTGCTCTGTTGGGTGACCATTTGCAGCCCTTCATGAACTTCATTTACCCCGACAACGATGGGATTTACCAGGCGGACAATGCACCATGTCAACGGATCCAAGTTCTCCGAAACTGGTTCGAGGAGCATTCTGAACAGTTCCGACGGATGGTGTGGACACCTGCGTTCGCCCGACATGAACCCAATAGAGCACATATGAGACGTAATGGAAAGTTCCATTCGCACCGAAGATGCTTTCCCTATAAATACTAGGGAACTGCGGGGGGCTGTTTAGACGGCATGGCTCAAATTCTCTCCAAAACTCTTCCGGTCACTTGTGAAATTAATACCATGTCGAGTTGCTGTACTTCACCTGAGCAGAGAAGGTGCCTACAGAAGGTCTAGAAAAAGTTTTTTTTTTTTTAAAGATCCCCTACCCCTCATTTTTTTCTCCGTTGCGTAGGTAGTATAACGATATCAATGACATTTGCATATGCATAAGAAATAATGAACAGTACACAACCTCCGCAAGACACTCAATTTTTGTTACAATTCTGTCACAGTTCTGCCAGAAGTCGTCAGATTTTTGTTTCAGTTCTATCCAAATTTGAAACTTTACTTTCTTCGCATTAGCTAATACTTTAGTGTAGATATGTCGATGCACTTCTCATAAAATAAAATTAAGTAGTTATCTATCTGGATAAAAATGTACGTTGATTTTAGAGTTAAAACCTGAAAATAAGGGATTGATGGAGAAAATTCATCACATCATCATTGTCACTGTTTTAAAAATTATTCAGAACATTTTACTTATCGTACCGCGTATTAATACTATATTAAGAATAATTAGAACCTTATTACCTCTCGTTGTTTTATACAAAATCGTTCCCTCTTGAAACTTCAAAGAAATTTTGCACGTAGACCTTATTTTAGTACTGGTAGATACAAGCAATAGATGCCGGAATATCTATAGTTTACAGTTTTAATTAAAAATTATAATAATGATAATAATTATACTGCATTACCTAGGGATGTGTAAACATTAAACATCTTTTTCACTTAATAATAGTACTTGGAAGGCTATATGTAATGAACTGCATAGTGGATTATACAAAGAAAGGTTTTTTTCTTTTTACTTTCTTTTCATTAAAGAAAAATGTTTTCAACTTTGACAGCAACATTTTGGAACTCAAAAAAAGAACAAATTAAAAACTAACAAATTAGAAAGTGTTAAAAATAAATAAGTAAATAATATTTTCTACCATTGACGTCATGGTGGCGCAGCCGGTTAAGCGCTGGCTTCTGATCGTTCGTCTGAGTGAATCAGAGTCCCATATGAGACATGGATAACGTTTTTGTCCTGTGGCACTACCTTTTTTCCTTCTCTAGAACCGGTGAACCCAATTTTTTTTTATTATTGGAGGTTTAACGACCACCGTGAGCAACTCCATTGGCTATAAGCAGTCGCCCGTCCCTAATTTAGGGATCACTGGTTCCATGGAAGGGAGAGATCCAGGACCGTAAGTCAAACACAGCATCCATGCCTCACCGGGATTCGAACCCGGACCCATCACGGACGAATTGTCACATGCCAGCGCTTAGACCACTGAGCCACCGGGACGGCGACCCCAAATTGGGAACTGAAGATAGCTTATAGCCCTTTGAGCTGTTCTCGGTGGTCTTAACTCCAAGAAAGAAAGAAAGAAAAGAAAAAAATATTTATGCTGGTATACGAAGGATTTTAACGATAGGTGATAGCAAGGAACTGATACGACGACATAAAAGCAAAACTGTAATTACGCATCAAAATGCATTTCGATTTCAGACACCATAGAGATTTTTCATCTGAAAAGTAAACGTCATCTATGTTTACATTTTTTTCCAGAAACTCCGATTACGGCATAAAATAAAAAAAAAAGAAAAAAAAAAAAAGAAAGAGCACCTTAACTACCATTTAGCATTGATCGCAAGCCGTTTCGAAAAAACACTCGAGAGGGAATATATATTGCTCAACGTAAAATGGAAAAGAAAAATTTACCAAACTTGAGAATAAGATATAGACGCGTTGCAGGCCTTAGCATCAAAATTTATGGCCACCTTGAAAGAAGCGATCACACTAGAAGCGACAAAAGCGCATCCAATAACTTCCGATAAGCGTTACCATAAAATATTTATCGTCCTTTCAAGATGACGACGTATTGTAATCATACATGAATTCGAATGCACAATCTCGTAATAACGGAGGGATAAACTGTCCGCCGGAGCTCAACGAAACGGCTAAACCAAGGAATTTTGAAGGTCTTTCATCGTAAAATAAAAATTTCTTTCCCTGAAAAGAAAGTGTCATTTCGTCTCATCTCTGTAACTTTCTCAACACCTATTGAAAGCATGCCGTTTTCGAGTGCAAAGATGCGAAGAAAACGGTTGCATAATACGCAGTCATTCGTAAATTAGAATTCAGCATTCATGGTCAGTTACCTTTCGTCAACTCAGAGCTCTATTTTTTTTTTAAGAAAACCGTATTTATGATTGTATTCTGGGTTAAATTTATTAGGCCTATGGATGTGTTCCCGGCACTTCGCTAGGTAGTAAGATGTAGAATCGAAGCGTTGAGTTTCTGTCAGAATTTCGAACTGTGGGTGTAACGTGACAAACCACTGTGTCGAATGGCGCGTGTTGGACCCAGTCCACACGTGCTGTTAATTAAGTTAGAGCATGGCGAACGACAAGGTGTGTACTCATTATTGTCCGTTGTTCTTGCTTAATATCGTAAAAATCTCTGCAGAAGCACGAGTGTAAATTTTTTCGGCACACATCGATAAAGCTGTAAATGCAAGCACATGTTGTGAGTGGTTTGCAAAGTTCAGAAGTCGTGGTTGAACTTTGGAGGACAAACAGCGTAGCGGACGGTCGAAGGAGATGCAAAACGCAGATTTGCAATTTCTTCTGATGCCACTCAGTCGACCATGGAACTGGCAATACAGTTTGACGCGAATCAGTCGACCGAGTGTCTACGATTGCATGCCACGGGAAAGATTCAAAACGTTTATTCGACCATAAAACGCTGGAAACTTATCATAGGCCTCATGTTGGGACCCTTTCATCTTGATATCTCAGTCGTTGTCGTCTACGGCTACATAATCGAGTGTGCAGGAGCAGCCCCAAACTCATGGTCAGTTTCTCTTCTTCAACTGGAAGCTCTATGTTAGGAAGGAAAACCTTGCCCATGTTTGTACACTGACAGGCCAATTTATTAGGAAGTTTAGCTTTCATTTTTAGTGTTTTTCTCTGCGTAAATTTGAGTTCACTCTCTTTCAACGTTTTCAACCTTAATGTTTTATTTTCTCACTCGCTGAATGTATGATGGCAACAGTCTTGAACTCAGAGTACGTGACGTGTGCGTGTTGACAGATAAGAACGAGAGATATATAATGTTGAAGCAAGAAGCAAAAAAGAGTGGTGTTAGCTGCATTAGGCTGAAGCTATGTTTAGTTGAAGTCTCCGTGTTCCAGTTGTGTTGTTATATTGAGGGTAAATCAATGTTGTCGTATATTAAAGAAAATAAGAGGTATACAGATAACAATTACTTTATTCCTAATATAGTCTCCCTGTCGTTCAACTCATATTCTATATTATTTTTTTATTTTTTTATCGGAGATTTAACGACCACCGTGAGCAACTCAGTGGGCTATAAGCAGTCGCCCGCCCCTAATTTAGGGTCATTCGTTCTAGGGAAGGGAGAGAGCCAGTGTCGTAAGACAAACACAACATCCATGCCTCACCGGTATTCGAACCTGGACCCCTTTCGAACGAATGATCAAAGGTCATCGCTTAGACCACTGCGCCACCGGGGCGGCCATATTCCATATCTTTCTACAAGCTTCTGGATTCCTGCAGAGAAGAAAGTTTTGGGTTGTTCCTGCAGCCACGAATGCACCGCTTTCTGTACCTGGACATCACTTTCGAAACGGCGGTTTCGCAAAGCGTCTTTCAGAGATCCGAAGATATGAAAGTCGCACGGCGCCAAATAGGGGCTGTAAGCAGGATGTAGTAACACCTCAAACTTCAGCTCGGTAACTGTTTGTTGAGTTGTCAATGCCGTATGTGGACGAGCGTTGTCGTGCAGCAACATCACTTTTTTGTAAAACATTCCCCGTCGTTTTGTGAGAATTGCTAGTTTCAATTTGTCTCTCAATAGGTCACAATATGACCGACTTTAATTGAGTCACCCTGAGCTTGATAGTGTTACACGATTGGTCCTTTCATGTTTTCGTGCCGAAGAGACAACTTCGAACTTCTTCTTGCATGGGAAGATCGGATGTTTCCACTCCATGCTTTGCCTTTTGCTCTCGGGGTTGTAATGATGGACCCACGTTTCGTCCCCAGTGACAGTCCTCTCCAAAAAACTGGGATCTGACTCATACCGCTGTAAAATATTTCTGTCAATTTCCAGGCACTGCTGCTTGCGCGCATCAGACAACTGCCGTGGCACTCATCTGGCACACACTTTATGATATCCGAGATCGTCATGCACTATTGAGAATGCAGAGCCTTAGATAATATTTACCTTTCGGGCGATCTCAAACAGAGTAACTCGGAGATTTTCTTTAATGAACGCATTGATGTGATCCAGATGTTCCTTTGTGCGAGATTCGACTGACGGCCCTAGCGAGCTTCGTCAAACACATTCGTACTGGCGGCTTGAAACATTTCTATCGACTTATACACATGTCTCTGGCTCATACACTTGTCTTCCCTATATTGCACAACGATGAATTTTAGCGGGTTGCACACCCTCAGCCCATAAAAATCTCACCACATTTTGTTGCTCAACGACGGAGCGTTCCGACAAACTAGCGGCCATATTTACGCCCTTACACCTGCTGGGTAACTGCGGTTAGAAGATTAGCGATTGCATCCGCCACTTGTCAAGGTCACGTGCCCTCCCCTGTCTAAACAGCAATCTGCAGCAGCTTCGCTTGCTTACGTAACGAGAGCATTGGCCTCACTTTTTGATTCACCCTCGTATTTAGTGTTGGGAGATTGTTAATCAAATTTTCTGCTTACTAACTTACGTTAATCAGTTTTAAAATATTTGTACTGCTATGAATTAGTTCGCGAATGTTAGAGTACCCGAGTGAAGTGCTCATGCGATATTAATGGAATAAAAAGCGAACTGTAAGTAAGTCTTTCTGGAATTTTATTTGAGTGACTTTGTTTCACTTTGATTGACTGAATAAGAGGAAGAAATTTTAAATAGTGTTCCTTAAAGCTACAGACACACGTTTCAAATGGGAAAGAACGCTACACCAGTACTTCATTATATGATGTTTTGTCAGTCATGACTCGTGAGTACTGCTTCCATTTACGTATACTTACTTGCCAATGTTGTCAATACTTATCCCGAAATTGTACTTTCAATACTTATTTCACGTCCTGTACTTTTCGTCCTGTACACTGATTGCCGATAGTCGAACATCTGCTAAAAATTAAGTTTGAAAGTAAACCTAAGATTTGTAAAGAATAAAAAATGCACAAATCACATAGGTCAAACTTCTTACTTCTACAGTTCAGAAATTTCACGCAGAGCAGCTGTGCTTTGCAACAGCCTATTTAACTTGCGTAACTGTTCTTCAACCAATTTTTACTTTTCATAACATTCTTACCGAAAAATTCCGAACCTCACAAATATGTTGATCCCAAACATAAATTTATTCTCAGTACCAAGACTTAATATCTGGCACGAAATGACGTCCGGTTTTAAATTCTATGAAGTTTTATTCTCTTACGCCTAAGGTTTTAAATTTATTGATTGGATAATGTGTTTGGAATGCTGCTTTTCACGTAAATTACACTTCGTAACAAATAACCGAAAGTCTGGAGATCAGAATCAGCATGATAGAGTAGACTTATTTTATTTCCACTAATTTATTTCTTCACTCACTGAAAGGTCAAATCCACCTGTACATCGTGACTCAGATCTTCACACCGAATTCAACGCAACGGTTGCATTTGCACTTGGACTTGGTTGTATAAGTTTTAGGAAGGGAGTGTCTGTCCCTAGGTCTAAAGCTGCACTTACAAATTGGAAAGTAGGAGGTTTGAGTACGTGAACTCAATAGGAAAGAATTTAGAGACAGGGTGAGAGAGCTGATTTCTTAGGGAAAGTACCGCATCAGTCCGGGGGAATGAGAGAAGGGGAATAACCGTTACAAGTGGACAACCCCGAGCACACCACAGCTAGCCAACCGCCGTCACCACCGGGGAGGAGTTAAAACTCACGAAAACCACATCCGAAAATAGACAAAATCATCGCTCTTTCCACGTTTTTCTTTAATTAACACACAGCAACCAAAAAATTGTATTTCGACACCGCTGGAATCGAATCCCAGATCGCTCGAAAACTAGCCGAGTGCGGTCGCCTTACGCTACGGTGGCCAACAACCAACGGCGCTAAGTGTGTTTATCTGTCAGCATCTGATTTCATAAATCCGTAGGGATGGGCTCAGCAATTGAGACGTCTCCATCTTATGGGGCTTAACGCCAAAAGCTGTTTAATTATAGCTAATAAATCCAAAGGGCGAGAGAAATGGTGAAAATCTTCCAAATACGTGAAGACAATGTAAATAGACAAAATCATCGCTCTTTCCATGTTTATCTTTAATTAACACAGAGCAATCGAAGAATTGAATTTCGACACCGCTGGGATCGAACCCCAGATCTCTCGATAACTAGCCGAGTACGTTCGCTTTACGCTAAGGTGCCAACAATCCCCTGCGCCATGTGTGTTTATCTGTCAGCATCTGACTTCACAAATCCGTACGGATGGGCTCAGCAACTGAGACGTCTCCATCTGGTGGGTTTTAACGGCACAAGCTATTTGCTTATAGCTAACAAATCCAAAGGGTGAGAGAAATGGTTAAAATCTTCCAAATACGTGGAGACAATGTAAATAGACTAGTCATCGCTCTTTCCACGTTTTGCTTTAACCAACACACATCAGCCGAAGAATTGTCTTCGCGTATTTAGAAGATTTTCACCTTTTCTCTCTCCCTTTTGATTTATTAGCTATAATTAAATAGTTTGTGCCGTCTAGCCCTCGTCAGATGAAGACATCTCAGTTGTTGAGCCCATCCCTACAGATTTGTAAAGTCAGATGCTGACAGATAAACACACATAGCGCCGTGGATTGTTGGCACATTAGCGTAAAGCGAACGTACTCGGCTAGTTATCGAAAGATCTGGGGTTTGATCCCAGCGGTGTCGAAATTCAATTCCTTGATTGATCTGTGTTAATTAAAGAAAAACGTGGAAAGAGCGATGATTTTTTCTGTTTACAATGTCTCCAACTATTTGGAAGATTTTCACCACATCCGGAAGTGGAGCAGCAATCAGTACTCACGGTCTCATGCCAACTTGAAAAAGAAGGGGTGTGTGCTTAACACCCACCTAATGTTCATGCACTTACATTCCATCCGATCTATCCCTCCATCTGATCTAAGGCCTCCAGCCCAAGGAACAGTGCCCAACGGTGTTGCCCTCCTACAAATGCCCGGTCAGGAGGAGGCAACGATCGCCGCCTGATTTTCACGTACTGTGGACTGTGATATGACGGGTAAAAATCTATTAACCTACATAATAGGCTTCTGTCATGGGAATATTACGAAAATTTTGTTGTTGGGGCCTATCTTATAGACTGCCCATTCAACCGTTTATTATAGTTATGTATACGTATTTTACAATTCGTTTTATAAAATTTTCAGTCACAGCTTTTTCACCCGTGCATTGCACGGGCTATGAGCTAGTTTATTTATAACAGCGTTGTTGATCACGGGTGCACTTTTCGCACTCACATAACTACAAAAATTTTCTACGTCATTTCGGAGAAAACGCAAACATATAAATAGAAGGAAAAAAATAAGAAAATAATATTTTAGACAAAAATATAGTTGAAATAAAGTTAGCAATTATTAAACCAAAATAATTATTCGTTAGTTCCAAGAATTTCAGACAAGAAGAATACGAGAAAGTGCACCATTTCTCAAGTGGCCCAACAGGAAATATCTCGGTTCCGCCCTTGCGTGAAGGAGACCATATTTACTAAAAGTTATAAATGAAATATTTCCATTTATTTACAAAAGTAGCCTGATTAACTCACATCTTTTGATTTGCTTGTTTCTTAAACAAATATCTGTGAAATTTTAAGATCGCTTATGTGCACACGATCAAATCCCTAATGATCTGAAGTTCGGTTGTAGCCCAGCTCTTTGAGAATGTTCGTTCTGTGATTTAAGGAAAGATGTATGAGTGCCACCCACAAGTTTTCAGCGTCATCTTGATAAGGTTTTCTCCTTCTATTTCTCATTTTCCTTCTTCAAAAGTGAGAGCGGGTTTTTCCTTCTCACTGAAAGGGAACGTTTGGAGGGAAAAAAGTGTAATTACTCGGGCAAGAGACTCAGAAAAGTTCGGAAGATGTTGAGATTGCACATGAAGCAGTATCAGGAGTACGCGAAGCTTGTATTATAAGTTCTCCTCCGCCGGTCTGAAGTGGTGCAGCAGTCTCGACGACGATCGATACCGCCAGCCGTGATATTGGATTCACTTGTCGATTCGACTATCTCCCACGGTTCGTTCCCTGAAGAGAGAAAGAGAGAAAGATAGAGTGAGAGACCCGACGGAAAATAGAGAATGATTCCACAAGTTGGAATGCAATTTATGCTGGTCCCTTCATGAGATTTCCGATTCATGGCAGATGTCTTCAATAAGAGGGAGACGTATATTTGAGAGCGTTCAATGTGTTCCAGATGTTTCTGAACAATGTAGTGTTCAATTAAAAAAAGTGGATATTACTGCAAAACACGATATCGCTCTTTCAGCTCATTTCGTGCGCCACAGGAGACGGAGGAACAAGTAGTAATAGATTTCGAACAAAAGTTCAGAAATTTCTGGTTTCGAAGAAAGAAAAGTACTTCGCCGTCGTTTTTATCATCTGAACATGTGTTTCATCGTGCTATAAAATGATATTCAGTTTTTTCAGGATTTTGTAAAGAGAAGCAAAGAAAATAATGAAATATTTAACGCATTCATGCATAACGCGGCAAAGATCTCAACACAATATACAATATGGAAGCCACACACGAACTGTTAGGTGCACGGTGAAATACAGTAACATAGCCACGTTAGGAGAATTTAGATTTAGCGAAATGATAAGACAACAATGAAATAATGGCTTTGATGTTGTGTATTTTTCCCAGCAGTAGTAGCGTAAATCCTAAGTAAAAAATTTCGATGTAACGACAATGGGTTATGGTGCGTCGTTATCAAAACCATCGTTGAAATCTGATCGTGCCGTATACTGTTCCACCAAGTGACGCAACAATAGTCAATTTCATAGTTACCCAACTATATACAAGGTATCCATAAATGGAGTGCACAACTTCAGTATGCTATTGAAAAAAAAACTACTGTAAAATAACAACTTACTTTTAAGGCTCTACTAGACCCGCCATCTTGTATTGCTGCCTTCTCTTGTTAACCAACGGGCAAGCGTATTTCACAAATTGCTCGGGCAATTTTGCACATTTTGGAACACCGTTTGTGGCTGACGCAAGATATATGATAAATACAGAGTTCCCTGGTTTCTGATTTTCATTTTGGACTCTTTAAGTATTTTTTATTAATTAATGAAACTATGGAAGCCGCCTTGGTACGACTTTCGCTGCAGATAAAAAATGAAGGAAAAGGTCAATAAAAATTCTGAAATCGGGGAACTCTTTATTTATTATATATCTTGCGTTAGCCACGAACGATGCTCCAGAATGTGCAAAATTGCCCGAGCAAGTTGTGAAATACGTTTGCCCGTTGGTTAAAAAGAGAAGGCAGCAATACAAGATGGCGGGTCTCGTAGAGCCTTAATGTCAAAACACATGGTACCTGTGGGAGTTTTTTAAAATGTAATTAGGTCTCCCCGTGTGCTCTATTGGTTGCTCGCAGGATGTCTAAATGATAGTCCAGTTCCACTCACTTACCCTGCAAAATATCAGGTGTAACAATGAGGAAGGCTGCTGTAATGCGTTCTTTGAGCTCAAGGATAGATGTAATTTTTTTCTTCTACACAGTGTCCTAAATAAAGCCCCAAAGAAAAACATCGCATGAGGTAATATCAGGAGAACGGACTGGCCATACTTTCGGACCCCCACGTCCAATCCCACGCCCTGGGAAATGGTGGTCTGCGTACATCTTAAGACCAGTGCGGAAGTGCTCCATCTTGCTGGTAAACGATGTCTTGAATATCCTGGAGTAGTGGAATTGCGAATTGTTCTAGCATGTCCAGGAACGTTATGCCAGTAACGGTTGGTTCAGCAAAGAAAAAGGGCTCTATCACTCTGCCTTCCATTAGGCCAGGCCAGACATTTTCCTTCAGGCTGTCTCTCTCTCTCGTGTGCTACGACCACATGGGAATTTTTCGTGCCCCAGATTCGGCAGTTATGTTTATTCACTCTGCCAGAAACATGGAATGTCGACTCATCGCTGACACAGATCCGTGAAATGAGTCTGGGGTCTTCGTCAATGCGATTAAGCATGTCTATATTTCCAGTTCACAACTGGCGACGCAGACGGACTTCTTCGGACTCCTTAGATAAGTCTTACGCACGTCTTCCACCTATTCGTCGGAAATGGAAGGTCTCCCAGTGCTTTTGCCTTTCAAGACACTTCCTGTTGCTTTGAATTTATTTACCCATTGTTTGATGCTCCTTCGTGTCAGCGACTGTCTCTTGTACTCCGTTCTGAACTTGCGCAAGCCAAGAGATTTTGACTCCGCAAACCAAAACACACACGCTTCTTTTTCTACTGGGAAAGCCTTTTCTGTGGTATTCCGTGTTTGACGAGATTTTTCAGTACATGAGACAACTGGCGCCATCTATCATCTGACTTACTTACACTCTCCATATCTCTTGACGTTTAAAGTAAGTTTTTTTTTATCGTATTTTTAATAGCACGCTGAGGTTGTATACTTCATTTATAGACACGCTGTAATTTACTAAACTATTGACGAATATTATTTCATTAAGTTTTACATAAACGCAACAATATCTCATTTCAATCTGCGTAAATTATGGGAAATGGATGCTGAATGTGATAAAAACCAGAACAAAAATGTAATTTGATGCTATGCATCTTTACCGACAACAGTAAAGTATGCATCGTAGCACCATTTGGGTTCCTCTCGACCCCCCAAGGAGGATTCGCTCCTATGGACGACAGCTTTAAACTGACGTATAACACTACGGGGGGTAATCTATAAATATCCTAAACCAAAAGTTACCAATCCCCCTCACTAACACCCTTGCGATTCAGCTTTTCTTTGAATCTTGAGGTCAGATTTTAGCTTGCGCATGCGCATGTGGACTTTCGTAGATACATCACATTTCATCAGTGTCAGGATCGTTTCTTACTTTCTCCTAAATCTGAACATTGCCGTCTTAACACTTTTGGGGGCCCTGGGCCGTCACATTTTCGGGGGTCCTGATCTTTTATATCATTGTCAACCATTATCAATCCAGTGCTAGATGAAGGTCTCCTCAAATTTTTTCCCCAACTGATATAGAAACATTCAATATCCAGTAGCTTTTTAATACCACTTGAATGAAAAATGATACATGAAAAAAATTATAGAACTCCATGAAGTCTACCAAACGCACTCACATTTAGTTGCTTAGTAAATTACAAGAAAATGGATGCTGAAAGGTAATGTTTCTTCACCATTCTACAAATCATTCAACGAAAATTAAATGAAAACAGAAGAAAGAAATATAGCAACCAGCGCCGCTTCCAGACAATGTGACCCACTCGACGAAAATGCCGTAAAGCGGCGCCGGTCATTGTTATTTATTTAAACATCGAAGATTGAATATATGTAAGTAGCCCTAGTGTGCAAACCCCAATAATAAACAAATGTGCGCTGCTTGGTATTGATAGAAAACACAAATGACTCTTTAAATGGAAAAAGTTATTCGGAAAAAATGCGATGTATACGTGGAAAGAGAGAGAAAAAAAAAGCCTGGCTCACATGAACATGAGTTAATTTTAACGGAATTTTACATCTAGCTCATTGAATTACATTTGGCTTTTAAATTCTTTTGAAAATGAATCATCTGAGGTCGGGAAAGAGTTTGCGTTTTAAAAATCGACAATTCTCCTGTGAGAACATAAACACTTAAACATGCGCTTCTGGAAGTGTACTAGTTTCATTACATTCGGAATTCTAGAGATGTATGCCAAAAATAAGATAAAACGAAACACTTGTCCAGCCAGTCAAAAATAAAATCCATGCGCTCACGGCATTTTCTTGAGGAATGTTCTTCGGATACATGTTGACAAGCCACTGTTTTTCGAATACCTCATACATATTTACGAATTAAGCATTTTTACTTCCGTTCAGAATTTTCATTTAATTGTTTTATTAAATCGCTATCACTCCCACTCGAGACTGGAAGAAAGGTTGGAAGGAACGTCTTTTGTAAAAAAAGATGGTGCTTATGTTACCGGTTTGTCCGTCCGTCCGTCTGTACCCACGATATCTCTGCGACTATTAGTCCGATTTGAAAAATTCATTTTGCATTGGAAAGCTTGAAATATGCGAATGTTGATCCTTTATTTCGCAGATGATGTCGAATTCAAAAATACGTTTTATTCCACATATTTGCTCCTAAGCTTCGATTGAAAAAAATCTTTTATCTTTCGATTCCATTTATGTTGAAGAGTATTTTAGATATAATTACTTTTTCAAATTACGCAAAGATTTTCCGGTTTTTCCCGATAACTCTTCTTCTAAAACTCCGATTTGAAAATATTTTCCCTCAGCGGATACACCTCCTGATGGAAAATCTTTTGCATATAATATCAAATTTTTGGTAAATAAAACTTTGGCCACCAGGGTGCGTAAATGTTATTTTTTGCTTCTGATGTATTTGCCATAAAATCTGAGCGGCTAAAATATCGATTGAAAAAATTATTTCCTAGACTGATGCCACTCACATCGATAAACCATTTCGGAATAGTTTCTTCTTAAAATATTTCGCAGTTTCTCCGCCAGGGGGCGTAGATGTATATCTTATATTTGTCAATATTTCTGCTTCTAATGGTCCAATTTGAAAAATCCCTTCTTTGTTGGATAGTGTTTTCAGTGTGACATGTTTTTCATATAATTTGAAAATTTTCAAGTAATTCATTGACTTTCCGCTAGGGGGCGTATAGGTAAATTGCGTTTCCCCTATATCTCTGCTTCTAAATCTCCGATTTGAAAAATTCTTTCTGCACCGGATACAGCTCCTGATGGGAAATCTTTTGCACGTAATTTCTAATGTTTGTGATTTAAGCAGGGAAATTTCAATCTCCGTGACGCAGAACGTCCGGGACAGCCACAGAAAGTTGACGATGAAGAACTGGAACAACTGGTGGACGCGGATCCCTGCCGCACACAGTCAGAGCTCTCCCAGAAATTTGGAGTAACACGGCAAGCCATTGCAAAGCGCCTGCACAAGCTTGAACGGATTCACAAGGAGGGCCGTTGGGTGCCCCACCAACTCACAGCTGCGAACAAGTCTAGGCGGTACGATGTTGCTGTGTCCTTGCTCTCCTGATTCAAGAAGAAGGATTTTCTTCACAAGATTTTGACCTGTGATGAGAAGTGGATCCTCTACGAAAATTCGAAGCGGCGCAAATCGTGAGTTTATCCAGGTCAGCCTACCAATCAGTACCGCCAAACCGAATATCCATGCCAGAAAGTTGTTGCTGTGCAAATGGTAGGATCAGAGCGGTGTCGTACACTATGAGTTGCTCAAACCTGGTGAAACGGTCAATGCTGAGCGTTATTGTCAGCAACTCATTCGTGTGAGTGACGCAATGGAGGCGAAAAGGCTACACACCGGCAAAGGCAAAAGGTCTGTGTTGCTTCAGGATAATGCGCGTCCTCACATCGCGAAAACGACTTTAAACACGATCACCGAACTGGGATGAGAGATTTTGTCCCACCCGGCGTATTCTCCAGACTTCGCCCCGTCGGATTATCACCTCTTTCGCTCCCTTCAACATCACCTGAGTGATACACACTTCACTTCTGTCGGGGAGGTCCACACAAGTATTGATGCCTTTATCAATTCGAAACAGCACTCTTTTTTCCCCAGTGGCATTCGGCAGCTCCCTGACCGACGGCTCAAATGTATCCAACACGACGGGGATTATTTCCCTGATTAGGTACGTGTTCGATTTGCTATAATTTGCTGTTAACGTGGCCTAGAATTAAGTTACACACCTAATAGAACGTTTCAACAATTTGAACGCGGTGACTTGACTAGACAATAAATGAATAGGCGCAAACGTGATAATTCGAAGAAACGTGGCCACGTTGGTTCGGCACGTGGTTCCATGGTAGGAAACAGAGGGTTATTTGAAGAATTGATTTCAAATACGTGGCAACTCCAGAGAAACGCTCTCATTGCAAGCCTAGCAGCTGGTCAAGATTTACAAGGTTTCGCGAATGGCAGTAGATTTGGGTGTGGAGCATGAAGCTAATTTCTTTACATCACTCCATATAGGATCGCGAGACTTGAACTTGACTTCCCTTGATAGGGCAGTGGTTATTTTTCCGTCTTTTGTATCCCTTTTATGTTCGCTGATTCTAACTCCAAACGAACGTTTGGTCATTCCGATGTAGAGAAGAGGGGACTTCTTAATGAGGCAGGTGTTTATGCCATATTACTACAATATCCGGACTTCTCCATGCGATACTACATCGAAATGACCCAAAGTACATTTCTGTTCTGTCTTGGTATTGCAATTTTCACAGACAGTAGTGCACTTTTAGGGATACCCGACTGCCTTCCAAGAAAAACGCATCGGATTGTCGTCTTAAAGTTTGGGCAAATAAACTCTGTCTTCTTCAAAGAAAGGCAGCTATGCTATGTATTTAATAATTCCTAGTGAACAATGCTGGTCTGATTGGATTCCTGAAAACATATACAAGTCCCGAGAAATAAAAGAATATCCCACATCCTTAAAGGTCCGAATCTACATTTCTAGTCTCGTCAAAGAAGTTAAGCAAGCAGATCGTTGGCAGTACTTCGAAGGGTGACACTCACTCCCAAGTGCCAACGGATCCTCATTGTCTGCAGATAAAGCTAACGGAAAATCTCCCTATTTCCTGCGTGTTGCACTTACAAGGTGTTCGGAAATGATGTATACAATTTCAAAGTTGATTAGTACAAAAAAGCATTTGCGATGCGAATGTTTTACTTTTTGTCCAAGATTAAGCAAATTCCAAAGTTTATAGCTTTGCAATCAATACACTTCCACGTGTGCTCCATTCGTAGCGCGCAGGATGTTGAGGCGGTAGTCGATTTCGGTCAAAGTACGGCACAGGATGTTTGGGGTGACGTGGAGGAAGGCTGCGGTGGTGAACGCCTTCAGGTCACCGAGGGAGGCAACCTTTGTCCGGTAGACAATGTCTTTAAAAAACAACCATAAAAAATCACAGGAGGTTATGTCTAGCGAACGGGGAGGCCATGTCATTGGACCTCCGCGTCCAATCCACCAACCAGGGAAATGCTGATCCAAGAATGCACGAGCGTCCGATGGCCAATGAGGGGGAGCCCCATCTTGCTGGGAAATGACGTCTGGAATCTCCTGCAGTTGCGGAATGACGAACAGTTCTAGCATGTCCAGGTATGTGCTTCCAGTTATGGTTGGTTCAGCAAACAAGAATGGTCCAATCACTCTGTCCTGGATAATGTCACAGCAAACATTAACTTTGAGGCTGTATCTCGTGTGCTCCAGGAGAGCATGGGGATTTTCCGAACCCCAAATTTGGCAATTTTGCTGGTTGACGGTACCTGACACATGAAATGTTGACTCGTCACTGAAACAGATTCTTGACAGGAATGTGGGGCTGCTATCATGACGATGAAGCATTTCTACGACAAACGCTGCACAACGGGATCTGTCATTGGGCTGCACCCTTTGCACCAGCTGTATTTTGTAAGCGTAAATACGAAGGCGTTTGCGTAGCACTGTGTGAACTATTGCGGCAGGTATTCCCAGTTCGCGACTAGCTGAACGAATGGGCGTATATGGGTTACGTTGGTTCTCCTGACGCACAGCATCCACGGATTCTTTCGGCACAGATGGTCTGCCGCTGCTCGTCCCTTCACAACACACTACCGGTAGCTTTGAATTTGTCTACCCACTGCTTGATACTGCTCCACACACAGTATTTGTCATTTTCTTATAGGACTTCCGTCCACAGTGAGTACAGTTTAGGTCCCAGCCACCTACAGCGAAATCGCCTTTTGGGCAGGACATAGAAACGGAAGGAATGAGAGCAAGTCTAGCGACTTTGACAGAACATGGATACTGCTCCGTGTTGGTGGTTTCCTTTGTACTCCCTCCTGAAATTTCTCTGGACTTAGGTCAGCGATTTGGACTCCGCAAACCACATCACGCCAGCAGCTTTTTCCTGTGGCGTGGCCGCGGGTGGCCTAGTGGGCAACGTTGGTGACTGCCACAGAAAGGATCTCAGGTTCGATCCCAGGCAGGTACGAACGCTCGATCCACTAAATATCCGCCGTGCGTCGGATGAGCACGGTAATCCGTCGGACCCTGGTTACTGCCCCCCGTAATAAAAAAGGGCGTCTTCCTCCCCCTTTCTACTTCGCTTCCGTGCCACTTTCCTAGCGGGCACTCTAGCCCAAATCTCCTAGCTTCCTATATCTAAGGGTTGTTTAAGACCTGGGGTCAGACACTCCCTTCCTAAAATCCTCTACATTGGATCATTTTTTCCTGTGGCGTCGCCATTTTTGCTATGTTGTGTCACACTGTGCTACCAGGCACCTAGCGTCACCTATCAACGGAAAAATAAAACTTTAGAGTTTGCTTAAGCTTGGACAAAACGTAAAACATTCGTATTGCAAATACTCTTTGTACTAATCAACTTTGAAATTGTATACATCATTTCCGGACACCCTGTACTTCCTAACACTTTAAGAGACCGATGCACCTGAGACAAACGGTGCCCAAAATTTTATGTCATTCCCAAAAAGAAACGTTTACGTAGCGGTAGTCTTTCCAAAGCTATGTAAAACAATTCCTTTTTCCCTCTTATCTTATCTGCTTAGAGTCCTAATCTTAATCCTGTGGAACACCTCTGCGACGAACTAAATCGACCACAACGACCGTTTTCGCTCTCCACTCTGGAAGTAGCTTTGCAGGACGAATTGCGAGCCATTCCTGTAGAGAGCTTCCGGAAATTGGTTGAAAGTATGCCTCGGCATGTTGCCGTAGTTATAGAAGCTAAAGGTTGACCAGCTAATTGCTAATTACAATAATAAAGCTCTTTATCACAAAACATTGTTGTGTCCGAATACTTTTGACAATATGATGTATGTTCGAAACAGAGTTCTGATTTTTTTACGATGAAACAGAATTTAACTGAATGATTTGAATTTCACCAAAAAGTAAGAAAATTGGGAAATTGCGTGTGGAAAAATTTCCGAAGTCCTTTACTTGATGGAGGAATAATTATTCGAATAATCATTTAGCTTTTCGTCATCTAGACAGAAGAATGGGATACATCAAGTCCAAAATTCTTAAACTGAAAAGGAATTAGGTGAATAAAGAATAATTTGGTTTCATGCGGAACCAATTTTTTTTCAGGTAAAAGAGAAACTTAGTAATTATTTGATTTCACTCAGTGGGATAAAAATTAAATCGGAAAACTATATGGGGTAAAGAATCCAAAGCTCCTAAGATGAAAAATAGATTATTTTGACGGAAAATTCAGAAGGCTTTCTCTTACGCAAGAGAAAATCGGAAAACTTTGTTGAGAATAAGTTCTTAAAGTGAAGGAGAAAGAAGATGACGAATAGAATGTTCAAAGGTGTGAACAAATAAGATAAATGAGAAATGAAAGAGCGTGTCATGCCAGGAGAGCTGGGCTTTGGATGAAACCTATTTAGGGGCGGAGAAAAAAGAAGGAAGTATTCCTCCAGTGAGACCGTTTCTTCTTCTGCATTGAGATAACCGTAATTTAAAACTCATTTGAGATGACTTGGATTATGCAAATAATTTACATTATAATTATATGCTAATTATCACTTAATATGTACAGTGATGTTCAAAATCTAAGCGTAGTTGAGAAAATGGAGAAAATGAAAAATACGAGATGATAGAACGGCATGGACCATACAGTGCCAATGGAAGATGGAATGCAGAAACAATTGTTCTACGGGGCATAACTTATGAACTACACGACCGACTCTATAGATTTAATTAAATAAGCATAATGGAGAATATCCTGCCAAAAATTAATTTTTATAAGAGATTTTCAGAACCAAATAAACTCTTTCACAAACAGAAATATAAGATGACACACCCTGGCGGAAGTATTTTGAATAACAGTAAAGTAGAAAATGTGCGAAAAGTTTCCTTCATAGTAAAAGCTCTGCTAACGAAAAAGCGCGTTTTGACAGAAAACAAATCTTATTTCATGCACCTTTAAAATAAAGTAATTATAATGCGATTCATCATCTAATTGAAATTAAAAAGCATGATCTCTGGTGACGTGCCTGACCATCAGGACGCATACGAGATAAAGGTTGATAGCAGTGAGAGCACATGTCCGCATAGCTCAGTTGGGAGAGCGACTTACTCCGGAGTGAGGGGACCCGAGTCCGATACCTATCGCGGGCAAACTTGTACGTTATATTGGGGCCCAAACTTCCACGATGGCCCAGCTGTTAAGTTTCTTGCAATGATGTGATGTTCTTTCCACACGGCGAGGCAAGAAAATTGAGAATCTCTTCTTCAATGCTTCAAAAAAATAAATCAGGGTGACGTTACGTTCCACACACCAAATTGTCTGGGATTTCTCAAATGCACGTTCTTCATGGGATGACTGCTTACAGCAACACATGGTCCCGGCTGATCCGTGGGCCATGCCCCCGGCGCTCTTTCTAGGAAGGGGGGGGGCGGAGATATGACGTGCCTGACGCGCAGGACGCACACGAGATAAAGACAGATAGCAGTGAGGGCGCATGTCCGCGTAGCTCAGTAGGGAGAGCGACTTTCTCCGGTGGGAGAGCCCCCGGAATCTAGGCCCGGCGCGGATAAACCGCGGATAAACTCGTACGTTATACTCTAAAAATATAGAAACTTAATATCATTTAATCAGAAATATCGATATTTAGAGCAAATAAGATTAGTAACGAAATGAGATTTTCGACGAGTTCTAAAATTTGAAAATGGAAGATATGGTGTAAAAAATTTAAAGACATGGATAGCGTTAAAACCAATGGTTTATACAAAATGTAATGATATTCTTAATAAAATATCGGAGCAAAATAATATTACGGAAAACTAATTTAAATCACTAATTCATGAGGATGATCAGGAGTCAATTTTATTTTTGACGTGTTGGAAATTGTTTCTCTTCCTGTGGCTGATTTGTTTTTTGACTTTCACTACATCTCATAGGGGTTTTTTTCTCTCATTTTTAAAGAATGACTTCAATATGTTTCTCTAATGTTCTCCGAGGGAGTGTTTCTAAATTAATTGTATAAAACCTGACCCTGGTGGATGTTCCTCGGTAGTCCCTCCTCCCCAATGAAGGTGTTGCGAAAGCTCTGTATGAAAGATATGAAAGAATACTACTACAATTATAAGTACTTCTTGTGTGATTTTATCTCTTGAATACACTTGAAATTTAGATTAGCTGGTATATCTGTGAAAATATTTTAACTTGGTGTTCATTGGTTTTTTAACCTGGAACCCGTTTTAGATTAATGTTCTTCACTATTCAACAAATTAGTAGCGTGAATAAAGTTTGAATTTCTGATAAATCTGTAGATTAAGTAAATGGTGTGAAAGTGAGTTAACGATGCGATTAAATGTGAAATAGGTGAAAAATAAATAAATCCTTAACAATTCTTTTTGAATCCCTCATGATCGGCTTTGAATAAAGTCGCGCATGAGATATAAAATAAAGAAACATAATTATTCAAATACGCCTCATAGAAAAGGGAGAAAAAGGTCTCGCTATTCCTGATGTCTTATTTTGTGTGGACGATAGATACGTCTCCAGTTAGCGAGAAGGTTTACACACTTACGCCAGCTAGCTAGAAAACTGTGCAGCATTTAAAGTGGAAATGTTCCCCATTTTTAATGCACTGCATGGCACACAGTACAAAAAAGTTTCAATGGGATTTCAGAAGAGGAGGTTCAATTGCAAATCGAAATACATTATAACACCACCTAGCACCAGAAGTGTGAACTAAAAAATAAAACATGTACATGCAAAATGTTCCACAAAGTGAATGGTATAAAACCTATAGAATATGTTACTTCTGCCCGTAGCGCTTTGAAACGCTCTGGCGTTATTCCGTACTTGCAGCGCCATCTGCTTTTATCCGGTGGCCGAAATCCCAGCTAAGCTCACCGCTATCGCACGATACCTAAAATCAAGGAGAAATACCGAAAAATAAAACAAAGTTATATTTTTCGATATTTCTCCTTAAACGACTTCATCTGTGGCATCAGCCTCATGCTCGAACAACTGTCTACGACGTTTGTTCTGTTACGTAGGTGCTATGTCGTGTTTTATTTCATTTTCTTAGCATTGCGGAGTAATTTCCTAAAAAGGAATAGCGCTCTGACGTTATTTAATACTTCAAGCGGCATCTGCTTTAACCCGGTAGACGAAATCGGAACTAAGCTCACCCATACCGCACGATACACGTAAACTCCAGGAGAAATACCGGAAAATAAAATAAAGTTAGTAACACAAACAATTTCATCTGTGGCAACACGTACGTTCTGGAACAACTATAAAGAAAGCTTACAGCCTTTATTCTAGTTATCAGATCGGTGACCAGACCAGTATTAGGCCTCACACATTCAGCATGTTGCCAGTCCTATGCAACGAATCTGCGCTGCTGGTTGAACCAAAAAGTACGATCGATGGGCTTTGCAGTTCCAGTGGTGTGGAGAGAGAACCGACAAACCATCTTAATAATTGTTACTTTTACATGACTCTTTCAATTGGATATGGTATTTCTAAGAAGAACAAGTTAGTAAAATCATGCAATGCAGTGATTATACGCTTTCCAACATACCAGAAATCATTGCTCAAGTTATCACTCAAGTTATGAGAATAATGGCTGTGGAATAAATCTCGCTCCTGTGCCCTGACATTTTACCCCATTTTGATTATATTCAACAGAACCGGTTCAGTATACCTCCGGAACAACGTGAGAAAGTTTTGTCGCAATCAAAGCATTTTTACGTAAGTTATGACGCATAAGGGCGAAGGAATGGATCCCGCTGCTATGTCCTCACCTTTGATCCCATTTCGTCCATTTTCAATAGGGTTCGTTCCCAGGTTGTTTTCTACTACATACTAAACTTTCATCGAAATCGAACAATTTTTACGCGAGTTATCGTGCGGACAGGTAGACGGACAAAGCTGGAGCATACACGCTTCTTTAACCTACGGTTGAAAAGCGTAAAAGAGGGACCTTTGAACAATCAGAATGTTCCCTCTGCTATCCGCCCAGTTCTTTATGGGGAACTGGATGCGTTTCCTCCTGTTCTGGATCCACCAGATTCTTATACTTTGTATGATGAAGGAGCAAGTAAGGTCAATGAGCACCCGTCACCTGTTAAATCCTCTACATCAAGAGACCCTGATTTCGTGCCCATTGAAGAGTCTGCACAGGAACATAACATTACCCAGACCAACTGAAAGATCTGGAATTGCCAAAAAGTAAAATAGAGCTGTTGAGATCTAGCAGATTACATCAATGGAATGTTCTAGAAAAGAATGTGCATGTGTCTATTTTTCATGTTTGGCAAAAAGATCTGCTTCCGTTTTTCAAAATGACAGATAACTTCATTGCTTGCGTTGATATAGCGTGTCTGATAGCGGCACTACAAATCGACTACAAAGACGACGATTGGAGGCCGTTCGTTGATTCGTCCAAAATGAGCTTAAAAACTGTACTGCTTTGTAATAGTAACGTTTTATGATCTGTTCTACTCGGGTATGCAGTCCACATGAACGAAACGTACAGCAACATGAAACAACTGTTAGACACCATCAACTATGACAAGTATAAGTGGCAGATTTGTGGTGACCTAAAGGCCATTACCATTTTGATGGGGATACAGCAGCGTTACACAAAGTTTCGCTGTTCCTCTCTCTCTCTCTCTCTCTCTCTCTCTCTAGGACAGCCGTGCCAGGACTTCCCATTACAGGCAAAAAAAGGATTGCCAGCTCCACGACAATTACTTCAATCGGGGAAAAAGAATGTACTGAACGAAGCACTTGAAGAATCCATCATGATCTTGCTCCATCCTCTCCACATCAAACTCGGTCTAATTAAGAATTTTGTGAAGGCCATGGATGGAAATCGGACAGGATTTTTGTACCTTTGTGATCAATTTACAAGACTTAATGTTGCCAAAATCAAGGAAGGTTTATTTGTGGGTCAACACACATCATCTCTTCCGAGATAAGCGTTTTGATGAAAAGTTAGCTTGGAATGTTTTCTATCAAGTGGATACAAACTTTCTAGGAAACAATAAGGCTGACAATTACTAGGAGTATCTATAAACCCTCTCACGGCAAGACTAGGATGCAACATATCATTGAAATTTCACTTTTCATACTCTCATCCGCATTTCTTCCCGGCTAATTGTAGTTCTGTCAGTGACGAGCACTGGGAACGTTGTCATCAGAATATTACTGCTGTCGAAAAATGTACCCAGTGAAACAGAATGCAGAACGCTTGCAGACTATTGTTAGACACTTGTGAGAGATGCGTCTGAGACTCATTACAACTATATATATTAAGATAATACAACGTAGTTGTCACAAATATTTATTTTTTCAAGCCGACCATACTTTCGCTGGGTATTGACCTAGCTTCATCAGGACGAATGGCACGTAAATATTCAAATTGTATATGATATCATAAATGGTGTTTACAGTCACCGGTTTTGGTTGGTTTGGTTAGTTGCTTTCACGCGCTTGATAGAAATGGAGTGGATGCCATATCATTAACAAGTTGCGAAGACTTCTGATACATAGGGAAAGCTTCCAAAATATCAAGTTTGGTGGTTGAATCTGGCTTGGCAATTAGTTTTGCTTCTTCAAAGAGAAATTTATGGTTCTTTTCGTAACAGTGTTTAGCCATCGGTGACTTCTGTAAGTCAGAATTCCGAATGTAGGTCTTGTGCTCCTTCAATGGAAAACGCAAGGCTCTACGGGACTGTCCTAAATACGAAGCGCCACATTCACATGGAATTTAATAAATTCCCCACGAGTTTTTGTCTTCAACTTAGTCATTTGATCCTAAAAAGCTCAATTTGTTTATGGGTTTAAAAATCACCTTAAAATTAAAGGTTTTGAGAATTTTTGAAATTTCGAAGGCAATTTCACGGGAAATGGAAGAATGGCAAAATTATCTCGTAATTGGTGCATCATAGGAGTTAACGTGGAGATAGGCTTCGGTTTCCGGAATTTTTTTAGAACCTTGTCTAAAATGGAAGGGTTGTATCCTCGCTGTACTGCAACAGGTTTAAGGAAATAAAGTTCTTATTCCAAACTGTCTTTATCTGAATATATATGTATCGCGCCATATACGCAACTGTAAAAGGCGCTGAGTTTTCGTTGCTAAGGGTGATGAAGCTAGGTCAATACCCAGCGAAACCATGGTCAGCTTGAAAATATAAATATTTGTGACAAACTACGTTGTATTATCTTAATATATATAAAATCTTCACAAGACTATTCTTTGAGATCTAGACTCATTACAAGTGACAGGCAAAGCGGCGTCGCTGTGAATCATTTTCTCTATGAGGATTATCATAGGGTATGTATGTACATGCAATTCTGTAAAACTTGTTGTACAGATATTTCAAAAACTAGAGCTAATCTGTCAATTTCATATTCCGCTGCCCAAACAATATAAAGATAACTTGGTTTAATCTCAGATACACACAAAAATCCAAATTTGTTGTCCAGTTCCATTTCTTTTTATTTCCAAAATCTTAAGTGTTCCTACCAAGTCGAGCTGAGATTCACCAAACGATTATATCTGCAGATGGCTCTGAATCATGATCAGCATCACCCATTCTCAATCCATTACTGAACGAAAGACTCCACAACTCTCTGTCTTCAGCCATTCTCTTTTTTGTCAATCCGGCATGCTTACAAATTTCGTCCACAAATCTGTCACGTTGTCTTTTTTTAGGTCTTTCCCATCCATTGGTATCCAATCCAGTATTTCCAACGGTGGTCAGTTCTTCTAGCAATATTTTTATACTGTTGCCACTTGAAATTCTTCAATTTGATCGTGATTTCATTAAGTACCGTCACTTTCCCAATCTGTGAGGGGTTTTTTTCATATCGCGCTTGGCTACACTAAGCATGCATTGATCTACCCTTTTTTTATATTTAGCAACAGTTCCAGAAAAACACTTTTCAATAGGGATAGGTTAATTTTAATCATCCTGTATAACTGAAATGAAATTTTCTTCATTCATTTAGTTTTCTTTATCCATAATAAATTTCCTTACAATGAATTCAAACCACCCTTTCTTGAGAACTTCGCCTTGGGAAACTCATTGTGAAAACTTAGCTTACTTACTACATAAATTTTTGGACTTCTTTCGTGATTTCTAAAACAAATTAGAATTTTGATTGCTTACAATGTTTTCGTCTAAAGTATGTTTTCCACGATGTGGTTTTTCTTAGATATTACTAAAACTAAATCGTTCATTACGCAATCAATTTCTCTTCATTTGGTAGATCATGTTATCTCACCTATCCATTTCAGCATTCTCGTTCATCATCTTTGTGTGCCGAAGAATCAGGATCCTTATTCATCTTCGTCATCCGTTCTATCATCATCACTCATCCATGGTTGTATGGAGTTTTACTCCTTCCTATATCTTCGTTGTCCAATCTTCTGAGTCTTGCATAAAACTGATGTTATAACAGCTCAACACGCTGATACCTTCCACCGGTCAAGGTTTTCGCTTTTTACATCACGTCAGAATGTCGCTACCTGAATCTTCTGTAATGAAGTTCCCGCCTACCTTCAAACAGCTGATACAAAATGTGCTCAATTATCTAATAACGTTAGGAAGAATTCGATTATCCAGATACACTATTTGACGTGTCCTTCCTTCTCGGATTGAATAGTATAACATTTTGGATTGCAAGGCTAATAAAAACAGTAAAGACATCGACACTGTTTCATGTAAATGAATGACTTCACATCATGAAGGAAAGAACTGTGAGTCCAAAGCTACCATAATTATGGAAATGGTAACGTTGGGCATTTTATAATGAAATCAGTATAAGTATGACGGACACCGTCAGAAAGAAGTATTGAAATTAAAAAAAACTGATTTCTAAATCTTAGTTCAATACACATAATGCCTGTCCAGTTAATTTCTCCATTAAATTATTAGTGTTTAGGTCTTCATTGGGAAGCTTACATGCCTAGCTAATTTGGTCTTCATTCGGAATTAGTATGCACTATGCATACCCATTCAATATTCAGTAAGAAAAGGGTGTATCTACTAAATAAATACCCTAATAAATTCAATAATCACCGCGAAAGACTAATATAAGTCTTCATTCAATCAGAAGCAGCATGAGGTCATCTGGTATTCCGGTTGAATGGAGGGTGGCGTTATAACGGCCGCATTCGGCCGTTCTGTTTCCATATGATAGGTGTTTAAGCAAAAATCATTCACAAAGCTTAGCCAAAATCATAATCTTCATTCAATAAGTTGGATCCTCCATTCAGTAGGAAACCTTCCTGATTAAATGGAGCCATTATTCAGCTTGCACTATGTCTAAGTAATTGGAGTCTTTATTCAGTAAGCACTATGCCCATCTAACTGTAGCCTTTGTTCAATATGCATTATGAGCAAATAATTTGGAGTCTTCGTTAAAAGAGCTTTTCTCTTAACTGCAAAATACCTCCACTGTGGCTGAGCGTTCAGAGGCGTGAGATTCCGCTTAGTCATTCGAATTGGGTATGGGTTCGAGTTCCGGATGATATATTGGATTGTGTGGGTGTCTTCTTGCGCTAGCTGTCTCCCTTCTCTGGAATCATTGGCCTTATGTTAATGGCTTGATACTCCTAATAACCTTATATGCTCATGTGGGTAGTTAAACCATGAGGTGGAAAGAACTGCATTACACCCAGTAAACGGGAGTGTTCTTTCAGTAAGCAGTAGTTCTAACCAATTGAGGGTTTTATTCAATAAGCATTATGACTGACTCTTTGCAGTGTTCATTAAGTAAGCACGGATCACTTATTTGATTGCCTAATGTCTTCATTCATTCAGGAGTGTTGCTAACTATATTCGGAGTCTTCATTCAATAAGAAGAATGATCACATGAAGAATTTGACTTGACAAATGTCTTTATTCAAGAAACAGAATGATCACCTATTTGACTGATTTAAAGTCTTCATTCAAGAAGAAGAATGATCACCTATTTGACAGATTAAAGTCTTTATTTAAGAAGAATTATCACCTGTTTGACTGTCTTCACTCAGTAGGCGGTGTGGCTAACGATATTTGGAGTCTTCATTCAATAAGGAGAATGATCACATACTTGAATGTATTTATTCAAGAAGAAGAATGAGCACCTATTTGACTGACTAACGTCCTCATTCAAGAAGAAAAATTGTCACCTGTTTGACTGATCAGTCTTCACTCAATAAGCACAACGATTACCTATTTCATTGAATAGTCCTCATTCAATAGACACCTAACCAGCTAGCTATCTGAGTTACTGAACACGTCATTTAATAAGCAGTATGGCCTATACTAGCAGCAAAAATCGTTGAGTCTTCGAAGCATTATTCAGTTAAATTTCCAAGTTGTAAAGAAAGCTGTGCTCCGTAATAAAAGTATCAGCTTACAACTTTCACGAAACATAAGTAAGAATATAACAGTAGAGTGTATATTGGGATTTTCGATGTGTTCTGCAGCCCACAGGTTTAGCTGTCGTTAGGGAAATGTCTCAGCGACTTAGGCTGTTCATAATCTAAGCGAAAGTGCTCGATAGTGGCCCAGATGTTTCGGAGAAATTGAGTAAACATATAAAATAAGCTTTTTGCATGGTCGGGTGTTTCTAATGTCCAGAGTGCTTTCGAGAAGTGTGCGTCAATAGCTCATAATTTCAACTCATACCATTTTATGAGATCAAGCTGGATATGCAGCACTAAGATCACATTATAAGCGGGCGTGTGGTGAAAGATGGGTTTGCGTCGAAGCGTTGCTCAGTGAGGGCCAAAAATGGCGCACATGGCAGCAATAAGGTACTCTATGAATTTGAGAATAGCTGACAAAAATTTAAGCTTCGGTGTAAATACTTTTAAAAGGTGCCAGATAGTTCTGAGTTACATTGGCCAACAGACTTCAACTCATCGTGTTTTGTTTCAGAGCCGTTAGGTAGAACGACCAACTGGATCCGATAGCTACGACGTTATTCCCCACACCGATGGACCTTTTTATGATTTCCAGGACTCAGAAAAAGTATATGAAAGACTTAAGTGTGGGATTTTGAGAACTGCCACACTTGAGGAGACTAGTCCACCCGGGAATCGATATGGAACTAATACACGGCGTATGAGAAAGAGATCTCTGCAGAGGGAATGTAAGATTTGGGTAAAATATACTAGATAAAAAATCGAAACTAAAAGAAGTAATTGAAGAAATAAAAAGGTATAGATTGGATGTGCTGCATATAAGTGGTACAAGAAAGAAACAATTGGGATAGAAGAAGCAAATGGAACGGTTAATGTACGGGAAGAGGTGGATGATGTTCGATTATAAGCTGATCTAGGTATGATTCCAAGTGAAAAGATGAAGAACAACCTAATTCTCTCTAGTTGTATAAGTAAGAAAATTCTGTGTGTACGTTTGAAAGTGAAACTTCAGAGGTTTGCAATTGATGTAATGTATGCTCCTTTTGACTCTGAACTTTCTTATAGGAAGGATGATTTCTGAAATTAACTGAAAGCTGTTTTGAGCCGGTTGGTGCTAAACAGAGAGTTGTTATATCAGGTGATTTCGAAAGCTAGTGCAGGTGCTAAGAACGAAGTTCTTGGCAGCGTTCCAAGTACGATTAAAAATACAAGTGTGAATGATAATTGTGAAAGATTAATGGAACACCACATTGAAAATGGGTTGCATGCATCAAGTACTAGGTTGTATCAGAATAATATTTCCGGAATCACGGTGTACCCGCCCAGGAGCGTCACAGAGTGCACGTGACAAGGTCGACCACACAGAAATATAAGAAGCCAGCCAGGACATATGAGACATAGTGCGTAACTTGAGTACAATAAGCAGAGGTAGTGATTTGATAGACGTTCAAAAAGGGATGATCATCGGCTACCGTGCCAAGGATGGAAGTATCTCAGAAACAGCAGAGTTCGCGGGCTGTATGCGAGATGCTGTAGTAAGGGTGTGACAAGAATGGACCGCTGGAAGACCGAGTACCTCCCAACAACATAACTGTGCAGGTCCAAAGGACATCTACCCCAGAGGAGAACGTCACCTCCGTCGAATGGTAAAGGGCAATCGACGCACAACACTGCAGCAATCGACATAGCAGCAATCGATGACAGCAGAACGAGCCCTGTCCCGCATGGATCTCCGGAATTGACTCTGCATCAAGGTCCCCATGTTAACCCAGGTCCATCAGCAACGACGCCTGCAGATTGTATGCGACTACCGTCATTGAACAGTGGAAGAGTGGGAAAAGGTTGCCTTCTCTGACGAATCGAGGTTTCTTCTCCACAGAAGTGACGGACGGTGGCAGATACGGTGTCAGACACACGAAGACCAGCACCCGGACCCGCTTGTCGGTCAAGTACAGGCCGGCGGTGGCAGTGTGCATATCTGGGGAATGTTTTTCTGATATTACCTGGGACAGCTGGTACCACTGGATGTGCCCCTGATTGCCAATGGCTACCTGTCAATCCTCGCTGACCACATGCATCCATTCATGTTGGACATTTACCCTGGTTGTGATGGTGTCTACCTACAGGACAGTGCGTCATGCCACTTCGCTAATGAGATACGTGACTGGTTCCAGGAACACCACAGCGATGTATCCGTTCTCCCTTAGCAGATAAATCGCCCGACTTCAATCCCATAGAGCACTTGTGGGACTATTTGGATCGACAAGTTCAGCGTGCCGACTCACAACCACGTCATTTCCGGGACTTCCGTTATCTTCTGCAGTCCGAATGGGCAAGTGTGCCTCGAGTAATCTTCCAGGGCCTCATTGCGTCCATGCCGGGCCGTCTCGCCGGTGTCATCCGGTCCAAGGGTGGTTATTCCCATTATTAGGTAGGTGGTCATATTATTCTGATACGACTGCGTACGTTTTACAAACACAAATGTATTCGCACGTATACTTGCAAAAATTGTACTCTGGCGTAAAACGGTGTAATACATTTTGCTGTTTACAATCAGCTTCTGAAACGCTTAAATGTTGCACTCGTGTGATGAGAGGTTCTGATATTGTCTCTGTTCATTACCTGTTAGTGCCGCATGTGAAACTGAATGGTGGTTGGAGAAAGAGGAAATTGAAGGTGCCTGTGATGAAAATAATAAAGTTTGATAGGTTTCCTGCTCAGCGTTACTCTACAATACTCAGTGAATGACAGAAGTATTATGAGCGTCAGTGGTATTCTGAAATACACAGTGATGACTGAATGAGTCGACGTCATATGAGAGGGATTTGGAAAAGAAGTGGACATGCTCTTTGAGAATTGTGTTGTCACTATCGCTGAAGAGATCTGTAGTACTGCGAGAGTGGGTAACATTAAATGTGATGCTTGGTGGAACAGTAAGATTAAAGAAACAATAAAGAGAAAGAAGGAATCATATTTGAAGATGCTGCAAAGGGGAGTTTCTGATGACGAATATCACTGTAAAAAGGGGGAAGCAGAAAAGCTGGTTCATCAGAATATGGCACAATATGGGAAAAATTAAGTAAAAAGGCACGAATCGGCTTTCTGAAAAAATATTGAAACATTCTGAAAGTCCACAGGATGTAGAAAAAAAACGGCAAATGAAGTTCTAAAGAATGGAATTGGAGAAATGGTGTGAGAGCCTGATGAGTTAAGTGAAAATGGGGTATATAGCTGTATGGGTTCATAGAACATGAACGAAAATACGATTTTGAGATAGAAGAAGATGATGCCACAGTAAGAGATGCAAGTACAGCAAGTATCTCAAGAAAACAGGTTTGTAAAACTCTAAACTTTCTTCAAAATGGTATGGCTTTGGTAGTAGGTGGTACAATTGTTGAGCCGTTATTTATGGTGGTGACCCTGTAATTGAAAGTGTTTGAAAAAATTATTATCGATAAAGTACAAGGTTTTTAAGATCAGTAAAAGTGCGGGATTTACATATTAGTTTTATTATGCCTGGTAAGGGCTTCTCTAACCAAGTTTTTGTTTTAAGTATGATGGTTGAAATGTATCTATCAGTTAGTAAGACGTTTTTGTAGCGTTCATAGATTTGGAGAAGGCTTATGAGAGGGTGAACAGGATGCTTCTGTGGAAAGTCTTCAATTATTATGGTATAACTGGGAATCTCCTTGAAAGAATAAAAGCTGTGAAAACAACAAATAAAGCGTCTGTACGAGTGAACGATATTTAATCGAAATGGCTTTTTACACTTTCCAACCGTAGGTTGAAGAAGCGTATATGCTCCGGCTTTGTCCGTCTGTCTATCTGTCCGTCCGTCCGCACGATAACTCACGTAAAAATGGTTCGATTTCAATGAAATTTTAGTATGTGGTAGAGGACAACCTGGGGAGGAACCCTATTGAAAATGGTGAAAATGTGGTTAAAGGTCAGAACATAGGAGAGGAATCCATTCCATCGCCCTTATGCATCATAACTTATGTAAAAGTGCTTCGGTTCCGACAAAACTTCATCATGTTGTTTCGGAGATATACTGAATAAGTTCTGTTTAATATCATCGAAATGGGGTCAAAGGTCAGGGCACCGAAGTGAGATTTATTCCACAGCCATTATCCTCATAACTTGACTAAAAATGATTCTATTGCGACAAATCAAATCTTTAGTATGCTGTTCCGGAGGTATACCTAACCGGTTCTGTTGAATATCATCCAAAGGGGTCAAAGGTCAGGGTACAGAAGCGAGATTTATTCCACAGCCATTATCCTCATAACTTGATTAAAAATCTTCTATTGCGACAAAACTTTAGTACGTTGCAATAGAAGCATTTTTGGGAAAACCAAAAGCTATGGTTATAAACTAATTCTGTTTAATATCATCGAAATGGGATCAAAGGTCAGGGCACAGAAGCGAGATTTATTCCGCATCCATTATCCTCATAACTTGAGTAATGATTCCTGGTATGTTGGAAAGCGCATCATAATCAATGCATTGCATGATTTTACAAACTTGTTTATTAGTGCAAGAGTCAGGCAAGTTTGTGTAGTGTCATGACGGCTGTTTAATACGTATATTCATGGATGCGTATATGTGTGATGCCAAAATAGACAATACTAGTTTATGTCTTGGTAATATCCGTGTGTACAGTTTGCTCTATGCTGATGACGCGGTCCTGCTGGCAAATAGTAAAAATGATTTGCGAAGTATGTTGTCTCGGATGTACGCAGTTTGTATGAAATTCAAACTGAGTACATCAGGAAAAACCAAAGGTTATGGGTTTTGAGAAGGAAACTTTCAGTACTGAATATTAAATCAGTATATGCGGTACGGATTTAGACCAGGTGAGATTGATTTTTTGTGTATTTTTTGGAGTATGTTTAACAGAGGAAACAGATTACATGATTAAATTAATAGGAGAGTGAATTCAGCTTTGAAACCATATCTCCCTTAAACTCTGATATAAGGCAGTGAAACCTGGGTACTACAGAAGAGACGCAGCACTCCTTTTGCTGTTCGTATGCTGAAGGAATGATTTGTCAGGTTGTAAGGAAAGTTTTCTGAAAAAAATCACTTGTTCGGGTGTGTAATGAAAGATACTGCAAGCCTGCGGTGACGTAAACATTCCAGAGTGCTGTGAGCGAAAAAATCGATTCTGAAGACTGAACATACGCTGTTGTGGTGAATATTAGTTGATGTGTCGATATCGAAGGGAGGTGTGCGTACAATATTGCTCGATGAATATTTGAACGGCATGAAAGCTACGGAAACACTTGGAAAATTGCGAAACGCGTTTTGGTGGCGATATTATCGGACAGAGTACTTGCTATGACTGGTACACATTGGTGTACGGGATCTGTCTGATACTCCGAGAAGTGTCAGACCCAATAAGGTTGAAGATGATACACTAAGAGAATTTATTCAGCCCATATAGCAGGAAATATAAGTAGGGAGTGGCTGAGGAAATCATGGGATGACAAAGTCTAGGAATACCTGCATGCGAGAAAGATAATGAATATGATGAGTAAACGGTTTTGTGTGACACGTGTTATGGATGCCAGTGTAGCTCCAGTTGAGTAAATGGATGCTAATTGAAAGGGGAGATATATAGCGTCATCAGTTTCAAACTTTCATTTGGCAGATAAGATATCACTGAAGAGCTAACCTCTCAAAGCACAGCTCTGTGATATGTATGTAGGTCGCATTATATAGTGCAACATTTTTTAATACTATGAGCATTTTTATTGGGTATCGTTTGTTCACTTGATCCAAAGGTCACTTGACCGAAATCACTTGACTGAAAATCACTTGGCCGAAAATCACTTGTCCGAAAATCACTTGACCGCAAATCCCTTAGCCGAAAATCACTTGACAGAAAATCACTTGGCCGAAAATCACTTGGCCGAAAATCACTTGACCGAAAATCACTTGGCCGAAAATGACTTGACCGAAAAATGACTTGACCGAAAATCACTTGACCGAAAGTCACTTGACAGGAAATCACTTGGCCGAAAATCTCTTGGCCGAAAATCACTTGGCCGAAAATCACTTGACCGAAAATCACTTGGCCGAAAATCACTTGGCCGAAAATCATTTGACTGAAAATCACTTGGCCGAAAATCACTTGGCCGAAAATCACTTGGCCGAAAATCACTTGACCGAAAATCACTTGGCCGAAATTCACTTGGCCGAAAATCACTTGACCGAAAATCACTGGCCTAAAATTACTTGACCGAAAATCACTTGGCCGAAAATCACTTGACCGAAAATCACTTGGCCGAAAATCACTTGATCGAAAGGCACGTTTCACCGAAGGGCCATTTGATCGAAAAGTTCATTTCACCGAAAGGTCTCTTCACCTAAAAGTTCATTTCATTGAAAGTTCATTTGATCGAAAGGATACATTTCACCGAAGAATTACTTCACTTAAAAGTTCATTTGATCGAAAGATCCTTTAATCAGTTTATCGAATTGTTAGGATTTTGTTAGAGATTTGTTGAAGTGGGGTGCGGGTTTGAAAAACTGACAAACGAAAGTTTAGGGGATTGTAAAAAAATTGCACTTTTCATTTCTACGGTACCTCACGCCCCTAGGTCTTTTGAAATATAACATTAATTATAAGGCCTTGATCTGGGCCTTTTTTAGCAAATTTTAATCCTCCGAGCTCATGTTCGTACGGTTTACATAGCAAATCAAGTCAATAATGTTCCACTCTAACTCAACCACGAAACAATTTTTTTCCCTTGTCCTAGATATCAGCCTTTTTAGCAAAGTTTAACTATTGGTGCTCATATTCATAAGCGATATATAAAAGTTCAAAGATGTTGTTCTTTTACTTAAGTCCAAAATATTAATTTTAAGACCCTAGGCCTAAATCTGGGCAGTTTTAACAAATTTTAATCCCTCGTACTCATGCATAATGTTTACGTAACAAGTCAAGTTAATAATGTTGAATATTTACTCAAGCTGAAAATACAGTACTTATTCTAAGGGCCTAGACCTTAGCCTTTCAAATAAATTTTAACCTCCGACCTCAAGTTCATACGGTTTACATGAGAAGTCAAATTAATAATGTTCCACTATTACTCAAACACAGAACGTTAATTTTTAGGCCTTAGGGCCCAGATATAGGCCTTTTTGTCAGATTTTTCAGTGCTTTAAAATAACTTCTTTGTGTCTGAGTAAATGTGCAACATCATTAACTTGACATGGTACGTAACCGTTATAACTATGAAAATCGATAACTAAAATATGCTAAAAAGGCCTGAACCCAGGCCTAGTGCTTTAAATATTAATTCTTTGCGTTCTTTATGATACGGAGAAATCAAAAGTGCCGTTTTAATATGATCCTCTAAAGCTTCGGTGGATTCTCTTCCGAACTGCCACCACATTTCAACACATAGTATAATAGAAATCCAAAGTTTTCGATAAACTGACCCTTCCGTGAAATGACCTTTCGATGAAATGAACTTTTCGATCAAGTGACCCTTCAGTGAAATGTACCTTTCGATCAAGTGATCTTTCGGTGAAGTGATTTTCGGTCAAGTGACCCTTCGGTGAAGTAATCGTCGGGCAAATGAACCAGACCCTTTTTTATTGATTACAGTTGAATAAAATGAAGCAGTCTGTTATGATCAAGTATTATTTTCTTTGAAATTGAATCTATGGTTATGTTGAGTTGAGTCTCCATTTAACAAAGTCCCATTGTTCCACTTAAAAACTTCGTTATGGAGAAAATTCGTTAAATACAAATGAACTGAAATTCGAAAAACTTAAATAAAATGAAAAAAGACGCGGTAAAATGCAGTTGAATTTGGACAGTAAATTGAACTTTTGAGTAGAAAATTTTCGTAAATGAGTTCTAACATTTTTCATGCACGTAAAAAGAGCAGTTTCATCTGTATTAAAAATGTAGTTTGCACGATATTCTTTCAAAAGTTTTTCAATATTTTTTTCCATTTTAAACACACCTAGTCTGAAACATCTCCGCTTTTCTTTTCGTACGGTTTAGTACTAAATTCCACGTCTCTTTTTAAATTTCTCCAGCTGTTCAACGCTGGCTAAAAATTTTTAGTGCCCTGTATCTTTAGCAAATTCCAGGGCTTTCTGTTGGTTCGACCGGAGAGTAGCAGATTTTTGACAGCAGAGCGGCATATTTTTGACCGGAGAGTGGCAGTTTTTTACCTCAAATCATTCTCACCCATTTTGAAAGAGCGGTATTGAAGTCTTCATGTAAACACTGTTTAAGTCTTTTTTACTCACATTCCTACTTCTTTCGCGTTGAATGTTAACTGCAGATCGATTTTTTAAAATTGATACACTGATTGGGGTTATACAATACTTTAGAGACACTTCTTTCTTCTTCATTCATTCGTCAACATCATCTAAAAGCTTCACTTTATCCGCAAGAGGGACAGGCATTTTCTTTTCGACATTTTGAACGAAAAACACAGGCGAATCAAGCTTACTGATTGAATGAGAATGAGTACGTAACTTCCACAGAGTCTGGTCCACACCAGTTACAACCGGTTTTCCTGTGGAATGCAGTTTCTACTCTTGACTTTCTATCCACATTTGGAAAAACAGCTGCTTGGTACCGTCTCCATGGATACTACTCGCCGCATGTCGTCCCCGTTTCAACAATACTCCCAGCGCCTCACAGAACCAAAATTTCAAGATAAGGAATTAAGGACGGTTTGCTCCTACCTGAGTGCTAAACATTTATGAAGCAACACTTTTGTGAAACACAAACACACACAAACACACACACACACGCACACACACACAAAATGGTAATTTTCAGTCGAAATAAAACTTCCTTATACAGAAATAGATTTTCGTAATATGGACATTAATTTACATGTACATGTCGTTCAAAGTCATGGTTCTAAGAAAAATTTCGTTAAATTCGTTATATAGAGAGACTATTGTACAGTATTTGCATTTGCTGAAAGCTTTATTATTTAGATTTAGAAAGTTAGTCGAATTTTTTATCATATGCCAAGTGTACACAAGAAAACATTCTGCACAGAGCACAAAAACTGCATTTCAAGAGCAGCTGGATAAAACAAGACGAGATGATGAGGGGATTTGGGACAGTTCCAATAGTTTTCTGAATGATTTATCTGGCATCTGACAAATTTTATCCTTGAAACACCGTGTTTTGTTTTCACTAGAAGCGTGTGAGCCTTCTTAGGGCAATCAAACTCAGTGAGAAGGGCTCGCATGGATCGGTGCGAGTGATAAAATCTTGGCATCGTGTACATTGAAACGCCGCACAATGTTTTAAAACTTTCCTCCTCTGAAATAACACGAAATAATTTCCGAAAACTGATGTAAGTTCGATTTCGTTCTTTTTATGCATCATAAATTCCATAAGCAGTGTACCCATTATTTAACTCCTTAAAAAACATATATTTTACTATCGAAAGAAGATATGTTTGTTTAGGGATAAAACGACCACCATGGGTAGCCTATAAGCAGTCGCCCGTCACTTATTTAGGGCCACGGGTTCCAGGAAAGTGAGAGAACCAGTCCCGTAACACAAACACAACATCCATACCTCATCGGGTTCCGAACTCGGTCCCCATGTCGGATGAATGATCAGGAGTCAGCGCTTTGACCACCGCACCACCGGGGAAGCCAAAATGTTTAGCAATATGGTTACAGTTTTGACTCTGCAGAAGGAGGGAGTTTCACACTTGGGTGGAAACACTAAGGTATACAAGGGTTGGACAGAATAATATGGACACCAAGCTCAGAGACGTGACTTTTAATGCATCTGCGTACGTCGCAATTCATAAAGGTATTCACAACCTTTTGATCGTGATAGCTTTGTTTAGAACAGCAAGGTCCTGTTTAAGTGTGTATAAAGTATCTTGTTGCAAATTTTCTTTCAGGGTGGTGACAAAATAACGACCTAAAGGGCTTCGAAAGAGGGCTAATTGTTGGTGGTCGGCTAGTTGGTGCCTCCGTGACAACAGTCGCCAGGGTAGTGGAGGTATCGATAACTTCTCTGTCTAGTATCACGACAGCATACCATGTTCGTGGCGAAACCTCGTCTGCGAAAAACAAGAGGGCCGGAAAACGACTCTCACTGATAGAGACAGGAGAGCATTAAAGATTATTGTTATCCGTAATAAGAAGACCATGGCGCAGAAAATTTGTGTGGAGCTCAATCTGCATATCTGGACCCAGTATCAACAAAAACAGTGCGCAGGGAACTGCATCAACAAGATATTCATGGCAGAGCTGCTACTGCAAATCGTCTCGTGACCCGTGAATGCACAACGGCGACGGCAGTAGAGCCAGGAGCATACAACGTAGACTGCTGATGCATGGAAGCGTGTATTGTTGTCAGATGAATTCGCATTCGCACTATTCCCCACCGCAGGACGTGTTTACGTGTGGAGAACACCCTCAGAAGCATACAACCCAGACTGTCTGGCAGCATGGTGAGGATTCTGTCATGCTCTGGGCGGTCATATCGTGCTTTTCAGAAATTCCCCTGATCACCTTGAAAGGACGGGTGACTGGCAGGGCGTATGAAACCATTTTGGCTGACCAAGTTCATCCAATGGCTCAAGCATTGTTTCCTGCAGGGGATGCCATCCATCAAGATGATAACGCCCCAATTCACAGATCTCGTAATGTGCATTCATGGTTTGAGAAACATGAGGACGAACTTTCGCGTCTTCGCACCTTCCTTGGCGTCCCCAATCACCAGACTTAAACATCGTCGAGCCACTGTGGTCTGTATTGGAAAACAGAGTAAGATCCCATTATACTTCTCCTGCATCTCTCAATGATCTGGAACTGTTTCTGCGTGAAGAATGGTGTAATATAACACAAACCACCATCCGGTATTTCTATGCGTTTATTCTAAGGAGGATTGAGGCGCTTTTGAATGCCAAAGGTGGTCCCACACCCTACTAGGTACGTAAAACCTTCTTTTCCTAGATGTTCACATTATTCTGTCCAACCCCTGTACTTTTAGAAGTCTGCCTCTTACAGCAATTGCTTTATTTATTTTTTTATGATACTGGTATAATCATATAAAGTTTCCAATAATCAAGCCCTTTAGCTTAACAGCTTCTTTCCCATTTTCTCTCATTTTGCAAGAAGCTGTAGTCAATGAGAAAGAGCATTTACCTCACTGGGTTACAGAACTGTGTTTAGTGCCAGCCAGTAAGGGTACAAGCGTTCCTATTCACTATCCTCTTCTGATTGTTAGATACGAAGAGTTATATGTGTTTGAAATGGTACCAACGCACCGTCACTAGGACAATCATAACTGGAAACAGGATAGTTGATCCGATAAGTCCATGTATCTGCTGCATCGCGCCCTAGCAGGCTACGGAATGGGAGCGAAAAGAGCAAGGGTATAAATTTTGGGTAAAGTTCGGATTTTTTCCAACAGGTGATAATGTTGTTACAGTGTGAGGAATCTCCTGTTTGAACTCTTATTTCTTGTGCCGTTTGAATTGCCAGTTAATCGGTACATGAGAGTGGATCGTTTACACCAGGGAAGGGCAATCTTACTTATAGGAAGATCAAATGAAAAAGAAAAATTTCGGCGGGCGAAAGACCTTTTTCATTAATGTTTCTTCAAAATTCATTTACAAAAATGATAAACACAAATGCTATCTTGAAATGAATAAGTTTAAATACACTGAAAATGCAAAACAATCATTCGTACCTACTAAATTGTCAAGTTCATTCAAAATATTTATATAATGTGGTGTGGGATGAATGTAACTGGGATTGAGCTTCCAGCATTTTTTCTTAATCTAGGTGAAACTGTGAGGAGGTGATTTTGCTCATCAGTAAGTCGGTTTCTAACATCACTCACCTCGAAATTGTTGGCGAGGCTCAGCAACCAAGTCCCAACAAGGAAAAGTATTTCACAAGTGCACACATCCTCACCTCTGTCAGTTGGTCGCGGTGTCGGAGTCTCGAAACTCGCATGCCCCCAGGGCATCAGTAGACATCTCATTCAACGTGGTTTGTGTCTTTTTCGAGATTAAATAAGGAGAGGTTGAAACAGGTATCATAAGCAATTCGGAAAGGACACTTTAGAAAGATGAAATGGGTTCTATTTTGAAACTGTACCCAGAAATTAATGAGGTACATTTCAGAACAGAACAAGGAATGTTTTCCAGATAAAATGATGTGTCCTTCCTAAGAGAAGCAACACCTTTCAATTATTTATCCCACTGGCCAGATTGAAAACACCTTGGTTTACACGCATTCTGAAGCATCATATTTCCAGCTAGCGACGATGTGGCCAAACTGCAACCTGCTACCATGCTTGATGTGTTCAGGTGTGGCTAGAAGAAAATCCTGATTGTTTGAAAGTTCCTGTCTTAGTTTTCGAGTATGTCATATTAGAATCCTGTGGATCTTCTCCAAAATGATTTTTATTTGTTTATTTGTTTGAGGATTTAACAACCACCTTGAGTAACTCAAGGAGTTGTAAGCAGGCACCTCTTCCCAGTCTGGGACCATTGGTTCTAGGGAAGGGAGAGAGCCAATGCCGTAGGACAAACACACCATCCATGGCTCACCCAGGGTTTGAAACCGGACCCAACCCGGACGTATCACTAAGAAGCCAGTGCTTCGTACGACTTGGGAGATTTGGATGACTTGAAGCAAACTCTCGGATGTAACAATCTTTCAGCCTCACCATGCAGCGTTATAAAAGTTTTTTAAGTTTTCGTTGTCGCATGTTTCTCCAAATGTGTTCGAGATCTCATCGAGCGTATTCTATGAAGAACTAGCTTGTACCAGAGTTTCATCTTATAGTAAATGAACATTGGCAAAGAGTGTAGATGATAATTCCTTCATCTCAGACTCTTCATTTTAAGCTGCCACGTCGAGACAGGGACGTTCGGTGATTCATGGCCATAAACTACGCACAGTCTTGCCGAAGAACATCCTTGAGAATGGGGAGTGGATTCCCATTGCCTTCCTCCTCAAGTATCAAAAGTCAAACGCGGGAAATGTCTCGGTACGTCCAGGTCCAATTTTAGGGATCCATCCACGTACTGACGTTTGCATTCGTGGAAACCCTGGGAAACCGCGAACTGGACGGTCCGCAGGGAAATTGGAACCCACAATAGATACCTGCCACACAGACACTAGACTGGCGATAAGCCAACAGCGTCACGCAGGTGGTCATCTCATTTTAGTAGATCATAATTATGTACGATATTTATCATCATTATGATCATAATTATGTACGATATTACATTAGTATATCATCATTATGATCATAATTATGTACCATATTACATAATATATCATCACTATGATCATAATTATGTACGATATTACATAGTATATCATCATCATTATCATAATTATATACAATAATATATAGTATGTCATCATTATGATCATAATTTTGTACGATATTATATAGTATATCATCATTGTGATCATAATTATGTACGATATTACATTAGTATGCATCATAGTAGATCATAATTATGTACGATATTACATAGTATATCATCATCATTGTCATAATTATATACAATAATATATAGTATGTCATCATTATGATCATAATTTTGTACGATATTATATAGTATATCATCATTGTGATCATAATTATGTACGATATTACATTAGTATACATCATAGTAGATCATAATTGTGTACGATATTACATTAGTATATCATCATTATGTCCTTTCCCACTGAAAAATAATAGATTATGATTCCATCATCTTTAACAGATTAAGACTCTCTCCTCTCACACTGAAAAAATTGAGATAATTATTGGGTCATCCCATATTAGTAATTCATAATTCTGTCATCTCACATTCGCAGAACATAATTTCTGTACAAGTTGGTAAGCCGTAATCCCGTCATCTGTAAATCATACTTCCGTCATCTGACACTGAAAACCATTATCCCGTCATCGCACTTTAATAGATCATGATTAAGACGCAAAGAAAACAAAAAATGATAAGAGACTCCAGGAAACCAGGAAATGTTGAGGTGATGATGAATGGAGAAAATGTAGAGCAAGTGAGACTATACAAATACCTTGGTTGTATAATCCAAGAAAATGGAAGATGTGGCATGGAAATAAAAGAAAGAACTAATAAAAGAAAATATGCATTTTATAACAAGAAAAATTCGCTTATTAATAAAATGAATAAAAATAAAAAAAGGCTTATTAAGTGTTTTATTTCAGGTATAACTTTATATGGTGCAGAAACGCGCACAACTGGGAAGAAGAGAAGCCAAAATGTTGGAGGCATTTGAAATGTGGTTATGGAGAAGAATAAACAAGTCAGTAAAATCATGCAATGCATTGATTATGATACGCTTTCCAACATTCCAGAAATCATTACTCAAGTTATCACTCAAGTTATGAAGATAATGGCTGTGGAATAAATCTCGGTCTTGTGCCCTGAACTTTGATCCCATTTCGATTATATTCTACAGAACCGGTTCAGTATACCTCCGAAATAGCATGATAACGTTTTATCGGAATGGAAGAATTTTTACTTAAGTTATAATGCATAAGGGCTATGGAATAGATTCCGCTTCTGTGTCCTAATCTTTGACCCAATTTCGCCCATTTTCAATAGGATTCATTGACCCCATTTCGCCCATTTAATAGGCAGGCACCTACAGCATACTAACATTTCATCCAGAACGAAGACTTTTTACGTAAGTTATGACGCATAATGGCGATGGAAGTGATTCCGCTCCTATGTAATGACCTTTGACCCCATTTCACCCATTTTTAATAGGGTTTGTCCCCAGGTAGTCCCCTACCATATACTAAAATTTAATCGAAATCGAACCTTTTTTACGTTAGTTATTACGCATAAGAGCAGTGGAATGGATCCCGCTCCTATGTGCTAACCTTTGACCCCATTTCGTTCACGTTCAATAGGGTTCCTTCCCAGGTGATCCCCTTCCACATACTAAAAGTTCATCGAAATCGAACGATTTTTACGCGAGTTATCGTGCGGACGAACATGCGCACACAAAGCGTGACGTAATGAGGCAGATGGGGATCGCGGCCATCTGATCGCAAGAGTGTGACGTCGTAAAACTTTAATAGGATCCACACACAACGCGTGACGTAATGAGACCGATGGCTTGACCGCGCGCCGACATATCAAGCGCGAGATTGTGACGTCATAAGATCGTCCCCAGGTGGTCCCCTACCACATAATAAAATTTCATCGAAATCGAACCATTTTTACGCACGTTATGACGCATAAGGGTAATGGAATGGATCTCGCTCGTATGCCTTGACCTTTGACCCCACTTCACCCATTTTCAGTAGAGTTCATTCCCAGGTGGTCCCCTACAATATACTAAAATTTCATCGACATCGAACCATATTTACGCAAGTTATGACGCATAAGGGCAATGGAATGGATCTCGCTCCTATGCCGTGACCTTTGACCCCATTTCGTCCATTTTCAATAGGGTTCGTCCCCAGGTTGTCCCCCACCACATACTAAAATTTCATCGAAATCGAACCATTTTTACGTGTTATCGTGACGACAGACAGACACACGGACAAAGCTGAAGCATATACGCTTCTTCAACCTACAGTTGGAAAGCGTAAAAAAATAAAGTGCATTGAAAAAATTACCAATGACGAAGTATTGCAAAGAGCTGAAGAAGAAAGGAATTTACTAAAGACCATAATAAAAAGAAACTATAGCTGGATAGGACATGTGTTAAGAGGAGACAGCCTATTGAAAAGAATGATACAAGGGAAAATTGAAGGAAAGTGACCAAAAGGATGGAGACGACTAATGATGCTTGATTATATAATCGGAAAAGGAAGCTATCAAGAATTGACGGAGGAAGCAAGAGACAGAAGAAACCGGAGGAAGAAAACTTGCTGGGTTACCGCTGGACCTGTCGAGAGACAGAACACTAATGATGATGATGATTAAGACACCTCGCTTTAATAAATCATATCGTCCTACAACAGATTATAATTTCGTATTTCTGCAGTGTTCAGTTGCAATCTCGTATCTCACTTAAGTAAGCATATTGCAATTCCTTCACCTGTCACAGAAAAACTGTAGAGTATAATCCAATCATCTCACTTTATCGATCATAATTCCATCCCTTTAGGTTAGCAAATCATACTTATCTCTCTCCGTAAGAGTACATAATAATCCCGTCATCTCACATCGAAAATTTTTAGGAGAAAATTCTGCTATGTTATGTTAAGAGATGTGATGTACTATAGAGGTAAAACACGTATCAAGATGACAAATCTGCATCGATACATTCCGTCGGTGTAGTTTAGTCGGTTAGAACAACTGGCTCCGGAGCTAGGACCAAATTTGTGAATTTCACATTGGTGCCCGATTGTGGAAAATGGATCTACTAGCTGTTGGGTTCTTCGAAAAATGTGTGATGTTTGTTTCACACATCTGAAATTACCTTTGCGCCATTAAATTAATCAATCATCTGAAATTAATGAAAAATTCCTTTTTCGTTTCAAAAAGAAATTAAGAGGAGATCACGTGACGTACTATTACAGAGGTGAAGCATGTGTCAAAACGACAAATCTGTAGCGATACATTCCGTCGGTGTAGTTTAGTAGGTTAGAACAAATGACTCCGGAGCGAGGATTTGATTCCGTCACCGACATATTTGTGAATTTCTCATAGATCATAATTACGACTCTATACTCTGGCAAATCATAATCCTGTCACCGCCCTTTCGAAAATCATTATTTCACATAAGTTAATTATAATTCCGCTACCTGACATCGGCGAATTGTCTTTCACGATTCCGCCATTTTTAGACATTAGTAGGGAAAAATCCATTTTATCGCTTTAACCGTCTGGTATCAATTAACTCGGTTTAGCAAATCGGCTCGAACAAATATATTCGCTGTCTAAGAAGTGCGCCGAACGCGGTTGGAAAAGTGAACCTGCGCATCAGAAAGCGTTGCTTCTCTTTAGCTTTGTTATTCAAAGTGGTCATTTAGGGGGCTAATTGTCACTAATTATTTCAGAACGACTACCTATTAAAAGGCTATAGCAATGGCGACGAATCTAAGAAAGAAGAGAGATGTCTGAGGAACTTGCTTCTGCCCAGTGGCATGATGTCTGTGTCAGTGGGACTAGCCCTTCTCCATCATGCCTTTGGTCACGAAGCAGAGAATAAAAGACTAGAATGCTGTCCCAGTGACGCGGTGGTCTAAGTGCTGGCATATGACCATTTGTCCGAGACGGGTCTTTGTTCGAAACCCTGCGAGGCACTGATGGTGTGTTTGACTTACGGCACTGGTTGTTTTCCCTTCCTACACTCAATGGGCCTAAATTAGGAACGGGCATGTAGCTCATTGAATTCCTCACTATCATGTTAAACTCTGAATAAAAAAAAGTACTAGAAGCGAGTGCCCATCATCAATAGCAGGCCTTTGCCGGGTCCTGGTGAGATGAGAGGAGCAAAGAAATTGTTTTGCAGTAGCTTTAGTAAAACCAGGCTGCTCAATGAACATTTCTGTTTGGACAGCGCAGAATTTTTTTGGCACCATTTGGTTCATGTGTGTTAGAAGAATTACCAAGGTATGTCTGTCGCAGTTCAAGACGATAGATGGCGCTGCCGCACTGAGCGAAACTATCTCACTCTCTCCTACAGGCGAAGTGAAGCTGCTGTTGTTTTCCTCCTCTCTCGTCGGCAACGAAAAGGCTAAAATGGCGGTGTGTGTGCTTGTCTTATGGTAAAAACAATATCAACTTATGTGTGTGTTAAATCAACCTGCAGTTAACAGTGAACGATTATGGTGTTGTGAATCAACTTAATGAATTTTGGATTACTTAATGAAGGATGTCTGTTCAGTCTTCCGTTCAGCGATTTGGAAAATTCTAGTTCTTCCGTTTGTCGTCATTTGAGATCAATACGCAAAGCGTTATTGAGTGCACATTATAGAGTATTAAATCACTAACAATGTGCACTGGCCGCTTAAACGGTTAATAGACCCGTCATCTCTCATTCGCTATATGTTCTCGATTCCTGTTGCATTCCCGCAAGATACACCGAAGAGCCAAAACATTATGACAAGCGCATCTTTATGCAAATCGAAACAACTACAGGTAAAGGACGGCGGGTGTGCAGATCATAAAACGATATCACCTTATACTAAGCTCCGTTAACCAGTGTTATTCTTGTTCTTCAGAAAGGAAAAGCAGTTCACTTAAGCGAGTTTGACAAAGTCCAAATTGTAATGGCCAGAGATGGAAACGGGTCGGCGGATCAACGTGTCAACAATTTCTTACTGGTCAAACGGTATATTCCTCACCCGATTTCGACCCGGTTTTATAAAGAAAAATGTATACTCTGGAATTTTGTGCTCAATGATGGTGCCAGCGGAGTGAAAAATAAATTATCATACAAAAATATTGCTGTCTCTTTCTTAAAGCAAAGTCTTTGAGTTTGTTTTTAGTGCGATTGTCGTACAGGCAAACGCCGGTCGCCTGCTTCTCTGGTGATTCATTCTCTCACACCCCGCGTGTCGCATTGTGAGACTGAGTTACTCCTCACATCGCATCTTTTGCATTGAGCATTCACAGGTTTTCGTTGAACGTTGTAATATCTCGTTCCAGTGCATATCGTGTCGGAATTAATGCCTTGTTTGTTAATATGGATGAATTTAATATTAAACAGATTGAAAAAGACGTCGAGGCCAGCAAATACGTTCTTGTTGAGAACAAAAAGGGAAACAGTGAATGCTGGAAGTTGTTTAGTCTCATTAGGAAGCCAGATTATGTTTTGCAGCAACCTCAATTTTCACAAGCTTGTGATGAGTTGAAAGCTTCCAAAATGAGAATGTTGATTTCATGAGTGTTCCTTCCTTCCGAAAGGCAATGATGAAATCAACATCTACATTTTGGAAACTTTCAATTCATCACAAGCCGGTGAAAATTGGTGTTGCTGTGAAACATATTCCTAACCTTGATATGTTATCAAGAAAACAGCAAAAGCTGAAATTTAACATACAAATCACTTAATTAAAACATTTTGACTATAGCACTATCAAAATTAAGTGGAAAAGATTTAGTATTATTATGGAGGGACTTTTCGACTCCCGCAGATGTGTTTGAAACATAAATGTGTTGAAACATGTGTTGCATATGTGTTTAAACATGTGTAAAACAGTTAGGTTATCTGAAGAACGATTGTTTCAACACTTTTTGTAAGCCAGTGAGTAAATTATGCGTTTCCGTAAAACATTTATATGATTTCTATAAAACCTACGACCACATCATCATCATCATCATTGTCAACCATTATCAATCCACTGCTGGACGAAGGTCTCCTCAAGTTTCCTCCACAACGGTCTGTCTTGTGCCAGTCTCCTCCATGTCACTCCCGCATATTTACGAATTTCATCCACCCATCTCCCATGTGGTCTTTTTCTGGGTCTTTTCCTGTCCCTTGGAATCCAATCTAAAATTTCGGCTGTCCATCTATGGTCTGTCCTTCTGGCAGTATGTCCAGCCCATTGCCATTTCAGGGATTTAACTCTGATCATGATGTCTTCCACTCTCGTCATTTTTCGGATCCACGAGTTCCTCTTCTTATCTCTCCTGGTTATACCAAGCATGCACCTCTCCATGCTTCTTTGAGTTGTCTGCGGCCTTTGTATGTCTCTTTTAGTTAAGGTCCACGTCTCTGCACCATACGTAAGCACTGGAAGGATGCATTGATCGACCACATAACGTATGATATATAACCGTCATCAACATCATTATCAACCATTATCAATCCACTACTGGATGAAGGTCTCCCCAAGTTTTTTGCACAATTGTCTGTCTTGAGCCTGTCTTCTCCTGTCACTCCGGCATGCTTTCGAATTTCATCCATCCATCTCCCTTAGGGTCTTCTTCTGGGTCTTTTTCTGTCCCTCGGAATCCAGTCTAAAATTTCAGTTGTCCATCGGTGGTCTGTTCTTCTGACAATATGTCCAGTCCATTGCCATTTCAGTAATTTCACTCTGGTCATGATGTCGTCCACTCCTGTCATTTTCCTGATCCAGGAGTTTCTCTTCTTATCTTTCTTGGTTACACCAAGCATGAATCTCTCCATGCTTCTTTGAGTTGTCTGCAGTCTATGTATATCTTTTTAGTTAAGTTCCATGTCTTTGCTCCATACCTAAGCACTGGCAGGATGCATTGATTAAACACCTTCCTTTTAAGACATAATGGCGTACTGCTCTTAAAAATTGTAGTGTTTCTTCCAAACGCTCTCCATCCAAATTTTATTCAGCGATTAATTTCTTCATCAGTGTGACTCTCACTTGATATCTTCTGCTCAAGATAAATGTAGGTATCGACTGCTTCAAGCTTTTCTCCATCAATCAATTACTCTTCTTTTCTTGTAAAAGCATTGTACATCACTTTTGTCTTCTGAAAGTGAGTAAATCATACATATATATATATATATATATATATATATGGGATGTAAGGTCAGGTGATGCGTAACATCACAGCCTCTCCTTGACAAATGTCAACCCCGCCTTCTCGTGGTGCATCCTGTTCCCACTAAAGGGGCTCTGACGACCGCCAATAGCGGTATGACTATACCATCGGGATCAGAGGAAATGCTATCCCACACTCACCAACCCGCTTGGCCAGCGTGGTGAGTTATGGCCAAACCCCTCCAAAATGACTCCACAACTTAAATCTTGGCCCTCAGTCTCCGGCAGCTGGAATGTACCTGGCCAAGGCAGCGGCCAGTGTGACATGAAGGCAGAGGGTGCTAAGAATCCCCGGAGGACTGGACTAGGCTGCCATCTGATGCTGACCTTGGCAACGTACAATGGACGCTCCCTATCTTCTGATTCAAGGCTTCTTGAATTGGAAGAGGAACTACAAAGGATCAAGTGGGACATTGTGGGGCTAAGTGAGGAGTAAGGAGAAAAGGAGAAGATCTCATCGAACTGAAAAGTGGACATCTCTTCTACTATCGTGGGACAGATACTGGCAGAACTAGTGGTGTTGGATTTATAATAAACAAGAAACTGAAGGATAAAGTGGTAGAAGTTGAAAGTTCCTCTGACAGAGCTGCACGACTCGTTATCCAACTCTCGAGAAGATACCAGGCTCAGATTATTCAAACTTATGCACCCACCACAAGTCCTCCTGAAGAAGAAATTGAAGAATTTTATGAGGAAATTTGTCATCTAAATAATAAAGGTAAGCAGCACTTGAAAATAATTATGGGAGATTTCAATGCAAAAATAGGGCAACGGCAACAGAATGAAACTTCAGTAGGTAAATTCGGTCACGGCAACAGAAACCAGCGTGGAAATACTCTCGTTGAGTTTGCAGAGGCAGAAGGGTTTTTCATCTTGAACTCCTTCTTCAAGAAAAAGCCACACAGGAAATGGACATGGAGACATCCAAATGGGATGACAAGTGAAATTGATTTTATTATGTGTAACAAAAAATTCGTCATAGAAGACTGCAGTGTGCTAAACAAGTTCAACACAGGTAGTGACCATAGATTGGTGAGATGTAAGATGCACCTCAACACTAAACTTGAACGTGGCAAGCTCATAAGACAAACAAAATCTATTGACATAACCAACCTTAAAAAACACCATAATACCTTCAAGTTGGAACTGAAAGAACAGGTTCTCTGCTTTAGAAGGCCTAACATCGGAAGAAGTGGACATCTCTGAAGTTAACAGAAAAGTAACCAAAGCTCTTATGGAAACAGCAACAAAATTAGCTGGGTCTAAGAACAAGTTGCATGTAAATAAATTATCAGGAAAAACGAAAATGTTGATGCAAAAAAGAAGAGAGATGAGGACAACTAAAGAAGATGTGACTTCCAAAGTGGAATATATAGAGCTATGCAAGACAGTACGAAAAAGTATCACTGAAGACGTAAGAAAATTCAACTGTGAACTAGTGAGGAAAGCAATTGAAAACAACCAAAGCCTAAAGATAGCAAAGGGATATCTCAGTAAGGGAAGAAAACAGATTATGGCACTGAGAAAAGAAGATGGTTCTGTAACAAGAAATAGAGGCGAAATTTTGACAAGAGTGAAAGATTTCTACTCCAAATTATATGAAAGGGATGATACATGCACTCCAGACATCATGAAAGATACCAGTACCAGAGTTCCTCCAATCCTTCCAGCAGAAGTTGCACATGCAATCAAGAACATGAAGCGGGGAAAAGCTCCAGGAGAAGATGGAATTACTGTAGACATCATACAAGAAGCAAGTGGAGAAATCGAAACAGTACTCGCCCAAATTTTCACTCGATGCCTTAATGAAGGAAAGATTCCTGAAGATTGGAACACCGCTACAATGATCCTGCTACATAAGAAAGGTGACATTGAGGATCTCGGAAACTACAGACCTATCAGCCTCCTATCAGTAGTTTATAAAATCTTCACTAAAGCTCTTTCACACCGCTTGAAGGTAACACTGGACATGGCTCAACCGAGAGAACAAGCTGGATTCAGGAGTGGCTACAGCACAATAGATCATATCCATGTGCTGAGAGAACTAATTGAAAGAGCGAGGGAATATGAACTTCCATTGTGCATGGCTTTTATCGATTATGAAAAAGCCTTTGATTCGGTGAAACCATCAGCAGTTACAATGGCTCTGAAAACCTGCGGTATTGAAGATGCATACATTAATATTATTAATAACATCTATGAAAATGCAAGTGCAAAGATTAGGCTGTTTGAAAATACAACACACATAAAAATTGGAAAGGGAGTGAGACAAGGTGACACCATTTCTCCGAAGCTCTTTAATGCCACATTGGAGGGTGTTTTTCAGTCGCTGAGCTGGGAAAACAAGGGGATAAAGATTAATGGAGATTATCTAACCCACCTTCGTTTTGCTGATGACGTAGTCATTTTTGCAACTAACCCATCAGAGCTGCAGAGTATGATCCAGGAACTTGCTGACAAGAGTAAAGAAGTGGGATTAAAAATGAACTTTCAGAAGACAAAAGTGATGTTCAATGCTTTTACAAGAAATGAAGATTTATCGATTGATGGAGAAAAGCTGGAGATAACAGACACGTACGTTTATCTTGGACAGCAGATATCAAGTGAGGGTCACATTGATGAAGAAATTAATCGGCGTACAAAACTTGCCTGGAGAGCTTTTGGAAGAAACAGCATAATTTTCAAGAGCAATATGCCATTATGTCTTAAAAGAAAAGTGTTTGATCAATGCATCCTTCCAGTGCTTACGTATGGTGCAGAGACGTGGACCTTAACTAAAAGAGACATACAAAGGCTGCAGACAACTCAAAGCAGCATGGAGAGGTGCATACTTGGTGTAACCAGGAGAGATAAGAAGAGGAACTCGTGGATCCGAAAAATGACAAGAGTGGAAGACATCATGATCAGAGTTAAATCCCTGAAATGGCAATGGGCTGGACATACTGCCAGAAGGACAGATCATCGATGGACAGCCGAAATTTTAGATTGGATTCCAAGGGACAGGAAAAGACCCAGAAGAAGACCACATGGGAGATGGGTGGATGAAATTCGAAAGTATGCAGGGGTGACATGGAGGAGACTGGCACAAGACAGACCGTTGTGGAGGAAACTTGGGGAGACCTTCGTCCAGCAGTGGATTGATAATGGTTGACAATGATGATGATGATGATGATATATATATATATATATAAGCAGATTTTAATAGGTTTTGTCCGTGTCAGGTCTAATTATGTGACGTCCGTGTCTGGTCCGTTTCCAAAATATTTGACCCACTTCCAACTGTACTAATAATGGCCAGACGACTTGGTCAGAGCATTTCCAATGACGGCAGGCTAGTGGGGTTCTGCGATCAGCCGTTGTTAGTACCTTCATAAAGCGTTCCGATAAGGAAAAAACCAAGAACCGCCGGTAATGTGTGGGCGGACGGCTGCTCATCGATGCTAGAGGTGAATAAAGGCTGTCCCTTATGGTACGATCCAACAGAAGGGATACTGTAGTGCAACTCGCCGGTAATCTAAATGCTGGTGAAGAGAGTAATGTGTCACAACACGCAGTCAAATGATTTTTTTTAAAATGGGGCTGCGCAAGCTACAGCCGCTCCGAGTGCCCATGATAACCTCGATTCAGGGTCGAAAGTGCCCAATATGGGCGTGCGAGCATCCAAAGTGGACTTTAAATGATTAGAAAATTTTGACCAGGCCGATGAATCTTGCTTCCTGTTGCACTATGTGGACGGCTAGGTACGTGTGAGTCGTTTACCTGGGAAAGTGTTGGCACCAGGATTCACCTTGTAACGAAAGCAAGCCGGTGGACGAAGTGTAATGCTTTTGGTAATGTTCTGCTGGGAAACCCTGGGTCCTATATCATTCGTGTGCAGAAAACTATGGTGTCTACCACCTACCTAAACATCATTTCAGAGTGGGTACATAATTTCATGGCAATGGTATTTCCCTCTAGTAGTGCTTTCTTTGAGAACCTAAAAATGCCTTCTTTCATGAGCCATGCCACACTGCCTGTATTGTTCGAAAATGGTTCGAGGTACACCAGGAAGACTTCCAGGTATTGCCTTGGCCTCCGAATTACCCAGAAATCAATCCAATAGAGCATCTGTTGTTTGTGTTGGAACAGGAAATCCGATTTGTGCTTTCTCAACCACGTAACGTACAACAGTTAAGGTGGTTCCGCCTAAAATCTCTGCCTTATGTTCCCAATGATAAAACTTCTTTACATATTTTCTTCGCAATTAATGTATTCCCAAGGATTAAAATTCGCACATTGCTAAAATTGACTTTAAGTTATATCATGGGATAATTGCTAAAACATAACCATAATTATATTAAAAACCAGCGGGGGTTCCCTGTATTTCCCGGGTAAATACTCGTGGAATCACCAAGTTCAGCGGGTAAAATTTTATGAATGAAAAATATATCCTTGTAATTTTCCAGTAAATTTATTTTAATTCGTTTAGGTTATTGCTTTTTTGGTAAAAATATTTTGGGTTTTTCCATTGGGAGCAAAACATTGGCACTGATCATCCTTTTGTTTATCGCTTTGAATTTCGAATATCTGAACTCTCTGTTTACATAGCATTATATTTCTGCCTGATGGAGCAGCCTGTTGGTGGTGAAAGCTAGCGTAAAACTAGAAAATGAAACTTTTTATGAAAATTTTGTATGGGGGCCCCTTGACACCGGGTTGCAACCCCTTCCGAAAACCGTCTACGGTCAAAGTACTATGACATGGTATACCAAATTTGGTGGTTCTAAATTGAAAACTGTAGAAATTTCTCGAAAATTTTGTATGGAGCCCCTTGGCCACACCGGATTCCGACTCCTTTCAAAAATTGTCTATAATCTAAGTCAGAGTATCATGAGATAATATACCAAATTTGGTGGTTCGAAATTGAAATCTGTAGAAATTGTAACTAAAACAACGAAAATTCGAAAATTGTGTATGGGGGCCTCCTTGACCCCCTTTCCTCCGGCTCCAATCCCTTTGAAAAAACGATTCTACGGTATAAGTTAGAGTTCCATTAGATAGTATACCAAATTTGGTGGTTCTATGTTGAAAACTGTAGATTTGTATAGCGGACAAACACACAAACAAATATACAAACTTTCACTTTTGTATATAGACTGCTGGCCACCCAAACTGCAACACCAAGATGGACATGAGATAGCAAAGCCAGATTTACTGGACACATAACAACAGATACAAAGATGAAACGATTGAGCTTACAGGCCCTTGCGACTTGCGGAACACGCAGACATCAATAGTTCGTGTGGCCCCCATGGCTGGCAATAACGGTTGCTACACGCCGCGGCATCGAACGAAAGATACTTTGGATGTGGGCTTGCGGTATGACGGTCCAAGCTGCTTCCACGCGTTGCCACAGTTCATCAGGCGTAGCCGCGGGTGGTGCTTGCCGGGCCACTCGGTTGCCGATCAGCGACCAGACGTGTTCGATGGACAACATATCGGGAGAACAGGCGGACCACGGCAGCAGTGACACCTGGTGAGCTGGGAAGAATTGTTGCACGATGCGTGCCACGTGCGGGCGCGCGTTGTCCTGTTGAAACGTGGCCGCAGACATGTCCTGCAAGTAAAGTAGGACAACAGGCCCCAAAACGTCGGAGATGGTGCGATGGCTGTTGAATGTACCGGCGATGCGTACCAGAGGGGTGCGGGTGCCATATCAATTGCGCCCTAAACCATAACGCCAGGCGACGGACCGGTATGGCGATGCATAATGCAGGCGTCATACAATCTCTCGCCGCGGTGCCGCCACACGCGGATCCGACCATCGTGGTGTTGCAGGCAGAAGCGGGATTCGTCGGAGAAGAAAATTTAGTGACATTTCGTAGTCCAGGTTCAACGGCACACTGCCTCTGCACTCGCCGGTGGTGTAACGTCAATGGTAATCGGAGCAATGGGCGCCGTGCAACAAGTCTCTGCTCCTGCAGACGACGTCAGACGGCACGTGCTGACGTAGGTTGTTACCCAACAGACCCTAATTCCTGCTGCGCTAACGTTCGTGATGTGGCGGTTAGAGCAGTCAATGCCTGCCGCGCAACATGCCAGTCATCTCGTTCGGTGGTGTGCCGCGTCTGCTGCAATCGCTCACGTTGGTCCGTCCGTCCCTCCTGCACCCACCAAATCCTAACTCGCCTCACTGTGGCTGGATTTCGTCCCACATGGGCGCCGATGTCTCGGTACGATAAATCGCTGTCGCGATAAGCCACTATTGGTCCTCTGTGGAACTCCGAATCGTGCTGGAATGACTGCGGTATTCTGCGACGAGGCATCAGGAAGCTTCCCACGCGCAAGTCCGGCAGTACAACACACTTCCACTACTTACACCCCCCCTTCAGTGCACCCTTCTTATAGTGCTTCTCGGTTGTGTGCCGGGCGCACATGATTTGCATATGCCCTGCAATGCTAACAATCGTTTGCATGTCCTCTTGCGGGCGGCGCACTCTGCGAATTTCAACCCAATCGGATGCTTCCTTCTTGGTGGTGCATTTTGGGAGGCCAGCAGTGTATAATAAATCATTTTTCTTTGAGTAATGTTCAGACCTGTTAACAGATGGCGCGAGCTGTACATTGTTGACGTCAGTAGAGAAACAAATATTGGATTGCTCAGTTATGGTTATGTTTTAGCAAATATTAAGTATCCCATGCTATAACTTAAAGTTAGTTTTATCGATGCGCAAATTTTCATCCTTGGGAATACATTAATTGCGAAGAATATTTGTAAAGAAGTTTTACCATTGGAAACATAGCGCAGAGATTTTAGGTTGAACCACCTTAAAGGATTTGCTGGTAATGTGTTGATACCAGATACCACAAGACATCTTTAGGAATCTTGTAGCATTCATGCCCCTCCGGGTAAGAGCCTCTGAGTAGGAGACTGAGATCATGTTAGGCAGGTGGTCATAATATTTTAGCTCTTCGGTTTATAATGAGAACATGCAGCGGAAATTCGTTATTCAAGAATCTTTCTTAAATTTATAACAATACCGGAACCTATCATAACGACATTCGCAGTAGTATTGCAAAACACATCAGAATCCTTTATCATACCACGTGCTAAAAAGAATTAACGAAGTGATAATAGCAAAAACGGGAAACAGTGCCGTTTTAGCACTAATAATAGTCAATAGTCAGTTACTTTCCCATATCACGAGATACTAGAATTAATATTTTTGTGTTCTTAGTATAAAAATAACAAACTGATAGAAACAGAGCCATACGAGCTGAGCTCGTTCGTGTTTGAATTTTCATTTACGATTATCCCTTTTCTTACAGCTTTGTTTTCTTTCCTTTTCTCATTCTTTTACGGAAACTGTTATTTCAGCAAGATAGCAATAGATATTAAGTTTTCTGTCAGCAGGCAGTAACCCGTGATGAACTCCCAGCCGAAAATTGAATTGCGTTGAAAAACATCTTGTAGAGCTCCAATATGCCCCTAAGTCAAAATGAATACCGTGAAAAAAGAAGGGGGAATGCCGAAAAACAAAAACACTGTGAAGGAAGAACCTTCTGGCGAAAGTTTAAGTGGTGATCACTGTTTTCGCTTATTTTTGCTATTTTATTTTTATCAAAGGAACGTCGACCGAAGAAATTGGAAGCATTTGATCAAATGAGGACTTTTTTTTATATATATATATATATATATATCGCTTTCTCTTTTTTTTTCTTTTCTTATTCTCTTCTTCAGCTTGGGACATGGAATTCAAATTACTTTCTGTGACAAACATTTTCCAAATTCTTGTGCAAAAATGCAAATGGTGGCTTGTCAAAAAACAATCATTTGGGGATGAACGAAGTACTGTTGATTCCTTACTTCGGAGAAAAAAAAAGTTAATTGGAATAGCTGAAAAAAAAAACGAACATGACTTTGACGACTTTATAGAATGGATGCAATTTAGGGGTTTACAGCTAAGCGGCCAATGAAACAAGAAGTTAATGTCTTGGTTCGGTTTTTTCTTTTCAAAAGGGGTTTTTTCTAGTCTTCACGTTAACCCTCCTGGCTGGTATAATATCTCAGCAACGTCTCCCTTAATGCGAACAATAAAAGACATTATTTTTTAAGGCAAAATTTTGCAGTAGACGCATTAGAAAAAATGACGTTTTCACAAATGTAGAACGCTTTCAAATCCGCGTAGCTTCTCCAAAATACTACCACAAAACTGCGTTGTTTTGATATGGAAGATTCAAAATTTGTGATCATATATCACATAGTCACCTTATTCTGCATGATTCACATTCCTATGAAGAAGATCTCGCTGTACTGTGCGGCAGGAATATTCAAAAGAAAAAAACAGAAAAGCAAAAGAAGATACACACACACACATAAAATAAAAAGTATTGCTATCTGACAAAGAATTTACCGCTGAAATGTCTCCCCTGAAAAGATATTAAGCAGTTTTTCTCTTCGATCAGTACATACGAGCGTGAATCAAATATGTAGTTATTTACACTCAGTGGCGTGACTATGTTTCAAAATCTTGGGGGGGGGGGGCGGTCCGATCCCACATACACAGTGATCGGATCACCGCAAATTATATACATATATACACCGAAGTGCCAGAAAAACTGGTACACCACTCTAATACTTGGTAGGTCCCCCACAGGAGCGCTGGACTGCAGAAATATGACGGGGCATGCACACCACCTAAGCTTCTGGAAATATGCTGTAGGCAATGCACACCACCTAAGCTTCTGGAAATATGCTGTAGGCAATGCACACCATACTTACTGCAGAGCGTTCCACAATCCGGGTGTATTCCGAGGTCTCGGATTCCTGTGTTCGATAGCGCGTTGCATGGCATCCCAAATGTGTTCTATCACGTTCAGATCTGGGGACGTGGGTGGGAATGGCAACACCCCAAACTCAGATGAATGCTCCTCCAACCATAATGTGGCGTCCCAACACCTGTGTTGTCCTGTTGGAACTGTCCCAACCCATCAGCATGCAGGACATGAACGGGTGTACCTCGTCAGAAAGGATGCGCACATCGAGTTGAGCGGTCACAGACGTTTGTAGACGTACCAGGGGTCCCATTGACGTCCAGTTAAACACACCCCATACCATTACGGACCCCTACCAGCCGGTACAGTTCCCTGTTGATAGGCGGGATCCATGGCTTCATGGGGTTTGCGCCACACACGAATCCTTCCATCTGCCCGATACAGTTGGAAGCGCGACTCGTCAGACCAGGCTACTGGTTTCCAGTCATCAAGTGTCCAGTGGCGGTTTTGCCGTGCTCAAGTGAGGCACATAGCTTTGTGTCGTGCGCCCATCAAGGGAACTCGACTTGGGCGTCGGTTCCCAAAGCCCATATCGTGCAGGGTACGTTGCACAGTTCGGACGCTGATGCTTCTTGAGGCTCCAGCATTGAATTCCGATTATATCTGCGAGAGTGTTGCACGCCTATCGCGTGAAACGATTCTTGACAGCCGACGATGGTCACGTTCACCCAATGTCTTTTTACGGCCACACTGGTATCGTAGGTTGGAGGTTTTGCCGGAATTCTTGTAGTCACGGTACACCCTTGCAATGGTCGTCCGTGAAAATCCGGACTTTGTTCCCACCTCCGAAATACTAAGGTCCATCTCACGAGCGCCAACTATGACACCGCGTTGAAAATTGCTTAAATCGTTACTTGTCATTCTCATGCCGAAAACAGCTCTGACAGCTGGCAAGGATGTCTATCGCTTTATATACGCACTGGCGGACGCAACCGGGTTCGCGCATAAGTGACGTTGCTATGTCTTTTTCATAAGATTGTCTGTACCAGTTTTTCTGGCGCTTCAGTGTATATACAGTATATATACACAATAATATATACATACTGTATTAAATATTTGGACCCCATTGTGTTCTCCGACGAATCCCGCTTCTGCCTGCAACACCACAATGGTTGGATCCGCGTGTGGCGGCACCACGGCGAGAGACTGTATGACGCCTGCACTATGCATCGCCATACCGGTCCGTCACCTGGCGTTATGGTTTGGAGCGCAATGGGTTATGACACCCGCACCCCTCTGGTACGCATCACCGGTACGCTCAACAGCCACCGCTACATTTCCAACGTTTTGGAGCCTGTAGTCCTCCCTTACCTGCAGGTCCAGCCAGCAGCCACGTTTCAACAGGGCAATGCACACCCACACGCGGCACGCATCGTGCAACAATTCTTCACGGCCCACCAGGTATCACTGCTGCCGTGGACCCCTTGTTCTCCCGATATGTCACCCGTCGAACACGCCTGGTCGCTGATCGGCAACCGAGTGGCCCGAGAAGCACCACCCGCGGCTACGCCTGATGAACTGTGGCAACATGTGAAAGCAGCCAGGACCGACATACCCCAAGCCCTCATCCAAAGCTTCTTTCGTTCGATGCCGCGGCGTGTAGCGGCTGTTATTGCCAGCCATGGGGCCACACGAACTATTGATGTCTACGTGTTCCGCAAGTCGCACGGGCCTGTTAGCTCAATCGTTTCATCTTTGTATCTGTTGTTATGTGTCCAGTAAATCTGGCTTGGCTATCTCGTGTCCTACTTGGTGTTGCATTTTGGTTGGCCAGAAGTGTTATTAAATTTAGTCGGTTCACATCGTAAAACAGTGTACATTATATCATTATATTTCCGAAAATTTAGGGGGGGGGGTCCTTTACATTGGGGATCCCCGACTCTGAAAATCTGGAGGGTCCTGACCGCCCTCCCTTCCCAGTGGTTACGCCTATGCTTACACTGTTGAATAAAGAAATCAAATAAGGTGATATACTCAGGGAATGCATGTTGGTTTAAAGGTACAACATTTATTCATTTTTCAACATAGTCGCCTCAGGACTGTAAACATTTATCGGAACGTGCAATTAGCTTTTTCATACCTGCACAGACTCCTCCAGTTTGGTGCAACTAGTTAAGGACCGGTTTTCACACCTCATCAGTTTGGAATTTTTGCCCACTAAGGTCCTGTTTCATTTTACCGAACAAATGGTATTATCACGGGGATAGGTCGGGCCTCCACGGTGGAGGTTGCCGCACCTCCCACTCAAATGACTGCAGAAATTCCTTTGTTTTCCTTGCTGTGTGGGGTGAGGCGTTGTGTAGCAGAATGACACCTTCGTTCAACTTTTCCCTGTGTCTTTCCTTAATTGCCTTTTGCAGATTTCGTAGCGTTTGGCAATATGAGTCAGCATTGATAGTCGTCCCTTTTAGCAGAAATTCTGTGTTAACAACACCCTCAGAGTCAAAGAAAACAGTCACCTTGACCTTTCCCGCAGATGGTTGGACTTTCCACTGCTTCCTTGTTGGAGAGTTGGAGAGGTGGCATGCTTCCATTCCATGGACAATCATTTAGTTTCAGGGGTGAAATGCTGAAACCTCGTTTTGTCACCTGTGTTGATTCGATGCAAAAAAAATGTGACCCTTAGCAGAATACCGTTGCAGAAGAGCCAAAGACGACAGGAAACTTTTGTTTCTTTGCTGGTCGGTGAGTAAACGTGGGAACCGTCTTGCACACAATTTCCGAAATCCCAGCTTCTCGTGAATGGTGGAATACACAGTTCAGCACGAAATGTGTAACATACTGGCTATTTCCTTGATTTTGATGCGCCTGTTATCCCATATCATGTCGTCATGGGCCGAAACATGCTCCGGAGTGCTGGATGTTGATGGTCAACTTTCACGGTGTTCGCTTTGTGCGACACTTTTCAGATTATTGGCACCACTATACAATATACGGGCGATACATGGCATTTTCCCTGTATACAGCACAGATTTCACGATGGATGTTAGTGCAATTTAGACGCTTAGCCCACAAAAATCGAATGGTTCCTCGCATTTCCAATTTGTAGTAAGAATCCAGTTGACGCGCCATTACGAACTACCTCCTGCATACGCCTTACGCAATTACTGAACTAAAACACCGCCCGTCGGCAGCTCTGACGCACTCTCTACTTCGACCATCTCAGATGAATATCCTGACCAATCATCCGAGATGGGTCAGGATTCCTGGTGGAGCATGGATGTTGTGTTTGTCTTACTGTTCTGGCTCTTTCCCTTCCCTAGAACTGGTAGCCCTAAATTATGGCGCAGTGGTCTAAGCGATGGCCACTGATCATTCGTCCAAAAGGGGTCCGGGTTCCAATCCCGGTGAGGCGTGGATCTTTTGTTTGTCTTATGACACTGGCTCTCTCCCTTTCCTGGAAGCAGTGACCCTAAATTAGGGACGGGAGACTGCTAGCCCATTGAGTTCCTCAGGGTGGTCGTTAAAACTCCAATCAATAAAAAATAATATTTAGGGAACAGTAACTGCTTATAGTCCATTAAGTTGCTCACGGCGGTCGTTAACAACGCACTTCAATATTTATGCAAATACGTATAACGCAGAGTACCTCTGTACCACTAATACACGGGCATATGCCGTTGGAATATTGTTCTTAATTATTTACGAATCAGAGTAGACCATTTATTTTAGTGATGGACCATTCGTGAATGATTCTTTCGCAACGAATGAATAATCAGTCAATCACTTAATTCCTTTCTACAAAGCGACTAGCAGTTGCTTCACCGTGAATGATTATTATTATTCAATTCGCCGCATTACTGCGACACATGCTAAACGCTTAACTTTCTTTCACCCGCAGGAGTTGGATATAAAATTCCTGGTAAGAAAAGTAATGCCGAAAATTAGTAGGTGTGAATCGTTATGCGAGTTAGCAATCAGAGACAGCTAAGAAACACGATGAAACTTAAGAAGGAGAGTAATAACGAGAATGCATTAATTTGAATGGTTTGCCCAAATCATTCGCCACGAGCGAAGATTCACCGTGATAGGTGAATAGTTGCAAAGCTCTTGCTCTTTTCGCAGCTCATGTGTCGTCGCGTCGTTTCGCAGGCGATTTGGTTGTGAGTCATTCAATGAGGTCACTCTTTCTGTTTTAACAACACTCTTTCTCGATTATTTCAAAATATACTTTATTGGCAAAAAAATAGGGAATACAGGCGTACCACATATGGCAAAATAAACAACAAAACAATGAGCGATACTGATGAAATATTACAGGTGAATGTGATACGGCAGTCAACTAAGGACAACAAAATGTTAAAATCGTTAATAAGGAACAATATATGCTTGAGGAAGATGATGCACAAGCAAAAATAATGATTAATTAATAAAGCATGTGATGACGTGCAGAGTGAAAGCAGAGCACAAAACAACAGGTAAATATATTTACAAGAACATGGCTGTACAACGCAGTGCACAAAAAGAAGGGAACATGTAAAACACAACAAAAGCATATACTACGATAAAGGTACAGAAGTTCCCACAATCCAGGAAACCACACGATATGTGACAAAAACATGATAAGTATTACAGAACATAGTGGAAACTTGGGCGAACTCCCCAAGTGAAACACAAGGATACACAAAATACAAACAGCAAGCCGTGCAGTATTGCATCGGTCCAAAAAACAACGACATGGGACGAGCAAAAAATACATGACGTCAAAGAATGTGAAAATGCAAGACAGTAATAAGGTACAAATTAAAAGATACAACACAATGCAGCAAGAAAAAACAGAAAGAACAAAGTATCGCAGGGCAATACCTCTCGTATTAAACCACAGCGGAGAGCTCCAGCTGTTTTTGGCAGTTTGCCAATATCCACTGTAGTTTTGAAACCTCGCTGGTCGTGCGTGCTCTTTGCAACTATGAGCAGAGTAACAACCTGGAAATCGAAGGCCCGTTCGTTTGAATATTTATTCGTGACTGGCTCTTTTGCGTAAATGATGCATGAACTCATTGTGAATGTGAAGGAATGATTTATGCCATGAGTAATTGACTTGGAACACAAAAATAATTTTTCAGATCAAACTTTTAGAAGCAGATATACAGTGCTAAATTAGTAAAATCTATGTCCTGGGTAGTGTAACGGTTGCAAAGTCAAACGGAAATCGGGAAATGTGGGTTTGATTCTCACTCTAGGGCGACGTTGTTATCAAGTTTTGCGACAATATGGCGAAAAGGCAACAGCTAAGAATCGCACTTCTTCACCGAAGGATGATATCCTACTAAATGGAAAATTGTTATAGTTTGAATGCTGTGCTGTAGTTCAAATAAGTGCCAACTACGTTCTGCGCGGTGTTGCTGAGCGGCAACATAATGCCTTCTTTCGAAGTATGAGATGGAAATGTGTGACATGGAAAAGCGCAAACCACATAAGCATCTGATCAATATTGACCTGTACTGTACATGAACCCCTCCCCCCAAAAAATCCGATAGGACCTATGTTCCCGATTAGCATGTAGTATATACATACTTACTGCAACCACAAAAACTCAATTATCAACAGATTCTGCGGTTATCTGCATTAGATATGAACCTCATCCTTTACGAACTCACACTTCACATACACTGAAGTAGTAAACTATTAGAAGCACCTACCGAAAAACATGCTGGGTCGTTCTTCGCCTTCAAACAACCTCGATTCGATGTGGCGTGGATTCAACGAGGTGCTGATATCGTTCTAAAGGTAGGTTCGGCTAGGTGGGTGTGTTGGCGTCTGTCAATTGACGAATGTTCGTTGGAGAAGGATCTGTCTTACGAAGGACTCTGTTAATTTCATCCTACAGGGGTTCAATTGGGTTAAGTTCTGCAGACTGTGATGGTCATTTTAGCACTTTGAAGTCACTGCCCTGTTCCTGTGACGAACCGAGCTATGTAGCATAGCTTATTATCCTGCAAGTATCTGCAAAACTGGTAACAGACTAAAATAAAGAGATGCGTACATACATTGTTTGGTTGCAGGGACTGACTTGGAACAAGGAAAAACTAAAAAAGAAATGTAAGACTGCCACGAACATAGTTTTTTTTTATTGGAGGTTTAACGACCACCGTGAACAACACAGTGTGTGACGTACCTGCCAGCAGGACGCACATGACATAAAGGCAGATAGGAATCAGAATACATGTCTGCGTAGCTCAGTTGGTAGAGCGACTTGTTCCGGAATAAGCGGCCTCGGGTTCGAATCCCGGCGTAGACCAAAAATGACGGAGAAATTTACTTCGTTATAATGGCGCCCGAACTATCCGGATGACCCGAGCGTTCAAAATCTCGCAATGGTGTGATGTTATTTCCACACCGCGAGATAGGAAAAATCAGAGAATCCCTTCTCCAGCGCTTCGAAAAATAAAAATGTGTGATGTTGCATTCCACACACCAGATTGACTGGAAGTTCTCAAGTGCACGTTCTAAAGTGGATGGCTGCCTGCAACGATTCATGATCACGGCTGACCCGTGGGCCATGCCCCCGGCCCTCTTTCGGGGGGGAGATGTGACGTACCTGCCAGCAGGACGCACATGACATAAAGGCAGATAGGAATCAGAATACATGTCTGCGTAGCTCAGTTGGTAGAGCGACTTGTTCCGGAATAAGCGGCCTCGGGTTCGAATCCCGGCGTAGACCAAAAATGACGGAGAAATTTACTTCGTTATAAGTGGGCTATAAGAAGTCGCCCGTCCCTAATTTAGGACTACTTGGGCCGCGATTGGCCTAGTGAGCAACGTTCGTGACTGCCACTAAAAATGCCTCAGCTTCGATCCCAGGCAGGTACGAACGCTCGATCCACTAAACACCCGCCGTGCGTCGGATGGGCACGTTAAGCCGTCGGACCCCGTGTACTGGCCTCCCGGTAATAAATAAGGGCGTCTTCCTCCCCCTTTCTACTTCGCTTCCGTGTCACTTTCCTATCGCGCACTCTAGCCCAAATCTCCTAGCTTCCTATTTCTAAGGGTTGTTTAAGACCTGGGGTCAGACACTCTCTTCCTAAAATCCTCTGCAATCAATCAATGAATTTAGGACTACTTGTTCCAGGGAAGGCAGAGAGCCACTGCCGCAAGCCAAACACATCATCCATGCCTCACCGATATTCGAACCCGGACCCCTTCCGGACGAATGATCAGAAGCCATCGCTTAGACCACTGCGCCACCGGGGGCGGCTAACACAGATTTCAAATAAAAAAAAAAAAATAAAGAAAAACTTTTGAATTATGGTAGAAGATACTTCAAGGTATGGCTGAGAAATCCATGCAAACGTTAAATGCTATTAACATTGTGCTATATGCTAATAAAAAGGAATTAATACTTGTAAATAAAGAGGTATACATATGTATGGGCATATACACTGGTGTCCAAAATTAACGTGACAAATACAGATCCGAAAATATGCTAAAACGAGAAGACCGATGAGATTTTTCAGAGGCATGTGCAAGAGGAACCGCTGAGTTGATCCAATCGATATTGTGGTATCTCCTATGGAAATATGCTAACGGAGAAAATACGTCATCGATCTGGCAGACACGTGACCTTGACAAACGTTGTTCTGAGCGGGATTCTGCAACTGAAGCTTGAGTTGGACTGTGAGTGGAAGAATGGCTCCACACGATCGCTTAGAAGACCCTTTACGAAGGAGAGCGATCAGTAGTTTCAAATCATTGCAATCGCAAGCCGCGGTAGCAAGATGACTGAATGTGTCGAGACAAGTGGTCTCCTGTCTTTCGAGACAGTTCCAAGAAACCCGAGCAATACCCCGAAAACCAGGACAAGGGCACTCACTAGTCACAAGTTAAGACGACCGGCATTTGTTTCTAACAGCTTCCCGGCATGGGAAAGTTCTGGATAATTTTTCCCTATCAACAATGTTGCCAGCTGAAATTTTCAAAAATCAGTAGATTTCATCCCAAAAAATCAGTAGTTTAGTTTAAAAATCGGGATTTTTTTTTCACTAAGATACACAACGTATCGTCATTCTAATGGCCTAAAGAAGTTAATCACACAATCTTTTCCACTTAACTTCCTTTCTTAAATATCAATCTTTAGCTTTTCTGCTGTGATCTGTAATGTAAAATCTAATGGGATGGGTCAACTGAACTGTAGACTGTAGAACCAGCATGCCAGAATTTGGACATAAGTGTTGTTCTAATCTTATCATTATCGCTATCACAGATGCTGCTGTTCATTTTTTCTAAGAGACCATTTTACACATGTATGCCATGAAGAATTTGGAAGCACAAACTTTGTATGCAGCAAGTGACATATGATTTTTGAAGAAAGTCTGTTTCTTTGCTTGTCTTCACAGTGTTTATCATAGAAAAAATCATTTCAACTGCAGCATTTGAGCGAGCGAAGAATAACAAACATGCTGCACATTTTGACAATAGTGGGAACGACCTACTTCCGTCACTATTGTTTTATTTCTCACACATGACCAAAATCAGTGCACACATATATCAGATTGCATTTCCAGATCGATGTTACGTTGCTGGCGTTCTCCCTTCCCTCGAACATGTGGCCCTAAATTAGGGACGGTCGACTGCTTATAGTGAATTAGTCCATCGAGTTGCTCATGGTGGCCGTTAAAACAAACAAACAAACAAAAGAAAAGGTTCCCCTACCTCTACATTGAGGACGGTCACTCAATGAATTTAGCATAGTGGCCTATCAATTATGGCAATTTAAACGTTTATACACTAACATAATACCCAAGCTGTCTCTCATTTTTGAACAGATTAGATCCTGTTACTTATTTTTGGAAAAAACTAAAGATATTATTATGTTAAAGTGCTGTTATATTTCATATAAGTTCTTTAACAGTATAACTAAAAGCTTACAAAAAAAAACAGAATCTAATGAAACACGAAACAAACAATAGAAATAAGGCGTTTTTCCAAAAAAGTCTCTAGATCACTAAATGCGTGAAAAAATCAGTAGATCTACTGATATATCCAGTAGAACTGGCAACCCTACCCACCAGGGCCACCGACTTCTCCAAATTATTGGAGGGAGGGGGGATGAAGAGATTAGACGTGGGAGGGGCATGTCTCTTCCATTGTCTGGAGGAAAATAAAGAGTGGGGGGGGGGCAAAAAGATAAACTACGAGGTTCGACGTATATTTTAAAATGCAATTGTAATTGTTCATCAGCAAATGAACAAGGAAACAAATATTCTTTTGCTGAATATTAATGTAGTTTTTAAACAGAATATTCAGCCTGTGATTTTATAAAACTATCCAGAGAGATTTTATTTCCAAAATTTGGTAAAAAATATCAGAAATTAGCTGGGTTACTCAAACAAAGAACGAGAAGCGCAAAAAATAAATAGATAAATAAAGGCGCTAGAGATTATACGTTTCTGTATTTTACTTTTGATAATTTTTTTAAGCGTTTACTACATATCATGAGTTCATGTCAAACACTATTAACACGAGGTTGCCAATCCAGTTTCTTATCAAATGAGCAATGCTGAGAATGGGAAAGCCGCCCCGGTGGCGCAGTGGTCTAAGCGATGGCCTCTGATCATTCGTCCGAACGGGGTCCGGGTTCGAATCCCGGTGAGGCATGGATGTTGTGTGTGTCTTACGGCACTGGTTCTCTCCCTTCCCTGGAACCAGTGACCCCAAATTAGGGACGGGCGACTGCTTATAGCCCATTGAGTTGCTCACGGTGGTCGTTAAACCTCCAATTAAAAAAAAAAAAAAAAAAAAAAAAAAAAAAGAATGGGAAAAAGGTTTTTACTTATTTTGTGATTTGTTTATTTTTTGTAAATAAGTCGCTCTGTCCTCATAATGTGAAGCCTGGTCCACCTTATGAGGCTAAAGCGATTATTTAATTAAACAGGACGAAAAATATTGGGTGTAACATTATTGGAGGGGTAAGATTCACCTTTGCCCCCTTCTAGTCGGCGCCTATCCTGCGTACCAACGATGTGGCAGTGTTATGGAAATGACCGTTGTCTCTTCCAACACGATCGAGCCCACTGCTACACTGCACGACGTGTGCAGGACTGGTTTCTGGAAAATGAGATGGAATTGTTAGACTGGCCTGCTCAGAGTTCTAATCTTAATCCCATAGAACACCTCTGGGATGAACTGGAGCGAGGGATCCGAAATCGGCCAGAACGACCGTCTTCGCTCTCCACTCTGGAAGCAATTTTGATGGCAAATGGCGAGCCATTCCTGTTAAAACCCACTGAAAATTGGTTAATAATATGTCTGGCTGCCTCTGTCATACAAGCGAAAGATAGACCGTCTAAATTCTAATTGTGATAATCAAGCCATTTGCCCCAAAACATTGTGGTGCCCAAATACTTTTGATGATATAGCAGGGGCAGACTTCACCAAATTATTGGAGAAGGGGGGAGGGCGTGAAGACATTCATTTTCAGAAGGAAAATTCAAGAAAAAAGGGTAAAAACATAAACCACGAGATTCGACGTATATTTTAAAACGCAATTCTAACTGCACAACTGCAAATGAACAAACAGAAATATTATTTTGCTAAATATTAATATTTTTAAAAATAAAACTCCCCCTGTGATTTTATGCAAACATTCAGGAAGATTTTATTTCCAAACGTTTATAAAAAATATGAGAAGTCGCCGCGGTTACTCAAACAAAGAACGAGATGCGCAAAGAATAAATAGACGAATAAAGGCACTAGAGGTTATACATTTCTGTATTTTATTTATTTATTTTATTTTTTAAAATTGTTTTTAAACATTTACCCCATATCACGAGAACATATCAAACACAGTAAGGGGCTGGCAATCCAGTTTCTTATCAAATGACCAATGCTGAATATGGGAAAAAAGTTCCGTGGTCAGCGCCAAGATGAACGGTTTGTTGTCGAGCGCCACACGTCCAGAAGGCCTGGTGTCATGGCGTGGGTTGCAATTGCCTACGATGCCAGATCACTTTTGGTGTTCATTACAGGCACTTTGATAGCCCAACGTTACGTTAATGAGGTCCTGCACGCTCACTGCGGTGCAATTTTCCATAAGGGCAACGCTCCTCCGCATACTGCTGCTGTCTCGAGAGCTTGCCTTCAAGGTACTGACACTCTGCTATGGCCAGCCTCATCACCAGACCTATCCCCGATTGGAAATGTGTGGGATGCTATCCACACCACACTCCACCCCTACTGCACAATCTGCATGAACTGTGTGAGAAGATTCAAGCTGCATGGGATAGCTTATCGCAGGACACCATTAGGAACCTGTACAACTCCATGCCGAGACGTCTGGCACGGTGTGTAAGTAAACATGGCGGCACGACGCCATACTGAGAGACACTACTTATTGGCGTGTAGCTCAATAGATATTTCCCATATCAGACTCAATGTTTAATCATTTATTGTTTCTGGTACTTTTAAATTCCTCCTGAATAGCATTCCAATCCGACACGCCCTTCTGGGTGCAGCTATTTTTTTGACGATGAGTGTATTATTATTGCTCTGTTATGAAGTATGAAAAGCAGTATTGAAGCATGAAAAGCAGTTTTTCCCATATATTCATGTGCGTTCAAGCGAGGCCATCTAGAATACACAAGGCCATGACATTGGAGAACTGAGTTCCCTCTTTTAGTGACGTCACGCGGAAATAAAGACTGCTGATTGGTTTCTAACGCTGTCATGTGTGACATCAAACACAACACCGACGCATCAGTCCATGTATCGCGAGAGTGACGTCACAAGCGGAAGGGAACTCATCTCTCTAATGTCATGGCCTTGTGTTTTCTAGACGATCTTTGTTCAAGTTAAAATGACTCCTACTAGCCTTTACATAATTTCCCATTCCATGCAGATGTATATTATTATTTTTTCTTGCACCGCTTTTAAAATATTTTACAGTTCCTTTGGAGTCGTCCTAATAGGTGGAAGCAGGATATAATCATGTGCACAGTGGTTCCAAACGCGAATCTAGCGAAACAAAAGTCATTTTAGTCACTCTTGAAAAATAAGTAAAAATAGTTCAGTAATATTGTAAACATATTGCCCTATCTTGATTCAACCTTTAAACAACACTAATCTATAATAAATAACTTTAATACGTAGCCGTCTGTGCACGATATACAATAGAATTATTAAAAAAATCTATAATATGACTACGTGGCAGAGCTTCAAAGTTGAATGTTGAGTAAACAACATCGCTCTTTCCACGTTTTACCAACACACAGCAACCGAAAAATTGTTATTCGGTTGCTGTGTGTTATTAAAACGTGGAAAGATCGATGACTAGCGCCACGTGTTTGGAGGATTTTCACTTTGAATGTTGAGATCACTGACCTTGCGTCTGACGTCAGACGGTTCATATCTCTGTAAGATTAGTTGGCGACTGCAAGCGATTGTAAATAAGTGGAGGCTTTTATTCCTGCTGGGAATTTTAGTTAAATGTATCACTAACCTTTTGATATAATAATTATACATATACTGAGAACTGTGTGTAGATGCCGTTAACTAGCATTCTTTATGGGGAATATATTTAATTATTCATTTTTTCGAAAACTTTAAAGTGACTTTTAAAACACACATGTCCGAACATATCCATAAAATGCAAGTATATTAAAGAGAAATGCATGGACTATAAAGGGCTTAAAACTGCAAAATGAGCAGCTTGCGCTTTTTTTTTATGTTTGTCATAGCTGTTTAACCAAAAAAATTAAAAATCCTACATCCAGAACTTGCTCTTTATCGAAAGCAGGACGTCGGAACAGTACCATACCAAATCGACATAAACGGCCAACAAACCCCATGTAAATGCAAATAAGATATTTATTCATGCAGGTTTAATTAAATGCAGCCATTAAATTTAATTTATATTAACTTAATGAGTCGATATCACAACGTTAATCACGGAATGAAAGTTAAATTTATCTTATTAAATACGTAAGCTGAACAATCGGGATTTTGATGTTTTCATAACGTTTATTACTGCTATTATTTGTTATTATTACGAAATTCTGTACAAATGTTCATTTTTTATTATTTAAGAAAATAATAATAAAATCAGAATTTTGATTTACAATGGTGAAGGTCAAAACATGCAATGTTGTAACTGACACTTCTTTGCAGACATGTCATACTTGTAACTGACACTTTTTCGCAGGCATGCCATATTTTTGATGCCACTGGCAAATACACGAATGAAAACAAGATGGGAAAGGTTGTAATCGATACTGCCACATATAACTTTGGCCTCTCCACCTCACATGCCTGGATTAGGTTTTTTGAATGCCTACTCCACATTTCCAATGGTCTGGATCTGAAGAAGTGGCAGATGATAAGAAAAGAAGAAAAGGCTTTAGTGAAAGAAATATGAAAAGAACTCATTAGCGGAAATTTCAAAAAGAAACTGGGATTGCTTGTGGACCTGCCGATCCCAGAAAGAAGTGGAAATTCTAGTGGCGGCAATACACCTCCCAGCTTTTTTCAGAACCTGAAACTTTCAGCAGAATAAAATGACATTAAACAAAATTGAACACAGATATTTAGAACCATTCTCAGAACTCTTCTTTTGGTTTCTCAGTGAATCCTAAACTATTTTACCTTTACGCACGTAGAACAAAAATCTGTTCTTAAAGCTGTATGCATGGTTTTATACGCCTGTAAATGTGCATAAGGTGCTTATACATGCAGCACAGGTAATTGAATGTGCAATGTTACCGATTGGCCTGCTTTTCGACGAACTGCAAGAGGCTAGGAATAAGCACATAAGAAAATTCTATGAAAGCTGTGCATAAAAAACTTCACAGAAAGACACAATGCAAGGTGTTCTGAATCTTCTGCTTATCACTTTACATTCTTTCATCTCAAACATACGTACTTTACACCAGAAGAAAAAATCTACTTTACCCTTAGAAGTCCGATAGCTCCTGAAAGAACCACACTTGATTAAAAGCAAGAAATAAGAATGAAAGGAGAAAAATACAGCAGTTGCAGAAGATGAAGAATATGAAGAAGGTAATGATGGTGACGAAGGAGAACGAAGAAGAGAAGTCTTCTTCTATTGATGATGAGCAGGAGGAAAATTATGAAGAAGAAATTTCTGCTATTGATGATAACGATGAGAATATCTGGTAGCAATATCGTCATATTTGTTATGTATGCATGTATCAGGAGACAAGAAGGTAATGTTTTAATTAATAATGTAACCTTATATTACGTCAAATTATATTATTTTATTAAAATATGTGATTTATTATTATTACTAGCTGTGAAGCCCTTTGAGATAAGAATACAACGAGTTCTAAAAATCACTTATTGCTATTCAAGCGTTTATTAACGACGTTGAAAAATATCTTTGTACACGATATTTTTTGTAAATATTTTTTTCGGAATCTGGGAGTAGTTTTCCTTGTTCTGGCCCATGGACTGCTTTAACTGTGACATCATCAAACCGTCGAACTCTTGACAATGCAACATAAAGTTGTCCATGGCGAAGCACTGGTTCAGGAAGGTAGATAACTACTTTCTCCAGGGTTTGACCTTGTGACTTATTAATGGACATAGCAAGGGCGAGTTTTACAGGAAATTGTCGTCGTTTTAATGTGAATGGGAGGTCTATAACAGTTGGTGCGAGGTCAATTCGCGGAATAAAAACAGTTTTACCACATGCTGAGCCTGTGAGTACTTCTGCAATGAACAAATTGGGTTTTAGTTCTTTAATTATCAATCCTGTTTCATTGCATAAACCTCGTTGTGTATTGAGATTTCTCAGGAGCATGATAATAGCTCCAATATTCAACTTCATTGTGTGAAGTGGCATTCCTGATGAGTTTGCTCATTTAGAAACTCTATAGGATAATACCGTTCAGTATTTTCTTCGCCGTTGGCATCAATTGAATCAGAGCTTAAGTATGGTTTATAATATAATAGCAACCTCATTAGATCTTGGAGCATTATAACGCCTTTAATCATTTCTACGATCTAGAATAATAGACATTGACACATTAAAAGGAACAGCATTATTCATTTGAGCATCTTGAATACTGTCTTGCTCAACTTCATAAAGCATTTTACATGCTTCCACAAATAGATTATTTTCTGTCATAAATGTATTATTGCCCTCACTATTTTCTCACAATTGCACTCTTTTGGGCAGCAGCCTCATCAGGATCCAATATGTACAGTTGCGCGTATTTCCGCTGTTCACCATTATCAGGATGCAATGCTCCTGCACGATGATAGATGGATCCATTTATTCTAAGAAAATAAGGACCATAGCCTGGTGGAGGACCCATTTGTGCTCCCATCGATGCAAATGCAAGAGAACTATTAATTGACCTATGTTAACCATAAAGTTTTTTGAATGCTCATGCTGATTTCATAAGTTGTTCAATTAATGGGGAAGTGCAAATAGGATCTAATTTTACTGCTCCTTTGAGCAACATTTAGAAAATTTACCATCTGAAGGTATTTCTCCGGCAAATTTTTTGGCTTTACAAAATTCCCAAATTTGCTCAAGAATGCCACATGAGTGTCTCGCTAGTCTTTTCATTGTCTATATGGTTTTAAGTCACATGACGTGAAGCATTTGTTTGTCGTTGTCGGTTCGTTAATGTCCTCTGAACCTCTCGATCGCTTCATTCCTTTGTTCTGGGGTCGTATTTTGTGGCTCTACAATATGTACATTTGTCATGCGCTGAGTTTCAGCTTTAATATGTTCCGACGTCATATTATTAGTACGACGATCACGCAAACGCCAAATTTCAGAATTTCTTTCAACTGCACTGCATTTTTGTCCTTTTTTTTTTTTTTTTTTCGCATTCTCGGCATTCCGGAAGTTAATATCTTCTCTTTCGACTGCAGTGGGTTGTTCGCGCCTTGCTCGATCGTCTTTTTATTTTCTTATTGGCGATTTAACGACCACCATGAACAATTCAATGAGCTATGCACCTAATTTAGGGCCACTGGTTCCCGGGGAAGGGAGAAAAACATGAAAAGCTAATCGTGACGTCACAAATATTTGTTTATCGGTTGTTGCTATGACGACTTAAAAAGTGATTCAGGTCGTCGGCAGCTTAGCCTTTTATACACTGAAGAGCAATTGAATTAGAGACAGCTGGCGTTATGCAAATGTGGCGCTGTGGGCGGCCCTGTAAACGGACACGACATGACGTATGCAGCGATCCGACAATATAAGGAGTGATGCGACGGGAATCAGTAAGAGTCGGACGCTGTATGAGTAAGGCGAAGGATCTAAGCGCATTTGATCGTGGGCAAATTGTCGGGGCCCGACGAATGGGTCGCTCCATCTTGGAAGTCGTGCAGGCACTGGAATTTTCACGAGCCACTGTGTCACCGGTGCACCGTGAGTACATCGAATCCGGTAAAACCATCCCTGCAAGGGCCAACTGCCGTGGACAACAGTAGCGTGTGGATGAGCGGAGTTATCGTTGGCTAGCTCGCGTTGTAATAGCGGATAAACAGATCACAGTGCAAGAAATCACTCGGCAATTTAACGCTGGTGCACAAAAACGCGTAAGCAGCCACACCATCCAGAACCATCTACTCGCCATGGGGCACAGAAGCCATCGTCCCACGAGGGTACCGCTGCTGACCGCACATCACAGGGTCCAAAGATTAGTATGGGCGCGGGAACATCGCCACTGGACCTTAGACATGGGGGAAAATGTTGCCTGGACTGATGAGTCGAGATTCACGTTGGTACATGCTGATGGCGGGATACGAGTACGGCACAAACCACATGAAGCGATGGATCTTCTTGCCAGCAGAGTACTCTTCAAGCTGGTGGGGGTGGCATTATCGTCTCGGGACTGTTTACGTGGACTGAAATGGGACCCCTGGTACGTGTGACATCGTTCCTCACAGGTCAACGTTACCGGGATATCCTGGACGACCATTTGCTCTCGTTTGTACGTCTTCAACATCCCACTGAGGACCTCATCCTGCAATAGGACAATACTCCGTGCCATCGCTTCCGAATTGCATCCGAATGGTTGGATGAACACTTTCCCGACGTGACCTCGCTTCCTTGGCCAGCTAGGTAACCTGACCTCAATCCCAGCGAGCACATCGGGGATGCCATCGAGAGAGATGTTCGAGGCTCTTACCCCCTTCCATCAAATCTTCGTGAACTGTGGGAACTTGTTCAGGGGTCGTGGATCCGTATGGCTTCCCAATGCTTCCGGTGTCTTGTCGAGTCCATTCCGAGACGAATCACCGACGTCATCAGGGCGAAAGATGGTGCTACACGTTACTAGGCAGGTATCTCTGATTCAACTGCTCTTCAGTGTATATAAGGATTATTATTAGTAGTACAATTACAGATTCCACCTCTTCCTGAGGTTTTTTCTTCTCCTCCTTCCGGGACGGGTTCAACGTACCAAGTCTCGCAAGTGGTATTTCTTTCTCTCAGTTGTCCAAGAACGTCCTTACTATCCTACAAGTGTTCAGGATAGCTGTCTTCTGTAGTTCAATGTAGGTGTTAGGTTGAAGGTCTAGTGTCTGTATAGATCTGTGAATAGTCTTAGGTACACCTCTTGTGGCTGATATTACTATGAGGACGGTGGTGACGTTCTCCATAAGCCACATTTCCTTGACTTCGTATCGTAGGTCGTTATACTTTGACAGCTTCTCTCCGTGCGTCTTCTGGATGCTGCACGTGTTGGGCACGGCTATGTCAATGAGGTATGTTGACTTCTTCTCTTTGTCGACCAGGTCAGTGTCGGACCGATTGTGGGGGTGGCCTTATGTGTTCTGATCGGTCTGATCCAGTACATCATGTGGGTGTTGTTCTCTAGAAGCGTTGTTGGCTCATACTTGTAGTAGGGCACAGTCTCAGTTGTAATGAGGTGGTACTTTTTTGCCAATTTCTGAAGGGCAATCTCGGCGACTTGATTGTGCCTGTTCGTGTACTCTGTTTGTGTGAGGACTCTGTACCCTACTGGAATATGTTGGATGGTCTCTGGCGCTTGATGGCATTTGCTTCTTCTCCTTGTCGACCAGGACGATGTCAATCTGATGATATTATTATCATGTCGACCTTGTCGAATCTGATGATATTATTATTATTATTATTATATGCCATTTGTCATACAGTCTCTTCCTGTACCTTGCCATCGCTGTCTCCATTTTAGTTACTTTGTAGTATGTTCGCATGATGTACATGTTCATTTCTAGACTCCATCTCATGCGTTGGCCTGCATTTCGGTCCGGATTGGTCTTGGGCTTAGCTACCCCAGAAGCATTTCCGGCCGATCGTTGACTATTTCTTGTGGTAGCCATGAGAGGGGCAACGCCACTTGCTTCATTGCTTCCCTCTGGAGACTAACTTATTTTTCGAACGTGCCCCTCTACCTACGGCTCGAACGCTAGTGACTTTATCCTGCGCCACGCTCGATGCAGTATATGCTAATCTTTTTCTTAGTATCATCATGTAGGAGTTGAGATTTTTTCGGTATGTAGGTTTCTTAACTAGTGGATAGGGTGGGCCGAAAAAAATCAACTTTTTTATCGAGTCGCTATAGGCGCGGAAAACTTGCCTCTTGTACAGATAAGAAAAATGGAAAAAGAATTTTCAAAATCGATCGATATCTTCCGGTCGCGCATCACTCTCAAAATTTATGAAAATTGAAGAAATTTTTTTTGTCCATTTTTAAAAATTAATAAAGTGACGATGGTCCAAATGCTATAGATTCGGATGTGTAGTATATGATTGAAGAAAGTTTAATAAATAATAACATCATTTATATTTTATTATTTATCGAGTCGCGCATTGCGTTCGAAAAACTCAATTTTTACATTAGAATTGCAAATGTTCATAATTCTGATAATCACATTGTTGTGCAGCTCTTCGCTGGTTCTGTCAGAAGACCTTAGACTTTTGTTCTGACGTCTGTGAAATTGTTTGGACTAATTGAAGTATAGTTTTGTGATTATCGTGTTCTTAGGTGCCCTTGTCATAATCGCTTCTTAATGTTCCTGCACGTTTGCATGTTTCTCACCAACCAGGTCCTGTAGGTGAGTTTCTTGTTATACCACAGGCACTTAGAATAAGTTTAAAGTTTTTTTGTTTTTTTTTTGCACTTTCCTTATGTCTGCCGGGCTTTATAATATATGGTTTTTGCTCACGGTGCTAAGCAACTGTTTGATAGTGTTTAAATTGTCTTATTGATTTTGCACAGTGTGGTTTCTGATAATGTTACATGTGCATAAAGGGATATGATCAGTCGATTACACCATGTTCTGCAAGGTTTAGCACTTTTGTAGTGCAGGGAGTAACTGTTCGTCATTCGGTTTTTTTTTGTACTGTACCTGAAGTATAGTTGCTATGCCAAAAGCTCAGTTTTGTATATACTAATGTACTTTCCTAATTGCACTGTAAAATTTATGTTTGGCACATTTCGCATGTTGGGTCACGACTACATGTCTTAAGTTTTATGCTCATGGTGCGGAGCAAACGCTTTGATAGTATTTCAATTATATGTTAATGTTACACAGTGTGGTTTTTCTCATGTCACATGTGCCTAATAGGAAATAATCAGTCTATTAGATAATGTTCTGCGCTGTATTGCATATTTGCTGTACAAAGAGTCAGTTTCATATTTTCATTATTTGTATTGTACCCGAAGTATAAATTTTCTGTAAAACGCAAGTTCTGTTTGTACTAATATACTTTACTCTTTGCACTGTGAAATTTACAGTTGTACCATGGAATTGTAATTCCTTATTAGTGTCTTCCCTATGCCGTTGCATCTTGTGTACATATGTTGTTGTTCATTACAAGTTAATCTATAGCACTGTGATTGAGGCACTTGTTTAAGCCTAAGTAATAGTTCTTTTTGTAATTTGACAGCGTTTCACAAGAGAGATATTGCATTCAATTTGTATAGAGTTCACACCATCATTGTGGATAGATCATTTATTCGCTTATCTTTCAGATACTGAAAAGTATAAACCTTCTGCTCTTTTCTTCTCTTTTCTTCTTTTTTTCAAGATTGCTCAAAATATACATGTTTGTTTTTGCACTGTAAAATTCATAGTTATACCTTGTACTGGTGTTCACCTATTAGAGATGGCACTCTGTTGATGCACATTGCGAACATATGTTGTACATAGAGTAAGTCAACCCATCAGTCCAGTATTGTCAGCGTTATGAATTTGCTTACATTGTATATAGTGCATCCACATAGTGTAAATATCTCATTGTCATTGTAAATAGGTCATCCACTTGTTTATCTTTTGGTAACTGTTAAGCACAGGCCATCTGTATCTTCCTGTCCATGTTTGCTCCAAATAAAAATTGTTGAAGCTCACGGTGGTCGTTAAACCTCCAATCACAATCACACACAAAAACCACCCGGAACTCATCACGTAGAGGTGGCTGCACGTCGAGTTCAACCAACTGCCTGACCAACAAACCAACCATCCATATTTACAGGGTGTATGTTTTTCTTTACGTTTCATTATTTATACAGAAAGATTCTACAACTATTTACAACACAAGCCATTCTTCCCTTACTCTTTCTTTCCAATAGATGCTACTTTAAAGTCCGATTTATTCGAGAATTTGGGCATCGTGGATCTTGATAGTAATGTGGTTCTGATGTAGCCGTCTCTGGACTAAGCTCCGCAGACTTTGTGTGATGCCGCTGTTACGAGTTTGACATATCGTTCAACTGCCTGGGCATGACAAGGGAATCTTTTGACATCCCAATTCGGTACTGTGTCAGGTTGTATAAGTGAGTTAATAGCACCATCACTTATTTCACGTAACAAAGGGGGAGAAGATATCCTTTAAGTATTCCAGTCAATGATCTCGGTGTATTCTGTAGCAGCGAAGTTAATTTTACGTGTTACAAAACTCCTGATTGACTTTCCCTTATGAGCTGATTGTCTGGCTTTTAAAATTCGTCTAATCCCGAGCTCTCTAATGGTTTTTCTTTCGTCTAAAGAATCATAGCCAAAATCAAATTTTCTGAATGGGCAAAGAATGCATTGCATTCGATTACAGGGTTTATATTGTTGCGTCCTTTGGGCCTTAGTTGTCAGGATGCCCAATCACTTCCGGACTGCGATTCGAATCACTGGATCCGCCAATACCTCGTTAGCCAATTAGCCGTCACAGTACACCAATAAACCAATGGAGGCACAGTATAACAATTAAAACAGGGATTTAATAGATACATACATAAATTACACCAGATTCTTCATCTAATTACAAAGCTATAACTTCCGGCCAGCTTTGTCCTTCTTCGGTGTTTCAGAAAATATGTCCTAACGAAAAGTCGGTTCGTTCACAATGAGCCGCAAATAAAAGTATTCGTAAAAAGTACTTACATAGGTCCTTGAGTATCCACAGTATGGATGACACCCAGAAAACAACACAACACTCACTCACATTCACTAATATGTCGACACTACGGGTAGCTCTTTTTCCCTTTCTGGATGACGCCGCGTTGCTTACGGTCTCTTCGTCAAAACGACATCATCCCTAGTCGCTGAACGCACGTACTCAGACACACGCACAAAAGTTCTCTCCCCGATTTCTTTGCGAAGTAGGCTCTGCAGGGGCTGCGCTCCTCTGCGGGTCCCGAGGTTGGCGTTTCTCTTCTCTTTCTCTCTGCATGAAGTGAGGCGATATTCCGTAATTATTATGCTTCTGTCGGCATTTCACCTGAAATGGCTCCTTAGGACAGGTATCGATGCTTCAACGAGGTGAATAAAGTTTCCAGGCAGATCTGTTGTTGGTTAGTCCTCAGCTTATGCTTTTCAGCTGGCTTCACTTCTTATGCTCAGAACTGGAAGAGCACGCAGACGGACGGCAAGCATTTTCTAGCACGAGGAAAAATCGAGGCCCAGCTCTCTCGGATATCAAACGGGATCTGTCTTCAACAACAATCTCCCCTCTCCAAGAAATTGGTAAGCGGTGAATTCCAACACTTGAAACCGCGACATTTTTATTATAAACCGCTCTTCAAGTCTAAGAGCTTTCCCATTGTTTAACGCGCGGCACAGACAAAAGCTTCAAACGCCTTTGCCGTCCAAACACTTTTGAGTTATGGGAAATAGCTTTTAAACTCTGACCCGTCCCATTTCCGTTTATGGGCTCTTTGTTCTCGTGGCAAACACCTGCAACTCGCCACTTGAATTCAAAGTGCTAGATATTTTCTTAATATACCGCCCCTCGCAAGTGTTTAAAATTATAACTCTCTGTTAATTAAAACCCCCAATCAAGTTTCAATTACCGTTAATTAACCCCGCCTCTCGCCAATTAATTATGCGAGGGGGGGGGGTCGTCACAATATCTTGAAGCAAATCTTCAGGTAAATATCGCGATGTTGCAATTGCTTCGAACACATGCTTAGGGCCGTCTGTAAAATACTAGCTTTTTTTAATTCTAAACGACACAGACATGTAAGACTTTAAGGTAAAATAAACTATTTATTTTAGTTCATTTGAAGGATTTGTTACACTTATGTATTATGTAACCTGATAACTCTGTTAGCCGTAGATAACCATCTTGAATGTAAAAGAGGGCCCAGATCACGAAGAGACAAATCTTCTGGACATTTGCCTGATTTTATTGCAATAGAAGATATTGCTAACTTTGCTGAGCACTTTCCGGTCTACTTCAGGAATTTCGCACTCAATACTTTCAAAGCGAACCACCGGAAGGTTTTCACAACCTCTAAGCTGTTGTCCAATTGGCCCACAAAGGGATTTAGGCCCAGTGGTTTCGCCATCTATGTGTTGAAATATGAGACGAAATGGCAATTCATTGAAATGAAGGAGCCGTCCAAACACTTTTGAGAAGAATGGCGCAATTTGACGAATTGCGCCATTCTTCCAGCCAGTGTTAGTTACAGTACCGTCACACCCAATTACATCTAGTTTTTCAAGAGAAATCCCAAGTGCAGACAAATGGGGGAAATAATGCTGGAAGAAATATCTTTAGAAGATCCTGAAGATTGAGAAGCATGGCCAATGTATACCGAACCTGGTTCTTGGATAAGGGAATAATATTCCTCCTTTTGATTTCTGCGAAAATGCTTTGAATGATTTTTTCAATCACCAAAGTGTCATGGAGGGAGCGTGAGAGCAAGCGTTATGCTATGCAGCAGAATGCTCTGGGTAAACTCGGGGGAGGCTATTTACTATTGCGCCATCTGCTCATTATTTTAGTGACCGAGAAAGATTTCTTTGTGTATTTCTACAATTCTAAATCTATATGCAATATTTTACGAACATTGTAAAAGCTATGTAATGAACAAAAATATGCTGTATTTTGGTAACAAGATAAGGTTTTTCAACTACACTGCGCGACCGGTAAATAATAAAATATCAGTGATGTTATTATTTATTATACGTCCTTCAATCATATACTACACATCTCAATCTGTAGCGTTTGGACCATCGTAACTTTATTAATTTTTCAAAATGGACAAAAAAAAATGTCTTCAATTTTCATACATTTCGAGGGTGATACGCGACCGGAAGATGTCGATCGATTTTGTTATCTGTACAGGTTTCCGCGCTATAGTGACTCGAAAAGAAAAAGTTGATTTTTTTCTGCCCACCCTACTAGTGGATATTGTATCTTTTTAACTGATGTTGAAAGCACTAGATGGCGCCACATTTCTGCACTGTTTTGACACCTTTTTAGGAAAGTAATCCCACGTCGAAATCCGCGGCTGCTGGCACAAGGTGGAATCGAACCTGCTGCTGGTTGGATGGTAGCTGCTTACGCTATCCACTAGGCCCTGCGCATTATTATTGTTATTTTATTATTATGTACAATATTACTTTGTTTTATTCATTTCCATTGATGTATTACATTAGTTCTGTAAGGTCAGGTGATGCGTAACATCACAGCCTCTCCTTGACAAATATCAACCCCGCCATCTCGTGGTACATCCTGTTCCCACTAAAGGGGCTCTGACGACCGCCAATAGCGGTATAACTATACCATCGGGATTAGAGGAAATGCTATCCCACACTCACCAACCCGCTTGGCCAGCGTGGTGAGTTATGGCCAAACCCCTCCAAAATGACTCCACAACTTAAATCTTGGCCCTCAGTCTCCGGCAGCTGGAATGTACCTGGCCAAGGCAGCGGCCAGTGCGACATGAAGGCAGAGGGTGCTAAGAATCCCCGGAGGACCGGACTAGGCTGCCATCTGATGCTGACCTTGGCTACGTATAACGGACGCTCCCTATCTTCTGATTCAAGGCTTCTTGAATTGGAAGAGGAACTACAAAGGATCAAGTGGGACATCGTTGGGCTAAGTGAGGTAAGGAGAAAAGGAGAAGATCTTATTGAACTGAAAAGTGGACATCTCTTCTACTATCGTGGGACAGATACTGGCAGAACTAGTGGTGTTGGATTTATAATAAACAAGAAACTGAAGGATAAAGTTGTAGAAGTTGAAAGTTCCTCTGACAGAGCTGCACGACTCGTTATCCAACTCTCGAGAAGATACCAGGCTCAGATTATTCAAACTTATGCACCCACCACAAGTCATGCTGAAGAAGAAATTGAAGAATTTTATGAGGAAATTCGTGATCTAAATAATAAAGGTAAGCAGCACTTAAAGATAATTATGGGAGATTTCAATGCAAAAATAGGGCAACGACAACAGAATGAAACTTCAGTAGGTAAATTCGGTCACGGCAACAGAAACCAGCGTGGAAATACTCTCGTAGAGTTTGCAGAGGCAGAAGGGTTTTTCATCTTGAACTCCTTTTTCAACAAAAAGGTCACACAGGAAATGGACATGGAGACATCCAAATGGGACGACAAGTGAAATTGATTTTATTATGTGTAACAAAAAATTCGTCATAGAAGACTGCAGTGTGCTAAACAAGTTCAACACAGGCAGTGACCATAGATTGGTGAGATGTAAGATGCACCTCAACAATAAACTCGAACGTAGCAAGCTCATAAGACAAACAAAATGTATTGACATAACCAACCTTAAAAAACACCATAATACCTTCAAATTGGAACTGAAGAACAGATTCTCTGCTGTAGAAGGCCTAACATCGGAAGAAGTGGATATTTCTGAAGTTAACAGAAAAGTAACCAAAGCTCTTATGGAAACAGCAACAAAATTAGCTGGGTCTAAGAACAAATTGTATGTGAACAAACTATCAGGAAAAACCAAAATGTTGATTCAAAAAAGAAGAGAGATGAGGACAACTAAAGAAGATGTGATTTCCAAAGTGGAATATATGGAGCTATGCAAGACAGTACGAAAAAGTATCACTGAAGACGTAAGGAAATTCAACTGTGAACTAGTAAGGAAGGCAATTGAAAACAACCAAAGCCTAAAGATAGCAAAGGGACATCTCAGTAAGGGAAAAAAACAGATTATGGCACTGAGAAAAGAAGATGGTTCTGTAACAAGAAATAGAGGCGAAATTTTGACAAGAGTGAAAGATTTCTACTCCAAATTATATGAAAGGGATGATACATGTACTCCAGACACCATGAAAGGTACCAGTACCAGAGTTCTTCCAGTCCTTCCAGCAGAAGTTGCACATGCAATCAAGAACATGAAGCGGGGAAAAGCTCCAGGAGAAGATGGAATTACTGTAGACATCATACAAGAAGCAAGTGGAGAAATCGAAACAGTACTCGTCCAAATTTTCACTCGATGCCTTAATGAAGGGAAAATTCCTGAGGATTGGAACAACGCTACAATAATCTTGCTACATAAAAAAGGTGACATTGAGGATCTCAGGAACTACAGACCTATCAGCCTCCTATCAGTGGTTTATAAAATCTTCACTAAAGTTCTTTCACACCGCTTGAAGGTGACACTGGACATGGCTCAACCGAGAGAACAAGCTGGATTCAGGAGTGGCTACAGCACAATAGATCATATCCACGTACTGAGAGAACTAATTGAAAGAGCGAGGGAATATGAACTTCCATTGTGCATGGCTTTTATCGATTATGAAAAAGCCTTTGATTCGGTGAAACCATCAGCAGTTGCAATGGCTCTGAAATCCTGCGGTATTGAAGATGCATACATTAATATTATTAGTAACATCTATGAAAATGCAAGTGCAAAGATTCGGCTGTTTGAAAATACAACACACATAAAAATTGGAAAAGGAGTGAGACAAGGTGACACCATATCTCCGAAGCTCTTTAATGCCACATTGGAAAATGTCTTTCAATCACTGAACTGGGAAAACAAAGGGATAAAGATTAATGGAGATTATCTAACCCACCTTCGTTTTGCTGATGACATAGTCATTTTTTCAACTAGCCCATCAGAGCTGCAGAGTATGATCCAGGAATTTGCTGACAAGAGTAAAGAAGTGGGATTAAAAATGAACTTTCAGAAGACAAAAGTGATGTTCAATGCTTTTACAAGAAATGAAGATTTATCGATTGATGGAGAAAAGCTGGAGATAACAGACACGTACGTTTATCTTGGACAGCAGATATCAAGTGAGGGTCACATTGATGAAGAAAGTAATCGGCGTACAAAACTTGCCTGGAAAGCTTTTGGAAGAAACAGCATAATTTTCAAGAGCAATATGCCATTATGTCTTAAAAGAAAAGTGTTTGATCAATGCATCCTTCCAGTGCTTACGTATGGTGCAGAGACGTGGACCTTAACTAAAAGAGACATACAAAGGCTGCAGACAACTCAAAGCAGCATGGACAGGTGCATGCTTGGTGTAACCAGGAGAGATAAGAAGAGGAACTCGTGGATCCGAAAAATGACAAGAGTGGAAGACATCATGATCAGAGTTAAATCCCTGAAATGGCAATGGGCTGGACATACTGCCAGAAGAACAGACCATCGATGGACAGCCGAAATTTTAGATTGGATTTCAAGGGACAGGAAAAGACCCAGAAGAAGACCACATGGAAGATGGGTGGATGAAATTCGAAAGTATGCGTAAGTGACATGGAGGAGACTGGCACAAGACAGACCGTTGTGGAGGAAACTTGGGGAGACCTTTGTAAAGCAGTGGATTGATAATGGTTGACAACGATGATGATGATGATGATTACATTAGTTCTTTAATTTAAAGTATGGTGATTTTCTTTGTTTAAGCTACAAGATCTATCAGTTTCAAGTCACAAATAATTTTGTCCCACTAGATTAGCATTTCGGACCACTGTCCTCAATCAAGCAAGTAAGTTCCAACTAACAAAAACTAAGTCGGTGCAGCATAAGAATCTAAACCAACTTCAGTCTTGCAATAGTCGCGGCTTTCTTATGATTTTTCGTAACTCGATAACTTCAAGTAAAAATCTGGAGATTCCTGTTCGATTCCAGCTTCAGAGAGATGAAATTTTTAATGTTTCCTGGAGAGATGTTACGTGGTGAACTAAAAGTAATTTAGTAGTGCAATCCGATTGGTGAAAATAAAATGAAAAGACGTGCTTTGGTGCTTACGATGGCCATCCCTGCGACATTGCATGGTTGAATTTCGGCAGTAAGACTGCGATATACAAGGTGCAAGATGTGAACGAAACCACTTTACCTCGCAGTGTTAAAGTCTATTTTTCTTTTTCCCTGTTTTCCCCACTGGCGCATATGTAAGAAAGGCCGATAAAATGAGGCCTTTGGAAGTTCTCCGGAAACGAGGCAAAGGGGATCACTTGCTTTGATGGAAAGAGCGAAGAAGAGACCGGACTTTCTATATAAGAACAATGTCAAGAGCATTTATCCTACGGCAGATCGTTAAGAGGACGCTGCGTTCTCTTTCTTGACAATCCCCATCTAATAGCTCCCAAGCGAATGATCCCATTTTAGCTCCACTCTCCGAGGAAATGACACACAGCACGGAATTCCAAAAAAGAGGGAAAAAATGGAAGGAAGAAAAAATGCTGTCACTGTAGCCACGAACAGGAACCATGTCGTTTTTTTAGAATTTTAAACTGTAAGATTAGCAAACACATATAAAAGCACGCATTTAATACGGAAGACGCCCTGGAAGAGGCACAGCTGCGTCGGAACTATTTTTGGACAGCGGGGGCGACATAAGGATATGCATTTTTTGGTCAATCATAAAACGTATTCGGTTAATGTAAAACAAGACGTGATGACGTCATTTGACCATTCTACAGAGAAAGTTATTATATCGATAAAATTTAAAGTAACATAGAACTTAAATATTATATCTGTGTTATAGCGTTTTTTGATATAAAACATTTTACTCCTATTATAAACGATGTTAAACTGTATTAATTTGGACACCTCCACATTTGCATAAATTCCACGGGAGCCGTAGCCCTGACGTTATACATCGAACAACTTAGGTATAAAGTTATGTCTCGTTCCTTTATCACCTTTCCCTTTTATTTTCTTTCTTTAACAAAAGAATAATTTTATTACTTAATAGAAAACGCTCCTGCTTTTTGTTATAAAAGCACAATACCTTTCAGAAATTTCAGAGTAACTGTTTTTTTTTTTTTTTCATCAGGTTAGTACTTCGTGAGACGATTTTCTTTTTCTCATACTTGTGGCTGGTACTTCGTGAGACGATTTTCTTTTTCTCATACTTGTGGCTGGTACTTCGTGAGACGATTTTCTTTTTCTCATACTTGTGGCTGGTACTTCGTGAGACGATTTTGCTTTTCTCATACTAGTGGCTGGTATTTCGTGAGACGATTTTCTTTTTCTCATACAGGTGGCTGGTATTTTGTGAGACGATTTCCTTTCTCTAATATTGGTAGCTGATACTTCGTGAGACGATTTTCTTTCTCTCATACTGGTAGCTGGTACTTCGTGAGACGATTTCCCTTTTTCTCATACTAGTAGCTATTTCGTGAAACGATTTTCTTCTTCTCATACTGGTGGCTGGTATTTTGTGAGACGATTTTCTTTTTCTCATACTGGTGGCTGGTACTTCGTGAGACGATTTGCTTTCTTTAATACTGGCAACTGATACGTCGTGAGACGATTTCCCTTTTTTCATACTAGTAGCTACTTCGTGAAACGATTTTCTTCTTCTCATGCAGGTGGCTGGTATTTCGTGAGACGATTTTCTTTTTCTCATACTGGTGGCTGGTACTTCGTGAGACGATTTTCTTTCTCTCATATTGGTAACTGGTACTTCGTGAGACGATTTCCCTTTTTCTCATACTAGTAGCTACTTCGTGAAACGATTTTCTTTTTCTCATATAGGTGGCTGGTATTTTGTGAGACGATTTTCTTTCTCTAATATTGGTAGCTGATACTTCGTGAGACGATTTTCTTTCTCTCATACTGGTAGCTGGTACTTCGTGAGACGATTTCCTTTTTTCTCATACTAGTAGCTATTTCGTGAAACGATTTTCTTCTTCTCATACTGGTGGCTGGTATTACGTGAGACGATTTTCTTTTTCTCATACTGGTGGCTGGTACTTCGTGAGACGATTTTCTTTCTTTAATACTGGTAACTGATACGTCGTGAGACGATTTTCTTTTTCTCTTGCTAGTGACTACTTCGTGAAACGATTTTCTTTTTCTCTTGCTAGTGACTACTTCGTGAAACGATTTTCTTCTTCTCATATAGGTGGCTGGTATTTCGTGAGACGATTTTCTTTTTCTCATACTGGTGGCAGGTACTTCGTGAGACGATTTTCTTTCTCTCATATTGGTAACTGGTACTTCGTGAGACGATTTCCCTTTTTCTCATACTAGTAGCTACTTCGTGAAACGATTTTCTTTTTCTCATACTGGTGGCTGGTACTTCGTGAGACGATTTTCTTTTTCTCATACTGGCGGCTGGTACTTCGTAAGACGATTTTCTTTCTTTAATACTGGTAACTGATACGTCGTGTGGCGATTTTCTTTTTCTCTTACTAGTGACTACTTCGTGAAACGATTTTCTTCTTCTCATACAGGTGGCTGGTATTTCGTGAGACGATTTTCTTTTTCTCATACTGGTAGCTGGTAATTCGTGAGACGATCATCTTTCTCGCATGCTGGTAGCTGGTACTTCGTGAAATAATTTTCTTTTTCTTATATTGGTGGCTAGTATTTCATGAAACCTTTCTTCTCACACTGCACAAGAGTTGAGAGTTTAACCCGCGTCTCAGGAATGGTATTAAAAATTCAGTCCTAGATGGTTAAGAATGAAAACAGAAAATAATACCATAGTCACCCTCCCCTTATCCGCGGAGGATACCTTTCAAGACTCCCAGCGGATGCCTGAAACCGCGGATAGCATTGGGCCCTATATATACCATGTTGTTTTATTCACACCTACGATAAAGTATAATTTATAAATTAGGCACAGTAAGAAATGAACAACAATGACTAATCATGAAAGAAATACGGGATTACGCCATATAATACAAATTTTGAAGATGACAATCCGATTTTTGGCGTAAATGTGACAAGGATGGTAAGTCAGATAATATTTGAAAACTTGAAAATTTTCATCGTCCTGGAGCGGGACTCGAAGCCGCGTCTCCCAGAAAACGCCTAGGTATGCTAACCACTACACCACCCAGAACGACCAAGTTTCAAGTTTCCGATCATCCTGTGATGGTTAAATTCAAATTGATCGGAAACTTGAAACTTGGTCATTCTGGGTGGTGTAGTGGTTAGCATACCTAGGCGTTTTCTGGGAGATGCGGGTTCGAGTCCCGCTCCAGGACGATGAAAATTTTCAAGTTTTCAAATATTATCTGACTTACCATCCTTGTCACATTTACGCCAAAAATCGGATTGTCATCTTCAAAAAATGACTAATCATATAATAAAATAATCATAACAATATACTGTCATAAAAGTTATGTGAACGTGAAACGAGCACAAATTTCTTTTTTTTCTTCTTCACAATTTCACGGATAGAAAATTCGTTCCTCCCCATTTCTGCATACGATTCTTTTTTGTTTCCTTAATAAGTCGAGAACTTTCACCTATTGACTTAAACGAAGCATTTCAGGGCATCTCTTTGGCATATCCGAATTATGAAGCATCACTACGCTTGAGCTTTGGGACCATTGTTAAGTAAAATAAGGGTTACTTAAGCACTAGCACTGCGACACCGCTGCAGTCGATCTGATAAACGAGACGGCTGATGGTAAGTGACTAACAGGCGAGGGCGTCCACCGCATAGATACCCTGGACAAGGGAATGATTCATGTCCCAAGCGGGACAGAGCGAGAAGGCGGAGATTTCATCATGCTACTCAGAATGGCGTACAAATGAAAGCTTATGAATTTTTAATTTCTGAAGTTTTCCATTTAATATTTTCGGACCGCAAGTAACTGAAGCCGCGGAAAGCGAAGCCGTGGATAAGGGAGGACTATTGTACTGAGTTTTATCAGAGGAAAGTTTAACTGGCAAGAATTTTTTTTTTTTTTTAAATACAAATATTTGCCAGATTTCTGATTCCGCACGTAAATTTGAAAAAAAGGAAGAAAAGTGAGGGGATACTTTAATACTGAAATGAACAACAATGACTAATCATGAAAGAAATACGGGATTACGCCATATAATACAAATTTTAATATTTTGTGATATTTTGCTCCGGCACGCATGTTTGTGAGTATGGGGATGCTACTGCCCTCTGGCCCCGCGACTCCGACGCTACAATTAAATCATGTAATAATGACAGCTGGAAAATATCTTACTTTCAACTGTGCTATCACTAGATGAAAAGATAAAATGTTATCACTCTTACGTTAACAAACATGTTTTAGCTTTCTGAACCTGTGCTAAAATCGTGTCTGTTTTGAAAATAAAGCTACGCAGATCGGTAAAGAAGAAAAAAACAAGTTTATTATTCAGATTTAACCCTTTAAGCTGCCCATGTAGCTGAACTAAAAGGTGCTCAAAATTTTCTCCGTTCCCCAAGTAGTAATGTTCGTATAACACCTGGTTTTGTGGTAGCTATGGCGAAACAATTCCTTGGCCTCCTCTCAGCTCAGCAGTACAGACTATAAACCTGTCACAGGTGATAAAATATCTCGCTTCTACAGAATCCTCTGTTCTTTTCTGCATGATCCAAGACTTGGTGGGGAAGGGCTATTTATTCCCCCCGACATGGTCATCTATTCGTTAAGCAGAAATAAGTGTCTCAAACATCTCTTCGTCTTTCTTAGGTTCGTCGCCATTATTATTGCTCTTTTAGCAGATAATAAGTTAGAAAGGATTAGTAAGTGTCAATCATCTTCCAAAAGGGCCACTTTGAAAAACGAAGCTAAAGGGAAAGCAACGCGTTATGATGTGCAGGATCACTCGTTCCAGCCATATTCGACCAAGGCCATCTAGAGAGTACAAAGACAATAACATTAGACAAATGAGTTCCCTCCGTTTGTGACGTCACACTCATGTTACACGGCTTAACACGTCGGTGTCGTGTTTGACGTCATACACCAGAGCGCTGGAAACCAATCGGAAGCCTTGGTTTACGCGTGACGTCTATAAAAGAACGTACTCATCTCTCTAATGTCATGGCCTTGTGTTTTCTAGGCGGCCTTGGTCCGAGCTAATTTCAGCCCATGTCGCTAATACCGAGTTAATCCGTTCCTGCCGGTTAAACGGATAATAGCATAAGTGCATAGTTGGTCAGAGAACGTTGAAATATGCACTATATTGACAAAAGTCACCGGACACACCCTTCAAAAGCAAATGTACGGTTCCACTGCGTTGTTAAGATCCGCGGTACAGCTGCAAACGGTATGTAAACAAGTCTGCAGCTGACTGCGATCATATCGCACTGTGAGGTTGAGTGAAAATGTCGCAGCGGGAGAGAATTGATTTTGAGAAAGGAAAGATTCTTGGTGTTATATTAGTGGGTTGTCCATAAGAGAAACCAAGAGACGTTTAAACATACCCAAGTCAACTGCTTTGGATGTACTGAAGAAGTGGAAAACACATGGCGTGACTGAAGCAGCAAAACGTACCTGCAGACCAAAGAAAATCGGTGATAGAGGACATCAAAGCCTCAGGAGAGTCGTTACAACTAATCGACGGAGTGCTGCATAAAACCTTAGTGCACAGGTGAGTAAAAATGCTGGAACCTCGGTATGTACACTTACCATTCGCAGAGAATTTCATTACGTGGGCTACCGTGGTCGTGCGACTGCTCATAAGCATTTCATCTCCACTAGGAATGCTACTCGTCGTTTCGCATGGTGTAAGAATATTTATCGTAGATCAATGGAAATGGGTCCTATAGACTGATGGATCCAGATACACGATCCAACAGTCTGATGGCAGTGTGTGGGTATGGCGGTAGCCGGGAGAACGCTATTTACCACAGTGTACTCCTGTGGGGGTGTTTTTCGGGGTATGATCCCGGCCCATTGGTTATCGTGGACAAACCTGCTAACCAGCACGTCTGCCTTGAGATATTCTGGACAATTATGCCCTACCAACTCTGTGGCAATACTATGGAACCGAGCCTTGTCAGTACCAGCAGGATAATGCGCCGAGCTGAAGCAAGAACTTTTACGGCGTGGTTAGGCGATGATTCCGTATCGTGGGTGGACTGGCCAGCACAGAGCCTTGATGGATGAATTAGAGCACATTAGAGCACGTATGGGATGAATTAGAGCGCAGCATAAGAAGTTTGGAACCAAAGCCTACTACTAAACAGCAGTTAGCGGCAGCATGGATGTCAAGTGTCGTGGGAAGCATTACGGCACGGCGTATTCTTCAGCTTTTAGGCAAGCCCTCAAGCACGGTTAACAAAGTTCCAAGAGGAGTGCTGTGTTGTTATCCTTGAAAGATTTCCCATGTTCGGCACTTGCATCACCCTGACATGAGAACACGAGAAACATTCCCTTTGGGGTTTCTTGTTCGGGTTGAACTAGCCAGCGAATGGTCATGGAACATTTTATGGACAGACGAAACCGATTTCTATCAGAATGATACTGTTAAATCGCACAATTGCAGGATTTAGGCAACATCAAACCGGCGCAACGTGCACGATATTGTACTCCATTCTCTAAAAGTCCTTTTTTAGTGTGGTTTTGCCGCGGAATTCATCATTGGTCTCTTTCGAGGAACTCAGTCCTGCAGACCTCGTTGCGTACTTTGTCAATGGTCAGCGAACTAGAACGGTACAACGTGGCCAGCGTGCTCACCAGATCTAAACCTGTGCAACTTTTGGGTTTGAGGTGGTCTAGAGAATAGCGTCAACCTTGGCCACACTGCAAAGTTCGCGAATGTCGAAGTAAAACGCGCCATATCCACATTTCCAGTGAAGCAAGTCAATCTATTGTTGAGAATACCATTTTGTGATTTCAGCATGTTGCAGAAAATGGCGGACAGCAAATCGAACGCGTTGTGTAACCACAAGAAATTTCTTCTGTACTGTAAGTATTTTGCATATTTTTTCCTGTAATAAGGGGCCATTTTTCCCCCAGGAAGGGGGTTTCGGAATTCATTTTGTTTTTCCGTCAAACACAATTTGGTCGCCTCAGGAGTCCTCAAATCAAATTTGAAGTTATTCCGAGCAATTATTCCACCTGTAACGACCTTGGAAATGTAAACTTTGAATATGGAGACTGGCTATATTTCCACCAGCTGCCATAAGCGAAGCATGCTGGAACAAAAATCATACGATGCAGAGTCAGTTTCCGCTCCAAGGCGATGCAATTTTTTGAAATTTTCCCAAGAGATGACTGCTTTGCAGCATGTAAATGTGACACTTCCAGGTTCAAAAGCATTAAGTTTCCGACGTTTCATGTATCGGTCTGTAAAAGCAAAACGACTAAATTTTTGTCAGAATTTCGTGCCGTGGGAGTAAGGTGGCAACACTGCTTCGAACTACACGTGTTCACTGACAGCCCACACTTGCGGTTAGTTGAGCTACGACATAGCGATCTGCAAGTTGCATATTTTTCACTGTCTATTGTTCATTTGTAAGCTCTGGGAAGCTACTACAGGAGATTTGTTCGGCATATGGCGAGAAAGCTGTAGGTGCAAGCCCGTGACGTTAGTGGTTTTTGAAGTTCCCAAAAGTTGATTACTGGCTAGAGGACAAGTAGCGTAGCGAACTGCCAAAGGAGATTTGCAAGACCTTCTGGACGAAGATGCCGCCTAATCGACCGTAGAACTGTCGATACAGTTAGGTTTGAATTAGTGAATTGAGGTTCAATGATCGCATGCCATGGGAAAAATTCGAAATTTAAGTGCGATCTGTTTGTGCAACTACATTCATTCGACCATAAAGCTGTCTAAACGTACGCATTGACCTAGTGTTGTACCTCCATGACTCCGTGTGTCCAGAACTTATACTTCAATAAGATCTAAGATATTTCCATTCACTTCTGGTGAGCCTCGTGAGAAATCGATTTCCATTTTTTATAGCAAGGCTATCTTGACATCTGCCTCTACTATTGGCGTGATTAGCGATATTGATCCATTTTCTCCAGATGTTGGTTCACTCTTGAAGCAGGATTGTTTTAAAGTCTGATACAGATTTTCTTTGTAGTTGGTAGCATACCTCAGCTGTTCACGTAGGGTCGTACATATTTAACTTTAAAATGGGTGCAATTGGGGATATTGGTTTATTTTTCTGATTTCTGTTTTATCCGTGATATTGCCCCGTTTTTACTGCTACTGGTACATTTTTGACGAAAGATTGTTTCAAACTCTGCCACCAATATCGGTGGTAGAGTTCGAGACAACACACGGTTTCACAAGTTTTTTTGTTGTTGTTTTATTGCGAGAGTATCGTGAATTTGTTAGAAAAATAAGTCATAAGTTAAGGTGGCCAGACGTCCTCATTTTCTGGGAACGCTCCTCATCTTCAATGCTTCGTCCTCAGTTCCGTAAACATTAGTTGAGGACGTCAAATGTCCTCAATTTCTTAATTTTTATCCTCAATATTTGAAATTTCCTCTCAAAAAATTTAAAGAAAAAATGTGCTAAATAAAAGTCGTAATTGAATCTACCAAATGCAACCAAATTCAGCATCAATTACTTATTTAATTGCAAGAAAAAATTAACTCATGAAAGTATGGAACTACTTTCCGAAGCGGATGAATTTTTTCTTGAATTAAGTTAAAAATCACGCAGTATTATAAGAGCCATGCCGAAGCATCGAACAAAATCATCTCGATAATCGCGGAGTTATTTCGTTTCTGCTTTAACTTAGCTAAAATATTTATAAGATGGGGAATAAATCTCATCTTTTTCAGAGTCCATTTTCCTGCAATTAAATAAGTGGTTGATGCTAAATTGGGTTACATTTGTTAGATTTCATTGACAATTCTACAACTTTTTTGCGGTACGCTTTTCATTAAACTGTTTTTTCAAGTGAAGTTATTGGGCTTGGAATATTCCTTCTCATAGAGATAACATACAGCTATTCCATGATTTCTGTGCGCTCAGGGTATAGTATTTTTTTGGCTCCAGATATTTTTTCTTTTACAGAATTACAATGAAATTTCAGTACAAAATCAAAATCTAGCTTTGTTTGCATGTGCTGCCCCCTATGAGTAACATTTCAAATTTATCAGAAGTAATATTCTGCTGATAGTATTTTATTGCTATTTTATGCTCATTTTACCATGAAATTCATTCTTTAGATTCATTGTATGTTTTCCTATGAAACTGAACGTTTCTGGTACAGTTATAATATTCTTTGCTAATCATCGGCTTTACCATAATATATCAGACGTTGTCCTCAATCTTGTCCTCATTTTGAAGTGAAATTGTCCTCAATTTTGCATTGAAATTGAGAACAACATGTCATTTTGTCCTCAATTTCGTTCCCGAAATTCTCGTCACCCTACATAAATACCTCTCACAGCAGTCGTCAAACATTCTTTCCAAGCGCGGAGAAAAAGTTGTTCATTAGTTTTTCACTTCTCGACTTTGAGTGCTGAACTCGGTGTGAGCCGCCCCCGGTGGCGCAGTGATCTAAGCGATGGCCTCTGATCATACGTCCGAAAGGGGTCCGGGTTCGAATCTCGGTGAGGCATGGATGGTGTGTTTGTCTTACGTCACTGGTTCTCTCCTTTCCCTGAAACCAGTAACCCTAAATTAGGGACGGGCGACTACTTATAGCCCAATGAGTTGCTCACGGTGGTCGCTAAACCTCCAATCAAAAAATAAAAAGTCGGTGTCACGTGATCAGTCCCAGGGAAAACACCTGGTGAGAAAAGTAATTTGGCAATGTTCACAGATCTTCACATTCGAAGTGTCGTCCTTTCTGCTGCGATGTTTTCTCGCAAGCAATGTGTGTATTTGGTGTTCTCTGATACTCCATGTTTATTTTTAAGTATCCTACTTTCGGAACTCCATTTATTTCTATTCCTTGGGCGTGCTTCTTATGTGAAATATATATTCTTAAGCGCAAATGTCATCTTCATGTATTGGTTTATTTTATATAAGGTGAGTCATTTTATTTGCATGCAACAATTTCCAAAGTGCCAGTCCTGTCCATTGGAACATTGCCCTATAAGTATTCCGCAATCAAGTGTAGAAACGCAAACATCCCGTTTTTATATCACAATACTACAACAGAATTCTGTCGCGGATGCTAATATAGTACATTGTATTGAAGTTCACTTTTGATTAATACTGGTCCATTAGTCAAGAACTATTCTATCAAATTCTGTCACTGATATTGGTGCAGGTGATACTGGATCAATTTCTCATTATATTGGTGGGGTGATACTGGTTCAATTTTTCATTTATATGTCATTTGTTAAAATGGTAAATTTGGCGCACTCTGCACTTATAATAATCTATTCTTGACCCAGGATTGTTTTGAATTCAGCCACTGATATTGATGTAAGTAATCAGTATTTCGTATTTCGCTTAATTGAATTTTTAAAGTTACAGTTCTTGATGATACCTCATTTTCTTGATTATATTACTTCCCAGTACCAGATTTCTTGTCTTTTAGATGATGCATATATATTTAACAACTTGACAAGATCACCTTCTATCTCTCTTGAATTCACACCAGGTTATTCCTTCTTTTCCTAGAAATCTGAGAAATTTTGCTTTTGTTTTTTCTACTTGAGCCGAATGCCGAATTAAACTGAAATGCGTTTTACTTAATTCAAAGCTCCAAGTTTTTTTCCCTGGAAATGACGTAATAAACACGTCTTTAGATATTCCGAGTTCTATTCGCACCAATAATTAAGCTGTTCGTGTTTAATTTGACACAAAATGCTCAAGAGAAAGAAGAAATCACAGGTTTTTGTCAGTTAAATGGAAAGTCCGAACTTTTGAAAAGAAATCTAAGAACTTGCTCAAGTTGTTTCGAAAGGGAAAAAAACGTGAAAGAGTTTGTAGTCATAAACGAGGATTTCTCCGTTTCTTGAAATAGCCAAAAGGATTCCACACAGATTTCGCCTTCGGTCATTTGAGTTTCTTTTCGTATGCAAATGATCTTTCTAAAAGTGTCTTCTACAGCTTTCTGGCTTGCAGGGGAAAAACATGAACACAATTACTTCTATGCAGAATGCTGATCATAAGGGTGTTGAAAAAAAACTGTCTAGATCAAGAACATGTACGATAACAACTTGGAATGGAATTCCTTTGGGGCAACTAAAATATATGTGATTATATTTCTTTCCCGTTTGCTAAAGGTTCATTTTCCTGAAAAATATTTAAACTTCTTAGTAACTGCACTACAGTTTTTCAGTGGTTTGCTGAATTACAAACCTCTTCACGCTTCCAAACCCAACTACAATTATTTCAAGACCAAGTAAGAAAAAAGCTTATCGCCTTGTCTACCTGATTCTCCATCCTTCTGTTCCTGTGAACTCATCTTAGCTTCTAGGTATCTTATTCCATTTGTTGTATTGCTAGTTTGTAATCAACTTCTTCTTTCAGCATCCTGAAAATAATTATCCCGTGTAAACCGAAGCATAATTGAAATCTTTCATAATTATATTTTTTGACATCCCATTCCACACCTTGAAATTTCATAAATTGATTTATTTTACCCTTAATTATTAACCCAACGAATGAGAAAAACACACCCTTAATTATAACAGTCATTACAGCCCCTGATCTTTTCTCCCTTAAAACTCCGACCTCCACAACCTCGTTAAATCTTCCATTACCTCTCGGTAAATACACATAAATTGTTATGAAAGAACACACAATCATCTGTTTTTGTCCCTATGACAGTCATTACTAGATCTCTTAACACAATGCACTTCACTACCAACTCAAAAAGAAGGAGATATTCCTCCTATAGGAAGATCCCCCCTTACCATCTTTCTTTTATCTCGCCCTAAAGTTCCCTACTCTTTCCAATCCGTTTGTAATAAATATAATTACCACGCTTAGTCTCATCAGACTATATAATTAAAAAATAAAATTCACATAAGCACTCACCCTGCTCTGAATTTTATCATCGTTCATCCTTAATGCCGGATAGGAGAATAAGCTGTCAGCGCATGCAAGTCTGCTTGCCCAAATTAGCCAAACACCGTTACCGCCAATCTAGCAATCTCTATATAATCCACTCAGTATTTGCCACCATTTTTATCAAAACATGTGACAGATTTCCGTAACCCAGAATTTTTTCAAACTTCATACTTATGAATCAAGAATATTTAATTTTTTTAATTCCGTGCTGAATAGTTATCAAATTAAACAAATGTCGAAGCACGATAAAAATATACGGTACAGATCTCAAAGTATTCAATAATTCCTAAAATATATACATGATAAAAACGCATGATCTTTCACATGTGTCGCTCATGCATCATCAGGCTGTGAACTGATTTGGGACGAGTGCTTGCGGGTGTACATATAGTCATCGTCAGGAGACATGTGCGCAAAATTCTGCGCAAGATACAGCAAATAAGCATTGAAAAAACATATATGTGTGAAGTATCTCATGCTAAATAATAAGTGAATCATTTGCCAAAAATTTTCAAGAAGAAGGTACAGCGATAGGAGTTTCGGTGTTACAGCATTTTGTCACCATATGCCATGATATACACACTTTCTGAAAACAAGGTAAATCTTTTAGTATGAGTCGTAAAAGAATAAAAGCGTACTTCCATAGCGGTGTAAAATTATCTTCTTTCACTAGACGGGCTAGGGCTGTAGCAGATGATTCAATTCTTACGGAGTATTTATGTTCCTGGATTCGAGTCGATAAATGGCGAAGGGTAGATCCGATATAAATTTTAGTAATATGTACAGAATCATTACTCACCAAAGAGATGCCGTACACTCCACGTTGTTTTAGGATGTCGGGTTTGTCTGTATCACTACGAAAAGCACTAAATACACTACAACTAGAATCACCAAAAGTCAATTCTATTTCCACGACACAAATTACGAAGGAGAGGTGTAATAAGCGGGTGATAAGAGAGTGAATGAAGAATATGAATGATAATTATGTATTTGTATGTGCCGCGGGGCAACGAATTCCTCTTCTTAATAGACAGAAGTAGGAATGATGAACCTAATAGTTCTGTTAATCTTCCACTTTGTTGAGCCGTCAGCACACTTCAATTTCCAAAGAGATACGAAGCTACAGGTTCTTAAGATCGAATTCTATGTCTTTTACATTTTTCCCCAAAATAGCAAAACATACCGAAAATATTACAGAATGTGAGTTGAAAGTTTTGCAATATTTGGATCACTTTATGTCTTCGGACGTACCTTTACGACGAAAGCTGAGTAGTATTCAAAGTATAGGACATCGTGTTGAGCCGACTTTAGCCATTTGTCTGCCTCTTCTTCGATTCAGCGGCGGTACCAGTTCTTGTCCTTCGAGGCGAAGAACTCCTTCATCCCAGCTGCCACCTCCTCCTAGTTGTTGAAGTGCCGCCCGCGGATGAAGTGGGCCATGGACCGAAACAAGTAATAATCAGAAGGGGCAAGATCCGGACTATATGCTGGGTATGGCATCGATGCCCTCAAGTTCCTGGAGTTTTGCCTAGGTCGTTCGCGCGGTATGATGCCGAGCGTTGTCATGCTGTAGGAGAGCGCGCTTTCTGTTCACCAGTGCTGGGTTCTTCTGCATACATCCGCTCCAGCTGTTCAGAGTAGAGGTTGGCGTTGATGGTTCGACCGTCTGGAACAAATTCGAAATGGATTATCCCCTCAAAATTCCACCAGACGGAGAGCATCACCTTGTGATCGAAGCGCCCACGTTTGGCAACAGGTTCAGGAAACTGGCCCTGGCTCAACCACTGCCGTTGTGTGTGAGGATTACGGAAATAAACCCACTTTTCATCGCACGTAACAATTCTCTTGATGAAAGGTACATCGCGCGGGTTTTTTAGGAGTTTCGTGCACACTTCCACTCGGCGGTTTGCTTCAGCTGGCGTCAGTCTGCGAGGGAAAATGTGGCAGCTCCTGTAGACCTTGCCGATGTCCTGAAGGCGATGAACCACGGTGGTCTATGATATGCCCAACTCGCCTGATAATCTCCGAGTGCTGCTTGTCGGATTTGCCTCTACAGCTTGGCGCACGTCCTCCGAATCCAGGGTTCGCTATCTACCTGACCATGGCTCATCTTCGTGGTTTCTGTCACATGAGCGAAATTCTTTGAACCATCTGTTTGCCGTGCTGTGGTCCACGGAACCGTCCCCTTTTGCATGACAAATGTTTCGTGTTGCTTGAGCAGCGTTATGGCCGAGTTCAAACTCTTAAAGTAAAAGTTCCCTAATTAGCCGCTTGTGGCTTTTCATCTTTTAAGCGTCCCAATCACAGATAGAACGGCGACATACAATTCTGTTCACAGCAACGACTACCACTTTATATCCCTTTCGACTGACTGCAGTGCGTGACTTGAACTAGTTTAAACACGTGACATACCCTCCGCAGCACATGCGTTTATGCAAATATTACAAAGCTTTCCACTCACCCTCTCTATATCTTTGTCCATTTATGATAACGATATGTTTTTTACTCTGAAATAGGGTTTGGAAGATCATATATCTTTCTACTTTTTCTGGTGGGAAAAAGGAACTTCGTTTCTCGCTTGAGTTAAGACTGAAAGCATAATTTACACACCAGACCCATCCACAAACTTGCCTTACCCACCACAATAATTCACCCAGTCGAAAGTCCCCTGCGGGTTATCAATGTGTCAGATATCTGCTGTACAGTGTACAGCGTACCTGGTACTGTGATGAACACGGCGACTTGAACGAGTTAAGACTGTGGGCAGATAATCTGTACGAGGAAGATTTTGTTATTCACTTTGACCCCAAACCAACCAATCAAGAAATCTTCCGGAGTCTATTCCATCTCTTTATTGCACTCTGATGCTCCAGGAAGATATACAGGGTGATTCAGCTAAGCGTGTACAAACTTTTGGGAGGGGTAGGTTGCACAAAGACTAATCTGAATCACATAGCAATGCAGGTCGGAAACGTCATCTTCATGTGCTAGTGCACAGAGAGGACGAGAAATGAAAGAGCAGCACGTAAGAGAACAAAATGCTTTTTATTACTCACAGGACATTTGCGAAATGCATTGAGGTTACAGAAGGTGTTCAAAGTTGCGACCATGAGCTGTAACACATGCTTGGCATCGTTGGCGGATGGAATCACGTACATTTTGGAAAATTCCTGGCGTGTCTTGGACTTCCGAAGCAGCTACAGAGATGCGTGCTACAAGGTTCTCATCACTTTCAACGGGGGTGTCCAGTCCTTTGATGTAACACCAGAAGAAGTAATCAAGGCATGTTAAGGCCGGCGATCTTGCAGGCCAATGAACGGAACCACCACGCCCGATCCACTGATATCCAAATGTCATGTTTAAGTGATGACGAACGTCATTGCTGAAATGGACTGGGACCCATCGTGCTGGAAGCACATTGCACGGCACAGCGACTGAGGGACCTGTTTTTCGTTCAATAGCTCTGGCAAGTCGCATAACCTCTGATGCAGGTTATGCAACTTGCCAGAGCTATTGAACGAACAACAGGTACCAGTAGTCGCTGTGACATTTATTATCATAAAACTGAAGTTCGGATCAGACCGGTTATTGCCTTCACAGCGAAGCTGGCGCTAACCCTCCCGTGGCGCAGTAGTCTAAGTACTGGCTTATGGTTCTGTCCTTTCCCTGGAACCAGTGGCTCTCAATTAAGGATGGGCGACTGTTATGGTCCATCGAGTTGCTCACTGTGGTCGTTAAACACCAAACAAAAGAAAAGAAGACGCATCTTCTTAATAACTCATAGAAGAAACAGAAGTACATTGTCATAATTTTTCTGCACCATCTACACATAGGAATTTTCAGCTTTAGTATGTTTGGCCAAAATCAGTTCAGCAACTGTTTAGTATTTCTCCTGATTTTCAAACTACCAGTTGATGGCCGTTTCTCAGTACGAGGTCCGATCAAAAAGTTCCGAGACTAGGCCGACATACAACAAAATACTTACGTTACTTAAGTCTGGCTGTGATCTCCCTCAAAGTAGTTTCCTTGGGCAGCGATACACCGCTGCCAGCGTTTTTGCCACTGTTGGAACACTCCCTGGAAGTCCTGTTCGCGAATCTTGTCAAGCACCGTCTGCGATTCGCGCTGGATCTCGTCCACGGTTTCAAAACGGTGACCCTTGAGCTTCAGCTTCATCTTCGGAAACAGAAAGAAGTCGCATGGGGCCAAATCCGGCGAGTAAGGTGGGTGAGGAAGGGTAGTCATGCTGTTGCGGCTGCAAAACTGGCTTGCTGCTAACGCTCTGTGAGCTGCTGCATTGTCGTGATGGAGCAGGAAATCGCCCCTGCGCCACATTTCAGGTCGTTTGCGGCAAATGTCCTCCCTGAGACGCTGCAGAACATCGCAGTAAGAAAAGGCGGTGACGGTCTGGCCCTGGGGAACGAAATCACGGTGCACAACCCCACGAATGTCGAAGAACACGATGAGCATGCTTTTGGTTGCGCTCTGGAGCTCTCGGGCTTTCTTCGGTCGTAGAGATGCTGGGCGCTTTCACTGCGACGACTGTTGTTTGGTCTCCGGGTAGTAACCGTAGACCCAAGTCTCGTCCCCAGTGATGACCCGCGACAGGAGCGTTGGTTCATTCACCACCTGCTACCAAGATCTTGATAGGGTTCGACACGGAGCGCCTTCTGTTCGGGGTTCAAAATCTTTTGCACAAACTTTGCAGCAATGCGGTGCATGTTCAAAACCGATGTCAGAATTTCTTACACTGTTCCGTATGGCACATTGACGATGATACCAATGTCTTGAATGGCTCTCCCACGATCCTAATGCACCAGTTCCCTAATGTTTTCCATATTTTCGGGGGTTTTGCTCGTGGAAGGTCGCTTTGACCTCTCGTCGTCTTACAGTGCCGTTCTGCCGCTCTGCCTCTCTTGAAGCGCGAGTGCCACGCAAAGCACCTCGCACTACTCATTGCTTCATTGCCATAAGCCTGCCGTAACATTTCATGCGTCTCCGTTTCGGATTTGCCGAGTTTGACGCATAATTTGATGTTCGCTCGCTGCTCTAGTTTGCAGTCCATACCGAAATTGCAGCTGTGTTCTGCACGTGGTCACCAAATATCGTGTAGCACAGCTCTCAATATTCACAGAAGGACGCCACTCGGCACAATGACTCATGAAGGTCACTGCCCTCGACCTCTGCTCGCGCATCCGCGTACTGCCATCTGTTGGCGCGCTGCGTCCCTAGTGTCGGAACATTTTGATCGCACTACGTATTTGTGACTTTTGTTTTTTAAGTCTATTACACTTGCATCTGTTATTGAAAATGGCGCAGAGCCCCATAGTCAGGGCTTCATCTCGAACTTATATTGCTACACCCATAAGCACAAGGAGGTTTCCCTTCTTATATTTTCTTTTATTCAGAATAAATGCAGTCAAACCTCTTAAATCTATTGGGAACATGTGTTACCGTCGGAAAATAAAAAAAATTAGGATAATCGATAACGCTCTATATTGGTTACCAGCAATAGCCAAATAATGGGAATATATATGAAAATTGGATTATTCATTAAACTTAGAATGTTTCTTATCTTTCTGACTACTGATTGGTTGGCTTTCTCGCAATTGGAGAAGGAGATTAGGAAACGTGAATGATCACAGTGCTTAGTCTAGTATCAGGGGAATGTGGCCTTGACACTTGACCCAGCACGAAATACCGACGGAAAGTTACAAAAATAAAAATAACATCTAACACGGGGTCTGTGACGTATACTCCAATTTTACCTTCCCTTTGAGCTCCTGTATTTTACGGAAATTTGTATTTTCCAAACTCAGATTCGTCGAAATTTGGCTCGACTAATCTAAGTATGGGAAATCCTGACCACAGGTCAAAGTGCGTTTTATGTAGATAGAATCAGTTGCTATATCCAGCGATATAGAGGCAATCTTCATGTAATGTTATCAAAGGGTATATTATGAGAAAACTAGAAGAAAGCCCGTCAATAGTGACGGGGAAAATAAGACATGTAGAGTAATTTTTAATAAGCAGGTATTTTCTTTTTGTTCGTAAACTTTGAATTGCGCAGTTGCAAATGTTAAAATGTTATGGTAGTAGAAGCACAAACAGTATCTTTTCTTTTCTTTTTTCTTTCTTTTTCATTTCTTCTACAGATATAAATAAAAAAATACATGGTTATATTTTGAAAAAAAAAAATTAGCTGTATTCTGTGTGGGGCTGGACAGTATTTTGGGGGGCCCAGTATTAATGGTACATCTAGGATTTCACTATGTATGGATGAATAAAAATACCCAGGATAAAACGTTCCCAGAATATGATGAGGAAGCCATAAAAATATCCCCCCCCCGCCATATGGAAATGTGTATCCCATGATTCATGGACGAAACAGTAACAAAAAGAAGATGTAAAAAGTATGGTTGAAAAATAGGGACCAGTTCAGCTCTGCTTTAATCCCCCCGGGTTCAGCTTGTTGAAATTATATCGAAGTAGTGGGCAAAATAATATGATCCAAATACCACGCTTCAAACGAATTCTTAATGTATGAAAACTTTCCCCAATTACAGATGTGCACAAAAAAACATCTGTAATGCTTTCGAAATTTTAGAGGATGGACTGGGGATGACTACATTTTCGTGGATTTCTCCTAAAAAAGGGGCAAGAAATAGGAAATTTTTTCACAACGCAGTTTCTTATAGTTTTTGCTGTGCTATCTGCAAAAAAAAAAAGAAAAAAAACTGTAGAACACTGTCAATTATTCAAGCTTTCTGTAAAATTCTAGGGTCCCTTGGAAATGCGGGTCCCGGGGCTGCAGCCCCCTACCCCTCTTAAATGGGCTCTGGCGACAAAGTAGAACTAAAATTCCTGACGTAACGTTTTCCTGTTTCTAAAGAGTTGCTGAAACGATTTTAATAGTGTGACGCAACGTATCTCTAAACTCATGTCAGAGTTATTTGGATGAAATGGCGTTCAACCAGCAACTGTGAGAAATCGGTTTTTGTTGCTATGACAATAAAGTCAAGTGGTACCCACTTGCACTGCGTTGATTGGCTATATTTTATCGTTGTAAGAATCTTACCTTGATATGGAGTGTCAAAAAAAATACACGAAACAATGTTTCGTTAAAGTGAAACAGATATGTTCCAAATGTGAAACAATGAACATTATAAAAATGAACATGAACATTACAAAAATGAACATTTCAGAAATAAAAAAAAGTATATTGTTTGAGGCAGATTTTCAACAATTAAAACAGGCAAGCACCAGGAGGCGCCAACAAAACGGGACAAAGATTCAAACGTTCATACAAAGAAAATTATATATTTTTTAGATGTGTAATGCTCGTTTAAGTAACTGTCTGAACACTACATCGATCAGTCTCACAAACTTCACCTACAGTGAAACAGGAGCCATTTAAGAAATTTCAGAAAAGGTTACTTACTATTCGCGGGTAGCCTAGTGGTCAACGTTCTTGACTGCCACGAAGAAGAGCTCAGGTTCGATCCCAGGCAGGTACGAGCGCTTGAACCACTAAATATCCGCCGTGCGTCGGATGGGCACGTTAAACCGTCGGGCACCGGGCACTGGCCCCCGGTAATAAATAAGGGCGTCTTTCCCCGCCTTTCTACCTTACTTACGTGTCACTTTCCTATCGGGCACTCTAGCCCAAATCTCCTAGCTTCCTATTTCTAAGGGTTGTTTAAGACCTGCGGTCAGACACTCCCTTCCTAGAATCCTCTACATATGATCTGATCTGATCTGTTACTTACTATAAGTTTTTGTTCTGCCACCAATCCTTTGGCACTTCAACAAGGTGTAATCAAACGAACGTGAGTTAATAATAATAATAATAACACTTGGTTAAGAAAACAACACCAACACTAAAGTAAAACACGCAACCTTCCAATAACTCGAACTTCAATTTAACAACCTCTTGGACCATACTCATCACAGTTTGTCCCTCCACGAGCCTTCCAATTATTCGATCACGTCAATACAAATATTTCTCTTTTATTATTTGAAACATCTTGACGATCGTCGAGATGTCTCCAAAAAATACGATCGTCGAGATGTTCTCAAAAAATACGATCGTCAAGATGTTCTCGACGGCCACCGGTATTTTGCACAGCCTTGTACCTGTAATCCTGAAGGCCGAGTACGCAAGCGATAAAATGTTGTGGGCTGTACCGACCTCTTGGACCATAATCATCACAGTTCATCCCTCCTCGAGCCTTCCAATTATTCGATCACGATATTACAAATATTTCCCTTTTATTATTTGAAACATCTTGACGATCGTCAAGACGTCCTCGAAAAATACGATTGTCGAGATGTTCTCAAAAAATACGATCGTCAAGATGTTCTCGACGGCCACCTGTGTTTCGCACAGCTGTGTACCTGTAATCCTGAAGGCCGAGTACGCAAGCGATGCAATGCTGTGGGCTGTACCGACCTCTTGGACCATACTCATCACAGTTCGTCCCTCCTCGAGCCTTCCAATTATTCGATCACGACAATACAAAAATTTCTCTTTTATTATTTGAAACACATTGACGATCGTCAACATGTCTTCGAAAAATACGATCGTCGAGATGTTCCCAAAAAATACGATCGTCGAGATGTTCTCAAAAATACGATCGTCAAGATGTTCTCGACGGCCACCGTTATTTCGCACAGCTCTGTACCTGTAATCCTGAAGGCCGAGTACGCAAGCGACAGGATGCTGTGGGCTGTACCGACCTCTTGGACCATACTCATCACAGTTCGTCCCTCCTCGAGCCTTCCAAGTATTCGATCACGACAATACAAAAATTTATCTCTTATTATTTGAAACATCTTGACGATCGTTAACATGTCTTCAAAAATACGATCGTCGAGATGTGCTCGACGGCCACCAGTATTTTGCACAGCTCTATACCTGTAATCCTGAAGGCTGAGTACGCAAGCGATGCATGGGCTGTACCGACCTCTTGGACCATACTCATCACAGTTCGTCCCTCCTCGAGCCTTCCAATTATTCGATCACGACAATACAAAAATTTCTCTTTTATTATTTGAAACACATTGACGATCGTCAACATGTCTTCGAAAAATACGATCGTCGAGATGTTCCCAAAAAATACGATCGTCGAGATGTTCTCAAAAAATACGATCGTCAAGATGTTCTCGACGGCCACCGTTATTTCGCACAGCTCTGTACCTGTAATCCTGAAGGCCGAGTACGCAAGCGACAGGATGCTGTGGGCTGTACCGACCTCTTGGACCATACTCATCACAGTTCGTCCCTCCTCGAGCCTTCCAAGTATTCGATCACGACAATACAAAAATTTATCTCTTATTATTTGAAACATCTTGACGATCGTTAACATGTCTTCAAAAAATACGATCGTCGAGATGTTCTCAAAAAATACGATCGTCAAGATGTTCTCGACGGCCACCGTTATTTCGCACAGCTCTGTACCTGTAATCCTGAAGGCCGAGTACGCAAGCGACAGGATGCTGTGGGCTGTACCGACCTCTTGGACCATACTCATCACAGTTCGTCCCTCCTCGAGCCTTCCAAGTATTCGATCACGACAATACAAAAATTTATCTCTTATTATTTGAAACATCTTGACGATCGTTAACATGTCTTCAAAAATACGATCGTCGAGATGTGCTCGACGGCCACCAGTATTTTGCACAGCTCTATACCTGTAATCCTGAAGGCTGAGTACGCAAGCGATGCATGGGCTGTACCGACCTCTTGGACCATACTCATCACAGTTCGTCCCTCCTCGAGCCTTCCAATTATTCGATCACGACAATACAAAAATTTCTCTTTTATTATTTGAAACACATTGACGATCGTCAACATGTCTTCGAAAAATACGATCGTCGAGATGTTCCCAAAAAATACGATCGTCGAGATGTTCTCAAAAAATACGATCGTCAAGATGTTCTCGACGGCCACCAGTATTTTGCACAGCTCTATACCTGTAATCCTGAAGGCTGAGTACGCAAGCGATGCATGGGCTGTACCGACCTCTTGGACCATACTCATCACAGTTCGTCCCTCCTCGAGCCTTCCAATTATTCGATCACGACAATACAAAAATTTCTCTTTTATTATTTGAAACACATTGACGATCGTCAACATGTCTTCGAAAAATACGATCGTCGAGATGTTCCCAAAAAATACGATCGTCGAGATGTTCTCAAAAAATACGATCGTCAAGATGTTCTCGACGACCACCGTTATTTCGCACAGCTCTGTACCTGTAATCCTGAAGGCCGAGTACGCAAGCGACAGGATGCTGTGGGCTGTACCGAACTCTTGGACCATACTCATCACAGTTCGTCCCTCCTCGAGCCTTCCAAGTATTCGATCACGACAATACAAAAATTTATCTCTTATTATTTGAAACATCTTGACGATCGTTAACATGTCTTCAAAAATACGATCGTCGAGATGTGCTCGACGGCCACCAGTATTTTGCACAGCTCTGTACCTGTAATCCTGAAGGCCGAGTACGCAAGCGATGCAATGCTGTGGGCTGTACCGACCTCTTGGACCATACACACCACAGTTCGTCCCTCCTCGAGCCTTCCAATTATTCGATCACGACAATTTGAGAACATCTTCACCATCGTCAAGATGTTCTCAATATCAAAATTGAGAACATCTTGACGATGGTGAAGATGTTCTCAAAAATACGATCGTCAAGATGTTTTCGGCAAATCGTCAGGATGTTCTCTGCGAGCCCTTTAGTCGTCTATAGCATACAGCACACACAGTCGAACGTCTGTAACATTTGCACACCGTCCGGTGACTTTCGTTCAACTGCTGCGTGAGCGCATTTTGTACTCACGTCACACAAAGCACACGTCATGCTCCAATATTACGCATGTGCTGTTGCTCATGCTCCCAGACACGGTTTTGAATTAATTTGCATTTAGGTGTTGATGCTATTTACGGCGTTATTTTACTTTTTCCACTTTGTCCTTAAGTTTTGCACACTAGTGTATTACCATATAGTGACAACCGTATGTGTGAACATTTATCATATTCCTGTTAAAACTGCTGTCCATGCAAAAATGAGAACTGTGATCCAGTTATGAATTTTCTCTTCGTGTTTTCTTTCTTCCAACCATCAACCCTCCTTTTTTGTAAGCATTCATAGATTACTGAATATAGTCGTAAGAAGAAATACAGTATATTTGGGCTCTATCAGTCTCGTCTTTAATACTTTTTTGCTGCTGAGTAAATTTCCTCGCTTCTCTGTTGTTCTTCTTAGATTTCCCTGGCAACATGAAGAGAGTGTTTCATTTGTGTCTACCATCTGAGTCCCAGTGGTGAGCTTTCGACATCAGTTTATTCAACAGCGCACCGCAACTGGTGTGGGGGAACATTAACAGTTTTCGTACTCGTGCAACCCAGGGGCCGTTGTTGTTGCCAGAACTCTGCGGCGAATCCTGGATCGACGGGTATTTCCGCGATTCTCACCGTAACCGGATGCTGCCAAGAATTTCTCCTCTTGCGCTGCCCACTCCTATAGACGCTTTGTTTCCTCTAGCAGTCCCCATCGCCTGAGGCAAAGTGATGGGAAATTTCACAGTGGCTTCTTTTTCGAGGGCTTTCCCTTCCTTAAAACGAAAAGGATGGGAACCGATGACAGCAATTTTTCGTATCGACAGTAAGAAACCGCAAACACCTAGACGTGTTGAACGAGATCAAATTAATATATTGACCAGTATTAGAAAAAAATAAACACACCGGACAAAAAATTACGGAATGTAAACTTTATTTTTAATGGAGTTATATCACCATTTGATTTAATTACAGCTTTAATTTTGTTTGGCCTGACACCAATATGACTCAGTATCACTGCCTGCCACGGCGTTATTCTGATTACCCTGATAGTTTTTTGGCTTGAAATGATTACATTGATAGTTATTCTAATTAACCTGATAGTTATTCTAATTACCCTGATAGTCTATCATGGTAATCGTTATTCTGATTACCCTGATAGTTATTCTAATTAACCTGATAGTTATTCTAATTACCCTGATAGTCTATCATGGTAATCGTTATTCTGATTACCCTGATAGTTTTTTGGCTTGAAAGTTTTTTTTTTGCTTGCCTCGGCGTTATTCTGATTACCCTGATAGTTTTTTGGCTTGAAATGTGGTCTCTTCTTTAAGGTCTATTATACCTTTGTTGGCTGCGTTGTACTCTGAATTAGTTGTCGCACACCCTTCGAATAATCCAACAATAATCGACACTGTCACTGCAGGATTTAAAATCCAATAAAACAAGATCACGTTAAAGGTTTATTACATTAAAATATATTATTTACAAGTTAAAATCTACTAGATCTTTTGGGCCGTCAAACGTGCTGATCCCACCATATGCAAAGCAACAACTTCCTGGAATGGATATTTGGTTTGGCGGTACTGGTGGTAGGCTGACCTGGATAAACCCACGATTTGCGCCGCTTAGGATTATCGTAGAGGATCCACTTCTCATCACAGGGCAAAATCTTGCGGAGGAAATCTTTCTTCTTGAATCTAGAGAGCAAGGACACATCAACATCGTAGCGCCTAGACTTGTTCGCAGCTGTGAGTTGGTGGGGCACCCAACGGCCCTCCTTGTGAATCCGTCCAAGCTTGTGCAATCGCTCTGCAATGGCTTGCCGTGTTACTCCGAGTTCCTGAGCGAGCTCTGACTGTGTGCGATAAGGATCCGCGTCCAACAGTTGTTCCAGTTCCTCATCGTCCTTTCTGTGGCTGTCCCGGACGTTGTGCATCACGAAGATCGAAATTTCCCTGCTAAAACCGCTGGAATCACTTCTTATACGTAATGTAGGACACAGCAGCCTCACCAAAAGCAGCAAAGATCATTTGCTGGGCTTCCGCGGCACTTTGTTTTAGCTGAAACGCGAACCGGAGGCAGTGCCTCAAATGTTGCTTCTCGAACGACATTGCTTTCACCGTCAGCTTTCGTCCCTTCTGTCACTACAACTGTGAACGGTTACGATTGCCTGGAAAGCTGTTGGATGGCGCTGCAATCAACCATTATCGCACACAGCTATTTGCATCTGCCGACGTTCTTTAATCGCTTGCGGTTAGGAGCCGAGAAGTAAGTTGCACACTTAATAGTTGCAAGTAAGTGGACGCTGAAAAACGTTTAAAGCTTAATTCGTGTATTAGTCAATATAAACAACACTCGCCGTTTTTACACGATATTATAAAAGTCGATGATGCTGACTATAAAACTTTAAACAAAAGGTTGTAATACATTAGTACTTTCGGGTCTACTATAGACCCACAGAGAAGAGAGGTGTATAGACCCATCTTCAGATTTGAATTAATCGAACTCTGAGATTACTTATGGTTATATCAAGAACAATGCCAGATTACAACTTAAAACTTGAGAAGTAAAACACATGTGACGTAGTCAATCAAAAAGCCTGTGTACGAGAGTCAACGTCTTGTGGGAGGAGGCACTGTTTGTTCAAAATAAGGTTCTTCCAAACTCCAGGAATGTAATTAGGTAAAACATCATTGCAACAAGAGTCAAAGTTCTTAAGTATAAATAAACTTTCTGTAAATAACAAATTTGATTTACATAACGGAGATGCCAGAATTGACAAATTGTCCCAATCTGGAAAAACCTTACCACTGTTAACTGCTCTTGCCAAGGCAGTCGTTTGTGATCCGTTCCGAACATTGTATTTATGTTCAACAAGTCTAGTATGAACCTTCCTATAAGTTGATCCGATATATAGAGAATCTTTAGTTCCTGGGTCGTTTGATCTCAACGGAATACTGTAAACACCAGATATCAAGTCGACTTTGGAGTCAAAACCATAAACCATAAGATGTTTATGGTTTTGACTCCAAAGTCGACTTGATATCTCTGGCAGGCATTCTTTAGGGCATGAACAATGAGTGGAATAAATTGTAGATATCAAGTCGACTTTGGAGTCAAAACCATAAACATCTTATCATCGATCCGTAGCGACAGTGATCCTGTGCCAAGCCTCGACAAATGGGGTGTTTACAGTATTCCGTTGAGATCAAACGACCCAGGAACTAACGATTCTCTATATATCGGATCAACTTCTAGGAAGGTTCATACTAGACATGTTGAACATAAATACAATGTTCGGAACGGATCACAAACAACTGCCTTGGCAAGAGCAGTTAACAGTGGTAAGTTTTTTCCAGATTGGGACAATTTGTCAATTCTAGCATCTCCGTCATGTAAATCAAATTTGTTATTTACATAAAGTTTATTTATACTTAAGACCTTTGACCCTTGTTGCAATGATGATTTACCTAATTACATTCCGGGAGTTTGGAAGAACCTTATTTTGAAAAAACAGTGCCCCCTCCCACAAGACGTTGACTTTCGTGCCCAGGCTTTTTGATTGACTACGTCACATGTGTTTTACTTCTCAAGTTTTAAGTTGTAATCTGGCATTGTTCTTGATATAACCATATGTAATCTCAGAGTTCGATTAATTCAAATCTGAAGATGGGTCTATAATAGACCCGAAAGTACTAATGTATTACAACCTTTTGATTAAAGTTTTATAGTCAGCATCATCGACTTTTATAATATCGTGTAAAAACGGCAAGTGTTGTTTATATTGACGCTGAAAAAGATTAGATTTATTCCCCATCCTATATACATTTTAGCTAAATACAGTTAAAGCCGAAACTAAATAACACCACGATTATCGAGATGACTTTGTTTGATGCTCCGGCATGGCTCTTATAAATATTCCGTGATTTCTAAGCTAATTCAAGGAAAAATTCATCCGCTTCAGAAAGTAGTTCCATACCTTTATGAGTCCATTTTCTTGCAATTAAATAAGTAATTGATGCTGAATGTGGTTTCATTTGGTAGATTCAATTACGACTTTAATTTAGAACATTTTTTCTTATTTCAATTTTTTGGGGGGAAATTTCAAAAACGAAGGGAAGAATTAAGAAATTGAGGACATTTGACTTCCTCAACTAGTTTTGACGGGGGAGAAGCATTGAAATTCAGGACTGTCCCCAGAAAACGAGGACGCCTGGTCAACTTACCCTACGCGTCATTAGATCCATTGTGTAGTTTGCTTTGAATTTTCCTTAACGTTCAAGGATGCCATGTCATTCTAAGTTCTGAAATTATCTTTCTTTTTTTTTTTTTGTACTGTTTGTTATTTTTTCGCGGGGAAGATGAGGCCCTAATTTACGAATATTTATTTGCAACCCGTTTTTGTTTTTTTTTCACTGAAATATATTTGATACGAGAAGCTTCTCGCTATTCGACATTTAATTTCTGCTTTCTGTTATCATTTCGTGAGAGCTGAAATAAAAAGATGGCATAATTTGATATTCTGGAGTCTTAATTCACACAATCGCGACAAAATATATTTTGATTTCATTTCGACTGCAATATCATTGTACTGAAACTTTAATAAATCTGGCAAAACTGCGCAATTTACGCCGCCATCATTAAATAGCAAAAGCCACTTTTCCATTTTTTTTTTTTCGATAAAGACAGAATTTTAATCAAGACCCAGATGAAAAATAAAAGAAAAACTAATAAAAGTAAAAAAAAACTGCATAAACGTACTAAGAACAGAAACTAATATTGAAATTTAAGCTCGGATCATTCGTCTCATTTTAAAAAGTAACCGAACAAATTACAATGAAAGAATCGATTCTGTTTCACCAGTGCAGAAAAATAATAGCAAAAAAAAAAAAAAAAAAAAGAAGCTTGACTGAAGTAAAAAATGGGCTTATTAAAAGTAAATTATTCTCCAGAGCTGCTAGATAAAGCATTCATCAAGAATACCACGTAAAAAAACAGCTTTCTGTGCAGGAAATTAGTTATTACAAAAATCGTCTAAAAAATAAAAAGAACAGGTCATTGAAAATTGCATGTGTGACAAAAGTTAAAAGGCTTCAAAAAAGGGGGAAAGGGAAGTGAAAGAATAAAAATAAAAGAGGGGAAAAAAGCACAATGGATTTCCCAAAGAAGTTAAGAACTTAATTACATCCGCTTCTAAATCCATGAAAGCGGTCCTCAAAAACGCTCTATTTGTGAACAAGCACTAATCTTCTTGAACCGAAATTTAGATAGCAGTTTTTACGTTGAAACAGCAAATGTACACTTTCTTGTAATTAACTTCCATAGACCAAAAACTCTACCTTCATGAGCAAAGAGCTATTGATGCATGCTGACAATTTAGTCTGTGATGTTTGACCTGGGCGATTTTGGTATGTTTTGTAAATTTTGGTTTAGATTGTGCCTTATATTGTTAGCAAAGTGCAATATGGATTAAAGTTCATATATATACACTGGCGGAAAGTGAAAAAAGAACACCAAGAAGGAGACGTCTGATACCAACGAAATTTATACAGCATAATAACGGAATACAGAGGATAACGTGATCAAAACAGTATGGCAAAATACAGCTGTATTTGCTGGTAAACTGAAAAATAACATTTCCATGTAACATGGTTAGTACGAGGTTGAACCGCCATGAACTGCGTCACACTGTGCAATTCTGGCATGGAGTCTGTCGCGTACAGATGTTGGATGTAAATTTGGGGTATTGAGTTCCAAGAATCCTCAACCTGGACGCGTAAATCGGGGATGGTCGTGGCTGACCGTGGAGACTGGATAAGTCGTTGTCCCATAAAATCCCACACGTGCTCAATGGGGGATAAATCCGGTGAACTTGCAGGCCATGGAAGTTGTCTCACACCCAGAAGTGCATGTTGCGTTGCACGTGCCATGTGTGGGCGTGCGTTATCTTGCTGGAAAACACCACGATGGACCGACCTTACAAATGGCACAACAACAGGCTGAATGATGTTGTTGATGTAGGAGGTGCTTTTTAACGTACCCGGTACAAACACTAGTTGTGCACGGGAGTGATAGCTGATCGCTCCCCACACCAGGAGACCAGGTGTAGGCCCTGTGTGTCGCTGGCGGATGCAAGAAGGGTGGAGACGCTCCCCTGTGCGTCTGCGAACACGCATACGGCCATCGGAGGCTCCCAAGCAGAATCTGCTTTCATCACTGAACACGACAGATCGCCATTGCGTTCTCCAGTACAGACGTTGGCGACACTACTGCAGCCGTTTCTGACGGTGGGCTGGAGTCAGAGGTACACATTCCAGAGGCCCGCGTGCACGTAGTCCTGCATGTAGTAGACGGTTGCGGATTGTTCGCACAGTCACTTCTGGTGCAACGGCAGCTCGGATTTGTGTCGCAGTGGATGTCCTGCTTGACAACGCCGCTCATCTTATGCGTCGATTGGTCCGCTCATCACTCTGTCTGTGACTCCCGGTTCCACGTCTTCTCGTGTGGGAATGTTCCTCGGACCATCTACGCCACCATCGTACCACCACCGATACTTCCCATTAAATTCGCTCCGCAATACGACAATACGACCACCCGGCCTCGCGGAGTCCGACTAGACGACCTCGCTCAAAGTTCCGATAACTGCTGAAATCGTACACGTCTTACGCCGTACCCCTTAAATACCACCGACGATTATTTACATATTATGCCGTGGTGTGGCGTAAGCGCTCACCGGTTGGTCCCGAAATTAACATCACACGTACGTAAACTCGACCCCATTAACATATGTAAATTTCATGATCGTCCGACAATTCCTTCTTGGTGTTCTTTTTTTACTTTCCGCCAGTGTATATATATATCTCACGGATAAGGAAATTTGACGGGTAATGAACGGATAATGGTTGCATATATATATATATATATGGATATTTCTGAAGTTAACAGAAAAGTAACCAAAGCTCTTATGGAAACAGCAACAAAATTAGCTGGGTCTAAGAACAAGTTGCATGTGAACAAATTATCAGGAAAAACCAAAATGTTGATGCAAAAAAGAAGAGAGATGAGGACAACTAAAGAAGATGTGACTTCCAAAGTGGAATATATAGAGCTATGCAAGACAGTACGAAAAAGTATCACTGAAGACCTAAGGAAATTCAACTGTGAACTAGTGAGGAAAGCAATTGAAAACAACCAAAGCCTAAAGATAGCAAAGGGTCATCTCAGTAAGGGAAGAAAACAGATTATGGCACTGAGAAAAGAAGATGGTTCTGTAACAAGAAATAGAGGCGAAATTTTGACAAGAGTGAAAGATTTCTATTCAAAATATATAAAAGGGACGATACATGTACTCCAGACATTAAGAAAGATACAAGTACCAGAGCACTTCCAGTTCTCCCAGTGGAAGTTACACATGCAATCAAGAACTTTAGACGGAGGAAAGCTTCAGGATAATATGGAATTACCGTGGACATTATACAAGAAGAAAGTGGAGAAATTGAAACAATACTCTCCTAAGAGTTCACTAGATGCCTTAATGAAAGGAAGATTCCTGAAGATTGGAACAATGCTACAATGATCCTGCTACATAAACAAGGTGACATTGAGGACCTTAGGAACTACAGTCCCATCAGCCTCCTATCAGTGGTTTATAAAATCTTCACTAAAGTTCATTCACACCGCTTGAAGGTAACACTGAATATGAGTCAACCGAGAGAACAAACTGAATTCAGGAGTGGCTATTGCACTACAGATCACATCCATGTGCTGAGAGAACTAATTGAAAGGACGAGGGAGTATGAACTCCCATTGTGTATGGCTTTTATCGGTTATGAATAGGCCTTTGATTCCGTAAAACCATCAGCATTTACAACGGCTTTGAAATCCTGCGGTATTAAAGATGCATTTATTAGTATTATTAATAATATCTATGAAAAAGCAAGTGCAAAGGTTCGGCTATTTCAGAATGCAGCACCATTAAAAATTGGAAAGGAAGTGAGACAAGGTGACACCATATCACCCAAAATCTTTAATGCCACATTGGAAAATGTCTTTCAATTACTGAACTGAGAAAACAAAGGGATAAAAATTAATGAAGATTATTTAACTCACCTTCGTTTTGCTGATAACGTAGTCATTTTTGCAACCACCCCGTCAGAGCTGCAGAGTATGATCCAGAAACTTGCTGATAAGAGAAAGAAGTGGGATTAAAAATGAACTTTCAGAAGACAAAAGTGATGTACAATGCTTTTACAAGAAATGAAGATTTATCGAATGATGGGGAAAAGCTAGAGATAACCGATGCTTACTCCAGACATTACGAAAGGTATCAGTACCAGAATTCTTCCTGTTCTCCCAGCTTGGACAACAGATATCAAGTGGGGGTCACATTGATGAAGAAATTAATTGGCCTATACAATTTGGATGGAGAGCTTTTGGAAGAAATCGTACAATTTTTAAGAGCGATATGCCATTTCGTCTTAAGGGAAAAGTGTGTGCCGCCCCGGTGGCGCAGTGGTCTCAGGCGCTGGCCTCTGATTATTCGTCCGTAAGGGGTCCGGGTTCGAATCCCGGTCAGGCATGGATGTTGTGTTTGTCTTACGGCACTGGCTCTCTCCCTTCCCTGGAACCAGTGACCCTAAATTAGGGACGGGCGACTGCTTATAGCCCATTGAGTTGTGTTTGATCAATACATCCTTCCAGTGCGTACGTATGGTGCAGAGACGTTGGTCTTAACTACAAAACACATGCAAAGGCGTAGACAACTGAAAGGGCCGCCCCGGTGGCGCAGTGGTCTAAGCGATGGCCTCTGATCATTCGTCCGAAAGGGGTCCGGGTTCGAATCCCAGTGAGGCTAGGATGTTGTGTTTGTCTTACGGCACTGGCTCTCTCCCTTCCCTGGAACCGGTGACCCTAAATTAGGGACGGGCGACTGCTTATAGCCCATTGAGTTGCTCACGGTGGTCGTTAAACCTCCAATAAAAAAAAACTGAAAGGAGCATGGGAAGGTGCATGCTTGGTGTATCCAGGAGGGATAACAAGAGGAACTCGTGGATCATAAAATTGAAGACATCATGATCAGAGTAAAATCTCTGAAATGGCAATTGGTTCGACATGTTGCCAGAAGAACGGACCACTGATAGGCAACCGAAATTCTAGACTGGATTCCAAGGGACATGAAAATATACAGAAGAAGACTACATGGGATTTGGGTGGATAAAATTCTAAAGTATACGGGAATAACATGGAAGAGACTGGCACGAGACAAAACTTTGTGGAAAAAACTTGGGGTGGCCTTCATCCAGAAGTGGGTTGAATACGGTTAACAATGCTGCTACTGATGATGATGACATATACACTGACGGAAAAAATATCCCAACACCACGAAAAAATAGTTGTAGAGGAATGAAATGGCGGCAATACATTTGTATAGGTAACATATTTAATCGATTAAGGTTTCAAGATCACAGCTTATTGTAAGCGCGAGAAGAGCCATTTTAAATGTGAAATGCTGGTACATTAATAACCGGTGTAACCGTCAGAATGTTGAATGCAAGCACGAAAACGTTCATGCGTATTGTGTCGTACAGGTGCTAAATGTCAGTTTGTGGGATGGAGTTTCATGCCTGTTGCACTTGGTCGGTCAATACAGGGACGGTTAATGCTGATTGGGGGTGACGCTGGAGTTGTCGTCCAATGATGTCCCATACGTGCTCGATTGGTGAAAGATCTGGTGATCTAGCAGGCCACAGCAACATGTAGACACTCCGTAGAGCATGTTGGGTTACAACAGCGGTATGCGGGCGAGCGTTATCCTGTTGGAAAACACCCCCTGGAATGGTGTTCATGAATGGCAGCACAACATGTTGAATTACCAGACCGACGTACAACTGTGCCGTCAGGGTGCGTGGGATAACCACGAGAGTGCTCCTGCTGTCATAGGAAATTGCTCCCCAGACCATAACTCCAAGTGTAGGTCCAGCAGGTGTAGGTCCAGTGTGTCTCGGCCGCAGACAGGTTGGTTGTAGGCGCTCACCTGGCCTCCTTCTAACCAACACATGGCCATCACTGGCACACAGGCAGAACCGGCTTTCATCAGAAAACACAACAGATCTCCACTCCGTCCTCCAATGAGCTCTAGCTTGACACCACTGACGTCGCAAACGGCAGTGGTTTGGAGTAAGTGGAATGCACGCTATAGGGCGTCTGGCTCGGAGCTGTCCTTCAAGTAACCGACTTGTAACAATTCATTGTGTCACTGTGGTGGCAACTGCAGCTCGAATTGCTGCCGCAGACGCGGTACAATGCGCCACGGCCATACGCCGTACACGGCGGTCTTCCCTCTCAGTAGTGCCACGTGGCCGGCCGGAACCCGGTCTTCTTGAAGCAGTACCTTCCCATGACCACCGCTGCCAACAATCATGCACAGTGGCTACATTCCTGCCAAATCGTTCTGCAATATTGCGGAAAGAAAATCCACCTTCTCGTAGCCCTATTACACGACCTCGTTCAAACTCCGTGAGCTGTTGATAATGGCTTCTTCGTCTTCTTAAAGGCATTCTTGACTAACATCAACACACTACGTCGAATCTCAACGATAACTAACGCTCACGAACGTTACAGCGCATATTTACAGCAAACCTGCTTTGCATGTTCCGATGGGCGCTACTAGCGCCACACGTATTCGCCGAGCGCGAAATTTGCATAGACGTCATCTTACAGATGTACTCTTAACGCCTACTAACTGTCGTTTATCTAACACAACCCCTTCTTGGTGTTGGGATTTTTTTCCGTCAGTGTATATAGGCGATGTAACAGGTGCACAGGAACAGGGCCGAGGGGACAAAGGGTGCCCTGAAATGGAACTGACAAAAAATGTGTCTTGTGAAAACGCGTGGGTGACGGGATAAATAAAATATCATCATCATTAGATGAAGTAAAACGCTTTTTCCTTTGCTTCCAGTTAAAAATGTTTGCTGTTAAGTAGTCTTGTATTAGTCAGTCATGATTAGAAGAGCATCTTTTTAAAATGATGCTTCAAGCTTTTTTATTAAATGTGCATCCTTTCATGGGAGGAAGGGAGGGCTCGTTCAAAGATCAAGCTTCTCCCTTCCTCGCGGGAGCAGAGCTCCCGTGAAGTGATCATGCGCGCTCGCACATTTTCGCTTTGTCGACTGTTTTATGTGGTTTAATGGTTTAGCATCCGTACCTGTGACGTCACTGAGCAGAGAAGGCACAAGGATTACGTCGATGAACTGGCCCTGCATACACAATCGTGGAGCAGTTGGAGCCACAGAGTAAAAGTTGTATTATATACTAAAGTCGCTAATGCCTCCAGACCCTAACTGAACTGGCAGACCGGAACAAAGTGCAACTGTTCTGGGCGCCAGGACATAGGGGTTTTGTAGGTAATGAGAAAGTCGACCTTCTTGCTAAAGAGGGGACAGAGCAGGATTTTTATGGTCCAGAGCCTGCATAGTGCTCGCCCCTGGTGTGGCTAGAGGACTAATTAAAAGGCTTGCTGAGGACTAAGCAGCTTGACCTCTGGCATGCAACCAAGGGACAGAGGCAAGCAAAGGAACTTAATCAAGGACCCTTGCCTCATAGGACTAAGGAACTCCTTAAACTGCCAAAAAAGGATATTTGACTGATTGTTGGTCTACTTACAGGACACTGTCGTCTTATTAGGCACCTTAATTTGATCGGGGTGAAAGAGGATCCACTTTGTAGAGGATGCCATCTAGAAGAGGAAACTTCCTTGCATTTTCTTTGTGACTGTGACTTTTTTGCAGCACTTAGGCTTGAACACTTTGGTACTCATAACTTGAGACCAAGTGATCTCTCTTTAGTACCAGTCAAGAGCATTCTTGCTTTTGCTCGTGCATCTGGTTTCTTTCGAGATTAGGGCTGGGGATGCACAACAGACCTTAGGTAGCGGTGGTAGATCATTGTACTCCTCCCCCATAGTTACAATTAGAATTACAAAGTCGTTAAGGCTCTGGTTGGACCAGTAAGCTTTGTTCGAGTTTTAACAGCGGATGCAGATCTCGCTATTAAGTACAACCAAGATTTAAGAATGTACGATTTCACATGTGAAATGAGCTTTAAATTTGAAACCTCGACACTAATTTTATGAAACATTAAATCTGCAATTCCGTTTGATATTCTACGGGTCCTTCATACTTTGGATTAATGGAGTCATATCCGAATATCACCATTGCTCTCTGAATATTTCTCACTCTTCCTGTTTCTACCGCTTCGTACAAATTAAAGTTAAGGATTATTTCAGATAGATTATCGGACGAGGACGATTGTCTAATCTTTCAATAATTTACAATGAATAAAATATCGTTAAAGATATTAATTATAATGATGTAATCAATGAATTTGCTGAAATGAAACACAGAAAAGTGTAATGAAAATAATTATTTCCATTTATAAATATATATGAATGATCTTGGATATCTCTTGTGTACGGAAAAATGATTTGTAAACAATTGCTTTACTTGTTTTATTGTATTTGTTTTGCATTTCAGTGTATATACACTATATTAACAAAAGTCACCGGGCACCTAGAAGAGAAACACAACATGGCATTTATTGACATACATTAGTACGGTGTTGGTCCACCTTTGGCCTTAATGCATGCACTGACCCTTTGAGATACGGTTTCGACAAAATTTTGGAACACAGCGATAGGTATGCGCTTCCATTCAGTACATAATGATGCCGCTAACTGTTGCTTAGTAATAGGCCTTGGTTCCAAAATTCTTATGCGGCGCTCTAATTCATGCCATAGGTGCTCTATGGGATTAACATCAGGGCTCTGTGCTGGCCTGTCCACACACGATACGGAATTACCGTTAAACCACGCCATAACAGTCCTTGCTTCATGGCTCAGTGCATTATGCTGCTGGTACTAACAAGGCTTGATTCCATAGTATCACCACAGAGTTGGTAGAGCATAATTGTCCAGAATATCGAGGTAGACGTGCTGGTCAACAGATTTGTCCACGATAACCAATAGACCGGGACCATACCACGAAAAACACCCCCATACGAGTACACTGCCATCTCCAAACTTGACCGTAGGAACAGTACACTGTGGTAAATAGCGTTCCCCCGGCTGCACCATACCCCCACACGGCCATCAGACTGATAGATCGTGCATCTGGATTCATCAGTCCATAGGACCCGTTTCCATTGATCTACGGTCCACGATAAATGTTCTTTACAGCATGCTAAACAACGAGTAGCATTCCGAGTGGAGATGAAAAACTTATGAGCACGACCACGGTAACCCATGGAATGAAGTTCTCTGCGAATGGTACGTGTACATACCGAGGTTCCAGCATTTTTACTCACCTGTACACTGAGGTTTTGCGCAGTACTCCGTCGATTAGCTGTAACGACTCTCCTGTGGCTTCGACGTCCTCTATCACTGATTTTCTTTGGTTTGCAGGTACGTTTTGCTGCTTCAGGCACGCCATGTGTCTTCCACTTATTCCGTACATCCAAAACAGTTTACTTGCGTATGTTTAAACGCCTCTCGGTTTCTCTTATGGACAACCCACTAATATAACAGATATAACACCCAACAATGTTTCCTTTCGCAAAGTCAATTCTCTCCCAAAAGCGACATTTCCACTCAAATTCACTGTGCCATATGATCGCGGTCAGCTGCAGGTTTAATTTCATACCGTTTGCAGTTGTACTGTGCATCTTAACAACGCAGCGGATCCCTTCATTTGCTTTTGAAGGGTTGTCAGGTGAATTTCGTCAATATAGTGTATATGTATACTAGCTTTTCCCCGCGACTCCGTTCGTTTTCAACTCGGAACATATTATTTATTATCGGAACATATTATTTATTATCGGAACATACTATCTTAGAATATATTATCGTATGTAGTTACAGTGCTTCTGCATATACCACATTTTTAGTTTAGTTGCTTGTAGTAATTACAATGAATTGATTTTCCGAGCTTCCGAATCTGGATAAACGGACATAAAATTAGCCGTGAGAGAAACATTCCTGTCTTAAATCTAACCCCACATATCTGAATGTTTAACTTTCGGATATATTGATAGTTATGGCGAAGAAACCATTTGAGAAATTGTAGTTTTTTGAAAGCAAAAGTAGGTATCATCGAGATACGGGGTATGTGTGCTATCTGTCCAGCAATGTGAGTATTGTTATAAAACGATTTTCATTATGCCCTAAACGATTTTCTCTTTCAACAGAGTTCTCCCTAAGAAAATGTGCCACTAAGAAAACAATATCAAACAGCTTTGTAGCTTTGTGCACTAAATAGGCAATTATAATTAACCCATACCACTAATTAAACAAACAACTAAATCATTCTCATCTTCGGGTATGAGGTACGATAGAGTTCTAAGTACCACCAACCATCTTAGTTCACTTTTATGGTACTTGAAATATTTACATTAAATTGCATAATAAAAACCTGACCAATCAAGATTCTAATCCAACCAATGATTTTCTACTAAGTAAACAAACTAAATCAGTATCAACTTTCGCCAAGTTTATTACTTAAGCATACGAATGCTGAAATAATAATATAGATACCTACTCAAAATTCACTTAAAATCGAGACCTTGGCAATCAAGGAAGCAATAACAGTGCGTACGTCTGCACTACGTGCTGGTTGGCTTGGCTGTGCCGGGGCGACATGGTATTCTGCTGATTTCGAAGTGGGGGTGTCTCCCCCCCCCCCCAGCATGGCGCACGTGCGGGAAGCGGCAGTGTTTTAAATAAACGTTTGCTGTTCATTCACAATTTGTCACACCATAATAATATACACAGTCGAGTCACATTATTGTGACCACCTCCCACTTTGACGTCAACAGCGCGTAGCCAATGAAAGAAAGCACGTGTCGTGTGAACTGGCTTCGAGGGCATATAAGGTATGCTGTAGGCATTCTGAAAACATATCACTCGTTGCTGTCATGGATAAAAGGAGCGATTTATCAGATTTGCGAAAAGGGATGATTATCGACTTTCGGAGCAAGGGTGGCAGTATTTCTGAAACAGCGCAGTTTGTGAACTGTTCACGTGCTGCTGTGGTTAAAGTGTATCGTGATTGAAGAAATGACACCATTGCGAATAAGCGATGTGGAAACTGCGGACCATCACGAGCCATTCATGTGAGAGGTGAAAGTCGACTGCGAAGGAGCGTGAGGGTGAACATACACGCTACAGTGGAGCATCTCCCTGGCGGAAGGGACCAGGTGGCTATGGAAAGTGTGTCTAAAACAACATTTCAGCAAACCCTGCTGCGTTTGGGGCTCCAATGCAGACGCATGGTCACTGAACCTTTGCTAACGAAAGTGAATCGGCAGAAAAGTCTTACATTTGCACGGCAGTATCCGAATTGGACCTCCGTTGATTGGTAAAGGATTGCCTTCTCCGGTGAGTCACGTTTTCAGCTTCAACGAACGGATGGACGTTGGCGTATGAGGCGAGAAACATCGGACAACAAACACTCTTCAACCATTTCTGGAAGAACACAAGCTGATCGGGGCAGCGGTATGGTCTGGGGAATGTTTTCGTGGCATTCCCTGGGTCCACTCATACCTGTGGAAGGCACTATGGACCAAATGCGTTATGAATCCATCGTTGCAGCCCACGTACACCCATACATGCTGATTATCTTCCCTGGGGCGAATGGGATTATCCACCACGACAATGCGACGTGTCACGTTTGTTGTTCATCCCATACTTGCCATACCGTAATAATATATGGCCGATGTCCATCTGGGATAAATCAGCTTTTAAATGGCGAAAGAATTTTCCAAATCGATTTAGTAGTTTCCGAGATTAGGCAGTGGTGTTCTACATGAACGATTGCTGTTCATCCCCGTTTTTTCATTACGTAATATTATATAGCCTACGTCCTTCTGGAAGAAATAAGCTTTTGAATGGCGAAAGAACTTTCTTTTTTTTATTAGAGGTTTAACGACCACCGTGAACAACTCAATGAGCTATAAGCAGTCGCCTGTCCCTAATTTAAGGTCACTGGTTCCAGGGAAGGGAAAAAGCCAGTGCCGTAAGACAAACACCGAACCCATGCCTCATCGAGATTCGAACCCCGACCCCTTTCGGAGAAACGATCAGAAGCCATCGCTTAGACCACTGCGCCACCGGGGCGTCAAAGAATTTCCCAAATTGGTTAAGTTGTTTCCGAGATTAGGCAGCGGTGTTCTACATAAGCGTTTGCTGTTCATCCCCGTTTTTTCGTACCATAATATACACTGAAGTGCCAGAAAAACTGGTACAGACGAGCTTATGCAAAATACATAGCAACGTCACCTATGCGCGTACTCGGTTGCATCCGCCAGTGCGTATATAAACCGATAAACAACCTTGCCAGCTGTCAGAGCTGTTTTCGGCATGAGAATGACAAGTAAAATCAATTTAAGCGATTTTCAACGCGGTGTCATAGTTGGCGCTCGTGAGATGGGTCATAGTATTTCGGAGGTAGAAACGAAGTTCGGATTTTCACCGACGATCATTGCAAGGGTGTACCGTGACTACAAGAATTCCGGCAAAACCTCCAACCTGCGATACCAGTGTGACCGGAAAAAGACATTGGGCGAACGTGACCATCGTCGGCTGTCAAGAATCGTTTCACGCGATAGGCGTGCAACACTCTCGCAGGTATCATCGGAATTCAATGCTGGAGCCTCAACAAGCATCAGCGTCCGGACTGTGCAACGTACCCTGCACGATATGGGCTTTGAGAGCAGACGCCCAACTCGAGTCCCCTTGATGGGTGCACGACACAGAGCTATGCGCCTCGCTTGGGCACGGCAACACCTCCACTGGACACTTGATGACTGGAAACAAGTTGCCTGGTCTGACGAGTCGCGTTTCCAACTGTATCGGGCAGATGGAAGGATTCGTGTGTGGCGCAAACCCCATGAAGCCATGGATCCCGCCTGTCAACAGGGAACTGTACCGGCTTGTGGGGGTCCGTAATGGTATAGAGTGTGTTTAGCTGGACTTCACTGGGACCCCTGTACTGTAAAAAATTGACTGTAGATTTTACGGTTTTAAACCGTTTTCCAGGATGCCAACACAAAACCGTAAAATCTACAGTTTTATGCAGTGTTGGAGCAAAGCTATAGCTTTGCTCCAACACAATCAACACATTCGTTTCAGCCAAATTTTTGTGTTTTCGTGATTATTTGGGCTGTGACTCGCTCCAGCCAAATTCTGTGCTGTTTTCTTCATTGAATACAGTGTTGGAGCAAAGCTATAGCTTTGCTCCAACACTGCATAAAACTGTAGATTTTACGGTTTTGTGTTGGCACCCTGGAAAACGGTTTAAAACCGTAAAATCTACAGTCAATTTTTTACAGTGTGGTACGTCTACAAACGTCTGTGACAGGCCAATGCTCTGTGCGCATCCTTTCTGACGAGGTACACTCGTTCATATCCTGCATTCATGCTGATGGGTTGGGCCTGTTCCAACAGGACAATGCACATCCATACAAGTGTCGGGACACCACATTATGGTTAGAGGAGCATTCATCTGAGTTTGCGGTGTGCTCACCATAGTCCCCAGATCTGAACGTGATAGAACACATTTGGGATGTCATGCAACGCGCTATCGAACACAGGAATCCGAGACCTCGGAATACACTCGAATTGCGGAACGCTCTGCAGGAAGTATGGTGTGCATTGCCTACAGCATATTTCCGGAAGCTAGTGGAGTTCATGCCCTCTCGTATTTCTGCAGTCCTGCGCTTCCGTGGGACACCTACCAAGTATTAGACTGGTGTACTAGTTTTTCTGGAATTTCAATGTTTATAACCTACGTCCATCGGGAAGATATAAGCTTTTGAATGGTGAAACAATTTTCCAAATCGGTTTAGTAGTTTTGTGAGATTATCTCTTCCAAGCATACACACTCACAAAGTTTTTTCTTTATTAGTGTAGATAGATACCCACGATTCGTAAGGGATTACACAGGGTACGCTTGTAAAACTCATTTCATTGTATTCCTCCTGAAAGAAAAAATTTATAGCAGCTAAAGCTATGGAAACAGAAGAAGAGAAAAGTTACAGAGAGGTAACATTTGAGCATCAAGTGGTCGAACATAGTTTATAAAGAATTATCAGAAACTTACACCGAAGAGCCAAAACATTAGGACCAGCGTGTCTTTATGCAAATCGAAGCAACTGCAGGTAAACGACGACGCGTGTGAAGGTCATGAAACGGAATGAATAACACCTGATACTCAGCTCTCTTATTCAGTGTTATTCTCATCCTTCAGATAGGAGAGGCAGCAGACTTAAGCAAGTTTGAAGCACACCAAATTCTAATGGCCAGAAGGTTGGGTCAGAGGTCTCTTTTGGGGTGCTCATAGGTCAGTACCTTCAAAAAGTGTTTGGAGTAGGTGCAACACGAACCGCCGGCGAGGTGTGGACCGAACAGGGCACATCGATGCTAGAAGTGAGAGAAGGCTATTCCGTATGGCACGAGCCAACAGAAGGGATACTGTGGCACAACTCGCCTGTAATTTGAATGCTGGTAACAGCAGTAATGTGTCACAATACACAGTACATCAGTGCTAGAAGTGAGCAAGGCTGTCCCGTATGGCACGAGCCAACAGAAGGGATACTGTGGAGCATCTCGCTGGTAATTTGAATGACGGTGACGGAAGTAATGTGTCCCAACACGCAGTACATCGAACCTTGCTGACAATGGGGATGCGTAGCCACAGGCCGCTCCATGCTAACCTCGATTCATCGTCTAAAGTGCCTACAATGGGCCCTCGTAGCAAAATCGCTGCGACGGGCGACGTACGTCGCAGATTTTATTTTGGTCCTGCAGACAAAAACGACATCCCCAGAACCCTTTTAAATACTCTCTTATACATTCCTGATCATGGATGCAAGTTTTCCGTTTTTCAAAACTTTCCAAAAACGGAAGTTTGACGGAGTGAAGATTTCTCCCGTAATCGTTTTATTTATTTTTTCTCGTGATGTTCCACCTGTCCGGTATTGTTGTTAAACATCGTTTCGTTGAATAAATGTTTGTGTTTCAGTTTGAAATCCGAGGCAACAATTTCCGAAAACGGAAATTAGACGCAGCCTCGTAATCTTAAATTCTTTTTCTCGTGATGTCTTCTCTGCCCCGTATGGTTGTTAAGTATAATTTTATTACATAAATGTTAGTGTTTAAGATACAAAATGGAGGAGAATTTTCAGAAAACGAAAGTTGGACACATCGAAAATTTCTTCCATGATCGTAAGATTGAGGCAAAAAATTTCGACAACAAAAGGTGATTGATTCTAGCGAAGAATTTTTTCAGAATTCATTATTTTTCTTTGTTCGTGGTGTTTTCACTATACTGTATTACATATTGTTTAAACATCATTTAATTACATAAGTGTTTGAATCTAACATTGAAAATGGAGAATAATTTTTCGAAAACAGTGTGGGACGGAATGAAGATTTCTCTCGTAATCGTTTTTTTTTTTTTTTTTTTTTTGTTTTTTTTTTCTAGCGATGTTCCGTTTGTCCTGTTTTGTTGCTAAACGTAATTTTATTTCATAAATCAATGTATTTCAGCTTGAAAATGGAAGTAACATTCTATTACAAAGAGCAGAATGTTCTTGATTCTACTCATCATTGCAATTGCTGTAGTATAATTTTAAGTTAGACATTGTTTTTTTATTATTCTTTTCCTTTTTTTAATTAGAAGAAATATATGGTGAGCAGTTCTTTCCCTTCTCTCTGTCTATCTCTGTCTATCTGTCTATCTCTGTCTATCTCTCTCTCTCTCTCTCTCTAGTAGTTATCTTGACCGGTGATCATCCACAGATTATTTTGTGGCATCATAATATACGTCACAGAGGGATCAGGAACTTTCTGCATGGAGCAATTGGCACACGAGCATCAAAACTGGACTTTAAATGATTGGAAAAACGTCGTCTGGTCCGATAAATACGGCTTCCTGTTGAACCATGTTGACGGCTGGGAGCGTATGTGTGCTTCGTTTAGATGGGTAAGTGTTAGCACCAGGATGCACCGTTGGACGAAAACAAGTCGGAGAAGTGTTATATTTTGGACAATGTTCTGCTGAAAAACCTAGGGCCTAGCAATTCATGTGGAGGAAACTACCTATCTTAACGTCATTGCAGACCAGACACATCCTTTCAAGGCAACGGTATTCCGCTCTAGTAGTTAATGTCTTCTTTCAGCAAGCCATATCACAATGTCTGGATTGTTCGACAATGATTAGTGGAACATAACTTCAAGAAAATCCTGGCCTCCAAATTCTTCCCAGACATGATTCCAATCGAGCATTTGTGATTTGTGTTGGAACGTTCGACATGCGGCACCTGAGCAGCGTAACTTACAAAAGTTAAAAGATCTGCTGGTAATGTGTTTGTGCAAAATACCACAAGACAACTTTAGAAACCTTCTGGCGTCCATGTCTCGCAGGGTAAGAACTATTTTGGCGGCACATGGGACACCCACGTCATATTAGGCAAATGGTCATAATGTTTTGGCTCTTCTGGCGTCCATGTCTCGCAGATTAAGAACTATTTTGGCCGCACATTGGGGACCCACATCATATTAGGCAAATGGTCATAATGTTTTGGCTCTTCTGGCGTCCATGTCTTGCAGGGTAAGAACTATTTTGGCGGCACATGGGGGACCCACATCATATTAGGCAAATGGTCATAATGTTTTGGCTCTTCTGGCGTCCATGTCTCGCAGATTAAGAACTATTTTGGCCGCACATTGGGGACCCACATCATATTAGGCAAATGGTCATAATGTTTTGGCTCTTCTGGCGTCCATGTCTTGCAGGGTAAGAACTATTTTGGCGGCACATGGGGGACCCACATCATATTAGGCAAATGGTCATAATGTTTTGGCTCTTCTGGCGTCCATGTCTCGCAGGGTAAGAACTATTTTGGTGGCACATGGGGACCCACATCATATTAGGCAAATGGTCATAATGTTTTGGCTCTTCTGGCGTCCATGTCTCGCAGGGTAAGAACTATTTTGGCGGCACATGGGACACCCACGTCATATTAGGCAAATGGTCATAATGTTTTGGCTCTTCTGGCGTCCATGTCTCGCAGATTAAGAACTATTTTGGCCGCACATTGGGGACCCACATCATATTAGGCAAATGGTCATAATGTTTTGGCTCTTCTGGCGTCCATGTCTTGCAGGGTAAGAACTATTTTGGCGGCACATGGGGGACCCACATCATATTAGGCAAATGGTCATAATGTTTTGGCTCTTCTGGCGTCCATGTCTTGCAGGGTAAGAACTATTTTGGCGGCACATGGGAGTCCCACATCATATTAGGCAAATGGTCATAATGTTTTGGCTTTTCTGGCGTCCATGTCTTGCAGGGTAAGAACTATTTTGGCGGCACATGGGGGACCCACATCATATTAGGCAAATGGTCATAATGTTTTGGCTCTTCTGGCGTCCATGTCTCGCAGGGTAAGAACTATTTTGGCGGCACATGGGGGACCCACATCATATTAGGCAAATGGTCATAATGTTTTGGCTCTTCTGGCGTCCATGTCTTGCAGGGTAAGAACTATTTTGGCGGCACATGGGGGACCCACATCATATTAGGCAAATGGTCATAATGTTTTGGCTCTTCTGGCGTCCATGTCTCGCAGATTAAGAACTATTTTGGCCGCACATTGGGGACCCACATCATATTAGGCAAATGGTCATAATGTTTTGGCTCTTCTGGCGTCCATGTCTTGCAGGGTAAGAACTATTTTGGCGGCACATGGGGGACCCACATCATATTAGGCAAATGGTCATAATGTTTTGGCTCTTCTGGCGTCCATGTCTCGCAGATTAAGAACTATTTTGGCCGCACATTGGGGACCCACATCCTATTAGGCAAATGGTCATAATGTTTTGGCTCTTCTGGCGTCCATGTCTTTCAGGGTAAGAACTATTTTGGTGGCACATGGGGGACCCACATCATATTAGGCAAATGGTCATAATGTTTTGGCTCTTCTGGCGTCCATGTCTCGCAGGGTAAGAACTATTTTGGCGGCACATGGGACACTCACGCCATATTAGGCAAATGGTCATAATGTTTTGGCTCTTCTGACGTCCATGTCTCGCAGATTAAGAACTATTTTGGCCGCACATTGGGGACCCACATCATATTAGGCAAATGGTCATAATGTTTTGGTTCTTCTGGCGTCCATGTCTTGCAGGGTAAGAACTATTTTGGCGGCACATGGGGGTCCCACATCATATTAGGCAAATGGTCATAATGTTTTGGCTCTTCTGGCGTCCATGTCTCGCAGATTAAGAACTATTTTGGCCGCACATTGGGGACCCACATCATATTAGGCAAATGGTCATAATGTTGTGGCTCTTCTGGCGTCCATGTTTCGCAGGGTAAGAACTATTTTGGCGACACATGGGGGACGCACATCATATTAGGCAAATGGTCATAATGTTTTGGTTCTTCTGGCGTCCATGTCTTGCAGGGTAAGAACTGTTTTGGCGACACATGGGGGACCCACATCGTATTAGGCAAATGGTCATAATGTTTTGGCTCTTCTGGCGTCCATGTCTCGCAGGGTAAGAACTATTTTGGCGGCACATGGGACACCCACGTCATATTAGGCAAATGGTCATAATGTTTTGGCTCTTCTGGCGTCCATGTCTCGCAGATTAAGAACTATTTTGGCCGCACATTGGGGACCCACATCATATTAGGCAAATGGTCATAATGTTTTGGCTCTTTTGGCGTCCATGTCTTGCAGGGTAAGAACTATTTTGGCGGCACATGGGGGACCTACATCATATTAGGCAAATGGTCATAATGTTTTGGCTCTTCTGGCGTCCATGTCTCGCAGATTAAGAACTATTTTGGCCGCACATTGGGGAACCACATCATATTAGGCAAATGGTCATAATGTTTTGGCTCTTCTGGCGTCCATGTTTCGCAGATTAAGAACTATTTTGGCGACACATGGGGGACCCACATCACATTAGGCAAATGGTCATAATGTTTTGGCTCTTCTGGCGTCCATGTCTCGCAGATTAAGAACTATTTTGGCCGCACATTGGGGACCCACATCATATTAGGCAAATGGTCATAATGTTTTGGCTCTTCTGGCGTCCATGTTTCGCAGATTAAGAACTATTTTGGCGACACATGGGGGACCCACATCATATTAGGCAAATGGTCATAATGTTTTGGTTCTTCTGGCGTCCATGTCTTGCAGGGTAAGAACTATTTTGGCGACACATGGGGGACCCACATCATATTAGGCAAATGGTCATAATGTTTTGGTTCTTCTGGCGTCCATGTCTTGCAGGGTAAGAACTATTTTGGCGACACATGGGGGACCCACATCATATTAGGCAAATGGTCATAATGTTTTGGCTCTTCTGGCGTCCATGTCTCGCAGGGTAAGAACTATTTTGGCGACACATGGGGGACCCACATCATATTAGGCAAATGGTCATAATGTTTTGGCTCTTCTGGCGTCCATGTCTTGCAGGGTAAGAACTATTTTGGCGACACAGGGGGAGCCACATCATATTAGGCAAATGGTCATAATGTTTTGGCTCTTCTGGCGTCCATGTCTCGCAGGGTAAGAACTATTTTGGCGACACATGGGGGACCCACATCATATTAGGCAAATGGTCATAATGTTGTGGCTCTTCTGGCGTCCATGTCTTGCAGGGTAAGAACTATTTTGGCGACACATGGGGGACCCACATCATATTAGGCAAATGGTCATAATGTTTTGGATCTTTGATGTTTAGAAGATTTTCTTTTTCCGTATTTATGTATTACAAAGAAATCGTTGCTGCAATTCTAATAAAATTTACACACATAGACCGCATAAAAAGCTATTTATTTTAGATGTTAAGAGCCTCATCAGAATTTATAGATGGCACGGGCATTACAAAATTCAGACATTAAATCGATCAAAAGATGTATTTGACATTCATTTTTCATTCCAGCTTCTTAATATTAGAAAAAGTTAACATTAAAAACCGTCTTTTATGTCATCTCATAAGTTAAAATAATTTCCCTTTATTGTCAGTTTTTGGGAAGGCATTGACATTGTCCTTTACTAGTTTTCAGTCAGACGTTAATGAGGTAAAAGAGATGGCATAGGCTTTCCCCGCGCAAGGTGGAACAGGCCCAAACCGAAAGCAGGCCATAAATAGGCGGAGAGCAGGACTTCCCAAAGGTGCGCCGCGGGAAGCCTGGTGTCAACGTTCGTGACTGCCACCGGGGAATCTCGGGTTCGATCTAAGGCAGGTACGAACGCTTAGACCACTAAATATCCACCATGCGTCTGATGGGCACGCTAACCGTAGAACCCCAGGAACCGGCTACCCGGTAATAAATTAGTGTCTTCCTCCCACTTTCCACCTCGCTTCGGTGTCACTTCCCTATAGGGCACTCTAGCCCAAATCTCATAGCTTCCTTTTCTAAGGGTTATTTAAGACCTGGGGTCAGACACTCCCATTCTGACCCCAGGTCTTAAACAACATCTCGCTTCCGTGTCACTTTCCTATCGAGCACTCTAGCCCAAATCTCCTAGCTTCCTATTTCTAAGGGTTATTTAAGACATGTGGTCAGACACTCCCTTTCTGACCCCAGGCCTTAAACAACGTCTCGCTTCCGTGCCACTTTCCTATCGGGCACTCTAGCCCAAACCTCCTAGCTTTCTATTTCTAAGGGTTGTTTAAGACCTGGGATCAGGCAGTCCCTTTCTGACCCCAGGTCTTAAACAACATCTCGCTTCCGTGTCACTTTCCTATCGAGCACTCTAGCCCAAATCTCCTAGCTTCCTACTTCTAAGGGTTGTTTAAGACATGTGGTCAGACACTCCTTTCTGACCCCAGGTCTTAAACAACGTCTCGCTTCCGTGCCACTTTCCTATCGGGCACTCTAGCCCAAATCTCCTAGCTCCCTATTTCTAAGGGTTGTTTAAGACATGTGGTCAGACACTCCCTTTCTGACCCCAGGTCTTAAACAACATCTCGCTTCCGTGTCACTTTCCTATCGGGCACTCTAGCCTAAATATTCTACCTTCCTATTTCTACGGGTTGTTTAAGGCCTAGGGTCAGACACTCCCTTTCTGACCCCAGGTCTTAAAGAACATCTCGCTTCCGTGTCACTTTCCTATCGGGCACTCTAGCGCAAACCTCCTAGCTTCTTATTTCTAAGGGTTGTTTAAGACCTGGGGTCAGACACTCCCTTTCTGCCCAGGTCTTAAACAACATCTTGCTTCCGTGTCACTTTCCCATCGGGCACTCTAGCCCAAATCTCCTAGCTCCCTATTTCTAAGGGTTGTTTAAGGCCTGGGGTCAGACACTCCCTTTCTGACCCCAGGTCTTAAACAACATCTCGCTTTCGTGTCACTTTCCTATCGGGCACTCTAGCTCAAACCTTCTAGCTTCCTGTTTCTAAGGGTTGTTTAAGACCTGGTGTCAGACACTCCCTTTCTGACCCCAGGTCTTAAACAACATCTTGCTTCCGTGTCACTTTCCTATCGGGCACTCTAGCCCAAATCTCCTAGCTCCCTATTTCTAAGGGTTGTTTAAGACCTGGGGTCAGACACTCCCTTTCTAAAACATTCTACACGTGATCTGATCTGATCTTCCCAACGATGCATTGCAATGGTCGAACACGAGTAAATGTGGTGATCGTGGACGCATTGTCGACGCAAGACAGATGGGTCATTCTATCGCTGAGGTGGTAAGAACACTAGGGTTTCCAAGGGCAACCATATTAAGGGTGTTCCGCGGGTACACCACCGACGGGCATACCAGTGACCAGAGAGCAAGCGGTGGCCGACCTTACGCCATTGATCACCTGGGTCGGCGTAGACTACCCCGACTCGTACAGACCGACCGCTTTGCAACGGAGGCACAAATAACATCCAGGTTAAAGGTCGGAGCCCCAAACAGCATCAGCGAGCGAACGGTATATCGTACGCTGAGTACCCTGTGCTACAGGAGCCGACGCCCTTATCGTGTACCACTGTTGACTGCTCGTCATCGGAAAATACGCATTGCCTGTTGCCGGGGAGATCTAATTTGGACCTCTGCAGAGTGGCACAGAGGCGTGTGGTCAAATGAATCGCGTCTGCTGCTGTACCGTGCTGACGGGAGGGGGCGGGTGTGGCGTCGACAGCATGAAGCCATGGCTCTCTCGTGACAGGTCGGCTCTGTCCAATGCGGTGCTGGCTTTTTGTAGGTTTAGGGTGCCTTCTCTTGGGACACATTAGGTTTCTTAGTGTGTCTGGAGAGGTTTTTAACCGCTGGGCGCTACCAGCATGAGCTGGCTGATCAGCTATACACTTTCACGGCCTTCGCACATCCTGCGGCTGATAGACTGTTTCAGCGGGATAATGGGCCACTCGATGAACACTCATCTGAATTTGGAATCATTCAGTGGCCCTCAAAGTCCCCGAACTTGCACCCTGTGGAAGCTCTGCGGAATGCCGTGCAGCGTAACGTCAGATCCATGGATCCTGAAACGACGTCTAAGGCGGAGTTGTGGACAACGCTGCAACAGGCATGGCTGGCATTATCGCTGGAAATGCTCCGGCATCTGGTACAATCGATGCATCGGCGTGCACAGGGTGTTACTCGCACTAGAGAAGGACCAAAGTAGATATCCCGTAGATGCTGCTGACGCAAGATGGCCGAATTAGTATGAAAAGGGAAAGCTGGAGGCATGCAGAGACTAATGAAGTGCATTGTGGAAGACATAATGGGGAGAAACACGCGATCTGACGAACTTTGTACTTGAAATGATCGTGTGCGCGCTCGAAGGTACGAGTATTAGCAAAAACGGCTGCACTTGTGACACGTTCGAGGGCAGCAATTGTTGAAATTTACAGATGGACCACTAGTCAGAAAATTGGGTCTGAGCACAAGGCGTATGGTCGTCAACGGCCACTGGATGCTCAAGCTGAGCGGAGAGTAGACAGACTTGTTCAGTCCAACAGACTTCGTCAGATTACGGATAATCTGAATCAGGGACCACGTCCGACGTACAGTTCTTCGCCCATTACATCGTATGGGCTACAGAAGCAGATGGCCTGTCCATAAACTATTGCTATCTGCTACGAACAAGAAGAAACGCCTCCTTTTTGCTAAAGAACACAAGAATTGGACAGTAAATGAGTAGAAAAGGGTAATCTAGTGCGACGAATCACGTTTTTAACTACACCATGCAGATGGAAGGGTGATAAGACGGAGACAGCAGCTCGAAAGCTTGGTCTCATCTTGCGTCGTCACTACTTATCCAGCTGGCCGAGGCAAGGTTATGGTCTGGGGCATGTTTTCGTAGGAGTATTTCAGCTCTTTGACGCGTGTGGAGCAACGTCTGACCGTCCAAAGGTATTTAACCCTTTAAGCTTTCGATGTACCAGAACCAAGTGGTGCCCAAAATTTCCTATGCTTCTCAAACAGAAATATCTACATAGCGGACGGATTTTACGAAAGTTACGGTAAAGCAATTCCTTTTCCTTCTCATCTCAACAGTATCGACTAAAAATCTGTCGCTGGTGATAAGTGCTCTCTTATAAACCGTAGTCTTATAGTCCTATATTGTCTGCTCCATGACCCAAGGAATGATTGGGAAGGACTACTCCCCCGACACAGGTATCATGACACTGGGTAAAAACAAGTTAGTCAAACATCTTTTCTCTCTTTTATTAGGTCCGTCACCATTTTATAGCATTCTTAGCGGAAAACGTAATTAGACAGAAAGAATTAAGGACAATCACTCCCCTTAAATGGTCACTTTGAATGACAAACCTAAGGAGAAAACGACGATTTCTCATGTGTAGGTCCACTAGTTCCTGTCTCGTTCGGCCTACTTCTCAGATAGCGAATATATTTGTTCGAGCTGATTTCAGCCTATTTTGCTAACCCGAGTTAATTCGCTCCAGTCGGTTAAAGGGTTAAAAATAATTACGGCCAACTCCACCTAGTTATATTGACGGTTTATCCCAGTGGAGATTGATACTTGCAGAATGACAATACTCCATGTCATAGTGTTCACATTGTACACCAATGATTTGAGGAGCATTACGGAGATCTTTCTCTGCTACATTGGCCTCCTCAAGCACCGGATTTCAATCCAATGGAGCATTTGTGGGATGAAGTTGAAAAAGGCATCAGACAGCTGGATCTGCTACCATCAAATCTTCAAGAGCTGGAGGGGCAGTTCACCGCATTTGGGATAATATAACCCAAGCCAATTACCGACATTGAATAGAGGTCCAAACCAAGACGAATTCAGGCAGTATTGGTGGCCCAGCAGCGTACTAACCAGGTGTTCATAACAATTTAGCCACTCAGTGTATATGTATGTTTACTTTTTAATGAATGTTGACATAATTCAACACTGATGTGGACGCAGGTAAAAAACAATTGCTATTTTTCATAAGTAAGAGAAATTTAATAACCACTTTAACACCCCAAGACGTACAGGAAGACAACAAACATTACGAAAACTAGAACTAAGAGTTACAGAAAACTAATTGATCACAACAAAAATCTTGGATTTATGAAACCATCTGTGGATTTTTGTTTCTTGGAATTTTGCTGTTGCCGGAATAATGTGTTAATAAAAGAACATCATCCGTTTCCTTCGTCTGATGAATGTAAGACGACAGCATCCTTGGGAGAGGTCCAGACTCGTCAGACCCTCTCAGTGCGTATGCAAATGCCCCCATGTCTATACATAGTATAAAATAAAGTCCCCGGTTGGCGTCTGTCTGCTTGTTCGGGTTAATCCCGAGAATCGCTGGACGGATTTTGATGTGGTTTTCACCATTCCGTAGAGCATTTGTCGAGAAAGGTTTAGGTGTATGAAACATTAATTTATGACAAAAGGGAGCCGAGCAGTAACGATATTTGTGACAAGTCAAAGAAAAAATCGCCTTTAGCATTCTTTCGTGGTTTTTTTTTTTTGATTGGAGGTTTAACGACCACCGTGAGCAACTCAATGGGCTATAAGCAGTCGCCCGTCCCTAATTTAGGGGCACTGGTTCCAGGGAAGGGAAAGAGCCAGTGCCGTAAGACAAACACAACATCCATGCCTCACCGGGATTCGAACCCGGACCCCGTTCGGACGAATGATCAGAGGCTTCGTGGTTTCCACTGCCTAAACAACAATGCGCGGCGACCGGTTTACGAAACGTTTTTGCTCATTGGGAAAAAGACGCGAGGCGCATGCGCGGTGGCCGGTCTAACAGCATGTAAGGCCACAGACTAAATACGTAGTTACATCGGACACTGAAAGAGAATTGGTTTATCGGCGCTCGCACAGACTAAATGCGTAGTTGTTTTCGTCCACACGTATGTATCTCATTCAGTAGCTCTTTAATTAAAATTTAAATACTGTATTAACATTATGCCGAGACGAAAATCGAATAGAGGTCGTAGTACATCGGACGCTAAAAGAATTTGTTTATCCCGTCATAAGGAAACTTTCCAAGAAAGAGAATTTCTATTCGCAAATGACAAAGAATGGCTTGACAAAGAGAAAGACAGTCGCTTGTTGAACGTAATAATCGTCTCTCTTTAGATTCGCAATAAATTCTAAATTGCTTCCGTGCGAAACCGGGACGGGTCGCTAGTTTTGAATAAAGAAAAACATTGTAGAAGAGACAGTTCGCATTTGGTTAGTAAATTCATTTGTTTCATTTAACATAGCTAAAATCTCGGAACTGCTTAATTATCTTACAAGTGGAGGCCTGATGAACCTAAGGTTAGTTGATGACAAGGTTATACTCATCCTGCACTTTCGGTGATTGCTTTGTGACGTCACTGTCCAAATCGCCATCGTAAGACTACCTAATCGCCAAGTTTCTTTGTATCTGCAGCATAGCAGCGTTTCTGAATTATTATTCGCAAACCAGGTGGAATAATCTCCATGAATTCACCAGATTTTTTAATGCATCATGTTTTCAATTGTTAATTTAAAAAATTTAGCGAATGTCGCCGATGTGTTTTTATTTCTCATAAAGAAATTCTTCATTACATGACAATAATATGTCCTGCTGTGCGTTTTCCCTTCTAAATTTATATAAAAACAGCAAAAATTCCCCTTGTAACTAAATTAACATTTAAAAGTACAACCGTTTTCCCGTCATTTACGTAACAAAAATGTGCGGGAGGTATTTCTCAGGTATTTTTATATTCACACGACTGTGATTTTTTTCTGTATTTAATGTAAATGTGCTTTTTCATAAGCTTTTGTTCTGTGTGTGTGTGTGTGTGTTATAAAAATTGTTGACAAGACATCTTCCTCCGTAGCACAGAAGAATGCCCACGGAAGGAATGCCCATGGTATTTCAACATAATAAAAATTGTTCAGCTTTGATTATCGTCTTGATTTACTGGACGCGACGTAGCTTTAGTTTTGAGGATGCAAATCAGCTATAGTTTCTGTTAATTCTTATCTCATGTCTTCTCAACAACTATGCTTGTTAATAAAATGCCGCAAACAGAATAGACAGACTTACGATTAACATATTTTTGCTGTAAAAATATTCCTGAAATATACATTTCACGAATACGGTAGATTTGTCTTTGTGCATGAAGAAGACTGAATGATGAATTTTCCCCTTTTTACGCTTTCCAACCGTAGGTTGAAGAAGCGTATATGCTCCAGCTTTGTCCGTCTGTCTGTCTGTCCGTCCGTCCACACGATAACTCGCGTAAAAATGGTTTGATTTCGATGAAATTTTAGTATGTGATAGGGGACAACCTGGGAAGGAACCCTATTGAAAATGGACAAAATAAAGTCTAAGGGCAGGACATAGGAACGGGATTCATTCCATCGCTCTTATGCGTCATAACTTACGAAAAAATGCTTCTATTGCGACAAAACTTTAGTATGTTGTTCTGGAGGGATACTAAACCAATTATGTTTAACATCCTCGAAATGGGGTCAAAGGGTCAAAGGTCAGACATATTCCTCCAAAAAAGGGCACAGGAGCGAGACTTATTCCAGAGCCATTATCCTCATAACCTGACTAAAAATGCTTCTATTCCGACAAAACTTCAGAATGTTGTTCCAGAGGTATACTAAACTAATTCTGTTTAATACCATAGATATGGGTCAAAGGTCAGGGCACAGGAGCGAAAGTTATTCCACAGTCATTATCCTCATAACCTGACTAAAAATGCTTCTATTGCGACAAAACTTTAGAATGTTGTTCCGGAGGTATACTAAACCAATTCTATTTAATATCATCGAAATGGATTCAAAGGTTAGGAACAGGAACGAGATTTATTCCACAGCCGTTATTCTCATAACTTGATAAATTATTTCTGGTATGTTGGAAATCGTATCATAATCAATGCATTGCATGATTTTACTAACTTGTCAAAAAAAAACCGTTAACGATTTGTCCATTTGTTTTGATGGAGTATCTTTTGCATTTATTCCTACGCAAAAACTTTATTCCATGCGAACACTATTTCACATAAATGTCACAGTACGCTACCATGAATGGTGCAGTAATGTACTAAAAAATTTGCTTGACGTTCAAATCTGAGTTTTGACTCGTAAAGAAACATGGGACACAAGGGCAGCCTAATTAACATTGGAAATGCCCACTAGTAGGGAAATGACCTCGAATCTACGACTCACATGTTAAGACGGTGACGTCACTCAGTGACGTCACAATTATTCGTCTTGGAACGCGGGATGAGCAAACATTACTGTTTGTTTTAACCTTGTGACGAACCAAGCGAAAGAGCACTGAAATAAATCCAGTAAACAACCCTGCAGCACATTTTTTGCGGTTGTATCTTACAAGTGGCACGTACGTAGATATTTTTCTTTCTTTTTGTAGAACTAGCGAACTAGCCTGGTTAGTCTTCACTGTTAAATCATTCATGTCTTATAGCGCGGCGTTGGTTCGCGAGCAGAAACGGATAGGATTTTAATGATGGATGTAAATATGAGGAATTTACACATTCATCCTCACATCCCCCCTCCCCTTTCGCGTGCCACATTATCAGCGGAAACATGGATATAGTGTTGAGAGTTTCAAATGGGTGGTTAAATCACGTGTGTTCGATAATAAAAAAAAGCGGGGGCATCTCACATTTTATTCTCCGAGTGAATTCGTGGCTTTCAGCTGAAATGCCAGATAAGGAATGCTTTTAAAAGGGTCTAGACAGAACAGAATACAATGACTAACGTTTGAACGATCGCTACCTAAATGGGCACTTCTTTTTACGGCCATTAAAAGTAAATGTTTAGATCCATTAAAGAGATACTAACTCAGGGTTCTTTGTGCCGTAAATTTCGTTTCTCCCTCTCTCAATTTTTTTTTTTTTTGTTTCTTATTTTCCCGAAGTATGTAACATTTCACCCTTCATGTCCGATTGCTTCCTATTTTTGTCAGATTCATGAATTTTTTTCTACGGCCTAAATTTATGATGAAGCACTCGAAATGGCAGAAGTACCAGCAGGTTTCTCTAACCGCAGTCGAAGCTGTCAAACGCAACATCGAAAAATCCAGCGAGCATTTGGCATCCGCGCATTCTGCTCTTCTATCACGGACATGATTAAGGAGTACTGCAGTCCTCGACCTCCTTTCACTCCCTTCCACGACGTTCGAAGCACTTTTCGAACGTCGGTGCAATAGGAGCAGAAGTTGGGTTTCCATCAAAGGCATTTGTAACAAATGGCCTCCTTTCTACTTGAAGCAGCAAGCACCGAATGACCGACATTAAGGCTTGTTAAAGCGGGTCTTAGTGGAGATGCCGGTGCAGCCTCGTCGGTTAACAAGAGAGAAGGATGGAGAAAGTGTGACTTGCTCACAGAGGAAGGCCTGCGATGAGAATGTGTAGGGTTAATGAGGAACTTGGTTAAAAGAAGAAAGTATCCGGAATTCTTTACGCCATCTGGCAATTCTTTGTATTTCTGTCTTTTACAGCACATAGTTATTCACTTGACTTTCCTATAGGAATTGGAATTCTTTACCCCCTTATGTAAAACTCATCACGATAAACAAAGGCAATAAAGACCAGTTTTTCGAAGAACGTGGGATTCTTCCAAAAACTAAATAACTAAAAGAAAATAACATTATTTCTTTTTACATTTTAATTGTTTAACACCACTGATATTGAATATGTATTCGTTAATTTACATTTTAAAACGTATCTCAGTTTGGTACTTATCTCTACAGAATACTATTCCAGAAAAGATGACGTTACAAGTTTTAATTTTATCTTTCAGATATGACCAATTACAGCTGTCCTAGTCCCCGATTAGTCGGAGGCGCGGGATTCTGGCTAGTCTTCCGAGTTGAGTCCTGGATATAGTCCTAGATGATACACTTCTTCTGAACAAAGAAGTACAATGATGTGCAAAAGTATTGTATCACCTGCAAAAACCGTGAATTTTTATGTTTAACTCTTTTTTTAACTAATTAATTTTCATAGTTATTTCATCATTTATATGCCATTAGATGCGAAATTTAAGGGAGATTTCAAAAATGTTTTAGTTGTTCCTGTAGCTACTTCTGTTCTTAAGATAGATTACAAAAATTATGAACAAGTCGAAATTATTATGAAAAGAATCATTTATTCAGTGCCTTAGGTTTGCAGCAATAAATCTTTTTGTAATTCAAAAGAAATGAAATAACATTTCAATACAGAAATATAATAAAGCAAAATTATAAAACGTACCTAATATTTTGTTACCCAGCCTTTAGCTTTAATCACAGCTTTGCACCTTGGTGGCACACTGTGAACAAGGTTTTGTAAAAGATTTGCTTGAACAATAGGATTCGAAATTTGAATTACATTTTCAATGTGTTGAATTTTGGTTATTGGATTCTTTTTTTATAATTCATACGACACTTTGAACCACAACTTTTCGATCGGGTTTAAGTCTGGTGACTCCGAAACCACTTTTTCACTATACTTTAGCAAGATGATAGGGAGCATTGTCATCTTGAAAAATAAAATTGCCGTCATAAAGTCTTCTAGATGATGGTAACATCTTGTTTTCTTATATCCAGATATATTTCTGGGCATTTACCGCACCATCGACAATATGGAGGTTCCCCAAAGCTATTTGCACACATGCAGTTCCAAAACATGACCTTCACCGGATGCTCACTGAGCAACTTGGATTGAATTCTTCATACTTGAAACTCCTTACATAGGAACTATCTGATTCCCATTAAGGCAAAATTCAGATTCATCACTGAAAAGAACATTTTCCCTTTGCTTGGTTCTCCATGAGACATGCTGTTTTGCCCACTGAAGACTATGCTGTCTTTGATTTGTAGTTAACAGTGGTTTACGCCTGCCTTTGGAGCCACGTAAGTCATAGTGAAGCAGCCTCCTCATAAGAGTAGATATACTAACAGTAACATCAGTCACTTCAGATCATTTTTGAAGCAATTCAGGGCATATGAGCTTCCTGTCTGCCAAACTTAGCTTTCTGAGCACTCTGTCTTGCCTGGTTGTAGTGGATCTGGGCCTTCCACTGCGACGCATATTTTTAATATCACCAGTGTCTTTTACTTTCTTAAGCAGCCTAACAACTAGATTGATTACAGCCCTGTGACAGCGCCCAGACTAGAGCGCTGCACATTTAGGTCGAAAATCCATTCCCTAGTTTATTTATTTGTTTAATTATTATTTTATTTATTCATTTATTTATTTATTTATTCATTTTTATTAATTCGTGCAATTTTTGAGGAAAGAGAACGTTTTATTTACTTTTTATTTACTTTGCCATATACCTTCGGGTGATTCATTTCTTTTTTTTTTATTCATCTCCGACCCCATCTCCCAGTGCAAGGCGTCGCATAGCGTAAGATTAGCTAGACAGCCTTGGCGTCACCATGGAGAAACCGACATTGTAAGGAGACAACGCTGGCAATACCCATCGGCGAGCTGACTTTGTAGTATGTTTTATTGGGGCAATAGAAGTGTCCACCGTGTCTAGCATCCACAATGCGAGTTGGGTAGACCGTAGACGTTTTGGAACCGGACCTAACAGTTTAATTGGGTAAAGATTTATGGCCGGTGGTTGTATCACGAGGCTAACGTGACTTGAGCGGTTCTCAGAATTTTGCAGGAACGGATAGCAATTTTGACCCCCTAACGAATGGATGAACAAAATGTTAATTCTCTGACCATTAGGATTTACACTGGGGAATTTAATTCAGGGAGGCTTGCGTTCGCCATGATTGGATGGTGGGACATTTTTGAGGTAGTGTGGGTCTTCTTGGGGTCGTCGAAATTTTTACAAGGGAAGAGAAGAACTTCGTCACTCTTCCTCCTTACTTTTTTACACGAGTCACTTTACCTTTGCTTGTTTCGAGGCGTGCATCGCGTGCACTTTCCTCCATGACTGTCACCTAGGAGCTGCCAAATATTACGGCAGGACTGAAGCTACCGTAAGCGGCATACAAATTTCCCAAGCTGCGGATGGAAGATAAGACCCACCGGACGAGAATTCTCCCGGGTCAGGAGTGGTCAGCGGCGCGAACCCAGAGACTTTAAGATGCGACCACCTAGAGGAATAGCCCACATCGTTCAAAGAACTTTTCGTTTAAGTGTAACCGCCAGGACGTCATATCCTGGATGAAGCCACAGCCGCTATGGGATCGCCAGGCCAGATTCGGATGTTAAGGTAGGAAATCCATCCTATTCTTTCTTTTGGTGTCCCCTCATAAAATGTTTATCGGATTAGTCCATACGAAAGTTTTCCGTCAGAGTTAAGGTTCTCGTAAGCGAGTAGTTAATTGAGTACAGGTTCCTGTCAGAGAGTCGTAAATCATTTTTTGCTAGTATCATGAGTGTATCTTTATTATATTATTATGCAAAACCTAACTAATAAATTGTTTACTTTGTTAATTGGTTTACGTTCTATCATGAGTGTTTCCTTAACTACAAACGTAAAAATAAATTGCTTACTTTGTTAATTGGTTTACGTTCTATCATGAGTGTTTCCTTAACTACAAACGTAAAAATAAATTGTTTACTTTGCTAATTGGTTTACGTTCTATCATGAGTGTTTCCTTAACTACAAACGTAAAAATAAATTGTTTACTTTGTTAATTTGTTTACGTTTTATCATGAGTGTTTGCTTAACTACAAACGTAAAAATAAATTGTTTACTTTGTTAATTGGTTTACGTTCTGTCATGAGTGTTTCGTTAACTACAAACGTAAAAATAAATTGTTTACTTTGTTAATTGGTTTACGTTCTATCATGAGTGTTTGCTTAACTACAAACGTAAAAATAAATTGTTTACTTTGTTAATTGGTTTACGTTCTGTCATGAGTGTTTCGTTAACTACAAACGTAAAAATAAATTGTTTACTTTGTTAATTGGTTTACGTTCTATCATGAGTGTTTGCTTAACTACAAACGTAAAAATAAATTGTTTACTTTGTTATATTGGTTTACGTTCTATCATGAGTGCTTCCTTAACTACAAACGTAAAAATAAATTGTTTACTTTGTTAATTGGTTTACGTTCTATCATGAGTGTTTCCTTAATTACAAACGTAAAAATAAATTGTTTACTTTGTTAATTGGTTTACGTTCTATCATGAGTGTTTGCTTAACTACAAACGTAAAAATAAATTGTTTACTTTGTTAATTGGTTTACGTTCTGTCATGAGTGTTTCGTTAACTACAAACGTAAAAATAAATTTTTTACTTTGTTAGTTGGTTTACGTTCTATCATGGTGTTTGCTTAACTACAAACGTAAAAATAAATTGTTTACTTTTGTTAATTGGTTTACGTTCTATCATGAGTGTTTCACTTAACTACAAACGTAAAAATAAATTGTTTACTTTGTTAATTGGTTTACGTTCTATCATGAGTGTTTCGTTAACTACAAACGTAAAAATAAATTGTTTACTTTGTTAATTGGTTTACGTTCTATCATGAGTGTTTGCTTAACTACAAACGTAAAAATAAATTGTTTACTTTGTTAATTGGTTTACGTTCTATCATGAGTGTTTGCTTAACTACAAACGTAAAAATAAATTGTTTACTTTGTTAATTGGTTTACGTTCTGTCATGAGTGTTTCGTTAACTACAAACGTAAAAATAAATTGTTTACTTTGTTAATTGGTTTACGTTCTATCATGAGTGTTTGCTTAACTACAAACGTAAAAATAAATTGTTTACTTTGTTAATTGGTTTACGTTCTATCATGAGTGTTTCCTTAACTACAAACGTAAAAATAAATTGTTTACTTTGTTAATTGGTTTACGTTCTATCATGAGTGTTTCCTTAATTACAAACGTAAAAATAAATTGTTTACTTTGTTAATTGGTTTACGTTCTATCATGAGTGTTTGCTTAACTACAAACGTAAAAATAAATTGTTTACTTTGTTAATTGGTTTACGTTCTATCATGAGTGTTTGCTTAACTACAAACGTAAAAATAAATTATTTACTTTGTTAATTGGTTTACGTTCTATCATGAGTGTTTGCTTAACTACAAACGTAAAAATAAATTGTTTACTTTGTTAATTGGTTTACGTTCTATCATGAGTGTTTCCTTAACTACAAACGTAAAAATAAATTGTTTACTTTGTTAATTGGTTTACGTTCTATCATGAGTGTTTCATATTACAAACGTAAAAATAAATTGTTTACTTTGTTAATTGGTTTACGTTCTATCATGAGTGTTTGCTTAACTACAAACGTAAAAATAAATTGTTTACTTTGTTAATTGGTTTACGTTCTGTCATGAGTGTTTCGTTAACTACAAACGTAAAAATAAATTGTTTACTTTGTTAATTGGTTTACGTTCTTAACTACAAACGTAAAAATAAATTGTTTACTTTGTTAATTGGTTTACGTTCTATCATGAGTGTTTGCTTAACTACAAACGTAAAAATAAATTGTTTACTTTGTTAATTGGTTTACGTTCTATCATGAGTGTTTCCTTAACTACAAACGTAAAAATAAATTGTTTACTTTGTTAATTGGTTTACGTTCTATCATGAGTGTTTCCTTAATTACAAACGTAAAAATAAATTGTTTACTTTGTTAATTGGTTTACGTTCTGTCATGAGTGTTTCCTTAACTACAAACGTAAAAATAAATTGTTTACTTTGTTAATTGGTTTTACGTTCTATCATGAGTGTTTCCTTAATTACAAACGTAAAAATAAATTGTTTACTTTGTTAATTGGTTTACGTTCTATCATGAGTGTTTGCTTAACTACAAACGTAAAAATAAATTGTTTACTTTGTTAATTGGTTTACGTTCTATCATGAGTGTTTGCTTAACTACAAACGTAAAAATAAATTGTTTATTTTGTTAATTGGTTTACGTTCTGTCATGAGTGTTTCGTTAACTACAAACGTAAAAATAAATTGTTTACTTTGTTAATTGGTTTACGTTCTATCATGAGTGTTTCCTTAACTACAAACGTAAAAATAAATTGTTTACTTTGTTAATTGGTTTACGTTCTATCATGAGTGTTTCCTTAATTACAAACGTAAAAATAAATTGTTTACTTTGTTAATTGGTTTACGTTCTATCATGAGTGTTTGCTTAACTACAAACGTAAAAATAAATTCTTTACTTTGTTAATTGGTTTACGTTCTATCATGAGTGTTTCCTTAACTACAAACGTAAAAATAAATTGTTTACTTTGTTAATTGGTTTACGTTCTATCATGAGTGTTTCCTTAACTACAAACGTAAAAATAAATTGTTTACTTTGTTAATTGGTTTACGTTCTATCATGAGTGTTTCCTTAACTACAAACGTAAAAATAAATTGTTTACTTTGTTAGTTGGTTTACGTTTTGTCATGAGTGTTTCGTTAACTACAAACGTGTGCTCAATGCTGGATTTTTGGAGAATATATAATTTTACGACAGGGACTTAGAAAATCACTTCACTTATGTTTTTTTTTAAACTAGACGTTCGCGAAAACATTGCGGCACACAGCGGACCCTTTGACTCCCAAAGGAAAGTCTGCTGTGTGAATCACAACGCCCCGTCAGTGCATCCTGAAGCTGCGTCAGCCCTAAATCAGGGAATCGCAGAATCACAATCCACTCGACACCCCCTTGGCTCCCAATATTACGCCGGGTGAACCCAATTAGGAACCTGGGCGATAATAAGACTACGGCCCACTCTTTCAGCGATTTGTCTTGAAGAATACCGCTCTTCATGCGGAACAACTATTTTTATTATGTCCGCTGTGAACAATTCCGCAGTTTTAACAATTATTGAGAATGTACGCAAATTATACCCTAATAACAACAAGAAGCGATCACTACAACGCTTTAGTAAATGATCATGATCATATGTAGAGGATTTTAGGAAGGGAGTGTCTGCCCCCAGGTCTTAAACAACCCTTAGAAATAGGAAGCTAGGAGATTTGGGCTAGAGTGCCCGATAGGAAAGTGACACGGAAGCGAAGTAGAAAGGGGGAGGAAGACGCCCTTATTTATTACCAGGGGGCCAGTACCCGGGTCCGACGGCTTAACGTGCCCATCCGACGCACGGTGGATATTTAGTGGATCGAGCGATCGTACCTGGGATCGAACCTGAGGTCCTTTCCGTGGCAGTCACGAACGTTGCCCACTAGGCAACCCGCTGCCGGACAATGCCTTAGTAGCTCTGCGTCAACCCTTATAAATGCTGGAGTAGGATTAGAATAGCATTAGGAAAGCCGCGGATGGCTTAGTGGTTAGCAGTTCACGCTATCGTTGCAAGGTCCCCAGGTTCGAACCTGGGTTGATCTTTCAGAGATGGTGTGATTTGCTAACAATCGCTGAATATCCGCCGTGCATCGGACGAGAACGTTAAGTGACGGCCCCCAGGCTGGACCCACTGGTTAAATGGATATCCTTTCCTATGCCACCCTCAAATTCTCTCACCCCTCTATGTGTGATATCGTACTTGTACGGTTGCGCCATCTACTGTACTCTAATCTCACTACAAACTGTTCTGTCAAAGTCGCTAGACTTGCTCTCATTGTTTCTGTGTCCTGCCCAAAAGGCGATCTCGCTGTAGGTGGCTGGGACCTAAACTCTACTCACTGTGGACGGAAGTCCTACAAGAAAATGACAAATAGATGAATAGCATCAGGAAGCAGCCAGTTAGGTAAAAGAATGTCTATGATTGGCTGTTACAACTAATACGCAGCTAAGATGAATTTCAATGTGTTTGTCAAACCCCATATTTTATGTCATATCGTAAAGACAGTAGCAGCTACAAGAAAAACTAAGACCTTTTTGAAATCTCCATTAAATTCTCATCTAATGGCGTATGAACGATGTAACAACTAAGAAAATTAGTTAAAAAAGAATTTAACTTAAAAATTCACGATTTTTGCAGTTGGCGCAATACTTTTGCACACCACTATACATGCTTACAGTATTGCTTTGTCTGTCCCTCTGTGGACACCACATTTCTGCAACTATTAGTCTGATTTGAAACAATATTTTGCATTGAGAAGCTCGGTACGTGATAACCCTTACTTTTCTTTCATTTTCCGATGCATAACTTTGCCGCTAGGGGAGTAAAGGCAGATGCTATTGAATTCAAAATGCATTTTATTCCATATCATTGTTTCTAAATATCCCATTGAAAAAAATTCATTGTTTCCTTCCATCAGTGGGTGTAACTAGGGCTGGGGGGGGGGCTGCCCCCGTGACAGCTCAAGAGAGGGCGAAAAAATCGTTGCTTACAATCTGATTAAAATTGGAATTGAACTTTTCACCAGTTTCTGATATAGTTTTTCGAGCCATACTTTGTCCATTTATAGAATTTGCTTGTAATACGTTCCGGCAGTTTTAGTTGCCTTGGCAACTTAAAATTTGCATATCTCCCTCTAAATGTTCAGGTGATATTAATTGCTCACATTCAAAAATGAACGCCGAATGCTACGTACATTTCAAAAGATACCGATGTTGTTCACATTGTTGAAGATTCTCTGGGGGCTATTCGATCATTACTGCGACTGAGAGACATGACTTTTAGCTGCATTGGTTCTTTTGATGTGGTCCCGAAAATTCGAAGCAGTTGGAAAAAGCCGTACAGTTACAATTTGATTGTGCCTCCCCCATAAGGATAACACTGAGATGTGACGTTACGTTTTTATTTTGGAGCATCGTGTGTTTATGTACCATCATCATCAAGAATTCTCAGTCCACTGTTGGGTGGAGCTCTGCCCAATTTTCTTCCATAACTTCTTGTCTTGAAGCAGTCTCCTCCATGTCACCCCGACATGCTTTCGAATTTTATCTACCCATCACGCACGTGGTTTTTTGTTGTCTTTTCTTGTCCCTTGGAATATAGTCTAGTATTTTAGTTGTCCAAAGGTGGTCAGTTCTTCCAGTAATGCATTCATTTTAGTGATTTTACCTTGATTACGATGTCATCAACTCTTCTCATTTTCCTGAACACACACACACACACATTGTTTTATTCAAAGTTCTTCCGCCAGGGGCATAAGCGTATATGGAAATACGAAGTGTGATCCGAAGTATCCATTCACAATGAATACTTCTGACCACACTACGTATTTTTAAATCTTTTGCAGTTTTTCCCTAAATGGTGTGACTTTTTTTTTAACTGATTGTTTAGTTTTTTTGAAAATCTGTTGTTAAATATTTTTTCACGCCGGAAAGAACTCACTATAACCAAAAGGGTTTTTTTCCTCTCGGAAAGAACTCAAAAGGCGTGCTCAATATAGCCAAAAAAAAATTCGTATCGGAAAGGACTCAAATGACGTGATCAATATAATAGAAAAAAAATTCGTATGGGAAAGGACTCAAAGACGGGCTCAACGTAACCAAAAAATGTTTCGTATCGGAAAGGATTCAAAAGACCTGCTCAATATAACCGGACATTTTTTTCGTATCGGAAAGGACTCAAGACGTGCTCAATATAACCAAAAAAAAATTTTATATCGGAAAGAACTCAAAAGACGTGCTGAGTATAACCGGAAACTTTTTTCGTGTCGAAAAGTACTCAAAAGAGATGCTCAGTATAACCGAAAAAAAAATGTTGTGTCGGAAAGGATTCAAAAGACGTGCCCAATATAACCAAAAAAATGTTTCGTATCGGAAAGGACTCAAAAGATGTGCTCAATATAAACAAAAAAAATTTTCGTATCGGAAAGGACTCAAAAGACGTGCTCACTATAAACAATTTTTTTTTCGTATCGGAAAGGACTCAAAGGACGTGCTCACTATAAACAAATTTTTTTCGTATCGGAAAGGACTCAAAAGACCTGTTCAATATAATAGAAAAACAATTTCGTATGGGAAGGGACTCAAAAGTCGTGCCCAATGTAACCAAAAAATGTTTTCGTATCGGAAAGGACTCAAAAGACCTGCTCAATATAACCGAAAATTCGGTGCCATCTCTCTTTTTTAGCTTTTTGTTTTCAGGTTTAACGACCAACATGAACAACGCTAAATGAAAGCTACAAGCAGTCGGTCGTTCCTAATTTAAGATCACTGGTTTCTCCCAGGGAAGTGTGCCTGTTTGGTAGGAGAAACACAAAATCAGTGCTTCGTCACGGAATCGAATTAGGAAAATTGGTTAGAGTCCCTTACCACCTCTAACCACCCAACAGCTGGATGGAAAGCAACAACCACACGAGCGATTTTGATTGATTGCCAATCCGACGAAAAAAACACTCTGTATGTTGTCCTCCACCTTTTGCTGAAGTTTGGGAATGAAGCTAAGAAACGATCTAGGTTTTATAATTGAAGGAGGTAACTGCGTATCATATGAGTACAAAAGATACGAAAAATTCTCCGATTACCTATCACTTTGTCAGTGTTCATCTCGCTCACGTTCACCTGATCCAATTCATTTTGTCCACGTTCACTTGGTCCAATTCATTTCGTCCACGGTTTCACTTTGACCATATTCATTTCTTCCTCAGAATAAATGGAATACCTAAAAAAATTTCTATTTTGATGGAATTTTTGTTACTAGGCAGAAAAAAAAGTCAGCAGACATTGCTTACACGCGATTTTTTTCTGTTTAAGTTTTTCTATTAAAATACAACGATTTTAAGTGTTATTTAAAGTAAAACGAGGAACTGAACTTTGATCAGCTTTTTAACAATTTTTTGTGGTACGATGTCAATCAATATGACATAAATCAAAGTTTATTCCAATGCTCACAAATGTGCTGGATTGAAGAGGAAACTTTTAGACCCGTTTTCTCCTTTATGTAAAAAGTCTCTATTTTTCTTCTCTCACCCCGCAAAATAACAGTGAATAAGAATCTAAACTTTTTTTTTTTACCATTATACTTTTAAGGATTTTTTCTTATGTTAAATAAGCATGGCATATATAGACATCATTATAAACTATATTGACAAAAGTCACCGGACACCCCTTCGAAAGCAAATGAACGGATACGCTGCGTTGTTAAGATGCGCAGCACAGCTGCAAACGGTACAAAAACAAGCTTGTAGCTGATCGCGATCATATCGCACTGTGAGGTTGAGTGAAAATGTCCCGGGGGAGAGAACTGACTTTAAGAAAGGAAAAATTGTTGGGTGTTATATTAGTGGTTTGTCAATAAGAGAAACCGAAAGGCGTTTAAACATACCCAAGTCAACTGTTTTGGATGTACTGAATAAGTGAAAGACACATGGCGTGCCTGAAGCAGCAAAACGTACCGGTAGACCAAAGAAAATTAGTGATAGATATCGTCGAAGCCTCAGGAAGTCGTTACAACTAATCGACGGGTACCGAGCAAGATCTCAGTATACAGGTGAGTAAAAATGCTGGAACCTTGGTATGTACAAGTACCATTCGCAGAGCACTTCATTCCATGGGTTACCGTGGTCGTGCGGCTGCTCATAAGCCTTTCATCTCCACTCGGAATGCTACTCGTCGTTTAGCATGGTGTAAAGAACATTTATCGTGGACCGTAGATCAATGGAAACAGGTCCTATGGACTGATGAATCTAGATACACGATCCATCAGTCTGATGGTCGTGTGTTGGTAAGGCGGCAGCCGGTGGGGGGCGCGCGCTATTTACCAGAATTTACTGTTCCTACGGTAAAGTTTGGAGTTGGCAGCGTACTCGTGTGGGGTGTGTTTCGTGGTATGATCCCTGCCCATTGTTTATCGTGGACAAACCTGTTAACCAGCACGTCCACCTCGATATTCTGGACAATTATGCCCTACCAACTCTGTGGCTTTCAAAATTGTTTATTTAGAAAACCTGAGAGGAGTGTACAGAGGGCCTGTATTTACAGTGCCAACAAAAACATAATTGACGACATATGTACAGTGAAGATGGCAAATGTACAGATGCTGATGTGCTATAATACAATGGCAATAAAAACATAGTAGATGAGTATCTTCACAGGTATAAGTTGAGCTACAGAAGTGACCGACAACAATGGTGTATGAGTAATGCACGAGAAATACACAGTGAAGAATCAATATGAACAATTCCAGTAGAAATGTGTAATAAAGATAAAGGTGTAGTTATAATACTATGTACAATGTAGCGATGCACTGGGTAGGTGCTTATGAGAGGCTAATATCAAATGAGCAAGAAATATTAATAATATGCACAACCTGTGAGGTAATAGAATGATTGATGTCAAATAGAAAGTGTAAAAGACAATGTGATAACATGAATAAGTAGAGTACAATGGTAAAAACTTTGTGGCGAATGTCACAGGCACGAACTTTGCAAGGTGCAAGTGATATAAGTAAAATTACAAATGGCAAAGTAATGGAGAACAGTTCTCAAAGAAGGAGTTGTACATGTACTGATGGATCAGTAAACCAGGTTCGATTTGGTGACCAAACTCGGAAAAAGCGACGTTTCTGAGAGTCAGTTGAGGCAGACGCATATGCGAGGCGCAATCGCGACAGAAGCCTGTTGCGAAAGATACAGCACATGGCATCCTACAATTCAAGTTCACTATCTTGAACGGATATGTCAGATGGTGGCTGGATTGTATCATCGGCTGCTATGCAATGGAGGTCTAAACGACGAGCGAATTTCGTTATCCAGCGCGGATCACCAAAGGTCTCACGAGGCACCGCTTGAAGATGAGAACGGATGATTTGCAATTGTAGAAGAACATCATGTAGAATTGCAGTATAAGAGAATAAAATGTTTTTGGACTGTTTGTTTTGACGGGGACCTGAAATAAAATTAAATAGAACATCTCCAGTGACTGGAATTTTTAGAAATTGAAGAAATTCATGTGAGAGAACTGGGTTGCAGAACCAGTATCGGTATCAGTATCAAGTTCAACAGAAGCATTTGATGCAGTGTAGCCGACTGAGTGATCGCTACGGTCAGAGCGGTCAGTCACTGTTCGGGTTTTCTTGGCACGAGAATTGTGGGTCCTTTTACGCTTTCCTCTACTTCGAGGGGGGGGTTAGCATCAGGGTTGCCAGGTACTTTGAAATGGCTAGACGCAGTGGACCAAACAGGAGAAACAGACGATTGTACTTGAGCATCCCCCAAGTGAGGGTTGAGGGGGAGTGAACTAACAAGCGAAGGTGTGTCTGATGGAAGATATGACGGAGAAGGATCCACAGGTCCGGATTATGCAGGTCGTTGGGAAGTCACGCGTTGACCAACGGCTGTAGTGCTACTTTTGTCTGAAGTAGCGCGTTGACCAACGACTGTAGTGCTACTTTTACTTTTGTCTGAAGTCACGTGTTGACCAACAGCTGTAGCGCTATCTTTGTCTGAAGTAGCGCATTGACCAATGGCTGTAGGGCTACTTTTGCTTTTGGCTTGTGCTGAAGTCGTTGAGGGTACTGCTGAAGCAGACGGTGGCTGTCGAAGTTGTAGTAGAAGTGCGATGTGGGCATAAGACACTAGGGTGTCCATAACCTTTACAGATAGAACACATAGTGCTGACAGTAATGTTGATGTCACGGATGAGCGTATCACAACGAATACTGAACTTGGATGGAACTCGTAGTTTCGTTTCATCAGACGGAAAACCCATTCTTACATTTCTCCGTAGGCCAAAAAGATAACGATCTTCCGGCAGGGCTGGGAAAGAGGAGAAGGTGGTGATTGTGCCAACTACACATCCAAAGTTTTGCGCAATATACAATAAAAGTTCGTCAGAAATTTCTGGCGGGACTGGGGAAAATTTCAGAACAGTAGGCATGTGGAAGATAGGATCAGCATTAATATGGCGGCCACCAATAGAAAGTCCATCATTTATAACTTGAAGTGCGAATTTGGGATCAGAGAATTATGCGGTTACTTTGCCATCTTTCCGGACTACGTGTGTGACGGCTGACTTCGGAAAGAGTAAACGAAGTGCTGCGCTGTACGCAGTGAGCTTAGTATTGGCAAGAGCAGGGAAGGCAACACGGAGATCAACTTTTTTTTTTTTTATTGGAGGTTTAACGACCACCGTGAGCAACTCAATGGGCTATAAGCAGTCGCCCGTCCCTAATTTAGGGTCACTGGTTCCAGGGAAGGGAGAGAGCCAGTGCCGTAAGACAAAACACAACATCCATGCCTGACCGGGATTCGAACCCGGACCCCTTACGGACGAATGATCAGAGGCCAGCACCTTTGACCACTGCACCACCGGAGCGGCGGAGATCAACTTTACTAAGGAAGTGTTGGCCAGCTGGCGAAGTTGCTGGAAGATCGACGAAGAAGTTGGAGTTAGCATCACACTTCATCTGATAAGGACCTTTGATAGAAGCCTACGCAGAAGGTGGAGAAGATTTCTTCGAAAGGACGGCTGCATATGGAGTGGCTGGGCAGTGTGATGACGTACAGACCACTGACGAAAGTGAAACGTCCATCGCCTGTTCTGTGACCAGCTGGGAAGGTTGCTGGTCACCACTCAGTGACGTAGAAGTAGGATTAGCTGATAGGGTAGCTTAGGGGAGCAGGGGCTTGTCGGAGCAGGCCCGCCATTGGTAGATGGTGGAAGAGGAAGAAAATCGTTATCAGAAGCAAGCGCTGGGACGTCGGCCTCGCCCGCTGTATCCATCCGCAATGGCGAAGCAGAATTCACGTCTTGGCCGACTCGGCCAAGACAATAAAACGAAGATAACCGAACAAAATGATCACTTACTGACTTTGCAGGGATACGAGAAGAATCGTGGAACCTTCACGGAACTCACGCACACAAACATAGATACTCGGAACACCGAAGAGAGCACAAGCAAGACGAAATGTACGGCGCAGAAAAACTGCGTGTCTGTGGCAATACTATGGAACCGAGCCTTGTTTGTACCATAAGGGCAATGCACCGAGTCATAAAGCAAGGACTGTTACGGCGTAGTTTGATGATAATTTCGTATTGTGTGTGCACTGGCCAGCGCAGAGCTCTGATCTTAATCCCATAGAGCACCTATAGGATGGATTAGAGCGCCGCATAAGAAGTTTTGAACCAAGGCCTACTACTAAGCACGAGTTAGCGGCAGCATTATGTACTGAATGGAAGCGCATACCTATCGCTGTGTTCCAAAATCTTGTCGAAAGCCTGTCTCGAAGGGTCAGTGCATGCATTAAGGCCAAAGGCGGACCGACACCCTTCTAATGTATGTCAATAAATGTTATGTTGTGTTTCTCGTCTAGGTGTCCGATGACTTTTGTCAATATAGTGTATAATAGTTCATTCGTATGAAAATTAGTAATACGGAAATTATAAACAATTAATGATCAAAATAAATATTCTAAAAAGTTACAAATTATATGAAAATAATATACAAGATGCATTTCAAAATATTAAAAGTTTTTTTGTAAAACTTTGGTTTATGTCATAGTGATTGACATCGTACCATTCATAAGAGTTAAAAATCTCTTCGAAGTTCAGTTCCTCGTTTTATTTTAAGTAAAATTTAAAATTGGTAAATTGGAATCGCAAAACTCAAACAATAAAATAATCACATGTAGATAGTGTCCGTTCTGCTTAGTAACAAAAATTCCATCAAAACAGAAAGTTTCCTAAGTATTCCATCTATCCTGAGGACGAAATGAGTATGGGCAAAGTGAAAGGCGGACAAACAAACCGTGGATGAAATGAAGTGGACCAAGTGAACGTGAAAGAAATGAACTGGACCGAGTGAACGTGGACGATATGAACTGGACCAAGTGAACCGTCGACGAAATGAACTGGGTCTAGTGAACGTGATGAAACGAACTGGACCAAGTGAACGTGGACGATATGAACTGGACCAAGTGAACCGTCGCCGAAATGAACTGGGCCAAGTGAACGTGTATGAAATGAACTAGACCAAGTGGACGTGGACCTAGACCAAGTGAACGTGGACCTAGACCAAGTGGACGTCACCAAATTCTTCTACCTTTAAGACCACACTTGCCAAAAAAAAAAGAGGAGAAAGTTCTCAGTGCGTGAAACGTAAAATTAGAATCGCAAAAGCGTTGACTGGCGTTTAAATCCGGCGAACAAGGAGCCCAAGTCAGGATGCCAAACTCCGTTCATTGTTCCTCCCCATAATAGGGCGACTGTGGACGTGTGCGGTGGCGCATTGTCGTGGTGAAAGAGCTCGCACCCGTCGGAGTGGTTGCATGAAATGAACGGGTGCAAATGACCCCCGAGGATGGTTACGTAGCCTCCACCACTCAAAGAGGTCCGCAGATGTATAAGGGATCCTAATGCTAGCCAGCTGAAAACACCCCACACCATAACAGAGCCACCACTGAACTACACTCTTCCTTGTAGGCATGCGGGATCCATTGCCTCGTGGGGTAGTTGCCACACCCGGAGTTAGCCATGTGCCCAAAACAGTTGATCCCGCGATTCTTTGGACCTGGCTACAGGTTTCCAGTCATGTTGCGTCCAATGGCGGTGTTCCGAGCCTAGGCGAGGCACACAGCCTTCTGTCGTCGGGTTAATAATGACATCCGGGTGGGCCGTCTACTCCGGAACCCCATAGAACACATGAAACGTTGCACTGTCCGAACGCTGATGCTACTATTGGCCGCAGCATTAAATTGCGCTATGATTTGCGGCAATGTTACACGCCGGGCTAATGTTACGATGCATGCCAGACGCCGCTGTCTATGATCGTCCAGGGCTTATCTACGGCCTTGAAATTCTCGCCCAAGGGAGACTCCAGGAAAGAAGTGAGCACGCTAGCGCGGCTCCTAAAACATATGCCGAAGCGGCTCGAGCAAAGCCAAGCAAGGGGAACACGGCCCCAAAGCAAAAAACGGCTAAAAAGGAGGTAGCCAAGAAGGTGGTAGCCAAGAGGGTCGAGAAGAGGCACGTGCTTCTCGTTTACCCGGCAACAGACAAGGGTTCTCCCTCGTCAGAAGACGTTAAGGCGGTTCTGCAAACACAGATTTGCCCCGCCAAACTCCAAATTGGGGTAAAGGGAGTTAGAAAAGTGAATGGGGGAGGAGTAATGGTCGAATGCTCCTCCGCCAAGGAAATAGAGAAGTTGGATTCCGAGCTAAAGAGCAACGAAGTGACCAAGGAGAGCCTTCGGTCAAGGTTGCCAGCCAAAAGGAATCCGAAGTTTATCGTCTACGGGATAGACGGAAACCTGTCAAGGCAACAGGTCGAGCAATGTCTCGTGGAACAGAACCCAGAGCTGGAGGAGAGCAGCCTCCAGCTCAAGTTCTCTTTGAAGGTGAAGGGTGGGAAACGCCACTGGGTAGCAGAGGCGGACCCACTGACCTTCAAAAAAGTGATGAGACGAGGCAAGCTCGGAGTGGGATGGACCGTCCACTCAGTAAGGGAATATCTGAGGGAGGTCCGTTGCTACAGGTGTAACGGGTTCGGGCACTTTAGGTCAAGGTGCCCCGAAGAGCAGGATAGGTGTGCCCGGTGTGGGGAAACCGGGCACAAGCGCCAGGAGTGCAGCAATAGCCCAGTCTGCACTAACTGCCTGGCAAACAACAAGAGATTCGGGCGTCGAGTGGATATAGGCCACTCAAGCCTAGACAAGGAATGCCCAAGCCTTGTCAGAGAACTGGCTCTGCTAAAAGAACGCACTCATTATGGATAAAAAACCAAAGAGAGGCGTTAAGGTGCTTCAAATCAATCTGCACCATGCACGGGCAGCAACAGCACAGGCCCTGGTGACAGCCACTGAGCAAAAAGCTCATATTCTGCTTCTGCAGGAACCATTCGAACAGGGGGAAGAGTGGTGGGCTTCCCTAACTCCTACCGGATCTACCACCCTAGGGTGGCAAAGCCCAGGGCAGCCACGGTCGTGAAGGACCCGTCCCTAGCAGTTCTCGAGATGAAATGCTCCGAGAACGTGGTCGCCCTGGGGGTGGAATGTGGTGATGAGAAATTTTTAATGGTGAAAGTATACAGTTCTCCAGCAGGCGATCTGAGAGAAACGCTGAGTGAGCTAATGGCTCTATTAGGGGAATTCCCCAGTCATGAGATTTTAATAGCAGGCGATTTCAACGCGAAGAGTCCTCTCTGGGGCCAACAAGACGAGGATGAACGCGGCCAGCTTCTAGTGGACTTTGCCAACGCGGCAGACCTGAGTTTCTTGAACGATCCAGAGAGCACCCCGACCTTCCAAGGGGCGAGGGGCTCCTCTTGGATCGACGTGACTCTCGTCAGAGTCTCTCAGCGCAGCCTCGTCCAGGATTGGCAAGTACTGGACGATGAAAGCTGCAGTGACCACCTAGCACTATCTTTCGTTTTGGGATCGGAAAAGCCCATCCGACCCAAGCGCAAAAGGTTCTTCATGAAGAATCTAGACTGGTGGGCTTTTAAAGCCTAATTAACTACCCTGTTGGGGGGTAGGAGGGCAGAAGAGGCAGCAGAAGCGTCGGACCTCAACTCCTTCTTTGAAGAACTTACCAGTCAAATCACAGCGCTATGCGAGAGTAGTAGGGGAAATAAAAGGGGAGCCAAGGATCCCCACCCCTGGTGGTCGGAGAAACTAAAAGCTCTAAGGGCGAGATCTAGGCGGAGTAGGAAAGCTCTGCAAAGAGCAAAAGCTACACCGCAAGACAGGAGTGCACAGAAGTGCATAAAAAGGCTCGTTCAGCATACAGGAGAGAACTGAATCTCTCGAAAATCTCCTACTGGAGAAAGCTGTGTGAGTTCCAAACTCCGGCAGACCCTTTCGGGATCCCCTATAAGATCTCGAGGGGATCCATCACCGAACCGCTAAAACTGGCAGCGGTCGAAAGGGCAGACGGAAGCCTATCAAAGACTCTTGATAGTACCGTAGAGAGTCTCTTGGATTACCACTTCCAAGGAGACGGGGGAGAAGGGGACTCCCCACAACAAAAAGAAATAAGGGATGAATGTCGGATCCCGCCGGACACTGGTGAGGACCCCCCCCTTTACGAGAGAGGAAGTGGAGAACGCCCTCTCCAGTCTAAATACGGGCAAAGTACCAGGCAAGGATGGGTTCGACCTCAGCATAGTCAGAGAAATCTACTATGCAAATCCCGAGTATTTTGTGGCGCTCCTAAACGAATGCCTCGGGAGGGGAATCTTCCCAGACTTGTGGAAAACAGCGGTGCTAGTTCTTTTCAACAAGACCGGAAAGAACAAAAATGATCCCGCAGCCTACAGGCCCATCTGTCTTCTCTCTGCGTGGAGCAAGGTGCTGGACAAGCTCATTACGAACAGAGCGCTTGGCTTTCTCATGGAGCAGGGAAAGTTAAACAGGAACCAATTTGGTTTCCTTCCGGGGCGTTGCGCAACGCAGGCAATTCGCAGCCTCAGAGAGAGAGGGCAGAGAGGAACAAAGCGGAGGGGCTCCATACCTGCTTCATCTCACTAGACGTGAGGGGGCATTCAACAGTGTCTGGTGGCCAATGGTTTTAACCAGACTTAAAGAACTTGGCTGTCCAAGGAACCTGTTCAAGCTGATCAGCAGCTACCTGTCTGATAGAAGAGTCGAGTTCGAAGCAGGGAATGGGCAAACCTCGCGTTCGTACCACAGAGGGTGTCCGCAAGGATCCAACTCCGGGCCGCTTTGGTGGAACATAGTTGCAGACGCAGCACTGAATCTAGACCTGGGACCCGCAGTGGAAATTCAAGCCTATGCGGACGATTTCGTTCTAGTGGTCTCCGCCTCAGGGAGACACGTGATCGAAAGGGAAGCACATAGCGCCTTAGCCGTGCTAGACAATTGGAGCAGAGAAAGCAAACTGTGCTTCGCTCCTGAAAAGACCACTCTACTAGCGATAGCTAAGAGTGGAGTAATGAAAACACCACCTAAGTGCAAATTCCAAGGGTGCACTGTCAAGGCGGTGCGTGAAATGAAGTACTTGGGTGTGGTCCTGGATCAGAGTCTATCAGGGCTGCCACACCTGAGGCATCTTCGAACAAGGTGCACGCTGATCCTCAATAGATTGAATGGCATGAGGTTATCGGGCAAAACCAAGAAGGCCATCTATCAGAGAGGAATAGAAAGAATTCTGACATATGGCAGTGGAGCTTGGTGGACTCCCACCGTCAGAATGAAGAAGGGCATAAACCAAATCCAAAGGTTGGCCCTACTGGGGATCACCGGCTGTTTTCGCACAACGTCGACCCTAGCACTCCAAGTGCTGGCGGGGTGCGAGCCGGCAGACCTAGTAGTGGAAAGGGAGGCAGCAATGCACTGCCTAAGGTCAGGCGAGGACGCCTACCTTCTCGGTGTGCCACATCGAGCCTCCAACATGGAGATGGAAAGTGTGGACTGGCAGATCCACCCTGCCGAGGAAATTTGCCCACCGTGGGACAAGGAGAAACCCACGGGAGTTGGGCATGAGCTGTTCACGGACGGCTCAAAGTTGAAGGGACAAGTGGGAGCAGGCTTCTGTGCGTTCTCGGATGGGAACGAAGCCACTGCAGGATGCGTGAAATTATCGCAGAACGCTTCTGTCTTCCAGGCAGAACTTCTGGCGATAGAGAAGGCACTCACCTGGGCACTCCCCAGGCGTAGTGACGAAAGGATAAAACTGTACTCGAACAGTGAGGCAGCACTGCAGGCTCTGAGTAGATTCAGGGGAAGAAACCCCATCGTCCAGAGGATCAAAACCCTCTTGAGGGCAGAGGGAGATGGGGCAGTCAGTTTCCACTGGGTACGAAGCCATGTCGGAACCCTAGGAAATGAAAGGGCAGACCAGCTGGCGAAGGTAGCCACGCTGAAAGAGACGGTTGACGTGCAATGTAGAACGCCGCGAAGGAGTATTCGCGCAGCATTGGCACGACAGACCATGACCGAATGGCAGGTCAGATGGGACACGGGAGAGACAGGGCGGAAGACACACAGAGTGTTTCCGAAGGTCTCGACCAAACGAGCACAGACAAACAAGTTCCTGAATCAAGTACTCATTGGCCATGGCATCAGCCCTGAATACCTAGGCAGATTTGCCATCAGGAACTGCACTTGTCCCTGTGGAGATAGGTCGGCAAGCATTGAACACTGCGTGCTAGATTGCAGCGACTTCGCCGAATGGAGGAACACACTGATCCCAGGTGTGCAAAAAACGCGAAGATTGGATCTGTTCATCCAATCCTCCGTTAACAGGAGGGGGATAATAGCCCTGGTTGAGAGGCTAACCCTCCAGCAACATACGATCTTCCCCAGTCAAACGGGGACCGAAACGCAAGAGGTGTACGTGCACACCGAAAGCGATTCGGAAGAGGAATGAGGGCAGTAGTCTGTGGGCAAGCAGACAAAATTCCCTCCAGTGTACATACTATGTAAATACTCTTTAAATCTCTCAATGTTGTAAGTCCTAAGCATGAGGACAGTGTAATTGATGTGTGTAAGTCTTGTTGAAAAAAATAATAAAGGGAAATTATTCCCCCAAAAAAGTTCGAGGGCAAGGAATCTCCCAGTCAATGCTAAGCAAATGAACGACCTATCCCGCCAGACAGAGCGGGAACCCAGATAAGGTATGCTTGGTTGCCTGCCAGCACGTCACCACGGGCTGGTCTCTGGGCCACGGGGGTGGCCAGGGTCCGAACCGGCGTCTCAAGGCAGGATAATTGTCGCAACATGTCAAAATAAAATCCAAGGTGCTCAATTAGTCCCCGTGGAGCCAAGACATATTGGCGGAACGGGACAATGAAATCAGTATTTTTTACGGCCTTGAAGGCGCTTGGCCAATTCGGGAATAAGACTCCCTTGTCGGAGAAATAAAAGCGCTGCTAAAGACTGCAGGAAGTAGGGGATTTCTTTCCACTGGATCCGAAGCCATGTCGGTACAGTTGGGAAGGAACGGGCGGACCAGCTAGCGAAGGAAGCTGCTGGAAAAGAGAGCATAGACTTTCAGTCGCGAACGCCGTTGCAAAGCGTGCGGACGCAACTGAAACAAGTTAGTAAAATCATGCAATGCATTGATTATAATACGCTTTCCAACACACCGGAAATCATTACTCAAGTCATTACTCAAGTTATGAGGATAATGGCTGTAGAACAAATCTCGCTCCTGTGTCCTGACCTTTGACCCCATTTCGATGATATATTGAATAGAGCCGGTAAAGTATACTTCTGTAACAACATGATAAAGTTTTGTCTCAATAGAAGCATTTTTACGTAAGTTATAGCGCATAAGGGCAATGGAATGGATCCCGATCCTATGTCCTGACCTTTGATCCCATTTCGTCCATTTTCCATAGGATTCGTCCCTAGATGGTCCCTACCACATACTAAATTTTCATTGAAATCAAACTATATTTATGCAAGTTATAAGAGTAATGGAATGGATCCCGATCCTATGTCCTGACCCCATTTCGTCCATTTTCAATAGGATTCGTCCCCAGGTGGTTCCTTACCACATACTAAAATTTCATGGAAATCGAAGCATATTTACGCAAGTTATGACGCATAAGGCCAATGGAATGCATCCCGCTCCTATGTCCTGACCTTTGACCCCATTTAACCCATTTTCAATAGATTTCGACCCTAGATGGTCCCTACCACATACTAAAATTTCATTGAAATCGAACTATATTTATGCAAGTTATAAGGGCAATGGAATGGATCCCGATTCTATGTCCTGACCTTTGATCCCATTTCGTCCATTTTCCATAGGATTCGTCCCTAGATGGTCCCTACCACATACTAAAATTTCATTGAAATCGAACTATATTTACGCAAGTTATGAGGCATAAGGGCAATGGAGTGGATCCCGCTCCTATGTCGTGATCTTTGACCCCATTTCGTCCATTTTCAATAGGGTTCGACCCCAGGTGATCCCCTAATTCATGCTTAAAATTTCATCGAGATCGAATCATTTTTAAGCGAGTTATCGTGAGGACAGATGGGCGGACGGACGGACAAAGCTGGAGCATATACACTTCTTCAACCTACGGTTGAAAAGTATAAAAAAGCCGTATTAGTGGAATGGCAGCAGAGATGGGATGAAGGGGATACGGGCAGAAGAACACGCCGTATCCCCCCCCCCCCCCGAGTCTCGATCAGGCGCATTGAGAGTGATGGGTTCTCCTCAACCAGGTACTAACCGGTCATGGCGTTTCGCCGGATTACTTCCGTAGATTCGCGGTTCGGGAACGAGTGTGCGGCTGCGGTGCCCAGACTGCAGACGTCGCACACATGATTCTTGAATGTGTCTCTCTTTCAGGTAAGAGAAGAACTTTGGTGCCAGAATTGGCAAGAACGAGGCACCTCTCGATCCTGCTCGCGCACACAAGAGCGAGACAGGGACTCGTAGAGTTGGTCAAGCACCTCGTAAAGCAGCAGTCGGTCTACCTAATTGAGGGGTAACTGCAGAAGACGGAAGACAGAAGACAGAAGATAACGGAGAAGAGCCGAATGACTCCGGCCCAGAGTCATCACCGCAGAACTGGTCCTAGTCCTGCGGCAATGTACATATGGATGTAAATAGTTTCTTTTTTATTATTTCTGTGTGAGAGGGCTCATTAAATAAAGGATTCATTTCCCTCTAAATGAGACCCTTAGTGTATATATGTGCATGTATCTGTTATTAGAGGTAGAGGAATATTCTAGCCCCTGCCCAATGGCACGCACACACGGGTCATGACGGAGAGGTGGGAGGTGCCGGCCCACGGAGGTAGCAGCAAGCTGCGGGTCTTTTGACCGATCCTGTCCGGGTGAAGGACTGCCTGATGTTGGCAAGATTGCTCGTGCAACACCGTCACTTAAAGCTTGAGAGAGTTCATTTAATCCTGTGGAGTCTGCATTTGGACGGTACAGGTAGATGGTCATCAGCTAGTTCTCACGGCCACACCGGTATCGAACTCTGGATGCTTTTCCTGTGTAGTCCTAGTACTCCCTTGAAATTGTTGTCCGTGTAAATCCAAATTTCATGGTAATTTCCGAGATGGGCTGGCCTATCCCCCGGGCGCCGACTATCCTACCACGTTCGAAATCACTTTAAATGTTACCTGAACTGCGAATGTAGTACTTCTCTATATAAACGTCGTTCGCGGACGATACCATTTACAACATGGGTGTGGTGGCATATAATGGAAACGCTAGCGCCCCTCCAAGCATTTTTTTTTTTTTGCCCCTAAGTGTGTGTAAACATAACGTGCTAAATATTGATATCATTTTATACGCCTTTGCGTAAAAGACTTAGGACTGAGCAAGATCAACTACGTTCCAGAAGGTAAACTTAGCACTATTGCGAGACATAACTTGTACACTTGTTTGCAGATTAAGCAACTGAACATCTCATTAATTGTGTCCCTAAAACACTATATTGACAAAAGTCACCGCAAACCCCTTCGAAAGCAAATGAACGGATCCGCTGCGTTGTTAAGGTGTGCGGTACAGCTGCAAACCCTATAAAAACAGGCCTGCGGCTGACAGCGATCATATCGCACTGTGAAATTGAGTGAAAATGTCGCGGCGTGAGAGACCGGACTTTGAGAAAGGAAAGATTGTTGGATGTTATATTAGTGGATTGTCAATAAGGGAAACCGAGAGACGTTTAAACTTACCCAAGTCAACTGTTTTGGATGCACTGAATAAGTGGAAGACACATGGCGTGCCTGAAGCAGCAAAACGTACCGGCAGACCAAAGAATATCAGTGATAGGAGGCGTTGAAGCCTCAGGAGAGTTGTTACAGCTAATCGACGTGGTACTGCACAAGACCTCAGTGTACAGGTGTAAAAATGCTGGAACCTCGGTATGTGCACGACGAAAATGCTGAAATTTCGGCATAGTTATGACGCATAAGAGCTATGGAATGGATCCCACTCCTATGTCCTGAGCTTTGATCCCACTTCATCCATTTTCAATAGGGTTCTTCCCCAGGTGGTCCCCTACCACATACTAAAATTTCATCGAAATCGAACCATTTTTACGTGAGTTATCGTGCTGACAGACAGACAAAGCTGGAGCATATACGCTTCTTCAAACTACGGTTGGAAAGCGTAAAAAAGGGCTATAGGATTCGACACCGACATCGTGTCCCCTTGTTGACTTCAAAATACCGAAAGGTTAGGCTGCAGATTGCAAAGCACAGAAAGATCAGGCCACAGATTGCAAAATCATATCGTAACTAGAGTGCAGAAGACTGGGAACTCGTCATCTGCACTGTGTGAAAACACAAGTTTGTCCATGTCCCCTCACTCCAGAGTAAGTCGCTCTCCCAACTGACCTACACGGACAAAATGTCTCGCTACAGATTTGTCGCCTTGACATATGTTTTCACCTCTGTAGTACGTCACATCATCTCTCTCTTATTTTTATTTTTTTGTCTTTGAAGCGAAGTACGTACTTTTAATTAATTCCAAACAATGTGTGGAACAAACATCACACATTTTTCGAAGAACCCAACAGCCAGTCGATCCATTTCCACAATCGGGCGCCAATGTAAAAACACAAGTTTGTCCGTGTCCCCTCACTCTGGAGTAAGTCACTCTCCCAACTGAGCTACACGAACAGAATGTCTCGCTGCAGATTTGTCGTCTTGACACATGTTTTCAATTCTGTAGTACTTCACAACTGAAGAATCGCAGTTTAAATTCTGTCGCGCCGTTGGGATGGTGCATCCAGCTTGATAAGTTGGTGTCGTACAGGCAGATAGGAAGCGGTGTAACAGTTTGATGTGCGTTGACAGAAGACTTGCTTGGGTCCCTTCTTCGTAGCCGTCGAGAAATCCTCACCTGCACAAGGTATGTGAATACTGAATATCCTCGCAAACCATCGATGCCTGTTCGAAACGATTCTATTTCTGCATCATGGCGCCATCTTTCAACAGGAAAACGAGCGGTGGCCAATAAGCCCCAGAAGTATACAAGTGAGTTTACCGCACCCGATTGACGAACCTCAACACCACCGAGAATTTGTAAAACGAATTGGAAAGATCAATTCCAGCCCTTCAACTCCATCCAGCAGCTGTGGATGCACTACGACAGGCGATCTTCTTTTCATGGGCGGCAATATAATCTCCACGTTACCAGCATTCCACTGAATCCATACCAAGACATCTGACTCCTGTTGTCACGGCAAAATGTAGGTCAACATGTTATTAGATTCTTTAACATAATAGTCTAGGACCCTAAATACCCAATGTTGAAATCGTTTTGTCGGTCATTGTATTAAAGACTTAGGATAGAGCAAATTCGAAAGAAAAACTTCAAATTCGACTACGCTTATTTGGAGTTTTGGACGACTACTGAAAAAAATATGAATGCAATACTTTGTATGGAATTAAAAGGAAAAAATTATATAGAAATAACTGGTAGGTCATTTTTTTATTACATTAAAAGATTCGGAACGTTAAAATATTATGTAGCTCTACATTTAATATCGCACGCAATAGGAAAGAAAATTTACACGCAATTTAGTAAAATTTTGCAAGCAAAAATCCTAATTCTAGTAATTATATATCTAATAAATTTTGTTACAAATCTCCAAAGCTGTGTATAGTGATCTCGCCACAATATTTTTTCAGTAGTCGTACGAAATTAAAAACAAGCGTATTCCTTTTAACCATAAATGTACACAATAGTCATGTCATGATTACTGTTGCTACGTTAAAGACTTAGTATGAAGCAAGTTCGACTACGTTAGAGAAGGTAAACTTCGCACCCGTGCCAGACATAACTTGCACACATATTTGGAGATTATGTGATTGTATATCTAATAAATTTATTTACAAATCTCCAAATCAGTGTACAGATGATCTCGCCACAATATTTTTTCATTAGTCGTTCGACACTCCAAATAAGCCTATTTTCTTTAACCATAAATGTTCAGAATAGTTATGTAATGTGGTCTGCCACTTCGTTAGAGACTTAGTATGAAGCAAGTTCGACCACGTTCCAGAAGGTGAACTTCGCACCCGTGCCAGACATAACTTGCACACATATTTGGAGATTATGTGATTGTATATCTAATAAATTTATTTACAAATCTCCAAATCAGTGTACAGATGATCTCGCCACAATATTTTTTCATTAGTCGTTCGACACTCCAAATAAGCCTATTTTCTTTAACCATAAATGTTCAGAATAGTTATGTAATGTGGTCTGCCACTTCGTTAAAGACTTAGTATGAAGCAAGTTCGACCACGTTCCAGAAGGTGAACTTCGCACCCGTGCCAGACATAACTTGCACACATATTTGGAGATTATGTGATTGTATATCTAATAAATTTATTTACAAATCTCCAAATCAGTGTACAGATGATCTCGCCACAATATTTTTTCATTTGTCGTTCGACACTCCAAATAAGCCTATTTTCTTTAACCATAAATGTACAGAATGGTTATGTAATGTGGTCTGCTACTTCGTTAAAGACTTAGTATGAAGCAAGTTCGACTAAGTTCCAGAAGGTGAACTTCGCACCCGTGCCAGACATAACTTGCACACATATTTGGAGATTATGTGATTGTATATCTAATAAATTTATTTACAAATCTCCAAATCAGTGTACAGATGATCTCGCCACAATATTTTTTCATTAGTCGTTCGACACTCCAAATAAGCCTATTTTCTTTAACCATAAATGTTCAGAATAGTTATGTAATGTGGTCTGCCACTTCGTTAAAGACTTAGTATGAAGCAAGTTCGACCACGTTCCAGAAGGTGAACTTCGCACCCGTGCCAGACATAACTTGCACACATATTTGGAGATTATGTGATTGTATATCTAATAAATTTATTTAAAAATCTCCAAATCAGTGTACAGATGATCTCGCCACAATATTTTTTCAGTAGTCGTCTGACACTCTAAATAAGCCTGTTTTCTTTAACCATAAATGTACAGAATAGTTATGTAATGTGGTCTGCTACTTCGTTAAAGACTTAGTATGAAGCAAGTTCGACCACGTTCCAGAAGGTGAACTTCGCACCCGTGCCAGACATAACTTGCACACATGTTTGGAGATTATGTGATTGTATATCTAATAAATTTATTTACAAATCTCCAAATCAGTGTACAGATGATCTCGCCACAATATTTTTTCATTAGTCGTTCGACACTCCAAATAAGCCTATTTTCTTTAACCATAAATGTTCAGAATAGTTATGTAATGTGGTCTGCCATTTCGTTAAAGACTTAGTATGAAGCAAGTTCGACCACGTTCCAGAAGGTGAACAACGCACCCGTGCCAGACATAACTTGCACACATGTTTGGAGATTATGTGATTGTATATCTAATAAATTTATTTACAAATCTCCAAATCAGTGTACAGATGATCTCGCCACAATATTTTTTCAGTAGTCGTCCGACACTCTTTAACCATAAATGTACAGAATAGTTATGTAATGTGGTCTGCCATTTCGTTAAAGACTTAGTATGAAGCAAGTTCGACCACGTTCCAGAAGGTGAACAACGCACCCGTGCCAGACATAACTTGCACACATGTTTGGAGATTATGTGATTGTATATCTAATAAATTTATTTACAAATCTCCAAATCAGTGTACAGATGATCTCGCCACAATATTTTTTCAGTAGTCGTCCGACACTCTTTAACCATAAATGTACAGAATAGTTATGTAATGTGGTCTGCCACTTCGTTAAAGACTTAGTATGAAGCAAGTTCGACCACGTTCCAGAAGGTGAACTTCGCACCCGTGCCAGACGTAACTTGCACACATGTTTGGAGATTATGTGATTGTATATCTAATAAATTTATTTACAAATCTCCAAATCAGTGTACAGATGATCTCGCCACAATATTTTTTTCAGTAGTCGTCCGACACTCTTTAACCATAAATGTACAGAATAGTTATGTAATGTGGTCTGCTACTTCGTTAAAGACTTAGTATGAAGCAAGTTCGACCACGTTCCAGAAGGTGAACTTCGCACCCGTGCCAGACGTAACTTGCACACATGTTTGGAGATTATGTGATTGTATGTCTAATAAATTTATTTACAAATCTCCAAATCAGTGTACAGATGATCTCGCCACAATATTTTTTTCAGTAGTCGTCTGACACTCTAAATAAGCCTGTTTTCTTTAACCATAAATGTACAGAATAGTTATGTAATGTGGTCTGCCATTTCGTTCAAGACTTAGTATGAAGCAAGTTCGACCACGTTCCAGAAGGTGAACATCGCACCCGTGCCAGACATAAATTGCACACATGTTTGGAGATTATGTGATTGCATATCTAATAAATTTATTTACAAATCTCCAAATCAGTGTACAGATGATCTCGCCACAATATTTTTTCATTAGTCGTTCGACACTCCACATAAGCCTGTTTTCTTTAACCATAAATGTACAGAATAGTTATGTAATGTGGTCTGCCATTTCGTTAAAGACTTAGTATGAAGCAAGTTCGACTACGTTCCAGAAGGTGAACATCGCACCCGTGCCAGACATAACTTGCACACATATTTGGAGATTATGTGATTGTATATCTAATAGGGATGTAAGGTCAGGTGATGCGTAACATCACAGCCTCTCCTTGACAAATGTCAACCCCGCCTTCTCGTGGTGCATCCTGTTCCCACTAAAGGGGCTCTGACGACCGCCAATAGCGGTATAACTATACCATCGGGATCAGAGGAAATGCTATCCCACACTCACCAACCCGCTTGGCCAGCGTTGTGAGTTATGGCCAAACACCTCCAAAATGACTCTACAACTTAAATCTTGGCCCTCAGTCTCCGGCAGCTGGAATGTACCTGGCCAAGGCAGCGGCCAGTGCGACATGAAGGCAGAGGGTGCTAAGAATCCCCGGAGGACCGGACTAGGCTGCCATTTGATGCTGACCTTGGCTACGTATAATGGACGCTCCCTATCTTCTGATTCAAGGCTTCTTGAATTGGAAGAGGAACTACAAAGGATCAAGTGGGACATCATCGGGCTAACTGAAGTAAGGAGAAAAGGAGAAGATCTCATTGAACTGAAAAGTGGACATCTCTTCTATTATCGTGGGACAGATACTGGCAGAACTAGTGGTGTTGGATTTATAATAAACAAGAAACTGAAGGATAAAGTGGTAGAAGTTGAGGCAGAACTAGTGGTGTTGGATTTATAATAAACAAGAAACTGAAGGATAAAGTGGTAGAAGTTGAAAGTTCCTCTGAGAGAGCTGCACGACTCGTTATCCTACTCTCGAGAAGATACCAGGCTCAGATTATTCAAACTTATGCACCCACCACAAGTTATCCTGAAGAAGAAATTGAAGAATTTTATGAGGAAATTCGTCATCTAAATAATAAAGGTAAGCAGCACTTGAAGATAATTATGGGAGATTTCAATGCAAAAATAGGGCATCGGCAACAGAATGAAACTTCAGTAGGTAAATTCGGTCACGGCAACAGAAACCAGCGTGGAAATACTCTCGTTGAGTTTGCAGAGGCAGAAGGATTTTTCATCTTGAACTCCTTTTTCAAGAAAAAGCCACACAGGAAATGGACATGGAGGCATCCAATTGGGACGACAAGTGAAATTGATTTTATTATGTGTAACAAAAAATTCGTCATCGAAGACTGCAGTGTGCTGAACAAGTTCAACACAGGTAGTGACCATAGATTGGTGAGATGTAAGATGCACCTCAATACTAAACTGGAACGTGGCAAGCTCATAAGACAAACAAAATGTATTGACATAACCAACCTTAAAAAACACCATAATACTTTCAAGTTGGAACTGAAGAACAGATTCTCTGCTTTAGAAGGCCTAACATCGGAAGAAGTGGATATTTCGGAAGTTAACAGAAAAGTAACCAAAGCTCTTATGGAAACAGCAACAAAATTAGCTGGGTCTAAGAACAAGTTGCATGTGAACAAATTATCAGGAAAAACCAAAATGTTGATGCAAAAAAGAAGAGAGATGAGGACAACTAAAGAAGATGTGACTTCCAAAGTGGAATATATAGAGCTATACAAGACAGTACGAAAAAGTATCACTGAAGACGTAAGGAAATTCAACTGTGAGCTAGTGAGGAAAGCAATTGAAAACAACCAAAGCCTTAAGATAGCAAAGGGACATCTCAGTAAGGGAAGAAAACAGATTATGGCTCTGAGAAAAGAAGATGGTTCTATAACAAGAAATAGAGGCGAAATTTTGACAAGAGTGAAAGATTTCTACTCCAAATTATATGAAAGGGATGATACATGTACTCCAGACATCATGAAAGGTACCAGAGTTCTTCCAGTCCTCCCAGCAGAAGTTGCTCATGCAATCAAGAACATGAAGCGGGGGAAAGCTCCAGGAGAAGATGGAATTACTGTAGACATCATACAAGAAGCAAGTGGAGAAATTGAAACAGTACTCGCCCAAATTTTCACTCGATGCCTTAATGAAGGGAAGATTCCTGAGGATTGGAACAATGCTACAATGATCCTGCTATATAAAAAAGGTGACATTGAGGATCTCAGGAACTACAGACCTATCAGCCTCCTATCAGTGGTTTATAAAATCTTCACTAAAGTTCTTTCACACCGCTTGAAGGTAACACTGGACATGGCTCAACCGAGAGAACAAGCTGGATTCAGGAGTGGCTACAGCACAATAGATCATATCCACGTACTGAGAGAACTAATTGAAAGAGCGAGGGAATATGAACTTCCATTGTGCATGGCTTTTATCGATTATGAAAAAGCCTTTGATTCGGTGAAACTATCAGCAGTTACCACGGCTCTGAAATCCTGCGGTATTGAAGATGCATACATTAATATTATTAATAACATCTATGAAAATGCAAGTGCAAAGATTCGGCTGTTTGAAAATACAACACACATAAAAATTGGAAAGGGAGTGAGACAAGGTGACACCATATCTCCGAAGCTCTTTAATGCCATATTGGAAAATGTCTTTCAATCACTGAACTGGGAAAACAAAGGGATAAAGATTAATGGAGATTATCTAACCCACCTTCGTTTTGCTGATGACGTAGTCATCTTTGCAACTACCCCATCAGAGCTGCAGAGTATGATCCAGGAACTTGCTGACAAGAGTAAAGAAGTGGGATTAAAAATGAACTTTCAGAAGACAAAAGTGATGTTCAATGCTTTTACAAGAAATGAAGATTTATCGATTGATGGAAAAAAACTGGAGATAACAGATACGTATGTTTATCTTGGACAGCAGATATCAAGTATGGGTCATATTGATGAAGAAATTCATCGGCATACAAAACTTGCCTGGAGAGCTTTTGGAAGAAACAGCATAATTTTCAAGAGCAATATGCCATTATGTCTTAAAAGAAAAGTGTTTGATCAATGCATCCTTCCAGTGCTTACGTATGGTGCAGAGACGTGGACCTTAGCTAAAAGAGACATACAAAGGCTGCAGACAACTCAAAGCAGCATGGAGAGGTGCATGCTTGGTATAACCAGGAGAGATAAGAAGAGGAACTCGTGGATCCGAAAAATGACGAGAGTGGAAGACATCATGATCAGAGTTAAATCCCTGAAATGGCAATGGGCTGGACATACTGCCAGAAGGACAGACCATAGATGGACAGCCGAAATTTTAGATTGGATTCCAAGGGACAGGAAAAGCCCCAGAAAAAGACCACATGGGAGATGGGCGGATGAAATTCGAAAGTAGGCGGGAGTGACATGGAGGAGACTGGCACAAGACAGACCGTTGTGGAGGAAACTTGGGGAGACCTTCGTCCAGCAGTGGATTGATAATGGTTGACAATGATGATGATGATGATATATAATAAATTTATTTACAAATCTCCAAATCAGTGTACAGATGATCTCGCCACAATATTTTTTGAGTAGACGTCCGACACTCCAAATAAGCCTATTTTCTTTAACCATAAATGTACAGAATAGTTATGTAATGCGGTCTGCCATTTCGTTCAAGACTTAGTAGGAAGCAAGTTCGACTACGTTCCAGAAGGTGAACATCGCACCCGTGCCAGACATAACTTATACACATGTTTGAAGATTCATCATCATCATTGTCAACCATTATCAATCCACTGCTGGACGAAGGTCTCCCCAAGTTTCCTCCACAACGGTCTGTCTTGTGCCAGTCTCCTCCATGTCACTCCCGCCTACTTTCGAATTTCATCCACCCATCTTCCATGTGGTCTTCTTCTGGGTCTTTTCCTGTCCCTTGGAATCCAATCTAAAATTTCGGCTGTTCATCGATGGTCTGTTCTTCTGGCAGTATGTCCAGCCCATTGCCATTTCAGGGATTTAACTCTGATCATGATGTCTTCCACTCTTGTCATTTTTCGGATCCACGTGTTCCTCTTCTTATCTCTCCTGGTTACACCAAGCATGCACCTCTCCATGCTGCTTTGAGTTGTCTGCAGCCTTTGTATGTCTCTTTTAGCTAAGGTCCACGTCTCTGCACCATACGTAAGCACTGGAAGGATGCATTGATCAAACACTTTTCTTTTAAGACATAATGGCATATTGCTCTTGAAAATTATGCTGTTTCTTCCAAAAGCTCTCCAGGCAAGTTTTGTACGCCGATTAATTTCTTCGCCAATGTGACCCTCACTTGATATCTGCTGTCCAAGATAAACGTACGTGTCTGTTATCTCCAGCTTTTCTCCATCAATCGATAAATCTTCATTTCTTGTAAAAGCATTGTACATCACTTTTGTCTTCTGAAAGTTCATTTTTAATCCCACTTCTTTACTCTTGTCAGCAAGTTCCTGGATCATACTCTGTAGCTCTGATGGGGTAGTTGCAAAAATGACTATGTCATCAGCAAAACGAAGGTGGGTTAGATAATCTCCATTAATCTTTATCCCTTTGTTTTCCCAGTTCAGTGGTTGAAAGACATTTTCCAATGTGGCATTAAAGAGCTTCGGAGATATGGTGTCACCTTGTCTCGCTCCTTTTCCAATTTTTATGTGTGTTGTATTTTCAAACAGCCGAATCTTTGCACTTGCATTTTCATAGATGTTATTAATAATATTAATGTATGCATCTTCAATACCGCAGGATTTCAGAGACATTGCAACTGCTGATGGTTTCAACGAATCAAAGGCTTTTTCATAATCGATAAAAGCCATGCACAATGGAAGTTCATATTCCCTCGCTCTTTCAATTAGTTCTCTCAGTACGTGGATATGATCTATTGTGCTGTAGCCACTCCTGAATCCAGCTTGTTCTCTCGGTTCAGCCATGTCCAGTGTCACCTTCAAGCGGTGTGAAAGAACTTTAGTGAAGATTTTATAAACCACTGCTAGGAGGCTGATAGGTCTGTAGTTCCTGAGATCCTCAATGTCACCTTTTTTATGTAGCAAGATCATTGTAGCGTTGTTCCAATCCTCAGGAATTTTCCCTTCATTAAGGCATCGAGTGAAAATTTGGGCGAGTACGGTTTCGATTTCTCCACTTGCTTCTTGTATGATGTCTACAGTAATTCCATCTTCTCCTGGAGCTTTTTCCCGCTTCATGTTCTTGATTGCATGTGCAACTTCTGCTGGAAGGACTGGAAGAACTCTGGTACTGGTACCTTTCATGATGTCTGGAGTACATGTATCATCCCTTTCATATAATTTGGAGTAGAAATCTTTCACTCTTGTCAAAATTTCGCCTCTATTTCTTGTTACAGAACCATCTTCTTTTCTCAGTGCCATAATCTGTTTTTTCCCCTTACTGAGATGTCCCTTTGCTATCTTTAGGCTTTGGTTGTTTTCAATTGCTTTCCTTACTAGTTCACAGTTGAATTTCCTTACGTCTTCAGTGATACTTTTTCGTACTATCTTGCATAGCTCTATATATTCCACTTTGGAAGTCACATCTTCTTTAGTTGTCCTCATCACTCTTCTTTTTTGCATCAACATTTTGGTTTTTCCTGATAATTTGTTCACATGCAATTTGTTCTTAGAACCAGCTAATTTTGTTGCTGTTTCCATAAGAGCTTTGGTTATTTTTCTGTTAACTTCAGAAATATCCACTTCTTCCGATGTTAGGCCTTCTAAAGCAGAGAATCTGTTCTTCAGTTCCAATTTGAAGATATTATGGTGTTTTTTAAGGTTGGTTATGTCAATACCTTTTGTTTGTCTTATGAGCTTGCTACGTTCGAGTTTAGTGTTGAGGTGCATCTTACATCTCACCAATCTATGGTCACTGCCTGTGTTGAACTTGTTTAGCACACTGCAGTCTTCTATGACGAATTTTTTGTTACACATAATAAAATCAATTTCACTTGTCGTCCTATTTGGATGTCTCCATGTCCATTTCCTGTGTGGCTTTTTCTTGAAAAAGGAGTTCAAGATGAAAAACCCTTCTGCCTCTGCAAACTCTACGAGAGAATTTCCACGCTGGTTTCTGTTGCCGTGACCGAATTTACCTACTGAAGTTTCATTCTGTTGCCGTTGCCCTATTTTTGCATTGAAATCTCCCATAATTATCTTCAAGTGCTGATTACCTTTATTATTTAGATCACGAATTTCCTCATAAAATTCTTCAATTTCTTCTTCAGCATGACTTGTGGTGGGTGCATAAGTTTGAATAATCTGAGGTTGGTATCTTCTCGAGAGTTGGATAACGAGTCGTGCAGCTCTGTCAGAGGAACTTTCAACTTCTACAACTTTATCCTTCAGTTTCTTGTTTATTATAAATCCAACACCACTAGTTCTGCCAGTATCTGTCCCACGATAGTAGAAGAGATGTCCACTTTTCAGTTCAATGAGATCTTCTCCTTTTCTCCTTACCTCACTTAGCCCGACGATGTCCCACTTGATCCTTTGTAGTTCCTCTTCCAATTCAAGAAGCCTTGAATCAGAAGATAGGGAGCGTACGTTGTACGTAGCCAAGGTCAGCATCAGATGGCAGCCTAGTCCGGTCCTCCGGGGATTCTTAGCACCCTCTGCCTTCATGTCGCACTGGCCGCTGCCTTGGCCAGGTACATTCCAGCTGCCGGAGACTGAGGGCCAAGATTTAAGTTGTGGAGTCATTTTGGAGGGGTTTGGCCATAACTCACCACGCTGGCCAAGCGGGTTGGTGAGTGTGGGATAGCATTTCCTCTAATCCCGATGGTATAGTTATACCGCTATTGGCGGTCGTCAGAGCCCCTTTAGTGGGAACAGGATGTACCACGAGAAGGCGGGGTTGACATTTGTCAAGGAGAGGCTGTGATGTTACGCATCACCTGACCTTACATCCCGTTTGGAGATTATGTGGTTGTATATCTAATAAATTTATTTACAAATCTCCAAATCAGTGTACAGATGATCTCGCCACAATATTTTTTCAGTAGTCGTCCGACACTCCAAATAAGCCTACTTTCTTTAACCATAAATGTACAGAATGATTATGTAATGTGATCTGCCATTTCGTTCAAGACTTACCAGATGGAGCATTTTCAACTACGTTCCGGAAGGTGAATTTCGCACTCGTGCCAGCCATAACTTGTACACATGTTTGGAGATTATGTGATTGTATATCCATTAAATTTTGTTACAAATCTGCAAACCGGTGTACAGATCATCTCGCCACAATATTTTTCTCTAGTCTGTTGAAGCTGCGCTATCGCTTTATTGTTTACCCATAATGTTTGCAGAATAATGATGGCATTATTTTATCTTCCGTGTGCTAAATGACCCGAGATGGATCATGATCTGCTATGTTGGTGCGTATGGAATTTGCACCCGAACGATGCTTTAACTGCTTACGCATTTAAGAAACTTTCAACTTTACATCCAGATCTACCTTTTACCTGTTTTCCGGGAAAGTGTAAAGCTTTGCATTTAATCTGTTGAAAAGCTGTCAAAAGTGCGCCGCACTGTCAAAAAATGTTGATACTTGATATTCTGGGTTTTTGAATTTTGTACTTACTGCGGTCTCTTAAAACCATTCAAAAATTTCAATTATTTTTTTGTAGGATAGACAATATCTGTCTGTTTTGAGAAAATGCCCTAAAATCGAACGCGTTTCTTATCTTATCGCATATTATTGATTTATGATCCACGCAGATCAAAACAAATTTAAAAGATAACTAAATTTGCAACTGTCAAACTTTATTGGAGTTCCAACTATCTTGTTTATGCAAAATTCAGATATGCGATGCAGTTACAGCTGAGCTTTTTGGAATATCTTAAATGCTGCAGAATTTAAGGGTTGCGTTCGTTGTGGTGGTAATGAAAATGTTAGTTCTGTTTCTTCCTGCAACACTGTCCCAAAATTAATTTATATTTAAACTACACAGAATATTTTTGGAAAAGTTCAGGGAAATTTTATCAGTAAAGAAATTGCTTTTTGCGATGCAGAAAGGCTTTGTAAAGCATTGAGGCATGCGAAAAGTAAAGTGGACTTGGTCTTTAGATTTGTCATTATTTTTATAATAATTCAACGCGACTTTTAGATATTTTACAGCATTTCAATTGTTATAAACTGTTTGACAATAATTTGGTTTTCTGAATGGATGTTATCTAGATGCTACGCAGCATGATCTGTTCCGAAAATGTTTCGATGTATCTAATGTAAGAGATACTTTTCTTTTATGTGATTGTCTATCATGAACTGCTTTCGCTATTTCATTGAACCAACCTTGAAAGATCATTCAGTCATGTTTCGCGGTAAATTATTTCTATTATAACATAAAACATCGCAAAACTTCCATGAAGTGATACTTACCTGTTTACCCTGCGAGTTGTACCGTTGAAGATTACCACAAAGGACACAGCACTTGACGACCGCGTACCGATTATATTTTCAATACTTACACAGACGTAATTTCCGCTGACTTGAATCTCGTCCTTCTCTGAGAATTCTGCTTTTAAATTACGGGAGGCTCGTTTTATATTAATCTCAACAATGTACAATTCTGGCTTATTGTTGATGTTTTTCAGAATTATACCAAACAGATCATTGATGTGCGTTTGATAGCTCATTGTTTTGCGTTTTGTGAAATTTTTAAAAATGGAATTTCAAGAAAATCTTCGGAAATTCGAAGTTCTTGAGGGAAACGCATTTCTGAACGGTGGAGTTAACTGTTTCGTGTGACGAAGTTCAGAGCAGCTCGCTTTTGTTTTCTTTTAGCTCTTTATGCTCATGATTATTCGAGATATTTTCACTGTGTTCCAATAATAGTTAATAGGTTTATGAAAATGGACAGTTTTGAGATTCTTTTTCTTAAGTGGAGATTTTTAATATGAAAACGTCGAGTAAAATAAAGAGACGTATTTAAATATTTTATCATGTCTCTCGAAGAACTAGGACGCGCTTACGTTACCTTTATTTTTTTCTATTCATCCGTTTGTTCGTCCTTCCGTCACCCTGTGAGCACTATATCTAGGCACCAATTAGCCCTATTTCAAAAAAATTTCTTGCGTCGGAAAGCTTCAACTTTTGGGGGGAGGATAGAGGTTAACGACCAACGTGAGCTACACGACGGGCTATAAGCAGTCACTCGCCCTAGTTTAGGACCCCGACTCCAGGGAAGGGAGAAAGTCAGTGCTGTAAGGAAAACACAACATCCATGCCTCACTGCGATTCAAACCCGAACCCATCTCGGGCGAATGATCAGAAGCCAGCGCTTAGACCACTGCGCCACAAGAAAATTTTTAACTGTAAGAGCGACAACCTTTGCATTTTGGTCTTAGAGATATTCATCAGCCGTGCCTCCGCAGAATTCAATTTAGTTATTATTTCGTGAAGCTGAAAAATCCGCCCCGGTGTCGCAGTGGTTTAAGCGATGGCCTCTGATCATTCGTCCGAAAGGGGTCCAGGTTAGAATCCCGGTCAGGCATGGATGTTGTGTTTGTCTTGCGGTACTGGCTCTCTCCCTTCTCTGGAACCAGTGACCCTAAATTAGGGACGGGCGACTGCTTATAGCCCATTGAGTTGCTCACGGTGGTCGTTAAATCAAAAGAAAAAGCTGAGAAACTTTCCATACTGATTTCTACACTGCCGCAGTGAAACTGACCATTTTGCTAGACAGGACAGTTTCTGAGGCATAGTTTTTATCTGCTTATTGGTGTGGGTCTTGTCTTGTTGCTCCTAAACAATCCTATTTGCAGTCATTCTACAACATGCCGTTCGGGTGTTGTTTGAAATTCATGTCCCTCTTATGAACGGAACGTTTATAAATGCATGGTTGAATGTTAATAAAACTTTTCAATCTCTCATTACTCAACAATTAAGTTTACCTATTTGATCACCTGCCATTTTCCTTTAAAATATCGAGAGGGGGATTCTCTCCCCTGTATTTTTATTGAGAGGGCATACTGTTCCTAGCCTCGTTTCGCATCAGTTTCTCTGCCATATTTTAAAAACTTGAGATGGACCATGATGATGAACCTTGTATTTCAACTTGAAACTGGGAGAGGGAAAGATTTTGAAAACGGAAGACGGACGGAACGAAGATTTCTCCCGTAACTGTATTTTTGTTAAGCTTGATAAGGAAGGGGAAATTTTTGAAAAACGTAAGTCACAAAGTTGGGAAATTTGTAAGAATTGATGTATGGTGTTTAAAAGAATATTGTAAATACATTTTTATGCCGTAAATACAGTGATGTGCTTCAGCTTAATACTTAAATAAATTAATTACAATGAACAATTACGTCTTGCTCAGCTGTTATATTCACACTTTCTTACTGGGCAATCTGATATTTAACCCGGCTAGTTCCGCCATAGGCGCCAACTATAGGGGGCAAGGTGAATCTTGCACCCCTTATAATTTTACTGGAGGGGCAGTGCCCACCCAATATTTTTCGTCCTCTATAATTGAATAAGTTTTTGTTTTTGTGTGTGTATATCATTTTCGAAGAAATGCCTGATTTGAAAAAAAATTATAAAGAAAAAATATTTTTCCATGCTATCCAATGCATTTGTGCTGTGCTAATTGCAAAAAAAAAATGCATTTCTTTCCTTTATAGAAATGTATTATTCTTTAAAACATGGACCGAGCTCCGCCTTATGAGGTGAAAGCGATTTATTTCCAAAAAAATAATAAAAAACAAAATGAGAAAAACATTTTTCACATATTCAGCATTGCTCATTTGATATGAAACTTGATTTGCAGCCCCGCATTGTGTTTGACATATTTTTGCAATATGCAGCAAATGTTTAAAAACGATTATCAAAAAAAAAAAAAAAAAAAAAAAAAATACGGAAGTGAATAATCTGTAGAGCCATTGTTCATCTATTTACTTTTTGCGCATCTCGTTCTTTGCTTGAATAACGGTGCTGATTTCTCATATTTTTTATAAACGTTTGGAAATAAAATCCTTCTGAATATTTTTATAAAATCACAGGATGAACTTTATTTTTAAAAATATTAATATTCAGCAAAAGAATGTTTGTTTCTTTGTTCATTTGGTGACGAGCAATTGTAACTGCGTTTTAAAATATACGTCGAATCTCTCGAATTTATTTTTTTGCGCCCCGCGCCTATTTTTCTCGTGCTATTGAAAGAGACGTACCCCTCCTAAGCCTGATCTATTCACGTCTACCCCCTAATAATTTCGTAAAGTCAGCGCCCATGAATTAGACTTTTTTTTTTTTCGAATTTTTGATCGACATGAAACGTCGAATACAGATATCCATGTCTACTTTTGTTACGTCTTTTCGACGTCGAATTTTAAACCTTTTTAAACGTCGAATTTTAAACATTTTAAACCTATTAAGTCGATATAAGCCGCCCCGGTGGCGCAGTGGTCTAAGGCGCTGGCCTCTTCTCATTCGTCCGTAAGGGGTCCGGGTTCGAATCCCGGTCAGGCATGGATGTTGTGTTTGTCTTACGGCACTGGCTCTCTCCCTTCCCTGGAACCAGTGACCCTAAATTAGGGACGGGCGACTGCTTATAGCCCATTGAGTTGCTCACGGTGGTCGTTAAACCTCCACTCAAAAAAAAAAGTCGATATAAAGTTAACAGTAGACGAAGATTCGACCTTTCGGGAGAAACATATACATCGTTGCTACGTAGTGCAGACGTCGATTCTACGTTGATATTACGCAGTTTAGTCATCGATTCTAGTACTGTTGTAATGTCGAATATATGTTTACTCTACAATTTAGATGTTGAAACATGAAATTCTAAATGTTTAATCGTGGCATAAAACGTAGAATGTATTCGTATTTGTAGTACGATTCTACGACGCTGTCTACGATTAAATATTTTTTTTATTGTTTCAACATCCAAGTCTTTTCGGATGCATTCGAAAAGACACAAAATTCTAAAAAATTTCACATAATTTTTGGTGATCTGTCAGCGTCACACTAGGCCTATTCCTAATTGGCATATGCGTAAGTACAAATTATATATCTCAAAAAGGATTTCTATTTAAAGGAACGAGACTCAACTTCTTATAAACACACTTAAGCAAAAAACAACTTTTTAAATTACCGGCGAAAAAGAAGACAGGTAAGAATCTAAAAATTTACAACAGAAATGATACAACCGACCAACATCCCAGTATCCAAAAAGTTCGTTTGGCGTTATGGTTGCAAATGCGCACGCGCGCAATGCTTACAGATCTCATAAAAAACATCGATTATTATTCGACCTATTGACACTAAAGGGCTAAACTGCATAAAACCGTCTTCATGTATAGTGAAATTCAAAGTAACGATTTTTCTTGAACTCGTCGATTTTACGTCTAAAACTATGCCTCGACGAAATATCCATCTGGTAACCAAACATCGACGTTGATTCCACATTACTGTGCTACCAGGGTCTTCCACAACGGTCTATCTTGCGCCAATCTCCTCCATGCTTTCGAATTTCATCCTCCTATCTCTCATGTGGTCTTCTTCTGGGTATTTTCCTGTCCTTTGTCTAAAATTTCGGCTGTCCATAGGTGGTCCGTTTTTCTGGCAATATGTCCTGCCCATTGCCATTTCAGGGATTTTACTCTGATCATGATGTGCTCCACTCTTGTTCACGAGTTCTTATTTCTGCTGGCTACACCAAGCATACATCTCTCCACGATTCTTTTTTTTGATAGGTTTAACGACCACCGTCAGCAACCCATTGGGCTATAAGCAGTCGCCCATCCCTAATTTAGGCTACTGGTTCCAGGGAAAGGAGAGAGCCAGCGCCGTAAGGCAAACACAACATCCATGCCTCACCGGGATTCGAACCCGGACCCATATCGGACAAATGATCAGAATCCATCGCTTAGACTACTGCGCCACCGGGGGAGGGGGCCTCCATGCTTCTTTCAGTTGTCTGCAGCCTTTGTATGTCTTTTTAAGTTAAGGTCAATGCCTCTGCTCCGCATGTAAGCACTGGAAGGATGTGCATTGATTAAACAATCTTCTTTTAAGACATAATGGCACGTTGCTGTTAAAAATTGTGCTCTATCTTCCAAAAGCTCTCCAACCAAGTTTTATACGCCGATTAATTTCTTCATCAATGCGATCCTCGCTTGGCATCTGCTGTCTAAGGTAAATGTAGGAATCAGTTATCTCCACCTTTTCTCCATCAATTAATAAATCTTCATTTCTTGTAAAAACATTGTACATCAGTTTTGTCTTGTTCACTTTTAATCCCACTTCTTTACTCTTGTCAGCAAGTTCCTGGGTCACTCTGCAGTTCCGAAGGAGCAGTTGCAAAAATGATTACGTCATCAGCAAAATGCAGATGAGTTAAATTATCTTCATTAATATTTCTCCCTTCGTTTTCCCAGTTCAATGATTGAAAGACTTTGTGGAATCATCTTTTCGGGAGAGTTTGGCAATAAATCACCACGCTGGCCAAGTAGGTTGGTGGATGTGGGATAGCATTTACTCTAATCTTGGTGGTATAGTTATACCACTATTTGGCAGTCGTCAGAGGCTTTTTAGTGGGAACAGGGGAAAACGGAAGAAGGCGGGATTGGCATTTGGCAAGGAGAGGCTATGGCATGTTTGCATATAACCTGACTTTGAAACACACACACACACACACACACACACACAAGACAATAGCATCTTCCTGTTTTTAAAAATTAAAAATATATATATTGTATATGAAAAGCTTCGAGAATTGCTTTCATCGAAAGCATCAGCGCTCGAATAGTAGTGGCTTTTCTGGTATTAGCAACCAAACGGAGCAACTCCAGGGTTTTTGGATAGTGCTTGAAGTTTTTCTTAACTTTTTTCTTGTTGTCATGCTTAGCTGTTTTGTCTGCTGCATTGTAGAAGCTGTGTGTTTGGCTTTTTAGAACTATCGGTTTTCCCTTTGTATGTACACTCATTGTCATAAAAATCCGCGCACTAAGAAGGAGGCGTCGGATTGAAATGAGATTTTAGTAGTGAGATGGTACATACCAAGGACAGAAGTGATTACAATATTTTTTTTTTTTGATTGGAGGTTTAACGACCACCCCACCGTGAGCAACTCAATGGGCTATAAGCAGTCGCCCGTCCCTAATTTAGGGTCACTGGTTCCAGGGAAGGGAGAGAGCCAGTGCCGTAAGACAAACACAACATCCATGCCTGACCGGGATTCGAACCCGGACCCCTTACGGACGAATGATCAGAGGCCAGCGCCTTAGACCACTACGCCACCGGGGCGGCGATTACAATATCACAGCAGCAGGACGATTTCCCGCGGACATACGGTACACCTTCCGGTCAGCGTTAGTATCACGTCGGACAGCGTCGTGCTATTATACATGCGGTGATACGGTCCGGCATGGAGTCAAAGAGACGTCGTATGTTATCCTGCGACAGATTGGCCCGCACTTCTAGCAGCTGACGCTCTAAATCACGAACACTGGGGCATGGAGAAAGCTGGTGTCCCATCTGGTCCCACACGTGCTGGATGGGCGAGAGATCAGGCGATCTGGCAGCCCACGGAAGCTTCGAAGCATGACGTAGACAGTCCTGGGAAAACCGAGCCGTGTACGAACGGGCCTTATCTTGTTGGAAAATGGCTTCGGGCCGCCCCGCCAGGAAAGGTAGCACATGGGGCGGTAGGATCTCCTGTACGTAGCGCTGGGCTGTCAACGTCACTCGGATCACTGTGAGGGAAGTCCGGCTGTCATACGCGATGGCTCCCCAGATCATTACGCCTGCAGTTCGGGACGTGTGCCGCTGTACAGTGAGGATGGGATTGTAGCGCTCACCTGCTGTCCTCTACACTCTGACACGGTGGTCATCCGTTTCCATACAGAGGCGGGATTCGTCGCTGAACACTATACGTCATCAGTCCGTAGCATTCCACGTTGCTCGCTGCTGAAATCACAGCAATCGACGCCGACGATGGTCAGGTGTTTATGGCAGAAAACGTAAGGGCCGTCGAGAGAGCAAATTAGACTCCGCCAAGCGTCTGAAAATGGTTCTGGCGGACACAGGCGTATTCCATAAAGGTGGCTTTTGGTATGTTGCAAAGTACTTTATAACCAGTGCATTGTTATGGTTTGCCTTACTTATTTTCTTCCTTACGAATTCATGTGCCATGCACTGTATATGAATGCATTCAACTTCATGACTTTAAAAAGAAACCTTTTGATTTTTTTAGCAATTTTTACTCCATGTATTTTACAATTAGAAAATGAAAACATCCAAATATCACAATTTAATAGATACATTCTAAATTTTATCACTGAAAATTTTGCAGAAATACACACCAGGATAAAAACTACAGTTGCAACCCTCTTTTTCCTAGTACATAGCAAGGTAAAACTGCTAAGATACGAAAACGCGATAAGAAAGTCGCAAGGACAAATGGGTTTTGTATCTTCTACCCCTAAAACCAGACACAAGCCAGCTTCTGTTTCTGACCAGGAAGACACACTGGTGGGAGAGGTCAAATGAATTTGTGTAGGTCATTTTTGTGAAACAGCACTTTGTATTCAACATTAGCATTCCCTGTGGGACTAAATGGGGCAAGAAATCATGGGAAGAGCAGTGTGTTGCTGCAGTGGCAGACTGGGAAGTGTCAGTTTAAAAACCAGTCACCCAGGTCACTTTTGCATTTGTGAATGGCAATCAAAATATTTCATGATATTTGTACTATAAATTTTAATTTGAAATTAACTATATACATTGCTGTTAATAGAAACTTCAACACCAAGAAAGAAACAAGCAATCACATTAAAGTTTATGGGCGTGATTGGTTATGGTACAAGCTGCAAATGATCACAGTTACATACTGGTTCGTAATGAGGAAGGCCAGAAAATTAGTAATAAGTAAACCCACTATGGGCGGTGAACCAACCCCACATGCAGTGGGATCCAATCAAACAGTTTGGATGGTCATCTGTGGTATTGCATTCCATTCTACTTCTACAAGCATCCACAATTCGTTGCTTGTGCTAGGCAGCAGGACAGTGCGAGCTAGTCGTTGCGCGATGACACCCCAGACGTTCTCTATAGGCGACAAATCTGGAGAACGAGCAGGCCAAGGAAGACAAGCGACTTGATGTGCACAGAGCAAGTCTTTGACAGTACGAGCAACATAGGGTCGTAAATTGTCTTGTTGGAAGACTACTCCCAGGATCATCTGAAGGAAGGGAAGAAGTTCGGCTTCCAACACTTCCGTGATGTAGCGTTGGCTGCTCAATGTGCCTGTGATGCGTAGTAGGCGAGTGAGTGAATGAAACACAACAGCGGTCCAGACCATCACACTCAGCATGGGATCGGTATGGCGCTGCATAATGCAGCCTTCCAGATGCCATTCACCACAGTCAAGAATACAAGAATTCACCCATCATGAAAACAAGAATTCACCCATCGTGATGCATTAGATTAAATCTGGACTCGTCTGAAAACACAATATGCTCTCATTCAGCACTCCAGTTTAGTTTTTCACGGCACCACTGCAATCACTGGCACCTATAGTTCAGAGTCGAGGGAAGTCGCAGCAATGGATGGCGAGTAACGAGGCCTCTCTGCAGCAATCAGTGACGAACAGTGCTTGCAGACATCGGACGATGTGTGACCATCCTCCATTGCTGCGCAAGTGTCGTGGATGGTGTTGTGCGCGCCGTCACTGCCATACAGTGCAAGAACCTGTCTTCCCGCTCAGTTGTGCGATTTCGAGCTCCAGACCTTGCATGATGATGCGTAGAACTTTCTACTGTCCATTGACGCCATGTATGCATAACGAGTGCAGCAATATCCTGGTATGATAAACCACCTTCTCAGAGTCCAATGATTGTACCTCTTTCAAATTTAATCAAGTGTTTGTACGGTTATCTCGCCCTCCCATGTGTCATCTTTACATATAAACAACTGCATACAGTCGTGTTTAGCTATAACAAGTTTAAAAATCTGTTTTCTGTCTGCCTTTTTTTATACCCCTGGTGTGACGTTTCTGATGGAGTTGCGCATACCTTACATTTACATGTGAGCTGAAATTGTAATAATTTGCATCCCCCATGGTGCCCTATCCACCCTGCAAATTTCGTGCAAATCCGAGCATTTCTTCATGGTGTTGAAATTTCTATTAACAGCAGTGTATTACACTTTAGTGTACTGTCGTTGATACTGTGTATTCTAAAAGTATTAGTGCCATTTCTGGACCAGTAAAAAATGAGTGGACCACCACATTTTGGTATAAACTGGCTCTGCTGAAAATTTCTACGATTACTTACCATGCTTTGTATTTTATTTATTACGCATTCTGTTGCTCTAAATTTGTGATACACAGCTCCAATCAAATGATACGTTATTTTTTACACATATGTAAGGTGTTTTCTATTATGGACCAGTGGCCATTTTGGCTGACCAGTGATTTGCAAATTCGAGTGGTATGCTGGACCTGTAGAAAATTTATTTCTAACACTGCATCATGGTCAAAATAAAGACCCTCAAATGGCAATGTATTGGACACATTGGAAAGTTAACTTAAACACTAGGTTGGATACCACAGGATATAAAATGACATAGAAGACCATATGAGAGATGGGTGGATAAAATTTAAAAGCATGCAGGAGTGACATGGAAGAGAATTGCTCAAAATAGAGTAGTGGAGGAGAGGAGACCATCTAGAAGCAGACTGAAAACAGTTGATGATAATTATGACAGCGTTCAGGATGTACTAATATATAACAGAATAAAGAAATCAATCGTTTTATAAACCATTATTTATTTGCAAAACAATTGCAAAATTTCAATAACATACTTTTTAAAAATATATGACCTATACTTCAGTGTTAATGATGAATTTATGAGCCAAGAAATTCTAAAGATTTTAAAACAAAGTACATTGTTTTCAGACACAGTTTTTCATAAGTTATATTACTTGCAATTAGTTCAAACCTCATGGGCAATATGACCACATTTAGGAAATTAACAAGTATCACAAACGAATATAAATCGCAAAACAGTTTGTACAAAGCAAACGTTTTGTAGATTATTAATTATTTACATAAAAGTTTCAAAAATCCAATAGTACATATTTATAAAAACAATTTACAATATATATACTTTATAAATGATGAATTACATGCCATGAACATTAAGTAAATGTATAAAATTTTAAAAACATGTTTAAGTCAAATCACATGCAGTCAATTAAAATATCAGAAACAATATGTTCACACCTAGTAAATTAATAAATATGATGCATAACAGCATGAATATGAGTAACTCACAAAATTTGTTAGTTATCAAATTTCAAGTCAAAACAAAGGTACATAAAATTCATAATGCAATTTTCTTGCATCATATTACATGCAATCAATCAAAACATCATGAAAAACATGTTCACATTTCATGAATCTAAAAATATGAGTTATAACAAACACAGCAAATATAAGTAATTTGTAAAATTTGATAATTGGTTAGTTAGTTGTAAAACTCATTATTGTGTAATTAGTTGCAAAACTCATTATTTTGTAAAACTCCATAATTAGTTTCTAAATTACAAGTAAATTCCTAACATTGAATTCATGGACATGTTTCTCTTAAAATCATCCAAGATTTGTCTGGAAATTTTGTCTTCTACAAAAGATTTGGAATTACACATGGATCTTTTCATGTTCCATAAGCTATTTACATGTTTCAATACAAGGGTTCAGGTAAAATCTGAAATCCTGGTGTGATTCTAGTCTGGGTTTATATAAAACTTTTAAGTAATAATCATAAAATTGGTAACAATAAAAGCAAAACTATTTCTAACAAATGCTACAAAAATTCTGCCCAATATCTTTACCATATTATGCTGCATTCACCACATTCAGATATTATAAGAAACCACTGATATCTGTGCATACATTTTACACTTTATTTCACTGCAAGAAATTCCTCCTTTTGTGTGCACAAGTTATGCATAAGTACACCTAGGTGTATTCAAAATCTGTTGAGCTAGAGTATGAGTGGGAATGTCATGTTTGTCATTTCCCCTGCTGCTCTTGCGATGGCTACTGAAAGAATACCTTTCTGAGCCATGTAAAACAATTAAATCAATAGCCTTTGGAAGAGTGAGAGCATTAATTCACCCCCTCAACAATCTAATCCACATTTGCCCCACATTATTTCCTCTAACAGTTTTCATCCATATTATTTCCACTGAGGGAGGGCCAGGATTTCATACATTTTTAAAAAATATTTAACTATTTTAGCTTTAAAAGAATTTCATGACAAAAATAAGTGAAACTAACATTAATTAAAATCTGAAATGAATGAAACATTTCTACTACAAATCTATCTTGCAAGCATAGCTTCCCTGATATAAAGTGTTAGAATACACTTTTAAAAATTCTCTAAGAGTTCAAGATCAGCAGGTTTGTTTTTTTAAACATTATTAAAACCTAACATCAAAATGAAAAGGTCATTCCTAGACAGTCAGAGACTTATTTTCAGTGCTAATAACAAAAGAGACTTATTTTCAGTGCTAATAACAAAATAGATGGGTCTCTTCAGTGCCGTAGGTTTTATAAGCAGTAATATTAAGCCACAAGCATGATGCTTTGTGTCATCATCAGCATCTGGAACAATTATTATATGATGCCTTGAAATGTTAAGAAGTGTTTCAAAGCATTTTAAAAGGGTTTTAAAAAACTATTTTATAAATCAGAAGGTTTTTTCACGAAAAAACAACAATAAAGGAACTTACACCAGAAGCAAGAAGCATCACAAATTCGAAAAGCTGATGGAGGACAGAAGAAAGGTAAAAAATGTACAAAATATTTCTTTTGTTATGATGAATTTTCTCACATATGAAGAAAGACATGACTTTAATTTCAATTTTTCCACATTTTTGTGAAACAGACTTAAATATATGTGCCCTGTTCTTCACAAGTCCGTTTCGTAAATTATGTTATGCACCATTTTACTGAACGAGTTTATCTTAAGGAGATTTTTGTGCCTGAGAAATAGAAATATTGAGATGCAGAACAGAGCGCCTTTTTTTTTTTTTTTTTATTGGAGGTTTAACGACCACGGTGAGCAACTCAATGGGCTGTAAGCAGTCGCCCGTCCCTAATTTAGGGTCACTGGTTCCAGGGAAGGGAGAGAGTCAGTGCCTTAAGACAAACACAACATCCATGCCTCACCGGAATTCGAACCCAGACCCCGTTCGGATGAATGATCAGAGGCTATCGCTTAGACCACTGCGCCACCGGGGCGGCCAGAGCACCTTCAATGGAACATGTTAAAGGCAGAGTGAGAAAGAATTTAATGTTCATAATGAGGAGTTTGTAACCTGGTACAACTGGCTTAACATGACATGCTAATCCTTACAGCTGTTTGGTGGCAGTGAGGAACTAACCTGGAAATTTCCATTCTCAAGAATTTTGTGTCCTGACCAATAAGTTTCAGTGGTTCTGCTTTATAAATTAGAACTATGGTGCTATTTTTATATAAAGTTTAACAGCAATAAGAATTACACAGTAAACACATAGCATGTACTAGTTATCATTATTCTGTTTCACACCTATCTTCATATGATGACCCTCAAACTGAACAATACATAATGCTGGGGTTTTTTTCTAAAATAATCAAGCAGCCAATTAAAACAAATGTGCATGGTAAGTGAATAGATCATTGTGGCCAATAGAAAATGGGCAATATGTTGTATATCCAAATGATCACCATAGTTTCCTCTCCTCACTTCACTGGAATCTGATAGCTTCCTGATCAATTCTTGATAATTTTCAATCTGAGACTAGTATCAAAAAGTAAAAGAACAGTGTTTGTAACAGTGGAATTTATGAAAATAAAATACATAATGTAGTCACCACAGAAAATAAATTAAGAATTATTAAAAAAGCAGAAGCAGTTGATAGTATTGCCACATAATTAAGAATGATAGTTAGTGGGATACAGTAATGACTTATCGGTTATAAAGTACAGTAGAACCCATTTATAATGAGGATCTCAGGACCAATGGAAATCCTCACTAAATCCATGTTTGGCTGAAAAATCCCACAATGCAAATATATGCATACACAATGACATGCATATATATGTTTAGTATATATCCATATAACAATTAGATATACTTGAAAGATTTAATTAGAGTAGCATGAAATAAAATATGCACTTACATGATTAAATAGCAGCAGTGAATCCTGAAACAAACATGTGGAGAGAAAAAAAAAAACTAAAATTGTTTGTTTTGTTTTATATTTATGTTGCTTTGATCTTGTCAAATATCATAGCATTAAATGCCTGGTTAAATATGAAAATTCATTAAATTTTTTTCATTAAAAATGTAGCTTTAAATTCACATTGTGCTAAACAAAAGTTCTTCATTAAAACCATTATCTTGCTAAATAAGAGCTTCTTATAACCTGGTTCAACAAGAAATTTATTTTAAGAAGTGAAAAAATAATTATTTTCATATTTATGTCTATTTTTAAATTTTATAGAAAATAACTGTTTTGGTACTCTAGGGAGAAACAAGTGGTAAAGCAATTTTTTCACAGAGGATTTGCTATTAGCTTTATTTCATTTTGGGCATTTTCAAATTTAAGCATCTGGATGTTTCTTTTACTATAACATTTCTTCTAATTAATGTACAGTTGTAGTTGAACACAAAGAATCAAGAGTATTCATCAAAATTTTCAACTGTATCTTCTACTTTGTGGCTAATCACCATCTATTGTTCAGGCTTTATCTCTGCTTCTGTCACAGTTCTATTTCTTCGTAACTTTGCTTTCATCAATGACTTAGGAATGCCTTTACAGTCACTAACCCTCCAAAGGTAAAATCAGAGAAAATTCGAGACATGTCAGGAGACAGAAAAACTCGGCTCATAGACAGTAATTTTGATGTTTTAATGATTTTTAAACCCTGATTTTTTTTTAAAACCACTGTACCTTTTTTTGAAAAAAATACTTTGTTACATTTTTGCAAGTGTTTGTATTGCTAGTGATAAAACACAAGTTTTTCCCGGGAGGAAAATACATACCATTAATTTAAAGTATTATGGATGAGGGGAAAGCACACGAAGACCACTGACATCAGAAAGGCTAAATTGACATCAGAAAACATCAAGTTGTCAATGATGGCAAAGCTACAAAGGGCAAAATCAAGAACAAAAAAGAAAAAAATACCTGAACAAATCTGCCACAAGAATAGTAGACATACAAGGTACAGTTCCTAAATTTTGATCTATATTTTAAATTCTTTGTATTCAAATCAAAATATACATTAATTAAGAAAATTATTTTAGTAAGAGAGATGATATTCAGGTTGAAAAGGGGGAAATGTAGAAAACGAAAGAAAGTTCATATTACCAGGCGTAAACGTTTTTAAATAATAATCCTTTTTATGAATTCGATGTTATAGATTTGCTAGGAACATTTCTCCAGTGTTAATATTGGAGCACTCAGCATGAGCAAAGCGTACTACATAAATAGATCTTAAATCTGATTTAATAATCCACTTATCATCCTGACTAATACAATGAAGTGCAAAGTGGCATCTGACATCCAAGTACAGCTATCAATTACTACTTCACCCACTTAGCCACTACATAAATTTATTTCTCCATGGCTTCATCTTTATGTGAGTATTTATTAATCATATTTAGCCATAAAGTTATAATGCATACTCCATGCACAACATTGGTCAGTTGATTTGGAAGGTAGAAAGAAAAATAAAAGCACCACATGACCAGCTAGAATAACAGATGATACAAAAACTGTCGTATTTCTGACAATTTTGTTCCCTAGAAGGTCTTTGACTAAAGCTTTTGAAAAACCTTCATGCAACACCATGCAAAAACAGTAATATAAAACTTCCACTAAATATTACTATTTGTGAGCATTAACATAACATGCATAACAATTTATGAGTATTGGCACACTGTCCAGAACAGTTTTCATTCTTTGATTGGACAAAAATTACACATACATCCTTACACTGCTCACTTCATTTTTTGTACAAAATTATAAACTTCTATATCAAATATATATAGCAAAGTATAAAATTATGTAGTCATTTTAACACCTTCTTCACATGGTTAAGATACTCGAGGGTTATATCACGTGACTTTGGTTCATATACTGAAAAGGCAAATAATCGAAGCCACTTGCTGTTGTTCCACCCATGATTTGTAGCACCATAACTTGCAGAGACATAATCTGTAGAAGATAAAAACAGGTGATATAAAAATTTTAAAATCTGAAAAACTTAGTACACTTAGAAGATACAGCTGACAAAACATAATCATTAATATCTTATACCAGCATGGCATTCAGGTATGTTAATGGAACAGCATCCCTGTACCTTTACATCCATCCTTTAAAATACATTGGTGTTGTGCTGTTGGCAGAAGAATTATCACAATGTGAAGCTGCCAAGGTAGGGCATTTTTCTACAGATTCTGCTGTGTTCATAGCTGATTTCAATGAAAGTTCCATGTTAAAATGTACAGGAGGAGCACTTTTCCTTTTTTATTTCAGGGTTTAACAACCACTGTGAGCAACTCTCAGGTCCATAAGCAGTTGCCCATCTCTAATTTTGGGCTGTTGGTTTTAGGGAGAGAACAATGTCAGTGTTATAAGACAAATACAGGGTGTCAGAGAATTATTGGACACATTTCAAAATTATATAAAACAAAACATTAAACAGATAGAAAGAAACTGACTATACTAACTTACAATGTAACTACACAAGTTAATAAATTTCGATGTGAGATCCCTTGGTTGCTCATAGTACGCCCAAGCGATACTGGATTTCATGCCTTGTATTGGCAAGCATCTGAGGAGTTATGGAATTAATAGCAGCTGTGATACGCTGCTTCAGTTCCTGCAAATCAGTACAAGGCATCTGATAGACACGATCCTTCACATAACCCCACATGAAGTAATCCCATAGAGTTAGATCTGGAGAGTGAGGAGGCCATGGAATGGCACCACCACGCCCAATCCATCTGTTGGAGAAATGCTCATTTAGGCACTTACGTACACACGTTGACCAATCAATTCCTATTAGTAGTTCTAATTCAGACTATTAAATAGCTCTGATTATGCAACTATTCACTTTTACGTGCATACCACAAAATAACTTGTACAATATTCTAGAGGATAATGCTTACCTTGGCATTCCTTGCTAGTATTGAAAAACCTTTCACACACGTGTTTTCCGGTCTTTGTTGATGTTATTGTCCCCTAATGTCCATTGTATGAGATGTATAACTTTACTCCACACACTTTTCGCTGGGTATACTCAGTGGATCTTTGCTTTAGGATTCAAACAATCAACTTTTACCGTTCTTTATACTTGAAATTTTTGCCCAGTCTCTGGGCATCCTCAGGAAGCTTGGCAACTTTTCCACCAATGTTCGTGGTTAATTTCATGCTAATGGAGTCCAATACTCCTCGTTGCCATTCGTCGGATATACTTTCTTGGATACATTTCGTCATCAGGCAAGGCTAGCGCCATCTATGTTTCATCAATATAACTCTTTATATATATATAATATGTTTTAATTTCTTTTCCTAACCCGGTTTTCTTGTCTTTTTTGTCGGTTTTTCTTTTGTTGTTCTTTTTCTTGTCTTATTAGTTCTTTCCACAAACTAGATAATGTGCTAGGGTCGTTCTGGTTACATACCCTTGTTTTATTTTTATAGATTAAGATTGCTTCTTCCCTCCTCATTTGCCTTTCAGATGTTTTATTCCTTTTTAGAATTTTAATTTCATCGAATTTTGGGAAAGTCTGGTTTTCAACGCAGAATTGCACTAAAGCAGTCTTTGCTTCTTTTTTTTTTTTTTTTTGCCAGTTAGATATGCGTTGTTTAAGTCTTATATATATAAAGTATTCTTTAATTCTTTCTGTTGTGACATGTTCAGAAAGAATTAAAGAATACTTTATATTTCATCAAGGAAAACAACATCTTCCAAATTGAAGGAAATATCTATAAACAAACACAAGGTGACCCTATGGGATCCCCATTATCGGCATTATACGTAGAAGTAATAATGGCATACCTCGAAAAAGAAATTATTCAAACTCTACCTGAAAAACCAATACTATATGCTCGATATGTAGACGACATTATTATAATGTCAGAACTTAACAAGGCCGAGCTGCACAGCATTTTAGCAAAATTTGTAACACCATAGAGCTAACTATAGAGTTTGAAGAGGATAATCACCTATCCTTCCTGGACATTCAACTAAAGAAAAACAAAAATAACTTTGAATATTCTGTGTTCAGGAAAGCAACTCACATACCTGTACTGATACCATACTCGTTGCACCACCCAGTGATACATAAAAAAAACAGCATTGTAAACTTGATACGAAGAGCGTACATACACACACGTCTAACAACAGGCTAAAAAATCAAGAGCTAGAGTTTATCTCAAAAATAGCACAAGAGTATGGTTACCCGAGTAAGCTAATTAAAAAATGGATACATGGGAGTAAAAAGCATATGACTAAGAGAAATGAAGGCCAAGAAGTGCACAATCAAAAGAAGGTGAGGAATAAAAAATTGAAATTCATTGGGGCATTCCCATACTTGGAAGGAGTTAGTAAAGAAATTAATAGGCAATGTGCTAAATATGACTTACAACTAGGAAGCTCAGTGAACACCTTGAAAAATATAACTGTTAACAAAAAAACAGAGGAAAAAATACTAGAAGAATCAGGATCCTATGAAATTCCAATTGCACACATACCCCCAATATTGTACATTGGAAGTACGGAAAACAGGTTAAAAAAAAGACTTAAACAACACATATCTAACTGGCAAAAAAAAGAAGCAAAAACTGCTTTAGTGCAATTCTGCATTGAAAACCATACTTTCCCAAAATTCGATGAATTTAAAATGCTAAAAAGGAATAAAACATCTGAAAGGCAAATGAGGAGGGAAGAAGCAATCTTAATCTATAAAAATAAAACAAGGGTATGTAACCAGAATGACCCTAGCACATTATCTAGTTTGTGGAAAGAACTAATAAGACAAGAAAAATAACAACAAAAGAAAAACCGACAAAAAAGACAAGAAAACCGGGATAGGAAAAGAAAAAAAAAAAGAAAAAGAAAAAAAAAGAGTTATATTGATGAAGCATAGATGGGGCTAGCCGGGCTTGATAACGAAATGTATCCAAGAAAGTATATCCGACGAATGGCAACGAGGAGTATCGGACTCCATTAGCGCGAAGTTAACCACAAACATCGGTGGAAAAGTCGCCATGCTCCTGAGGCCCAGAGACGCGGCGAAAATTTCGAGTATAAAGAACGGTAAAAGTTGATGTGTTTGAATCCTAAAGCGAAGATCCACTGAGTATACCCAGCGAAAAGTGTGTGAAGTAAAGTTATGCATCTCATACAACGGACATTAGAACAATAACATCAACAAAGACCGGAAAACAAGTGTGTGAAATGTTTTTCAACGCTAGCAAGGAATGCCAAGGTAAGCATTATCCTCTAGAATATTGTACACGTTGACCAATGCGGAGGCAAGCCGTCTTGTTGGAAAACAACATTGTCATATCTTTTGATCTGGGGCATAGTGAAATTTTCTAGCATATCCAAGTAAATGTCACCATTTATGGTTTTTTCGCAGAAGAAGAAAGGGCCAATCACTTCTCTTTTTTATAGGGCGCACCACACATTAACTTTTGGAGAATCACGTTCCAGTTCAATAGCAGCATGAGGTGGTTCACTGCCCCATATCCAACAGCTGTGACGATTCACAATACCTGATACATGAAATGTGGATTCATCACTAACAATTACAGTACTGAGAAAGTTTTCGTCGTTTTCCACTCGATTCAGCATATCCACAGCGAAATCGTATCACAGAGTGTGATCATTTACATGCATCTTTTGCACTATTTGAATTTTATAAGCATGAAACTTTAATTTCTTGTGCAAGATATCGTGAACTGTCGATTTTGGAATGCACAGTTCTCTGCTTGCTTTACGAATGGATTTCCTGGGGCTTCGTCGGAAACTTTCATTAACTTGGTCGACCGTCTCACCGCTGATGCTAGGCCCACCGGCTCCTCCACGATGTTCCACATTGCCAGTTTCTTTAAACTGTTTCATCCACCGCTAAATTGAATTCATAATTTTAAATCCTGCGGACCACTAATATGATTTTTTTTAAAAACATAAATACATTTGTAAAATAATGATCAGAGAACTTCCATTTTATTAATATGAAATGCACCTATTTAATATAACAAAATTATAAATGCTTATTTAATTACAACAAAATTATAAATGCTTATTTAAACATAAAATCTTTAAAGGTTGTTTAATTGTAACAAAATTATTAAAGTTAGTTTAATTATTACAAAATAATTGAAGCTTATTTAAGTATTACACATTTTTAGTGTGATATTTGTTCCTGCTTGTTTGAAAAAAGTTTATTGATTTTTGGCTCCAACGACGTTACTGCAAGACGGAGAGTCGTATTTATTTCAAGCTGAGACCGGTACCGAGTTTTAATTGCTGTGACAGATGAAAATGTCTTTTTGCACAAATATGTTGTTGAAAATTGAATCAAAATTTTCATTGCTTTTCTCTCAGCAATGGGTATTCACTTTTTATGGAGAGCCAAAAATGAGGTCTTGATAAGGATGACTGGAATTTAGCTTTGAGACTGTCGTCGGATGATAGATTGATGAGGCTTTCTTTTTCATTCATGCTTAAATTGCTATCTTTAATGTTTGCTGCAAATGGATCTATTATCCACATATTGCCATGTCTGGGATCTTCTTTCTTTGGCTAATAATGACCAAAAGATTCAGTGAGTGATTGTAAGTGCTGTTGAACAATGGTTACCACCTGCCAGTTGATATCCTTCTCTCTCATATATTCATCAATATTTGAAAACATTTGCAGATCTTCTTCGGCCAACCACATTTGCCACAGTAATATTTTCTTTTGAAAAGCATCCATTTTACCTTGTAGTGTGAATACGTCCTTAAGTTGTCCTTGCAAGGATATGTTTAGTTCATTTAACAGCGAAAAAATATCTGCTAGGTATGCAAGCTTGGCTACCCACTCATCACTGGAAAAGAGTTCTTGAAATTTCGGATCATTTTGCTGCTGAAAAAATAATTTGACTTCTTCATGCAGGGCGAACAGTCGGGTTAGTATTTTGCCCCTCGACAGCCATCTCACCTCAGCGTGAAGAAGGTGAGTATACTGGGAATTCATTTCTTCACAAAGTGCCTCAAATATTCGAGAATTGATCGCTTTGTGTCGAATTTCATTCATAATTTTAATAACATTTGATAATACTTCGTGTAGTTCTGGGGACATATTTTTCCCCGCAAGTTGCTCATGATGTATAATGCAGCGTGTAGACAAAATGTCTGGGTGACCAAAATTTTTCACCTTTGCAACAATTCCTGAAAGATGTCCAGCCATGTTTGCGACACCGTCTGTACATATCCCAATACATTTTTTCCATTCAATTCCATGTTCCAGGAAATAACTATTAAGTGCCTTAAAAATCTCAGCGCTAGTTGTTCTACCATGCAAGTTGAGCGAACAAAGTAGTTCTTCCTGTAACTCTCCTTCACACTCAACCCTCACAAAACAAAGGAGAAGTGCATTGTTGCTTACATCCGTTGATTTGTCAAGTTGAATTGAATAAAATGGTGAATTTTTCACCATTTTTATAACTTTATTTTCAATATCTTCAGCCATGTCTTCAATTCTGCGCTTGACAGTGTTAGCGGACATTGGAATTACTTTCAGTTTATGGACAGCCTGCTTTCCCAAGACCTCTTCACAGGCTTGTAACATGCAAGGATTAATTAATTCTTCTCCAATCGTATACTGCTTTTTATTTTTCGCGATCTGAAGCGCTATCAGATAGGAAGCCTTTAATAAGGACTTATCTTCAACAGTCATTTTTGTAAAAGCAATTACTTGCTTTTGCATATTTTCACACATTCTTTGAAAATATTCAAGTGGTTTCTTAGCTAAATCCGGGTGTTTTGATTGCAAGTGTCTTTCAAGTTTCGAAGGTTTCATGGCATCACTGGATAAACTCTCAGAACACACAACACAAAGCGGCTGTGGATGCAGCTTACTACCAGGTTCTTGAATAATTCCAAATTTCAAGTAGTTCGAATCATATTTTCTTGATACTTTGAGTTTTTCTTCTCTCCGCCTCCAGTTCGAATGTTCCTAATGGTGCCTCATGAGGACTGTGGAGGCTGTGAATCATTGATCAGCTCACGGTTAAGTGAAGTACACATATTACTATTGTTACTATTATCATTAGTTACATTATCTTTTGCATTACTAAAGAAATGCAAAATATTCCTTTGCTTTTTCACTCATTATGGGTTTATTGCATTCGAATCTGAAACCAAACAAGAAATGATAGTTATTAAAGTCAAACTATTTGATGCCTTTAATATAACAGTTAAAGAAACTACACAGTTACATACAATAAACAAATAAAATAAAACAATCAGATGAGAATCGGTATTCGCGGAGCGGGGTGACTGTTGAAAACTGAACGAAATGAAGCTCTCGCGTGCCGTATTTCATGAGCTCTGTACTAGAGTCTAGTACATTTCGTGAATTTAGTGCAATATAAAGGCGAAAATTGTCATTCATATTTCAGAATATAAGGATTTCTTAGAATATTATTTTTGTTTTATTATTAATAAAACATAAAAAATGCAAATAATGTGATAATGTCCAGATTTTTCTGCGGACCACCAAAATTTTCTCGCTGACCACCGATTGGTGACCGCTGCTCTAAACGGCATCATCTTTAACTTTAATGACAGACTTTAATTCCGCAAGCCATAACACACACATCACCTTCTGCTGTAAGGATGACATGACTACTGATTGCGCATTTTTCATACATTCCTGATCAGGCCACACCTAGTGCCATCTATCAGATTCTGGGAATAACAATTCAGCAAAACAAAAATATAGAAATCATGTTAGTAATACATGACATAGAACAGACAATGCTCATAGTTTTTTTTTTGTACATAATTTTGTAATGTGTCCAATAATTCTCGGACATCCTGTACATCATGCATGTCTCATCCAGAACTAAACCCTGGCCCAGTCGGACAAAATGTTAGAAGCCAGTTCTTAAGACCACTATTCCATCAGGGCGATAGACATGGAGTATCACACCAAAAGACCAAATAATCATCAGTCACTGAGTTGTACATAACTAACTCCTAGTCATTAAATACCATAATCCATTTATTCATTCATTATTGTGACACCTCTGTAAGCCCAAAAGTTGGTGATCAGATTAATAAGGAACTTATAATTACAGACTACAATAAAATAAAATGACGATTATGGGCAAAACACGTAACAATATTAACAAAGAAAGGTGACTTGATCACGCTAGTTACGTTAACTAAAACTTTTACAAAAAGTTCGTAAGTTGGAAGCTTTCGACCTTATCTTAGGTCTTCATCACGCCAATGGAGGACTAAGATTGTTGCCAGATTCTACATTTGAATTTTTCCTATTTTTGTTGCCAAAACTTAGAATTGATCTCCAGATTAACGGAATGTAGAGAGGAGATTCGGAGTTGCAAGTCATTGAGTTGAAAATAATTTCTATGCTTTCACGGTAACGGAGGGCAAAACGATTGTCAAACGAAGCAATTCGTTTTGCTTCATTCCAGTGGGGAACTGCAGATGTGTCTTCCATTGTCAAAATAGACAAGGCAGTGTTGGGATTGCCTTTCGAAACATCTTTTCTATGTTCTAAAATTCTATGGCTTATGCTCCTGTATGGAGATCAATTCTAAGTTTTGGCAACAAAAATAGGAAAAATTCAAATGTAGAATCTGGCAACAATCTTAGTCCTCCATTGGCGTGATGAAGACCTAAGATAAGGTCGAAAGCTTCCAACTTACGAACTTTTTTGTAAAAGTTTTAGTTAACGTAACTAGCGTGATCAAGTCACCTTTCTTTGTTAATAAAATAAAAATTCAAAAATGCTATGATTTGTCGACATACAGATGTCATACATTTTTACTTTTTCCCATGTAGGCATCCTTCAGAAAACTTGAAAATCACATTGCCCTGGAACAGGAATTGAACCCACATCTTCTTATTTATGTTCAAGCATGCTACCACTACATCACCCAGGATAGCAAAGTTCCAAGCAATTGATGATAAGCAGATATAGCTTAGAAATCTGAACAACTTTCTGGATATGTACTAATAAAAGCAATTTTCACCTCATCATAGTGTCAATGACCTTTGTCATCCATGTACAGACATAAGTCAATATCTCCAGTATTTCAGATCATAGAAAAATGAAGTAAATCCCTGGAAGAATTAATTCTTTGCAAATGCATGTAAGGCATATATGTATGATTTGTTGGCATGCAGATGCTGTACATTTTTACTGTTCCCCATACTAACCTATATCTGTACATGAATAAGACAGATCATTGACACTATAATGAAGCGAAAATTCTTTGACTAACACATATCCACAAAGTTGTTTGGATTCTTAAGCTACATCTGCTTAGCTTCAGTTGCTTGGAACTCAATTGCTTACAGTGTGAGTAATTTTCAAGTTTTCTGAAGGATCGCTACATGGAAAACAGAAAAATGTATGGCATCTTTAAGCTGACAATGGCATATATATATATATATATGCATTTCCTGTATTTGTGAAGAATTACTGTGTTTTCTGGAATATAATACATACCGATACATAAGATGCCTAATATTATTTTCGAAGAACAAATATTAGTTGTAAGTGAATTTATGGCACCTCTATTCATAGTGTATTGTGGAATAACCTTTTCTACGGGTCTTATAGAATAACTTTTTTACGGGTCACCCGGAGCAGGAAAAAGACCATAGCATCAATTTCCTTGATTTAACCTTGACCTCAAGAGAGGCAGAAATTATTCACTCAGCTTTTTAGAAAACCCACCAACACAGGGAAGATGTTAGACTTCTGCTCATTCCACCCTGATTACATTAAATCGAATATGGCGAGACAATTTTTGGAAAAAATTGAAATCCTGGTCTCTTCAGCTACTCAAAAAGATCTTCACAAAGAAGAATTAAAGGAAATATTGGCAGAAAACAATTACCCCTCCCCGTATGTTAAGAAAATATTTAGACAAGTGCCAAAGAAGAAGCAGGAAAAAAACAACTTCAAATTCACCAGCAAAATTATGTACCACAAGGGACTTTTCGAGAAACTGAAAAGGATCGGAGCAAAATATAATATCAGGCTTGCTCCAGATCTTAAAAACAAAATAAAGAAATTACTGCCAGCTTTAAAGCAGAAAGAAGTGGACATCCAATTGCAAGAAGGAGTAATTTATTGCATCGACTGTAACTGTGGACTCAGCTATATAGGAGAAACGGGAGAAGTATTAAGGTCCGAATGAAAGAACACCAAGCAGCTATTAGGAACATTAGTAACAAAACAGGGCTAGACAGGCATATACAAGCAAGTGGACACTCCATAAATTGGGACTCAGTAAAAATAATCGCTCACCAGTCAAACTTAGTAAAGAGGAAACTAGAAGAAGGGATCGAAATAGCAAGAAGAAGAAGTACCACAATTATTGATAATTGCGGTTGGACTCTTCCAACATGAGTGGCAGCAACTACTCCAGTGACATAGTCCTGATGACGAACTAGGCTTTAGTTCGAAAATTTGACAACCAACTTTCATGAACAATAACCTCTATTAGACCCGTAAAAAAGTTATTCCACAAGAACAAATATTGTTCTTCTAAATCTTGTGTTTCACATGTTGAATTCTTCAAAGAATTTAACGTGTGAAACAGAAGATTTAGAAGAAGAATATTTGCTCTTCAAAATTAATATTAACAATTGCTATGTAATCCAGCAACAAGCTGAATCTGAGCTTGAGCTATATCTGATATAAGATGCCCCCTTATATTTTGAGAAAATTTTAAGAACAAAAACAAAAAACAAAATGGTATTTCACAGATTCTTATTGAGAAAAAAATTAAAATTTATAGGCTTATGAATCATCAAATCCTTGCGATTGTGAAATTAGCAATGTGTGATGCTGTTGATGAAAACAGTGTTGAGAAATGCCACTCTGTCCATTAGTGAATGGCATACATGCATTGCAGGATCTTGCCACCAATGTCTCACCTTTGTACAACCAATTACATTCGTTATTGGTTCAGATGGTCACTGTTACTGCATGGCTGGTATGTTGAAGCAAGACAACCTTTGTCGAAGTTTATCAGCGTTCTGTGACATATGAAGAATTCCTAGGAATGGGATATTTTTATTTTTTAATCCAAAGCTTTGCCAACAACCACTTGAAATAAAAATATTGCCCAAGAAGTGAACAGGTAAACTGCTGCATGTTGTTGGCAAACAGTAAGGAAGTGAGAAACAGGACCCTGGCAAAAGATCCCCAAGCTCATAACACAATCTGTTAGACGTGGCAGTATCTTCGTCGTAAACTGCAAATAAAAGTATGTAACCACCATTTAAACTTCAAGCAAAATTTTTATTTTTTATCAATGGATTTTTCCAAAAATTATGACTCCACAGTATTTACATTACTGTGAATGAATAAGTTGTGTTTTGCACATGAAAGTTCTACATAAACCAAAGAATTTGCAGCAGAAATAATGCAGCCAGCACTAAGTCGTTTGCATACCCACTTTGCGGTTAAATGTCTTGAGCATCTGTTGTGCTATTTCATACTGAAATGTGATTCTTCACATTCCTTTTCTATCTTTTGTTTTTTAAAGGAATTATAACAGTCCTTTCATGTCCATTTCACATCACTATATACAACATATGAGGCATGAGCTTAAACTGTATTTTAACATATGGGTGTGCATCCCAGAAGTAGAATCTTTTTCAGAAGTCTGCAACACAAAAAGGAAAAGCTAATAATTGTCTGCAAGGTAAAGGGATGTCTCAATGCTGATTTTGCCATAAAATTTACTGTTCTGCACTGCAAACAGGTAGAGTTTTAAAAAAATGATCCAATTTGAGATTTTGCTAATAGTGAAAATTAGTACGCATTTAACTAGCTTTTTCTGGATAAGAAATGCAGAAGAAACTAAAGCTATTTTATTTCAACCAGAACTTAAACATCATTCTTTAAATACTTTTGGATTTTTAAAAATAATGGTCAGAAAGTGAATAATGAATAATAAATACTTTGAAATCCATATTTTTTTTAATTTTGCATTTAGTTAATTGATTAAACTTTAACTCCCTCCTTCGAAGGATGTTTTATCTGATAGGCAATCTATTTTTACAATTTCCAGCAGCGATTATGTTGTACTAGGGGCTTGTTTAGATGACTGTTTCAGGTAGGTAAGGATCATGCCAACTTTGTAAACATTAATTTTGCCACAGTTAACTTGATTTGTAAAACATTGGTCCATATAGGATTTTTGTTTGAAACCTGATTTGTGAATTGATCACAGTTTTAAGAAAAATTTAGTGAATTTGTGAAAATGTGATGGGAGCATTTTCATTGATATAATTGAACTGCATAAATTTAAAGTGAGAAAAATGGCAATGGTTAATGTAATGCAAAACAAAAAAAAAATTATCAATCTGACATGAAACTATCTGGAAAAAAAAAAAAGCAACCATTTACTTTCGGAATACGGCGTAATATGGCATTGGAAACAAAGCAGGGGACCTTAAAAATGCTTTAAAATATGGTTTTAATAAAAAAATAAATCTGACATAAAACTACTTGGAAGAAAAAAAAAATGTGACTGTCAACTTTTGAAATGGAGCAGAAACGCGGAAGGAAATTTTGCAAACGCTTAACAAATATGGATTCTGTAAGCAAAACAAAAATCAGCATTAGTCTAACTGAAACAAAGCTATCTGGAAATGAAAAATTGTGAACATCAGCTTCCAGAATGCCTTATAATGTGACTGTGAAAAAGGAAGATGGTTGATAAAAATGTGAAAAAATATGGCTTTTGAAAAATAAAAAAGAGAAAAAGAAGAAATAATACACCTTATCAATCTAACTGAAGTGAAGCTATCTGAAAGCAAAAATAAAAAAATATTGAAACATCAACTTACGGAATGCCAATGGCCGTGGAAATGGAGAAAACGTTTTAAAATTGTATGGCTCATATAAAAAAAAAGAAAAATAATCTTAGTCTAACTTTCAGTTAGATGATTTAAATGAAAGTTTAGGCCTCCACGCAAAACAAAAGAGGGGAGGGGGATGTGACCATTAGTTTTCCGAAATGCCACACCTAACGTGCGTGGTGCATTAAAAGTGCACAAAAATATTGCTTCAGGCTAGACTAGATTCAAAGCTGAAAAAATGCAGTTATATCTCATCAAGTTGAAGTTATCTTATCTGTTTGAAAAATATGGAAGAATGAGAACCAAAACAAATGGGGGGGCAGTAGCCTGTGTGATCCATCGATTACAGCTTTAAGCCTGGAAAGGGAGTCAACATTAAAAAAGCATCAAAATTTCCCTTTTCTGTTTTAAAATTTACAGAAATCTTAAAAAACCATTGATGTTAAGAAAATAGAAAAACTGTCTGCACACCTTTTCAAGAATCTACGAAGGGTGTCGCCCTGTTTCTGCTCCCGGGATGTGCACCCAAGTACAAATACACAAGTCTAGCATGATAGCAGAGGCGGCTCATAAAAAAACACATACAGTATTATAAATATTTAACGGGATTTATTGATGATAAATTTATTAGGTACATTACCTCTCAAATTTTCGATCTAAATACTAGATCTTCGTCAGGAGTTCTTGCTTCCTTCTACTTCCACAGGTCTGGCTGGTCCTGACGAAGATCTAGTGTTCAGATCGAAAATTTGAGAGGTAATGTACCTAATAAATTTATCCTCGATAATTCCGTTACATACACATAGTTAACAATGGATAAACATAAAAGCCAGGAACCCCTTTATGTCCTATAGTGGACACTGTAAGTTTTCCCCCTTGTCAAACCTTTCCTACTATCTCCTAGAACACCTGAATAAGCTGTTTTCCCCACTTCAAGCACTTATTAAGAATTCAATAGAACTGGTAAAAAAAATTGAGAGAACTCCCGATAATAGAACATCAATTACTTGCAAGTCTTGATGTAATTTCAATGTATACAAATATTAACCTGGACCTTCTGATAGATTTTCTAGCAGATGACGTGGCAGAAAAGATAGTGTTCCTAGATCATGATAAAGAAAAGCTCATAGGACTTTATGAACTGCTGTTATTTTCTTTCAAACATAACTTTTTTCAATTTCAAGAGAAATACTACAAATAACTTCTAGCTTGGCTATGGGTTCACTGCTATCTCCTTTTCTAGCTAACTATTATTTGGGCAAGCTAGAAGAAAGAATAATACTCCCACAGCCATCACTGTTCTGCCTTTACGTTAGATATATGGATGACATCCTGATAATAGTAGAATAAGAAGAAAAATCTCTGCTAATAGACATACTTAACCTATTCAACACCTTAGACAACTCTCTTAAATTCACCCTGGAAGTGCAGCAAGAAAATAGCCTCAATTTCCTAGATCTGACACTCTCTGCCGTAGAAGGAAAAATCTCTACATAACTCTATAAAAAACCTACTAATACTCAAAAAATGCTAAACTACTAATCATACCATCCATCCTACATTAAATATAATGTAGCCACACAGTTCCTGGAAAAAATATAAACTTTAGATTCTGCAGTAACTTACAAAGAAATCCATAAAAAAGAATTAAAGAAGATGCTGCCAGATAACAATTACCTGGAAAATTGGTTAGAAAAAAAATTTAAACAGAAAAAAACTAAGTCAAGCCATAAACAATCTGATAAAAGCATTAAACTCACTAGAAAAATAACTTACCATAAAGACTTGTTTGAAAGGCTGCAGAGAATTAGCCTTAACTTCCATATTTGTCTTGCTCCTCACTTACACAATAAAATAAAATAAATTTTCCTCAGTTTAAACAAAAAGAAAATAGCATGCTACTACAAGAAGGAGTTATCTACAGTGTGAACTGCAATTGTGGTAACATATATGTAGGAGAAACTGGAAGACAACTCCACAATTAAGAACATTACAAGCAAAACAGGCCTAGATAAGCATGTACAAAGTACTGGACATTCAATGAACTGGGATTCTTTAAAAATTCTTGCACACCAACAACACTATCTAAAACAGAAATTTGAAGAAAGTCTACACATTGAGAGAAGAAGAGGTTCCATGATTAACGAACATAGCGGTATGACATTACCATTTAAGTGGCAGCACCTTCTATCTTAGTCAGTCCTGAAAAAGGGTTGGGGTACAACCTGAAAATTTGACAAAGTGAAAACTTATATCCTAGTAATCCCCGTAATGCACAATTAACTACAATAAAAGTATAGTCCGGGCTGGTTTATTTTAGTAGCACATGTAGCATGTATTACTGGCCCCACATTAATGTGTACACTGGTTGTTAGAAATTGTTCTTCAATAGGTATATTATCAAGATTGTGTTGAAGATTTACCTCACTCTGATGGTTACCAACTGTAGTGGTGAACGCTCTTTTTTCAAAATTGAAACAAATGAAGAACGAAGTAAGAGCCAGTATGGGCCAAACAAGACTGAACTACCTCTCTTTGATGAGTATTGAGCATGAGTTGTTGAGAGAAAAAACATGTCCAGGATAATTGATGAGTTTTTGGTTGCCAAGTCTCATAAATTCTTTATCTGAACCATGCAACTAACTGAAGTTTAATAAAAAAGTGTATTCAACTGACAATCTATAGGTTCACTTTTTTTTTTTTTGTTAAGCTTAGGAAGTGGCTTAATTAATTTCAGGATAATGCTAGTAAACATTTTCAGCAAAGTCATCCTGGAAGTTACTATAGAGGTAAACTGAATACAAGTCAAGTAATGAACCAACCATCCAAACATCTGTTGTTCTATGAATTACATTGAATAAAAATTTATGAAATATCACTATTTTCCCCTTCACATATACCCTTATTCAGTACATTCAAAACGTTTTATGTTTAAACACCTCTCAGTTTCTCTTATGGACAACCCACTAATATAACACCCAACAATCTTTCCTTTCTCAAAGTCAGTTCTCTCCCACCATGACATTTTTACTCTTCACGGTGTGATATGATCGCGGTCAGCTGCAGGCTTGTTTTTATACTGTTTGCAGCTGTACCGTGCATCTTAACAATGCAGCGGATCCGTTCATTTGCCTTTGAAGGGATGTATGGAGACTTTTGTCAATATAGTGTTATTTTAGCACCACAGATGCATGTATCCATAAACATAATGAACAACATAGCACATTTTGAGAAATTTCATGAACCTTTTACTCTGCATAAAATTTCTATTACTATTGTACAAGTCTTCAAAGACAACTTTCATATGAATCTCATCAGTCAATCAGTGTTGCAATATGCATATATATACAGAAGATAGACAAAGTGATGGGAACACCAATGACAAGAACTACATGTGTTTATAAATATGGAGTTGGATCGCTGTTTTCTTTTGATACATAAATGAACACTTTAGAGTCACCAAAGGAATATTAAATGGTTAAGTGAACAAAGCAGCAGTCTGTTCTTCACCTCATTTTCAAGAACTGATGAAGCCAGCCGGATGACAGGGCAATCTATGAAAGATAAAAAAAACGTTGAACCTCACCTTTAAGTTGCTGCAAGTGCAACTTGACACACCAGGTTGTGTGTGTATGAGCATTGTCATCTTGATATGGCACAATCTTCAAAAAACAATGACTGAAACTAAACCCTGAGATGCTCTGGTCAATGCAAAAATGGAACACAATGAATGCATTGACAGCAGTGCCCAAATGAGTATTCCACTGGAAAACAGATCAGTTTTCAATTCTTCTTTATGAAATTTGATAAATACGGAATTCTTTCTGTTGATTATGTTGTAACACCTAACAGTACACAGTGTGAAAATAAATGAATAAATAAAAATGAAGTAAGAATGATATTGGTTCACTACACATACACCACCATTTATGAATGCTTTCCTTGAGGTCTTACAAGACAGTGTTTGTTTGTTTTGTACTATTTTGTCCAACACCTGCATACATTATATACATTTTCATACAAAATGTATTTTTTGAAGTATTATTTTGTCTACAAAAAGGTATTTAAAAAGAGAAGGTACATCTTTAGAACCTTAATTCAACTCAATTACTATACAAGTTAGTATAACACTTTGAAGAAAATTAAAGTCTTGCAGTAACTTGTAGAGGACATTCCATTCTGCAGCACTACATTTTGCTAAACAAGATCTAGAACAATGCAATGCAACATTACACAACAAAGCAACTACCATTTCATTCAAAATGCATTAAAAAAAAAGTACCATTTATCAAAAGTTGTATTTCAGTTTAAAATGTTGCATTTACAAAAGCAAGTTCAAAGGATTTCACGCAACATATTGCAGCAGCCTTGGTTGAGCAGACTTTCAGGAACTTTAATCCAAAGGTCTCTTTAAGGCTGAAGAAGATATGATATCAAGTTTGTGTTGTTTCAGTACTGTTCCTTCCTTATTTTTAAAAAAATTAATCTCTTTAAAAAAATAGCTGAACCAGTTACACTCATTAAAAAAAGGAATAAAAATTACCAGAACTAGAATATGAACGGCATTCAAAAACCACTTGTCTTCTAACAAGGGAACTGGAACATAAAAGATGAAAGAGGGCTTTATGCACGTCAGCAGCACTAATGGCACATTCTTGAGTGGCTCTCTACAAGAGAGAAATACCATTAATAAAAAATCATCAGAAAAACAAAACTATCATTTATAACATAAAACACATACACTGAGTGATCACTGAATTATGACCACCTACAGTCGTCAGTCGTAGTGAGCGATGGGTTTGCCTCCTCGGGGCACTCCGTGGTAACAATGGCACACACAACAGCAACTAAGGCCTCTGTGAATCTTGGAGAGGTGCCAGCTAGTTCTGTGTGACATTGGCGAAAAGACCCCAACTCACTGGGTTTTGTTCCAGAATCCTTAGGGTGAATGACAAACTGGAATCCTTAGCTGTGGGCTAATCCACCACACTGATGTACTTACCTGATTAAAAAGCGCTGATATATGGCAGCAGCACTAATGGCACACCTGGGTACTGCAGAAGAAGCATAGGGGTCGTTTGTGTGCTGGAGAAATGGAGAAATGCGTTACTTACGGGGGGGGGTAAGACACGGTCTGATTGCGTGAGGAATGAAGATGTGTTACAGTTGTGTGATGTGAAGCAAAATGTTGTTAGCAAGGTGGAGACCAATATGCTTCGGTGGTTTGGCCATGTTGAAAGAATGAGTGATCAGATGCTTACTAAGAAAATCTTTTTAGCCCAAGTGGCAGGAAGGAAAGGCAGAGGAAGGCCAAGGAAGACATGGGTGGATCAGATTCAGGAGTGTCTGCATGAGAAAAAGATTATGAGTATGAAGTATAAAAGATCTTGTGTACGGCGTGTAATGGATATCAGTGAAGCCCCAGTTGTATGTCAAGATCGCTGTAAATGGAGAAGTTTGATATGACAACAGTAAGTAAAAATATCTGGTAGTTTGTATTTCTTTTTGGAGCTAACCTCTGAATCTCAGAGAACAGCTTAGTGATATGTATGTATGTACTTAATACTTTGTAGTTCCTTCGTTCAACCTCAGTACAGCAGCTGTACTATGTGGCATCAATTCACTAAAATGCCCAAAGCAGTTGGGAAGTATAACCGACATTGCAAGTAGTACAGCAGGCCGCAAAGTCGGCATATATGACCGCTGAAGATGACAGTGGAAATATGCTGTTGAAACTAGTCTGGTAACGTACGGAAGCTAGATATAAAAAATGTGCTTTTTTCAACTATTTTTAATAATTTTTAATATTTTAATAGGAGGGTCATTCCACGTCACTTCATCCAGGCCATGTAACCCATCATCTCAGATTTTGATGAAATTTGGCATGAAGGCATACTTCACCAAAATATACAAAATGACCGAATTTTAACTTCCTACACCTCATAGTTTCTGAGATACAATGCTCTAAAGTTTCACTGAACATCAATCTCGCACATAGAGCAACGGAGTACCACTTTTCACAAAATGCTGCATAACTGTAGTGCTATTTAGTTTAGACGAAAAAAATTTTGTACCCTTATGCAAAAGAGCTTCCAGAAAAAGAAATAATTTTAAATTTCATTGAAAACACTGAATAAATAAATGAAATATAGTGGTAAAGTGAAAATTTAAGAAAAAAACTTGCTATTCTATAAATAGCAGAGGTATGAGGGAGCTCTTTTTTAATTTATATTGGTCTTTGACATATATTGTCACATAACAAGAAAAAAATATAGTGGCTTTCAGCTTGCTTTTGGAGATATGTGCAATTATCTGAAACGTGTGCGGGGTTCCACTTCGTTAATTCAACCACTTTTTTTTTTATTAATTATAACTTATCTCTGACATTCAAGAAATTTCACAAGGAGATATAACTAACAAGGACACAAAAATATAAAAAATTATGTTTTCTTACACCATATAGTTTCAGAAATACCATATTAACAAATTTGACGAAATGGCCAGTTCAGCTGTACCCCACAAGTTAGGTGAGCATATGCAACAAACTGCTTAGTCATACTCACCTATGGTACATAAATCTATTTTTTCATAATTAGTTTTGACTTGGAAAAAAAGAAACACAACAAGTAGTTTTGCACTGTTCACAAATATTTACATTGATGTTTTTAATATGCCATGATCAACTCTTGAGGATGGAGTCCTTATAATTCAGCCACTTAGTTTGACAGGTTTTCATGTCCAACTTGGAAAACACATATGTTCTACCAGAACTTGTTGTCATGGGAGTGTCAATTAAACATAAAATGTGTCCAAATGGAATATTGCACTCATCTTTAAATGAAGGCCAGTAAAAAGAAACTGCAGAACTGTTTGGGTGCATAAATTTTACAGATGCATCACTTTCTTCATCATTGATTTTCTCTATTATTCCTAGAAACCAGTTAGAATCATATACACATGCTACATAACAATGTGTATATATAACTGCCTTTGTATTCCTAGATTTTTACAGCCAAAATCAAAAAGTAATTTTCATGCAAGCTTGTTCTCTTGGTTGCTGTTTTAGATGTTGATAATGGAATAAAGCTGTGGAATCTCTGTGTATCAGGTATTATTTGAACATGAGAAAATCTTACTTGACACTCATTGTGCACAGCATTCATATCATTTTTCAAAATGAAACTATTTTCATGATATTTTTACAACAGTTAAGTCAAACATCTCCTGTGGAGTGGTTATTTGCTCTTTCAGTAGACGTTGGAGACTTGCTTTTGCAGTGATTCATTTGACAGTTCCACCTATGCCATCACAAGGAGACTTCCTGTTGCTGGTGGCGAAGAAAGACCATGAAGCTGTCACTGCAAAATCATTAATATGATGACATAGATTTATAGTTTTTATAGTTTTTGTACTGAGCAACACAACCATCAGTAAAATAATGTACTTCTTTTACTTGTTGGTAGTTCTTTTTAAAGAAAGTTATTATTTCACTCTGAATCTTGTACACCATTGCAAATCATGATTACGATGATCAGAAATGAAACAGTGACTTAATGCAGAGGTCAAAGAGTCAGAATTTTTTTTTACAGTAAATAACAACAGGGTGAACTGTGCCTGCATGGCGAGTCCAATTATACCATTGTGCTTCTTCCTGAAATACAAATGCATAATTTTCACTGAAGTCCATCAGTATAATGGTAGATTCTGGACCAATTGTTCCTTTCAACTTACTGAAAAATGAAGACTGTGCTTTGGTAATGTATGAATGCAGAATGAGCTTCTCAATTTTTGGCACAAATAATTCAACAAATTCCTCAACTGAATAAGAAAAGTTTTGAAGCTCCATTCTGTCTGTAGACACCCACTGGTGATATTCGATTTCATCAGTGAGATCACAATTTTTAAATTTCTGCAGCAATAACTGATTCAGATTTGTACTTTTGGGGCACTGAACAACACCAAAGCATGCACTTTGAATCCTTACTGCTGCAGACAAGACTATTGATAAAGTCCTGATGTGATACTTCAAAGTGTGATGCACTAATCAAAAGTTAGACATTTTGATGTATAGTGCACACACATACAGAATGGGTTTCAGAGGAGTCTGCAAGAATGCACCATTTTGGATGAAGAGCACAAAATTTAGAAAATCCTACTTTTTCATTAGTATGTCTTTGCTTAAATTGTTGATATAATTCTTTCAAATTTCACAGAATAAGTCTTTTCTGAGCATGGACATTTCTAGCACCACTTACTTTGTCTTTAATTCCTGGCATTTGCCTAGAATAGTTATCTTCATAAAATTCTATAATCAGTTTTATGGCATCTTGTGAATTCTTACCATGGCTGGGTTTGGGAACTGATATAATGTCTTTATCTTTTGCTAATTTTCTTGCCTGATGTACTGTGTATTCTGAAATTTCAAGCTGTTGTGCTACTTTTTTCTTGACCATGATGGGGGAGCCATTGTTAATATCTGCATTTTTTAATTTTTTTTTTTACGACTAACAGTAGGTATCTTTTCTTTCGTTAAAGCAACAAGTTCATCCAAATCATGAGCTTTTAGTTTTAATTCATCTATGGAGTGTTAATCATCACTGTCCCTAGTAGAAGACTGAGCTGTAAATCCATACTCCAGAACACAAGATATTTTACTCTGCATAGCTAACTTTGCTTGAAGAAGTTTTCTTTTTACATATGCTGGTTTACTATGGGATGGCAAGGAATGTAATTTTAACAGTGACAATTCTAAATCAGATAAACTTTCATTTACTTCTTTAGCAGCACATTCTTTAATAATAAAATCATCAGGGACCATTTCACTATCATCAGTCTCACTTAAAACTTCATCTTCTAAGGTTGTCCTAATTAGATGCTTTCCCATGACACTGCGGACATAATTTTTGACCTGGGCATACACTGTGTTTTTAGATGGCAGCTGTTGGGCTATTTGTATACTGACTTGATGCAGGGACCTCTTCAACAGGTTTTTTCACATCATGGTCACCAAAAGGGTTGCAATAAGTTACTTGGTAGGTTTCATATTTCTTCAGATAATAACATTTGTGATGTAAACATACTGAGATTATATCTTTATGTGGAATATTAGGTCTTAAAGAAATAAGTTCCTTGTCAGCAACAGAAAATTATTCACTACTGAGAAACCCTTGTCTTCACATAACTTGATTTATTGCATTCTGTATTAGTAAGTGATCCACTACACTGGTCCATTATCTTTTTCCATGATTGAGGTTGACAAACTTGTACCAAAGTCAGGTTAACACAGAGCAGCCAATACACAAAAAAGAAAATATTGGAAGCAATATATTTCACAGCAAAATGTAAGGGACTTCTGTATAGCCTGCCCACAGTGAAATCAGCATGAGCATCTGAACCATTGTTTTCTTAGCTGGGAATGAGGGACTGAAATCTTATTTCCTTTTAGCTGGAGGGCATCCCTAGGAGAGTGAGGTGAGAAAAGAGAAATATTTTTCATTTGACCCTCATCTCAGCACTTGGGGAGTTTTACGATGTTATAAAACTTACCCCATTTGAACTGGTGGTCAGTTGAGCACAGGATCTGGGAGGAAGTCAAAACAAAGTCTTATGATCTTAGGAATCATGCTGTATCCTTTGTCCTATGCCACATTTTCTTTTAAAAAGTGTTCTCTGATCTGACAAGTTGCAATTATTTCCTAGTGCCCCCATCCATTGCAAGCTTACTTTAGTGTATTATCCAGTCATGCACATATAAAAACTGTTTATATCCTTCGTGGAAATGTTTAAGTTTTTAGGGGGGAGGGGATGGGTAAATTTCCAAAATTCTGTTTTAGGGAGATTTGTCAGAGTAATTTTTTTCAGGAATTTTTGCAATCTGCAATAAGAAAATAACAGATATTTTGAAATGACTGAAAAACTTTAAAACCTCACCACGCTTGTTGTGGGGTGCAGCTGAACTAGCCATGTCGTCAAACTTGTTAATTTGGTATCTCTGAAACTATATGGTGTAAGAAAACATAATTTTTTATATTTTTGCATCCTTGTTAGTTTTATCTACTTGTGAAATTTCTTGAATGTCAGAGATGAATTATAAATTAACAAAAAAAAAAAAAAGTGGTTAAATTGACAAAGTGGAACCCCGCACACGTTTCAGATATTTGCACATATCTCCAAAAGCAAGCTGAAAGCCACTATTTTTTCTTGTTATGTGACAATATATATCAAAGACCAATATACATTTAAAAAGAGCTCCCTCATACCTCTGCTATTTGCTATAGAGCCTAATATAGAATAGCAAGTTTTTTTCTTAAATTTTCACTTTACCACGAAATTTCATTTAATTATTCAGTGTTTTCAACGAAATTTGAAATGGTTTCTTATTCTGGAAGCTCTTTTGCATAAGGGTACAAAATTTCTTTCTTCTAAACTAAATAGCACTACAGTTACGCAGCATTTTGTGAAAAGTGGTACATCGTCACTCTACGTGTATGATTGGTGTTCAATGAAAGTTTGGAGCACTGTGTCTCGGAAACTATGAGGTGTAGGAAGTTAAAATCTGGTCATTTACTATATCTTGGGGAAGTATACCTGCATGCCAAATTTCATCAAAATCTGAGATGGTGGGTTACATTTCCCAAAAAAATTGGATGAATTGATGTGGAATGACCCTGGACTGTTACGATCCCTAAGCTTCAAATTGCAATTACATGATTTGGTGGGATGGACTCTCTTTTATATCATCGATTTTGGTAAAACATTTGCAGAATATGGAACATCGGAGTCATCAAACAATGACGTTTAAGCGCCGCATCGAATGACAAGAACAATCGGACTTTATTAAAAATAAGAAGAAAAAGAATTATAATAGAAAGAACCAAATGTTTTGACGTGAACATTTAACGAAATACTTGAACTTTGGATCAAAAAGAAGTGAAAAATAAATCAATAATTTCCGAACGTAGCTTGTCTAAATCAACAAAGGATGCTGTTCACACATCGGATCGGATAAGTCAGGTAGTTCGATGTATTTAAAAAAAAAAAAAAAAAATTGAATGCATAAACCAAAAGCATGAATAAAAATGACAACCTAAAACATTATCTTATGAGTTAATTATTTAGATAATTGTACTATATTATTATATTATGCAATAATTATATGAAAGCATCCAGTACCAAATAACATTATCACTTACAACGTGTATAACAGTAATTTTTGAGCAATAACATAATGTTGTTCGAAAGAAAAGAAAATACAATATCACGTAATAAATATGATTAAAGATATTACAGCAACCATTATATGATTGTTACGGCCAACTAAGTTGTGTGTAATGCGGCCTTCAATGCAGGTATGGAGATGATTGGTATATCCAGATGCCTGATATGCAGTTCCATGGTATCTCACAAGTACTCTATGGGAGTGATACTGGGGGAGTTCGGAGGCCAAATCGATATGCTGGAAGAGTCTGAACTGTGTTTCTCAAACCATTTGTGCACAACATTGGACCTTTGGCTTAGTGCAATGTCATATTGGAAGACATCGTCGTCATACAGGAAAAGTGGAACATTGCTGGGTATAGAGAGTCAGCAAGCAATTCATAATAGTGTGCACCAGTCATATTGGGTGTGTGCATAAGTTCTACCCATTTATGTAGGCTACAAAGAAAGGAGGAGAACGCAACAAATAACGTACCTAGGATTTCATATAATTACCATCAGTCTGTATGACCTCTTGCCATCTGTCTATGAGTAGGTGAATCCGACGCTAGAAAAACTCCTGCGTTTTACAGTAAAAAAAGTAATGTAATGCCGTTTTCACATCGTCCATGTCATCAAAGGTTTGGAGAGCGAAGGCGTTCTGTAACGATCGAAAAAGGTGGTAGTCCGTAGGTACCAGGTCAGGGGAATACGCCGGGCGAGGTAACGCTTCCCAACCCAAATCTATTATTTTTTGCCAGGTGACTAAAGCAGCATGAGGTCTGGCATTATCATGATGAAGGATCACACTTTTGCGATTGACGAGTGCTGGCCGCTTCGATTTTAGTTGTTCTCACAATCTGTCCAACTGTTGGCAGTAGAGGTCAGCATTTATCGTTCGGTTAGGCGTCATCATCTCCCAGTGGATTATTCCCTGGACATCCCACCAAACACTCAACAAAATCTTTTTAGGATGCAGTCCTCCTTTTGAAGTCGAAGGAGCAAGCTCCGCACCATGGCACACAGTCCGTCGGCGCTTTACATTACGGTGCAGTACCCATTCTCATCACCCAGTACAATTCATCCCCAAAACGGTTAATTTCTGTGGGGAGAAAGCAAAGTAACACAGGTATGGATTCTCTCCTCTCGTTGCTTTGCAGAAAGCTGGTGTGAAATCCAGTTATCAAACTTGGTGATGAACCCAAGGGCATGCATCCGTCTTTCGACTGTTGTTCTGTGTACTGAAAATGTTTCCGTTAATTTCTGAATGGTTGGATGTGGGTCCTTTGCTATGGCTTGGTCCACATCCTTGTCAGAAACCATGGATGGACGCCAGGGTGGGTTGAAAAAACCCGAAATTCTCTGATCGAAACACCCTAGTGCGGAATGTGAGAGCACCACCTTGAATTGTGTGAAATATTTTTTCGAATCGGTTAATATCTTTGGCTCTGACCAGAGGCTCAAAGTTTTGAAATTCACTAAAAACATGAAATTTTCGAGTGTCCGTCGAAAATACCAGAATTACTCGGATAGAAATGCCCTAATGCGAAAAAGTTGAGTGAGCACCACTAAGAAATGTGTGAAATATTTTCGAGTCATTTAACATCTTGGGCTCTGACCAGAGGCTCACAGTTTTGAAATTCCACCTAAAACATTCGAAATTTTCGAGTGTCCGTCGAAAATACTAGAATTACTCGGATCGAAATGCCCTAGTGCGGAAAAGGTTTTAATGACCATCAACAACAAATGTATAAAGTGTAATTCCAATCAGTTAATTTATTCGACTCTAACCAAAGGCTCAAAGTTTCAAAATTTTACATAAAAATGTGAAATGTGTATGATTGTTTATAGATTAAAACTCGTCTCTGACGTCTAATCCTTGTTTCATAATTATTCAATTTTACGATGTCTTGAGGTTGATTTGTTGAAGTCATATTTCTGATCAAACTGTGACATGATCTTTCTAGACAGTAGGGTGGATCGTATGTAACCATCCCTACTGTTGTGCCCACACACCCAAGTGGATGCCTTAGTCACTATTTTCCCTATCTGCTCAACAGCTTGCGTGTGACACAGAAATTGGGAGAAATCTCAGCCATTGGCCTTTTCATGGAGACTAATTAGTTCATCTGAGCTCACTCAGCTCAAGGCTGGTGGTGGTGTAACTTCACAGTGAAACCAGTCAATAATGTCTACGTAGTCCTTGGCTTCAAAGTTAAGGCACAACAAAGCTGCGAACAGATTCACTAACAGTCCCGCTTGCCTTGATTATTCACTGAACTGTGAGCTGTCTAATTTCGGCTCTATCATCTGTAATCATAGCCAACAGCAGAATTTCCGGGGAAGCGAAGAACACATTTCTAGCAATGACTGAATCAATAACCTCTAACAGCTTTTCTGGCAAGAAACTAGATCTGTTAACAAGTTCCCATTAGAGCTTTGCACCATCGTCGATGGCATGTTTAGTTTTGACAGTAAACCATAAAGGTGTGTAAACTTTCATGACATATTCCACAATCTGCCTGAATCCTGAAGATGGATTTTCAGTAGCGATGTATAGCCTCAATAATCTGTTTGCAGTTGTCAACCAACAGGAGTGTGAGAGACCCCAGATTATGTTTGCTGACATCAGATAAGCAGGTGCCTGATTGAACTGCATGTGATATTTCCAGCAAATATCTTTGATCTGTACTCAAGTCTCAAGCTGCAATTGAGGCTAAATCAGAATCCACATGTTCATATTTGACTATGGATAACTCTTCACATCCAGGAAGTTGTTTACCTATGGGACCACCAAACGACTTGGGACCACTTGTTGGGCCATCGATATGTTTGAACACTCAATATCCAAATAATTTCACGTCTCTCTCTGAAAGAACACCTTATGACATCTTCATATGTCAGAAGCTGGCTGCCACACAGATCTTTCGGGATTTCAAAAATGGGACAAACAAACGTTTTTCTCAGAGGAGGCTTTGAACTTGAAGACTTTGGAATTGCCATTGCATTTGCCATTACGCCAGCGAAGTTATACTGCAGCGTGTCCTTACAGTCAAACTATGGTAAATAGTGAGGTGTCGGCGGTGGCCTTGAATCCCCTCCCATGTTGGTAAGAGCAAGGGCAGCCAAGTTCATTCTGAGGAGAGTAGACCAAGGCAGGATGGCTGGATTGGCTGAAAGGGAGCATGGATGCGAGTGTATTACTGCAATACATTTCGCGTTTATGCAAAATTTCGAAACTTTGAGCCTTTGGTCAGAATGAACTTGGCTGCCCTTGCTCTTTACTTTATACATTTCTTGTTGATAGCTATTAAAACCTTTTCTGCACTAGGGAATTTTGATCCAAGTAATTCTGGTATTTTCAACGGACACTCGAAAATTTCATGTTTTTTGTGAAATTTCAAAACTTTGAGCCTCTCATCAGAGCCAAAGATATTAACCGATTCGAAAAAGATTTCACATAATTCTTAGTGGTGCTTACTCCCAACTTTTTCGCACTAGGGAGTTTCGATCAGAGAATTTCGGGTTTTTTCGACCCACCCTAATGGACGTCCAGGACATGGTTGATGTTTACAGCTTCTGTCTCCATCCCAGAATTTCCAAAACTAACGGACATGTGCTATCATCAACTGCATCTTCCCCATACACTTGAAAGATGTTGCGGCAAGCCGCGGATGCAGTGCTGCCTATATCAAACTCATACAGTAAACAATGTCTAATGTGCTCTTTATTGCATACCATATTACACCGTCAGTGATTTCTGTTATGAATGACTTACTCAGACAAACCTAGTGCCTCTATATGCTCTACTGCTCCACGCTTTATTGGCCAAAAATTCGGCATCACAGCATCATCTGTGGCATAACTACTCCGATCGCAATTTGCATCTATTACAAAAACGGGTAGAACATTTGCACACACCCAATACGTTGTTCCACATGCACCAGGGGGAGAGGAGCTCATCTGCTGTTATAGGCCATACATGTGAGTGTGTGGCGCATGGTAATGACAGATACTGTTCCAGTTTGACCTCTGTTGTATTGGGTGGTCAACTGTTGAACTGTGCTGCAACTGTTGGCCTGTACGAGTCGTCAGACCCGGTGCTCACATAAATTGTTCATTGCCCTGTGTATTTTGGACTCCAGGTCGTTGTTGGACCATTTTCATGCCAGTCCTGATACACTTTAACTACAGCAACTGGCGAACAACCCACCAGTTCAGTCATTTGGGAAATCGAGGCACCAGCTCTCCAAGCTCCCACAATCTGTTCTTTCTCAAAGTCTGATAAATCCTTCCATTTTCTCATCACGCTCTGAATTTTACTACCTACTGCTCCCCTCACACCTTATGTATGATATGTCGGTCGACTCATCGTTCCCTCTCGTAAATCATGTGTCATGTGGTCAATGAGTCGCATCCACTTTTGATAGAGGTGGTCATAATTCAGTGATCACTCAGTGCATATTTAAAATGCCTTGTTTTATATAACTAAACAACTATTTAAAAAAACTAAGACAAAAACAGTTTGATAACACCATATGAAATAAAATCAACAGTAAGGGTTAAATTTAAATATTCTATAGAACATACATATCACTAAGCTATTCCTTGAGATTCAGAGGTTAGCTCCACAAAGAAATACAAACTACCAGATATTTTTTTAACTAAATATTTACTAACTGTTGCCATATCAAACTTCTCCATTTACAGCGATCTTGACACACAACTCTGACTTCACTGACATTCATCCCACGATGTACACAAGACCTTCTATACTTCATATTCACAGTCTTTTTCTCATGCAGACACTCTTGAATCTGATCTTCCCATGACTTTCTCAGCCTTTCCTTCTTGTCACTTGGGCTAAAAATGTTCTTAGTAAGCATTTCATCGCTCATTCTTTCAACATGGCCAAACCACCAAAGAATATTAGTCTCCACCTTGCTGACAACATTTTGCTTCACATTATGCAACTACAACACATCTTCATTCCTCACACGTTCAGAACGTGTCTTGCCACAAACCCCCAGTAAGTAAAAGCATTTCTCCAGCAAACAAACGACTCCTATGTTTCTTCCGTAGTACCCAGGCTTCACTGCCATACATCAGAGTAGGAATAATTAAACTTTTATACACTGCCATGCGGAACTCTTGAGAGCCCATCATTCCTGTGAAAACCTCCGAAAGTAGCTATGACTTTTGATGAAAATTCACTCGCGTACTAATTTCCCCATTCAATTTGTTCTCTGTCAAACATGTTTCCTAAACACACAAACTCATCCACCTGGTCGATCACTGTGCCATTTAGACTCGTATTACATTCAGTACTAACAGTTCCTCGATCAAAAGTCTTAACTTTGGTTTTATCCTTATTTACACTCAGTTTGAATTTCATGCGAACTTCGTACATCCAGGACAACATACTCTTCAACTCACTTTTGCTCTCTGCTGACAGGACTGTGTCTTCAGCATACAGCAATCTGCACACACAGATATCACCAAGATATAAACCAATATTGTCTATCTTGGCATTATGCATGCATGCATCCATAAACATATTAAACAGCCATGGTGCCATTACGCAACTTTGCCTCCTGCACCAATAGAAAACCACTTTGGTAAAACACCATTCACTCATACACGAGCTCTACTGCAGCATACTTGGCTTTTGCACTATGAAGTAGATTCCCAGTAACACCATATTCATTCAATACCTTCCACAAAAGTATCCTATAAACAATCTACAGAACAGTGGCATAATTAGAAATATAGTACAAATGCATAAAATAAGTCTCTATATCTCATTTTATCTTAATCAATGAAATACAGAAAGTTTTTCGGTGCCAAAGTTCACCCCAATTTATGTGTTATAAACATCAATCCCCCAGCAGGGGCAGATTGGGAAGACCAAACTGGGCTGGGAGTTATAGTCTTGGAGTCTACTAAAAAACACACACATACCTACAGGGGAATGCCTCATAAATTTCCTCCTGAAAAATATTCTATTAGATTGTGGGTGACAGAGAACTGTTAAAATATGCATTGTAAACTGAATTCAGCAGTGAACAAATCTTAACAAAAATTGAACATTGAAAGAATTTAAAAAATCTGCTTATGATTGAATGTAGCATCAAACCATGCTCAAAAATGGGGTGTTGTACAGGATAAATATTTTTCTTTTAAAAATTTGGTTTTGATAAAATCATGAGTTCTCCTTTAAGACCTCATTTCCAACTAAATCAATGTGAAGATCATTCTGAATGTTCAAATCTCCACATGTAACATAGCAATTGTCGTAAACAATTAATTTTTATATTTATTTGGTCTTTGGTCACCTACAGCACGATAGCATTTGTAACTTTTCCTTGAGTAGATACTTTTTACTAGTCTACCCATTATTTTAACCCACATGAAACAGTAGTACTGCAGTAAATCTTTGTTCCTTGTTTTTAAAAATGTGAGTTGACTGGATTTTAGAAATCTCTGCAGCAGAATTGCTTTGTGCTCTGTGTCAGTCTGGGGAAAAGGGGGTGGGGTCATCAAAATGAATACTAGTGCCTCCTACAAGATTACAAAATAGAGTAGGGTCTACCAACGGCTCTAAGTCTAATGATTTACTCCCATTGTAATCAGCTTTAGCTTAATTAATTTATAAAAGCATGCTCAGTTGAGTGGCACTTTTCTCGCATAAGTACACAGAATTTTGCTATGCCACTTCACAGGAAATACCAAACATATAGATAGAAAGAAACACTTTTTTTAAGGAAATAACTTTTCACGCAGATATAAAGCTGAAATGAAGTTAACTTACAATTACAATTTGTAAGTACCAAAATAATTATTTCTTTCCAAAAATTTTAGAAAGAAAGAATATGAGAAAGTGGTCCACTAGGAAATTTCCTGGTTGGCCAATTTTCCTCCCCAGTTACAATTCACAGTAGTACTGTTAAAAGCTTGATACATTTTCTTGACATTTCACTTTTACTGTGAGTACCATGGAGTATATTATCTGAAGTTTGTTCAGATTCATAAGCTTCACTTGCTTAGAAATTCATTGTCCTGGGTGGTATAATGCTCAAACAGAAATAAGAAGATACCGGTTCAATTCCTACTCCAGGGCTATGCAGTTTAAAAGTTTTTGAAAAGATGGCTACACAAAAAAACAGGGAAATAAGTGCCAGAAATAATTTCCTTGAGTACCTTATAATGGTTTTTCAACTGCCTGGCACTGTTGTAAAATTGAAATAGCTAAACAAGGGTTATCATATCTTATGCACCCTATCCCAGTCTAATCAAACGAAATTTTAATTACCTTATCTAATACGTTAAACATTGCAAATTTCGATCTTTAGTTAGTTGCATAAGACAATGCTCACTATAATTTCATTCAATTTGAACCTAACATATATTTTCATTCAATTTGAACCTAACATATATTTTCATTACAATCCACACCTAATACATTTTTTATCATAATCAATACCTAATAAATATTTTCATCACAATTTGTAGAGAATATGTTTTCACAAAAATCTCTATAAACACACACACACACATTTTCATTACAATTTATACCTCATACATATTTTCACCATAGCTTGCACTTAGCATGCATTTTTATCACAATACTTTTACCACAATCTATACCTAACATTTACACACAACTCATATTTTTTGTGGAATAACTTTTTTTTTTTTTACGGGTCTTTTAGAGGTTATTTTTAATGAAAGTTGGTTGTCAAATTTTCGAACTAAAGCCTAGTTCGTCATCAGGACTATGTCACTGGAGTAGTTGCTGCCACTCAATTGGAAGAGACCATCCGCAATTATCGTTAATTGTGGTACTTCTTCTTCTTGCTATTTCGATCCCTTCTTCTAGTTTTCTCTTTACTAAGTTTGACTGGTGGGCGATTATTTTTACTGAGTCCCAATTTATGGAGTGTCCACTTGCTTGTACATGTCTGTCTAGCCCTGTTTTGTTCCCAATGTTCCTAATAGCTGCTTGGTGTTCTTTCATTCGGACCTTAATACTTCTCCCTGTTTCTCCTATATAGCTGAGTCCGCAGTTACAGTCGATGCAGTAAATTACTCCTTCTTGCAATTGGATGTCCAATTCTTTCTGCTTTAAAGCTGGCAGGAATTTCTTTATTTTGTTATTAAGATCTGGAGCTAGCCTGATATTATATTTTGCTCCGATCCTTTTCAGTTTCTCGAAAAGTCCCTTGTGGTACGTAATTTTGCTGGTGAATTTGAAGTTGGTTTTTTCCTGCTTCTTTTTTGGCACTTGTTTAAATATTTTCTCAACATATGGGGAGGGGTAATTGTTTTCTGCCAACATTTCCTTTAATTCTTCTTTGTGAAGATCTTTTTGAGAAGCTGAAGAGACCAGGATTTCAATTTTTTCCAAAAATTGTCTCGCAGTATTCGATTTAATATAATCAGGGTGGAATGAGCAGAAGTCTAACATCTTCCCTGTGTTGGTGGGTTTTCTAAAAAGCTGAGTGAATATTTTCCCTTCTCTTGAGGTCAAGGTTAAATCCAGGTAATTGATGCTATGGTCTTTTTCCTGTTCCAGGGTGTACTTCAAGGTATTCTCTAGTAAGTTAAATTCTTCCAGAATCTGAGAGGGTAGAGATTGGTCCACAGTATCTACTATAATTAGGACATCATCCATGTACCTTACATAGAGAGCAAACAAGGAGGGTTGTATAAGGATTTTTGCCTCTAGTTTACTTATATAATAATTTGCTAGCAGAGGTGCTAGTGGAGAACCCATTGCAAGTCCTGAAGTTTGCCTGTAATATTTCTTTCCAAACTGGAAGAAATTATTCTTGAAGGAAAATAGGAGCAGTTCATATATGCCAAGTAGTATTTCTCTATTGTGATTATGGAATACTATTTTTTCCGCAAGGTCATCTGCAATGAATTCCAGTAGGAGGTCCAGGTTAATGTTGGTATACATAGAGACTATATCCAGGCTTGCCATTACTGGATGAATTAATTCTGGCAAGTTGTCCAGTTTTCTTTTTAGCTGTATGGAACCTTAGAAACAGTTGTCCAGTTTTCTTTTTAGCTGTATGGTACCTTACAAACAGCACATGTGAAAACATGTGTATATACAAATATACTTTTACACATTACTCAACTATACAAACTGAAGTCTGTTGATGAGGCTAGCAATATTGTTGCACATATTTCAAGTTTAAAAGACAGGCAAAAATCCTTATACAACCCTCCTTGTTTGCTCTCTATGTAAGGTACATGGATGATGTCCTAATTATAGTAGATACTGTGGACCAATCTCTACCCTCTCAGATTCTGGAAGAATTTAACTTACTAGAGAATACCTTGAAGTACACATTGGAACAGGAAAAAGACCATAGCATCAATTACCTGGATTTAACCTTGACCTCAAGAGAAGGGAAAATATTCACTCAGCTTTTTAGAAAACCCACCAACACAGGGAAGATGTTAGACTTCTGCTCATTCCACCCTGATTATATTAAATCGAATACTGCGAGACAATTTTTGGAAAAAATTGAAATCCTGGTCTCTTCAGCTTCTCAAAAAGATCTTCACAAAGAAGAATTAAAGGAAATGTTGGCAGAAAACAATTACCCCTCCCCATATGTTGAGAAAATATTTAAACAAGTGCCAAAAAAGAAGCAGGAAAAACCAACTTCAAATTCACCAGCAAAATTACGTACCACAAGGGACTTTTCGAGAAACTGAAAAGGATCGGAGCAAAATATAATATCAGGCTAGCTCCAGATCTTAATAACAAAATAAAGAAATTCCTGCCAGCTTTAAAGCAGAAAGAATTGGACATCCAATTGCAAGAAGGAGTAATTTACTGCATCGACTGTAACTGCGGACTCAGCTATATAGGAGAAACAGGGAGAAGTATTAAGGTCCGAATGAAAGAACACCAAGCAGCTATTAGGAACATTGGGAACAAAACAGGGCTAGACAGACATGTACAAGCAAGTGGACACTCCATAAATTGGGACTCAGTAAAAATAATCGCCCACCAGTCAAACTTAGTAAAGAGAAAACTAGAAGAAGGGATCGAAATAGCAAGAAGAAGAAGTACCACAATTAACGATAATTGCGGATGGTCTCTTCCAATTGAGTGGCAGCAACTACTCCAGTGACATAGTCCTGATGACGAACTAGGCTTTAGTTCGAAAATTTGACAACCAACTTTCATTAAAAATAACCTCTAAAAGACCCGTAAAAAAAAAAAGTTATTCCACAATCACTATGAATAGAGGTGCCATAAATGCATTTACAATCATATTTTTTGTTACATTTTATACAGAGTTCCCACTCATATTCTCCCAAAAAATATTAGCACCTTTTAAAGACCTTTAAGCACCCTCCAAAACAATTTTAAGTACCTTACAAACAGCACATGTGAAAACATGTGTATATACAAATATACTTTTACACATTACTCAACTATACAAACTGAAGTCTGTTGATGAGGCTAGCAATATTGTTGCACATATTTCAAGTTTAAAAGACAGTTGTGCTGGTCAAACTAGTTTTCATATGAGAGAATAATCACATATGCAACAAAAAGAATGTGAATCATAAAACTGTATTTGAAGTTATAAGATCTAGATTTGGATATTGTACATAATTATTTCATGGCTTGAATTGTAAAATCAAAGACAAAATTACAATGCCAAAGTAAAACTCGCCAGGAGTCACTGATGAGAGCTCCTCCTGTCCCGTGCTCTCCCATGGGCTTTCTGCCGACGTCATGTGGCATCATCACCAACATAGCCAACCAGCAGCAGAACTTGTACGCACTACAATGCAACTTCTACCTTTCACACAGGCAGTTTGGGGGAAAATATAAGTACTTTTTAAGCACTTTGGGGAATTTCTGGCAAAAATTAAGGACTTTTAAGCACCCTAAAAAAATTAAGCACTTTTTAAGGACTTTTAAGGATTTATAAAGACCATGGGAACCTTGTTATACCTGACTCATATTTTCATCACAATATACACTGAAGTGCCAGAAAAACTGGTACAGACGAGCTTATGCAAAATACATAGCAACGTCACCTGTGCACATACTCGGTTGTGTCCGCCAGTGCGTATATAAAGCGATAGACATCCTTGCCAGCTGTCAGAACTGCTTTCGACATGAGAATGACAAGTAATAACGATTTAAGCAATTTTCAACGCGGTGTAATGGTTGGCGCTCGTGAGATGGGCCATAGTATTTTGGAGGTTGAAACGAAGTTTGGATTTTCACGGATGACCATTGCAAGGGTGTACTCTGACTACAAAAATTCCGGCAAAACCTCCAACCCATGATACCAGTGAGGCCATAAAAAGACATTGGGTGAACGTGACCATCGTCGGCTGTCAAGAATCGTTCACGCGATAGGCATGCAACACTCTCGCAGGTATCATCGGAATTCAATGCTGGAGCCTCAACAAGCATCAGCGTCCGGATTGTGCAATGTACCCTACACGATATGAGCTTTGGGAGCCGATGCCCAACTTGAGTCCCCTTGATCGGTGCATGACACAGAGCTATGTGCCTCGCTTGGGCACGTCAACAGCGCCACTGGACAGTTGATGACTGGAAACAAGTAGACTGGTCTGACAAGTTGCGTTTCCAAGTGTATCGGGCAGATGGAAGGATTGGTGTATGGCGCAAACCCCATGAAGCCCTGGATCCTGCCTGTCAACAGGGAACTGGTAGGGGGTCTATAATGGTATGGAGTATGTTTAGCTGGACTTCACTGGAACCCCTGGTACGTCTACAAACGTCTGTAACCATCCAACGCTATGTGCGCATCCTTTCTGATGAGGTACACCCGTTCATGGTTGGGCCTGTTCCAATAGGACAATGCACCTCCACACAAGTGTCGGGCACCACATTATGGTTAGAGGAGCATTCATCTGAGTTTGGGGTGTTGCCATTCCCATCCAAGTCCCCAGATCTGAACGTGATACAACACATTTCAGATGCCATGCAACACGCTATCGAACACAAAAATCCGAGACCTCGGAATACACCTGAATTGTGGAATGCTCTGCAGGAAGTATGGTGTGAATTGCCTACAGCATATTTCCAGAAGCTAGTGGAGTCCATGCCCCATTGTATTTCTGCAGTCCTGCACTCCCGTGGGGGACCTACCAAGTATTAGACTGGTGTACCAGTTTTTATGGCACTTCAGTGCACATACGCAGACATCATGGCATAAATAAGCAGATACCTGATTTTTTAATAATATTTATTTTCTGTCCATATGGAATGAAAGGAGTTGTAGTTGGATTTAATACCTGGTAGCCATACCCTTTGCAGCATGTGGGGCTTTCACCCCATCAGGCATTGTGGAAATGAGATCAGCAATGGTGCTTTGTGGAATTTGAGCCCGCAATTCACATAACAAAGCCAGCATATGTGCCTTGTTAGTTGGTTTCTGTGGTATCCATCATAATTTTCCATCCAATATGGCCCACAGGTGTTCAAATGGGTTGATATCAGGGCTTTGACTTGGCCATGACAGTTTCTGGAAGGCATTTTGTTTGTGCCATGTTTGAGTACATTTTGCCCTATGACATAGAGCACCATCCTCTATGAACAAGGAGGTAGACTTTGACATCTGATTACTGGAGAATATTGATAGCAGGCCCCTCTCAAGGATGGTTATGTATTTTTGTGCATTGATGTTACCTTCACATTGTATGAGGACTGAACGACCAGTCATCCATTTGGCTCCCCATATCATGGCAGAAAAACTGCCATGTTTCACAGTTGGCTATAGGTGCTTCAAGCTGAATTCCTGGCTGGGCAATTTCCACACCCAGGCCCTGCCACTGTCTGAAAATTGTGCAAATCGAGACTCATCAGTGAATATGACAGTGTGCCAAATGCTACGTGTCTCTTATTTTCAGACAGGCCCTGCCACTGTCTGAAAATTGTGCAAATCGGGACTCATCAGTGAATATGACAGTGTGCCAAATGCTAAGTGTCTCTTATTTTCAGACAGGCCCTGCCACTGTCTGAAAATTGGGCAAATCGGGACTCATCCGTGAATATGACAGTGAGCCAAATACTAAGGGTCTCTTATTTTCAGACAGGCCCTGCCACTGTCTAAAAATTGTGCAAATCGGGACTCATCAGTGAATATGACAGTGTGCCAAATGCTAAGTGTCTCTTATTTTCAGACAAGCCCTGCCACTGTCTGAAAATTGGGCAAATCGGGACTCATCCGTGAATATGACAGTGAGCCAAATACTAAGGGTCTCTTATTTTCAGACAGGCCCTGCCTGCCACTGTCTGAAAATTGTGCAAATTGGAACTCATCAGTGAATATGACAGTGTGCCAAATGCTAAGTGTCTCTTATTTTCAGACAGGCCCTGCCACTGTCTGAAAATTGTGCAAATCGGGACTCATCAGTGAATATGACAGTGTGCCAAATGCTAAGTGTATCTTATTTTCAGACAGGCCCTGCCACTGTCTGAAAATTGGGCAAATCGGGACTCATCCGTGAATATGACAGTGAGCCAAATACTAAGGGTCTCTTATTTTCAGACAGGCCCTGCCACTGTCTGAAAATTGTGCAAATTAGGACTCATCAGTGAATATGACAGTGTGCCAAAATGATAAGGGTCTCTGAACCATGTCTGTCGCCCATGCCAATCTGCAACTAATATTTGCTTCTCACAAAAGAGGTTTACATCAAGCTGCTCTTCCATGATAGCTAAGTCAGTGAAGATGCCGTTGAGAGTTCTGGAACTCACTCAGAGCTGTTCTGCAATGCCAGCTGCCTTACTATGAGGACTGGCTTCCACAGAATGCTTGACAGCTCAAAGACACCTCTGTGATGGCCCACAGCAACCCGTACAAGATGCTAGTGCTTCCTTGACTGCCTTCTTGAATTCCACGAGCACTTAATTAAACGTAACAAACGGAATTTGCAGGTTTGCACCAATCTGATGCTGGCTAGCTCCGAGATCCGATTGCCGCATGATTTGTCTTCTCTGAAAGTCGCTTAGTTCCCTAACTCCCTTGGGTCAAGGCATGTTCATTTAGTATCACCTACTCACTTACATTGTCCTGCAAACTATATTAAAGGGAATTCGAGCATGCAATACAATATAGACTCTACTAAACAGCAAAAATGACATTACAAAAGGTGTCTACTTATGTTGTGTGTTTGTATATATATATAACACATTTTCAAGTCATAGACATTCCATAAAATATTTCAGAATTTCATAAATGTATCTAAGATTTAAGATTGTAAAGGAACAGTAAAAGAAAAAAAAACTTTGAACACTTGATACTCAGACGTAACTTAAAAATTAATTTCTATATGAAACATTATCGTACATGAAAATGGTTCAGAAAAAAATATTACATACATGATCATAGACTAGGCTCTGTCCAGTTTCTTGAACATGTGAGGTAAGTGCACTCCACTCTGAGTGATCTAGAGACAGTAAAATCTGGACGTTATGATCAGCACAATGCACAGTACCCTGTGCACTACCATCATCAACTAGGAAACTACAAATGAGGACCAAAGAAATAATTACTACAAAAGCTGTATTCAAATCAAATGAACTGATTATAATCATTATAAAAATATACTTTTATACCCTCACATACATTTAATAGACAATATGACTCAATATATTGATATGTTGGGGGCAGGGGAGTGAAACTTCCACAAAAGTTCCATAGTGAGAAGAATTGGCAGTGAAACACATAACACACAAAATAGAATTCCTAATATCATCATATCACGCATAGGTTGCGTTAAAAATTATACCTGGTGGTACATTTCGGTAGTGACTTCTACTTTCATCAGCCATGGAATGAAACACGTGAAATGAACCATGTGGTATAAGCATCAGTTGTTGCCAGATTTCAAAATAGCTTTCCAAATGATAGAGATGTGAAATGGTGCATCTGTATTGCAGGTGTTAGGTTGAGCAATACAGATGCACCATTTCACATCTCTATCATTTGGAAAGCTATTTTGAAATCTGGCAACAACTGATGCTTATACCACATGGTTCATTTCACGTGTTTCATTCCATGGCTGATGAAAGTAGAAGTCACTACCGAAACGTCCCACCACTTATAGTTTTTAACGTACCCTATGCGTGATGTGATGATACCAGGAATTCTTCAAACAGAAGTGCCATTTCACATGGGAGGAACTCCGCAAAAGTACAGCTAAAGTGAATGATTTCGTCAAAATTACCTAGCTGTTCTGCTGGTGGACAAAAACAAACTGTTACTATATGGGAGGAACCAAGCAACAAACCTAAGCTAGCAGGGCACACAAAAACACGATTTAACAATCATGCACGAGGAACTGAACAAAAAGAACTGTAGCTAGCAGCACACAATGGGAGCAGTATTGGAACAGTTACATGATAAAGGAAGATTGCATTATACCTTCTTTTCCATTAATTGTGTAAGTTCTGCAGTGTTCTACACATGAATGAAAAGCAACAAAGCAAAAGAAGGGTGGCAGTCAATACTTTAAAGTAAAATCCGTTTTATTATTGGGTTGGTGCGAATTAAATGTCCAGCGCGAATGAGCAGTGGAGAAGGCCCCCACCACAGCGGAATTAAATTATCGACAGGTGTTGCGGGTATTTCAAGCCACACCTGTGGATAATTTCACTCGCACCAAGGTCACAGAGTTACTATAAATAGAAGCACGTGTGTGAAGAACAAGGTTCAGGCGTAGTTTGTTTGGACGTAATGCGGCTTGCAAAGGAAGCATGCAGACGCGGCATTTGAGAGTCTTCTTCCTGTATGAATGTAAACTGGGCCATTCTGCAGGAATTGCCACTCGAAACGGCCAACGAACGAACCATTGGACGATGGTTTGTGAAGTATCGAAGCGGAGACAGGGACCTGCAATACGAAGAATGTGGTCACCGACCTGTTGCTGTTTCTGACGATGTTCTGTTACGTGTGGTTGAAGAGGACCCCCGAGAAACATGTCGTGAGATAGCGGCAGAGGTAGGTGTCCACCACATGTCAGTTGTTCGGCATCTGGCTGTGTTGGGTAAGGTAAAAAAGCTAGACATGTGGCTGCCATATGAGTTGACAACTACCAACAAGACTAGGCGTTTGGGGAAGTCTGCACATCGCTGCTTGCCAGGAATAAACAGGAACCTGTACTGCATCGAATCGTCACCTGCGACGAGAGGTGGGTACTTTATGATAATCGGAAACGATCTGCACAATGGTTAAGCCAGGCGCAGCCTGGTGTATGGCATCCTAAGCCACCCCTGTACACCAAGAAGATGATGCTCCTTGTCTGGTGGTCCAGAGCCGGGATAATTCATTGGAGTTTCTTGGCAAGAGGCCAAACCATCGCTGCAGAATGTCATTGTGCTGAATTACACCAAATGTACCGGAAATTGCTGCAGAAACGACCGGCTTTGGTCAACAGATATGGTGGTCTTCCGCTCCAGGGCAACGCCCATTCTCGTGTCACACAACGAACGATGCTGACACTAAGTACCTTGGGCTATGCAGCACTGCCCCATCCTGCCTATTCCCAGACATGTCTCTGACAGACTATCATCTGTTTTGTCACCTGGATTACTTCCTGTCCGGGAAACAGTTCACGACAGACGAGGTTCAACATGCAGTTGATGATTTCTTAGGGTCCCAGCCACAAGACTTTTTCCATTCCGGGATCATGGTCATGCTGGACAGATGGCAACTATGTGTCGATGCTGAGGGGGATTCTTTTGCCTAGGTGTTGTCCTACTTTTCCATTCTTGCCGCCGACGTGTGCTGGTCCTTTGCCGGACATTTTCTTCACACCGCCCATGTGTGCTGGTCCTTTGCCGGACATTTTCTTCGCACCGCCCATGTGTGCTGGTCCTTTGCCGGACATTTTCTTCGCACCGCCCACGTGTGCTGGTTTTTTGCCGGACATTTTCTTTGCACTGCCCATGTGAGCTGGTCCTTTGCCGGACATTTTCTTTGCACCGTCCATGTGTGCTGGTCCTGTGCCGGACATTTTCTTCGCACCGCCCATGTGTGCTGGTTTTTTGCCGGACATTTTCTTCGCACCGCCCATGTATGCTGGTCCTTTGCCGGACATTTTCTTTGCACCGCCCATGTGTGCTGGTCCTGTGCTGGACATTTTCTTTGCACCAACCCAATATAAAAAGAATAACAATAATCATTTTCTATACTATTCAGTTTAAACAACTGACTGATGTTGAGCAGGGAAAATTTTTCATAATGTATTCAGACATAGTGCTGTCAACAATTAAGTGTAGAAAATGTTACACTACAGAGCAGACATAAAATATGCAAGGATGAAGATCTACTCGTATAAAATATAAGATGAATACCATTTAAAGTAATACAATCTGAGTATAATAATCAAGTAATTAATAAATTTAGCATTTGTCTTTCACAATGAACAATGCAAAACTTCAGTAAATTAGATATTTCTTGTAGTTAATTTTTTTTAAAACAATGCAGAATCAGTCATTCAAAATTAATTAAAAATTACTTAAACAATTACATTACATTTACAGCTACAGATAGAAAGCTTCTTTTTTTTTTTTTTTTTTTTTGTTTGGAGATTTAACGACCACCGTGAGCAACTCAATGGGCTATAAGCAGTCATCCGTCCCTAATTTTAGGGTCACTGGTTCCAGGGAAGGGAGAGAGCCAGTGCCGTAAGACAAACACAACATCCATGCCTGACCGGGATTCGAACCCGGACCCCTTACGGATGAATGATCAGAGGCCAGCGCCTTAGACCACTGCGCCAGCGGGGCGGCTAACAGAAAGCTTCATCAGAAAATAAAGTCCAGAGAGGCAGTGAACAATTTTCAAAGACTGGAACACATATAATGAAATTCATGAAAAAGTATACATCAAAAGCATATTTATTAAGTACATTGACAGGAAAGATTTGCAAATCATCATGATATCAAAAGGTGCCAACTAATAATGGTTGACGCTTATGAAATTTGCGATCTTCCATGACAAAGCACTACAACTAGATTAACAAAAGGAGCTTTATGCAGTTAAAACTAGGGAATCAGAGTAGTTATTTCATCAGGTCATCAATTTTTTAATACAGTTAAAATCAACAACACTATTAAAGCAGTGAGCACTTGTGCAGCAGGTGGTAAATAAGCATGCTACTAATTAAATATTTGCCCATTAGACCATTCTCTGATTTTTCTTGTTTTTTTTTTTTTTTAACGCTTAGTCCTTTATTCTGCCCCTGAAATATGAATCATTGCTGTCGAACATCAAACAAAGACAAAATACTCGTAATATTTTGCTAACCTTATATACTGACAGACAAACACAACATCCATGCCTGACCGGGATTCGAACCCGGACCCCTTACGGATGAATGATCAGAGGCCAGCGCCTTAGACCACTGCGCCAGCGGGGCGGCTTACAGAAAGCTTCATCAGAAAATAAAGTCCAGAGAGGCAGTGAACAATTTTCAAAGACTGGAACACATATAATGAAATTCATGAAAAAGTATACATCAAAAGCATATTTATTAAGTACATTGACAGGAAAGATTTGCAAATCATCATGATATCAAAAGGTGCCAAGTAATAATGGTTGATGCTTATGAAATTTGCGATCTTCCATGACAAAGCACTACAACTAGATTAACAAAAGGAGCTTTATGCAGTTAAAACTAGGGAATCAGAGTAGTTATTTCATCAGGTCATCAATTTTTTAATACAGTTAAAATCAACAACACTATTAAAGCAGTGAGCACTTGTGCAGCAGGTGGTAAATAAGCATGCTACTAATTAAATATTTGCCCATTAGACCATTCTCTGATTTTTCTTGTTTTTTTTTTTTGTTTAACGCTTAGTCTTTTATTCTGGCCCTGAAATATGAATCATTGCTGTCGAACATCAAACAAAGACAAAATACTCGTAATATTTTGCTAACCTTATATACTCAGATCTGAAACCAATAAACATAAATCTCCTATTTAAAATGTTGGTTACATGAAAGGACTTTGCTTTCCTTAACTGTTAGAAGGAAACTTCCATTTACTCCATCAAGTCATTCCTGTGCCATTCGTTGTCTTACTGGCAATTTTCTCTTGGACATTTGTGGAACCATTACATTAAACAAAACACACCCATTTCTTTTCATGACCATCCAAAATTTCTTTTCCCTTTCACTCTCAGGTTCCTCAGTTTTTGAAACTCTAGTTGCTTTTTTTGTTTGTTTCTCTTTCTTTTTCTCTCTGAAGCTAGAACAGAACATTTAGTCTCCAAATTCACATATAATTTTAATCGTTATAAAAACTTTTATGAAAATCTGCACTTATTACAATAATTTTACAAAAAATAATGCATTCATTCATTTATGATCTTAGCCATTTAAAAAGAAAGTCTTTTATTTGGGGGGAAGGGGTGATTGCCCAACTTGCCCCACACTGGATCTGTTGGTGCAACTAGCACCTCTCCTAAATCATGAAACACTACCTCCACCTCCAACATACGTGGGTTGCATCGAAAGTAATACAAAAGTGTGCACAACTTTATTACCTGACGGAGGTCGTTCAAATTGTGCATGTTGGTAGAGTAACTCTTCCTCTATACAAAGGTACTACTCAAAATAGTATATATTATATGTGAATTTGGAGACTAAATGTTGCGCTATCATTGAATCCAACTCTCAAATCCTCTTTGAAAAAATTCAGATGTGGATTGTTGAACCCACTTCTTCACAGCCACTTTCACCTCACCTGTGTCAACAGATCACTGTCCCTGGAGACTTTTCTTCACGCGACCAAACAGGTGGAAGTCGGAGGGCACCAGATGCGGGCTGCACGGTGGACGGGGGGACTACTGACCAGTCTAATTTGCTGATCACCTGATTTTTTGCCAAAGATGTGTGTGGTCTCACATTGTCATGGCGAATGTGGATCCTTTTCAGATTCTTGTTCGGTCTCTTCCTCCTTATGGCTTCTCTAAGCTTCTTGAGTGTCTCCACATACCGCTTGCTGGTTACATGTTCCAGAAAATCAAAGAGAATGACACCCCTGTCATACCAAAAAAAAAGTCACCATGACTTTCTGTCTAGTCAATGGCTCTTGAACTTTTTAGGCCTTGGTGAAGAGGCATGATGCCGTTCCATGGATTGATTTTTCATTTTTGGATCATAATGATACACACATGTTTCATCCCCTGCCACCAGACTGGGAAAAAAATGTGTCTTCATTGGCTTCAAATGCTTGCAGCAAATCAGAGCAAATTTCCCACCCTTTCCTCCTTCAAATCGGGTGTCAGCTTCTGAGGTACCCATTTCACACACACTTTCTGATACCCTAAGTCTTCCACCATCTTCTGTATGACATTGTGAGCACAGTCCAGTTGTGCAACAAGCTCACGGATTGTAACTCGTCTCTCCACGCAAAATCAACTCAAACACTCGCTGACGATTCGTTTCAGTGGTCGCAGATGATGGTCTCCCACAGCGTGGTTTGTCTTCAATGCTGGTTTTCCCTTCTTTAAATTTCTTCATCCATCTGTGCACATTGCTTTTGTCAATAATGTCAGCTCCGTGAACACCCTGTAGTCTTCTGTAGATGTTGGACAGCCTGCCCCCTTCCTTTGTGAAGAACTCAATGATGGCATGTTGCTTCTGCTTGGAATCCATTATTTACCTGCAATGAAGAAGAAGGGTCACTACAGAGGAAGAGTTACTCTACTAACATGTGCAACTTGTACGACCTCTGTCAGTTAATAAAAAAGTTATGCCCACTTTTGCATTACTTTCGGTACAACCCTCATATGTGTATATACTGTTAGAAAAAACCTCAATGTGTTTCAAATCAATGTAATCTCACTGTAATAAAACGTAGCATATGTATTGTGGAGAAAGAAATAAAGAAGTGATTACAATGTCACAGTAATAGGACTCTCTTATTTCAGAAGAGTGGTAACATAACTGTCATAGGTTAATACCAAGTAAAGCCACCTCTGGCTAGGATGCTTGCTGATATATGATGTGGCATGGGGTCAAGCAAATCTCGCATGTTGTCCTATGGCAGACTCTGCCGAGAGTGCTGTAACTGGTGCACAGAATTCTCAACATTTCGCAACGGCTGCAGCTGATGTCTCAGCATGTCCCAGACATAGTTAATACGAGAAAGATCTGAGGACATGGCTGGCCAACAGAAGGTTGCAACTAGTATTAAAAGAAATCCATCTTGTTGCATAATGATATTTATTCATATCTTGATATTTATTCAGCTAAAAAACGAAATCTATGTACAGGTTAAAAAACATGAGCAGTTTCGGTGTCACAGTGACACCTTCATCAGATGTGATTTCCATCATGTGGTTACATGCTGGTCTTAAATATGTGGAGCAGATGCATCATGGGAAAGGAAATGTCAGTGTCACATGATATACCAGATAACAAGACAGTCGAAAAAGCATAATTAGCCAATGAAAATTACTCAATAGAAACAGTAGTTATTGTGCTGGCCTCCCTAATCAGATTGCTCAAGGGTTCAGGTAAAACACAAGGATAACAGTCATTATAGCAACGTGTATTATAAGCCAAAATATAGAGGCTTTCTGTAAATAACAAGGAATAAACAGAGTTAGGTGTGTTTATGATCTTAGTGTTATCTCAGTCTGGGATGGAATTTCCAGCACTTATATTTCTGAGTGGTAGGCAATACACGTAACTAACAAACTAATTAAAAAGGTAGTGTAGAACACGCTAAGTTACGTATAAAAGTTTAATGCAAATATATTTTAGCCATTACTCTGGCCTTCATCAGTGCGACTATGATTGGTTTACGTTGCCAGCTTGGAAAGGAAAGTTTTGTAATGGTAACTCCGGGTGATGTAATGCAATGAGGGATTTCCAGATGTAAGGAACGAAAATGAGGAGCTCAGAGTTGCAATTTTTGGAAAATAAAATTTCCAAACTTTCTCTAAACCTTAGAGCATATCGATTTTGGAAGGGAGTCAACTTTTTAGTATCGGACCAAAGTGGAATAGCCGAAGTGTCAGCCATGGTAAGAAGAGATAAGGCAGATGAAGGTTTTCCAAATTTCACATCAGATTTGTGTTCCTGAAGTCTTGAGAGAATTTTCCAGAATGAACTTCCTATGTACGCGGTTAACCCAACGTTAGCCTTGATCAGAATTTTATACACTCCAGGCGAAGAAAGCGGAGGTCTTGGGTCTCTGTCGTTACGGAGTATAACAGAAATTGAACGGGAAGAACGAATGGCAAGTCTATATCCTTCTCTTTTGAAGATACTGATGAGTTTGTAGGCAGAAGGTTCGTGGAAAGGGATTGAGCCAGCAAAAGTTAGTTCCTTTTTGGTGAAGCAGGTTGAAGAGCAACAACTGTTTTTTCCATCTTAGCATCTTGAATTAATTTAGAAACCAGGAGAGGGGGAAAGCCATGTTGAGTAGCGATCAAGCGGATGTTTGCTAATTCATTTGTTAGATTAACTTCAGTGTTACAAACCAAATGCGCTCGATGAATGAGAGACTTGAGGGCTGATAGTTTATATTGGTGGAAGGTTTATACCTTCCACCAATATAAACTGTCAGCCCTCAAATATAAACTGTCAGCCCTCAAGTCTGACAGTTTATATTGAAATATAAACTGTCAGCCCTCAGGGCTGACAGTTTATATTTGTGGAAGGTTTATACCTTCCACCAATATAAACTGTCAGCCCTCAAATATAAACTGTCAGCCCTCAAGTCTCTCATTCATCGAGCGCATTTGGTTTGTAACACTGAAGTTAATCTAACAAATGAATTAGCAAACATCCGCTTGATCGCTACTCAACATGGCTTTCCCCCTCTCCTGGTTTCTAAATTAATTCAAGATGCTAAGATGGAAAAACAGTTGTTGCTCTTCAACCTGCTTCACCAAAAAGAAACTAACGTTTGCTGGCTCAATCCCTTTCCACGAACCTTCTGCCTACAAACTCATCAGTATCTTCAAAAGAGAAGGATATAGACTTGCCATTCGTTCTTCCCCTTCAATTTCTGTTATACTCTGTAATGACAGAGACCCAAGACCTCAGCTTTCTTCGCCTGGAGTGTATAAAATTCCGATCAAGACTAACGTTGGATTAACCGCGTACATAGGAAGTTCATTCTGGAAAATTCTCTCAAGACTTCAGGAACACAAATCTGATGTGAAATTTGGAAAACCTTCATCTGCCTTATCTCTTCTTACCATGGCTGACACTTCGGCTATTCCACTTTGGTCCGATACTAAAAAGTTGACTCCCTTCCAAAATCGATATGCTTTAAGGTTTAGAGAAAGTTTGGAAATTTTATTTTCCAAAAATTGCAACTCTGAGCTCCCCATTTTCATTCCTTACATCTGGAAATCCCTCATTGCATTATGTCACCCGGAGTTACCATTACAAAACTTACCTTTCCAATCTGGCAACGTAAACCAATCGTAGTTGCACTGATGAAGGCCATAGTAATGGATGAAATATATTTGCATTAAACTTTTATACGTAACTTAGCGTGTTCTACACTACCTTCTTCTTAATTACTTACATTTCTTACAAAAGAGGTGCTTTGGTGATTCATTTTTAAATTATATCTGTGTTCATTTAATCTCAAATCCAAATTTCTTTCGGTTGAACCCACATAATGATTATTTAGTTCACCAGAAGTAGTGTCAAGCATAGGAATAACATACACACCCCATTTTTTCCCTTTGTTAATTTTGTCACGATCGTTGCGGATAATGGAATATAAATTGCATGATCGTATTCCAAATTGTATTTTATGACGGGAGCATATGTTGGTAAGAAGGTTTACAATATGTCGATTAAAATCAACAGATCCAACATACTTTTTAGGCACTTGTTCACTAATTAAAGCAGTTGACATAGCAAACCGTACTTTATTGTGCACGCCCTTAACAACGTCGCCTGGATAACCATGGTTTTTAGCAAAGGATGATATCCATTGTAGTTCTTGAGCTCTGGCAAAACGGCTAGAAGAATGTGAATATGCTCTTCTAAATAGGAAGTGCAGAGCAGAAATTCTATGCTGAAAAGTGTGGGCAGAATTGTACGGAATTAGAGTGGGTGTGGAAATGGGTTTTCGACAAACGGCAAAAGACAGGGAATTGTCAAAAGGGTTACGAGTAATTTGAAAATCTTGAAAAGGTAAAACAAAATTATGTTCAAGTTCTATCGTGAGTTTGATGGAGGGGTATTGAGAAGACATAGTGTTGACAAACTGATGTAATTCATCTATGGTATATGGCCAAATTACCAAGATGTCATCAACGTAACAGATATAGAAACTAGGTTTTTGTGGAAATTATTGTATGACTTTATTTTCAATGTGCTAAAGAAGAATTTCTGCTAAAACTGCAGATAAAGGTGAACCCATGGCTGTCCCATCGGTTTGTTGATAACAAATGCTCTGAAATTTGAAAAATGAACGCCTTTTAATTAGATGAAGAGCATTCATTATGAAAAAAATATCATTAGCAGAAATGCTAGAATCAATGAGTAAGGCCTGAATTAACTGAAATGTAGCTTCCATAGGTACATTCGTGTATAACGAAACTACATCTAGGGACGCCAAAATATAAGAAGTTGGTAGTGGCTGAATTAACTTTAACTTATCAATAGCTTGTGTGGTACTCTTTATTGAGTAGGAAGAATTCATGGTAAATTTGGTGAGATAACTTGACAAAGCTTTTTCCAAAGGTTGGGTAGGGGCAATGTAACACTGTGGAGGATCTACTAGGAGAGATAACCTATGTGTAGTTGGGCATTATCCTGCTGGTAAATGAGCCCTGGCAGATGTAACATCAAAGGCAAGACAAGATTCTCTTGAACATATTGCCGTGCTGCCAATGTCCCTGTTACCAGGACTAGGGGCATCCATCACTCATACAAGATGGCTTTCCATACTGTAACACCACTAGTGATGGCAGTGTGCCCTCCACCCTTCCAACTGAGTCCGGACGCGAGTATTGTCTTGTTCTCCACATGCAAATGCAGTGGTCATGCACTCCAAGGTAAAAGAAGAATTCATCACTAAAAGCAATGCAATGCCAGTCGGAGGCTGACAATAACTTGTGGGCACAACACTACTGCAGACGAGCCACCAACATACAGTGGTTGATGGAAGACATCAGAAGGGATGATGAGAATGGACTCCAGCCTCTGCAAGTCATCTTGCATAGATGCCAACCTCTGGAAGATGTTTTTAGTAATAAATATTTTACCAGTAATTTTCAGTAATTCAGCACACTGCAGTAATTTGGGGTATCTAACCTGGAAAAAGAATTCCAGTCTGTTTCAACAATTATTACAGAAAAAACAAAAGAATAAATATATTAAACAATAATTTGCTAATGGTAAAAGTAAAATTGCTGTCCACAGTAAAAATCAAGGGACATTGCAAAATTTATATTTTCTTTTTTTTTCTTATGCTATTCAAGTCAGGTACAAGATCCTAGAAACAGCGCACTCAAACTCCTGCCCCAACCAATAGCATGTCAGAAAATCTAGAAATGTCATGTGATTTAGAGAATATTTTTTTTACAAATAGCATGATTTGTAGTGTACTTTTTCTGCTACAAGCTACATTTTTTGTAATATGCTACTGCTACAATTTTCTATTTGAAGCTATATTACATGCCACACTACCCTAAAAGTAACGTGCTACATAAGCAGCATTGTTTGTAGTATGTTACTTCTAATCCCTGGTAAAGCAGAGTGGCAAAACAGAGCAAAAGATGAAGAAGGAAACTTACGAAGCTTTGGCTTTTACAAAAGTTTCACTTGAGCAGGCACAGCTTTTTGGAGTGCTTTCACCACACTTGGGACAAGCCACAAACAGATCAACTTTCCAGATCTTCACGATGAAGCAAATTGACTTGAATTTGTCACCCACAACAATCCTGCTAAGAAAGTTCCATGGTAGTGCTATCTGTTCTTCTTGTTGCAAATATTTTCTTGTGCCACTATTAATAAAATATGAAAAAAAAATATTAACAAGAAGAAGTAAATTTTACATATGGTAAATCAATGTCTTTTAGTATATACAGCACTGTAAAATCAGTAATCATTTGTAAAAATTTCAGTAAATGGAAACTCACCTTTTAAGGATTTTGTTCTTTTTGCTCACATTTGTTGCACGTATATTTCAAGCAGGCTTGTCATTACACGTGAAGGCCCTTCATGGTCATCATATCTTTTATCCCTGTGTCTTCTTGTATACATTTTGCTAATTTTGGAGTCATTTCTGTTATAATATTTTTTCTGAGCTCCTTTCCTATACATATTACATTGCTTACACATATTCATCACAACCACACAAAATTTCTTTATTAGCAACATATCACTAAACAGCTAAAAACACATTATATACAACTTCTACTTTGCCCATCTAACACTCTAACCCTAATCCCTTTGGTCGCATTGCTTCCAACATCATTACATTCACCACTTTTCACATATATTCGTATTAAGACCTTTATATGTTTACAGATACATTATTGCATGAACTCAATTCATTATATACTATGACTCAGTTTAATACTCCTCTAACCCTACTCAGTCTTCCAATGGGAAACCAGATACTCCCAACCATCAACATCGTAAGCCTCACCACCATGACCACGCCTGCCTCGAGTACTTTCTGCCGGACTTCGGCCATCTTCAGGAAGCTTATCGGAACAACCAGTCCTCTCTGCTCTCTTGATGCATCTCCTGATGTTTGCCTGTGGCACCCTCTGTTTTTCGATTTGGTCAATATCTAGCATTCAAATTAACGAAAAAATAAATATAGTACGTCAACAACCACCAGAAAATGTGATCCATTATGCAGAAGCAATAATAATAGAAAAACCAAAAAGAACAACTGTAATATACGTTCTGGTATCGACCTACCACTCACCTGGAAAATATTGATAAAAGAGGAACAGGAAGGTGCGATAGATAGAAGGGGAAGGTTGCGGATGATAGTACCGAGAGCAGAGAGTCGGCAGGAGCGATCGGCACATGGAACTTCAATTTTTCGAAACCGTGAAGTGGCAACAGCCCAAAATAATGATGTTACGGACCTTGACGAAGACAATACTGCGGTTCAGTTGAAAGTGGCACAGTGAGTGTGATCACAAAGTACACAGCAGACATTGTTCCTGAAAATGGTAATGCACACATTACCGAAATGCATAGGAAGAGAGTATTGGAAGGACATAATTCCTTATGCTTAGGTCACCGTGATTTGGCATTTCGGGAGGTTTTTTATATTATTCAATATCATTTTCCATTTTGTTTTAAGGCAGTGTTGTAATGTTTCAGCTGTATTTTTACATTGTACACGACATGAGTTCGACCATTTTCATACTCGAGAATTTTAGTGTTAAAGTTGGTGCTTTTGTGGATTATTTCATATTCTTTTTTGAGAAGTTTGGTGACATACTGGGTTGAGAATAGAATTTCAGTGTGGTGTACACCTTGAAGGAATCGTGTCATATCGAAGATGTGGTTGGAACAACGTGCGGGTAACAATGTAATCGCTCAACGAATGACACTACGGTGAAAGGTATGTCCTCCCAAATCGTTTCTGATGTATTATATTATATTCTTTCCCAATTTGTTTAAATTTGTTCCAATTCGTTTTTTTTTTTTTTTTCCAATTCATTTAAATTTGTTTCAATTCGTTTGTATGTTCTCCCACTTTGTTTTTTCTGTATCATATTTCATTTTTGTAAGAACTACAGTATTTTTAAGGATTCTAGAGTAAAGTTTTTATATATTGAGATTTTAAAGTTATCGATGAGTTTCCATATGCCATACACAGAGACCTGGAGACAACATGCAGAAAGTTTTATCACAAACAGAGAGAACTTTCTTGTGAAGGACTCATGTTTTTCGTCAAAAAAATAATTAAAGATTGTTTTTGCTTGAACACCATTGAAAAAGTAATCACCAATATTTTCTCCAAAACTTTTTATCAATCGCCAAATCGATTTTTTTTTTTTTTTTTCGCAAATTGCGAAGAATGCGATTGGCAGTGTGACCACCGCCAGTACTAAAAGATGGTGGTGGGGCTTGTTGGGTGGAACCTTCTTGATGCATTTAATTTAGCTCCATGGTCTTTCACTTGTTTCAGGATACAAATTACCTATATCACACTGCCAAATATTCTCTCATGGGTTTTCAGCTGACTTTACATGACATCATTATGGGCTTGCTGGGTAGAATCTGTTAATTGTGTTTAATACAGCCCAAGGTCCTTCACTTTTTCCAACAAATTACTTATCTCACACAGTACAGTACTCTCCCACTGGCTTTCAGCTAACATCGCATGATATTGACGTAGCCAACAGGCAACAAAAGTTTTTGGCACTACATTTGAAATTCTGGATTTTGTGCAGCCAGTTAAAAAACAATAAGTACTTTTTATCATTTGTGGTAAAAAAATGAGGACTTTTAAGCACCTAAAATAAGAACTTTTTAAGGATTTCTAAGGATTTACAAGGGCTGTGCAAACCCTGCCAGTTATTTTGCACAAACCAGAGGGTGTAAGCTGGTGGAAAACATAAGAAGTGATGGACCCGACATGTTAACAAGGAACTGTTCAGGCTGGTGAAGTCTCAGTTATGATCTGGGGCATGTTCAACTGGCACACGTTAGGACCCCTGGTACGTCTAGATGCATCTCTGAATGGTACATGCTACATGTCCATCCTTGTAGACCATCTGCATCCATTCATGGTCATCATGCACCCACAAGGCAATGGACTCTTTCAGCAAGATGTTTCTCTCCACAGAGCAGTGGTGAATAGAACATAGTTAGAAGAGCATTCAGCAGAAGTTCTGACCCTGGAATGGGGTCCCCATTCACAGGATATAAACCCTATGAAAAATGATCAGGATGCTGTGAAAAGGTTTGTCCAAGCTTTGATCTTCCACCCAGGATTGCAACAGAATTATGGACAGCAGTGCAGTAAGTATGAGTGGATATACCTGTAGAACACTTTCGTGACCTAGTGGATTCAATGCCTCACCGTGTGACTTCTTTTAATCAGGCAAAAGGTGGTACAGCGGGGTCAGAGAGACAGTTTTAGCTTTTTCACTCCCATCCACACATAATTCCCAATTTGTACTTTGAACCATTAATAGTCAAAGTCCATTGTGGCTTGGCATTGCATTTAACAAAAAGGATAAATGCATTTATGGCACCTCTATTCATAGTGATTGTGGAATAACTTTTTTACGGGTCTTATAGAGGTTATTTTTCATGAAAGTTGGTAATTAATGTTGGAGAGTGGCGAATAGAGGTGCCATAAATGCATTTACAACTAGAATTAAAACCTAACCTCTATAAGACCCGTAAAAAAGTTATTCCACAATCACTATGAATAGAGGTGCCATAAATGCATTTACAACTAGAATTAAAACCACATACGGGCTGGATATATGGCGAAACATCAGAAAGATAGAAAGGAGTAAGTGCAAAAGTGACAAATGTAAGTCACAACTATAATTTCTTAAGAAATGTAAGAGAGCTAATTTTGTTCCACCTTCTTTGAGACTCACGAAAAACATCGCGGAAAATCTGTCAAGAAATTTTATTAAAAAAATAGAACTAAAAACGGTGAATGGCGCGATTTGTAATAAATTCAAAACTATTGAGCAGTGCGAACGAATAGAAGCTCGTATTTGGACCTCTTCATTAGGTGAAATTCCGGAAGCAGAAAAGAAAAATATTGATAATGGGTTAGCTAAAGCAGTGAGAGATAAAAACAAAAAGTTTAAGGAAAAATTGAAGATTAAAGAGAATAAGTGGTTGAATCCAAAGTTAATGTCTACAGCACCTGGCCCACAGTTAATACCATCCCCCACTAACAAACATGTCATAGATCTGACGGAAGAAGGAGTAGATGAAAACCTGATTAATCTCCTCAATAAGGGATATAATTACAACCTTTCCTCCGCAACATTTGATAAAAAACGTATGCTGATTGATTTAGAAAGCATCTGTAGTAAGGTAGAAAGAGAAGATGAAAATACAGCAGTTACTTTAAGGAAAGAATTCTCAGACTGCGTCTCAAAATTTGTAAAAAAGCCAGTAAAAGTTTATTACAATTTTAATAGAAATGCCATTGCTGACCTTAAAAAATTCAAAGCCAATGATAAAGTTGTAGCACTGAGAGCAGATAAGAGCAAAGTTTTGGTATTGGTAGAAAAAGAGAAGTATTACAATAAAATGGAAGCTGAATTGAGCAAGCCTTATTATGAAGAACTCAATGGTAACCCTATAGATCAAACTTTCAAAAATCTTAAGAAATTAATCAGCTCTTTAAGAAATAAAAAACAGCTTAATGAGCTCTTCAAAAACTTCTCCAAAATCCAGTTAAGAATTCCACAGATCTATGGTACGATAAAAGTTCACAAAGAAGGCCATCCAGTAAGACCTATAATAGACACTAGAAATTCGCCACTCTCCAACATTAATTATTATTTACTTGGTCACCTCAGAGATATTTTCCCTTCTCCTCCCTACCTACTAAAAAATTCCATGCAGCTAAAAGGAAAACTGGACAACTTGCCAGAATTAATTCATCCAGTAATGGCAAGCCTGGATATAGTCTCTATGTATACCAACATTAACCTGGACCTCCTACTGGAATTCATTGCAGATGACCTTGCGGAAAAAATAGTATTCCATAATCACAATAGAGAAATACTACTTGGCATATATGAACTGCTCCTATTTTCCTTCAAGAATAATTTCTTCCAGTTTGGAAAGAAATATTACAGGCAAACTTCAGGACTTGCAATGGGTTCTCCACTAGCACCTCTGCTAGCAAATTATTATATAAGTAAACTAGAGGCAAAAATCCTTATACAACCCTCCTTGTTTGCTCTCTATGTAAGGTACATGGATGATGTCCTAATTATAGTAGATACTGTGGACCAATCTCTACCCTCTCAGATTGTGGCAGAATTTAACTTACTAGAGAATACCTTGCAGTACACCCTGGAACAGGAAAAAGACCATAGCATCAATTACCTAGATTTAACCTTGACCTCAAGAGAGGGGGAAATATTCACTCAGATTTTTAGAAAACCCACCAACACAGGGAAGATGTTAGACTTCAGCTCATTCCACCCTGATTATATTAAATCGAATACGGCGAGACAATTTTTGGAAAAAATTGAAATCCTGGTCTCTTCAGCTACTCAAAAAGATCTTCACAAAGAAGAATTAAAGGAAATATTGGCAGAAAACAATTACCCCTCCCCATATGTTGAGAAAATATTTAAACAAGTGCCAAAAAAGAAGCAGGAAAAAAACCAACTTCAAATTCACCAGCAAAATTACGTACCACAAGGGAGTTTTCGAGAAACTGAAAAGGATCGGAGCAAAATATAATATTCAGGCTAGCTCCAGATCTTAATAACAAAATAAAGAAATTCCTGCCAGCTTTAAAGCAGAAAGAATTGGACATCCAATTGCAGGAAGGAGTAATTTACTGCATCAACTGTAACTGCGGACTCAGCTATATAGGAGAAACAGGGAGAAGTATTAAGGTCCGAATGAAAGAACACCAAGCAGCTATTAGGAACATTGGGAACAAAACAGGGCTAGACAGACATATACAAGCAAGTGGACACTCCATAAATTGGGACTCAGTGAAAATAATCGCCCACCAGTCAAACTTAGTAAAGAGGAAACTAGAAGAAGGGATCGAAATAGCAAGAAGAAGTACCACAATTAACGATAATTGTGGATGGACTCTTCCAATTGAGTGGCAGCAACTACTCCAGTGACATAGTCCTGATGACGAACTAGGCTTTAGTTCGAAAATTTGACAACCAACTTTCATGAAAAATAACCTCTATAAGACCCATAAAAAAGTTATTCCACAAAAAGGATAAATTAAGAAAATGTTAAATCATTAGAAATTCATGGCAAAATCTAGGAATCTTAAGCTTTTAACTCATGTTCTCATGAGAACAATGAAAAGTACAGTGACTTATTATGCAAACTCTGCAGATAATTTATTAGTTTGAAGAATGCACTACATATTAATTATCACAAGCATATTACTACAAATTCGTGTTTTAACAGATTTCATAATGATTCCCCATCATAAGTTCTTTGGGGGCCTATTCAGCCTTAATCTAGCCCTGGCCTACCCGTTACCTAGGAGCCCACGATTTCTGTCCACTCAGTGTTTATTGAACAGCCATGGTGACATTATACAACTTTACATGATTCCTGCAACAGTGGAAAACTAATCTGATAAAACACCATTTACATGTAGACACGCTCTGCAGGCCTTTCAGAATCTGCAAAGAAATGTCAATGTATTTCTAAAACTACAGTGGAAATTAGTATGAGAGAACAAAGTAACAGGCAAAAGAATTTACATGCATTTCACACATTTGTCTTTGAACAACTGATCTTTTATGACACATACCAGTTCGAAATCTCTTTTGCTAAACTGTCATTGATTTCAATCAGATGCACCCCAAATGGACCGCTTGATTTAAGGTACAGGTTTCCCTTCTTTGAACAATGACACAAGAACCCAAACACCTCCACAGTAGCTCCAGGAATTAGACCATGTACAGGTAACATAAAATGGGAAGAATATGCTCTGATGACGTTTGATGTCTCACAGTCTTTTAGAATGAAAGTAAGAGTTCTTTTTTTCCCAAGGTTTTCACTGAGTACTACATTGAAAATGCAAAAAGAAAAGAAAAGAGTCATGTTATGTTCTTAGTGATCACTGGCAAATCTGGTCAGCATTTATTAAAGAATACTCAAAACTACAAAAGCATGAATTAAGAATATTTTATAAATGCTAAAACAGTACAGCATCTTACACAACAATAATGCAGCTCAAAATGCTCTGAAAAAAAGAAAGTGCCATATTTAGTTTTGTTCACATATTGTAATATTTCTCTCCATAGCCTTTTGGCAGGACAGGCCATTTGGCTGTTTTACTTTGCCACCTGACTGCCAAGCTGGTAGAAAAATACAGTTTTTGTTTTAGACTGGGCTTATGAAGTTTGTGATTCATATATATTTCTTCCAATGCTAACATTTGGTTTTAGTAATCTGCAACATTAATCCATGATTAAAAAAAATAGTTTCCCAGAGACAAGTAAGACTTGCATCTAAGTCCAAAAACAAAAAACACAAAAAACAAAAAAACTTTGGCTCAGTTGAAAAGGTAGCATTGGTGGTGGTGAAAATTAAGGATTTTAATCAGTTTTATTAATCCACAGGGAGATAAACAGCAAGGGTCTACCATATGAGTTGCACTTGCCCTGAAAGTGAACCACATCATCCAGGTCTCTTGGTAGGTTCTACCCTCCAACTATCCCTAACTTTGGATATCTGTTATGGGGGAGGGGAGAAAATGCAGCAACACTACTGAGACCGTGTCTATTAAATAGTATCAAAATTTTGGATGAAACAACATTTATTAATCAACACCAATGTCAATGACTCAGACTCTCCAGCACCAGCAAGTATAAATATTACATCTCATTACTACAAGCTTCACCCCTCATCTCCCTTTACACTGGTGCTTTTGCCAGCCAATGTATCTAACACCCACCTTTCTGTTTTTTTCTCTCCAAGAGAGTTCTGCATCTCTTCAGGTAAAACCACCTTTGCCAGGGAAGGTTTTGCTGGCCCCACTTCTATTTCATGTTATAGTTTTACTTTAAGTGATGTAAATAATACAAAAGGAAATTCATCTTGCCATGATAAAGTATCTAAATTGGGATGCAGTTCTTGAAGAAGTTGTTACTTGTACGCATGTGACTGCCAATGATTGCAATGCTATAATGGAGCTCCACAGACTTTGGTATCTGTAGTTGGCACGAAAATTGTCTCATCAGTTTCCCTGGTGACTATATGAAAGCAGTTATAATGTTTCCCTAAGAAAACAATAAATTCACATAACTCCATAAATTGGTGTAGTAATAAAGAGTATTTTAATTCACCGAGGTTTCACTGCCAACAGGAGGTTTTGTCAAGGCAAGTTACATCAAATGAAAAATAACCTGTTTCGATTCTTTGAATAAAGCTCATGTTGAGAAATGGCTTCCTAGTTTCTTAATTCAATTACTAATCTAAAACAACTATTATGAGAATTTTACTAGGAAATTTTTTCATTTAAATTGCAAATTTTCGGAGATTTGCAATTTAAATGAAAAAATTTCCTTTGCAGAACAACTACTTTCAATTTGGGAAAACATTTTTCATTCAAAAATCGGGGCTAGCTATGGGCTCCCCACTGTCCCCACTCTTAGCTAATTATTATGTGGGAAAACTAGAAGAAAAGATACTAGTACAACCCACATACTTCTGCTTATATAGCAGATATATGGATGACATCTTATTTATAATAGATAGCTCAGAAATTGTTCCAGAAAGAATTCTAGACTCATTCAATGAATTAGATGATTCCCTTAAGTTCACTATTGAACTTCAAAAAGAAAGAAGAATTAACTTCTTAGATATTACTATCTATTATGAAGATGAAAAATTCCTCACTAGTTGATATAAGAAACCAATGAATACTAATAGACTATTGGATTTCAATTCCTATCATCCAGTCTCTATTAAGAAAAATGTAGCAAGTCAGTTTTTAGAAAAAAATAATAAAACAGTTTCTACAGCAGATAAAAAAGAAGCCCATAAAAAAGAACTTAAAGTCATACTTGCAGAAAATAACTATCCTAAAGAAGAAATTGAGAAGCTTCTGAATTTTAATGGTACGAAGAACCCGCAAAAGCAACAAGTAAAATTCACTAAAAAAATTCTTATCACAAAGGTTTATTTGAGTCTTTAAAGAGAATTAGTAAGAAGTACAATATTAGGCTAGCTCCAAGTTTAGAAAACAAAGTTAAAAAAAATGTCCCTAAAATAGTTCAAAGAGAAGAAGATATTTTAAAAATGCAAGGAGTAGCCTATGAAGTAAAATGTAGTTGTGGACTATCTTACATAGGTGAAACAGGTCACAGACTAGAAACTCGTATAGCAGAGCATAAAGCAGCTATAAAGAATTGCTCCAACAAGACTGGATTAGATAGGCATGTTAGAGAAACTAGTCACAGCATGGATTGGAATTCCCTTAAAGTCATCAGTTTCCAAAGCAATTTTCAAAAAAGAAAGCTAAAAGAAGGACTAGAGATTGAGAAAAATTAAAATTCCATCATCAATGCCTGCAAAGGATTTTCCCTGCCTAATATCTGGCAGGATTTGATGAAAAATAACCTAAACCTTCAAGGTTAACCGTAACCACAATAGTGACAGGAATAAGTGACAACAAAAAGACAGCCTGAAGAAGAAGAAGAGTTTTCTCCGAAAATTTGCAATTTAAATGAAAAAATTTTTTAGTAAAATTCCCATAATAGTTGTTTTAGATTAGTAACCTGTTTGGAGTTTAAAATCAAAATGTGGAAAACAGAACGAGGTTTGAAATTATAAATATAACAATACAAACACATGAACTTGCAATGGTCATTGTGTGGGTCCAATGTTCATATAGAATAACAAGCAAAAAAATAAAATCATAGTCTTTGTTTGTCTCGAGAACGCGGGTCCATTGGTGATGGCAGTGGCGGCTCGTGGAGTAAACTGCTGGTGAGGCGAAGACCCACCCCATAACATATATGTCATAAAAAATAACTAAAATCAAATTTTATAGAGAAGGATTTGATGAATGTACACTGAAGTGCCAGAAAAACTGGCACATCAGTCTAATACTTGGTAGGTCCCCCACAGGAGCACAGGACTGCAGAAATATGACAAGGCATGGACTCCACTAACTTCTGGAAATATGCTGTAGGCAATGCACACCATACTTCCTGCAGAGCGTTCCGCAATTCGGGTGTATTCCGAGGTCTTGGATTCCTGTGTTCGATAGCGCGCTGCATGGCATCCCAAATGTGTTCTATCACGTTCAGATCTGGGAACTTGGGTGGGAATGGCAAAGCCCCAAACTCAGATGAATGCTCCTCTAACCATAATGTGGTGTCCTGACACTTGTGTGGAGGTGCATTGTTCTGTTGGAACAGGCCCAACCCATCAGCATGAATGCAGGACATGAACGGGTGTACCTCGTCAGAAAGGATGCGTACATAGCGTTGGCCAGTCACAGACGTTTGTAGACGTACCAGGGGTCCCAGTGAAGTCCAGCTAAACACACCCCATACCATTACGGACCCCTACCAGCCGGTACAGTTCCCTGTTGACAGGCGGGATCCATGGCTTCATGGGGTTGCACCACACACGAATCCTTCCATCTGCCCGATACAGTTGGAAACGCAACTCGTCATATCAGGCTACTAGTTTTCAGTCATTAAGCGTCCAGTGGCGGGGTTGTCGTGCCCAAGCAAGGCGCATAGCTCTGTGTCGTGCACCCATCAAGGGGACTCGAGTTGGGCGTCGGCTCCCAAAGCCCATATCGTGCAGGATACGTTGCACAGTCCGGACGCTGATGCTTGTTGAGGCTCCAGCACTGAATTCTGATGATACCTGCGAGAGTGTTGCACGCCTATCGCGTGAAACGATTCTTGACAGCCGACGATGGTCACATTCACCCAATGTCTTTTTACGGCCACACTGGTATCATAGATTGAAGGTTTAGCCGGAATTCTTGTAGTCTACCTCCGAAATAATATGGCCCATCTCACGAGCGCCAACTATGACACCGCGTTGAAAATCGCTTAAATCGTTATTACTTGTCATTCTCATGCCGAAAACAGCTCTGACGGCTGGCAAGGATGTCTATCACTTTATATATGCACTGGCGGATGCAACCGAGTACATGCATAGGTGATGTTGCTGTGTATTTTGCATAAGCTCGTCTGTACCAGTTTTTCTGGCACTTCAGTGTATATACTTATGTATATTTTATATCCATGTATATACTATTTGATGATAGTTCAATAAAATCATAGGAAGACGACAAGCACAGCAGAGGGGAGAGGGGTAGACTTAAAACATTGGAAACAGTTTCAGAGAGGGAAATGTATATTTTATGAAAGAAAAAAAAAGAGGAAGAATGATTAACCCATTTTACTTCATATCCTTCTTGAGCACAAACGCACATTTTGTGCTTAATTTCATTATCTAGTGATAGTTAATGAGTGGTTATTGCATCACACAAAACACCAATCAAACATTCACTCCTCTAAAAATTCAAAGGAAATGATTTTAATAGAAGAACTATTTTTCTCAAAAACTGTTTCAGAATCCAGAATAAATGCAACATGTCTGTTTGCAAAGGTGCACCCTTCATGTAGATCACATTTAAGGCCCTGGCCCATGGGAATGGTGTCTAGGAGAAATCCAGCTGGAAGCATATTTCCATCATCATCATCATCATTGTCAACCATTATCAATCCACTGCTGGACAAAGGTCTCCCCAAGTTTCCTCCACAACGGTCTGTCTTGTGCCAGTCTCCTCCATGTCACTCCCGCATACTTTCGAATTTCATCCACCCATCGTCCATGTGGTCTTCTTCTATATCTTGTTAAAACAGTCATGTAACTTAAACACGGCAGAAATCAGAAAAGGTTACTGCCTGTAAAAAAATTTTCCCCCAACACATACATTCAATTTACCTTTTATTAATCAATTCAATTCTAAAAATAATTATTTTTATTATTACTAATAAATCAAAATTTATGACTAATAATACTAAGAAAGAAAAACACAACACATTTCTCACCTAAGCAGAAATACCAAAGAAGCACATTCCAAAAAGTCAGCACTTAAATATAGAATACAGAGCACACTTTGATGAAAAAGCTGTGTGGATAATACACTATAAAAACAGACGTGCTCTCACTGACTGAGGCGAACTGTATTGTCGCCTCAGTAACTGTTTTGCCAAGCTCTTGTCTGCCCGTCCCATTGGACAAAATCCCTGCCTTTCTCCAATAAAAACACAGAAGCCAGTTGATTTTAAGTGGCGTTAGAGTTTCGCCTCAAAATCCACAGAGAAAGTGTGGAGAATCGTTTGTTTGTTTTTTCCCCCACCATCTTCACGCCGTCTTCTGTCTGTTGTAACAGAGATGACTCAAATGATCATCTCTCTAGGAGCTCAACATATGCATGTCTCAACCTCTGTGCAAAAATAGTATTTAAACTTTATAAATTTAAGGCTCATACAGCTTGTAAATTCAGAATTCATTCTCGGAGCTCTTTTTAACAAAATTTACAAATCACAATGAGAATTTCAGAGTTTCATTTGGCATATTGTATCTAACAAAAAAAAAAAAAAAAGCTTTCTTCATGGGCAAAAAATTTCTGGTAAGAAGGCACCTCACTTGCTACATCTGGCGAGCCACCCATGGGTGATGGCAGTTTAACAGATACACCATCAGTGCATGCATCATCTCTTGTGACAATTTAAATAGACTCTTTGTTCACAGTTCCCCTGAAAGTTGTGAACAGGGCCAATAGTTTCATTTCATTACATGGGTATTGCTGAATTGTAAAGTACTTCTTTTGCTAAAGCAATTGCTCCTCTTCCTTCCTTCATATGATCCTTATGTTGCATAGATAAAGAACTTTTCATCATAACAACATAGGACTTTATTGAGGAATACAGGAATTTTCATGGAATAGTATATACCCCTGCAGCATAGTCTTCATCTTCTCAGTTATCAGGGTGTATTTAGTAGGCTATCTTTTGGACATATCCTTAAAATCTCTCTCATAATGCTTCCCACCATCTCATCAAAAATTGATGGTCTACCAATTCTCCTTCACATTTCCGCTGTTCCCATTTCCAAGAAATTTGTTGTCCATGACTTCCAAACCTTCACATCAGGGGACTTCTTTCCATATACTTTTGCTGAACACCGACAGATTTTGTTTTTACCAGCAACACAACACACTGTGCCTTCTCTGTCGCAAATGCCATCTTAACTACCCAGCTGCAACTTCACTCCTACTGGTGGTAGACAAAATGCACCAGCACTGAAATTCTATGTTTATATGAGATCACCTGCAAAATTAAAACAGACGTACGACCTGTCATTAAAAAATTATAGCATACGGTAATCAGGATAATCACTTATGACACTGTGCATTTCTGCACCTCGATTTTAAAAAAATTGTATATGCCCATCAATGGAAAATCTGTGCACCATGCAAAAGAGAAGACAATGAGAATGTAGTTATTAACAACTCAATGCCGTTATTGGATTACGTGGTTATCATAACGTTTTAATATACTGTCAGAGTATAAATACTCGTGGTTTAATTTACTGTTTTACACGTAATTCGGCTTAGCCGAAGTTGTATTTGCAAGACCTTGAAAATAATTCACTCAGATCAAGCAATGACATTCCTCTATTATACTCTAGATATGTTGATAACATCTTATTACTTTGGCAGCATTCTGAATCCAAGTTAACCTCTTTTATGGATAAGTTCAACAACTATTACAAAAGTATTAAAATCACCATTGAAAAAGAAGAAAATAACCAACTCCATTTTTTAGATATTTCTTTAATTAAAAACCACCAAAAGTTGTTTACAGAAAATTACGTATATTACTACAATCATTACCCAGGACTCCAACCATCCATGGAAACATAAAACAGCTGCTTTTCGTTTCTTTATACGAAGAGCTATCTCGCACTCTTCTAATAAATCTGCTGAGCTTAAAGAAATAGAATGGATTATCAACATTGCACAAGAATTTGGATACAACAAGAAACTGATCACCTCAATGTATAGAGATATCAGAACCCTTAAAAAGTCTACCGGAACAACCAAAGAAAAAGACAATACTGTGGCAAATTACCGACAATACAACCTATTAACAACATCCTTAGAAAAGAATGCAACAAAAACAATTTTGAGCTAGCTGAATCAAACTATAATATATCACAACTGCTAACCAACAATAGCAAAAAGTCAGTTTTAAACTCAGCAGGTGTATACGCCATTCCCACCAAAAAAGTAGAAAATAACCAAGCAGATCTCCTACACATAGGTAGCACAAAAAGACGTTTCCAAACTCGCCTACACGAGCACCTCAAAAACTGGAACAAAAAGGAAGAAAAGACTGCTTTAATACAACACTGTGTGCAAAACAATGCTATCCCATGCTGGCATGAATCTAAAATTGTAACAACGCATGACACACATAAAAAACCTTTGACCGCAGAAGCAGTTTTAATTGAGAAAACGTGTGGAAATAATTGCAACAATAACACTCCTGTTGAATTGCCCTTTGCATGGAAATTCCCCATAGAGCAAGAGAAAAAACAAAAACATAAAAGGATAACAGAAAGTAAAAGAATTATGAAAAGATTTAATCACAAAAAAAGACTTGAATGACAATAAAGAATGATAGATGGTGACGCTAGATATCTAACACTAGGAGAGACATTCGAACGTAGACGGCAACAAAACTATGAAAAAACATCGCCATTAAGTCCGCAGCTAAGCACCTAATAACATCAAGTACTAAAATGATAGCACAAAAAACTCACTGAAGAAGGCTTATACATCAAACGCTGAAACTGGTATGAGAAATAATACGTTAAGAAGATGATGCCGTGCTTCACATTCCTGGATTTCATCAAGGTAACCATTAACTGTTTTTTGGCTAAAAAGAAACACTTAACCACAATGACATTGAGAACCATAACTGTTAAGCCTATTACCAAAGGACAGTAAATAATAACATCAAACTTACGTTTATCACAAAATTTCTGGAAATGATGAAGTACAACTTTGATTTTTGAAGATTAAAACCAATATTAACGTGTGAAACAGTAAATTAAACCATGAGTATTTATACTCTGATAGTATATTAAGGCAATGAGAAGTTTTGCTTACAGTTCTATATCTCTAGTGAAAGAGAAATGTTTTTCAATCTGATTGTTAGAAGGGAAAATATGAAAAAAGGAAATTTTTTCACTGGCAAAAAAAAAACTGTTCATAAGGCAAGAATTATTATTTTCACGGTATCTGCCACCAAATGTTACATATATAAAGAAGTTTCCTGACTCAATCTGCAACTTCTGAGATAACATGTCCATATATACACAGCGAGCAAAATGATAATTACATACAGTACTTTCATGTGAAAATATGTGCTAAAAATATTACAAAGATGTTATGATCTGTATTCATACCATTAGCAGGATTTTCACTTTGGTTTGTATCGATCCATTTGTCAATAATGATTCCTCTCACAAAATCACACTTGTTCAGAGATCTGAAAAGGAAGAGCATTTTATTAAAAAATTACAAACTTTTTATACAAGAAAGTAAATACATATAAGTTATACAAGGCATTCATATACCACAATGTGAAATATGATGTTAGTCACAAGTACAGAATACTCAAATTTGGTTGAAAGGACAAGAAAAAATCATGCAGTCAATTAAAAAAAAGACAGAAAAGAACACTGTCAAATGAGATATTTTTATCGAAGAGTTGAAATACAGAATTTTCTAAAAGGATAAAAACTTGAATTTAATATTCACCTAACTTTTATGATTCAACCGATAAACATGCATATACCAAATCTAAGAAATTGTTAACAATCCTGGTTGGCAACCAGCCATTCCTACTTCAAGGTGCAGAGTGATATTCCTGTTAGCAAGGAGACAGCTGTGTAGTTGTCACTGTCAACTGTTCCTTAGTGTTTTCATAATCTTCACTAACAAGAAACATATTTGGCACAGACAGATCACAATAAAATACTATTCTTACAGCATCTGAAATGATAATGTGTGTACACAAACACTGTGCCAAACGCGGTAGTTATTCTTATCTGTAGCATATCATACTGGCTCATTTATGCTTATTATGACCTATTTCATGCATGTGTGCAGTCGTCATAATTAATGCAGTAATTCTGTCGCGGTGCGAATTTCCTCGATTTTTTCACGAATTTTAGGGGCTTTCTTGTAATTTTGCGAATATCAAATATATCCGCAAATTTCATATTTTTCACCTATCTTTGTCTAATTTCTATTGTAACTTTTTGAGAACTGTATTTTTCCATGTAGGGTGTTTGATCCCGATCAATTTAAGCCCTTGGACCTTTTAGACGACGAAGATTTGTTTGTTTTCAGCCACATTCCTATGTTCGAAGATGAGAACCAACTAAAATGTGAATTTCGTTCGTATAAAACGAGTACAAAAGAATTTCGTGCCAGCGAAGGTTTGCTAGACTTTTGGAATACGACAAAAGGACATTTTCCTAAGCTACATAAGGTCGCCATCCATTGTCTGTCAGGGGTCTGGTACGATTCGTCCAACGACGATTGGTCCAATGCAGATTCATCCAATGGACGATTGGTCCAATTCCGTCCTATCTGTCCAAAGTGCTACTCGCATTATAAAAATCTCAGCTGTTCTGATTTTATCTCTGATGTTACACGAAAGTGCCGGTAGTACAAAGAATGAAAAATAATGTTACATTTCATGCGTCATATTGTGGTTACAGATTTTTTTTTTTTTTTTTTTTTTTTTACTGTCCTTGCTGCCGTGTGAAGTTGCTGATGTATGGCCGTTCAATCAACTTCAATGTTTCTCTTTTGCATGAAGTAATATAAAATACTAGTTTTCTGTTTCTGTTTGTAGCATGCCGTGGGGTTCCGCCAACTGGCCAATGGAAACGCTCTGGTCGGGTTCGGACAGAGGCCTTTTCACAGTTTTTATTCTAGCGATGTCATATTCATAACGTTTACATATCAAATCAAATTAATAATATTGCGCTTTTACTTAAGCACGAAATATTAATTCATAGGCTATAAGCCTAGGCCTTTTTAGTACTTTGTATTCTACCGATGTCATATTCATAATGTTTACATATTAAATCAAGTTAATAATATTGCGCTTTTACTTAAGCACGAAATATTAATTCCTAAGGCCTAGGCCGCCTTTTTAACAGTTTTTATTCTACCGATGTCAGATTAATAATGTTTACATATCAAATCAAGTTAATAATATTGTGATTTTACTTAAACATGAAATATTAATTCATAGGCCCTAGGCCTAGACCTTTTAAAAAAAATTATTCTGCCGATGTCATATTCATAACGTTTACCTATCAAAGCAAGTTAATATTGCGTTTTTACTTAAGCACGAAATATTAATTCACAGGCCCTAGATCTATGCCTTTTTGACAGTTTTTATCCTACCGATGTCAGATTCATAACATTTACCTATCAAGAAAACTTACTGATGTTATGCTAGTATTTTTAACTTTACTTAAACGTTAGAATATGACATCAGTAGAATAAAAAGTGTTAAAAGGCCTAGGTGCGTGTAAAGAGCTAAGAAATGATACGATGAGTGTCTTTTATTAGGTTTTATAACATATTTACAAATACCAAATATCTAGGTTGTAACTCAAAATCTTCTAAAAAGGCCCGCGGCCTAGGTGCCTTGTAAAGACCTGAGAAATGATACAATGAGTGCCTTTTATTAGGTTTTATAAAATGTTTACATATACCAAACATCTAGGTTGTAACTTAAAATATTCTAAAAAGGTCCGTGCCTAGGTGCTTTGCAAACAGCTGAGAAATGCTCCATTGAGTGCCTTTTACCAGGTTTATGTAAAATGTTTACAATTACCAAATATACGGAAATGATCTTTCAAAAGGATATAATGAGCAGAATAATTTAAATCCTTATTCTTTTCTGGAAAATAAAACAGTTTACCGTTGGTAAGATGATACCATTGGACGAATCGGCGTTGGACCAATCGTACCATTGGACGAATCGGCATTGGACCAATCGTACCATTGGACGAATCGGCATTGGACCAATTGTCGCTTTGGACGAATCGGCATTGGACCAATCGTCGTTGGACGAATCGTCCGGGACCGGTCTGTCAGTACACACAGTGTCGATGCTGAATGATCCTTTTCTAAATTTAAAAACATGTTACAGGACAACAGACAAGTTGTCCTGTAACAAAAGAAGAAAATCTGTGTATGTGCAATATAATGTATTAAAATGCAGTCCACTTAAATGGAAATATTGATCTCCTGTAACGTTGTTGATAACATTGTCAGAATTTGAATGGTTTATGTAAGTATCAATTTTAAAAACTTATAAAGTTATCATGCTTATTTAGTTATGTACTAGTCATTTGTATTACTGCTTCGTAACTCGGTAGACTTTTTTTTGGAAATGTTAGTATATATCATCAGCCGTGAACTTTTCGTGAAATTTCATATTTTAGACAGTGACCGCACCATGAATTTTGCCTCTTTTTCCCACGATAAAATTACTGCCCTAGTCATAATTTTTCTTTTACTTCTTTTTCTTCATTAGGAGTTTCAACTCCAAAGTGGGGTTTCTCAACCCATGTTTTTGGCAGGGCTTTAACCCACTCTCACTGGTCTAATGTCAACAGTCCTGTTAGTTCAAGGTATGCTAACCTCTCTCTCACATAATTCATCCACATTTTTTATTGGCCTACTTCTTCTTTCTGCTGCATCCTGATCCACCAAAATTTTAGGGAAGTGCCCAAGTAGCATTCTCTTCACATGGACCTCAACAACTTAAAAAAAATTCCTCTTCACATCCAAAATTTCATGGATCACAGATCTACATACTTTTTACCCATTAGATCTCCTTGCTGCAGGACTTCAGAAATCCATTTCAGTCAACAACTTATTCTGTAGCTGTTTAGCAAATGTCAGAGCTTCTGCGCCACATAAAAGGATACTCTGAATAACTGTCTGAGCTTCTGCACCATATAAAAAGATACTCTGAATACATACATACATATCACTAAGCTGTTCTCTGAGATTCAGAGGTTAGCTACACAATTAAATACAAATTACCAGATACATTTTTAACTGATTATTTACTTACTGTTGCAATATCAAACTTCTCCCTTTACAGCGATCTTGACAAACAAATCGAGCTTCGACATCTATCACACGGCATACACAAGACCTTCTATACTTCATACTGATGATCTTTTTCTCATGCAGACAGTCCTGAATTTGATTTTCCCATGACTTCCTTGGCCTTCCTCTGCTTTTCCTTCCTGCCACTTGGGCTAAAAAAATTCTTATTAAGTATCTCATCACTCATTTTTTCAACATGGTCAAATTACCAAAGCATATTAGTCTCCACCTTGCTAACAACATTTTGCTTTGCATTACACAACTGCAACACATCTTCATTCCTCACATGATCAGAACACGTTTTGCCACAAACCCACCCATAAGTAACGCATTTCTCCAGCACACAAACGACTCCTATGTTTCTTCTGTAGTACCCAGGTTTCACTACCATACAACAGAGTAGGAACAATTACACTTTCATACACAGCCATGTGGGATTCTGTCGAGAACTCATCATTCCTGTGAAAACCTCCTAAAGCAGCTATGACTTTCAATGAAGAATTCACTCGCCTACAAATTCCACCATCCAATTTGTTCTCTCTGTCAAACGTGCTTCCTAAATACACAAACTCACTCACTTGGTCAATCACTGTGCCATATAGACTTACATTACATTCAGTGTTACCAGTTCCTCTTTCAAAAACCATAATTTTCATTTTTATCTTATCTATACTCAGTTTGAATTTCATGCAAACTTCATACATCCGGGACAACATACTCTGCAACTCGCTTTTGCTCTCCACCAACAGGACTATGTCATCGGCATACAGCAATCTGCACACACAGATATTACCAAGCCATAAACCAGTATTGTCCATCTTGGCATCACGTATGCATGCATCCACAATACAGGTTGTCCAAGAATTATTGGAGACATTACAAAATTATGTACAAAAAAAACTATGAGCATTGTCTGTTTTTCTATGTCACGTATTACTAACACGGTTTCTATATTTTTGTTTTGCAAAATTGTTATTCCCAGAATCCGATAGATGGCGCTAGGTGTGGCCTGATGAGAAATGTATGAGAAATGCGCAATCAGTAGTCATGTCATCTGTACAGCAGAAGGCGATGTGTGTGTTATGGCTTGCGGAATTAAAGTCTGTCATTAAAGTTAAAAGACTGTACCGTTTAGAGTATGGTTGCAATCCTCCATCAACGAATTCAATTAAGCAGTGGACGAAACAGTTTAAAGAAACTGGCGATGTGGAACATCGTGGAGGAGCCGGTAGGCCTAGCGTCAGTGGTGAGACGGTTGACCAAGTTAATGAAAGTTTCCGACGAAGCCCCAGGAAATTGTTCATAAAGCAAGCAGAGAACTGTGCGTTCCGAAATCGACAGTTCACGATATCTTGAACATTTCATGTACCAGGTATTGTGAATCGTCACAACTGTAGGATATGGGGCAGTGAACCACCTCATGCTGCTATTGAACTGGAACGTGATTCTCCAAAAGTTAATGTGTGGTGCGCCCTATCAAAAAGAGAAGTGATTGGCCCTTTCTTCTTCTGAGAAATAACCATAAATGGTGACATTTACTTGGATATGCTAGAAAATGTCGCTATACCCCAGATCAAAAGATATGACAAAGTCGTTTTCCAACAAGACAGTGTGCCTCCGCATTGGCCAACGTGTGCGCGTAAGTGCCTAAATGAGCATTTCCCCAACAGATGGATTGGGCCTGGTGGTTCCATTCCATGGCCTCCTCACTCTCCAGATCTAACTCCATTGGATTATTTCATGTGGAGTTATGTGAAGGATCGTGTCTATCAGATGCCTTGTACTGATTTGCAGGAACTGAAGCAGCGTATCACAGATGCTATTAATTCCATAACTCCTCAGATGCTTGTCAATACATGGCATGAAATCGAGTATCGCGTGGATGTACTATGAGCAACCAAGGGATCTCACATCGAAATTTATTAACTTGTGTAATTACATTGTAACTTAGTACCATCAGTTTGTTTCTATTTGTTTAATGTTTTGTTTTATATAATTTTGTAATGTGTTCAATAATTCTCGGACACCCTGTATATTAAACAGCCATGGTGACATTACACAACCTTATCTGACTCTTGGACCAACAGAAAACCATTTTGATAAAACACCATTCATTTCTGCAGAAGCTCTACTGCCAGCATACATGGATTCTACACTATTAAGTAGATTCCCAGTAACACTATATTTATTCAATACCTTCCACAAAAGTGTCCTATTTACTCGGTTGTAAACTTTCACTAAATCTATGAAGGCAACACAAACTTTCTTACCAACAGCCAGAAACTTTTCAATCATCATGCGTAACACAAAAATTTGGTTAGTGCAGCCTTTACCAGACATAAAACTACTCTGAACATCCCACACTTTCACTGATGTAAGACCTCATACTTTTTCAATAACTACCTTACCAAACATCTTCCTTGGCACACTAAGTAGGCTAATACCACGATAGTTCTTGCATTCAGTCTGATCACCTTTTCCCTTATACAAGGGAACAATGATAGCATCCTTCCAATCCCGAGGGACCATTCCCAACTCTCAGCACAACTGGTAAATTTCAGTTAACCAGTCAATTACAGTCACCATATATTTCAACATCTCAGCATTTATGCCATCAGCTCCCAGAGCCTTACCATTCTAAAGAGATTTTTGAGCTTTACACACCTCTTCTCTTGAGATCCCTCCTGTACTTCTCTCCTTCACTGTGACATCATCTGCTTCTGCTTCAGAATCACCTTTGCTTTCCTGATATAATAACTCACAGAAGTATTCACCCCATCTTTCACTTAACTCATTGGGCTCCTATATCATTTCATAGATCCTATTCTTCACACAACTTACAACTTTGATTCCCTAATTTTCCTGAGTCTTATGTACTTCCAAAAAAGTTTCTCTATCTTTCCAAAAGCCAATTCATGCCTTTCCACTTTCTTCCTATACTCTGAATACTCTGAATAACTGTCCAAAATTCTTCACTGTATAAAAAGATACTCTGAGTAACTGTCCTCCAAAAATTAGTTTCTTGGTCTTAGAAAGAACATTTTTTTCTTTTACTTTAGCAAAAAAATTGTTTATGAGAAATATTTAAATTAATGGAATACCCTGAAAAATGTCAGTTTCCCTAGGCTGATAATAATTAATGTGCATAATATCTTTCAAATATCGGATATGTAACATTAAAGACTTGTGTGCTTTATGCTATCTCCCAATATTATTTGGTAATGACATTTTGAATTAACATGGTTTTTTTTTTTTTGGTTTTTTTTTTTGTTTTTTTAGGACTATGTTCTCCCAGCTGCAACCGGCATATTAAATTTCACTCAAAACTAAAATTCATACGATAAGTTAAGATTCTATTTAGTGTTTGTAATTTATCATATGAATGTTAGTTTTGAGTAGAATTTGACAGGCTAATTGCCACTGGGATAATGTAGTTCTAAAAAAAAACCCCATGTGCATTAAAAATGCCATTACCAAATATTATTGGGAGATAGCATAAAGCACGTAGGTCTTTAATGTTTATACATCTGACAGGGGTTGAACTGTTGATTGCATTCTTCGCAATTTGCAAATAAAAAAAATGTTTTGGCGATGGAAAACAAGACTTGGCAAAAACTTGGCGATTACCTTTTTCTAAATTTGATGAATGAGTTGGCAAAAACTTTAAAAAACAACAACAGAGCAACCGCTGTTTGATATTTGAAATTATGAGTAATACTATAGAACTTATCTCTGTTTAAGTTATTCTACACCATTCACAGCTGCTGAAAGAATTACTATGAAAAAGTTTAAGTTGCAGTAAAATTAACTAAGCTTTATAGGTTACCTTTTATGCAGTATGTCTTCAACACTATACTTCTTTGGCAGAAAACTATGATTTTCCCTCAAGAAGGTATGAAACTACAAGAAAAATTGATTTGTTATCACTCACAGCATAAAGTTTACTTCCTGCACCAAACATGGCAATTAATGACTTACTGTATGAAAATATAGATAACTAAATTTTAAAAAATGTAAAGCACATATATAAATTGACAATAAATTAACCAAACTGGATTATTTTTGTCACTAGAAGAAGACATAGTACGACAACACTTGTTGCGACAGATGGCCATGTGTAAGATGTAGTCTGTTAATCAGTGGTATGAATCTAGTTTGTTTTGTGGCGAGTTGCCTTACTAAACTGACCCTTTGTCAAAAAACGCGAGTAAATATATATGTACATTTATAATAAAGAATAAACAACATATTCTCATTAAATCATCATCATCATGCATTTGGACACAGCTGACCATGTGGTACTTCCAACATTCATCTCCAGACTTCTTAATCTTTCACCAGTACTCTCCACTCAGTTCTTCCCATTGTTTCACATCTTCCCTCACACAGTCTTCCTGTCTAATCCTTCATCTTCCCAGAGGTCTCATACTCCTGTAATATATTCCTTGGCATTCCAACCTCATGTCAGGTCCATTGCAGTTGCTTAACCTTTATTACTTCATCTATGTCCTTTCCCCCATATAATTCTTCATTAGGCTTTCTAACCTTATTCATTTCAGTGTCATACAAGTCCATAAATTTTCCTCAAGATTCTTTTTTCAAACTTTTTGTGTTGTCATAGATGTTGTTTCTGGGTGTTACATGTCTTGCATCCATACAAAACATAAAACCACAGGTAGTATCAATGTCTTATATAGCTGCACTTCATTGTTCCCTTACATGTTTCTTGATGTCCAAATCATACTCACTCCAAAAGAATATTGACTTTCATCTTGTAATCTAGTCTTTATTTCTTCTGCTGTTGTTCTGGAATCTGAGAATACAGCAGCAAGTTATTTAAACTCTCACTCTGTTAAACAGGATGCACAAATTCTGTCAAAATTCTCAATAAAACAGTACAATGTGTTAAAGTCAGTTTTTCATTCTAGTTATATCATATTTGAAGGAAGAACAGAGGCCATGGAAGGAAATAGACAATCTGGACAGCTAGCCTCTCTGATAACTTATTCAAAGATGAAAATGCAACTGAAATAGTGAAAAATTATGATTAATTGACAACATGGAAGTTACTTTTAATAGAACTGAAAAAGAATGCCAAAACTGGGGTTGTACGTAATTAAAGATCCAACCATGAAGCAAGTCTATATAAAAATTGCTTCAATTCATGGACACCAGTATACATGCTTTGCAGATACAGTTTTTTTTATCTTATATTATTGCCAACTAAGCTGAATGTCTTCACAAACAAAAAGACTAAACTTACCTTAGGTCTTGGCTTCTTTCCTTTAATACACTTCATGCACGTTTTTGAAATATGCTTCTTTCCTTTAATACACTGCATGCACGTTATCAAAAACGTGCATGAAGTATATAAAAGGAAAGAAGCCAAGACCTTTGAAGTAAGTTTGGTCTTTCCGTTTGTGAAGTCATTACTGACTTGCACGTAAAATAGTGCACTTAATTGGTAATTATTGCCAAAGAAGTTGCAAATAATATGATTAAACTGAATGTGCTTTTGATGATCCAGAGAGTTATAAATTATTATTTTTCTCCTATTATAAAATCAGCAACTATTTTTAATCGTACTGAAATTTACTTTTATTTACATACAATCTTATTTCATGTTTACAACCTGGCCTAGAGACCCTTAGAAAAGCAGACAAGTAATATAACAAATGTACATTAACTTAGAAAAGCAGACAAGTAATTAACAAATGGAACTCAAAATACACTTCTATGAAGATAAATATAAATTTCATATTGTAGTCCAAAATTTTCAAAATGGCATTTTACAGAATGAGTGCATATACACTGAATGACACAGAAAATTCCACACCATGAAGGAATGCACAAAATTTGAAGAAATTTACCACACATGTACACAAGTAGGTGATTTTGTGAGTGAAAGAAGTAATTTAATTTCTGTGGGACTACATGAAAGTAATGGGTGAAGAAACAGTATAGTGTGGCTTGAGTTTGTAGGTCCACTATGCTGGGCCATGTATTCAACAACACGATACACTACTGAGGGTAAAAGTCCTTTGATGATGTCTTGAGAATGATGTCATTATTAATGTGTCCACAATTCATCCACATTATGCGGGATTCTGCAGAACAGTTGAGTTGCCTGCTAATAACGCCCAAGAGCTTCTGCATCGGGGAAAAGTCTGGTGCCCTGCCCATGATGATAAATGGACACCCTGCCAGCACTGTCTTCTGATATTGACAGTGTGCAGATGAGCATTAGTTTGTTGAAACTGGGCATCAGCGACACCACAGAGAAATGGTAACAAAACAGGATACAGCCCCTTATTGACATATCATTGTACCCACTATGAAAATGAACTGCTATTGAAGCTGATAACACCTCAACCATGCTATGAATATGAACTGCTATTGAAGCTGATAACACTTCAACCATGTTATGAATATGAACTCCTACTGAAGCTGATAACAGCTCAACCATGTTACAAATATGAACTGTTACTGAAGCTGATAACACCTCAACCATGCCATGAATATGAACTGCTATTGAAGCTGATAACACAACAACCATCCTATGAATATGAACTGCTATTGAAGCTGACAACACCTCAACCATGCTATGAATATGAACTGCTATTGAAGCTGATAACACCTCAACTGTGCTATGAATATGAACTATTACTGAAGCTGATAACATGTCAACCATACTATGAACATGGCTTGCTTATTGAAGCTGATAACACTTCACACCATGACATCAGACTGAGAAGCTATTTCATAGTTCCCACTCTTTTTCCACCAAAAAAATCAAGGACTTTTCAAGGACTCATAAAAATTTTCAAGACTATATTCTTGCCTAAGAAGAACTCATGAAATACTAAAATAAGTTGCAACAATCAATCAAACAGTTCAATTAAAATTATAGTTGTAACTAAACATAGGGGCATACCTTGGTGAGGTATTATTGTTCCATAAGTTTCCGCTTTCCTTATCACTGACACCATGTGTTACACATTTGACAAAACAGTTAAAAGTAAAATATTTTTCATTAAACTCAAACTAAGTTAAGAATAAAATATAAGAAATTGAAAGCAACATCCTCTTGGGCACTATAGAATATGGTTATCAGTTGCAGACAAACACACTAGAAAAAAAGTAATGCTCGACTGCAGAAATTTAATTTCCATCAGTATTACTTAAAGCCAAAAGCATCGTCAAGATGCAAGTACAGTTCCTATGCCAAAATTTCATCTTTTATCCATTTTGACTTATAAAATGTATATTTGGTTTTACTTACATTTGGAATTCTTCTGGCTCTTGTACAGAGCTACACAGATGCATAAAGTATTTCTTTATATATATACTGTATATATGGAAGATATGATGATCAGAGTAAAATCCCTGAAATGGCAATGGGCTGGACATATTGCCAGAAGGACAGACCATTGATGGGCAACCAAAATTTTAGACTGGATTCCTGGGCTACAGGCATTCAGCAAATTGTAAACCTGGTTTGAGATGCTAGTACCTTACACCTCCCTTACTTTCACTTATTGCAGTTCAAAATCGCAACTGCTTAAAAACTGGAAATGTGACAGCTACGCATGTGCTCCTGATTCCAAGACAGCATTCCACAATACAGCGCGGCCACCTGTGACATTTTGGTGATAGCTTCTCTTCAATGAACTGCAGCTATTCTGAAATTTGGTGAATGGAAAAAAAAAATTCAAGTACTTTTCAAGGACTCGTACAAAATTCAAGGACTTTCAAGGGCCCTTGAAAAGGAAAATTAAATTCAAGGAGTTTTCAAGGATTTTCAAGGACCATGGGAACCCTGCTATTTGACACTCATGGATGGCAGCAAAATCAGCCCGGTGACCACGTCTTCTAGACTCTCAATCAGCAATTGTTAGAGGTGTGGCAGAAGCAAGACTCGTTGCTCAATACGACATGGTTCCATTCATCCCACCACGTATATCTGGTGAGGCAATAGGCACTATGTTATGGATGTGCAAGGGTGAACTTCAGCCCACCTAACATATCTTCAAGCCCACTCTTTAGCCTCTCCCCAAATATTTAAGTAGTTAAAAAACATGGTGAGTGAAACCATCAAAGATTTTAGGGAACTTGGATAAATATGCAAATTTCTCAAATTCACAATAATTTCATAACTCCAATTGAATTTCTTTGTTAAATTTAGTGTTGTGATATTCAGTGAAATGGATGGATCCTTCGAGCAAATGTCTAAAAGAGTGGTAGAAAAACACCGTTTTCTTAATTATAGTTTTAAAAGATGTGAGAAAGAGAGCATGATATTCTCTACTTGCCAAGTTACAAACTAAAATTCATAAACAGCAGACATGCCAAACTTCAAAATCTGAAAATCTATAGATTTTTACAGCTCATAAAATCACATGAGCGCATTTTTTTATCGACATTTTCCAGATGTAGGAACAATTTTCCAGAAGCAGTATTATTGGTCCACTAAAAATTCTGGTGAAAAAAAAGAGCGCAAAAATCAACACCCATTTTCCTCTAATGAAATTCATTCTCAGGTACGTCGATTCCGCAAGATAATGAAAACGTAAAATGGCACGCATGTTGTTTTTTTCTTACAAATAAAATAGCAGCCAACTGTTTTTCGTTTCTTCTTTAGGTTGTGCATGAAGCCAAAGATGACAAAAAGCATTCTACTAACATCCCCTTCCATTATAAAGTGAGGCCAACTGTAACTATTCCCTTTTGTCATTAAGTGAATGTGGGTGGCTCTGTTGAGGCAAGAAGTTGAAAGACTGAACTGTAAAAAGAATGCAAGGCAGCTCCCATCTGTCAATCAATTACAGGCCCTCCCCACAATTCTAGTACCAAAGCAGGCGAGCTCTTTCCTGAAGGCGTGGTATGACAATTGGACTGGGAGAAATTTTTTTAAAGCAAAATTTTTCCGACCAATCTCGAGCAATTGGTCAGAAACCAGTGCTTAGGCCACTGCGCCACCAGGGCGGCTTTCTTTTGCAGATAGGAGGAGAGAAAAATTTTCCGACCAATCTCGGGCAATTGGTCAGAAACCAGTGCTTAGGCCACTGTGCCACCAGGGCAGCTTTCTTTTTGCAGATAGGAGGAGAGAAAAAATTTTGACCAATCTCGGGCAATTGGTCAGAAACCAGTGCTTAGGTCACTGCGCCACCTGGGCGGCTTTCTTTTTGCAGATAGGAGGAGAGAAAAAGTACAAAACTGATTACTGTAATGCCGCTTTGCATCGACGCAGAGAGAAAAAGATTTCAAAGGTGGTTCGAAATCATGGTGGTTGATAGAATTTTGACCATCCTAAACGGCTGATTCTTGGTGAAAATCAGGAGAATTTGACATTCATCCGAAAATCCAGTGTCTCCCGCCTAAATTCGGAAAGTTGGCATGCCTGAAACAGCCTTATGACAACAAACACTTAAAAAGAAAATAACATGAGTAAGCTAAAATTATGAAGAAGCAGAAACTTGTTAAAGGCCGTGGAGGTTCATATCCATTGTTCCTAGCACAATGTAAACTGGATAAACACTACGTATTGTATGTAACTTAAAACTTTTGTATTTCTTGTACTGGAGATAACATTATCAGCATCGCGTAAAATCTACATGAACGTATGAAAAAAAAAAAAAAAAAAATTGGCAAAATTTCTGCCAAACTCTTCAAAATTTGTGCTTCACTCCATACAATACTTAGCCTCCCAGTTCTGAGCTGCTGGTGTTGCAACTGCAACTTTGCCTGATGATGTGCTGCAGTGTGTGGCAAGAGTATGAACCTCCCTCAACCAATCTGCGATTCACAGTTCTCGTTGGTACGGGGATGCCCATAGCTGCCTGCACACATTGTTGAACACTGTCTGCTGCGGATTGTTGGGCTGATATGGCTTTTTGGACACCCATTCATATGCACCAGTCCCACTACAGCGATGCAAGTTATTTTCCTCCAACCACTGTCATGACATTCATATTACAGTTGTTGCATCCTGATGCATTTCTGCCACAATGCACCGCAGGGACCAACCAACCTTGTGTAGCCCTGTGATGAAGCTTCTGGTAAAGATGACCATGTGGTAATGTGATTCCCAATGACACAGCCCAGGTATTCACACTCCTTACATGTGCTTTCACTACCAAGATGACTCTGATGCAGTAATCCACATGACCCAATGAAGACAACCAAACTAAGCTACACCAAGCAATTCTGTCTTTTTATCTTCTTTACTTATCACATGATTGGTTCACAACTGCAACCATTTACATAACCCAAATATCGGCACATACCCAATACTTTGCAAGGCACTTTGACAAATACTCACTAGTGTGGTATTTTCTATACTGAACAGTGAGGGAGATGAAAAGACAAAATGGCTCAGTGTAGCTAAGTTTGGTTGTCCTCTCCAGGGCATGTGGACCATAGCACTGAACAGGCAACACACATTTAAATTTATGTGGCTTGCAAAGAAAAGTACCCAATAAATATGAGCATGCATTATGCGGTGTAAATGTTAAATTTTATGTCACTTCTCCAATGTAAGACACCCATACAGAAACACCATACTGTACTGTCACTCAAATTTAATAAATTCCACATTCTTATTTAAATTTAAGCTGCTAAAAGACTGTTCTTTTTTCTTTTTTGGATTGGTGTTTAATGGCCACTGTGAGAGCAACTCAGTGGGCTATAAGCAGTCGCCCATCCCTAATTTAGAGCCAATGGTTCCAGGGAAGCCAGTGCACAAGACAAACTCAGCATCCCCACCTCACTGGGATCCAAACCCGGACCCGTCTTGGACGAATGGCCAGAAACCAGCGCCTAGACCACTGTGCCACTGGGGGCGGCAAACACTGTTCTTCCATAAAACTTGGATGGGGAGCATTTCAAAGAAACAGTACAATTTTCAAGAGCGATTTACCATTACGTCTTAAAAGAAAAGTGTTTAATCAATGTATCCTTCTAGTTCTTACTTATGAATCAAAGACATGGACCTCTATGGAAAAAGACATCCAGAGGCTGCAAACTACTGAAAGAAGCATGGAGAGACGCATGCTTGGTATAACTAGAAAGGATAGGATGAAGAACTCATGGATCAGTAAAATGACGAGAGTTAATGACATCATGATCAAGGTAAAATCCTTGAAATGGCAATGGGCTGGACATATTTCTAGAACTGACAACCATCGCTGAACAACTGAAATACCAGACTGGATTTCAAAGAATAGGAAAAGATCCATAAGAAGGCCATGTAGGTGGTGGATGGATGAAATTTGAAAGCATGCCAGAGTGAAATGGAAGAAACTGGCTCAAGACAGAAAATTGCGGAAGAAATTTGGGGAGATCTTCACCCAGCAGTGGAGTGATAATGGCTCATGATAAATACATCATTTTAACCTAAGTGCCTATATGGTTATATTGCACAGAACAATGACAAGCTACAGTTGTTGCTACAAACCTTCTCTTCGTATAAAGACAATAATGACTGACGTAATTGGCTATATAGAACATATGTGGTTTCAGAAGCATTACATTAATTTAATGCATCAGCTGCCTGATTGATTGTCAGTTACAACAAATCACTGTCACTATTTTAGCAATTCTGGAGGAAAATCAAATCATAGACTTAAAGGACGAATTTATGGAAAGCATGAAGATGATACATTAGCACAAAAATATTCTGCTTTCTAATACATACACAGTGGTAAATTATTAAAAATGCAATCAAAATTTATAATACATCTCACATAACACATTTTACCTAGATTTCATGCAGATTCATTACATAAACAAAATCGTACATATTTTACTAAATGTAACAACAGTTAAAGAAATCTTATGAAAACTTATTTGGTGCAATACATCTCACCAAACATTGTTTTCTCTTTAAGGTGGATCCACCTAAAATCTTTGCCTTCTATTTCCAATGGGCAAACTTCTGTAGCCATTTTCTTCACAATTAATGCATTCCCAAGGATGAGAATTTGAACTTCAATAAAAATAACTTCATATTATAGCTTAGTATACTTAATATATTCTAAAACTTAGCCATAATTATATTAAAACTCAATAACTTTTTCTTTGGAGGTGTTGAGACAAGAAAATAGATGGTGCCACATCTACATGTGGCTTACTAAATGCTATCACGTGATATTTTTTTTTAATAATTTTATTAATTTTCAGAGTGGAAGCAAAATTTGAGTGCATCAATGCAACAGTCAGGAATGTTTAGGATGATTTGAACCATTTAGATTAAATGTTCAGATAATAATTTAGCGGAAAATGTTAACAGAATTGTAGTTGCTGCCAATTTTTAATTCCGAAATAAACCAGCAAGCTCACTCTGCAACATTTTCAGCTAAGTTAGAATATTTAATCTAAATGGCTTGAATCATTCTAAAGATTTTGGACTATCACATGGATGGACACAAGTGTTTATTGTAGTCCAAAAATTAATGAAATTATTGAAAAAAATGCAACATGATAGCATTTAGTAAGTCACATATAGATGTGGTGCCATCTATTTTCTGATCTCAACACCACCAAAGAAAAAGTTATTGATTTTTAATATAATTATGGTTAAGTTTTAGAAAATATTAAGTATACTAGGCTATAATAAGAAATTATTTTTATCAATGTTCAAATTTTCATTCTTGGAAACGCATTAATCGTGAAGAAAATGGCTACAGAAGTTTGCTAATTGGAAATACAAGGCAAAGACTTTAGTGGATCCACCTAAAGGAACTGCATTAAGAATGTTACATAAAGTAAGAAAAGCCACGTCTTATAAGAATACACGTTAACTGAAATGTAAAATTCATTATGAAAGAATATACAATCCAACAACAAAGAAAAAAAGAAATAGAATTTACCTTTTCTTCCATATCTGTGTGCAGAATAAATTTGGTGCTCAAACTGATGTCAATAAGAGCAATGTTGCCAAACTTTTCAAAATACTTAAATCCACTCTTATAACTTTCATGTGAGTTGCTATCAACATTGTTGATATCTCCACTAAAGCTCACTGGAGTCAACATGTTGTAGAAGCAGTTGACAAATAGAAGTCCACAATTATGAACAGCAGGCCCCTTAAATCTTAGAATGGCAGGCTTCATTTGCCCAGAAGTTGTAGGAGGTGAATTTTCAGCGGGGGACACAATCTCTGGGGAACACAAATAAGTAGAAGATCCATTGTCCATATGTTCTGCAACTCTTGCAACACGTAAAGGTCCCAAATGCAGAACAAAAACTTGTTGGTAAATTATGCCATCCCTCAAATACAGTGTAGTTTTACCACATATGAATATTCCCTGGCTAATACATTTGATACTTATTAGACCACTCTCTGGTGTATTGCTAGAAGTTTCAAGAGAAAGACTTCTCTCAAACATAGTACTTAGAGTGTCATCATCATAAGACTGATTCACAGGGTATTTCTTCTCAGAAGTTTTAAAAGGATCAAATGAAGTCTGTATGTCCCTTGTGTGAGTGATAGGATAATTCTGCTCATGAGAAATGGCATTCACCTCCTCAGGAGAGCTTGTAAAGAAATGTTCTGAGAAATTGTTGTGCCCATCAGTGGTATCTGCCAATTCCAAAAGGGGAAACACAGATGACATTCTACAGCATACACAAAAATCTGCATACTTCACATCACTATCTGAGATTTTCTCAGAAATCACATGAAAATCCTTTACAGCAACAAGAACTCTGGTTGATTGTAATGCTCTGCACAACTTTGCTTCCCTGTCAAAACAAGCTTTCTTGCGTTGTTTCAAATCACCACAAAATATCACTGGTACTTTACAAGCAGAATCTAGAATGCAAATAATGCCATCTTTTGTAACATGCAGCATACCAGCAAGAACCTGAAACAAATAGCAAATAAATAAATACTGAAGAAAGAACAAAACATATTAATAAACACATCTAATACTAACTTGAAGTGTCTCAAAAGTTTTTCTAAATTTACTGTATTTAGGAGGCTAGGGATACTACTAGTGGGATTACAGTGATATGTTTCTGGGGCGGGGGGTCTGATTTTAAAGGTCAAGGATGATATTGAACTTCTTATGCAATTTACAGTCAGTTGTACATGCATATACATATCACTAAGCTGTTCTCTTTAGCTTTGTCAAAGAAAGCTCATTTGCCAGATTAAAGTTTAAAACTCAAGGTGCTACTATTCAATATAATTGATATTAGGCCTAAGCCTAATATGTCCAAATATTTTTAATATGTTAAGGAAACATCAAAGCACATTAATAGAAATATCTAACACTTACTTGAAAGGTCTCAAAAGTTTTTCTAAATTTACCATATTAGATATTTCTTTAATATGTTTATATAAGTTCAATATGTTCAAATATTAAGAGCTGAAGCAGTCTGTATTGAAAAAACAAAGAATTCCAACTGTAATATTAATATGCCTATTCATCTATCTTATGCATGGAAGTAGATTATTGAAGAAGAAAAGAAACTACAAAATAAAAATGGAAAGAAAAGAAAACAAAATGTAAGAGATAATATAATGAATTGACAACAAATAAGTATACATGGCACTACCGACCCAATGATGACAAATGACATGGCAATCAAGAAACCCTAATATACTCTCTAGCAAATAATATGCATTAGTCCCAAAAGTCGATAAAAATGCCAGCAAAGTGCTGAGTGAAATGCATGCAGAGTGGAAGCGGAAAGTGCATTATCTATATGAGACAAAGGCAATTTACCAGAAGATTTATTTGATTTATTTTTATTACCTGAAGATTTATTTGTTTTTATCTTCCCCAAATTGTTTTAATATTTTATTTCATTACTAGGGATCTTATCCTTGCAATATTCTAAAGCATTCTGATTTCCATTTTAAATCCGTTCTTCGAAAAATTTGTTTTGTTCATCTTATATGGCTATCTACAAACATTTGAAGTATTATACAGTATAATGCTCAATGATATCAAGATGGAATATCAACACAAATTCAAGAAACTGGGTAAGCCTAACCTAACATATTTTTTAACTGCCTTGCAATATTATAGTTAGAATTCTTCCAATGTAGATAGTATTGTATTTGGAATGCAATGCCTTTTTCCTAAGCAAAATGTAATGCAGGAAACAGAACAAAATAATATGAAATACATTGAACACTGTATGGCACCATTCAGATGCAGTTCACATTTCCCAGGTGCAACATCACTCTAGATGGTGCTGCTAATGTTCATGGTAGGCAGTAGCTGTCATAAAAAATGGCAAGAATGTAATCCTGCCACTGACAGTCATCTTCCAATGGTGTGTCTTGATACTACATGCATTACATCTTTGGATGGCAGATAATGATGTTGTCAGTGTCATTCTGGCTGCTCTTCCAATTGTGCATTCCTCCTGTTCACTTGTTTGCATAGACCATCCAGTGCTTTTAAGGTAAGTATATGTGTCCTCCTGGACTCACTGACGCCAACATCACCCTACTGAGACATCACTCTGAACTTGATGCTGGCCAATACATTGACATGACTAACCACCTTCCTGTAGGCCCATGATGCAACCCCTTTAAAACTCAATGACTGCTGGTATGGTCATTGGGTACACTATTGAAACATCCTCATCAGCTACTGATTGTTATAATGCGTCAATACAACAGCGGTGCAGAATGATCAATATACATGAGCAAAAATCCTGACGTACACCCCAGGATGCATATTTTTCCAGTGCATTTATTAGAGCTGAATTTCCAATCATTTGCATGTCAAGTTTCATGGTTGACCTAATATTTAAGGTGCTGCAATCCAATCTTTTTGTCACAGAGTGTATATATCATCAGAGGACAACCAATTATCATAGGACAACCAATCGGTATTAAACTCTTCAGTAGCACTCCCAGAAAATTTTCGTGCTGCACGATCTGTTTCAAGATGTGATCACCTAGAACAGTTCCTTTTGATGATAAATATATGTTTCATATCAAATTACGTTAATCAACTTTAGCGAGTTAAACACACAAACCTTACAAGATATACCCAATGTGTCATTTTAGGAAAAGTTATGCTAAAAATTTTGCCACTGAAGAGGTTAATATTCTTCCATGTATTGGTAAGTATATCCAGTGTAATTGTAGCAACAGTCTCTGTTCCTCAGGATTTTAGGGGCACCATGGCTGATACTGTAGTATGATAAACAATGCTTTCACATAATCTATTTGTTAATATATTTGTATAACAAGTACAATTTCCGTTTCTAGGTGTAATACACTACGACATCAAAATTGCAAGATTTCGCTGCCACGGGCAGCTTCTTCAGGCTGAGGAACTGTTGTGTTTATGTTCCTCAGCCTGAAGAAGCTGCCTGTGGCAGTGAAAGCTTGCAATTTTGACGTTGTATTGTATTACACCTAGAAACAGAAATCAAGGATAGGAGAGGGTTTGGAGTCTAAAAATAGAGATTTCAGATATGATAATTACAAAAAAAAATACAAAAAGAGACTGTGATTACCATAGCTTCGACTTGAAAAAAAAAAAAGAAAAAAAAATTTAAATGAAAACCCTGGTTAAGTCCAAAATAAAAAGGCCAATTTATTAGTTTTGGCAAGTAAACTGCAAAACTTTTTCAGTTATAAGTAAATTGTTCATTTCATTCTGAACATGGATGGGGTATGGCCAAATTTTCTTTAATTATCAACATTACATGAGATTTATAGATAAAAATAAAAGTAGCACAAATAAACTTATCTTAAAGATCTATCAGCCTATTAATAAATCACAATTTAGTGAAAAGTCTTCATTTTAAAGTACTAAGATTATAATTAAATATAGCCTAATTATTAAAATTACAAAACTGTGTATTACAAAAAATTAAAATGCCACAAAACACTATTGTTTTTTAGGCTTTTTGTGAAAAAAGTAGATAGTCATCGTGCTTTCTTCTTTTTTCAACCACAGTTTGCAGCTGTTGAACTTCTTTAAATTCTTTGTTTTACAAGTCTTTCAGTGATTGAAAACCCTCTAATATACCTTGAGCTACTTGAATTTGCACAAGATCTCCTTTCTCCAAACCTTTTTTCATCTTTTTTGTGGCATCTTCTAACAAAACATCTGCTGATTCTCTAGTGGTTTCAAGATTATTCTTCTTCTCTTTAAGTATGTATTCCAAATGTTGAATTTTTTTCTTAGAACTTTCTTCCTTTTTGTTTTCCTTCTTTCTTTCATTTTTCTTCTTCTACCTTCATACACTTTTCTTCTTTTTTTTTTTTTCTGATGCTGTTGTTCCTCCAGATATGCTTGGTAATATTTATGTGCATTTTGTGCCAAAGATATAAGTTTCTTACAAACTGGTACAAAGGAAGGGTTATTTTTATATCGTCCCATTCCACCTTTTATAATAAGAATTGAATTAAGTGTTCTCACAGACATCTGTCAACAAATCATCCAGAATAAACTTGGAGGATGAAAATCTTCTCTCAATGTCAGTCAGCATTTCCATGTGAGATGCATAATGCTGATTTCACTAGCTTGGGAACAATGGGATACTTGGGTAATCCATCAGATGTTTAAAGAGAAAAAAGTAATTCCAGTACTTTTCGATTTCATTGCATCTGATTCATCACTTTTCACCTGAAAACACTTCCACTCATCTAGGAGGCAATCTTCACGAATATCCAAAGGGAGTGCTTTGGCAGCAGTCACAATCTGTTGACAGTTTCTCTGTGTGTTTCTTTCTGATTTGTGTAGACATCCAAGGGCTTTTTTAAGCCTTAATGAAGGTGTGATGGTCTTTTTATAAAGTGTGTACAACCAGCAATATACTGTGATTGGACATTTTTCTGAAAAATCAGTTTACATTTTTGGTCAAGCAAAGAAACTTCTTCCCTTACTTCTTCAGACATAGTAACAGAAGACAGTTCTACCAATTTTTTCTAATCAAATAAGTTCTTATTTACCCAGTCATACGAGTACAAAGATTTTAAAGCAGATTAATGGAAAATGCGACTGGCTAGCTTCTGCACTACTGACAGAAGTTCTTTAAACAAAATATGAACCAGCAAATGATCAACCTGAAAAGTTCAGTAGGTGAAAGAGCAAAATGAAGCTCAGCCAACATCCCAGGTTCCTTTAACAATGCAACAACATTTTTAAAAGAGTTTCTCTGAAGATGGTCATTACTTTTTTTAGAAAGTATAAATTTAAAAAAAAATACTGTAAAATAGCAGGCTACTGCTCAATCAGTCTTTTGGCAGCATCAACAAAAGTTAACCATCTAGAAGTAGTATGTTTAATGAATTTATGTGCAGGCAGTTTGAGTTCATTCTGGATAGTTTCAAAATCTTCCCATCTTGATGGCCAGTCACTAAAATAATAATGAGTGCTTATCACCACAGAGGAAGCATCTTCACTAAAATCTTCAAGAGCTCTGAGAAATGCATTATGGACAATGTGGATTGGGCAGGTTCCAATGTCCACCAATCCTTTGGACCTTACAGTCAAGAGTTCTCCGTTGAACAGCCTACGCACATTTTTGTTAACGTTGGGACCATTCGAGCCTATCATTAACTGGTTATTCAGTGGTAAATTAGCAGAATTAATTGCTGAGGAAATTTCAGAGTAAAGTGTTTCGGCATCAGCTTTACCAAGAAAAACTGTTTCCAAATGATGCAAAACCACTTCAGTCCTGGCCTCTGACCAATAATGAACAGTGATCTGCAATTCCTTTCTCTTCTCAATATTAGTTGTTTCATCAAATGAAATAGTAAACACTGACAAACCTAAATCTTCTAGCATTTGATCATGAAAATAAATGCCTCATTTATAAAGTACAGCATCTTTTTAGGACTGAGAGAGAAGTCCCATGGAATTACTCCTGGAAACATGGCATCCAAAACTTGCTTCCAGTCACTGGAAGAATTAGCTGAGAAATTGCTGCAAATGTGTTTGAGGGTAAGAATTATTTCAGCAGTGGTTGCTTTGTCTTTTGAACTCACTAGCCCTAATTGGGCATTATGATTAGTACTGTTGGTAAAGGATCTACAAGATTGCTCTCCAACATGAAATGCTGCAGATGACCAGCACAAAGTTATCTGTTTTGGATTTAAAACCTCCAACGAGATTTTCTTATGTCTGTAGCCACTAGCATGCTGTAATAATGAGTGAACACTCTTGTTCCCAATATTTATCACAGCAATACATAATTTACAAAAAGCCTCAGACTCACTTCGTTTAACACACCACAGTGAAAGTTCATGAACATTACTGTCTTCTTGTTTCAACAAAAAGTCTCGAAACTTGCACATGCCCATAATGAAATCTCAGATTTCTTCACTAAAATGATTAATTAAAATAAACTATTAAAACACCAAAATACTGCACTAGCTCCTCTTGAAATTTTTACACTATCAATACTAATACTGTCATAGCTTGCATAAAAATTCTTCACTTAAAGTGCCTGGAATAATAAAAATACATTTCATTACACACATACAAAATTAAGACCACAAATTTCAAAAGTGCTCACCGCTGAAATTAAAAAGAGAAGCACAAATGAACCCAAAACACACCTCAGTTAACCTTAATTGGTGTTACTATACAATATTACCTAAGGTTAAACAAATTTGAGAAAGTAAGTCAAAGAATTCAAGAACAAATCCCTTAAAAAAGAGATTTTAGAAGACTTGATTACAAAAAATGATACTTTAAGAGACAAGTTGGAAAAAAAAGAGACTTTTAGCTAAAAAGGAGACTCATTCCTATCCCTGGGAAATTGTATTTGTCATACAAATATATTAATAAATAGATTATTTGAAGGTGTATCTAAACCGCTGTGTATTTCAATGCCTTCACATAACTCTTACAACAGAAAAAAATCCAATGAGGTTATGTCATATGAATGGACAAGCAATGCTGTTGGACTACCATGCCCGGTTCATCACTCCAGGAATGTTTCATTAAAGATAGAGTAGACCAAAAGACTGCAAGGGTGATGAGGCACACACAAATTGAAATGCATAAAGTTGAAGATGATTCAGTTTGGGTATCACAACTCCTGATACACATTTCTAGTGACATTCTATCACACATTAAAAAAAAAGAAGGGAAAAAAAAAAAAAAAAAAAAAGGAAAAAGGAATGACAGTGCCATGGAGCAAACCACATCATAATTTGGCTTTTGGACTATTGCAGGCATGTTCATGCAGTGCTTGAGAATTCTTAGAACACCATAGGTGCACATTATGTCAGCTTTTCTTTCCAGAGGTATGAAAAGTGGTTTTATCACTAAAACCACTTTTTAAAATTATTGTCATTTTCAAACATCTCTAACATGGTAATTTGCAAATGCTGTATGCCAAGAAAGGTCATTAGCTCTTAATGTTTGCACAAGATGCATTTTTATATGCACAGAGATATAGCCATTTGTGAAAAATGTTATGGATGGTTGACTTCAGTAACTGAAATTCTTGTGCTGCCATTATAATTAATTTCTGCAGAGATTTTGTGGATGCTTCCCTGGCATTTTCAATCATTTCCTGTGAAGTAGAGAGGCAACCTTTGCATGACAGACACTTTCCATCTCTTTAAACTTTTCCCTTTACATATAAATGCTGGCATTAGTTGAAGGGACATTTTCATACATAATGCAATCATTCCTTCAAACTTGAATGGGAGATTTTGTCTCTGATAACAGCAGCAGACACTGAGCTTTTTCCTGTATTGTTGCTATTCTGGACATCATGAGAGGAACACATTACATGTGATGCTATCTGTTAGCAACAAATTCATTTTTGCATAAATTATAGCTGTTTTTCCTTACAGAATTATGAAAACTGAGAACACAGAAATCAAGAAAAATAAATCATGATTTTAATGATTTTCTAGAAAATAACTTACCACATCATCTTTCAGGCAAATTGAAGAAGATTTCCATGATTTAGAATTATAACTCCATATGGTATTCTCTTTGCCATCAGACAAAATATCAGAAATGGATTGTAATACAAATTCTTTTCCAAGATCACTCTGCAACAAAAGAACACTTATTTTTTACATCCAATTCTGAAACTTAAAGTAACTTTATGAAAAAATACTGTATTTTTCAAAACATGTATTTATATTTCCTAATAAAAATAAACAAAACAGCCAACACACTAATGTGCAGTGCCTTTTTTTTTTTTTTTTTTTTTTTTTTTCTTTTTGGTAAGGAGCTAGTCTTTTTATCTTGTTTCAAAACAAGGTTGCAAGGTTGCGCATATTTGGATAACTTCTCTGCACAGGGCAGTTGTCATTTTCCTATCTTTTATCTCCAAGGAAAGTCACCTAAACATGAGCAACCCCACTATGGAACAACATAAAAAGATTAGCACCTTACGCAAACTACAGTGGCATGGCTGTGTGGAAGAGAAATCCTAATTCACCTGCATCGGAGCAATGGAAATCTATCACTTGGACCTATCAGATGCCTGGGTAAACCTTTTGAACAAACACCGAAGCAACAATCCATTCTATTTCCCCTGCTATATAAAGATGATATTTCAACCACAGACCTTCACATGAACAAACTGTCAGCACCTTTCCAATAACTGATTGTTCTAACTAACATTAAATAATTTTTGAATCATTTCAGTGTTGTATATTAAAGTTCTAAGCTCTGAAAAAAAGTCCAGATGATGCTTCCCAGTGAAATGTGAAAGATTTGTGAATACAGTCAACTTGAACTTTCAGCTATAGTGAACCTAAATCATTGGTCCCGACCCACAACATCAGAAATGTACATTGAAATTTCCATTTATGGTGAACCCTCAACTTCGGTTACAGTGAACCTAAAAATAAAACTTCAAAGAAAAGAATGTACTTGTAACGTGAAATTATAACTTATTTCAAAACAAACCTTCTTGTAAAAACTTGAAAGAATGTGTTGAGAACAATATTGTAGGCCTACTATTCCTTAAGTGCATTGAAGGACAAAGGTAGGATTTAAAACCTATTACAGAAGGGATGTAATGCTTCATTTAATCCAAGCCTTTGAATCATAGCATAAGACATCAATAAATGTTCTGAATGCTGTATGTTTTGGAAACAAAGTTTCAGTTTCCAAAGTGTGGAGGAATGTGGAGGAGTGTGTCAACTGTCACTATACAGAACTGTTTCAGGAGGTCTGGTTTGGCTACTGGACGTGTGGCATTCGAAGAACAGGATGGTGTGCCTCTCAAGGATCTGCTTCAGCATATTGGTGCAAATTCCACTGAAGCTGAATATTTTATCGATCCTGACTGTGAAGTTATAACGAATGAAATTCTGTCGTATGAAGCTATTGTCGAGGCTGTCAAAGGAGGTTCCAGCAAGGAAGAAACGAGGCTGAAGGTGATGAGGATGATAATGAAGAATGTGTCCCAACAGGGAAAGAACCGTTGGAGGGTGTCAGGACTGTTCCTAGAATGTAAGGAAAATGTAGAATTGAGTGTGGCGAAAGCACAGACTCTAGAAAAGGACATAGAGAAAATATTTATTAAAACTGTTTGCAGCAAGCAGTGACACATAACAGACATGTTAATTAAGATTATGTAAAATTAACTGTGTTTACTTAATTTAATGAATATACACCACGTACATAAAAATATTATTTTTTAGATACATATGTACATATTTTATTTTCTTGCTCACCATTCCACTCAATTCAGGTTAAGGGAAGACACTTCGGTTTTAGTGAACCTCGGACATAGTGAAAGAAATATGGGGTCCGCAGAGGTTCACCATAAGCAGAGTTGACTGTATTTGGTATATGTGTTTATGACATTAAAGGAAAATCATTCTAGACTCATTTTTAAGTCTTATATTATAATATAGTTATGGAGTAGTATCTTTGGCAAATATTAAATACTTTGGTTGAAATACTTAACTGTTTAATTATTAATTCAAGCTCATCTGGTTTACAAAAATAAAGCACTGAATGCTATAAATAAAATAATTCTATTTTCACTTGAAGAACTTTCACTTAATCTTCCCTTCTTCTGAGTTCTTTTGGTTTTGCAGACATTTCTGGCCTCAGGATTTTTATCAATCCAGAGGCTAGAAACATCTGAAAGTTCTTCAAGTGAAAATAGAATTAAGTGAATATATCTGAGTAAAGCTTTGAGTAAGTGTTTTAAATAAAATAATGTATTTTATGTATGCATTCTGTAAATACTTGCATGTAAATTTAGAGCTACACACTTAGTACCAAGTGAATAATCTTTCTAAACACATAACTCTTAGAAGCAACACTATTCATTATTTCTAGTTATGATATATTCAGTGTATCCTGTGACTAGTTATTAGTACATATTAAAAGTGGCTGTTTCTAAAGCCTTTTTGCATATGCAACATAAATGGAAGGTGTGGTTAATTGTTTTAAGTATTATGTACAGAGATGTCAACATCTGAAGGAAGTCATCAGTAGTCCACATGTATGGCGCCAGTAGTTTCTACGTAGTCAAGTTCCCACATTAAAATTTGCAGGGTAGCATGCCTGCAAGTTTACAGAGTATACTGATACAGTTTTAGCAACATTTTAATCCAGAGATGCCAACTCAAATTGATGGTATCAGTAGTCATAGCGTAAACAGAAGAAAAAAACTGTCGAAAATACACTTGTAATAACATGATCAGCAGCAGAAATTGGCAAATTATGTTCAATTAAAAATCGAGCGAAATAACTTTCAGCTTGAATAATAGTGATCTCATCACATTTTACGAAGTAACTGGATACAAAACTATTTTTTTCTTTCAATAAACCATATTGTTCATGTTTTTTCGAAATTACATGCCTCTGGCAATGATCCTGTCCACCATAAGCCACCAAAAATCACAATTGCACATGCTACAAAATACAAAATACATGATTCATGGAAACATGTGGCCGCTGTAAAGATGGAAATCCCAATTAATAAATTAACATTTCTTGTGCTTCTGTGAATTTTTTTTTCTTTTTTTTTTTTTTTTTTTGCACCACTGGAACTGGAAGCCACTGAAGCACACTTCATAACTACAGCAATTCATGTCACACCACAACTAATCAAGTTTCAACTTAACAAGAAAAAAACAAAAAAACAATGTGGAATCAAGTTTACCTCTGACAGTTTACGTTAGTTCAGGACTCGGTTAAGGTTTTCCCGAAAGCTAACAGACATTGTTCATTGCAAATGCCATCCCATGGCAAGCCAAGTCACATGATCATACAGAACGATCTCCTGCAACTTTTCAGCTTGCTTGTCAGTCAGCCAACCATGCTTGCCGTGTGACGGCTTCGTGACGTTACCGCAAGAATCACTATACAGTATCGGTCCGTGCCAGCGGCAGTCCGGTTCCAAATTTTTCGGTTTTCAGAACCATTAAAAAAAATCCCCCTCCCTCCAAATCGCTGCCGTTATTTCTCCGATAAAAAGCTGTATCGTTCACATAAATATGCGGGAGATTCTGCCCCACTTCCGGTCGCACATTGTACAACAAGGATGAACTCACGAATCCTAATCTCCTGGACTTTTTGACATTACACGTGAGATTTTTTCAGCACCACAGAATAAACACGAACCACGGAGCACCATGGGCACCCATAGCTTAGTTTCCAGGAGAGTGCAAACAGAAATTGATGAGTTGTGTTGGAACAATGACTTGAGGTATGATAGGTGGTTCTTTCGTTTTTTATATCAATAAATGTATTTTTATAACATAATTGTTATTTTTACGTACTTGTAGATATAAGTATGTGTTGTTTAAAATCTTTAAAACCTAATTTCTCAGAATCATGTTGTTGTCGATAAGTCGTTGTTCCACCTAGCTTCTCAATTGCAACAACAAACAAAAATGCTGCACACAAATTTCCTCTGTCCCTTCTTGTTGTATAACCAGTTTTACTACACATACAACACATAAATTTAACTAAAAATCAGCAGATCCAAAAATTTCAAAAAAGTGGTTGATAAAGTAAATTTGGAACCTTGTTCAGGCAATAGTGAAATTTCTTTGCTATTTTTTTGAGCTGTGTACTTTTGGCTGCTTGTGACCCATGCACCATGAAACTACAGGGGTCATAAAAAAAAAAAAAAGAACCCTCAAGAAAAAGTTCTGGAAACAATTTTAGATCTTTGTCAAGCAGTGAACGAGGCAACTGCAGAGAGTGATATATTTTTCATTTCTTCGCCTTTCATGGTGTACGTATCTACTACGTTGTTGTCTAACTTTCAATACAAAAAATTATTATTATTTTCTACTCTACATTCGCAACGTTTTTCTTAGTTTTACTGCACACACGCATTCAGAATTTCAGCAGAAAAATAAGCAATCAGAAATAATGTCACCGCAAAAATCTTTGTAGTACTTTCCAAAACCAGAAACTGTATAGTCAGATTTCTAGGAGAGTGCAGGTGCCCCCTGTTGCCCCTCCCTATGGGTGCCCATGCAGAGCACCGACCAACAAAACAAAGTGATTCACCTAATTTTCCAAAACGAAGTGAGTCTCCACACTCTTTTTTCCCCTCTTCACAGGGAAGTCGCGAGTATTCCCGACCAACCTATGATGTCACACCAATGATCAACGAATAGTGTGGTGAAGATTTTTTGGCTTTCTTCCAAAAGCAGTCACCAGTGCGAGGGAGAATAGAGATGTCATCAGCTGAAAAGGGAAACACTTCTCTTTTCTCTTGAGGAAACCAGTCTTTGACCTTGACGCATGCTCTGATGGACAATAATGCCTCCGTTATTCTGGAAAGAGGATTTGGGTTTCTGATGACTGTTCTTTTGGGGGAAAGATAGGGAGAGAGGAGGGTGAAGTTGGATATCTACCTCAAACAGTGGGAAAGGAAAATGTATCTTGAATTGTTCTAGAATGCTGTTTTGAATATGTATATGTACATACAATGGGGAGATTAAAGAGTATGGACGGTCAGCTGGGGATAACTGAAATACGAGGCTGAGCTTCGGCATGGAACACCTGGACCTCAAGGTCATGAAATATCGCAAAAATTCAAATTAAACAAAAAGGTCTGGTTTTCAAGAGTCCGGATAATCGGTTTGATACTGTATTTGATTATGCTTGAAAAAAAAATGCTAGGTTAAAAAAAAAAAAAACTTTCAAACTTAGCATTCTACTTTTTACGGCACACCCTTTAACTATGGAATAAAAAATTATCCGTAATCTTCAATTAGTAACCAGATTAAGTTCGCCCGGAGTATAATTGGGTGTTCTGAAAACATAGTGACCACGTGACTTCCAGCTCTTAAACAGAATTAAAAAAAGTTTTAAGCTTTAAATACGCATGCGGAAAAAAATGAGGTAGGAAGGTCAATTTATACACAGTATGTAAAAGCAAATCAGATATTCACATAAAAAGCGAGGGATTGACTTATACACAAGATATACAAAAACCCCAGAAATTCAAATAAATATTGGTGGGTCGACCGATACACGAGTGTACAGGGTGTCCAAGAATTATTGGACACATTACAAAATTATGTACAAAAAAAAACTATGAGCATTGTCTGTTTTTCTATGTCACGTATTACTAACACGGTTTCTATATTTTTGTTTTGCAGAATTGTTATTCCCAGAATCCGATAGATGGCGCTAGGTGTGGCCTGATGAGGAATGTATGAGAAATGTGCAATCAGTAGTCATGTCATCCGTACAGCAGAAGGCGATGTGTGTGTTATGGCTTGCGGAATTAAAGTCTGTCATTAAAGTTAAAAGATGGTACCGTTTAGAGTATGGTTGTAATCCTCCATCAACGAATTCACTTAAGCGGTGGATGAAACAGTTTAAAGAAACTGGCAATGTGGAACATCGTGGAGGAGCCGGCAGGCCTAGTGTCAGCGGTGAGATGGTTGACCAAGTTAATTAAAGTTTCCGACGAAGCTCCAGAATATCCGTTCGTAAAGCAAGCAGACAACTGTGCATTCCGAAATCGACAGTTCACAATATCTTGCACAAGAAATTAAAGTTTCATGCTTATAAAATTCAAATAGTGCAAAAGATGCATGTAAATGATCACACTCTGCGATACGATTTCGCTGTGGATATGCTGAATCGAGTGGAAAATGATGAAAACTTTCTCAGTACTGTAATTTTTAGTGGTGAATCCACATTTCATGTATCAGGTATTGTGAATCGTCACAACTGTAGGATAATATGGGGCAGTGAACCGCCTCATGCTGCTATTGAACTGGAACGTGATTCTCCAAAAGTTAATGTGGGGTGCGCCCTATCAAAAAGAGAAGTGATTGGCCCTTTCTTCTTCTGCAAAAAAACCATAAATGGTGACATTTACTTGGATATGCTAGAAAATTTTGCTATACCCCAAATCAAAAGATATGACGTTGTTTTCCAACAAGACGGTGCGCCTCCGCATTGGTCAACGTGTGTACGTAAGTGCCTAAATGGGCATTTCCCCAACAGATGGATTGGGCAAGGTGGTCCCATTCCGTGGCCTCCTCGCTCTCCAGATCTAACTCCATTGGATTATTTCATGTGGGGTTATGTGAAGGATCATGTGTATCAGATGCCTTGTACTGATTTGCAGGAACTGAAGCAGCGTATCACTGCTGCTATCAATTCCATAACTCCTCAGATGCTTGCTAATACATGGCATGAAATCGAGTATCGTTTGGGCATACTACAAGCAACCAAGGGATCTCACATCGAAATTTATTAACTTGTGTAGTTACATTGTAAGCTAGTATAGTCAGTTTCTTTCTATCTGTTCAATGTTTTGTTTTATATAATTTTGTAATATGTCCAATAATTCTCGGACACCCTGTATATGGTATAGGTTTTCAGAAAAATCATCAGCGTTTTTAAAAAAAATTAAGTTTTCCGGAAATATCCGAGTAATTTTTGCACTGTCACTGCTAAAATTCTTAGCAATCTGAGTCCAGAAACATCGCGGAGAAGAGAGATTTAGCGTGCTCTGCAGTCAAGTTTGGGAGACTGTGCTTTATCAGAAATCTTAAGAATTCAGCCTTTACAGTGCTGGGAAAATCTTCACTTTTGAAGAAAACACATAATTTATCAGTCTGTTCAATGGACTTGGCATATCCCATAAGCTTTTTAGATGGAACATGACGACGACAGTCATTGCGACCTCTGCGAGCGATATTGAAATCTTTTGAGCACATGCTACAGGAAGCCATATTGAGGGATAGTTTCGACTGCTTCAGGCATGGAAATTCATTTGAATAAGAATCCTTTAATTTTTAGCATTCTTCATCTTTTTAGCTGGTGGCTCTAAATTACAGTTACCCATAATTAGTAATTATATATGTTCACCTCCATACAACAAAATTCCAACCGAGCCAAGATGTGTCTATGCACTGAACGTGATGTTAACCGCTAACGCATTAAAGTTGTAGTATTCTTACGCACAGGTGTAGTAAGTGAAGAGCTACGTGAGGCGCAAGTTTGAAGGTGACATTGGTAGCCAGGAATGCCGTAGTGTGGTCAGGTTGCTTTCAGAGCACATAGAGGCAGAGGTCCATGACGCTGCAGGAGCACCAAGCCTTGCGGAAGCATCTGCTCTGAGTCCAGCCCCGATTGCAGCTGTTCGTAGTAACTGGTAATGAAAATAAGTATTATACTAAATTCTCCATAGAAAACTTTATTAAATGCATAGTGCATAGTAAACAGCATCTTTGTATCAAGTATTATCAACAACTCTCAGGATAAAAGAAGAAATTGACACAGTGTATCCACTGCACATCCATTTTACCTGTGATGTAATCACACACGAATGAGGATCACTAGTAAATTCTTGAATAATACAGCGGCATGAGTATCTTGAATTCTCGGTTGTTACACTGTTTCTGCATTTTGCTAAATTCATGATAATGGTTTCCCTAAGGAAAATTTTAAAACAAAGGGAAATTCAAATTACTTTAATTCAGATATGAAAGTCAAATGCAACAACAGAAAAAAAATTAACCAAAATAAACATTAAAACTGCTTCACAATAAGAAATGAAAACAACTTTTCTGAAACAACAGAATAGTAAGATCAAATAAAATATCATTAAAGTTATTAAGCAAATCATTAGTACAGCACCTTCATCTAAATGATATCAATTATTTGATATCATTTAGATGAAGGTGCTGTACTAATGAAGGTGCATTTCTCATTTTTGCCTCCAGTGGTAACTACAGCCCAAACCTTAGTACTTTGGCAGTCCTTGGCAAAGACTGATTTGGCAATCCTTAATAACATTTTTGACAAAAAAAAAAATGCATGAAGTTATTGAATATTATATGAAATCATCTACTATTATAGCCTGCAGTCAAAAGTGTGAAAACTGTAAGTCTGTTAATTTGACAAATCTGAAATGCTCTGCTTTTCACTCAACACAAGAAAATTTTAACTGCCATTTTGTTTATTGATTACACATTCCTCCTTTGTCATTGTCATTTTATTTGTAAAGCTAGAGGTAAATATATTAGCCTTTACTGGAAAGGGGGAAAAGGTGTTTTCACATAGCTTCATTTAATGACATTCTGATGAAAAAAGTGGTAGAGACAAAAGCAAAAAGACAAACTTTGACTGTTTACCTTTTTACTGATTTTGTTTCTTTTTTTCAAAGGTAATAAGGGCCTGAAAAATATCTGAAAAGTTACATGCCCAACTGGGCAAACTGGGCATGTAACCAGGTCGTAAAAGTTGGATGCCCAGGAAATTTTATCTTTTAAGATAACAAATCAGAACCCACCTTTTTTTATAAGTTGAAAAATATGAACTTATTTGTTTTACATGTTTTGCAAACCCATTGTAAGGTTTATATTTAAAATGCTCATTGCACAAAAAAAGCATGTATCTCAAGTTTTAAGATGATGATGATGCTGAAATTGGTATGATATTGTATGATAAAGAAATTGGTATTCGAGAAATTTAGTGATCCTGCCATGTTCCTTTTGTTGAAGTTTTCACCCTTTGTCACTAAACAGTGGAGGCTAGTTACATCAGAGGCATGCATCCCGTTGCCGATTATAAAGAACGTTTGAAGCAAGAATGGTTACAATTTTTGGACCTAGAGCATAACAATGGGTCCAATTTCTGGACCTAGAACATAATATAATTAAAGAAGTGATATTATTCTGTCCTGGCACTCCGTAACAATAATACAACTTCTGGTGATTAGCAGTGAAATGAAACACGACATGCAATGACTGTCTTTTTTCTTGTAGTAGGAAATTAAATTCCAAACTTTTTTATTTTTTATTTTTGTTGCCCAGACCAGGCAACTAGATTTTATCTCAGGCATCTTGGGCATGGTGTTTTTCAAGCCCTGGCAAATACAGATAAAAAAATAGCATAGGATTAAAAGTTGTGACCCCTAGGAATGGTAGCCCTAGGCCACCACTTTGCTCACTGATATTGAAGAAAAGCCCCGGGTAATCCATAGTTCTCACACATTTTACTGATACACTGGATACTCCATAAGTAATTCCTGTGTCATATAGAGTTAGCATGTACTTGCTAACTGATGTTAAAGACAAGCCCTGGGTAATCCATAGTTCTCACACTTTTTACTGATACAATGGATAATCCATAGTTCTCACACTTTTTACTGATACACTGGATAATCCATAAGTAATTCCTGTGTCATATAGAGTTAGCATGTACTTGCTCACTCATGTTAAAGACAAGCCCTGGGTAATCCATAGTTATCACACTTTTTACTGATACACTGGATACTCCATAAGTAATTCCTGTGCCATATAGAGTTAGCATGTACTTGCTCACTGATGTTAAAGACAAGCCCTGGGTAATCCATAGTTCTCACACTTTTTACTGATACACTGGATACTCCATAAGTAATTCCTGTGTCATATATAGTTAGCATGTACTTGCTGTTAGAACATCACAGGCACATATGGAATAATATTTGCACTCATGAATGTCAGGCACTGTGTAAAACCATGAACAAGGTCACATTCTCAGTGCAGAAAAGAACACAGCAGTGAAAGACAGTGATATAATTTTTTAATATAATCCTTTACATATCACATATTTTTTGTGATATCATCCTTTACATATCATTTTTTGCTGCACTGAGAGCCCTGGTGATAGTTTTTCTGTTGGTTCAATTCCCTTTCTTATGGTACTGTCATAGAATCTAGAAAAGATGCCTATTCACATCTAACCCTCACCTGTTCTTCTAACATTTCTATTAATATGACAGTGTTAAGAAAGCTCCTTCAACATGAGAAGCATCTAGGTGCTGGTGTATGTCCATAAAATGGATGTCGAGGATCAGTAAGTTGCTTCCTTCCCTCAATCATGCTGCATTCATCTCTTCTAATCATACAGCAAGTCCACCTAACACATAAAAGGCCTTCATATACGAGTTGGTTTCAAACAACCCGTTTTCTACCGTCAGCATTGATTAAGGACTGAGTCCAGCTTCTGCATATGAAAAGACTGACTATATGCTTACTTATTCTGCAACAGAGTAATGCAATGCTAAGGCAGAAGTTTATAATTCTGAAGCCTTTTTTTTTTTTTTATGAGTTAGCTAGCTTTTGAAAAATGGCAATTGTTATTGTAATTTTCTTGGTCACATTTGATAGATTATGAAAAAAAGGTTTCTAGATCTTCTTCACTTGCCTGTGTTCAAAAGAAATTCTAAATAATTAGGATTATGTAAGCAGGGGCAGATTGGGATGACCAAACCAGGCTGGGAATTTTTGGTCTTGAGGTCCACTACAAAAGAGCACTGTTTGACAGCAGAAAATCTGATAAATTCTCTTGTGATGTACCACTGAGGTGACACATGAATCAAAACGTCAAGTTACAGTGATAAGCCTTGCCATCATAGTTCAGTCGGAAGAACATTCTGCTCCAGAGTAGGAAGACACGCCTTCAAATCCCTCACTGGCAAAAAGGTTATACGCTATAAAAAGACACTTGAGGATGATAGTAAAGTTGCTTAATAATGCCTGAAAGTAGTGGCGGCTCGTCTTAAGGGGCACGTGAGCACGTGCTCTACCCATAAGATATCACGAAATAATTGATTCATTAATACCCACAACACGTAAGGGAAATATTGGTTTACTTAAAAAAAAATGTCAAATCTGTAATCGAAAAATAGATCCGAAATAAATTTTAATTCAGTTGAAAATGTCAAATCTATAATCGAAAAATAGATCCGAAATACATTTTAATTCAGTTAGCTGCGAACTTAACGCCAAAGCGAACTTTACGCCAACACTCGTTTCGTCTCTGTGGGCACAATTTTCCTTGGCTCATCGACAACACAGCTCAAAAGGTGCTTGCGCATGTGTGTTATAGATCTACTGAAGCCATTTCGCAAAGCAGAAAGGGTATCATTGGAGCACATGGCAAACTGGCCCGCGCATTGAGTCGTGATTGTCGTCGCCTCCTCGGTTAAACAAACAAGTAGGGAAGCAACCCTGCACTCCGTTTTATGTTTCTTTTCTGTCAAGATTTTTGTGGCTGTCTTGGTGTGGTCTGCAGTTTCATTTTGCTTATAACTTACAGGATAAAGTGATAAGTATTTATTTATGCACATCAATGAAATATAAAATGTTACAATGTTCTCTTTTTAAACATGAATATTGTTGATTATTTACTGAAACATTCGTTCGCCTCTCATTCATTGGAGCAGAAACTGGAAATTAAAAGGTTGGGTAGGCCTATGCCGGATCTTAAATCACAACAAACTTGTAAAGATAAAAATACAGAACGGATCAGAAAGTTTAACTGTGAGACATATAATAAGAATGAATGGATATGCGGCTGTGATATGAAAATGCTGTATTTGGCTTCCTGTGCTTATTGTTTACTGGTGAAACTTCATGGGCTACAACTGGTGTTAAAGATTTACGCCATTTAGCAGACAAAATTCAGAAGCATGACGTGTCTTCTGTACACAAAAGTAATGTAATAAATTTGGCTGTACTAGGAAGAGGGAATATAAGGTCCCAACTAGATTCCTGTTACAGGCAGCAGATTCAACTTCAAAACGAAAAAGTAAAAAAAAAAAATAGAGAGGTACTATCGCTTCTCATAAATTGTATCAGATTCTGTGGTGCATTTGAACTTGCTCTGCAAGGACATGATGAATCGAACTCTGTTTCCAATCCTGGAACATTTCGTAGTCTGGTTGATTTTAGCACACAGTTGAACGATGCTTTAGAAACTCATTTAGACAAAGCTACAGTATTCAAGGGTACTTCGAAAACAATTCAGAATGAACTGCTGGACTGTAAGCTTGAAATCTACCATGAAGTGATTTCTAAAGAAATAATAGCTTCTGAGTTTGTGGCTGTCATTGCAGATGAAACAACGGACATTTCCAACGGTTTTCAAATGGTACTGATTTACCGCTATATAGTTCACAACAAGGTTTTGGAAAGGTTTTGGCGTTATGTAAATCCTTCTAAACACGATGCGGCATCCTTGTATTCTGAAAGAGCTAGATGAACATTTGGAGAACACTCCAAACAAATTAATTGCTCAGAGTTACGATGGATCATCGGTCATGAGTGGTAAAGGAAAAGGAGTGCAGACTCGTGTCAGGGAACACTACCCTTTTGCTTCTTATGTGCATTGTCATGCTCATCGGCTGAACTTGGTAATGTCAAATGCTGCGTCCATAAATCGTAACGTTCATATATTCTTCACCTATCTGGGAGCAGTGTGCACATTTTTCTCCAAATCACCTCAAAGAACCGAAATACTTAATGAAATAGTTGGTCGTCATTTGCCAATAACATCTGACACTAGGTGGAATTTTCAAGCTAGAGCAGTCAACATTGTGTATGAGAATCGTGAAGAACTAGTCAAATGCATGGAAGCAATAGAAACAAGAGATGATACTGTATAAAGCAGCAGTCTACTATTGATCAAGCCAGCATGTATTAAAGGACGAGGACTTCATCTTCTGGCTTACTATTTTCCATCAAATAATGCCTCATGTCGACATGCTATACAACCAAATTCAAAAAAGGGCAATTGATCCAGCTCAGATTAAATGTCATATTAACAGCTTCCAGTCGAGCATGGAACAAATCAAAGAAAACATTGAGACTGTGACCTCAGAATCAGAAACTCAACTAACTCGGAAGAGAAAGCACCAAACTAATCATGAAAGCAGAATAAGAGAAACCAAAGAAGTATGTGATGTCATCCTTATGCAAACGAACGAACGATTTAACTTCGTAGGTCATCTATCTGCCGCTAATTTGTTTCTTTCAGACAAGTTTCCCAAATACGATAAAGAATTTTCTGTTGAATGTCTGACATCAACAATTAAAGCTTACCCTTTTTTGGACAGAAAGAAATTGGAAACGGAACTCCAGTTAATTTATCGAAGAAATGAATTTAGGACAGTATCGGGAACCATTCCACTATTTTCATTTTTTATTGACACAAATCTTGTCACTAATTTCTCTGAAAGTGTATTACTGCTTAAAATTATTGTTACCATTCCCATGTCAACTTCTGAAGCAGAACGTTGCTTTTCAACTTTAAAAAGAATAAAAACTTTCTTGCGCAACACAATGCTCTAAGACAGACTGTCTGCTCTTGCAATGCTATCTATAGAAAGATATTTTATCATCGATATTCCTGACTTTAACAATAAGGTCGCTGATAAATTTCCTCAGAGAAAAGAATGAAGAATGGACTTTGCCTGCAAAACTTACTAATTTGTGCCTTTAGGATATCAAGGGCAGTTTCTGTTTAAATACTTTTTCCTTTTGTGTACTTTAACTGCCCTTCTGTGCTACACGTTTGTATAGCAAAATTATGAAATATACAGTATATCGCAAAAAAAAAAAAAAGCTGCCTGTTTGTAAACAGAAAAAGCACTTTCTGTTTTTTATGTTTTTAAACAGAAACTTCTCTTTGTCACTTTGTTGTCGATGAAATTTCCTTTTTTTTCCCAGATAAATTTTTGACTGTAATTTTTGGTTTCATAACAAAGTAGTGTTTCTGTTTGTACACTGTGCTGTTTAGAAGCAGGCTGCTTTCAGTTTTTCTTTCTTTTAATATCTAAATATGTTATTTCATTAAGTGTGTGTGTGTGGGGGGGTGTAATACGTAATCATTGTGTTGCAACCCATATTAAGCACTGGTATGTTATGTGCCCTATCTGCTTACCAAACCACGAGCCGCCACTGCCTGAAAGATTAAGAAAAATGTATGTTACAAAGAAAGAACTCAATTGGAACACATCTTAAAAAATAATTTAGCAATAAGGGGATTACTAGGATGACTTATATTTCCTTTTTTGTCAATTTTTTGGGTTGCACACCAATACATCATCCGGATTGACTCAAGAGAGTAGGTGTTGCCACTGAAGCGGTATGTTTGTTAATCATGGCACCTTTTCTTCTTTCGATTTGCAAACTTTCCTTCAACTACCGCTTGAGTGGCAGCACCTCCTCTCTTGAGTCAGTCCCGAAGACGAATTGATGTGCAACTCGAAAATTTGACGAAATAAAAATAAAAAAGTGAAAATAAGTCATCCTAGTAATATGTATTGCTAAATCATATTTTTAAGATATCTCATCACTAGGATTTTGCCATGCTTTCATTAATACACACGATCATTTGGAACTCTTATTGTGTTCAAAGACATTACCATTTTCAATTTGGATAAATGTGAAAGTACGAGTACTACTGTTTTGCAAGATAATCAAGCTGCGAGTTGCATTGTGAGCTGGACAGTCTCAGAAGACAAGAGAATATGTAATACCATGGGTGTTGTTTTTCAAATACAAATAAGCATGTCTCTTTTTATATAATACAAAATTATTCCCATTTCATATATGAATATATATGAAGGACTCAAATTTCTTAAATAAAAGCAACACATTTTTGAATACATAAAACTTCTTTTTTTCTTAGAAAGCATAATTTAACACATAAATAACTTCCCAGATTTTATTTGCATTAATGCAGTACTAGGTTCTCAAAACATTGCCTAAAACTTTAAGTGCTTTAGATTTGTATTTTAAAATATTTCTGGAATAACAAGCCTATAAAACTGAAGTCCTTACAGCACACACATTATTTATAAACAGGAAAATCATTAACAAAATTTAATTTTATGAAGATACAGTTATAGCAGCAATTTCACTTTAGTCTACCTTGTGGTTACATTAATCTATGTTCACTTTTTATTATTTTTTATTGGAAGGTTTAACAACCACTATGAGCAACTCGATTGGGTATAAGTAGTCACCCCTCCCTAACTTAGTGCCACTGTTTCAAGAGAAGGGAGACAGCCAGTGTCGTAAGACAAATACAACATCCATGCCTCGCCAGGATTGAAACCCAGACCCATCTCAGATGAATGAAAAGGCATTTTGCAGTCTGATGGTCAAGTAATTGACCTATCATGAGAAAGACATAGATTTGAGTTCATGGACAAGAAATAACAAGCAACATTACTCCTTTGTTTCAAACTCTGGAAAATAATATCTAGCCAAACATTCAAAAGAGAAAAACTCTGCTCAAATGAAGCAATAATTCTGGAGCAACATCTTAAAGCCTATTGCTGTTTGAAATGGGTTGTACACCAAGTAACATAACAATGCTAACAAAATTACCTAAATCAATATATTTTGAAGATTTAATTTCTGATTGGGGTTTTGGTTCTGCAATCATACAAAAATTGATAAATTTCGTATTGTCAAAGCATAAATGAAATCAAAAACTCAACACTTCAAATTCTACTTAATATCATGAACATAAATTAAATTTCATACTCCTTAAAATTAAGGCGATTCCATCAGTCAGTCACAAACTGGCTCTTGCAACCAACAGATCTTTTAGTGATACCACACTTAAGAAAACACATAAATCACATTACAAACAACAGCAAAATTACAATCTTATAAAACAGTATTTTTTATAAATCCTCAACTTACTTTTTTTATTTAATTTTAATATCATGTCTATGTACAATTTCAAAGAAGTGTTTATTGCACCAGCACAAAAAGTACATTATCTATTATCTGCAATTTCACACTTCTGAAATTAAAACATTATATCAGCGATCAACCGGTCATTGGGAGCTCTTGTACGGTTGATCGTTTGTCTGTTCATATGGTCGACCCTTTTGGCGAATGTGATATCGAGGAAGTTTTATCAAACATTTCCGCTATTTTCCTCTTCATTTTTTCAGATTTAGAAATTCTGAAACTTCAGTCCGACATAGTACTGAAGGCAAGAACGAGCGTCAGATAGCACATTTTGGACTCTATTGTCAGAAAAAAATATCCCTGCTTGAGATCAGTTGCTTCGCAGCTGACTGCTTTCTTTGGATCCACATATCTCTGCGAAGCAGCTTTTTCATTCAATGAACTGCAGAATTATGGAACATAAAAGGGATGTCAGAAAATGCTTCCCTACTTCTGCTCATTCTCTTCTCACAATTGAAGATACCTCTGCCTCACCAAATTGGACAGCATCAAAAAGATTTTGCACCTTTCTCAAACAAATTTTCTTGTGCTACAGGAAAAGCGTCAAAATTCCTGTAGCAAAAACTCCTGTAATTCGGAAGCACCTTTCAACATTTCAATTATTTGGAAATCTCTACTGGCAACTGTTACCGAAATGATGCCCACCACGTAAATACTTGCTACCAGTGTGAATAAGACCGATATTCAGCCAAACAATCTAACAAAACTTTAATATAAATTACATAATAAATCATAAGAGTGAAATTTTCCTTCATTACTGTATTACTACACCTGCCAATTTGCCAGACTTTAACCCAACAGATTACTATTTACTCTGAAGTTTACAACATCAATTTGATTGGAAAAAAATGTTAAAGGTTCAAAAACTGTTTCCACTTCTGTTTTTTACAGGCATAAAAGTGGTCATGGCAGAAAAAGGCTGAACTTTTCCCACATAGGAATATGCAAAAATAATTAACCTTTCAGCATTTATTAACTACCCTAAGCACCATATATGCATATCTAAAAGCCATAAAACTGTCTAACATTTCTTTAGGAATGAATAAGAATTTTATTTTAGCCAATGTGATTACACCAAACCAATAATGTCAATCCCATATTTATACTGATCTAATTTGTTTCATTGAATTTCTGCATCAATCTCAGGAATACCCTCAGATGACTTCCAAAAAAGCTTAATTCCTCCTTTTGGAGGAACTCTTTCACTCCTGCTTTTAATTCAAATGCCTATTTTAGTCCATATCTTATAGAGACATTTGAGAGAATAATAAAAAAGAGATTAAGAGTAATAATGACAATAAAAACTATTCAGTTTGGTATTGTGTAAGGCAGAGGTACCACAGATGCAATCTTCATAATGAGACAGTTAAAAGAAAAAAATTTGGAGAACAGGAAATTCTTCTACCATATATATATATATATATATATAGACATCATGATCAGAGTTAAATCCCTGAAATGGCAATGGGCTGGACATACTGCCAGAAGAACAGACCATCGATGGACAGCCGAAATTTTAGATTGGATTCCAAGGGACAGGAAAGGACCCAGAAGAAGACCACATGGAAGATGGGTGGATGAAATTCGAAAGTATGCGGGAGTGACATGGAGGAGACTGGCACAAGACAGACCGTTGTGGAGGAAACTTGGGGAGACCTTCGTCCAGCAGTGGATTGATAATGGTTGACAATTATGATGATGATATATATATACTAAAGAGCAAAGCCGAAAACATAAGAAAAACTTTAGAATTTAAAACGAAAGTTGCAAAATAACCTGAAGATCAAAACGCGCAACGCAGCAGTTATGAAAATTCAGAATTCTCATTCTATTAAGAAGAGAGTGAAGCAAAAACATTTTTTGACTCATACCAAGTACAACATAGAAAAGGTTAAGTATTGACCGGTGTGAGTAAAAAGAGAAAAAAGTAGAACAACTGAATGTAGAACATAACCTTTTCTATGTTGTACTTGGTATGAGTCAAAAACTTTTTTTGCTTCAGTCTCTTCTTAATAGAATATATATATATACACACACACTCTCTACCAACAAGTAATTGGACACCCCTGCAATCGACAATATCTGCGGCCCTGATACACGTCACGGCCGCCGCCGTTAAATATCGTGTAGGAAACAACAACGCAACCAGTCACATGCAAAATGCCACGCAGTTCGGAGCTTTCTGATTTCGAGAAAGGTGTAATCGTCGGGTATCACAAAAATGGCCGATCCATACGTGACATATCCAGCGAGTTGAAGTACCCAAAATCGACAGTGGCCTACGTGATTGGCAAGTGGAAGATGAGAGGTGACTGTCGGAATGTGTCCCGACCCGGCAGACCCACAAAACTGGGAGTTAGAGACCGACGGGTGTTGGCCAGAGAAATTCGGAAGAACCGCACCAAATCGATGGGCCACATCCGCGAGGAATTTCAACAGGCATCCGGGAGTGTTCTTTCGATGAATACCATCCGTAAGGAAGCCAAACTGCTTGGTTATCATGGACATGCTGCCGCCCACAAGCCTTTGATCACCAAGTCCAATAGCACTGCTTGGCTAATATGGTGCAAAGAACGTTGACAGTGGACCGTTGAACAGTGGAAACAGGTTCTCTGGAGCGACGAATCAAGGTTAACCCTCTACCCTTCGGATGGCAGGGTCTGGGTTTGACGTCTGCCTGGAGAACGCCTCCTGCCGGAAAGTATTGTGCCAACTGTGAAGTTCGGCGGCGGTGGAATTATGCTATGGGGGTGTTTCTCCTGGTATGGCACGGGACCCTTGGTCGCATTTCCTGGTAGACTCAACGCCGAGACCTACTGCACCATTTTGGATGCCCATGCGCTTCCTATGTTGTGACAGTTTTACGGGGTGGACCCATGTTACTTTCAGGATGACAATGCCACCTGTCATGTTGCGAGGTCCACCATGGTTTGGTATGGTGACAATGGGGTTAATCGAATGGACTGGCCTTTGCAGAGCCGGACCTTAAACCTATCAAGCACCTCTGGGACGAGTTGGAACGTCGACTTAAGGGGTGCCCCCACCGTCCAAAATCAGTGAAGGAACTGACCTGTCTTCTCCAAGCCGAGTGGAAGAAAATACTGATAGCCGTCGTACAACGCCTGGTTGAGAGTATGCCCCGGGGGTCGCAGCTGTAATCGCCACTCGTGGAGGCTCCACCAACTATTGAAGGTGAATAAACTTCGTTTTCCTTTGCTATCACAGGTGTCCAATTACTTGATGGTAGATATATATATAAGAAGAAGAAATTGAAGAATTTTATGAGGAAATTTGTCATCTAAATAATAAAGGTAAGCAGCATTTGAAAATAATTATGGGAGATTTCAATGCAAAAATAGGGCAACGGCAACAGAATGAAACTTCAGTAGGTAAATTCGGTCACGGCAACAGAAACCAGCGTGGAAATACTCTCGTTGAGTTTGCAGAGGCAGAAGGGTTTTTCATCTTGAACTCTTTTTTCAAGAAAAAGCCACACAAGAAATGGACTTGGAGACATCCAAATGGGACGACAAGTGAAATTGATTTTATTATGTGTAACAAAAAATTCGTCATAGAAGACTGCAGTGTGGTAAACAAGTTCAACACAGGTAGTGACCATAGATTGGTGAGATGTAAGATACACCTCAACACTAAACTTGAACGTGGCAAGCTCATAAGACAAACAAAATCTATTGACATAACCAACCTTAAAAAACACCATAATACCTTCAAGTTGGAACTGAAGAACAGGTTCTCTGCTTTAGAAGGCCTAACATCAGAAGAAGTGGACATCTCTGAAGTTAACAGAAAAGTAACCAAAGCTCTTATGGAAACAGCAACAAAATTAGCTGGGTCTAAGAACAAGTTGCATGTAAACAAATTATCAGGAAAAACCAAAATGTTGATGCAAAAAAGAAGAGAGATGAGGACAACTAAAGAAGATGTGACTTCCAAAGTGGAATATATAGAGCTATGCAAGACAGTAAGAAAAAGTATCACTGAAGACGTAAGAAAATTCAACTGTGAACTAGTGAGGAAAGCAATTGAAAACAACCAAAGCCTAAAGATAGCAAAGGGACATCTCAGTAAGGGAAAAAAACAGATTATGGCACTGAGAAAAGAAGATGGTTCTGTAACAAGAAATAGAGGCGAAATTTTGACAAGAGTGAAAAATTTCTACTCCAAATTATATGAAAGGGATGATGCATGCACTCCAGACATCATGAAAGATACCGGTACCAGAGTTCCTCCAGTCCTTCCAGCAGAAGTTGCACATGCAATCAAGAACATGAAGCGGGGAAAAGCTCCAGGAGAAGATGGAATTACTGTAGACATCATACAAGAAGCAAATGGAGAAATCGAAACAGTACTCTCCCAAATTTTCACTCAATGCCTTAATGAAGGAAAGATTCCTGAGGATTGGAACACCGCTACAATGATCCTGCTACATAAGAAAGGTGACATTGAGGATCTCGGAAACTACAGACCTATCAGCCTCCTATCAGTAGTTTATAAAATCTTCACTAAAGTTCTTTCACATCGCTTGAAGGTAACACTGGACATGGCTCAACCGAGAGAACAAGCTGGATTCAGGAGTGGCTACAGCACAATAGATCATATCCACGTGCTGAGAGAACTAATTGAAAGAGCGAGGGAATATGAACTTCCATTGTGCATGGCTTTTATCGATTATGAAAAAGCCTTTGATTCAGTGAAACCATCAGCAGTCACAATGGCTCTGAAAACCTGCGGTATTGAAGATGCATACATTAATATTATTAATAACATCTATGAAAATGCAAGTGCAAAGATTAGGCTGTTTGAAAATACAACACACGTAAAAATTGGAAAGGGAGTGAGACAAGGTGACACCATATCTCCGAAGCTCTTTAATGCCACATTGGAGGGTGTTTTTCAGTCGCTGAGCTGGGAAAACAAGGGGATAAAGATTAATGGAGATTATCTAACCCACCTTCGTTTTGCTGATGACGTAGTCATTTTTGCAACTACCCCATCAGAGCTGCAGAGTATGATCCAGGAACTTGCTGACAAGAGTAAAGAAGTGGGATTAAAAATGAACTTTCAGAAGACAAAAGTGATGTTCAATGCTTTTACAAGAAATGAAGATTTATCGATTGATGGAGAAAAGCTGGAGATAACAGACACGTACGTTTATCTTGGACAGCAGATATCAAGTGAGGGTCACATTGATGAAGAAATTAATCGGCGTACAAAACTTGCCTGGAGAGCTTTTGGAAAAAACAGCATAATTTTCAAGAGCAATATGCCATTATGTCTTAAAAGAAAAGTGTTTGATCAATGCATCCTTCCAGTGCTTACGTATGGTGCAGAGACGTGGACCTTAACTAAAAGAGACATACAAAGGCTGCAGACAACTCAAAGAAGCATGGAGAGGTGCATACTTGGTGTAACCAGGAGAGATAAGAAGAGGAACTCGTGGATCCGAAAAATGACAAGAGTGGAAGACATCATGATCAGAGTTAAATCCCTGAAATGGCAATGGGCTGGACATACTGCCAGAAGGACAGATCATCGATGGACAGCCGAAATTTTAGATTGGATTCCAAGGGACAGGAAAAGACCCAGAAGAAGACCACATGGGAGATGGGTGGATGAAATTCGAAAGTATGCAGGGGTGACATGGAGGAGACTGGCACAAGACAGACCGTTGTGGAGGAAACTTGGGGAGACCTTCGTCCAGCAGTGGATTGATAATGGTTGACAATGATGATGATGACCGTTGTGGAGGAAACTTGGGGAGACCTTCGTCCAGCAGTGGATTGATAATGGTTGACAATGATGATCATCATTGTCAACCATTATCAATCCACTGCTGGACGAAGGTCTCCCCAAGTTTCCTCCACAACGGTCTGTCTTGTGCCAGTCTCCTCCATGTCACCCCTGCATACTTTCGAATTTCATCCACCCATCTCCCATGTGGTCTTCTTCTGGGTCTTTTCCTGTCCCTTGGAATCCAATCTAAAATTTCGGCTGTCCATCGATGATCTGTCCTTCTGGCAGTATGTCCAGCCCATTGCCATTTCAGGGATTTAACTCTGATCATGATGTCTTCCACTCTTGTCATTTTTCGGATCCACGAGTTCCTCTTCTTATCTCTCCTGGTTACACCAAGTATGCACCTCTCCATGCTTCTTTGAGTTGTCTGCAGCCTTTGTATGTCTCTTTTAGTTAAGGTCCACGTCTCTGCACCATACGTAAGCACTGGAAGGATGCATTGATCAAACACTTTTCTTTTAAGACATAATGGCATATTGCTCTTGAAAATTATGCTGTTTCTTCCAAAAGCTCTCCAGGCAAGTTTTGTACGCCGATTAATTTCTTCATCAATGTGACCCTCACTAGATATCTGCTGTCCAAGATAAACGTACGTGTCTGTTATCTCCAGCTTTTCTCCATCAATCGATAAATCTTCATTTCTTGTAAAAGCATTGAACATCACTTTTGTCTTCTGAAAGTTCATTTTTAATCCCACTTCTTTACTCTTGTCAGCAAGTTCCTGGATCATACTCTGCAGCTCTGATGGGGTAGTTGCAAAAATGACTACGTCATCAGCAAAACGAAGGTGGGTTAGATAATCTCCATTAATCTTTATCCCCTTGTTTTCCCAGCTCAGCGACTGAAAAACACCCTCCAATGTGGCATTAAAGAGCTTCGGAGATATGGTGTCACCTTGTCTCACTCCCTTTCCAATTTTTACGTGTGTTGTATTTTCAAACAGCCTAATCTTTGCACTTGCATTTTCATAGATGTTATTAATAATATTAATGTATGCATCTTCAATACCGCAGGTTTTCAGAGCCATTGTGACTGCTGATGGTTTCACCGAATCAAAGGCTTTTTCATAATCGATAAAAGCCATGCACAATGGAAGTTCATATTCCCTCGCTCTTTCAATTAGTTCTCTCAGTACGTGGATATGATCTATTGTGCTGTAGCCACTCCTGAATCCAGCTTGTTCTCTCGGTTGAGCCATGTCCAGTGTTACCTTCAAGCGGTGTGAAAGAACTTTAGTGAAGATTTTATAAACTACTGATAGGAGGCTGATAGGTCTGTAGTTTCCGAGATCCTCAATGTCACCTTTCTTATGTAGCAGGATCATTGTAGCGGTGTTCCAATCCTCAGGAATCTTTCCTTCATTAAGGCATTGAGTGAAAATTTGGGCGAGTACTGTTTCGATTTCTCCACTTGCTTCTTGTATGATGTCTACAGTAATTCCATCTTCTCCTGAAGCTTTTCCCCGCTTCATGTTCTTGATTGCATGTGCAACTTCTGCTGGAAGGACTGGAGGAACTCTGGTACTGGTATCTTTCATGATGTCTGGAGTGCATGTATCATCCCTTTCATATAATTTGGAGTAGAAATATTTCACTCTTGTCAAAATTTCGCCTCTATTTCTTGTTACAGAACCATCTTCTTTTCTCAGTGCCATAATCTGTTTTCTTCCCTTACTGAGATGTCCCTTTGCTATCTTTAGGCTTTGGTTGTTTTCAATTGCTTTCCTCACTAGTTCACAGTTGAATTTTCTTACGTCTTCAGTGATACTTTTTCGTACTGTCTTGCATAGCTCTATATATTCCACTTTGGAAGTCACATCTTCTTTAGTTGTCCTCATCTCTCTTCTTTTTGCATCAACATTTTCGTTTTTCCTGATAATTTATTTACATGCAACTTGTTCTTAGACCCAGCTAATTTTGTTGCTGTTTCCATAAGAGCTTTGGTTACTTTTCTGTTAACTTCAGAGATGTCCACTTCTTCCGATGTTAGGCCTTCTAAAGCAGAGAACCTGTTCTTCAGTTCCAACTTGAAGGTATTATGGTGTTTTTTAAGGTTGGTTATGTCAATACATTTTGTTTGTCTTATGAGCTTGCCACGTTCAAGTTTAGTGTTGAGGTGCATCTTACATCTCACCAATCTATGGTCACTACCTGTGTTGAACTTGTTTAGCACACTGCAGTCTTCTATGACGAATTTTTTGTTACACATAATAAAATCAATTTCACTTGTCGTCCCATTTGGATGTCTCCATGTCCATTTCCTGTGTGGCTTTTTCTTGAAGAAGGAGTTCAAGATGAAAAACCCTTCTGCCTCTGCAAACTCAACGAGAGTATTTCCACGCTGGTTTCTGTTGCCGTGACCGAATTTACCTACTGAAGTTTCATTCTGTTGCCGTTGCCCTATTTTTGCATTGAAATCTCCCATAATTATTTTCAAGTGCTGCTTACCTTTATTATTTAGATGACAAATTTCCTCATAAAATTCTTCAATTTCTTCTTCAGGATGACTTGTGGTGGGTGCATAAGTTTGAATAATCTGAGCCTGGTATCTTTTCGAGAGTTGGATAACAAGTCGTGCAGCTCTGTCAGAGGAACTTTCAACTTCTACAACTTTATCCTTCAGTTTCTTGTTTATTATAAATCCAACACCACTAGTTCTGCCAGTATCTGTCCCACGATAGTAGAAGAGATGTCCACTTTTCAGTTCAATGAGATCTTCTCCTTTTCTCCTTACCTCACTTAGCCCCACGATGTCCCACTTGATCCTTTGTAGTTCCTCTTCCAATTCAAGAAGCCTTGAATCAGAAGATAGGGAGCGTCCATTGTACGTAGCCAAGGTCAGCATCAGATGGCAGCCTAGTCCGGTCCTCCGGGGATTCTTAGCACCCTCTGCCTTCATGTCGCACTGGCCGCTGCCTTGGCCAGGTACATTCCAGCTGCCGGAGACTGAGGGCCAAGATTTAAGTTGTGGAATCATTTTGGAGGGGTTTGGCCATAACTCACCACGCTGGCCAAGCGGGTTGGTGAGTGTGGGATAGAATTTCCTCTAATCCCGATGGTATAGTTATACCGCTATCGGCGGTCGTCAGAGCCCCTTTAGTGGGAACAGGATGCACCACGAGAAGGCGGGGTTGACATTTGTCAAGGAGAGGCTGTGATGTTACGCATATATATATATATATATACACTGCTGAACAATTGCTAAGGATGGATCATAAACGGCTATATAGCGCATAAAAAAGTTAGTGTGGTTGGATGCCAAGTGCAATAAAATAATGTCAGAATGCCAGGACATTACAAGAAAGACAATTTATTGTGCTTTGAAATCCAGAAGGCTTTGAAACGTGTTCAAGGGACGAACAGGCCATTTTGTGCAGAATACGTAAACGTGAAAAAAATGCAATTACCGTCCGCAGGCGTTCCGGCGTAAGATGTCAATACGGGATATGGCCACCATGGAGGGCGATGCAAGATTCCACACGTCGTGTCATGCTTTGCACAACATTATCAAGCAGCTGTTGGGTAATTTATCCCATTTCTCTGTCAGTGCACGGATGAGGGTGTCCTTGTTTATTGGAGGGCATTGGCGACCAGCAAGACTCCTCCCCAAAGCATCCCACACATTTTCAATGGGATTCAGATCTGGAGAACGTGCTGGCCATACGAGGCGTTGAATATCTTTGCTCTCAAGACACTCCTGGACAGCGACTGTTCGATGACATGTTGCGTTGTTGTCCATGAAAATGAATCTATCACCAACAGCACCACGGAACATGCGAACATGAGGTAGCAGAACATCATTAATGTATCATTGGCCAGTCATAGTCCCAGTTGGAAGCACATAGAGGGACGTACGGCCATTGATCATGATGCCAGCCCATACCATGACACTACATGTCGGATATCGGTCCCTTTCCTGTATGTTTGCTGGACAATATGCAGTACCACTATCACGCCAGATCAGTTGTCGTCGACAATCAGACGATAGACTGTATCTACTCTCATCTGAGAAGAGGGCAGCAGACCAGTCGTTATAAGTCCAATTGCGATGTTGATGGTACCATTGCAAATGGGCAGTACGGTGACGTCTGGACAATGGGATGCACACAACAGGACGGCGGGTGTATAGTCCTCCTTCATGCAAACATCTGGCGACAGTTTTTCGGGAGATCCGCTTGCCAGTAGCAGCCATAAACTGATTTGCTACCTCACTAGCTGTGCTGCGCCGGTGTCTTTTTGTTGATAGCACTATGTACCGATCTTCTGCAGGTGTCGTACTGCGAACACGACCTCCCCGTGACGTTTGCTACACTCTCCATCTGTTTGAAATGATTTCCAAAGCCTTGAAACAACACTGTGGTGACGTCGAATTCCCTGGCAACATCTGTTATTTTTCGCCCTTCTTCAATCTTGCCAATAATACGACAACGCGTAAAATCATCTAGGTGATGTCGGGAAGACATTCTGAAAATTGCAAGTTCGTCAATTGATTCTTTCCCTTTCAACTTTGCATTTGAACAACAACGTTCAATACACGTCAAATCCTTTATATCTCTTATCAGCGCTATGACGTCACGAACAAGTTCGGCAATCCAAAATTTGCATACGCACAACACATCTTACTGTATCCCGCACTTATGCCAATTTCCACATTTTCCTGCCTTCCATTTTATGGTTGCTATCGTTGCTATTGTCATCCGTCCTTAGCAATTGTGCGGCAGTGTATAATAAAGCATCATACATTAAAAGTGATGTATGTAAAACCATTTCAAAACAGTATAACTACACCTAGGCGTAAAACATACACTGTGAAATTCGGATCACTTTTTTTATGCCAAGAAATCACTAGTATAGTTATACTATTTTGAGTATAATTGGTGTACGGTTCCTGTTAATTAATTATGTATAAACATGTTGTTAAAACAAGTTGAGGTTGGTCAGAATATTTTGACAAAGATATTGAACTTCAGTATGGGTCAGTTTTGAGCCCTTTTATTTTTGTGACTATCTGAGATGCCTTGAGTGAATGTGTGGCCAAAGGTGCACCATGGAACATATTATTGGCTGATTTAAGGATTTAGTCATTACATCTGAATCAATTGAAAAGGTTCAAAAAACTTTTGTAGACTGGAAGATGGTATGGCCCTTGCAAAAGGCTTACCTAAAGATTAACAGGGAAAACACAGAGATGATAGTACATTCAAAAGGTGCACAAACAGGTTTACTAATACATGAGAGAGAAGATAAAAAAACTAATAAAAGAAGAACAGTTTAAATACTTGAGCATACTTTAGAAAGGGATGAGGGCTTCAAAAAGGTAATAAGGAAACAAATGAAAGCAATGCGGAATAAATGGAGGTGTTAGTTATCTAGGACATAAAAATCCTAATAAATGTAAAACCTAAAATATACAGGACTGCTGTACGACTTGCTCTTTTATATGGACAAGAAACATTGGCAATCATAAAAATTAAAACTGGAAAGGACAGAAATGAAGATGCTCAGAAGAATGAAAGGAATAGCAAAAGAACTTAAAAGAGATAGGGGCATATGAAAAATTTTGGTATCTGAACAGTTAAGATAGACTCAGAGGCATAAAATGGGCAAGGCATGTGAAGAAGAAAATCCCCATTTCAGAATACAGTGGAAATCTAGGTGCTATGAAATATGAGATTAGAAAGACTGCAAAAAAGATGGTTAGAAAAAAATATTGAACAACATGAAAGAAGTCAAGGCAAGAAAGGAGAATTCACAGCACACAAAGTAAAAAAAAAAAAAAAAAAAAAGAAAGAAAGAAAGAAAGAAAGATGACTCTGAATTCTAAGATGCAATTAGCATGTCTTTTGAATCCTTTCCAGCGTGAAAAAAAAATATTTCAAAGCAGATTTTTAGAAGAAAAAAATTCACAAAAAAGATAATGTATTTGCACCTCCTAGAGAAATTCTGAAAATTTATGCATAATTTAAAATGTGCAAGGTAAGCAGGGTTCTACATAGTGTATTAAACCAGTTACAAATATATAAAACACTTGCTCAAGTAGTAGACCCTGGGAATATTTGGGACTAAACCTACTGAAAAGAAGATGATTAAAAAGCAAAATAATTTAAATGCAGCAGTATGAATCTTTAAAACAAAACAAAAAAAAAAAAAAAAAAAAAATAGGGAAAGATCACCCAAAAAATGAAAAATACACATTTTATTAATTTTCAATTAGATCGAATTGCATTGAGTTTGAAATAAGGTGCAAAACTTGGACATTGCTTAGAGTACAACCTAATAAACTCAAATGTGTATCTTGGTTATTGAATAAGACAGACTTATTACTTCAATTACACAAAGCATACAACGTTTCACTACGTATTCATGACATGAAATCAATACTTCCACTCAAAGAATGAGCAGATAAAAATAAAGCAGCAGTAACTTACACAGTTCCAGAATTCCAAGAAAATGGGTTATCAGAACTTATAATAACAGAGTGGTAAAAATTTTCAGACAGCATCTTTAAACAGCCTTCCGTCCATTTCAAATCAGAGAAATTAAGGCCCAAATTATGGATAAATTTCAAGCAGTCATTTTCTTCCATAGCACTATCCACCTTGAATATTAACAAGCAGCTGAACATAACACAAAAGTTTAAGATTTATTTATTTACTAACCAGAACACCACGAAATACATTTTTACAAACATGCAAGTGCACTATTTTGCATGCTTTTCAAAACATTTTGTCTTGAAAATCAGCATTTGAAAAAAGGAAAGGAAAAAAGAACGTACGTACTAAAAGAACAAAATGCCAGTATTACATACAGGAGTTGGACAGAATAATGTGAACACCTAGGAAAAGAAGGTTTTATGTACCTAGTAGGGTGTGGGACCACCACCTTTGGCATTCAAAACCTCCTGAATCCTCCTTGGAATGGACACGTACAAATTCTGGATGGTGGTTAGTAGGATGTTACACCATTCTTCATGAAGAGATGCAGGAAGGGGAAAACAGAATTTTCCAACACAAATCACAGTGGCTTGATAACGTTTAAGTCTGGCGGTTGTGAAGGCTAAGGAAGGTGTGAAAATTTGTCCTCATGTTCCTCAAACCATGATTGAACATTCCGAGCTCTGTAAATTGGGGTGTTATCATCTTGATAGATGGCATCCCCCGCAGGATACGATGCCTGAGCCATTGGATGGACTTGGTCAGCCCAAATGGTTTCATACGCTCTGCCAGTTATCTGTCCTTTCAAGGTGACCAGGGGACCTGCGGAAAGCCACGATATGTCCGCCCAGAGAATGACATTCCCACCACCGTGCTGCACTGTTGAGAGCAGACAGTCTGGGCTGTACGCTTCTGTTGGTGTTCTCCACACGTAAACACCTCCTGCGGAGGGGAATAGTGTGAATGTGGATTCATCCGACCACATTACACGCTTCCAACTATCGGCAGTGTAATTGTATGCTCGTGAAAGCACTGCTGTGGCTGTTGTGCATTAACCCGGGTCACCAGAGGTTTCGCAATAGCAGCTCTGCCATGAATATCTTGTTTATGCAGTTCTCTGCGCACTGTTTTCATTGATACTGGGATCAGCAGATGCAGATTGAGCTCCGCACTCATTTTTGGTGCCGTGGTTTTCTTATTACGAGTAACAGCCCTCTTTAATGCTCTCCTGTCTCTATCGGTCAGGGTCATTTTCCGGCAGCTTTTGTGTTTTGCAGAGGAGGTTTTGCCACGAATACAGTATGCTGTCATGACGCTAGACACAGTAGCTCTCGCTATCTCCTCTACCCTGGCGACTGTTGTCACGGAGGCATCAACTAGCTGGCCACCAATAATTAGCCCTCTGTTAAAGTCCATTAGGTCGCTCATTTCGTCGTCATCCTGAGAGAAGTTTTACAAGGAGACACTTTAAATGCACTTAAACAGGACCTTGAGTTTCTAAACAAAGCTATTACAACCAAAATGTGGTGGATAGCTTTGTGTATTAATACGTACGCAGCTGCATTAAAAGTCACGTCTCTGAGCGTGGTGTTCACATTATTCTGTTCAACCCCTGTACAATATGTGCATTGCTTTCTTGTAAGCCAAACCCCATGCACAATATAAAAATGAAAGTTATTCCAAAATCACTTTATTTTTTCAGCAGAATAATAAACCATTTAGTAATATTTAGTACATCATCAAAAAGTTTAGACAGATTTGATTTTATATTTTTACTTTTAACAGCATCTATTGTTCATTGGTTACATATGTAATTCACAATGCAGACCAATTATTATTACTTATGCATAAAGAGCCGCAGTATCTTCACAGAACACCCTACGAGCAATGTATTCACAGAGTCACTGGGCTTTGATCAATATTTCTCCATATTCTTGTGTTAACCATTATTTCATTGGCATTCAATTGTGAAACGTTACAGCAGCTGTCCTTCGCTATCTGTTTGAAGTGCAGCATCAAGAAAACAACAAAAATCGAAATAAGCTTACATACGCATTAACACAAGAAACCTCTTTTCGACACACCTCATTTCTTCTTTTGTAGTACACTGAAATTTGGTGAAATGTTTGGACACAGGTATACAGCTATACTGATATTACAGATTAAATTACAGTAAACACATTTATGCAACAAAATGTCTTCAGTAATTAGCACAGAAGCTTTTGCTATGCATTCAGCCTTATTTTTTAACCATGGTGACAATGGATATTAAGCTTTATTGTTTTTTACTTAGTTATTGTGACCCATTTTCATATTTTTTTAATGAAATATATGGAAGAATAAGTTAAAAATTTTCAGTTAAAAAGAAGAGAAAAATAAAAATTTAGCTTCCTTGGAGGTGCAGAGCAAACTTATTTTAAAATGTAGCAAAACATTTAGTATGCTATTAATAGATCTCTGATGAGAAGTGATATAAAGTAAACGTAACATTTACATTGGAAGAATCCAAACTAAATTTCAAAGTATATGCCATTATATTCAATAGTTTGTACCCACCTGTTTGCCAGTTGAACCCATCTGTTGCTAATTCCTGCATGGTATCAAGCTTTCAGTTTAGAAGCAAAGAACTCTTGTCACTTGCATTTGACATCATCCAAAGTAGTAAATTGCTTGCCACGGTGAAAATGTGCAATCACCTGACACAAGTGGCAGTCTGAAGGAGAAAGGTCAGGTCTGGATGGGACAGCAGCTCGATTCTATGTAGTTCTTGCAGTTCAACTGAGGCCTGATTAATGGTATGAGGTTTAGCATTGTCTTATTGCAGCAGGGCTGGCTTTCAGTTGAATAAGGCAGGATACTCCCACTGAAGTTTGTCATTCATCCTGTTCAATTGCGGACAGACAGACCATTCAGAATAAGCTAAAAGTGAATTACAGTCTTCATAATTTCACCAGACACACAGCATAAACTTTTTCTCAAAATGTCCGCATTTGGGAGTAGGTAAAGCTGGTTCACCTCTATTCAACCACTGATGTGAAGAACCTAGATTATGCAGATATATCCACTTTTAATCCTAGTTACTATTTGTTTGATAATTTTGAGTATTGCTTGGATTTCTGAGCAGTTCCTTGCATACCTCAACATGTCACTCAGCTTCAGCTGGGGTGTGCTCATGTGGCCCCTCATGGCATTGGCTGTAAACCTTTCTCGATCTTGTGCAGGTGCTCAGCGATAGTAGATTTAGAAACTCCTAGTCCTTCTGACAATTTGCAAATGCCTGTTCATGGATTCTCTTTCACAGCTACTTGCAATATTTCAAACTTTGTAAAAAAATTGCAACTGACTGTGGTACAAGTTCAATGCATGGGTTGCAATATGTATTTTATGACTAACTTGATTCCCCACAGTACATGCCTTCAGTCGTCTACAGCACAGGAAAACTGCCCTGCAGGAAATATGCATGTGGAACTGTCCTATGCAAAAATACTGTTCTTTCCTGGACACCCCAATAATATCTTAAAAGTGTTTCTAGCATGAATTAAAAACACTTGCTCACAGCCTCTAATGTTTCAAACATTATTTGCAAAGATCTTATTTTGGAAGTTACAGAATCAAATTGCTAGTTTTCATTTACAGTTTTGAATAATGTAATATAAATCATCTGGAATAAGAAAAATAGGAGTTTTAAAAATGCAAGGAGTGGTCTATAAAGTAATATGTAGCTGTGAATGGTTACACGACAAAAGGGCGAAGCGACAAAAGGGCGATATGACAAAAGGGCGATACGACAAAAGAGTGACGTGACGAAAGAGCGCACGACAAAAAGACGCATGACAAAAGGGTGATCTGACAAAAGAGTGATGTGACAAAAAGGCGATACAACAAAAGGGCGCTGCAACAGAAGGGTGCACGACTACCAGACTAACGATTCACTAAACTAAGAGAACTATTTAACCAATTTGCAAGAAACGTTAACAAGATATAAATTTCCAAATTGCTTATTTCATTGTATATTCAAATCCCAACTGAAAGCAAATGTTGATTTTTCTGTACTTCAATAACCTATAGGGAGTGCTTTCAAAAAGATACTTTTTCCAAACTGGCCCGTGAGGACTTCAAGGAAATTATTTCTTTCTTTGGGTATTCAAATCCCAATTGAGCACAGATGTGACATTGTTTGTACTGAAATGCAACCTTTGCAGAAGACTTTCTAAATGATGTTATTTTAAAAAAGGCCCTAAGGGCCCTTTGAGTAAATTGCTTATTTCTTTGTATACTCAAATCTCAACTGAAATCAGACATGGCATGTTTTGCACTCCAAATGCATCCTAAGATTCTATAGAAAAGTTAACAGTTGAAGCACAAAAATGTGTATGCAAGTGTCTGGCGGGCAAATGTCTGGTATATATATAGAGCATCAGTCCAGTAGGCTTTAGTCCGAACCCCATGCAAAACATGTAACGTCCTTGTGGTAGTGTTTAATGATCTTTTCCAATTTTTACGAAAATACAGAACATACGTAAGCAAATAAAAAGTAACAATTAAGAATTGTGGCAGAAAAAGAATAAGATTACTTAAATTGTTTACTCTTGATTCTTGAATATACAAAGCACACTTAAGCATAATGTCACAATGTTTTGCACATTGTAAAAGCTTTTTCTTTTGACTCTGTTATGAAAAAAAAATGACACAGGTCTCTGTTTTATTGTTCCTGCGAAGAACATTTTTTAGCTTATTGTATTCTGAAAGATGCATAGTTATGGGCAAACAAGTGTAATATATAACACCTTATCCTCACTGATGTAACAATTTCATATATTCAACTGATATTTCATTCACATTCTCTTGCTGATAGACATGTACAGGAAATATTGCTATGGCTGTGAAAAGAGGCCTCAAGTCCTCTGGAATAGCTGATGCTTTCCCGTCATCCAGTTGTTATAAACTAAAGCGAAAATGATTTCTTGAAGATTTTACTTATTTACTGGAAAAAAATTGCTTTTCTTTTCAATACTTCATTCAAAGCTGCTGTTAAAAATTCCTGGCAATTTCTTTAACCAGTTTCATATGAAGTTTCCTCAAAAAATTTTAAAAATCCAACTGCTGAGGACGTCTTAAACGCAAGGCACCCCCGCACTGCTTGGGTTATCAGTGCGCCAATGATGGTTCCCTTTTTTTGTAATTCAAGACGAAAACAGCAGAAGACAGTCTTACTAGACGGGGCGGGAGGAGGGGGGTGCTCCCTGACCATCAAGCTCTCAATGTGTGAAAGCTTCAAAGGGGCCACCATCCCCTTCCTGACAAAGAAAATTCCCAGATGATATCCCATACCGACCACAGAAGGGGGGGTGGCATGAAAGTCCTGGCTGGAAGGAATTGTTGTATCATAGAAAAAAATGATGATCAGTCAAACAACCTGACATCTATACTGTCTATCTTAAATACTACAACCTAAGAATACATTAAGTGCACTCCCCATCCTCTCTGGAGTCGGAAGGAGAAAGCAGGAAATTTCTTTTGCTAGAAGGACATCAGCGACTCTCACAGATGGTCTATTCTGGCCCTTCAAGGTCTCACTGGACAGCCAAGTAAAAAGATCAAACAATGTTAACAATATAGGTAAAAAGAACTAAACAATTACGAAATATATTAAATTTCATCTAGAATTCAGGTTACGATTAAGTAACTAACACTGGGTCAAAATGGTATTCTAACAAGGCAAAAAGTCTAATAGTCGGGGCCTAGTGTAATAATTATTATTTTTATTTTATTTTTTTCCTCGACAATCCTAAATAGCCGAAACCATGCCATGGAAAGAGTTGAAATACTAAGAATTTCTTGCTCTGAAGAAAATATTTTTTTTAAAAACAAGAAATGAAACAAAATAAAATTGCTGGGGCCCTTTTGGAAATCAATTATCTCTCCTGCCATTTCTGCAAGTTGCGGCTGAAGCACAAAAAATTGCATGCATGCGTAAAATTTCGCTTTGAATGTAAAAAGAAGGTAATTTCAGAAAAGAGCTCCATAGCCTTTTTGGCAAAAACATCTTTTAAAAAGCCTTCTATATAAGATTTCACTTCCACATAGATTTCAGAGTACAACAGATGACCATCTCATTTCAGTTGGGATTATTTGAATATACAAAGAAATATTGAATTTACTGAAATGGCTCCGGGGGCCTTTTTGGAAAAAACATCGTTTAGAAAGCCTTCTATAAAGATTTCACTTAGAGTACAAAAAATGACATGTCTGATTTCGGTTGGGATTATTTGAATACACAAAGAAATACTGAATTTACTGAAAGGGCCCTGGGGCCTTTTTGGAAAAAACATCGTTTAGAAAGCCTTCTATATAGGATGAGATGTCTGATTTCAGTTGGGGATCTGAATACACAAAGAAATCTAGTTTTCTTAAAGGAACCCCGGTGCTGATTTTGGAAATAATATCTTTTAGAAATCTTGCTGTTGAAGTAGAAAAATATCAAGCCCGTGGATTCGCCTTTTTTGTTGTGGAGCCTTTTTTTGCTTCGCCCTTTTGTGGTGCATTTTTCTGTCGTATCGCCCTTTTGTCGAGTTGCCCTTTTGTTGCATCGCTATTTTGTTGTGCACCCTTTTGGCGCATCGCTCTTTTTCCAGATCGCTTTTTTGTCTTGCGCCCTTTTGTCGTGTCGTTCTTTTTGTCATTCGCCCTTTTGTGGTGCACTCTTTTGTCGTTCACCCTTTTTTCGTGTGCCCTTTTGTCGTGATACGGTTGTGAACTATCTTACATAGGTGAGACAAGTCGTAGATTAGAAACTCGAATAGCAGAACACAAAGCAGCTATAAGAAATTGCTCCAACAAGACAGATTTAAATAGGCATGTTAGAGAAACTGGTCACAACATGAACTGGAATTCCCTTAAAGTCTGCAAATGACTGCAAAGGTTTGTTCCTGCCTAACATCTGGCAGGATTTCGTGAAAAATAGCTGCTACCATCGAGGTCAACGGAAACTGCAATAGGGACAGAAAAAAGTGACAACAAAAGACTGTCTGAAGAAGGAGAACAGTTTTCTCCAAAAATCTGCATATTTCCTAGTAGAAAATTCCCATATTAGAAGTTTGATTGGGTAATAGGAGTTGCAATTTAACTGGCAACCATATATTCTTAGAACTCTCATTTTCAGTACCTATCAGCCATTCTGTCTTATCAGGGAACTCTTCTCCTGCTTCAAAAAAAAAAAAAATTCTACTTTTTCCCCCTCACAAAAGGCCCATTTGGGTTATAGGTATGCAGGGACTGAACCAATATGATTACAAAATGACTTTAGATTAAATCAATCATGTATTACAAATTCAATTTGATATGCAGCACAAATAAAATACATTCATTAAGCATGAATTAAATGCACTAAAGATACAGGAAATGTAGAAATTAGCTTGCTTTAATGGTACATTTTGGTCATATTATGCATGAGGCATTTTAATCACATAAAAACTACAACTTGACTATACAATGCAATTTTATTGCATTGTATAGTCCAGTTGTAGTTTTTATGTGATTAAAATCAATTTAAATGACAATTTGGTTATATAATATAACAAACGTTTTCTTGGTGATCAAATGGTGCTTTGGTCACACAGTGAAATAAATGTTTCAGTGACATTAAAATGATGCATTTTAGTTGAACAAATCAGTAAACATTTTAATGATTTTAAAAAGTCACTTTGATTATTCAATACACTATGTTTAACACATTTACTTACCTTTGTCTGGTATGGTTTCACGATTTCCACAGAAGATAAGCCACAGCACACTAGGTTCTTTTCTCGCTGGGAAAAAAATATCAATAAATAAGGGGAAATTACCTTTTAAAGCAACAAATGATGACACAAACTAATTTTATTTACTCCAAATATTAGTTTTGCAAAGGAATTGTTACGTTTTTCAACTGTACATCAGCTTTAATCACAATGACATCAGAATTTGAATATGAATAAATTGTTTGTCAGTGTATACTAGTTCTGGCATTTCCAAATGACTGTAATGCTGTCTGAATTAAATAAGTCAGAGTTTAAAAATATTTTGTGCTTTCTCAGCATGCAGGGATTTTGCTGAAAAATGTAGCAATATGTTGACAATGTTCCAGTCCAACATACAGTAGCTGAGGTACATTCTGAAGCAAGAGCAAAGAAAGAGAGGAAGAAGACAGGAAAGTTGCTGATTTCTCTTCTACGTTCTAGAATTCTGAAGTGTATAAATGCAAACAATTCCTAAGGTTGAAGAAATTGGAACGTAATATATACATACATATATATGCATGGCTTTTATCGATTATGAAAAGGTCTTTGATTCAGTGAAACCATCAGCAGTTAAAATGGCTTTGAAATCCTGCGATGTTGAAGATGCATGCATTAATATTATTAATAACATCTATGAAAATGCAAGTGCAAAGATTTGGCTGTTTGAGAATACAGCACACATAAAAATTGGAAAGGCAGTGAGACAAGGTGACACCATATCTCCCAAGCTCTTTAATGCCACATTGGAAAATGTCTTTCAATCACTGAACTGGGAAAACAAAGAGATAAAGATTTATGGAGATTATTTAACTCACCTTCGTTTTGCTGATGACGTAGTCATTTCTGCAACTACCCCATCAGAGCTGCAGAGTATGATCCAGGAACTTGCTGACAAGACTAAAGAAGTGGGATTAAAAATGAACTTTTAGAAGACAAAAGTGATGTACAATGCTTTTACAAAAAATGAAGATTTATCGATTGATGGAGAAAAGCTGGAGATCACAGACACGTACGTTTATCTGGGACAGCAGATATCAAGTGAGGGTCACATTGGTGAAGAAATTAATCGGCATACAAAACTTGCCTGGAGAGCTTTTGGAAGAAACAGCATAATTTTCAAGAGCAATATGCCATTACGTCTTAAAAGAAAAGTGTTTGATCAATGCATCCTTCCAGTGCTTACGTATGGTGCAGAGACGTGGACCTTAACTAAAAGAGACATACAAAAGCTGCAGACAACTCAAAGCAGCATGGAGAGGTGCATGCTTCGTGTAACCAGGAGAGATAAGAAGAGGAACTCGTGGATCCAAAAACTGACAAGAGTGGAAGACATCATATCAGAGTAAAATCCCTGAAATGGCAATGGGCTGGACACACTGCTGGAAGGACAGACCATCAATGGACAGTCGAAATTTTAGATTGGATTCCAAGGGAGAGGAAAAGACCCAGAAGACCACATGGAAGATGGGTGGATGAAATTCGAAAGTATGCGGGAGTAACATGGAGGAGACTGGCACAAGACAAACCGTTGTGGAAGAGGCTTGGAGAGACCTTTGTACAGCAGTGGATTGAAAATGGTTGACAATGATGATGATGATATATAGAAACTTGAATAACATCTATATTAAGTAGTGAATCAATGCAACTTGAAATGAAAAATGTTTTCATGACAGCATGAAAAACAGCAATATAGCTTTTTAAATTTAATTTCTCTGAAAATCCAAGGTTTTCTACTGCTACTTTACTTTTTGGTATATCAACAGACAAAAAGTGCAAGCATTTTTTCTTTTGTCAACAAAATAATTAAAGTTTAAAATTGGAACTTCAACTCTCCGTCAGTATTTTGTTCCCTTTAAAGTCATTTTCTCTGCACGGTGATCAAGCAGTGGTGTTTTCGAATATAATTTCGCTTTACACAGAAAAAAACATGCTTGCCCATACATTTAAAGCAAAATAAAATATAAAAAATTAGCACTGCATTGTTCACTATGCTATGAAAACGATTTTATGGGTCACGCAAATGGCTCAAACTCCATCATTGACGGGTTAAGTACCCATTTTGAGATTTAATTTCACTTTAAAAAAGAGGAAAGGGGAAACAACGTTTGCTCTACTGTTTGCATTTGATAAAGATACTCTTAGAAATAGGAAAATATGCATTTCATTTGAAAAAAATCTTAAAAAATATGAAGCCACTGTTTTTCACTATTGCCAAAGTTATTAAAAATGAGGGTTCAGGAAATAAAAAACAAGGAATAAAAAATAAGGAAAAAAAAATTTAATGAGGGATCAGAAATATAATAATGTAATCGGAAGAGAAATGAGGGAGTGGAAAAAATGCTGCTTGGTCAGAAAAAAATTTAAATTTTGAAAATCCCTGAATGTTTTCATCTCTACCAGAACAACAATATAATTTCTGGCAGTTCCAAACATTTTTAGCCAGAGGACAGCATGAAAACATCCAAAAAGTATTGAAAAAACACCAAAGAAATGTCATGACATTAAAAATATCCAATAAATAATCCCAAAATGTTTCATACATATCAGATTCTTGAAAATATGAAAGTAAACTTCACAAAGATGTTGAATAACATTATTTCACTAAGATTTTTGATTTCAGAAGTATATTCAATGTTTCCTGTACTCTGTAAAGGACCAACAATTACCATAGCGACTGTGGAGAATATGTTGCTTTTGGATTGTCTGTAATGGTAGTAAACAGGAAATATTATACAGCAAAAAATTAACGATTACAAATTATTAAAATTCTACAAAAACTGGACTTCTTCTCAAAAACCCAGAAATAATCTGAGTGAATAATTAAAACACACAATTGGCGTGGATTAGGAACATCAAACAGAAGTCTTCGCTCTTTCCACGTTTATAAGTGAGTCACAGAAAAATTCTTATTGGCCGCCACCGAGAATCAAACCCAGGATCTTCCAGTTATGCGCTGGACATGCTACCACTGCACCACAGTGGCCTCGAAATCTCCAGACTCACATACAACTAACTGCCAAACCGTATGGCAGGTTGCTTCACTGGAGCCCCGCACAATGCTGGGGATTCACCAAAGATGGTAAGCAGCAACTGAACAAATAATGTGCGGTTTTTAGATGTGAGTGGTATCGGTCCATGGAAGAATTTTTCAATAGAGCTTTCATGAGCTCAGATTTTGGTGCAAATGCAAGAGATGCAGAAATTAACACTTACACCCCCTGGTGGCCAAACCATTTTTTACAAAAAATTTTAAATTATATGCAAAAGATTTCCCATCAGGAGCTGTATTCGTTGGAGAAAGAATTTTTCAAATCAGAGTTTTAGAAGCAGAGATATTGGGGGAAATGCAGTTTACTGTTACGCCCCCTAGTGGAAAATCTATGCGTAACTTGAAAAAGCGACTATACCTAAAATAGCCTTCGATATAAATGGAATTGAAAGGTAAAACAAGTTTTTCAATCGCGCGTTTAGAAGCAAATATATGGAATAAAATGTATTTATAATTCAACATCATCTGCATTTACACTCTATAGCAGCAAAATTGTGTATTGTGAAAAAAAAATGAAATAAAGGATCATCATTAGTTGCACATTTCAAGCTTCCCAATGCAAAAATAATTTTGCAAATCGGACTATTAGTTGCAGAGATATGGTGTCCACAGAGAACACATGTACTGATAACATAAGTACAATCTTTTTTATAAAAGATGAGCAAAAAAGTGTGGAAAAATTAATTTTCCAAATTTTCAATTAATAGATCTGAAATTTTCACAGATGTTATGACTGGGTCATAAGGTTACCCTGTGAATTTCACTACAGTACAGTCAAATGAAAACTTTTTGAATTTCACATAAAAAAATTTATTATGACGTACTGCCGGCAAATGCAAACGCGATTAAAAATTTTAGTGACTAGTTTTCACAATTTTTATCAGCTTCACACGAAACTTGATGGGTTTATTCCTTTTAGCAATTTATTAAGCGCATTAAGTTTTCAGCCAGTTTTGTCAAAATTCTGCGAAGATAGAGAATCATATTTTTTATCCCAGTAGCATTCAAGAGATGCTTATCAGTCAATAGGCCCGTGCACCTGTTTAGGAAAGGAAGTTTCTGCAACCCCTTCCTTCTCCCACACTCTACATCCAGTTCACAGTGGGAGAACAGCTAATGCTTATGATGCAACACTGTCTGTAAATCTTTTAACCAAACTAGTTCAGTATAAAAAGAAATACAATAATTCCAGGAGCTTTCCAGGAGTAATTAAAAATTACATTTTTTCTGTGAGTTTTCTAGGGCCCTGGAAAATAAAAATTTGATTCCAGAAGTTTTCCAGGAAATCCAGGAGGCATACAAACCCTGTAAGAAGTAAGAAGATACACTGCCCTTAGCTCTGAGCTGCTTTTTTTAGACCAGATTTGTTTATTTTCTCTTGCTATCTTTTCAAGCATGTCTTCAGTGCTTCAAAAATTCACTATGAGACTGGAGTGTTATTTATATAAAAGCTCCCACAAAACTCGTTGACAGATCCTCAAATACAGTTTTAAAAATCATCCTTTCAAATATTCCTTTTTATTTGTAAAAGTACCTCTCCTTTATCTTTGTGAAACAAAGTTGGAAGCTTCAGCTTTTAATGCTAAATCTGTATTAGATAAATAATGTGTGTGTGTGTGTGTGTGTGTGTGTGTGTGTGTGTGTGTGTGTGTGCGCGCGCGCGTAATCATGTATTTGTTTTTCCTAATTTGCAGACAATAAAACTATACAGGTATATTTTGAGCAAGTGTTCCTACATCAATGTGTTCTGTGGAAGACCAGTGGCATTATAAAAGTGCATGATCAATTGAGTGACAAAAGAAAAATATGCTTTTTAAAGAAAAAGAAGTTGCTTTCACAAATACAGATAGGTATGCATAAAATAGTATTCTGCTAATCCATTGTCAAGGTGTATTCTCATGACAGAGGAAACACTGACTGAGCATGAGAAAAAGAACTCTAACAACAAGTAATAATCCTTCCAAATGAGGCAAATTTAGCAAAGGTTATCAGATGGTTATGAGTGTTGAAACGATTTAATAGCCAAAATGCTTAAGAGATTTATTACCAGTAATGAGAGATGAGTTTGGAAAAAAATACAGTTTTAAAAGTAAATTTGAACAAATTAAAACTTTAATTTATATTGAGTGATGACATGAATTGTATCAATATTATGCATTTATTCAAGAGAGTAACAACTTGGTGAAATGTGAGAAGGAGGGTAATAAAGACATTCTGTTAATTTATGACCAAGTTTACAAATGTACCACTGGATAAGCTACTCTATAGTTTTAACATGCATTCCAAATCACACTCCACAAACATCTGCATAAGGAGTGTGCAAAAAACACACACACTTCCTGAAATTTAAGAAATGTTAATATGAAACTTGCTTAAAGCATTTGTGTTTTGTTGTTACACTGCAAATGTAATTTATAGCACATGTTGAGACTTCATTCATTTTGTGTGCTGCAGATTTCTGGATGCAATGATCAAATCTTTTAAATGCTATGTTAATAATAATAATAACGGAGGGCCTAGTGGATAGCGTAAGCAGCTACAATCCAAGAAGTCGCAGGCTCGATTCCACCTAGAACCATCGCCAGGCGCCATGGATTTTAACTTGAGATTACCTTCCTAAAAAGGTGTCGAAACAGTTGAAGGAATGTGGCGCCATCTAGTGCTTACAACATCAGCTAAGAAGATACAATATCCACTAGTTAAGAAACCTGCATACTGAAAAATCTCAACTCCATCATTATGATACTAAGAAAGATATTAGCACATACTGCATCAAGTGTGGCAAAGGATAAAGTGACTCTCATTTGAGCCTAAGGTAGAGGGGCCCGTTCGACAAGTAAGTTACGGTCTCCAGAGGGAAGCAATGAGAAGCATGTGGCATTACCCCTCTCATGGCTACCACAAGAAATAGTCAATGACCGGCTGGAGATGCTTCTGGGGCTACTAAGCCCAAGACCAAGCCAGACCAAAGTGCACGTCAATGCATGAGATGGAGTCCAGAAATGAACATGTACATCGTGCGAACATACTACGAAGTAACTAAAATGGAGACAGAGATGACAATGTACAGGAAAAGACTGTATGACAAATGGCAACAGCAATACCCAGACATTCAAGTCAGAGAACAGCGACTAGCGGATCAGAGACGGACCATTGTCATGAAGAATATGATACCATCTGCCATCCTGGAAGCCATCAAGCAAAAACTAGGTGATCAACCACAGAGTAGCGAGCAGCACATTGTGGAAGGGAATGCAGTGTCTGATGACAAACGTGAGACAGAGTCAAAAGACCAGATCAAACAAAGCCAGCGGGTACCATCAGCGGTTGCCTTAGAATTCAGGACAGTAGTCCTAGAGTTTGAAAGAATGGACCCTAACATGAGACATAGAATACTGAGGCAAAGACCTAACAGAGATATATGGCAAATAACACAACATCTCAACAAGTCTGCGCTATCAACCTACCTAGATGAAAATGGCACCATGTTAGAATCCATCCACACTACTGTGCCACAGTTGTACCCACAAGACTAAATGGGAAAAACACCATCCATCAGAAGGAACAAAGGACCAAGAAACCCATCTTACCAGCCTGGCAAAGAAGACTGCAGGGCCGAGTTGATGAACTCCTGAAGAAAATCGGCCAACTCACACAGTACATAAAGGGAAAAAGGTCCAAGAAACTGGTAGGAAAAGTAAAGCTCATCCTGAAAAGCACCAAAGTCCACACCAGGTTTGAAGAAAACCAGCAAATGGAAGGATACTTAGACACACTAAAACAAAGTCTACTAGCTATCAGCAAGAGACTAAGATGATACAAAGAGAGCACACAGCGACATATGGACAATAGTACATTCGAAAATGATTAGAAAAGCTTCCATCATAACATTACCAAGAAAGAAGACATCAAAGGCGAAGGACCAATAGAATGTGAAGCAGCAGAAAAATTCTGGAGTAACCTTTGGGCAAGGAATACAAACCACAACACCAAAGCATCACAGCTACAGTGAGAAAAAAAGGACACCATGCCAATATCAGGGAGTGGCCGACTGGAAGATCACAGCAGATGAACTTTAGCAAGCCATAGCTAAGACACACAGCTGAAAAGCACCAGGAGTTGATAACATCCTCAACTACTGGTACAAGAGGTTCACCTGTATATACAAATATCTGGCAGATCAACTGATCAACATGATCCAAAATCTAGTCTTTCCTCACCCAGGGAGTAATTATACTAAAGGCTAAAGACACAATAAATCCAGCCAACTATCGACCAATAGTGCGTCTACCTATGCTGTATAAGATCCTAACGACGTGCATCGCCAATCAGATGATGAGGCACATAGAAGGACAAGCAATTATGGCAGAACAGCAAAAAGGATACCAACTGGACTGTAGAGGATGCAAGGAACAGCTTACCATTGACAATGTTGTAACGGAGCAAGCTTTCAAGATTCACCACAACATGTACACAGCATACATCAATTACTGTAAAGCCTAAGATTCTGTACCCCACAGCTGGCTGATAGAGGTCCTTGAGATCTACAGAGTAAGTCCTATAGTCATCAACTTCCTCAAGGTGGCCACGGCAGGAGGGAAGACAACAATCAAAGTTGAGAACGTAATGACCAAGCCTATTCACATAAGGAGAAGCATCTTCCAGGGAGATTCACTTAGCCCACTATGGTTCTGTCTAGCACTCAACCCGCTGTCAACCATGCTCAATGAAAGCAAGTAAGGGTTTACCATCAAGTGCAACAAAACCAACAAGTACAAGCTCTTCCACCTCATGTACACAGATGACATCAAGCTTTACGAATCGTTGCAGAAACAACTCCAGCAACTAATCCGGAACACCGAGGGCTTCAGCAATCACATCAGGATGGAATTCAGCCTAGAGAAATGCAAGACACAAGGTATGAACCAAGGAAAGCATGATAGATACCAACTGAAGATCGGAGAACAGATCACAGCTATGGAGGAAGGAGAAGCCAATAAGTAACTTGCTATGATTCAAGCACAATGCCTAGAACACAAAGAAATCAAAAACAATCTAGCCGCCAAATACAACCAAAGGCTGAGGAAACTAATGAAGACCAAGCTCAATGTTCGCAACATCACTAGTGCTATCAACACATATGCAGTTCCAGTCCTCATGTATTCCTTCGGAATCATCAAGTGGACCACAACAGAGCTTGAGGAAATAATGCTCAATACCAGGACAACCCTCACTAAACATCACCAGCACCACCCGAAGTCAGCAGTAGAAAGACTGACCATTTGGGACAGGCAGAAGGAGGACGGGGAATGATTGATCTCCTGGAACACCGAGAAAAGAAATCAGCAGCCTCAGAAAATACTTCCATCAGAGCAAGGGACACATTCGCCAATAAACCAGAGTGACAAGAAGTACACATCCCTAGACCTCTCTACTCAGAACATCGAGATTGGAACGAGAGAGCGAAAAGAAGAAGCTTGGGGCAAGGAATTGCTACACAGAAGGCACTACAACGATCTGCATTCGGGCCATGTGGATAAGACTGCCTCCAATGCCTGCCTAACAAACAGATCACTCTTGCCTGAGACCGAAGGATTCCTGATGGCTATACAAGATCAAGTTGTAAACACCAGAAATTACCAGAAGCATATCCTGAAGGACACGTCACTGGAAAGCGACACGTCGGCAATGTCATCAAGCACCAGGGACCATCCAATATATCACAGCAGGATCAGAGTACTCACACAAATAGGGTACACAAACAGGTACAATCAAGTCGCCAAGATTGTCCATCAGAAATTGGCAAGAAAGCACCACCTCATTATAACTGAGCCTGTCCCCTACTACAAGTATGAGCCAACAACACTTCTAGAGAACAACACCCACAAAATGTACTGGGACAGATCTATCAGAGCAGATAAGACCATTCCCCATAATCAGCCCGACATCGTCCTGGTTGACAAGGAGAAGTCTACATAACCATGCCCAACATTCACAGCTCTATACAGACACTAGACCTTCAACCTAACACCTACATGGAACTACAGAAGGCAGCTATCCTGAACACTTGTAGGATAGTAAGGAAGTTCCTGGACAACTGAGAGAAAGAAATACCACTTCTCAGACCTGGTACGTCATACCCGTCCCAGAAGGAAGAGTTGGAATCTCATAATATGTATAATAATAATAATAATAATAATAATAATAAAAACAGTGAAAACTGGACTATAAATCCTCATGATTCATGCAGTAGTAAGCTATACTCAAAAATAGTAATACAACATGTTTTTAGTACTTCCAGTATCAATATTTCTAAACAGAATGACACAGGCATGACTGGATTTACTAGCAGTTCTTCCAATTTTTCTTTCATATTAAACACAAAAAATGGAAGGATGACATTATATTGTGTTGCATGATTGTCTTTCAAAATCGTTATCTTTCAGCAGCATTTTGGAATTCTGTGATGAATTACATTCTATCACTGCTACTCCAAACCACGGGTGGATTTACATGGAAGCCAACAATGCTCAGGAGCAGGGCTCTGTAATGCCGAAGAATCTCAAAAATAATGATTTTCCCTTTTTTTTTTAAACTTTGCTTCTGAAAAAAAATTCATAAAGCGATGAATAAATTTGCTGTTTTGGGTTTTGGCAGTGTGACTCCACCTGAACTCGATGCATGTCATCCATAAGTATGAATTTCCTAGCTTAAGTTTAGGCTCGTTAAAAATTGTTTTGAGAGTAATACTATTTAACACTATGCTACAAATGAGCTTAGAAATTGTGGTGTTATTTCTGGCCAATTTTCTTAGAATGCAATGAACATTTTGCTCTTTAATTTGGTAATACTTTATATGACTGCTCATCTATCACTTAAAATTTCTCTTCTCCTCATTAAGTTTAGTTTAAGAAGCAATCATGAGACTATTACCGTATAAGAAAATGGCATTGGAAAAGCAGGCTTTGCTGGACATGCTAACTGACTTCATCCATGTTTGGATTCTCTTTAGCGGAACTGTTAGTGGGCAGAACATGATGATATGTGACAACAGATCCCAAACCACATGTGACATAAATATCAAATGAAGCAGTGTCATAAACTAACCTTATGTAATACAGTCAAACCTTGATTTAACGAACATCAAAGGACCAACAGACTTGCACGTAAAATCGAGGAATTCGCTAAAACAAGGAAGCCTTTCAAATGAAACATTCAAATTAAACTAGTGTTCATAACATAATACATAAGCAGCTAAGTTTGCTTTCTTTCAGTGAAATTTAAATCATGTATATTACTTTCAATTATGAAATTTCTTATCAGAAATGTTACAATACGTACACATTTACTTTGCATATTTAATTACCTAATTCGTAGCATCAAAATTAATTCGTAGACTCAAATATGTAGCATCAAAATTTAAGCGTACTTTAAAATTACGAGAAAAATTATAGTTCATTTTTTTCTGATGCTTTTCAAATAAACTGCATGAAACAGAACATACATAATATGTGTTGATTACCTTTTTACACTGTAGAAAAGAATTGCTTTAGAGAAGATTGTTTATTTTTTTCTGAATGTTTAGCTTCATAAATTGCAGCTTCAGTTTTATGAAGTGCGTGAAAAACATTAATATTGAAGGGCATCAAGTAGTTTTTAGCACATTCTATACCCTTAGCAATATTATTAAAGCAGAACTGAAAGTTAGCTGCTTTAATAAAAGCAGCTAACTTTCAGTTTTGCTTCACCTTCTTCATCAGAATGTCATGCTTTTAGTCCTAATTGTTGATTCAAAAAATCATCAACGGATCACATTTGGCAGGTATGCACATTTGCGTCACAATCAACATGATCGGAAAACACAATACCTGATGAGGCAATTTCATTCCATTCTGCAAGAACGTCATCCGTAAAATTATCGGCAGGATTTCCAGTATTAGACTTACTTTATTCTTGTTCACAACCTGAGAAGCCTGCTTTATTAAGCAGTTTTTAATGATATTTGTAATAACTGCAATTCCACAACTGTCGCACGAAATGTATCGCATCGAAAATGTTAACTTTAGATGCATCATCCTTTGCATCGATAACAGAAAGTACTTTTCACATGAAAAACTTTTAATAATGCACTTTAAAAGACCTAATGACACCCAGATACAATTCACTAGTACAATTTGCTGGGGAAAAAATGACTTGAACATTTTTCAGATTGTTTATCTGAGGATGCGCAGAACACTGATCAATGAATAAGAGGACTTACTTTACTTCCTCTTTTTCATCTGTGATCCTGGGTTTGCATCAAACTGCGACAAAATGTTCATTTTTTCACTGATTGAAAATCTTTTCCGCTTTTATTTTTTGGTTGCAGTAATTTTTTCAATGCTCTCATAAAGTGCACTTTTGCAAACTATGTACAGTGATCAGTAAATTTCACTTCTAACTTTTCTAGTTTTATCTATGTTCATCAAAGCTTCATCTGTAAAAGAGTTGTATTTAATTTGACCTGTAGATTTAACACCGAGAAGAAAAGAAGAAGCGCAATTTGAGGAAGAATTCCAGAGGTTCAGGAATGGGTACGTACAATGTGTATCTCCTGACTTCAAAGAAAGCTATCATTTTCTGACTGTAGCTGAAAACAAGAATCCCCAAGGTACTCTAGATTTCCTCCACCACACCGCCTTTCTTTTTCCTGCTTACTACCCATGCAAGAAAATGTTGTGCGCCTTTGGAACTTGTTGGTCCTTTGTTTTCCCAAGTAAGATGCTTACACTCAATAGTCAGAGGAAAGATGAACTGATTTGTGATTCCGTCAAGCTGTGTCGCAGATGGTGTTCTTTGAAACGCTGGTTAACCACATGCATGAAATTTTCCTGTTACGAGAGGCTCCCTTTCTAGTTAACTTTTAACATGAAAATGCTGGTTAACATAGTTTGGTGGTTTAAAAAAATAAAAAATGTTCGCTAAATTGAGAAAACATGTTCGTTAAATTGGGAAACGCCAGGCATTAATTTCAATGTGGTTCCCACCGGACCACAAAAAAATGTACATAAAATTGCAGAATTCGTTAAGTCGCAGTCCGTTAAATAGGGGTTTGACTGTATGTTAAAGTACTGTGGTTCAGCGACCATTTTTATAAAAGTTATGACTTTTCTTCACTTATAATTTTTGAGTTTTATGACAACAAACCAAACACACACCATAGTGAAAATAGTCAAATCATACTTAGGAGAGCCCAAAAGATGTATTTCTATTTAAATCTGGAAGCCAAATATTTTTGTGATTACAGTACTTTCTCATACATTAAAGGGATAAGTAAAAATTTGTGTAATTTGGGAGGGAGGAGGAGGGGGTATGTGGTAACAAAAAACATCATTTTTAAAGAATGTCAGGCAAAGTGAGGGGAAAGGGTTGACAAAACTGAAGCTCTGCACAGGACCCCAATAACTCTGAACCCACCACTTCTCCGAACTAAAACTATGATGTCCCAATTTAATTAGGATAATAGAGAAATTTGCAGTTTTGGCAATTCTTCCTGTTTGGAAGTATGGAAGAAGCCACAAACTTCAACAAAAGTGCTTTCATTATTATATTAATTAATGTAACATTTAGTGGTAAAAAAAGAAAAAGAAAAAGGTTATCCAAAAATTTCAAAGGTTATATTATCAATGCAAAAGTTATTAGGTCTGTGCACAAGTTTCCAGCACTTTATGGTCAAATAAATGTCATACTTACACTAGATGGTTGAATTTAATCATCACCAAAGTATATCTACACTTTGCATCTACTTCTGTATCCTGTACAGCAAAAGGAGATGCACATCTGCACTCTACATTTCCTTCAGCTGTGCACTACACTGCTTGTCCTCCATGATGCAATCACCACTTTTGAACTTCACAAATCACTCATGACACATTCTTGAACCTAAAGCTTCCTTGCCATGTGTCGAATAAATCCACTTTTGTGCTTTTCCAGCAGTAATATTTCTGAGATTAAACGTGAATAACAGACAGTGATGAATATGCAGTTTCTCAGTCACCGTGTCCTAGCTCAAAAACTGCATGTGTGCTGTCCGCCTATATGTGTCATTCAATGCAGTGTTGCAACCTCACTCTCACAGCAGGAAACTCTGACAAAAACTCAACCATTTCACTTTTGCACCCAGCTACATGAAGTGCCGGAAACTTATGCATAGACCTAATATACATATACACTATATTCACAAAAGTCACCCAGAAACCTGGAAGAGAAACACAACATAGTATTTATTGACATACTCATACATTAGTATGGTGTCAGTCCACCTTTGGCCTTAATGCATGCATTTACCCTTCAAGACTATGCATTTTGACAAAATTTTGGACCACAGCGATAAGTATGTGCTTCCATTCAGTACATAATGCTGCCTCTAACTGTTGCTTAGTAGTAGGCCTTGGTTCCAAACTTCTTGTGAGGCACTCCAATTCATCCCATAGGTTCTCTATGGAATTAAGATAAGGGGTCTGTACTGGCAAGTCCACACACGATACGGAATTATCATCAAACCACGCCATAACAGTCCTTGCTTTATGGCTGGTTGCATTGTCCTGCTGGTACCAACAAGGCTTGGTTCCATACTATTGCAACAGAGTTGAGAGGGCACAATTGTCCGGAATATCGAGGTAGATGTGCTGGTTAACAGGTTTGCCCACAATAACCAATGGGCCGGGATCATACCATGAAAAACACCCCCACAAGAGTACACTGTCAGCTCCAAACTTGACCACAGGAACAGTACACTGTGGTAAATAGCGTTCTCGGCCTGCCGCCATACCCACACACGGCCGTCAAGACTGATGGATTGTATATCTGGATTCATCAGTCCATTGGACCCATTTCCATTGATCTACGGTCCACGATAAAGGTTCTTTACACCATGCTAAACGACGAGTAGCATTCCAAGTGGAGATGAAAGGCTTATGAGCAGCTGCGCAACCACAGTTACTCATGGAATGAAGTTTTCTGTGAATGGTACGTGTCCAAACTGAGGTTCCAGTATTTTTACTCACCTGTACACTGAGGCCTTGTGCAGCACTCCGTTGATTATCTGTAATGACTCTCCTGAGGCTTCGACACCTTCTATCATTGATTTTCTTTGGTCTGCAAGTATGTTTTGCTGCTTCAGGCACACCATGTGTCTTCCACTTATTCAGTACATCCAAAACAGTTGACTTGGGTATGTTTAAACGCCTTTCAGTTTCTCTATTGGACAACCCACTAATATAACACGCAACAATCTTTTCTTTCTCAAAGTTAATTCTCTCCCATCATGACATTTTCACTCCACCACACAGTGCGATATGATCGCGGTCAGCTGCAGGCTTGTTTTTATACCGTTTGCAGCTGTACCGTGCATCTTAACAATGCAGCTTATCCGTTCATTTGCTTCTGAAGGGGTGTCCGGTGATTTTTGTCAATATAGTGTATATACAGGGTACATAGGAAAGTCCCTTTAGCCTGGAATAACTTGAGAACAGAGAGAGGTAGAGTTATGCAAGTGAGATAACGGTATAGTAAAGCGACTACGCCGGATTGAAGGCAACCGATAGCAGCGCCCCTAGTGGCAAAATGCGGAAGTTAGCCAATACAAATCGAAAACGAAAAGAGATAAAGCAAAATTTCCAATTACAAAGTTGTAGAGCATCAATTAATTAGCACAAAATGACATTTGTTTAACACGGATAAGATAAATTGTCACCTGAATACCCTACAACAATTTGTCCGAAATCGATGCGCGACGATTCGAATCTGCATATTCACATTTCCCAAATGTAGCCTTTTGCAAATGCAGTTTGTGTCGTTCTACCGTACGTATGATATAAAAACCAGTAACAGGATGTACCCTGATCAGAAGTATGATATAAAAACCAGTAACAGGATGTACCCTGATCAGAAGTATGATATAAAAACCAGTAACAGGATGTACCCTGATCAGAAGTTTAGGTCTATGTACGCTGTGTGAGAACGGCGAGCTTGGATTTCTTGGATTACGTAAAAAATCAGGTGTATGCAACAGCGCCTACAAGTCTTCTGGATCTATGTCGTCATGTTACAGATGCTTGCAATAGTAAGACACCTTCCATGCTGAGGAATGTGCATGCAGAGTTACTTTCACGAATACAAATGTGTATCGTGGGCGATGGCGAACTCTTCGAACATACTCTACATTATTTTTTTATCACTGTGCGCCAGTTTGTCTTTTTTGTTTTTATTTTGTCTGACGTCATCAAACTGTATTGACATAAGTACGCATTTATGCAATAAATTGTGTGTATTTGCCCATACCTATGCCTGTTCCCTTCAAACGTTCACACAAAAGGTCGAGCATCGATTTCGGACATTTTAGGGTATTCAGGCGACAATTTATCTTATCTGTGTGAAACAAATGTCGTTTTGTATTAATTAATTGATGCACTACAACTTTGTAATTGGAAATTTTGCTCTATCTCTTTTCGTTTTCGATTTGCAATGGCTAACTTCCGCATTTCACCACTAGGGGCACTGCTATCGGTTGCATTCGATCGGGCGTAGTCGCTTTACTATACCGTTATCTCACTTGCATAACTAATACCTCTCTCCATTCACAAGTTATTCCAGGCTAAAGAGACTTTCCTATGCATCCTGTATATGTACAGCACTAGAACATACACTGAGTTAGCCTTGCATTAGGAGCCCTCTCCCCATCCATTTTACAAATTCGGAGTGATAATGAAGCACTATGGGATATCAACAGCACGTGTGGTTACTGTAAATTGTGCACACCTATCCTCTGTACGTAATCACTAAACATTTTCCAGCAATGCTGAAATGTGGCAACTAAAGTCAATTTGACTGTGATCAGATAGTTGGGGTATGGATGGCAGGTGCCAGTATTTCAGAAACAGCTATACTTCTTGGCTGCTCGCATACTACTGTATCAAAGGTGTACTAGGACTGTATTAACTATGCACAGGCATGCAGCGCAACAGCTCACATTGGTCAGCCACACACACACACAGTTGATCTGAGAGGTGAGCATCGGGTGTAATGGCTGGTAACGACATGCAACAGTCACCCAGCTCACCCACCAGTACAACGGTGGTGCAATTAGACATATTGAGTTGTCGGAAAAGTCATGACGTATTTTAGTCGTGTTTTGCGAAGGTCATTTATTGATAGAAAGAACAAAGATCAATCAATGATATAATGCCCGTTTTGTTCGATAACCTTTTGCCATCCTTCAGTGAGCTGCAGAATGCCTCCTCGTTCATAGAAGGACCTGTCTTTCGTGGCGAAAAACTGTACACGGTGCTGATTTACAGCCTCATCTGAATTGAATGTTATACCACATAAGGACTGTTGAAGAGAGCAAAACAAGTCGAAGTCTGATGGCGCAAGGTCAGGCGAGTATGCTGGGTGTGGCAACACATTCCACCCAAGCTCCAATAATAATTTTTGGCGGCTGATCACACTTGTGTGTGGTCTCGCATTGTCAACACCTTTATGATGAATGAGCTCTGGACGTTTCTGGATGATGGATTTGTTCAAACTGTCAAATTGCCGACAGTACACATTCGAATTGATTGTTTGGTTTCGTGGTAGGAGCTCGAAAAACACAACACCTTTAAAATCCTACCACACTGAGACCAGAACCTTCCTCTGATTGATGTCTGCTTTGGATGTCGTTTGAGGTGAAGCAGCACATCAGGACCAAGACCATTTGCACAGCACATTGTTGTACACAATCCACCTTTCATCACCAGTTATCAGGCGCTTCAAAAGAGGATCATTTTCCTCACATTTAATGAGCATAATGCAGATGTTTATATGCGCCATCAATTGAGCTTCTTTGAGTTTATGAGGAACCCACACATCAAGCTTGCTTACGTATCCCAGCTTCTTCAGCTGGTAGTGAATGCTTGAATGATGGATGTGCAATGTGTCTGCAATCTCTCGTGTCGTGTAACGCGGGTTTGAATCGATCAATGCCTTCATTTGGTCGTCATCAACCTTGGTGGGCCTCCCAGACCTGAGCAGCACCGTTGAGGTCAAAATCACCAGCACGGAATTATGTGAATTACCGCTGGCACCGACGTTCTTGTAGAGCATTATCACCGTACACTTTATGCAACTTTTCACAAGCTTGACACGTGTTCTTCTCTTTACGGAAGTAAAACAGTAAAATATGGTGAAAATGCACAGTTTGGTCTTCCATCTTGAACTTGATATCAAATATCCGCAAATCAACCAAATCGCTCACTGTTCCTATTAGACTGCAGCTAGAACTGGCACTTGTTGAATGCCATAGCGATAACAGAGCAGCCTCTAGTACTTCCAAAACCACCCAACCGCCATCGGGTGCCAAAATACCTCATGACTTTTCCGACAACCCAATATTTCCACATGCACCATATCTTGCTTCCCCTGGGGTTCCACAGCACAAGACCATTGAGGGTACCACATGACAATGCCCCATCATTACAAACAATTCTTCACATGCGCCAAGCAACATCGGTAACGAATCCTCAACAGGTAAAAGAAGGTTGTCTGGAGTGATGAGTCCCATTTTCTTCAGCACCATTCTAACAAACGGGTTTGCATATGGTGCAAATGACATGAAGCCCTACACCCTGGTTGCACAGTTGGGGTTCAACAGGCCAATGGAGGTGGTGCCCTGGTTTGGGAAGCTGTTTTCTATCAAGCTCTAGGTCCATTGGTTATCATCCCACAAACACTGAATGGATGCTACAGTGACCTGTTAGCCAACCATCTTCATGTACACTGAAGTGCCAGAAAAACTGGTACAGACGAGCTTATGCAAAACACATAGCAGCATCACCTATACGCGTACTCAGTTGCATCCACCAGTGCTTATATAAAGCGAAGACATCCTTGCCAGCTGTCAGAGCTGTTTTCAGCATGAGAATGACAAGCAATAAAGATTTATGCAATTTTCAACGCAGTGTCATAGTTGGCGCTCATGAGATGGGCCATAGAGTTTTGGAGGTAGAAACGAAGTTCGGATTTTCACAGACGACCATTGCAAGGTACTACAAGAATTCTGGCAAAAAGTCCAACCTATGATACCAGTGTAGCCGTAAAAAGACATTAGGTGAATGTGACCATTGGCTGCGGTCAAGAATCGTTTCACGCGATAGGCGTGCAACACTCTCGCAGGTATCATCAGAATTCAATGTTGGAGCATCCGGACTGTGCAACATACCCTGCACGATATGGGCTTTGGGAGCCGACGCCCAACTCGAGTCCCCTTGATGGGTGAACGACACAAAGCTATGCGCCTTTGCTTGGGAACGTCAACACCGCCACTGGACACTTGATGGCTGGAAACAAGTAGCCTGGTCTGACGAGTCACGTTTCCAACTGTATCGAGCAGATGGAAGGATTCGTGTGTGGCGAAAATCCCATGAAGCCATGGATCCCACCTGTCAACAGGGAACTGTACCGGCTGGTGGGGGTTCCCTAATGGTATGGGGTGTGTTTAGCTGGGCTTCACTGGGATCCCTTGTACGTCTACAAACGTCTGTGACCAGCCAACGCTATGTGCGCATCCTTTCTGACGAGGTACACCCGTTCATGTCCTGCATTCATGCTGATGGGTTGGGCCTGTTCCAACAGGACAATGCACCTCCACACAAGTGTCGGGACGCCACATTATGGTTAGAGGAGCATTCATCTGAGTTTGGGGTGTTGTCATTCTCACCCAAGTCGCTAGATCTGAACGTGATGGAACACATATCGGATGCCATGCAACGCGCTATCGAATACAGGAATCCGAGACCTCAGAATACACCCGAATTGTGTAATGCTCTGCAGGAAGTATGGTGTGCATTGCCAACAGCATATTTCCAGAAGCTAGTGGAGTCCATGCCCCGTCGTATTTCTGCTGTCCTGCGCTCCCGCGGGGAACCTACCAAGTATTAGACTGGTGTACCAGTTTTTTTGGCACTTCAGTGTATATCTGCAGGAGGTTTACCTGGACCCCAATGCCATCTTCCAACAGGACAACATACTGTGTCATGGGGCTCATATAACTGCGGAGTGGTTGGAGGAACATAACAACGAATTCGCAACATTGCCTTGACTCCCAAACTTCCCTGACTAACTCAACTGAACATTTGTGGGATATGCTCAATTGGGTTACAGTCAGGGAAGGAGAAAAGATGTGTGAGAACTGCTGATCCTCCACCATGGAGCGAGCATGAACTGACAGACCTGCTGCAGCGGACATGGGTCAAGTTACACAGGAAGGATGTTCAACACCTTGTAGAATCTGTTCCTAGACATCTGTGAGCCATAATCACACAGAAGGGTGGTGGGCCAACGAGTTATTAGACAAGTGTTCCTAATGTAAAGCTAACTTAGTGTATAGTGCAGACGATGGATACCACATAATATACTAATACGGAGACATTTTACAAATGCTTCATAGAGATTGGCAGCTATATATTGAGAATAGTGTCTCTGAAGAAAAACACCTAAGAAAAAAAAAAGAAAAAAAAACACAGAGAATACATTAAAACTTCAAAAATCCAGCATCCAGAAAACTGGCAACTTCAGAAATCCGGCACTTTTTGGATATCGTTTTCGTGAGAACATCCATTGTTTCACGAATAACCATGGAAATCACCCGATGTCCATATCAACAACACAGCATGAGATAATCCGATCTCAGCATGCGAATTGCCGATAGCCACCTACGTGTAACATCGGGAGGTTTCACAAATTTGTCATCTCGTTGGGCCGTGCTGAAGTGACGCAGATCAATGAGGCGACGAATCGGTGTGTACGTTTGAAATGCATGTCTAACGTGTCATGATGATCTGTGCTTGGTGGTGGCAGTAAGTGGATTCGATCGTGCAATGACATCTTCATCGGCCTTCATGATGCATCACGATAATCACCTTCGCAATCTATCGTAGTTTCACGAGTCGAAAAACCATAACATCAATATAAATTCCCCATAGGGTTTTCACGATATATCGATACATCGCCAGCCCTATCGGCTGTTCTGGCTTTTTTTTCAAGTTTTTGCCTGACCAAAACGATTTTTTTTCTCACAAATTGTGAAGAATGCAATCAGCAGCACGACGCCTGCATATTTATAAGGCACAGACGCGCAAATTTCCGTTAAAGCAACCTGTTACGCAGAAGTATATGCTTTATGTAACGCAAGTTACGCAATTTTTGGATAGATTCAGAAATCTGGCACTCGTCCGGTTCCGTCGATGCCGGATTTTCGAGGTTTTACTGTATATTGAAAACTGTTATACAAGGTAGGATCCAAAAGTTTGGGGACTTGGCCTATAGTTTCTTACCTTGAATACTTTAAAACACCAATGCACAACTACCTGCAAAATAATCCCCTTGTGCAACGATGCACTTTTGCCAGTGCTCGTAAAACTTCTGGAAGCATTGCTGAAAGCCATGTTCTGCAACCCCTCATAATGCCTCCTGCATTGCTGATTTTACCTCATTTGTTGACAAAAACGACATCCCTGCTGATTTTGTTTCATCAGTGGAAAGCGGTAAAAATCACAGGGGGCTAAGTCGGGTGAATGGGTGGGATGTGGAAGCACATTAGTACAATTTCTGGTGAGAAACTCCATGACCAGCAGGGACCAATGTGCAAATATATTTTCATGGAGAAGGTACCATTGTCCACTTTGCCACATCTATGGCCGTTTATGACGGATTGAAACCTGTAAGCGATCTAAAATGCCCAGAGAACGTTCCTTGTTAACTGTTACGCCCTCAGGAATAAATTTGGAATGGACAACGCCGTGAGAATCAAAAAACACCTCTTGCATGACTTCCCCTCTGCTGTGATCCTGCCTGAACTTCTTTGATCACGGTGAAGATGGTGATTTCCATGTTGAAGAAGCACTCTTTGGCTGAATATCAAACAAGAAGCACCATGTTTCATTACCTGTGATGATGTTATCCAAAAACGTAGGATCGCTATCAGCTTTGTTGATTAATTCACCCCATATCCGCATCCATTCATCCTTTTGTTCGGAGGTCAAAAGGTGAGGGACAATGTGCTGACACTGTGGTGCACCTTAAGATCCTCCGTCAAAATGCACTAGCATGTGGTCTCTGATAAGTTAGTTGCATTAGCGATTTCCTCAATGGTTAGACGACAATCCTGACCAACACACTGCACCACCATCATAATGTTTTCCTCACTCCGTGCAGTCACAGATTGACCACAGTGCTCATTATCTGCGATGGTTTCTCGGCTATCTTTGAAACGCTGATACCACTCGCACACCTTCGATCTTGCCATCGTAGAATGACCATACACCTTCGATCTCGCTATCGTAGAGTGACCATAAACCTTTGATCTCGCCATCGTAGAGTGACCATACACCTTCGAAAGCATTTCTAAGGTCTCCGCAGCTGTTTTACCCAAACGCTGACAAAATTTAATGTTACGGCGTTAGCCTTCAAAAGCTATGTTTCTCACATCGAAGAAGACAGACAACTAGCCATAACAGCAAACGTCTACGAGCGCATTCCAATCACATTTTCCATGGGCCAAACCATTCTGACTATGGAGGGGACGGATGGCGGGATATGTATTTCAGATGTCATAACTTTAACTACGTGCTTGCGTTGTCACGGATACGCGCTGTCCCCGAACTTTTGGATCCTACTCTGTGCATAGTCTCTGGTGAAGATCAGTATATGGGATACATGGAACAGGTACATAAACTAAAAGTAAAATGTTGAATTAAAATTAAATGCTTATTATGTAACAAAGTGATGCATAATTTGAATGACCTACTACATTTCACTAACTAGTGATTAGTACCAAAAATTTTAAAATAGCTGAAGTCAAAAAATATAATAACTACAGAATTCCTAAATTAAGCCAAATTTAAACTTACTCTGTGCTCTATCAGATGGGCATTACAGATCAACACAGTGAATCCTTCGTAAAGAGCTGATGTAACAGTGTTTAGCTTCAGAAAGGTAGTATACAATAAATTTCTTCCATCAAGCTCATATATACCAAGACGTGCATCTCTCACACTTGTAATACAGCCCTGTAAAATGTTTACTTCATGTTTCATTTGAAAAAGAAACATTACAAGCACAGGCATATACAAAGGAAATTAAAATACAGGAGTCTACAAAATGAACATATTTCTTTTGAATCCCCTGCCGCCACCCCATTCTAAAAAAAAAAGATGCGTCATCGTTGTAAGGTGACGGAGTCTAGCTCCCAATAATTATTTCATGTAGCAACCTTTTCTGTATCAATTTATTATTTCAAATGCAATGTAATGTGAATTCCAATGCAAGTGTAAGACACTTGGCGCATTTCTTTTGTACGCCATATTAGGGAGTGCTGAGCCAGGCATGTGCCCAGCAGCATCCGCTGACCTTGACGGCTGGGTCTGATGTATCAAAGGTCACCACTCCCAGGGAGAGGCGACTTCCACGCCAATAAGATTTCAGAAGCTTGAAGAGGGGGTGGGGGAGGGAAGGATAAGGCTATAAAAGGGAGTGACACGTTCACTCAAAAAGCTTTCAGCGTTTCGCCTTCGACGTGGTCGGACGGCGTGTTCAAGCAGAGTGATGGTTAGACCTCTCGGGAATTTATGTTTTGGCTGATGGAATGGTCAGGGTTTTTCAAAGATCAGAGATCGACCGGGATTTGAATGGAAAGACTCAAGTTTAACGTAGCGGAGGGTCTTCCGAGATAGTAAAATGTTCGCCATCTGGAAACCTGTTGGCACATGGAGATAGCTAATCAAACAGAGTTTATTTTCTCATCTATTAAATTTCGTCACGTCTAACAAAAGACTTGTTATTGGAGTTACTCGTTGTCTTTGATATTAAGTAATTGCCAACTACAAGTTCCAGTGTTTCAGCGATCGAGTTCAACACGACTGGATCCAAAAGAACCTACGCCGGGTCCGTTTGGGAGATTCGGAATCCGTGAGGCCTAGTGGCAGATCAAACTCAGCGGGGCCCGACAATCATTATACATTATTATTTCACACTAATAAGCCAAATTGGCATTGTGGCTTAAAAAGAGGAAAACAAATTACATTCAGGAAATCTATTGCAGAGCAACTCAAAGAAAATGTCATTCATAAAAGCAACTAAACAGATTATAAAATTATGATAAGTAAAAAAAAAATTGAAGGGCACTTCTGAAGAAAGAAATTGTTTGCCATAATATGAGCTCAGCAGTAAAATATGCCCTCAATACATGAGCAAAGTAGTAAAGCACATAATTTACACTTCAGTTATGTAAAATTTAAAAAATGCAATATGAGAGCTTTCAACCCCTAATTTCCAGTCTTTTTTAGCCAAAGTTTTGGAACGGGAATATTTATTCTGAGATCTGTGTGTGCATCATTGTGTTCTTATAGATTGTTAACAGAAGCAGAATCATCAAGTTGTGTCAGATTGATAACTGATTTCCAAATTATTGTGGTGATTTAAGAAGAGTCTGAATTATAGTTAATAAATACACAGCTGAAGTGAACCAGGAACATCAAATAGAAGCCATATATAAAAAATATAAACGTGAAAAGAGCGATGGCTTCAAACGTGGAAAGAGTGTTATATAAATGTGGAAAGAGCGATGGCTTCTACTTGATGTTCCTAATCCACATCAACTGTGTATTTATTATTCATTCGCCTTCTAGTTATTTGTTCAGTTGCTGCTGTTCATCTTTGGTGAATCCCAGCATTGTGCGGGGCTCCAAAGAAGCAACCTGCCAGGTGGTTTGGCAGTCTGCCATATGTGAGTCTGGATAATTTCGAGGCCACTGTGGTGCAGTGGAAGCCTGTCTGGCGCATGAACTGAAAGGCCCTGGGTTCAATTCCCGGTGGCGACTGATGAGAATTCTTCCATGACTCACTTATAAACGTGGAAAGAGCGATGGCTTCTATTTGATGGATTATAGTCCTTGGGGGAAAGACAAATTTCTAGACTTAGATAGAAAGGCCATTTCACGTAATATGAAGAAACCAAAAATGAAGCAAAAATTTTCATGCATGATTTATTACGTATTAAACATTAGGAACAGTAAGATATTTCGACTGAAACATCAGGCTTGTTCACTCTAGGAGCAAGCACTCAGGTGGTTGACATAATTTCTTTAGCTGTTGCCAGTAGAGATTTCCAAATTATTGGAATATTGAAAGGTGTGCCCGAATTGCAAGAGTTTTTATTGAAGATAATTCCAATTCTTTCTCTGTAGCGTAATGAAAATTTGTTTGAGAAGGGTGCAGTGCAGTCCTTTTGGTACTACTCCAGTTTGGAGAAGTAGTCAAAAGAGGAAGTGCAGAAGTCGGAAGGCTTTTTCTGGCATCCCTTTTATGTTCCACAATTCGGCAGTTGTTTGCATGAAAAGTACTACCAAATTCCAATATAAAATTTCTCATATGAGGAAGTAGGCACAGGGATGAGGTATACCCCAGGATGGTCTAAAAGATCAAGAGGATCTCTATCTTTAGATATTGATTGGATGGTAGTGGGAGAAAGATTGATTGCAAGCCTGTAACTGAAACTGAAATCTCTATATGGTAATAAGTACCATGGCATTCTGTCCACCACGTTTAGCATCATTCGCAAGAAATTGAATATACTCCATGGTATAACAAAAAATATTTAACAAGGATTTCTTGTACATACCTTAATTTAAAAGATGTTGAAATGTAGCGTAGTAAATACTCCACAGAAAATCCTCGCGAAAAGAAGTCACAGTTCTTCATCGAAGCATGTATGTTTCCATTAGGCCCAATGTCGTCATGCTACTAAGCCTAAATTGCTGTTTGAACAAAGGCTTTTGTACGTCGATATCTGTCAATTTTTTTACTTAATATTCTCGATTCTCAAATCAATATCCACATCGCACGACGTAAAATTATTTATCTTCTCTCGAGTTGTGATAGCTGTTAAACTATGAAATAAAAAATTTCAATTAAAAATGACCGTGGAAATTGACTAAAAGACGATGATATTGAAGCCACCGGACGGTATGTACACTGAAAACGAAAATTAAACAAAGAAGTTGAAGTAATGAATGAATGTTGCAAGAACCTTAAAGGACTTTAAAAACCTTTAAAAGCTTTAAAAAACCAAGGAATCACTCAACGTCTCATGAACCAACATGTCACCGGACGCGTTTCGTCTGCATTTTCACAAGGCATCCTCAACTCTACTCTTTTCGGGAGGATTTTCTGTGGAGAACTGACTACTACGCTAAATTTCAACATCTTTTAACTTAAGGTATGTACAAGAAATCCTTGTTAAATATTTTTTGTTATACCATGGAGTATATTCAATTTCTTGCAAACGATGCTAAATGTGGTGAACAGAATGCCATGGTACTTATTACCATATAGAGATTTCAGTATTAATGTCTACGTATATACGCATATTAGTACATACAGTACTATATGCAGTGTTTTTTATGTTCTGTAACCGAAACTTTTGAAAATTTTGACAAGTTTGTAAGTACAAGAATGGTGGTAGGAGATTGAACCAATAAAAGAAAGGGGCGATTTCTGCAGAGGAGATAGGTGATAGACAAATTGATTGGCTTCAAACTTTTTGAAAAGTTTTGTGACAATTCCGAGGGGAAACTGATGGTTTGTGGCAATTTCTTGGACGATTGCATATTCTTGTTGCAATAAAGGGGTTCCATGCAAATGACATTGGTGCAGTGAGCGAGTGATTTTAGAGCTGCAACATTATAGGAAAGAACAGTATTAGAGTAAAATGGGATGACGTTTGTGATAGTGGTTTCTAGACTTTCATGGTAGCAAGGTGCATAATGATTTGGCAATGTAACAATTCATTTCGAGTTATGAGAGAATTGTGTGCTTTACTCTCAGTATTCAAGGTTTTGGGCACTTAAAATGATGTCTATAGTTATAAAAACTTATTGGGCAGAAAGTAATGACTTGCATCACTTAAAAAAGGAAATTGAAGGCAATTTTAAAACACATTTTATTTAAAGTTCAGTAACTGATCTATGTTGATCAGACTGGATGCAAGAACTATCATGGTATCTACCTACTGAGTGTGTCAGGAATAGTGTCTGGAAAGGTCATTATTGGAAAGGTCATCATTGGAAAGGTCATTATTGGAAAGGTCATCATTGGAAAGGTAATTATTGATAAGGTATGCATACACGAGACCGACCAAGCAACAAAAAAGCTGAACTTTTCAATCGGGCAAAAAATCAGAACATGCAGCAAGAAAGTGTGAATATAAAGCAACACAAGCAAGATGGAATTGTTCACTGTATTCAAAATATAAAATTACTGAATTCAAAACAAAATAAAGTGGTTTTAACCATTTAATGTCCATGACCCAAAATTTTTTTATCACTCCAAATACCATAATGCCCAAAACTGTCTGTTGGTTCACTTCTTTGTCTTATTAATCAGCTTGACAACAATAGTGACTGAGAGTGACTGCTGCTGATCCTTCATAGGTGGAGAAAAACTGAAGAACAGGCAAGAGCAGGAAATCTGACTCACTCTAGGCAGGCGTTTCGGGCGGCTATGGCTGTTTGTATGCACGGTCGTTTTGGGCGTTATGGTTGTTAAAGGGTTAAAAGACACTACTTCAGATGCATCTTTTTTTCTTTTTGTACTTGTTAGAACATCAGCTCAATTTTCCTCTTGTGTTGTTTTCTTCTCAGCAAGTTCCATGGCTATATTTGTCTTTTGTTGACTTTGCAGATGAACAGCAATTTTTGCTTAGTTTTCATTTCTGTTAATATTATTCCCTCCCCATTTCTTCACTACTTTTCTTTCCCCCCTCCTACTCACTCAGATGACAATAATTAATCCATCATGCTGAAAGAACTTTCAGCCTGGAACCATGAATGTATGATATCAAAGCTTTCACTATTTTAAATAAATGGTGTAATTTCAACAATAGGAATGCTTTTGGACACCATGCATTAATTCCTACAATTTTTCTGAATTTGTCACTTCCGTTTTTGGAAATTTTCCTCTCCCTTATCAAGCTGATTGCAAACATTTATGGGGTGGAAATAACATTTAACAACACAGGAGAGTACGAACATCGCAGGGAAATAAAAATTATGATCACAAGAAAAATCTTCACTTGGCCGAATTCCGTTTTCGGAAACTTCTTCCTCCAGTTTTAGGCTGAAATGCAGTATTTGTGGAATAAAAGTATGTTTAAGAACAATACTGGGCAGAAGGAACATCGCGAGAAAAAAACCCCAAAAAAACCCACAATTACGGGAGAAATCTTTGTTGCATCTAATTTCCGTTTTCGAAAGTTTCGAAAGAGGTAATTCTGTCATCAAACAGAAAACTAATCCCCCTCCTCCGCCATTTCCCCAAAAAATTTCTGTTCAGTTGTGCATTGATCTCGAGAATGCCCAAAATTAAAACAGAAATGGCAGAATTCTTCAAATCCATGGAAGAATCTAATACCTGAAGACTACAGAGAAACCTTCGCGACGCCCCAACTTCCATTTTCGGAAATCGTTGTACACAGTTTTATGCTGAAATACAAATTTTATGAAATAAAATAATATTTAATAACAATACTGGACACGGGCAACATCATGAAAAAAAAAGAAATTACGATATGGAAAAAATTGCAACTCCATTTAACTTTCGTTTCTGAGAGTTTTGAAAGACGAAATACCATTCCCAGGCGGAAACGACCCCTCATTACGCCTTCATCTCCAAAAGAAAAAAATTCTCTTTAGTTCTGCATAGATCTCAAGAAGGACCCATGATGACGAAAAAGAGGAATTCCGTGAATCCGTGGAAAAATAGCATGTGTGAAACTGCAGGATTTGAGGGTCTGAAAATCCTTGCGAATCTGTGGAAAATGTGTATAACAACCCAAAAGTGAAAGTGTTTTGTGCACTTAGCAAACATAAGATTTACTAAACCTTCTTTTTCTTCATGAGAAAACCATCAATGGTATTTATTGTGTTTCTGGATATACTCAAAAATTATCTCATGCCACAGTTGGATGATGAAGACAAAGAAGGATGCTTTCACTTCTAACAAGACAGAGCACCACCTCACAACTTTGTAGATGTCCAGGATTTCCTCAATTAATGTTTTCCAGGCAGGTGGATTGGTCGAGCAAGGAATGTAGCATGGCCCCCTCATTCTCCTGACTTGACACGTCTTGTGATTTTTTCCTATGGGGTTTCATCAAAGATCGAGTGTTTGTTCTCCAAGATAACCTGCAAATCTCACTGAACTCAAAACTGAAATTACTGCCACATTTGTGGAAGTAACAATAGATATGCGGCTTCAAGTTTGGAAAGAAACTGACTCCAGGTGGGATGTTTGCCGTATCACCAATGGCAGTCACATCAAACCAAAATTATTATGTCGGAAAAAACTTGATGTGTTTTGCTACAGATTAATGCCTCAAAAAATTCTGTAAGTATTCTGAATAAATTTCTGTACACTTCCAAATTTGTAACATCCTTTTTGAATTACCCTACATTATATCTATAAGTCTCCTTACAAAATAGTGTGTCACAAATGTAAAACAGGAAGTGAAGTACCCCATGTAATCAAGAAACAAAATCCACTGCACCTGACAGTTGTTCTCATCTAACAACCAAACTACCAGAGGATTTGAAAATTATTTCATGCAGTACTGTCTTTGTAAACTGCAAAAAAAAAAAAGCCTTTCTGGTGGGTATCAAAGGTTAGCCACAAACTTTTGCACACAACCCCACATCAGAGGTGTCTGCAACACTGCTGCTAGACAAGAATGGTAAAATATTATCCTTTGGTTGCTTAATAACTGCTTTTAGTATATTTTTCTCAGTAAAGCAAAAAGAAACACTTAAGGCACCCTCAGAAGAATATATTAAAAATTAAAGTTTTTTACTAACCTCATATGATATTATTGAAGGTCTATTTTCAAAGTTACTGCTATCTTGTCTAAATATTACAGACTCTAAAGAAGGGGTAAAATCCATCTGGAAAGTGAAATGAAGAGGAATACAAATTCACTTATATTGAAATTCATTCTATGGTAATCTGAAAAAGCAATTTTTGGTAAAGGAACAAATTGTTTTATAATAATTGAACTATAAAGTACAGCGTGATTCATAATTATTGTCGGGGTTTCTGTGGCCTGGCATCGTCAAACCGTAACTGACCAAATAAAACTGCCTACAGCATAAACAAGTTCGCTGCAGAAAGTTTTGTGTGGCAACACGGTACCTGTTAAATTGATGTCATACTTCAAAATGGCAACTGTTCAAGAAAAAGTAATGTGCATATCCTGGTTCTTTGAAACAAAGTCAGTTATCACAATGCAATGTTGTTACAGAATGCAGTATGGTAGAGCTGTGTGTGTGTGTGTGTGTGTGTGTGTGTGTGAGAGAGAGAGAGAGAGAGAGAGAGAGAGAGAGAGAGAGAGAGAGAGAGAGAGAGAGTTTGCGTTTGTAGTTATAATTTCTGTTTGTCACCTCCTAAAAAGTGAGCTATGAGAACCCATACTGCTGGCCACAACGGCTACTCCTAACCCTATTTCCATATTAGTACACACATACACTCTGATAATCAGAGGACTTGAATTAATAATCCAAACATAACATCTATTCACTCTCTACAACCTTATTTATAATTCTACTTTCTTCCTTAACAATATTTCTTGCTTGAATTTCTGCTAACTCAGAACAAGATCTAAAACAAATTATTATTCTTAGAAATCTGTGACAAATTGAAACATTTTTTGCTATTTCCGTTTTTTTTTTTTTTTTTTTCATATTAAAAAGTCAAGGTAGTTGGCTTCGATGCACGATCATTTAAAAAACCTGCACGTATACATAAAAAATTCAAAACCTCTGGCAAAATTTAAACATTTATTGTATAAGGTTAAAAAGTTAAAAGTAGAACCATAAGAACCTTCGGGTTTCCATAAAACCCATCATCAGATGACTAAACCATAGAATGAGGGTAAGACCAATATATCGACAAGCATCGTTAAGAAATAACAGACAGCACCACAGGTAAGACATCGTGTAATACATCATTTCAGTTTTTACAGTCAAAATCGCTCACTTTCACCTTATCACTCACACTCTATTCAAAAGTACTATATCCTTTTGCAGGCACTACTATTTATGATACTAACTACAAAGATATAGGGTCAAGCTCATGGCGTCCCAGCACATAAATCACTAATTATCATGTTAAGTCTAGGAATTACTAGGCCTTCCCTTTCTATCAGGATATTACTCCAATGATGCAATCATTGGACATCTATGAGATTCATAACAAAAGTTCTGCACCACACGTTAATCTAAAATCATCAAGGTCAGAGGGGTTGGCTGTATGAACGGGGAGGGGGGCTGGAAATGGAAGCGTGCAGCTCCTCAGGTCAAGTCATAGTGTTAGATTAGCAATCGTATGTGAAAATAGAAACTCTGCAGGGAACAACTCCCAACACAGATCCACACTGCTTTGCCAGAAGTTTGCGGGGAAAGAACTCTTGATCAAAGCACAATTTCTTGCTGGGTATCGTGCTTTTGGGAGGGCCAAAGCAGCATTGAAGATGATCACCACTCAGGCCAATCTCAAACAGCAACAGACAAAACATCTGTCACCATTGTTGCAACGCTTCTCGAAGAGAATCACCATTTGACAGTCGAGGAGATTGCTCATCAGGCAAATTTGATCCACCATGTCAGTCCACCGGATTTTGACTGACTCACTGGGAAAAAGAAAAATTGCTGCGAGCTAGGTGCCCCATCAACTCACCCCCGAGCAGAAGGCAGCCAGAGTTAGAATCCCACAGGATCACCTCCACAGGCTTGAAAGAGAGCACGACACCTTCCTGAACAGAGCTGTTGAAATTGATGAGACTTGGGCCCATGATTTTGGGCAAGAATTGAAGTCACAATCAGCAGAATGGAGGCATCCAAGTTCCCCACGCCCTTCAAAGTGTCATCAACAACAATCCAAAGTGGAGCAAATTATGATTTTTGCGTATGACGCCCAGTGTGTTGTGATCTATCAAGTGCTGGTAGAGCAAAATGTCAATCTACAATAGTATTGTGACTTTCTGAGGACAAAATTGAGACTAAAAATTTGTCAAAATCGCCCCAAATTGTTGGAAGCGGGAGTGATCTTGCTGCATGACAACACATCACATCGTGGTGCAGCATCGGTGCAACGACTTTTGTTGAAATATGTCTGGGAAACTTTATCCCACCCACCATACAGCCCTGATCTCAGTCCAACCAACTTTGATCTTTTCCCAAAGTTAAAAAATTGGCTCCGTGGCATCTACTATGAATCACTGAATGAACTATCATTGATCTGACTCGAGTAATACGACAGCTGAACAAAGATGGCATACTACAGTGCATCCAGGACCTACCTCACCGTCGGCAAGCTGTCATTAGCAGCGGAGGAGAGTACACTGAGTGACAATATGGCAAGTTTTCTCCATTACTTCACACTTTTCTCAAAAATGAACAGTGTGCAAATCTTTTTTTAGGATCCCTGTAATTTCTCTGATCACTAAATTTAGTTATAACCTTCATTTTTTTAAGCTCCATTGTTAACCAAAACATATTCAACTGTATCCTTTCTCAACTTTTTTTTTTTTTACAACCATGAAAAATATTTCATCTTGAACAAGTTATACCCGCTTCTATCTCTTCTTAGGAATCACATGAGCCTCCTTAATCTAAATTATTTCATCCTTCCAAGCCTTTAATCTCACTCTTCTACTAAAAACACCAATTTTCTTCTCTTTTATTACAGGAATTTGCTCTGGTCTTCCATTTTCCAAACAAAAATTCCATTTAATAAGAGAATCATCAATCTCACTATGTATTATTTCCTGTGTTTTCTTAATATTAAAGGTACTCAATCTAAGATCTGCTACCCTAAAGTTTGAAAATCCCGATTGTCAAGCAGCATTTAATTTATTAAAAACCCAAAGAACAGCAACTCATTATACTGTAGACTTCATCCTTATCATTAATATACTATCTGTATTTATTGTCAATTTTTCTGTCATTCTTAGGAAGTTCTCTTGAGCAATTTACTGAAAATAAAGAAGACTCAATTCATTTATTACCACGAAAAAGTAATGTAATTCCACTTCTAATTCCTTAATCTGAATCAAAAGCTACCCCTCTGTAGATCGTCCTTCGTAACTTTAAACTGTTAAGAGTTAGCAGTTTCTCCTTAGTAGATTTAAACTATTAAGAGTTAGTAGTTCCTCCTTATTATCTTTAAACTAATAAGAGTTTGTAACTGCTCCTTACTAATGAGTATGCTTCCCTGCTATTCTGAATGCAAATCAAAATTTAAAGTGATTGCTTCTCTTCATTAACACTGAATTAGCTTAAGGCATCTCATCCTCATGGCATATAAGTAAGTTTAAGCCTTAGATGTTCCAATCTTGTTCACACTAACACTTCATTATAATGTTTTTACACACAAATTCTATGTAAATCACTACTATAAATATTTTTAAACACTACATCCATCCCACTCAAAAAATCACATGAGGTATTGGAGAAACACTAAAAAAAAAAAAAAAAATTCTGCGTCAAATACCAAATGTTAAAATCAAAATAAAAGAAATCAATAAGAAAAGCTGACACAGGATCCTATTAAACTTTAATTAAATCCACACATTGGGAAAAAAGATTTTTCCACTGTATCAACCTTCATAAGATACATACACAAAAATAATGTATAGACTATTGTTATTACCACTATTAATCCCAAATAAACAAATAATACATATATATCTTCTCCTCATTAGAAATCAATCATACTAAACACTTTTCCCTTATCTTTCTCACCAATAAAACTATAAAAAATGGAAATAATCAAATCACATGTATAAAAAAGCCTATACAGAACTGCAGCTTCAAATTCAAAATGAAGCTTACTTGAAAGACGGCTTATAACCTGAAATCACGTAACAATAAAAAAAAAATAATGATCCAATAATAACATGGAACCCATGAAATCATGTAGCCACAAAAATTACAGAACCAAATACCAAATAACTAAGGTATTCCTATCATCTCTGCCTATAAGCATACAGTAAAGTTATGTAAAATTCAATAACTCTAGCACTGTTTCAAGTGCAAAAGTCCAAATCATGATAAATTCCCAATTTGAAATTTTACACTAGTGCAGAGATTTAAATGGCAGTTAATGGGTTTGTAAGACATACATTGTTTGCCTTTTCATGAAACATAGGTACACACATACAAGTTATTTTCTCAAGTTTCTTAATATTAACACAAGCCAGTTTGATTCCTATGAGGACTAAAAGAAAGTGATATTCAAATGGTGGGAATGCACTCTCCATGAAACTAAAGTCCAATTTAAGAAGAAAAAAAATTGCATTAATGCCCTTACAATCCATTTACGTTTCTTCACAGATCTGTGTTATTTTACTTTTGAAAGAGAAAAAAAGAGCTGTGAAAAGGGTAGGGGGAGACTGAAAAGAGCTAAAAATCTGTTTTGAATACTGACTTTCACGAGGCAAAACCATAAATTCATAATTTTTAGCACGTCTTTTGTAAAAAAAGATCGTGCTTCTGTTATCGGTTTGTCCGTCCGTCCGTCCATCCCTCTGTACCCACAGTATCTCTGCAACTATTAGTCCGATTTGAAACATTCTTTTTGCATTCGGAAGCTTGAAATACTCGAATGATGATCCTTTATTTCATTTTCTTTTTACGATGCACAATTTTGCCGCTAGGGGCGTAAATGCAGATGATGTCGAATTCAAAATTACGTTTTAACCCACATATTTGCTTCTAAACATCTGATTGAAGAAATTATTTTATCTTTCGATTCCATTTATGTCGAAGAACGTTTTAGATGTAGTTTCATTTTCAAATTACGCATAGATATTCCGCTAGGGGGCATAAAAGTAAATTACATATTTTCCGATACCTCTTCTCCTAAAACTCCGATTTGAAAAAAAAATTCAGCGGATACATCTCCTAATGGAAAATCTTTTGCATATAATTTCGAATTTTTGGTAAAGAATACTTTGGCCACCAGGGGGCGTAAGTGTTAATTTTTGCTTCTGATGTATTTGCCATAAAATCTGAGCTTCTAAAATATCGATTGAAAAAAAAAAAAATTCTTTCGCGGACTGATGCCACTCACATCGATAAACCTTTTCGGAATATTTTCTTCCTAAAATATCCCACGGTTTCTCAGCCAGGGGCGTAGATGTATATTTTATTTTTGTCAATATATCTACTTCTAGGAGTCCGATTTGAAAAATTCCATATATCGTTGTTCAATTTTCGCTAAGTTGCGATGAACATACTTTTTACGTGGCTATGATATTTTAATTCGGTTGACATGAAATGTCTGTAAATACTGTTTCACACGTTATGCAAGTTCAGCTATCGGGAGATTGCAAAAGGACGTTAACATAGTATTGGCAATTGAAGTCAAGTATAATAATAATAAGTATCTGTACTTACAATATTCTTAGTGGCTGTCGGGGCTTCATATGTGCGTCATCTAAGAATGTGAATTCTTTCAATTGTGAAGTTAAAATTCATGATATTGTAAAATCTGCACCAGATAAAATTAAACAAGATGAACTTTTTACAATGCAAAAAAATCCTTTAACATCGATGAAATAAGAAACTGAATTAAAACCTTGTTGATTTTTTTAAAAACGAACTACAATCCTGAAGAGGAGACAATCTTGACCGCGAAGCACCCTGATACATAATGAAAACTGAAGATGAATTATACTTTTGCCAAAACCTCAAAAATAAACAATCTTGAAAAAGAAAATACAAACATACAAATCTCCCGAATGCGAAGCACCAAACTAGTTTCTGCTAACATTTATAGCCATCATCAGTGGTAGGTGCACGGACATTAGGATTACCGCACTCACTCGCTCAGGTATGCAGCTTAACCCCAATGTATGTTCAGCCCTGTCGTGTAGATATTTGCGCATCATGATTTGGGTTCCACAGCACATATCAATGGTGTCACCATCTGTAGTCAAACAAAAATATACTAGTAGTAGTAGTTTCTACGTAAATGCTACTAGTATATTTTTGTTTGACTACAGATGGTAAATTGCGTTTCCCACTATTTCTCTGCTTCTAAACCTCCGATTTGAAAAATTCCTTCTGCACTGGATACAGCTTCTGATAGGAAATCCTTTGCACATAATTTATAATTTTTGTAAAAAAATAGTCTGGCCACCAGGTGGCGTAAGTCTTAATTTCCACTTCTGATGTATTTGCAGCAAAATATGAGCTTCTAAAATCTCGATTGAAAAAAAAGTCTTTTGTTGACCGATGCTACTCATGTCGACAAACCTTTTAGGAACACTTTCTTCTTGAAATAATGCATGGTTTCTACGGCAGGGGGCGTAGATGTATATCTTATTTTTGTCAATATCTCTACTTCTAAAAGTCCAATTTGAAAATTCCTTCGTTGTTGGATAATGTTTCCAAGGCGAAATGTTTTTCCTATAAATTCAAAAAGTTCACGTAAATCATTTAAGACTTTCCGCTAGGGCGCATAAAGGTAAATTGCGTTTTCTACTCCTAAAACTCCGATTTGAAAAAATCTTCCTGTATCGCATACAAGACTTGATGGAAAATATTTTTCACATAATTTCTAACGTTTTGTAAAGAATGGTTTGGCCACCAGGAGTCATAAGTGTTAATTTCTGCTTCTGATGTATTTGTAGCAAAATCTGGGCTCCTGAAAACTCGACTAAATTTTTTTCTTGGACCGATACCGCTCATATGGATAAACCTTTTGAGAATACTTTCTTCCTAAAATAATGCATGGTTTTCCCACCAGGGGACGTAAAGTCACATCTTATTTTTGTCGATAACTCTGTTTCTAAGAGTTCGTAAACTCAAGATTCTGTTTACACCAATATCTGAGGGATTAAAGACCCTATTGAAAAATTTCTTCCTTCCATCAGATACTATTGTTTTCCATACCGGTTCCATTGCCTTTGAATAGCTTTGATAAATTTATTTTGCGTCAGAACAGATTCAAAAGATGTGCTTATATTACACCCGAAAATTCAGTGTCATCTTTCTTGTTTTTTTATTATTATTATTGCTATTATTATTATTTTTTTTTTTTTGAGTTACCTCTCCAATAGAAAACTGCATATATGTTCATTTTAAAGTTAATGGTTTTTCAGTGTATATTCTGGAATGGGTTTTTTAATAATACCACCAATTTTCAATTTTATAATTAAAAAAAGAAAAAAAAAAGAAATGCAGAATTCCAGGGAGAGTGCACCAACTTCGCAAGGTGAATTTGTGTAAAATTACCCAACACTACTCTAATTAGCAGGAGTGTCTCACAAGTTATCATATCAAGAAGTAAGAAAACCTGAGTAATAAAAATTCTCAAATGCACAAATAAATATATGAAATTATGAAAATATTATGAAACATTTTATGTTGTAGACCACACCTTCTTGTAAAAGGATGTTTTCTACATTTTGCTTTAATTCTTGAAGGCAGTTACTAATTTTATTTCTTAATCCTGGAGCCAGTCTGACTAGATACTTCTCACTAATTCTCTGAAGTTTTTCAAACAGTCCTTTACGGTAAGTAATTTTTCTAGTTAACTGAAATTTAGTTTTTGACTTTTGATTCTATTCTTTTTTATTAAGAATTTTGTTGACCAGTAGAGAATTATCTTTTGAAACTTTTTTAATTCCACCTTCTGAGGATTTTATAAAAATCTGGAATAATTCAGAACATTTATATTTTCCAAAATTTAAGTGGCCACTTTTGTTTTTATGTAATTCAGATGATTTAATAGTCTAACATTTTGTTATTGTTGGAAGGTTTCTTATATGAAACATTAGGGTGACAATATAAAATGAAGTTCATTATTTTCAAGGTCCCACCCCTTGGAATTGTTCATTTACCTGACAAAAGCACTCACAAAAAATTTCAAGAAAAAATATTAATTGGTTGCACAACACACTTTAAATTTTGATGCGATTAACATAGGGTTTGTAATAGAAACATATCAACATTAAGGAAAGTGTCATGTATCACTGCTTAAAGAACATTTTGAGCAACCATGGTAGAATTATTTGGGTTTGGATAGTCCTGTCAATGCTTTTCTATCACTTGCAAAAGATACTGTTTCTGCTTTTTCTGGTTGGCAAGAACTCCATTGAACAACTGAATTAGTGTGTTTCCATGTCCGGCTGCATCATTTACAACCTTCAGTTTTTGGATTCTCCGATGAACTTCAAGGAAATCATTGTCATTTTCCCAAGTATTTGGATCTTGATTTTAAAAATCTTGAGGTATATCCAAAGCCATAAATAATTTGAGAGTCTTTTGTGACACAAAATCACACAACTGCTTTGTCTTAATAGCTGTTGCCACAACTTTGACACAGTGTAGAGGGCTGTCAGCACCTTTCTTTTCCAATGATTTCACCATCTTCACTTTCATTTCAGAAGAAACTTTGGAGCTGAAAAAGGCTAATCCAACAAATGTTTCACTTAAGTACCACAAATGTCCTGAGATGCTTTTAGCTGCAGCATCGGCAATGACTTCGTTTGTTTCGTTGTACTTATCAAGTTCCTTTGAGAGTTTTAGTCATTATTAAGAGCTGATGCTCCACAGGGAGAAGTATACCAATACTTGAGATAAATCTGTAGCACAAACACATTAAAAGACTCAAATTCTATAGAGTTCTCAGGCAGTTAGTTTGAACTGTGAGCAAAATAAGTAGATCTTCATGCTGTATATCAACTTAGCCATCCACCTAGCTAGATGTAAAGCTCCAGGAGCATGAATGTTAATCTGCTTTGCATTGTCATCTTCTAGGAACAGGAGAGAGAGTTATAGTAATTCCTTATAGTCATCCCTCAGTTGAAATGTTGTTAGCTGACTGCTCCTTGAACTTGACAAGATCATCTTTCTGGGGATTTAATTGTTCAGCCATGGAATCTTCTATAATTTCACTCTCGTATGTGTATTTGCCAATCTTGTTCCAGTTGTCAGAAAATCACTAAAAAGCTGGATATTTGATACACTTGATGCCACCATTAACACATTAAACACGCTCTCAATAATAAGCTTCATAATGTGGTGTCAGCAAGCTAAGATGAGCAGGTCTCTTTGGAATTTCTTTTCAAGAAGAACATACGCACCAGTTTTAACTTCACAGTTACTGGCTGTTCTAACAAAGCACATGAACTGAATGTGTTCAGTCAAATCCCACTTTTCTATTAAATTAAAAACTGCAGTTTTTTGTTCCTCTCCAGTTCCATTTGGAATTCGTGGGACACCAAGTAGCTTCACATTACCTTCACCTAATACAATAACTGAGAGACGATCAACTTTCTCCTTTGACATCAGAGATGGAATTCAGTTTGAATGGCGCCATGGATCAATTATCAAGGTCGTGCTAAACACTGGAATGTAACGTTAAGGAACATACATACTATATACAGTACCTTCTAATAGCTTTTAATGAACAAAAATAACTGGTGTTGTGCAACCTCTAAATATCAACCAAATGAGGTAAAACTTTAAGAGTTTCATCTTTTAACACCAAAAGGAATATTTTAAGAGGGTGGGACCAAAGAAAGGCACAACTTTGTTTTTTCCTATGTATAGGATTGTCACCCTAATAAGCATGTTTCAATTTTTCCTTCTTTTACTACTAATGACAAGTAAAAAAAAATTAGCTGATTATCTTTTTGCATTCCAAGGGAGAATTTCAAATTTACATCCAGGGAGTTGAACCAGTCTAGGATGTCATATGGAAAAGAGACAAAAAGTATTTGTAAGTTCAAAAGTTTATCTACAGATTAATTAGTCAAGCCATTTTCTAATATAGTATTTAAAGTAGAAAAATCCTCCCTAAACAGCATAAAAAAAGCACATTGGTCAGCAGCAGTAAGCAGTGCTCAATTAATTTATAAAACCATAATAAAAAAATTAAATACTGACAGAAAATACATCTTCCTCTGCAATTTCCTTAAACTTAGTTCTTGAAATAGCTCTGCACATTTCAATGTCTTTTCCATGTTTCTAGAAAAAAATCACTTTTAAGTTTTACAAAAATGAAAACACAAAAAAAAAATCAGTACTTAACATTTTCAACAACAGAATGCATTTTCTGAGAACCACTAAAAACACATTTCACATAAAAATTAAAACACAATGTGTGAAAAGTAAAGAAAGAAACAGCACTTAATTCTGATAACCCAGTAATCTGAATTAACAAACATACTTAGATATTCAGTATATTTGATTCAAGTTTAGTTCCATGGTTTAAAATTGCTTAGTTATAGTAATTTTAACTAGAAAAGTTTAGTTCAGAGACATTAGTCATGGTTCAAAATTGCTTAGTAATTTTAATTAAGACTTTTTAAAATAAAAATCCATCACCTACTTTGTTAAGTAAAAAGTACATCAAATAAAAATCATCACAATTTATCACTCTGTTATCCATATTACATGCAAATTTATGAATATGCCACTCTTTCAAAAAATTTTACGGAATATGAAATTCAGGTAGCTATAGATGCTGCTTTGATAGAATATACACTGGCGGAAAGTGAAAAAAGAACACCAAGAAGGAGACGTCTGATACCAACGAAATTTATACAGCATAATAACAGAATACAGAGGATAATGTGATCAAAACATTATGGCAAAATACAGCTGTATTTGCTGGTAAACTGAAAAATAACATTTCCGTGTAACATGGTTAGTACGAGGTTGAACCGCCATGAACTGCGTCATACTGTGCAATTCTGGCATGGAGTCTGTCATACAGATGTTGGATGTAAGTTTGGGGTATTGAGTTCCAAGCATCCTCAACCTGGACGCGTAAGTCGTGGCTGGCCGTGGAGACCTGATAAGTCGTTGTCCCATAAAATTCAACACGTGCTCAATGGGGGACAAATCCAGTGAACGTGCAGGCCATGGAAGTTGTCTCACACCCTGAAGTGCATGTTGCGTTGCACGTGCCATATGTGGGTGTGCGTTATCTTGCTGGAAAACACCACGATGGACCGACCTTACAAATGGCACAACAACAGGCTGAATGATGATGTTGATGTAGAAGGTGCTCTTTAACGTACCGGGTACAAACACTAGTTGTGTACGGGAGTGATAGCTGATCGCTCCCCGCACCAGGAGACCAGGTGTAGGCCCTGTGTGTCGCTGGCGAATGCAAGAAGGGTGGAGACGCTCCCCTGTGCGTCTGCGAACACGCATACGGCCATCGGAGGCTCCCAAGCAGAATCTGCTTTTATCGCTGAACACGACAGATCGCCATTGCGTTCTCCAGTGCAGACGTTGGCAACAATACTGCAGCCGTTCCTGATGGTGGGCTGGAGTCAGAGGTACACATGCCAGAGGCACACGTGCACGTAGTCCTGCATCCAGTAGACGGTTGCGGATTGTTCGCACAGTCACCTCAGGTGCAACGGCAGCTCGGATTTGCGTCGCAGTGGATGTTCTGCTTGGCAACGCCGCTCTTCTTATGCGTCGATCGGTCCGCTCATCAGTCCGTCTGTGACTCCCAGTTCCACGTCTTCTTGTGTGGGAATGTTCCTTGGACCATCTACGCCATCATCGTATCACCACCGATACTTCCCTTCCAATTCGCTCCGCAATACGATGATACGACCACCTGGCCTTGCGGAGTCCGACCAGACAATCTCACTCAAAGTCCAATAACTGCTGAAATCGTACAGGTCTTCCATGTCCAGGCATTGCAGCTTCTTCAGGGTCTTCGCACGTGTCCGTACCCCGACGACTGATTACATTCACTTCGCCGTACTCCTTAAATACCACCGGCGATAATTTGCATATTATGCCGTGCTGTGGCGTAAACGCTCACCAGTTGGTCTCGAAATTAACATCACACCTACGTAAACTCAACCCCATTAACATATGTAAATTTCATGATCGTCCGATAATTCCTTCTTGGTGTTCTTTTTTCACTCTCCGCCAGTGTATTTATAATGCCAGCTGATATCATTCAAAATAAAGATGTTTCATTGGATGCAATCAATTTGTTTTACCTATGGTCTTTACAAGTGTGAGCAAAATGAAAGACTCTTTACTTAAAATAGTAAAACTATACTAGTAATCCGAATTTATTGGCATAAAATAGAATTCAAAGTTTCCAAGTTTCTTGTCTACCTTCCTTGAAAAAGCCATTGGGTTGATGTGCAAAAGCATGGGATTACTAGTATAGTTTTGCTGTTTTAAGTATAGTTGGTGTACAGTTTCTTGTTATTAATCAGAAAGATTTTATAATCAGGATACTGAGAAAACTGCTCAGAACTTCAGTTGTTACAGGTGATGCTGTTTGACCAGGATTTTGAACTGAGAGGAACAGGCAGCAGCATGATTCACACTAGGCAGCAAACAAGATTGGGTAATGTCTCCATGGTTGTTCAAGATAGTTATCGATGCATGCATGTGCATGATGGCAAAATAGACAGCACTGGTTTACAACTAGAGAATTTCCATCAGGGGTGGATTGGCGGTCACAAAAGGGCCCGGGAAAATTTTTGCAAATGGGCCTGTTCAGTTGTAGTTCTGCGGTACTATTGTGCCACAACTAAAAATCACTTTTTTTTATTTGAGAAACAAAAAAAAGTACAGTTGCTCTGGAAACAGTGGCAAGCATAGTACTGGGGTGGGGGTTAAAAGAAGTACACCTGTCATCCCTAAATTGAAGTGGGTGTTGCAGAAAAATGTTCATTGGCCCATACCAATATTTTACTGCAAAAAAATCATACTGCAACTTTTCTGTTGTGGACAATCACAGTTAGAAATTTCAAGATATTTAAATATTGTGGCAAACTCACTTAATCGACGTGGAAAACGCGAATAACCAGGTTTAAATCACTAGTTTAGTTAGGTATATATTGCGCTGGAGAAGCTTCTAATTTTGGACAAATTCAATATTTACATTTGTTTAAAATTTTCTCTTAAGAACACTGAAGTAAAAACATTAAAATAAAAAAAATGTTTGACAGATCGTAAGATAATCTTGATTTTCATACCTTTGAGCTTCCAGTTCTTAAATTTTCAATGAAGTGGGCTGAAATTACAGCAAATATTTGAGAGAGAGAACTGCTACTACCAAAATTATGTTGAAGTTGTTCAAAAAATCCTTTCGCATAAAACATGATTTTTAAATTTAAATAAATGAAAAAAAAATACAGAACTTTTGCACTGTAAAATTGTCTATTTGTACTGCAATTTTTGTAATTTCTCTATTGTGGACAATCACAGTTAAAAATTTAAAGATGCTTAAATATCATGGCGAACAGATTCTTTATTTAGTGATCATATATCCATATGTGCTTCAATTAAAAAACATGCTTTTATGCTGCAGTTATTATTGTAAAGACACCTTACTAAATAATGTAAACAAAACATTTTGCAACTTCATGTTGAAATGATGTCTCCATAAATGCCTTCATCTGCAGCATTTGTCAGTTATCGCAAGGAGCATTGGCTGCAGGTAGAACATTTCGGGGGAAAGGGTTCGTATATGAAACCCCCAGCAAATAATCTTACAGTCATTTCAAAATAGCTTTCGCTTTGAATTCTGTGAATAGTCCATCCCACAATGACCATTATCTAGCATCATTCTGCATGTTTATTAAACATGGGTGAGTATTTTCACTGTTTTAACTAAAGGAGTGAAAAATATTTAGCCCTGTTCAGCCTCCACCCCAATGCTGTTAACATACATAGATTGTTGTTCCTCCCGATTTTTCCTGATGCTGGGCCCCTCGAAACATTTCAGGATGAAATGTATGGTCAAAGAAACTATAGAAATAGATAGACATCCCTTCCCCACTCCGCAGTTGAGAAAGACATCAGTTAATTGCACGAGGAGGAAGGAGTGGAAGTTTGGAAGAGGAGATTTTTTTTAATGCCTAAACAGATTAATCATAGTTTTCGGGCTGGTTTGGGCCCGGGCTCTATCTTGCAATATAAAACTCGGGCTCGGGCGGGCTAGGGCTGACATACTTCGAGCTCGCTCGGGCTCTTAAAATTGAGCCCGAACTCAGCGCTAATGCCTCCTACAACCAACGGGAGTAAAATCAACTACCCCCCCTTCCTTGGAGAATATATAGAACATCTTGTACCCCCTCCCGCCTTTTGCAACACACGGTACATACATTCTCGTTCCTCAGCTACTAAGTAAGCCCAGAAGTTTGCAAACACACATGGCCCATCTATTGTAGTTGGGATTCTGGCAGTTGCCTGGTGGGATTTTCCCCCTAATTCAAAATAGAAGTGGGGTCGTTTTTTCCCACTTGTTATAATTGCTTTATGTGTATTTCGTTTATAAAAAAAGTTTTCTGGTTCTTTTTTTTTTTTTTTTGATTAGAGTTTTAACAATCACCGTGAGCAACTCAATGAGCTATAAGCAGTCAACCGTCCTTAATTTAGGGCCACTAGTTCCAGGGAAGGGAGAGAGCCAATGCCGTAAGGCAAACACAACATCCATGCCTCACTGGGATTCGAACCCGGACCCCTTCCGGGTGAATGATCAGAAGCCATCGCTTAAACCACTGCGCCACCTGGGCAGCATTTTGTGGTTCAGTTATGTGTTTAAAACAACTGAGCTAAAAACATTTTTAAGAAAGTAAGAAAGAAAGAGACAAAATATACCAAAGGGGCCCACCGGGAAATGTCCCAGTGGGTCAATCCGCCCCTGATTTTCATGGGTGTTGCCTGCTGTATGTAGATGATCCTGCTGGCTGAATAAGAGTGAGCTGCAGAGTATGTTGTCCCACATGCATAAAGTTTATATAAAACTTAAAGTGGGTAAAAATAAGGTTAAAACCAAAGTTATAGTTTTTGAGCAAGGCAGTGCTTGTAATGAATGCAAGATCAGTTGAAATGACCCTGAGCTAGACCAAGTGAATGAGTTTGTTTATTTAAGATGCATGTCTGAAACAGCAAAAACTGATTAGATGTTGAAATTAGAAGGGAGCTGAATTCAGCTTTAAAAGTTATAGCTGCTTTAAGGAGGATTGAATAAGGCTGATTAGTTGTCAAAAAAGTTCTGAATGGTTGTGTATGAAAGTGTTATGATTCCTAATCTAATGTACAGTAGTAAATTTGGGTAACACAAAGAAATGCCACAGGATGCACTTGTGTGTTGGAGATATATGTATGTGTCTTACTGGTTTGTGGTAAGACTCATTCTGATCATGATGCACATGATCAGAATGAGTTTTCCCAGCTTAGAAACTTTACCAATCTTTTGCAGATGCCGATGTGCCATTGAATGGGTTGACTGGAGCTGCTCGGCTAATTCTTCCACCGTTACATGAGGATTTTGCTCAACAATCATTTGTAACAGTTCATCATCCAACTCCTGAGGATATCGTGGCCTTGACTCATCTTCAAGGCTATAGTTCGCAGACTGAAAACGCTGGAACCAGCTTTGTCCTTGACTCACATTTACAGTATCTGAACCATAAATCTCACATGGTTTTGACACCACTGTTATGGTACTGTTGCCCTGACATACTCCCAAAGCAAAACATGCCTTATATGAAGTTTTGACACTTCCATGTTGAGAGGTTATCAAATGTATTAAATGGACGTCTATATCACTGAAAGTTTACTCAGATACTAAGCCAACATCGCACTGTCCAACAGTATATACACCCACACAGATCTGTCACATTTGTGCAGTCTGGTGGCATCCATTCCAACCACATCAAAAGTAACTTATTACTTATGGGATGACTCAATATATCCAAAATCCCTATTACACATTCTTCATTTGCAAGCTTCGCTCTTTTCAAAGCAGTTTGTCCATTAGTTGATTTAGCATTGGCTGAGTAAAATATTTACTAATATTCGCTAGTTTCAAATTTCTTGAATTCTGAGAAAAAAGAGAACTGTGAATGTTATTCAGTAAATATTTAGTTGCATCATCTATTTGATAGCTAAAAAAAAAAGCTGTCTCAATTGTCTCAAAGTTGTAACATACCTGGTTATTTATAAACAAATAAAAGAACCATGTACTTTTGATAATCTGAAATTCAAAATTTATCATATAATCAAAAGAAGCATACAAATGAATTACATATAACTGAATTGAAAAGCGATAGAAACTACAGTAAAATATAAAGACTAGAATGGAATTACGCATAAAAGTGAAAAACATATAACCGGAAAATATATAATTAAGGTCTGTATTGTGTTTCGAGTTGGTGGTACACAAATCGTGGACTCAGTAGTCCTCAGCTATGCATGCTAACCACTACATTACTATGTACAACAGGAATCTGTTCACATATGAAAGTGGAACTACCATTGAGCAATGCAAAGCTTGATGTGGCTTGAGCTTTTTATTTCATTCATTTGTCTATTTTTTCATTAACTCCTTATTTATTGCAGCTTTTTGTGCCCCTGTGAGCATAATACCTTTTGTTGCAAAAATATCTGTGAAAAACCAGTTTAGAAACAAATCTGAAATATCAGTTTGGAAACCAATGCGTATGAGCATCTACAACATTGGTTTCTAAACTGGGGGACATGAAGAAATTCCAAGTGGGTGCAAGACTGAGATATTTTCACAACAAAAAGATATTTTATCAACATAAACAAATTTCTCCTTTTCAGATTTCATTACCCTGAATTTGTCTCTGGATATGTATGCATAGCGCTTCAATCAGTAGGTAATGCAAGAATAATCTAGATCTGGAAAATGATAGAACCTTTTGAAACTTTCTAAGTGCCCAGCACCCTCATGGGAGTGTTAAATGTTTTATCATAGGAGTAGGTCAAGGACACTGACTGAAGTAATATTATACTTCCCACTTGAAATAAGATAAGGTTTAAAGTGTGAAAAAAAAAGACAATTCTGAAAACTCAAGCTTTTGTTTTATCATGGGAGTAGGTCAAAGACACTGATTGAAGTACTATTATACTTCCCACTCAAAATAAGGTAAGGTTAAAGTATGAAAAAAAAAATTCTGAAAACTGAAGCTTTTGTTTTATCATGGGAGTAGATCAAGGATACTGACTGAAGTACTATTATACTTTCCACTTGAAATAAGATAAGGTAAAAGTGTGAAAAAGAACGATAATTCTGAAAACTCAAGCTTTTGTTTTATCATGGGAGTATGTCAACTACTATAGTACATATATAGTTGTACTATTATACACTTGAAATAAGATAAGGTTATTCCCACTTGAAATAAGATATGGTTAAAGTGTGAAAAAAAAGACAATTCTGAAAACTCAAGCTTGGAGGAATTTTGAATAAATTATTTTGAGTTAACTAAAGAACCTAGAAGATTTTGGGCTATTTATAAGTAAACTTTTGATGTGCAAAATATCTTTCATACATCAAAAATGGATAAATATACATGAAGACTTACGTTCTGTTTCAATTATGTACGGAAAATAATAAATTCCCAAAATTTGATGAAATTAAAATATTGACTACCTCTACAAATGAAAGACATTTAAGACTATCAGAAGCAATATGCATTGAAATGAACAGGGATAATCCCTGAAATTATGATGATCCAAACACCATAAAAAGCCAGTGGAAAGATATTACGAAACTTGAAAAGAAATACATGAAAAAAAAAATTCAGAAAGTGATCAGCTATGATAGATGACAACAGAAGCAAGGAGATCGCCAACCATGAAACACAGAGGCCAAGACTCTTGCCTAACATCAGATCACTGCAAGCAACAACATCGAACACAAATACATTTCTTCCTAGAAGACGCTGATATGTAGTCAGCAAAAATGTTCGAAAATCATTTTGTGAGATGGCATTTTCCCATCGCGGTAATCTCAGGTAATTCAATTACCTTCATTTTTAAATAATAATAGAGATTGCTTTACTTTGAATTCGAACTAAATTAATATTTATCAAAATATGCAAAGTTGAAATGATTTTAATAATCCTAACTTGATAAGAATGTCGAAGTTGTGAGCACATGCTACTTTTGTTATATAGTCATAAAGAACTTAAGTCTTTATCAAGAAATTTATTTAAAAGGTTTTAATAATCCTAACTTATTAAAAAATTAGCAGTCAAAGCATTTAACCAACTGGTTACCCATGGAAAAAGTGCTGTCCAAACGCAACAAAAAAAACCCCACAAAAATGCTCAACAGCACATTATCTGAGTCAATTTGAGATAAAGATGTCAAAACACAAACTAAAAATTAAGAATGCTCCCCCAAAAAATCTGAATCTATTATCCAGGAATTACAACAAGATGTGCTTTCAAAAGAGAATCATGGTAATTATATCTTCAATAAGTCAAAACATAACCTATGCATTCATTTTATGTAACACATATGAAAACATAATATGCAGGAATAGAAAAAATATATTTTTGAGCAGAGAAAAATGACAAAAATCTTGTAGACAATACTGGTGATGACTTACAGTTTTCAAACAGCATGTCTTCAGGTCTGACAGCACATAACACTGATTAATTTTAATGTTCTTCTTCCAATGTGATAACCAGGGCCCCTTACAGAAAAGGAACTGATGTAAGTTCTTTTGAAAAAGCAAAAAGTGTACAACACTTAACTACACTAAAGTAAATGTTCAGCACAGTTACTTAGAAATACAGAAATTAAAAAATATATATATATATATGTGTGTGTGTGTGTGAATGTAAATATTGCACCACTTTCATATTGACACATCATTAAAACACTGCTAATGAGTGGGGGAAAACCCAGTCTTCACTCTTCTCCGCTAATGAGTTGAGCAGAAACTGAATATAACATATTGTACACACTCGCGTATAAGCTGAAAAGTTCTTGGAAGAAATCCTGCCTTCAAAATGGGGGAGGGAGTGGTTCAGCTTTTACATGGGATAGTAAAAAAATATGGCTGGACTTCCAAATGTGAATTTTCCTGAGGAATTTACCAGCAGGTTTGTTTATATTTTAAATCGCTGCTGTCTGCGTGTCACTGAGCGACAGTTTTCTGACCTTCTGTCAGTTATATCCTTAGCTGAGCTCTTCACTTCGAGGGATGCATAGCTATGGATAATAACTGGTAGGTATGGTTATTCTGCTCTCATGACATCACGGAGAAAAGGCACTCCTTCCTAAATCTGCCAATGCCATAAACGAGATGCAAAAGGAGACACTAATTTCACATTGAAGAAGAAAATTACACCAGAGATTTTTTACATTCCACTCTATGTATTTTATTTTTATTCACTGATATTAAATCACTTACTCAAGGCTTTACCCAGATATATTTATTTAATTCTAATTCCAGTTGAAGAATTTCTACTTAGTCTTCTTTTCCTCTGAGTATCTTCAGATTTTTACAGACGTTTCTGGCGTCTAGAGTTTGCTCAAGGCCTGCTCTCAACGTATAGAAGGATTATCAAAAGTTTTGTTTACTCCTGAAGAATTTAAATTTTGTTGCCAGGTTCCTCAAACTGTTGCCAGTTACTAAACTGAAATGTCTTCATTGTGTATTTTGTAATTCAGTGAAATATATATGCATGTATTCTTAAAAAAAAATCTTACCCTGTTTTGCATTTCCCTATTTACCTGGTGTTTCACTGGGTAGTGACAACTTTCTTGTGGAATAAATCGTTAAAGAATAAAGAGATAGCACTGTCAGTCCAAGACGTCGATCAGCAGGAGACAGACATTCATGAGGAAGTGGTGGGACAGTGGACACGTGATTTCAGACATGCATCGATATACCACAGAAGAAAGAGTTTTCTTGGTGAAATTTTGGTATGCGGAGGGCGGAACAACATGTGGAACATGTCATCCATTGATTACCTTTTGCCTACTCTTACTCCTGTAAATGTATTTTTCCTCTTCCAATAAAGTAAGTTAACTTTATTGTCTCTTTCTATAGTCACTACCCAGTGAAATGCCCGGTATATCACATGAAAAAAGCTGCTATCTCAAAGTAAACAAATTGCTGACAACTGCAGTGCAAGGATTAATGCGACACTTCTTGGGAACCAAAGTAATCGAGGTAGTTGCCTTCAATGCACGATCTTAAAAACTACCTCGATTACTTTGGACTATTTCTGCACGAATTCGAATTCTCCTAATACTTCTTGGGAAGTTCTTTGAAGAAATAAAAAAAAATATTACGATATATTTTTCCACCTAAGTAGGATTCCGACAGGAATGGGTGCCACTAATATTATAAGTGAAAAACCTGATCTCATTTCAAATGGAGACCATGAAATTTCTTGCTTCCAAACAACGAATATCCCATTATTTCTCATGTGCAACCGTGGGACACCATCTTTTGAGCTAGATAAGCAGTGAGTCAGACACCACATGCATCACTTAGCTGCTGTGGTGAGCCATAGCCAATCAAACACCTCTCCTATCTTGAGTTTTCACATCAAGCATGGGTATGTGTTTCTTCTGCTTTGCACTGATGGAAGCTATCAGCGCTATGAAAGAGCAAAGGTACAATATTTTACGAAAGGTGGTAACATGAAAAAGGCCGACATAGCCTTGTTACTTCTTGGATGATAAAATTGTGGGATGCAGTTGCACTATACTCCAATTCACCCTAAAAGTGTACTACTGGGAAAGGCGGGAGAACCTTATCTCATCTCGTTATGGAACGCAAGAACGGTATCATCCACTTCAATGTGCTCTTCTACTGTTTCCTTTCTGATCCCCCCACCCACTCACACATCTCACAAGCAGTGGGGGTCTGGTGGAGGCCGAACTGCTTCCCCTACTGCCTGTTTAAGTAACACACCCTTCAAGTTTCCCTGATTGCCAATTTATTGCCTATGTGTTGTTAATGTTGGGAGAGGTCTTCCACCCCTTCCTCCTGTCCGAGTTGTATCCCAAGTGGGCAGAAATAGCCGAAAGTGCGAAGCTCTTGATTCAGCAACTTCTCAGAACAAATTTACTTCTAAAAGCGCTCTAACTTCTAGAATTTTTTTTTTTTTTTTTTTTTTTGGGTAGCAATTTTGCCTGATAAACTGTTGAGCAAACAAAAATAGATTCTAAGCAATAATTCGGATGCTTTTTGCTCTAAACGATAGGGACTATTTTTCGTAGTGGAGGTAACTGTTTCATACCCTTCATAATGGTTCACTCTTAGGTTGACTTAGAGTATAGAAATGGTTATAAAGTCTCTCAAAATGCTGCATAAGTAATGCAATGGATGCTATTGGAGTTATTTGGGAACTCCAATAGTGAATAATACCTTGAAATTTTTACAGAAGATAATCTGAAGAATTTGCATAGTTCATTTTAATAAATATATTTTCCAAAATTTTGAAATTTAAGGTTGGCTTAAATGCGAGTACATACGATAGCAAATGAGTGGTAGGCAATGCACGTAACTAACAAACAAATTAAGAAGAAGGTAGTGTAGAACACGCTAAGTTACAAATAAAAAGTTTAAGGCAAATATATTTCAGCCATTACTATGGCCTCCATCAGTGCAACTACGATTGGTTTATGTTGCCAGATTGGAAAGGTGAGTTTTGTAATGGTAACTCCGGGTGACGTGATGCAATGAGGGATTTCCAGATGTAAGGAACGAAAATGGGGAGCTCAGAGCTGCAATTTTTGGAAAATAAAATTTCCAAACTTTCTCTAAACCTCAGAACATACCGATTTTGGAGGGGAGCCAACTTTTTAGTATTGGAACAAAGTGGAATAGCAGAAGAGTCAGCTATGGTAAGAAGAGACAAGGAAGATGAAGGTTTTCCAAATTTCACATCAGATTTGTGATCCTGAAGTCTTGAGAGAATTTTCCGGAATGAACTTCCTATGTACGCGGTTGATCCAACGTTAGTCTTGATCGGAATTTTATGCACTCCAGGAGAAAAAAGCGAAGGTCTTGGGTCTTCTGTCATTACGGAGGATAACAGAAATTGAAGGGAAAGAACGAATGGCAAGTCTATATCCTTCTCTTTTGAAGATACTGATGAGTTTGTAGGCAGAAGGTCCGTGGTAAGGGATTGAGCCAGCAAACGTTAGTTCCTTTTTTAGTGAAACAGGTTGAAGAGCAACAACTGGTTTTTTCTTAGCATTTTGAATTAATTTAAAAACCAGGAGAGAGGGAAAGACATGTTGAGTAGCGACCAAGCGGATGTTTGCTAATTCATTTTTTAGAATAACTTCAGTGTTACAAACCAAATGAGCTCGATGAATGAGAAATTTGAGGGCTGACAGTTTATATTGGTGGAAGGTATGAGAATTGAAAGGACTAATGCTATTGGTAGAAACTGGTTTTTGGTAGACAGAAGTGGAAAGAAGATTATTACATTTTGAGATGCTGACATCCAAGAAATTTATCTTGCCATCAATTTTTTCATTAACAGTGAATCTAATAAACGGGAATTTTTCAGTGATTAAATTTGTGAGTTGCAATAGATCTTTTTTAGGATGAGGCCAGATGACAAAAATATCGTCGACATAACGAAGCCATAAGGTTGGTTGTTGGTCATGTTGCATCACTATTGATTGCTCAATATTTTGCAGGTATACTTCAGCCAGAAGTGGGGAAAGAGGTGACCCCATCGGTACACCTTGGCTTTGTTGATAGCATTGATTATTATAAACGAAAAAACTGTGTTGACGAAGAGAATACAGGCAATCATACAAATCCTTGGTTAAAGTGCCGTCCATGGGGAATTGTTCTTTGAATTTATGAATGAGTAGCATGTGTGCTTCAAATTGAGGCACAGAAGGAAAAAGTGATTCAACGTCCAGGGTAAACATACTTGCATGACCATCAATGGAGTTTGGAAGTCTAGAGATGAATTCAGCAGTGGATGAGATATTGAAGGGTGGTTAATAGTGATAATCTTGAATTTTTTGGCAAGACATTTTTCCAGGTTACAAGCAGGAGAGTGAGTATTTTCCACAAGAGGTCTAATTGGAGCATTAGCTTTGTGTAATTTAATTTGGGCAAATAATCTAGGAGAATTGTAGAAAGAAGGAGCGGAAAAATCTCCTAAGAAAACCTTTAATGACTGTAACTGGATCGCCTAAAAAAAAGCTAATTTGGGAGAATCCTTCGCTGCTTTTAGCTTTCTTTGTCGAAATATTTTTGTGCTTCCAATTTACGATTATGGGATAAATTTCTGTTCCGTTCACCTTTCGTTTTCGGAAAATTTTCTTCCGTTTTCAGTCTTAAATATAAACATTTATGTAACAAAATTATACTTAGCCATACGGGGCAGAGGGAATACCGTGGAAAAGGAATTCAAGATTATGAGGCTGAGTCTAACTTCTGTTTTCGGAAGTTGTTACCTCCATTTTCAGAGTGAAACACAATGGAATAAAATGATATTTAGCAGTATCGGAAAAGAAAACATCGCGAGAAAAGAAAACATTACAGGAGAAATTTTCTTCGTCCGAAGACGAAAAACTTGCATCCATGATCGGGAGTCCACAAGAGGAGCTTTAATTGGGTTCTGGGGATATCATTTTTGTCTGCAGAACCAAAATAAAATCTGCAATGTACATCGTCCATCGCCGCGATTCTGCTACAGTGGAACGAGCCAATGGAATGAAAGTAAAACGTTTGGTATTATATCCACAAAAATTTTTTAGAATAGGGTCAGTTAACGTAAATAATTAACAAAAGTCTTTTCAGGGATAAAAAAAAAATTACAAAATGTTTGCACGGCCGTACACAAACAAAAATGTAAAAAAATGTACAAAATACGGGCAAACCGTACAGGTTGACAGGTATGCAGTAATAATAGCCCTAGTAACCTATTGTTCTAATACAACTACCACATTTCACAGGGTTAGTTCTTTAAGAATGCATCAAAAATTGAAGCACTGAAAAAAAAATAGCAGTAATTTCTTCTAACTTGCTTCATGACTGTTTCTTGTCAGACTTCCCTATTGTAAGCCAGTAGTATTCCTATCAAACATTTTGAATGATTTTACCTGGAGTTCAATAATGCATAAAATTAATGAATGGCAATGTATATATGGGTTTTTCTTCTAAATGTTCTTTAACCATATTTTATATGCCAATTAATTTTTTTATTAATGTGGCCCTCGCTTGATATTTGCTACTTTTTTTTTAATGTAAATGTAGGTATTATTACCTCCAGATTTCCCCCATTAATCGCTAAATATTAATTTCTTGTAAAAACATTGTATTTCAGTTTTGTTTTCTTAACAATGAACTTTCAGAAAACAAAATTGATGTACAGTGCTTTTAAAAGAAATGAAGATTTAGAGATTGAGGAAAAATATCTAAGGTAACCAATAACTACATTTACCTTTGGCAACAGATAAAGCAAGGGCCAGATCAAAGAAGAAATTAATTGGCATATAAAACTTGGTTGGAGGGTATTTGTAAGAAAAAGTACAATTTTCAAGAGCAATTTACCATTATGTCTTAAAATAAAAGTGTTTAATCAATGCATCCTTTTCAGTTTGTACGTGTGGAGCAAAGACATGGACCTTAACTAAAAAAAAAATCAGAGGCTGCAGACAACTGAAAGAAATATGGAGAGATGCATGCTTGGTGTAACCAGGAAAGATAAGAACTCGTGGATCAGGAACATGACAAGAGTGGAAGGCATCACAGTAAAAGTAATATCCCCGAAATCGGAATGGGCTGGACATATAGCCAGAACAGACCACTGATGGATAATTGAAATACTAGACTGAATACCAAGGGACAGAAAAAGACCCAGAAGACTATGTGGGAGATAGGAGGACAAAATTTGAAAGCCTGCCGGAGTGACATGGAGGAGACTGGTTCAAGGCTGACAGTTGTGGAAGAAACTTGGGGAGACCATCCATTCATTCAGCAGTGGATTGATAATAATTGGATTGATTCAGTGAATTGATTTTGTATCAGTTATGCCCTTGGACAGAAGATTAGGGTCTGTTTCAAGTCTCTCATTCAACTTTGGCAGCTGCGGTCACTTAAGTGAAATTTCATTCCATCATTTACATAGCAAAAGAAAGAAAATAATGAAATGTGAAAGTATAATACATTAATTTAATGCAAAGGCCAGACCATGGGCTTTAATCTGTGTAATCAAGGTGTTGGGATTGTGTTAGGTAGGGTGGTACATATAAAATCAGGGCTTGAAAAATATCTGAAAAGTTACATGCCCAGCTGGGAATGTGCAAAAATTATTTACCTGCCCAGGTAGTAAAAGCTGGATACCCAGAAAATTTGTCTTTTAACATAAAACAAATCAGAAACTTCTTTTTTTTTTTAAGTAAAAAAATATGATGATTCTTCTTACATGTTTTGCATTGCCATTTTAATGGTCTGTGTTCAAAATGTTCACTGCACAAAAGCAGGTATCTCAAGTTTTAAGATGCTGATGCTGAAATTGGTATAAAATAGTATGATGATGAAATTGGTATTTGAGAAATTAGTGATTCTGCTTTCCGTCAAAGTTTTCGCCTTTTGTCACTACACAATGGAGGCTAGTTCCATCAGAGGTATGCATCCCTTCACTATCTATAAACAACATTTGGAGCAAATCCATTAGGGCCAGATTAAGGGGGTTCTATAGCCTTGGGGCACACCATGAGCAAGAGCCCTGAAGGCATGCCCACTCACACAAACAAACAATTAATTAATTAATTAACTATATTAATTAATTAATAGATAGATCGAGAGAGAGAGGGGGAGGGAGGGAGAGGGTTTATAAAATAGTTTTACTTTTGTCTTGTATGATTTCCACATGGTCAGAAACAGAGGCTGGAAGACAAACAGGTTTCAAGATACTGACTCACCAGGGGTAAAGGTTTCATGTCACTGTATACAGCAGGATCAGAGAGAGACAGTTTTAGCTTCTTCACTACCATCCACCCACACCTCCCAATTTGCATTTGGAACCATTAATAGATGAAGTTCCCTGTGGTTTCACATTGCAATACAAAAAAGATGCTCTAAGAAAATGCTAAATCATTAGAAAATTCAAGATAAAATCTAGGAATCTTAAGCTTTTAACGCATGTTCTTGTGAGAATAATGAAAAATACAGTAACTTATTATGAAAACTCTGCAGAAAATTTAGTAGTCACAGTTTCGTGTTTTAACGGATTTCATAATAATTCCTCGTGATAAGTTCTTTGGGGGCCCACTCAGGCCTCAATCCGGTCCTGAAAACTACATATGGTTCCAATTACCGGATCTAGAGCATAATATAATTTTAAAAAATGATATTCTTCTGTCCTTGGCACTCTGTTCCAATAATTAGTAGGGAAATGAAACATGACATGTGACGACTGTCTTTTTTCTTGTAGTAGAAAATTTTATTTCAAACTTTTTTTATTTTTAAATTTAGCTGTCCAGACCAGGCAGCTAGATTTTTTTATTTGCCTGCCCAGGCCAATAATGTACATGCCCCAGGAATCTCAGGCATGCTTCTGCATAAATTTGCGGTTGCCAACAAACTTGTGCATCACAGTAGGATTTTCTGCTAATCAAAGGAGCAGGTAAGTACATCAAAGTTGGTTGCAGTATAAGTTACACAATTCATATGTATGCTTGAATTTTTACTAGAAGCTGCATGATTCCATGGCTTCTTTTCTGCAGATTTAAATGTCCATTTTGAGCCTTTTTCTTCATGAAAATAATGCTTCATGCAGCCTCTATGGAAATAGCTTGGCTTCACCTCCCCTTTTAGGATTTCAGTCCATATGCATACTTCCATTTTATTTTGTACTTAGTTGCATTATTGCTTATTACAGTTGGACTCCAGATGCTATAAGATGTCTTAAAGTTGGAGCCTAGATTCAGTTTTATATTCTGCATCTGTAAGTAACATTTATCTACCATGTAAATGTCGCAATACACCATCAGGGGTTGTACACAAAGTCAACACAATGTTCAAAGTTGGCAACAGTCCATTAACAGAGGAAGAAACATGTATGCATTAAATTAGGATTTGATATGGGTAATTCATAACATTTATGAGAAAATCTCAAAATCAAGCATACAGCCTATGAACTTTTGTTACTTATGTATATGCTTACCTGAATAAATACATAGAAAGTGGCATCATTGTACTTGTTATGAATGGCAAATAAGAAGGCACAGCCTGACTTCAAACTGAAAAGGAAAACAATAAAAAGGTTAAATTTAAATTTTCCTATGGAGGCATGACATGGGAAAACACTCAGTAAAAGTTCATTACCATTTATATATATGTTATCTACCAACAAGTAATTGGACACCCCAGCAATCGACGATATCTGCAGTCCTGATACACGTCACGGCCGCTGCTGTTAAACATCATGTGGGAAACAACAACGCAACCAGTCGCATGCAAGATGTCCTGTAGTTCGGACCTCTCTGATTTCGAGAAAGGTGTAATCATCGGGTATCACAGAAATGGCCGATCCATACGTGACATATCCAGCAAGTTGAAGTACCCACCCGGCAAACCCACAAAACTGGGAGTTAGTGACCGACGGGTGCTGGCCAGAGAAATTCGGAAGAACCGCACTAAATCGATGGGCCACATCTGCGAGGAGTTTCAACAGGCATCCGGGAGTGTTCTTTCGATGAATATCATCCGTAAGGAAGCCCATCTGCTCGGTTATCATGGACGTGCTGCCCAAGCCTTTGATCACCAAGTCCAATAGTGCTGCTCGGCTAACGTGGTGCAAAGAACGTCGACAGTGGACCGTTGAACAGTGGAAACAGGTTCTCTGGAGCGACGAATCAAGGTTCACCCTCTACCGTTCGGATGGCAGGGTCTGGGTTTGGCGTCTGCCTGGAGAACGCCTCCTGTCAGAATGTATTGTGCCAACTATGAAGTTCGGCGGCAGTGAAATAATGCTGTGGGGGTGTTTCTCCTGGTATGGCACGGGACCCTTGGTTGCAATTCCTGGTAGACTCAACGCCGAGACCTACTGCACCATTTTGGATGACCATGCGCTTCCTACGTTGTGGCAGTTTTACGGGATGGACCCATGTTACTTTCAGGATGACAATGCCACCTGTCATGTTGCGAGGTCCACCATGGCTTGGTATGGTGACAATGGGGTTAATCGAATGGACTGGCCTGCACAGAGCCCGGACTTTAACCCTATCGAGCACCTCTGGGACGAGTTGGAGTGTCGACTTAAGGGGTGCCCCCACCATCCGAAATCGGTGAAGGAACTGACCTGTCTTCTCCAAGCTGAGTGGAAGAAAATACCACTAGCCGTCGTACAACGCCTGGTTGAGAGTATGCCCTGGAGGGTCGCAGCTGTAATCGCCGCTCGTGGAGGCTCCACCAACTATTGAAGGTGAATAAACTTTGTTTTCCTTTGCTATCACAGGTGTCCAATTACTTGTTGGTAGATAGTGTATTTCATGCACATCTTCCATGTTCGGAAGCCACATATTATATGTGGTTGATTAACTAAAATGGAAGAGATTCAGTATCTCTATAATTTCTATTACTCATGTCGAAATGTGGAATTGAGAGTATGGTGGTGCATAAAAGTATCACTATAATTATATTAACATAAAACTAAGTAAAGGTAATTACTTACACAAACACTTCTTGAGGCTGTCACCATTCCTCCACTCCAACATATTACTAATCGGTTAAGCTGTCAAAATTGCACATATCTTCCGTTGTTATATGCCTAATTGTTAGTGGTAGGTTTTCAGTAGCTATATATTGTGAACTGTCCCAAGGTGACCAATATAAAATGATAAGCAATGTCAAAGTACGAGTAATAGCTGGCCTCAATATCAAAGCTGTTTACTGTATCAAAAGTTTAAACCCATACATCAAACCAAGAATTCCATGTTACAATGTGCACTGTGGTCAGGTTTAAAAGTTAACAATGAATGAGCTTAAAACCAAAAGAAAACTTGAAAGGCAAGAATAAAGAAAAATCTCATATTATGTTAATATCTCATTCATCATTTGTTCTTGCCTTTCAAGTTTTATTTTAGTTTTAAGCTCGTTCATTGCTAATTTTTAAACTTGACCATAGTGCATATGGTAATACGGAATTATCGGTTTGATTTGTGGTCTTTGAATTTTTGATACAGTACACAGCTTTGATATTGAGGCCAGCTATTACTTTGACATTGGCATTGCTTATCATTTCATAATGGTCAACTTGGGATAGTTCAAATATATAGCTATTGAACACCTACCACTAACAATTAGGCCTATAACAATGGAAGATATGTGCCATTTTGACAGGGCTTGGTAATATGTTGGAGTGGAGGAATGGTAACAGCCTCAAGAAGTGTTTGCGTAAGTAATTGCCTTTACCTAGTTTTACATTAGTATAATTATAATGATACTTTTATGCACCCCCATATTCTTAATTCCACGTTTTGGTGTGAGTAATAGAAATTATAGATACTGAATCTCTTCCATTTGAATTACCATTTATATTTGCACTTTACATAGAAGTATTAGTTTGTGGCAAATTTTTGGGCCGGAGGCATATTCTATACTAGTACAGCATAAATTCATAAATGTGTGTCACTCGATGGTTTTCAAAATTCAAAGAAAGATTTATAGACAGGGTACATAATGAAAAAAAAGTTACTTTTCAGAATGTCATTCAATTTTTAACATGTCTAAATAATTTCAGAACATTGAACATTTATTTCAACCACCTAACAAAATTTTAGCATAACAGCAGATTTTATTCATAAACCAAACAAATACTGACACAAACACTACATAAGTAACATACTTCTCCTAGATATGATGGATTGATGTGTGTTTTTCCAGCAAGCAGGAACCAAGTTTTGCTGTAGACCTATGTTACAATTGTAATGAAACTTTTGATACCTTTCTTTTTTTAAATGAAATACTTTTGATACCTTTCTCTTTTTTTTTTTTTTTTTACCATGAAATACCTTTTTTTTTTTTTTTTTTTTTTAATGAAATACCTTTTGACACCTTTCTTTTTTAACAAATTAACAAATTGTCATTATTCTTTTTTCCATGAAATACCTTTTTTTTTAATGAAAAATACCTTTTTATGCCTTTTCTTTTTTTATATGAAATACATTTGACACCTTTTTTTTTTCATTTTACATGTCAGAATTGTAACAACAATTTGATACCGTTCTTTCTTTTTTTTTAACTTAGTATGCCGCCATCTAAAACTTTTTTTTTTTAAACCTGTCATTCACATGAATATTATCTAAAACAAACGTGACTTTCAAAACAGAATATGCTCACCAAATAGTTTTTATCATCTAACCTATTTTTACACTTAATCCTATTTTACACTTAATCTAAATGTGTGTCCTCTGTAATGAGACACATTTAGCATTCTGTACCAACAAAAGCTCATTTCAAAACCATGACTTATGTTCTTCCCTAATTTATTCTGTTGGAATTTGATTCACACATCATGCATTCTGCAGAAATATTCTTCATTTCACCTTTGTTCAGACAAGCTAACAAAATTTTCTTAATCTTTGATTGCTGGAAGACTGTTTTCCCATAGGGATTGATATTAAGTAGTCCTAATGTTTTAAAATGTTGTCCTGGATTTAAGTTTGTATGAAATTCAAACTGTGTATAAATAAGCGGAAAACCAAAGTTATGGTTTTTAGGCGAGGAACTGTTAGTACTGAATGCAAAGTAAGTCTAAATGGCACAGTGATTAACCAGCAGAATGAGTTTGTGTACTTAGGAAGCATGTTTAACAGAGAGAACAAATTAGATGGTGAAATTAGCAGGCGAGTGAATTCTTCATTGAAAGTCATAGCTGCTTTAGGAGGTTTTCACAGGAATGATGGGTTCTCAAGAGTCCCAAATGGCTGTGTATGAAAGTGTAATTGTTCCTACTCTGATGTATGGCAGTGAAACCTCAGTATTGCAGAAGAGACATAGGAGTCGTTTGTGTGCTGGAGACATGCATTACTTACAGGGAGTTTGTGGCAAGACACTCTCTGATTGTGTGAGGAACGAAGATGTGTTGCAGTTGTGTAATGTGAGGCAGAATGTTCTTAGTAAGGTAGAGACAAATATTTTTAGGTGGTTTGGCTATGTTGAAAGAATGAGTGATGAGATGCTTATTAAGAAATTGTTTTCAGCCCAAGTGGCAAAAAAGGAAGACAGAAGGCCAAAGAAGTCATAGGATGATCAGATTCTGGAGTGTCTGCATGAGAAAAAGATTATGAGTATGAAGTATAGAAGGTCTTGTGTACATTGTGTGATGATATAAGCCCGAGTTGTGTGTCAAGATCGCTGTAAATGAAGAAGTTTGATATGGCAACAGTAAGCAAATAATCAGTTATTAACAATTTATCTAGTGGTTTGTATTTCTTTGTGGAGCCAACCTCTGAATCTCAGAGAACAGCTTAGTGATATGTACGTATGCAATGTTTAAAAATACAATGGTTCCTACAGGTAATTCAAAAATGTGATAGTGCCTAAATAACAGACATGGATTTTCTCAACAAATTAAGTTAAGAAGGATGTATACTTAAAAAGAAGGCAACAAGGTGTATTCAACTTCATAAGAGTGCATCTACCCTAATTCAGAACAGCAGAAAAAAGCTTAACAACATTATAGAAATTAGTGATGAATAAATCACTGGGGGGAGGGGCAACTACTATATAAAAACTAATGCCATTTTGCAGGCACAAAAAGTTTTTTTTTGGGGGGGGGGTGAAAAAAAATCTATGAATCCAACTTTTAAATTCTTTCTGTCTGTAAAAATGATTAAAATTTCTCAGAAAATTAATTATGGCTGATCTTTCATGACAGTAATTTATTACCTGTAATTTTAATAATGTATTTTCAATAAGATCTTTCAGTTGCACATCAACCTTGGGTCATGATTTACAAAATTATACATACAGTACATCTCATTTACGAGTCTGTTACCAGTACAGATTTTCAAATAATTTGAATATATAAAGTGTGAGTTCAGATTATATGAATTTGTATCTAGTAGAATTTCAATGCATTCTCTGTAGAGCAAGACATTGCTGATTTATTTCAAAACAATCCTGATGGAAGAGGCAAAAGAGCACCAGAACATGATATTAATACATACAAAAGGTCAGCTCATGTCATGGAGATGCCAACTCACAATCAAGTGAAAAAAAAACAGCTTGCACTACATAAAAAAACACTGAAATCATACTAAATGCAAGCCCTTGTTATTTGGATGCACTATTCAACATTCCAATTTTTTTGGAAATATATACTTCCAGCAGACATATAAATAAGATGCACCATGTGTAGCCTTGCAATCAGCATGACCAAGGTGGATATGCAACCAAGATATCTTGCAAAAAACATATTTTAAAAAATTACACATAATACATATTGGCATGAACGATCTGTCATAATTAAATCTAGTAAATAATTCCATTTATTGGCATAAAGAGCAAAGGAATACATCTCCTGCAAGCTTTCACCACCTTCGGATGGCTTCATCAGGTGCATAATATGCTATAAGGAGAGAATAGAGAAGCCATTTGATTCTATTCTCTCCATATAGCATATTATTTGCTTGATGAAGACATCCGAAAGCGGCGAAAGCTTGCGGGGAAATGTATTCCTTTGCGTCTTTATGCCAATAAACGGAATTCCTTACTAGATTTGTTCTCTTAGCAACCCTTATAATACAGCAACTATCATAATTAATTAATCTGTTTGATATTATTATATGAGGTATTGTTACATAACTATAGCATATTGTACTGTATAATCTAATTTCACTTTCCTTTATGGCTCCTGTTATCTTATGTAAATTTTAGTCCATTCTCCTTAAGAATTGTCTGAACTTAATGCTAAATTTTCTCTCTTGCCGAATGTTTTTGTGACAACCCGACTTGAGGTCAAAAGTTGAATGATGAATGTTAATGAGACAGATAAGAGTGATGTTTATAAATATATCAGAGCTTTTGTTGGAAGTCAGCTAAGCTATATTGTGAAATCGTTGTAATTGCTTTGGACAGAGATGTTAGGAGGTCTTAGCCTACTTGTTAATGATTAATTCTTTCATGAACACTGTGTTTCATTGATATTGAAGCTTTATTTTGTTGATAATTTCATAAGTCTTAAGGAACATTCAATATATTGAGAACCTGTGCATTTCGATCTGCAAGTATTAGAGGATTACATGCAAAGTGAAATATATTTTGATGTGCTGACCTGAATACCTATCAAGACCAATAAAAGTTTGAATTGTAAGTACAAGACTTATTATTTATAACTGGCCGCTATACTATTTAGTGCTTAAGCTTGCATTAAGTGTTCAGCTAAGCTCTCATGATCAGAGCAAAATCCCTGAAATGGCAATGGGCTGGACATATTACCAGGAGAATGTACCTCCAAAATTTAGGCTGGATACCAAGGGACAGAAAAAGACCCAGAAGAAGACCATATAGGATGGATGGATAACATTTGAAAACATACTGGAGTAACATGGAGAAAGAGTGGCTGAAGACAAACAGTTATGGAGGAAACTAAGAGAGACCTTCATCCAGCAGTAGATACTGGTCTCCCCAAGGTCCCTCCATAACTGTTGTCATCCATCCGTCCGTCCATCCATCCATCCAACCATCTTTTTTTAGGTTTTGGTTTTTTTTTCTAAAATGGTGTTTTCAGGGTTTGGCATAATATATACAGCAATGTTCGAAGTGGGCCGGTATGGTATGGCATACCGGTAGTTAACAAAAATGGAAGTGAGCATACCGGCAGTTAAAAAAACATTATTTACCATCCCAGTATGTAATAAATTATAAACCCGTCACAAACTACGTAAAGAAATTAGGAAGAAAGCACAAATTTTTACGCAAAAATCGACAAATGACATTTTTAACAGATAAAATTGATAAATGATTAGCAGCTGGGACTGAAAAAGCCACAAACCCTTCTATGAAGGTTTTTTTTTTAATTATTACATTATTTTTAATATTATATACATTAATTTTTAATACCGAAAAAAAAATTATGTGGAATGGTAAGTATTTCTTTTGAAACCTCCTATTTATACTATGTGGATCGATGGTCGACACCATACCGGCAGTAGCTCTGTGCCACTTTGACCACTGATATACAAGGTGATCAGAGTCAACTGCACAATAAACCTACCGGACGATTCCTCGTGGAGAAAGAAGCCAAAAACCGTTGTCCGCTGTCCGATTGGACGTTGCATTCTGCAGACATATGCGCCAAATGTTTCATGACGTCACATCCGGTAACGTACATGCTCATTGAAGAGTGACGTGGATAGTTATACAGACGCACGTATCACAAGGCAATCAAGCTGCCCCGGTGGCGCAGTGATCTAAGGTGATGGCTTCTGATCATTTGTCCAAAAGAGGTCCGGGTTCGAATCCCGGTGAAGCATGGATGTTGTGTTTGTCCTACGGCACTGACTCTCTCCCTTCCCTGGAACCAGTGGTCCTGAATTCAGGATGGGCAACTACCATATATCTTCATGTATATACTGAGAGTACGATTTTCACTGCATAAATTTGACGAAAAGCGAAACCTCGTGTATCGTGTAAATTACAAAATTTCTCATACTATTTAGCTCAGGATATTACATGTGTGGGGATTTAAGTTGCAGCTACACACTACAGGAGCTCAGGATATTACATGTGTGGGGATTTAAGTTGCAGCTACACACTACAGGAGTAAACACAAACCTATGGTAATCCATCTTATTAGGTATTAGACTGATGATTAAAAGCTGATTGTAACTTATATGCATTTGCGAATCTTGGTTGTTTATATACGGAGGGGAACATGACCTCTGCCCAATGATAAGCAGGTGCCCGCACAAGGCACAGGGAAGACTCCAGATGGGTCTCTCTCTCTCTCTCTCTCTCTCTCTCTCTCTCTCTCTCTCTCTCTCTTTCCCTTCCCACCAACCCAACCAGTCTCTAAGAAAAATGGAAGCCCAGCCACACAGTAATGCTTTTGATTTGCTAAGGAAATAGAGCCAACGAAACGATAGTTTCAATTCAATTGTGGTAACCTTTCTGAAGCAAGGAGAATTTTTTTTTTTTTATCAAATTTCTCTGCTTTTATGATAGTTAGAACTTTTTCAGCTCTTCAGTTTCTCTTGCAATTTTAACTTTGCTTACGTTGAAAGATGCCTGGACAAAAAAGGACTGCATGTGCGGCTAGTTTTAAGCTGCAAGTCGTCGCTTTTGCCGAGTAATCGAACAATTCAATGGCTGCTCATCATTTCTCTGTCAACAAAAAGCAAGTGCGTGAATGGAGGGAAAATAAGTCGGAACTTACGATGATGCTGAGGACAAAGAAGACTGCACGTGGTCATCCTCCGACGTTTCTTGACCTGGAGGAGAAATTGGTGCAGTGCATTAGGGAGTCACGGCAGAGCGGGTTTATTATAACCCGCACAAATATCCGAATCAGGGCGCTGAATATGTTGAAAGACCCTGAATTCCTACCACTAAAACCAGTGGATTTCGTTGCTTCTGTGGGATAGTGCGATCAATTCACGAACAGATATAACTTGAGTCTACGAACCCGCACTAAGCTCTCCCAAAAACTGCCGAGAGAGTTGGAAACGAAAGTTGAATCACTTCAAAAATTTATTATCCATCTCCGGAAGCAATACAATTTCGAATTGTGCCAAATTGGCAATATGAACGAAACTCCAGTCTCCTTCGATTTGCCTTTGAATTGAACTGTGGATCTTCAAGGCATGAAGACAGTTTTTGTTAAAACAACTGGACATGAAAAGACTAGATTCACAGTGATTTTGTGTTGTATGGCAGACGGGTCATGTTTACCCCCTATGATTATTTTAAAACAAAAGACTGTGCCCAAGGGGGTGAAGTTCCCAAGTGGCGTGTTGGTGCGTGCTCACGTCAAAGGTTGGATGGATGAGAGTGGCACCTTGGAATGGTTGGAAAATGTGTGGAGCAAGAGGAAGGGTAGCGTTTTCAAGAAGCAGTCGATGCTCGTTTTGGGCCCATCTCACCGATAAAGTGAAAAAGGTGTCATGAAATGAAATCTTCTGTGCCTGTGACTCCCGGAGGCCTCACCTCCCTAATGCAGCCACTCAATGTCTCATTGAACAAGATGTTTAAGGACAGGCTTCGGGCCAAATGGATAGAGTGGATGGCGTCTGAGGATAAGGCAGTGACGAAGGGTGGCAATCTGAAAACGGTGGACATCGTCACGATTGCCGAGTGGGTGAAGGAAGCATGGTCAGACATTCCTTCGGGAATGATAATCCAATCTTTTAAAAAGTGTTGCATCAGCAATGCTATGGACGGAAGTGAGGACCATATTGTGCACGAGGAGGATGACGACGACAACAGTGAGGTGGAGCACGATGGCATCCACCCAGATCTTCCCATGACGGAGATTGAATACCGAGAACTGTTCGAGAATTTGGACTCGGATACAGACCTCGAGGGCGAATGAGGATGGATGAATTAAAAATAAAGGTAAAATTCTTTTTCAGTCATTTGTTCTGTGTTGTTATCTATACGGACTATAATGTACATTATTTTTTAAATAATTTAAACATATTTAATTTGTGTTTGATGTAACTTTAAGCATAAAGTAAACATGTTTTATTGATATGCATATTTTATTAAGTGAGTTTTGGTGGGCCATGGTCCAGAGTCGTCCCGGTATATCAATCCAAACGGAGTTGAACGTGGTCACCGATATGACCGAAAAAATTGCCAAAATTATTGAATCACATATAAGTCGACACCCCTACTTCAGTGGTGAAAAAGACTCTAAAAATTCTCAGCTTACACACGAAGATATACAGTACTTATAGCCCACTGAATTGCTAAAGGTGGTCATTGAACCTCTTATTTAAAAAAAAAAAAAGAATAAAAAGGCAATCAACATTTAAAAATGTGGCACTGGGTGGGTATGCAAATTCGAAGGATGTGGTGGCATGAAACCATCAGTTGTATGCCTGCACAATACGGCAGGTAGGGATAAACAGGGTTGGTGACAGTTGCAGGTAAGCTCATACTGCATTGGTACATTTGACAGTAATGAGGGTAGCAATATGTCGTACAGATTGAGAGAGTATTGTGACATGTATCTCCTACTGGGGGAATGCCATGGTTCAGCATTGCATGCAGCAAGGGCATATAGTGAGCGATACCCAGCACAGCGGCACCTGGACGCCCAGGTTATACGGCGACTTGAGGCTCGAATGCGCGACACAGGCAATGTCACACCACGTTCAAGTGTAGACAGTGGCACTGGACCCTCTCTCAGAACACTATCCCTTGAGGACTCCATACTAGAGTTCATAGAGGAGCCAACGACCAGCAGCAGTGCAATCACGCGACAGTTCAGTGTGCACCAAAGTACCATACTTACCTTTCTACACGATGAAGACCTGCATCCATATCACATCACACGGGTGCAAGGCCTATTACCACAGGATTATCCTCGAAGACAGGCATACTGTGAGTGGCTGCAACAGCAACATGCTGCCGATAATAGTTTCATTCGCCGGATCTTGTGGACTGATGAAGCAAGGTTTACACTGGGTACTGCAGAAGAAACATAGGAGTCGTTTGTGTGCTGGAGAAATGAGTTACTTACGTGGGGTTTGTGGCAAGACACGATCTGATTGTGTGAGGAATGAAGATGTATTGCAGTTGTGTGATGTAAAGCAAAATGTTGTTAGCAAGGTGGAGACCAATATGCTTCGGTGGTTTGGCCATGTTGAAAGAATGAGTGATGAAATGCTTACTAAGAAAATATTTTCAACCCAAGTGGCAGGAAGGAAAGGCAGAGGAAGGCCAAGGAAGACATGGGTGGATCATATTCAGGAGTGTCTGCATGAGAAAAAGATTATGAGTATGAAGTATAAAAGATCTTGTGTACGGCGTGTAATGGATATCAGTGAAGCACGAGTTGTATGTCAAGATCGCTGTAAATGGCGAAGTTTGATACGACAACAATAAGTAAAAATATCTGGAAGTTTGTATTTCTTTTTGGAGCTAACCTTTGAATCTCAGAGAACAGCCTAGTGATATATATACGATTCTGATCACCCTGTATAGTCAAACTTCTGTCTAACAAAGTCTGACTTCTAGTGAATTTCTTCATTTAGCAAACATTTTTGTTTTGCTTGTGGAAGGAGGAGGAAGGGGGGTCAAAACTTGTAAATAGACAATGTGAAATAACTTCCATTTAACAAAGCCAATTTTCATCTTGCAAAGCTTTCATTTCAAAATCTCCATGCACTGGCAAGTTTACTCTGGAGTTAACAAATAACTTCCTGACTTCCTGTTTCCTTATTTCTATTTGTGTCCCTATTTTCATAGACTTCCCATTCCCATCAGAATTCTTATTCCTCTACAACTGTTGGAGCTATTGTGGGAGGGAAGAATTTGCACTGGATGATCACAAACACTCAAGAAGGTAGTACAACTTCTCAATCCCACCATTTTTTTTAGTACACACTAGGAGTTTTCAAGCAATAACTGAAGCTGGTGAAGCTAGCCAGCAGGCATATGAAAAATTTGCTAACCAAAGAAAGAATTAAAAGCATTGTTTCATGCATACTATAAATTGAACTTTGAAGTATAGCTCCCAGAGAGCTCATTGCACCAATCTCCTAGCTTTCTGAGACTGACTAAAACAAGATTATAAAATTTCCCATAATTTTCATATTTTGGTTCTAAGGGTAGCAGACAGTTTAGAAACCATTTCCCTTAGATAGTGACTTTTTTAAATCAAATTATTAACAAAGAATAACTGATTATTTCTCTGGTCTAAGTAAAATTTAAATGTTTTATTCATCTGCTGATCAGATGAGCAAATAAGTTAAAACCAGTAACACAGTTGTTGTTTTTTGTGTGTGTGCAATTTTAATGTTTACTTTTATTTTTATTTATTTTCATTGGTTTGTGGCATTCACAATATATATTGATATTTTGTACAGTCATGCTTTGTGCCATACATAACAACATGCATATTACAGAGGGAGTTAATAACTATTTTACATCAGATACATTGGTTTTATATAAATTTCTGTGATTACACTATTTATTAAATAAATTGAAACCTTAAAAATAGCTGAATCTTGTACATAATATATATCTGATTGTATAAATTATAATAATCTACTGAAATGTATCTGGATTTAAAAGAACGAAAAGTATTGTAATATACTGTATACAATAAAGATTAAATATCAGTTTCTGTACAGCAAATTTTCCATTTAGTGAAATTTTTGTCATGATCTTGAGACTTCATTATGTGGAAGTTCAACTACTGTACTTTATGACGTCAATGAATTTGTTGAGCTCTAGATCATTTAGAACCTTCAAGGTTTTTGTTTTCCATCAATTATTTCTACTGCTTTAATGAATGGAAAACTTGGATATATAGCTACAACCTGATAAGCATATATTCTGTTAGATCTTGATTAATTTCTTTTATTTTCTAAATGATTTCTTGGGAAGTGACAGTTAGTTACCTCCACAAACTAGTGGCATTACTGGCCACATCTTTCTTCATAGTTTGCCTTGTACACTTCCCATGTTATGAAAACATTTCAGCAGTTCATAAACAGCAGCTTTAAATGTTCTCAGGCTATCAGGAAAAGATTTCTACACACCACTTATACAATGTGCCTTTGTGCCTGCAGAAGACTCACCGTACTCCACAAGTGGGCACTCGAGGTCACCTGATCAGAATGCTATTCAATCTTCTGCAACACTGCCCACATGAGCCATATGCAGCCATAAGTGGCTCTTATTAGACAAAAAAAAATTGGAATAGAATTTCCTGCTACAAGAAAAAAGGCAGTCATCACATGTCATGTTTCACTTCACTGTGAATCACAGGAATTTGTATTATTGTTATAGAGTGCTAAAGACAGAAAAATATCACTTCTTGAATTATATTATGTTCTAGGTCCAGAAATTGGTACCATATAGTTTTGCTCCAAATGCTGTTTATGGTCAGCGATGGAATGCATGCCTCTGACGCAACTAGCCTCCGGTGTTTAGTGACAAAGGGTGAAAACTTCAACGAAAGAAAGATGGTAGAATCACTAAATTTCTCAAATACCTATTTCATCATCATCATACCATTTCATACCAATATCATCATCATCTTCTTAAAACTTGAGATACATGCTTTTGTGCATTGAACATTTTGAACACAGACCCTTAAAATGGAAATGCAAAACCAGTAAAAAAAAAAGTTCATACTTTTTAACTTATTATATAAAAATGAGAGTTCTGATTTTTCATCTTAAAAGATAAATTTTCCTGAGCTTATAGCTTTTACGAAGGTAAATAATTTTTGCACGTGGCCAACTGGGCATGTAACTTTTCAGATATTTTTCAAACCCTGCCGTACACTACAATAAATTTCTAAATTTTGAATAAGGGAACTTATGAGACACTTTAGAAATAGCAGTGGATCCATGCAGGTACCACCAAATCTTCACAATGCATGGTGATCACAAAAGATCAGAATTTTTTAATGTGGCCAACTGGGCATGTAACTTTTCAGATATTTCTCAAACCCTGCCGTACACTACAATAAATTTCTAAATTTTGAATAAGGGAACTTATGAGACACTTTAGAAAATAGCAGTGGATCCATGCAGGTACCACCAAATCTTCACAATGCATGGTGATAACAAAAGATCAGAATTTTTTAACATAAAAGTTCATCTTCAAATCTTAGCTATGAATGAAAATCTTCCAAATACATGGAGACAATGTGAATAAACAAAGTCATTGCTCTTTCCACATTTTCTTTTAATTAACACACAGCAACCAAAAAATTGTTATCTGGACACCGCTGAGATCGTACCCCAGATCTCTTGATAACTAGCCAAGTGTGTTCGCCTTATGCTACGGTGTACAACAATCCATGGCACTACATGTGTTTATCTGTCAGCATCTGATTGTTGACCACCGTAGCATAAAGCGAACACACTTGGCTAGTTATCGAGAGATCTGGGGTACGATCTCAGCGGTGTCCAGATAACAATTTTTTGGTTGCTGTGTGTTAATTAAAAGAAAACGTGGAAAGAGAAATGACTTTGTCTATTCACATTGTCTCCACATATTTGGAAAATTCTCACTATCACTCTCACCCTTTGGATTTATCAGCTATAATTTAACAGCTTGTGCTGTTAAGCCCAACCAGATGAAGACGTCTCAGTTGCTGAGCCCATCTCTATGATTTGTGAAATCAGATGCTGATAGATAAACACACATAGCGGCGTGGATTGTCGGCCACCATAGCGTAAAGCGAACTCACTCGGCTAGTTATCGAGAGATCTGGGATACAATCCCAGCGGTGTCTGGATAACAATATTTTGATTGCTGTGTGTTAATTAAAAGAAAATGTGGAAAGAGTGGCGAATTTGTCTATTCTTAGCTATGAGGTCAACTCCTCAGCAAACTTGGAAATTCAGTCACACTGGAGTAGAAATTGAAACAATTCTATTAAAAACTGAAGACAGAGAATTTCTATGGAACTGGAGTACGTGAATCTTAAAACATCAAAAATGCATTTGATGAGGTTTCTTTTCTACCTCCTTGTAGAGGTGAACATATGACTCTGAGGTCAAGCATCAAGATAATCACCCCACAGGAGCGACTGAGCAATGCATGACTTCTCTGGTGAGGGCTGTGCTGCATGTCCTGGTTGACGCTTCGGACGTGTTCTTTACATCTAGTATTAGAGACATTATCTGCTCGGCCGTTCTTATATGGAATAGTATTAGAAGAATTGCCCTTACACGAACTTTAAAGAAACTGCCATCAGGGAAACAGTTGAAATCCTTTCCAGCAATCTGGCATGCAAAGACATGGTATCTATGGAACTACCAATGGTGTCGCATGCGTTATTAAAAGATAGAAAAATATTGCGGCACACTGCATAATTATGCGATAAAAACTCATGTAATACTGCTTGTGGTGTCACCCACATTATTTCCAAAAAATCAGCTTTATTTCCTATGTGTTCTAATTCCATGCATCTTATGTCTGCATTTCCTTGAGAAAGCTTCCCAGTGGAGTGTGAAAGCTTGGCAAATCTTTATACAAATTTACCCCATGAAAATAAATGGATTTATTATGCTATAGGCGTTCTTTGCATATACCAGGGGGGAAATGTTCGAGAGAAATCTTCACTACCTTTAGCGTCTGTTGTCGAAAAATTTTCCTCAATTTTATGATTACAGAGAAATCTTTGCTTCGTCTACCTTTCATTTTCAGAAATTTTTCTCCATTTTCAATCTTAAATAAAACCACGTATATGTAATAAAATGATATTTAACAGCCATACAGAGGAAATATCGCAAGAAAAGGAATTTAAGATAAGAGAGTTCCCCCTAACTTGCGTTTTCGGAAATTCTTGCCTCCATTTTCAAACTGAAACGCAAACATTTGTACAATAAAATGGTATTTAACTATAATACCGGATAGATTGAAAATTGCGAGAGGAAAAAAACAATTACTCCGTCTAACTTCAGTTTCCGGAAAGTTTTGAAAGACAGAATTACTTCCGAAGAAGGAAAACTTGCATCCGTCTACAGAAGTCTGCAAGAGGGGATTTAATAGAGTTCTGCGGATATCGTTTTTGTCTGCAAGACCTAAAATAAATCTGCGATGCCCGTCGCCACGATTCTGCTATAAGCCCAAAGGAAAAATTTCATCACTGAGACACAAAAACAATACAGAAGACTTGTGTGATTCACAATGAATGAACACAGTCACTAAACTGGTACCAAATGTTTACATTTTAATTAATGAACATTATTATCAAACAGAAGCTGAATACTTACCAAATAATTTCACTTTTAGCAGTAATCATTCCATTTATGTCCATTTTGAATAAAAATACTGCCAACTACTGTTAAGGATAAATTTAAAAAATTGTTAATATCATTCCACGCCATTTTTAATCAAACAGTAACACTGCCAATAAATGGGCATTTTTAACAATTTGCACTGCTCAAACCAAAATACACTGCTGCCATCCAAAATGCAACACCGAGAAGGAAGCATCCGATTGGCCAGAAATTCGCAGCATGCGTCACACGCGAGAGGACATGCAAACGATTAGCATTGCAGGACATATGCAAATCATGTGTGCCCAGCACACCACCGAGAAGCACTATAAGAAGGTTGCACAGAAGGCAGGGTATAAGTAGTGGAAGTGTGTTGTGCTGCCGAACCTGTGCGTGGGAAGCTTCCTGATGCCTTGTTGCAGAATACGGCAGTCATTCCAGCACGTTTCGGAGTTAGACAGAGGTCGAATAGTGGCTTATCGCGACAGCGGTTTATCGTACCGAGACATCGGCGCCCGTGTCGGACGACATCCAGCAACAGTGAGGCGAGTATGGATTCGGTGGGTGCAGGAGGGACGGACAGATCGACGTGAGCGATTTCTGCAGCCGCGGCGCACCACCAAACGAGAGGACAGGCACGTTGTGCGGCGGGCATTGACGGCTCGCACCACCACATCACGAACTTTAGCACAGGAATTAGGGTGTGTTGTGCAACAACCTGTGTCAGCACGTACCGTTTGACGTCATCTGCAGGAGAGGGGACTTGTCGTACGGCGGCCATTGCTCCGATTACCATTGATGTTACATCACCGGCGAGTGCGGCGGCAGTGGGCTGTTGAACGCCGCACCTAGACTACGGAATGGCACGACATTGTCTTCTCCGTCGAATCCCGCTTCTGCCTGCAACACCACGATGGTCGGATCTGCTTGTGGCGGCACCACGGCAAGAGACTGTATGACGCCTGCATTATGCATCGCCATACCGGTCTGTCGCCTGGCGTTATGGTTTGGGGCACAATTGGATATGACACCCGCACCCCTCTGGAATGCATTGCCAGTACACTCAACAGCCACCGCAACATCTCCGACGTTTTGGAGCCTGTAGTTCTCCCTTACCTGCAGGACCTGCCAGTGGCCATGTTTCAACAGGACAATGCGTAACCACGCGTGGCACGCATCGTGCAACAATTCTTCACAGCCCACCAGGTGTCACTGCTGCCGTGGCCTGCCTGTTCTCCCGATATGTCGCCCATCGAACACATCTGGTCGCTGATCGGCAACCGAGTGGCTCGGCAAGCACCACCCGCGGCTACTCCTGATGAACTGTGGCAACGTGTGGAAGCAGCCTGGACCGACATACCCCAAGCCCACATCCAAAGCCTCTTTCGTTTGATGCCGCGACGTGTGGCGGCCGTTATTGCCAGCCATGGGGGCCACACGAACTATTGATGTCTGCGTGTTCCGCAAGTCGCACGGGCCTGTAAGCTCAATCGTTTCATCTTTGTATCTGTTGTTATGTGTCCAGTAAATCTAGCTTTGCTATCTCGTGTCCTCCTTGGTGCTGCATTTTGGGTGGCCAGCAGTGTAGTTTTAGTTCTTAACATAAAACTACTGCTGATGACTGAAATGCAATGAAAATTAACTAAAAAGAAGTCAAGTTTGGAATGTTACACATCACACAACCATGAGAAATATTGGCAAAGGAGGTACTTACTACCAGAGACAAAAAAGGAAAACATAGTTTAATTTTTCAGCAATACTATGTTTGCTTTGAAGGAGAATTGTGCAGTGTTACGAAACAGTGTGAAATAGAAACCCAAAAGAAATTTTGTAAGCCATAACATAATTTTGTAAGCCTAGGAACATAAATACTGAAACAAATGCTAAACCACATGTGTACCTTATTAATGAGTGAAGACAATTGGGTTCATCTAATTTTTTTATTACTGAAACGAAATAATCACTTAAATACAGTAATAAAGGCAACAGTGAAATGTTGCCTTTATTACTGATGGGCACATTCACTGTATGCCGAGAATTCTGTTCCAAATCGGAGAGAGTTCCATCGTGATGTCAGTGTTGCAGGATTCACGGTGCATAAGGACTTCAATAGTTTCCCATACAGGTGTAGATCTTGGTCCATCGTAAGCAGCTAACATGCACAGATCAGACCAGATGGGTATGGTTCCCAGGATGGCAGCATCCCGAGCTAGAGCTGTGGTCAATTAGTTATTACTCACGCACGCTGGTGCTCTTTCATACAGACCTTGAATGACTTCTTGGTCATACCAATATAAACTTTCTTAGATGAGCCCAGGTATTGGAGAGGAATGGCATATACTTCCGCTTGATTCCCGACATTCATATCACGACAGTCTGGTGAAAGTAGCGCAGCGATAGGCTTCGGAGACTAAATTCCAACATCAAGATTTAACTTTCTTAAGGCGTTTTTGATACAATAAGTAAGCCCAGGAATATATAGGATGGACGCAACAAACTTTCTCCTCTACGTCAGACAAGTCAGGAACCTTCTCGAATCCTTTCTAGCTGCTTAGAATATATGAATGTTGGTTGGGTCCATCCCATATATTCATGGGTTCCACTAAAAAGCTTATGCCAAGACTGAAAATTAAGACACAATGTAAGGAGTTGGACTAAATCAATCAATGTGACAAGGGGATAAAAAAAAACAGAATATATAATGAACTATCTCCCAGAACTTCATAAATTGATAAGACAAAAAACTGAATACTACCGTTTCGGTGATCCGTACAGCTCTTTTCACAGCATTTCCTTAATCACTGTTTGTTATATCAAGAAATAAAAGGTGCGATCATTTTTCCTTTTGTTAAATCAAAAATTAAAGTTCAAAATCAGAACTTCAACTGTCCGTCGCCGTATATAGTTATATGCAACAGTGTTCTCTGCACAATGAGTAAGTAGTGGCGTTTTTGAACTTTAATTCCGTTAAGAAAATGGCAAAATGCCTGCTCTGTGATATGATGCAGCAAGAGATCACTAAGGAATGGCAAAACTTTAAGTTAAATTAATTCCCAAAATTGGTACTGCGGTCAGTCACTCTGCCGTGAATACCATTTTACATTTCACAGAGATAAAACAGATTCTTTCACGGACACATCATGAACTGAGTTTGAAATATTTCGCTTACAAAAATTGGAGTGTAAAAATGCAAGCCCCACTGATTTATTTTGAAGCAGAGACTATGAAGTAGGAAAGCAAGCATTTCATTTAGAAAAATTCTTTTAAAATGTGAAATCACATCATTGAAAACAATAAAAAATGAGGAATACATTCAGGAAGAGAAACAGTAATAAAAAGACTCCTTCAGAAAAATTCAAAACGCGGAAAATCACGGAACATTCTCATGTTACCTAGACTGCGCATTTACGACGAACTTCCAGAAATTGTGATGAACCCCAAAAAACGTATTTTCCGACTGGAAGAGATTTGCCAAATTGCAATGAGCATTTTAGAACATTTTGATCACATTTAAAACAATTGGTGCAACTCCACAATTTCAATGATTACAGAAATACACAATTTTCATAGGAAAAACGAAAACAGAATTTTAAAATATTCTAACAATCATAACAGGTGTCCAAAATCTTCAAAAGACAGAAATCCGTCCCCAGGACGGAAGAATGGCAGCCATTCATATATTGCTGGGCTTATGTATGCCATCAAAAATGCCGTAAGAAAGCTAAATTTTGACTTTGGAATTTACAAATGTGTGCCGTGTTATGCATGGAGCACACATTGAACATTTATAAGTTGAACAAAACTTTATGAAATGTGCCTTTCAACAGTACTAGTTGTGCGTATCTGAGAATATTCCTGAGAATTTTGGGGAAGTTAATTTTTACAAAAACATAAAATCCAGAGTATACTCGGGTTTACCTTATGATGACCCAAACGTATGTTCAAAGTTCGAACATACACGTTATCGCTTTTTCGTCTTTTTTTTTATTGACATTTCTGGTAGATGGCACTGTTTGCAGAAATATTGCCAATACTTTATGCTTTGATTCGGATATTTGCATTCATGTCAGAATAGTCGCTGATGCAGTTACTTATGGTGCCATCCTGTTGTTTGCTGTTTAGGAATTGTTTTCACATATAAAGATACATGGGGGTGTTGACAAAGTGGATCAACACATTGTGAACAATCCATTGGCCCGCAAGAGAGGGGAAAATACTACAAGAAGATATTTTCCCACATCTTGGACCTGTCTATGTGGAATGCCTTCGTCCTCGTCAGAAAACACAGAGGGAAGAAGAGTGCTCTGGACTTTCGCATGGCTGTAGTTGAGAAACTGATTGCGAAACATCAAAGAGATTAATTTTCTCCGAAAGCAACGGGTCGGCCATCAGCAACAGCAACCCCAATGTGACTTGTTGGTTGCCATTTCCCTTCAGTGATTCCGCCCACTTCGAAGAAGCAAAACCCAACAAGAGTGTGCAGAATGTGCATGATGTTACAGGGAAGAGAATCAAGGTACATGCGTGTGGAGTGCAGTGTAGCTTTGTGCATTGACATGTGTTTCCAGGCCTATTACACAGCCACTAATATATAAACAGTTCCTTTCATGTTCAACAGCCTTTTTTTCATTTGTTCGCATGTGACCTGCAAAAACATGGTGTTTATGCATATCACGAGTATACTCGGGATTTCATTTTATGAAATTTTCACAGGTCTGTACCTCATATATAAGTTCTTCAAACTTAATTTCACTGTTGCCTTTATTACTGTATTTAAGTGATTATTATGTTTCAGTAATAAAAAAATTAGATGCAAATTGGAACATATTTTTTTAAATAATCTGTATGTTAAGGTGTTAAACAAGAGTACCAAACCATTTTAAATGACAACATCATTTTGGCTTACCCTGTATTGTTTTCCTAATTCCATGAACACATAGAGAGAAAAAGAGCTATTTCTTCACGCCTTTTAGTTGTTAAAAATTTAACAAAACAACTTCTTACATGGTGTCCCCTTGGACACCCGAATAGGTGTTTTGTAAGGCAGTTAGTCCTTATCAATGTCTTGCCTCCCGAGATTCTGTGGTCTTCTTCTTTCAATGTGTCCTCATGTCATAAAATTCGGAATTGCTCATACAAATCACTAACTCTTCTACAATATCTTACTGGGTAGCTACTGAAAATATATTTGGACATTTGAAAAAACATTTGAAACCAAAACAGAACCAGAGAGATTTTCAAAAATAACTGTTCAAGGCACAACTTTTAGTATAAAAAAGTTAAAAGGCTGGCCAGTTAAATTACTTTTCATCTTCCATCCAGGTTCTTTATGGTTTACTTTCTTCGTACCCGAACTTAGCCCGATCAGTGCAGACCTCAGCATCAAAACATAAATATTTACAGCAATTTAATAATTTGCAAAATTTCATGTTTAAATGCATTGGTTTTGTGGTTATTCATTTATTATATAGTTTTTTATGCTACTGCAAAAAAACTATATCTATATGATGCATATTTAAACATTTCGGTGGGCAGTCAGGACTTCCAGGACCCTCTCCCTTGATACATACCCGGTGCCTTATGTACCGACAGCACATAAAAGACTCTGGAGCCTACAGTGGTACAGGCAGTGGTGGCTCCTCTATTGGAGCACGTAAACCCCCAAAACAGAAAACGAAAGAAAGAAATTAAAATATAACAAGTTAAATAAAATAAAACAGCAAACACATTTCCAGGTTTTGTCAATTTCAGGACGAGCTTCCCTCCTCCTAAACACCCTGGCAAGACACGACTGAATGGTATTAAATTTAAAAGTTAGCAGCACAGATCGGCTGGCCTTACGTCGATCGCACGTGCAGTAGTAGAAGAAACTACTTGAAAACCAGTTTGTCCGGTGGGAAGAGGAGACACGTGTGAGGAACAAGCGCTGCTCATAAGCTTTCAATCGCGCAGTCTTCAATGTGTGGGAGCTCACGCAGATGGATTGGCAGTTTGTTATTCGTCCGGATTCTCCCTGGGTTTGCGGCAACAAGTGGTTGGTGTAGTTGCTTATCAGTTATTAATCTGTTGATTAGTTTTTATAGGTTAGTTTTATTGTTGTGTGTAAAAACATGTGTAAACAGTTAAGATGGAACTTAATAAAATAATTTCCTGAGCTAAAGCAATTGCATTTTTCAACATTGCCGCTGGAAAGAAAAATTGAAATTAAAATGCTCAGGCCAACACCTAGGCTTGAGCTGATTCAGGTGACAAAATATAAAACTAGAGGTTTCAAAAGGGAATTCAAACCCAACTTATATGAGAAATATCCATGGATCTGTGGATGTGAATTAACTAACATGCTTTTTTGTTTTCACTGTCTCCTGTTTGCAAAACAAAGTGCTGATTCAAGTTGGGTTAGTTACGGTGTTGCTGATTTATCACATCTAACTCAAAAAATAAATAAACATCACTGCTCCCAATCACATTTAAACTCCACATTAGAGTTTAATTTGCTGGGAAAGGTTGATAATTGCCAACAGCTTGACAGTGCAATTTGGTTGAATGTTAAAAAACACAATGAGCAAGTAACCAAAAATCGTTATGTTATTTCCAAAATTATTGACTGTATTCTGTTTTGCAGCGCATTTGAGCTTGCACTTCGAGGACATGATGATTCCTTAAATCTAGGCGTTTTCAGAGGTCTTATAAACTGTTTTGGTGGAAAAAAAAAATTGAATTTTAATTTGATTTGAGACTATATTGATTATATTGAATTGATTGTTATTTATCAAAGGCGTTATATTTATGCTGGTATTGAAATTCAAAATATGGAAATTATAGAAAATTTAAATTTGGGAGATGGGTGGATGCATTTCGAAACAAAAATATTTTCTACGTACTAGAAAAGGCCATGAACATCCTAAACAAAAATGCATCTGAAAATTTACATTCCACAAGAAGTTATTGGAAAGTTTGCGTTGTTTGTGTTCACGCAGAGTTGAGTCACCTGAAAGTGCAAAAATAAGTGAATATTGTTGCATGTGTATGAAAATGTGTCACTATAAGTCATAGGATAAAATGTACTCGTTCAATAACAACTTGTGGAGGCGGTGAAAGTCAATTTAAAAAGGTTAGGACAAAAATTGCAGTTATGAAATACCTTATACTACCAGTATTCGGATCGATAGCCTTAGTCAAGCTAAGGGGGAGTACATGGGACCAAGTCATGGAAGACAACAGCACACAAAAACTTTTCACACTGCACTCATTTTGAACTTTTTTTGAAAGGCTACTGCCTGTATTTATTATTTTTCTTTAAAAACTTAACCAGTTAATTTTAATGGACAAACAGATATTATTTCCTTTTTTTCTTGTTTGCTTAAACACAGCAGTATAAAACAGAATCTCAATTTACTTTCTATTTCTCTTTGGCCACTGGCCTTATGAACAGCACAACTTTACATATGTCAACACAGTTGGTTTGAACACTAGGCATGCATCCAAAATTATACCATGATTCACATAGCTTACAAAAAAAAAAAAAAATACTGGATTATTTTTAATTCCACAAGGTGGACAAATTCTGTTCTTTTGAAACGTACTCTCTTCTCTCTCACCCAGTTAGCTCAATGACCAATTTACAATTTTACACTTATTGATTTAAATTTAAACAATCTTAGCAAACTCCGCAATCTCCCAGACCAGATTCAAAGACTTCAATTAAATTTACAGTTATTTTAAGAGCCACAAATTATACTTTAACAAATCTACTATCAGCAAGTAAACAAACCAAGTAAATTATCCTCAAAACAGAATTTACACTGAGCACAAGCATTAATTAACATTACATAACCCATAGAACTATCCTGAATGAACCTACTTCACTTATAAAGAAACCTCACTAACTAATCTTAAAAATTATCACTATTCATAACATCAACATAATTCAGAAATTCAAACAATCTTCTTGCACTAGCTTGCTCATAAAAATCACCTCACTCTGCACTTCACATAATAGCTCAGGATACTTAATAACTCTATACTGTAAACAAAAGCTCAAAATACCAATTAACTAAATTTCCAAACTAAATATCAAGTTCACTAACACCAACAACCAGAATTTAGAATTTACATCCCTAGCACTACAGCAAATCATAAACAAATAAATTTAGATACTTTAAATCACCAAACAAACTTAAATTTAACACCTGCAGTGAATTACTGAGGTAGCGGTGAGGCAAATACTCTCAGTTCAGACACTACCCTGGGTTTTTGAGAACCAACACAGGAAGAAAATACCAAGTCAGGCTGAAGGCGTGAAATTGGGTCGTGAATCCACTTTCAGCCTATGCAAAGGGAAAGGAAAAAATCCTCAAGGGTGACACATCATCATCAGGCACAGAATTTCCTCTAACATGATCTCACCACATTTCTTGAAGCAACGCTCGACCGACCCTCGCTGGCAGTACATATCCCCGTGAGCAGCGAAACTACTGGGGGGGTTTGAAGACAAGTTTTCCCCCAAAAACCACGTCTTCAAGGATCTCCCCTTTTCGAACCAATGCATGATCTCACCTTGATCAACCACGCCTGCAAGAGCCTGTCGTACTTCAACCCTAAATACTCCAGGCACATCTGGCCCAGAACTAACACAACTATATCCCAGGAAAAATTCACTTATCTCTCTATATCCCAAGAAATCCAAAAATCACTATATCCACATATATCCCAGGAAAATTCACTTCTCTCTATATATCCCAAGAAATCCTAAATCACAATATCCACATGTATCCCAGGAAAAATCACTTATCTCTATATCCACATATGTCCCAGGAAAAATTCACTTATCTCTATATCCACATATGTCCCAGGAAAAATTCACTTATCTCTATATCCACATATATCCCAGGAAAAATCACTTATCTCTATATCCACATATGTCCCAGGAAAAATCACTTATCTCTATATCCACATATGTCCCAGGAAAATTCACTTATCTCTATATCCACATATATCCCAGGAAAAATCACTAGCAAGGAAATTCCTCTGCACCATGGCAATGCGCAGGTCCACTTCAGACAATAACACTGACCATTTACATAACCCACTAAATATTTTCACCTTATTGAAAATTAAAATGACATTTAGCTTTTAACCTTATAGTAAAAACAAGAAAATTTAGGCCAAAGAAAAGAACAATCAATACTGGAACTGGTGAGCAAAAGTGTGTCTTCTCAACCCATGATGTTCATTCTTTTTGTGAAAAAACTAAACTTGAGAACCTAAATACCTCAACTTTTATTTTGCACATATCGCATCCTGGTGAAAATTCCCTACTCAGAGCCCTCTGCCCCAGGACAAGTTCCCTGCTTGCCCTAAGATCACCCCTTTCCAATGGGAGATTAACACTCATCTGGAGCATGTAAAATACTGGTCCTCAAATAACACACCTACCATCTTAATTTCGACACTCAACACTCCAAGAATGTAAACAACACTTTAGGTTTCCAATTTCATCACACTATAATATGTTCCCAAAATTCCAATATAAATCATCCCATAATTTATCTTCACTCATAAAAAAAATAACTCAACGCTGTAAAAGACGAGAGAGAAATGTTTACAATTATTTTATCACCCACGACATCACAATAACACTGCTTTTTAAATATCACATGCCCAACTAAACTATTTTCGATGCACCAAAATTTACTGTGCTCAAACTATTAAACTAAATTTCTCCGATACATCAAAATTTACTGGCCTGGGAAGTTGCTAAAATACCAGACATGACAACACAAAAAAAGCATAAATGAAAGCATCTTCAACTCCCTCTCTTTTTTTTTTTTTTGTCTTGCAATATATTTTTCCGACAGCCCCCAATTTTAAAATCAACTCGTTTTATAATTTTAAAGACACCACAACATAATACAAAAAAAAAAAGAAAATGCCGAGAGAAATTTACCTTTAGGACTGGGGGCAGCAACACTTCCTGCCACTCACACTAACCGTCGATAATAATGAAAAAAAGTTTCACAGCCTAATAATAGATATTCACTTCCAAGGTGTTTTTTTCTTTTTCTTTTTTTTTTCTTTTTCTTGAGGCAGCATGCTTGGCCAACGATACAGGAAACGGGCATTTTGGAACCCTGCTGGTGGACCCCTTGTTGTAATCAGTAGGGCCCAACTCGACGATTCAGCAGTTAAAGGCGGTATCTTCTACAAAGCCGTGCATGCCCCTTTTTTTTTTTTTTTTCGGAACTTCCAGTGTCTGGTTGAACTGGCTTGAAGAGTTCCTTCCATATTGAACCGAGTAGTAACAGCATTCGGGTTGCGCTGGCAGAAAATTCTCCTGCGGAGATCAGTTCACGGTAGTTATTTCTTTTCTTTTTATTGCAGCTCACTCCTCCGTCGTCCACTAGGAGAGGAGGAGAGGGTTGAATCTGCAAGCATTTCCTCTCCAGTAATGAGATCCTTGAAATTCAATTTTAACTGTTGTCCGTTTAGATTTCAATACGAAATTTTCCTTCTTGCCGCCCTCCTCCGCCAAAAGGCGAGGAGAGACGGAGAGACTCGGCTGTCCTCTTTCTCTGCCGGTCAGCAAAAGTCAAGTACCAAAGTGACTCTCAACGGATAAAACTCAGGGGGTGCTTGAAAAACCGCCGACCCCTCTCATTGGTCGAAACTTCAGCCTAGCAACTCACGACTCTCCAACGGAATCTTCACTCCCACGCCTCGAGTGACCTCTGACCTTCACACGTGCAGAGCAGGCCCATCTTGACCCTGAGGTTCTAAAAATAGATTTCTGCTGCTGAATTTCCTTACCCAAAAGACGAAAAGATGTTACTTTTGTGCGACTTTGGAAACAGGAACGCAAAAATGGCGGATTCTTGCTTTGCAGAAAATCACTAGTTTTAATTTTCTTTTTCTCTCGTTCCGTGATGTGAAAGTAAAATTAATTTTGATTCTCTGAGCTGCACACCTACTCGCCTTTTCCTATCGCGATAAAAGAACAGATAAAATAATTATTTTCAAAACCCCAAAGTCAGTTAAATCAAATATTCTTCTTTTTTTTTTTTCTTCTTTTCACCAACATGAAATTTTGTTTTCCTGGTAGTGATTAAGACAAGCGAATTTTGCGCATGAATTCCCCTGCCTTTCAACCAGGAATTTTCTTCTAACGTATGTCATGGAAGAAAATTTTTGCATTAATTAATCTCCGATAAACCACCAGAAAGATTGATCAGGTCTCTCTGAAATTCACCAGAGGTTAAAATTTTCGCCATGACAAAACTTCTCAGCAGAACTTGATCTATAAAACCATCTCACTAATGCCACTGTTTTTAAAGGAACATCAAAAGAAATTCAAAATGATTTATTAGACTGTATGCCACTGTTTGCCAGAACCACATAAAAAATGAACTCTCAAAAGCAAGTTTTGTAGCAGTGATAGCAGATGAAACTACTGATGTTTGATCTGCTTCCCAATTGGTTGTCGCTTTTCAATACATTTTAGGTAACGGAAAACCAGTTGAGAGATTCTGGGAATTCACTAATCCCCCTGGACATATTCAAGCCAGTTTGGAAAAAAGTTGTAGACAAAACCGAGAAATTGATATCCCAGAGCTACGACAGTAAAAACGTGAAGAGTGGTCACCACGCAGGTGTTCAGGCTATTATTAAACGTACCTATAAGAATGCACATTCTGTGCATTGCTACGGACATCAGCTCAATTTGATTGTCAGCCAACCAACCAGTCAGAATCAACAAGTTCGAGTATTTTTTTCCAACCTAAGTGACATTACTCATTTTTTCAGTAACTCTCCACAGAGGATTGCTATTCTAGATGAAACTGTTAGAAAAAGGATACCTCATGGTTCAGCCAGCAGGTGGAATTTCAAGAGTCAAACCATCAATACAGTGTATGAATACATGGAGCAGTTAACTGAATGCATGAAAAAAATAGTCATCATCAAAACAAGCTGTAGCAATAAATAAAGCAGGGGCTATTCAGCGTATGTTGGAAGACTCAGTATTTGTGTTTTGGCTTACAGTTTTTCACAATATTATGCCACATGTGGATGTGTTATACAACCAGCTTCAGATAACACTAACTGATGCAGCACTCATTCAAAAGCATGTAAACACTTTCCAGTTGTCAATGGAAAAAGAAAGCAAAAGAATGGACACAGTGACCATGAAGATATCAGAAACAGGGGAAACATCAAAAAAAGGGAAGAGAAAATATTCACATAAATAAAACTGTGGCAGCTAAAGAGATATGTGATGTTATCACGAATCAAGTAAAAGATAGGTTTTCTTTTTTTATAACTCACTACTCTGCTGTTTCTCTCCTCCAAGCTGAAAATTTTCAGAAGTACGAGAAAAAGTTTCCAAATCAGCTTATTGAGCAAACAACAGATGCTTATCTCATGTTACAGAAGGATCGCCTGAAAACTGAACTAGGAGTAATTTACAGACCAGATTTCAGAAATATGAATGGTGCCATTAGTCTTCTACAGTTCGTTACAGAAAATAACTTACACACTACATTCTCGGAGACCTACAAACTGTTGCAAATTATTTCTGCTATTCCAATGACAACTGCTGAGGCCGAGATATGCTTCTCAACTTTAAAATGAGTTAAGACATTTTTAAGAAGCATCATGAGTGAGGACCGACTGATCGCTCTAGCCAGGCTCTCAATTGAAAAAAACAAGATAAATGACATACCTAAATTCAACAAAAAATTTTACTGATTTGTTTGCCTCAAAAAGAGACAAGCGGATTGACTTAATTTACAAAAATTGCGCTTGAGTAATCAACATTCCCTTTGAAGAAAATTGTAAGCACTATTGTAATATAATCTTCCTTTGTACAAAGTCAAATGTTAGTTTTTCTACGTATGAGTGCTTTTTTCTTTTAGTTGCATTGCTTTTTTTTTTTTACTTGTAGAAACAGAAATGTATTTTAACCTGTATGTTATATCGTAACTGAAAATTAAATTTTTACAATTTATGTATTGTGAACCCCTATTTGAATAACCCACGAGCCCAGCTGCCACTGTGTACATGCCTTAATACTGCGTCCACAAAAAAAACCGAACCAAACTTTCATAAACACAGTAGTAATACATACAGAACTGGAAGCATACCCTCGCAAGTCGTTCTACATTATTACACTGAACAAGCAAATTTCTAATATCATCGAGAGCCTACAGATCGGAAACCCAGTGACTGAGTGAGCACGCAGAAAACTATCTTAGGTATCACTCGACTGTAAAGACTTTGGTTTCTCTAATGCATTTCTCTTATGTTTTTCGACAGATCTCCATAAGAGTGGTATCAATACAATCTTCAGTTCAGAGGAAAGAACGTTCACACAACAAAAATTTAGATAGACAACGGATTTACCTTTTTTAAGCACCTCAAAGTAACCTCACTCGCTTAAGCAGCGAACGCGAGCCTCCTCGTTAGGCCTAACCGTCTGCTATCGTTAAGTTACTTTCACGGCAAAGCTTCCTTAAGCAGACGCTTCCACGGGAAAAAGAGACGACACTTCCTGTGACGTACCGACTCCGAGGCTGGCGATTAGGTTGAAAAATTATCACAGTATCCTACGTCTGGGTCCAGAGTATTGTTTCCCGCGACGATGACCATGCATTATCGGCGAACTCTTAACATGGCGTAGATATATTTGTTTATTTTTTTTTATCACTTTTCCCTCATTAGTCTTTAAAAGCCATGAATTTTTTCAAGAAAATTAAATAGGTGAGATCTAATATATAAAAGTTGAATGCTTGTTTGTCCGCTGTACAAATCTACAGTTTACAATTTAGAACCATCAAATTTAGTATACAATATCATGGTACTCTTAGACCGTAGGAGGTATTTTTGGATGATATTGGGGCCCGGGGTGAAGGGCCCCCATACGAAATTTTCGTAAAAAATTCTACGGTTTTCAATTTAGAACCACTAAATTTGGTATGCTATGTCATGGTACCCTGACTTAGACCGTAGAAGGTTTTTGGATGGATTCGGAGCCCGGGGCCCCCATACAAACTTTTCGTAACAAGTTCTACTGTTTTCAATTTAGAACCACCAAATTTGGTATACCGTCCGTCTCATAGTACTCTGATTTAGCCGTAACACGGTGTTGGGATGATGTTGGGGCCCGGGGTCAAGGGGCCCCCGTACAAAAAAATTCGTAAAAAGTTCTACAGTTTTCAATTTAGAACCACCAAATTTGGTATACGTTCTAATGGTACTCTAACTTAGACCGTAGGAGGTTTTGGATGATGTTGGGGCCCGGGGTGAAGGGGCCCCCATACGAAATTTTCGTAAAAAATTCTACGGTTTTCAATTTAGAACCACTAAATTTGGTATACTATGTCATGGTACTCTGACTTAGACCGTAGACGGTTTTTGGATGGGGTCGGAGCCCGGGGGGTCAGGGGCCCCATACAAAATTTGCGTAAACATTTCTACAGTTTTCAATTTAGGACTACCAAATTTGGTATTGTATCTGATGGTGCTCTAATTTAGCCGTACACGGTTTTTGGATGGTGTTGGGGCCCGGAGTCAATGGGGGCCCCATACAAAAAAATTCGTAAAAAGTTCTACAGTTTTCAATTTAGAACCACCAATGGCATACCGTCTCATGGTACTCGGAATCAGCCCGTAGACAGTTTTTGGATGGTGTTGGGGCCCGGAGTCAATGGGCCCCCCGTACAAAAAATTCGTAAAAAGTTCTACAGTTTTCAATTTAGAACCACCAATGGTATACCGTCTCATGGTACTCTGACTCAGCCCGTAGACGATTTTTGGATGGGGTCAGAGCCTGGGGGGCGACCCCATACAAATTTTTCGTAGAATGCTCTACAGTTTTCAATTTAGAACCACCAAATTTGGTATACGGTCTCATAGTACTCTGATTTAGCCGTAACACGGTGATGGGATGATGTTGGGGCCAGGGGTCAAGGGGCCCCCCATACAAAATTTTCGTAAACATTTCTACAGTTTTCAATTTAGAACCACCAAATTTAGTATTACAACCAAAAGAGCTCCTTCCTGTCGTAAGGCACCTTGGAAAACTGCCGCACATAATTGGGAAACTTAGAAAACTGCCCCACTGGAAAAATATAAAAGTGTTCTTCGGCCCCTTAATGAAAAACATGTGGCAATTTTCCAAATTGCTGAAAGATGTGTGGCAGGGTTGCCGGTAAATTGCCAAACCGGAGCAGAGTCACACATCAGTGTTCCTGTGTGCAGTTTAGAGTGAACCGCTTGTTCTGGGGGTATTTTTGCCACTTTTCAGCTTTCAGGGGTATTTTCTCCGGGGTTATTTTTCCCCCGGTTGTATTTTTACCGTTTACCGCCACTTCAGCCGCGGGCCTTTCTAGAAAATTTTAAGTTACAACCTAGATATCTGGTATGTGTATAAACGGATTACGGTTAGAGCCCAATGTGTTCAAGCAAATATTCTTTCAAGACGATTTACTTTCATGATGTTTTCCTTGGCATTCTGTCTTTACCCTCAGATGTAAGAACTTTTTCATTTTTAAAAACTGATTTTCGGAAGTGATGTGCGTCTGCTGAACTTGGAAGAATACGGGTACGAAGAACTGGCCACCGGAGAATTGGACATATTGCAATTTCAGTGCCATAAAATTGTTCTGGGTAAACAAATTTCGTGTGGCTATATTCCCCACTACTTGAGCAACTATTGTTCATATTTTTTTTTTTTTTTTAATATTTCATTTTCAGTAAGAAATTTAGACATTTCCATGATTTTCGGAGCTAAGAGTAAGCGGAGAACTGGCCACCAGAGAACTGACCACCGGAGAACTGGCCACAAAAATTTTAAGGTGCCGTATAAAAATTGCGTTCTGGGCTGCTCCGTGGCTACGTCTCGCCGAGATTGGTTATCTGACACGGGGTTCGGACATTTGGGCACCGGACTTTTGGGCACCGGACTTTTGGGCACCGGACATTTGGGCACATTCATTTTTAAAGCAATGAAATTGCGCTGCGTTGAAAATTATAGTGTTCCTATATATTTCTCCCTACTTGAGCAAGTGGTGTGCACAAAAAATTTCACTTATATCTCATTATCATTAAGAAATTGAGACATATTTACGAATTTCTGTCTGAAAGACTGGGCGGACATTTGGGCACCGGACATTTGGGCACCCGGACATTTGGGCACAAATGTTTAAGGGGCCGTATAACAATTGCCGTTTCTTGGCCCATAGTAAGAGATTGACCGAGAAAATGATCGCCGTAAGTTACTTAGGCACTAAATATTTACGGACACGAGCCTACTCAGCAAACCGGGGGGGGGGGGATATCAAAAGTGTAAAATATGAACAATTTGTCGTCCGATCGGGAGATTTTCAGCATTTACAAACTACAACTGGAGACATTATCTCAGGGCGTAAACCTACTGAGCACACCTGTCTGGGGGGGTTAATACTAAAAAGTGTGAAATATAAAAATTTCTCGTCCGATCGGGAGATTTTCAGCATTTACAAACTACAACTGGAGACATTATCTCAGGGCGTAAACCTACTGAGCACACCTGTCGGGGGGGGGGGTAATACTAAAACGTGTGAAATATAAAAAATTTCTCGCCCGATCGGGAGATTTTCAGCATTTACAAGCTACAACCCCCCCCCCCCCTTCGCCCGATAGGTTTCCTGAGTAGGCACACGCCCTCAAATAATGTGTCCAGTTGTAAATGCCGAAAATCTGCCGATCGGACGAGAAATTCTTCATATTTTACACTTTTGAAATTACCCCCCCCCGGACGGGTTTGTTGCGTAGGCACATACGCTCAGAACAGAAAAATATTTGTCGAGCTGCAGCTTGTAAATACTGAAAATCTCCCGATTGGACGAGAAAGTCTTCATATTTTACACTTTTGGTATGTATACCCCCTCCCCCTCGCATACACACGATTGCTGAGTTGGCACATGCCTTCAAATAATGTGTCGAGTTGTAGCTTGTAAATGCCGAAAATCTCCCGATGGGAGGAGGAATTTTTCATATTTTACACTTTTGGTATTAACCCCCCCCCCCCCCCCATCGCCGATAGGTTTCCAGAGAGTGCACATGCGCTGAGAAAATTTGTCGAGTTGCAGCTTGTAAATGCTGAAGATCTCCCGATCGGAAGATTAATGAGAAATCTTGATATTTTACGCTTTTGGTATCCCCCCCCTAGTTTCCTGAGGCAGCAGATGCCCTCAGACAATTCGATGACTTGCAGCTTGTAATGGCTGAAAATCTCCCGATCGGACCACAATTTTTTTATATTTCATATTTTAGGTTTTAAGCCCCCCACCCCCACCCCCTCCACACACACTCGACAAGAGTCCTGGGTTTCCTCATACTCGCAGACAATTTGTTTAGTTATAGTTTATAGAAAAATATCGCTGAAAATCTCCCGATCGGACCAGAAATTTTTTATATTTCATATTTTAGGTTTTAAGCCCCCCCCCCCCTCCACACACACACTCGACAAGAGTCCTGGGTTTCCTCATACTCGCAGACAATTTGTTTAGTTATAGTTCATAGAAAAATATCGCTGAAAATCTCCCGATCGGACCAGAAATTTTTTATATTTCATATTTTAGGTTTTAAGCCCCCCCCCCCCTCCACACACACACTCGACAAGAGTCCTGGGTTTCCTCATACTAGCAGAGAATTTGTTTAGGTATAGTTTATGGAAAAATATCGTAAATAAGAAAATACGAGGGGGGGGGGGGCTCAGAAAATCCTTACCTCCTTCAAGGCTGTCAAACATTTAAAAAAAGGTTTCGTCTATTTTAGTGTTTTAAATTTATCAAAAATTTGGCTATATTAACGGGGGAGGGGGGCTTCCCCCTGGACCCCCTGGACACCCAATTGTCGTTTGTCTTACTAGAAACGTTTTCTTCATTCAATTGCCCTCACAGCGAAAAAAACGGCAATTTTTGTACGGCCCCTCAAGATTTGTGCCCAAATGTCCGGGTGCCCAAATGTCCTAAACTCATCTGACACACATAAAATGTCCGTAATTTCGTATTTTCTTATTATGAGCAAACCCAGGAAACTTGTCGGGTGCATGTGTGGGGGGAGGGGGGGGCTTAAAACCAAAAATATGAAATATAAAGAATTTAAGAATTTCTGGTCCGATCGGGAAATTTTCAGCGTTTACAAGCTACAACTCGTCGAATTATCTGAGGGCATCTGCGGCCTCAGGAAACTAGTCGGGGGGGGGAGTTAATACCAAAATCGTAAATAATCAAGAGTTTCTCTTTCGATCGGGAGTTCTTCAGCATTTACAAACTGCAACTCGACAAATCGACAAAACTGCAACTCGACAAATTTTCTCCGCACTCTCTTGAAACCTGTCGGCGAAGGAGGGGAGGGAGGTGGGGGTTAATACCAAAAGTGTAAAATATGAACAATTTCTCGTCCGATCGGGAGATTTTCAGCATTTGGCAGCTACAACTCAACACATTATCTGAGCGCACGTTACTACTCTGAAAACGTCGCCCGGGGGGGGGGTATACCAACAGTGTAAAATATGAAGAATTTCTTGTCCGATCGGGTGGTTTTCAGCGTTTACAAGCTAGAACTCGACACATTTCTGAGGGCATATGAATTATGAAAATCTCCGTGCCGGAAGAGAAATACTTCATATTTTACACTTTTGGCAGCCCCCTCCCCCTCCCCGACAGGTTTGCCGTGTAGGCACATGCCCTCATATAATTTGCAGACTTGTAGTTTGAAAACCCTTAAATCTTTTGCTGAGATGTAGATCATAAACATTTGTTATAAAGAATTACATTAATTATCGCAATTAAGAAAAGGCGAAATTACGGAAACTATGACTCAGATTACCAACCTCTGGGAGTCGTGGGCACGAAGCGGTCAAAAAACGTAATTTGTATACGGCCCCTTAAAATTTTTGTGGCCAGTTCTCCTACACCCGGAAGAATAGGGTGTGGGGATGGGTATTCATTATCGTTGTTGTAGGTTTATTCCATGTAAAGTATTAGTTTCCAATGTGATTACCACTTGTTCTTAAATCTGTGACTGTGCAACATACAAATTAGCCTACGCAATTGTTTCGATGGTGGATAGTGTATAACGCCGTGTAAACATTGAAGCGTAAATTTGAGTTATGTTTCCTGTGTAGGCTAAATCCTCATCTAAAATATCAAGAACAGATGAGAAATATTTTCCTAAAATCTTAACAGCGAAAAATGCACAGAATTGGCAATGCACATACGTTTGCCAACTACATTTCTTAAAAAAAAGCCTAAAACTTTTCCTTGAAATAATTCTCCTAATAATGATGTAAAATAAAGGATGTTAATAATCACAAAAAAAGAAATCAAGAAATAAGATTTTTATTTGCAGGTAATTTTGATTTTTAAACGAAGTTACGCATACGTATGCGTTAAAAAAACAACAACAAAAAAAAAAACAGTTCTCAGCTTTATTTAGGCCATTTCTCACCCCTGTACAGAATAGTTTAGTAAAACAATCAGTTCCCTTGATCGCTCCTAAGGGGAAATTTTTGCGGATTACAGAATTTTAATACTTTATAGTTAATATTGTTAGTTGTTACCTAAAGTTAAAAAAAATAGAAAGACTTTTGCTCAAAGTTGAAATGATCCTTCACAACGGACCTCATCTCAAGGTCTCTCAAAATGTATCCGCACTAATGGGGTTTTAGTGGCAACAAGGAGTGACGGAAATCAAAGAAAACAGCTTCGGCGTCATTGTATATAGTACAGTACTATCAGCGATTTCCATCTCAAAGGCGGTTTTCCTGTTCACTTGCGTTCACAGGAAATATCGTATGTACACACCGATGGCCGCGTTTGTTCTACGACGCAATAAAACAATAAATCAATCCAATGAGATACGGTGAGTTCCGGAAAAGCTGCATTCGGATAATGTTGTCCAGCTATGGGAGGGAAAGAAGAGATAAGAAGTTTCTCCCAACACAGAAACAGTAAATTGACAGTCGGGGGGAAACTGGAGGAGAATTGTTACTTTAAGCAGGCAGTAGGGGAGGGAGTTTGGATTACACCACACACTCTATCACAATACTCGTCCCAAACTCTTCAAAAAAAAAAAAAAAAAAAAAAGAAGAAACATTCAACATAATCAGTGTAAAACTGGGGATATAAAATTGCGATTTTTAAAAATGGAATTAAAGTTTGAGGAAGTCCTTGTTACATGGAAATTATCTTCACTAAAAGGTTCATAGCTTCCTTTCAGTGATTTCAGATATTACAAGTAAAAAGATCATTAAAAAAAAAAAGATGAAGATTATTAAAGGTGATTTAAAGATTATTACAAAAACACAATTTTCAATTTTTGAGGCCGGTGAAACGAAAGCTCTTGTATCCGCAATGGATAAACGTAATATTCACAGATATCGTACGCTTGTACAACCTTTCAATCCGATGAACACAAGTTTTTTCGCTTGATATCCATTTTCGTTTGAACACGAAAAAATCAGAAGGGCAGCATTTTAGATGGAAAGTGAGGTAAATCAAAAACCCGAACTTGTTTGTAATCAAAGTTATGTGCCAACGTTTTGAATACGTTTTACAAAACAGTGCAAATATAGCTACTACGGCAGATGGACGGAAAACACCCCCGCAGGAAAAGACCCACACATTTTTAAGTTAGGGACCATGCACATATGACATTTGACACACAATATCGGACATGGGGAAGATTTCTGGGGTCACCATTTCCAGGCAATCGGTAAAAAACTCCGAGACGAAAAACGCGGTATAAAAAAAGGCTAGGAAAAAAGGTTTTAGATGGGCCTTTTGGTTCACTGTAAACCACCACACAGGAAAACTGCCACACGCTTTTCCTTAAGGGACCGAGCACAAATTGCTGTTCCTCCGAGGAACACTTTGAATGTGTGGCAGTTTTCCAAGGTGCCTAACGACGGGAAGGAGCTGTTTTGCTTGTCTGAATTTTCAGGATGGTTCATACGAGCTTAGGACAAGTGGCCACAAAAGTTTAAGGGGGGGGGTGATTGGAGGTTTAACGACTACCGTGAGCAACTCAATGGGCTATAAGCAGTCACCCGTCCCTAATTTAGGGTCACTGGTTCCAGGAAAGGGAGAGAGCCAGTGCCGTAAGACAAACACAACATCCGTGCCTCACCGAGATTCGAACCCGGACCCCTTACGGACGAATGATCAGAGGCCAGCGCTTAGACCACTGCGCCACCGGGGCGGCGGGGGGGGGGGGGGGGTAGGAGCTTATAAAAATTACCGTTTCTTTGCGTATATGGAAAACTGTATTGGGAAAACCAAACAAATTTCGAGAAAACGTTCTGTGTAAACCAAGCGGGAATTTTACTTTAATTTGAAGAAATAAATTGCCGAGGATCCGAGGTACACTGGGGGAGGGGGCTCTACCCCGTACTTCCGTAATATTATATTCTGGGCCGTTGGAGTCTGTCAGTGTATCCAGGAAGTTCCCCTTGAAGTGTCCGTGAGGTCTATGAGCTTGGGGGGCGCTTTCCCTCAAAATGTTAAAATGCACGTAGAGCTGTAAACATTAGTACCATGTTTTATATAATGATTCTGTACACGACCACGAATTTTCAGGAGGGTAGGGTGCCCCCCCCCCATTTCTAAGAGCTATTCAGGGGTAACATCGAGGATACACTGACCGACTCTAGAGGTCCAGAATATAAAATTACGGAAGTTGGGGTTAGAACCCTCCAAACCAAGCATCTCGTATCCCTCTCACAGGCTTCACCAAATTTCTGGGGGAGGGGGAAGGGCATACATAATTTACCATTAAACACAACATGAAGCATAGAAATTGCGAACAAATCCCTTACCTTGAAGACTTGTCTGCGCTCTTAGAAACTTGCACCCCACCCTCCTGAAAATTCGTGATCGTGTAGAGAATCATTATGTAAAGCATACTTCTAATGTTTACAGTTCTACGGCCATTACAACATTTTGGGGACACCCCCCCAAACTCGCGGACCTAGCGGGCGCTTTAAGGGGAACAGCCTGAATACACTGACAGACTCCAGCGGCCCAGAATCTAATATTACGGAAGTTGGGGGTTGAGCGCCCCCCCCAAGTGTACCTCGGATCCTCGGCAATTTATTTCTTCAAATTAAAGTACAATTCTCGCTTGGCTTACATGGAAAGTTTTCGCGAAATTCGTTTCCCAATTCAGTTATCAATGTAGGCCCAGAAACGGCAATCTTTATAGCCCCCCCCCCTTTGAACTTTTGTAGCCAAGTTGCTGAAAGATGTGTGGCAGGGTTGCCGGTAAATTGCCACACAGGAACACTGCCACACATCAGTGTTCCTGTGTGGCAGTTTACAGTGAACCGTTTGTTCTGGGGTATTTCTTCCGGGGGCTTTTTTTCCGCTTTTGAGTTTTCGGGGGTATTTTTACCGTTTACCATAATTTACGGCAGGTGCTTGCAAGACTGCTTAAGGGCCGCTTGTGGCATCCACTGACTGTGATGGATAACTGATGGCCTTATTCTGCCATATGACAACTGATGGGGGTTCCAACTCTTGGCCAGCTGTTGTCCTGAACTGCTGGCCCATGTGGTGGCCGCCGGGACATTCTATTGTTGGTTGGTCAGCTGCAACATAGTGCTGGGCCACTGCTGACTGCCAGTACTGGCCCAGCAATACTGTTTTTGCTGGGTGTGAAAACGCAGCAAACATGTCTGGAATATAAAATATAAAAAATGCTTGGTCCCATCGGGAGATTTTCAGCGTTTACAAACAACAACTCAACAAATTATCCGCGGGCATGTGCTAGCGCAGGAAACCTGTCGAGGGTTATCCCTTTCCACAGGCAGGTTTCCAGCAGTAACAGATGCCCGCGGAGAATTTGTCTATCAATAATGAAGGGGGAAAAATATGACATCCAGAGCAATATTTTTAAATTATGTATTTATTGAATATATAGGTGAAAGCCCGTCATTAATGACCGAGGAAAATAAGATATCCATAGCAATTTTTTTAAATTATTTATTTATAGCAAAAAAAAAAAAAAAAAAAGCCGTCCTACGACGGGCATAAGACTCTGAACTTGGTAGATCTTTTAGCGTTAACCAGGTTGCAGCGCGAGTAGCTTGATCTTCCATCGCTTCTTTGTCCGTCCGTTTATCTGTCTGTTTGTCTGTCTGCTTGCCCGTCTGTCTGTTATGTGTTTTGTAAATTCTTGAGTCCCTATTTCGTCAACACTTTCTTGTACACAACATTTTTCGTGTACACTGAGTGTGAACCCTGTATCTGTTTCCCCCAAAATGAACTATTTTTATTTTGACATCGTCGTACTCTTGACATTTCCACATAGAGATGACCGTAGCTAAATAAACACCGGTTCAGGAAAATACTGTATATTTCGACTTTTCCTAACGACCTGATTTCATGGGATACGACAGGAAGAGTTTGTCTGAAATCTCTTCCAAGAATGAAAACTATACCGCCAAAGAGCTTTATGGTCTTCGCGATCTCTGGAAGGAGTTTGTTAATACAATTAACTGCATTGTTAGGAGCCGTTGTATAGCTTCGTCCAAGGTCAAAACTTTGGCTTCTCTAATAAGCTCGGCATTAGGGCTGGCCATCGTCATTTTTGAAACGGAGTTTGCAAACACAGGAACAGGCACTTTAAATTCGGAATGGTATGTCCTGCCACCATCAAGATTTACAACGATGCCAGTTGATGCTGTGGCCAATGCAATGTTTCCTTCTCCTCGTATGGTACTGAGGAGCAATTTGTACATATATGTTTTGCCTCTGCCACCTGGACCGTCAAGGAAAAGTATCTGCTTTCCCTTTTTTAATTTTTTTACAGCTAATATTTAATCGTATGCTAGCTTTTACTGTGCATTCAACAATGACTTCATTGCTTCACTTCTTTCTCTCTCTTGCTGGGCATTATACAATAGAAAGCTGCAGGAGCAACTCGAAGGTTTGCTGGAGGAGTGGATAGTACAAAGTCAGCACGTTTTTTACCGCGAATAATAAACACATCTTGAATTTCTTTAAGGGTAAAATTTTCACAATTCAATTGGTACAGTCATCTGATTGACCATTATGTTGCCTTGCAAAGTTGTCACAAAGACCTTTCTTGTCCTTCGCAAAATGTTCAGGCACATTTGGTGGCACAGCAAGGACCCAAACATACGTGAACAGTTCTCGCAACTGTCGGGGCATTTTTTCAATCACTGCCTCAGAAAGGGCATCGTCTTAAATTTCATCACTATTAAATAGTCCTTGCTTTTGGGCTACTTCCTTAAAAATCCGGATATATTATACCTTCAACAGTCTTCAAATAGTTAAAAGAAGTTGCTCCAGGGACATTAAGCAAGACAAGGCGCAAACAGAATCTTTCTGTGTCTGCGTTCAAACTTACAGTGTACATGTGCCTAATAGTCTTGTCTTTGCCTCTTTGTCGAAGCTTCCATTTACGATTTCTTTCATCAAATATATAATGCTGTGGAATGTCAATATACCAATGGTTTCTAGCATTTTCATCTTCTTCATTTAATTTAAACCACGCAGTTAGATTAGCATCGCGTGACAGCTTCTCTTTCTGCTGCAGCCTGCATGTTGTCTTCAGTTAAATAGACATTTTGCTCATTAGGAAGATGAACTTGAAGTCTCACGATTGTGTGAGATTGAGCATGCTTGTTGAAAGCAAAGAGTCTCCATGCTGCCTCAGGAGCGTTAAAGTACCTGGAATCCATAAAAGTCCGAAGTTCATCGCGTTCAATTGCTACATTAGCACAGTCATGTCCCTTGTACACGTATCTGAACAGGCATTTCGTACTCTTGATGGAGGCACAACTTTCGACATACTCTTGACGGAAGCACAACTGAAGACAGAGGGTGCTGAGAATCACTGGAGGACCGGACTAGGCTGCCATCTGATGCTGACCTTGGCTACGTACAATGAACGCTCTCTAACTTCTGATTCAAGGCTTCTTGAATTGGAGGAGGAAGTACAAAGAATCAAGTGGTACATCGTTGTTCTAAGTGAAGTAAGAAGAAAAGGAGTTCTCAGTGAACTGAAAAGTGGACATCTCTTCTACTATCGTGGGACAGATACTGGCAGAGCTAGTGTATGTTGGATTTATACACTATCTACCAACAAGTAATTGGACACCCCTGAAATCGACGATATCTGCGGTCCTGATACACGTCACTGCCGCCGCCGTTAAATATCGTGTGGGAAACAACAACGCAACCAGTCGCATGGACGATGCCACGCAGTTCGGAGCTCTCTGATTTCGAGAAAGGTGTAATCGTCGGGTATCACAGAAATGGCCGATCCATACGTGGCATATCCAGCGAGTTGAAGTACCCAAAATCGACAGTGACCTACGTGATTGGCAAGTGAAAGATGAGAGGTGACTCTCGGAATGTGCCCCGACACGGCAGACCCAAGAAACTGGGAGTTAGAGTCCGACGGGTGCTAGCCAGAGAAATTCGGAAGAACCTCACCAAATCGATGGGCTACATCCGCGAGGAGTTTCAACAGGCATCCGGGAGTGTTCTTTCGATGAATATCATCCGTAACAAAGCCCATCTGCTCGGTTATCATGGACGAGCTGCCGCCCACAAGCCTTTGATCATCAAGTCCAATAGCGCTGCTCGGCTAACGTGGTGCAAAGAACGTCGACAGTGGACCGTTGAACAGTGGAAACAGGTTCTCTGGAGCGACGAATTAAGGTTCACCCTCTACCGTTCGGATGGCAGGGTCTGGGTTTGGCGTCTGCCTGGAGAACGCCTCCTGCCGGAATGTCTTGTGCCAACTGTGAAGTTCGGCGGCGGTGGAATTATGCTATGGGGGTGTTTCTCCTGACATGGCACGGGACCCTTGGTCGCAATTCCTGGTAGACTCAACGCCGAGACCTACTGCACCATTTTGGATGACCATGCGCTTCCTACGTTGTGGCAGTTTTACGGGGTGGACCCATGTTACTTTCAGGATGACAATGCCACCTGTCATGTTGCGAGGTCCACGATGGCTTGGTATGGTGACAATGGGGTTAATCGAATGGACTGGCCTGCGCAGAGCCCGGACCTTAACCCTATCGAGCACCTCTGGGACGAGTTGGAGCGTCGACTTAAGGGGTGCCCCCACCGTCCGAAATCGGTGAAAGAACTGACCTGTCTTCTCCAAGCCGAGTGGAGGAAAATACCGCTAGCCGTCGTATAACGCCTGGTTGAGAGTATGCCTCGGAGAGTCGCAGCTGTAATCGCCGCTCGTGGAGGCTCCACCAACTATTGAAGGTGAATAAACTTCGTTTTCCTTTGCTATCACAGGTGTCCAATTACTTGTTGGTAGATAGTGTAATAAACAAGAAACTGAAGGATAAATTTATAGAAGTTGAAAGTTCCTCGGACTGAGCTGCACGACTCGTTACCAACTTTCAAAAAGATACCAGGCTTAAATTATTAAAGCCTTAATTCACATGTAAATTATTCAAGAATTATTCCCAAGTCATCCTGAGGAAGAAGTTGAAGAATTTTACGAAGAAATTCGGCATCTATAAATAATAAAGGCAAGCAGCACTTGAAGATAATTATGGGTGATTTCAATGCGAAAATAGGGCAACGACAACAGAATGAAACTTCGGTCGGTAAATTCGGACATGGGAACAGAATCCAGCGTGGAAATACTTTCTTACAGTTCGCGGAGGCAGTAAGGTTTTTCATCCGGAACTCCTTCTTCAAGAAGAAACAACATAGGAAATGGGCATGGATGCATCCCAATGGAATGACAAGTGAAACTGGTTTTATTATGTGCTACGAGAAATTTGTCATAGAAGACTGCAGTGTGCTGAACAGGTTTAACACAGGGAGTGATCACAGAATGGGGAGATGTAAGATGCACCTTAACACTAAACTCGAGCTTGGTAAACTCATAAAAGAAACAAAGTGTGTTGACCTGACCAACCTTAAAAAACATCTTAATACCTTCAAATTGGAACTGAGGAACAGATTCTCCACTCTAGAAGATCTAACCGAGAGAACAAGCTGGATTCAGGAGTGGCTACATCACTATCCCAGCAAAAACAGTCTTGCTGGCCCAGCACTATGTTGCCGCAGCCGAACCGTCAATAAAATGTCCGGGCGGCCAACAAAAGGGCCAGCAGTTCAAGCCAACAGCTGGCCAACAATTGGTACCCCATCAGTTGTCATATGCCACAACAGGGCCACCAGTTATCCATCACAGGCAGTAGCTGCCACAAGTGGCCCTTCAGCGGCCCTGCAAGCACGTGCCAGAAATGATGGCTGGCATAATGTGGTCCGCTAGTTTGCCGGTAGTGGCAGACGGCAACCAAGTGACGTAACTTGATCTTTTTCCCAGCACTTGATCTTTTGCTGGGATAGATCATTTCTGTGTGCTGAGAGAACAAATTGAAAGAACGAAGGAATATGTACTTCCATTATGTATGGTTTTATCGATTATGAAAAGGCCTTTGATTCAGTGAAACCATCAGCAGTTACAATGGCTTTGAAATCGTGTGGTATTAAAGAATCATAAATTAGCATTATTAATAACATCTATGAAAATGCATGTCCAAAAGTTCGGTTGTTTGAGGATACAGCACAAATACAAATTGGAAAGGGAGTGAGACAAGGTGACACCATATCTCCCAAACTCTTTAATGCTACATTGCAAAATGTCTTTCAATCATTGAACTGGGAAAACAAAGGGATAAAGATTGATGGAGAATATTTAACTCACCTTCGTTTTTCTGATGACGGTGATTCAGAGCTGCAGAGTATGAACCAGGAACTTGCTGACAAGAGTAAAGAAGTGGGATTAAAAATGAAATTTTAGAAGACAAACCTGATGCACATTGCTTTTACAAGACATGGAGCTTTATCTGTTGATGGGGAAACGCTGGAGATAACCGATATGTTTACCTTGGATAGCAAATATCAATCAAAGGTCACATTGGTGAACAAATTAATCGACGTATAAAACATATGGTTGGAGAGCTTTTGGAAGAAACAGTAAAATTTTTAAGAGCAGTATGCCATTATGTCTTAAAAGAAAACTGTTTAAACAATGCATCCTGCCAGTGCTTACGTATGGAGCAGAGACATGGACCTTAACTAATAAAGACATGCAAAGACTGACGACTCAAAGAAGCACGGAGAGTTGCATGCCTGGTGTAACCAGGAAAGATAAGAAGAGGAATTCATGGATAAGAAATATGACAAGGGTTGAAGGCATCATGGTCAGAGTAAAATCCCTGAAAATGGCAATGGGCTGGATATGTTGCCAGAAGAACGGACCACCGATGGACAATTTTAGACTGGATACCATGGGACAGGAAAAGACCCAGAAGAAGACCACATGTGAGATGGGTGGATGAAATTCGAATGCATGCGGAAGTCACATGGAGGAGATGACGCAAGATAGACCGTTTTGGAAAAAACTTGGGGAGACTTTCATCAAGCAGTGGATAGATAATGGTTGACAATGATGATGATGGTGACCTATTTCGGCGGGTATAAAGCAGAGACTGCCTTGAGAAAATGATGTGGTCTTTCAAGTTCTTTGTCGAACTTCTTCTTAAAAGAAAACTCTGCTAAATATCCCTTCAGATGTTTTTTGACTCTTCCAAAACGAGGCAGCTTGCTTCTAACGTCTCTCCAGAGACGCTCCACGGTGTTTGTATGAGCTCTGGAGACTGGATCCACGAAATAGTACCGATGGTTTACCGTGAAGTGTCTATACCTATGCCGATGAAGACTGTGATAGGCCTTCCAACAGTCGGAAATGATTGTGGTGCCTGGCCGAATCCATTTCTTAATGAGGGCTAAGAGTGTTACTCTATCGCGGCGTTTAACGGGCTGAATACGAAATCGCCCAGTGCCCCTTTCTTTTGCTCCAAATAACCATGTTCCTGTAAGGATTCGACCTCTGTGATTTTTTCTTCTACCTAGGAGGCATTCGTCGATTTCGACGGTCTTGTCGGGTCCACCTAGTTTCGCTGATTTATTTCTCTTCTCCCAATGCAGGCACACCTCACGGCAATAATTGGACCAATCTACCACAGTAGTCGAACTCATATCACAAAACTGTTCTAGCCTCTTCTGCCTTGGAAACTCCAGAGTCAACCAAAGGAAAATGAATTTAAATATTTTCTCAATACTTAACCTGCGGGACGCGAAAAACGTTTCCATCCTTGCAGATCCTTTGTAATTGCATTGGACTCTAACTCTTTTCTGCTTCCTCGGTGCAGGTGCCAAAAAAGATCCTCCACATCGATATAGCATACTTTTCCTATTTAAAGTTAGGAGTCGTCCACATCTGGGACAATTTATGTTTTCACTGAAAATATTGTGGCTAACTAGAAAATTCGTTAAAGCCACGCCTTCCATTTGACCAGGACAGAAAAATGTTATTCGACATCCTTGGCATGCCATCTTACAAAGCCAAGATATGACTGACTGAACATTGAACAACTTTCACAGGCGATTCTGCTCACTGGGCAAGTCGACCATATGGCGCTGTAAGTGCCAGAGGCCGTTTACGACAATAAAACAGTGTGTGGGAACACCTCTGCCGGGCTTTGTTGCAAACATCTGCATCCCCCCCCTCCGCAAGCCGTCAGGGTCAAACTAATCACGTTACCTATTACATTAGTATCATTCAACATCTTTTTCACTGGAATTTGTCAGGTTAAAGAAAAAAAACTCTGAGTGTTATCCTCATCAGAACCTAGATATTATGAGATGCGAGCTAATTCTGCAAAATACGATAATCTGTGAAATTCTATCTCTAGAGATCCCTGAAAATAAAGCGGGGATTTCTTTTTCTTTTTCTTTCATTTTTATTAGTTTAACAAGGAACTAGACGAAACCTGTCGGAATCGACGGTTAGTTTTTTTTTTTTTTGAGAAGCATGAACTCATATGAAACACTAAATGTTAACTTTATTTGACTGACAAATTCATTCAACCACTTCAGTAAATACAATAGTCTAAGTTCGTGATTTTTTTTTTTTTTTTTTGAGTGAAGGTTTAACGACCGCCGTGAGCAACTCAATGAGCTATAAGCAATCGCCCGTAATATTTTCACTAACAATGGTCAACGGAATGTTTATTTACATTTTTACATAATGGGAAACGTCTTACCTACGTGAATAAACTGGATCGAATAAATATTAAATTGTATATATACATCACACAGTCCAACGGCATAACGCAATCAGGTCTTCGAGAGTGTTCGCTGCTCCGATTAGAAGAACTTTGATACGAATGCCTGCTAGCGTTGCTTTGCGCAACGGTTCGCTCAGAATAGAGAAGATTTCGGACTTCGGACTATCTGACCTCCACACTCCGCCTTCAACAGCGCGTGAGTCAACCGCACGCTTCTCCCATACTTTACATGCTAACTTTGCCGCCCTACAGTGCCCGAACCGTTGCCCCAATCTCATTTTTCTCTTCGACTGGCACATCTACATGGTAAGACCTTTATTGGTAAGACCTTCATCCAAAAAACTTCCTACGGTCTAAGTTAGAGTACCATCAGAACGTATACCAAATTTGGTGGTTCTAAATTGAAAACTGTAGAAATGTTTACGAAAATTTGTATGGGGGCTCCTTGACCCCGTGCCCCAACATCATCCCAACACCGTGTTACGGCTAAATCAGAGTACTAAGAGACGGTATACCAAATTTGGTGGTTCTAAATTGAAAACTGTAGAGCATTCTTAGAAAATTTTGTATGGGGTCTCCCCCCCCGGCTCCGACCCCATCCAAAAATCGTCTACGGGCTGAGTCAGAGTACCATGAGACGGTTACCATTGATGGTTCTAAATTGAAAACTGTAGAACTTTTTACCAATTTTTGTATGGGGGGCCCCATTGACTCCGGGCCCCAACACCATCCAAAAACCGTGTACGGCTAAACTAGAGCACCATCAGATACAATACCAAATTTGGTAGTTCTAAATTGAAAACTAGAAATTTTTACGCAAATTTTGTATGGGGCCCGATGGCCCCCCGGGTTCCGATCCCATTCGAAAAACTTCCTATGGTCTAAGTCAGAGTACCATGACATAGTATACCAAATTTAGTGATTCTAAATTGAAAACCGTAGAGTTTTTTACGAAAATTTCGTATGGGGGCCCCTTCACCCCGGCCCCAACATCATCCAAAAAACCTCCTACGGTCTAAGTTAGAGTACCATGAGACGGTATACCAAATTTGGAGGTTCTAAATTGAAAACTGTAGAAATGTTTAAGAAAATTTTGTAGCCCCCCCCCCCCCGAGCCCCCGGGCTCCGACCCTATCCAAAAAACCGCGTACGATCTAAGTTACAATATCATGAGATGGTTTACCAAATTTAGTGGTTCTAAATTTAAAACTGTAGAGCATTCTTAGAAAATTTTGTATGGGGTCTTCCCCCCGGCTCCGACCCCATCCAAAAATCGTCTACGGGCCGGGCCCCAACACCATCCAAAAACCGTGTACGGCTAAATTAGAGCACCATCAGATACAATACCAAATTTGGTAGTGCTAAATTGAAAACTGTAGAAATGTTTACGCAAATTTTGTATGGGGCCCCTGACCCCCGGGGTCCTACCCAATTCAAAAAACCTCCTACGGTCTAAGTCAGAGTACCATGACATAGTATACCAAATTTAGTGGTTCTAAATTGAAAACCGTAGAATTTTTACGAAAATTTCGTATGGGGGCCCCTTCACCCCGGGCCCCAACATAATCCAAAAACCTCCTACGGTCTAAGTTAGAGTACCATTAGAACGTATACCAAATTTGGTGGTTTTAAATTGAAAACTGTAGAACTTTTTACGAATTTTTTTGTATGGGGGCCCCTTGACCCCGGGCGCCAACATCATCCCAACACCGTGTTACGGCTAAATCAGAGTACTATGAGACGGACGGTATACCAAATTTGGTGGTTCTAAATTGAAAACAGTAGAACTTGTTACGAAAAGTTTGTATGGGGGGCCCCTGACCCCGGGCTCCGACCCCATCCAAAAACCTTCTACGGTCTAAGTCAGGGTACCATGACATAGCATACCAAATTTAGTGGTTCTAAATTGAAAATCGTAGAATTTTTTACGAAAATTTCGTATGGGGGCCCTTCACCCCGGGCCCCAATATCATCCAAAAATACCTCCTACGGTCTAAGAGTACCATGATATTGTATACTAAATTTGATGGTTCTAAATTGTAAACTGTAGATTTGTACAGCGGACAAACAAGCATTCAACTTTTATATATTATATCTCACCTATTTAATTTTCTTGAAAAAATGCATGGCTTTTAAAGACTAATGAGGGAAAAGTGATAAAAAAAAAAAATAAACAAATATATCTACGCCATGTTAAGAGTTCGCCGATAATGCATGGTCATCGTCGCGGGAAACAATACTCTGGACCCAGACGTAGGATACTGTGATAATTTTTCAACCTAATCGCCAGCCTCGGAGTCGGTACGTCACAGGAAGTGTCGTCTCTTTTTTCCGTGGAAGCGTCTGCTTAAGAAAGCTTTGCCGTGAAAGTAACTTAACGATAGCAGACGGTTAGGCTTAACGAGGTGGCTGGCGTTCGCTGCTTAAGCGAGTGAGGTTACTTTGAGGTGCTTAAAAAAGGTAAATCCGTTGTCTATCTAAATTTTTGTTGTGTGAACGTTCTTTCCTCTGAACTGAAGATTGTATTGATACCACTCTTATGGAGATCTGTCGAAAAACATAAGAGAAATGCATTAGAGAAGCCAAAGTCTTTACAGTCGAGTGATACCCCTATCGGTATCCAAATCAGAATTGATAAATTAATATTAATTTAAAGATCCCTGCCAGATTATGACTACAATGCACATATTTCTCACGTACAATTGAAACTTTCACCAACATGCGTTTCAAACTTCGACCATATATACTTATTTCAGATTTGTTGCAGTAGAATTTGTTTACATCTAAAAGTCACAAACACCCATGCAAACACCAGTTACGGTTTGAAAGGCCGAAACATCAAATTAACCTCGCTCCAGAGTTTTGTGAACCAGAGAAGTTGCTGTGACCTGCATTTTTCGTTTTGTTTTGTATTTTATTTTTTTTATTTGGAGGTTATACGACCACCGGGAGTCACTCAATAGGCTACAGGAAGTTGTCCGTTCCTAATTTAGGGCTACTGGTTTTAGGGAAGGGAGAGAGCCAGTGCCGTAAAACAAACACATCATCCGTGCATCACGGAATTAGAACCTGGACCATTCTTGTACAAATGGTCATAAACCAGCGCTTAGACCGCTGCACCATCGGGCGTCTCGTGTTGTAATTAAGACCACTAGCAATTTTCAGCCTATAAAAAATCCTTAGTCTTAATTAATAATTAGGGTATAGCGACGCTATAATTAGAGCTAGTCAGATAAGACCAAAATCTCAAACTATTTTGATTTATGGTTTAATTATCTCTGTGGACAACTCTATGGGCTATAAGCAGTTACCCGTCCTTAATTTAGTCACAATTATTCCATGGAGTTAGAGAGCTTGCGCCGGAACACAAAACACACCGCCCAAGTTCATCTGGGTACGTGACGTCACAAAAACTTTCTGCTAGACTTCCGGGTGGTTAGAAAGCATACGAGCTGGTCCATGGTCTCACTCCATGCTTTTCAATAGCTGCTGCTGCTGTAAATAGAGTTTAAAAATTTTTTCTTTCTGACAAAATTTGCCATCTAATGTGGCGGAAAAGCAACGTTGCGAAGAAAAGCTTTGGAATAATGGCATAGAAGATCCATATGACATACCTGAAAGATATTTTTATCTCTGGAAGTTTGTGTTGCTACGGACCTCTCTGATCTGAACTATCACGATATTTATAACTATTTAATAGGCAGTTTTAGGTCTTACACCGGAAAAGCTCCAAAAGCTTATAAAAGCCTTGACGAATATAAGTATTTTATGAGTGAATGGGTTAAAAATGGTTTAATTCTGAAGACTGAAAACGAAAAATTTCTTACTCAGTCTAAAGTACGTTGCTACATTTCTGACTGGTTCTAGTGTGTATGGGCGGTTCCAGTGTGTATTGCAATTAAAAAAAGAAAATACTGACTTATCATATCCCGAAAAAGGGACTATTTTTTCACCAGAAAAAAAAGGAAACAGATCCTGGAAAACGGACATCACAATTAATGTATGACAGCGCCCTCTAATTCTGCTTAAATTTTGGTTCGGGAAAAAAAGGCTTCTGTTTCGGTATTTAGAAATCAGTAACAGTACAAAATCTTGAAAGTTCAAGAAAAGCTTAGTAACTTCCGATTCGACAGCAAAGTTACCGTCATGCATTCGGAGTATTTTAAACAGAATAACAAGGATTTACGTAAAAACTTGAAAATAATACATAAAAGTGAGCAAGAAAATGTACCGATATAAATTCGACTATTAACGTAGTAAAATGTGCAGATTTACGATACCTGAAACGAAGTGATTACTACAGATCCTGTCGGCCTAGGTGGCCATGCCTTGCGATTTACTGCTGTTTGTCACATAAGGAGGCGTTTTTCTGCCGTTGGAAAGCGATAAAAGGAAATTCCACTACCTTACTCGTACTTTGAGAAGCACCCACACACCAAATAGCTTTTAACCATTTCTAAAACTTCAGACAATCGAGTTACAGAAGGTCCAGAAATCGCTTACCCATGTTAATACTATGGGGACCTTAGCAGCCGAACTTGCTCTTAACCACCCGATAGTAACCGTGACGTCAAAAATGACGTCAGTTAAAAGGCTCTATAGCTCCTGCGCCACCGTTTAGAAACCCGTTCAGCATCCGGTAAAGCATTTATAGTATTAGTTTTCTCAGGATACGTACCCATTTGTTATTTCAGCGGGATCTACGAGTCATCACCAACGCTGAGTCTAAGCGCCTGAGTGCTGAAATTAGAAGAAAACGTGCCGATAGTGCCCTTCTCAATCGCAAGTCTCTTGATGCTTATTTGCTTATGGCAGGGTTAACACACCATGTGATTTTGGGTAAGACTTTAGTGATATTTTTTACTTCATTACAAACTCAACTCAATGTCATCAATAAACGACACATCAAAAAATTTTGTGAACTTGTGTCGACTAAACCTACCAAGTACCAATCCTACAACCCTTTGGTTGCACCTATTGACAAATCTCATACTTATCAACCTTACTTGGCCGCCCCGGTGGCGCAGTGGTCTAAGCGATGGCCTCTGATCATTCGTCCGAACGGGGTCCGGGTTCGAATCCCGGTGAGGCATGGATGTTGTGTTTGTCTTACGGCACTGGCTCTCTCCCTTCCCTGGAACCAGTGACCCTAAATTAGGGACGGGCGACTGCTTATAGCCCATTGAGTTGCTCACGGTGGTCGTTAAACCTCCAATCAAAAAAAAAAAAAAAAAAAAACAACCTTACTTGAACCTTAGTTCTATTCAAATTACAGAAGGCCATCATATAGCCTTGAATAGAGGTCTCAAGTACAGCTATCCCATTATGAAGTTTAATCCTTTGCACTCTATCCCTCAGATTGAGAATATTATAAAGGATTTACCGGATGCTGAACGGGATTCTACACGTTATGTTTTGATTAAATCTATTTCAAATTCCACGAATTCCTCAAAGTTTTTCAAGTACGAAAGGGAACAGCTGATTTCTTTGGCTAATAACCCTAATTTTTTTTTTATTGTAGAGGCGGACAAGTCTCAGCAAATTATTATTTTGGATAAAACCAATTATTCTGCCAAAATGACTCAGGCTGTTAATGTAATTCCACACCACATTCTTAAGTCGGACCCTACTGCAGCTACGGTGGTGGAACTGAGTAAACTTAGAAATCAGGGTTTCCTTTCCAATTCAATATCCTCTAAAATGAAACCTCCTACTGGACCCAGAGTACCAGAACATTTTGGAAAGCTGAAATTACATAAACCAGACCATCCCCTAAGATTATTAGTCTCGGGTCGTGCTAGCCCTACAAGGCCTCTTGAGACTGCGCTGGCTACTTATTTGAGACCCCTCACTTTGAACTCTAATGTATCAATAAAAAGTTCCATACAGGCTTTGGAACGTATTAAAGGGTTTGACCCACCACAAACTGGATTTATTATGACCTCTCTGGATGTGTTGTCGCTTTTCTCAAATGTACCACTAGACACGGTACATTCCATCACTGCTGACAAATTGCAAGAAGACTCTATCCCATATTTAGAAGTACATGCTATTCTCACAGCTCTGAAATTAGTAGCCAAAAGATCATATTTTAAATATGAGCACATTATCTACCAACAGAGAGAGGGTGCACCCATGGGTTCCCCCACTCTCTCCGGTGCTGGCAGAAATACTTTTGCAGTTTCTGGAAGACAAGGTCTTGCGTGATTATCCGTTTCAACCCTTATTAATCCTTAGGTATGTTGACGATATGTTGGTCTTCTGGACACATTCAATTCACCAACTTGATGATCTCATCTCTTGCTTATCGTCACGGTTTCCCACAATAAAATTCACCAAAGAAGTTGAACAAAATGGGAAGTTACTCTTCCTTGATTTCTTGTTATGTAGAAACCTAAATACTCAACAGATCAAATACTCTGTTTACAGAAAACCCACTTTCACCCCCTGTATCATACCGTTCAACTCATCTCACCCCACCCCCACCCTCAGAACATAAATATGCAGCTTTTCGCTTCTTGATTAAACGTGTTTATACACATTCTACATCAGGTAAAGCAAGACGTGAAGAACTTTCCAGAACCTTGTCTTTGGCTCGCAAATTCGGCTACCCGAAACAATTTTTTTAGAAGTTGTTGAGAAGATCTACTAGACTGAACTTCACCACTTTATCTAGGGAAATTCGGACAACTAGATTTGTACGTAAAGTAGATTACCTCCCTCCTATAGTCTCCACACTCAGAAAAATCTGTCAGCGACATGACATCTCTTTTGGATTATGCACCAGAAATATCTTTGATATGGTCAGAAATGGCCGGGACATAACTCCCACCCTCAGAAAACATGGGGTATACTGCATTCCGCTTACCCATGGAGACCCGAATGTTACTGAGAATTGTTACATAGGTTCTACTCTCAGGTGCTTAAATACCCGCCTGAGAGAACACCAGTACATGCTTCGAGTTGGAACTACTCACACCGCCTTTACGTTAGCTGTCACACAGGGCGGTTACTCACCGGATTGGGAAAATGTAAAAATTCTGGAAACGAATCTCAATAAAAGTACTGTTTTCCTTTCCGAAAGCCTGTATATTCTTGCTTATGGTGACAGATGTTGTAATTTGGACTTGCCCGCATATGTACCGGGACCTTGGCGTGGATTGGTTGCCCCGACAGAGACTTTGTCCAATGGCTAATCTGCACTTCTTGCCTAGTGTCATTTGTAATTTTTTATACTTACTGTAATATCAGCTGTTATTAACATGTACGCCTTTTTCTGTGTAAATGTGGGCATCACTAAAATGTTGGTGACGTGGTGTACGGGGGGGGGGGGTTAATCTGTATATAATGATTGTCTCTATCGTGTCACTGTGGTGCTTTGGACCCGTAGATGGGGACAACGTGATCCCCGAAAGCGCTAGTCTGTTTTTAACCTACTTTTAAATTGTAAATAAAGTGATTTTATTTATTTTTTTTTGATTGGAGGTTTAACGACCACCGTGAGCAACTCAATGGGCTATAAGCAGTCGCCCGTCCCTAAGTTAGGGTCACTGGTTCCAGGGAAGGGAAAGAGCCAGTGCCATAAGACAAACACAACATCCATGCCTGACCGGGATTCGAACCCGGAGCCCTTACGGACGAATGATCATAGGCCAGCGCCTTAGACCACTGCGCCACAGAGGCGGCGATTTTAATTTGCAACTTATAGTATGGTGTTTTATCGCACAGGTAGACAGCTGAATTCTTGCATATATCACTTCTCGTGCGAAATTGTTTTTCTGGTTATAAATAAAAAGCATTTTGTACTCTTACGTGCTGCTCTTTCATTTCTCGTCCTCTCTGTGCACTAGCACATGAAGATAGCGTTTCCAACCCTGCATTGCTATGTGATTCCGATTTGTCTTTGTGGAACCTGCCACTTCCAGAAGTTTGTACTCCCTTAGCTGAATCACCCTGTATAATCGTATATTTTTCGGGATATACAAGAATTCAGTGTCTTAAGTTGTTGCATAAGTGACAGGGGCATGCACTTGTATGACATTAATGTTCTCTCTCTCTCTCTCTCTCTCTCTCTCTCTCTCTCTCTCTCTCTCACACACACATTGGACATCGCTGCCCCGGTAGCGTAGTGGTTTAAGCGATGGCTTATGACTATTCGTCCGTGAAGGGTCCGGGTTCGAATCCCGGTAAGGCATGGATGTTCTGCTTGTCTCTGTCCCTTCCTTGGAACCAGTGGCCCTAAATTAAGGACGGGAGACTGCTTATAGCCCACTGAGTTGCTCATGGTGGTCGTTAAACCTTTAATCAAAAAAACACACAGAAGAAATCACTTTGGACATCTACGAATTATCGTATGAATAATCCTGTCAAAAACTGGGATTATAATCAATCACATATTTTGCAATTTTCCTCTTAAGTAACAAAGCACTCCATTCCTACATACTGATTCATGTCCAGAACAAATTTTGTAGTCATCTGAATTGAAGACACTCATTCCAGTCCATTTAAGCTGATTTATACCTAGAATGCCTAGTTTGGTACATTTCATTTGTGCCTCGACAATTTCAAGTTTGTCTTGATTTATGCTTCTCACGTTTATAGTTCCAATCATATGTATCCTTGTGAAGTGAGAACCGCCGCCCCGGTGGCGCAGTGGTCTAAGGCGTTGGCCTCTGATCATTCGTCCGAAGGGGTCCGGGTTCGAATCCCGGTGAGGCATGGATGTTGTGTTTGTCTTACGGCACTGGCTCTCTCCCTTCCCTGGAACCAGTGACCCTAAATTAGGGACGGGCGACTGCTTATAGCCCATTGAGTTGCTCACGGTGGTCGTTAAACCTCCAATCAAAAAAAAAAAGAAAAAAAAGTGAGAACCTCCTTTTTTAAACACATTCCACATTAGTAACCAGAGGCGTTCTTTCAGCTTTGGCCTGTATACGTTATCATGACCAGATCTAATCAAGGAAATATGTTGCTCTTCACCACTAGAAAGAAAATTGCTTTCAGACATGAGGTGCTAATCTTCTGGCATAACAGCTTGTTTAAATTGAAGAGCTATATTCACCACTTTTCTTCGTAAATACCGAAGAAGTTTGCCATAGTCTTTTTCTACGTGTCTAATTTCATCTAGTCACTACCCATTGGTGTGTCCGGCTTAAGACGTCCTGCCAGTAGCAAAGCTACAACCGGCATAGCTCTCCGGGTCATTGGCATACACAAGCCAACCCATCTCGACAAGGTCAAGCCACCATGGAGGGCAAGGGCTTGAAGTGCTCGAAGTCTTGCAAGGAAGCTTACCTGAGTGATCTATAGATGAATGAATCTGTGTAGAAGGAGTGTGTATGAAACCACATGATGCGTGAGAGAGAGAGAGAGATGTAGGGATTGCGTAACAGCTGTGCTGAAAGTGGCTCGCTGTTGTATGTGATGCTGCCCCAGTTTTGCTGAAACGATGACTTGATGCTGTGGAAATGATCGCTCAGCGTATTGATAATGGCTTGCTATTAATTAACCAACTGCTTAAATGTCTTCACGTTGTTCGTTGCTTTCTAATGATGGCCCATTAATGAAAAATTATCTCTCAGTGTTATAAACATTACGATTCATATATGTACAGCTGCACATGATAGCGTACTGTTATATGGGAACTCCTTCTGCATAGGAGAAAATTCCATCCAGGCATCCGCAAATTTAGAATAATTAAAATAAATATACACTGCTGGCCACCCAAAATGCAACACCAAGATGGAAGCGTCCGATTGGCCTGAAATTCGCAGCATGAGTCGCCCGCTAGAGAACATGCAAACGATTAGCATTGCAGGGCATATGCAAATCAGGTGCGCCCGGCACGCCACCGAGAAGCACTATAAGAAGAGTCCACAGAAGGCGGGGTATAAGTAGTGGAAGTGTGTTGTGCTGCAGGACCTGTGCGTGGGAAGCTTCCAGATGCCTCGTCTCAGAATACGGCAGTCATTCTAGCACGTTTCGGAGTTTGACAGAGGACAAATAGTGGCTAATCGCGACAGCAGTTTATCGTACCGAGACATCGGCGACCGTGTGGGACAACATCCAGCCACAATGAGGCCACTATGGATTTGGTGGGTGCAAGAAGGACGGACGGACCGACGTGAACGATTGCCGCAGCCGCGGCACACCACCGAACGAGAGGACCGATATGTTGTGCGGAGGGCATTGCCGGCTTGCACCGCCACATCACGAACGTTAGCGCAGGAATTAGGGTCTGTTGTGCAACAACCTATATCAGCACGTACCGTTCGACGTCATCTCCAGGAGCGCGGACTTGTCGCACGTCGCCCATTGCTCCGATTACCATTGACGTTACAGCACCAGCGAGTGCGGCGGCAGTGGGCCGTTGAACGCCGCACCTGGACTACAGAATGGCACGACATTGTCTTCTCCGACGAATTCCGCTTCGGCCTGCAACACCAAGATGGTCGGATCCGCGTGTGGCGGCACCGCGGCAAGAGACTGTATGACGCCTGCATTATGCATAGCAGTTGCGGACGGTGGGTTCAAACTCTGAGGAGACTAGAACGATGTATTTTGTCGGTAGCCACAAAAAAACGGAGTGTCTTTCACATATCATTTTCATTCATGTACGTACGATTATATCCTGTTCATTGTTTCACTCAAGGCTTTTTCGACGCGTTTCTGTCGTGTAGCCCCGAAATATGGAATTTTATGCAGATCCACAGAATGCCTTTTAAATATTATTTTAAAAACAAAGTTTTTGTTCGTTGCAACCAAAATCCGTGCAACATAATGTTTTTATTCTAATGGATAATACTTATGCAGTACAGGAACTCGACGATCTTTCTTCCTCGCAAATCGTTCTATAACTTCATCATGCCACATACATCGCTTCTGAAGTTTGCTGAGGACTCCCTTTTCAATTGACGCACAACCTAATGCTGAGAGACGATCTTGAGACGTAGAATTTCTTTAAAAATTTTTGATGCGCTTCAGGCATGAAAATCTTCCTTCTGCGGAAGCACTTGTAGCAGGGATGGTTGCTGTTAGACAGAATAACTTAAATGTCTCTGTAAAAATTTCATTAGTCTTGAAAGAAGCATTTCATGATTTTGTCCAAACACAAATCATGAAATGTTTCTCTGTGCAATGGGAAGAAATTCGTTTCAAGTTCAGTGCGTAATTTTTCTTTGTTGAACAATGCCCCATTATTTTCCATTAATGAAGCCAAAGCATCCACAGGAAAATGTTCATTATAGGTTGAGAACTGTGTCGTGGCGCCCAATTAAAAAAAAAAATTAATTTCTCACAGTGTAAAAACCTTACTTCCAGTTTCGTTAAAATGTTGTCCAAAATTTCGTAATACGCCTGTTTGTACTTGGAAGCGACAACATGTTCGCCTCTTCGTTCATGGCGTTTCAGAGAAGTTAACAACGTTGACCCAGTAACACTTACGGCAACAACCATAAATTTGTGGTACTGTTCTACACTCCTCAGGTTTTTCATGTATGAAATACATTCTGAAACTCCAGTGGTGCAGAACTGAACATCATCAGTTTTTTGAAAGATTTTTTTTTTTAAAACTGAGAGTTGAAATATAAAATTAAATGCTGTTTTTAAAGCCTTGCGCCTCTCTGACTGTCGTAGCATTTGAATCTGGAGAATTCATAATGCCATTGAACACTTGGATTAATTTCAGCCTGTTTTGTATGTTCTGAAGAGATTATCTCGGCGTTAGAATTCCACCTGACCTCACTGTTTGTAGGCATACGTTGCTCCACAATTTTGTCAAGAACAGAAGTACGTTTTGAAGAGCGATGAAAAAAAGATTGAATGCCCTGAAGTGTTGAAAAGTTTTTCCTCACGGACTTTATTCTAGAACAACTGTGTTGCAAAACTAAATTCAAACGGTGTACGAAACAATGAGTAAAAAGAGCTTAAGGGGGAAATTCATGAACTTTTGTTTTTAAGCCATTTAGTTCTCCTGCCATAACACTAGCGCCATCATATGTCTGAGCAACCAGTTTCTTCTGTACACTGTACTTTTTAAATACCCTGCGCAAAATATTGCAAAGACTTTCGGCACTTATGTTTTCACTAACATCATAAAATCCAAGGAAGTATTCTTGAATTTCACCAGAAGAGTCCACTAGCCTCAGAATTATCGAACAATGAGATTTTTCAGTCACATCGGTGGTTTCATCAGCAATGCAAGCATAAAAAGAGGCTTCATTTACGCTATTTGCAATGATTTTCTGAATATCTTCTTCAATGATTTCCAAGAGTTCATTTTGAATAGTTTGGGATAAACCTCTAAAATATCCCATTTCCCCCAATGTCATAATATAAGCTGGAATATAGCTTTGAAATTCCCAGGCTTTAGTGACTCCTCTGATTCGTAGTGGCCTCTAAATGCAAGCTCGTGCTTTCATAAGACACATGTGACAATACTTGTTAAAAATTCGTACTTATGGAACATGATAAATTAATGGCGTGCTGTCTCCGCACGATATCATCAAACCACCATCCCCAACTGTACAATAAAAACTTTATTTACAATAAAAGATATGATTTAAAATTATTTAAAAGGGCAAGATCTTTCGGGGCTACAATAGCACCCGTCCTCAAGCCACCCAACAGTGCCACAAAGCACTCGGAAGCGCCGCAATATATAACCACCCAGCAAAAACAGTCTTGCTGGCCCAGCACTATGTTGCCGCTCCGAACCGTCAATAAAATGTCCGGGCGGCCAACAGAAGGGCCAGCAGTTCAGGCCAACAGTTGGCACCCCATCAGTTGTCATATGCCACAACAGGGCCATCAGTGGTCCATCACAGGCAGTAGCTGCCACAAGTGGCCCTTCAGTGGCCCTGCAAGCACATGCCAGAAATGATGGCTAGCCTAATGTGGTCCGCTAGTGGCAGCCAGCAACCACGTGACGTAACTGGTGGCTTGCCGAATCTTGTCCCCCAATTTCCCAGTATTAGCCATAATAATAAAAAAAAAAAAAGCAAGGGTAACTGCAGTTTCCTAAAGCCACAATTTTTTTTCTACCCTGCCGAAGTTTGTAAATTAAACGCACTGCGCTGGGTAAAATTTCTCCGCAGACCGGAAAAACACCGTTTGCATCTGACTAGATTCGATCCTGGGCCGTTTACGTATAAGCCGCGCTCGCTACCGACCGGACTAATTCACAACGCTCGTATACGTGCTGGAAGCTATCTGTTTGGTATGCAATTTGTAATCGAATGCTTCCCTCTTTCGTTTTATAATATTGCGAGGTATTTTTCATAAAACTCAGTTTCATATAATTGATAAATTAATTTTTTCAACGTAACGATAGTTTTTTTTTTTATTATTACGTTAAAGGAACTTTACTCATTTTCAAGGCGTGTACATACTTAAGTCGCTTTCCAAAGTTTTGTACTGTCCTTGCCGTCTTGAAAAGAGATTGTTGAATAAATATATATTTACCCGGGTTCATGTCACATTCTGTTACATTTTTAACGTTGTGTCTTTCCTTTCCGTTGTCCGAAGCTACATTTGTTTTAAAGAGTAAAAGATATTTTATTTTACTTCTCGTTATTTTTAGAAGCAAATTCCTCCCAGTCTTGTGTATTCAACCCATGGATGAGTACACCACATAGCGTTGCTTTTTTGTTTTCTTTCAATTAATAAATTTTGTACGCGTATAATTCTTTTTTTTTTTCCAACAAACGCTATTTTAATAATGGTTTTCCAAGATATGTGATTCAAGCGGTTTCAAATTTTTTCTTGTTATTCATATGGGAATGGAGTGGGTGTATTTCATGGCTGTAATCTAGTATTTCACGGCTTAATCTGATATCTTCGTCGACGTAAAATTTCATTAGGAAATTAATTCGCCTCTCCACATATGGATTTTTTTCTTAACATCCACTAAAATAACACGATGGCGATAGCGTCGTCTTCAACTAACTGGTACCATGAGAGACACAGCAAGTGTTGCTTCTGCGCATGCGCAGTCCCGATGCTCCCACCTGCTGTTGGGAGTTGCATTGGTTGCCAGCAACGGGCCACTAGTGGCACTTGCTTGGAGGCCCACAATTCACGGCGATGCTGCAGGGCCATTAATGGCTTGCCAACTGATAGCGCTGCCACCAACGGACCACTACCGGGCCGTGAGCGGCAGATTTCAGCCAGCAGTGACCCATCACTGCCAGCTGGTGGCCAGCAGTTTCCCAGCACTTGTGTTTTTGCTGGGCAGTCCCCCAAGGAGACCCACAATGCATTTGTTCAAAAACACAGGTGATGCCAATTGAGAAAAACAGCAAAACAGAAAGTAATACAAATAATATAATTGATTAATTAAGTAAGGTCCTCTTCTTCAGTTGGTTGAAGGGGAGAAGTAATTATTTTCCACACATGTGACATCAATTAAAATTTTCAACATATCTCTATTCTTTTTCACCTCTTCATTGTATTCAATTTTTAGCAATTTATTTATTCGTCTAATAATTCTGAGATATTGTATACTTGCTTGGATAGGCCTTTAAACGACACATACGAATTCAAATGATCTTTACTAGATGCGTGTCTAACCACTGCCCTAGATAAGTTTTTTAAATCGTCGTATCCTTCAGAAGACCACACACTTTTATTCTATATTAATAGCAAACAAGGCCAACAGAATAACTTCGCCTTCATTATGCTACCGCATAACCATTTATGTTGATGGTACTATGAAGATTGGAATGTTCTGTTTTTGCTTTTGTCCTTTTGCGCAGTTGGGAAGAGGTCTTCCTTGTTTTATAATCGCATGTCTTTCAATGTAATTTCTTCTTGAGAAAGGAAATTCTAACAAAGAAGTAATAATGTCAGTATTACACGTTGATACACTGCAACTACTACTTTCTTCATCCATTATACTGATTTTGTACAGCTAAATCCAAAAGTTTACACGCAAAACTTATTGTTGTGACAGTAAAAGTAACAAAAAATTACTCACGCCGTCTAATGCAGTACTCTCGGAAAACTTAACAGACAACTTTAGGAAGCGCGGAGGCACCCTCGCGACGTGCCTCACATGCTCCATTAATAGAAGCGTCAAGCCTCCGTTAGATGCCATGCATTGATTGGCTCCTACGCTGTGACCATGGTAACGCCGTCGGCCGAAAGAAAACTGGCCTCTTTCTTCAGTCATTGGATGCTCTATACCACGCGTAGTTAGCTATGAAAGTCCAAGAAAGTGCTTGCGTGAACGGGCGCTCTGCGTAACTAAATAATGCTGTATTTTATAGCATTGCGGGGTTTTTCGGCTTAAAGGTAATAAATTCTTCTGCTTTATACAAATACTTTACTGCGAGAATCATTGGGGAGGCCTGACCTCTCTTGCGTCCTCTGACCGGCAACCCCTGCTAAATAGGCATCCCTCTAGGCGTTGGAAAATTGTGCTAAAAGGAAATCTTCAAGAGAGAGAGAGAGAAAGCTTTTTTCCACTTTTTCCTATTCGTTGTTTTGGGGTAAGTAGTATGCTAGCTACTTCGTGCGCTCGATTCCCACTTCTTGAAGCAATTTGTCCACTACCCGAGCTCTATAAGGTCGAACGTTATCGTCCATGAAAAGGAACGAACTGCCGACGGCTGCAGCATACGGCATGAAGATAGGTATGAGAATCTGGTCTCTCTGTCTCAGGGCCGCCAGACTGCCGTTTCGGATGATGTACAGGCCCGTACGTCCACGGATGCTTATGCCTTCCCTGGCAATCAATCCATCATGTCAGCCGTATTGAGATAATTCGTGCAGAAAAGCTGGGTTATATCGTGTTACGGTCTCCCACCAAATAAGAACTCGTCTATTGTCAGATTCTAGCCTCAATCTCGACTCATCAGAGAAGAGAATTTGACTCCACCCGTCGTGACCAAAACCCTGATGTTCCCCTCAGCAGTTTGTACAGGCCATACGGCGTCGTGAGATTGGAGAGAGAAACACCATTAGTCTACGTGCGTAAATGACACCTTGGTGAAGACGATTTAGGATAGTTTGAGTTGATAACTTGCGTCCTGATGTTGACACGAGAAGCTGTAGCTGGAGATCAGCAGCATTTTGCCACCTGTTCCGATGGGCTGTTAGCAATAGAAAACGACCATTCCTTGCTGTAGTTGTTTGTGGACGGGCTCGACCTCGCTTTCTTTAAACACTTCCCGGAATCTGGAATCGTATCCATAGTCGGGAAATGACACTCCAATGGCTTGTGACACCATCCACTGTGTTTAACCTGCTTCCAGCCTGTCAATAACTCTCCACGCCGTTGATTCCGGTAAATCATGTTGCTGTGACATTATTCGAACCGAAGATTTTAAGAAATGAAATGTCACGATAAATGCGGCAGAATAAAGGATAAGGAAACCTTTGTTTTTATCTCAATTTGAGATTTATGCTTTCAGACATCACGGGTGCTAATTTGCATAAGGATACGCATGATTCAGCTGTCTACGTCACACTCGCGTTTTTCACGTTTCGGCAAGATATCATACGATAGGCTTGCATAATGTCGCCAAAGGCACATGCTTTCCTAACTATTTTGACGAGTATAGTTTCTCCAACAATACGGAACCTGCAACTCAACCACAATCAAATAAATTCAGAGAATGTGATATTTTTTTCTATATACACTCTTTGCAAAAAAAACAACTTAGAAGTTGGGAAACGATGGAAGCATCCAATCGAGATGAAAATTGGTATGTGCAATGTATGTGCATGCATAGGGGAAAAAATTATTACAATTCCAGAGCAGTTGGGCCATTTATTCGGATTAAACAGCTACATGATAGAACAAGTCAGTACGTTGTAGCTCCACCTCTGGCTCGGGTACAAGCGGTTACTCGGCCTGGTATATACGCGTACAGTTCACAGATACTGTCCTGAGGTATAACATGCCAGATGGTTTCGAAATTGCGGGTTAGTTCGCCGACATTCCGGGATGGGCGTAGGGATGTCCCAAACATGTTCAACCGGACGATCGGGATGGCAGTGGGAAAATGTTGACATTACGGAGGCATACTGGGAGAGTCGTGCCGTGTGTAACCCTGTTAAAAAAATGCTCGGTGATACTGCGACAGGAATGGCAACACAACAATTCGTAGAATTTCGTCGACGTACCTTTGAGCCGTGAGGGTGGTACGGAGGACTACCAATGGTGTCCGACTATCGTAGGAAACCGCTTCCCAGACTGTAACTTCCACTGCGGTAGCCGTGTGTCGTTCCACGGTAAAGGCAGAATCCATGCGCAGGCCGGCACGTTTTCAGACACGAATGCGCTTATCGCCGCCAAGTGCAAACCGTGACTCATCACTGAAGACAGCACGACGCCATTGGACACTATCCCACGCTGATCGGGCTCAACATCACTACAACCATAGTCGTCTTAAGGGGTGGGCCAACGGGGCAGGTGCCCCCACCTGAACTATTGCCCCCAACGCCCCAAGAGTCTTATGGGTTTACCACCACTCATCAGAACGTTATATTTTTGTTATTATTTGAAGAAAAAAAGGAACACCAATGCAGAAAGTTGGAAGTCCTTCCGCCCTTTTTTTACGCTTTCCAACCCTAGTTTGAAGAAGCGTATATGCTCCAGCTTTGTCCGTCCGTCCGTCTGTCCGCACGATAACTGGCGTAAAAATGGTTCGATTTCGATGAAATTTTAGTATATGGTAGGGGACCACCTGCGGACGAACCCTATTGAAAGTGGGACGAATAGGTTCAAAGGTCATGACCTAGGAGCGGGATCCTTCCATTGCCCTTATGCGTCATAACTTGCGTAAATATAGTTCGATTTCAATGAAAGTTTTCTATGTGGTAGGTGACCACCTGAAGACGATCCCTATTGAAAATAAGTGAAGTGGGGTCAAAGGTCAGGACATAAGAGCGGGATGCATTTCATTGCCCTTATGCGTCATAACGTGCTTAAAAATGGTTCGATTTCGATGAAATTTCAGTATGTGGTAGGAGACCACCATGGGACGAACCCTATTGAATGTGGACAAAATGGGGTCAAAGGTCAGGACATAGGACTGCGATCCATTCCATCGCTCTTATCCCATATTATTAAGGTGGACGTCAAGTAATTTTGTTTCCTATACTTCCAATGGAAACACTTTTGTACACATTTCCTTCACAATTACTGTGTTCCCAAGGATGAAAATTTGAACATCGATTAAAATAACTTCATATTATAACTTGGAATACTTAATATTTTCTAAAACATAACCATAATTATATTAAAAATCAATAACTTTTCATTTGGTGGTGTTGAAACCAGAAAAAGGATGGCGCGACCTGTACTTTGATGACGTCAGTAGGCAAACAAATGTTGGATTGCATAATTACGGTTATGTTTTAGAAATTATTAAGTATTGCAAGTTATAAAATGAAGATATTTTAATCGATGTTTAAATTTTCATCTTTGGGTACGCATTAATTGGGAAGAAAATGTGTACAGAAATTATCCCATTCGAAGTACAGGAAGCAAAACTAACGTAAAAAAGGTTCGACTTCGATTAAATTTTAGTATGTGGTAGGGGACCACCTGGGGAAAAACGTAAAAATTGCTTCGATTGCGTAAAATTGCTTCGATTGCGATAAAACTTTATCATGTTATTTCGGAGGTATATTGAACCAGTTCTGTTGAATATCATCGAAATGGGATCAAAGGTCAGGGCACAGGAGTGAGATTTATTCCACCATTATCCACATAACTTGAGTAATGATTTCTGGTATGCTGGAAAGCGCATCATAATCAATGCATTGCATGATTTTACTAACTTGTTTAATTTAATTTTCGTCGAATAATTTGTAGAATTGGGAAGAAACATTAAATCTTTCAGCACCAATTTTCTAGTAATTTGCTAAGCAACTAAATGTGCGTGCATTTGGTACACTTAATGGAGTTCTGCAATTTTGTCATGTACCATTTTTTATTCAAGTGATATTTTAAAAGTTACTGGACATTGAATGTTTCTTCTCTGGTATAACATGGGCCCCGAAAAATGGGACGGCCCAGGTCCTCCAGAAGTGTTAAGACGGCACTGACTGCAACCCGTGCCGACGATACACACCTGTCAGTGGTAGGCGGCGGAGTAGCCTCCTCGAATGTAGTCCCCTTGCCGCAAGTCATCTGGTAACGGTCCACGTGACCACTTCCAGTACTGGCAGACTGTTCAACATGACCTCAGATGGTTGAGAACGACGAAAGCGGTTCTGTTCGCGCGGCTCTCAGAATCGCTCAATCCTCGCGTGCTGCCGTTGTCGTCGGCCGTCCACTGCCTGCATTCTTCTGGGTTGTGCCCTCCTCTGCCCATTAGCGCCAACATCGTCCTATTGTCGCGTATCTCCGGCCCAAATGCCTGGTGACACAGCGACTTGACTAGCTGGTCTCTCTTAGCCCAATTATGCGACCTCTCTCAAACTCGCTCAACTGCTCGTATTGTTCACGGATCCGACGTCAAGGCATCCTCACCGTCCATGGAGGTTAATGCAACCACAATCCGCCGTCAGAATTTTCCTTGCGTGCGAGCTTTGTTCTTGATATACCCTTCTCGATGCGAGGTTCCTATGTGCTGTGGCAGGCCATTATTTCGTCATTGGTCTTTATTTTTTTATTATTTGCGTATTCGACCTGATGATAAATAAATACATCGCTCTTTCCACGTTCCAGAAACACATAGCAACCAAAAAATTGTTTTCAGCCGCCGCCGTGGAATCGAACCACGGATCCCTCGATATCTAGCCGAGCGCGTTAGCTTTACACCACGGTGACCAACAATCCACGGTGCTATGTGTATTTTTAAGTCAGCTTCTGACATCATAAATTCGCAAGATGGGCTCAGCTTTGGATTTAACTGCTATAATATATATAGCCAGTGCCGTTAATGCCCACCAGGTGGAAACGTCTCAGTAGCTGAGCCCATCTTACGGATTTATGATGTCAGAAGCTGACTTAAAAATGCACATAGCACCGTGGATTGTTGGCCACCGTGGTGCAAAGCTAACGCGCTCGGCTAGATATCGAGAGATCCGAGGTTCGATTCCACGGTGGCGGCTGAAAACAATTTTTCGGTTGCTATGTTTTTCTGGAACGTGAAAAGAGTGATGTATTTATTTATTTACTTACGCCACGTATTTGGAGGATTTTCACCTTCGACCTGATGACCTTGCATGCGGAGTTTCATCAGGATCAAAAGACTTTTTAGGCGTGCTTCGTTTTTGTTTGTTTGTTTTTCTTTTTGCAAAAAGTGCATTTCAAGAGAGTTCAATTTTATTTCAGCCCCTCGTTTTTCATATCCTGAATTTCATTTTATTGTTTTTAACCTTTGGTGTGGAAAAATTATTCGTTAGTCAAGTAAATTAACAAAGGCAACATAAAAAAACGGCGACAAACTTGAATCTATATTCTTGCAAAAAGGTTAGTTTGTGGTGTAACACCGAGCCCCGCCCTGATGAAATTTTAAAGCCCCTCCCCCTCCGGGTCCGAGACCTAGCCTATGGTCCTGTTTACAACCAATACCACCCATAGCTGTGCCTCCATTAGCTGGCGATTCATCGGTGAAAAAAATGACAAAATTTCACAAAACAATCACATGGCCTGTCTGCAGAACAAAACCCAGGAACTGACTGCTTTTTCAACAAAAAAAAAAACAGAAGAAGAAAATTCAATATGGAAATATTTTTCCCTGGCCATAATCATAAATTTCTGTACATAGTAATTAAAACAAGAAGTTCATAAAATCCCCCAAAAGAATGATATTCATCGGCAAATTTCTTTCGAATTAACAAAGAGATAAACAACACTGAAAAGTTTGATCAAAGTTTTCATAGTTGTGACAGCCAATTGAATGTGAAATTCATTTTTATTAACCACTAACTAGTTCTCTCACACTTTTTTGTAGTGTACTGCAATGTAGATGCTGTATGTTCTTATGTTCCTTCTATTCCTCAGAACCAGTAACTCTACGTTAGTGATAAATGTCTCTATTTCGTCTGTGACGCATATGGGAGTCACAAATCACAAAACCACAAGCGGTGAAAAAATGAAATAAAAGATGGTCACAGCTTGTAAATTCCAGAGCAAATTTTTTCATCCACAGCAAATTTTTTTCAGGGTGACACAGAAACAAACAATACAGTTGTGACCACCTTTTTTGGGGTTTATTTCATATTTCATGTAGCTAAACGGCCCCATATGCACTACAAGTTAGGAGCAACTCACCAAAAAGGAAAGTTTAATTATTGGTTAGGGAGAAGAGAGCAATCATTGAAACTGGAGTATACAACATCCACATTTTGAAAATATTGACACATAGACAGAAATTCTCCACAATCAATTATAAAAAAAACGTGACAAGGGCAGTTAGTGAGTAATGGCAATGGATTTTCCATTCAGTTGATTGTTATGACCATGGTCAACTTCTTACATGATACGTTTCCTTGGACAGTAAAATAGGTGTTTTGTAGGGCAATCCTTCATCAAAAATGTCTTGCCTCCTGAGAGAGATTCTGTGAAGTTTTCTTCTTCCTGAATGTCTTCTCATGTCATAAAATATGGAATAAGTAACCAGAAATGCACTGCTAATTGCTCATACAAATCACTAACTTTTATACAATATTGCACGCAGTGTGGCTACTGAAAATATACTTGGACATTGGAAAAAAAACAGAACCAGTGAGAATTTAAAAAATAACTATAAATGCACAACTTTTAGGATAACAAAATTAAAAAGATGGCCCTTTAAACAACTTCCTGGTTCTTTATGGTTCACTTTTTTCGTACCCGAACCCAGCACCATCAGTGCAAACCATAAATATTTACAGCAATTTAATAATTTGCCAAAGCTCATGTTTAAATGCATTATTTTTGCGGTTATCCAAGAGTAATGTTGATGCTACTGCAAAAAAAAAAAAAAAGAACTATTATAGGATGCACATCTAAACATTTCGGTGGGCGGTCCGGACTTCCATGACGCTCTCCCTGTATACGTACTTGGCGCCCTATGTGCCGAAAGTGCATAAAATATCCTGGAGACTGCAGTGGTACAGGCTTTAATAATGAGTCCACAAAAAGAAATGAACTAAACTTTCATAAATAATGCCACAGTGAATAATACATTACACAGAACTGGATGCATACCCTCGCAATTCGTTTTACCTTACTACACTGAACAAGCAAATCTCCATTACCATCGAGAGTCTACAGATCGGGAACTGAGTGATCACGCAGAAAATTATCTTATATCCAAATTAGAATTGATAAATTGAAGTTAGTTTAAAAGTCCCCGCCAGATTATGACTAGAATGCACATATTTCTCACATGCATTTGAAACTTTTACCAGCATAAGTCAGGGGCGGATCCAGGACTTTCGTGAGGGGGAGCGCAAGTGTCAGGAATAACCGGGACCCTTTCTGATATTTTTCAAGATGAAAAAGAATTCTTAGTGTGTCTACAAATTCTTCCAATCAATTAAGGAAAGTAATATACTTTAAAGTAACACGTTCTTCCACGAAAAATTATTCAATTTGTTATTATAATCTAGCAAATTAAAGCTTTTCCTTGGTTCTGAGGGGAGGGCGCACGTCCCCTCTGGAACCGTCCCTGACATCAGTTTCAAATTTGTTGCAGGAGCATTTGTTTATGCCCACAAATACATCTGAACTTCACAAACAACACCATTTACGGTTAAAAAGCGCAATCAACAATATACCTCACCCGAGAGCTCTGTGAACATCTCTCTACCAAAGACCTAAGAGGAGAATAGACTGGCAGACGCAATGGTAGCCCTTCGGGGACAACGGGCAGCAATTGAGACAGAAGCGCCATCTGCAACCGCGAGGACTTGGTGGGAAATACATAGCTATTGGAAAAGTACATACAGTGTTTAATTCAACGTATAACATATCGTATAAATACCGCAGAAGGAATATTCGCGTGCAAATACTAACCAACAAATTTCTAGATCTAAATTTAATTAACAAATTTTCAATTTCGATGAAAATCAGCTATGAAATAGAAATTACGCCGCTACATACAACGAACACCTGATACGTGAAATTGCAGCAATGCGAATTTAAATATACCGCTTTATCGTTCCTTCATATTACCCTTAATCACCCGCTTTTGTTCCTCAAATTGTTTTATTGAAAACTATTTTTACCCAATGAGCTCATGAAAAATAAATATCGCATAAAATAAAAATGGGGGTGTACAGATATCATGTTTACAGAACTATCACATGCCGCCCCAGTGGCGCAGTGGTCTAAGCGATTGCTTTAGATCATTCGTCCGAAAGGGGTTCGGGTTCGAATCCCGGTGAGGCATGGATGTTGTGTTTGTCTTACAGCCCTGGCTCTCTCCCTTCACTGGAACCAGTGACCCTAAATTAGGGACGAACGACTGCTTATAGCTCACTGAGGTGCTCACGGTGGTCGTTAAACATCCAATAAACAACTATCACGGCTTTTCCTCAGACATACAGAGCTCTTGATATCTATTATTAATTGCGGTGCCGGATTCGCAATCAATAAACCAATTTTAAAAGCTACTCTTACATATAATTTGAAATAATAACACAGCACTTTATCTCATCTAATTTTCTAACTAAGCACTTCTATGCCTCAGTAAACACTATATGTTCTTATGAAGCAAATGAACAATTAATACATCACTCCCTCTAGCTGATACATGCATACAAAAATCCCTTTCTTATTTTAATTTTTTCTTTGACTATAGACCACGGTGTATGATAGTCAGGTGATACGACTCTGAAAACAAAAATCGCCCGTTAATGTCCCTTCTCACTAGATGGCGCGACGAACGTGTGGCCCGATGATTTGATACAACCTATGCTTTCTTATGGGAGAAAGCGGCAGAAACATTCGTATTTTATGAATGCTATTTTGCTTGGAACAAAAAAAACAATAACCGGGAACGCTTCGCAAACATGCACTTTTGTGCCTATCACATGGAATTCGTCAAATAAGCGTTATATATATATATATATATATTGGCCACAGAGTGAGTACTCTAACGTGAAGATTTCTGAGCCGACGATGCTGAGTTTTTTACTGAGACAATAGAGAATAGACCTTTTATCATAAAAAAATTGCACTTCTTGTAAAATGAGATGGTGCTGTACATTCGGAGGAGAAATTTTAACATTGAATATTAGTTTTTACGTAAGTCACTGGAGCATCGTTAACGGAAACTGCTGGTTTTGAAAACTTACCAAATTTTTCGCAAAAAATAATTTTTATTATACTTCCGCTCGAGAAATCATTCACTATTGATATTTTCATTTAGTAATGAACAATATCTTACACATTTGTTTTATTTTTGTACCTAATCATAGTAATCCATCTGTGCTGGCGATGACGACAGAGAAAGTGCATCGCGGCAAAATGGCTGCTTTTTCTCGGCGGAGATTTCCCTGACCTGCGTGCATATAGTACGATGAAGATATTTGATATCAAGGGATAAAATTTATGATCTTACATTGAAACAATGGTTAATGCTCTTAACGTAAAATATTTTCACATTGTAAGCTGTGGAAAAATGTATCACATCCTAATGCTTGCCGCCAATTTCCCAACCTTGTTGGGTCATTAAAGGTTGATACAAATTCGTTATATATCGTTTAACCTGTCCGATAACCGATGGTTCAGTACAAAACACTTTCGCCCAAACCTAAACCAGAACTGAACAGATTCTAGTCCGACATTTAGCTACGCTATAAATTTATCTCCTGTTAAGTAAAAACAGAGTTGACGTACTTTACCTTCTGTACAGAAACTTCAACGTTTCTGGAACTCCATACAATATAATTACACAAAGTAATAAATAAACAAGTTAGTAAAATCATGCAATGCATTGATTATGATAAGCTTTCCAACATACCAGAAATCATTACTCAAGCTTTCACTCAAGTTATGAGAATAATGGCTGTGGAATAAATCTCGGTCCTGTGCCCTGACCTTTGATCCCATTTCGATGATATTCAACATAACCGGTTCAGTATACCTTCGAAATAACATGATAAAGTTTTGTCGCAATCGAAGCATTTTTACGTAAGTAATGATGCATAAGGGCTATATGGAATAGATCCCGCTCCTGTGTCCTCCTAACCTTTGACCCCATTTTGCCCATTTTTAATAGAATTCGTCCCCAGACAGGCCCCTGCAATATACTAACATTTTATCCAAATCGAAGCATTTTTACGTAAGTAATGGCGATGGAAGTGATTCCGCTCCTATGTCCTGACCTTTGACCCCATTTCGCACATTTTCAATAGGATTTGTCGACAGGTTGTCCCCTACCACATACTAAAGTTTCATCGAAATCGAACCTTTTTACGTTAGTTAGGGCGCATAACAGCAATGGAACAGATCCCACTCCTATGTACTGACCTTTGACCCCATTTCGTTCACTTTAAATAGGGTTCCTTCCCAGGTGATCCCCCACCAAATACTAAAATTTCATCGAAATCGAACGATTGTTACGCGAGTTATCGTGCGGACGGACATACGCACACAACGCATGACGTAATGAGGCAGATGGGAATGGCGACCATCTGCTCGCCGCAGGAGTGTGACGTCATAAAACTTTAATAGGATACACATACAACGCGTGGCGTGATGAAACAAATGGCGTGACAGTGCGCCAACATTCTCAAACGCAAGATTGTGATGTCATAAAATTTCTAAGCATTGGTAACATTAATGGAACGACGCCATGCCAATAAAAACATTATAATTCGGGGTGGGTATTTAACCCGGTAAATGAATTCTCCTAAAGCCGCCCCGGTGGCACAGTGGTCTAAGGCGTTGGCCTCTGATCATTTGTCCGTGAGGGGTCCGGGTTCGAATCCCGGTGAGGCATGGATGTTGTGTTTGTCTTACGGCACTGGCTCTCTCCCTTCCCTGGAACCAGTGACCCTAAATTAGGGACGGGCGACTGCTTATAGCCCATTGAGTTGCTCACGGTGGTCGTTAAACCTCCAATCAAAAGAGCCGTTTTCAAAATAAAATGTACATACAAACATACAAGAATTGCTACTTTAAGGTGGACGTCAAGTAATTTTGCTTCCAATGGAAAAACTTCTGTACACATTTTCTTCACAAATAGTGCGTTCCCAAGGATGAAAATTTGAACATCCATTAAAATAGCTTCATTTCATAACTTGGAATACTTAATATTTTCTAAACCATAACCGTAATTATGCAATCCAACATTTATTTGTCCACTGACGTCATCAAAGTACAGGTCGCGCCATCTTTTTTCTGGTTTCAACACCGCCAAAGGAAACGCTATTGTTTTTTAATATAATTATGCTTATGTTTTACAAAATGTTAAGTATTCCAAGTTATAGTATGAAGTTATTTTAATCGATGTTCAAATTTCCATCCTTGGGAACACACTAATTGTGAAGGAAATGTGTTAAAAAGGTTTTCCATTGGAAATATAGGAAGCAAAATTACTTGACGTCCACCTTAATAGTGTGGGATAAGGGCGATGGAATGGATCCTGATCCTATGTCCTGACCTTTGACTCCATTTGTCCCATTTTCAATAGGGTTACTCTCCAGGTGGTCCCCTACCACATACTAAAATTTCATCGAAATCGAACCATTTACGCACCTTATGACGCATAAGGACAATGGAATACATCCCGCTCTTATGTCGTGACCTTTGACCCCACTTCACCCATGTTCAATAGGGTTCGTCCCCTGGCGGTTCCCTACCACATACTAAAATTTCATCGAAATCGAACCATATTTACGCAAGTTATGACGCATAAAGGCAATTGAATGAATTCCGCTCTTATGTCGTCACCTTTAACCCCACTTCACCCATTTTCAATAGGATTCGTCCCCAGTTGGTCTCCTACCACATACTAAAATTTCATTGAAATCGAACCATATTTACGCAAGTTATGACGCATGAGGACAATTGAATGAATTCCGCTCTTATGTCGTGACATTTGACCCCACTTCATCCATTTTCAATAGGGTTCGTCCCCTGGCGGTCTCCTACCACATACTAAAATTTTATCGAAATCTAACCATTTTTACGTGAGTTATCGTGCCGACAGACGGACAGACGGACGGGAAAAGCTGGAGCATATACGCTTCTTCAACCTACGGTTGGAAAGCGTAAAAAATACTCAAGATAAATCCCGATTTTGCACTGATGAAATCATAAGCACCATATAATCCTATTATGGTTAGCGTGAATGATCGGCCCACAACTCCTGAACGCCCCCTGGCGAGCTGTGACGTTAATAGTCCGTTTATCAAACTGTTGCCAATACGGAGAGTCGTATCAACTGACTTATCATACACCGTGCTACAGACCTGTGCTAACTATTTCGAGTGGGGGGGGGTGCTAAGAAAAAATGATGATATAAACACTTTTTCAAATTATCTTGTAAAATATCAAAAAGGAGAACAAAGCACAGAATAGGTACTGAAATAGTAGTGTTTTTCTTCCTGCAATTACGATTTAGTCAAATGCTTGCTTTAATATGAACTGAATGTCAACAAACTGAGTTCAGTGCAGTAGGATCAACGTAGTAGAAAAGAAGCTTTTTTCTTTCTTCTTGTAAAAATAGTTTAACAATAAGGTAAAAAAAGTTGTTTCCAGCTACGTGATTAACAGTAACGATTATCATAAACAGCTATTCAGAAACACGTCGCCGTGATATCCCTTTTATGATATTTTCTCTTTTATTCTTTCAATGGTTAAATGACCTTATTTTAAAATACTAGCAATCATGTCCGTTCCCCAAACGGTACATCTATAAAATCATTTTTTGAACATAAAATTAAAGAAAGCGAAAAGTAGTTTAAAAGCGGTACCTGTTTTATGATTTAGAACAGCGTCGCAACCTCAGTGCATACGGTTTGTTGTAAAACGGAGCAGGGTTTGGTGCTCCTTAGTTTTAAATCAGCAATTTGAGCTTCTCAAAGCATTTCAGTGATTCTGACAAAGTTACCTTTAAACCTATCAGCATTTTGAAACAGTAAAGCTAAGCTACGCTTTAAATTTTATAGAAAACGCCTAGGTATGCTAACCACTACACCACCCAGAACGACCAAGTTTCAAGTTTACGATCAATTTGAATTCTGGGTGGTGTAGTGGTTAGCATACCTAGGCGTTTTCTGGGAAACGCGGGTTCGAGTCCCGCTCCAGGACGATGAAAATTTTCAGGTTTTCGGATATTATCTGACTTACCATCCATATGTGGTCGAAAACAAACGATTTTAAATTGCTTTCATCTGAATGGCTGAGCGTGCGTGTATGGTGTACATGTACCCCCAACCAGATGAAAATGTGCTTCACAAAGACAAAGCTCAGGGAACTGGTCAGAGGCTCAGAGATATTAGTGTATCAAAGTATCTTACTCGCAATTAACCTAGCGTTTGCGGCAGTTTCTGCGGCGAGTTGCACTTTTTTAGACTTTTACTAGGAAGTTTGAACAAGCTTGTTTTAGTGTGTGTGGGGTGCTGTGCTGAAATCTCCGTGAGTAATGAGTGCAAAAACGGGAAAACTCAGTGGGGCTCAGAATCGGAAAATCGCGATTGCAAAAAAAGGAAGGGAAACTAAGCTGCTGAAAAACCTACTTCTTGAAGAACACCTTAAAGAAACTCGGGCTTAGCTTTGTAATACGCTCACCAAGATTGACATCATGCCATCTGCTATCATCCAGGAACACCCATACCTCACTGACTGATGCGGGAGTGTATTCCATGCCATAGGAATACCCAGATGATACCACCAAACATTACATCAGAAGGACAAAACGTTCTTCCGCTCTTCGGCTAGTCGAACACAAGCGGGACGTCTCGCACAGAAAATTGACAACCGCACTATCCCGGGAAGTGGTTACCCATTCCGCCATCCCGAAGAGGAACCGGATCAAGAGAGTGACTCCTTATGCTACCGCCAGAGGCACTGCCCTCAGGGAAATCATCGAGATATTGACTAACCCTGTGGTCTGCAATGATGACGTCTCACTTGAGCTTCCCCAAATATGGCGCACATTTCTTCGCGCTTAGCACGTTTCTGTAGACATATCTCGCTGTCGCACGCATGCGACGCAACATAGCATGTTCTCATATTCTGTTCATGTTTTTTTTTAATTTTTCTGTTGTTTAGTTTTCTTGTCTTGCCTATCCACGCATAAGTTTGAAGAAGGCACCCGTTGGTGTTGAAACCTTACGCTTTAATAATCATATTTTCACGTCAATAAACGGATATTTTTATTCATTTTCTTAATAAAAATTATATTTGCTTGCGGTGTTTCTTTACAAATCACCAATTTCTAATAGTACAATATTGTAGCTACATGCATGTAGATATTTCTGTTGATTGCTGATTGAGATATTGAAACATAACTGAACTTTTTTATGTAAAAATTTAAAAATTGATTATTCTGATATAAAAAATTGAGGACCTTCATTCCTTGGAAAAGAAGGGGCATTTTTAAAAGTATGGACTTTTATGAACCAAGCTGAAAAAAGGGTACTTTTTAGGAATAGGGACCTGTCGGGAGCACGAAACTATAAAAATTTTGCCTAGAAAGTGGCGGGGGTGTGGGAAGCAGCGCTCCCACTTCCTGCTGAGAACCGGACCCCAGGCACGTACGCAGCACTTAATTTCGAGGAGGGTCCAAGCTCCAAGGGGGTAAGCACAAAATCGTGTATGCTCAGCCAATATGTGAATATATATGTTTGACCATGAAGTCGAACATTTAGGGGGGGTCTTGACCACCTGGAGATGGACGCCCCTCCCCCCTGAGTTCGACTTTGTCGGTCCCGATATCAGAACGAGAGCGGGTGTGCGGGTGATGAGCTCCTCCGCAGGGGGCGCTTGGAAAACTTGTGCCTATGGGCGCCAAATCTGTAAGTCCGCCACTGCCCCTCCCCCGTCCTCCTCTACTCTCTCTCTCTCACCTTCTCTCTAATCTCCCTTAGGTTCCCCCACATTTAGCTACCTCTTTAACTCTCCCACCTACATTTTCTGAGCTCTCTGACGTCTTTTCTGCCCTCAATCCTCAAGCCGTTTCGGGTCCCGACGGTCTCCCTTTCCCTTTCTATTGTACTTTCTTCCCTCTCCTCCTACCTTTTCTTCTTCCTGCTATTTCTGCTGCGTTCCTCTCCCCCCCTCCCGAGAAGCTTCACAGATGCTCACGTAGTCTTATTTCCCAAGAAGGGTGACCCTCTTGACTTAGGAAATTGGCGCCACATTTCTCTTTTTAACCAAGACTACAAACTCTTCACTAAGCTTCTTTCCCACCGTCTCAACTCTGTCCTTCCTCACATTCTTGCTGATTCTCAAACCTACACAGTTCCAAGACGCTCTGTTTTTTACGCTTTCCAACCGTAGGTTGAAGAAGCGTATATGCTCCAGCTTTGTCCGTCCGTCCATCCGTCTGTCCGCACGATAACTGGCGTAAAAATGGTTCGATTTCGATGAAATTTTAGTATGTGGTAGGGGACCACCTGGGGACAAACCCTATTGAAAATGGGACGAATGAGTTCAAAGGTCATGACCTAGGAGCGGGATCATTCCATTGCGCTTATGCGACATAACTTGCGTAAATATGGTTCGATTTCAATGAAAGTTTACTATGTGGTAGGAGACCGCCTGGGGACGAACCTTATTCAAAATGGGTGAAGTGGGGTCAAAGGTCAGGACATAAGATCGGGATGCATTTCATTGCCTTTATGCGCCATAACGTGCGTAAAAATGGTTCGATTTCGATGAAATTTCATTATGTAGTAGGGGACCACCTGGGGACGAACCCTATTGAAAATGGACGAAATGTGGTCAAAGGTCAGGACATAGGATTGCGATCCATTCCATTGCCCTTATCCCATATTATTAAGGTGGACGTCAAGTAATTTTGCTTCCTCCAATGGAAAAACGTTTGTAAACATTTCCTTCACAATTAATGTGTTCCCAAGGATGAAAATTTGAACATCGATTAAAATAACTTCATATTATAACTTGGAAAACTTAATATTTTCTAAAACATAACCATAATTATATTAAAAATCAATCACTTTTCCTTTGGTGGTGTTGAAACCAGAGAAAAGATGGCGCGACCTGTACTTTGATGACATCATTGGACAAAAAAATGTTGAATTGCATAATTACGGTTATGGTTTAGAAGATATTAAGTATTCCAAGTTATGAAATGAAGCTATTTTAATCGATGTTCAAATTTTCATCCTTGTGAACGCATTAATTGTTCAGAAAAAATATGGCGCGACCTGTATTTTCATGACGTCAGTAGACAAACAAATATTGAATTGTATAGATATGGTTATGTTTTAGAAAATATTAAGTATTGCAAGTTATATAATGAAGATATTTTAATCGATGTTCAAATTTTCATCCTTGGGAACGCATTAATTGTGAAGAAAATGTGTACAGAAGTTTTACCATTGGAAGTATAGGAAGCACAATTACTTGACGTCCACCTTAAAGTAGCAATTCTTGTATGTATGTATGTACATTTTATTTTGAAAACGGCTCTAAGAATTTTGATGAAAGTCGTTAACCTACCGTTTTCTGGTACTAGAAATCAATTTAGCTTGATCTCGACTTTAGGAGAATTCGTTCAGCGGGTTAAATAACCACCCCGAATTATAACGTTTTTAGTGATGGCGTTGTTCCATTAATGTTTCCAATGCTTAGAAATCTTATGACATCATAATCTCGCCTTTGAGAATGTTGGCGCGCGGTCACGCCATCTGTCTCATTACGTCACGCATTATGTGTGGATCCTATTAAAGTTTATGACGTCACACTTGTGGCAAGCAGATGGTCGCGATTGCCATCTGCCTCATTACCTCACGCGTTGTGTGCGTATGTCGGTCCGCAGGATAACTCGCGTAACAATCGTTCGATTTCAATGAAATTTTAGTATCTGGTAGGGGATCATCTGGAAAGGAACCCTATTTAAAGTGAACAAAATGGGGTCAAAGGTCAGTGCATAGGAGCGGGATTCATTCCACTGCTGTTATGCGTCATAACTAACGTAAAAAAGGTTCGATTTCGATGAACTTTTAGTATGTGGTAGGGGACCACCTGGCGACAAACCTTATTGAAAATGGGCGAAATGGGGTCAAAGGTTAGGACACAGGAGCGGGATCTATTCCATAGCCCTTATGCATCATAACTTACGTAAAAATGCTTCGATTTGGATGAAATGTTAGTATGTTGTAGGGACCTGCCTGGGGACGAATTCTGTTGAAAATGGGCGAATTGGGGTCAAAGGTTAGGACACAGGAGCGGGATCTATTCCATAGCCATTATGCATCATAACTTTCATAAAAACGCTTTGATTGCGACAAAATTTTATCATGTTATTTCGGAGATATACCAAACCGGTTCTGTTGAATATCATCGAAATGGGATCAAAGGTCAGGGCACAGGACCGAGATTTATTCCACATCCATTATTCTCATAACTTGAGTAATAACTTGAGTAATGATATCTGGTATGTTGGAAAGCGTATTATAATCAATGCATTGCATGATTTTACTAACTTGTTACTAATATCCAACTCCTCCGTGACTTAATTCATCTCGCTTGCACCCACTCCGAACCCTTGAAACCGCACACCTACGCACCTGCCTGTGAATTGGTTGACCGACGGCGCCTCAAACTTCAGCAACATAGAGTTGCGGGTTTTGTTCGGAAACACAGCACCTGTATTTCAGCTGCTGGATAAAGGTGCAATTCGAACATTCAAGAAGTCGGGTATCGGAGACATATTGTCCAACAGCTGCTTCTGAATTTGCTTTTGGGAAAAGAACTTAAAATAGACCTGTTCGATGCCCTTAAAATGCTAAGCACTGCATGCGCTGATGTGTCAAAAGACAATTTTTCTCTGCTTTCACTGCACTGGGTTTGTTTTTGATAGAAGTGAAGCGGTCGAAACTGAACATGTTGAATTTGACTTTGACGAGATGTGGCGTGACTTATGCCTTACAAAAGTTCTTCCAGAAGGTTTGCAATTTGAAGAATTTGTTGATGCTGACATCAAGGCTGAGATAGCACCGGAAAAAAACGATGCGAAAATAGTATCGAAAGTTACGGGATTAGCAGCTGATGCTGCCAACAGCTATGATGGTGATGAAACGGCCAAACCTCTTCCAACCATAGAGAAGGCTCTTTCAGCAACTACGTTATTCTGACATTATTGTGGAGCAATTTAAGGTTCCGGATACACTTTGATTGACAGAATCGAGCAGTTTGAAAGCAGCATTTTGACAAATGCAATAACTTTAAAGAAGCTCAAAAAGATGACTGATTATTTTATGCCCTAAAGCATCGATTCTGGTAGATTTCTATTTCTCCCACATTGCTGTGTATCTTGTCTTTAATAATACAGAAATAAAAGACCTTTGTTTTTGTGTATTCACCTATTGTATACACTAGAACATCACTGAGAGTGGTAGGGCGGTGAAACCCGTGTATCGAATTATTGTATGTATTGAACTATCGAGTTCTCTCCTTCGAATTCGATATAAACGGGTTCAACGGCATTATGCTTTAGGTCCAGGTACTGGAGCCATGTGTAGGTCTGCTCCAAATATTGTTTACAGCCAGCAACACCATGCATGCCTCTGATGTTTGATGGAACTGGTCTCTGTGTTTAGTGACAAAGGGCGAAAACTTTTAACGAAAGGAACATAGCAGAAATCCCTAAATTTCTCAAATACCAATTTCATCATGATGCCATTTCATGCCAATTTCGGCATCATCATCTTAAAACTTGAGATACACGTTTTTATGTACTGAACATTTTGAATACAGATCCTTAAAGCAGAAATGCAAACATATAAAAAATGTTCAAAATATTTTTAACTTAAAAAATGTGAGGGCTTTGGTTTGTTATCTTAAAAGATAAATTTTACTGGGCAGTGGACATCCAGCTTTTACAACATAGGAAGGTAAATAATTCCTACAATAATTTCTGCGCATGCCCAGCTGGGCATGTAACTTTTCAGATATCTTTCCAGCCTTGTAGATGTCGTAATGATTTAATACATCAGATCCAACTCTGCATGAAATCGAATACTCAAAGTCAACTTCATCTACATTTGTAAATTAGGTACCCAGCAAAAACAGTTTTGCTGGGCCAGCACTGCCAGCAATGGCCTAGCACTATGTTGACGCTGCCGAACCGTCAATAAAATGTCCGGGCGGCCAACAGAAAGGCCAGCAGTTCAGGCCAGCAGCTGGCCAACAGTTGCCACCCCCATCAGTTGTCATATGCCACAACAGGGCCATCAGTTATCCATCACAGGCAGTAGCTGCCACACGTGGCCCTTCAGCGGCCCTGCAAGCACGTTCTATAAATAATGGCTAGCCTAATGTGGTCCGCTAGTTTCCTGGTTTTGGCAGCCGGAAATCACGTGACGTAACTGATGCTTTGCCGAATTGTCCGCCAATTCCCCAGTAGTAGCCATAAAAAATAAATACCACAGTTTCCCAAAGCCAGAACTACTTTTTTTTCTCCTTACGAAACTTCTGAATTATAGCACTGCGCTGAGGAAATGTTCTCAACAGGTCAGGAAAAACGCCCGTTTGGGTCCAGTTGGAAAGGAACCAAGGACTGTGAGCGTAAGAAGCGAGCGCTCTACCAACTGGACTGATTTGGCACGCACGAGCATGGCTTAAAGCTGACCCTCTTTTCTGCGGAATGTGTAACGAATGGTTCTCTATTTAATTTTACAATATTGCGAGGCATTTTTCATAAATGTCAGTTTCATATAATTCATAAATTTATTTTTTCAACGTACGATTGTTTTCTTTTACTTTAATGGAACCTCACTTTTTCAACGAGTGTACCAACTTAAAGGCGCTTTCCAAAGTTTCGAGGCCGCCCCGGTGGCGCAGTGGTCTAAGGCGCTGGCCTCTGATCATTCGTCCGTAACGGGTCCGGGTTCGAATCCCGGTCAGGCATGGATGTTGTGTTTGTCTTACGGCACTGGCTCTTTCCCTTCCCTGGAGCCAGTGACCCTAAATTAGGGACGGGCGACTGCTTATAGCCCATTGCGTTGCTCACGGTGGTCGTTAAACCTCCAATAAAAAAAAAAAAAAAAGTTTCGAGCTGTCCTTATCGTCCTGAAAGGCGATTGTTGAATTAATATATTAATCCGTTCACATTTTTAACGTCGTATCTTTCCTTTCCGCTGTCCGAAGCTACATTTGTTTCAAAAAGGAAATATATTTGATTTCAATTCTCGTTATTTTTAGAAGTGAATTTCTTCAGTCTTGGATATTCAACCCATGGATGAGTACATAACATCCACATAGTGTTGATTTTTTTTTCAAATAAATGATAAATTTTGCACGCGTATAATTCTTTTTTTTTTTTCAACATAACGCTTTTTTAATGCTTTTCCAGGACTTTTGTTTCAAGCAGTTTAGTGAATGTTAAAACGAAAGATTACACAGATTTTATTTCTTGTTATTCATGGGAATGGAGTGGGTGTGTTTTATGGCTGTAATCTAGTATTTCATGGCTTAATCTGATATCTTCGTCGGCGTGGCATTTCATTAGGAAATTAATTCGCATCTCTACAAATGTTTTTTTCTTAAAATCCACTAAAATAACACGATGGTGATAGCGTCGTCGTCAAGTAACTGGTACCACGAGTGACATAGCACGTGCTGCTTCTGCTGCTGCGCAGTTCCGTTGTTTCCACCTGGTGTTGGGATTTCATCGGTTGCCAGCTACGGGTCACTAGTGGACTTGCTTGGTGGCCCGCAATTTACGGCGATGCTGCAGGGCCATCAATGACTGCCACCAACTGACCGCTACCGGCTGTAAGCGGCAGATTTCAGGCAGCAGTGACCCATCACTGCCAGCTGCTGGACAGCAGTTTCCCAACACTTGTGGTTTTGCTGGGTAATACCGCCTTGAAATATTGTTTAGAGTCAACGTGCAAATGATTGGGTACATTCTTTCCTTTTTGAATATTTGTCGATATTGTAGTTGATCAGAACAAAGAGTTCAAAGTAACAGAATATCTTTTCCCATTTCCATGATGAAGTTCAATGCTGAGAAAAAATGTTTGCACCATTGTCTGTTTCAGTGATGTTTCAATGAATTACACTGCTGGCCACACAAAAGGCAACACCAAGAAGGACACGAGATAGCAAAGCCAGATTTACTGGACACATAACAACAGATAAAAAGATGAAACGATTGAGCTTACAGGCCCGTGCGATTTGCGGAACACGCAGACATCAATAGTTCGTGTGGCCCCCATGGCTGGCAATAACGGCCGCTACACGCCACGGTATCAAACGAAAGAGGCTTTGGATGTGGGTTTGGGGTATATCGGTCCAGGCTGCTTCCATGCGTTGCCACAGTTCATCAGGCGTAGCCGCGGGTGGTGCTTGCGCGCCACTCGGTTGCCGATCAGCGACCAGACGTGTTCGATGGGCGACATGTCTGAAGAACAGGCTGGCTACGGCAGCAGTGACACCTGGTGGGCCGTGAAGAATTGTTGCACGATGCGTGCCACGTGCGGGCGCGCATTGTCCTGTTGAAACGTGGCAGCTGGCAGGTTCTGCAAGTAAGGGAGGACTACAGGCTCCAAAACGTCGGAGATGTAGAGGTGGCTGTTGAGTGTACCGGCGTTGCGTACTAGAGGGGTGCGGGTGTCATATCCAATTGTGCCCCAAACCATAACACCAGGCGTCGGACCGTTATGGCGATGCATAATGCAGGCGTCATACAGTCTCTCGCCGCGGTGCCAGCACACGCGGTTCCGACCATCGTGGTGTTGCAGGCAGAAGCGGGATTCGTTGGAGAAGATAATGTCGTGCCATTTCGTAGTTCAGGTGCGGCGTTCAGCGGCCCACTGCCACCGCACTCGCCGGTGGTGTAACGTCAATGGTAATCAGAGTGGTCGCCGTGCGACAAATCCCCGCTCCTGTAGACGACATCAAACTGTACGTGCTGACACAGGTTGTTGCGCAACACACCCTAATTCCTGCGCTAACGTTTGTGATGTGGCGGTGTGAGCCGTCAATGCCCGCCGCACAGCATGCCTGTCCTCTCGTTCGGTGGTGTGCTGCGGCTGCGGCAAGCGCTCACGTCGGTCCGTCCGTCCCTCCTGCACCCACCGAATCCATACTCGCCCCACTGTGGCTGGATATCGTCCCACACGGGCGCCGATGTCTCGTTACGATAAACCGCTGTCGCGATAAGCCACTATTCGTCCTCTGTCGAACTCCGAAACCTGCTGGAATGACTGTCGTGTTCTGCGACGAGGTATCAGGAAGCTTCCCACGCACAGGTTCGGCAGCGCAACATACTTCCACTACTGACACCCCGCCGTCTGCGCACCCTTCTTATAGTGCTTCTCGGTGGCGTGCAGGGCGCATATGATTTTCATATGTTCTGCAATGCTAATCGTTTGCATGTCCTCTCACGGGCGACGCATGCTGCGAATTTCAGGCCAATCGGATGCTTCCTTCTTGGTGTTGCATTTTGGGTGGCCAGCAGTGTATATAAATTAATTTAATGAAATATGAATTTTTAAACTCCTGTTTGGAGAAAGATGTAATATTTCCCTATGCAAATGTTGAACTACGACAAGAATATTAAAGCCAACTTACATACAGATTCAATACTTTTAATGTCAAGAAAATATTTAAAAATAAAGACTGTCTCAAAAAAGTATGCATTTGATAATTATGCAGATAACATTTTAAGAACTAAAAAGAGCAGCTAGAGAAAGAACCAGTATTTTGATACATCCAAAAATTTATAAAATTCCTTTCAGCTAACCCAAAAGACATTTAGGTGTATATGTTACTAAGGATCTTTACGACAGAAACAAAAAAATTGAGATGATTCAGAATTGGCAGCACAGCTTCAATCAAAAATGTTGTATGAAACATTTAGAAGAACTAAATCGACAGAGCATCCACATGTCCTTCACCTGGAGAAAATGGAAATCACAAAATCAAGTTCAAACATAAAAAAGTGTTTGCAAGAGTAGAATTTCTTTCCATCTCTTTCAATGTGACAAAGAGTCACAAGATGTCTATGCTATCTAAGAACTGTGCAAACACTGTCTTCTCTATAAGTTTCACAAGGAATCTATAGCATTGCAATAAACCATTTAAATGACCGAAATGAATTTCAAAGTTCACCACATGTTAAAAAGGAATTGCCCTTGCAATTTGAACTGAGTGAGCCTTAAAAAAATTATCTGGTATTCGAAAGGAAACTTTGAGTTTGGATGTGAGAGCAAAAAAAAAAAAAAGCGCGATTTGAATTTACATATCTCGAACTTTGAAGAGAATTGACATTTTGTCTCTTGCGAAATTTAAAATAATTTACGATAACCATATGTATGTAAATCTGAAAAGGATGAAACAGGCAATAGCTACTAAGCGATTCTTTCTTAAAGCAAAGCATGGCTCAATGTGTTTTTACATTAGTTTTTGGTTTATACCGAAACCACAAATTACTTTCGATTTTGTATGAGACAAAAACTGTTTCTTTGAAAGTTTGAATTCCAGATCCTGATTGGAACAGCTTTCTCATTTGTACATTAATCAATACACGTGATTTTCAACAAAGAAATATCTGAAGAAATGCATAGTTGAGTTTGTGCAATGTTGAGAAGCCTATAAAATAGACGGATACAAAAATGCACATGATTTGAAAAATTTAAATACCTGAACACATCTGTCAATAGATGAGTTTGCATGTTGTTGGGAAGCATTAATTTAACTTAAACCGATAATTCACATTGTGTGCAACAATGAAATACCTTTCAACATCCATCAGTAGTCGAGTTCATGTATTCTTGCGTAACATACAAAATCATAAGAAACCAATAATGCACGTAATTTGCAACAATGAAGTACCTGATCTCATCCACAGTCAAGTTGACGTATTCTTGGGAAACATGCAAAATTAACAGAAACCAATAAAGCACATTATTTGTGGCTACGAAATATCCGAATACATTCATAGCTAAGTTTCTTAACTGTTGGGAATTGAATTTATAAAAACAATGGTAACCAATAATATACATGATCTGCAACAGTGAAATATCTGAACGCATCCATCAATAATCAAGCTTCTGTATTGTTTGGAAGCATATAAAATCAAAGGAGACTTGAAAACTCCAACAGACCTCATTCAACATTTTCGGAAACTAAAGGACTCCAGAAAGCCCTTGAAAACATGATCTTAATTTTCACAAGATTCATTTCTTAATTAGAATTATGAACGCCAATTATTATTGCTACTCTTTTGAAGCTATAATGTGCAACATAAGAACAAAAGTTAAAGTAAAGAGATTTTCAGTAAGACATTTTAAAGTAAAGAGACTTCAGCCCTTTATGCTACACAATAAGGATAAAAAGGTAAATTTAACGTACAGCAGTAAAGTACAAGGGTAAATTTAACTTAATGTAGAAATACAGGAAATGGGAAAAAAAGTAACAAACTTAGACCGTAAACATTCAAGTAACATATTTCTACTTGTTCTTTAAACAAATGTTATGTATTTATATAATATATGATCAGTCAGTCATGTCATACGATCATGGCTCAGCAGTAAAGGAGTTTTTCAACATGTTTTGTTTTCTTGAGGTATGCTAATATATGGGTAAATAACATGTTATGTTTGTATATCTTATTATTTGTCTGTGTGCTTCAAAGTTTTCTTTTGTTTTACAGGTAGTACAACTTTAACCATCCATTTTCAATGTCTAACAGAGTGAATGGCTTTTAGATTGGTGAATTATTTGCAATTTTTTTTAAAATCTGTTTGCCACCATTTGATCAATGCAAACCGGTGGGTTGGTTTGAAAAGTAATGAATAGTTAGTCACAATATACTCTCACAAGACACTGTAAAAGAAAAAAATAAGATATTACTCATTCCGAAACGTGTCCTGCCTTGAGAGCCTTCTTTGCTTTGTAGGCATTAAATGTAACAGGTCGAAGCCTACAGTTTAAAGTAAAGAGATTTCAGCCGAAGAGAGATAGTCAGGGCAGGACGTGTATGATTTCTTTCTCCGTTCTGTTTCGTATTTTTTTCCCAATGCAGGCATATTTGTGAAATGTGTGCCTGTATTGGAAAGGAATATGGTTGTGCATTTTATGGATTTTATATTGTCTAAAAACATGTAATGCCAACTTGTTGAGAAGATATTTTTGACTGTTCTGTTTCTTATTTCTCCCATACTAGAGATAACTGCAGAGAAGGATGTGTTCTTCGGAATTCATTGTGAAATCCGAAAAATTCAGTATGTGTTTCAAACATTGAAATACAGCTGAATTTGTATCTAAACGTATCCATAAATCGTTGGGATATAGGCATGACCTTTGGACTGAGTGTTTGACGATGCTGCAGATCTAGTTGCTCCAGCGCATCCGAGAAAAAAAGTAACGTCTCGGTAAACCAACGTGAGTAGAGTTATGAGGAAATATCATTATGCTTGTTTGGATGTGAAACATAATGGACCTGCCTTTCAAAATGATACTGAAAAGTAAGTAGGCCGAAAATCATGAATGAAGGGAATTTATACTGACGACTGTGTTTTTCAGCTTTATACCCAAGAGAAAAATTACGTTAAGAAACAACGAAGTGGAACTTACGATTAACATTTTACAACAGTTTTATTCTTGTCGAATGAGATTTTATGACTAATTCAGAAAACTTGGATGTTAATGTTTCTTCATTTATTTTGTTTGGAGGTTTAATGACCACCGCGAGCCACTCGATGGGCTATAAGCAGTTCCTCTTCCCTGCTTTAAGGCCACTGGTTCCAGGGAAGGGAGAGAGCCAGTGCCATAAGACAAACACAACATTCATGCCTCACCGAGATTTGAACCAGGACCCACCATGGACGAATGGTCAGGTGCGAGAGCTTAGGTCGCTGCGCCACCAGGGCATCTGTCTCTCATCTAAAAGTTGAAAGCATCAGTTCTTGTGATGGAATTTTGAAGTTCGTTAAACATTACATTGATGAAATAATGGTAAATCTTTAAATTACATTGACACTGCAGAAATCGTGAATTACCTGGTACGTGGACAACATGACGTTGGAACACCCCCTCAATAGAGGACGAATCCACTTTTTGGTAGACAAAAAGAAAGGAGGTCATCATTGCATTCACTTACACAGTAATTCTATGTGCAGATCGTATGTTTTGAGTCGACAGAGTTTGTAAGAGGAATTACAGTTGATTTCTCATGCATGGGCACGCCATTTGTAGCAAAAACCGCTCTGTTTGCTCTACGGTGAATCCTAGTGCTATCCCGGAAATGGAATACGGCATTTCCGGAGTAATATCGTATCATAGAGTCCCTCTTTATGCCGCAAAACAGCGGCCACTCGGCGAGGCATCGATTCGATAAGGCGGTAATAGGCATCTTGGTGTATGTGATAACATAATGTCGACAGTAGGTCCTCTTGTTCCGTACATTTCGGGGTGGTGGTGATTTAGTGAAAACCCGATTTTCCAAGTCGAACCGTAAATGCTAGATTGGGTTCATGTCAGGTTAATTTAGAGGCCATGGCATTAACAGAAAATCACCAGCAAGTTCCTCGAACCACTCCTTGACGATGATTCTGGCACGCCATTTGTGGCAAAAACTACTCTGTTTGCCCTACGGTGAATCCTAGTGCTATCCTGGAAATGGAATACGGCATTTCCGGAGTAATATCGTATCATAGAGTCCCTCTTTATGCCGCAAAACAGCGGCCACTCGGCGAGGTATCGATTCGATAAGGTGGTAATAGGCATCTTGGTGTATGTGATACCATAATGTCGACAGTAGGTCCTCTTGTTCCGTACATTTCGGGGGGGGGGGTGATTTAGTGAAAACCCGCTTTTCCAAGTCGAACCATAAATGCTCGATTGGGTTCATGACAGGTTAATTTAGAGGCCATGGCGTTAACAGAAAGTCACCAGCAAGTTCCTCGAACCAATCCTTGACGATTCTGGCACCCCATTTGTGGCAAAAACTACTCTGTTTGCCTTACGGTGAATCCTAGTGCTATCCCGGAAATGGAATACTGCATTTCCGGAGTAATATTGTATCATAGACAGAATCTCTATTTATGCCGTAAAACAGCGGCCACTCGGCGAGGCATCGATTCGATAAGGTGGTGATAGGCATCTTGGTGTATGTGGTACCATAATGACGACAGTAGGTCCTCTAGCTCCCGTACATTTCGGAGTGGTGGTGATTTAGTGAAAACCCGCTTTTCCAAATCTAACCATGAATGCTCGATTGGGTTCATGTCAGGTTAATTTAGAGGCCATGGCATTAACAGAAAGTCACCAGCATGTTCCTCGAACCAATCCTTGACGATTCTGGCAGTGTGTCATGGCATTATCCTGTTGGTAATGTCCATCACCAGCATTGAACACAGTTGCCATGAATGGGTGAACTTGGTCCGCTGCGATGTTCAGATACCTGACAGCTGTCCGGGATTGTTCTATTAGGATAATGAGGCCTAAAGGATACCAAGAAAACATCGCCCACAGCATAACACAGCCGCCGGCCTGTTTCCCCCAACAGTGCATCCAGGGGCTATAGCCTGCGTTGGTAATTGGCGTATCCGCGCTCGGCCGTCTACGTGATGCACCAGGAATCTTGTCTCGTCAGACCAGACCACTTTCTTCTAATCATCCACGGTCCAAACTTCACGATCTTGAGCCCATTTCATGCGTTGTTGGCGATGGCGTGCAGTGAGCATGAGGACCCGGCTGGGTAAGAAGGCTCATGCACAGAAGACTGCGATGATCTGTGTGCTGTGACACATTGCCCTGATCACCACTGTTGTATTTCAAGAGTATTTATTGTTCTAAAAGAATACAACATAACATTCTCCCACACATTATAAAAAAACCTAAAAGCTAATTAAAAAAAACAAAAAAACAAAAACCTTAAAGCTAATAAATAACTTTTTAAATCCCCAAGCATAAACAATAAACAAAGAATCATCTTCGTATGGTTAGACAGCTAGAGATACATTATGTAATTCAACCTGGAAGGTACGCTTCCACGTAATACTTCTTGGCAATGAAATCAAATCCATTTACCACGAAACTCTCCACACTGCCGCCCCGGTGGCGCAGTGGTCTAAGGCGTTGGCCTCTGATCATTCGTCCGTAAGGGGTCCGGGTTCGAATCCCGGTCAGGCATGGATGTTGTGTTTGTCTTACGGCACTGGCTCTCTCCCTTCCCTGGAACCAGTGACCCTAAATTAGGGACGGGCGACTGCTTATAGCCCATTTGAGTTGCTCACGGTGGTCGTTAAACCTCCAATCAAAAAAAAAAAAAAAAAAAAAAAAACTCTCCACACTGGTCCATTACGCCACTAGTGACAATCATATTTTTACAAACAATTCAAAGCATGCAACCTTTTAGAATTTCTTACAATAAATTAAAGAGATAAAAAAGCATTTTTCCATAATACATTGTAAGTATGCATTTCCTTGACACTATTCAACCAATCACAGTTCACACAAATTTACGATTACATTGCATCAATCTCAACTTTATCAAGCATTATACTCGTAAGTAACGATTTATTTAATATATATTACTGTAATGCAGTCCTTCATTAGGTTATGATCTCTTCGTTACTTTCTCTCTGATTCCGGTCTTTTGTACATTTTTACGGTAGTACTCAAAATGTGCCAATTATTCAAAAATACTCTCTGCTATATACATCCACAGAAAATTTGACACCACTATGTAACTTCTGCTTTAAATTAAAAGAACAAGCCACACCTTTTATATTCATAAAAATCTTATGATAACAGACCTACACGCTTGATTTAATTTCTGCGCGTCCTGCACTCCTCAAGTAAGCCCTTCCTAGAAAGCCACCATAGGCCAAGACAAAAACATACATCATGGGTAGACGCAGCCTTTTTTTTTTTTTTCACCTCATGATAGTAATTGATGCAAACACTTCAATATTCAGCAATATAGCCGTATAGCCACAAACAAAAATAACTGCTATATTCCAAAACACCTTTAACATGTGTGACGTACCTTCCAGCAGGACGCACACGACATAAAGGCACATAGCAATCAGAACAAATGTCTGCGTAGCTCAGTTGGTAGAGCGACTTGTTCCGGAATAAGCGGCCTCGGGTTCGAATCCTGGCGCGGATAAAAATGACGGAGAAATTTACTTCGTTATAATGGCGCCCGAACTATCCGGATGACCCGGCCGTTCAAAATCTCGCATTGGTGTGATGCTATTTCCACACCGCGAGACAGGAAAAATCAGAGAATTCCTTCTCCAGCGCTTCGAAAAATAAAAATGTGTGATGTTGCATTCCACACAGCAGATTGACTGGGAGTTCTCAAGTGCACGTTCTACAGTGGATGGCTGCCTGCAACGATTCATGGTCACGGCTGACCTGTGGGCCATGCCCCCGGCCCTCTTTCGGGGGGGGGAGATGTGACGTACCTGTCAGCAGGACGCACACGCGACATAAAGGCACATAGCAATCAGAACAAATGTCTGCGTAGCTCAGTTGGTAGAGCGACTTGTTCTGGAATAAGCGGCCTCGGGTTCGAATCCTGGCGCAGATAAAAATGACGGAGAAATTTACTTCGTTATACATGCTTAATCTCAACCTACTTTGACATGGAAAATCTGAAACTCTAAATCTGCTCATCAATTCCTGCAAGTGCCACTTGATAAATTTAACTTAGACCAACAATTGAGCGGTCCGTCACACAACTGCCACAAGCTGACTTTAGTCTTGAGCTCATTTGACTCCACTATTCAACTATTGCAAGCTCTAACCAATTACATTTCAACATTCTCAACATATCAATCCTTATACTCGAAAGTACCTACTTGAATTAAAATATACAACTGATCTGTACTCCTACATAAAAACACATTCGTGATCTCACTTCTTCCTCATACCTCTTTAAGGATCCTGAACCACTCTACCCCACTGCTCTCAGCCTCTCGCGCTCTCAAAGTTAAATTACTCACCTCAATGCAACAACTAAAATACTCAATTATCTTATCTCAAAAACTTCATCTTGTAACACTGCTCAGATGAACAAATGCCTATCTCCAGTTTCTGATTCCTTACAAAATCTGCAACTGAAAGTATTGTTATACATCGCACTTCGTCGCACAACTGCTGCAAGCTGATTTTTTACTTAAGTACACACCCTGGCCTTCTTTTCTGCTAATATCCCACTTTCTCACTTTATTAACTTAAGTAATGAATAAATGAACAACACGCGATTTGACAACAAGAAATCACGACATTACCCATTTGTTAAATTATAAAGAACAGCACAGTATGCAACATTAATTGGTCCATGCTTCACTACTAAGATAATAAGTCCATGAACTCTAATTCTTCATACTAGTCTGACTTGTTCCCATGAAACCTCATCGTCATAAATCGTACCCGTCAATCAATAGTGTTTCACCAAGCTTGCATTATTCAATTCAAAACAACCGAATTCATCATTCATCTTATTTACACAATTACACTAAATACAAGCAATCGTGCAGAAAAGTCTAAAGTTCAATACTTATAAAATGGAAAACACTATTTCTAATTCATACACATTCTTTTTCCTTGCATCATAACATTACTTCTTTGAAAAAAAAAACCAGTAATCAAAACCACAACGCACATGTAACGCCTAACGTATTTTTAGTATCATTCCTAGTAACACCATTTTTTTTTACCACTTGGTTCTGTCAGTAATTCTCATCTTTTAACTCTAATAATTGATAATCATTAATGTGGTCTTTTCCCCTATGCAATGTACACGAACCATTACAACACTCTTTCTTTCACTACTACGTGTCATCGTCTTCTAATTTCATTTCACACATTTTTACATTTCAATTACATTTCTTGATTTCTTATTCTATTACCTGCGTGAATCATAAACCGAATGGCGTCCAAAATCAAAAGCTTTTAAGGTTGCAATTCCTTAATACCATACAAAATATACTGATACCATCAGACTGCTTACTTACATCCGAAACAAACATGGAATAATATACTAATTACACTCTGTTTAGTATTTTTACTTCACAATGTGACTGAGCAGCAATTCCTTGCTCTAATGAGTCATGCCTTCAACTTTTATTTTATAAATTGCATTATATTTTTAGTGATATCAGTCCATTAGTAATCTCATACCAGTTCATATTCTGCTTCCACTTATAATGGAATTCTAGATTCTGTCCTCTCCGTTTCATCTCCTCATAGTCTTTTTGCACGGTAGCAATTAAGGCTCCTCGAAAAGTTTGACACAGAAAACCCCGCGCAAGTGAATAACGTCTCAACGATTGTTTTTCAATTCCGAACTTATACAGAAGATATATTGTGTATTTTGCCTATAAAATAATCGTTATACACACTTCCCCATGACTTCTCTCTGCTTGCTGATTATTATACAAAATATGATAATTAGTCATTGTATGTGAAAGGGTACATACCTTTTCAAGGAGTGCAAACATCATGGAGAACAATGGTTGTAGCACTATACACATCATATATGAATGGCTAACATTTCCAACTGTGGCACAATATGAACAATTTGGTGTAGAGCGCAGATTGAACCTGTGTATTTCGTGTGGTGTCAATAGCCGATTATGCAGGTGCAGCCAATGTTGCTCTCGTGCTTTGGGTGTGGAGTAAGATTTTAATCCTGTTGTCCAGGTCTGTTTCAGCTTTTCTGACGAAACTCCTTGAATCGGCCTCGGGGTTTCATTAACTGTAACTATGTGCTGATACAGATCTCTCACTCCAATAGCAGTCGGGTTAAATGACTTATCATTTAGGTAAATTTGAAACGGTAAAAGTAGTGATGCAGACGATACAACTTTCAACCCCGTTCGTTGTACTAGGTTTGGGTACAGGCGTCGTAGTGAATTTTTGATCAAAGCATGCTGGGCTCGATATTCTGGAGTGATGAGTAGCGTTGGTGTTATTTCTTCAAAAGATTTGCACGTGAGATCTTGATGTACGAGTTGCCGCACCAAGACAACACCGCGAGTAAACCAGTGCGCGTAGTGAAAATGAGTGCTATTGATAGGATGAATAACTGAGTTGAAGAAAAGAGGCTCTGTGAGTCACTCATTAGTACAGGAGGGAGGGAGTCTGGTTGGTTTAAGGGAAGTCCAGATGGATAGTGAAGTTTTGTAAATCTCAGGGATGTCACAGAGAGTCAATGGGTATAGGTCCATTCGCAGAAATGAAATGGGAGTAAGAAACTGATTTTTTGGGAAGAAAAGAGTGTTAATACTGGTCTGAGAGGCAGTAGAAGCTGTAGATAGTTCTCGTAAGAATGAAACAAAATGAGAAGCAGTGTGTCTGTGGGCAACATTGTGCAGGTTTAACCCGCCATACTCCACCGGTAGTTGAGTAATTTTCCCTTGAATACAATGTATCTTATTCCATATAAATTTGACTATTCCTTGTTGGATCTTTTTTAGTATAAATTGTGGAGGTAAAGCTGCAGACCAGGTATGAAGCAACATCGGTTGTATCATTGAATTCATAATTTTTGCTCTGCTAAAGTAAGAAGTGAGGTTTCAGACAATTTAAGGAAGCCAACCTATTTTGTACTTTCCTGATGGTAGCAGCCCATGTGGCTTCGACAACAAAACTTTTCTTTCCAATATGAACTCCTAATAATTTTACAGTGTTAGATGTCCACCTGGCTGACCACGGCGAATCGGTTCTTCCGCACCAGCTTCCGGCCCATAGTCCTGTACATTGGTTATGATTGATTTGAGAACCTGAAGTTGTCGCATAAATCTCATATGTCTGTTTAAGGACATCAAAGTCCCTGTCCTTCCTCACAAGAACAGTCAAATCATCAGCATGTGATGACAAGATAACCCTATGATGTCGAGTTTTGGCAACTGTAGGAGGTAGTGTTCGCAGAATCCGTTTCCTGAGTAATCGCAAAAAAGGTTCAAAAACTATCGCAAACAGTTGACCGGGCATGGGACAACCCTGCCTAATTCCATTTTCAAATGGGATTGCCGTGGTAATGAAATCTGAAGTACGTATTCTAATACTGGCATCAGTATACAGTACTACAATCACACCGCGGAATCCCGACGGAAACCCAAAAGCATAAAGTGTTGCAGAAAGATAGGAGTGAGAGATCGAGTCAAAAGCCTGGCGCTGGTCAATGTTGAAAAGTGCAAGTGGTTCTGATTGAGCTGCTGCAAGATAATAGAGGTTTCGAATCGTGTTAATATTATTATAAATAGAGCGGTTGGGTACAGTATATGACTGGTCAGAATGGATTATATAGCTGAGTATTGGATTGAGTCTATTAGAAAGAATATTCGCTAGTATTTTATAATCAGTGTTTAGTATCGAAAGGGGTCGCCAGTTCGTTAATAAGCGAAGATCGCCAGACTTCAGTATTAATCTCAGAAAAGCTGTGGTAAAGGCAGTAGATGAAGTGGTAGAAAAAAAGATATAATTGTAAGCTGCAAGTAACAGAGGAAGTAGCGACTTCTGAAAAAGTTTGTAGAATGGAATAGTTAAGCCGTCTGGTCCTGGTGCACTGCGATGGTTTAATCTTGAAATAGAATTTGTAATTTCCCCTGGTGAAATCGTATCATCTAAAGCAGTCGCTAATCTTTCTGGAATCTGAGGCAGGTCGTGAAACAGTGGGATTGCAGGTTCGGTGATTGCACTGTCGGTTGAAATCTTTGCCGATAATGATGAGTAACCATTGAACAAATAGTAGGAGGGTTCATTGTCACAGTTCCGTCAGATTGCCTCAACTGTGTAATAGTATTGAGTTTGCCCTTTCGTGTTTCCAACTGCCTTAGTGTTCGGATAGGGTCATCTTGAAGATTGCGAATTTGAAACTTCTAGCGTGAAAGTGCTGTTCTTGCATGTACTTGCACTTTCTGATATAGTTGGGTTTGATAGACTGAGTATGTTATAGATGAAGGTGCAGTGACTTTTAACATTCTACGCAGTTGGTCAATTTCCATTTGACTTCGTGTTTTTTCCCGAAACGAGAACCGTTGAGCATAAGCAATGATTTTTTCTTTGTAGTGAGCCACAGTGCAAGCTTATCTGTTTCAGTAATTAATTGCTGTACAGCATTCGCAAGGATATCTTTGACAGTTGTTTGAAATTCTGGGTTAGAAAGGCATAATTCATCAATTGTCCATACAGGTGAATGATGTCATACAGGTGAATGAAGCAGCAAATCGGGTGAATGAAGCAGCAAATCGGGAGCGCAGAAAATTTGACACATAAAACCTGTCAATTCGTGCAATTGTATTAAAAGAAGCAACAGCTGAAACGTATGAATAATCCTTCGAGTCAGGATGCATCATTCTGTGAGTATCAACAAGATCAAATTCTGTCATAATTTCATTAACTAGGGCACTGCGTGTAGGATGAATATTTGTTGGTGGATATCGGTCAAGATGTGGGTTTAATACACAATTAAAGTCACCTGCGAAAATTATATTATCTGAAGATGGAATAGTTTCGAGATATGTCCTGACTTGATATAACAGGGGTATTGCTTTATTATCATTTTGTGGTACATGTATATTAATAAGATGAAAATTTTCTTCATAAAACTGAAAGCAGAGATGTTGTAGACATCCTTGCCTGCCCTGTGGCTCACGAATACCTTTTAGTAGTGGGAAAACTGAATGATGTAGTCCTATTGCCGTTCCATTTCCGATATGCGTTCTCCAATTATTAAGAAAAACAAAAGGCCAGATCCTCCAACTTGCATATTGGGTTGTCTCTGCACAATTTGTCTCTCGAAGTAACACAATCTGCGGGGAATGCCGACGAATATATTCGTATACGAGGGCATTAGCTGTAGAAGTATACATTCCTCTATAGTTATATGTCACTATCTTCAACAAGTAAATCATCCTCTGGCTGTAGATGTTTCGAACTGTGCTTGTACAAAGCATTAATAAATTGCTGAATTCTGCGACGGAAAGGCTTCCTTTCTAAAGGGTTTGGAGCCCTTTTGGACAAATCACTCAACGTATTCAGCTGGGCAATCATTTCGGGCAGATTTTTCATATTGTCTTTAATGCACTGCAAATGCAAAATGGAACTATGACTTTTCACAGTAAACAGGTTTTTCAGATTTTCCTGTGTTAAAGGAGCTGTGAGTGTTTCATTGTTTCCAAGCAGGCTTTCTAGAGTCTGTACTGGGCTATGCGGTGTTCCCTGCATCATGCTATCATCTGAAGTCTGCGGCTTACTTTCTTCGATGTTCTGCTGAAACATCCTTCCAATCGGAAAGGATTTCAAATTTATTATAAGTCTCTACTGGCGACTCTCTTCTACCAGTTCTTGGTGATGTCTGTCGTGAGCCTGAATCTGACTAATTCTTTTCATGATGTCTCATTTGATTTTTGGAGGCCTGCCTCTCTCGTGTTGCTCACGTTCAGGGTGTGGAGACTCAGGCTGTTCTAACCTCTTTCGTGGTATTTTATGGGGAGAGACACTTTCACTGGGGTCCACTCCCCGTTGAATAGCCAGTTCTGGTGGCTCAGAAATATCCATTTCTGTTACCTGTTCGGGCGTTTCTATACCCTTCTGTACAGGTACAACGGGAGAGTCCAGCAGATGCTGTACTCCGACCACTCTCGGAAGTTCCGGCTGCTGCTGTACTCCAGTCCCCCTCGCAAGTTCCAGCTGCACTTTCATTTGCAAAGGCTCCTGTACTATAATTCCTTCTGCTTGATTCGAATCCGAGTTAGAATCAACCAGAGGCTCCGCAGCATCATGGATTTGGTTCGTGGTTTTTAAAGCTGTTACTGCAGGCTGGGATATATGTGGGCACCTTGACGCCACATGACCCTTCGCCTTACAACGAAAACATTGTATTCCCACAAATATGTTAAAAACATACCTTCTTGTTTCTGTGAGAATTTCCATTGTCTCAGGTCTGTTCGCTAAATCTTGTTCAGACGGAAAAATGAGTCGGTATTGCCTCCTTGGGCCTTTTACATGATGAAAAGCTGATTCTGCTGATGTCGCAGGAAGTTTCCTAGTTTCGCCCACTATGCGCCCTAAAGTCCCAAAGGCTTGAACAAGCAATGCATCGGGAATTGCTGGTGGAACAGGTGTCAGTATAACTGTAATAGGACGTTGGACCTCGGGTGTAGGTATTAAATGTATTCCCTTAATATCAATACCATTCACATATAGTTTTTCAGCCGCTTATTCATGAGTAAAATGGACAATTATTCCTCCACGTTGTCTTATCGCGGATTCAATACATGTTTTAGGTACAATTTTGGCTATTGCCTCTAAATAGATTGGAATTGTGTATCACTAAGTGCTTTAAAATAAATACTAAGATGTAAAGCCGTGTACAATGCCTTACCTTGTGGCGATTCATCTGCAATATTGACACGTAGCACTTTATTAATCCTTGTTATCTCCGCCACACTCGACGTATATGCACTTTGGGCTGTTGCAGTTTTCACTTTATAAATATTCCTTGCAGTCTGAGCAAAACTCTTCACATTAGATGGCGGAAGCACTGTGTTACCTTCTTTCGCTGCCCCCGGCAATTCCGGCCACTGCTCATGATTCAGTGATCTTGAAATTCCCGAAGTAGAAGCCATGGTATCATATGTTGATGCAAAAACTTGAGAAACCTGACATTCAGGTTTAGACTTTGCAGAGGTTGTTTCCTCTGAAGCTACTTGCTGTGAAACATCACTGGTATCTGACATGCAGTATATCAGACTTAGGTAACAAAGAATGCAGGTGCGATTAAAAATAACCAACACCCGAAAAAGAAACAATGTGTGATTAGCATGAAAAATTACTAAATTAATTTAATATACTCACTAACTCTGTGAGTAAACATAAAAACAAAAAACTAGCACGTAGTGCTTTAAAACTAAACGCTAACGCCGAAGTAATCAATATGACCAATCTCACACGCAGGAGCAGTAACCAAACACGACCGACCACTGTTGTAGCTGCGGGTGATTTGTCACACTGTGACCCTGCGGTCGTTGTGGACAATGCTCGACAGTCTCCGCTCCCCTCTGGCATCAATGAGATGCGGACGACACACGACCACACTATGGTTCATCACTTGGCCATATGTAAACCACTTTTGACACGTACTCACTACAGCGGCACGTGAACAACCCACAAGCTGCGCCGTTTCCGGGATCGTAGTTCCGAAGCGCTGTGCCTTCACAATTTGTCCTTTATCAAACTCCGATAAATCGATAGCTTTTACCAATTTGACTCGGAACACTGTACTAACCGGAAGCCGGTCCTCGGGTTGCATATATACTGTTCTGTGAACTTCACCTGCGCCACCGTTCGGTCTCCAGGTGCGCTCATTTATCTAGGCTGGAGTTGGTCATAATGTAATGGATCATCGGTGTAAATGTACTCTTAGATTAATAAGGAAGCCACTTACGCTTTTTTATTTCCATATTTATTCTTTTAGCTGCAAAAAGCCTGCTTGCTGTCGAGAACTAAGTATTCTAAATGCGAAACCTGGTACTCGACAGGAAGCTTAGTACTTGACAAAAAGTTGGAATAAAATAGAAATTTATGAGCCCACTAGTTAATAAACAAATTTATTGAACTTTTAATACATTACAAATTAAACATACCAATAAAATTCTGCAATATAATGCAACAAAAAACCTACATTTTCATTACATCACATAACTCGTAATCAATAAATTACGCCGAAATAATTGATAATTTTGTTCAAACAGGAAAAGAAGAAAACAATGTAAAGATAGTTCAAATACAAGGAACTTTTCTGGCTTTAGATCTCGCACATTCTTTGATTGCTTCTGTGTAGTTTAATTTTTAGCCAATTGATGTTCAATTGAAATTATTGTCAGTCTACTCAAACGGCTCTGTGATATATTTGCCCGCAAGTATGTCTTGATAAGCTTAAGTTTGGCGGAAATTCTCTCCCCACTAGCTACAGTTGCAGATAGAATCAGTAGGATACGGAGTGTCACGCTTACATTTAGGGCAAAATTGTGTGGGTTAATGAATTTTTAAGTTTCTATCGGACCAAAACCAGGCTCCACTAAAGTCGAGAGCACTCTAGTTCATCTTTTAATTCATTAGAATTTATTTATTTTGAATCTTTGTCCTGTAAAACATTGGTAAGGTTAGAACATTTTTCACTGAGCAGATCAATGGCCATGTCTGGGAGCTTGATTATTTTATAAAGAGAAGTAAAGATATCCCAGTGAGATTTCATTTGTATGTAGCTTTTTTCCAAAGATGCAATTATAACGTCTAAAAGGTGAAAGTAAAATTCAATTTTATAACGCATCGTTAGATCTTCAATAGGCTCATCATCTCCTTCATAAGTGAACTGCTTGCTCCCCTTCCCCTTTCATCACGCTCACAAGGGTGCGAACCTTAAGGCATACGAACGCACTTGCGTCTGCAGTGGACAAAGCCGCATGATCCTATCGTTTCTTTTCATGTAAGCAACACTAAGATATAAACAACCCAACTCTTTTCTTTTCTGCATATTTTTAATATTGGATGAAAGAAATCCTTTACAAATAGGATAGGTTGCTTTCTCCTATTTACGCCTTCACCGCTGCTATAAAAAAGAAAAAAAAAGATAATTTTGCCGCCCCCCTTTAGACCGCCGCCCTGTGTGGTGGCACAATTCGCACATGCCTTATGCCGGCCCTGAACTATATCATCCAAACTCAAGGGATTTATTAATGAGTTTTCCGATGAAGGACTGAGAACTGACGGAAATATTTTGTTTTGTGGTGTGCGCATGTTTGCTATTCCTTGCGACTAGTGTTTTCAAGTTTCGCAACACATTTAAACTGGAAAAAGAAAAGTGAAAAGTACCTTTTTGAAACAAAGGCTTCTTTCAGAAGTTTTAGGTAACAGTAAACATGTCAGTTCAAATTGCAGTTTGGACTTATACCATGCACTAGTTAGTTCAGATATCCTGTTGTCGAAAGTAAAGAATTCGGTGTTTAGAAGTTTCTTAGAAAAATACCACGATCAAATAATTCCAGAGGAATCTACTTTAAGAAAAAATTACTTGCAGATGTACGATGTTACCGCAATAAAGGTCAGGGTGAAAATTGAGGAGTTTCCTTTTGGATCTCAGTTGACGAAACAACAAACGCGCATGAGAGATATGTAGGAAATGTTATTGTTGGACATCTGAATGAATCAGCACTGTCGACCCCATACTTAATTATTTACGAACTAGAAAATATAGCCACCACACGATCGCTAAATCGTTGCGGATATTATGACCAGAAGAAGTAAAATGCGATCAAGTACACCTATTGGCAACTGAGGCTGCACCCTACATAATGAAAGTAGCTACAGCACATAAGTGTGCTGTTGTTACCCAAAATGATTCATTTGATTGTCTTGCCCATTGGCTCCACAGAACTGCTGAAACAATCTGCTGCAAATTTTCACAAACCGATTCATTAATTGCAACGGGCAGGGCCGGATTAAGGGCGGGGTTCTGTAGAGGTTATAGCCTTGGGGCCCACCATTAGCAAGGGCCCAAGAGGCATGCCTGGGCAAATAATACGTAGAAAGACAGGGAGAGGTTTCTAAAATGGTTTTACTTTTCTCTCGTATGATTTCCACTTGTTCTGAAACAGAAGCTGGAAGATGAACAAATTTCAAGGCAGTGACTCAACTAAGAATATAGGTTGCATGTCGCTGTGTTCAGCAGAATCGGTGAGATAGTATCAGCTTTTTCATTACTATCTACCTTCACCTCCTAATTTGCACTTGGAACCGCTAATGGTCGAAATCCCCTGCGGCTTCACATTGCATAATAAAACAGATGCACTAAGAAAAGTATGCAACGATAAATCATTAGAAAATCCAAGACCAAATTTAGGAATCTTAAGCTTTTAATTCATGTTCTTATGAGAACAATGGGAAGTACAGTGACTTATTATGAAAACTCTGCAGATCATTTATAAGTTTAAAGAATACACTACGTGTTAATTATCACAAGCATATTGCTACAGTTTCGTGCTTTAACGGTCTTCATAATGATTCCCCGTTATAAGTTCTTTGGGGGCCCGCTCAGATGACATAGCCTTGGGGCCCACTAAGGTCTTAATCCGTCCCTGGTAGCAGGTAAAAGGATTTTTCTTGAAGCTCCCAGCAGAACCGAAAAGTTGAAGAAAATTTTCCCAGACTTACCTCAGCATTTTCCCAGACCCACCTCAGCATGTAATTATACGTTGGGGTACTTGGTTAGAAGCCGCAAGATAGTATGGATACAAAAAAAAAAAGTCAAGGAAGTAATCTCTCAATTTGACTTTGGCGATTCTACTTCCAATAGGAACCGACAAGTTTTGCTAGATAGTGATACTTTTAGCCGCCCCGGTGGCGCAGTGGTCTAAGGCGCTGGCCTCTGATCATTTGTCCGTAAGGGGTCCGGGTTCGAATCCCGGTCAGGCATGGATGTTGTGTTTGTCTAACGGCACTGGCTCTCTCCCTTCCTGGAACCAGTGACCCTAAATTAGGGACGGGCGACTGCTTATAGCCCATTGAGTTGCTCACTGTGGTCGTTAAACCTCCAATCAAAAAAAAAAAAATAGTGATACTTTATTAGAGGAATTGACTTTCTTCAAGAAACATTTTACTGTATTGGATCGGGACATCACAGAACTTGAAACTTCAATTGCTCCTTTTGATAAATAATCTGAATATATTTGAAGAGTCGACTGAAATATTAGGAGAGGTAACCGCGCGCTGCCACATTGCAGAAATTATGCACAAGATGAATAGTGTAGTAAAAAAATGTAGGCCTAGAAACCATTACAGCTACAAAAACATGTTCCAGGGAATTTCATTTGGCAGTTGTGCTGTTTTATAAGGTATGGAATTCTCGGAAATGTGGCGCCAACAGGTCATTCAGCCAATTTAAAGGTATTTTGAGAGGAAACAGGATTATTGTTTTCGACAGCCTGAAGAGTTATGTTGTTGCTAGTTGTAATAGCAATAAGTTAGTTAAAAAGCTTGGTTTTGAGTAATCTGAAATTTGTAAAGTACTTTTTTAAATTTTTATGACTGTAAAAGTAAAGAAATTATAGAAAGTTATTAAAAATATAAAAAGAAATATATCACATATTTTAGTGATTTTCATTTTTCCTACATTTTTAATATTTATTTTATGTATATATTTTGAAATTTTTATTACAAAGAAATCCTAGTCTTGGTCATCATGAATCCACGGGGTAATTAGACTTTTTCTGCAGGACTCTGTACCTCTAGACAAAATCGTGGTGATTAAAACATGATTTGAAGATCATTCTAAATTGTGTACAGCAGTGCAGCAAGCATAGGTGGAGATGCATATGGAATGTTTCTGTGACCTTGAGTCTTGCAGTGTGACTCTGTTGCTATGCAGATATTCCATAATTTTGGTCCACTCATTGCGTATATGATTTTTAAAATGAGACGTTCAACAGATCTGTAAGATCTTACCATTTCAATCTCATATCAAAATAATTTTCTCAATTCATCTTCTGAAAAATATTGCATATTCAAAATATATGAATTTCTGCTGATTTCTACATTTTTGGAGGTAATATAGTGTCACTAACATGTATTTTGAACACATAGATTTGTACCAAATGCAGATGTGTATTTTCCTCATTTGCAGGAAAAATTATTTTCCGTATAAGGAAACTTCTACTCTCCATTAATGTGCTTCTTGTCAGGCTTCTCAAAATGCACGTTTGACAATCACGCATATATTTACATTATCTAGAGAAAATAGAGCACACCAGAAGATGTGAAAAAAAAAACCGCGAAAATATATGACAAATTTGTATCTGGGAAATTTAGAAATATTCTTTCAAATATTAGCCCCATATCTTATTCACATAAAATGAATGGACAGGCGTTCAAACATCTGCGATCCAAAGGGTTTTGTCCAGCGTATTTGCTTGAAGAAGAATATTTACAAAAATTAAGTGAGAACTTACATCACGAATTATGAACTTATGCTGCAGGAAAAATGTGACTTGAAAATACTCCCGGTCGAGCTTGCGCTATACGACCCATACAATACAGAGTGAAATTTTGAATAATTCTCATAACCATTTCATTTATGTTCATTTTGAAAAAATATTGTTAATTACTGTAAAGGATAAAGCAAACAAAAATCTGTTGATATCTTTCCATGTTGTTTTTTAGTTAAACTGTAATACTGCCAGTAAAAGTGTTTAACATTTTGCACTGCTCAAAACTTAAAAGAGTTTCAGTTCTTAACATAAAACTACTGCTGATGACTGAAGTGCAATGAACATCACTTAAAGTCAGATTTGGAATGTCACCACTAAGAGAAATATTGCCAAAGGAGATATTTCCAGGGAGATAAAAAAGATTACATTTTTTTACTTTTTCAGCAAATATTACATTTACTTTGAAGGAAATATGTGCAGTGTTAAAAACAGTGTAAAATAGAAATCCAAAAGATATTTCGGAAGTCATATTCTAGGAACATAAATACAAAGACAAATGTTAAACCACATGCACACCACTTAGCAAGAAAATTGTGCTCTACTAATAAAGGATTATCATGGATGTAAAAAACAATTTAGTTCCCCTTAGATTCTTTTTTCATGAAGCAGTCATTTCATGTCCTCTTTGAAAAATAAATATGCTATAATAAACAGAAATACATACTTATACTACCTAGCCACGAAAACAAAATATATGAAAAATTTTGGCCATGTTTAGCTTTGTTCAATATAAATGCCACATTTTTCAGGGTTCCTACTCAAAAGTAAAAAAACGAAAGAAATCGATTTCTTTTCCAGGTTTCACATGTGGTTTTTGAACTGTTTCCAGAATGGAAACCCAAATCACTTTGAAATGAACTGTTATGTAAATGATTGCAAAGAGGTGCATTGACACCACGTGTGTTCATGAAGAAACTGAATGTCTGTGAATAAGACCAGGAAGAGAACATCCAAACTGATCTGTGCACAACTAATGACACTTGTCACTGCCGTTATTGAGCAATCACTGTGTAATGCAGCTGGTCCCAGCACTGCAAGTGAAGTGTTCAGGTAGTTTCGTGTGCGCTATACAACCATGTGGAATTTTTTTCGAACACTATTGCATTTTTACCTTTGTAAGAACAGCCGTACCCAACAATTGTTTCATATCATGGAAACCTGACTAACGTAAAATAAATGTCATCTGTATTTATATATCACTGGTGCTAAAACTGGTAGGACTTGGAACTTTTTATCCCTCTTCAATAAAGACAGTGAGCAAAACAGATAAGTGAAAGAAAAGTATTATTTATAATATGGGCTAAGTCCAAGTATGTTTAGTCCATGTTATGAACAGGACAACAGAGTTACAGAGAAAGCAGCAGTTGTGAGAAGAACCAAGTGGAATCCAATGTGATTACAAAAGGGATTGTTTTTAGAAATTCTTACAAGTTAAATGCACTTGTTTCATGCAATTTTTTATCATGAGAATTCCTTTAGAAAAAGATACTCAAAGCTTCTGATGACAGAAATAATATTTTGTTTTCTCTTTTTATTCATATGAATTTCTTATACATATGTTGCTAAGACCTTGACATAGTCAGCAGGAAAGCCAACATCCAATTTGTTTTTGTCTACATAACTAATGAAAACACTATCATTTACAACCAATGCCACCCAAAGTTGTGCACCCATTGGCTGGCGATTCACCGATGAAAAAAATGACAAAATTTCACAAAACAATCACATTGTCTACAGAACAAAAATCAGGAACTAGCTGCTTTTTCTACAAAAAAAGATACAAAATAAAACGATTTTCCCATGACCCTAATCATAAATTTCTGCACATAGTAACCAAAAAAGAAATTCATAAATTCTCCAAAATATAAATTCCCCATTCATCAGTAGATTTCTTTCAAATTAACAATTTAACACAGAGATAATAAACATTGAACAGTTTGATAAAAGTTTTCATAGTTGTGACAGCAAATTGAATGTGAAATTCATTTTTATTAACCATTAACTAGTTTTCTTACTCTTTTTTGTTATTGTAATGCTATTATTGGCATATTTTCACTGTATTCCACGTAACCACTTCCTTCAAAAATCTTGAAAATTACATTGTCCTGGAACGGGAATCGAACCCTCACCTTCCGATTTCCGGTCGAGCATGCTACTCATTACACTACCCAGGACAAGGAAGTTTCAAGCAACTGAACATAGATATCTGAGAACCTTCAGATTTGCGCTAGTCGAAGCTATTCCTGCCCCACCGTAGCGTCTCACAACCTTTTCTCACATCCAGGATCGGATGTAGGTCACAAATTCCAGGGATCAAAGTACATCATATACAATTGGGAAACAAATTTCCCTGAAGAAATAATTCTTTATAAATACATGGGAGGCATTGCAATGCTATTATTGGCATATTTTCACTGTATTCCATGACAATTCCCGCTCCAGGGTAATGTAATTTTCAAGTTTTCTAAACAAAGTGGTTACATGGAATACAATGAAAATATGCCAATAATAGCATTACAATGCCTACCATGTATTAATGAAGAATTATTTCTTCGTGGAAATTCCTTTCCCAATTGTATATGTTGTACTTTTCGGGTAGTGGAATACAAAGAGCTTGTTCTGATTTATATTGTAAAACTGTTTTCAAATTGTGGATAAAATGTATATGTTGTATTGTATGCCCTTGTGTTCCCTCTATTCCCCAAAACCAGTAACTCTAAGTTTGTGATAAAAGACTCTATCTCACCTGTGACGACATACGGGAGTTTTTTTTTTTTTTGTTTTTTTGGTTTATTTCTTACTAGCTAAATTACCTTTATATGCACTACAGGTTAGAAGTAACTCATCAAAAAGGAAATATTATTGGTTGGTGGAAGCATCGGAACTGGAGTATGCAACATCTACATTTTGAAAACATTGTATAACAGTACACGTAGAAAGAAATCCACAATCAACTAATAAAAAACACGTGAAGGGCACGTCGTGAGTAATGGCAATGGATTTTACATTCAATTGGTTGTTATGACCGTGGTCCTTCTGACAGTACTTGAACACAAAAAGCACTCTACTTGCAGATATGTAGGATTTACTTTGGGAAGGGGCCAGAAAAATTGTATACACACACTTATGTGTGCAATATATTGGGGGCCGTCCCGGTAGCACAGTGGTCTAAGTGATGGCTTATGATCGTTCGTCCGAGAAGGGTCTGGGTTCAAATCCCGGTGAGGCATGAATGTTGTGTTTGTCTTACGGCACTGGTTCTCTCCCTTCCCTTGAGCCAGTGACCCTAAATTAAGGACGGTGACTGCTTGTAGCCCATTGAGTTGTTCACGGTGTTAAACATTCAATAAAATATACGTATTTATATATATATATACATCATCATCATCATCATTGTCAACCATTATCAATCCACTGCTGGACGAAGATCTCCCCAAGTTTCCTCCACAACGTTCTGTCTTGTGCCAGTCTCCTCCATGTCACCCCTGCATACTTTCGAATTTCATCTACCCATCTCCCATGTGGTCTTCTTCTGGGTCTTTTCCTGTCCCTTGGAATCCAATCTAAAATTTCGGCTGTCCATCGATGATCTGTCCTTCTGGCAGTATGTCCAGCCCATTGCCATTTCAGGGATTTAACTCTGATCATGATGTCTTCCACTCTTGTCATTTTTCGGATCCACGAGTTCCTTTTCTTATCTCTCCTGGTTACACCAAGCATGCACCTCTCCATGCTTCTTTGAGTTGTCTGCAGCCTTTGTATGTCTCTTTTAGTTAAGGTCCACGTCTCTGCACCATACGTAAGCACTGGAAGGATGCATTGATCAAACACTTTTCTTTTAAGACATAATGGCATATTGCTCTTGAAAATTATGCTGTTTCTTCCAAAAGCTCTCCAGGCAAGTTTTGTACGCCGATTAATTACTTCATCAATGTGACCCTCACTTGATATCTGCTGTCCAAGATAAACGTACGTGTCTGTTATCTCCAGCTTTTTCTCCATCAATCGATAAATCTTCATTTCTTGTAAAAGCATTGAACATCACTTTTGTCTTCTGAAAGTTCATTTTTAATCCCACTTCTTTACTCTTGTCAGCAAGTTCCTGGATCATACTCTGCAGCTCTGATGGGCTAGTTGCAAAAATGACTACGTCATCAGCAAAACGAAGGTGGGTTAGATAATCTCAATTGATCTTTATCCCCTTGTTTTCCCAGCTCATTGACTGAAAAACACCCTCCAATGTGGCATTAAAGAGCTTCGGAGATATGGTGTCACCTTGTCTCACTCCCTTTCCAATTTTTATGTGTGTTGTATTTTCAAACAGCCGAATCTTTGCACTTGCATTTTCATAGATGTTATTAATAACATTAATGTATGCATCTTCAATACCGCAGGTTTTCAGAGCCATTGTAACTGCTGATGGTTTCACCGAATCAAAGGCTTTTTTATAATCGATAAAAGCCATGCACAATGGAAGTTCATATTCCCTCGCTCTTTCAATTAGTTCTCTCAGCACATGGATATGATCTATTGTGCTGCAGCCACTCCTGAATCCAGCTTGTTCTCTCGGTTGAGCCATGTCCAGTGTTACCTTCAAGCGGTGTGAAAGAACTTTAGTGAAGATTTTATAAACTACTGATAGGAGGCTGATAGGTCTGTAGTTTCCGAGATCCTCAATGTCACCTTTCTTATGTAGCAGGATCATTGTAGCGGTGTTCCAATCCTCAGGAATCTTTCCTTCATTAAGGCATCGAGTGAAAATTTGGGCGAGTACTGTTTCGATTTCTCCACTTGCTTCTTGTATGATGTCTACAGTAATTCCATCTTCTCCTGGAGCTTTTCCCCGCTTCATGTTCTTGATTGCATGTGCAACTTCTGCTGGAAGGACTGGAAGAACTCTGGTACTGGTATATTTCATGATGTCTGGAGTGCATGTATCATCCCTTTCATATAATTTGGAGTAGAAATCTTTCACTCTTGTCAAAATTTCGCCTCTATTTCTTGTTACAGAACCATCTTCTTTTCTCAGTGCCATAATCTGTTTTCTTAACTTACTGAGATGTCCCTTTGCTATCTTTAGGCTTTGGTTGTTTTCAATTGCTTTCCTCACTAGTTCACAGTTGAATTTTCTTAACGTCTTCAGTGATACTTTTTCTTACTGTCTTGCATAGCTCTATATATTCCACTTTGGAAGTCACATCTTCTTTAGTTGTCCTCATCTCTCTTCTTTTTTGCATCAACATTTTCGTTTTTCCGGATAATTTATTTACATGCAACTTGTTCTTAGACCCAGCTAATTTTGTTGCTGTTTCCATAAGAGCTTTGGTTACTTTTCTGTTAACTTCAGAGATGTCCACTTCTTCCGATGTTAGGCCTTCTAAAGCAGAGAACCTGTTCTTCAGTTCCCACTTGAAGGTATTATGGTGATTTTTAAGGTTGGTTATGTCAATAGATTTTGTTTTTCTTATGAGCTTGCCACGTTCAAGTTTAGTGTTGAGGTGCATCTTACATCTCACCAATCTATGGTCACTACCTGTGTTGAACTTGTTTAGCACACTGCAGTCTTCTATGACGAATTTTTTGTTACACATAATAAAATCAATTTCACTTGTCGTCCCATTTGGATGTCTCCATGTCCATTTCCTGTGTGGCTTTTTCTTGAAAAAGGAGTTCAAGATGAAAAACCCTTCTGCCTCTGCAAACTCAACGAGAGTATTTCCATGCTGGTTTCTGTTGCCGTGACCGAATTTACCTACTGAAGTTTCATTCTGTTGCCGTTGCCCTATTTTTGCATTGAAATCTCCCATTGTTATTTTCAAGTGCTGCTTACCTTTATTATTTAGATGACAAATTTCCTCATAAAATTCTTCAATTTCTTCTTCAGGATGACTTGTGGTGGGTGCATAAGTTTGAATAATCTGAGCCTGGTATCTTTTCGAGAGTTGGATAACAAGCCGTGCAGCTCTGTCAGAGGAACTTTCAACTTCTACAACTTTATCCTTCAGTTTCTTGTTTATTATAAATCCAACACCACTAGTTCTGCCAGTATCTGTCCCACGATAGTAGAAGAGATGTCCACTTTTCAATTCGATGAGATCTTCTCCCTTTCTCCTTACCTCACTTAGCCCCACGATGTCCCCGCTGAGTTGTTAAGATGCGCGGTACAGCTGCAAACGGTATAAAAAGAAGTCTGCAGCTGACCGCGATCAAATCGCACTGTGAGGTTGAGAGAAATTGTCATGGTGGGAGATAACTGACTTTGAGAAAGGAAAGATTGTTGGGTGTTATATTACTGGGTTGTCCATAAGAGAAACCGAGAGGCGTTTAAACATATCCAAATCAACTGTTTTGGAGAACTGAATAAGTTAAGAAATATGGTGTGCCTTAAGAAGCAAAGCGTACCGGCAGACCAAAGAAAATCAGTGATAGAGGTCGTCGAAGCCTCAGCAGAGTCGTTACAGCTAATCCACGGAGTACTGCACAAGACCTCAGTGTACAGGTGAGTAAAAATGCTGGAATCTCGGTATGTACACGTTCTATTCACAGAGAACTTCATTCCATGGGTAATCGTGGTCGTGCGGCTTCTCATAAGCCTTTCATCTCCACTCGGAATGCTACTCGTCGTTTAGCATGGTATAAAGAACATTTATCGTGGACCGTAGATCAACGGAAACGGGTCCTATGTACTGATGAATCCAGATACACGATCCATCAGTCTGATAGCCGTGTGTGGGTATAGCGGCAGCCAGGAAAACTCTATATACCGCAGTGCACTGTTCCTACGGTAAAGTTTGGAGCTGGCAGTGTACTCGTGTGTGGTCTTTTTCGTGGTATGGTCCCGGCCCATTGGTTATCGTGGACAAACCTGTTAACCAGCAAGTCTACCTCGATATTCTGGACAATTATGCCCTATCAACTCTGTGGCAATACTATGAAATCGAACCTTGTTGGTGCCAGCAGAATAATGCACTGAGCCATAAAGCAAGAACTGTTACAGAGTGGTTTGAAGATAATTCCGTATCGTTTGTGGACTGGCCAGCACAGAGCCCTGATCTTAATCCCATAGAGCACCTATGGGATGAATTAGAGCGCCGCATAAGAAGTTTGGAACCAAGGCCTGCTGCTAAACAACAGTTAGCGGCAGAATTATGTACTGAATGGAAGCGCATATCAATCGCCGTGTTCCAAAACCTTGTCGAAACAATGTCCCGAAGGTTCTGTGCATGCATTAAGGCCAAAGGTGGACTGACACCATACTAATGTATGTCAATAAATGCTATGTTGTGTTTCTCTTTTAGGTGTCTGGTGACTTTTGCCAGTATAGTGTACATACACTGGTGGAAAGTGAAAAAGGAACACCAAGAAGGAATTGGCGGACGATCATGAAATTTACATATGTTAATGGGTCGAGTTTACGTAGGTGTGATGTTAATTTCGGGACCAACCGGTGAGCGCTTACGCCACAGCACGGCATAATATGCAAATTATCGTCGGTGGTATTTAAGGAGTACTGCAAAGTGAATGTAATCAGTCGTCGGCGTACTGACACGTGCGAAGACCCTGAAGAAGCTGCAATGCATGGACATGGAAGACGTGTACGATTTCAGCAGTTATCGGACTTTGAGCGAGGTCGTCTAGTCGGACTCCGCGAGGCCGGGTGGTCGTATCGTCGTATTGCGGAGCGAATTGGACGGGAATTATCGTTGGTGGTACGATTGTGGCGTAGATGGTCCGAGGAACATTCCCACACGAGAAGACGTGGAACCGGGAGTCACATATGGACTGATGAGCGGACCGATCGACGCATAAGAAGAGTGGCGTTGTCAAGCAGAACATCCACTGCGACGCAAATCCGAGCTGCCGTTGCACCTTAGGTGACTGTGCGAACAATCCGCAACCGCCTACTGGATGTAGGACTGCGTGCACGTGTGCCTCTGGCATGTGTACTTCTGACTCCAGTCAACCGTCAGAAACGGCAGCTGTGGTGTCGCCAACGTCTGCACTGGAGAACGCAATGGCGATCTGTCGTTTTCAGCGATGAAAGCAGATTCTGCTTGGGAGCCTCCGATGCCCGCATGTGTGTTCGCAGACGCACAGGGGAGCGTCTCCACCCTTCTTGCATCCGCCAGCAATACACAGGGCCTACACCTGGTCTCCTGGTGTGGGGAGCGACCAGCTATCACTCCCGTACACAACTAGTGTTTGTACCGGGTACGTTAAACAGTACCTCCTACATCAACAACATCATTCAGTCCTTTGTTGTGCCATTTGTAAGGTCGGTCCATCGTTTTATTTTCCAGCAAGATAACGCACGCCCACACACGGCACGTGCAACGCAACATGCACTTCTGTGTGTGAGACAACTTCCATGGCCTGCACGTTCACCGGATTTGTCCCCCATCGAGCACGTGTGGGATTTTATGGGACAACGACTTATCCGGTCTCCACGGCCAGCCACAACCATCACCGATTTACGTGTCCAGGTTGAGGATGCTTGGAACTCAATACCCCAAACTTACATCCAACATCTGTACGACAGACTCCATGCCAGAACTGCACAGTGTGACGCAGCTCATGGCGGTTCAACCTCGTACTAACCATGTTACATGGAAATGTTATTTTTCAGTTTACCAGCAAATACAGCTGTGTTTTACCATAATGTTTGATCACGTTATCCTCGGTATTCCGTTATTATGCTGCATAAATTTCGTTGGTATCAGACGTCTCCTTCTTGGTGTTCTTTTTTCACTTTCCGCCAGTGTATTTTGGGTAAATGTGTACTCCCAAATTATTTGGGTAAGAATTTACAAAAATTTCGAAAAACTGAGACGTACAGATTTTAAAGTAGGCAATTAAAGTGGAAATGGTGAAAAAATTCATCATTATACTGCATATTAAAGATATTTACCGAAGAACTTACTTCCAAGTACGACGACTAAAAACATGCTGCGGCAGGCCTGACTCAACGCTGAGGCGACAACCACAAGCTTTGCTCTGTTGAAACGAAGGTTCACTCTGGCGGGCAATTCACGGGCGGAAGAGTACAAGAGGAACCGCTTAAGATGTTGCCAGGAAAGAGTTACATATTGTAGTGCTACGCTAAAGAAAGTAGTTCTAAATGTCTGTCTCACCCTTTTAAGAAACATGCTGAGAATGTTTTCATTCTTTAGCATATATATTTTGCTGATACGACATAGAAAGTAGGCAGATGCCTTTCTTGTTTCTACAAAAACATCATGTTCTCTCCAACGGAAGTTTGATGACAAGTTTGAAAGTGAAAGTTTTGGTTCTGATATTGACGTTGTGGCTCACAACTCATTTAATATCCAAATGCAGGTCTGGTTCACGTATTGATGTGCTGCTCACAGTTTAGTTTGTATCGCAGTTGGACACATCTTTTGCATATATCTTTATCCAGTTTTTTTCAGCTATTGCAAGCCTTGCATCTTTACTGTCATTGACATCTGGAAACAGTTATGTAATTACCATTTTTTATGTTTCTAGAAAAGTGGTAAAACCAACTTGCGTTCAATTTGAATTCCGATAAAAGAGAAAAAAACCCTTCCACAGAGAAGTGAGTTTATATATAAAGCATCAAAAAACCAAAAACCAAGAAACTCTCCGATTCCGATGTGAAGAACTGACACTGAAATGAAGAACTAATTTCTGTAGCATAGCACTACACTGTTTCCTGACAAGAACGTACCTTCTGCCCATTAACTGTCCGCCGGAGCGAACTTTCGTTTCAACGAAGCGAATCTTGAGGTCGTCGCCACAACGTATGTTCACTCGTTGTACTTGGAGAGTAGTTTTTCGGTAAAAATCTTTAATATGCAGTATAATGATGAAAATGTTTCACCATTTCCCCTTAAATGTCATACTTTAAAATCATTATGTCTCAGTTTTTGGAAATTTTTGTTAATTCTTAGCCAAAGAATTTAGGACGCTAAAGCACACATTTACCATATACAGGGTAAGTCAAAATGATGCTTCCGATTTCAATGCTTTACCACACGACATAAAATGAGTATTTTTAGTGCCGCCCCGGTGGCGCAGTGGTCTAAGGCGCTGGCCTCTGATCATTCGTCCGTAAGGGGTCCGGGTTCGAATCCCGGTTAGGCATGGATGTTGTGTTTGTCTTACGGCACTGGCTCTCTCCCTTCCCTGGAACCAGTGACCCTAAATTAGGGACGGGCGACTGCTTATAGCCCATTGAGTTGCTCACGGTGGTCGTTAAACCTCCAATAAAAAAAAAAAAAAAAAAAAAGTATTTTTAGTTGCGAGAAGTGTAGTTTAGAAGGTAATTTCTCCAAGTTCCAGTGCTCCGCTACCGATTCCGCTGGTTGTCGGCAGATGGAGCGATAAGTCCGACAGAAGGAACAAGTCATATCAAGGTAAGTAGATTATAGAAGGTAGGTCCGAGAGCAATTTTTCGAAGCTAGTGGTTCTAAACATTCAGGCGGGGTGAGTTTTGTGACGTCAAAGGTGCAAACGGAATTAGCAATTTGTAAAAGTTGAGACTGACATCTTACCTAAGGTGCGCGTGCTTTTTAGAATTTATGCCAAGTTTCAGCGACTTTTGTCCAGTATTTTGCAAATGATATACATTGTTGCAGTGAATTAATAGTCAGTTTATAAATAGTTTTTATTAATATATTTGGTCAGAGCAACTTTTTATACGTTGTGCATTAATAGATATGATTTAATGCCCTGTTGCGTGTTGTAGCAACAGCAAAAGATCGAAAGATTCCAACTTAATTTACATCGGATTCCAAAGGGCAGTTTGAGAAAAGCCCAAATGAACTGATGTCGACGAAAAGATGCATTTAATGCTGAGAAACGCCAAAATATGCTGTGTCCATTTTGATGAGGATTTTAAAAGAAATTAAAAAAATGAATTAATATGCTGCAATTCTCGCCTCGCCTGAAAACAGGTGTGATTCCTCACGTTAATATATTTGGTTGTTGTGCTTCAAGAACAAAGCAAGAAAGCTGAAAACGTGCTGAAAAAAATTCTCAGCAGTTTTTGTTAGAAGTAATGCAACATTTTATATCAAAGAATGCGAGATAAAGTCCAGATTTGCAAGTTCAGTCGGTTGACGACTAGCTGAAAGTGTTTCTTTTCATTTAGCTTGAAAGTCGAAATAGAAGAATAAAGAAAGAAAATTGCGCCATTAAAAATATGTAGAAAACCTCAATAAAATAAATTCTGAGTTACGATCGAAAGTTCAGTATTGGAAAACCAAAGCTAAAATCAATTATTTGAAAGATAGAAATGTACAATCGGAAAATGCATTGCTGAAAAAAAAAAAAAGATTTTCTGTTATTGCTGAGGAAAACGATGAAAAAAAGCAAAAGAAACTTTGAGCAGACTTTTTTCAAAAAAGCATATCAGCAGCGGTAGTCATACGTATCTTGCAAGTTCTTTTATAGAAATTCTTCGAAAATCTGAAAGTGTTTTCCTGAAAGTCCATGGAGAACAACTTGCGAAACATCATAAAGTTAAGCATTTATCTTTGGAACTCAAAAAGAGGTTTCCAGAGGTTGATAAAAAAACCGTACATCTTCACCTAAAATTGAGCGTTTTTATTAGGAATAAATTCCTTAATAATTGCATGACTGAGTTATGATCGAAACTTCAGTATTAATATGAAAATAAGCAGTGGGCAAAAAGTTCTCAAATGTAAAACAAACTAGTCATGAGAGGTACTTCATACTCAAAAAGGTATAATTCTTTGGTTTTCTGTTACCTAAAATGCAACAATATTTTTCTGAAAATGTTTAGCGTTTTACAAGCTTTTGAGAGAAGACTTTGGGGCCGCCCCGGTGGCGCAGTGGTCTAAGGCGTTGGCCTATGATCATTCGTCCGAAGGGGTCCGGGTTCGAATCCCGGTGAGGCATGGATGTTGTGTTTGTCTTACGGCACTGGCTCTCTCCCTTCCCTGGAACCAGGGACCCTAAATTAGGGACGGGCGACTGCTTATAGCCCATTGAGTTGCTCACGGTGGTCGTTAAACCTCCAATCAAAAAAAAAAAAAAAAAAAGACTTTGGGTGTAAAACTGCAAAACTTTATGGAAAACGCTTAAGAAAATATTTCAGAATATTTACACGCACAGTTGTTAAATGTTACAAATCATATCATACAGTAGCTTAACATAAATATCGTACTCATGAAAGAATACGGGAATTACGCCATATAATACAAATTTTGAAGATGACAATCCGATTTTTGGCATAAATGTGATAAGGATGGTAAGTCAGATAATATCCGAAAACTTGAAAATTTTCATCGTGTTGGAGCGGGATTCGAACCCGCCCGGGTATGCTAACCACTACACCACCCAAAACGACCAAGTTTCAAGTTTCCGATCAATTTGAATATAACCATCACAGGATTCGCTAGTCGAAGCAATCGGCATTCATTGTTAGCGAATCTGGAGGTTAAGAATCTTATCCCGTGTTTGCCCGGAGAAGCCGATAAATCATGAAAGAAATACGGGAATTACGCCATGTAATACAAATTTTGAAGATGACAGTCCGTTTTTTGGCGTAAATGTGACAAGGATAGTAAGTCAGATAATATCCGAAAACTTGAAAATTTTCATCGTCCTGGAGCGGGACTCGAACCCGCGTCACCCAGAAAACGCCCGGGTATGCTAACTACTACACCACCCAAACTTACCATCCTTGTCACATTTACGCCAAAAGTCGGATTGTCATCTTCATAATTTGTATTATATGACGTAATTCCCGTATTTCTTTCATGATTTATCTGCTTCTCCGGGCAAACACGGGATGCCGCCCCGGTGGCGCAGTGGTTTAAGGCGTTGGCCTCTGATCATTCGTCCGTAAGGGGTCCGGGTTCGAATCCCGGTCAGGCATAGATGTTGTGTTTGTCTTACGGCACTGGCTCTCTCCCTTCCCTGGAACCAGTGACCCTAAATTAGGGACGGGCGACTGCTTATAGCCCTATGAGTTGCTCACGGTGGTCGTTAAACCTCCAATCACAAAAAAAAAAAACACGGGATAAGATTATTAATCTCCAGATTCGCTAAACATGAATGCCGGTTGCTTTGACTAGAGCATCCTGTGATGGTTATATTCAAATTGATCGGAAACTTGAAACTTGGTCGTTCTGGGTGGTGTAGTGGTTAGCATACCCGGGCGTTTTCTGGGAGACGCGGGTTCGAGTCCCGCTCCAGGACGATGAAAATTTTCAAGTTTGCGGATCTTATCTGACTTACCATCCTTGTCACATTTACGCCAAAAATCGGATTGTCATCTTCAAAATTTGTATAAATATCGTAATCTCTTTTTTTATCCGGAATGCAGATATATTGCTTCTCGGTCTTTGCAGTTATCTGCATGATAACACACCAGATTTGATCTTTTATTTATTGTAACTAGAATAACGCGTTCACGGAATGAATTATTTTTATTAATATTCAACACCCAACGCCCAGCTGAAAGTTTGAAATTAACTATAAATTTCATGTACACACCGAAAAATCAAACAAAATTTATGAACTTTCATAGCTTTTAATCTTTAGTTAAAAATGGCGAAGGTATTTGTATAGTTTTTAGTGAACGGCAGTATTTCTTTTTAAGGTACTAGCTACTTAGATAATTAATTTTACTGCGATTTAAGTTTTTACTTTAAAAAGTTTCTATGCACAAATTTTAATTTTTTGACATTTTTTTCAATACAGATTTATACTTCTTTTTGAAATCGAAATACATTTTGTTGCCTTGTATTTGAAGATATTCTCCATAAATGCAGTGTAAAATATTCTGAAATATTTTATTAAAGCGTTTTCCATAAAATCTTGAAATTTTACAGCCAAAGTCTTCTCTCAAAAGCTTATAAAACGCTAAACAGAATACTTCGGTCTTTAACTGCTTTGCACCTTTAGCGTCACAGGGGTGTGGTACCGAGTAGCCAATACCGCTCGACCGGCTTATGGACCTACAATGGCTGCAAGCGGACAACATAAGGCATTTTGTGTTCTCGATTTTTATACAAACAAATCAGTTGTGACTATTCAACGGCATTTTTGGACAAAATTTGGGATACGGCCACCCAGTGATAAGTCAATTCGTAAATGGTATTTACGATTTCAATACATGGGCTGCATTTGAAAGGGAAAATCGTCGGTCGATAGGAAACGACGTACTAGAGCGTGTTCAGGTAGGTTACATAAGGAGCCCTTAGAAATCGACTTATTGAGTAAGTCGAGAACTTAGTGTCCGCAGAAAACTGTATGGCAAGAAATATATATTTCAATGGGCTGCACAAAACTTAAAGAAGTCAGAAAATTAGATGGACATCAAAATTATTCAGAAAGAAAATGCAAGTTTATAAGCTTTCTATATCAAGTATTGCTCAAAAACATGTAAAACCAAGTGCAATTTTAAATGTTTTCCTTCCTGGTAGCACAGCCTAGAAGTAAAATAAATGATCTGTTGTAACTTTCAATATCAAACTGGTGTATACATTTCATTTGACTTCCATTTAATGTGTTTTTAACATCTGGTTTGGTTTCAGACAACTAAATTAAGAAATGAAACTATTAACAGTTTACACAAGTTCTGAAAGTGTGCGATTTCAAAGACTTTAAAATCACCCATTTCTATGTTGAAGTGCTTTTGAAGAGAAGTCGCAATGAGCGGGCATCGTGCTAAATATTTATATATATATTACAGAACATCTGATTTTTTTCAACGACAGCAGTTTCGTGTCTTTTATATACCTATAAAATGTAAAATCCTTTTATATTACGATTAAAGCAACCAAAATCCCACACAACACGAAGGTAGCACATTTACATTTATCTGCTGACAACAGCACCTTTTCAACCACAGAGTTTGTTTTTGCCTGCTTGAGACGTAACGCCACAGATTAGCTGTGACCTATGGTGGGAGAGCCAGTGGTGTCTCCACCTAATACAAGCTCGATGCCGTCAAAGTGGCTAGAAGAAATGGTGTGCCATGCGCTTCTGCAGCCGGGTTCTCGAAATCATGAAATCACAGAAGGCGCTGAAGACAGTTTCGATGCTATTGCTGTGAACTACACTCATGGATATACTGTACGTGCTTCTCGTTCCGTACAGTATAGTAATTTCACTAAAATTTTACCAAAAAATATCTTTTTCGTTATCCAGCAGTTATACTAAAAGTTATTAATATCATGCATGGACAGATATAAGTGAATATTCTTCCAAACGGGGTTTTTGGGGAAGCTTCGTCAACTTTAATCGGGAAATACGTAATCTCACATTGAATCTACGCTTTACAAGGCTGATTGGTACAAATACATTACTGGACACAATTTTTTTTTCGCAAATATATGTCTAATTAAACACTGGAATTTACGTGAGTATTCGGTAAAATTTTGACAATTATATGCCCATTAGAACACTCGATTGTTCATGAGCATTCCAGGAAACATCTCTCTCTCACAGTAAAGATTTTAAATTGCTGTCCCGTTCCTATCTCGCTAGCGATTAAAAGATAAAAGTAATGAAATTCAAAAACAAAATAAAAAAACAACAACATTATTTTGATATATTATTCCAAAACAAAATTTTATTGGTAAATTGAAACATAAAAAACAGTGTTTGAAATTCGATTTTATTAAACCCTGGATTGAATAATACTATTGGTAACTTGTTCAAAACGGTTTCAGAGATAACCATATTTCTTGCAAAAATTCAGACAGAAATTTAGCAAAAAATGTAAAGTATGTGTCACATAAGTGACTTGATAATGTGATACATGCTGCATGAAGTTTAGAAAAGAAATTAAAATTCACGGCACTGATTTACCTATACAATATATAAGGGGAGCATGATGCCCTCACCCCCGAAAATTTGAATTTTTTATTACTGTTTAAATAACGTGAAAGAATATGTACTCACCAACTTACATTAGATAAAACAAAAAAACTTCGTTTTTTTTTCATTTTCATTCTGTACTGGGAAAATTGTGGGCACAGCATTATCTAAAAGTACTGGGAGAGCTCTGGTCGTTAATATTATTTCACCATTTATAAGCGTTTTAAAATTTCTTTCCATAAAACGTTCATCAAAATGACGTTCACATATCACACATTTCTGTTCTAGCTGTTAGTCACCACGAGGAATTGCCTTGCTCTATTCCTTCCGCCTTGCTTCATCTTTCGGCACGGAAAACACAGTTACTTTTTTTTTACAAGAATTGTAACTACTGTTACAACTAGGTACAAAACATGTATCATTACTTCTTTTCATGATCGATCTAACAAATAAATTACTTTTTTATTCGCTATCCACCAAACATGCCATAATAAAGCATGCTAACGTTTCGAAATCGTAGCATCCAAGCTCGTATGAGCGCCATCTAGCGGTTTCATGAAAAAGAGGGAACTGAAATTTTTGCTGCCCCGGTGACGCAGTGGTCTAAGGCGCTGGCCTCTGATCATTCGTCTGTAAGGGGTTCGAACGCCGGTCAGGCATGGATGTTGTGTTTGTCTTACGGCACTGGATCTCTCCCTTCCCTGGAGCCAGTGACCCTAAATTAGGGACGGGCGACTGCTTATAGCCCATTGAGTTGCTTACGGTGGTCGTTAAACCTCCAATTAAAAAAAAACAAAAAAAACTGAAATTTAAACAGTGAGGAATTATCGCACGGAACACTATCTCTTCTAGCCACTGTAGTGTGGGAAAGCTCATAGGTTTTTTTTTTGATTGGAGGTTTAACGACCACCGTGAGCAACTCAAAGGGCTATAAGCAGTCACCCGTCCCTAATTTAGGGTCACTGGTTCCAGGAAAGTGAGAGAGCCAGTGCCGTAAGACAAACACAACATCCATGCCTCACCGGGATTCGAACCCGGACCCCATTCGGACGAAAGATCAGAGGCCATCGCTTAGACCACTGCACCACCGGGGTGGCACTCATAGGTTTCAATGCTATTACATTGCATTTTGTGTTGACCGAATCGCCTTCTTTCGTTGCAAATGTTTCCAATTTCGCATCGTAACTTGTTGCCAATGTATGAGAAAATCCAGAATTTATGAAATTCTTAATTATTTTGAGGCTCTTTCCCATTTTTATTTTAAATGAAGTACACGAACATTGGTGCGAATTCTAAACAAAACATAACTTTAAAATTGTAAACTTCATTCGTCTAAGAAGTATAAAACATTCTGATTTGATATTAACACGGTTTCTGCAACCCAAAATCACGCAATTCCAACATACGAAATGATGGAATTACATAGGTATCATGTAAACAATGGAAAATTCCCACACCTAGCGGCTTCACGGTTAAGAGACCAGGTCACCTCCAGAAGTATTATTCTAATCTCCTTGACTGCAACTTTGTTTCCAATTTTGTAGGGTTTCTTTCATTTAAGGCCAAATATAATATCTGCAAGCAATATTTTTAAGAACAGAGGTATCACTTATTAATTTTCATAATTCTCTCATTTCCAGATACTTTCCACCAGTAAAATAAACAAATGGTTTTTCTATCGCCACAAGTCATCCTGAAGAAGAAATTGAAGAATTTTATGAGGAAATTCGCGATCTAAATAATAAAGGTAAGCAGCACTTGAAAATAATTATGGGAGATTTCAATGCAAAAATAGGGCAACGGCAACAGAATGAAACTTCAGTAGGTAAATTCGGTCACGGCAACAGAATGAAACTTCAGTAGGTAAATTCGGTCACGGCAACAGAAACCAGCGTGGAAATACTCTCGTTGAGTTTGCAGAGGCAGAAGGGTTTTTCATCTTGAACTCCTTCTTCAAGAAAAAGCCACACAGGAAATGGACATGGAGGCATCCAAATGGGACGACAAGTGAAATTGATTTTATTATGTGTAACAAAAAATTCGTCATAGAAGACTGCAGTGTGCTAAACAAGTTCAACACAGGTAGTGACCATAGATTGGTGAGATGTAAGATGCACCTCAACACTAAACTTGAACGTGGCAAGCTCATAAGACAAACAAAATGTATTGACATAACCAACCTTAAAAAACACCATAATACCTTCAAGTTAGAACTGAAGAACAGGTTCTCTGCTTTAGAAGGCCTAACATCGGAAGAAGTGGACATCTCTGAAGTTAACAGAAAAGTAACCAAAGCTCTTATGGAAACAGCAACAAAATTAGCTGGGTCTAAGAACAAGTTGCACGTGAACAAATTATCAGGAAAAACCAAAATGTTGATGCAAAGAAGAAGAGAGATGAGGACAACTAAAGATGTGACTTCCAAAGTGGAATATATAGAGCTATGCAAGACAGTAAGAAAAAGTATCAATGAAGACGTAAGGAAATTCAACTGTGAACTAGTGAGGAAAGCAATTGAAAACAACCAAAGCCTAAAGATAGCAAAGGGGCATCTCAGTAAGGGAAGAAAACAGATTATGGCACTGAGAAAAGAAGATGGTTCTGTAACAAGAAATAGAGGCGAAATTTTGACAAGAGTGAAAGATTTCTACTCCAAATTATATGAAAGGGATGATATATGCACTCTAGACATCATGAAAGATACCAGTACCAGAGTTCCTCCAGTCCTTCCAGCAGAAGTTGCACATGCAATCAAGAACATGAAGCGGGGAAAAGCTCCAGGAGAAGATGGAATTACTGTAGACATCATACAAGAAGCAAGTGGAGAAATCGAAACAGTACTCGCCCAAATTTTCACTCGATGCCTTAATGAAGGAAAGATTCCTGAGGATTGGAACACCGCTACAATGATCCTGCTACATAAGAAAGGGGACATTGAGGATCTCGGAAACTACAGACCTATTAGCCTCCTATCAGTGGTTTATAAAATCTTCACTAAAGTTCTTTCACACCGTTTGAAGGTAACACAGGAAATGGCTCAACCGAGAGAACAAGCTGGATTCAGGAGTGGCTACAGCACTATAGTTCATATCCACGTACTGAGAGAACTAATTGAAAGAGCGAGGGAATATGAACTTCCATTGTGCATGGCTTTTATCGATTATGAAAAAGCCTTTGATTCGGTGAAACCATCAGCAGTTACAATGGCTCTGAAAACCTGCGGTATTGAAAATGCATGCATTAATATTATTAATAACATCTATGAAAATGCAAGTGCAAAGATTAGGCTGTTTGAAAATACAACACACGTAAAAATTGGAAAGGGAGTGAGACAAGGTGACACCATATCTCCGAAGCTCTTTAATGCCACATTGGAGGGTGTTTTTCAGTCGCTGAGCTGGGAAAACAAGGGGATAAAGATTAATGGAGATTATCTAACCCACCTTCGTTTTGCTGATGACGTGGTCATTTTTGCAACTACCCCATCAGAGCTGCAGAGTATGATCCAGGAACTTGCTGACAAGAGTAAAGAAGTGGGATTAAAAATGAACTTTCAGGAAACAAAAGTGATGTTCAATGCTTTTACAAGAAATGAAGATTTATCGATTGATGGAGAAAAGCTGGAGATAACAGACACGTACGGTTATCTTGGACAGCAGATATCAAGTGAGGGTCACATTGATGAAGAAATTAATCGGCGTAAAAAACTTGCCTGGAGAGCTTTTGGAAGAAACAGCATAATTTTCAAGAGCAATATGCCATTATGTCTTAAAAGAAAAGTGTTTGATCAATGCATCCTTCCAGTGCTTACGTATGGTGCAGAGACGTGGACCTTAACTAAAAGAGACATACAAAGGCTGCAGACAACTCAAAGGTGCATGGAGAGGTGCATACTTGGTGTAACCAGGAGAGATAAGAAGATGAACTCTTGGATCCGAAAAATGACAAGAGTGGAAGACATCATGATCAGAGTTAAATCCCTGAAATGGCAATGGGCTGGACATACTGCCAGAAGGACAGATCATCGATGGACAGCCGAAATTTTAGATTGGATTATAAGGGACAGGAAAAGACCCAGAAGAAAACCACATGGGAGATGGGTGGATGAAATTCGAAAGTATGCAGGGGTCACATGGAGGATACTGGCACAAGACAGACCGTTGTGGAGGAAACTTGGGGAGACCTTCGTCCAGCAGTGGATTGATAATGGTTGACAATGATGATGATAATGATGATAAAGGGCTCTGCATGTCTGAGGAAAAGCCGTGATAGTTTTGTAAACATGATATCTGTAGACCCCCTTTTTTATTTCGTGCGGTATTCGTTTTGCATGAGCTCATGGGGTAAAAAATATTTTTCAATAAAACAATCTGAGGAGCGAAATCGGGGGATTAAGGGTAATGTGAAGGAACGATAATGCGGTATATTTAAATTCGCATTGTTGCAATTCCATGTATCAGGTGTTCGTTGTATGTAGCGGCGTATTTTTTTATTTCACAGCTCATTTTCGTCGAAATTGAAAACTTGCTAATAATTTTGATGTAGAAATTTGTTGGTTCACATTGGCACCCGAATATTCCTTCTGCCCTATTTATGCGATATATCATGCGTTGAATCAAACACTGAATGTACCTTTCTATGTATTTCTCACCTACTCCTCGCTGTTACAGGTAGCGCTGCTATCTCTATTGCTGCTCGTTGCTTACAAATAGCTTGCATTGGGTTTGCCAGTATATTCTCCGCCAAGGTCTTTGGGTGTTCCCCAGCTGCATTTTCTGGACATTCTCCCCCAGCTAGGTTTTTTCTGCTGCTGGGTCATCTAACCGTGACCGAAACAATATTTCCTTCTTGATGGGCAGTGGCGTTTAGTTTAAATTTCACGGCAGATTTTATTCACGAAAATTTAAAAATAAATCTTTTACGTACGTATTTGCATACTATTTGAAACTCTTAAAATAAAAATTCTATATTTCCATGTAATATTTGTGTATCATATTGTTGCTCTGAAGGCCCTTGTTTGTGTCATAAGTTGTGGAAATAAATTTGGGCTAATGTTTGCATTGAGTTTCCTGTTTTCTTTAGGGAAAGAATTAATGACGTAAAAAAAAACAACATATGCGTGTAAATAATTACTTTCAGTTGAATTGCACCTCGGGAAACATTCTTAACGATTTTTTTTGTCATGTTACGAATTGGGTCCACTGATCATACTGTGCATAGTTATTTGTTCTTCGGGACAGTCTTTCTATGCATGCAGTCGACCAGATAAAATTTGTTAATTGGTGTTTAGCAAACGAACCCTAAAAAATTTGAATGAATTGCGGTGCATCGATTTCTTCAGCTTCGTAAATTCTCAAGTTTAAGAATAACAAAGTAAAAGATCGCCTACCCAAAGTAAACAAGTAATTCACACAGAAATAATACCATCAACATTTCATAGTACTTGGCTGTTTCTATGTAAATATGTTTATATACAGTAAACTTTGTATTTACTGCCTTGGTGGTTCAGTGGTCTAAGCGCTGACTTACGACCATTTGTCTGAGAAGGGTCCCGATGAGGCATGGATTTTGTGTTTGTCTTATGTAACTGGCTCTCTCTCTTTTGTGGTACCAGTGGCCCTAAATGAGGGACGGGCGATTGCTTATAGGCTACCGAGTTGCTCATGGTGGTCTTTAAACCGTTAATAAAAGAAAAACCGAACATAGTCTGTATAGAAACAGCAGGTGGAATAATTATGGTATTATTTCTGTGTGAATTACATAAATTCTCAAATCTCAATGAGAAATTGTTGGTAATCTTCAACTTGACACCCAGTTGTTTAAGATGTTAGTTTGTGTTGCAGATAGTTTTGGTTTTCTATCCTATGAGATGTACACCTGTTTCATTTTTCTGCTACGCTTTTTTCCATCTTATGGTGCTAAGAATTTAAAAAGGGTGACTTTTCTGCTGATAGCCTTTATCAAGCTATGAAAAAAATATATTTTTGTAACAAGATTATGATCCTATAACTAACATTACTTAGGTAGATGGATCCTAAGAAATAAAAAAATACTGTCATGAAGCATTTAATACCAGGGTTTTACATCCTCTGAAATTTGCGTGCTGTATGTTACTAACTCCCTTGATTTCATATCTGCTGACTTTTATTCCAATGTGTGCTCAACAGAGTAGCAGAATGTAAATGTACGCTATACACCGATAGTTTCCAAATTATTAGCAGATTTTGCAAATAGTTTTTGCTTGTACATTAAAAAAAATATAAATGTTTTTTTACAGCAATTAAAACACTTACTCAGATTAATAGCCCTATACTTAATTCTATTTTGACTTGAACTTTCACTTGTTTTTCACATCTGATTTCTTTTATTTTTATAGACGTTTTTGGTCTCTAGATTTTATCAACACCTATCTCAATGTGTAGGAACTGTATCAAAAGTTTTGTTTACACAGAAAGAATTTAAATGTTATTGACAGGTTCCTCTTGCAGTTATTTTGTCCTCATTGGAGTCTTTAATGTTCTGATAATTAATTATTGTTTTATTAATTTTTCTTTAAATTATCTCATTCTACTATTGCGGTTCAAGGTTGTTTGCAGCAAGTTTTCTGTTTCAATGGTTATGTATGCATATATATTTTATTTTTATACAACTCTGGGTGCTCAAGCTTTGAACATAAAAATTTAATGTGTACCTGAGTTTTAAATGATTGGCCCACTGAGTGCTCTAGCTCCGAATGAGTCTCTTTGGTACTGGAGTTCAAAACATGTAGTACAATTGGTGTTCAAGCTCTTTACATGTCTGACTATTCATCTGAGATGGGTCTGGGTTCAAATCCAATTGAGACATCGATGTTGAGGTTCTCTTATGGCATTGGCTCTCTCCTTTCCCTGGAACCAGTGGCCCTAAATTAGGTATGGGCGACTGCTTGAGTCCACTGAGTAGCTCACAACGGTCGTTAAACTTGTAGTCAAAAAAAAAAAAAAGCTCTTTACGTATTCACACACACAGATCTACAATGAAATGTCATTATATCTCGTGTGATTCTATCATGAAGTTCACATACCATTACGTGACCACAAGGTTCTTCAGGAAGACGCTTTGACGTCTGTAAATTCAGTTTTACACGTTATGTAAAGTGGATACAGTCTGCGGTGGTGCATTAAATTATTCAATTAAGCAATAAGTCAGAAGTCCTAAAAATGTTACTCACGGAAGTGTGTGTTCAGTCCGATGTCAGTAGTTATTGAGAGTTTCGTAGTCCAAAGTTGCATCTTGCTTCAATATGGTGAGTTGTTAGGGTTAGCTCAAAAGCCATTTCGTCAACAGTTGTACCCTACTTCGATTATGTCCAGTTGTTAGGGTTAACTCAGTTCTGGCTGTGTCGACATCCTATTGAATGGGTAAAGGTTTCCAGGTAACAATTAAAGATTATTGAGTTAGAAGAAGAAAAAATGAAATCGTAAAATGTAACTCTTAACTCAAGAATCTTTAATTGTTATCTGGAAACCTTTACCCATTCAATAGGATGTTGACACAGCCAGAACTGAGTTAACCCTAACAACTGGACATAATCGAAGTAGGGTACAACTGTTGACGAAATGGCTTTTGAGCTAACCCTAACAACTCACCATATTGAAGCAAGATACAACTTTGGACTAAGAAACTCTCAATAACTACTGACATCGGACTGAACACGCACTTCCGTGAGTAACATTTTTAGGACTTCTGACTTATTTCTTAATTGAATAATTTAATGCACCACCGCAGACTGTATCCACTTTATAGAACGTGCAAAACAGAACTTACAGATGTCAAAGCGTCTTCCTGAGGTACAATGGAATGTCTCTACAGGTCATTTGTTGCATGATTTAATAGGTTATAGAATTCTAATACATGAATGGATATGTAATGAAGCATGCTGTTAATATTTCTTATGCACCTTTAACAGTTATGTCTTTCAATTACGATCCCTTGAGTGATGTATAATTGACATGCTACCATATTCTATTTGTGTGCCCTTATATGCATGTACGTATATACATATATACACAGACGTGCCAACTTTCAAGATTTAGGCGGGACATTCCAGACTTTTGGCCCTTCTGTCATCCAGATGAATGTCAAATTCTCTTGATTTTTGCTGAGAATTAGCTGTTGAGATGGTCAAAATTCCATCAATCACCATGATTTCGAACCGCCTGTGAAATCTTTTTCTTTCTTCATCAATGCAAGGCATCATTACAGTCATCAGTTTTGTACTTTCCCCCTCTTTCTTTCTGCAAAAAGAAAGCCACCCTGGTGGCGCAGTGCTCTAAGCGCTGACTTCTGACCAGTCGTCCGAGATGGGTCAGAAAACATTTGCTTTAAAAAAATGTCTCCCAGTCCAATTGTTATACACCTTCAGCTAGGAGCTCACCTACTCTGGCAGTAGAATGCCAGGGAGGTTTGTAATTGATTGATAGATGGAAGCTGCCCTACCTTCTCCTTGCAGTTCAGTCTTTCAACCCCTCACCTTAACATAGCCAAGTACATTCTACAGTTGATTTGCAGTGAATTCACTTGAAGACAAAAGAGAGTAAAGAGTTGGCCTCCCTTTGTAATGAAAAGCGATGTTAGTATGATGCTTTTTGTCGTCTTCGCGTACAGCCTAAAGGAGAAACAAAAGACAGTTGGCTGCTATTTTATTCATAAAAAACAACAACAAAAAAAAACAAACAACAACATGCAAGCCATTTTACGTTTTTATTATCTTGCGGAATTGATGTACCTGTAAACAAATGTTAGTAGGGGGAGGGGGTGTTGATTTTTGTGCTGTTTTTCTTCTTCTCGAGAACGTTTAGTGGACCAATAATACTACTTCTGGAAAATTGTCCCTACGTCTGGATAAATAATGTCAACAAAAAATATCGCTCTTGTGATTTTATGAGCTGTTAAAATCTCCCGATTTTCAGATTTTGAAGGTTGGCATGTCTATATATATATATATCATCACTTCCTTCATCACTCAATGTATGATTCCAGAACTGTATCTTGGATGAAAATCTTCTAAAACTTTATATTGTTTTGTACAGATCTTGAAATTGATAATCAATGGTTGTACTGTTAGTTTTATGTAGTGCATAGTATAAATATCTTAAAAATATGTTCCTGTTAACATATTTTTTTTAAGATCTTTATTCTAAAACTGTACTTTACGTTGTCTTCATGTTGTTTTATATTCAGCTTAAAATTCTGTGAACCATGTAACTTTGATCTTCTCTAAATAGAGATATCAAGAGATTATTGGAAATATTCATGTGTTGTCACAAAAAATATTGTACATTCACGTGTATAAGCCACACAGGACAAAGTTGCATATCTGAAAAGCTGGAAATTAAATGGTAAACCTTGAATATAGTTGTATCCAGCTGTCGAAAAGTGCTGTCGCCCAGGGCTGTCAAACAAATTATCCATGCCACCACAGAAAACAACACTGAAGAACATGTAATTCAAGAATTCACGAGCCCTGGAAAAAAAAAGTAAATCCTGTATTTATTTTTTTCTTAGGGAAAGATAAGCTAATGGCTGAAGGTAAAACATTACTTTTATTTTTTTGGACAGAGCTGTACATGACTTGGATACTATATGCACCCCCCACCCCCTTCCCCTGCGTGTCCCGTGTTTTGATTCTGGCCACTAAAAAAGTTAGCTGGTCACCAGATTTCTGTTTTTCTACCCCTGGTTGTATCTGTTTATTTGCTTCCTTGTGAACAACACTGTAAGTTTAAATCGAATTCAAAAATTCTTTATGCGTCCAAGAACTGCAAGTGTGAGAATAATCGGGTTTTTTCCCCGTTTTGTTCAGAAGACTCCCCTCCTCCCAGATAGCATACACTAAAGTAGCAATTTGGTAGGAATACCCAGTAATAATCAAACACGTACCATTCTTACTTGCATAGACAACTAGGACATTGGAATGGCTTTATAAACAGCTCACTGGAAAGAATTCAGATGTGTACTAAGCAGCACAGATAATGGCAATATGAGCGAGACATAATTTAAGGGAGCCGCCTTGACGAGCCCAGGAGCAGAAAGTTTCTAAAACTGCAATGCACATCGCAGAACTAAGTCGATATATATATATATATTTTAGTGTAGTTCTGATTTGCTTGCAGGAAGTGTTTTTGTAACATATTTTTTTGTTAAATTCTGAATTTAAATTCCTTTAGAACATTTTTTTCATTTTTTTAAATCTTTGATTTGCAAGAGCTCACTCACTACCCCCACAAACCTCAGACTGACCAGTCTTTCCCCATCTACACACACAAACACACACATCCATCCACTCCTACCATTTGGGATAGCAAGAGATTTTGTTTGTCCCTGTGCCTTTTGAAAGACCCCTTCTCGCTACTATGTTGTCAAAGGGAGAGGCACCAAGCCATGTTAAACCGCATGATAATTCTAGGGAGGGTGTTTGTTAGGTGTCCGTCCTGGAAAAAATTACCTCTAGTCAACAACAGAACATTTGTGCTGTCTGCGTGTGGCTTTTATTGTTCTCAAACAAAAATGTCTGTGAGAGAAAAGGTTGCTTTTTTCGAATGTTTTAGTCAAATAATTTAAAAAAAATTTAAAGCTGCATTATCAGTTTAATCGTCCTGGGAAAACGGTAAAACACAGTTCGATTGGCAAAAAAAAAAATTGTACTAAATTTATTTTCTAATCAGTTAGCAAATGCAAATAAAATTGAATGTTGAAATAGCAAATACGGAAGATAATTCAAGAAAAAGACCCCGAGAGAACAGTGCTGCTGTTACAGTCGTCAACGGTAATGAAATCAGCGAACTGCCTGTTCAGTTTCAAAAGTGTAAACGATCTCAACTTCTTTAAGTAGTGCTGTACATATATATGAAATTTGGTCAAAGTGTAGCACGCTTTGTCTGCAGAACATTTACAGCCCTTGGAAGTCATGCTGCAGAATATTCAACATAATTCTGCTTCTGGGCCGCTTCGGTGATGCAGTGATCTAAGCGCTGGCTTCTGACCATTCGTCTGTGAAGGGTCTGGGTTCGAATCCTGTGAGGTATGGATGCTATGTTTGTCTTACAACACTGGCTCTTGCCCTTCTGACGAACCAGTGGCCCTAAATTAGGGATGGGTAATTGCTTATAGCCCATCAAGTTGCTCATTTTGGGTGTTAACCTCCAAATTAGAAAAAAAAAAAAAAAATGATTTAAACGACTTTGACGGAAACATGATAGTGGGGTCTAGACAAATGTAAACATCTGAGAAACACCAAAACTTCTATATGGAAGAAGCAGGTTTCATTCTACGATTAAAAAAAGGGCAGGGTGCAGACTTTGAAAAAGGGCACTTTTTCAACAGAAAAGGGCTTAATTCTTTATTTTTATTTATTTAGTTATCTAAATGAAATAAAGTTGCACATAATAATATGCAAAGGTTTAATTATTTAAAAAAGGACACATGATTTTACTGGAGCTTTGAAAGAACTGTAAATGTTAGTGTTTAGCATATCAGGAATAATTCCAGAGTAAGTACTCTTCAAGCAGTATATTTTCATCAATATTGTGTCAGAAATGCATACAGGGAAGTTTTCAGACAGTCTGAAGTTCATATACACTGTTGTCCAAAAGTTAAGGTGGACGTCTAGTAATTTTGCTTCCTATACTTCCAATGGGCAAACTTCTGTACACATTTTCTTCACAATTAATGCTTTTGCAAAGGTGAAAAATTGAACACCGATTAAAATAACTTGATATTATAACTTGGAATACTTAATATTTTCTAAAACGTAACCATAATTATATTAAAAATTAATAACTTTTCCTTTAGTGGTGTTGAGACCAGAAAAAAGATGGTGCGACCTGTACATTGAGGATGTCAGTAGACAAACAAATGTTGGATTGCTTAATTACAGTTATGTTTTAGAAAATATTAAGTATTACAAGTTATAATATGAAGTTATTTTAATCGATGTTCAAATTTTTATCCTTGGGAACGCATTCATTGTGAAGAAAATGTGTACAGAAGTTTGCCCATTGGAAGTATAGGAAGCAAAATCACTAGATGTCCACCTTTAGGACAGATCACATTTTTATGTAGAAATGAAAATATTATGTCTGTAGCTAAATTTGGCAGTCGATTTATTGCCAGCCCTGAAGCAGAATCTTTTTCAGGAGTCTGCAATGCAGAAAGGAAAAGCTAAAAACTGTCTGCAAGATAAAGGGAAGCCTGAATATTATTTTTTTAAATACAATTTTTAGTCAAACTAGCTTTGCCCTGATAAGAAAAAAAGAAACATTTTATTTTATGCAGAATTTAACCTTAAATTTTTTTTTCTTTTCTTTAGCGTTTAGTTAATTGATTAAACTTTCAACTGCTTCCTTTAAAGGATGGTACACATTGTGCTTTTATTAGTTCCTGCAGCAATTATGTTTTATTGGGGGCCTCATCAGCTGATGATTTAGACAGCTGTGTATGATCATGTCAACTTTGGAAATGATAGTAAATATATATACATATACATATTTCATTTGTTTGTAAAACTGGTGCCCATATAGGATTTTTTGTTTGGAATGCTTTTGTGCACTGACTACAGGTTTTGAGAAAAATTTACTAAATTTGTGAAAATGTGGTGGGAGCATTTTCATTGATACAATTAAATCCCAAAAAATTATGAAATTAAAGTGAGGAACAAGGCTTGTTCTTGTAAAGCAAAAATAAAAAAAATTCTCTCATCAATGTGAAATAAAATTATCCGGAAGTAAATAAAAAAGGAAAAAATTGTGACCATCAGCTATTGGAATGCTACATAATCAGTGTTCGAAGTGTGATGGTATGGCATACCGGTAGTTAACAAACATGGAAGTGAGCATACCACCAGTTAAAAAAAACATTAGTTACCATCCCGGTATGTAATAAATTATAAACCTGTCACAAACTACGTAAAGAAATTAGGATGAAAGCACAAATTTTAACGCGCAAATCGGCAAAGGACATTTTTAACAGATAAAATTGATAAATGATTAGCAGCTGGGACTGAAAAGATGGTAAGTGCTCTGCTGCTACACTACAGTTTTAGTGTAGCAGCAGAGCACTTACCATACTGAAGCAGAATGACTTTCAATTTAAAATCTTGGTTTCGACCATACCGGCAGTAGCTCTATGTCACTTCGGCCACTGTACATAATACATATATCAAACCGACCATAGGACAAAAGAGCTGAACTTTTTACTCAGGTGAAAAATCAGAATGTGCAGCACGAAACTGTGAATATAACACAGCACGAGCAAGATGGAATTGTTCACTGTAATTTATTTATGTACGAGCAGATATTAAACTGGTACACACCGCTGTATTCATTAAATTACTGAACTCAAAACAAAATAAAACTGTTTTAAAAGGTATTGCTTCAAACAGCTTTTTTTTTTTTTTTGAACATCAGCTCAATTTTTCTCTTGTGTTGCTTTCTTCTCAGAAAGTTCCACATCCATATTTGTCTTTTGTTAACTCTGCAGCTGCCCAACAATCTTTGCTTAGTTTTCCTTCTGTTGATGTCATTTCCTTCCCATTCCTTCATTCTCACTTTTTTTAATCCTTTTATTCTTTCAGACAACAATAATTTATCCATCATGCAGAAATAACTTTCAGCCTGAGGACCTTGAAAGCTGTCACCACTTTAGATAAATGGTGCAACTTTCAGAATATGAATACTTTTGAACACCATGCATCAATTTGAACAAATTTTCAAACTTCGTCACTTCCGTTCTTTTTGGAAAATTTCCCCTCCCTTATCAAGCTTAAGTGCAGGCATTTATAGGGGGAAAGTAACATTTAACAACACACAATAGTGAGAAATTGCAGGAAGAAAAAACTACATTTTCGGGAGAAATCTTCGCTTCGACCGACAGAGACTTCCCCTGTTTTTGAGCTGAAATGCAGCTTTGTGGAATAAAATGATATTTAAGAACACTACTGGGCAGAAGGAACAGTGCATGATGGGAGAAATCTTTGCTACGTCTAACTTCCGTTTTCGAAAGTTTCAAAGAACGGAATTCCATCCTCAAATGGAAAGCAACCCCTTCCCATTCCCCTCGAACTTTCTGTTCAGTTGTGCATTGATCTCGAGACGAGAATGCCCAAAATGATAACAAAAATGGCGGAATTCTTCCAATACACGGAAGAATCTCGTGCCTGAAGTCTACAGGAAAATCTTGCGTCGTCTCAACTTCCATTTGCTGAAATCGTTGCCCACAGTTTCTTGCTGAAATAAAAACATTTATGCAATAACATGATATTTTACAGCAACACTGGACATAGACAACATTGTGAGAAAAAAGAAATTACGATTACGGAAAAAATCTCCACTCCGTTTAACTTCCGTTTTCGAAAGTTTTGAAAAACAAAATACATTCCCCAGATGGAAAACGACCCCTTCCTATCCCCCCCATTTATCTCCAGTTCTGCATCGATCTTGTGATTTGACCCAAATAATGACAAAAAAAAAAAAAAAAAAAAAAAAGGATTCCTCGGAAAAATCTTATGTACAACAATACAGCTGTGGAAATGCAACAGGGGATGTTAAAAATGCGTAGAAGTACGATTTTACTAAACACCTGAATTTAACTAAGATGAAGTTATCTGGAAGAAAAAAAAATACTGCGACCATCAACTTCCGGAATGTCACAGAAACAGAGAATGAAATGTTGCAAACGCTAAAAAATATGGCTCTTGAAAAAAAAAAAAAAAAAAACACATACTTTTAATAATAACTGAAGCAAAGCTATCTGGAAGCCAAAAAAGGAAAATTTGCAACTATCAGTTCCCGGAATACCGCAGCATAATATGCCCATAAAAACGGAGTAGGAACGATAAAATATGTGCAAAAGTGGTTTTTGGAAAAAATAAAATAAAAAAATTCATAAATCTAACTGAGGTGAAGCCATCTGGAAGAGCAAAATGAAAAAAATTTGGATGTCAACTTCCGAAACACTGACAGCCGCAAAAACGGAGGGAACATTGAAAAGGCTTAAAAAATATTGCTCTTGTTAAAAATAAAAAAAAATAAATCACGTATATCTAACTGACACGATGTTATGCGGATGCTAAAAGAGAAAAATTGCGGGCACCAGTTTCCAGAATGCAGTGCAAGACGGAAGTGGTGGAAACGGAGACGGCGTTAAAAAGTGCTCAAAATTTTCGCTTCCTAGGTTCATTATAGAAAGAAAGCAATATTCTTGTTAAGTCAAAGTTACCTGTTTGTAAAACAAGGAAGAAGAAGAAGAAAATTAAAATAAAATGAAATAAAACTGAGCAAGTGTTACTTCACAATCGTTCTGGGTGGTGTAGTGGCTAACATACTCGGGTGCTATCCGGGAGAGTGGGTTTGATTCCTACTCCAGGACGACGAAATTTTCAAGTTTTTGAATGTTATCTGACTTACCATCCATGTCATATTCACAACAAAAAACAGATTCACATCTTCAAAATTCAATTGTTACTTGATTTATCGACTTAACTTCACGTAGCTGAAAGCGGGATCCAACGGAAAAATCGCACAAAAATTTCCCTTCCTTTGCTTTAAAATTGAAAGGAATGCTTGAAACAACGAATGCTAAAGAAATTGCCAGAAAAAACAGTCTGCACCCCTTTCCAAAAAACTGCGACTGGCATAGCCATGTTGTGCTGTCTCTGTTCCTGGGGTTGAGTTGAGTAAATAGTTAATGAAATAAATAATATAAACTTTTGAAACTTTGTGAAAGCAATCTGCAAGGGTTAAAGGAATCTGCGGCACCTGCCGCAGTGCCGTATTGACCGAAGGTTATAATTAGAATACTGATGGCTAACTTTGAGAGGGTTTTAGGATCGTACAAATTTCATGTAGGCGGGCTGGGAATAGGAACACGAAGGGTGGGAGCGCTTAGGAGTGGATGCAGAGACAGAGTAAGGGGGAAGGGGAGAGTAGAGGGAGCAAATACTGGTCACCACTTTTGTCAGTAATTTGTACAAACTTGTTTCTTCCCCAGTGGTTCAGAGGGCAGGTCCTTTTGTCTTAAATCTCACACTTCCTTCCTTCCCTGCCGGCATAGAGAAACAATAAGTGATTGTATCTTATCGGTTCCTGTTTTCTAGGAATCCTAACCAACGTGGGTCATTATGACTTTCTAGACGTAGACGAGAGGTTAATATGGAATCTGTGCGCTATTTTGGTTTCACGGCAGTGTAGGATTGATTAAGGCAGGTCCCTGCGCGCGTTTTGCAGTTTCCATTTTAGGGCGCTCAGGATGGGATTTTTAAAATTTAAAACGCAGTAGGTTGAATAATTTTAGCGCGAGGGCGGGCAGGGTGGAATTTTTCAAACCTGAAGGTGGGCAGGACGCGCCGCCCTGCAAAAAATGCTTAGAATGAACCCTGGAAGAACAACTGTATCATGGGTGTATGATAAGCAGTCCATGAACAGCAAAGCAAGCAGTCTTTCTGAGGGTGGAAATAAATGGTTGATGTTCCACGGCAGTGGTGGCAGAGAAGAGTGTTCAAGGCAATGTTTCAGCTGGCTCAAAAAATTCTGTAGCAAAAATGCTAAAATGGGGGAAAAAGTTGTAGCAAAATGCTAAAGAAAGTTAGCCACTTTTGTCATTCAGCAAATCATAACATCAACTGAATCATTCACACCAACAATGCATTGGACATCAGTGGAAAACTGATGTTTATGGCCTTGGGAAAATGCCATAGACATCACAGTTGATTCAGGTTAAAACTTAAACTTTGAATGGCGAAAGGGATTTGATCCCTCTAGCCCCTATAATCTTATCCCACTCTTTATGGAGTGATCTAGAGTGTATGGAGGGGGAGGAGAATAATTGAGCCAACAGGTGAAGTAGGAACATAGCTTAAGGATTAAGAAAATAACGTCGGTGAAGTGTGAATCGCTGCAGAATTTCTGAAACTAGTTTTCACGGAATCAGAAAAGTTAGAGCAGAATCTGCTGGTGCCATTTTGCTATGGACACTAATTTTTCTGTCTTATTTTGGATTAAGTCGTAGCCTTTTGCGATAATAGCGACCGTAGCTTAAACTCTGGTTCAGGGTAAGAGACCAGCTCCGCTTCATCAAATAACAGCAGCAATATGGAGAGGAGAATTTCAGAATGCACAGCCCTCCACACATTGACAAAAATGGGATATATAATAGCAGATGCCCCCTTTGTGTGCCACTTGTCTCTGCTAAAAAAAAAACTAACAAATTCATCTGCAGTGGGTATGAGAACACCAAAACTGGACACTTGAGGACTAGAGAAACATCACCTGGTCCAGTGAATCATATTTTCAGTTAATACACTCCCATGGATGGGCTGGAATATGGGTTCAGCAGCACGAATCGACGAATCCCTGCTGCCTAGCATTAACTGTTCAAGCTCGTGGAGGTGGCATAATGATGTATGATCTGTTATCATGGTAGGCTGTGGATCCCTTAATACCTCTGGAAGAACATTGGGATGACACTAGGTATCTTAACATCGTTGTGGACCAGGGCATATCCATACGTGTTCATGGTATTTCCTAATGGAAAAGCCTACTTCCAGTGGGATAATGCACCATGCCACAAGGCTTGGGTCGTCATGCAGTGGTTCCAGAGGTATGACAGTGACTTCAAAGGGCTGAAATGGCCCCTACAGTCAGCTGATCACAACTCAATTGAACACCTGTGTTGTGAGATTGAGAAAGCCATTCATAAGAGAGAGATCCTCCTCTAAATATTCAGCTATTGATGGACACCATCACATCTGCTTTGATGAACATACCTGTAGAACAGCATATCATTGAATCCATGCCACATTGAATCAAGACTATTTTGAAGGCCAAGACTGGCCCAATACATTATTAAGTGGGCGCTCCTGCTATTTCAGTGTACATCAGAGTTGAGTTCGGGCTGAATTTTTAGAGCCAGAGCCCGAATTTTATATTGCAAGATAGAGCCCGGGCTCACACTGTGATTAACCTGTTTAGGCATTAAAAAAGGTTCTCTTCCAGACTTCCACTCTTTCCTCTCCATGCAATTAACCAATGTCTTTCTCAACTAAAAAGTAGGGAAGAGATGTCTATCTATTTTTATAGTTTCTTTGACCATTTATTTCTTGAAATTTTTCGGGGGACCGGGCATTAGGAAAAATTGGGAGGCACAACAATCTACGTCATACGTTGCTCAATAAAATTAGCAGGGAGCTGCCCATTGAGGTAGTGAACAAAATTTTGTCAACTTGTGATGTACTATCTATAGTTCTTAAAGAAAATTTTCATACATAGATACATACATATCACTAAGCTGTTCTCTGAGATTCAGAGGTTAGCTCCAAAAAGAAATACAAACCACCAGATATTTTTACTTAATGTTTTCATATCAAACTTCTCCATTTACAGCGATCTTGACATACAACTCGGGCTTCACTGATATCCATTACACGCTGTACACAAGATCTTTTATACTTCATACTCATAATCTTTTTCTCATGCAGACACTCCTTAATCTGATCCACCCATGTCTTCCTTGACCTTCCTCTGCCTTTCCTTCCTGCCACTTGGGCTAAAAAGATTTTCTTAGTAAGCATCTCATCACTCATTCTTTCAACATGGCCAAACCACCGAAGCATATTAGTCTCCACCTTGCTAACAACATTTTGCTTCACATCACACAACTGCAACACATCTTCATTCCTCACACAATGGGAATGTGTCTTACCACAAACCCCCCATAAGTAACGCATTTCTCCAGCACACAAACGACTTCTATGTTTCTTCTGTAGTACCCAGGTTTCACTACCATACATCAAAGTAGGAACAATTACAGTTTCATACACAGCCATGTGGGACTCTCTAGAGAACCCATCATTCCTGTGAAAACCTCCCAGTGCAGCTATGACTTTCAATGAAGAGTTCACTCGCCTACTAATTTCACCGTCCAATTTGTTCTCTCTGTCAAACAGGCTTCGTAAATACATAAACTCACTCACCTGGTCAATCACAGTGCCATTTATACTTACATTACATTCAGTGCTACTAGTTCCTCTCTCAAAAAACATAACTTTGGTTTTTCCCTTATTTATACTCAGTTAGAATTTCATGCAAACTTCGTACATCCGGGAAAACATACTCTGCAAATCACTTTTGCTCTCTGCCAACAGGACAATGTCATCAGCATACAGCAATCTGTACACACGGATATCACCAAGCCATAAACCAGTATTATCTGTATTGGCATCACACATGCACGCATCCATAAATATATTAAACAGCCATGGTGACATTACACAACCTTGCCTGACTCCTGCACCAATGGAAAACCATTTTGATAAAACACCATTCACTCGTACACAAGCTCTACTACCAGCATACATGGCTTTTTCACTATTAAGTAGATTCCCAGTAACACCATATTTATTCAATACCTTCCACAAAAGTCTCCTATTTACTCGGTTGTAAGCTTTCTCTAAATCTATGAAGGCAGCAAAAACTTTCTTACTAACAGCCAGACACTTTTCAATCATCATGCGTAATGCAAAAATTTGGTTAGTGCAGCCTTTACCAGGCATAAAAACCACTCTGAACATCCCACACTTTTTCTGATGTAAGATCCCGCACTTTTTCAATAACAACCTTACCAAACACTTTCCCTGGCACACTTAGTAGGCTAATACCACGATAGTTATTGCATTCGGTCTGATCACCTTTTCCCTTATACAAGGGAACAATAATAGCATCCTTCCAATCCCGAGGGACCATTCCTAACTCCCAGCACAACTGGCAAATTTCAGTTAACCAGTCAATTACAGAGTCCCCACCATATTTCAACATCTCAGAAGTTATGCCATCAACTCCCGGAGCCCTACCATTCTGAAGAGATTTTAGAGCTTTACCCACTTCTTCTCTTGAGATCTCTCCTGTGCTTCCATCCTTCACTGTGACATCATCTGCCTCTCTCAGAATCATCATTGCTTTCCTGATCTAATAACTCACAGAAGTATTCACCCCATCTTTCACTTAACTCATTGGGCTCCCATATCATTTCCCTGATCTTATTCTTCACACAACTTGCAACTTTGTTTCCCCTATTTTTTCTGAGTCTCGTGTACTTCCAGAAATACTTCCTATCTTTCCAAAAAGCCAGTTCATGCCTTTCCACCTTCTCCTTCCTATCTTTTGCCTTATTCTGGTGAACCAGCTTAGCAGCTTCACTCTTCTTACAGTGATATTCATCCACAGAAACTCTACCTTGCAGCATCCCCAAATAGTCTTCCTTCTTTCTCTTTACTGCCTTTTCAATCTCACTATTCCACCAAGCATCACCTCTATTGTTACCCACTATTGCAGTGTCACAGACCTCTTTAGCAGCAGTGACAACACAGTGTTCTTAAAACATTCCCACTTTTTTTCTACATCCCTCTCACCAGAGTTTAGCTCTTTCAGTCATTCTTTGAGTAAGTCAGAATAATGCTGATGATCTTCAAGGAGCCTATCAACCTTTATTCTTTCTTTCCTGGGCTTCTTCCTATTTCTTTTCCTCCAACCAACATTAAGTTTCAATCATGACACTACCAAGTAATGATCAGAACCAACATCTTCACCTCTCAACTCTCATCATATGGTGTCAACAACTAAGTGTTTCAGACGCTGATCGTAGACAACAAAATCTATCACACTCTTTTGACCAAGTGTGCGATTTTCCCAAGTATATATATGGATATACTTGTGGTTGAAAAACATATTAGATACACACAAACCATTCTCAATGTAGAGTTCAATTAATCTTTCACCATTATCATTTACACAAGGATCATTAAATTTACCCAGAACATTGTCAGAAATTGCATTCTGCACACCTACTCTAGCATTGAAATCCCCTGCTATTATAACCTTTTCTTTAGCACCAAACTGGCTCAAAACAGCTTTTAGCCCATTCCAGAAATCTTCCTTCGTATCAGAAGGTTCCGAGTCACAAGGAGCATACACTACAGCAATTATAATTCTCTGAAGTTTCACTTTCAAACAAATCCAGAAAATTCTCTCACTTACGCAATTATAGTGAATCAAGTTGTTCTTAATCTTTTCACTTAAAATCACTCCTACACCAGCCTGTCCTCTCACATTATCCAATGCTCCAGACCACACACTCACCATTCCATTCACTTCTACCCCAATTTCCTTCTTTTTGGTTTCACTTACACACAGCACATCCAATCTATACATTTTTATCTCCTCAATCACCTCATTCCTCTTGCCATTTATACCTCTAGTATTCCATACACGAATCTTACATTCACTTAGCCGAGATCTCTTTCTCATACGCTGTTTTGAAAGTCCAGGTCGATTTCGTGGTGGACCATCCTTCTCAAGTGTGGTAGGTCCACCATATCCCACCCTTGAGTCCTTTTTAATATTTCTTTTTGTCCTTTTAATCAGGTAAGTACATCAGTGTGGGGAGTTAGCTCATAGCTGACGGTTCCAGTTGGTTATTCAACCTAAGGATTCTGGAACAAATTCCAGTGAGTTGGGGTCTTTTCGCCAATGTTACGCAGAACTAGCTGGCACCTCTCCAAGATTCACAGAGGCCTTAGTTGCTGTTGTGTGTGCCATTGTTACCACAGAGTGCCCTGAGGAGGCAAACCCATCGTTCACTACGACCACCTGCAAAGAAACTTTTCCTTCGCAGAAATTCAGTAATTCATGGCCTATGGTATTCAATATCCAAGTCCAGGAATCAATACCCCTGCCGAGTTCCCACTCCCCATCTAGACCCACTTGTCGAAGAATTATATTTAACAACTAGAAAGTGTAAAGAAAGTCTTGTGTGCTAAACCATACAAAATCAAATTAAACAAAAAAAAAAAAAAGGAAGATAATTCTTTCCCTCTCTCAGAGTCCGAGCCTGAGCCCGAACTCCATTAAGTGTTATGCAGTCTGGGCTCGTTTTCAGGCTTAGGCTTGGCCCGTCTCAGTTCTGTTGTAGATACACGCAGAATGATATCAGCACCTCGTTGAATGCACACCAAATCGAACCAAGGCTTTTTTTTTTTTTAAGGCAAGTGGCAGCCTAACAGGCTATTAAGGCCATTGTTCCTAATAATTGGCTATTTCAGTGTAGATACCTGTAGAACGATATCAGCACCTCATTGAAACCATGCCAGATTGAACCGAGGCTTTTTTTTTTTTTAAGGCAGAAAGCAGCCTAACAGGTTATTAAAGCCATTGCACCTAATAATAGGCTACTTCAGTGTAAATACCTGTAGAACGATATCAGCACCTCACAAAGAAAGGTGACTTGATCACGCTAGTTACGTTAACTAAAACTTTTACAAAAAGTTCGTAAGTTGGAAGCTTTCGACCTTATCTTAGGTCTTCATCACGCCAATCTTTTTTTTTTTTTTTTTTTTCATTGGCGTGATGAAGACCTAAGATAAGGTCGAAAGCTTCCAACTTACGAACTTTTTGTAAAAGTTTTAGTTAACGTAACTAGCGTGATCAAGTCACCTTTCTTTGTTAATATTGTTACGTGTTTTGCCCATAATCGTCATCAGCACCTCATTGAATCCACGCCAAATCGAACTGAGGCTTTTTTTTTTTTTTAAGGCAAAGAGCAGCCCAACAGGTTATTAAGGGAGCTGTTCCTAATAATTGGCTACTTCGGTGTAGATACCTGTACAACGATATCAGCACCTCATTGAATCCATATCAAATCAAACCGAGGCTTTTTTGAAGGCCAAGGGTAGCTGAACAGGTTATCAGATTGGTGTTCCTAATAATTGGCTACTTCAGTGTAGGTCTACACAGTGCGGCAATTAAGTAATGAAAGTGATTTTTTTTAAAAATCCTGGTAAAACACATGTGTTGGGAAGCATGTTTTTTTGATGAATCATTTATCAGCTATGTGGTGGCAGCAGCATTTGAGTGAAAATTGTGCAGATGATTATTTGCGCTGTGTGCGACCAGAGTAACAGAATGTGGATGTACGCTGTACGTGGATAGTTGTTTCCAAATTATTACCAGATTTTGCAGATAGTTTTTGCTTGTGGATTAAAAAAAAATTGTTAGTTACAGTGCTGTAAATAACATTTTATTTTAATTTGCAAATTTTGAAGGTTAATTTTAATAACATTTTATTTTTATTTTGCTATAATTGCTCAATTATAACACTTAGTCTAGGCTTTACTCAAATTTATATACTTAATTCAATTTTAACTGTAACTTATTTTTCACATCTGCTAAGTGCATTTCTTTTTACAAACATTTCTGGCCTCTAGATTTTATCGAGGCCTGTTTGTGATGTATAGGAACTGTATCAAAACTTTCATTTACGCAGAAAAAGAATTTCAATTTTATTACCAGGTTCCTCTTGCAGTTGCCACATATTAAATTAAATTTTTTTGTTATATATTTTCTAAGTCTACTATTTTTGAATTAAGTTGTTGAAAATGCTACTTATGGGACTGTTTTTCTGGATATAAAAACCTTCTTCAATTATTTACTCTTTTTTTTTATGAGGTTCATAGTCCAATATTTTAATATTTTGCCATGAAGGTCCATTTTATGCACATTGCTGCACATTCAATTGTTTGTCCTCATTGGAATCTGAAATGTTCTAATAATCATTTATTGTTTTATTAATTTTTCTATAAATTACCCAGCATTCAAATTACCCAGTGGTCCACTGGCCATTGCCCAGTAAAACTTCTGCTGGACCACTGAACTATTGATTTCACTGGCCTGGATGGCCAGTAAGTTTTTTTTTTTTCTAAGTTGTCACAAGTTAAAAAATGAATTTCTATAATAATTTCTATTTCTTTTACCTTGCCGTATGGTTTTCCTTTTGTGCTGCAAAATAGTGATAGGTTCATGAAGTGCTATTGAATAACAGCTATTCTTTTTACCCCTCATAATTTGTAAGTGTGCTAAACCCTGAACAGTAAAACAACAAATACAGAAAGGCAGTTTCCTAGTCCTTGTCTTATAACGGTAACAGCCGCTATTTTGTTTTACCTCCGTCCCCACCATTCATAATAAGCAGAAGTAAGCACAAATATCTTGCTCTTCCTTTGATTCGCCTACCGTATTGAATGCAGCAGTTACTGACACCAGATTTTGTTACTATCCCAATAAAACACTAATGGAGGACTGCAATTGGATGCATAAAGGTAATTTTTTGTAAAAGAGCAATTCACATGAAACAGTGTTCAATGAGGGACTGAAATTAACTTTATGGGAAAGTTGGAGGGGTGAGCAGTAAGACTAAAACACAAAAACAAAGCTAAACCCTGAACAATAAAACTATAAAAATACCATGGCGGAGATGCCTGGGGCATGTAAATTATGGCCTGGGCAGGTAAATAACAAACCTAGTTGCCTGGGGGATAGAATTTCTTGCTAAAAGAAAAAAGACAGTTGTTGCATGTCGTGTTTTATTTCATTGCTAATCACCGGAAGTTGCATTATTGTTATGGAGTGCTAAGGACAGATGAATATCACTTTAATTATATTATGCTCTAGGTCGTTTTGCTCCAAATGTGGTTTATAGTCAGTGACGGGTCCATGCGCCTGATGGAACTAGCCTCCAGTGTTCAGTGACAAAGGGAAAAAACTTCAACTTAAGGAACATGACAGAATCACTAAATTTCTCAAATACCAATGTCATCATCATACCATTTCATACCAATTTCAGCATCTTTGTCTTAAAACGTAAAACAGATACATGCTTTTGTGCATTGAACATTTTGAATGCAGACCCTTAAAACTGAAATGCAAAGCATGTAAAAAAAAGTTCGTATCATATTTTTTAACTTTTAAAAAAATTATTTGTTATCTTAAAAGGTAAATTTTCCTGGGCATCCAGCGTTTACTACCTGGGCAGGGAAATAATTTCTGCACATGCCCAGCTGGGCATGCAAGTTTTCAGATATTTTTCATGCCCTGATATAGAAAAAGGTTGCTAATGCATGTGAATTTTTGTACCTTTGAAATCTCCTCATTCCCTTCTTACTTAGAAACAGATAGGGAATGCTATGTTACTTAAGCTATATCACTGATCTATCAGAACTTTATTCTAGAAACATTCTTTGTTCTGTGAGTTGCACTTTCAGATTAGATGTTTTAAAAACAAATACTGGATATAATAATTCCATTGAAATGGTACTTTATTTTCTGCATATACTGTAAATGTCTAAGGCTTTTTTGTTTTGTTTTTTACGGAACAGTGGGCATTTTAGTGGACCAGTGGTTTGCAAATTCTAGTGGTCCGTTGGGCCAGTAAATGAGTTATTTCTAATTCTAACACTGGTTGTCACCTTATTCTATTGTTATCCTGGTTCACGCTTCATGGGTTTGCAGCAAGTTTTTTGTTTCATTGGTTGTGTACGCAGATACATTTTTTTTATATACAACTCTGTGCATGACATTTTTCAGTGGAAAAACATTGTCACTGTTCTGTCATAGAGCAGAGAGCAAATATCTGGTTCTGTTTGAAAATGGGTAAAACTGCATCTGAGACAGTTGAATTGTTGTGTGAGGTGCATAGGGCTAATTGCGTATCTTGTGCACAAATATTCTGATGATATGCACGCTTTAAATATGGGCGGGAAGATTAGGAAAGTGATGTAAGGCTCCGACACCCGATTTCAGTGCCACATCTAAACTCGTTGAGAAAGTTTGCGAAAGTATAAAAAGTTATCATTGTGTGACCTTGAGGATGCTAGAATGAGTGCTAGGTGTTAATAAAGGTACAATTCATCAAATTTTTGTGCAAGATTGGGGGAAGGGGGTGGGGAAGGGGAAGTCTGTGCTCGTTTTTCAGACTACCAGAAACATGCACAAGTGGAGTACACAAAAGACATGCTGGAAACTGAATACAGCAAAACCTCGAAAATCCGGTATCGACGGAACTGGCCGAGTGCCGGATTTTTGAAGCTATTGAAAAATACTTACTTACACCTAACAGGTCACTTAAACGGAAATTTGCGCATCGTACTTGCACCTAGCAGGTCACTCCAACTGAAATTTGTGTGTCTACGCCTTATAAATATACAGAGGTCATGCTGCTGATCGCATTCTTCGCAATTTGCGAAAAAAAAAGATAATTTTGGCGAAGGGAAAAAAGTTGTGACGAAAATATTGGCGATTACGCTTTGTATTATTTATTATAAAACTGCCGAAAAAAATTGAATTTGAGGAATGTTAGGCAAAAACTTGAAAAAAGCCAGAGCTAGGGCTGGGCAATGTATCAATACATCGCGAAAACTCTATGTGAATTTTACATTGATGTCACGGTTTTTCGACTAAAGAAACTACGATACATCGCGAAGCATCATGAAGGCCGATGTAGATGTCATTACACGATCGAATCCACATACTACCACCACCAAGCACAGATCATCATCACACATTCAACACACATTTTAAACGTATACGCCAATTCGTCGCCACATTGGTCCGTGTCACTTCAGCACGGACCAATGAGATGACGAATTTGAGAAACCTCCCGATGTTACACGTAGGCGGCTATTGCCGATTCGCATGCTGAGATTGGATGTTTTCGCGATGTTTTGTTGAGACTGTACATCGGGAGAATTCCATGGTTGTTGAAACATCGGATGTTTTCATGAAAATGAAATAAAAAAAGTGCCGGATTTCTGAAGTTGTTGGTTTTCTAGATGCCGGATTTTTGAAGTTTTACTGTATATTAAATAGACGATGTCATCGCTCTGTCTATGTTATTTTTATAAACAACGCATAGCAACTGAAAAATTGTTGTTCTGGCACCGCTGAGATTGAACCCCAGATCTCACAATAACTAGCCTAGTGAGTTCACTTTACGCTACGGTGCCAACAATTCACAGCACTATGTGTGATTTATCAGTCAGCAACTGACTACACAAATCCGTATTGATGGGCTCAGCAACTGATATGTTGCCATCTGGTAGCATTTAACAGGACAGACTATTTAATTATAGCTGATAAATCCAAAAGGTGATAGAAATGGTGAATATATTTCAAATACGTGGAGATAAGCTGCAGAAATATAATTTTTACCAAAGCATTGTGGCAGGTGACAAGACATGGTGTTTTTGTTATGCTCCTCAAACGAAGCATCAGAGTGCTCGGTGGAAGTCACCACAATCACTCAAGGGAAAATCAGTTTACAGAAGTCCAAAACCAAGGCAGTGCTTGTATGCTTTTATGACAGCAAGGGAATTCTGCATCATGAATTTATTCCTGAAGGTACAACTGGTACTGGCAAGGCTTACACATCCATTTTTGAACAATACTGGAAGAGAATTATTTGTGTAAGGCCTGAGTTAAAAAACAGGCAACGGCTCCTTCTTCACAATAACATACTTGTACACAGAGCGGTCAGTGTTCAGCAACTTCTGGCATGAAAACAAGTGTGTGTACTCGAGCATCATCCCCTTTTCTCCAGATTTGTCATTGTATGACTACTTTCTATTCCCTAAATTAAATCTGCCTTTAAAAGGAAAAGTTTTTCAAGATGTACAAAGAACTCTGACATCAGCTCTTTACTCTGTACCAAAAGATGATATTCCCAAGTCCATCCTTTCATTGGCTGACCATGCCACTTCTTATATTAATGCAGGAGGAATGTACTTTGAATAAAATATATTCATGTAACTTTTCCTGTTTTCCCTTTTTTCAAAAGAAAAAAAAATCTGTCTCATTACTTAATTGCTGCACAGTGTATATTTACATTTGGGTTACCGTCACTATGACAAAGATTTTCTGTTTTTGTATCATTTTGTATCAATTCAACAGACTGAATCTCGCTTCATATTTTCAGTTCTAAAAATATTGGGGGAAAGGTGCTCTTTAAGGCTGTCTTTAAATGAGTGTTAGGTTTCATCTTCTGCAATAGATGGTGCAAAAAATCACTCGTTGGGTGTGGCTCATTACGTCTTGAGTGACTGTCCCAGAAGTTGGCATCAGCGAACACTGGAGACCTTACCATATTTAGAATGGAAGTAGGCTCTCTAGTTTGCTCCACAATGAAAAGACAAAATATGCACTGTTACATTTTAACCAATGACATTATTTGGGGTGGAGCTCAGTAAGTAGGCGGAGTTTCTGCAGCTCAAATTCAAGGGTTCTCTGCTAATGTATACAATTTCTCTTCAAAAAATGGAAGTACAGTAGGATTTAAGATGATCTATAGAAGACAAGATCCAATCTCACTTTTGCCCCTATTAATTGATTTCTATTTGGCTGAATAGAAAAATCGGGCAGAAATAAGATTTCGTTGCTTCCAGACAGAAACACTGCTATGCTAACTTATCGTGCTATCTAGCACCAAACTGGAATACTTCCAAGTCAGATAAATTGAATTAAAAAAAAATTCTAACAATTGTTTCGAAATAATAACTGTGGGCATATATGAGCAATGGGTCATTTTTATTTGTGACCAAAATTTCAAACACTACAAAGTAATAGTCTTCAAGGAAATGTGTGCAAAATAGTTTACATTGTAGATATAGGATAGAATTTATCTTGAGGTCCCATTGAGACAGCCTTAGGTAGCAGAAGTAAATTTTTTTTTAAATTTTTTTTTTGGATTATTTAAAAAAAAGTTTAAATTTTTTGAATTTCTCTGCTTTTTTTAAAGATTTGCAACAATAACTGTTCCTTGTAGTCACATCCTCAAGCTTCATAATTATTATAATTTTGTATGTTCCATTTAGATTATCTGTCATGAACCCAGTGATATAATGTAGAAGAGATGTTTCATGAATTGCTGTTAGCTCTTCAAGGGTGTACAGGAAGTATATTTGTTGAGAGGGATGGAAATATTGAGGTAAGATCTTTTTCTCAGAATTAGTGATGAAAAACTGGGAATTTTAATCACTGTCATTTTGTAAAGTTTTGTCATCAGTAAACATGGAACTGGACATAGCTTAAAAAATGTCCAAAGTGTACTTAGTTACTATTTGTTTGCACAAGAATGGTATTTTATGATGGTTGTCGATTTCTTTGTATTTCAAATGGTGGATGCAATATTTGGTAATGTTCTAATACAAGCAAATTTGAAATTCACTGGTAGAGGCAGCAATGTCCTCACGCCGTAGATCACGGTTTGAGGTGTTAGCTTTTTCACTGTCTACCGTCAGTGCTGGGACCTTTACGGGGCCCATCTGCAAATTTGCATTTGTAACAGTAACCAAACAAACACATCCAGGATTGTCAAGGGGTGGTATAGAAATTGAAATCTGACTTACTATAGTGACAGAAAGCATTTGCACTCTGTTGTAGAACGATGATGTGATTCATCCGTACCATTGTGCATGTACAGTAAAACCCTAAAAACTTGACTCCCAATAACTCAACGTTCCCCCACTCATGTTTTCTTATTTGCCGTTTTATGTTTTCTTATTTGTACCACGTGAGCTATCTGGTTGGAGGATGATTCCCTACTTCATTATCTGAGTGACCTTGAAGAACGGGTTCTACTCCCCAACTCACCCCTGGGCAGTGGGAGATTTTCGACAGCCAATCAGATTCTTTGAATAAAGCTCATGTTGAGAATTGGCTTCCTAGTTTCTCAATTCAATTAATCAAAAACTACTATTATGGGAATTTTTACTAGGAATTTTTTTTATTTTGATTGCAAATTTTCAGAGAAAACTCTTCTCCTTCTTCAGGCTGTCTTTTTGTTGTCACTTATTCCCGTCACTATCGCGGCTATGGTTAACCTTGACAGTTACAGTTATTTTTCATCACATTTAAAGCAGACCTCCTCAGAAAAGACTACCACAATAGCCTTACAAAACTCCTGAAGCAAGTAAAGAAATCTCAGCCGCCCCGGTGGCGCAGTGGTCTAAGCGATGGCCTCTGATCATTCGTCCCGAACGGGGTCCGGGTTCGAATCCCGGTGAGGCATGGATGTTGTGTTTGTCTTACGGCACTGGCTCTCCCCCTTCCCTGGAACCAGTGACCCTAAATTAGGGATGGGCGACTGCTTATAGCCCATTGAGTTGCTCACGGTGGTCGTTAAACCTCCAATCAAAAAAAAAAAAAAAAAAAAAAAAAAGAAATCTCAAAAAATTTTGAGAACAGTTAATTATTAAAAGCTCTTAAAGATTTCAGAAAAACTGAAAGTGTAGTTGCTGTGAAAACAGATAAAAGTAAGTTAATTACTATTATGGATAAGAAAGATTATCAAGAAAAGATGGAAGAAGAACTAAAAATGCCAATGTATGAAGAAGTAAAAGAAAACCCACTACCAGATTTGATTAAAAAGTCTCAAAGCTTATTTCACTTCAAAAAAAGAAAAACCAGCTTCCAGAAAACTATAAACAGTTCTCAAAATTACAGTTCAGATTACCTCAAATATGTGGAATAGTCAAACTGCATAAAGAACACCAACCAATTAGACCAATAATTGACTCAAAAAACTCAATTCTTTCAAATCTAAACTACTTTTTAAAGTCGCTCCTTCAGAATCTTTTAAAAGAGCCACCTAACTTGATTAAAAATTCAATGCAGCTAAAAGAAAAATTAGAACTTCTTCCTAAATTAGATTCTCCTATGATGGGTAGTTTAGACATAGTGTCTATGTAAACCTTCATCAATATAGATCAACTTATAGACTTTATAGCGGAAGACTTGGAAGGCCTAATAGTTTTTCATAACAAACATAAAACATATTAGTTGGAATTTTTGAAATGCTTACATTTTCTTTGCAGAACAACTACTTTCAATTTGAGAAAAAAATTTCATTCAAAAATCTGGTCTAGCTATGGGCTCCCCGCTCTCCCCACTCTTAGCTAACTATTATGTGGGAAAACTAGAAGAAAAAATACTAGTGCAACTCATATACTTCTGCCTATATAGCAGATACATGGATGACATCTTATTTATAATAGATAACTCAGAAATTGTTCCGGAAAGAATTTTAGACTCATTCAATGAATTAGATGATTCCCTTAAGTTCACTATTGAACTTCAAAAAGAAAGAAAAATTAACTTAGATATTACTATATCTATTATGAAGATGGAAAATTCTTCACTAGTTGGTATAAAAAACCAATGAATACTAATAGACTATTGGATTTCAATTCCTATCTTCCAGTTTCTATTAAGAAGAATGTAGCAAGTGAGTTTTTAGAAAAAATTAATAAAATAGTTTCTACAGCAGATAAGAAAGAAGCCCATAAAGAACTTAAAGTCATACTTGCAGAAAATAAGTATCCTAAAGGAGAAATTGAGAAGCTTCTGAATTTTAATGGTACGAAGAACCCGCAATAGCAACAAGTAAAATTCACAAAAAAAATTTCTTGTCACAAAGGTTTATTTGAGTCTTTAAAAATAATTAGTAAGAAGTACAATATTAGGCTAGCTCCAAGTTTAAGAACAAGGCTAAAAATCTTTTTCCCTAAAATAGTTCAAAGGGAAGAAGATATTTTAAAAATGCAAGGAGTAGTCTATGAAGTAAATTGTAGTTGTGGACTATCTTACATAGGTGAAATAGGTCACGGACTAGAAACTCATATAGCAGAGCATAAAGCTGCTATAAAAAATTGCTCCAACAAGACTGGTTTAGATAGGCATGTTAAAGAAACTAGTCACAGCATGGATTAGAATTCCCTTAAAGTCATCAGTTTCCAAAGCAATTCTCAAAAAAGAAAGCTAAAAGAAGGAATAGAGATTGAGAAAAATCAAAATTCCATCATCAGTGACTGCAGAGGATTTTCCCTGCCTAACATCTGGCAGGATTTGATGAAAAATAACAGTAGCCGTCAAGGTTAACCGTAACCGCGATAGTGATGAAAATAAGTGACAACCAAAAGACAGCCTAAAGAAGGAGAAGAGTATTCTCCGAAAAAATTTGCAATTGAAAAAAAAAAAAAAATTCCTTGTTAAGAAATTCCCATAATAGTAGTTTTTGATTAGTAAGCCAATCAGATGTTCACATTCCTTTCTACTTTTTGAATGGTATAAGCTGTCTGGCCATTTTTGTTCTTTTTGTGAATCGTTGTGTTGTCTGAAGAAAAAAAGAAAAGATGAAGAATTGGAAGGTGTGGAAATGGAAAATGAAGGAAAAGTTAAAAAGATGACGCACAGTGAAGGATTGAAGGCAGTTGAAGATACTGTGCAAGGAGCAAGGTGCTCCTGTTCGAGGAGCAAGGTGGTTCTGCAATGGATATTTTATTCCTCCATCGCTTATGTGATTAAGCAGCATGAAGAAGAAATGAGTATGAAAGACAATCAAGCATCAACAGATTTTTATACTGAAGTGACTAATTTCTTCGTCTAGAAGTAAAAATATTTGTATGTATGTATGTTTCTTTTGTAGCACAGTTACTGTATTTTTTGTTAAATTATAAATTTTTTATTCGCTCTGTATGTATTAAATGCGTATAATATACTAATTTGTACCAAAGTATACTATGAGTTGTGCATAATTCACTCTGGAGTCCGGAAAACTCATTTTCGTAACTTGACATCTGTTCAGTCCACATTGAGTCAAGTTATCGGGGTTCTGCCGTATTTCTCTTTTCTTATATTAACATGTTGCCATCTTAACAAGATATGGTGTTCTGATTTAGAATTGGGAGGGTCACCTTTAGTCCTTTCTGTACTTTTTCTGTCTGGTATTGTTTTGGGCTGGTGCCCTGCTACTGTGCCCTACACTGTATGCAAGAGCTAATGTCATACATGCACTTGTATTTCTTTGTCACTCCTTCCATCAGAGTCCTAAGTGATATGTTCCCATAATTCTTAGCCTAGATGTTTAGATCTATTTATTTATGTGAATTACTACAATTGTCCCCAGTGCTTCCAACTAGTGTAGCCTGTGTGCTATGTGTTCTGAGCTTCCTACTAAGGCCTCTTTCAGACGATACAAATTCTTGCCGTGCGCTGTGTCCGACAGGGCACTGTACATACCAAAAAATGCGCCATTGTACAAACAGCATTTCGAAAAAAGCTACAAGCGGCTTCATGCTATGTTTTCTTGACGAAGTTTGCCCGACACCCTGGACAGTCACGAGAAAGTGTTGTATCCTTACTATTTGTATATCAAAAGTAAAGAGCATTCACAGGTCAGGAAGTCGGCTCATCCTTTAAATCTTCACTGGCCGATTGCTGGTGCTTTCGTCACTTTATGTCAAGATTTAAGAAAGGATGAAAGAAAGTTTTTTTTTTTCTAGGCTCTTATCCCAAAGGACTGGTCTATTTGATACAAGGGTTATGAATAGTTCAACATCTACTTCACAAGCCTCCATTCTGCAGAAACCAAATTAAACAGATTTTAAAATTCGTAAACAAAGCACAACACTTGTGTGACATTCTCAATGCATGTACTGAACTGTAGGGACTCTGTGTGCCGGACGGCGTAAAGTTGACAAGTCTGAACATGTTTGTTTCGCTCCATGTACATTTCACGCCGTGGACTGGGAGCCACTGTGCCGTATCAATTGAAATGGATGCTGTGGTGACAACGGCGGCCATCTATGGCGGGATTCAAAGTGTGTGAAGTCATCCATCGACACCTATGGTTGTATGGTTGTTTCTAAGCACGGTGCGCAGCAAGAAGTCATATCGTCTGAAAGAGGCCTAAGTGATGTTATGATATTGTGCAAACTTAAGCTCAAAAGTAGCTTTATTTTCACTAGTTGCATCTCTGTTTTACTTGCTGTCAGGCTAATAACATTTAATAACATATGTGGTACTAGCCCAGGCTCCATTTCGACAATGTACCACCGATAGTGGTTCTAAGCTTTAATATGAGTGGTATTAGATTTTGTATCTTCCTTAGTGCTGCCCTTGATGTTACCTGAAATGCATACTCTGGCCCTTTGTTTTTCTCATTTGGGCTCTTGTTTTCATGCTGCACAACTGCTTGGTACAAGCGTATGGATGAATTGCTTCATGGCACGCCAGCAGAGTGCAGTGCAGTGCGTGTGTAAGTCAAGAAGCTTCAGTTCCTACCATCACCACTCAAATTAAAGCTTAGAACAAGCACTATTGGAGGTACATAGCAAAATGGACCCTGGGCTCAGGGCCATAGCTACCGGGAGGGCAGTTGCCCCTCCTGGATGGTCGTACAAGGGTCGTAATTTCATACTCTGAGGAGCGTAAAAAATTGAAATGAGCAAAGTGTGAATAAATTTGCTAAACATTTTAACTCAAAAACAAAGTTATACACTTTATTATCTTCTTTTGTAAATACTTTAGTTAGCCGCATTCACTATTATTACGCGCAGCTAACCAAGATACACCGTGAGTTGTGGACCATCTCATATGGATGCATGGAATTGTCCGAAATAGTGGATGGAGGTATGTAAAACAATATATTGATATACCCAACATCTGTGACCTTTCCGAATATGCCATAGGGATGAAGAGCTAATTAGTCATTTGTGCTCTGTCGCTGAAAGTTCCTTTGATCGTTTAACCTTGAATGGAGTTTTTCCAAGCCCTATCACGAAATCATCTTCCTATTGTTACATTTACTATTTAATACTCATTCGTTCTGTGCTGGTTTGTTTTCATTCTGTATTTCTGCATGTGTTGTGTTGTCGGTGTTCACATAACTTTTACATTTCACTTGATATTTAAAAACGCTGGCTCTTGGGAATTCACTTAATTTTAAAATTTTGAATAAAATTTTGTCAACAACTGAAAGTGAGATTTTTTAGCGATCGTAATACTTTCCTATAACGAAGGTATGAGAAAGTAAGAACTGCTCCCAGGAGCAGAATTATGTTCAGTGTTCTGCAACATGACTTCCAAAAATTGTAAATGTTCTTCGGGCAAAGCACAAAACATTTTGACCCAATTTCATAAAAAAAAAAAAAAAAAAAAATTAAGTGAATAAATCACAGTAAAACAAACATTAAAAAAATTACTTACCATCAGTTGAAACTCCTTGTTAAATATAACAGTACATAAAAACAGGTTATTTAAATCAAATGAATTTATTTAGAACCAGGGTATTTAGAATTTGATATTTTGTCAATAACTTTTAAAGTTAAATAGTGTGCCACTGATGCAGATGAATTATTTACAAAGTGTCTGTGGTAATTTGGTCCATACATTGAAATTAGGGCAGCTTTCAGTATTTTTTGGACTGATTTATGTCCAAACTGTGCTCAGTTTGACATTATAAACATTCATTTATCATTTGTTCCAACTATAACATCATCTCTGTCATTAAATTAGTATTGGGTCTTTTACTTATACAATATGTCAATTGTTGAACCACAGGATTCACAAATTGCCTCTGAGAAAGGCAGAGAAAGAATAAAAACAGCAAACTTAATAAATTTTGGAATCTCTGCTCTCATTTCATTTAGAGTTTGTTTTAAGAGAGCTTTAATCTGGAAAAAATGTTCCACTTGTCCTACTTTCTTGCATATTTCTATAGGTCCAAGTGACAAAAACAATATACTCAAAGAATAAATCTTTTTTTTTTTTTGTCTTCAGAGTGTGGAACACATGGAAAAACCTTTAAAAATTCAATGAAATTGGAAAGATCATCCAATTCTTTCTTCTGCTTAGAACTGACACGAGTTCTTGGAAATATTCAAATACAATTTGTATTAATTATTCAAAATTCAATAAAATACCTGCTCTTCTTATCATTATGTCAACAATTTCCTCATTTTCAAAATATATACTGTATTATTCTAATAGATCAACTACGTAGCCTGTTATCTTCTGAATATCACAACATAAGGGAGCTATGTCAGAGTTATTCTGAGTGGAGCGCAGTTTTTTCGAACCCTTCGCTCAATCCAATTTCCATTTTCGGAAATTTTTCCTCCATTTTAAAGCTGAAACATAATCATTTATTGAACAAAATCATATTTTACATTAATACTGAACAGAAAGAATTGCAAGAAAAAAATTACGATTACGGGAGAAATCGTCACTCCGTCTAGCTTCCGTTTTCAAATGTTTTGAAAGACGGAATTCCGTTTACAGCCGGAAAACGTCATCCCTCACCCCACCTTGCAATTCTCAATTCTCTTCACTCTCAAGAATGGTGCAAATGATGACAACAAAGGCAAAATTTCCCAAATCCGCGGGAGAAACTCGTGCCTAAAGGTTACAGGAAAATTTTTGTTTCGTCAAATTTACGTTTTCGGAAAATTGTTGCCTACAGTTTCAAGCTGAAATACAAACATTTATGCAATAGACTGATATTTAGCAACAATACTGGGCAGAGGCAACTTCGTAAGAAGAAGAAATAACGATTACCGGAAAATTTTTAAGTTTTGAAGAACTGAATGCTGTTCCCCGACGGGAAACGACCCCCCCCCCCCATGCTCTTCAGTTTTGTATTGATCCCAAATAATGAAAAACGCGGAATTCTGTGAAAGAATCTTGTGCCTGATTTTTAACAGTTGGCGACATGCAAAATGAATTGTCCAGACCGCTACGTATGGAAGCCGATTAACGTGTCCATAAATTAATTATTCCCGATGTATCCGACCGGAATACAAATTATTCACGATGCATCCGACCGCAATATTCGTAACTCACAGAAGGATTCAATTTTAACGCACGTAATTTTATGAAGGATACATTTTTAAAGCTCAAATTTTGTGAGTAGTCAAAATACAGATTTTTTTATTCCTTAAAATTTTCTAAGGAGGGAGACTTCTTCCTAGCAACTTTACTTCGGCAGGAGTTTAAAACTTTGGGCGGGAATCCCGCGTGTTCTGCTGCTGTTGACACTTGAGGTGATTTTTTCCAAGATGGACACCTAACACTCTCCCCAGCAATATGTGGTTTAACATGGCTTGGCACCTCCCACTTTCACAACACACTAGTGGGGAGGGGGAAAAGGGTCCTTCAAAAAGCGCAGGAAGAAACAATCAGCTACCATCCCAAATGGTAGGGGTGGGTGGTTGGATGTGTGGGAGAGGGCGAGGGATTGTTTGGTGCTCCGGGGAGAAGGGCGGGGAGACGGAAGTGTAGACAAGAGGAGTTACCGGCAGATCGGGGCTCGCGATCGATCGCTGCGCTCACAAATTTAAGATACAAAATGTTCTGCAAGGGATTGAAATTTAAGATTTAACAAAATATGTTCTACAAATAAAAACATCTTACAAGAAAACTAAAATCTAAGATAAAAAAAATATTTTCCGCAAGACGTTGATATCTAAGATTAAAAAGAAAATGTACTGCAGGGGGGGGGGGGACTTTGTTCTGCGATGCACGTCGCAGTTTTAAGCTCCTTGGGAACTGCTTACTATTTGAGTGGAAATAAGGAACTTTTGGTATTATTAAATGTTATACTACTCACTATTATTAAATGTTATACTGATATTATTAAATGTTATACTACTCACTTCAACAAATCTCAGCTGTACTTTTCAAAAGAAATTTTTTCTCACGATGTTGCTTCTGTCTAATATTATTGTTAAATATAATTTTATTGCATAAATGTTTGTATTTCACCTTGAAACTGTAGGCAACAATTTTTTTTTTTTTTTTGATTGGAGGTTTAACGACCACCGTGAGCAAAGCAGTTGCCCGTCCCTAATTTAGGGTCACTGGTTCCAGGGAAGGGAGAGAGCGAATGCCGTAAGACAAACACAACATCCATGCCTCACCGGGATTTGAACCCGGACCCCTTTTAGGCGAACCATCAGATGCCATCGCTTAGACCACTGCGCAAGCAACAATTTGCAAAAATGGAAGTTAGTCGGAACAAAAATTTTCCCGTAATCTTCTGGCACGAGATTGTTCCACGGATTTGAGGAATTCTGCCTTTTCCATTATCATTTGGGTCATTCGCGAAATCGATGCACAGCTGAACAGAAATTGTTTGGGGATTGGGAACAACGAAGAGGAGGAATCTGTCGGAAGATGGAATTCCATCTTTCGAAACTTTCGAAACCGGAAGATAGACAAAGTGAAGATTTCTTCCATAATTGTACTTCTTTTATAGTGTCATTTTATTCAATAAATATTTGCACTTCAGCTTGAAAAGGGTGGTGGGTTCTAAGAACGGACGTGACGAAGTTGAGAAATTTTTCAGAATTGGTGCATGGTGTTCAAAAGTATTCATGCTCTCAAAATTACACCATTTATCTAAAATAGTATAGTGAAAGCTTTGATATCATGCATTCATGGTGCTTAGGCTGAAACTTCTTTCAGCGTGACAGATGAAATTATTGTCATCAGAGGGCATTAAAAAAAAAGTAACAGTGAATAAATGGGAAGAGAAAGATTATCAGCAGAAAGAAAAATTAAGCAATTGATGCTATGCAGCTGCAGAGTCAACAAAAGACAAACAGAAGATAGTCTACATTATATTCACACCTTCTTGCTTCATGTTTTGATTTTTCACCCAGTTAAAAAGTTCAGCTTTTTTTTTCTCTTCGTCTGTCATGTATGTTTTTGACATTGTTTTCTTTAATTGACTAGTGAGTCATATCTTATTCAACCATGCTGCAGTCTTTTGTATTATTTGTCTTCAAGTGACTTTTTTGTTTTGCGTTTTAAGGTCACTAAGGGATTATCATTCATCCATCCAGCAGAAGAGAAAGTTTTGGATAAGCTCTGTCATTTAGGAGCTGCTTATCACCGACTAGAAGGATTTGTTAACAGACATAAATATGTAGATACTGGAGGTAAGTTTTAAATTTTCACTGAAAATGAAAAGCAAGAAGTTCCTTATTTTGTGGGGAATTCATTTCGCATCATGAATTTTCTCTTTGGGAAATTTTTTACTGTGATGATTTAATCTGTCTGCTGATGTTCACTAGATATCATCTTGAAATATTGTGCAAGTGGTGATCAATACTGTAAATAAAAGTTTAATGCTCTATATCTGCTTTGCTTTAGATTGGTAACTATATTTATAATGAAAAATCAGAATTTGCTCATACTTATTAATTGCTTCTAGTAAACTGAAGTGTTTTTGTGGCTGTCTCTTTCTAAGTAACTTTCAGTTGCAAAAATATTTTTACAGTAGTCTTAATGGTTAGTGAAAGGTGAAAGGAACATCTTAGGTGAAAGGAACTATGACACATCTTGGGTGAAAGGAACTACCTGTATAAATTACAGTTGCAGTATAAATTTTCATTTCTTGTGATTATTCTTGCACTCATAAATGCAAGAATACCCCCTTTCCAGATGTGGTCTCATTATGCTGCATGACAACACTTGCTGGCGTGTAGCCAGCACAGTGATTACTCTACTGTGTATTTATTTATTCGTTATTGAAGGCTACTTTTCCAAGCAAGAGAAAACATCCTAGGAACCATAGAACGGTGTGAAAGACCAATTACGAAACAACACAGCAGGTGGCGTAAGACATCTTCTACATGCTGTGGGAACATGCTTATGCTTTGGGAGGACTTCTTTTAGCAGTTTGTAGAGCTACAGATGTGCGTGATAAATGCACAATGCCGCTATTATGATGTTGCTGCTGATTTTTCAGTGACTTATATATTTCCTTCTTTTGACCTTTACTCGTAATTATTTTCATTTTAATAGAATTTTTGAAAAGTTATTTTATGCAACTCAAAAAAAAAAAAATAATGAAAAAAATGTGTTCTTTTTCTTTTCTGTGTTAATTTAGTTTTAATTAACACTGGGAACAAATAATAATTATTTTTCTCAGTTGTTTAGTAATTTTTTTCATATAATTCCAGTGAAGATAAATCACTTGTTTCTACAAATTTTGAAGATGACAAACCTTTTTTTGATGTAAATATGACAAGGATGGTAAGTCAGATAATATCCAAAGCTTGCAAATTTTTCGTCGCTCTGGAGTGGGAATCGAAACAGTCTCTCCCAGATAGCACCCGAGTATGCTAACCACTACACCACCCAGAACAACCAAGTCTCAAGTTTCCGATTAATTTGAATATAATCATCACAGGATTCGCTTGTCGAAGCAACCGGCAACTTGAGACTTGGTCGTTCTGGGTGGGGTAGTGGTAGGCATACCCGGGTGCTATCTGGGAGACGCAGGTTCGATTCCCGCTACAGGACCAGGAAATCTTCAAGTTTTCGGATGTTATCTGCCTTACCATCCTTGTCATATTTACACCAAAAAACGGATTGTCATCTTCAAAATTTGTATTGTATGGTGTAATCCCGTATTCCATTCATGACATTCCGTTCACTTGTTTCTATATTGTGTGGTTGTGCACGGCATGCATTCAAGAAAAACACTTTTATTGTCCGAACAGCAGGTCGCTTTGACCCTTATATTATGTGATTTTACTTTTATCCTCATTGAGTTTTTTATGATATAATCATCATCATCATCATTGTCAACCATTATCAATCCACTGCTGGACGAAGGTCTCCCCAAGTTTCCTCCACAACGGTCTGTCTTGTGCCAGTCTCCTCCATGTCACTCCCGCATACTTTCGAATTTCATCCACCCATCTTCCATGTGGTCTTCTTCTGGGTCTTTTCCTGTCCCTTGGAATCCAATCTAAAATTTCGGCTGTCCATCGATGGTCTGTTCTTCTGGCAGTATGTCCAGCCCATTGCCATTTCAGGGATTTAACTCTGATCATGATGTCTTCCACTCTTGTCATTTTCGGATCCACGTGTTCCTCTTCTTATCTCTCCTGGTTACACCAAGCATGCACCTCTCCATGCTGCTTTGAGTTGTCTGCAGCCTTTGTATGTCTCTTTTAGCTAAGGTCCACGTCTCTGCACCATACGTAAGCACTGGAAGGATGCATTGATCAAACACTTTTCTTTTAAGACATAATGGCATATTGCTCTTGAAAATTATGCTGTTTCTTCCAAAAGCTCTCCAGGCAAGTTTTGTACGCCGATTAATTTCTTCACCAATGTGACCCTCACTTGATATCTGCTGTCCAAGATAAACGTACGTGTCTGTTATCTCCAGCTTTTCTCCATCAATCGATAAATCTTCATTTCTTGTAAAAGCATTGAACATCACTTTTGTCTTCTGAAAGTTCATTTTTAATCCCACTTCTTTACTCTTGTCAGCAAGTTCCTGGATCATACTCTGTAGCTCTGATGGGGTAGTTGCAAAAATGACTATGTCATCAGCAAAACGAAGGTGGGTTAGATAATCTCCATTAATCTTTATCCCTTTGTTTTCCCAGTTCAGTGATTGAAAGACATTTTCCAATGTGGCATTAAAGAGCTTCGGAGATATGGTGTCACCTTGTCTCACCCCTTTTCCAATTTTTATGTGTGTTGTATTTTCAAACAGCCGAATCTTTGCACTTGCATTTTCATAGATGTTATTAATAATATTAATGTATGCATCTTCAATACCATGCAGGATTTCAGAGCCATTGCAACTGCTGATGGTTTCACCGAATCAAAGGCTTTTTCATAATCGATAAAAGCCATGCACAATGGAAGCTCATATTCCCTCGCTCTTTCAATTAGTTCTCTCAGTACGTGGATATGATCTATAGTGCTGTAGCCACTCCTGAATCCAGCTTGTTCTCTCGGTTGAGCCATGTCCAGTGTCACCTTCAAGCGGTGTGAAAGAACTTTAGTGAAGATTTTATAAACCACTGATAGGAGGCTGATAGGTCTGTAGTTCCTGAGATCCTTAATGTCACCTTTTTTATGTAGCAAGATCATTGTAGCGTTGTTCCAATCCTCAGAATTTTCCCTTCATTAAGGCATCGAGTGAAAATTTGGGCGAGTACTGTTTCGATTTCTCCACTTGCTTCTTGTATGATGTCTACAGTAATTCCATCTTCTCCTGGAGCTTTTCCCCGCTTCTTGTTCTTGATTGCATGTGCAACTTCTGCTGGAAGGACTGGAAGAACTCTGGTACTGGTACCTTTCATGATGTCTGGAGTACATGTATCATCCCTTTCATATAATTTGGAGTAGAAATCTTTCACTCTTGTCAAAATTTCGCCTCTATTTCTTGTTACAGAACCATCTTCTTTTCTCAGTGCCATAATCTGTTTTCCCCTTACTGAGATGTCCCTTTGCTATCTTTAGGCTTTGGTTGTTTTCAATTGCTTTCCTTACTAGTTCACAGTTGAATTTCCTTACGTCTTCAGTGATACTTTTTCGTACTGTTTTGCATAGCTCTATATATTCACTTTGGAAGTCACATCTTCTTTAGTTGTCCTCATCACTCTTCTTTTTTGCATCAACATTTTGGTTTTTCCTGATAATTTGTTCACATGCAATTTGTTCTTAGACCCAGCTAATTTTGTTGCTGTTTCCATAAGAGCTTTGGTTACTTTTCTGTTAACTTCAGAAATATCCACTTCTTCCGATCTTAGGCCTTCTAAAGCAGAGAATCTGTTTTTCAGTTCCAATTTGAAGGTATTATGGTGTTTTTTAAGGTTGGTTATGTCAATAGATTTTGTTTGTCTTATGAGCTTGCTACGTTCGAGTTTAGTGTTGAGGTGCATCTTACATTTTTACCAATCTATGGTCACTGCCTGTGTTGAACTTGTTTAGCACACTGCAGTCTTCTATGACGAATTTTTTGTTACACATAATAAAATCAATTTCACTTGTCGTCCCATTTGGATGTCTCCATGTCCATTTCCTGTGTGGCTTTTTCTTGAAAAAGGAGTTCAAGATGAAAAACCCTTCTGCCTCTGCAAACTCTACGAGAGTATTTCCACGCTGGTTTCTGTTGCCGTGACCGAATTTACCTACTGAAGTTTCATTCTGTTGCCGTTGCCCTATTTTTGCATTGAAATCTCCCATAATTATCTTCAAGTGCTGCTTACCTTTATTATTTAGATCACGAATTTCCTCATAAAATTCTTCAATTTCTTCTTCAGCATGACTTGTGGTGGGTGCATAAGTTTGAATAATCTGAGCCTGGTATCTTCTCGAGAGTTGGATAACGAGTCGTGCAGCTCTGTCAGAGGAACTTTCAACTTCTACAACTTTATCCTTCAGTTTCTTGTTTATTATAAATCCAACACCACTAGTTCTGCCAGTATCTGTCCCACGATAGTAGAAGAGATGTCCACTTTTCAGTTCAATGAGATCTTCTCCTTTTCTCCTTACCTCACTTAGCCCGACGATGTCCCACTTGATCCTATGTAGTTCCTCTTCCAATTCAAGAAGCCTTGAATCAGAAGATAGGGAGCGTCCGTTGTACGTAGCCAAGGTCAGCATCAGATGGCAGCCTAGTCCGGTCCTCCGGGGATTCTCAGCACCCTCTGCCTTCATGTCGCACTGGCCGCTGCCTTGGCCAGGTACATTCCAGCTGCCGGAGACTGAGGGCCAAGATTTAAGTTGTGGAGTCATTTTGGAGGGGTTTGGCCATAACTCACCACGCTGGCCAAGCGGGTTGGTGAGTGTGGGATAGCATTTCCTCTGATCCCGATGGTATAGTTATACCGCTATTGGCGGTCGTCAGAGCCCCTTTAGTGGGAACAGGATGTACCACGAGAAAGGCGGGGTTGACATTTGTCAAGGAGAGGCTGTGATGTTACGCATCACCTGACCTTACAGGTTAAAGTTTAGTAGTTATATGCATCACAATGTATAGTATAAATAAGATATGCATGCTCAATCATTTATTCATTATTGGATTATTCTTGTATACTGAAAGTGAGTATTTAAATTTGGGAGGCACCACATATACATAGGTCATTTCAGAAGTTTTGCACACTGTGTGGGCGCTTCCCGTAGGATGACGCAATTGCTCTAATTGTTGCGCCAGTTGTGAGTCAGACTTCAGTATACAAAGTAGTGTCTATGTTTGCTGACTAATGTGTTCCTGTTCCAAAAAATTTTGCTTAAAAATGGAGGAAGAATGTGAGTCAGGTGAGATCTCGTGTAGCAATGAGTGACTAGCAACTAGTTCGCAAAGGGATTGCAGAAGATTTCCTTTAGTGGTGCGAGACAGAAGGCGAGCAGTTTCTGGACAGAATTGTTGCTATAGATGAAACCTGGATATGAGATTTTGAACCAGAACTGAAATCTCAGTCTGCTCACTGGAAACATCCAGAATCACCTCGCCAGAAAAATTCTGCTACCAACAATCAAAGGTTAAGCTGATGATGATTATGGCATATGATAAAGTTTGTAATGAGGTGACCCAAGTAATCTGATGCCTCAAAAGTGGAAGTGTCCTGACTGAAATACAAGACTTGCCCAAATGTTGGGCCACTGTCATAAAGAAACACAGAGTTTACTTTGAAGGCCTGTAAAGGTATGTTGTGAAATAAATTTGTTTTTTAATAGATGACCTGCAGTGTGCAAAGCTTTTGAAATGACCCTCATAAATAGTGATTATGCAAAGAATGAAATTAATATTAATCGCCTACAAATTTTGTACATGTCTTATTCCATTGCTTGTTTTCACTCTGATAATTTTTTAGCCCTTCATTAATTGCCCACTTTACATCATCAATTCATTTTGTTCCAGGTCTTAACCTTGGTCTCTATAAACTAATGACCAATTTTATCATTCCATGTCGTTCTAGGATTTTTGTTTTTCTTTGGTGTGGAACCAGCTGCTTTGGAATACATATCATTTGTCTTGGAAATCTTTCCTGTCCAATACAACACACATGCCCAAACTGCCTAAGTATGGTTTTAATGACAACCACTATATACTCGTAAATAAGCCAGTCTTTCTAGTTGAACAGCTAAAAATTGGTAATAAAACCTGGGACCCACATATAAATGGATCTTAAATTTCAAAAGTTTGGAAAACATATTATTGAAATAAAATTATGCTGATTTTTAAAGGTGATCAGACTGACAGCAAGAACTATCGTGGTATTAGACTACTGAGTGTGCTAGGAAAAGTGTTTGGTAAGGTAATTATTGAAAAAGTATGAGATCTTACATCAGAGAAAGTGTGGGATGTTCAGAGTGGTTTTATGCCTGGTAAAGGCTGCACTCCAAATTTATGCATTACGCATGATGATTGAAATGTATCTGGCTGTTGGTAAGAAAGTTTTTGCTGCCTTCATAGATTTAAGAGAAAGCTTGAGACCGAGTCAATAGGATACTTTCGTGGGAGGTATTGAATAAATATGGTGTTACTGGAAATCTACTTAATAGTGTAAAAGCCATGTATGCTGGCCGTAAAGTTTTTGTACGAGTGAATAGTGTTTTATCAAAGTGATTTTCTATTGGTGATGGAGTTAGACAAGATGTTGTAATATCACCATGGCTGTTTAATATATTTATGAATGCATGATGCCAAGATGGACAATACTGATTCATGTCTTGGTAATATCCATATGTGCAGATTGCTGTATGCTGATGACACAGTCCTTTTGGCAGAGAGGAACAGTGAGTTGCAGAATATGTTGTCCCGGATGTATGAAGTTTGCATGAAATTCAAACTAAGTATAAATAAGGGAAAACCCAAAGTTATGTTTTTTTGAGCAAGGAATGGTTAGCGCTGAATGTAATATAAGTCTAATGGCACAGTGATTGACCAGGTGAATGAGTTTGTGTATGTAGGAAGCATGTTTGACAGAGAGAACAAATTGGATGGTGAAATTAGTAGGCAAATGAATTCTTAATTGAAAATCATAGCTGCTTTGGGAGGTTTTCACAGGAATGATCGGTTCTCAAGAGAGTCCCACATGGCTGTGTATGAAAGTGTAATTGTTCCTACTCTGATGTATGGCAGTGAAACCTGGGTACTACAGAAGAAACATAGGAGTCGTTTGTGTGCTGGAGAAATGTGTTACTTACAGGGGGTTTGTGGCAAGACACGTTCTGATCGTGTGAGGAATGAAAATGCATTGCAATTGTGTAATGTGAAGCAAAATGTTGTTAGCAACATTATATCTCATGTGATTCTATCATAAAGTTCACATACAATTACGTGACCACAAGGTTCTTCAGGAAGATGCTTTGACGTCTGTAAGTTCTGATTTACATGTTCTGTAAAACAGAACTTACAGACGTTGTTAGCAAGGTGGAGGCTAACATTCTTCGGTGGTTTGGCCATGTTGAAAGACTAAGTGATGAGATCATACATGAGATTCTTCCGCGGATTCGCGGAATTCTGCTTTTTTTGTCATCATTTAGGTCATTCTCGAGATTGACGCAGAACTGAAGAGCATTGGGGGGGGGGGATGCGCACACGGTATTTCGTCTTTCCAAACTTCTGATAATGGAAGTCAAACGAAATAAAGATTTTTCCCGTAATCGTAATTTCTTTTTTCTCACGATGTTGAATATGTCCAGTATTGTTGTTAAATATCATTTTATTGCATAAATGTTAGTATTTCAGCATGAAACTGTGGGCAACGATTTCCGAAAATGGAAGTTAAGACGGTGTAGAAATGTCCCTGTAGTGTATAAGCATGAGATTCTTCTGTGGATTTTAAGAATTCCACCATTTCCATTATCATTTTGAGCATTCTCGAGATCAGTGCGCAACTGAACAGAAATTTGGGGGAGGTGGTAATGGTGGGAGAGGTTTCGTTTTCCGTTCGAGGACTAAGTTCCGTCTTTTGAAACTTTCAAAAATGGAAGTGAGACACAGCGAAGATTTCTCCCATAATCATATTTTTTTCTCTTGTGATGTTTCTTCTGCTTAGTATTGTTCTTAAATGTCCATCTATTCCACAAATACTGCATTTCAGTTTTAAAAGTTGCCGAAAACAGAAGTCGGTCGAAGTGAAGATTTCTCTTGTAATCCTATTTTTCTGTTCCTGCGATGTTCTCACTGTCCTGTTTTGTTATTAAATGAAACTTTCCCCCATAAATGTCTGCACTTAAGCTTGATAGGGAGGGGAAATTTCCAGAAACGGAAATGACGAAATTTGAAAATTTGGTAGAATTGATGTATGGTGTTCAAAAGTATTCATATTTTGCACCATGTATCTAACGTAGTGAAAGCTTGGACATCATGCATTCATGGTCCTCAGGCTGAAAGTTGTTTCAGCATGATGGATAAATTATTGTCATCTGAGGAAATAAAAGGAAAAAGAAGGAAAGTGACAATGAAGAAATGGGAAGAGAATAATATCAACAAAAAGAAAAACTAATTAAATTTTGAATTCAGTAATCTTATATTGTGAATCCAGTGATGTGTACCAGTTTAATATTTGCATGAATAAATTACAGTGAACAATTCCATCTAGCTCATGCTGTGTTATATTCACATTTTTTTGCTGCACGCTCTGATTTTTCACCTGGTTAAAAAGTTCAGGTTTTTTTGTTCCTTGGTCAGTCTCATGTATGTGAGTTACTTACTAAGAAATTCTTTTTAGACCAAGTGGCAGGAAGGAAAGGCAGAAGAAGGCCAAGGAAGTCATCGGAGGATCAGATTCAGGAGTTGTCTGCATGAGGAAAAGATTACGAGTATGAGTATAGAAGGTTTTGTGTACGTCGTGTGATGGATGTCAGTGGAGCATGAGTTATGTGTCAAAATCGCTGTAAATGGAGAAGTTTGATATGGTAACAGTAAGTGAATAATCAGTTAGAAATTTATCTGGTAGTATGTATTTCTTTGTAGAGCTAACCTCTGAATCTCAGAGAACAGCTTAGTGGTATGTATGTATGTATGTATGTATGTATGTATGTATGTATGTATGTATGTATGCATGCATGCATGCATGCATGCAATTTATTTATTTATTTATTTAATGAATGATGAATGAATGAATGAATGAATTTTTAGAATAACCTTTAAAAACCATTTGACTTGTTAGAAGAGTTTCCAAATAGTTCCCGAAAGTTGTTTTATCAATACAGTGAAACCTGTCTAGGAAGGTCATCCATGGCTCTGTGAAAAAATGACTGTTTTGACAGGTGACTGCCAAATACAGTGGTTTAATTTGCCAAAACATCTCTTCACACTTGAAAATTAAATTAAAAAGACCTACCTTTTTTTTTAATGCAGTCTGTTTTGAAGCATTTGTTCTTTCTTTCTTTCCTGACATTTTGTAATTTAAGAATGTTGATAATGTCCTAATACGTGAGAAACTTTGAAGTCCACTGAGAGATGCAGCCAAGTTTCGTGGCATAGATCGAGAGCAGAATCAGGATTTTTCTTCACAGATGACCATAAACTCTGGTACCCCTAAGAGGCCTGTCTGCAGATTGCATTTGTAACAGTAACATAGGAAGCACAGCTCGGATTTTCAAGGGTTGCCATACAAATTCAAATATGACTTACTACACTGACAGAAAATCATAGATGCATTTCCAAACTGGCTGCAGATGGTTGCCAAATAAAGGTGTAGTATCCATTGGTTTTGTTTGTGATAACATCTGTGCCAGGTAAAACTGCCTTCTTTCGCAAGTGACTGCGGAATGAGAGTGACTGGCAACACAAGTTTCACTGTATGAACTTTGCCATCAAAGTCGTTGTGGCTATTTTTCGTTTTATCTAAATCATAAACCAAATCATCTTAGGTGCCATCCATGGCATTACTTATGCAGTATTATTTGAAAATATTGTATTTATATCAAAATACCACATGTCCTGGCTAATCTTTACACTATACCCCACTTTTGTGTCAGAACCTATCTGTTTCTTTTCTGACCTGTCAGTTATATTTTCAGCTCTCTTCTCCCCTAATGGGGTAGGGGACTCAGCTATGGATAATAACTGGCACCTGTAGTAAGTAATTTGATAATTTTTGTTACGGAAGTTCTGCACTTTGCGATGTTAGCATTGTGCGACACCACAAAGGAGAAGCACTTCGGCAGTGCTGTTGCTCTTCCCAAAACCAAACAGTGATACCACTGTTTGCTTCCCAAGGCATTATAGAGAGAAACACCATTCTTTACATCAGCTATTGGTGTACGAACTCTGCAGAAAGCTGCTATGTCACACCTTCATGCAGCCATTGGATTGGATGGTTATTCTCACCGTGTGGCCGATATGTTGCCATGTATTTGTATTCTGTGTCATATAAATAATTCAAGTAACCGTGAATAATCTAAAGCTGTATCTTTTCAGGAGCAAGAAATTCTGTGATCTCACGTTGAATTGTGATAAGGTTTTGCATTTATCATGTTACAAACGACTATTCCTGTTTCCTTCAATAGTGTGCTGTGTGCAAACATATTCTGTTGTTTATTTATATATAATTGATTCAAATATAAGCCAACCCCTTCACTTCGAAAAAGAAAGTTTTTCCAAAATCTTTCTTTTGGCTTATAGGGGAGTATATGTGGCATATCTTCTGCGGATGAAAAACCCAACACAAATTTAATTTATACATAAAACTATTCTTGTTGTACAATTGAATCCATCTATTCCCCACCCTGATATTCCATTTTTTGCTCGTGTATATCAGCCATATCTAATGGATACTGTTACTTCAGAATTGACTCTCCTGTTGAAAAGGGCATGTCTAAATACCACATTTTAAACTACCAGCTTTTTTCTCTGGCCAACCTACTTCTTAGTGAAAGTAGTTTTATACAACTGATACAAGACCTTATGTAGTTTACTTTGCTAATTCTATTTTCCAATCCTTATCAAGCTTTTCTGCTTCATCAAATAACACACCCAAATAGATAAATTCTGTTACCCGTTCAAGCACTTTCCTCTGAACTACACAATTAATGTTTTCAACAGTTTGACTTAAAATCATAGATTTGAACTTCTCCATATTTTTACTCATTCCAGATTCTTTTCAAATCCTACTCACCTGATCAAGATTCTATTGTAAGTAACCCTCTTAGATACAGAGTTTGCATGGCACCTGAAATCCCGGAGAAGTCCTAGAATTTGATTTCCCTTTTTTCTGGATCCGGAAAGTCCTCGATATTTCATATTTTTTTTAAGGCCCTGGAATAATCCTGGAATTGTTTCTTAAGTTGTATAAAAAAAAAAAAAAAGAAGTCATCACCAAAATGTTTGCATTGATCGAGTCACTTAGTTGTCACTCCCTGCAGTGTCTGCTTGTGATAAAGTTAAGCTAAAAAATTACTTCGAAGAATCTAATAGTGATTGAGTACAAAAGGTCTGCCTCATAAATGATAAGTATGTGTAAAATTGTGAAGCTCCTACAAATAAAGTTGGGTAAGTGAACGATTTTAACGTAATCTAAAATTTATAAGTTTTTATTAAAATGTTAGTTTTTTTTTTTAATTTTAAATCTCAGCTTTTTTGATATCATAATGAAAACAGCTTAAAGGTTTAATAAATTTAGCAAGACATCTTCATATTTACATTATCTTGTATCATCATCATCATTGTCAACCATTATCAATCCACTGCTGGACGAAGGTCTCTCCAAGCCTCTTCCACAATGGTCTGTCTTGTGCCAGTCTCCTCCAGGTTACTCCCGCATACTTTCGAATTTCATCCACCCATCTCCCATGTGGTCTTCTCCTGGGTCTTTTCCTGTCCCTTGGAATTCAGTCTAAAATTTCGGCTGACCTTCTGGCACTATGTCCATCCCATTGCCATTTCAGGGATTTTACTCTGATCATGATGTCTTCCACTCTTGTCATTTTTCGGATCCACAAGTTCCTCTTCTTATCTCTCTTGGTTACACCAAGCATTCACCTCTCCATGCTGCTTCGAGTTGTCTGCAGCCTTTGTATGTCTCTTTTAGTTAAGGTCCACGTCTCTGCACCATATGTAAGCACTGGAAGGATGTGTTGATCAAACACTTTTCTTTTAAGACATAATGGCATATTGCTGTTGAAAATTATGCTGTTTCTTCCAAAAGCTCTTGTATATATTCTTAAAAATGTGGCCCACCATCTAAGTTTTTAAAAACCTTGGCCCTCAGCTCTACAGCAGTTGAACTGCACTGAGATCAGGGACGGATTGGGCCATCGGGACACCGGGACATTCCCCGGTGGACCACTCCAGAAATGGCCCAATTTCTCGTAACCTTTATGTCTCGATTTTTTGGAACTAACTAATATATATATTTTTTGGTTCTTATGAATAATAATGATTAATTTCATTTGAGCTTTATTTCTGTCTGAAAAGTTATTTCCTGAAAAAAAAGTTTTGTTTCATCTATCTCTCTTGGCCGTTTGCTTTAAAATAGCATAAGGGAAATTGTCTGTACTTATGTGAGAAAAGTGCTGCCGGACCTAGCACATTGTCATAAATTAATTACTGAGCTAAAGCTAACTACAGCGCGACGTAGGTCGTTGGATTTGACGCTCAGAGTCATTGGTATGCCCTACCCTCCTTTTGTAATCTTGAAGGAGACACTAGTACCAATTTACCAATTGTAGTGACCCATCATCCTCACTCCCTTATTCACAGACTGACACAGAGAACATCCGGCAGAGATATTCCAAAATCCTCACTCCCTTATCCACAGACTGACACAGAGAACAAAGCTATTCTCTGGCAGAGATATTCCAAATTATCTTGATAGAAACAACGATTTACCAGTACCAGTTTACGATTTACCATTACTAGTTTATGGGTCAAAATTTTGGTTCATGGGTCGAGACAATGGGTAGACTTAAAAACAAGAAAAAGGGTCTACTCAATAAGGAGTTACTAATGCCACTGGGCTACAGGCGATTAGTGACCAAATGAATATAAAAATTGATTGCGTAGGAAAATAGCTATGTGGTATGTGCACATTTCAACTTTCAGAATGACCTTTTCAGTGATTTTTGTTGGAAATGAGTTCTGCAAAACGAAATTTTCGGCACCCCATTTTGAGCCAGGTTTGATGTTACATTCAATCAAGAGCGGATTTTTGAAATTCTTTTACTGTTCAATTTCTGTCACCGTTTGTTCGCAACTGCATTCATTTTGCGTTGCATACCAGTTGTCTTTCATCCAGGAGCTAACAGAACTTTTTTCATGGGGAAATGTTTTTCACCTGTAGGTAGGTTACAGTGGACCGCAAGACTAAAATACTGGGTCTGAATTGGTTGTCCCAATCCACCCCTGACTGAGATAGATAATATTTAACATATATGGCACACACACACATATACTATACACTTTGACTCATTAAAGTTAGAAAATATAAACCTTCAAGTCTTCAAACCGAATCACATATACCACCCAAAATGAAGAGAACTGCTTGATTTCATAATTCTGGGAGCTTCTTATCATAAGGGCGATTTAGCGTGTGTGAGATTTTTCAGGTATAACTCTTCGTTATGTTTCTGGAAAATCATTGTTAGTTCTGCACTCCTGTTCGGACATGGTTTTGGATGTTGTGCTCCGGTGTTATTACATGGTGAGTGTGTTTTTCTAGCAGTTTAGTTTGTGTTTCTCTCAAGGTTTGGTTCATGTAGTTAAGGTGTTGAGTGTGGTGGCTTAGCACGTGTATCTGTTGCTTGTGTTCTGGATTTTGTGTGGTATATGTGATTCGGTTTCAGTCTCTTCTTAATAGAATATATATATTTTATATAAGAAATGGCACTTTTTTTAATTCAAGTGAGTATTAGTTCTTTATTTTATTTTATCAATCTAAATGGAATAAAGTTGCAGATTGTAATATGAAGTTACATAGTACAATTTCAAAGCCAACAAAGTAGTTTTTTTTGTTTTGTTGTTGTTGTTGTTTCAAAAACTTAAATGCTTGTAGCTCACAAAATCTTGCAAGAAGATGGGCAGGTTGTGCCTTCCTTGCAAAAAAAAAAAGCTTTGAACCTTGTATGTACATACATAAAGTGTATGTCTGTGTATTTCTGTTGAGATTCAGGTCTTTTTTTTTTTTTTTTTTTACAGAAGGCATTTGTGGTTTGTATATTCGTGCTTTCTGCAGTGGACTGGATAAAGTGTTGAATCCTTACCGTGAAGATCTTTTAGAATTAGAAAAGGAAGTTTTGCAAGATCCACATTTCTCTTTGATTCATTTCTTGAGACTCGAAAAGGTAATGTAGTCTCTTAAAATTTTGAAATTTTATAATTATATACTGTATGAGTTGGAACTAAAAATTGCCGATTTGTTTTAAACAAACACACACATACACAGAACACTATAGACTTTAAAATATGCAAATTACATGGATTCATACAAACTGTGTAAGAGCATCAGGGATGGCACAACAGCTTTTGTAGGCCTTTTCATACCCCATCCATTTTCTAAAAAAAGAGATTGTAAAATGTCAAATGGCGGTGATGTGAATAACTGGTTTTGTGATCTTTTTCACCATGTGTTATACATAGGGCTTGAAAAAGAGAATAGGGGGAGGGGGTGTCTGTAGGGGTGCCATAAAGGTTGGAAGGATGTTGCTGCTAAAGAGGAAAATTCATCTTGGCAAGTAATTTTATAGTGTGGAAACATACTTTTCATGCACAGAGAATTTACTTGCAACTGAATGTTCACCTCTGTTTTTTGTTTGTTTGTTTCAGAGTTTAACGACCACCAAGAGCAACTGTAAGGCTGTTCAACCTCAATTAAGGTAAACTTTAAGGCTGTTCAACCTCAATTAAGGTTAAGTTGTTCAACCTCAATTAAGGGCCACTGGTTCCAGGGAAGGAAAACAGCCAGTTCCGTTAGGCAAATACACCACCAATTCCTCACCCGGCACTTGAACCCAGACTATCTCAAACAAATGATCAAATTCCAGCACATCAGACCACTCAGCCACTAGAGTGGCAATACATTTTTAATTTTCCATTTTCATAGGTGCTATGTGTTTTTTGTACTCCTTGATTTGTCCCACCACTGAATCATAACATACTCTCTTTTTTGCAGTCTAATGTAGGTTGGAGTTGATATTTTAAAGCGTATTATGATGTAAAATTAACTTTAGTTTAAATACACCAGATATGAATAATAATAAAACGCATATAGCGTATTAAATCCGCTTATTTCTGTGGTGTAGTCAGCACAAAGATTTGCCAAAGTGTCCCCAGCAAAGCCTCCCAGTGGAGTGCGAAAGCTTGGCGAACATTTGTGCTGACTACACCACAGAAATAAACGGATTTAAAACACTATATGCATTTCATTATTATGTGAAATTAAATTTGCTTTGAATAGACTCTCAGAATGTATTCAGTATTGAAATTGAACAAACTTTGGATGCACTTTAGAGTTCGGCCCTCGTCGTCTGCTTCAACCTACGCACTGCTGGGATCACGGGACAAACGTTTCGCGATAGGTGGCACTGAAGCTGTGTCGGCATTTGTTCCTTCACTGCCTGAGTTACGTAATCGTTGTGTGGTGTGTGCGTGACGACTGTTAAGGACGAGAAATATGCGGCGTGGTTTATTTTTTAAAGGAATGGGCTTATTTGGTAATATAGCTGGCCTTGAAAAGGCCCTTTATAGAATGTGAGTAGTTCAGGTGTTGTTAAATATTTATAATGATGGAAAAGAAATGTTTCGTCCTCATTGAGAACGTACTACGAAAATTTCACTGGAAAAAATTGCGTACTAGGGAAGAACTGTTTGATGATGCCAATCATCACCTCAAAGCCGTTTTCAAAGGAAAGACGGCAATTTCGTCGGAATTAATATTCCAGAATGTGGTCTACCAAGTGGTCTTTGTGAATTACATTAGATAGTGTGCGTTTGAGGGGCCACCAATTGCTTTCAACACCTTGAGTATGCGCCCCAGTAGTCGGATCAACGAAATTGAGTGAGTGGTTAATTGAGAGATGTTGGAAACTACAGGATGGGAGGTTGCGGTACGCAGCCCACTGATCCATCATTACAGTACTTCCAGGTTGAACATGTTTCTGGATGAGCAGTAGCAATGTGTGAGCAGAGCGGTTATTCTCCGGGCAGATCTCTACCCTGAATTGTTTAGAATCTCGTTCAAGGATGCCAAGGATCCAGGTGCCCTCAACGAGATGACCATGATTATACTTCCGCTTCCCAACCTTCACCTCATCCATTTCTATGATTACACCAGGGCCTCCAAGCTGTCCTTCGTCTTGTTCGTAGGCTACCATAAACTCTGCGACTAGTTCTCTGCAAGACTGATAATAGTCGCTGACTGTCACAGAGGATGTGGAAACCCCACCCTGGGAAGATTCCTCAATTGCATCATCATAGGACAATCCTTTGGCGAAGCAATACACAAGAGTCATCACCTTATCAAAAGGATTACAAGCAGCTTCAAACCACGTCCCAAGTAAATAGGAACACTGCTCACTTTTCCGTGTAACGTAATTCTTCTTACACCTGAATTGTCCTAAACGATGACACATATCCACTCGCAAACTCATTGGATGACCTGCGGAACATCTTCGTTCGGTTTGAAGCAATCCTTTCCGCTCACACCATGCAATACTTTTCTTCATCCTTCCCATCTTTGTCGAAGAAACGCCTCCAATTCCACATCTGGAGACTAACAGAGCTACAATGCATGCTGGAAAAAACAGAAGCCATCTATCGCTTAAAACAGGGCGAACAGAAGTAAGTGAAGGGGGCTCATGCACCGAGCAAAGAGCGGTTATGTACACCGATTACGAGGAAGGAGTGGCAGCGCCACCTATTGCTACACGTGTCATTTTCCGTGATTCCAGGAGTGCGTTGGTTGTAGCTGACGACGCAGGCGGAAATCTAAAGTCCACCCCAAACTTTTCTTAAATAGGTGCTTACCGAATGCTTAAGGTCACTTTCCAAAACCACTTTCTGAATCTTCTGTTTATTTTGCAAGGGGTGCGAATTATATATCCTCCATCAGCGCAAATACTTGAACATAGTTAGCATTGTATTTCACTTTATTTCATAAATAGGTCATTAGTTGAAATATTTCTTTATTATTTATGTGAGTTGGCAAAGATTCGCAAAGCAGCATGTCTTCTTTAATATGAGTCTTATGAGTATAATGAACAAACACAAGCAACATTGCATGTAATTTCATGATTCATTCATCTGAAGTGAAAAAGTTGGACATTCCTTTATTTGCCTTGTTAACTCAGTTAAGCAATGGGCTGACATGTCCTTGATGTATCTAGGAACCAAATTATCAGAAAGAGACACAGAACTAATATTTTGTAGAAATATTTTCTTATCTATCGTACACTCAACCAAATTCTTTGCACAAGGTTTTATCAGATTTTTAGCAATTGTATGGGCATCACTTGCTCTTGCTATATGATAGCTAACACAATATAAAACAATGAGAGAGCCTTTGGTATAATATCCGTTGATTTTTATTGGTGTAAAACGAACTGTCATAGTCAAGCTTTCGCTCACCAACAGGTGGCTTTTTCAAGGCTGACTGATACTAACTTATACAGATACAACTAACAGTAAACATTTACATTTGAAAATATATGGTTGCTTTGAGTTAATTTTAAAATGTGCAAAAAATGGGAAAAGGGCATGTGAACAAACATCAACAAACAAAGCAAAAGTAACAACGTCTTAATATTTTAGGAAATCTGTCCACAGGGGGTGCAGGTCATGCGAGACGGCATCGTTGCATGCATATTCTGCTGTGATTATTACAATGATCTGTCTGATGGTCGTCTCAATTTGGGTAGTGTATGGTGCCAGGTGTTTGTATCCTGCCCATTGTGGTGTCGCATCTTTTAGACAAACTTCTCTTGCAAGGGCTGAACTGAGGGTTTTGTTTTTTACATTCCTTTTTATGTTCAGCTGCCCTATTGCCAATTGATCTCTTAGTCATTCCTATACAGCATTTTTATGTTCTCTCTGCATATTCCAGTGGGATGGAGTAAACACCAGCCTTCTGGTCAGCATCAGTTTCCCACTTGGGGGAAAGGATACTCATAATTGAGGGAGTTGTTCAGGTGCCAAAGCCCAGTTTCGATAAGGCATGTGTTACCAAAAATGTGAAGCCTGGGATGTATGGCAGTGATCTGATGAAGTTCAAGTGGGACTTACAGGTCAGTGCACTTCCATTAATGCGATTTTTGAATTTATCAAGGATTGAGTTCATGAGGTCTCTGCTGAAGCCGGTGGACATTGCTTGATTAAAGATAGTTCTAATTTCTGTTTCTTTGGTTTCATTTTCTGAGGAAAAACAAGATTGCTCTTTTTAAATGTGTTTGAAACACAGTGGTTTTATACTCCATAGGGGAAAAAGAGTCAGATGCAGGAATATTCGGCACAGCACAAAGCTTATATTGGGTTGTCGGAAAAGTCATGACGTATTTTAGCCATGTTTTGCAAAGGTCATTTATTGATAGAAAGAACAAAGATCAATCAATGATATAATGCCCGTTTTGTTCGATAACCTTTTGCCATCTTTCAGTGAGCTGCAGAATGCCTCGTTCATAGAAGGACCTGTCTTTCGTGGTGAAAAACTGTACAAGGTGCTGATTTACAGCCTCATCTGAATTGAATGTTATACCACGCAAGAACTGTTGAAGAGAGCGAACAAAACAAGTGGAAGTCTGACGGCGCAAGGTCAGGCGAGTATGCTGGGTGTGGCAACACATCCCACCCAAGCTCCAATAATTTTTGGCGGGTGATCAAACTTGTGTGTGGTCTCGCGGTGTCATGATGAAACACAACACCTTTACGATGAACGAGCTCTGGACGTTTCTGGATGATGGATTCATTCAAACTGTCCAATTGCCGACAGTACACATTTGAATTGATTGTTCGGTTCTGTGGTAGGAGCTCGAAAAACACGACACCTTTAAAATCCCACCACACTGAGACCAGAACCTTCCGCTGATTAATGTCTGCTTTGGATGTCATTTGAGGCGAAGCAGTACGTCGGGACCAAGAACGTTTGCACAGCACATTGTTGTACACAGTCCACTTTTCGTCACCAGTTATCAGTCACTTCAAAAAAGGATCGTTTTCCTCACGTTTAATGAGCATATCGCAGATGTTTATATGCGCCGTCAATTGAGCTTCTTTGAGTTCATGAGGAACCCACACATCGAGCTTGCTTACGTATCCCAACTTCTTCAGGTGGTCGTGAATGCTTGAATGATGGATGTGCAATGTGTGTGCAATCTCTCGTGTTGTGTAACGTGGGTTTGACTCGATCAATGCCTTGATTTGGTCGTCATCAACCTCGGTGGGCCTTCCCGATCGAGGAGCATCGTTGAGGTCAAAATCACCAGCACAGAATTTTGCAAACCACCGCTGGTACTGACGTTCTTGTAGAGCATTATCACCGTACACTTTACGCAACTTTTCACAAGCTTGAAGCACGTTCTTCCCTTTACGGAAGTAAAACAGTAAATTATGGCGAAAATGCACAGTTTGGTCTTCCATCTTCAACTTGATGTCAAATCTCTGCAAATTAACCAAATCGCTCACTACTAGAACTGGCACCTGTCGAATGCCATAGCGATAACAGAGCTGCGCATGCCTCTAGTACTTCCAAAACCGCCCAACCGCCATCGGGTGCCAAAATACGTCATGACTTTTCCGACAACCCAGTAGAATGCACCAGTGTGAACTTTTTCTTTTTCTGATCTGTAGAGGAGCACATCAATATATGGTAGTTTATCGTCCTTCTCCAATTGCATGGTGAAATTAATGAATGCATGCATTCCATTAACCTTTCCCAGGAAGGAGTCTTAATGAATTTCTGTCATGAGGGCAAATGAAGAAAATGTCCACGTATCCATGTCATTTTGATGGTTTTGGTCCAGGGGCATTTAGAATTCTACTCTTGTCAAGTGCTTGCAATATTGCTTCTGCTAGAACTGCATATAGAGGAGAACCCATTGATGCACCAATGGTTTGTTTGTAAATTTTCCCAAGAAATGTGAACAAAGTGTTATTTGCAGCTAGGTTTAGTAGGCTACTTATGCCTTAGATTGTTTCCTGGGGAAATTTGTTTGAACTTCTTATGGTTTCCACGAGGCTGAACTTTGCTTCTTCTACTGGAATGGACAAGTATAGGGAAATGATATCAAAGCTTCCCATGATGTTTGTGTCTTGCACTCAATAGCTTTCTTGATGAAAAGAAGAAGAGGGTCACCAACCTACTTCATAGAGAAAAAGTTGGCTGTTTTCCTGAGAGAGTTCCTGCCGTGATCAGCCTACATACTAACAGCTCATAGGATTTCATCAAGAAAGCTATTTCAATAAGAGTGCAAAACACAGACATCATAGGACGTTTTGATATCATTTCCATTCCAGTAGAAGAAGCAAAGTTCAGCCTCGTAGAAGCCATAAGAAGTTCAAACAGATTTCCCCAGGAAACAATCGAGGGCATAGGTAGCCTACTAAAACTAGCCTCAAACAACAATTTCTTCACATTTCTTGGGAAAATTTACAAACAAAAAGTGGGTGCACCAAAGATTCTCCCCTATCTGCAGTTCTAGCAGAAGTAATATTTCAACCACTTGAGAGCAGAATTCTAAATGCCCCTGGACCAAAACCATCAGTATGGCACAGATACGCAGACGACATTTTCTTCGTTTGACCTCATGATAGAAATTCGTTAGACTCCTTCCTGGGAAAGCTTAATGGACTGCACACATCCATTAATTTCACCATGCAACTTGAAAAGGACAATAAACTACCATATCTTGATGTGCTCCTCTGCAGATCAGAAAATGGAAAATTACACACTAGTGTATTCTATAAGCTTTGTGCTGTGTTGCATTTTCCTGTGTCTGACTGTTTTTCCCCTATGGAATGCAAAATTCAGTGTGTTTCAAACTCGCTTTAAAAGAGCAATCTTGTTTTCCTCAGAAAATGAAACCAAAGAAGTAGAAATTAAAACTATCTTTAATCAAGCAATGTCCGCTGGCTTTAACAGAAACCTCGTGAACTCAATCCTTGATAAAGTCAAAAGGCGCATAAATGGAAGTGCTCCGACCTGCAAGACCCACTTGAACTTCATCAGATCACTGCCATACATCCCAGGCTTCACATTTTTTTGTAAGAAATTCTTTAAAGAAACAAGGCTTTGGCATCGGCACCCGAACAACTCCCTCAATTATGAATATCCTTTCCCCCAAGAAAGAAATCAACACTGACCAGAAGGCAGGTGTTTACTCCATCTTGCTGGAATATCCCAGCAAATCATAGAAATGCTATATAGGGATGACTAAGAGATCGATTGGCACCAGGATAGCTGAACACAAAAGGAATGTAGAAAACAAAACCTTCAATACAGCAGCTCTTGCAAGAAAAATTTGTCTAAAAGATGCAACTCCGCACTGGACAGAATACCAATACCTGGCACCATACACTACCCAAATTGAGACCACCATCAGAGAGTCGATTGAAATCCTCACAACAGAATACATATGCAACAATGCACCTCCTGTGGACAGATTTGCTAAAATATTACAACTTTGTTTGTTTTGCTTTGTTTGTTGACGTTTGTTCATGTGCACTTTTCCCCATTTTTTGCACGTTTTAAAGTTAACTCAAAGCAAGTATATATTTTCAAATGTTAATGTTTACTGTTAGTACTCTCCATATAAGTTAGTATCAGTCAGCCTTGAAAACACCACCTGTTGGTGAGCGATAGCTTGACTATGACAGACTGACAGTTTGTTTTACACCAATAAAAATCAATGGATATTATACCAAAGTTCATTAATTTCGTGTATTCGTGCTCCTTGATTATAGGTTATCTGAGAGAGCCTTTGTTGTCTGGATGTACAGGTGAACGAAATGTAGCTTTCCTTGCATTGATTTTTAAACATTTTCTTTTGAAATACTCTAGTTGGATTTTTTAATTGGGAATGTTTAGTCTCTAGTCTCGTTTAGCCTTAGGGTTTAAGCTGTTCAGTAACTCAATTTCTATTCTGGATGTAGAAGGCTTATGAGGCAGTCAGGGATACCATGTTCTTGCAGTACAGTAGTTCCTCCTTATCTGCAGGGGATATGTTTCAAGACTCCCAGTGATGTCGCAGATAGTGAAGAATCCTATATACATAATACACAGTAAAACCTCGAAAATCCGGCATCGACGGGACCGGACGAGTGCCGGATTTATGAAATTTCCGCATTTCTGAAGCTATCCAAGAATTGAGTAACTAGCATTATGTAAAGCACGTACTTACGTGTAACAGGCCACTTTAGTGGAAATTTGCACATCTACGCCTTATAAATATACAGGCGTCGTGCTGCCAATCGCATTCTTCACAATTTGTGAGAAAAAAATCGTTTTGGTCAGGCAAAACTTAAACAAAAAGCCAGAACAACCGATAGGGCTGGGCGATGTATCGATATATCACGAAAACCCGTTATGAAATTTACATCGATGTTATGGTTTTTCGACTCACAAAACTATGATACATCGCAAAGGCAATTACCGCAATGCATCATGAAGGCTGATGAAGATGCCACCTCCAAGCACAGATCATCATTACACGTTCGACACGCATTTCAAAAGTACACGCCGATTCGTCGCCTCATTGATCCGTGTCACTTCAGCGCGGCCCAATGAGATGACGAATTTGAGAAACCTGCCGATGTTACACGTAGGTGGCTATCGGCAATTCACACGCTGAGATCAGGTGACCTCGCGATGTGTTGTTGAGACAGTATATCGGGAGATTTCCATGGTTATTGGTGAAACATCGGATGCTCTCATGAAAACAAAATCAGAAAAGTGCCGGATTTCTGAAGTTGCCGGTTTTCTGGATGCAGGATTTTCATGGTTTTACTGTACATACAGTATATAAATAACCACAACCAAAACCTCTCAAACATGCACATGACAGCAAATGAACTCCAGGCCACAGCAAAAGAAAAACAACAAATGACACTCAAGAAACACACCGCAAAAACACAGAAAGATACAAACAATAAGAAGGAAAAGCCCAAATAAAACATCAAACGGATCTGAACCCCACAAACCAATCTTCAGAGAAAGACATCTGGGAGCCCGGAGCCATAAAAAAGAATCCACGATTCAGGGGTTCAATTAATACATTCAACTTTAACAATTTGTTTACGTCTATTAGCCTAAAGGATTTTAAAAGGGTAATGGACTGGTATTTTGAGAGATATGGACACTATATGAAGATCAGAAGTGAATATTGGAATTCATTATGTAATTTTTGTATATTTCAAAAATTACATCTATAATGGTAAAATACTACTGATACAAAAACAGGAAATTCCAATGGGCACGTCATATTCTAGTTTACTTGCCAACTTGTATCCACGCTTTTATGAAAAGAATGTTACAGTTAACAGCATTGTTAACTATAGATATATTGATGATCTTATTAGTTTTTGTTCGGATGGTTATTACTTCGACATTCAGTCCTGTTACCCCGAGGAACTGGTTTTGACAGAAACTGGTTAGGACTCCAGAGTTGTTTCTCTTGACATGGAAATCATATTACGGCGAGGGATATTTTTAACGGATGTTTATGACAAGCGAACTTATTTTGCATTTTGTCCAAATAACCATTTAAAACCTTGTCCAAATTTATTGAGTTCCTGGTCTTCTAGAATCCCTAGATCCACGCTTAGAAATACTATAATTTCACAATTTCTTCGGGTCACTAGGATATGTTATAACAAAAACAGTGCAATTAAACAGTTAAAATGTCTTTTTTCAACTCTAAAAAAGAATGGTATTCTTTATAAGTTCTGTTTTTCACATTTTTGTAAGTTATTAAATATTTTTAACCAAAATTCTTCATACAAAATTAGAATTTGTAACATAGTCACTTGAAACTTTTTGAATTAACCATTTTCTTAGGGCCACAATAAATATGATTTTACCTCCGAGTAGCCCTGGAGAACTATAACAATATGCTATACTTTCCTCCATAATTGAGGTCTTTTTCGGACGGTCTTCTGTGTCTATTTGGACATTTTACTATGTGGCATGTTTATTAGGAACACAGAGATTTTGCGAACACACCATTGCTGAGATGCTCTACTTAAGTTGGTGTCGAAAGTAACCGTTACCTTACCTCACGATTCTCACAGGATATGTTTACCTTCTTCCTCTGCGTTTACCTAACGTTCTCTCGACAGATTCGAATCATTTCCTCAGTTCGTACTCCGCTGACCTTTACAGCTTTAGATACATACGAAGGGAGCATGGGTTATGTTTTTCTTAGAGTTATGTAGGTATGTGCCTCTTTTTAGTTTTTACTTTAGTATGTTTAGTCCATTAACAAGACAAGGTAAGAAATTTTTGTGTATTTGTCATATTTCTGTGGTGTTTTGTTCAATTGTACTTTTATTGCTGCGTTACTTTAAGGGTTCGGGTAGAAAAGACAGATTACCACTAAATTTTCCAAGTCTAAATTCGGTTGCAACCACATTTTGTTTTAAATTAGGTGTTAGGTAATCTCATGAAACCTGAACCTGACTGGCTCCAGGCTCTCGGATGTCTTTCTCTGAAGATTGGTTCGGGGTTTTGGATCCGTTTGATGTTTTATTTGGGCTTTTTTCTTTTTATTGTTTGTATCTTTCTGTGTTTTTGCTGTGTGTTTCTTGAGTCTTATTTATTGTTTTTCTTTTTCTTTTGCTGTGGCCTGGAGTTCATTTGCTGTCATGTGCATGTTTGAGAGGTTTTGGTTGTGGTTATTTATATATGTATTTATTGCTCACTCTTGCTTTCCAGCTGCGTTGTGCAGTATCAGAGTGGTATGGGCATGTATCAAGGTTAAATATTTAATATTTTGATATATATATATATATGGAAGACATCATGATCAGAGTTAAATCCCTGAAATGGCAATGGGCTGGACATACTGCCAGAAGGACAGATCATCGATGGACAGCTGAAATTTTAGATTGGATTCCAAGGGACAGGAAAAGACCCAGAAGAAGACCACATGGGAGATGGGTGGATGAAATTCGAAAGTATGCAGGGGTGACATGGAGGAGACTAGCACAAGACAGACCGTTGTGGAGGAAACTTGGGGAGACCTTCGTCCAGCAGTGGATTGATAATGGTTGACAATGATGATGATGATGATGATATGTTTTTTTATATAATACATACCTATGATGACATTTAATATAGAAATTAAGCACAGTAAGAGATGAACAACAATAGTTAATATTAAAATAGAAAAATTATAACAATATACTGTAATAAAAATTATGTGAATGTGAAACTCGCACGAATTTTTTTTTTTTTTTTTTTTTTCACGATTTCACAGATAGAAGATTCGTTCTTACCATAGATCTTAGCAACCTCAGTATGTGATTTTTCTCCTTTCCTTAATAAGTCGAGAACTTTAATCTTTTCACTTAAAGGAAGCACTTTACGGCTTCTCTTTGGTATATCTGAATTGCCAGCATCACTACTCTTGCGCTTTGGGGTCATTATTAAGTAAAATAAGGGTTACTTGAACACAATCACTGCAGTACCATGACAATCAATCAGATAACTGAGACAGCTAATAAGTTACTCATGGTTGGGTAGCGTATCTAGCGTGGATACACTGGATGAAAGGATTATTCACATCCCAGACAAGAAGGCATGAGATTTTGTCACACTACTCAGAATGGTGTGCCATTTGAAACTTATGAAATGTTTATTTCTGAAATTTTCCATTTAATATTTTTGAACCATGGTTGACCAGAGGTAACTGAAGCCACGGAAAGTGAGACTGCAGATAAGGAGGGACTACTGTATGTTATGTAAATTTAATTTGTTCTCCATCCTTTGGTCACTGATATTGTCACTGATATTTTTCATTTCCCAAACTCTTATGAGCATTCAGTTTTAGTTAAAATTTAGAAGAAAAAAAGAAAACAATTTTTCACTGTTAAATGTTTAGATCTTGTAGCATCTAAGGTGAAAATTAAAAGATTGGTTGAACTTCAAAATATTTTCATACCTGTTATTCTTTGTCTGTTATTTAAAAAAAAATGTATTTTGTGATTAATCTTTATGTTGCTTTTATGTGCATGTTTCTTTTGAGTATGTTTATTTTATTTATTCATTTTGTGTTTTTATTACAGTACCAATTGTTGTTTCAAGTGCTGACTGATGTGATATCCAGGATTGAAAGTCATAATGTAAGTATGTATGTGTTTCTCTCATTTGTTCAAAAAAGTAAGTTGTGACCATTATGTGAAGATAAGATCAAAAGATGAAATAAAAACAAATAGATTCCTTAGAATTCTTAAAAAAAAAACTGCTTATTATTCACATGGCATAATTTATTCAATATTTTATTACATATGTACAATACTACACATTATCATGTAGAGCAAGTTGCTATTGATTTGTGCTAGCATTGTTTGTATTATAATTCTTACATTTATAAAAATCTACTACAGATAATGGTTTTTTTACTAAATTTTATCTCATATCTGAAGATCCTCCCTTGCTTTCACTATTAGACATGTCTGATATGAGTGGCAGTGATAATAGTGTCTGAGGCACCATTTTCACCACCACTCATATCAGATGTGTCTGCTTTGTTGTTCTGCCACTGTGCATCATCATAGAGCAATCGTAGAGCAAGTTGCTATTGATTTGTGCTAGCATTGTTTGTATTATAATTCTTACATTTATAAAAATCTACTACAGATAATGGTTTTTTTACTAAATTTTATCTCATATCTGAAGATCCTCCCTTGCTTTCACTATTAGACATGTCTGATATGAGTGGCAGTGATAATAGTGTCTGAGGCACCATTTTCACCACCACTCATATCAGATGTGTCTGCTTTGTTGTTCTGCCACTGTGCATCATCATCTTCAGGGCCATGAAAGGCATTAGACACCCATTCTTTTTGACACTCATTTTAGAACCTTTTCAAAATAGAGACTGAAAAAGTTATGGCCTTCAGCTATATTTTACTTTTCGAAGTTTTCACTCTCTGAAAGCTCCCTTTCCACAACTCTGTTCCCATTCTGTTCAGGGAATGTGATCTCTTTCATTGTGAATCCAGCAGAATAGTTTTATATTCACCCATAATCGGAGAGAACAGTGTTTGCAAAAATATAAATATATTTTTACACCAATAAATTGGGTTATTAGTACTCTTTTGTGTATGTGTTATGAATTGAATAAAGAAAAATATACTGTACTTTGTTCACCAAACAGAAGTCGTCGCTCTTTCCACGTTTATAAGTGAGTCATGGAAAAATATTTATCAGCTGCCACCGGGAATCGAACCCGGGGTCTTACAGTTACGCGCCATACATGCTACCACTGCACCACAGCTGCCTCGAATTCTCCAGGCTCGCATACGACTAACTGCCACCAAAGATGGTAAGCAGCAACTAAACTCACTTATAAACATGGAAAGAGCAATGACTCACTGCAAGTCTGTGATTCACTTATAAACGTGAAAAGAGCAATGACTCACTGCAAGTCTGTGACTCACTTATAAACGTGAAAAGAGCAATGACTCACTGCAAGTCTGTGACTCACTTATAAATGTGGAAAGAGCGATGACTTCTGTTTGATGTTCCTAATCCATGTCAATTGTGTGTATTAATTATTCATTTGCCTTGTAATTATTTCTTCAGTTGCTGCTTACCATCTTTGGTGAATCTCCAGCATTGTGCGGGGCTCCAAGAAGCAGCCTGCCATGTGGTTTGGCAGTTAGTCGTATGTGTGTCTGGAGAATTCGAGGCCGCTGTGGTGCAGTGGTACCATGTCCGGCGCATAATTGGAAGATCTCTGGGTTCAATTCCTGGTGGAGGCCAATGAGAATTTTTCCGTGACTCACTTATAAACGTGGAAAGAGTGATGACTTCTGTTCGATGTTCCTAATCCATGTCAATTGTGTGTATTAACTGTACTTTGTTGTCATACATAGAGAAGGACATAGTGATGGACATCATATTTCTTATAAATTTTAGCATCTGTTGTATTCATTTTCTGTAGATGTTTATAAACTGGTTGCTAATGATAAATGAACACAAGTAGGGTAGTTAGTGGTAAGTGGGTGTAGTTAGTCACAGGTAGGACATGGGCAATGTATTCACATTTTGCTTATGGCTGAAGCCACCAGTAGCAGAATGTTATAGATGTGGAGAAACTCCTATCATTCAATGTTTGTGGGAGAAGGGGGAGGGCAGAACTTTTATCTTACTGAAAAACTTTGAAATTTGTATTCCTATTAATATTGTGATAGGTTGTTAAACAATTTATTTTATGCAAAAACATCATGGGGAAAAAGCTGAATGCAGGAGTTTGTGTTAAGTGAGTCACTGCAGAAAAATATTATTTTTTTATGTGCTAATAATTTCAAGAAACATAATTGCTGAAAATAAAAATATATTTTCTTCACTGACAATGTAGTTATTTTCTTGATAAAAAGATAATATTAGTACTCAACTTGCTAATCATAACTGTATATTTAGTGGAAAAAGTTCTTTGGAGTTGCAATAGACAGCAAATGTCATCACAAGATTTTCCATCGCAAATCTATGCCTATTGCCATAAAACAATACTCGATATCAAGAAAACGATCATTCCACATTGCAGGAAGTTAACCTTGTACATTTTTTAAGTGGGAGTGCATATTTTAAGAGCTTAAACAGTCAATTTTGCATTCAAGTTAGCCTATTAAAACTTTTTGCCTCACACACATATGAGTTTGTTTCTTAGAGCTTCTGTTTTTGAGCTTGAAAGTGTGTTAAGTTTCGTTTTAACATCTTGTACGTCTTTAACAGTTTCAGACAGTAGGTTTGTTGTTGTTTCTAATGTTTTTATAGAGTGACACAAGAAATTTAAATTAGCAGATATGTATGCCAAGTCTTTTTTTTAATTAGTGTCATTCATTAAATTTCGGTTGAAGAATCATCGTCTTTGTCCATCTCACTGATAGCAGAACTGAAGTCTTCAATATGATCTGCATAGCATATGTAGCATACCACAGAATTGAGTTAGTACCCCAGCTTGTGACTATGGATGTAGTCGGCAATGAGAGATCAGGATTTTTCTTTTGAAAAGTTCAATCCTTTTTGGTGATTTAACAAAAGCACTCCCCCTCGCCCATTCAATACTAACTTGTCCACATTGGGATAAAGGATTCATATATATATATATTTTCATGAAGATGCTTTGATGTCTGTAAGTTTTCTATTTTGCACGTTATACAAAGTGGGTACAGTCTGCGGTGGTGCATTAAATTATTCAATTAAGATACAATTCACCCCCCCCCCCCAATGTTCCAAGTCCACGTCGGATGTCTGTGTTAATTATTCATTCACCTCTTCTAATTATTTGTTCAGTTGCTGGTTACCATCTTTGGTGAACCCCCAGCATTGTGCGGGGCTCCAAGAAGCAACCTGCCAAATTGGCTTGGCAGTTAGTGTGTGTGAGTCTGAAGGAATTCGAGGCCGCTGTGGTGCAGTGAAACATACAATTCAGTTAAAAGTCCTAAAAATGTTACTTACGGAAGTGCGTGTTCAGTCCAACTTCGGTAGTTTATTAAGGACCTTTTGATCAAAAGTTGTATTCTGCCTTTATATGGTCAGTTAGGGTTAACTTGAGAGCCTTTTGGTCAAAAGTTCTATCCTACTTCGATGATGTCTTGTCTTTAGGGTTAACTCGGTTTTGGCTGCTTTGACCACATTTTGAGTGGGCAAAGGTTTTCAGATAACAATTAAAAATTCTTGAATTAAGAGTTACTATTTACATTCCACTTGAAGCTCTATATCGTACTTGGCCATTAGGGCTATTTCATCAATGCTGTATTCTCGTAGAATTGCCGAAGAAATCTTCAAGTTAGGTCAGGTTCGTACAAGATAAAAAGCCTTAAAAAATCCGGTTAAAATCATTATATGCATTATATACACCACCTCAAATCGTCCACTGTCCCAATTGCCGGACGCATTTCGCCTAGGCTTTTCCGTGGCATTTTCAATGTAGACTTCACACCCTCTGAGGAACATGCGCACTGTGAACACAAGACTTTCAGATAGCAGACTTCGATAGAGGGTGTGAAATCTCCGTTGAAAATGCCAAGGAGGAGCCTAGGCGAAATGCGTGTAAGGAAATTGGCACAGTGGACGGTATGAGGTTGTGTATATAATGTATATAGTGATTTCAACTGTTTTTTTTTTTTTTTTTTAAGTCTTTTTATCATGTACGGACTAGAACTTGAAGATTTCTTCAGCAATTCTACGAGAATACAACATTGACGAAATAGCCCTAATGACCAAGTACGATGTGCAGCTTCAAGTGGAATGTAAATAGTAACTCTTAATTCAAGAATTTTTAATTGTTATCTGAAAACCTTTGTCCACTCAATATGAAGTCAACACAGCCAAAACCGAGTTAACCCTAACAACAGGACATCATCGAAGTAGGATAGAACTTTTGACCAAAAGGCTCTCGAGTTAACCCTAACAACTGACCATATAGAAACAGGATACAACTTTTGACCAAGAGGCTCTCAATAAACTACCGAAGTGGGATTGAACATGCTCTTCCATAAGTAACATTTTTAGGACTTTTAACTGAATTGTATCTTAATTGAATAATTTAATGCACCACCACAGACTGTACCGTACCCACTTTTACGTGTAAAACAGAAAACTTACAGACGTCAAAGCGTCTTCATGAAGAACCTTGTAGTCACGTAATGCTATGTGAACTTTATGATAGAATCACATGAGATATATTAAGGATTCAGATATTTTTACACAACCTGTGCAAAGCATGAATAACAAGCGTTATGTGTATCATTTTCAGCAGAGAAAGACTGTCAGTGGCTTTCTTAATGCATGCTGCTGCATCCGTTAGCAAGAGTAATGCATTGTTATACTTGACACCATTCTGCCTCAACAAGTGCATAGATTCATTAAATAATCAAGCAGTTGTCTGTGACATGATTTGCTGTAAAAATGGCTTTGCACTCTAGCGAAAAAAAAAAAAAAAAAAATGTTTGATAAGGAATTTTCCATATTTCAACACACTGACTATAACATTTCCCACTGTTTTGCCACTAGAATTGGTAGTTTGATCAATGCTCACCCAGATTTTTTCATTATCTTATATGGACCTAATGTACCCTAATGTTTCGTCATAAGATTTTAGAAGATAATTGAAAATGATGTCATTCACCAATAGAGTGGCGCTGACGAAACTAGTCCCGTGAAGGGATTGAGGGGCATAAATTCCACCTGCTTGTTACAATACTTTTACTTTTTTTTCTCTGTTTGCACTAAATTTTTAGTTGAAGTTTACTTGCACTAAAAAATAAAAAAATGGCAGAAACATGCAAATTTATTTATTTATTACGAAATTTGGGAAAATATTTATTTACCTAAAAATCCTTTCCTGTGATGACGCTGAAGTACAGTTGTTTGTGCATAAATGTTTCTGTTTCGAAATTCCAAATAGTACCTACATTTCTTTTTAGAATTTGTGTACTGATGAGTATCTTCGTTGCTCAGATCCCGGGGCATTGAATATTTACTCTGTGCTTCCTGATGTGCAAACAAACCTCTTGGCCTGTGCATGCATTCCTTTCTTTAGAGATTGTCTAAAATTAATAGGAAGATTATCATGAAGAATTGTTCTACTCAACTTTCACCTTTTTACCATTATCTTGATTTTCCCAGAAACCTGTTTCATTACAGGCGCCACTTTTCATCTCCAGTAACAATACATGACAGAAAGGGTTTATGTTGCTGAGAACATTCGTGATAACGGGTGAGCAAGGAACCACATATGGCAACATGCTGATTCCTGTTGTCCTCGGTGAGAGTGTAAGGCACCCAAGACCCCAATTTCTGGACCTTTTCCATTCGTTCCAGGTGTCACACCACTGTGGCCTGATCACAGTCCATCCCAGTGACCAATTTGCATGTGGTTTGACGTGAATCCAAGTGGATAAGATGGATCGAACGATCCTCATCAAAGTGAGATGGACAACCTGAGCGTGGAGAGTCATTGAGGTCAAAATTGCCACCTCAGAATCGCTCAGACCATTTGCGGGCTGTCCTCGGAGCAATAGCATCCTCCCCATACACAGCACAAATTTGTCAAGTAGCCTCGGCGACTGAGGATCCCTTGTTAAACTCGTAGAAGAGCAGATGTCGGAAATGTTCATTCCTCTGTACTTGACACTCCATACTTCTGGACCTGACAACCAGAAAACCATTAGCCACAATCACACAATGCAATATGATTTAGATACACGATATTACTGGCTACATTTTGATATACAACGGGCCATCTGCATCATCACTACTGACCTGGGAAACACTCGTGAAATAAAACGGCATGAACTTATGCATCAACCCAATATATGCAACAATATTTATTGCAAGCTCCATCAACAGACTTTACTTTGTATAGTTGTCATGCATAAAAGTATATTTGTGTATATGTTATTTTCGCATGTGCAGTTTGTGAGGTCCTTAAAAATTATTTTTGTAGGGTGCTTAAAAGTCCTTAAAAGGTGCTTATATTTTTTGGGAGAAAATGAGTGGGAACCCAGTTTTAGAAAAATGAACAGATGAAATAAAAAACTTACAAAAATGCTGTGCGATTATGAAAAATCAATCCAGATTTTTTCCATATTAAAAACTATTTCACTACCACTCAATGTATTTAGAATTTGGATCCGTTTTGCTTCTTGTTTTAGTAATTAATAGAATATTTGTATTTTAAAACAACAACGTTAAATCATTGTGAGAAGGACTGGCAGTGAAGCACGTAGCACACTAAAAATGAGAAGAATCCCCAATATCCTCTAATCATGCATTGGTTACGTTGCAGAATGTAACCAGTTGATTCCACGTGTTTCATTCCAAGGCTGAGGAAGGTAGAAATCAACTGCTCAAATGTTCCCCCATTTACAGTTCCATAACATAACCAATGCATGATAAGAGGATATTAGGGATTCTTCTAATAACATTAAATTTATCATGTTTTTGTAATGAACACATGCAACAGCAATGTGTTCAAGAAGTGAATACATTGCATTTTTGAGGTTCTTATAGACATCTAAAAATATCTAATAAACTTCTCAGAAAGATCCACAGCCACATTTGTCTTTTGTTGATTTTGCACTGCACAGCATCCAGTGCTTAAATTTCCATTTTGAGGAATTCCCATTACTTAATTGTCGCTTTTTTTTCCCTTTTTTATATACCCTTGGATGAAAATTTTATTCATCATGCTGAAAGAACTTTCAGTCTGAGGACCATGAATGCATGATAGCTCTCACTATTTTAGATAAAAGATAAATGGTGTAACTCTGAGAATATGAATACTTTTGAACACCATGCATCAATTCTTACAGATTTTTCAGCTTTGTCACTTTCGTTTTTGGACAACTTCATCGACACATGTTCGGAACCGAACATCGTTGGGGGGGTGTAGTTAAGGGGAAAATCGATTTCCGTTTTCAGACATTTCCCCTCTATTTTCAGGGTGAAATACACAAATATTTATGAAATAAAATGATATTTAACAACAATACTAGGCAGAAGAAACATCGCGTGAAAAATAAAATTACGATAATGGGAGAAATCTTCATTGTGTCTAACTTCTGTTTTCAAAAGTTTTGAAAGACGAAATTTCTGTTTCTGAAAGTTTAGAAACATTCAGGCGGAAAGCATCCTTCACCACTACCAATTGCCCCGAAATTTCTGTTCAGTTTTGCATCGATCTCGAGGATAACCCAAACTATGACGGAAAAGCAGAAATTCTTCGAAGCTGTGGCACTTTCATGCCTGAAGATTACAGGGGAATTTTTGCACCATCGAATTTCCATTTTCTGAAATTTTCTCTCCATTTTCAAACTTAAATACAAATATTTATGGAATAAAATAATATATAACAACAATACTGGACAGAGGCAACATTGGAGGAAAACAGAATTAGGATAACAGCAAAAATCTATATTCCATTTACTTCCGTTTTTGAAAGATGAAATACCATCCCGATGCGTATTTTTACGCGTTGGTAAAATCCCTCCATGTGTAGTTTTACACACTGATACATATTTTACATGTTTTTCGATGCATATTTTTACCCGTTGATGCGTATTTTTATGTGTCGAGAAAAATTCTCGATGCATATTTTTACGTTTCAAGAAAAGTTCCCGATGCGCACTTTTACGTTTCAAGAAAAGTTCCCGATGCGCACTTTTACGTTTCAAGAAAAGTTCCCGATGCGCACTTTTACGTTTCAAGAAAAGTTCCCGATGCGCACTTTTACGTGTTTTTTGATGCATATTTTTACATGTCGCAAAAAATTCTGGACGTGTATTTTTACGTGTTGGTAAAATTTCGATGTGTACTAGCCCGTAATTACGCATTTTGACGAACTCTCACAAATTTGAGCAATGCCAGCATGAAGTTCTCAGAACTTAACTGTGATTGGTTGCAGCATGCCGACTTCAAAGGCAGTAGGTGGGGCTTCCCTGGTTAAGGCTTGGTCTTACAGCTGATTGACGTGACACTAGCATGGGTGCAAAGACGTCACTCACTGTGCGCTGACCGCAGTTTTCTACGTGGCTATAGGGGATTGGGTAACTGCTGTTTCAAGATGCAGTACAAAGAGTTTATTAATCATCATAATAATCATCTTGTAGTCTAGTTGGCAGTTCAGAGTTTGCAATGAGCATGTGTGTGTGTTAATATCAAGAAAGTGGATGTAAGTGGGAAAGTTATGTGCACTTTATGTGCAGATTTAATATATTATGGGAATAAAGGGTTCTCTGTTATTTCAACCATTTGAAGTGTAAATAGATCAGTATAAATATGTGATTGACATTATTGGTTTGGTGTAAGCCCATTGACTAAATAAAATACTTATTCGTTCCTAAAAAAAATGTTAGACAATTTTATGGCTTTTATTTATGCATATATTGTGTTTAGTGTAGTTAATAAATGTTGAAAGGTTAAGTATTTTTGCATTTTCCTATGTGGGAAAAGTTCAGCCTTTTTCTGCCATGACCACTTTCACACCTGTGTATAAGAGTATATTTTTTCAAGGAAGGAATTAGCCAGAAGACTAAACTTACTGTTTACTATGCAGTATTCAGACCTACCGTCTTTTATGGGCTGCCCCCAGTAGCTCAGTGGTCTAAGTGCTGGTTTCTGACCATTCGTCTGAGTCCAAGTTTGAGTTCTGGTGAGGCATGGATGTTTTGTTTGTTTTAAGGCACTAGCTCTCTCCCATCCCAAGAACCAGTAGCCTTAAATTAAGGACAGGTGACTGCTTATAGCCCATCAAATTGCTCATGGTGTGCATTAAACCTTCAACCCCCTCCAAATCTTGTATGGTAGAAAAAACTGTTTTAAAAGTAAAGTTCTATGTAGGATGTTCAAGGGCTGAAAGCATGAGAGTGATAAGACAAGTATCTGGGGGAAATAGGTGGACTTCATGGCAAACCAGAATTTAGTAATGATACATTAGAACTGAGGTGAGTACTTTTTTAGGTGAAGTAAAAGTTAGTGAGAACTTAGTCAGGTAGTAATGGGCAAGTGTGTCAAAAGGAAATGAGAGATTGTTCAAACAGGTATTAAACTTTGTGGTACCAGGCTGCAGACAAAGAAGTAGACAATAGTACAAGAAGGACTGAAGATGCTAAATTATCCATTAATGATCAAAGAAGCACTATGCTAATGGCAGAAAAACTTGTAATGGACAGAGAGATGGAAAGTTCACTGTAAACAAGATTTTTATTTTAGTAGTAGTGAAGTGGTCTGCACTAAACATATTCCTGGACACCTTACAGAAAGAGATGGAAAGTTCATTGTAAACAAGATTTTTTTTTTTTTAGTAGTAGTGAAGTGTTCTGCGCTAAACATATTCCTGAACACCTTACAGGTAGAGTCTTGAGAAGATAATGAATCTGATGTTATGGGGTAGATACTTATTGTACCCAAGAAATATCATCCTATATTCTGAATAGGAAATAAAATCCACATACGAAATAAAGATGTGCAGGTCAATCAGTGGTTGAAAGTATAACTGTCTGATTTTCAGTCCTGGGGTAGAGCAAGATGTGGAAGTTGTGTTTGTTCTTCCATTTCTAGTTGTATTCCTTTCCTAAAACCAGTGGCTCTAAAATTAAGAGATTAGAGACTAACATTAAAATGGGACTCATTGAATATGAACACAAAACAGTAGAAAAATAAAATGTCTGGTGCTGATGCAGTGATACTTTTTAAATTCCATCATAATCAAGTGGTAGTAAGATTAATTAATGTGGAACATTGCATATCGTAATCAGTTGAATATTTCTTCTGAATTGCTTGTAATGGCATCAACAACTCACACCGGCAAAATATTCAGTTTATGTGAATTACAGAGACCCCAAGTATAGCTGATTCTCCATAGTCACTATGGAAACAGTGACCGTCAGAGAATTTGGTCCACTATGGAGTACAAAAATCATCAAATATTTTACAGAAATTGAAAAATCTCAGTCAAATAATATATCCTATTCATAAATTCCACAAAGCTTGAAAAACAATGGCCCAGAAGCTGATTCGTGTATTTCTTGTTAAACCTGAGGAACACCACATACCTCTGCTAAGTAACTAATAAACTAACTACCAATTGTTTCACTGATAAACGCTCGTCAATATTAAAGGCTCTTCAATATTTTATAGATCAATGCCAGATTTGCATTGATCTACGAAATATTGAAGAGCCTTTAAATTTTATTGTGAAGTTATCCAGATTGGGAAATTGCTCTCAATTTTATATTTCCATAAAAGATCAAAAAGCACTTTAAATGTTCATAGCCATTCTAATCAGGAGAGACATACACTCAGTCACAGTTATTTTTAGCATCGACTGTTACACACACAGTTGCCATTTTGAAGTGTTTTTAGGTGTGGTCTGATGAAGTACAGCATATTTCCACCCCCTGCCCCAACTGGGTCTCGAGCATATACAAAAATAATATTTTGGAATATTTTTTATAAAATATTCATAGGTGTGAAAGAACCAGACTGATAACACACTTTTTCTTTTGTATTTGCACAAAATGGAAGAAAAACTGTAAATTGGAAAAGCCGTTTCTTATTGATTTTTCTTTCTTTCTTTGCATAGTTGCCCATATGAATCATGTTTCTATATGCATATTTACGTGCAATGCATCCTGTTTACTTGTAATCTCAGACAACATTGCCCATTTTTAAATTCAAAATGAAAAATGAAAACAAAATCTTCAATGTTTACACTGTATAGCATTCATGCAAAATCATTTATTTTTGTGTCCTTCCATAAGCTGTTGAAAACTATTGTGTAAGGCTTGATTAAAGTGCTTTAGTGTTACAGAATATTTTATTTTCAACAGATTCATGGCTGCAGTATTTTGGAACTTGTACATACTCATTCACGATCTGGCATACCAGTTGTGGAGGCATCCTTGAACAAGTAAGTGTATTGTCATTTTTTCTATGTTGAATGTGTAAATATACAGGATGTTTCTTAAATGTTTTGCAAAACTTGGTGATCTTGTTCTGCTGCCTATTTTGATGAAAGAAAGTCATGTGAACATAGGGCCTCAAACGCTGTCCTACAGAGATATACAGGGTGTTCGCAAGGTCACCCACCAGTCACTTCACTGACAGATGGAGCCTCCCTCGTAACAATGTAGAACAATGGGATTATTGTAAATGCCAGAGGGCTGATCTTATCAGCTCAGTGTCAGCACTCCTAGTGGTTTTGCGAACTTAACTTTCCGAACTATAAAAATACAATAGATAGGACAAAAATGTTAATTACAAAGTTGAAGAGCATTTTTCATTTGATGTGAATTAGTCAAAAAAAAAAAAAGTTGGTGGACAATAGTTGAATTTAGGCTGTACATTGAGGAAGCAAAAATGTCTAAGAGCATTTCTAAGCAGTGCAATACTAGATTTTCCTTTAGCCATTGTAGGATCCCCTAAACAGAGAATAGGATGCATTGTGACAGTAGGACCTCTCCCCCCCCTAACTCCCTTGTTCATGCGAAACTGCCAGGTTATTTCCTTGGTTGCCAATTCATTTGCTCACATTGTGCAAACACAGCTTTGTACAAACGGGGAGGGGGAATTGGAGTGTCATGATGTATCCTCCCGTCCATTTGAGTGTTGCCCCGTTTCTAGAGAACAATCCAATGATGTTGCACCGTTTAAAAATGTCCTTGGATACTTTTGCCTCCTCAGTGTATAGTCTAAATTCGCTCGTTTACCCCACTTTTTATTGGCAGTTTGTAGCAATCAAATAGTGCTCTACAACTTTGCAGTTGACAGTTTTGATTCTATCTATCAATCACATTTTCAGAGTTCAGTTAGCTAAGTTCGTGAATTCATTGCTAGGGATGCTGCAGTCACCGATAGAATTGGGCCTTTGGAATTTACATCAATCCCATTGGCTCCACATTGTTATGAGCCTCCGTTCACCTGTGAAGTGGCTGGTGCATGACTTTGCTACTCACTGTGTATATCTCTGTAGGAAAGTGTTTCCTGACTTATGTTGTTAGGAACTTTTTTCATCAGCATTGGTGGTAGAACAAGTCCCAAAAGTTTGGCCAAACGTTTTATAAACACCTGTGTGTAAATATACACTGAAGTAGCAAATTATTGGGAACAACACTTAATAGCAATCAGACACATGCCATCCTCACTTATGTATGTAACTGTGACATTGAGATGGCTTTATAAACAGCTCACCACAAAGGATTCAAATGCATACAAAAGCATAGGCGGTGGCAATAGACTTTTAATTTAAGTGACTTTGAAAGATTTCTGTTAGTGAGTTACTGGCAGGCAAAAAGAGTTCTGTTAGTGAGTCTCAGAAATGGCAAGTCTTCTCGACTATGCAAGAACGACTGTATCAAAAAGTGTACAATGAATGTTACATAAACAACAGGAGGGTTCGCATGGCCCCTGGAATCCTGGAATTTGATTTCCCTGTTTTCCAGATGGAAAGTCCTTGATTTTTCATTTTTTTTGTGTGCAAAAGATTTTGGAATTTCTTTTCTCCAATGAAAAAAAAAAAAATTGTTTGTGTTGATTGCAAGGACTTTCCTTGGCTGATTCCAACAGACTTTTTCAACAGCTGATTCCATTTGCAGATGTTATTTTTTGTTTTAAAACTTTCAAAAATGAAAGTTCAATGGAATGAAAATTTTTCCCTCAATCATAGTTTTTTTTCTTGCGATGCTGCCTCTGTCCAATATTGCTGTTAAATATCGCCACGTGAAAATTTCCCTGAAATCTTCAAGCATGAGGTTTTTTTGCAAATTCCAGAAATTCCATCTTTTCCATTATTATCTTAGTCATTTGCGATGTCGATGCACAACTGAACAGAAATTTTTGGGGAATTTGTGGTGACAGGACGTTTTTCGTCTGAGGACAGAATTTCATCTTTCAAAATTTTAGAATGGTTGGTCAAGTGAAGATTTCTTCCGTAATTGTGTTTTTTTTTTTTTTTTACTCATGATGCCCATTCTGATCAGTATTTTTGTTAAATATAATTTTATTCCACAAATATTTGTATTTCAGTTTGAAAATGAGAAATTTTTTTAAAGACGTAAGTCTGGCAGGGCAAAGATTTTCTGTGTAATGGTAATCCCCCTCCCACATGTTCCCACTCGCCTGAGTTGTTAAATGTTATTCCCTCTCCATAAGTGTACATTTCAGCTTAACATGAGAATGGGGAATTTCCCAAAACGGAAGTGACAAAGTTGGAAAATTTGTAAGAATTGATGCAGGTGTTCAAAAGTATTCATATTCTCATAGTTACACCTTTCATCTGGACTAGCCAGAGCTTTTATATCATGCATAAATAAAAGCTCTGGCTAGTCAAGATGAAAGGTGTGACTTTCATCTGGACTTTTTCGGCATGATGGTACTCAGGCTGAAAGTTCTTTCAACATGATGGATGTAATCATCATCAGAGGGCATAAAAAAAAAAAAAATGTGCGGATTCGCTTCTTTTGATTAAGAGAATCAGTCTGGCGAACGAAGACCAACAGGACTCTTAGTGGAAGGATGGTGTCATCGTAACGCAACCAGCCAGTCTTCACTGTTCTGATTCGAAGACCTTCGGTATGATTGCCAACTAGCATTTCCATGACAATATGCATGAGGAAGGGAAATGGGCCATTGGTTTGGGCAATGGTTTGCTCAGCAAAGAGAAGACTTTGGACTACATTAGTCACTCGCATGCTCCCGTCCATAACAGCACATGTTTTGCGAGAGTTGTTTCAGTTTGTGTGAACTGTCAATGAATTATAAAATCAGTGATATTACATCTTAAATTCGTGGCTTTGTTGGATTCAGACTGTTTTGATAAATTTTGTGAAAGCTTTCCTGAACATCTACTGTCAGAACTTACAGAACTCTATGCTTCAAATTTTTTGATACAGCTCAACTAAAAAATGAACTGAAGGTGTTTGATTCCCTTGATGAATGCAAAAAGAAATCAGTAAGAGACATTACTTGTTACATAAAGTTGAATAAATTGGACATTGTGTTTAGTGAGGTGTACAAATTAGCAGACCTCATATTAAGCTTTCCATCAACAACTGCAACTTCCGAAAGAAGTTTTTCTGCATTAAAAAGAATCAAGATATATCTTAGAGCCACACAAGGACATGCACATTTGAGCAACTTGGCTGTTTTTACAATAGAGAAAAACATTCTTTTTAAATATGAAAAAGTACTTGGAATAAACTTTTTATAAAAATCTAACACTCAAGTCCATACAAAAGGAAAAAAGAATGGCATTCATTTACAAATAAAGTGTTCAGAAGAAGAATAGAGTTCATGTACAAACAAGTGTTCAAATCCTAATCCTTATAATTATTTGATATCACGTTAGCAATAGCATGTACCTATAATTTAGGAAAAAAGTTATTTCTATTACTTAACTACTGAAAAATCAACTTCACAATTTAAAGAAAAAAAAAAAAACAGTACTGGGGGCGGGAGAGGTAGCCCAGGTTTCGGACCCAAGATACGCCACTGCTGTGTGCTAACAGCAAGTGCTAGCTCATCACCTACACACTTTCATGGCCTTCATGCATCCTGTGTCTGAGGGTCTTTTTCAGCAGGATAATGCGCCACCCTACCAAGCCGCAGCCACCCCGGCATTGTTCAAGAAACACTCATCTGAATTTGGAACCATCCAGTGGCCCCCAAGGTTCTCAGATTAAAACCATGTAGAAGCTCTATGTCTCAGGACAAATTGTAGACAATGCTGCAACACAGGCATGGCTGGCATTACATCCAGAAACCTTCCAGCATCTGTTGGAGTTGATACCTCGGTGCATACAGGCTGTTATTCACACTAGAGGAGGACCAATATGCTATTAGGTAGGTATCTAATGTTTTGTCCATTGACTGAATGTATGCCTTTATATTTTGCAAGTGATAGTTATGCATTTATTTGATCTCTACCTTGAGGTTGTGGTATGTTTTGAAAGTTTTTTATAGTGTTATACACACACTCACACACATTGGAAATCTGACTGCATGTTAATCGGTTGCACCATTTTATCAGATTTAAGTCTTTTATGATATGGAGGGATGATTTTCTGTAATAATTGGAGTGATGCTATTCTGTAATGTTAATTTTTTTTTTTTTTTTTTTTTTCTTGTTTTACATAGCTAGTTGAAAGCTTTGATATTATGTAAATGTTTTTTTGAGTTTTGTTGCAGCTGAAAGGCAGTCATATTGATACTAACAGTGAAATAATGGCTGAAAAAATCCAACAATTTCAACTACTCAGTGTTCAGACAAGATTATTGTTATCTCATAAACCATTTATTCAGTTGTACACATTAGTGGACATTTGGTCAGCTATGATCAAGTGCCTAGGGACTCAGTACGGGAATTTATTCTTTTGTTTCTCTACTACTCACTCGTTTTGGTGCTAATTCACAGTTACAAGTACAGCAACTGTAATTGTGTAATTCTGAAAGCTGGACTCAGTCTCCTATGCAGTTGTTAATGAAAATTTATTATCATTATCATCATGGCTTTTAATTTCAGTGACAAGCACATTCTTAGAAAAAAAAACATATTCAAAGAAGTGGTCAGTAATCCCACTTGTGTAGAGTTTAAATTGCTAAGAAATTAAATATTGCTGTATGTATAAATTTGCTGCTGTAGGCAAATCCCATAGCAAAATTGCTGCAGCAGGTGATGTACATCACAGGTCTTATTTTGGTCCTGCAGAGAAAAGCAATATCCCCAGAACCGTTTTGAATCTTCTCTTGCACACTCCCAATCACGGATGCAAGGTTTTCGTCTTTGAACAGACTAAAGATTTCTGCTGTAATCATGATTTCTTTTTGTGCGATATTCCCCCGTCCGTATTGTCATGCAATACCATTTTATGGTGGCTGGTTTGTCTTTCAGTTTGAAAATTGAGGCAGCAATTTCCGAAAACTGAAGTTGGACTTAACGGAAATTTTCCATGTAATTGCTGCTTTTTTTTTAGTGTTGTGTTTCTCTGTGCTATGTTATTGTTTAGACATTTTAGATATTTAAACAATATCATGACATTTTCAGATTGAAAATGGAGAATTTTTTTCTGAAAATGAAAGTTAGATGGAGTGATGATTTCTCTTGTAATCATAAATCTGTTTTCTAGCAGTGTTTCCATTGTCCTGTATTGTTGTTCAGTACTGTTCTTTTCCATAAATATTTATATTTCAGCTTGAAAAAGGAAGTAAAATTTTAGAAAAAAGAAAAAAGAAAGAAAGAGGCTTGATTCTGATATCATTGATTCTGAAAGAGGCTTGATTTGATTCTGTATCATTGCAATTGCTGTAGTACCTAGGCTAAAAAAAAAAATTAATTTCTACCTGTGCAAATTTTTATTGTTTTTTGCATCTAGTAGTTTTCTTGCCAAGTTACAACCTGCAGGTTATTTTGTGGCACCACAATATCTGTCGCAGATTGACCGGGAACTCTCTGCTATGGGGTTAACAACAGCAGTAAATGAGCATATATCAAAGAAAACACATACGTTCTTTTTACTAGGTTTCAGGTAGAGGATAATATTCAAGTAGCAGCATCTGACCACGTTTCTCATTTATTAGCAACAAAGTTTCAAAATTCTCCAGAAGTGCAAAAATATTCTTGCAGCTGAACAAGAACTGCTCATATTTCCCAAGAAAAAAAACTTTGTGTTTTGCTTCAGTATCTCATATTATTTAATTGCTAATGCTGTTTTAACAGTTTCCCTTTCCAACAGCTCACCTCATCTCCCCCCCCTTCCGTGATAATGTGTTGCAGAGTAAAGTTATAAAAATGATGCAAACAGTTGCTATATGCTTCAAAGTGTGCCACCTTGAAGCATATGGCAACTGTTGTAGTGTAAGTAGTGTAAGGAATTTAGTCTCATTATATTTTTTGTACACTGGTGTGCAAAAATTAAGAACAAAGAGCAGAAATTAGCATAACAGTGGAACGAGCAGGCAGTACGGACCGAAAGACCACTCAGGAGATAGACTAGGGTCCGGTACAGTAGGACATGCGCATATATGCAGCATGACATAGAAGGTGGAGTGTCGGAAGGGTATAAAGCACCTGGGCAGTGTACGCTCAGCAATTCGGTGAAAGCTATTGCACGGTGTACATCGGTTTGAACGACGTCGAGTTCCTGCCACCGTGTGATATGGCCAACAGGCAATCCAGTAGAAGACATCTGGATTACTTTACCCGAGGTCGCGTCATTGGGAAGTTGGAAGAAGGTCGAAGTGTGACTAGTGTGGCCGAGGAGTTCGGGATCTCTCACAGCTTCGTTTCACGAGCTTGGAGAGCACTTCAAACGACGGGAACAGCAGACTACATCTGGATTACTTTACCCGAGGTCGCGTCATTGGGAAGTTGGAAGAAGGTCAAAGTGTGACTAGTGTGGCCGAGGTGTTCGGGATCGCTCACAGCATCGTTTCATGAGCTTGGAGAGCACTTCAAACGACGGGAACAGCTGTCCGAGAGTTCAGCAGTGGTCGTCCACGCGCAACCACGGCGGCGGATGACCGGTATATTGTCCTACAGGCGAAAAGAGACAGACGGCAGGCAGCGGGAGAAATCGCAAGGCACATGCAACAGACAACCGGACGTCTGTTATCGCGTTTTACCATGGCCAGGAGGCTGCACAAAGGTGGTCTCTTTGCACGACGACCAGTACGGTGTGTGCCATTAACGCCTGCTCATCGGAGACGGCGGTTTCTGTGGTGCCAGGAACACAAGAACTGGACACATCAGCAATGGTGTCGAGTTCTCTTTACGGGTGAGAGCCGATTTAGTCTGACGAGCGATTCTGGACGTACACACATCTGGAGAGAGGAGGGAGCACACAATCACACCCCCAACATCATCGAAAGGGACCGGTTTGGAGGTGGCAGAGTTCTCGTTTGGTGCGGTATCATGCTTGGTAGCAGTACTGACCTCCACATCTTCCAAGGAGGTTCATTCACTGGTGTCTGCTATTGTACCAAGGTTCTCCTGCCTCACGTGCTTCTGTTTAGAGGTGCTGTGGGTCCTGAGTTCCTCTTTATGGATGACAGCGCTGCACCTCATCGTACAGTGGCTGTTGCAGAGCTGTTGGAGAGTGAAGATATTCAACTCATGGATTGGCACACAAGGTCCCGGGATCTAAATCCAATCGAACACGTGTGGGACCTTCTCGGGAGACGCTTGGCAGCACGTCCCCAGCAGCCAGCAATGATTCTGCAGCTGCGATTGGCGCTACAAGAGGAATGGGCCGCGATGCCTCAACAGCTCCTTGACAACCTCGTCCTCAGCATGGACAGACGTTGTAAATCCTGCAACAAAGTCAGGGGTGATCATATCCCCTACTAAAGACTGGATTTTTCTTGGCAGTCACCTGTCACATGGACGTTTCTGTCTTCTGTCCAGTTGTGCTCGAAGCTACCTTTCCAATAAAGTGCCTTTGTATCCTTTGGATTCCTTGTTTGGACGGGTTTCCTCACTTGTCCCATATTCTTACATCTTGGGGATCTTATGGTATGATTTGAGTTGATGTGGAGCACTTCTGCACGACGTTACATTCGAAAAATCATCTTGTCCTTAATTTTTGCACGCCAGTGTACTTTCAGGTATGTATACCACATGTTTGTTTATATTTTAAATTTGTATCTCTTTGTTTTTTTTTTCCTGTTCAGAATTTTACATGAGTGCCATAATGTTATGTACAAGCAGCTCATTGGGTGGATGTTACATGGCATGCTGCTGGATCCATATAAGGAATTTTTTGTACAGAAAGAAGAACCTGAAGAATTAGGAAGTGTTCATCCCCAACCTCGCAGCAGCATATCAGAAATCAGTAATCAGATGAAGGTAAGTGGACATGAAATATATATATATATATTTCATTGGTGATAATGTTATGAATCTTTGTATGTTTTTATTTTTAGATGTGATTTAGTTTTTAATGTGCTAGGAAAGTTGTGTATCATTGAACTGCATATTTTGGAAAAGTTGTATTAGCATGCACAATTCCTTTGCATTGCTAAATATTATTGAACATTTGTAAAATTCTGCTGTTAAGAAATACATACCTAATGGTGCACTGTTATGTAGAAAAGATACTTGAAGTAAAAAAATGTAGAAAAAGGTTTTACGAAAAGCAAATTTTGAATTCATGGAAGCCGCCCCGGTGGTGCAGTGGTCTAAGCGATGGCCTCTGATCATACATTCGAACGGGGTCTGGGTTTGAATCCCGGTGAGGCATGGATGTTGTGTTTGTCTTACGGCACTGGCTCTCTCCCTTCCCTGGAACCAGTGACCCTAAATTAGGGATGGGCGACTGCTTATAGCCCATTGAGTTGCTCATGGTGGTCATTAAAAATTCAATCAAAAAAAAAAAAAAGAATTCATGGAACTGTTCATTATCAAGGACAGTAAATTCTTTTGTAAGAGATGCATAGTTGAATAATTTGTGTTTATATAGCCATTGTGTGAAACTGAACAATGTAGGTCATGTCAGGAACTGAAATTTTTCTTTGACAGTTAAAATTTAATGATTTCTGATCACATTGCAAAACTCTAATGTGTTTGAAGAACACATACTGAAACTGCAGTTATTTGCATTCATGCTCTTGCCTTTTTATTGATGTAGGGCTTGTGCTAATAAGATAGTGCTGCAAATCTTTGGTCTCCACTTCCCCCAGGTTTTTTCACCATTTACATCTTGTGCCTTGCTAAGCATTTTAATTGATTAAAAAAGATGTGTGTGTGTGTGTGTGTGTGTGTGTGTGTGTGTGTGTGTGTGTGTGTGTGTGTGTGTGTGTGTGTGTGTGTGTGTGTGTTGCATCTTCAGCTTCGAATTTGATTGTGTGAGCAATTTGTTTTAAAATACTTATTTCCCTGCTAGAAAGGATGGTGCAGAACTTGTGGTTTAAAATTTATCAAGTGACTATAAATAGTGATGTTAAATGAACTTTCTGTGAAGTACCATGGACAGCCTATAAAGTGCATCAGAAAAAATTGTAATTATAAAAAGGATAAATAAAAGATTTCTGGACCAAATCTAGTTGAGAAAAAGAAAAGAAAATACAGTAAAACGTCAGTTATCTGTGGTAATTGTGGATCATTAGAGCCTGTATAATTAAAAAACACAGTTAATCCAAATTATATTTTATTAGGTTAATTAGATAAGAAACCCCTATAAAACACAGCAGTTGCTTAATTGAGAAAACTTAATTGTTAAGGTGATTCCACCAAAAATCTCTGCCTTATGTTTCCGCTGGTAAAACTTCTTTACATATTTTCTTCGCAATTTATGTATTCCCAAGGATGAAAATTTGCACATCGATAAAACTAACTTTAAGTTATAGCATGCAATACTTAATATTTGCTAAAACATAACCATGGTTATATTAAAAATCATTAATTTTTCTTTGAGTTATATTCCGACCTGTTAATAGATGGCATGACCTATACATTGATGACGTGAGTAGACAAACATACGTTGGATTGCTCAATTATAGTTTTGTTTTAGCAAGTATTCCATGCTATAACTTAAAGTTAGTTTTATCGATGTGCAAATTTTCGTCCTGGGGAATACATTAATTGCGAAGAAAATATGTAAAGAAGTTTTACCATTGGAAACATAAGGCAGAGATTTTAGGTAGAACCACCTTAAATGAAGCCCTCTGATAAAAAATTGGGGTTGTATATTAAAGTATTATTGTACTACTGTCGTGATACACATGTTCTCTCTCTCTCTTTCACGCATTCATGTTCCTTTTTTCCAGGCTGGAAAGTCCTTCATATTGTTGTGAAAGGGTGAAATGTCCTGGTATTACTTCTTGCAATTAAAAAACGATTGCACATTGTTTGAATTGATTGTATCACTTTATTCTAGCTCCCTGTTGCATCTGATCACAATGACATCTTTGTCCTTGTATGGAGATGTGATGTCTTCTCTTTCATCTCGTGTGATGCCAGAGTGCAAAATGTTTGAGTGCCAGCTTTCCAGCCATCTTGGTTTGTACCATAGCAGTTGTGTGCAGTTGGAGTCACAACAGTGGGTGGAAGCCTTCCAGGTGGTCCAAGATGGCTGTTCCACTTGTCAGACGCTTTCCTCACTAAAGGCGATTTATATCTGGCCTCTCTGTCACCTGATGTGTGTGGACATATAGAATCTTTGGTGCCAATGCAAATTTGGTTTGTATTATTGTGCTAAGTTCGAGATTGTTATATATGAGCATTATACAGAACAATTTTTATATGAGGAAATTTCGCCTCTTCATTGAAGATCAAACACATGGAACCCATAGAACTTCATAAGAATTATAAATGCATAACAAATTTCATTCCAATTTGTGAAGTATAAAACAAAACACCATGAATCTAGTAAAAATTTAAGCTCCTGGAATATTTTGATGAACTCCTATAAAACACCTGAAAGAGTCCTGGAATTTCTTTTCTGTAAATGTGTATGACCCCCCCTCTCTCTCTCTCTCTCTCTCTCTCTCTCTCTCTCTCTCTCTCTCTCTCTCTCTCTCTCTCTCTCTCTCTCTCTCTCTCTCTCTCTCTCTCTCTCTCTCTCTCTCTCTCTCTCTCTCTCTCTCTCTCTCTCTCTCTCTCTCTCTCTCAGCAGCTTTGTGCTTAGATGGTTCAGTGCCTACAAAACGGAACACTATGACAGCATCCACTCTAATGAAATCAGAGGCACATGCCAGATTCTGCTTTTGAAAAATACAAAAGCAGGATCTGGCATATGCCTTTGATCTCATTAGAGAGCAGATACTGTCAATAGTGTTCAGTTTTGTAGGTACTGAGCCATCCTAGCACAAAGCTGCTGTGCTAGTTAATACAAATACTACTGATACTAATTGAAATAAAAAGAGCTACTCTTATCACAGAACTGGCAGAAGAACTGTCGTCAAACAATTCAAAAATAAAAAAAATGTAGTTAAGAAATCTCATTCACTCCATGGAATTTGGTTGAAAATGAAAAGATTAACCACATGTGTATATGTGCATGAACCAATTATACATTTTTGGCTCAAAAGTACCATGTTTAACTGGGCCTATGTAGCTATCTCCTTGGGAAACTTGAAATTTTCATTACCCTTTAGTAGGAATATGACCTGGATTCCAATTTCTGCAAGGATGCTGTTGGATGGAAATCAGATTCATTCCTAGGTTGAAAAGATTATCACTACAAGGAGGTGTGGTATGCTTTAATCGGAAGTTGGTTCAGATTTCTAAGCTTCAGTCACATGGAAATGCATTACCCTGGTCAATGTGACAGTAGGATGCTTGAATGAAAATCTGCTGACATAAATTTGGTTCTCACTTTGACTGATGCAGTTTTAAAGTTGTGTGAGAAGACAGCTACATTGGTGGCACAGTTGAACATGGCACTTTTTGAGCTATCAAAATATAGTTTTAAAATTTCCATCTGTTTCTGAAGATTTATTCTTCATTCCTATCTGTGATGCACATGAACTATTTGTTATTCCAAATTCATGAATCTACCTAATATTTCACTTTTGTACTTAGAACTACATTGAAATGCAATCATGTGCTTTGTTGCAAAATTGCATATTACATTTGCATTAAAATATAGTTTGAAATTTGATAACATTCCTATTTATTAATTCACTGTGTGCGTATGATGAAGCTGTGAGCAAAAATAAAGATATATTATACATACTTGGTTGTAACAGTGATTATCCTGTCATAGTAACTATAGGATGATAATTTTGCAGAAACAATGGTGGTTTTTTACAGTGACAAAATCACCATTTGTGATGGATATGATATGAAGCATGAACAGAGCTGAGAATCAGTGTGACACAATCCTCTTCAAACTAGTTAACCTTTTTTATGGGATTTATCTAGGTAATGTTTCAATGTTCTGCAAATTTTCAGAGAAAACTCCTGTCCTTCATCAGGAAGTCTTTCAATCCGATCTCAGTCACTGTCTTCGATTATGGTTAACCTTAACAGTTACAGTGATTCTGCAAAATATCTTGCCAGATGTTAGGCAGAGTTAACCCCCTACAGTCATTTATGATAGAGTTCTGGTATTTTTCAATTTCAAGTCCCTCTTTCAATTTACGTTTCAGGAAGTTTGATTGAAGTCCAGTGACACTTAAAGAGTCCCAGTCCATGTGGTGTCCTGTTGCTCTAATGTGTCTGTGTAATCCTGTCTTGTTCAAAAAACTTTTTATTGCTGCTTTGTGCTTCGCGATGCGAGTTTCCAGCCTACGATCTGTATTATTTTCCACAGCTGCAAGCTACTTTAAAATTACTTCTTGCATTTTTAATAAGTTTTCTTCTTTTGGAATCAAGTTAGGGCAAAATTTATTAGTCTTGTATAAACTGGGAGCCAATCTAATATTATATTTACTGCTAATTATCTTTAAAGATTCAAACAACCTTTTTTGATACCATCACATACCCACCATTTCTCCTGATGGAAGTAATTAAGTTGATAATGATCTCCCTCTCAGGTCATTTCTGCCACGTGTGTATATAGATTTGGAGGGGGGGGGGGTGAAAAATAAAAGTTTTTGAAATCCACCAGAACAAGATAAACATGAATGAAAAATAGAAGAAAAAAATTAAAGCAGTTTTTTTTCTGATGTAAGTTGATGTATTTTTATTAAATTAAGGCATTTTTTTCTAATGCAAGTTACATTTTAACCCAAAACATTAAAAAATGAAACACTTTTGGGGTGGGAGGCAAGGTCTACACCCTGGACCCCCTCTAAATACGCCCCTGTCTTCAGCGGAATAGCCCCTTGGAAAAACTCCCCTGTACTTATCTTAGAACATGTTAAAGTCACCTAGGCCAAATCGGCTCGAAACCGTGACATAGTAACAGTGATTTGAGACCTGTTTATCCACCAGCCATTAATTTGATCCTGACATTGCTAATGGTGATACCTTAACAGTGGTTATTTTTTTACACTGTTGCTTTTAGTTATTGTTTATAAACAGACATTTTTTCAGTAATGATTTCTGACCTATCTGTTGTGCATATGCGTACATACACTAAGTTATTCTCATGTAACAAATCACTTTAACGAAAATTTCAGCACTTACGCCTTTTAAAGATGCAGGGCTTATGCTGCTGATTGCATTCTTCACAATTTGCAAAAAAAAAAAATCATTTTGGCGATCGGAAAAAGTTCTGGCAAAAAAAATATTAGCGATTACCTTTTCATACTATTTATTACAAAACTCTGTCGGAAAAAAATTGAATTTAGTGAATGGCTAGGCAGAAACTTGAAAAAAGCCATAGCAGCTGCTAGGGCTGGGCGATGTACAGATACATCGCGAAAACCCGATGTGAATTTTACATCGATGTTTGGGTGTTTTGGCTGAGGAAACTACTATACATCATGAAGGCGATTATTGCGATGCATCATGAAAACACGTGTAGATTTCATCACAGGATCGAATCCACATACTGCCACCACCAAGCACATATCATCATCATCATCATCACACATTTGGCATGCATATCAAATGTACTTGCCGATTCATTGCTTAATTGATCCGTGCCACTTCAGCTCGGTCCAATGAGATGATGAATTTGAGAAACTTCCAGATGTTACACGTAGGTGGCTATTGGCAATTCACACACTGAGATTGGATAATCTCACAATCTGTTGTTGAGACGATACATCAGATGTTCTCACATCTGAAAGTGCCGGATTTCTGAAGTTGCCGGTTTTCTGTTTGCTGGATTTTTGAGGTTTTACTCTATATATTAGCACTGATTTCAGAGTTTCTAGGTTTTTTGTTTCACCTCACATTCACCTCTGATTTTGATGTTTTTTGTTTTTTGTTTTTTTACATCATGCATTCATAAATATTGTATTGAACAGCCATACTGGAATACAAGCCCATGTTTGAAGTTATGCCTGTTTCATATTTCCTCTTCTGTAATGCTTTGTTTCAGGTCTGACTTTTTTCTTGCAGTTTGTGGGAGTACAAATAGTTTTCTAGACGGATCTTAACATTCTTTAATATTGGACTACTGTTCAAGGGGTAGACCTAGAATAAAGTAAAGAGAAAGGTGTAAAATTGTGAGTTGGGGAGCAAGAAAGCTATAGTATAGATTCAAGAAATGTTGCAGTTGACTAAAAGATATGGCAAAAATTCATTGCAAGCCATTTTTTAAAGTGGTGTTTGCAATGTTCATGAACATTTTATCGGTATTCAGGTGTGAGCTGATTATGATGATCAAAATTTTGTTTTTACATTTGTGTTCATTCTTGATGATTAGCCTTTGTTTTTTGTTGTCGTTCTTTCAGTTTGAATGAAAAAAATTCAATTTTGTATAAAGAAAAGCTCCTTTTCTGAAATTTAAAATGTTCTTTTTTGTTTTGTCATTATTATTTGTTCATTTAGAATTTTATGTTATTATAGAAGCTCTGCACATCATAATTACTTCTGCATTTTATTTGGATGCATGTAAATGCAAGTAAAAACCAATTTATGTGGTTTTGAACCCCGTAAATTGGTTTTTACTTGCATTTTTCCAGTAGAAAAAAATTATGGTATTTTCAAACTGGTGTGAAAGTTTACTATTGCTATTCTATTCTGACTTATTATTGCATACATGAACAGAAGAAATTATTGCTATTTATTATGAGAAAAAATTATTGCTGAATGATTATTGCTATTCAATTCTGCAATTATTGCATACATGAACAGAAAACATGCATTTGATAAATTGCAGAATTTGCAATGCCCTGATTAAGCATTTTTTTTCTTCTTTCCTGATTCATTTCAGAGTAATGAAGGAAATTCCCAGTTTCCACAAAGCCGATTTATTTTAAAGTCCAGCTTATTACCCTCATACATACCAACTCATGTGGCTGCGAAAATTTTATTTGTTGGGCAGTCAGTTTCGATATTTGGAAAAAAATGTGTAGACAGCTTTTCAGGTAAGAACATTTTTGAAAATTTATGTGCTCTGACACAATATTGCATTACATATTAAATGACATATAATTTCATTTGTTTTATAAAATTGAAAAAAAGTTTGTGATCATGCATAAACTTATCTTCTTCATGACGTGGACTACTACTGAGTAAAAGCAACTGTCAAAAGTTTGTTCAGCCTGAAAGTTCTTGAATTAGGATTTGTGGTCCTGAAAGTAATCTTCCCATGTTGTTTTTCTTCTTCTGTGGCTTTTCCATGGATTGCTAATGGCTCGCTCTCACCACTGAGAGTCATCATTCAATCCATCATTAATGCAATACTCACTGAAGTCGCAGCACATTAACTTTCTTCCACTCTAATAGTTCGGAAACAAATTTCCAATAAGGAAAGTAATGTCAGGAATTAATAAGTGTTCAATTGTTATGTGAGTGAGCAGTGAAGTCAGCTAGAAAATGTGGTGAAACTTAAAAATGGGAATGAAATATGAGTGGCATTCATTTGAATGGTCTGAGCAAATTGTTCACAATGAGCAGGAAATTTATCATGACTGATGAAAGGTCACCTAAGCTCCTGCTCTTTTGGGCAGTTTGCCAATTTCTGCTTTGGTCTCGGGTGTTTTGGTCATCATAGGGATCCTTCCCAAGAATGATTTGCTCAGTGAGCATACTGAGATAAGTAGGAGTGGAAATTGAATAACCATTCATTGGAATGATCATTCGTGAATAACTTGCACACATTATGAATGAACTCCCAAGACGGAATTACTTATACCATCACTACAAATTGCTACTTGTAATAAGGGGAAGTATATCCTTGGATTTGGTTGTATATCACCAGAGTACCAAAAAAAAAAAAAAAAAAATGTCATCATACACGCATGCACTGTACGTGGATAGTTTCCAAATTATTAGCAATTTTTGTAGATAGTTTTTGCTTATAGATTTAAAAATATATTTACTACAATAGAAACATTTACTCAAGGCTTTAATCAGATTAATATACTTATTCTATTTTAACTTGAAGAGCTTTCAATTGTTTTCCACATATTCTGAGTTCCTCTGTTTTTACAGACGTTTCTGTCCTCTAGATTTTATCAAGCCTGTTTCTCAATGTATAGGAACTGTATCAGAAGTTTCGTTTACACCAAAAGAATTTTAATTTTATTGCCAGATTCATTTTACAATTGCCAGTTATTAAATTAAAATCTTTTCCTTATGTATTGGGTTGTCGGAAAAGTCATGACGTATTTTGGCACCGGATGGCGGTTGGGTGGTTTTGAAAGTACTAAAGACATGAGCAGCTCTGTGATCGCTATGGCATTCGACAGGTGCCAGTTGTAACTGCAATCTAAAAGGAATAGGGGAGGGATTAGGTTGATTTGCGGAGATTTGACATCAAGTTGAAGATGGAAGACCAAACTGTGCATTTTCGCCATATTTTACCGTTTTACTTCCGTAAAGGGAAGAACGTGCATCAAGCTTGTGAAAAGTTGCGTAAAGTGTACGGTGATGCGTAAAGTGTGCCGGCGGTTTCTTTGTTCTCAAAGAAACCGCCGGCTCTACAAGAACGTCAGTGCCAGCGGTGGTTCGCAAAATTCCGTGCTGGTGATTTTGATTTCAACGATGCTCCTCGGTCCGGGAGGCCAACCGAGGTTGACGACAACCAAATCAAGGCATTGATCGAGTCAAATCCATGTTACATGACATGAGAGATTGCAGACACATTGCACATCCATCATTCAAGCGTTCACGACCACCTGAAGAAGCTGGGATACGTAAGCAAGCTTGATGTGTGGGTTCCTCATGAACTCAAAGAAGTTCAATTGACGGTGCATATAAACATCTGCAATATGCTCATTAAACGTGAGAAAAATGATCCTTTTTTGAAGCGACTGATAACTGGTGACGAAAAGTGGATTGTGTACAACAATGTGCTACGCAAACGGTCTTGGTCCCGACGTGCTGCTTCGCCTCAAACGACATCCAAAGCATTAATTTATCAGCGGAAGGTTCTGGTCTCAGTGTGGTGGGATTTTAAAGGTGGTGTGTTTTTCAAGCTCCTACCATGGAACTAAACAATCAATTTGAATGTGTACTGTCGGCAATTGGGCAGTTTGAATGAATCCATCATCCAGAAACGTCCAGAGCTCGTTCATCGTAAAGGTGTTGTGTTCCATCACGACAACGCGAGACCACGCACAAGTTTGATCACCCGCCAAAAATTATTGGAGCTTGGGTGGGATGTGTTGCCATACCCAGCATACTCGCCTGACCTTGCACCGTCAGACTTCCACTTGTTTCGCTCTCTTCAACAGTCCTTGCGTGGTATAACGTTCAGTTCAGATGAGGCTGTAAATCAGCACCTTGTACAGTTTTTCGCCACGAAAGACAGGTCCTTCTATGAACGAGGAATTCTGCAGCTCACTGAAGGATGGCAAAAGGTTATCGAGCAAAATGGGCATTATATTATTGATTGATCTTTGTTCTTTCTATCAATAAATGACCTTTGCAAAACATAGCTAAAATACGTCATGACTTTTCCGACAACCCAGTACTTTGTAAGTGTACTGTTTTTGAATTAAATTGTTGAAAACAGGGTGCGCACGCGTGCTTGAAAACCTGGAAAGTCCTGGAAAATCATGATTACGTTTTCAAGGCCTGGAATATCCTGGAAAAACGGTATTTTTTTAATGCTGTCTTGAAAAGCCTTGAAATTTGAAATTAGTGCTTAAAAAAAATGCCCTTTTAGGAAATCGTGTTACTGACTGTTACCCCTTAATTTTTTTAAGTTCCTCTCCTCTGTTCTCAAAGAAACCGCCGGCTACAGTGGTGTTTCGGATGTGCCCAAATCCTAATTTGGCTGGGGGGGGGGAGCACTACTTCCAGTGCAATAAAATTGGATGATTACTAGCAGGTCTGTTAGGGAAGGGGAGCTTGATGCATTCTCTAGCCCTGAGCTTGATGTCCGTCCGACAACTACTGAGAACAACAGAAGGGGAAAGAAGAGACATTTAGCATTTGCAAGGGGGTCGCGTGTTTACCAAGTCAGCTGGCATCCACCAGTGAAGAGTATGCCTGAACAACACATTCATCTGCTCCTTGTTTATTGCATTAAGACGCTTGCTTCCGGCCCACCCCTCAAGAGACTTTGGCTACTTATGATAAAAAATAAGAAAACTATCTTTGCGAATTTTTCACAAAAGTGGCTGAAATTTTTACATTTACTATAATTGGATTACAGAAGCTCACTCCCAAAATTCCATTTGAATCGGTTTAAAACTTAAAAAGTTAGCATTGGAAATTTTTATTATGTGTGCCTCTTTAGACAGTGAGCCTTGAGCAGAAAGGGTGTTACCATAGCAACGGTTGATTGACAGCTGGGAGCGCTAATCCGAAGCCCTTGGTTGGGAAGAAAGCAAACACCTGTTTATCACTTCCACGGCTCAAAAGGACTAAGAGATATTTTCAGAAATCCATTTTCCGGAATTTTGAAAATAACTCAGTAAAATTTTTACAGTGGTTAAAATACATCACAATAAAGTTCTAGTGCAAATTTCGCCGAATTCCGTTTGAAACTTTAGCAGATGCAAAAAAAAAAAAAAAAAAAATCTTCCGTTGCAAAATCGGATTCAAAAAAAAGAAACGGCAATTATAAATTACGGGAAAAGCAAGCAAATTATTTTTTTTTAGATGCCATGGTTTATTTAAACAGAGTGATCCTTAAATTTTGTTTCTGTGATGATATGGACTCTATTTTAATTACAAACATACATTTTTATTCAGATGTCTGAGTTACTGTTTTAATAAAAAAATCTATAATTAAAAAGTTTTCAATGGATTTAGGCGAAATTCAGCAGATAAACGTATTTTAGTAAATTGCAACGTTATGACGTAAATTTGGTCATTTTGTCGAAAATTGGGCAGCATTTTTTTTTTTTTTTTTGCGTTTTCTCCTATAGTTAGGGTGAAGGAGGAAGACACTTCAGTGAGCTGCAGGTGGTGATTTATGGCGATGTGCCAAATGAAAAGAAGCCGTTCCATCAGGACATTCCAGAGGTTGAGTGTGCGTGGACGCGTGCTCCTGCTGTTTGAACTTAATCGGAATGTTTTCGGGAGGGGAGAAATATCCGTTTCAGCTTTACAGCTTTCAGGCTCCTTTTTTTTCTTGGTAATAAATAAAAACCATAGTTGCTGCATTCACCATTGATCCATATTCGCATTTCTTGAATATAAACAGCAGACAATCGGAAACATGGTGTTGGGTGGGTCTTGATGTTCTTCATTTGTATCTGCTGAATTTTGTTCTGTGGGAATACGGAATGAGTTATACTGTGAATACATACAAAACTACATATTTTTGAGCTGAAAAAATATGTCTACTTGTACACAGTAGCTAACGTGTGAACTCAGACGAAGACAATTGGACATATGGACGTCTGATTCCATAAAAAAATCAACCCATTTTATTATACACGACAGGTAAAAAAGAAAAAACATTACATGTTTTTAAACATTATAAAGGAAAGCGGATTTTTGAAACACCATGACTTGATGATATTAATTTCTGAAAGTTTTTTTTTTTTTTTTCGATTTTAATTTCTGAAATCTTTTTTTTTTTTTCAATTACAATACACTGTAACATGATACCTGTGCGTTGTATCCCTTAGTTGTATGACAGATTTTCAGTTGGCCGATATCCGCGATCGTAAGTGGTAGTTACATTGCTATTGTTGATGATGACAAGATAAATACTGGAGTAATGTAGAATGTTGCATAACGTAAAAAGAAATCGCCCCTTCGAACTTTTATGCGGTTATCATAGCTGATCAACCATTTCATTCCATGAACATCAGCACATTTCAATCATTTGACCATTGGGGGTCTGACGGAATTCAGCAGTGCTTAAGCGCCTAGCGCAACGAGAACATGCTAATTATGGACAGTTCTATTCCCTTCCCCCTATCATCCCTAATCCATTTGCATCTTTCATCATTTTTATTACTTAAAACTGAAATTGCTTTTAAAAACTAATTTGAGCATGATACTGTAAAGCGTAGTAATCATCCTGGAATTTTTTGTATATGGCCTGGAAAAGGCCTGGAAAGTCCTTGAATTTTTTCCCCCAAAAAGAGTACGAACCCTGTGAAAATGCTATTTGTAATTTTTGAAAGTTCGTTGATGGAACTGTTTTTCTGTATATGAAAACTTTCTTTAATTAATTTCTTGTTTTTATAAGGTTTATAGTCTAATATTTTAATATTTTACAATAAAGGTCTATTTCACACACATTGCTGCACATTCAATTATAATGTACTTATTTTGTCATCACTGGAATCTGTAATGCTCTAATAATTATTTATTGTTTCATCAATTTTTCTTTAAATTATCTTATTCTATTGTTATTGTGGTTCCCACTTTGCAGGTTTGCAGCAGGTTTCCTGTTTCAGTGGTCATGTATGCAGATACATTTTTTTATTTTTGTACAACTTTGTATATTACCATGCTATTGATGTAGGATCTTAACTACTTTGTTGTGTCTGTGAAGTTATTGTTTTGATACAAGGAGAGTGTTTCCAGCTAAAATGTGTTCTATGGTTTCACTGTCTTTCTACACACACTACATATTCATTGGCTACTTCCATTATGTGTTACATGCAGTTATGGGTTGTGGTAACACAGTCTTGCATCCCAATGAAGAATCCTGCAGTTTCTGGATAGAGCTGCTCCTCTCCTTTTTTTAACCATTGTAGTAAGGAATTGTTTGTTAATGTTTTTCAGAACTAAGGCATTTGGATATTTTCCATGTGGAGTTTTGCCTTTCCAGCTCTCCAGTGAGTATTATTATTATTGATTCATGTTTTTAATCTATAAAGCAACATAGAACATGCTAAAATGAGGACTGTTTTTTTTTTCGTGTCAAGCAAAGCAAAGGCGGCGTGGATCCATTTCAATAACAAAATACTGTAAGGAGGAGCATCAATGGAAAATTTATGTGACAGTATTTTATTTCAGAATGTATTTGAGAAATGACACTGAAATGTTGAAAATATCACAGGGAACTAGATTACTATGCTACTAAAGCATACATACATACATACATACATACATATCACTAAGCTATTCTCTGAGATTCAGAGGTTAGCTCCACAAAGAAATACAACTACCACATAATTTTTACTTACTGTTGACGTATCAAACTTTTCCATTTACTGCGATCTTGATATGCAGCTTGGGCTTCACTGACATCCATCACATGCTGCACACAAGATCTTCTATACTTCATACTCATAATCTTTTTCTCATGCAGACACCCCGGAATCTGATCCTCCTTGGTCTTCCTCTGATTTTCCTTCCTCTCACTTCGACTAAAAAGATTTTCTTAGTAAGCATCTCATCACTCATTCTTTCAACATGGCCAAACCACCGAAGCATATAATTTTTATTAGTCTCCACCTTGCTAACAACATTTTACTTCGAATTACACAACTGCAACACATCTTCATTCCTCGCACAATCAGAACGTGTCTTGCCACAACCCCACTGTAAGTAACACGTTTCTCCAGCACTGCTACTAAAGCAAAAGGACTATTTTGCTTGACTGTGATCCAGAGTTCCATATTCCAAGGGATTTGTGTGGATTCCAATGCATTGCAAGATCTGAATACAGATAATTGTTTGCAAAATGTCCATGAAAATGCATTAGTATAAATAAATGAGTTGGTTCTTGCAACAAAAAGAGATAATCACTGTGACCGGATGATGGTAGATGATTTAAGTTTAACAGGTGAAGAGTTTGGGAAAGATACTAGTAGTTGTTGAAGCAGAAAGAGGTCATAAGTGAGAATATGTACCTATATTGTCATGTTTAAAGATGTGCCATAGTTGGATTTATATTATAATGAACAGACAATTAAACTTTCATATAAGTTCTACTGTGATTTCGTGTTTTTTCCAGTGCAGAAAGTATGGTAGAATACATAAAATTGAAATATATGAAAATTATCTGTAAATTGTGATTACTTGAAAATGGACTTTATTTCTGTAGACCTAAAAAAAAATTGTTACAACTGTATTCTGCTTCGTGGTTACATGTTTTTTTTTTTTTTTTTTTTATCATGTTTACAGAACCGGAATCTGCATCTGCCTTCCAGAAAGAAGAAAAAGAATTTGGCATGAAGCTTTTGGAACTCCAAAAAAATGAAAGATTTTCTTTGTCAAAATTTGAGGCCGCTGTTAATGAAATGAGAAACTGTACTGCTGAGGTATTACTTTTGAAGTTATAAATGTGAAAGTAGTGAAAGTAAAGTACTTTGCAGTTAACAGAATTAATTTAATGATAGCACCAAACGTGAAATTTTATAGAGCGTGTGCAGTAATTCTCCAAGTTTGATGTACACTCTCTCACATTGTTATTACGACACCCAGAAGTTGCTGTCTGACTTACATTGGAAGAATAATTTAATATACAATATACACACCCACCTAAAAGTGTGTGTGTGGTCCCACCTTTTTGCTTTCAGAATAGCAGCAACATATATTATAGCTTGGACTGTACCAGGTGTTGGAAATGTTTAGGTGGTATTGCAGCCCATGATTTCAGGACAGCTACCCATAATGCACGACTGCCATTCTTCCATCTTAGGAACGGATTTCTGTGTTTTTTTTTTTTTTTTTTTTTTTGGAATCTATCATGATTGTCAGAGTATTTAAAAAATGTTCCTCCATTCCCTTCCAAAATGTATGCAAAATCATATTTCTGTAATTACTGAAATTATGGAATTGCACCAAACATTTTAAAATTGTGCAAAATGTTTTAAAAAGTTTGACACAATTCCCCAGCTGACAAGTTTTCCAGATTTTGGTGCTTTTTGGTTAGAAAGAGCTTATTTCTGGATTTCATCACATTTCTGGAAGTTTGCCAGATATCCATCCACCAGCCGAATTTTTTTGGAATCAGCGGAAATGCCCATTCTAATAGGGTTGATGAGAATGTTCTGTGATTTTCTGTATTTTGAATTTTTCTGATGAAGTTTTTTTTTTATTTTTTGTATTTCTCTTTCTGGGTGTATTTCTTATTTTTTATTGTTTCTGGTCATGTTCTTAATTTTTTATTTTTCCGTGATGGTGCAAAAGATGTAACTTCGTATTTTTTAAAGAATTTTTCATAATGAAATGCATGTTTTCTTATTTTTTACAGTCTCTTTTAAAATAAATCAGTGGAGCTCTTGTTTGTACCCTCCCATTCCAATTTTTTTAAGCAAAATTAAATTTCAAACTCAGTGCATAAATCTGTCCTTGATGGAATCAGCACCATTTCTGTAATCCATAAAATTGTTTTCATGGCAGAGCAATCTACAGCAGTGCTGATTTTTGGAATTGATTTAACTTAAAATGCATGTTGTAAATGAATTTATGGCACCTCTATTCATAGTGATTGTGGAATAACTTTTTTACGGGTCTTATAGAGGTTATTTTTCATGAAAGTTGGTTGTCAAATTTTCGAACTAAAGCCTATTTCACCATCAGGACTATGTCACTGGAGTAGTTGCTGCCACTCAGTTGGAAGAGTCCATCCGCAATTATCGTTAATTGTGGTACTTCTTCTTCTTGCTATTTCGATCCCTTCTTCTAGTTTCCTCTTTACTAAGTTTGACTGGTGGGCGATTATTTTCACTGAGTCCCAATTTATGGAGTCTCTATGTAAGGTACATGGATGATGTCCTAATTATAGTAGATACTGCGGACCAATCTCTACCCTCTCAGATTCTGGCAGAATTTAACTTACTAGAGAATACCTTGCAGTACACCCTGGAACAGGGAAAAGACCATAGCATCAATTACCCAGATTTAACCTTGACCTCAAGAGAGGGAAAAATATTCACTCAGCTTTTTAGAAAACCCACCAACACAGGGAAGATGTTAGACTTCTGATCATTCCACCCTGATTATATTAAATCGAATATGGCGAGACAATTTTTGGAAAAAATTGAAATCCTGGTCTCTTCAGCTACTTAAAAAGATCTTCACAAAGAAGAATTAAAAGAAATATTGGCAGAAAACAATTACCCCTCCCCATATGTTGAGAAAATATTTAGACAAGTGCCAAAAAAGAAGCAGGAAAAAACCAACTTCAAATTCACCAGCAAAATTACGTACCACAAGGGACTTTTCAAGAAACTGAAAAGGATTGGAGCAAAATATAATATCAGGCTAGCTCCAGATCTTAATAACAAAATAAAGAAATTCCTGCCAACTTTAAAGCAGAAAGAATTGGACATCCAATTGCAGGAAGGAGTAATTTATTGCATCGACTGCAACTGCGGACTCAGCTATATTGGAGAAACAGGGAGAAGTATTAAGGTCCGAATGAAAGAACACCAAGCAGCTATTAGGAACATTGGGAACAAAACAGGGCTAGACAGACATATACAAGCAAGTGGACACTCCATAAATTGGGACTCAGTGAAAATAATCGCCCACCGGTCAAACTTAGTAAAGAGGAAACTAGAAGAAGGGATCGAAATAGCAAGAAGAAGAAGTACCACAATTAACGATAATTGCGGATGGACTCTTCCAACTGAGTGGCAGCAACTACTCCAGTGACATAGTCCTGATGGTGAACTAGGCTTTAGTTCGAAAATTTGACAACCAACTTTCATGAAAAATAGCCTCTATAAGACCCGTAAAAAAGTTATTCCACAATTAAAATGCATGTTTTGCCAGTCCTTAGTCACCCCTTGCAACATCAAGGAACAGAGCTGGCATTTTCCTGTTTCCTTCACAAAATTAAAATTCCAAAACACTACTAACTACTTACTCAATGTGCAGGGGAAAAGTCTGTGTATCACAATATACGGTGACAGACAGTTGGAGGTCCAATTGTGAACTTTAATTTCTCATCAAACAAAAGGGAAGATGCTTATGCCATTCATTTCTTGATATAGCAAACAGTGATTAAGGAATGGACAAATGTTCATTTTCTACAAAATTAATGTTCAAAATGCAATATTGGCGCTGTTCAGTTTTTTTGTATATAAAGTTGTAAAGTTGAAGGAGTGCGAGAGATTGATTATATGTATATATACACCCTGATTCATAAAGAAGTATACAGTTTCCAGATGCTGTAAAACAGTAACAGTTGAAGACACAGACCACAACTTGAACCGTTACGTAAATGTACTCATAAAGTTTGTGTCCCACTACTGAGGGAAGTGACGTAGGTGATAGTGCGCGCATCACGTGGCCAATCAGTCAAAATGGCAGCGTCTGCAGTAGAGAAGGCGTTTTGTGTTCTTGAATTGAGCAAAACGGAATCTGTAACTGTTGTGCAACTGCATTTTCGATCACGATTCGGAAAAGAACCTCCAACTAGAAAATCTATCTATAATTGGCATAAAAAATTTGAAACTACATGCTGTTTGTGCAAACTTAAAAGTCCTGGATGACTGCATGTGTCGGAAGAAGTTGTCGATAGTGTTTGCACCGTCATTCAACGGAGCCCGGGAAAATCAATGCGGAGGGTGAGTCGTGAAGTGCAGATTTCACAGCCCACTGTCTGGAGAATTTTGAGAAAGAAGCTGAAAATGATTCCATACAAAGTGCAGATGTTGCAAAATCCGCACTTTGTATGGAATGCACTTGATTCAGATATCTTACCTCGCGTTTGGGCAGAAATGGATTACCCGCTTGATGTGTGTTGTGTGACTAAGGTGACTGTGTCATGTGAACATCTGTGACTGTCTCTAAAAAACTTGAAACATTCCCCTACAATTCTGTTACAGGTAACATAAAATATCTTACGTTGTTCTTGCTTTATAGTGCATTGAAACTGTATACTTGTTTATGAATCACCCTGTATATTCTTTGCTCCTTTGACTGATAAAGCCCAACTCCTCACATTGAGTGTGTCTTGATTTTCTGTTTTGGCTTCAGAACCTTAGTGTCACCCATTAATACTTAATAGAGTTGCTAGTGGTGGGTTTCAGTCTCAAATGCATCTTGCCACTTCATCCCACAGATGCCCAACTGCATTCAGAACTGAAGAGGGAGAGGGCCATTCAATTGTTGCAAACTCAATGGAATGCTCCTTTAGCCAGTCCTCTGCTAAAGTGGAACAATGAGATGAGGTGGTGTCCTGTTGAAAGAAGGCATCTTGCTGTGGGAAATGAATGTCCATGAATGGACTTAGGTCATCAGCAAGTTCATCAGCATAGCCTTGTGCAATAATTGTGGTCTCAATAGATACAGGGAACTCTACAGAAATACACAGAAACACACTCTAGATCATTACAGCACCTTCAGTAGCCTTTAACACCCAGACTGAAGTTAGGGTCCACGGCTTCGTGTGGCCTACACCACAAATACACCCTCTTATTGCGGAGGAAGGGGGTGGACCTCAATTTCTCAGACTAAGCTACCCATTTCCTGTTTCCCACAGTCCATTGAAAATATTAATTTGTGTACTGCAGCTTCATAGCCCATTGGCATTTGTTAACAAGGGTGTTCAAGGTGGGCATCAGCTGCCAAAAAACCAGTTGTGCCATCATACATTAAATGGTCTTTGCATAAAGCTCTGAAAGTGCTCCATTGTTGAATAGCAATGTCATATCCTCCACTGTGGCTTCCCATTTCAATGTTATGACACAGAAGAGGTAGCACTTACCTTGAACATCAGCTACAGGGCTTGAAAAATACCATGCCTGAAGCATGTAAATTATTGGCTTGAGTAGGTACCTTATTTTCCAGCGCATAATCCATAGATTATCTGTTCCTAAAAGTTTAAATTCTAGCCACTGCAGATTATATGATGGTGCAGATAATACAGAACTCCCCCCCCCCGTAAACTTCAAAATGAAGCAGTTTTGCTCTTCATAAGAATACCATGTGTTCGACAATAATGCACAGTGTCACTGCCAACATATCTCCCCCTTGGCTTTGACAAAAACGTCTGTGTGTATGTGTGTGTAGACATTTCCTCTCTGCGCATTACTGCTTTGTTAAAGTTAGGGGAGAAAACATTGCCTTCAGCAAAGTGCGTTGACCTTGAGTTGGGAAGTACCATGTCCATTCCATGCCGCTCTGACCCATGACTTCTGTAACATCGCTCCCCCACACACACTCTTCCCCAGGTTCGAACCCCACTCCCACTTGTTTATTTTGCTCTACTTCAAAGAGAATGCCTCTGGCACTAGAGCTCCAAGACTGAAGGAGAGAACTTTGACACCATCACAAATTATTTATGGCCTGAAATCCAGTGTTTCAGTTGTTGATGTAATTTAAGCATTACTCAGAGTTACAGCACGATTTCTACATAAATAAAAAATATATATCACAACCGCTTGAAAGTTAAGAGATATTGAACAGTACATTTTTTAAATTTTCAAAAAATTGAGTGATTTTATATTTTGTTAAACTCACTAAATGGAGAAAAAAATATATATAATATATATATATATATACAGTATATATATATATATATACACATTATACAGTAAAACCTCAAAAATGCGGCATCGACGGGACCAGAGGAGTGCCAGATTTATGAAAATTCCAGATTTCTGAAGCTATCCAAAAATTGTGTAATGGGCGTTACGTAAAGTACGTACTTATACGTAACAGGTCACTTAAAATATGTGCATCTGCACCTTATAAATAAGCAGGGGTCGTGCTGCAGATCGCATTCTTTGCAATTTGCAAAAAAAAAAAAAAAAAAAACGTTTTGGCGAAAATATTGGCAATTAGCTTTTTGTATTATTTATTATAAAATTCTGTTGTGGATTATGCATCTGTGTTTTAACCTTTACTATAAATTTTGTCTGCGGATTATGCGCCGACTTTTTTCTCTTATGTTGAATTTTACCACCTGCGGATTGTACGCTGTCACGGATTATATTCTGAAAAATGCGGTAAATAAAAATTTAGTTGCCCAGATCGGACAACTAAATTTTAAAATAAAGTTTGGAATAGAACTTCCTGCAGCAAGAAAAAAGACAGTTGTCCCATGTGGTGTTTCATTTTACTGCTGATCACTGGAAGTTGTATTATTGTTACAGAGTGCCAAGGACTGAAGACACAGGGTGACCAGGCGTTCGGCATTGGGGGGACATGTCCTCCTTTTCTTACCATGTCCTCCTGTCCTCCAGGCATGAAAGGAAATAGTCCAAATGTCCGGCTTTTTCAATAAGAAATAATTCAAATACATTTTCATCAAATTCTTCTATTGTAATCATATATCCTAGTTTCAAGCCATTGCTAAAATGTATTAATTCATTTATGGATTCTTGCTCATGCCCTCCCTTCTCCCCGGGTCAGTTTATCTGTGATCCTGCAGCTGCCTGCTACAATGAATCACTTGTGAGTCAGCAGAGCAGAGAAAACTAGCCAGTGTGCATTAGTCTGTCTTTCATCACACGTAGACAGTGCCGTGTATTGTTGTTGTGTAAACAGCGAGCTCATACTGCTTGTTTTGTGTGTTATGAGTCATTGCTGTGAGTTTTTTCTGTTTATAATCCAAATTTCTTAATCAATCGGTGAGGGGTATACTGATAGTTAAATACAATTTAAAAGTCATGTCATGCTCTGAATTTCATAAATATTTGCTAAAGAAACCTGATCTACTGAAGGAAATCTCTTCCAATGAAAAATATAAGTAAAAATAAATGAGTGGTAGGCAATGCACGTAACTAACAAACTAATTAAGAAGAAGGTAGTGTAGAACACGCTAAGTTACGTATAAAAGTTTAATGCAAATATATTTCATCCATTACTATGCCCTTCATCAGTGCCACTACGATTGGTTTACGTTGCCAGATTGGAAAGGTAAGTTTTGTAATGGTAACTCCGGGTGACGTAATGCAATGAGCGATTTCCAGATGTAAGAAACGAAAATGGGGAGCTCAGAGTTGCAATTTTTTGAAAATAAAATTTCCAAAAATTGCAATATATTTGCCTTAAACTTTTTTATACATAACTTAGCATGTTCTACACTACCTTCTTCTTAATAAGTAAAAATGGCCAGCAGACTAAAATCTTCCTTTCTTTTTTAAAGTTTTACATGTATAAACTCTCAAACTGGGAAATTGAAATACAGATGCATTTTATTTATTTTTGTACAAATTTATTGTGTCCTCCTTTTTCTCAAAATGTCCTTTTTTAATGAAAAATGTCCTCCCATTCCAAAAAGCCATCTGGTGACCATGTGAAGAATATCACTTCTTTAATTATGTTATGCTCTAGGTCCAGAAATTGGAACCATATGTAGTTCTGCTTCCAATGTTGTTTTATAGTCAGCAAAGAGAGGCATGCCTCTGATCTAGTCTCCAGTGTCCAGTAACAAAGGGCAAAAACTTTAACAAAAAGAACATAGCAGAATCACTAAATTTCTCAAATCCCAATTTCAGCATCATCTTAAAACTTGAGATACACGCTTTTGTGCATTAAACATATTGAATACAAACCCTTAAAACGGAAATGCAAAACATGTAAGAAAGGTTATATCTTTTAAACTTAAAGAAATGAGGATTTTGATTTGTAATCTTAAAAGAAAAATTTTCCTGGGCTTCCAGCTTTTACTACCTGATCAGTTGAATAATTTCTGCACATGCCCAGCTCGGCATGTAACTCTTCAGATACTTTTCAAGCCCTGAGCTACCCATTTACAGCCATGTTTTATCTGGTGACAGCTGAATTTGCTGGTTTTAATGTAGTCATGCAATGGTTATTTGATGTGGGAATCCCAGATGTTATGACGTTGCAGAGGCACCCCATCTTTACACCGACTGTCTACCCAGGATCAAACTTGCACAGGTCACTGTGTTTACCCATGATTGCAGTCAAAATTATGCTATACAGCAGGTAGCTATCTGACCTATTTATAGCCCACAAGGGTTTTTGTCTTGCCACATTATTGTGGCTGGGTAGGGCAAGTTTGTGGATAGGTGGGATGTTATAGTAAATTGTTCTTTTGGTGTATATGTGGATCAGCAGGAGGAAGCATCATGTTGAGTTATGCAAATGACTCCAGTATTTGATGTTGCTACCAGTGTCTGCTGCCAACATAACCATGTAATTTTCAAGTTTTCTGATGGGACTATGTTACGTGAGAAACAGTAAAAATACATGCAATTTGGAGCTTTCTGATTGCTGTTTTAAGAATTCAGATAAATTTCCACATAATATATGAAGAACATTTCTTCCGCACTATCTACCTGAACAGCTGGAGATTTGATTAAGTATGCCATGATCGAGCGGGATTTACTTTGACTGTTGAAAATCAGAGGCCATTCTGGTTCTTATCACTCAGATACTTGGGACTTTATGTCCTAGGTGGTGTAACAGTTAGCATGCTCAAAAGGAAATCGGAAGATATGGGTTTGAATCTCGTTCCAGGGCGATGTAATTTTTAAGTTTTCTGACGTGACTGTTACGTGAGAAACAGTAAAAATGCACGCAGTTCGAAGCTGTTTGAGTGCTGTGTTAATTATTCAGATCATTAAATTTTATGTAAGTTTGTGGTGGCTGGTGAGACAGACTTGCAGTGATTGATTTCCTAAAGAACAGCAGATTATTGGCCTCTGAGAGAGTGAATGGATAACTTGCTGTAGAGTTTTACATGTGATCTGTGACAGTACCACAATTCATTGATGCTTGCAGTTGTGATTTTAAAAAGTCACACACCTGTTGGGACTGATGTACTGTAGAGAACTACGCCTTAAATAGACCACATGATCCAGTGACAAGCCTAGCTGCCTGTTTGGTTGGTGCGAATCAAATGTCTGGTAAAGGACCAGCACACGTGGACAGTGAGAATGGAAAAGTAGGACAACTTACCTAGACAACTCCTCCCCCCTCCCCCGGGCATCGACACCTAGTTGCCATCTGTCTGGCAAGGCCATGATCCTGGAACGAAGAAAGTCTTGTGGCTGGGACTCTAAGAAGTGATCAACTGCACGTTGAACCTCGTCTGTCGTGAACTGCTTCCCCGGACAGGAAGTGAATCCAGGCGACGAAACAGATGATAGTCTGTCGGAGACAAGTGTCTGGGAAATAGGCAGGATGGGGCTGCACTTCATAGCCCAAGGCACTTAGTCTCAGCATCGTTCGTTGTGCGACATGAGAGGCAAGCGTTGTCCTGGAGCAGAAGAGCGCCACGTCTGTTGACTGAAGCCGGTTATTTCCACAGCAATTTCTGGTGCACCTGGTATAATTCAGCACAATAACGTTCTGCAGTGATGGTTTGGCTTCTTGCCAAGAAACTCCGATGAATTATCCTGACTGTGGACCACCAGACAAGGAGCATCATCTTCTTGGTGTGTAGGGGTGGCTCAGGATGCCGTTCAGCAGGCTGTGCCTTGCTTAACCATTGTGCAGATCATTTTCGACTATCATAAAGGACCCACTTCTCATTGCAGGTGATGATTCAATGCAGTAGAGGTTCCTGTTTATTCCTAGCAAGCAGCGATGTACAGACTTCCAAATGCCTAGTCTTGTTGGCAGTTGTCAACTCATACGGCAGCCACATGTCCAGCTACCAGATGCTGAACAACTGTTATGTGGTAGACACCTACCTCTGCTGCTCTCTCACGACATATTTTTTGGGGGTCCGCTTCAACCACACGTAACAGAACATCATCAGAAACAGCAACAGTTTAGTGACCACATGCTTCCTTTTGCAGGTCCGTATCTCTGCTTCGAAACTGCACAAACCAGCGCCGAATGGTTCGTTCATTGGCTGTATTCTCCGCAAACGCTTTGTTAATGTTTTGAGCTGCAACTCCTGCAGAATGGCCCAGTTTAAATTGATACAGGAAGATGACTCTCAAATCCGGCGTCTGTATGTTTCTCTTGCAAGCCACGTTACGTCCAAACAAACCACGCCTGAACCTTGTTCTTCACACAGGTGCTAACTATTTATTATAGCAACTCTGTGACGTAATACCCGCAACACCTGTGGGTAGTTCCATTCCGCTGTGGTGGGGCCCTGTCTCCACTGCTCGTTCGCGCCGGACATTTCATTCTCAACAACCCAGTATCAGCAAAATGTTGATGCTGGCCATCAGTCTTGCCATAGCATAGTGAATCATTTCCCACTGACTGGTGGAGGCATGATTATGTGCACAGCACTCATTGCATCACCTCCTACTCACCAATGCTTATCATTTCCAGCATCTGAAATAGTATCTTACACAAGGCAACTTGAATACAGGATGGCATCATGTGGTGTTTCACAACAAATTGTGCTTCTGCTGATGATTGCCTGACATATGTGTAGATGTAATGCTGTTTGCATAATGATTCAGGAGCCATTGTCAAACTTCATACATCATGTATGATATTTCTCACATACAGTTTTGATGGCTCCTTGCAGTATTTTAGATGTATTACAGGGCTTGGAAAATACCATGCCCAAGATGCCCGATGCATATAAATTATTGGACTAGGCAGGTAAAAAAAGCAATCTAGTTGCCTGAACCAGGCAACTAAATTTAAAGAACTTTGGAATAGAATTTTGTGCTACAAGAAAAACAGACAGTCGTTGTGTTTCATTTCACTGGCAATCACCGGAAGTTGTATTATTGTTATGGAGTGCTGCCAAGAACAGAAGAATATCACTTCTTTAATTATATAATGCTCTAGATCCTGAAATTGGAACCATATGTAGTTTTGCTTCAAATGTCGTTTATAGTCAGCAACGGGATGCATGCCTCTGATGGAACTAATCTTTGATGTGTTGTGACAAAGGGCAAAAACTTGAACAAAAGGATGATACAATCACTAAAATTTTCGAATACTAATTTCATCATCATACCAATTTCATATCATCTTAAAACTTGAAGATACGCACTTTTGTGAATTGAACATTTTGAATACAGACCCTTAAAATGGAAATGCAAAACATAAAAAATATTTCACATATTTTTTTAATTAAAAAAATGAGAATTTTGATTTGTTGTCTTAAAAGAAAAAATTCCTTGGGATTCCAGCTTTTACTAGCTGGGCAGGTAAATAATTTCTGCACATGCCCAGTTGGGCATGCAACTTTTCAGACATTTTTCAAACCCCGTATTAGAACCTGTTGCTATCTGTTAGTAATAAGGATGTTTGGTACCTTCTTTCAACAAAACCCCAATCTACATGCCATTAACATCTTTGCAGTATTTCGACAATTTCAACATACTGCCAAGCTTGCCAAGTCCCTGACTATTTTTTACCAACAAAATGTGAAGAACATGACGGGACATGTCATCTCTGGCTCACTCGTAGCCAGCACAAGCAACGGCTACCCTTCATCCAGGTGCAGGAAATGTGTAGTAGTGCCACAGCCAGCTATTGAATGACTCTACAACTTTCTTGTATGATGCTTAACTGAGTGTAGCATCAACAGAGGAGGTTTTAAGTCTTGCTGACTTAAACCTTCTCTGTTTAGCCATTTGTGTATGTCATATGAAAGTTTATGATGTTTTTATAAACTCCATAAGCTGCCTGGTGTATGAGTTTCTTCTGAATTTCTCTTCCTCTTGGAGTGTTGCAATTCATTGTTCCAATGTAAGTAAACCACCTGGTTATCACTCAACAAGTGTCCATTAAAAATTTAAAATGGCTTTTTTTTTTTTTTTTTTACCTTTTTTCTGTTAGGAAGGCATGGTGCCTAATTGATTACATAAAAGTTTGTCAATAAGAAATGTTTGTTAGAATTTTCACATGTGGTGCTACATTAAGCCCATTGAGCACCTACCGCATTTTTTTTTTTTTTTTTTTTTTTTTTTTTTTGAAGTATGGTAGCTTATTTTTTATTCTTTATACAGTTGATGTTTTGTAAAACTTCCACATTCCATTTATTTCCGGAAAAAAATTATATTCTTCCTAATGTGTGCGTGCAATTTTTCACAGCATTTATGGCAAGTGGTTGTTGAAGAAGCAAACTTATTGGGTCACCTGAGAATAATCAAGGACTTCTACTTCCTAGGTCGGGGCGAATTATTCTTGGCTTTCATTGACCAAGCTAATAAACTTTTGAAAGTTCCTGTGACCACTACTACTGAATATGGTAAGTCCCTCACAGAATGCTTCTACCTTCAAACTGTTGTTTAGCATTGAAGACTGTATATCATGCTTGATGGAGGTAAGGGGCCTAGCAGTTAATGTAGAATTGAAGCAGCTTTTTTAATATACTTAATAGGCATTATGTTGTAATATAATATTTGTTTGGTGATAAATTTATTTAATATATATATATATACTATACACTACCTGATCAAAAGTGTCCAGACATTTACTTATCCACAAACTTCCTGTAATAGAAAAGAAATTAATATCAAGTTGTTTTGCCCTTTGCTGCTATTACAGCCTCCATTCTACCACAAGAGCATTAGACAGGTCAGTCACCTGTGTCCTAGCTTCAGCCTGGCTCACAGTCGGCAATCCAATTAGTCCCAAAGGAGTTCCATGGGGTTGGGGCTGTATGCAGGCCTGTCAAGTTCTTCCACTCCCATCTCATGTAAACCATTCCTGCACAAACCTTGCTTTCTGGATGAAACCATTGTTTGGTTGATAAAGAAAAGAGCCTTCACTAAACTGTAGCCATAATGTTAAGAGCACATGATTCTTGAGAATGTTGTGCTACATTGCAGCATTAAGATTCTCAAGCATTGGTACTAGGCGGTTCAGCCCAAACTATGAAAAACTGCCCCAGATCATGCTGCATTCTCAACCAAACTCCCCCGATGGTACAGGGCAGTCAGGCAGGTAGTGTTCACCTGGCATCTTCCACACCCAGACTCATCCTTGTGCTGCCAAATGGTGAAGGGTGATTAATCACTCCAGGGAATGTGCTTTCATTCCTCCAGAGTCCACTGGCGCCGAGATGTACACCACTCCAGCCAATGCTTGGTGTTGATCTTGCTGATCTTGGGCTTGTGTGTGTGGTTGCTCATTTATTTAAACCCATTCCTTTAAGCTCTCAACAAACCATTATGGTGTTGGCGTTGCTTGAAGAGGCATTTTGGGACTCGGTGGTATGTGTTACTACTGAGAGCAGGCGATTTTGTTACACCACTTGCTTCAGCACTTGCAGTCCTGCTCTGTCATTTTACATGGTGTTCCAGGTTGTGTTTGTGCTGCTCTTGCTCCCTAGCTATTTCCACTTCATAATAACATCACATGCACTTGATCAGGGCAGTTGCAGCAGGGCAGAAATGTGACCTATGACCTTGCCACATTGAAAGTCACTGAGATCTGCCATATGGCCCATTCCGCTGTTCAAGCTTGCAACATTGAAAGCCATAATGTTTGCCAGGCCAGATGCACCTTTTTATTCCTCTATGGGCCATTGCTATGGCAAATATGAGCAACCCACTGCTCGAAAGGGGTATCTGTATACTTTTGATCATGTAGCATATCTCGTCAACTGAAGTATGAAGGAGGTTATGCAGTGATCAAATATATAGGAAGTGAAAGGTTTCGGTTTAAAAATTGGCTCTATTGCACAGCTTTGTGTTTCAAAATGGGTTTTGTGTCTGTTCTGGTGCACTTCCTTTACTGGAGCTAAATTAGCAGTGGGCTGATCCACCTAGCTACAGATGCCTCTTTTTATTCTGAGTTAGTGTAATTTCTTTTTTGCAGATGCTTCTGTTCTCTGTATGTCTGTCAAGGAATGTCATCAGTGGTAAGCTGTGCACATTAAAGGTTTATACGAGAGTTTTGCCAAATCTCCTAATGGTTTATTTTTGTTAGCTGCTATAATGGAATGGCTGTTGCCATTTCTTGTGCACATAATGTGAGTTAATTAAAAGACATCTGTATTCACCTACTTATACCAATGTAAGTGCTATTGTATTATAGATTCATTTATGCATTTTTATTTAACTAATGTAGAACCCACTTATAACGAGAAGCTCTGGACCGATGAAAATTCTCATTAAATCCGAGCGCTTGTTAAATTTGATTTTGGGTGAAAAATCACACAATGTAAAACTATGCATGCGTGACAATATACATACATATCACTAAGCTGTTCTCTGAGATTCAAAGGTTAGCTCCACAAAGAAATACAAACTACCAGATAATGTTTACTTACTGTTGCCGTATCAAACTTGTCCATTTACAGTGATCTTAACATCAGGGTGCCCACGTGTCCTTGAAAACCGGGAAAGTCCTTGAATTTCAAACAAAAAAATTCAAGGCCTGGAATGTCCTTGAATTTCTTTAATTAGCCTGGAAAGTCCTTGAATTTTAAAATCCCACAGCCGAAAAATTTTGATCGGAATTTACGATCATTTTCCTTTTGTTATTTTTCACTTTTTTTCTGCAATCCCCCATTGACATCGGAAGTCAAAAGAGTAAACTTCGAAGCAGCTGCATCACTGGGAAAAAGGGTGCACTTCAGTCTGACGAAGAGTTAAGTAGGTCAAGATTGGGCCCCCCTCCCATCTACTGCGAGAGGAGTTGAGTGTTTGCTACCCCAGAGCACTTGTTCTGCGATGGGGAAAACTATCGTATCGTTTCTTTCATTTTCCTTACCGCAAGGCGGGGATTTCCCCTTCTTGTTTCTTCTTCAAAGCGGGTTCATTCGATGCTGTTCATGGGTGCATTTCACCAGCCCCTCCCCCCACCCAACATCAAATTTTTAAATTTTTCAGACACCATTCGTTTGTACCACGTATGAACCAGAATGAACTCTGTTCATTTCGGTTCATACGTGGTACAAACATTCATTTAATAAAACACTTAATATCTATTTTAGAATTACGTACAGGTATGGTGTCTGAAAAATTCATTTAAATTTTTCAGACACCATACCTGTACATAATTCTAAAATAGATATTAAGTGTTTTATTGTTAAGATAATTTTGTCCTAGTTGTAAATGCATTTATGGTACCACTATTCATAGTGATTGTGGAATAACCTCTATAAGACCCATAAAAAAGTTATTCCACGATAATTTTGTGTTTGAGAAATTGAGAGTTTTGAACATACAGAAAGAATTAATGCGATGCATGTAGATGCTTTATGAAGATAATGAGTATCATAATACAACACAGATAATTCTTGATATATATATATATATATATATTCATTGCAGTTTAGGACATTGAAAAATTCATCCTTGAATTTTTCCGGAAGGTCCTTGAAAGTCCTTGGATGTCCTTGAATTTTTTCCCTGAAAAAGAGTGGGCACCCTGCAACATACAAGATCCATCACATGATGTTCACAATATCTTCTATACTTCATACTCATAATCTTTTTCTTATGCAGACACTCCTGAATCTAATCCTCCCATGACTTCCTTGGCCTTCCTCTGCCTTTCCTTCCTGCCACTTGGGCTAAAAAGATTTTCTTAGTAAGCATCTCATCACTCATTCTTTCAACATGGCCAAACCACCAAAGCATATTAGTCTCCACCTTGCTAATAGCATTTTGCTTCACATTACACAACTGCAACACATCTTTATTCCTCACACGATCAGAACGTGTCTTGCCACACACTCCCACACCCCCTGTAAGTAATGCATTTCTCCAGCACACAAATTACTTCTCTGTTTTTTCTGTAGTACCCAGGTTTCACTGCCATTCATCAGAGTAGGAAAAATTACACTTTCATACACAGCCATGCGGGACTCTCTAGAGAACCCATCATTCCTGTGAAAACCTCACAAAGCAGCCATGACTTTTGATGAAGAATTCACTCGCCTATTAATTTCGCCATCTAATTTGTTCTCTCTGTCAAAAATGCTTCCTAAATACACAAACTCATTCACCTGATCAATCACTGTGCCATTTAGACTTATATTACATTCAGTACTACCAGTTTTCTCAAAAACCATAACTTTGGTTTTTCTCTTATTTATACTCAGTTTGAATTTCATGCAAACTTCGTACATCTAGGACAACATACTCTGCAACTCACTATTGTTCTCTGCCAACAGGACTGTGTCATCAGCATACAGCAATCTGCACATACGGATATCACCAAGACATAAACCAGTATTGCTCATCTTGGCATCACACATGCACACATCCATAAATATATTAAACAGCCATGGGGACATTACACAACCTTGTCTGAATCGTACACCAATAAAAAACCATTTTGATAAAACACCATTCACTCATACACAAGATTTACTGCCTGCATACGTGGACAGATTCCCAGTAACAATAGTTATTTAATGCTTTCCACAAAAGTGTCCTATTTACTTGTTGTAAGCTTTCTCTAAATCTATGGAGGCAGCAAAAACTTTCTTACCAACAGCCAGAGACTTTTCAAACATCATGCATAATGCAAGAATTTGATTAGTGCAGCCTTTACTAGGCATAGAACCACTCTGAATATCCCACACTTTTTCTGATACAAGACCCCGTACCTTTTTCAATAATGACCTCACCAAATACCTTTCCTGGCCCACTCAGTAGGCTAATACCATGATAGTTCTTGCAGTCAGTCTGATCACCTTTTCCCTTAGTCAAGGGAACAAAGATAGCATCCTTCCGATCTCAAGGGACCATTCCTAACTCCCAGCACAACTGGCAAATTTCAGTTAACCAGTCAATTACCGAGTCACCTGCCATATTTCAACATCTTGGCAGTTATGTGACAATATACATATGTGTTTATATTATGTATCCATCTATTTATAAAAAAAATGTCATGCATTAAGATATATATGGACACGTAATGTAAACACATATGGTGACAATATACAGGGTGTTCTAAAATTATGTATACAATTTCAAAGTTGATTAGTACAGAAAATATTTGTGATACGAATGTTTTACATTTTGTCCAATTTTAAGCAAGTTCTGAAGTTTTATTTTTCCTTTGGTAGGAGACGCTAAGTGCCTGGTAGAACAGTGTGACACAACATAGTGAAAATGGCAATGCCACAGAAAAAAGCTGCTTGCATGATTTGGTTTGCAGAGTCCAAATTGCTGACCCAAGTCCAGATAAATTTCAGGAGGGAGTACAAGAGGAAACCACCAACACTGAAGAGCATCCAGCAGTGGGTAGACAAATTCAAAGCTACCAGTAGTGTGGTGAAAAGAACGAGTAGCAGCAGACCATCTGTGTCGGAAGAATCTGTGGTGGATGTACGTCAGGCGTACCAACGGAACCCATCGACGTCCATTCATTCAACTAGTCGCAAACTGGGGATACCCTTCATTGGTCATCAGACGTTTGTGCATGCTTAGATCAGCACTTACCTGGTCGGTGGACTGGACGCGGAGGTCTAATGACATGGCCTCCCCGTTCGCCAGACATAACCCCCTGTGATTTTTTTATGGGGGCTCCTTAAAGACATTGTCTACCAGACAAAGGTTGCCTCCTCAGTGACCTGAAAGCCTGCATCACTGCAACCTTCCTCCACGTCACCCCAGACATTCTGCACCATACTTGGTCTGAAATCGACTACCGCCTCAACATCCTTCGCGTTACGAATGGAGCACATGTGGAAGTGTATTGATTGCAAAGCTATAAACTTTAGAAATCGCTTAATCTTGGACAAAAAGTAAAACATTCACATCGCAAATACTTTTTGTACTAATCAACTTTGAAATTGTATACATCATTTCCGAACACCCTGTACATGTGTATTTATATTATGTATCCATATCATCATCATTGTCAACCATTATCAATCCACTGCTGGATGAAGGTCTCCCCAAGTTTCTTCCACAAGGGTCTGTCTTGTGCCAGTCTCCTCCGTGTTGCTCCCGCATACATTCGAATTTCATCCACCCATCTCCCATGTGGTCTTCTTCTGGGTCTTTTCCTGTCCCTTGGAATCCAGTCTAAAATTTTGGCTGTCCATCGATGGTCTGTCCTTCTGGCAATATGTCCAGCCCATTGCCATTTCAGGGATTTTACTCTGATCATGATGTCTTCCACTCTTGTCATTTTTCTGATCCATGAGTTCCTCTTCTTACCTCTCCTGGTTACACCAAGCATGCACCTCTCCATGCTTCTTTGAGTTGTCTGCAGTCTTTGTATGTCTCTTTTAGTTAAGGTCCACGTCTCTGCACCATATGTAAGCACTGGAAGGATGCATTGATCAAACACTTTTCTTTTAAGACATAATGGCATATTGCTCTTGAAAATTATACTGTTTCTCTATATATCTTAATATATGACAAACAGTAAATAGTAATGCTGTACTAGTGATCCGATTTATTGGCGTAGGAAATAAGCACATAAGCGTTTCCAAGCTTTCGCACATCAACCAGATGGCTTTTTCAAGGAACCAGATGGCTCTAACAAAGCCAACCAGATGGCTTTGTTAGAAGTTAGTTTCTGTTTAACTTCCTTGAAAAAGCCATCTGGTTGATGTGCTAAAGCTTGGAAATGCTTATGTGTTTATTTCCTACGCCAATAATTCGGATCACTAGTACAGCGTTACTATTTACTACTTAATTGTACTGTTCCTTGTTATAAATATGACAAACATTTTTCACCAAGTTTTAGCTCTGATGATGGCTATTTTGTTGTTCACAGGTAAAAGTTTTATCTTAGGCATTTTGTCACTTATAAAACTTCAGGATTTCTTACTTCATGACTGTGTGCATTGGCCACTGTTTAACAATGCATATGAAGCAAAAGTAGCACCGATCTGTCCAATGCAGCTCATGCTTGGAGGGTGAAAGGGGAAATAGACACAATTCCAAGAATTATTATCTCCTGTTTTCCCCCTCAAACCACATCCCCATGTCATTACCTCCCGCATTACTCTCTGCAATCGTCGGCCAGAAATCCATTTAATGCATTCGTCAAACCCCACCCATTCTCTTTTTGTCTAGGAGTAGGTCACCTGTTTTCCACTCTATTGATGCATAGCCCCTTGGCATTGGTGATGGAGATTTTCTTGAACAGTTTACTTGTTGAGCCCTTGATGAACACCATTGCCCATGGCTTTTCTATCAACATTCTTCCACTAGTGCACCAAGACACCACTACACTATTGCAGTTTCGTTTTGTTTGGTACCGTTTCTATTGATCCATTGAAGAACAGTGAGCTGCAGCTATTCTTTGCTTTGTTAAATATGGAATTTCATTAAATTGTGTTACTTTGGTTGTTCAAATTGATCATCTTAGCTTTTCTCTCCCTTGTTAAATCCAGGAATTTCATTAAGTTTTGTTCTTTAAAAACAACCAAATTAGCTTTGAGTTAACATACCTAACAAAAGCTCCTGTTTTGCTTGTTAAATCTGGGATATTGCAAAATATGGGCTCGTTATAAACTGTGTCTACTGTATACATTTTTTCTGATGTGGAAACTATCTTTGATATGTAATTTACTAAAAATGTTTCATATATACTGTTTGAGTGTGGTATTGTGAGTGATTGTATCGAATTATTTTCTCAAAAACTGAAAAACATTAATATTGCTGTTGAAAAGAGTGATTACAACAGTATAGTTGCTCACACAGATGCATGTGAAGTAAAGACACTCTCTCATAAACCTTATTTAGATTAAAATAAATTATATTTTAACTCAAAGAGCTTTTTAAGTATTTTTCATGTTTTCTGAATTCCTTTTGCAATTTCCAAACGTTTTTGGTCTTAGATCTTTATCAAAGCCTGTTCTTGATTAGAAACTGTATCCAAAGCTTTGTTTACACGAACAGTATTTAAATTGTGTTGCCAGATTTCTCATTTATTATGGCCAGTTCTTAAGTTAAAATCCTCTTGCTATATATTTTTTTAAGTTATTAATAATGCTCTATTGGGTTGTCTGAAAAACAACAACAACAGCGTTTTCAATACTACAGTTTCACTTACCCAAAACCTCAGAAGAATCCAAGCTAAAGTTCAAGGTGCATGCCATCATGCTCAACGGATTGAACCCGTCTGTTTGCGAGTTGTTCAAATCCTTTAAGGTACTAGGTTTTAAGTTTAGAGGCAAAGAACTCTTGGTGCTTGTGTTCAACGTCCTCCAAAGTAGTCAACTGCCGGCCATGGACGAAATGTGCCATCACTCAAAACAAGTGACAATCTGAAGGAGCAAGGTCAGGGCTATGTGCTGGATGAGGCAGCAACTCAACTCTATGCAGTCTTGAAGTTTAACTTGGGTCTGATTAGTGGTACGAGGTTTTGTATTGTCTTATTGTTGTATTTGCTGCTTTCGATTGAGGATACTTCCTCTGAAGTTTGCCATATGTCCTGTCCAATTGTTAAGAATACAGTTTGGCATTAATAGAATGAGCTAAAAGTAGATTACGCCTTCATAATTCCACCAGACATTACAGAATGAACTTTTCTCAAAACTTCTGCATTTCAGGATAGGTACAGCTGGTTCAGCTCTATTGAACCACAGTTGTGAAGAATTTGGGTTATGCAGATATATCCATTTTTCATCTCTTGTAATAATTGTTTGATAAATTGAGTATTGCACGGATTTCTGAGCAGTTCCTTGCACACCTACCTTGACACGCCATTGAGCTTGAGCTGAGGGATGAGCTCATGAGGCAACCTCACAGTGTCGTTTGTAAACCTTTCTGATCTTGTGCAGGTGCTCAGTGATGGTAGATGCAGAAACTCCCTGTTATTCTGACAATTAGCTAGGGCTTGTGCGTGCAGTGTCTTCCACAGCCGTCTGCAGGGTGTACCCGAACCTTCCTTTCTTTTCAAGCTGAAGTCACCTGCCATAATTTTTTTTATCCATGTTTGCGCATTCTGAGTAACTGTCATGCCTTCACCTTCAACTTCTTTATTTTTTGGGGCTGCTTCAGCAGCTTTAAGCCCTGTTTCCAGTAAATGTCACAACAGAACCAATATCTCAAACTTTGTAGCCATTGTAATTGGCCATTTTTGCAGAGTATCTTGTCCTATTTGTGGTAAATAGAAACATTTGATACACCAACATTAAGAAAATTTTGGTTCCATCTGGTAAATGCTTACTTGGCAGTTGGCCTCTCTTTGTGGAGCTAACCTCTGAATCTCAGAGAACAGCTTAAGGATATGTATGTATGTACACACGTAGGTACTATGGTTTCTACATCTACCATCACTGATCACCGTACGTATGCATGTATGTATGCATGTATGTACACATGTAGGTACTATGGTTTCTACATCTACCATCACTGAGCACCGCACGTACATGTATGTGCATGCATGCTATTGACCATTGTACAAGTTCGGCTCATGGAGTCGCAATAAGTGCTTCATGCCTTGTTTGATTCTCCACAGTACATGCTTTCAGTTATCTGCAGTGCAGGAAAACTGCCCCACAGAAAATATGCATGCTTACATCGTAGAACTGTCCTATGCAAAAACACGATGTTTTTTCTGGACAGCCCAATGTATAAGTTTTGTAGTGTGTGTGTGTGTGTGGAGAAATTTTTTAATAAATCTCTTAGTTTTACGGGGTTTATAGTCTGGTATTTTAATTTTATAAACAATTCAAAGTAATTCAGAAGATGTGAAAAGTATTTTAAAGCTCTTCAAGTTAAAATAGAATTGATTCATAAGATCTGGGATACATTTACTTTCCTTGCCACACTAGCAACTTTTGTCTTTGTCATCCTGTAAGTAGTTGCCAGCTGACAAAGTTGTGGGTCACCATCAGATGTCATGCCTTCAATGCACTTGAAGTAATATTTTCATATGCCAGTGATAGGTCCAATTATGGTAAGTTATATGTTGTCATGAACATGTACTCTCAGTACAGAAAGAAACATCATCTGGGGAAAATGCAAGCTGAGTAAATGCTATGCTAGCTTGGAGAAATGCCACCGAGATCTGTGGAGAAACTTACTTGTCAGAAAGAACCTGCCGCAACTGGTTTTAAAAACACAAGCCTGGTTATTTTAAAAACATTAGGTTTTAAAAACACAAGCCTGGAAAATGCAAGCTGAGTAAATGCTATGCTAGCTTGGAGAAATGCCACCGAGATCTGTGGAGAAACTTGTCAGAAAGAACCTGCCGCAACTGGTTTTAAAAACACAAGCCTGGTTATTTCAGCTTTTCAGGCAAGAGCATCCTGCTAAGTTATCTGGGCTCAACATAGACATGTTAAAGTATGCGGTGGAAGAACATCCTAGTTTATTGCTCATCTTGGATTCACTCATTCAACTGTTTGTTATCACTTTCTGGAAACGGAAAATGTACTTTTATTTTCAGCTGGTGGTTTGCAGATGAACTGTTGTTGCAATGTATTTCCTTGCGAGTCTGAATAGAAAGCTCCAGTACCAAAAAATAACATGTACAAGGTGTTTGTGAAAGAATGTCACGAAAAGAAATAATTAAGTAACATTGTAGTTATCATCATGACGTTTTTCAGTTGACGTTTTTTAAGTAATGAAGCAAGAATGGGAGTTTTCTGTTAGAGATAACAGATAGTGCTGCATGCATCAGATTAACAGTAAAGTGAAGAAGACAATGCTGGTGAGCATTGCATTAGAAATGGCATTATCCATGCATGTAGCAGAAGGCTATGTGTGTGAAATGGTTCATCAAGATGAAATCGACAATGCAAGTACAGCCAAAAAATTTTCGAACATATGCAGTATGTAATCCAGCATCAAGACATGACATCAGAAACTGGTATGATCTCTTTATGGCAGTGAGTTGTGTTTCAAAGAATTCCTCCTTAGGAAGTCATGTCACCGATGCAAGGCTGGGATCCATTAGGCAAGCATTTCAATGCAGCCCAGGCAAATAAAAAAGACAGGCATCTCAGGAACTTCAAATACCACTTTTAGCTGCTTTGAAAATGTTCCATACTAGACTAAAATTGTCTGCTTATAATGTGCCTATTTTGCAAGCTCTTCACATACAGGACAGACCTAAACAGATGGAATTTATGGTAGAGCTTTTGGGTAAAACTGATAACAATAAGATGTTTCTGCAGCATATAATGTTTCCAGACAAAGCAACATTTCATGTGTCAATTGTTAGAACATTCAAATGTGGGGTTCTGAACCCCTGCATGCTGTATGTGAGCATGAGAGAAGCAGTGCAAAAATCAAATGTCTGGTGTGGTTTAATGCATGACCAGATAAACAAGCCTTTTTTTTCATCAAAAAGATGAGTGGGATCATTTATCTTGATATGTTGGGACAATTCATTTTACCACAGCTTCAGGAACTGCAATGTGACATTTTGTTTCTACAAGATAGGACTCCCCCACACTGGTCTCTCTATGTGAACGAGCTTCTTAATATAAGGCTTTCAGGCAGATTGGCCATCTCGTTCTCCAGATATTTTTTCTTGTGGGCACAGTGCCATTGCTACGATCATACCTGATATTCTTGATTGCACTTGGAATGAACTGTAATATCATTTAGTTGTTGTTTGTGCAACTAAATCTATTAATTTGGAAAAGACAAAAAAAAAAAAAAACTCTCATGCCAATATACCCTATAATAAAATACTGGTATGTGTATTACTTTGAGTTCTCAATTTTTTCCTTTTGTGACATTCTTTTATATACACCCTGTGTTCACACTCCTAAAGTTATGCTACTCCTTCCAAAGTTAAAATTGTGTTTCAAAAACATGTAGAGGAGAGAAATCACTTTCCAAGTAAATTATTGTGTACAGCATTGGTTCCCGATGCTTTTGTTCCGCAAATTCCATTCAACCAAAAAAAAAAAAAAAAGAAAAGAAAAAAATGTTGCAAATCCCTAGGATAATAATGACTAAAAACAGCTTTAAATTAAAATTTGTATTATATAATCATAAAATATAAAATTTTACTACTTATGTTTATGAAACCTCAAAAATTTAGGGACTTAATGTAAAATTATAGTATAAAATAATTTATTTGCAAGATTTTGTATTATATTATTCTATTCAATATAAGTAAGGGATGTAAGGTCAGGTGAGCGTAACATCACAGCCTCTCCTTGACAAATGTCAACCCCGCCTTCTTGTGGTGCATCCAGTTCCTCTAAAAGGGACTCTGACGACTGCCAATAGCGGTATAACTATATCATCGGGATTAGAGGAAATGCTATCCCACACTCACCAACCCGCTTAACCAGCGCTGTGAGTTATGGCCAAACCCTCCAAAATGACTCCACAACTTAAATCTTGGCCCACAGTCTCCGGCAGCTGGAATGTACCTGGCCAAGGCAGCGGCCAGTGCAACATGAAGGCAGAGAGTGCTAAGAATCCCCGGAGGACCGGACTAGGCTGCCATCTGATGCTGACCTTGGCTACGTATAATGGACGCTCCCTATCTTCTGATTCAAGGCTTCTTGAATTGGAAGAGGAACTACAAAGGATCAAGTGGGACATCGTCGGTCTAAGTGAGGTAAGGAGAAAAGGAGAAGATCTCATTGAACTGAAAAGTGGACATCTCTTCTACTATCGTGGGACAGATACTGGCAGAACTAGTGGTGTTGGATTTATAATAAACAAAAAACTGAAGGATAAAGTTGTAGAAGTTGAAAGTTCCTCTGACAGAGTTGCACGACTCGTTATCCAACTCTCGAGAAGATACCAGGCTCAGATTATTCAAATTTATGCACCCACCACAAGTCATCCTGAAGAAGAAATTGAAGAATTTTATGAGGAAATTTGTCATCTAAATAATAAAGGTAAGCAGCACTTGAAAATAATTATGGGAGATTTCAATGCAAAAATAGGGCAACGGCAACAGAATGAAACTTCAGTAGGTAAATTCGGTCACTGCAACAGAAACCAGTGTGGAAATACTCTCATTGAGTTTGCAGAGGCAGAAGGGTTTTTCATCTTGAACTCCTTTTTCAAGAAAAAGCCACACAGGAAATGGACATGGAGACATCCAAATGGAACAACAAGTGAAATTGATTTTATTATGTGTAACAAAAAATTTGTCATAGAAGACTGCAGTGTGCTAAACAAGTTCAACACAGGTAGTGACCATAGATTGGTGAGATGTAAAATGCACCTCAACACTAAACTTGAACGTGGCAAGCTCATTAGACAAACAAAATGTATTGACATAACCAACCTTAAAAAACACCATAATACCTTCAAGTTGGAACTAAAGAACAGATTCTCCGCTTTAGAAGGCCTAACATCAGAAGAAGTGGATATTTCTGAAGTTAACAGAAAAGTAATTAAAGCTCTTATGGAAACAGCAACAAAATTAGCTGGGTGTAAGAACAAGTTGCATGTGAACAAATTATCAGGAAAAACCAAAATGTTGATGCAAAAAAGAAGAGAGATGAGGACAACTAAAGAAGATGTGACTTCCAAAGTAGAATATATAGAGCTATGCAAGACAGTACGAAAAAGTATCACTGAAGACGTAAGGAAATTCAACTGTGAACTAGTGAGGAAAGCAATTGAAAACAACCAAAACCTAAAGATAGCAAAGGGACATCCCAGTAAGGGAAGAAAACAGATTATGGCACTGAGAAAAGAAGATGGTTCTGTAACAAGAAATAGAGGCGAAATTTTGACAAGAGTGAAAGATTTCTACTCCAAATTATATGAAAGGGACGATACTTGTACTCCAGACATCATGAAAGGTACCAGAGTTCTTCCAGTCCTCCCAGCAGAAGTTGCACATGCAGTCAAGAACATGAAGAGGGGAAAAGCTCCAGGAGAAGATGGAATTACTGTAGACATCATACAAGTAGAAAGTGGAGAAATCGAAACAGTACTCGCCCAAATTTTCACTTGATGCCTTAATGAAGGGAAGATTCCTGAGGATTGGAACAACACAACAATGATCCTGCTACATAAAAAAGGTGACATTGAGGATCTCAGGAACTACAGACCTATCAGCCTCCTATCAGTGGTTTATAAAATCTTCACTAAAGTTCTTTCACACCGTTTGAGGTAACACTGGACATGGCTCAACCGAGAGAACAAGCTGGATTCAGGAGTGGCTACAGCACAATAGACCATATCCACGTACTGAGAGAACTAATTGAAAGAGCGAGGGAATATGAACTTCCATTGTGCATGGCTTTTATCGATTATGAAAAAGCCTTTGATTCGGTGAAACCATCAGCAGTTACAATGGCTCTGAAATCCTGTGGTATTGAAGATGCATACATTAATATTATTAATAACATCTATGAAAATTCAAGTGCAAAGATTCGGCTGTTTGAGAATACAGCACACATAAAAGTAGGAAAGGGAGTGAGACAAGGTGACACCATATCTCCAAAGCTCTTTAATGCTACATTGGAGGGTGTCTTTCAGTCGCTGAGCTGGGAAAACAAGGGGATAAAAATTAATGGAGATTATCTAACCCACCTTCGTTTTGCTGATGATGTAGTCATTTTTGCAACTACCCCATCAGAGCTGCAGAGTATGATCCAGGAACTTGCTGACAAGAGTAAAGAAGTGGGATTAAAAATGAACTTTCAGAAAACAAAAGTGATGTTCAATGCTTTTTCAAGAAATGAAGATTTATCGATTGATGGAGAAAAGCTGGAGATAACAGACACATACGTTTATCTTGGACAGCAGATATGAAGTGAGGGTCACATTGATGAAGAAATTAATCGGCGTACAAAACTTGCGTGGAGAGCTTTTGGAAGAAACAGCATAATTTTCAAGAGCAATATGCCATTATGTCTTAAAATAAAAGTGTTTGATCAATGCATCCTTCCAGTGTTTACATATTGTGCAGAGACGTGGACCTTAACTAAAAGAGACATACAAAGGCTGCAGACAACTCAAAGAAGCATGGAGAGATGCATGCTTGGTGTAACCAGGAGCGATAAGAAGAGGAACTCATGGATCCAAAAAATGACAAGAGTGGAAGACATCATGATCAGAGTTAAATCCCTGAAATGGCAATGGGCTGGACGTACTGCCAGAAGGACAGACCATCGATGGACAGCCAAAATTTTAGATTGGATTCCAAGGGACAGGAAAAGACCCAGAAGAAGACCACATGGGAGATGGGTAGATGAAATTCGAAAGTATGCAGGAGTGACATGGAGGAGACTGGCACAAGACAGACCGTTGTGGCAGAAACTTGGGAAGACCTTCGTCCAGCAGTGGATTGATAATGGTTGACAATGATGATGATGATGATAAGTAACATTTTTAATGAAATAGGCCACAACTTGTAAAATGTGTTTAACATAGTATAATAATAATATATAAACTTAATTTTGATGTTGGATTTTTTAATTTGAATAAAGGTTTGCAGTATTTGACCCAACACCAGACAGACACAATCTTGAGTCTGGTTTTGCATCAAGTTTATTTCTGTATTTTGATTTAAAACATGAATAAAGTGAAAATGCTGTCTCACACAAATATGAGGTGAAAAATAGTAGGATAATTTTATGAGCTCTATTGCTGAGAAATAGAAATTATTTTTTTATTTTAGCCAAAGATTGAAAGGCTGCCATTTTTGAATGATGCTTGTAGTCCAAATTCCATTGTCAATTAAATTTCCCTCTCCAACAAATGAATTTCAAATCTGATTAAATTTATTGGAAATTTCAGGAAACTATTCATTGAAAGTCATTTTAAAAAAAATAAATTAAAATCATCACTGATGCCTTTCTTTACAGCCTAATTCATTCAAAGATAGTCAATTTTTTTGGTAAGAAATTATGTAATGTCACAAAGCACTCAACATTGTTCTCAATTATGTGGTTTCAGAATTTTAGTTTCTTAATCATACTTTTTACTTTGTCTTGAACATTGACTGTATATGTATTTTCATCCTATAATGATGTTTTGAGGCATCATTACAGAATTTTAGTGTGTTACTGAAGATAAATGGAGAGGCCATTGTAGTTTTCTACAGTATGAAGTGTAGTCTTGGTTAATGTCTGGCCTGCATTGTCTGTTATGTAGACATTGCTACATGTAATGAGGTAAGAGCTTTTATATAGTGCACCCTGACATATGATGCAGCTCTATTTCGTTTGTATCGAAATTGATTGTATGGTGGTGTCAGCATGCCTGCACAGAAACTGAAAGGTTCCCAGTTGATTCCCACTTTGGATGATATTGTTCCCAAGTTAACTGAAAAAATCATTAAATATAGGAAATTCCCTTCTTTCAACATGCATAGACTGGTTAATCTATGGTTAATATTTTTTTATTATATGTTTTAAATGTTACTTCAATTTTTAAGTTTTCTGGAAAATGTGACATTTGATGGCAGCATAAGAGGGAGACACATTTTTAGCTTCGAATAGAATAATGCATTATTATATATAAATGTCAACAATTCTGTTGTTGCATTATTTACTATTTCTCACGTTATTGTTGAAATGCTTTCGGGAAATGTTTATAATATAGAAATAAATAGATAATAAAAGTTTTAAAATGTTACTCACATTTGGTCATGAAGCATTCCTGGATATTGCAGAGTCGTTTGCAGTCTATTGTGATGAAATCTTCAAATAGTTAGGTAAAAGCAGTAAATGAGTATCACTCTTTTTGAGTCGTTATTTAAAAGATGATATTTAAGAACATTAAAATAACTAAATTTGCCAAACCTTATGTTAAAGGGGAGTCGAATTGGTAAGAAATATCTTGTATTGATAAAAGTTCGATCTTTGTTTCCCGCAGCACCTAATTCCCATACTAGTTTCAACAACCATTTCAACAATAACGTGAGAAACAGTAAATAATGCAACCACAGAATTGTTGACATTTATATATAATAAGATTTATAACCACGTAAAAAATTCAACACATTGAAATGTTTGATGAATTGGAATAATGCATATTTTCTTAGAAGGTATTAACATTTGTCATCATCCTTTATGAGAGCTCTTTATTCAGGCTAGTAAGTGTTATAATGCAGAAACTGTTCGTAATACACAGTTGAGTCACATTATTGTGACCAGCTCCTACGTTTGATGTCAACAGCGCATAGCCAATGAATGAAAGCATGTGTTGTGAGCTGGCATGGAGGGTATATAAGGTGTGCTGTAGGCAATTCTGAAAACATATAACTCGTTCCTGTCATAGTTAAAACTAGTGATTTATTAGATTTGCGAAAAAAGATTATTATCAGCTTTCAGGCGGAAGTATTTCTGAAACAATGCAGTTTGTGAACTGTTCGCGTGCTGCTGCGGTTAAAGTGTGTCGTGATTGGAGAAATGGCACCGTTGCGAATAAGCGACTTGGAAACTGCGGAACACCACGTGCCATTGATGTAAGATGTGAACTTCGGCTTTGAAGGTGCACGAAGGCCGATCAACACACTACAGTGGAGAAACTCACTGGCCAAATGAACCAGGGGGCTACTGGAAGTGTGTCTAAAATGACAGTTCAGTGAACCTGCTTTGTATGGGGGCTATGCAGACGTATGGTCACGGTCACTGCATGTATGCTAACGAAGGTGCATCAGCAGAAAAGGCTTGCATTTGCACAGCAGTGTCGAAATTGGACCTCAGCTGATTGGCAAAGGATTGCCTTCTCTGACGAGTCACGTTTTCTGCTTCTTTGAACGGATGGACGTTGGCGTATAAGGCGAGAGACATCCGAGAACAAACACTCTTCAACCACTGCTGGAAGAACACAAGCTGGTGTGGGCAGCATTATGGTCTGGGCATTCCCTGGGTCCACTCTTACCTGTGGAAGGCACTATGGGCTGAATTAGTAATGAATCCATCCTTGCAGACCATGTGCAACCATGCATGCTGATTGTCTTCCCTGGGGCAGATGGGATCTTCCAGCACGATAATGCGTGTCACACTGCTAGAAATGTCCGAGAGTGGTTGGAAGAGCATGATGAAGACTTTAAAGTACTTCTCTGGCCCCCTAATTCTCCAGATTTAAACCCAATTGAGCATTTGTGGGACCACCTCGATCGTGTTGTTTGCTTTATGGATCTTCCACCATGCACTCTCCAGCAGCTGTCAGATGCACTGCAGTCGGCTCAACATACCGGTGAACAGCTTCCAGCACCTTATTGAGTCACTCCCAGCCCATCTAGCTGCTGTCCGCACTGCACACGGCCGTTACTCTGGATATTAGTTGGTGGTCACAATAATGTGACTCGACCATGTATTATCTGCAATTTTGAACATTTTAAAACTACATGTTTTTGACTAACCTAATTTCCATATGTGAAGCTTTTTTGCTATATTAATTTAAACTGTTTTTCTTGGGTAACTTTTTCTTTTTCCTTTTTCAGATGCCAACACAGCTTTCCAAATATCAGCAAGGCTGGTATTAATAGATGATGATACTGTTTCTGAAAAATTTTATGTTAGTCTTCAAACAAAACATAAAAGTGAGCTTTTTTAAAAAACTTATCTTTCTAAAGAGTATTTGTTAAGATGATATCATTAATTAGAATTTTTTCATTGTGATTTTTCTTCCTTTTATTTACACTTTCCAACCGTAGATTGAAGAACGTATATGCTCCAGCTTTGTCCGTCTGTCCACACAATAACTCACATAAAAATGGTTCGATTTTGATGAAATTTTAATATGTGGTAGGGGACCACCTGGGGACGACCCCTGTTGAAAATGGACGAAATGGGGTCAAAGGTCACGACATAGGAGCGGGATCCATTCCATTGCTCATATTCGTCATAACTTGCGTAAATATGGTTCGATTTTGATGACATTTTAGTATGTGGTAGGAAACCACTTGGGGACGCATCCTATTGAAAATGGACAAAAATGGGGTCGAAGGTCAGGATCGGGATCCATTCCATTGTCCTTATGCGTTATAACTACGTAAAATGCTTCGATTGAGACAAAACTTAATCATGTTGTTCCGGAAGTATACTTTACCGGTTCTGTTGAATATAATCGAAATGGGGTGAAAGGTAAGGTCATAGGAGTGAGATTTATTCTACAGCCAATTATCCTCATAATTTGAGTAATAACTTGAGTAATGATCTCTGGCATGTTGGAAAGTGTATCATAAGCAATACATTGCATGATTTTACTAACTTGTTTTTTATTTCAGTGTTCTTGATCCATGTTCTTATATGAGGGTCATAACAAAAGTTCTGCACACATTAATCTAAAACGGAAGTGGATGACGCAATCAGGAAAATGATTGTGTCACTTCAAGGTCATACTCTCAGCAACGCAGTGGTATCAGAATGACATGCTATCATTTACCGTGTTGATGTGGGAGGGTTTGGAAATGGAAGCGTGCAGCTCCTCACATCGAGTCACGGCGTTAGACCAGCGCTTACCATGAAAATAGAAACTCTGCGGGGTAAAAACTCTGACACAGATCCACACTGCCTTGCAAGAAGTTTGTGGGGAAGGAACTCTTGATCAAAGCACAATTTCTTGCTGGGCATCGCGCTTTTGGAAGGGCCAAAGCAGCATCGAAGATGATCCCCGCTCAGGTCTACCTCAAACGGTGACAGACAAAACATCTGTTGCAATGATCCCTAAGAGAATTGTTGCAAAACTAAGCGTCCATTGTTGAAACGCTTCTCGAAGAGAAACACCTTTTGACAGTCAAGCAGATTGTTCATTAGGCAAATTTGTCCACCATGTCTGTTCACCGGATTTTGACCGACTCACCGGGGAAAAAAGAAAAATTGCTGCACGCTGGGTGCCTATCGACTCACCCTGGAGTAGAAGGCAGCCATAGTGAGCATTGTACAGGATCACCTCCACAGGTTCGAAAAGGAGGACAACACCTTCCTGAACAGAATTGTAGCAATTGATGAGACTTGGGCCTGTGATTTTGAACCAAAAGTGAAAATCAGTGGAATGGAGACATCCAAGTTCCCCACGCCCCTCAAGGTGTTGGCAGCAACAATCCAAAGTGAAGCAAATGATGATTTTTGTATACAGTGCCCTAGGTGTTGTGGTATCTGATCGAGTGCTGGTAGGGCAAAATGCCAATGCATTGTATCATCGTGACTTTCCGAGGACAAAGTTGAGACCAAAAATTCGTCAAAATCGCCCCAACTTGTTGGAAGCGGGAGCGATCTTGCTGCATGAACAACTCATTGTGTCATGGTGCAACAACGTCGGTATGAGGATTTTTGTCAAAATATGGCTGGGAAACTTTATCCCACACACCATACAGCCCTGATCTCAGTCCACCTGACTTAGATCTTTTCCCAAAGTAAAATAATCGGCTTTGTGGCATCTGTTACAAATCGCTGGACAAACTGTCATTGGACATGACCCAAGTAATATGACAGCTGAACAAAGATAGCGTTCTGCTGGGCATCCAGAACCTACCTCATAGTTGGGAAGCTTTTGTTAGCAGTGGAGGGAGTGTATTGAATGACAATAAGGTAAGTTTTCTCCATTACTTCACACTTTTCCCAAAAATGGACAGTGTGCAGAACTGTTGTTAGGACCCCAGTATCTTCTCATCATATGTGAGCATTGTATTACTCTTTGCAATGTGAAATTATGCATTGCTCTTGGATATTTTTTTCTTTTTAAATCACATAATTTTTAGAGCTTCTTAGTAAACTGCTGTTAAGTTTCATGTGGGACAGAGTTAATAAAAATTATGATATTTGAGTGATCTGGGACACAGACTTCTGACTTCCCTTACTTCATGGGGTCTGGGTTTTTGAAGCCTAGGGTAAGTTATGGAAACTGTTTGTCCTTCTTTTGGCACTGGTTATTTTCCTTTGCTGGAATCAAGTGGTTCTGAATTTGGAAAGAAAAATCCTTATAGGCTTAGCTGCCCATGGATTTCATTAAATTCTGAGACAAAAAGATAAATAAAGTAAAATATGAGGGTTGTACCAATAGTAATGCAAAAGTGGGCAAAGAGCCGTTCAAATTGCACATTTTAGTGGAGTAATTCTTCCTCTATACAAAGGTGCTACTCAACATAGTCTCCATCCCGAGCGATACATTTGCACCATTGTTGAACCCAACTCTTGAATTGTCTTTGAAAAAAATAAGGTGTGAATTGCTGTACCCACTTTTTCACAGCCACTTGCACCTTGTCTGTGTCATCAAATCGTTGTCCCCGGAGACTGTCCTTCATTATACTGAACAGGTGGAAGTCGGAAGGCGCCAGTTCTGTGCTGTATGGTGAATGGGGGACCACCAACCAGCGTAATTTGCTGATCACTTGATTTGTTGCCAAAGATGTGTGTGATCTCGCATTGTCATGGTGAATGTGGACCCCTTTCAGATTCTTTTTCCATCCCTTCCTCCTTATGACTTCTTTAGCTTCTTGAGTGTCTCAATGTACCGCTCGCTGGTCACAGTATGGCCAGGTTCCAGAAAATCAAGGAGAATGACACCCCTGTCATCCCAAAAAACAGTCACCATGACTTTCTGTGCTGATCGCTGGCTTTTGAACTTCTTAGGCCTTGGAGAAGAGGTGTGACTCCATTCCATGGATTGATTTTTCATTTCTGGATCAAAAAGATATACCCACATTTCATCCCCTGTCACCAGATCAGAAAAAAAAAAAAAAAACATGTCTTCATTGGCTTCAAACGCTTCCAGCAAATAAGATCAGACTTTTCCCTTCTCTCCTTCAAATCGAGTGTCAACTGCCGAGGTACCCGCTTTGCACACACTTTCCGCTACTCAAAGTCTTCCACCATCTTCTGAATGGCATTGTGACCACAGTCCAGTTGTACAACAAGCTCACGGATTGTGACTCGTCTCTCTGCGTGAACCATTCATCCACTTGCTGACGATTCGTGACAGTGATCACAGATGATGATCTTCCACTGCGTGGTTTGTCTTCAATGCTGGTTTCCCCTTCTTTAAACGTTTTCATCCATCTGTGCACATTGCTCTTGTCAATGGTGTCATCTCCATAAACATTCTGTAGCCTTCTGTGGATGTCGGACATCCTGCACCCTTCCTTCATCAAGAACTCAATGACGGCACTTTGCTTCTGCTTGGAATCCATTATTTACCTACAATGAAGAAGAAGGGTTGCTATAGAGGAAGAGTTACTCTACCAACATGTGCAATTTGAACAACCTCTGTCAGTTAATAAAAAAGTTATGCCCACTTCTGCATTACTTATGGTACAACCCTCATAAGTAAAAATGGTGAGGGAAAGGTAGGGCAACAGGATATGATTTTTTCTATCAACTCATTGCATATATACACAGAAATGTGCCAGAAAAACTGGTACAGACGAGCTTATGCAAAATACATAGCAACATCACCTATACGCGTACTCGGTTGCATCTGTCAGTGCGTATATAAAGCGATAGACATCCTTGCCAGCTGTCTGAGCTTTTTTCAGCATGAGAATGACAAGTAATAATCATTCAAGCGATTTTCAACGCGGTGTCACAGTTGGCGTTCGTGAGATGGGCCATAGTATTTTTGAGGTAGAAACAAAGTTTGGATTTTCACGGACGACCATTGCAAGGGTGTACCGTGACTACAAATATTTCGGCAAAACCTCCAACCTACAATACCAGTGTGGCCATAAAGAGACATTGGGTGAACGTGACCATCGTCTGCTGTCCAGAATCGTTTCACGCGATAGGCGTGCAACACTCTCGCAGGTATCATCGGAATTCAATGCTGGAGCCTCAACAAGCATTAGCGTGCGGACTGTGCAATGTACCACTGCATGATATGGGCTTTGGGAGCCGACGGCCAACTCGAGTCCCCTTGATGGGTGCACGACACAGAACTATGCGCCTCGCTTGGGCACGCTAATACTGCCACTGGACACTTGATGACTGGAAACAAGTAGCCTGGTCTTACGAGTCCTGTTTCCAACTTTATTGGGCTGATGGAAGGACTCCTGTGTGGCGCAAACCCCATGAAGCCATGGATCCCGCCTGTCAACAGAGAACTGTACTGGCTGGTGGGGAGTCCGTAATGGTATGGGGTGAGTTTAGCTGGACTTCACTGGGACTCATGGTACGTCTACAAACGTCTGTGACTGGCCAACGCTATGTGCGCATCCTTTCTGGCGAGGAACTCCCGTTGATGTCCTGCATTCATGCTGATGGGTTGGGCCTGTTCCAATAGGACAATGCACCTCCACACAAGTGTTGGTGCACCACATTATAGTTAGAGGAGCATTCATCTGAGTTTAGGATGTTGCCATTCCCACCTAAGTCCCCAGATCTGAAAGTGATAGAACACATTTGGGATGCCATGCAACGCGCTATCGAACACAGGAATCGGAGACCTCGGAATGTACCCAAATTGTGGAATGCTCTGCAGGAAGTATGGTGCGCATTGCCTACAGCATATTTCCAAAAGCTAGTGGAGTCCATGCCTCCTCGTATTTCTGTAGTCTTGCACTCCCGTGGGGAACCCACCAAGTATTAGACTGGTGTACCAGTTTTTCTGGCACTTCAGTGTATATTTCAGTTAGTTTGTTGAAATTCCATTGTATGTCATCACAGAAGTTTAAATTCAACGGAAATGATCATTGAGGCTATGAGGAAGCAGAAATTGCTTTGATCAGTGCATATCCGAAGAGTTCGGATTCCTAAGCTACATCAGCTTAGCTTGAGTTTCTTGAAACTTCATTATCCAGGCTGGTGTAATGATAGCATGCTCAAATATAAATCAGGAGATGTGGTTTCGATTCCCATTCCAGAGTGATGTAAATTTCAAGTTTTCTGAAAGAAGGCTACATGAAAACAATAAAAACACACATTATTTATATGCCAACATGAAAAGTATTATGAAAAGTAAATGAAATAGACTTGCTATACAATATGTTTGGAAATGTCTTCTTGCAATAGATGTAAGAACAAATTCTTCCTCCTTAGTTCTAGAAACTATTCTATTGCTCTAATAAGATGAGGTTAGTGTCTGCCCAAAAGTCTAATTAATTTTTATAATTGCACAAATTGCAAAATAATTTAGAGCAGGAATAAAATGTTTTAAAATCATTGCATTAGTCAGGATGAGCAACTGCAAATCAGAGATTCTCATATTGTTAGAAGGAATATCACATACTCTGATCAGCATGCAGGCATGCAGCTAAAACCAGAGTTAAATGTATTCATAGTATAAAATGTGAGTGCTTCCAACTAATCTTGTGGCTTTTATCTGATGAAAAAGTAACATTTCCGAGAGTCACATGCTGAAAGTCCTTTCCACACAGTGTTATGAATGTCTCTAGTTTATTTGAAGTGAGATTGTTTAAATAAAAGTTTTTCTCTGTTTGAAAATCTAAATAAAATAAAAAGTCACAATTTAATATGAGGTGAGTTGGGTGGTTGATTTTCAGCTACAGTGTTATTTGTAAAAAATAAAAGTTTATTTATTGACTTTCTTAACTCTAAATCTGCTTTCAGAATAGATCTGGCAGTTACTGCTCTCATTTAGTCTTCTGTAACTTCTGAAATTTTAGCTAATTCATTTCACAGTACTTTGAACCTTTTTTTTTTTTTTTTTTTTCCCACATTCAAGTCTCTTCTTAAACTTGCCAGTCATATTATCCATTGTTGTTCATATGCTCCCCCCCCTTTTTTTTTCTACATTTCTTAATTTATGTGCAGGACTTGTACTGTAGTTCTGAAAACTTTTTTGTGCCTCTGTAAACTAGCATTTTTTATATGCCTGGCAGATCCCACTTTCCAAGTTTCACACAAAAGTGTGTGGGCGGGCGCAAGCACACCCTCACTGACTCCCTTCCTCCCTCCCTCCCTCCCTTTAAAAGGTTTGTTTTTGTTGTTACTTCATTCACTTTTTGTTAAAATTTTGGTTTTAATGGTAATCTAGTTAATTAGATGGAACTAATATTTTGGCAGTTTTGTTTAGTAAAGTTTAAGAATTTGATATCCATTTTTGTTCATGAATAATTATTAAACAAAATGTTTTCTTGTGCATTTCCTCTCACTTTTATTGAAAATCATTATTCATTTTGTTTAAGTAAATCATCTATCATTTTTTGTGTTATTCTATTTTTATTGTTAAATGAGGTCAAAACAGAGCAAAGTACTTTCTGCAAGCACATAACAAATTGACTGACTGCATCACAGAATAATGCTGATTGCTATCACTAGCTGCTGTAATACATACCCCACTACTGAAGCTGCTGTGTGTGGCACCCCCTCCCCAACAAATACATATACATCTGCATAATAATGCACATATATGTATACAAAATCAATGAAAGTAAAACAAATTGATTTGTCTTTATACAAAGATGAAAATTCCAAAATGTTCATTCCAAATCCAGAATTAGAAGAGAAACAAAGATTCTCCCAGAGTCTGAGTTGTTTTCTCAAAGACAGCTTTAAATGTTTAACTCTCTGTTTTTAGATTTGTTTTGCAAAGTACTGAAAATTGGCCTTGATTCATATAAGTGATTTATATAATGTAAAATACTTTTTGTAAATTATATATATATATATATATATATATATATATATATGGCAGCCTAGTCCGGTCCTCCGGGGATTCTTAGCACCCTCTGCCTTCATGTCGCACTGGCCGCTGCCTTGGCCAGGTACATTCCAGCTGCCGGAGACTGAGGGCCAAGATTTAAGTTGTGGAGTCATTTTGGAGGGGTTTGGCCATAACTCACCACGCTGGCCAAGCGGGTTGGTGAGTGTGGGATAGAATTTCCTCTAATCCCGATGGTATAGTTATACCGCTATGGGCGGTCGTCAGAGCCCCTTTAGTGGGAACAGGATGCACCACGAGAAGGCGGGGTTGACATTTGTCAAGGAGAGGCTGTGATGTTACGCATCACCTCCGAAGCTCTTTAACGCCACATTGGAGGGTGTTTTTCAGTCACTGAGCTGGGAAAACAAGGGGATAAAGATTAATGGAGATTATCTAACCCACCTTCGTTTTGCTGATGACGTAGTCATTTTTGCTACTAGCCCATCAGAGCTGCAGAGTATGATCCAGGAACTTGCTGACAAGAGTAAAGAAGTGGGATTAAAAATGAACTTTCAGAAGACAAAAGTGATGTTCAATGCTTTTACAAGAAATGAAGATTTATCGATTGATGGAGAAAAGCTGGAGATAACAGACACATACGTTTATCTTGGACAGCAGATATCAAGTGAGGGTCACATTGATGAAGAAATTAATCGGCGTACAAAACTTGCCTGGAGAGCTTTTGGAAGAAACAGCATAATTTTCAAGAGCAATATGCCATTATGTCTTAAAAGAAAAGTGTTTGATCAATGCATCCTTCCAGTGCTTACGTATGGTGCAGAGACGTGGACCTTAACTAAAAGAGACATACAAAGGCTGCAGACAACTCAAAAAAGCATGGAGAGGTGCATGCTTGGTGTAACCAGGAGAGATAAGAAGAGGAACTCGTGGATCCGAAAAATGACAAGAGTGGAAGACATCATGATCAGAGTTAAATCCCTGAAATGGCAATGGGCTGGACATACTGCCAGAAGGACAGATCATCGATGGACAGCCGAAATTTTAGATTGGATTCCAAGGGACAGGAAAAGACCCAGAAGAAGACCACATGGGAGATGGGTGGATGAAATTCGAAAGTATGCAGGGGTGACATGGAGGAGACTGGCACAAGACAGACCGTTGTGGAAGAAACTTGGGGAGACCTTCGTCCAGCAGTGGATTGATAATGGTTGACAATGATGATGATGATATATATATATTCTATAAAGAAGATACCTAAGCAAAAAAATACATATATAATTTTGACTCACACCTAGTACAACATAGAAAAGGTTATGTATCTACCTGTGTGAGTAAAAAGAGAAAAGATAAAAAAATAAAATAAAACAACTGAATGTAGAAGGTGTCGAGAATACTGAGCCTTGGCTTTATCAAGGACCAGCAAAAACTCTGCATTTTCTCACTTCCACAAAGACCTAGTTGGAAATGGGTTTCTGCAAGGCCATAGATGCAAGTAACATTCCCACCTAAAATAGTTTAAAAAATATATATATAAGTCATGTCCTCCGTAGAGTTGCATGACCTAGCACTAGTTAACAATTTCGCTTGCATCCATTAACCTTCCTGGCCCGACCCATGCTCTTCATCTGTTACTAAATAATATGATTCTGACCAATCAAAGCCGTAAGGAAGTTGGCTAGAGGATGCCTATTAACTACCTAAAGGAACCTTAGTGCTATGGATATGACGGTCCTATTAAAACAAAAAAAAATTAAATAATATAAACAAAATCACAAAAAAAGCTTAAAAATCTGTTTATAAAAGAAAATAAAAACAAGTAAAAAAGAAAACTAGTTATTCATCACTAGGATAGCTATACTAAAAATAGTAAAACCAACATTAAAATTAATAAGATTCTGATTAATCTATAGAAGCTCACTAAGGTGATTTAATACATGCAAAGATTATTAAATAAACTGCTCGTGTATTTTATAATATTTCTCATGTATTCTGGAGAGTTAATTCTGCTCTTTCTGATCATACAGATCCACAGTCTTAAGTTTATATATTTTTTTCTCTGGTTAAAATCTCCGCGCGTTGGTTTCTTGCTGTATGAGGAGGCCATCAGCCCCACCCTCACTGCCCCCAGCGTCTAGGGAGTGGCGGAAGAGGTCAGCCATGTTCTTCTCTTGTGAGGAGAAAAGTTTTTGTCACACAAGAGGTAAGCTCTCTTCCTTGTTTTTGGGTTCTAGGTTTTATAAGTTCAATGTTTGTACTTCATGTACTTTTTCTCTGTCGTTTTTCAGCTTTTCAGCTTTTAGGCATTGGTTTGTCTGTTAACATTTTTGCGGGTTTTAGCTCTTTCTTTTCTTTGTAACTTTGAGCGTCTTTTGGGGTACCTAGGAACAGAAGATGGCTAAGCTTGTTCCTTTTCTATGCGCTGTCTATGCGCTGTTTTTCAAAGTAGTTAAGTTCTTAATAACTAATTAATTATGCACTTAAAGCACTGCTGAAATACTTTGTACATATTGCAACTAACTGTTTAAGGTATATAACTTTCACACAGTTTTCTTTAGTTAATTATTATCTTTAACTTATTCTCGTTTTCGTGCTGTCATAAGTTGTAGAGTAGGGGGTTTTAGACTCAAGTTTCCTTTCAAAAATCTGTTCGTTATAAATTAACATTTCCTTTTTTAATTGCAATGTAAAATTTGGATTTCTTTTGCATTGTTTTTCAGGTTTAAATTCTCTCTCAAACGAACTTGGAATTTCGTTATGGCTGAAAATCATTTCTAATTATTATGTCACTCTCACAGCTTGAGTTCTCTTTAATCTTCTTCTCTCTGTTTAATAGTAACAGATGAAGAGCATGGGTCGGGCCAGGAAGGTTAATGGATGCAAGCGAAATTGTTAACTAGTGCTAGGTCATGCAACTCTACGGAGGACATGACTTATATATATATTTTTAAACTATTTTAGGTGGGAATGTTACTTGCATCTATGGCCTTGCAGAAACCCATTTCCAACTAGGTCTTTGTGGAAGTGAGAAAATGCAGAGTTTTTGCTGGTCCTTGATAAAGCCAAGGCTCAGTATTCTCGACACCTTCTACATTCAGTTGTTTTATTTTATTTTTTTATCTTTTCTCCTTTTACTCACACAGGTAGATACATAACCTTTTCTATGTTGTACTAGGTGTGAGTCAAAATTATATATGTATTTTTTTGCTTAGGTATCTTCTTTATAGAATGTGAATTCTGAATTTTCAAAACTGCTGCGTTGCGCGTTTTGATTTTCAGGTTATTTTGCACCCTTCGTTTTAAATTCTAAAATTTTTTTCCTTAGTCTTCAGTTTTGCTCTTAAGTATATATATATATACTTTTAATAAACTTTTGATGTGCTCATAGGGCCACAATCAGGTGACAAAGAGAGCTTGGCCAAAGTGAAACTAGAAACTGGATGGTCATCTATAGGTCTTTTATATGAAGTACCTTCACCTCTTCATATTCTGCTGACACCAACAGTTATAGACAGGTTTGTTTTTCTTTTGAATTCTTGGTCACTCCTTGCTATTATAATTCCTTTTTGCAGTGTCTTTGTCTTTTTATTTCCTTTGTTGGCAGATAGTTTCACTTAGAGCACTGGCAATAATTGTCTATCTTCAGTTAAAAAAAAAAAAGTGTATCTTCCAGTTCAAAAAAAAAAAAAAAAAAAAAGTATATATATTGGCATTTGTATTGAACTTGCCATGAAAGACAAACCGCATATGATATGTTGATCGATGGCTAATTTTCTTTTTAATTAAGTTTTTGTCCAAGAATAATTTGTTTGACAGTTTAACTTTTAGGTAAATAACTGGAAGTTTCAGTATTCAGAGAAACTTTATATGGTATATTCCTAGGGTGGCCACAGCGCCGCTCGGGAGCCGCGTGCGGCTCTCTCAGGCGAGTGGTGTGGCTCTTATGCAAATAAAATGTATGCATGAAATATGGTAAACTAAAACTGATCAATGTCCAAAAGTAACTATTTGATTTCATTTCTTGTTACAAAGTTATTCAAAACATAAAAGTTACAAAGTTATTCAAAAACATAAAAATAAAAATAAAAATGTTATTAAAAAAATATTGTTCTGATTCTATCAAACAATTTAGTAAAGAAAATCTTTAAAAATTAGATTTGCTTGTGGATGCTTTACGAATGTTGTCCATCTTAGCAGTTAGCTGACGAAAGTTTGGTTGATGACTTGTTAGGGCAGTTCGCAGAAGCTCAGTTAAATGCTGATCAGTTAAAACAGACCGATGCTTATTTTTAATAAATTTAAGTGTTGAATACAAAGGCTCACAACAATATGAAGTACTGAAAATTGAGATTAGTCTCAGTGCACACTCTTTGGTTTTAGGATATTTTTGTTTTGGAACCTGTTTCCAAAACTCAATAGTTGAACAAACATTTTGTTTTACCTGTTTCAATCATTCTTCTTCTCCAGGCATCCAAGGGGGCATCTGCGAGAGGCTGATAGCCGAAACACAAAACTGTGTTGCTTTCCTCGTTTACAACACCCTTACGGCAATCGCTTTGAGAGCGCACCAACAGCAGTGTTTTTCGTTGGCTATTCTCTTTTGAGGAGCAAAATCAAAGTTGCCCTTCTCTTTTACACTCATATTGAAGCAAGCAAAAGATATTACAAAACAACAATTGCTTATGTTTGTGAGATTTGTTACGTGCGAGACTCGTGCGACTTACGTTGTCAAACCAGCGCTCAGTCGGCAAAGCGATATTGGGATATTTTTCACACATTTCTTATGCAGAATCTTTTGCTTTGAGTCAAAGTTGTCTCAGCTAAGAAAGCAACACAGTTTTGTGTTTCAGCTATGAATCAGGCTGACCGGGGGGGGGGGGGGGGGGAGAGATCTGTGGGTAAACTTTAAAAAATTGAACTAATTTTCAGTTTGTCATTGTTTGTTTTGTTATCGAAAATAAATAAATGGCTCTTTCAAATATTCCTTTCTGAAATGTGGCTTCCAAAGGTAGGGTAGCTGGCCACCCCTGGTATATTCAGTGTAACTGGGATGAATGAGTTGGCAAAGTGATCTCTATGAAACTTCCTCAACTGGATACAGTATGTGTCTTGTGTGTCTGTGTTATTTATGGTGAATAGCTGCAAAAATGTAGACCAGATGGTTTATGTCTGCCACAGTATTTCAAAAAAATATGCAGGGCTGCCATTGTCCACCACTGTTAAACAGTGTCTATCTTCCAATTCAAGAAAATGGTGGACATTTTAAATTAATATGGAAAGTCAAGATAAAGTCATGAGTTTTAAGCTGAAGTCAAGAACTTCTTTTCATTACTTTGTTTAGAAATGTATGTAAATAACAGGGATTTAACAAAATAATGAAAATGCTTACTGTTTGTACATAACTTTTTTTAAAAATTCAATTTTTTAAGCTGGCTTTCACAATTTTTGAGAGATCTCTAACACCACAAACATCACTTATAAAGTTCAAAAATGCAATTTTCGAAATATTTCTAACATATTGGAAAACAATTGGTAGAAAAGGTATGAAACTAAATTTCACATGCATTAGTGGTCAATAGTTGTGTAACTAGTTAATATAATGTGTGTGTAATCAGTGTTCAAGCTGGAATTTCTTCTCTTGTAGCCATTTGGTTATTTTGTAAGCAAATGTTGTAGCAAAATGCTATGCAGATTAGCCAAATTCACAGTTCTATTTTTTTCTATACTTGCGTAGGAGAATACAAGCCCAATGCATTGGCTAAATGAAATTTTGTACTTTAAATAGAATTCAAGAATAAACAGAAATAGGCTTATACACTTCTAATTTTAATAACAATACTCACATTTGTTGATAAATGCAGTTTGTGAAAATAGATACAAAGACCTGAACTGAGCAAAGCCACAACCAATGACACACCGACCGACAGGTTGACCCAAACCGAAACTGCATGTGCTACTGCTGCAGCGAACCACCAAAGAAACAAATGGAATGCCACTTTCTTACCCATTGCAACAAATCCCTTGTGAAAGTGGTCTTGAAGCTCTCTGGTGCTTTTCTGCAATGGGAGGAAAGAGAACGGGTATGGAAATATGACAACAGAGTGAAGCAGGGTGCGTCAGCGATAACAGAAAGAAAAAATGACGGGGAAGGATACCAGGTCGACAGAGCTAAACCGCAATCAAGGAACTAAAAAATGACGGCAACAATGCAAGGGTGAAGCAGGGGTGGGCGTGTCGGAAAGAAAAAAATGACGGGGAAGGAAACCAATTCGGCTGGGCGAAGCAGAGATGAACGGAATGAAAAATTGACAGAGATCAAAGACAACACAAGGGCGAAGCAAAGGTGGGCGGGACGGCGAAAGAAAATTGACGAGAAACATTCGCTTTTTGGTGATTCAATGAGAATTTTTTATCGCAAAATTATCGTCTTTATCACGATTTGGCAAAAATGCGAGCGACAGCTTAAATGCTATGTGTAATATATAAACTATGTGCACCTATATTGTATGTACATTACATATGTGCATAATTATGAATAAATAATATGCATTATTATACAGTATGTAGCACTGAGGTCAGGGTTCAGGGTTTCTTGTTTCATCTCACAAACATCCTGGACATTCCTACATCTTATCCTCCCATGATTTCTTTGGCCTTTCTCTAGCTTTCTTTCCTGCCACATGGGCTGAATAAATTCTCTTAGTAAGCATCTCACCACTCATTCTTTAAGTATGGTCAAACCACTAAAGAATATTTGTCTCCACCTTACTTACAGCATTTTTCTTCACATTATGTATCATGTTTCTGCAACAAATTTTCATTCCTGACATGATCAGAACATGTCTTGCCCGTCCCCCTCCCATAAAAATGCATCTCCCCAGCACATGATGACTCCTATGTCTCCTCTGCAGTACCAATTATCTTTTTCTCATGCAGACATTCCTACCAAAGTAGAACAATTATACTCTCATACGCAGCCATTCAGCATGTTTTAAAGAGCCTATCAGACTTGTGAAATCCTCGTGAGGTATCTATAACTTTCAAAAAGGAATTTACTTGCCTACTAATTTTGCCACCTAATCTGTTTTCTCTGTCAAACATGCTTCCTAAATATACAAATTCATTAACCTGGTCTGTCACTGTTCCATTTAGATTAATCTTGCATTTAGTAGTAACTGTTCCTCACTCAGAAACCTTAGCTTGGATTTGTTCGTTTTTTATACTCAATTTGAATTCCACACACACTTTGTACATCTGGGACAACATACTACCTAGTCTTACCATAGATACTGTTACAAAGTATTCTGTGAAATAACAAAAGAAATTTAAAGATATTGTAATATACCTGTGATATGACGTAAGTAGTATACTTGTGAATACATGGCATCCTTTTGCCTTCACACAGTCCTTCAGTCTCTGTGGCCATTCATCAATAGCTTTATGCAGGGTCTCCACATGGAAAGCTGCTACTTCCCAGAGAGAGACACCCTAGTATTGACAGTCTAAAATAAAGAGTATTTTAGACTGTCAATACTAGGGTGTCTCTTCTCTCCAGGCCATGTCCTCCAGTGTGGCCCACAACTTGTAGTCCAATGGGTTGAGGTCTTGGGTGCTTGAAGGCCAATCAGCTGGAGAAATGAAGTCTGGCAAATTCACCTAAAGCCACTCCTGGGTTGACTTGGCTTTGTGGGCAGATGCGGAATCCTGCTGAAAGCTCCACTGTTGGTTTTGGAAGAGGTTGTAACTCACATCTTTGACCACTGGCTCCCCAAACCCTGTCCTGGTAGACTTTGGCAGATGTTTTCACTCCTTTCTCACAGAAATGGAGCTTCATGGTACCCTCCTAGGAGACTCCTCTCCAAACCATGACAGAAGCAGGATGATGGCTCCTCATAATCCTTGGAGCTTTCTCCTGAGCTTCTTGTGAGGTTGACACATACACCCTGCCATTTTGGCAATTGAAAGCCTCTTCAATAGTTAAAACATTTTCATCAGAGAAAAGGATCTGTTTGTGGTGATTGTCTGCATAATGCTGCAGCAAACATTTCACTTTCAGCACCCTCTGCTGCTTCAGTTGTGGGGTGAGGAAGTGCCCTGTATGCCACCAGTAAGCTCTCACCCTTAGGTCACTCCGCAGCATGTGTGGCATCGACATTTTTGAAATGTTCAGCTCAAGAGTCATCACTCATTGTTTTCTGACAGAATTTCGTCGAATACGGACTGCCACTGCTTTCACCAGGCAAGCAGTCCTCTCGGTATGCGGCATACCCTTTCTGAAGCAGTCAGCGATGGCCACGGTCGCAAGGAACCTTTTATGGTCCGATAGACAAAACTTCGGCTGATTTTCAGCTTCTCCAGCATATCATAGATCCCGGAAGCTCATTTTCCGACTTTGTGCAGCGCTATTACAGCAACACGATTCTCATAATCGCTCCACTCCATGGCACGTACTTCACAAAACACATTATCTCCTCTGTGACAACACGCAATGATTCACTCGCTGCATCATGCCTCCTGGCTGGTCGGTGATGTTGCACACTGGTTGCACTCCCTCTGTCAAACGTTTGTAACAGTATTTATGCTAAGACTGGGTATACAACTTACTTTTGTTCTTCCGGAAAGGCTATGTCGTTAACATGCAGCAGCCTGAACTCGTGGAAATTACTTAGATATAAACCAGTGTTGTCTACAGCCTCTATGAATCTGAGATATGATGATGTAAAATTAAGCTTCAGTATACAGTATACAGGGTGATTTTTTATTCATGATACGATTTAGAACAAAGATTATTGAGTAACTAAAAGTGAAAGAAAGTTGACAGTATCTGGGGGATGTTCCACAGGTGTGGAAGTTTAAACGACAATATGTTCGATATGTCCTCCTTGCGTTGCCATAATGTGTCGCAGGCAAAAACTGAAATTACTGACAACACTGTGTAGTGTATCTTCCAAAATGGAAAAGATTTCGATTTGCGTGAAAAGCTTGCCTCAGATCAGGAAGTGTCCGTGGGTTGCTCGCAAACACACTATCCTTCAGACAACCCCAGAGAAAAAAAGTCACCAGGAGTTAAGGTCAGACAATATTAGTGGCCATGCTATACCTTTACCATACACTTCATGGTGACGATTGGAAAGTACACAGATGTCAAACACCTCCTCCAGGTGCTCCAGATGATTGCTGTCGTAGGAGACCTGGCACCATTGTGCTGAGACCAACATCGATCCATATCGATAATCCATACCAAACAAGACTGGCACAAACTGCTCCTTGGTAATATCCAGATAAACATCACTTGTGATGTTTCCTTCAATAAACACTGGGCCAAAAATTCCAGATGCAGACATAGCACACCAAACAGTCACTCTTTCTGCATGTAAAGGGTTTTCAACAGCATTATGTGGATTCTGTAAAGCCCAAAATCTTTCATTTTGTTTGTTCACATATCCGTCTAAATGAAAGTGTGCCTCATCACTGAACCAGATTCTTTGCATGACACTTTGTTCCGCTTCCAGTACAGCACTGAAATGATGGACAAATGACAAACGTCCCTCTTTAGCATTTGTGGTTAATGGTTGGCTGAACTGAATTTTGTATGGATAGGCCGACAAATGACTTTGTTAGGTTTTCCTTACACTACTGTATGAGATCTCCATCTGCTGTGAAAGTTTATGTAAACTTTTCTTTAGACTTCAAAGCAACACTTCACGTGCCTCTGCAACTTTTTGTGGCATTCTCACTGCTTGTCGCCCACTAAGACCTTTTCTCGCTCCCAAAACGCTGCCAGTCCTCTCAAACTTTTCAACTAGTCTCAATTCTTTGCACTTACTAGGTCCATCCCGTACATTGAAACGTTTGCAGTATTATGTTGTAGTAATGTTTGTTGTAATTTTGTAATTTTTTTTGTAGTAATGTTTCCCAATGAATACTTTCTGTTCAGTAGTGTATGTGTCCATTTTTTCAGCAAGACTGGAATTTCTTACGATGTGTTCCGAATATTGGCTGCTGCTACCAAATGATTTTCTACACCTTGCTCTACCAGATGAGTGGGTCTAATATTCTAAACGATGTTATCTACGGACCCTGCAAAGAGAAGAAATGGTATCATGAATAAAAAATCACCCTGTATGTTATTGGTGTACCAGCTAGTTCTGTATGACATTGACCAAAAGACTCCAACTCACTGGGATTTTGTTCCAGAACTTTTAGATGTAATGACCAATAGAAACCAATAGCTGTGAGTGAAGTACTCACTCTGATGCACTTTATATAATTTCAAGACTCAAAGAAATATGTTATGTAGTATTAGCCATCAGAATATACAGTCCAATTATCAGTTTTGTGTATATATATATTTTGCACCAAAACAAAATCTAAAAAAGAAAAATTTAGATCTTGATTTTTATTGTATTTCATTCATAATCCAATGCAGAACAAAGGGAATTTTTAGGTGCAATGATAAATAAAATGTCCAAGCATAAAAAACTACAATACAGGACCTTTCCAGCCCGTTCTTTACTCATTGCAATATTAATCAAAATCATTGTTATGCTTTTAAAATATCATAAGCTTAAACAATAACCACTATTTCCAAGAGTAGATGTCATTGCCTGCAAAACTGCAAAATATTTCTTTCCATATTCACAATAAAACCCAGTGGTACAAGTTTTGCTGATTGCAAATTAGATTTATCATACATGTGGAATCTGTTGTAGAATTGGAAAACAGTAATGAATCCAACCAGTGAAAAAGATCTGTGAAGATGCTTAAAGATTCTGAAGAGAAGTAACATGCTTCTTGTACATTTCTTTTCTTTTTTGAGTGTTTTAGCAGCTCCCTAAATTTCTCAATGAAAAAAAAAACATGTGCTAAACCATACAAAATTGTATGAAAAGTGCATTAAAGTTCTTTACACATACTAACAAAATCAACAATTTGATTCTACTAAAGAATTAATAAAAAGAAAATATCTTGAGAAAGCCCAGTTAATGAAAAATTTCATGCTGTACCAAAATATCTCAGAAAAGCTTAAAAATTTTGCAGAGTATCTGTTGCTAGTTTTGTTCTGAGTACCAATTTTTTGGTCATCTATCAGTGATCCAAGATATTACTGTGAGTTTGAGGTAATGACACTAATCAGCCATTTTCATCATGTAGTATGAAAGCTTAAGAATGGATGAAATCTATTCACAGATTATACTATAAAGTTAAAATATGTAGGATGGCTGATAAATAATGCACACACACACAGCTTGACCTTGTAGGAGCAAGGAGCGACGCATATACAGCATGACCTTATAGCCGCAACCTTCAGCCACAACAGTGGAAAGTTTCAGTCCTTTTCTCACCATGGTTGTGAGTCGGTGTATTTTAACAAGGCATCCTGTGATTAGGATATGTCAACAAAGTTCAAACAATGCTTGAATTTTTATGTGCTGAAAACCTAATGCTAACTGATATTCATCATTGTTTAAAGGCTGTGCATGTTGAATACACTGTTGACAGAAGTACAGTAAATCATTGGGCCATTAAATTTCATTAATGGGAAACTAGGTATGCCAACCTTGTCAACGAACCTCGCAGTGGAAGACCAGTTTCGGTGACTGATGAAAATCACTGAGAAGTAGTTGATGGATTCATCCAAAATGAGCATCGTATCACCGAAAAGTGGATCGCAGCTATGCTCGGAATCTCAAAAGGAAGGGGAAGGGGGGGGGCATCATTTGGCTACACAAAAATCTGTTCTCGATGTGTGCCATGCATGTTGACCCCAGAAAACAAAACAGAAGTGTCTCGAGTGTTGTAAAAACTTTTGAAGCGTCATTAAGAGAGCAATCAATTTCTGTTGAATATTGTTATTGGGGAGGAGTTGTCAATCCATCACTTTCACCCTGAAGAAAAGCGATAAAGCACGGAATACCGACATGCTTCCTCCAAAAAAATTCAAAATGGTAATGTCTTCCAGTAAAGTTCTTTTGACTGTTTTTTTTGGGGGGGACTCGCACGAAGTTTACTTGACAGAAGTTTTAGAAGCTGGGAATACTGTCAATTCAGCATGTTACATTGAAACAATAAAGAACCTACAGCAGACTGTGTGTCAAGTTAGAAAGTCGACTGTGCCGATTTTGTTGCTTCAGGACAAAGCAAGACTGCACCGTTCTTGTGCAGTCTTGCTTTGTCCTGACTGCATCGTTCTTGTGCAACACTTGGTGCTCCCCAGAGGCTAAAATTTGAGGTTCTTTCCCATCCAACCTACAGCCTGGACTTGGTGCCGAACAATTTTAATTTCTTTCCAAATCTGAAAAGGATCTCAAGGGCACTCATTTCACCTCAGAAGATAAAGTGAAACATGCTGTCACATCGTGGATCAGACAAAGAAGCCGTGAATTCTGCATTCATGGCATGTGTATACTTGTCTTACATCGGGGAAACGTATTAAACGACAAGGCAACTGCTTAGAAAAATAGGTATGTCAATTTGTACCTACCATATTGTACTTCCATTTTGGTTTTTGTTTGTGCAAATACATTTTTTTCTTTTTCTGGACATTCAACTGTGTGCATTACTTACCAGCCTACCCTCATACTACATACAAAAATGAAACTAGAAAGTATCCTAGAATCTGTAGTTTCATATGGAGACAATTTTTTTTTAATTCATTAAACTTTCACATCAGCAGTTCTGCCTCAGTGAAATCATGTCAGCAAAGCTTCTGTGTCATGAATTTAATAAAATATGAGAATAGGTTTCTGCTGTGGTGTTCTCTAGGTCTAATTTCAGCTCTGATACCACTAATTAATTGTATGTGACAGCGATCAATGAAATCTGATATGCATGAATTAATTTGTGATGAGCATACAAACGTAAATAATTTTGTGCTTTCTGCCTTGAGAGGATAAATGAGAATAAATAATGTTTTTACAGTATTCCAGTGGTATTTTTTGTTTTATTATGCTACTAATTGTCTTTGATAATTCATAATTCCAGAACTTACAAGTGCATTTCTTATTTGATGTGCAGGACTCAGCATAAATTTGTTGAACTCTTTTATAAGCATGACTTTAGTATGTTTAATTTAGTTATTATTATGCTACAGATTGACTTTAACGTTAATAATTGTTGAAGTGGCAAGTGCATTTTTCATTTGGTGAACAGAACATAGCAAAAATTTGTTGAACCCTGTAATGAGCATGACTTTGGATGAGGTACAGTATACTGTGTTGTAGTAAAACAAGTGCTTGCATTTGTGCAGGTGTGTATTAGCAGATATTGAGAATATGATCTGTAAATCTTTGTTTTGCAGGTATAACGTTATATTCAGGTTCCTACTGGCTGTTCGACGAGTACAGTCTGAACTGCATCAGTGCTGGACAACACAAATGCGACAGAAGGGTATAGGAAGGGAATCTTCGTTTATGCCTCTGTGGCAGCTGCGATCACACATGACCTTTTTGTTGATAACCTGCAATATTATCTTCAGGTCTGTCTATTGTTGCATCATTTATCTTTTCAGTATTTCAAAAAAAGATATGTTAGCTGTTAGCACATGTACATTGCTGTTTGTGAAAATTACTACACCAAGAAAGAACTGATGCGATTTGAATGAAATTTATACCAACCTCATTGTACCACATGTTACTGATATGACTGTAAATAAGTGATTTAATTTCCAGAACAATAAAACAAATTTTACCTGCAAAAATCATTATCTCGTTAAACCTCTGCGAGCTGTAATAAGAACTTCTAGATGGCGACCCCAGGTCTTAAACAACTCTTAGAAATAGGAAGCTAGGAGATTTGGGCTAGAGTGCCCGAAAGAAAAGGGACACGGAAGCGAAGTAGAAAGGGGGTGGAAGACGCCCTTATTTATTACCGGGGGCCAGTACCCGGGGTCCGACGGCTTAATGTGCCCATCCGACGCATGGCGGATATTTAGTGGATCGAGCATTCGTACCTGCCTGGGATCGAACCTGAGGTCCTTTCTGTGGCAGTCACGAACGTTGCCCACTAGGCCACCTGCGGCCCTCTCTTTATACCACTCACTCGACTGTCCAGAGGGCGCTGCCGGGCCCAGACATGCACAGTGACTGTGCACTTCTAATCATTTGCATGTCCTACCCTGCTCTGCATATCCTGTGAGTTTCACATGATTACCTTCATTCCTTCATGGTTTTGCAGTTTTCACAAACAGTAGTTTATTTCCACATTTAGCAATCTAAAGCATTAATAAGTTCATTTCTGAAGTGTACACTAGACTCTTGCTAATCCGGCTATTCCTTGCACAGAGGGGTGCCAGTTAGTGAGAGTTTCGGATTACTGAGAGTGCAGACAAATTCACACAGTTTAATTCTTCATAAAATTTAATATTACAAGTTTACTGTATGTAGTACATATGTATTTAAAAAAATAAATAAATAAGAGACAAGATAAAAGAAATAACGATAAAAGAGCAGAATCAGTATGTATTGTCTCATCTACAACAATGAAATGGTCTTTTCATATCAGTACAGTAAAGTACAGTATGTATGTATACTATACACAGTAAGAAAAAAATCCCATATAACTGTAATACAGCACAGATGAATGCTGCCTGGTTAGGGACAGATGGTCTAAAAATAATGCTCGTGACACGTAGGATGCGTAACCTCTTCCTCTTTTATGTCACAGCCAGAAGCCAGATAATTGGAAGGCCAGATTATTAAGGGCCAGATTAGCAAGAGTCTAGTATAATTTAAAGTATATTGAACAGTTCAGTCATTACAGAAGACAGAAATCACTGTGGATAACTTCTTGCTTGAATATCCTTTTTGTTAAATCCCACTCTACCAGGTATTCAAACCATTTGGGTAGTACTGCTGTCCATGATTCCAAGACAGCCATCCATAAAGTTCAAAGTGCTGCCTGTGGTAGGTTTTGGGCCAAGGGCTCAAACGCATCTCTCCACTTCATTCCATTGTAGCTCAATTGAGTTCAAATCCGGAGAGTAAGAGTGCCAGTCTCAAAGGTTGTGAGCTTGCTGGAATTCTCTTGGAACTAATCTTTCATAAGATAGGAACAATGAGACTGTCTTGTTGAAAGTGAGTGGGAAATGGGTAGCTATGAATAGGTGTAGGTGCCCGCGCAGGGTTGCAGAAAATTTTCAGATCCCAATATTTTCCCAGAACACAATTTTTTTGCCAAAATTTCCCCCCAAACTGTAGCAGATTTTCATACAAGTTTAAGCAATTATTAGAGTATATGTTGATGATTAAGAACTATCCTTAAAGCCTATTACTTAAAATTTTGAAAAAAAAAACAACAACAAAATTTTGTTCCAGTGAATAAATAAAAAACAGTCTTACACTGATGGGTGACGTCAGTTGTCACCAAGAAATGACAGCCTTCCCGTCTTTTTGTGAAGGTTGTCAATCGCCTTTGACGTCAAAACACAAAATAACACGTATTGTATGTTCACCAGTAATAAATTTATAAATAGTTATATGCGACACTACAGAGTATAGAGCGCACCACATTATAATACACTGCACAAATACAACGGTACAAATAACACCGGTAGCACGTAAACAGCAACCGAAAAACCATGTGTTCCTGGGTGAAATGGCTGCCAATAGAGCTCATTGTACATGGGCTTGAGGTTGAAGCTTGGCGTTGTGCGTCTAAGCTTATAAACAAATACAGTACATCGTACAAATATATTAAAAAAAAAATTATACCACTGATATTTCGGACTGGAGGATGATTTGTTTTTACTTTCCTTTTCCTCATTCCATACTTCCAGCTTTTAGATGAAAAGACAGTTACCCTCTATGTTTACAAGAAAGGTTTCTGGGTCAATCTTTTAACAATGCAGTGAGGTGCTGCATTTCTCCCCCCCCTATCAACCTCCCATTCTACAAACGGTGTCCTCTTTCCGAATAGTCTGTTCTGGATTTTTATCTGTTTTTTCGCATTCTTCTCCTTCCTCTTGGACAATGCAGACAAAAAAGGATGGGTGGTTCTCCCACCCCTGTCATTCCAAACAAAAGTGATTCAGTCCTGGGAATAGAAACATGAAACTTATATTGATTATCTTCAATTATTTGAAAATTCTTAGCGTTCGCTTTTGCCACGTTATATTCTGTACGTTGCAAGTTAAAAATTTCTTGCATTTGAAACATGATATTACTATAAAATAGAATAAAAATGGCTTTACTCACAATGTTTTTTGGTGGTGTTATATCTTTTATTTTGAACAAATTTATTATAAGAATAATCATATGTTATAAACAAATATTTAACCAATTCACCATAGTTATCTTCAAACGTTAATCGGTACCAACGTTACATTCTAATACGGAACACGTGTTAAAGTTATGAACAATGGCACACGTGTTAAAGTTATGAACAATGGCACACGTGTTAAAGTTATGAACAATGGCACACGTGTTAATGCTATTCACTGGAACACGTGTTACTGTCATCAATGTTAAATACAAGGTGTTAATTTTATTGTTATATTTATTATTATGAACAAATTATAGGTGCATCAATTACAGATCATTTACCGATTAAATTTACTTTATTGTGCCTTTTTATAACTATGGGACTTTTGTTCTACAGTGATCGTATATGGACAAAAACGTGCCCCTTATATGTACTGGCATATAATAAAGCACGGCGTTGTGATTCACCTTTATCCCGTCACTGGAATGGTGGGGGAGTAAAGGTGCCGCTCGTGAAAGAAATCAGAAACATAAACACATATCTTAGTTTACACATACCTTAACTTATGTCTTGTGTGGTTATAAGGAAAACAAACAGGAATCTTATGTGGAAGTAATCAAAATAGTTTAATATGAGAGAATTAGGAACACTAAGGTATCACGTGCGTGGGTGTAGCCGTTAACAATACCTTACACATAAAATTTACTCTTATTACGATTTTTCTCTATAACGTCTCCGATCATTTCTGCATACATCTATCTATATATATAAGTGCAAAGCTTAGTGATTCATTTTTCTTCCAGTTCCTTTTCTCCTATGCTTTACCTAAATGTTTTACCTAGCTAACTGGGTTTTCATTGTTTTATCATGACCAATACACACGCCACGTGCTCTAAATAGGGTTATGAATTAATTTAAGCAAGTACATGCAATAAAAGGGAAAAGAAAAATAACTTGTCTGGTATCTCCATATGTCTTTCAGGTTTTCAACACTGGGCATATACACCTAATTGAGCTGACTGGCGCTATCCGAACTCGGCTCTCCGTTTGTCAACGTTGGGCATATTTCATTTCTCTCTCGTCATACTCGGCACTCAATACCCACGTCTGTTCCTTGTCGCTACACGTACTCCACTACTCTTGACCAGTCAAAAACCCCTGACCTTCTGAGCTTCACCTTGGCCGCTGATGCCAATGTCACTTGACCTTCTGAGGGGTTCATCTATTCCGTCAGGTGAACGTTACTTCGCTCCCTTCTTGGGAACTGACCCTTCAACTTTTCCGACCCCCTATATCCCCTGGGGCCTAAGTATCGTCTCAAGGCTTGAGATTGCCTCTCGCTATCCCCTGGGGCTATCTATGCACGTGCATGTTGGACTAAATTTATTTTAAATAATTTTATTTCCAACAGTGGTCCTCTTCTTTTTATTGCTTTAAATTTTTGAGGTTAAAATATTATGCCATTATTATTCATGCCAAAAATTTGGTAACATGTTCACACTTGCAGGTACCCTGTTGGTGAGTATGGCTTAAAAAATGAAGTCTTGGTTCTTCTAAGGTGAGTATGGCTTAAAAGGTGTATATTGCATACCAGTAAAAATGACTAACCAGTAATGAAAAAAAAACTATATAGGAAGTACTAAAAATCAATTAAAAACTAGGTTAAACCAACATATAACGAACTGGAATAAAAGGGAGAAAAAAACTGCATTGGTGCAATATTGCATAGAAAATAATACAGAACCAGAATTTGAAAGCATCAAACACCTAAAATCATACAGAACGGAAAAAGAGATTAGAATCGCAGAATCTGTAATTATTGAAAAAACTGAAAGTACTAATTGCAACATTAATCAACCCAACGAATTACATGTGCAATAAAAAAAAATTATTACCGAAAAGAAAAAATATAATAGAATGTAATTCCCAATAATGACACCAGAGGGCACCACCAAAGATATACGAACGAAAATACGTAACACCACCAACGAATCAACACCGAGAGGGGAGGAGGGACCGAGTGAAGAAAACTCCAAAGAATTGAAGGTGACAGCCATTTGCAATCTTTCCTAACTCTGAAGATGGCCGTGTGCCCGAAACACGTGTAAGTTCCACCCCAGTGGGAGTGTCCTTTGCGACACAGCACGAAAAGCGAGGACGACGGCCGGAAGTGTTTGAAAGGTTCAGAGACAGCAATCCCACGGTTTTAAAGATTTTTTAACTTTTTAACTTTTTATCTGTTTCATTAGGATTTCTGACCAGAATTTCTTTGCTTCTCAAGGCTTGAATGCTCACCTTTGTGATTTTCTATGAAAAGTACTTAAAGTCAATATAGGGCCAAGCTTTTTCGAAAGTTTTTTTTCATTTGGTCATTAGGTTTTAACTAAGACTTCGTCTGTTCATTGAGTTTCAACCAAAACTTCATTTTTAAGCCATACTCACAGAACGAAGACCACATTTTTTAAAAAAAATACTTAAACTCAATATAGGGCCAGGTTTTTCGAATATTTTCATTTGGTCATTAGGTTTTAACTAAGACTTCATTTGTTCATTGAGTTTTTAACCAAGACTTCATTTTTAAGCCATACTCACCTTAAAAGAACCAAGACTTCATTTTACCAAATTTTTGGCATGAATAATAATGGCATAATATTTTAACTTCAAAAATTTAAAGCAATAAAAGAAAGAGGACCACCAAAAATATTGTGAGTAAAGCCTTTTTTATTCTATTTTATAGTAATATCATGTTTCAAATGCAAGGAATTTTTATCTTCCGACGTCCAGAATATGACGTGGCAAAAGCGAATGCTAAGAATTTTCAAATAATTGAAGATAATCAATATATTTATAAGCAACACGTTTAATTTAAATTTGTTTCCCATCATGAGGAATAAATTACATGGTTTTCATGAAACTTATATTCAAAATGTCTAAAACATTTTTTGGGTTCTAGGTGAAAACAGTGGCAGAGCAGAAAGGCTGGAAAGTAAACAGATAAAAAAATTCTATAATTAAATGTAATTTATTTCATTCTAGCATTTTAGGCATCTAATTGTGCAAATAATTTTTCTTAATGAAATTTAAATTAGACTTTAAATCCTTTGAAAAATGAATCGGGTATTCTCTTTTGAAGTCAGGAACCCCCAATAATTTTTCAAAGCGGCGCATATGACACATTCGCTGCTATTAGTTTCGGAAACATTTATTAGCATGACTGGTGGTTGCTTCGTACCTGTTACTCTGCCTTGGCATTAGTAAAGTCATTAGGGTTCGGTGAATCATCTGCCAGCGGCAGTCGGCAGTACATCACTGCACTCATAACCTCTTGTATTCATAACGACATGGCATTTTTCGAAATGACTACCTGATTACTCTTACCTTTAACGTTATTTAGTTGTTAATAAGTTAAATTTTCGTTTTATTATTGCTATTATTATTATTAATATTATTAATTTACACCCGGGCAAACATTTCCCCAGAACCTCGTTCACACGTTCGGGCATATTCTGCACCCCTGGGTGGTCGTAAGTACATCAGCATAGTCTTGTGCGATGTTACTTGTTTCAGTAGGTAGAAGGGGCTAAAGTGGCTCACCTAAATATGCAGTAGAACATGACACCATTCCCATTGCCCTTTAATACTGCAACTTGGCAGTTGAGATCTGTGGCCTGGTGTGGTATGCACCACATATGCAGCCTTCCAGTGTCATGTTGCAGTTTGAACCTAGAATAGTTGGACCGAGCTACCTATTTCTAGTCCTCCATGATCCAGTGGCAGTGTTCTTTCAGCCACTGCAAACTCATAGCCCAGTGACGTGCTTTTAACAAGCACACTCAATGTGGGCACAGCTGCCTTATCCTGGTCATTCCATCGTATCTTGAATACTTTTTGCACAAACCTTCGTAAATGCTGCATTGTTGAATGCAAACATCTTCTCTACTGTGGCTGTTTGTTATGCTGTCATGATATGGGAGGGGTAGCACTCACCTAAACATCAAATCCCATTTACAGCCATGCTTTTCTTGGCAGCTGTCAGTTTTGATTTAGTCCTGGTATGCATGAAAATCCCAGACCTTCTGGAGTTGTGGAGATGGTGCACCCCATCTTTCTGATGCCGAGTACCTCTCATAATTGAACTTGCTCAGGTTACCATGTTTACCTATCATCACAGTCACATTATACAGCAAGTAGATATCTGGTCTATTTATAGCCCATAGGGAGGGGCTTCAGCTGGTCACATTATTGTAGCAAAGTAATGTAGCTTTGTGGATGGGGGTGCATTTTATATAAAATAAATTTTTCTTTGAGTGTATTTCAGTGCTGTTAATCAACCTTATGAAATGTAAAATATAAAATAGTATCTAGTGCTAAACTGACTGGACAACTTATTATATGCACCCATCTAATAGCATATTTAATCCACTTTTTGCCCTCACAACAGCAACCAGAAGTCTTGGTAAGGACTCATTGAGGTATTAAAAATGAAGAATGGCATTGCCGCATATGAGACAAAGATTGCCTGTTGTACATTGTGTTTCACTTGTAGGAGGCCTGGAGTTAATGTTTACTACAAACATATTATACAAACAAGATGGCTGCAACTACAGGAGTGCTGACATGGATAGAGACATGTTTAAATGCAATATGACTCCGGCATGTCTCACCTGTGTGGAGGAACCGTTGCCAACTTCCGACGTTGAGTTCCCCACACCCTGATAAGCTGAGTTCATGGCCAGTCTCCCTTTGATTTTCACGAAACTTGGTGAACTTGCAGGTATTCTAGAGAAACTAATCAGTACAAAATCCCTTTGATTTTCACAAAACTTGGTGAACTTGCAGGTATTCTAGAGAAACTAATCAATGCAAAATTTTTAGCTTCCTACATACGATACGTATAAATGTAGTTATAAGATTTTGAAATTTACAGAAAAGGCATTTTTGTGTCTACCGTGCCTATCACAAAATGACAATAACTGTGGACCTAATTGGTCAACCAAGCTTATATTGGGCCCATTTTATTACATGAGTTTTATTTTGTAATAAAATGGGCCCAATACAAGTGATCCTATCACAAAATGATAACAACTGTAAACATAATTTGACATGAGTTTACACAATCATATTATGGGAAAATTTATACTTGTAGTTTAAGGTCATTCATTTTGGCCTTTAATTTCTCAATACACACACTCCATTAATTTTATCGAACAAAACAGAGGGAGGAATTCTCTGATTAGTAAGAAAATTAACTGAAAAAAAATACTTTTTTTAAAACTTTTTATCCTGTAAAGAACTAGATTTTTTACATGCTTCTGGCATGTCGGGCAATATAATTTTTGAACCGTGCAGTATGAATATGCTTATTCCGGAAGGGATGACTTTGAGCATAAAGAAATGTACATTGATATCATTTTGTGTGCCAGAAATGCATTTGAAAGGAAACATCCAGATGAATGGACAACAAACAGTTAGTTTCTTCTTCATGACAATGCACTTGCACATTGATTCCCAATGGTCAAGCAGTACGTACTTTGTAAAGCACAATGTTATGTCACTGGAGCATCCTTGATATTCTTCTGACTTGGTACCACCCTATATTTACTTGTCTCCATGTTTGAAATCTGCCCTAAAATGATGACGATTCACAGGTGCTGAAGACATATCGAAAGTGCGACAAAGGGTACTGAAAGAAGTTTCAAAGAATGGATGCCAGGAAAGTTTCAAACAGCTTTATGAACATTAGCAAAAGTGTGAAGCTTCTCCAGGAAACTGTTTCAAAGGAAATGCAGTGTAAATAACAGAAATGTTATTACTTTTTGTATAAAAAATTTTTCTGGGAAGTTTTTAAAATCTATTTTGTATGTGTGAATAAAGTTCCTGCTTCTGATAGAAGCAATATATTTTTTATGTATTTAAATTTTTTATTCATTTGTTAATTTATCCATATGGAAATATTTCTTTTTACATTCTTATATTTTTTGTAGGTTGATGTTTTAGAGAGTCAGTTTGCTGCTCTTTTGGAGAAAGTGAAAACTGTTAAAGATTTTGAAGCAATTCAGCAGTCGCATGATCAGTTTCTAACCTCAGTCACATCACAGTGCTTTTTGCATTTACAGCCTGTAAGCTTCAGATAGCAAGAAAATAATTTGTGTGATCATATTTCCTGTAATTTTGTATTCTGCTAATTTGTTTTAGAAATTTTGTTTGAAATTGTTTTCAATAAAATGTATTTACATTTATTGAAAACAATTTAATGCTTCCATATTTATATACAAGAGAGTAAAGACTAGCTGATGACCATTAACCTGTACCATCCAATTGCGGACTCCACAGGGTTAAAAAGAACTCTCTCGAAAAATAAAAGGGATGGCGTTGTGAGTAATCCTGCCAGGATCCGACATTCCCCCATCCGGACAGAATCGGTCCGTAGACCTGCAGCTTGCTGCTACCCCCGTGGGCCGGCACTTCTCGCCTCTCCGTCATGACCCGGGTGTGCGTGCTATTCGGGCAGGGGCTAGAAATGAAATTCTCTACCCCTGACTGGGAGAATCAATTGCTGGCGCGAACTGTTTGGGGCATCCGCCCTTTATTCAAACAGATAGATACATGCACATTTATTTTCACTGAGGAACCCATCTCCGCGTAGGAAACAAATCCTTTGCTCAATGGGCCCACTCACACTGAAAAATATTTAAAGAAAATATTTACATTGCCACAGGACTAGGGTCAGTTCTGTGGTGATGACTCTGGGCTTGAGTCATCGGTTTCTCTTCTCGATTTCATCCCTCTTCTTTCTTCTTTGGTCACCTCTCAATTAGGTAGACCGCCTGTTCCTCTTTGAGGTGCTTGACCATCTCGATGAGCCCCTGTCGTTCTAGAATCATGTGTGCGACATCTGCAGTCTGGGCCCCGCACATGCACACTCGCTCCCTAACCGCAAATCTGCGGAAGTACTCCGGCGACACGCCGTGCCCGGTTAGTACCTGGTTGAGGAGGCCATTACTCTCAATGCTCCTTATCGAGATTTGGGGGAATATACGGCGTGTTCTTCTACCTGTGTCCCCTTCATCCCATCTCTGTTGCCATTCCACCAATGTGGCTGTTTTCAGTTGTGTCCGCACGCTTTGCAGCGGCGTTCACATCTGAAAATCTATGCCTTCTTTTCCAGTAGCTTCCTTCACTAGCTGGTCTGCACGTTCATTTCCATCTGTACCGACATGACTTTGGATCCAGTGGAAGGTAATCCTCCTACTCTCCATTGACTCGAATAGCGCTTTTATCTCTCTGACAAGAGGAGCCTTACTCCCGAACTGACCAAGCGCTTTCAGGGCCGCTTGACTATCAGAGAATATGCTATAAGCCCCTTCGCAATTGATAGACAGCACCCAACGCAGTGCTTCTCTGATCGCCAATAACTCTGCTTGGAAGATAGAGGAATCGGGCGATAGTTTCACTCGCTCCGCGTGCGTCTCGTTGCCATCCGAGATCACGCAAAAACCTGCGCCAACACTACCATCTATTTTCGAACCGTCCGTGAACAGTTCCTTCCCCTGTCCTGTGGGGAGATCTTTGTCGCAGCTCAGACAAAGCTCGTTGGCTGGGTGGCAAGTCCAGTCAATTTTCGGAAGTTCCACCTCGGACGACCGGTACTGGTGTCCTAGGAAAGAAACATCGTCCCCGTAGCGGAGGGTCTGCATTACTGCTTCCCTCGCTATGACCAGGTCCGCCGGTTCGCACCCATCCAGCACTTGGAGCGCTACTGTGGAGGTCGTGCGGAAGCACCTCGTCATGCCCAATAGCGCCCGCGCTGAATTTGGTTGATACCATTTCTCATTCTAACGGTATCTGACCACCAGGCGGGACACGCATATGTTAATATGCGCTCCACCCCTCGCTTATAGAGCACCTTTTTAGCTGGCCCAGTCAGCCGCATTCCGTTGATCTTATTGAGAATGCTGGTGCATCTGTCCTTCAAGTAGCGAAGATGCGGCAGGCCCGACAATCTGGTGTCAAGGATGACTCCTAGGTACCGCATTTCTCTCACCGCTTTAATAGTGTGCCCATTGAAGCGACACTTCGGTGGGGTGACCAGTTCCCCCTTCTTTGCTATTAGCATTAGTGTCGTCTTTTCGGGAGCGAAGCAGAGCTTACACTCCTTGCTCCAACTATCTAGCTGTGAGAGAGCGGTGTGTACCTTCCGCTCAATCACGTGCCTACCAGATGCTAACGCTATTAACATCAGGTCATCTGCGTACGCCTGCAGCTGCACCGTCTTCCAGTGGAAGCACAAGTGCGGTATCTGCAACCACATTCCACCACAAGGGGCCCGAGCAAGAGCTCTGCGGACACCCCTTGGTGTATTCCCTGCTGTAGGTCTTGTCTCCGACCTCAAACTCTACTCTTCTATGCGAGAGAAAATCGCTTATTAGCAGGAACAGATTCCTGGAGATGCCAAGTCTTTTAAGACGGTCTAACACCAGTGGCCACCAGACGTTGTTGAAAGCGCCCCGCACATCCGACGAGACGAGACAGGTGTGCTTTCCCTGTGCTCGATTTTGCTTTACCTGCTTAGTAAGGCTGACCAGCGCTTGGCCGGTACACCTCTCCGGCGTGAAACCGAATTGGCGGCTGGAGAACTTACCTAGGCCGACTTGGTAATGGGTTGCTCGGATCACAAGAACCTTTTCCAGCACCTTACTCCATGCTGTTAACAGGCAAATCGGCCTGTAGGCTGCGGGGTCTGCTCGGCTCTTGTTTTCTTTGCTGAAGAGGATGAGCAGCGCAGTCTTCCACAAAGATGGGAAGCAACCTCGTTCCAGGCATTTATTCAATAGGGCAGCGAAGTACCCAGGGTTGGCTAGAAACACCTCTCTGATGACCGAGAGGTCCAACCCATCTATGCCTGGTGCCTTGCCTTTGTTCAGGCTGTTGATTGCAGCACCTATCTCCGCCTCCGTGAAGGGCGGGTCGTCAACCGTGTCTAGTGGATCTCTGCAGCGTTCTCTGATCGATGTTTGATCCGGGGAGTCCCCCGTCTCCTCATCGGTTGGGAAGTGGTGGTTTAAGAGCACTTCCACTGTGTCTTGCAGAGTGGCGGTGTTGGTGCCACTATCTGTTCTGACGGATGCCAGTAACAGTGGGCCGGTGATCGAGCCCTTTGCTACCTTGTACGGCATCCCAAAGGGATTACTGACAGGAGTTGTCTCACACAACTGTCTCCAGTGCTCTCTCTTCGATGCTACCATTGCTTTGCGTTACATAGCGTTGAAGAGATTATATTCCCTTTTCAGGCGTTCCCTCCTGTCTGGGTCAAATCTCTCGGATTGCATTCTTCGTCTGCTGCATCTGGCCTTCCCTCGCAGAAGGCTCAGGTTTTCCGACCACCAGGGAAGCAGGGTCTTGCCCTTCCCCCCGCTTTCCTGCAACCTTCACAAGTCGCTACTATCTCTTTGGTAAGATTACCGAGATATTCATTTAGATCTTCTACCTCATCGAGATCTGCTGCACATCTGTCTCTTAGCAGATCTGATAGTCGGACTTGGAGTTCCGACCATCTGAGGTTCCGGGCGTTGAACCTAGACTTGGGTTTTTTCCCAATTTTCTCAAACCCTATCGTGAAGGTTATAGCAAGGTGATCACTGCAACTCACATCGTCCAGCACCTGCCAGTTCTGGAGGAGGTTGAGGACCGATGTCCTCGTGAGGGTGAGGTCGACCCACGACGTCACAGTGGCAGCTTGGAACGTGGGAATACTTACAAGAGAGTAAGAATGGCTGCAGGGCCCGCTAAATTATATCAAGTTTCCTGTTGCCAAAATTAAATTCTAAATAATTGAAAATGTGTTTCTGTTTGCAATCATCTGAATTGTATACATTGAAGGGAATTAGCTAGAAGAATTGAGATGATTGAAAATACTGTTGTCATTGGGTTTCATACATTTTGTAAGAAATCAGAAATTTTTAAAAAAGTTACATGTTCTGATTTGGTACAGAAGTTTTTAAACTTAAAATGCATGTGCATTAGTGTGCAAGTTACACATGCTTCTACTGTCTGGATGCATTAGTTCATTTAAATATGCATAGTTCATGATTGTTTCGAATTCCATAAAAAATGTGCAGTGTGCACTGCAGAGCAAGTTTCAGAAAAAAAAAGGAATTTTTGATAAGACGAGGTTGGAATATTTGGTTGCCATCAAAAGTGGATAAAATTAAAAATTGGTTGGTTGTTTCAGAAAGGAAAGAAAATTTTCTTTGCAGTTATTGCCTACAGTACAGTTTACATGTGTATGCAATAAAGTTTCTGTGTTTAAAACATGAAGAAACCTTTTCATATGCTTGAAGGAACACAAATGTGCAGTATCAAAATACCACAGAATCTGCTCTTGCAGAACATTTAATTGATCCAAATTATGATCAATTAAATGTAAGTTAGTAATAACGAGGAACCGTACACCAACTATGCTGAAGATGGTAAAACTATATCTGTAATTTAAATTTATTGGCGTAAAGAAGTCTGTACACAAAATAAATGCATTCTGACTCTCCTGACACGAGTACAGTAAAACCCCATTAATTCATTATTGGTTAACTCACAAACTAAGTCAAATTCTACAATGTAAAGCGTACAGTTTTTCATATTTTTTCTTAAAGTGGCTAATCCAAAGTATGTTTATTTTTTTGCAGCTCAACATGCTACATTTCAGCAGTAGTGTTCTTCCTAGATTATTTTTACAGCTGGGTGGTACTTTCGATGACCCCTTCCCCAATTGAAAAAAAAAAACCAAATGTTGTTTTGCTTAACATTATTTTTCTTGTTAAACATCTTTAGTGGTGTGGTAGGCATTACTGTAACATAACATGATAAACAAAGTTAGAAAATTGTACAAAAATGATAAAAAAAAAAAAAAAAAAAAAAAAAAAAGATTTACTAACAAATCATATTCGTCACAGATTTCAGCCAGTTTAGTTCAATATTGATGGTGTATGTGGGAATAAGTTTTCCACTTTTACTACAGGGTAATTCAAAATTATTGTCCCCATTACAAATTTCTAAACTTCCTTCTTTCTTGTTTAGGGGTATCAGCTGTAATTCAAAATTATTGTCCCCATTACAAAATTCTAAACTTCCTTCTTTCTTGTTTAGGGATATCAGCTGTCTATTTATCTTCATAAACACATATTGTCATTTGTAATCGGCGCAATCATTTTGAATTACTCTGTATTATGTGCATTGGGAAAATGTTCGTTAAAGGAAATATAGCCAGGCGGCAGAGAAAATTAACTGGGTGGGCCACCTACTATAATTTTCACAAAAAGAAAAGAAAGGTGAGGGAGTCCTGTGGCCGCCGGCCGGCAGATGGCGCTTGGATCTGTTCACCTACGTCACTTGCAAGGTAGGTCTAAAATGTAAACAGCTCTCGCGCTGAGCAGCAGAGAGAAGAGACTTGCACTTTGGGATGTTTAGTTCATGATCTGATTAGCTATTCGAAGAAAGTTCGCTACTGTAGACGCAGTGATGTGAGATGTATATATCAATTTTGATTCTTATTATTAAAGAGATAAGGAATATATTTGGGACTCATTCTAAATTCATTTAATTACCCCAAACCAACATAGTTCTTCTTGTACCTTTCATATATAGATGCCTAAGTCCTGGAGATTGTTTTTTTTTTTCTTATTGGCAGCTCTGTATTCCAACACAGCCAGTGATAGATCTGTGATTTCCATCTGAGTTTTAGATGAAGGGACTGCATTCACTTCTGGTGTGTCCAGCTCACAAAGATATGTTTATGACTGTATCAGTGTTCCCCTATATTTTTAATTCAAGTGATATCAACTAGAGAATTTTAAAGTGGTGGATGAACAAGAACACTGGAAGTCATCTTTCTGCATCCCTTTCAGAGTTGCCTCTAAAGCTTTGACTATCTCTTCTATTGACGTAAACCTATGTTCTTGCAAGTTCTTTTTGAGAGTTGGGAAAAGAAAACAGTCGCAGGGTGCAAAATGTGGACTGTGTGGAGGATGTGGAACTGTTCCAGTATTTTTTTTCAGCCAAGAAGGTAGTGACTTTCTGCTTCACGTGAGGACGAGCATTATCATGGTTGAGCTCCCAACCATTTTGCTGAATGTGTGGACACTTCTTGCGGATATATGTGTGATCAGCTTTGTCAAAACAGACGCCTAATAATTGGCATTAACCGTGGCATTCAGTGGCATGACATTCTGATACATCTTTCCTTTGTAATAAAAGAAAATGATTACCATTACCTTTCACATCTTGCCTTTTTTTGGCCTTCGGAGATGACAGATTTTTCCATATGGAGGTCTGTTGTGTGCCCTCTGGATCGTAGTGATAAAGCCTGTAATCACTGACTTCAGGTAGTCCTTGTTTGAAGCAGTTTCATGCTTCAAAATTCACCACAGCTCAACATGCATTTTTTTTTTTTTTTTTTGTTCAGGCGTCAGTAACTGAGAAATCCATCTTGCACTGACTCATGTCAAGTGTAGTTTCTCACTGAGTATAGTGTTGGCACTTCCAACTGAAATCTGTAAATGTTCTGCCATTTGTTTCACTGTGAGCTGATGATCCTTACAAATAATCATTGCTGCATTGCTTACCATCTGATCAGTAATGGCTGTTGTCAGCACCCCAGGTCTACCTTGTTTCTGAAACTATTCACCGCCTTCATGAAATTCTTTTAATCACCACTGTGCTGTATGATGTAGCGTCACATTCTCACCATATGCCTGCACCAATATTTCGTATGCTTCCGAATTTGTCTTCCCTAAACGAACGCAGAACTTCAAAGCTGCATGCTATTCCAGTGTGATATCTATAACTTGACTGAGAGGTGGGCGCAAACAGATGCTTCTTCACAGTGTTCTACTCAAGGTCATCTGCCGTGCAACTGCTCGGAAAGGTGCACTCACATGGAGGGGAGTTAGGTGTGTACTGTGATGATACTTTGATTCCAATGGATAAGTTTCATGGTGCATGTTCTTCATTGTCATGAACTTTTTGCATATTATTGCTTCTGCCGCTGTATGTCCTGTTCGTCATACCTAAAAAAAAAAAAAAAAAAATTAAATCAAATTTTAGATATTACAATTTTTTTTTTAGGTATGACAAATGGGACATAGAGCGGCAGAAGCGATAATACACAAAAAGTTCACGACAATAAAGAACATGCAATTGCATGTTTGCGTGAAACTTAACAATTTTTAGTGCATATTTTTTCCCTGCCTTATTAAAATAAGAGCATTTTAGTGTCTTGATTCCAATACGTAGCTATACTATTAAAAAAAAAATATGTGCAAGCCTTTTTTGAACAAGCCGTGTACTATTGTAACCTTTCTAGTGGATAGATCGTGTGTTCTGTTATTGGCCTAATAATTCAGATAGTTTTTTTTTCAGCTTCTTATGCTTCTGACTTTCTCTTTTTAGGTTTATCATTCTTTGCAAGAAATATTAGATCTCTGCTTATCGTTCTGTAGTTTGATGAGTAGGGTTAATGGAGCTTTGAATCATAGAGAGCAGTCACACTTGGGAAATCTCACCCAGGTTTGTTTATTCTCCTTGTTATTTCTGTATTACCATTAGATTCCACTTTCTTTAGTGATTCCTCTGTCATCTATACTCATTGTTTTTCATATAAATACAGTACAGTAAAACCTCGAAAATCCGGCATCGATGGAACCGGACGAGTGCCGGGTTTATGAAACTACCGGATTTTGAAGCTATCCAAAAAATTGTGAAGCGGGCATTACGTAAAGCGTGTGCTTACACGTAACAGGTCACTTTAACGAAAATTGGTGCGTCTACGCCTTACAAATATGCATGGGTTGCGCTGTCTGCCGGTCGCATTCTTCGCAATTTGCGGGGAAAAATTTTTTTTTTGGCGATGGAAAAAAAGTTTGGCAAAAATATTGGCGATTACCTTTTTATACTATTTATTATAAAACTATGTCAAAAAAAATTTAATTTGGCGAATGGTTAGGCAAAAACTTGAAAAAAGCCAGAGCAACCGCTAAGGCTGGGTGATGTATCGATACATCACAAAAACCTGATGTGAATTTTACATCGATGTTATGGTTTTTTGACTGACGAAACTGTAATACATTGCGAAGGCGATTACCACGATACATCATTTAGTCTCCGGCCAATTGTTAGTTTGTTTGTGCTGTACTCCGAAAAAAGCTTAGAACTTTTACTTGCTTTAAATATTAAATTCTTAAATGATGCAACAAGAAATGACAAATTTCACATGGAAATTGTGAAAACATATTTATAAATTCATTTTATAAATATAAAAACTTAAAAAAAAGTTTTTGTATTAACCTTTTTAAATGCTGCTCTGTGTTCATTGTGATTTTCATAAATATTATGCAGCTTGAAAAGCTTATTATACCTGTATATAAGCATACACAGTATGATATTTTCTAAAAAAAAATGATTTTTATAGTTCTCATTTTGAAAACATTGGCATGTGATGTTAATAATTTTGTTACAATTTTATAGACACTTTTTTACTTATTATTCAGTACACTAAAGAACCACTGATATATTTATATTAGGGGTTAAAAAGTCCTGAATTTAGTTTCAATCATGAGTTGTTTGGTGTTTTTTTTTTTTTTTTTTTTTTTTTTTTTGCACTTTTACCGTATATTAATTATTGATTAGTTATGCACTTGCCATAAAGAAACTAGGAAGCCAGTAATACTATGAATACTATGAAATTGGAACTAATACCAGGAATAACACTAATACAAATACCAGGAATACTATGCATTTATCTTACCTGCTAAGATCAGATTCAGCATTCTAGCTTATCCCACAGATGCTCTATGGGATTTAGGTAAAGACTTAGGGTCAGCAAATCCAACAACTAGACGTCCTGCTCCTCAGTCAGGCTTGAACAGGTGTTGCACTCTTGAAATATGCTTGATTTTGGTAAAACAGGCAGACCTATGCCGAAGTACTGCCACAATACAGGTAGTGTAGAATTGTTCAGAATGTCTTTGTACCTGGTAGCCAGTAGGCTGAAGAGCACCACAGCCAAATGATTAAGTCCTTGCCAGCAAAATCCCCACATCATCACAGATCACCCTCCAAACTTGAGTGTAGGGGGACAGTTCAGTCCATCTGACAGATTTATCTGGGCAAACACCACATCCAAATATGTCTGTCCTAATGAAAGAGTGAGTAGCATGAGTCGCCCATACACATGACCCTCTTCCACTCTTCTGTTGTTCACGAATAGTGAGCAAGTACCACTGCAGTCGCAGCTTGGCATTACCTGGAGTGATGTTGGGTTTGTATGCAGCTGACCTAACATGGTAACCTTCAGTATACAGTGTCAAGAGACTGTTCTGGTGCAACTAGATGTTCCAGTTGCTTGTCCAGTGTCACTCTTCAGGTCTGTGGCAGAGGATTTGCATGACTTAACATTCTTCAGTATGCTTTGTGTGGCATGATCACTCAGGTTGTGTGGTCCCCAAGAGCACTGATTTACTGTAGTGGCACCATATGCTTTCTGTCGATGAACATCAGTGACAGTGGATTTCAGGAATACCAGGAGAGCTGCAATGCTATAAAATGATCCTTTACTCAGGAGGCATTCAGTTACTCTACCCATTTCAAAGTCCATCAATTCAGCTCCGCACAGCGTAGTTGCTTCCGGTGGAGTCTGACAGGTGTGCCAATGTTCCCCTTTACATACACCCCCAAAATACCTTCCGTGTGAGCATCTGGCTTTGCAAATGCATGTTTATTTGCATATGTGGTGGTGTCCAAATATTTTTGTCTGATAGTGTATTTGAAATAATAAATTTCATGTACTTTGTTCCTTACTGCATGATTCATACGCTCCTTGAAAACCTTGAAAAGTCCTTGAAAAAAAGTTCATTTTCAATTCTTTGGATAAAGCTCATTGGCTTCCTAGTTTCTTAAATTTGATGCTTAATCCAATATCTAATACAGGTGTTTTCTGTCACTCTTTCTCCGTCACTATCACAGTTGTGGTTAACTCGATGGTTATGGTTATTTTTTACCAAATCTTGTCAGATGTTGGCAAGGACAAACCTTTCAAGTCCTTCAAAGAACTTGAAAAAAATTTAAGACTCCATAAACAGTACTTAAAGAATTTTTTTTGTGTGTTTTTTTAAGTAATGGTATGAGAGAATATGTATAAAATAATTGTTTGTGCTAAAAAGTTATATAAGAGTATGGTAAAAAAAATGTAGTGAGTTTTCTTTCTTTTTTTAAAAAACTATTAAAAAAAAGAAAGAGAAAACTCACTACATTTTTTTTAATATTAAAAGAAAAGGATTATGGGCAATTATTTTCTGAAAGACTTCTTTAACTTTTTTTTGTGTAATTTTTTTTACTAGTTGAGTCAAATGTATTTATTTTGCCTATGAATTGCTTAGCTGCATTTGGCTTTATGTAATATGGGTGGTGTGATTTTTAATGTAATAATTTATGGGTGTTGTTAACCCTTCTTGTATAGCCTAGATAGAATTTCTCTATCTTTAATTACAGTAGTGATATCCAAGAAACTTATTTTATCGTGCTAAAGGGAAATTGAAGAATTTCTTCTAGCATACTTTTCCCTCTTTCCATGAAAAAAGTTTCAGCTGTATGAAGCATTTAAGTAAGTTTTTCTCGTCAAGCTCTACTATGAAATAATTTGCCAATGTTGTGACAATGGTGATCTCATCACTAAGCCAGATTTTTTCATGAAAATTTCCCCTTTGTATTTGGAAAAGTTGTTCTTCAATGAAAAGAAAAGCATCTCATAAATTATTATTTTATTTATTTTTTCAGTGTTCTGAATTACTACCAAATTACCATGTCTTGACAATAAATTTTTAAAGAACATCTGAATTGATGCTTTGTTACTTAAATGCCATATTCAAACTCCTTATGTTTTCAAAACCCATTCTTAGTAGCAGATTTGTTTTTAAGTTACTTAGAAAGTATTGTTACTATGATGTCAGTCAGGGGGATTTTTTTGCTTGTTTTTCATAAGGGGCTTCTTAAGTTCCTCCATTTTATTTAGCATGTATACTTTTCTGTCCATAATGATTTTAACTCTGCTTTTGTCTGCTTGAATTGTTCTGTTTTCATCATTTTTCTGAGTTCTATTTTTCCTGAGTTCTATTAGTATTTTTAGTTGATTATTCATTACATTCTTCTGAGTGACCTTTCAGTTTCTGTATTTTTTTATTCTGTTGCATTGCAGATAGTTTGAGTGGATAAATTATTATATGCATCTAGCAAATAATGTGTTGCTTGAGAAGGTGTTGTAAACATGGAGGTGGTATTGCCACCCATGAAGTGTGGATCTCACCTGAAATAGAGCATGCACATTTGCTGGTGAGAGTGGCTGGCAGGCTTAAGTAAATCTTCCCAATTCATCCCACAAAATTTTGAAATGGGGTTGAGGTCTGGTGATCAAGGATATCATTTTAGATAGGTAAACTCACTTGAATGCTCCTGGAGCTGCTTTGTCACCACTCTGGAAGAGTGGAAGTGCACAGTGTGGCATTGTCCTGTTGAAAGATGGTGGCATAGTACAGAAAAAGAATCACTACAAATGAATGTAGATGATTGGTGAGAATGTTCATACACCTTCTGCTGGTGATAGTTTTCTTGGCTGGTATAAAGAGCACCAGAGAGAGGCCCTTGTAAACCCACCTCAAACTGTTACACCTCCTCTACATCTCTGTGTGACCTCAATTTAGTAAGCTGGGTTCATCACATCATGTAGCTTATGCCACACATACACACCCTTCCATTGGCGTAATAGAGTTGAAACTTTGTCAGACTACATGAAAGTCTAGCCTAATCTTACGGTGTCTTGCAGTCAACAGGAGACACAAAATGGACTTTTACTGCAATACATACTTTTTTCGTATGGTACAATAGATATGTAGAGCCTTCAGTAAATTCTAAGCCTCACATAAAATTCTTTTTTTCTTCTTTCAAAAATGCACTGTTATTTTCCCACGTAATCTCGTCTGACTTAGGTGCACTTGTTGTACTGATCAAAGAGTTGGCAAATTTCCACTGCAAAAAAGGTTTTATCTTTCCCCACTTCATTGCTCCCCTTCAGTTCAGAATCACCTGCAAAGCTCCTGCCCAGCAGATCTTTTTTCAGATTGTTAAAGAGGAAAATGTTACCAGGGGTGAGGTCAGTTTGAGTACATTGGTTGGAGAAGCAGTTGAAAGCCACATTCTGTCACGGCTTGCATGGAAACAATGGAGGTGTGAATTGGAGCGTTGTCCTGGAGAAGCAAAACACACCATCGCAATTTTCTTTGCCGTTCATTCTTGATGGCTTCATGCAATTGTTGGAATAGCACAGCATGATAGGCAGCATTCATAGTCCTTTTTATGAGGCAAGTAATCATTTAACAGCAACCCTTCTGAGACCCAAAAATTGTTACCATAGTCTTCCTTGCAGATGGTTGTGTTTTGAACTTCTTTGGTGGTAGTGATCCATGATGTTTCTACAGTGTACTCTCTTGTTTAATGTCACGGTCCCAACTGTGAAGCCACATCTCATCATCAGTCACAATGCAGGAAAGAGGTCATCTGGATCACTGTTAATGCAATCAAGTTTAACCTGCGATTGTTCTTCATCTCAAGTGTCAACATTCAAGGAACCCATCTGGTACAAACCTTGGGCATCCCTAACCTCTCATGTGAAATGGCCTAAGCACTTGCCAATACTTAATTTCAGTTATTCAGCAATCTCTATGGGATAGATTCTCTGTTTCAACATCACCAAGTCCTCCACTTTCTGGTGCATTTCATCTGTGGTCACCATTGAACTTCTCTTGTGAGGGTCGTCTTCCAAGTCTCTTCCCTGTTTAATACTTTTACTGCCGCGTGATGCCGAACAGTTTCATACAATACCTATCCCAGGTGTCGATGCAGCCGAACAGCGTCGTAATTGTGGCTTCACATTTCCCTTCCTAAAACCTTCGGCACTTGAAGAGAGGTATCTATTTTATTACTGGCACTAAGAATGAGTATCCAGCTGTTTAAAAATTACTGTGGCAGACCTGCCAACTGTTACGATTTTATCATATTTAGTACAGTAAATCCTGCTGCAGTACAATAATATGATTTTGCCTCCAAAAATACGATTTTTTAAAAAAGTAATGTTTCCCCCCATTCCCCCCCATTTGGAAGATTTTTTTCTCGGAGAGGTTTCCAGTTTCTCTTTAACAAATTCCCCTGCCTCTAATTTCCCAACGGAAATAAAGTGAGTCAAGTCAAGTGCAATCGGCAACCAACGGACGAATCGCGACTCATTTTGTGTAACGTTCATGACTGATTTGTATTTTCGACTCTTCATCTTACTTAAAGCTGCTGATTGGTAGGTGCTGGAATGTGGACGAGCATCTGTTTATTCGAAGCAACCTCCCTCCCCTTACACCTGCAACCATCAAGAATTTATATAGCTGCAGTAGGCTTCAAAAATTATGTGCACGCGTCGTGTTATGATTTTTCTATTGGAGTGTTACGTTTTTGGTTCTGAGAGGTTAGCAGGTCTGCCACGAGTTTGGAATGGTTGATTTTTTTTCACATGCTTTAGGGAAGGGAAAGTAAGTTGACTCCCCATAGACCTACACAGCGTGCAGTTTTCACTGCAATGTTTATTTTCCTTTGAACATCACTGGTTTTGCAATGAAGGGAACTATCAATAAATAAATGCATGAATGGCAATAAGAAAGCATTTGCTGCTTAGAGTTCATACGACCATTCGTTCATACGGTTTATCGAGGATGCTAAAGGAATTTCCAGGAAACCCAGATTGACTTCAGTGCTTAGTTTTGTGGAAACAATGGATACATTCAGACAAGCTATCTCCAGTCCCTCTCAACCAAAAGTTCATTGGCGGACACGTCCTGCCATGGAAATAGGTGATCCTGATAATTTGTCATCATATGCAGAAACACATTCTCTTAGTAGCTGTAGCGTGACCAGCAGTGAAAGTGAAAATAAAGAATGCGATGTTCTCTCTCATACTCCGCCTCAACAGATTTTAGCTACACATCAGTATAATATTCCCGACGTCAGCAGAATAATTCTGTTCACTAGTACACTAGGACTGAAAATTAATATGACAGGTATTGAACCAATCGAATTTTTCAATCTTTTTGCAACTGAAGAATTTTACAATTTATTAGTTACCATCTACAGGATATGAACATTATAGCATATGCATTACAAAACAAATGAACATGCTATAGACATGTTCATGTCCCTGGAGTTACCGAAGGTTATAACTACAAATATGAATTATGGATAAATTTTCTCGTATTTTAGGATAGTAGAGCCATGCAAAGCTATGAGATCCAAACATGTCTAGGTTGATCCAAATGCATAGAAGCTCATCTGTGGTGCCGCATGATCCCTTGCGGCTTCTTGGGAGATTTGCTCGGTTTTCTTGCCGGCATCGCGTGCTTGTTGTTGAAACAGCAGAGCGGCAGCAAATGTGGTAAACAGAGCAGCCCATCTTTTCAATGTGGCATATGAAGGTGCACTATTAACGTACACACAGACCACCTGTTCATGACTGTTGCATGGTATTTCACTTTCTTCCATCAAAAATTCAATTACTGCCCACTTCTACAATTTCATCTGCTGCTCATTCATTGTCACCTTATAATCTTCAATGCACTGGAGCACCGTCTGAAATGCTGACACAGTGATGTGGTGTGGCTGTTATATAACTGAAAGGTGACGTAGTACTTGCATCAGCTGCCAGCCACTGCTTTCAAGGTCAGGCTGGGAACTTACTGAATGTCCCTTATAGCCTTTGGGCATTTGCTTGTGGACACCTTGTCATTAAACTGTGATGTTATCTGCTCTGCAGTTGCCATGGAAATCCTTATAATAATGCAGGACTGTTTTGTGCAGACCTCAAGAGTCAATTGCATGTTTATGCCCCCCTCCCCCCCACACACATCTTCCCCATTTGTTGGTAGTTTTGTCGTATGGCGCATAGTCTTGGCATATTGTTGTGACAGTCTGGCGTGGAAATCCTAATAGTACACCAGTTGTGATGGTTGAACCACTAGCTGGCTTTCTTTGTACTTAACATCAAGCCAGGGTCAAACTTGCATTTCTGCCCTTGCCCATGATTACTTTTCCATGATTGGTTTCCAAAGCATAGGGGCTTGCTCTATTTATTGGCCAGTTTCAGTATCCCACGTGATTGCACATGATACTTCTGCCTTGCATATCATAATTGGGGTGTGTATAATAGTGTGTCCCTTCGCTGTATTTTCCAATTATATTACCAGTTGTTCTTTCTAAGATAAGTTAAAATTTGTTCCTTTATTTTGAACTTCTTTCTGTTAAGTCATGCTTTGGGTAGGAGTTAATCAGGAGCCAGGAACTGAAGTTTTATCTAAGGCAACTGTTTCTTAATCCAGTTGTACACACACCAGCCTCAGAATTAGAAACTTTTAATACTGGGCATAGATTCCACTGCGTGTTGGAGTGCATCTGTGCCTACAGATGTTTACCAGACAGTCCTTTAATTGGCTCAGATTTGATTAACGATGACTTCGCTCCCAGATTAAAAAAAAAAAAAATTTTTACATGTTCCATACATTCTCATTGGAGTTCAGATCCAGGCTTTGCAGTGGTCAGGGAAGATGATGGAAGTCACTGTCATGCTTACTGAACCACTGCTGAACACATCTTTCCCGATGAACAGCAACATCGTTGCCAATGAAGCATCCATCACCTGGGTGCTGGATAAAAAGTCAACATTGTAGGATGACAACAAAGTTCAGATGATCCTTGGAGGACCCCCAATAAGATAAAAAGTCAACATTGACACCAGATAAAAGTTTCATCCAGGATAAAAAGTCAACATTGCATTGATCAGCAACAAAGTTCAAATAATCCTTGGTGGACACCTGAACTTCAGCAATATCAGAGGGTCTGTTATGTACCAACAGAATGTTCTGTACACCCTGACACCATCTCCAGAACCTTCAGTTGTGTTGAAGATATCTGTTATTTGTGCCGTAGGTAACACAAGGCAGTTAAACTTGATGTACGATTATAAAACTTCCAACTACTAATGATTAGTTCAAAACCGTCGTCAGTTGCTAAAAGCATTTATTGATGGTAAAAGTAAAACATTAAAATCATTATTTCATGTTTCATTATATTCCTTATTATGGGAATAATTTGAATTCAACGTGTTGCTCATAACGTAAATCGATTATATCTTCTACTAGTGAAAGATTTGCATTCGCTTTTTACCACGTTATGTTCTGGATGTCAGAAGCAAAAATCTCTTGTATTTAGAAATAATACTATTGTAAAAAAAAAAAAAAAAAAAAAAAAAATTACTGTACTCACAAGTTTTGATGGTCCTCTTCTTTTATGATTTTCATTTTGAAGTTAATGTAACACGTATGTCATTTTCAGTCACGAAAAACTGTTGACATATCGTACTTCTACGGGAACATATGCTAATTTCTTAACAGGTATTCTCATTCTCGATTGCCGGGTAAAAAGTCTTCAAGGTACCTGGCAATCGAGAATGAGAATACCTGTTAAGAAATTAGCATATGTTCCCGTAAATACGATATGTCAACAGTTTTTCGTGACTGAAAATGACATACGTGTTACATTAACTTCAAGGTGAAAATAATAAAAGAAGAGGACCATCAAAACTTGTGAGTACAGTATTTTTTTTTTTTTTTTTTTTTTACAATAGTATTATTTCTAAATACAAGAGATTTTTGCTTCCAACGTCCAGAACATAACGTGGTAAAAAGCAAATGCAAATCTTTCACTAGTTGAAGATAATTGATATATATTAAAATCATTAGATCTTTCAGGCTTCCTTAAAAGCCCATCATTGGATGACATAAAGACCTAGCCCTGATGGAGGTGACATATATATAGTCACATCGTCAGTATTAATGACATTACATGTGAGCAGGCAGAGACAGCGCCACCATGGAAATAACAGTTCGACAAAATAAACGAGGTGTCTTACATACAATTAAATAGAGTGACATTTTAAGAAATGCAAATGATTAAAACAAAAAGAGAAACAATTGCAAATAAAGTCCGCCATATTTATCCATATTATACGCTGGCTATTGTAGAAATGAAGGGCATAGGAAATATCCTGAATGCATAAAATTCATTCATTTATGCATTCTTATGCATTCAGGACATTTCCTATGCTTTTCATTTCTGCAATAGCCAGCGTATATTATGGATAAATATGACAAACTTCATTTGTAATTGTTTCTCATTTTTTATCATTTGCATTTCTTAAAATGTCCCTTTATTTAGTTGTATGTAAGACAACTCGTTTATTTTGTCGAATTGTTATTTCCACGGTGGTGCTGTCTCTGCCCGCTCACGTGTAACGTCATAATTCCTGATGATGTGACTATATATATGTTACCTCCGTCAGGGCTAGGTCTTTATGTCATCTGATGATAAGCTTCTAGGAAGCCCGAAAGATCTAATGATTTTAATGTTTTACTTTTACCATCAATAAATGCTTTTAGCAATTGACGACGATTTTAAACTAATCATTAGTGGTTGGAAGTTTCATAATCATGCATTAGGTTGGTTACTTCATTGGGCTCGCGCCAAACTCTCTGCCTGCCATCAGAACTGAAGAAGGTATACCACCACTCGTTGGACCACACTACCTATTTCTAGTGTCCAGTCGTTCCTGACACCACTGTAGATGACTTTTCTGGTTCTTCGCTGAAATCAGTGGTTTCTGTACATGCATGTGATTGCCAATGCCTATCCTCTTCAATTTCTGGTGGATAGTTTGCTGAGATATGGACTGGGAACAGCCTTCATGGATTCTTCTGTCAATTGCTGCACATGGAAAGTCTTGTTCCTCCATACAAGACTTGGCAATCTTGTTCCAGACAGATTATTGCCGTGCTGCAATTATGCCTCTTAGATTACCAATGTGGGTTATTGTTCCACTCATTAAAGACCCGGAATATCACACCTTTTGATAAACCAGTCAGCTCTGCTGTTCTCAGAATCGTTGTTCCAGCGAAATGAGCACCCACAATGCACCCTTTTTCTAACTCCAAAAGATAATTTATTTTTCCTATTGTGATCAACACTGCTGACAATCACTGATGAGCAGCAGTCTTAAGCAGTTACCTAGATCATGTGGTGATGCATATACAAGGGTCGCCCAAATGAAAGTGAGACTCGTGTAATAGCGACGTCGTACAATTACACAGAGCCGTGCATTTGCGCCGGTAGATGGCGAGTCATGTAGGAGCACACTGTTGTCGGCAGCATGTGTCAGTGTGCTGTTTGCACGTGCGGAGGCAAGTTAACTACGTAAGGTCGTGACATGGATTCGTCCAAACAGGCCCAGTGGGCAGTTATGCAATTTTCGACGGCAGAAGATGTCAGTGGAGCCGAAATTTATCGTCGTATGAAGGATAGGTTTCGGAAGGAGTATCAGTCATGGTGTACAGTGTTCCACTGGTGTAGTGAATTCCGTAAAGGACGTATGAGCACACGTGGCCATCACCATGGAATCGATTGCTGCTGTGTACAACCCTGTGAAGGAGAATCGCCGAATCATCACCTGCGAGCTTGTGGCAACATTGTCCGCGAGTAAGGGAACTGTTAACACCATTCTCCATCGTCCATTGGGATACAGCAAAGTTTGTGCAATGGGTTCCCAAGCATCTCCAGGAGGAGCAGCGCAAAAGACTCGGCGAATGGGTGCTTACCTGGAGCATCTGCATTGTTACCATGCAAAGAGAAGAACAGTTTCTTTCCAAGATTGTGGCCGCAGATGAAACTTGGTGTCACTACTTCGATCCGGCCACAAAACGGATGAGTATGGAATGGCGGCATCCCAACTCTCCACGCCCAAAAAAATCTCAGTCCTTCTTAAGAGCTGGAAAAGTGATCACGGTTTTCTTCGATGAGAATGGCCCATTGCTGTTGGATTGGCTGGACGCAGACAGTACGGTCAAGGCAACCACATGCTGCAATATGTTACGCAACCTCAAACTGGCCATCAAGCATAAGCGACCCGGTATGTTATCAAATGCGGTTATTCTGCTACACGACGACGTACACCCACATGTGGGGACAGTGTGCCAAGATTTGCTCTGGGAGGTCTTCGACCATCCCCCTATAGCCCCGCCCTGCGACTAACACATTTTCAAGCCACTGAGAAAAGCAGTCAAGGGCCACTGGTTTGCTAAAGACGCTGAGGTCCAGGACGCAGTTGACGACTGATTTCACAGCCAACCATAGACGTTCTTCGCTCAGGGTATCCAGAATCTCGTGCCACTCTGGGACACTTGGTTGAACTGACAAGGCGACTATGTATAGTGTGTGTATGTAGCCCATGTATCACTCTTACTTCCTGTATGTTCACATATTCTAACCTATAAACCCTTACAGCAAGAAACCGACAGCCTCAGTTTCTCTAAAGCGACTCTTATACTTTGTATATACAGTGCAAGGCATGTTTACGTACATCTACATGAAGCTTTCTAATTCACTGTCCAATATAAGTATAATACAATTTTAAAGGATTCATTTTAGTAGTTTCAAATGATTAAATACCATAATTTAGGAATTCTGGTATTTTCTTGAAACACGCACAAATTCTTTGAAAATAATTTAGTATTATGTTTCTGTTGCTTGAAAGAAAGAACATTTTTGTTAAAATTCATTACTTCAGGAATTTTACTTGTACACTGCTGGACAATTGCTAAGGACGGATCATAAACGGCTATGTAGCGCATAAAAAAGTAAGTGTGGTTGGATGCCAAGTGAAATAAAATAATGTCAGAATGCCAGGACATTACAAGAAAGACAATTTATTGTGCTCTGAAATCCAGAAGGCTTTGGAACGTGTTCAAGGGACAAACAGGCCATTTTGTGCAGAATACGTAAACGTGAAAAAAATACAATTACCGTCCGCAGGCGTTCCGGCGTAAGATGTCAATACGGGATATGGCCACCATGGAGGGCGATGCAAGATTCCACACGTCGTGTCATGCTTTGCACAACATTATCAAGCAGCTGTTGGGGTAATTTATCCCATTCCTCTGTCAGTGCACGGATGAGGGTGTCCTTGTTTATTGGAGGGCATTGGCGACCAGCAAGACTCCTCCCCAAAGCATCCCACACATTTTCAATGTGATTCAGATCTGGAGAACGTGCTGCCCATACGACGCGTTGAATATTCTCGCTCTCAAGACACTCCTGGACAGCGACTGTTCGAAGACATGTTGCGTTGTCGTCCATGAAAATGAATCTATCACCGACAGCACCACGGAACATGCGAACATGAGGTAGCGGAACATCATTAATGTATCGTTGGCCAGTCATAGTCCCAGTTGGAAGCACATAGAGGGATGTACGGGCATTGATCATGATGCCAGCCCATACCATGACACTACATGCCGGATATCGATCCCTTTCCTGTATGTTTGCTGGACAATATGCAGTACCACTATCACGCCAGATCAGTTGTCGTCGACAATCAGACGATAGACTGTATCTACTCTCATCTGAGAAGAGGACAGCAGACCAGTCGTTATCAGTCCAGTTGCGATGTTGATGGCACCATTGCAAACGGGCGGTACAGTGACGTCTGGATAATGGGATGCACACAACAGGACGGCGGGCATATAGTCCTCCTTCATGCAAACGTCTGGCGACAGTTTTTTCAGTTTTTCGGGAGATCCGCTTGCCAGTAGCAGCCATAAACTGATTTGCTACCTCACTAGCTGTGCTGCGCCGGTGTCTTTTTGTTGATAGCACTATGTACCGATCTTCTGCAAGTGTCGTACTGCGAACACGACCTCCCCCGTGACGTTTGCTACACTCTCCATTTGTTTGAAATGATTTCCAAAGCCTTGAAACAACACTGTGGCTGACGTCGAACTCCCTGGCAACATCTTTTATTTTTCGCCCTTCTTCAATCTTGCCAATAATACGGCCACGCGTAAAATCATCTAGGTGATGTCGGGAAGACATACTGAAAATTGCAAGTTCGTCAATTGATTCTTTCCCTTTCAACTTTGCGTTTGAACAACAACGGTCAATACGCGTCAAATCCTTTATATCTCTTATCAGCGCTATGACGTCACGAACAAGTTCGGCAATCCAAAATTTGCATATGCACAACACGTCTTACTGTATCCTGCACTTATGCTAATTTCCACATTTTCCTGCCTTCCATTTTATGGTTGCTATCGTTGCTATTGTCATCCGCCCTTACCAATTGTCCGGCAGTGTACTTCACTTTTTTCAACCTTTACCTAAATCATCTTGAGTTTCTGTGTAGACAAATTTTCAAAATGAATATCACTTTACAAACAGCTTAAAAGTTAATACAATAAAAAATGTTAATAATATCCCATAATACTTTTTTTCTTTATTCATTAGTGTAACAAAAAATGGAGCAGCCATAGAATCCTTTGTTACAGTTAATCATGTTCAAGTCATGTGTTGAAAATGTATGGAATAAAACCTTCATCATGCAGAAATGCTATCTTTAACAAACTCCAGCAGAAAAATGCATAATTGCTACTTTTTTATAAATTGGGATGTATAATTTTTTAGATAAATGTTTCATCCTGCAGTGCTGGTGTATTCTTCTGATTTCTGAAAAAAAAAAAAATCTGTATTTTGTATGTATGAGCGTATAATTGAAGTAGTTTACATGGCTATTTATTTTTCTTTTCAGAATTTTCAGCGGCAGACTTACCTTTTATTTCGCATACTGTCTGGAGTACGAAGTCATCAAGTCAGTCCTCATTTAGGCCAACTATTACTGCGAATTGATTATAATAAATACTTGAGTAGTTGTGGTGGCCATCTTGGAGGGTATGTTGGTTGGATGTTAAGCATCTTTTATTTTTACATCACGTTGTTGTTGTCCTTCAGTAGTTTTGACAGGACAACAGTCTTTGGAATCCATGGCCACTAACTTGTGTATACAGCTGTTACTGTATTCATAATAGAAACATTATATTAGTAGTAATGGAATGGATTGTAGTAAATGTGTTCTTTAGTGATTTGCATGTTTGTTATGTTATTAAGATACTTCAGTCCCTTTCCCAGGAACTAAGACTACTTTTTGTCTTGCACTTGTTTCAGATTAAGAAAGGACAACATATCCTTTTTTTTTCTTTTTGCGAAGAATGGGACTGTGTGCAACTGAAGTACTGTTCCAAGATTCAGAAAATTGTTCAAACAAAATCAGTACAGTGATCAAAGAAAAGAAAAACAAAACAATATGAACAAATTATTTGAAATTATAATTTCTAGTATGGTACCTTCCGTTCAGAAAAACTTATTACCTTCATTTTGTTGAGTCTCAGTGTGAAAAGCCATTTACACATTGATTTTTGGCGATTCTTTTTAGCTTTCAAGCTGTCACATCACCATCATTGTGAATGTGCATTAGGGTGGCCCTTATTTTTCAACTTTTGAAATTACTTGCTCCCAACCTCTAATCTTCTTCCAATACATACAAAAGGGCTATGTACAAAATTTAAGTTCAGTTGGACTATAATAAGGTAGCCCCGAAAGTTTTTACGTTTTACCTATAATTGGTATTTCCTGTACAAAATATTTTTACTTCATTTTCAAACATAGGTTGGAAGAAAAATAATCTAAAAAAATTATAAGAAGAGAATGTTATTTACAATGAATTCGATTCATACCATTATTTATGTGAAATGAAAATTAGCTAACATATTTAGTGAAATTTAAAAGAAAAAGAAAATTTATACTTTGCAACATAACAAAATAAATGGCAATAATAATAAAATGGTAAATATATAATTAGTTACCAGATATCATTGCTTCATTAGGCCAGTTTTGGTAGCATTTGGGTACTTTTTTCTGTGCTCACTGACAATTTGCACAATGTATTGCTTTTCATTTTCGTCTTTGGTTAGAATGTTCTGATATTCTTGTATTAGTTTCACTCCTCTCTCAGCCACATCATTAACCACTACTATGCTTTTTAATATCTCCAACCCATGTTGGAAGTTGATATTATCTTTCCAAGACGATGGGGAGTTTTTAAGAAAATCTGTGTTTATTGAAAATCTTGAGAAAAATGTCTTCGATTTAGCGGAAATAAAGTCTGAGAATTCTTTTCCTTTTAAACGGTTGAGATTTTCACCGTTAACAATGTGTTGTTTTATTTGGTTGTCCAAGTCACTGTCTTCTGTAGTTATCATTTTGGTAGCCATTTTATCCTTAATGTCTAGTGGGACTTCATCATCCAAGAATGCAAATGGCGCATTTTCTGGTGACAGATACCATAAATGGTTGGAGAAATTCTTCAGTGTAGCACTATTAATTTGTGGATCTACTTCCTTATATTCGATCAATTTCAGTAAAAAATTGTAATCGTGATACAGAGCTTACAGCCAACGGTGATAGAAGCCAAGCTCGTAAATAGAGTCGGATAAAAAAAATGCATATCCTTCTAATTAAATCCTTCTCTTTTTTGGTTAGTTTGAATTGATCTTGGAATAAATATATCTTAAAGGTATAAATAGCCTTTGCCATCCACCGAGCATGGGTCGCAGCTCCAGGAATACGAAATGAGACTCCTCGTTGGGGGATACCAGCAAAAAGATCACAGCCAATTCTAATAATTCGCTGTAATCATCTCTATGCTGTTTCTGGCATAACTGTTCTTTACTATATTAACGTATAAACGTTAAACATTTACTGTTCATCACGTTGTTCTTGGTATAAACATAGCCCTCTGACATGACCTGCAACATGTAAGGCGCCATAAAAGTTATTCATATTGACACACATGATGGACCATAAAAGTTATTCATGTCGACACGGTAAACGGCACACTCCGAATCACATATGTATAAAGAAAGTGCCCTACCTACGATGTCTATGAATATGTCCAACAATCATCCACAGCTAATGTCCCATGTAGGCCAAGTCAAATATTCCGCTTCCTTTCAACACCCAGGAACGCTGATGGCGAAATCGTGCATGTGATAAAATATGTGGTCCTTCCACTAGACCAAGTCAAAATTCAAACAAAAGATACCATAAACGTCCATAAGATAAAAGACTTAACAATATTAAAAAGAACCAAGAGCAAAATGAAATAAAAGTAGATGGAAGGCCACAGTCATCAAACCACATCTCACCACACCGGTTTCAGCATGTTTCGTGCTATCTTCAGTGGTACTCCCAACAGTGCTTCCTCAGTGTATAAACGTGCGCACATCGATGCCAAACTCGTCAGACACGAAGGCCACACCCTTGTTTATCTGAACGCAAAGTATCTTGCATTCTTGTTTATCTGAACGCAAAGTATCTTGCATTCTTGTTTATCTGAACGCAAAGTATCTTGTGTTCTTGGTTATCTGAACGCAAAGTATCTTGCATTCAGATAACCAAGGGTGTGACCTCCATGTCTGACGAGTTTGGCACTGATGTGTGCACATTTATACGATGAAGAAGCACTGTTGGGAAGTACCACTGAAGATAGCATGAAACATGCTGAAACCGGTATGGTGAGATGTGGTTTGATGACTGTGACCTTCCATCTACTTTTATTTCATTTTGCTCTTGGTTCCTTTTAACATTGTTAAGTCTTTATCTTATGGTCGTTTATGGTTCCTTTTGTTTTAATTTTGACTTAGTCCAGTGGGAGGACCGCATATTTTATCACATGTACGATTTCACCACCAGCGTTCCTGAGTGTTGAAATTCAGTAGAATATTTGACTTGGCCTACATGGGACATTAGCCTTGGATGATTGTTAGACATATTCATAGACATCGTAGGTAGGGCACTTTCATTATATATATGTGATTAGGAGTGTGCTGTTTATTGTGTTGATATGAATAACTTTATGGTCCATCATGTGTGTCGATATAAACAACTTTTATGGTGCATTATATGTTGGAGGTCACGTCGTAGGGATATGTTGTACGTTAATATAGTAATTCTTTGAGCCACGTAAAGAATCTGCTCGATTCAGCATATATATATATTTGTGCTGGTTTGGGTAGATAATATAATATAACTGTTCTCAGTGGCAACTGAAACAGGTGGGGCCGGTAGCCGAAGTCAAACAATGAAATAAAAAAAACTCATTATTAGGCCAACTTCAGATCCCCCACCCCCAAGATTCCTTTACTCTGCCTCTGTTTACCCCCTTGACTCAATAATGCCAAAATCAGGCAGGAATGTGTGAATTATTGTATGAAAAAAATTTCCTCAGAATAGAATGCGTAACTATTAACAGAAAAATGTTAAAACTCCTTAAATAAATTTTTACCTTAAAACATATGAGCATTAATTTATGTTAGTTGTGCTTTGTGTTTCTTCAGATTTCTCAACTGAGGAATAATCACAGGATTCACAGGATAAAAAAATGTAGTGAAAAAATAATAACTCCAAATATATGCAGGGAGGGAACGTTTCATAAATTTCGTCCCATATAGAATGAGTACCATACCATTTGCATTATTTGAGAGGTTTAACCTTTTTTTTAAAGAACTTGTGAAACCTAAAAACATATATGTACTCATGTGCAAATTATACTTACAGGTTTTCTCATTTATTTATTTATTTTTAACATAGAAAATCATCTTAGTTAAAACTGAAATTAGTTTTGCAAAGCGCTTTGTAAACTTCATGCTCTTGGAAACTCAAATTCTTGGGCTGATAAGCACCGAGTTTTTTTAAGTGAAGCTTTTCAACTCAAATTCTTGGGCTCATGAGCACTGTGTTTTTTTTAAGTGAAGCTCAAACTAAAAATTCTTGGGGTGATAAGCACCGAGTTTTTTAAGTGAAGCTTTTCTTCCAGATTTAAAGCAAAGAATGGAGATTTTAACAAAATATACACTCCATTCATTGTACTCGACAAGCAAAAAAGTCATGACACAAAGAAACAACACATCACCGAGAAAGAAACACACAGAAAAAACAACTAACTGAACTTTGCTACGATATACATTTGAAACCCTCCCACCACCCTTGAGCTTGGTCGGGGTAAGCTTCTCTGTAAGCCCACGGCATTAAGGAAATGGAAACTCTCGCAGCCAACCAAATTAGCGCAGGAACAGATAGATCTGGCCCCACAGCTTTTTTTGCACATGCGGTTAAGGCAGTTTTGTATGTAGGTCATCATACTGAATGAGACTGGGAGGAAATCCTCTCCTCTTCGTTTGCATAGTGATGTTACTGGGGCCTGTTGGAGCTGGACCCAATAACCTCACACCCTGAACGTGATCTCTTTCCTCAGGGAATAGTTTTTCGTTTTTGAAGGAAACTTTTCCCTTAGGTAATGGTTTTTGAAGGGAAAAGTTTATCACCATGTAGTTAAGAGAGAGAATAAGAATCAGGGCAAAAACAAAAATTATTTCTAGATATAGACATTTTTAGGTGGGGTCCAGCCCCTCTGGCCCCTAATGACGAACTGCCCCTGACTGTTCTTGTAGAAATTCTACCATACTGACACTGACATCCTTTATCCCACTAATATTTTTTTTTATTGTATATTTTCGACCAGGTTTTCCTAAATCTTTGAAACAAATTTACATCTGGTCCAGAAGTAGTACCCATTACTGCGTCGAAACTACTTCTCAAGACTTATTCGAAGATGTGATGTTGACATAGAAGGTAAAGTAAATCATGAACAAACATTTTCTCAAGATTTGTACAAGCACCTCTTATTCGGCTGGCGTTGTGTGCAGTTGTATCGCAACACAACGCCTGCATTTTTTCTTGTATGCCCCATTTTTCCACTGCTTGGTAAACGGCTAGAGCTTGATCTTCTCCTATACATGTTGGAATTTCAGGTGCACCTAATAATTGTTCTTTACCACAAAAAGTAACAGATATAGCTAGTCTATCAACCTTTTCCATGCCAGATAAAGCTAGAAGTAGTTTGCCATCCCGGTGTAACACCCAAGGCGTTGCAATCCCTTAGATCAATGTTTTTTTTAATTTCTGCTTGCCTCTGTTCTCTGAATTCCTTTCATTGACTACTAAATCAATAGGGTGTCCCAAAATTCAATGTAAAAAAAAATTCTTAAAAAAGGCGGGTCTCACCCTCTAAAAAGTTTCTTCTACTCCTATTATTAAAATATATGCAGTTAGAGCTCATTTGGAAAAAATTAAGAGGTCCCTCAAGGTCACACAAGCTACACTGATTTATGTGAAAATCAGGAATTTTAATCAAAAGCATAAATGATGATCAATTATATATTTTATTTTCATTATTAATAAATTTTTAGTATCTATATAACAAAAAAAATAAAAAGCATAATTAAATATAAAAACATGATTAAAAGCTGCACCTGCTTCTGTAGTGCAATTATATATCTATATATGATTTCTAAACCTTAAATGTAACCACTAGCATCACTTATTGCACCTTAACTGTAACTTTAAACTTTAACCGTAACTACTAGCATCACTTATTGCACCTTAACTGTAGCTATAAACTTTAACCGTAACCACTAACATCACTTATTGCACATGTGTTGTTGTTTGTTCTATTGTATGTGTTGCCTTTTGCTGTTTTGTCCAGAAGAGAAATTTGTTTTAGTGTTTCTTTTTAATATAATGGCAAAACAAACAAGGAGTAGTAATTATGTATGGCTTATTGGATATCCTACTGAATCAATAACAGGTTCACGTCTGCCATCTGGAAGAGATGTAATGACCAGTTTTATGTACTTTCATCGTACTAAGAAGCTTTCGATCAGTGATAGTGCTGTTCTTGTAAACAATAACATTGTAGCATTTTGGGAAAAATCAAGGTTGCCAATAAGACATAAGCAGCATATCTTAAAAAAAGATTAAATATTTATATGGCAAACAAGTAGGCTTAATGAGAAATCGAAAAAGGTATAATGCAAAAGACCAAGAGAATCAAATAATGTATAGTGAAAATCTGGATATGTTATTTGACATAAGTCACGCTAATTCGGAACAGCTTATTAAAAATGAAGATTATCGTCAGTTTCTCAGATTACAAAGACAATCTAGGACAGGTTGTATTGGATCTCTGGACAGAAAGCTTTGTACACGTGAGAAAAGATCAGCTGAACGACAGAAAAAAATTTGCAAAGCGATTAAAAGAAGCTGCTTCATCTCAGAATTCCTGTGCTTTATCAACTGCATCTTCTACGTCAACAGTGGATGAGACTGAGACTGAAAGTGAAAACTCTAAAGAAGACTCTGATGATGAATATGCTGCAGAAATTACACCACAAAAAAATTATTACTTGAGAAGCATACAGGTAAAGATGAACGAAGGCGAAGGTCTGTCATAACACCAAAAGTTGCTGCTGCTTTTGATAGAAATAATATAAGTATAAGAAAGTCAACAATGTTACTTGCATCTGTCTTAAACATATCTGGTGGTAGTGGTGTTGGTGTTGGTGATGGTGAAGCAGACTGTTGAAAGAGTAATGAAACTTTAAAATCTGTAATTATTTCAAAAAGTACTGTTCATCGTGAACGCCAACGCTTACGTAGTGAAACTGCGCAACAGATAAAAATGGAGTTTAATGCCTCAAAATCAGTAGTTCATTGGGACGGAAAGTTATTACCTGATTTATCATTAAATGAAACAAGAAAGGTAAACCGTTTACCAGTGTTAGTTTCCTCTCTAAAAGATAGTAGTACAAAACGTTCTTGGAATTCCTAAGCTGTTATCTGGTACAGGGGAAGCAGCAGCTAATGCGGTTTTTGAACTTTTACAGTCATGGAAATGTGATTCTCAGGTTATTGGTATGTGCTTCGACACAACCTCCTCAAATACTGGAAAGTTCAAAGGAACATGTGTTCTTCTTGAAAATAAAATAGGAAGAAGCCTTCTGTGGTTAGCCTGTAGACACCACATGTTTGAAGTGTTACTTTCAGATATATTTCATGTATGTCTTGGACCATAGAGTGGACCCGAAATTATTATGTTTAAATGATTTCGAGAAAAATGGATTGAACTTAACCACCGCAACCCAAAATGTCAAACAATACCATCGATAGCAGCACCCGACACTTTTAAATTTTTTATTACTAATCAACTTCAGACAGCTGCTAAACACTTTCCTAGAGATGATTCATCATCATCATCATCATTGTCAACCATTATCAATCCACTGCTGGACGAAGGTCTCCCCAAGTTTCCTCCACAACGGTCTGTCTTGTGCCAGTCTCCTCCATGTCACCCCTGCATACTTTCGAATTTCATCCACCCATCTCCCATGTGGTCTTCTTCTGGGTCTTTTCCTGTCCCTTGGAATCCAATCTAAAATTTCGGCTGTCCATCGATGATCTGTCCTTCTGGCAGTATGTCCAGCCCATTGCCATTTCAGGGATTTGACTCTGATCATGATGTCTTCCACTCTTGTCATTTTTCGGATCCACGAGTTCCTCTTCTTATCTCTCCTGGTTACACCAAGTATGCACCTCTCCATGCTGCTTTGAGTTGTCTGCAGCCTTTGTATGTCTCTTTTAGTTAAGGTCCACGTCTCTGCACCATACGTAAGCACTGGAAGGATGCATTGATCAAACACTTTTCTTTTAAGACATAATGGCATATTGCTCTTGAAAATTATGCTGTTTCTTCCAAAAGCTCTCCAGGCAAGTTTTGTACGCCGATTGATTTCTTCATCAATGTGACCCTCACTTGATATCTGCTGTCCAAGATAAACGTACGTGTCTGTTATCTCCAGCTTTTCTCCATCAATCGATAAATCTTCATTTCTTGTAAAAGCATTGAACATCACTTTTGTCTTCTGAAAGTTCATTTTTAATCCCACTTCTTTACTCTTGTCAGCAAGCTCCTGGATCATACTCTGCAGCTCTGATGGGCTAGTTGCAAAAATGACTACGTCATCAGCAAAACGAAGGTGGGTTAGATAATCTCCATTAATCTTTATCCCCTTGTTTTCCCAGCTCAGTGACTGAAAAACACCCTCCAATGTGGCATTAAAGAGCTTCGGAGATATGGTGTCACCTTGTCTCACTCCCTTTCCAATTTTTATGTGTGTTGTATTTTCAAACAGCCTAATCTTTGCACTTGCATTTTCATAGATGTTATTAATAATATTAATGTATGCATCTTCAATACCGCAGGTTTTC